>CM066038.1:230825290-233381540 GCA_033557465.1 Ichthyophis bannanicus | reverse complement strand
CCTGATCAAGGCTTCATTTTAATCTTCCTAAATATAAAGGCTGCTTTCGATTCAGTATCTCACAAACTATTGCTTACGCGCTTACAAACCTTAGGAGTGCAAAATTCTGCCCTTGAAAGGTTCCGCTAGTACCTAATGGAACGTTGGCAACATGTGAGAATAGGACATACTAAATCTTCTTCATACAAGCTCATTTGGGGAGTTCCACAAGGTTCAGTACTCTTCTCACTACTATTTAACATATACATACAGCCAATTTGCAAAATCGTTCAAGATCACAACATTTTATAACACATTTATGCTGATGATATCATGATTTATTCTCCTTTTTCCATTGCAACAGTATGCTACACTCAAATATTACAATGCTTCAATTAAATTGCCAAATGGTTATGTCAATACCAGCTCAGAATAAACCTGAAGAAAACAGAAGTGCCCTTTATAACTAGGAACCAAAATTTTTCCGCACCCACAGTTTGAAAAGTCAATAATGTGGAGCTAAAAGTTAAACAGGAGATCCACTATCTAGGAATAACAATTGGCCACCGATTCTCTCTACAGTCCCACATCAATAGAACAGCCAGGACAGTATCTCCAGGAACAAGCAGGAATGAGTCTTCACATATGGGTACGTCGGTACCGACGGAGCCTGCGCGGGAACGCTCCCCAGCGTCCAATCAGAAAGCTTTTGAGAGCATCCCACAGCGCCTGCGTGCTGCCTTCCCGCCTTTCCCAACTGTCTCTCCTCAGTTCTTTTTTTTCCGCGGAGCCAGCAGGTTGTGTTCCTGTCACCGCAGAAGAATTTCCTTATTTTTTCTTTATTTCTTTTCTGTCGCGTCTGCCTTCTTTGACGCTGTACCGGTACCGCCGGTCTTTGTTCTTTTCTTCTTGTAAAAAAAAAACAAAACCTTTTTTCCGTTCTTTTTCTTCAGGTGCACTTCAGTTTTGGGCCTTAGGCCCAAAACATTTTTTCCTTAAATATGGAGAAGCCTGCCTCAGGTTTTAAAAAGTGCACAAAATGTGGCGGTACTATTTCCGTCACCGACACCCATGACTGGTGTCTAAAATGTTTAGGTCCTGACCATTCCATAACAGATTGGTGTGTCCTGTTCCATGATGTCTAAAAGAGGTCGGCAGAACTGACCTGCCAAGCTCAGTACCCTGTTTCCCTCTGATGCGGCTTCGGTGGCATCGACGTCTTCCAGGGCTGCTTCTTCCTCACATGGATCTCAGGTAACTAAACATAAATCCAGCCGGTCCTCGAAGGGTAGATCTCCTTTCTAAGCATTGAGATGCCTCTGGCCTTGCCCTCGAGGATTCTGCACCGGCAAAATTACCCCGGCGGGAGGCTTCGGCCTCTAAAGCATCATCATCGGGGTTCCAGGATGATCTTGATGGCGTGGCCTCGACAGATCTCCTGGTGCCATGCTCTGGGGTACCGGTGGCTTCCACCGGTATCGACTTCCAGGCATTGGCGGCGTTGATGGATCAGAGGATTCTGTCCATCGAACGCAGTCTGGTGGCTTTCCTTGTGGCATCGACACCCGTGGTACCGCAACAGACTACTCCGCCGGTACCGGCTCTAGCATCGCCATCTGTGTCCGCTATGCCGGTACTCTGTCCTCTGAAGCCCTCCGATACCGATACCGATCCCAGTCGGTACGGGTATCGGGCTTTGCAAGAGCATCCGGACAGACGATACTTCGATTCCTCTGAGGACTCTGAGGATTCTGAAGAGTCGGTCGATGCAGTGATGCTTCTTCCACAGGAGGAGTCCTCTCCTAAACGAAGGATGTCTCCTCCAGAGGATTTGTCTTTTCAAGACTTTATCAGAGAGGTGGCTCCGGGTCTCTCTATTACAGTGGCACCTGAATCAGAGCCCAGAGCCAAGGAGATATTTTACAATATCCTAAAACTCCTAAAGAGGCAGCTACCTTACCTATTCATGAGATTCTGTATGATCTCATGTTGAGGATGTGGGAAGCACCTCTAACCACCTCTCCTCATTCTCGCAGGTTTTATACCATGTATCGTGTCCCTCCTTGCCCTGGTTTCCATAAAACTCAACTTCCTCACCACTCTATTGTGGTTGAGTCTGCAATGAGAAAGATTAGAAGTGCCAAAAGACATGCCTCTAATCCTCCAGGATGTGAATGTAGAACCCTGGATGCTTTTGGAAGAAGAGGCTTCCATGCTTGCTGCGAGAATTAATTCCTATAGTCTTTACATGGGAATGTTCTTAAAAGAAGTCACTGACCATTTGCAGACTTTAAGTCCTTTTATGTCTGAAGATAAAAGGCAGGAATTTCTCACTGGGCTCAAACATGCCCAGGATATCTCCAAATTCTCCAACCGTGCAGCTTTCGACTCCTTTGAATGCGTAAGCAGAGCCTCAGCTATTGCCATAGGTGCACGTAGGATTGCTTGGCTTCAAGCATCTGATTTGGAGATCTGGGTTCAAGATGAATTGGGAAATATCCCTTGTACAGGTGAGAACCTGTTTGGTAAGGATTGGCAAGCAAAAGCCAATCAGATGGATGCTGAAAATTCTGCTTTGGATAGACTATGCAAATCTACAGCTGCTCCTGCTAAGAAAAGGTTGTTCAAGAAAACACCTTTTTCTAAAAAGTGAAGATTCTATCCTGCTTATGGTCAGCGGGCATCTTCTGCATCTCAGTTCCCTTCCAAATGTCAGCAATCCTCCGAACAGAGTAAAGCAAAGGCTGCGAGGCCTGCTCCAGTCCAGCAACCTCAGCCCCCTCAGGGCCTTTGACTTTCTGCTAGAGAACTTAGCCTTCCTGGTTCTAGAAGGACCAGAGCCCTCCACCATTCCAGGAAGGTTATGTCACTTTGCTCCCAGGTGGGGGCAAATTACAGCAGAGCATTGGACACTCTCCATCATAAGAGAGGGGTACAAGCTTCATTTTTCAAGCTTGCCCCCTCTCACAAGAGTGCACCAGTTCAATTCTCCAACTGCCCTCCTCAGCCTGTTGGAGCAGGAGGTTGCCACTCTTCTTGCCCAGGGAGCCATAGAGGAAGTGCCTTTTCAACAACAGGGCACAGGGTTCTACTCCCCCTATTTTCTTATTCCAAAGAAAACAGGGGGCTTCAGACCCATCTTAGATTTCAGAGAGTTGAACAGATTCCTAGTCAAAGAAAAATTCAAGATGGTTTCTCTAGGAACTCTGCTGCCATACCTTCAGAGTCAGGATTGGCTTTGTTCTCTAGATCTCAAGGATGCGTACTCATGTTCTCATCCATCCATCTCACAGAAGGTTCCTTCGGTTCCTTTTTCAGGAAAAGCACTATCAATACAAAGTGCTCCCTTTTGGTCTGGCCTCTGCACCAAGGGTGTTCACGAAATGCATGGCAGTGGTTGCTGCTTTTCTGCGCACCCTGGGAATATTCGTCTTCCCTTACCTGGACGACTGGCTCATTCGAACTCCCACTCAATCAGAGGCCAAGACTTCTCTCACCTGCACAATGCGTATCCTTCAGTATTTAGGGCTGGTAATAAACATCCCAAAATCCAATTTAGTTCCTACTCAGTCTCTGGAGTTTATAGGGGCGTTGCTTGATACCACAAGGGCAAGGGCCTATCTTCCCCAGGCCTGTTGCCTTCGCTTGGTGCAGTTAGCTTCTCAAGCAGAGTTGAAACCCCTACTAACTGCTCGAGAGATGTTAGTTACTAGGCCACATGGCATCCACCATACATGTGGTACCATATGCTCGCCTTCACATGAGAGCAGCTCAGTGGACTTTATCCACCCAATGGAACCAGGCAGTAGGCTGCCTGTCAGACAAAATAGCAAACACAAGTCACCTCATTTTGTCCCTCCAGTGGTGGAAGTCCCCTCAAAACTTGTTGCTGGGGTCCACCTTTCAACAACCTCTACCCCAAGCAACTCTTACAACAGATGCTTCTCCAACGGGCTGGGGAGCTCATCTTCAGGACCTCTCCACCCAGGGCATCTGTTCCCCACAGGAGACTTGTCTACATATCAATCTCTTGGAAATCAGAGCAATCTTCCTTGCTCTGCGAGTTTTCCACACCCTGCTCAGCCGCAAGACAGTCCTTATCCACACGGGCAATCAGGTAGCCATGTTCTATGTAAACAAGCAGGGAGGAACTGGCTCTCTGTCACTTTGCAACGAAGCTCTGCGACTGTGGGCCCTCACCAGAGAGCATCACATTCATCTTCTGGCAGTTTATCTTCCAGGTAATCAAAACTCTTGGGCGGACAGACTCAGTCGAGTTCTGTTTCCACACGAGTGGTCCCTACATATGGACCAGGTATCCAAGATTTTTCGAATTTGGGGAACCCCGGACATAGACCTCTTTGCAAGTCCGTGGAATGCCAAACTTCCCCGGTTCTGTTCCAGAACTCCGGCTCAGGCAAGGGATGCTTTCCTCCTTCACTGGGGTCAAGACTTCCTGTATGCCTTTCCACCCATTCCCCTAATTCCCAAAACCCTGTTCAAGCTTCAGAGAGACAGAGGCCACATGATTCTCATAGCTCCACATTGGCCACGGCAAGTGTGGTACCCTCTGCTTCTACATCTCTCTCAAGCTCCCTCCCTAGAGTTAGGGTCCGCTCCAGACCTCCTCTCTCAAGAGGACGGAAGGTTATGGCATCCCAATCCCCAGTCTCTGCATCTCAGGGCTTGGTTGCTGAAGGCCTAGATCTCCAGGATCTTCATCTTTCTCAACAGGTGAAAGATGTTCTTTATGCTTCCAGAAAACCTTCCACTAGACGTTCGTATGCTTTCAAGTGGAGGAGGTTTACCATCTGGTGTTCTGAGAAGGGTCTTAACCCCCATGCCATACCTCTGGAATCGTTGCTGGAGTATCTCCTTCATCTGTCTAATGCAGGCCTTAAGACAAATTCAGTAAGAGTCCATTTGAGTGCTATTGCAGCTTCCCTTAGGCCTCTAAATGGACAACCTATTTCCTCTCATCCTCTTGTAGCAAGATTCATGAGAGGCCTCCTTTTAACAAAGCCTCCCATTAGACCACCCCCGGTGGCATGGGATTTAAATTTGGTTCTTGGTCAGCTTATGAAGCCGCCTTTCGAACCTTTAGCTACCACCTCCTTGAAATACCTTTCTTGGAAAGTTATCTTTCTCATTGCAATCACATCTGCACGCCGCATCAGTGAATTGCAAGCACTAGTAGCTAATCCACCTTATACGAGGTTCCATCATGACAAGGTTGTCCTTAGGACTAATCCACACTTTATGCCTAAAGTGGTCTCGCCTTTTCATCTCAACCAGGAGGTCTACCTACCTGTCTTTTTTCCAGGACCTCATGCGTCAAGTGCAGAGAGGAATCTTCATACCCTGGACTGTAAAAGAGCTTTGGCCTTTTACTTACAAAGGACACAGCAACATAGAAAGTCTTCCCAACTCTTTGTTGCCTTTGATCCTTCTCATTTGGGACAAGCAGTCTCCAAGAGAACACTTTCTAACTGGATTGCCCAGTGTATTTCTTTCGCTTATCAGAGCAAGAACCTTTCTCTGGAGGGCCATGTCACAGCTCACAATGTGAGAGCCATGGCAGCCTCAATGGCTCATCTGAACTCTGTATCTATCGATGACATCTGTCGAGCAGCCACTTGGGCCTTGGTTCATACCGAGTGGAGGAGTGGCCTAGTGGTTGGGGCAAGGTACTTCAGGCCGGAAGGTCGGGGGTTCAAATCCCACTAGAGGACAGCAACCTTGGGCCGGAAGGACTTGGGTTTCTAGTCCCACAGGTGCTCCTTGTGGTCTTGGGCAAGCCACTTAACCCTCCATAGCCCATGTTCCCTGTAAAATAGTTATCTCCAAGTTATAATGCCCTGTTCAATATAATTTCAGTTTGTTCAATGTAAACTGCACTGATGCAGAATAGCGTGGTATATAAGAGAATGTAAATAAATAAAATAAAATACCTTCACAGCCCATGCTTGGACAAGGATCCCGCCGGGATGCCTTGTTTGGTCAGGCTGTTCTTAAACACCTGTTCCATACTTAATCAACTCCTACCCACCATCCCTCATGGGATGCCAGAGATCCAGGTGGGGAAGTGCAGCCCTGTTCCAGGGACACACAACTTATGGGCTCTCTCCCTGGCATCTAAAGCTAGGGAGTCCCCATATGTGAAGACTCATTCCTGCTTGTTCCTGGAGACAGCACAGTTACTTACCTGTAACAGGTGATCTCTGGGAACAGCAGGAATAAGTCTTCACAACCCACCCACCTCCCCTAGGAGTTGTCTCTCTCTCTCTCTCTCTCTCTCTCTTTGTCTCAGCTCTAAAACTTAACTGAGGAGAGACAGTTGGGAAAGGCGGGAAGGCAGCACGCAGGCGCTGTGGGATGCTCCCAAAAGCTTTCTGATTGGACGCTGGGGAGTGTTCCTGCGCAGGCTCCGTCAGTACCGACATACCCATTTGTGAAGACTTATTTCTGCTGTTCCCAGAGATCACCTGTTACAGGTAAGTGTGCTTTACCAGAAGATCAAAACGCTTCAACAGTTACGCCCATTGATCGATCACAATCACTTCTGAACGGTATTCCAGGCAATGATCTTCCCACACTTGAACTTCTATAACATCATTTATCAGGGCATCCCTTAAAATATTACACTTGCTTCAAATGGCCCCGCATATAGCAGTAAGAGTCTTGAATGGTGCCTCCAGAACAGAGCAGATCACCCCCATACTCAAATAGCTGCACTGGCTACCTCTCCTATCCCAAGTTAAATACAAAGTATTCATAACCATATTCAAAACCTTACACAATATATCTGTTGAGTACTTACAAACTATCTTGAGAAATGGCCAAAAAACAGAACCAGAAGAGTACGTAATCAAAACACCGTTAACGGTAACGCTTGACAAATTAAAATTCAACCAAACATGTTCTCGAGCCTTCTCTCTGTACGCATCAGACTTATGGAATAGCTTTCCTATAAAGCTGAGAAGGACACAATTCCGAAAGGATCTAAAAAAAACTACTCTTCAGAGAACACTTCGATGAAAAGACAGCAGAAAAGACTTTATACTCCATCCCCCACCCAAAACTCCTGTCATTATAATCTCCCTACACCCTCCCATCAATGAATCAAACATGACACCATGCGCAGTAAATAGACCATTCAGCTGTATTTAAATACCTAACCTCATGTACATAAGTTAAGTACTCTGTTACGCCCCTCGTCACTGAATATTCGTTTGCAAGCCGATTGTTTTTAGAATTTGAGTTTTATTGTACCTGCAAGATACTATACCCTTCACTATTGTATATAGTTTGCATTTAATTGTTTAATGTATTTTTATTTTTATTTATTTATTTTATTTATCTGCATTTATATCCCGCTTTTCACCGGGTCAAAGCGGTTGGAGGATACATTTAACATGAGGGGATATGAGACACATACACTAATACTTACAGGGAACATGGGCAATGGAGGGTTAAGTGGCTTGCCCAAGACCACAAGGAGCACCTGTGGGACTAGAAACCCCAGTCCTTCCGGCCCAAGGTTGCTGTCCTCTAGTGGGATTTGAACCACCGACCTTCTGGCCTGTAGTACCTTGCCCCAACCACTAGGCTACTCCTCCTTCCAAACATGGAAGGAGGAGTGGCCTAGTGGCCAAATTTTTCAAGTTGTTACATGTAAACAGCTTTGGCTGTAAAAAATACGGTATCTAAACAATTTTAAATAAAAGAAAATAAGTAATTTAAATACCTTTTATTATTGCCTTCCAAATATATAATTTATATGTGCACATCTAAAAGAACTATTTTGTATTACTGTGGTTTTCTGAGGGTGTGGTCATTCACCTGGTTTATAAATATGTCTGCTTAATCTTATTGGTGGAAAGAATTTGATTGTTAAGAGGAAGAAAGCTTTATTGTCTACGAATGCATTATTTTTACCTACTACTAACCTCTTATGTGTGTGGCATGGGCCATTTTGGAGGAATCACAGAAGCTTGGTATCATTCCTTTTTTCCTTAAAGCAAATGTTGAATGTTTTTATAAAGACTTCAAGGGCAGTCTTGAGGATGTTTATATTTCAGACAGCCTAAACATTGTTTGGAGCAAAATGAGAGATTTGGAGAACTAGAAAGTTGATGAATTACAGCCAGCATCGTGTTGCTGTTATTTGAGCAATTTGCTGCAAGTTTTTAGCAGTGGGATAAATAGAGAAGGAGCAGTCTGAAATGCACCTTTTCTACACAATAGTATGTTGTCACATGCAGTAACTAAGCAAATAAGAGCCTATACAATAAACTTTAGAATACGCAGGCCCATTATGTATGCACTAAAAATAGTGTGCTATGCAAGAAAGTTTCACCATGAAATTTAGGGGGTCCTGAAAGATATTACTGTGTGTACGCTAAAATTTGTGCTTCCACATAGTCAAATGAAGGAACACCATGCTCTATTCACTCTCCATGGTATTTATGAAGTGCTGACTAACTGATATTTAAATGTCAGCACTGCTCGCTGGTCAATGCATCCACGGCAAGAACAGCCCTGTCTAGCCCCTCAGCTTTCCCCTCACACCCTCTCTAATGTGAAAATAAGTTTTCTCAGGCTACCAGCAAAGCAGGGGAAACATGGAGAGAGGAGGGAATTTCATTTCATTTGTTACATTTAATATACTGCTATTCACTATAACAATTGCATCAAGGCGGATGACAGAGGAGACCATATTGGTACTTAAGAAAATCCACTTTTCTTTGCACCAGCCAATAGATTACCAGAGGGACACGTCTCTTCACTTCAATGTCATAGCTGTTATCCTCAAAGACCACACTATAGGTCTTGGAGCAATTGGTTAGAGTCTGAACCTTAAAGGCTTTTTCTTACATAAACATTGAATGCAGAGCTCATGTCTATGAGCTTTGAGATAGTAGCAGACACTGGTGCAGCTACTGCATTGCCAACATAACAGGTTGGTTATAGAGGGAGTAATGGCCAGATGCCTTGGGTCTCCTCCTTGCTTGCTGCCATTTGTCCCCAACCATGCCCTCTTACAGTGATGTTTGAGAATTCTTATTGGCGCAAAAGATAGATGGTTCTAAACTCAGACTTGTCAGGTTTCTGCTCTCCTTTGACCTCCTCTGCTGGAATGTAGTAAATCTTCTGTGTTTTCCCTCTGTACTGACAAGCTCCTCCCATGTGCCACTTCTGTGTGTATCCCTGTTGGAATCCAGGAAAAGACATCAAGAACAGAGCATGCTTTTATATTGGAGGAAGGCATTCCCAGAGGTGTGTTTCGGACAAGATTTGAAAAGAGTTTGCTTGTATTATATTTTCAAACTGACACCCATTGTTATCTGTAAAATAATTCAACGCCACAAAAGAGCAGATGCAAAAGTCCACAAGCACTTTATACTTATGGACATTTTCAAAGTATTTAAAGCAAACAAAAATACCCCAATCTATTCAAACTCAGCCAAATACATTTTCAAAATACTAGGCCTTTGCTAGCTGGTGAAAGCACAAATATTTACTCTCACATTGAGGTCCTAAAGCCAACATATTCCACAGCCTAGGGGTGCTACATTAAAAAGCACAGCACCCCGTCATTAATAATGTGATCCAATGAAAATCTGGAACCACCAATAAAACACACTCTGAGAAACGTAACTGGTGTTTTGGCACATACAGCAGGAGAACTTAGCCAGGTACTGCACAAGCACCCCCTCCTCCCTAGAAAAAAAAATATTTAAACGCTAAAATCTCTAATTTGAATTGTGCTCTGCTGAACTTGTAACCAGTGTAAGTACTGAAGGACCAGGGTCAAAGAATAATACTTACTTTTTACTAAACACCAATTAGGCTGCCATATTTTGTACCAGCTGCAGGCATTTAAATCTTGTCCCTATTGATCCTTAATATAATTAATTATAGTAATCAATATGCAAAAGCACTAGCACACAAACAATAGTATAGTAAGGGATCCTTGCCAAAATATGACCGCAACCAATGCACCTGCCTTTAATGCCTCAAAGGAACTTTTCATCCCATATGAGATTTGTTGTTTATCTAGACAAACCTCCAACAAAGTCACCATGTCTTTGGGCAACAAAGACCATTCCGATTACAACTGAGAGAGTCTCCAATGGACTTTTACTCCTATTCAACCTCAGCAGTTTGCTATTACCTAGATTTAATTTAATTTCTGCTGTTTCTGCCAAGTGGCCAAATGCTCCAGACAAGAATTAAGACATTGGGTTGTCTGGTGTTGATTCTGTCCTGGCTCCATAGGTATGATCAACTGAATGTCATCCACATAACACAAAGTTCCTTTGAAAATTAGATATTCCACATTTGAAAAGAAAGAATCCTTGAACTTTGTACCTAACTGGACAGTTTGAAAATTGCCCCTCAGAGAGCAGTTTTCAAAAAAATTTAGACAAATAAGTAGTTATATATTCAATTAAAGTGGTTTGACTGAAAACTGTCCTCCTCAAGTGTAGCCAAATATATGCACAGATTCCATAATGTGCATGGGAAAAAAAACAGTTCTCTGGGCATATTTAGATCAGGGGAGAATGTATATATGTATACATTTGACTTCCAAAGAGCATATGCTATTTTGTTCTTCCTTCCTGCCTGCACGTCCAAAGTAAATGGGCATGGATATACTTAACCCTCGCTAACTTTCAAAGGGAAACAATGCAGGCAGCTTTTCTTTGAAAATTTGCTTAAAACGCATGTATTAAAACTTCTGCTTAGTTTGTAATTATGGTAAATATGCATATTGGTCAGAAAACAAACTAAAACAAAGGTTATTGAAATGTTAGTTGTCAAAATAAGGGAAGGAAGTGTAAGAAAGTGATTTGCATGTTCTAAGAAGTTTAAGGGGTTAGTTACTGTTGTTAAAGTCCATTGAGGCTGTGCCAATTCATGGAGACCCTCTGAATAGTTGTCCAAAACTCTGTTTGGTCTCAGTCAGGTAGTTAATTGATAGAATGGCATCCATAGCTGCTGTTATTGTATTAGTCCATGTTATGTTATATTCTTCTTCTTTAATCCTTAGCTGGCGTTTAGGGAGCAGGTCATCCTCTCAACCAGTATGCAGCTGTAGGTGCCACTGGATTCCGTGTTCATAATACGCTTCCAACCTTGGTGAGCAGTGGCGATATTTCTGGCCTTGTCGATGGTCAGTCGCTGGTTCCTTAGGTCTTCCTCGATGTGTTTCAGCCGTATTTTCTTCGGTGCTGCTCGTTGAATCCTCCAGTGGACGGGTCGCTCTCGTCTGAGGAGTTTGTATGGCAGCCGACTGGTGTTCATTCTGCAAATATGGTCAAACCATCGCTGCATTTTTAGATTTGTTATTCGACTGAAGGTTGATGGTCATACCTTGTCTGAATTGTCTCATTTCGATGGCAGTCATGGAGAAAGCTACCCAAAATCTGTCTCAGGTATTGCATTTGAAAGACCTTGAGCTTGTTCATGTCAGGTTTGAGCAGAGTCCATGTTTCCAATCCTTACAGGAGAATTGGCAGGATCAGTGTTCAGAAGAGGCAAATTTTGGTCTTGCTGGTGATACTGGCCTTCTTCCAAAGGCACCATTTGTAATGTTATGTTACTCTTTATTTAATATGCCGCATATTTATAAAAACCTACCCGGTTTACCATAACACATTGCTGGCCTTCTTCTTTTGCAATAACCTTCAATTTTGCCAACATAAGAACATAACATATGCCATACTGGGGACCATCGTCGGAAGGAAAAACCCGCGAGGGCGGCGTCGGTGGACGCTCCTGGCTCCGCGAGGGCCAGGTCGCATAGCCCCGACAGCCGCCCCGGGTCCTTGGAACGACTACTCTTCCGCATGTGGGAGAGTCCGGCCTCCTCGCCGGTCCTGAGCAAGCGGGTCGATTCTATCTATCGAGTCCGCAAGAGCCCTGGCTTTCAAAAGGCACAGCTGCCACACCATTCCATGGTAGTGGAATCGGCCATGCATCGTCTTAAGAGCCAGAAGATGCACTCCTCGGTGCCTCCTGGAAGGGAGGCCCGTAACCTGGATGGCCTTGGCAAGAAGTGCTTCCAGGGCTCTATGCTCGCCTGTCGTGTCCAGACTTACCAGCTATACATGGGCATGTATCTCCGGGATCTGGCTAAAGAGCTAGCCGGATTCTCCGCTGGTCTCTCCGAGGAGCCCTTGCGGAGGTTCCTAGCCTTGTCCACGGGTATTCGGGAATGCTCAAAGTTCATGTCCCGAGCAGCCTATGATGGCTTTGAAGCCTCGGCTCGAGTGGCCGCAGCCGGCATCGGTGCCCGCCGACAGGCTTGGCTTCAGTCGTCCGACCTTGAGCCCTGGGTACAGGACAAGTTGGTCGATGTCCCCTGCCGAGGCGAAAACCTCTTTGGCAAGCCCATGGCGGAAAAGGCTGCACAAATTGAGACTGAGACTCTCACCAGGACCAGGCTTTCTAGGAAGACCTCCGCCCCTTCCCAGAAAAAGAAGGGCTCGGGAAAAAAGTCCTTTTACCCGAGGAAGGCAGCTGCCTACAAACAATACCCCCATTATCAGGCCCCTGCAGCTCCCCAACAGGGCCAGCAGGCCAAGGGACGGGGTAACGGGTCCCGTAGGCAGCAAGCCCCCAAGCCTGCACCACCAGCCCCTGCTCAGCAGGGTGGGGGTTTTTGACTCGCTCAGCATAGCCTCTCCCCCCCCCCGCTGGTTCCCCCCAGCACCGGAGGCCGGCTGGTTCACTTCGCCCACAGGTGGTCCAGCATCACCGCAGATGCCTGGGTGCTTCAGGTCGTGCGAGAGGGCTACCTTCTCCACTTCCACCAGGTCCCTCCCTCCTATTTTCCGGGAGAGCCTCCGCGCCCCCCTCTGCACAGGGAGTTGCTCCTTCAGGAGTTAGCAGGTCTTCTGCAGGAACAGGCGGTGGAACCGGTGCCACACCACCTGAGAGGTCAAGGCTTCTATTCAAGGTATTTTCTGATACCAAAGAGAACAGGGGGCCTCAGACCCATCCTGGACTTGCGCAACCTCAACAAGTTCCTTGTGCGGGAGAAGTTCAAAATGCTTACCCTTGGAATCCTTCTGCCCTACCTCCAGCAGGGAGATTGGCTATGCTCCTTGGATCTAAAGGATGCCTACACGCACATCCTCATCCACCCAAGCCACCGCCAATACCTAAGGTTTGTGGTGGCAGGAAATCATTACCAGTACAGAGTACTGCCCTTTGGCCTGTCCTCCGCACCGCGAGTCTTCACAAAATGCCTCGCGGTCGTGGCGGCCCATCTCCGGCTTCGCGGCCTCTTTGTCTTTCCGTACCTCGACGACTGGCTCATCAGAGCAGCGTCCGCTCAGGAGGTCTCCCATGCCACGTGCCGCACGGTGACTCTGCTGCAGCACTTGGGCTTTGTCATAAACTTCGCAAAGTCCACTTTGCTCCCCTCACAGGATCTCGAGTTCATCGGCGCAAGGCTGCACACCCCTCAGGCGCGAGCGTACCTACCGCTCGACAGGGCTCAGCGGCTCATGGACCTAGCCGACCGCTTTCGCAGCCAGCCCCTGGTCTCCGCCAGGCGCTTCCTGAGACTGCTCGGCCATATGGCTTCCACCGTCCATGTGACCCCCAATGCCCGCCTGAATATGCGGTCTGCTCAATGGTGTCTCCGCCGGCAGTGGCGACAAGCCACAGGCGGCCTAGCAGACCTGGTGCGCGTCTCCGAGCCGCTGGTCTCGTCTATCCGGTGGTGGCTCCGGCAGCCGAACCTGGTATTAGGAATGCCTTTCCAGTCACCTCAGCCGACCCGGGTGCTGACCACCGATGCATCCCTCCTGGGCTGGGGAGCCCATTGCCAAGAGGCACGTACTCAGGGCCTCTGGACCAAGTGGGAGTCTGCTCAGCAGATCAACTTCCTGGAGCTCAGGGCGATCCGCCTAGCTCTCAAGGCCTTCTCCCACCTGACCTCCCAACAGTCCGTCCTTGTCCAGACGGACAATCAAGTTGCCATGTTCTACGTGAACAAGCAGGGGGGCACGGGCTCCTTCCTCCTCTGCCGGGAGGCACAGAAGCTCTGCTCTTGGGCCGTCAGTCACGGCATTCTCCTCAAGGCAGTTTATCTCCCGGGCCCAGAAAATTGCCTGGCGGACAAACTCAGCAGGGTCCTCCAGCCGCACGAGTGGCGTCTGGATCCCTTGATCGTCCAGAAGCTCTTCCTCAGGTGGGGCCTCCCCACGATGGATCTCTTTGCCAGTCCTCGCAACCGGCAACTTCCTCGCTTCTGCTCTCGTCAGCCTCACCCCCTTCGGGTTGCGGTGGACGCCTTTCTGATCTCATGGTCGGGGAGCCTTCTGTACGCTTTCCCTCCCATTCCGTTAGTCTCTCGGACTCTTTTCAAGGTTCTCCGAGACAAAGCCTTCATGATCCTGGTGGCCCCTCGCTGGCCCAGGCAGCCGTGGTTTCCGCTCCTGCTGCAACTGGCGGTGGAGGATCCAATCCCTCTGGGGGCGCAACCGGATCTCCTCACCCAGGATCAGGGGTCCCTACTGCACCCCAACCTCAGGTCTCTCAACCTCATGGCCTGGCTGCTGAGAGGGTAGTCCTTGCTCCCCTTCTCCTGCCGGCGGAGGTGGAGGAGGTCGTCTTGGCTTCGCGACGGCCTTCTACCCGCAAATGCTACGCCCTTAAATGGCGTCGCTTTGCAGTCTGGTGTACCGAACAGTCTCAGGATCCCTTCTCCTGCCCGGTGTCGGTGATCTTGCAGTACTTGCTACACCTCTCTAATCTAGGACTTAAGTCCAACTCCGTCAAAGTTCACCTCAGTGCTCTTTCGGCACATCATGTGCCGGTGGACGGTAGACCTCTCTCCAGCGACCCTCTCATAGCGAGGTTTCTCCGAGGTCTCCTTCTACTTAAACCACCTCTGCGCCCGCCAGCGCCGAACTGGGACCTGAATGTGGTTTTGCAGCGGATCACCTGTCCGCCTTTTGAACCCATGGCTACATGTTCTCTCCGTTTTCTGTCTTGGAAAACACTGTTCTTGGTAGCCCTCACTTCCGCTAGGCGCGTAAGTGAGTTGCAGGCCCTCGTGTCTGATCCCCCCTACACTCGGTTCTACAAGAATAGGGTAGTCCTACGGACTCACCCTAAGTTTCTGCCTAAAGTGGTCTCCCCTTTTCACATCAATCAGGAGGTGGTACTTCCAACCTTCTTTCCCAGACCACACTCCAGCCGAGCCGAGACGGTCCTCCATACCCTGGACTGTAGAAGGGCATTGAACTTCTACCTTGACCGTACGCGGGAGCACCGTAAAGCTGCTCAGCTTTTTGTGTCTTTTGACCCCAATAAATTGGGACTCCCGGTCTCCAAGCGTACTCTGTCCATCTGGGTTGCGGACTGTATCTCTTGGGCTTATGGGGCAGCCGGACTCGCCTTAGAAAGTCGAGTCACGGCTCATTGTGTTCGGGCAAAGGCCACGTCAGTGGCTTACCTCCGCTCTGTTCTGCTGGCAGACATCTGCCGGGCCGCTACTTGGTCTTCGAGCCAGACTTTTGCGGTCCATTACTGTCTCGAGAGGGAGTCCCGTAGGGACAGTGCTTTCGGACAGGCAGTCCTCCGTAATCTCTTTGAGGTCTGAGCAACTCCTACCCTCCATCCCGGATGTGGGCTACCGGTGGGTGATAATTCAGCGAAGATTCTTTCCTTCTGTGCTGCTGAGCTAGAGGGAGCTCATTTTTGTGCTTAGGGTCTCCGGTAGCCTTGAGCTTGGGAGTCCCATAAGTGAGGACTGACTTCCTGCTTGGTCCTGGAGAAAGCGTAGTTACTCACCTGTAACAGGTGTTCTCCAGGAGCAGCAGGAATCAGTCCTCACTACCCTCCCTCCTCCCCTTGGAGTTGCAATCGTCTGCTTATGTTCTTTTTGCAAATTTTTATGCTGTCTTTTTTAGCTATGTCATCTGACTGGCTAAGATGGCACCTTCGGGCGGGAAGACGACCGCGCATGCGCGCTGCAATTCCCAAAGGCTTTCTTTGAAAGCTGGGGAAAATTGCTCCGCGAGGGCTCCGTCGGCGCCGACGTCACCCATAAGTGAGGACTGATTCCTGCTGCTCCTGGAGAACACCTGTTACAGGTGAGTAACTACGCTATCCCTGGGGTACTCCACTATTCACCTTTCTCCATTGGGAAAATTGGCCATTTAGCCCTACCTTCTGCTTTCTATCTTTTAACCAGTTCCAGATCCACAATAGTACACTGCCTCCTACCACATGACTTTAGTTTTGCCAAAAGTCTCTGATGAGGGACCTTGTCAAAGGCTTCTGAAAATCCAGATACACTATATCAACTGACTCACCTTTATCTACTTCTTTATTCACACCTTCAAAAAAACATAACAGATTAATAAGCCATGTTTGCTGTCTCCCATTAAGCCACGATTATCTGTATGTTCAGTAATTTTGTTTTTTATTATGGTTTCTGTCACTTTTCCTGGTACTGACGTCAGGCTCACCGGTCTTTAGTTTCCTGGATCACCCCTGGAATCCTTTTTAAAAATTGGAGTTACATTGGCCACCCTCCAATTTTCAGGTATTACAGATGATTTTAATGATAGTTCACAGATTACTAATAGCAGGTCTGCAATCTCATATTTCAGTTCTTTCAACACCTTTGGATGGTGTCCAGGTGATTTGCTACTCTTCAGTTTATCAAATAGTTGTAATACATCTTCCATGTGTATCAATATTTCTTTCAATTCTTCCACAGTATCACCTTTAAATACCACTTCAGTCATGCGTAACATCCCTACATCTTCCTGAGTAAAGACCAAAGCAAAGAATTCATACAATCTCTCTGCTATGGCCTTGTCCCCTCTTAGTGCTCCTTTTACCCCTTTATCATCTAATGGTCCAACTGATTCTCACGGGTTTTTTGCTACAAATGTACTTGAAAAAGTCTTTATTATGCGTTTTTGCTTCCACAGCAAACTTTTTCTCAAATTCTCTTTTTGCCTGCCTTATCAGAGCCTTGCATCTAACTTGTCAATGCTTGTGCTGATTCCAGTTTTCGTCATTTGGCTCTTTATTCCATTTCCCGAAAGTTGCTTTTTTTGGCAACAACAGCTTCTCTGACCTCACCTTTAAACCATGCTGGCAGTTTTTTGGACTTCCTTCCACTTTTATTAAAGCGTGGAATACAACTGGTCTGGGCTTCCAAGATAGTATTTTTAAACACCCAAGCTTGATGTAAGTCTTTAACCTTTGCAACTGCTCCTTTTAGTTTTTTCTTAACTATTTTCATCATTTTATCATAGTCTCCCTTTTGAAATTAAAAGGTAGTACTTTGGATTTCCTTGCCATCCCTCCTCCATTAATTAAATCAAACGTGATCATGCTATGATCACTATTGCCAAGTGGCCCCAACACCATTATCTCTTGCACCAGATCTGGTGTTCCACTAAGGACTAGGTCCAAAATGGTTTCCCCTCTGGTCAGCTCATGAACCAGCTGCTCCAAGAAGCAGTCATTTATTTCATCTAGAAACTTTATCTCCCTAGCATGTTCTGCTGTGACACTGGCCAAGTCAATACTGGGGTAATTGAATCACCCATTATTATTATTACTGTGCTGTAACTTTTGTTAGCTTCCCTGATTTCTTTGAGCATTTCATCATCCATTTGTTCATTCTGGCTAGGTGGTCAATAGTACACCCCCACTGCCATCGCCTTCCCCTTTTTACATGGAATTTTAATCCATAGGGATTCTACAGCAAATTTTGTTTCCTGCAAAACTTTAATCCTTTGTAACTCAATGCCCTTTCTAACATAGAGTGCAATCCCTCCACCAATTTGATCGGCTCTATCATTGCGATATAGTTTGTACCCAGGTATCACAGTGTCCCACTGGTTGTCCTCCTTCCACTATGAATTGTTCTCCTTCCATCATGCATAATGTGTTTCACTAATGATCTCTCTCTTCACATGATGTGCCAAAGTATGAATCTCGACATCTTGTCATCTGAGCTTCTAAAGAAAGCTTAGGTTTGATAATCTCTAGTAGTGACTGGTTTGTTCTTTGGGCAGTCAGTGGTATACACAGTAATTTTGTCAGCATCATAGTTTAAAGGCATTGATTTTCTTCATATTTTTTTCACTGTCTAAATTTTGCATCCATATGATGAAAATACCATGGCTTGGACAAGTCAAGTCTGTATGGAGAGAGATATCTCTGCACTGGAGAATTTTATCTAGATCCTTCATAGCCATTCTGCCAAGAGCAATGCAATAATGTTAATGTATATTAATTCACTGTTAACACACATTATTATTAAGTAGTTCCCATTGAATAGCATGAGACCTGTATTAAAATAACACACATTATGGTGAATTAGCATGCATTAATGTTAGCGAACCGTAGTAACTAGCTCCCTTAGAATAAGTATGAATAATCTAATTACTACTTTGCTTCATCTGTTCAGGTAGGCATTCCATATTTTACCATCTTATTATATTTCAGCTTGCAATGGTTGACATCAGCCTGTGCACCTTGTTCATTTATAATACTGTGCTCATAAAGCTTTGCAATTTAAATCACAAGGAGACCAAGGTACTAACCCACAAGTAGGTTTACGAGAATGAGCAGATATCTCACAATTTTTTTCTCATGATGCTGTCTCGTTTAACTATTATTCAAATGGCTTTGCTAGGATTTCTTTTATGAGAAAATCTGTGGTATGTGTACTAAAGTGCACTAATAATTAATTTGGGATTTAGCATGCACTAAGCATGCTGCGCTAACCATTACCGTGTTTCATAAATGCAGCCATATTAAAAATTGCATGCTAACCATTTAGCATAGGTTGGGGTAGAGATTGGGCAGTGCAGGGGCAGGCAGAGTGAGCACATTATGGTTAGCACCCGATGTCTTTAAAACATGTTAACCAGCAATGTTGCACTTGACCACTATCTCAATGGGTGGCATGAAGTGCACCTGCATTAATCGTGGTAAACTGCTTAGCATGAAGGTATTGCAGAATCCACCCAATCTACATGGAGACATGGCAGGTATGCCTCCATGTGTTAGCATGGGCCCGATGCCACCTCGTGCTACATTTCAAGGATCCGTGTGCAGTGCACTACCACATTGCAAATTCACAAAAGGGAATTTTTAAAAAACATTTTCAGCCCCCCAAAAATACCTCCTGAAGATGCAGTTAAGTTTCACAGAAAATCACCACGTTGTGTGATTTTTTTTTTTTTTTGCATATACTTTATGATGGAGAAGAAATTGAAATGGCTGACAACTTTAACCAACTTGGATCAACAATCAATAAAGAAATGACAAGCGGTCAAGAAATCCAATGACACATTGCTCTTGGCAGAATGGCTATGAAGGACCTGGACAAGATTCTCAAGAGCAGAGATTTCTCTCTCCATGCAAATATTTGTCTTGTCTAAGCCATGGTATTTTCAATAACGTCATATGAATGCAAACGTTGGACAGTGAAAAAGATATACAGGAAGAAAATCAATGCCTTTGAATTATGGTTCTAGTGAAGAATAATGTGTATACTATGGACTGCCTGAAGAACAAACCAGTCAGTACTAGAGGAGATCAAACCTAAGCTTTCTTTAGAAGCTCAGATGACAAGACTTTGACCTTCATACTTTGGTACATCATGCAAAGAGAGAGATCATTAGAGAAAGACATGTTTGGTAAGGTTGAAGGTCAACACAAAAGATGAAGGCCAGCAGTGAGATGGATCGATACAATAACTGCAACTATGAATGCCACTCTATTAACAATCGACCTGAGTGAAGACCAAACAAAGTTTAGGACAACTACCACAGGGTTGCCCTGAGTCAACACCAACTCGACGACACTTAACAACAACATGGCATCATTCCTAAAGAGCTGATATGTGTGATCCTTGAACTCATTAATGATTCTGCATAATTTGTATGAGTAGCTTCGCAAACACAAAATTATACATAGAAAAATAGCAAGCAGTGTGCATATAAATTTGCAAATGTTATTACACACACTATTTGCCCTTTTTCTACATGTAGTAGAGCTTGTATGGCTGTTTTATGGTTAGTACATCAGCCTGTGTTTGCTGTTTCCAGGAAGAAAAGATGACAGTCAAAAATAATGATCCCATATGTCATTTGCACAATTAATTTCCAGGCGTTTCACCACACTGTGCCCTGCGATTGCTATTTGTAGTTAGCTACAGGAGTAGCTTGCCTAATCAAAGAGAAGGTAAAATGGCCATATATGAAATCCTGCCTCCAATACAATTCAAATGAGAAAACAACATAATGTTTTGATTGTGAATGGTATTCTGTTTCCAGAAATCAAATTAAAATACATCTTAATCCATAATGTGGAAAACCTTTTAGACACCGCATGGAGTTAAATGACCTTTGATTTCTTTAAGCACATCATACAAACCGTATAGTCCAAATTGCTTAGACATGTGGAGGGTAATTTTATAATAGGGCACTATGGGTAGATATCTACATAGGTTTTATTTTTATCAAGAGGTGTCTACTTGTCTTTATAAAAGATTGGCATATTTAGCAGAGAATGCATCTTGAATGTGGGTGGTATCACTCAAACCTGTTCACGAGCAAATGTAAATGAAAATGCATACTTTCCACACGTGTGTAGATCGAGGTATTTTATAAGCTAGGCGTGTACCTGAAAACTCCACCAGTGCTCTGGCCAGACTATGCAAGAGGTCAGTACATGTGTATTTGACCACCTTCCCACAGGAATGACTTTATAAACGTACTTCCCTAGGGGGTAATTCTATAAAGCGTATTCTGCACGTAAAGCATGTTTATATAGTAACATAATATAGTAACATATGTTTATATATGGAAACCGGCTATTATAAAATCGTGCACGTATGCCAACAAGAGAACTCATTTTTACACCATCTGTGGCTACATTTTCCCATGGGCGTATTTTGGATGGATCCAGGGGCATCCTACTAAGCAGTAGATAAAGCTAGTAGAGGCTAAGGACAGAGAGGTTAAACACAGGGAAGGTCAGTGGCTTGGTCATGATCACAAAAAGGCACATTCTAGATAGGATGTGGAGATCAGAACTGAGACATCGAGGTTATGGTGTACTAAATGTTGACACTAATTTTAAAATGGCTCTACTAAACGTGAAACTGTTTCTAAAATACATCTCCACATTCAGTGTGTGGAGCCATTTTTACAAATGTACACATGGGAAACATCAGCAGAATGAGGCTGCCAGCTTTCAAGTGCAAGTGCTGGGATTTCACAACATAAACATGTAGCTGCTGCTGCTTAGCTGCAGAGGTCTCTTTTCATCTAAATACAAGTTGAAATGAAGAATAAACTAAGGACGGATTAAGAGAAAACTCGATGACACTTAACAACAACATGGCAGCATTCCTAAAGAGCTCATATGCATGATTCTTGAACTCATTAATGATTCTGCATAATTTGTAGGAACAGCATTGCAAACACAAAATTATACATAGAAAAATAGCAAGCAGCGTGCATATAAATTTGCAAATGTTATTACACGCACTATTTGCCCTTTTTCTACATATAGTATGGCTGTTTTATGGTTAGTACATCAGCCTCTGATATGCGGAAATATTTCTTTACGGAAAGAGTGGTGGATCCGTGGAATAGTCTCCCAGTGGAGGTGGTAGAGATGAGGACAGTAACTGAATTCAAAAAAGCATGGGACCAACACAGAGGATCTCTAAAGGTAAAAAGTGGACTGTTGTAGTTGTTGTTATGCAAGGACAGACTAGATGGGCCTTGTGGTCTTTTTCTGTTGTCATGTTTCTATGTTTGCGGTTTCCTCCTGTAAAGGGCTGGCTAAACCAGCATATTTTAAAAACCTGCAATGTGACCGAGAGCAGCTGTAAATCATCACTTGTGCTATTGCATTCATACACATGTAGATTTTTGACCTGCACATACAGTGGTAAAACCCACCTAGGGCTTCTAAAATAACCCCCAAAATGAGTGAGTATAGCCACATTCAAACTTTTTGGGTCTAATATATAGTAGTAGTTTTATACTCTAATCTAATGGTTCCCAGCCCAGTCCTCTGATACCCCCAGGCCAGTCAGGTTTTCAGGATATCCACAATGAATATGCATGAGATAGATTTGCATGCACTCCTTCCATTGTATGCAGATCTATCTCATGCATATTCATTGTGGATACCCTGGAGACCTGACTGGCCTGGGGATACCCAAGGACTGGTTTGGGAACTACTGCTTCATTGTTAGGCTGCCCTGCAAGACCACCATAATTAATATTATGATGGGGTGGTTACTAAGTTGTGGTAAAATCATTTTACCACAGCTTAGTTTACAACGGAAGTGACTCTGGCGGTAAAAGAATAACGCAGCTTGTAATGAATCACTACAAGTTGCAATATTCCCAAGGGAAAATAATGCCAACTCAAAGCTGGCATTAATTTGCTGCCAGGAGCAATAGATTGCTAACACATGGCTCGATGCTCCTGGCCGCCGTCTTAACGGGGCCACAAGGATAATCTGGAAGTGGAAGGTGAGGGTCCCCCACCCTGTGACACAATCAAGAAGTCCAGGCCCCCCCCCAAATACCTTAAGTTATCCCCTTATAAGTGTTTGATTCGCCCGCTGTCTGCCAAAGCCATTGTTCAACCCCATCCCACCCCCAGCAGCCCAGTCAGAAGCTCTCCTCACTCCCCCTGTGGCCCTCCTAGGGCTACCTTAAAGAAAGCTTGGTAGTCTGGTGAAGCCTGACCCCCACTCTGTCCCATCTGGGTCGGTGCCAATTAAAAAATGGCACCCACGATTCCCTAGTGGTAGTCTTGCAGTACTGCCGCTAGATTTTATTCTTAGTGATAGTGCTGTAAAGCTACTACTAGGGGATCATGAGCACCATTTTGAAACTAGTTTCCTTTAAGGTAGCAATTTATCCAATAAATTCTTTGGGAAATAAATACTCTTAATAAATGAGAAAAAGGACCTCAGCACATCAGCCAAGTTTATAAAAATATAATATCTGGCATCCAGAAAATCATCAATGCAGAAAAAAACTCCTCTATACTGAATGTTTACTTAAATATTTTACGTAATCAATTAGCTACACGAAAACGTATTTTTCTTTTGCCATCCGGCCCTCATTCCTGAAAGCAGTCTCCCCGAAGGCACAGAGCCTCAGTGCGGGGACATCTAGATGGGGGGTGGGTAATACGTCATGGCCCTGTATGTCCAGGAAGCACCAGGATGGTGCCCAGCTTATTCCACCTCAGAGGTGGAATAAACACAGGGTGCCTTTTCGCAGCAGCTCAGCAGCCCCCCAGGAGCAACATCTGCACTGGAGGTGAGTCCCCGCTGCCCAATCCGAGGGTTGGGTGGTGGGGAAACGGGGGTCAGCACCGCGGCGGGCTGGCTGTGGAGCAGGGAGAAAGTCTCCCAGGGGTGCACCGGGTCATCTCAGGGCTGGGTCCTTCACCCACGGTACAAAATTTTGTCCTAACCGGCCTGTTCTGTTTTCTGGAGTGTCCTGACGGCCCAAACGTGCCTCTTCTGGGATTGGGCTCCACGTGTCTATAAATGTAAAAAATTATTTGAAAATTAAACTCCACAGGATGTAGTAACTACACATTAATACACTTTTCTGAATCCTTTGTGACTCCAAAGAAATGCCCAACAAAGGCATCTGTTTCATTACAAGATTTGGTGTTTCAGGGGCTTAAATTTAAGTCCATTTCTCCATATGCATAACAGAGCTCCTGCAGACACATCATCCCCTAATCAAATGACGTCATGATCAGCTGTTGACGAACGTTACTGAAAGAAAGAGTTCAATTCAATACACGTATTTCTCTTTCAGTTCCAAAGTATTCAATCTATATATCATGCGCTGTTCACGCCAAATCAATATTTTACCCCAATCTCCTCCTCTTAAACTGGCTGCAATCTGATCTATCACTGTACACAGCAACATAGAAAAACTATGTTGCTTTTGCATACAGTGAGAAGGTTAAATTCATGTATTGAATGGAAATCTTTCTTTCTCCATGAACAAGCAGGAAGTCAGTCCTCACATATGGGTGACATCTGCGCCGACGGAGCCCGCACAGGTCCAGTCCCCAGCTTTCAAAGAAAGCCTTTGGGACCTACACCATGCATACGTGGTCATCTTCCTGCCCAAAGGTGCCATCTTACCTTGGTGGTCTTTTTTCCAGGGAGCCCTGCAGACGTCCTGTCTGTGCACCCGGTTAAAGTTTTTCACTGTTCTCTATAACTTTTCACCGTTCTCTATAACTTTTCTTCTTTCTTTGGTATTGCTCACCTTCTGCCGCACAAGTCCAATGCCTTGGTGTCGTGCTTTTTGCTCTGGTACTTTTATTTTTTGGCCTGTGGATTTTTTGCTCGCAGCCTAGCTGGTTGAGACTCCTGAGTTTAACCTCACGGGGCTCGTTTTTCCCGCTATGTCTTTGACCAGCAGATTTTAGCAGTGTGGCAAATGCAACTGCACTATGTCCCGAATGGACTGAAATGCCTCGGGGCAGACCACAATGTGTCTCCTACCCTCTTTGCCTTTTGATGTCTGCTAAGACCTGGAAGGAGCGCGAAAGGTGGCAGGGGGAACTGTTCAGCAAGTCTGCCTCAGGATCAGCATCGGAGGCAGAATCCCTGCCTTCGACACCGGCGTTGGAAGACTCGGCATCCCGCTCCCAGGCTTGGTTGGAGTCACAGGACCTGCATGTGTCTGAGTCATCCCAGCAGGACCTTCCCCGGTCATCAAAAGCTCTGCCGAAGTCTAGATCAGACCCTAGCCCGGGGAGGTAAGACTTCCGGGTCAGGGGCACGCGGATCCCTCAACTCGATGCCAGGGATGGGACCAGGAATGCCCCTCCAAGCAACCCTGGAGGGAGGTGTCATCCGCGGAGTTGGGGAATCGAGTCAGTTCCCCAGATGTCATTAGCATCCGGGACTCTCCTACCAGGGATCCAACACCAGCCTCAGTGACCTCGAAAACTGTGCCTGCCTCGATGGAACCGTCAGGCATCGAAGCCAGGCTGCTAGCCCTGTAATACAGCCTTGCTGCATTCATTGAGGCTCAGCAGGACCCGACTCCTGGTCACTCTGGGTCGTCGGTGCCTATGGCAAGACTGTCGTCCAGGATCTCCCCAGAGGATGCCCCTCTCATCCTTGAGAAATTGGCCCACTTGGTGTCTATGCAGTCAGTATCCAAGTCGAGAACCAGCACGGCACCACTGGAACCCCAACGCTGGTGTCATCAATGCCAAGTCGGTCCAACAAACATGGATTGCTAGCCGACTCTTCTGGCTTCGATTCAGCCTGGGAGAAGGATGAGGAGTCTCCTGCCACCATTCTCAATCGGGACATCCCCTCTGACCCATCTCCACTACACCATCTGTGGCAGTCACCTCCAGAAGACCTGGCTTTCCTGGAGTTTGTTCGGGAGATGTCCCAGGCACTTGCCTTCATGGCAGTGCCTGAGGACAAGCTGCGTACTGAGGATCATCCTCAAGAGGCACTGATAGTGCCCATGCTCCCCATCCTTGGATGGCTACTGTTCAGGAAATGGGAGACCCCCATGGTGGTGCCATTTGTGAACAAATTGACTCGATTCACAGTATTGGGTCAGCCGGAGCCCCAGCTTCTAGAAAACACAACTGCCACATAACTCCATGGTTGTGGAGTCAGCTGTGAGTCACATTAAGAGCCAGAAGATGCATTCCTCAGTGCCTCCCGGCAGGGTGGCACACACCATGGATGCTTTTGGCAGGAAATGTTTCAAGGGCTCCATGCTCATAGCCTGGATCCAGGCATACCAGCTGTACAAGGGCATGTACCTCAGAGACCTGACAAGGGAGTTCTCCGGGTTCTCGGCTGGGTTAACAGGCGAACCTCTTGAGCACTTCAGGACCCTGGTGTCATCGGTCAAGTAGTGCTGCAAGTTCCAAACTCGGGCAGCCTTTGATGGCTTTGAGTCAGTGGCTCGGGTAGCTGCACTGGGCATTAGTACCCTACATCTTGCTTAGCTGCAGTCCTTTGACTTGGAGCAGTGGGTTCAGGATAAGTTAGCTGGGGGAAGAATGTCTTTGGCAAGCCCATGATGGAGAAAGCAGATAAGCTGGAGAAGGAATTCATGACCAGAATCAAGCTGTCCAAGAGAGTCTGAACCTTCCCATAGAAAGACTTTGGGGAAAAAGCCCTTCCACCCGAAGACCAAGAAGTCTTACAGGAGCTACCCCAAGTTTCAGGCTTATCGTGCTCCCCGACAGGTGCAGCAGGCCAAGGGCCAGGGACATGGCCCCTGTAAGCCAAAGGCCCCCAAATCCCAAACAACGCCCCAGCTGCAGCCTGGGGGGAGTTTTTGACTCCTTGGGCATAGCCTCCCTCCCCTAGGAGGTACCAGGCCCAAAGTTCACAGGAGGACAGCTGATCCACTTTGCACACCAGTGGCCAAGCATCACCACAGACACCTAGGTGTTGCAGGTGGTCAGGGAAGGTTATCGCCTCCACTTTGCCCAGCTGCCCCCTTCCTTCTTCCCTGGGGAATTACCCATGGACTCCTTGCACAGGGAGCTTCTGCTCAAAGATCAAGCAGTAGAGCCCATTTCCTAACCTCTCCTAGACAAGGGATTCTACTCCTGCTACTTCCTTGCCCAACAAGACTGTGAGTTTCCAGCCCATCCTGGATCCATGGGACCTCAACCGCTTCCTGATCAAGGAAAAGTGCAAAATGGTATTCCTTGAAAACTTGCTGCCTTACCTCCTGCAGGGAGATTGGCTATGCTTCTTGGATCTCAAAGATACCTATACCTATATTCTGATCCATCCAAGGCACGATCAGTACCTCCGATTCATTATCAGCGGATGGCATTATCAATACAGGGTACTCCCCTTTGGCCTCGCCTTGCCTCCCAGGGTATTCACCAAATGCCTGGCAATCATGGCCGCTCGCCTCAGACTCCAGGGGTGTTCATCTTCCCCTACCTGGATGACTGACTCATACAAGCTAGCACACCGGGGGAGATATGCAACGCAGCAATGTGCGTACCATAGGACTGCTCTAGCTCCTGGGCTTCTTGGTGAACTTCCCGAAGTCTCACCTACGGCCCATCCAATGGTTGGATTTTATCGGCACCCTCCTGGATTCCACTCAAGCAAGGGCCTTCCTGCCTCTCGGTCAAGTGTAGCATCTATCCGCCCTGGCCCAAGCCTTACAAGGCAATTCAGCTGTGATGGCCAGATAGATGCTCCACCTCTTGG
This sequence comes from Ichthyophis bannanicus, assembly GCA_033557465.1. Taxonomy (NCBI): domain Eukaryota; kingdom Metazoa; phylum Chordata; class Amphibia; order Gymnophiona; family Ichthyophiidae; genus Ichthyophis; species Ichthyophis bannanicus. The sequence goes on along the minus strand of CM066038.1, from coordinate 233,354,275 downwards.
GGCACGTGGCATCCACAGACCATGTCACCCTATTTGCCCGCCTACGCATGGGGCAGGCACAGTGGATGCTAAGCGCCCAGTGGACACAAGCATTTGTCTGTTTAGAAAACTGCATCCTTGTCATGCCAGTCCTAGCGACATCCCTTGCCTGGTGGCAGGAAACCCTCAACCTCAGAGCCTGCCTGCCTTTCCAGGCTCCGCCAGTGCTCTGCATCCTCACAATGGACGCATCCAAGTTGGGCTGGGGGGCCCACTATGGTCCCCTGTAGTCGCAGGACCATGGTCACCAGAGGAGACTGCCTCACAGATCAATCTGCTAGAACTACGAGCAGTCTACCGTGCCCTGTGGGTCTTCCAGGATCATCTGGAAGGGCAGGTGGTTCAGGTCCAGATGGCGATATATTACATCAACAAGCAGGGGGACATGGGTTCATACCACCTCTGCTGGGAGGCGGTGTGCCTCTGGAACGTCGCGACGGGGAAGAACATCTCCCTCAAAGTGGTGTACTTTGCCGGGTCAGGACAACACTCAATATAGGGTCGTCCTTCAGAGTGTGAAATACTCAAATAAATGTAGCTAAACACTCCAAATATCCTCAATGGTAGTCAGTATTCACTAATAAAACACTAGCCTTACTCGGCTTCAATCCACAAACTCGATTTTTTTCAATTTTAAATGGGTCTCAGACTAGTGGACAATGAGCCATGTTACAAAGCTCGTATGTCCCATTTGCATCAATGACCCAGAGGAATATGTATCAAAATTCAATAAAATGGAACATATCTTATCTGGATGAAATGTCTTGTCACAATGTTGCCAACACAGGTCAGGACAACATACAGGCTGACCGCCTGAGCAACGTCCTCCAGCCCCACGAGTGGAGACTGAACCCGACCGTGCTAGCAGAGGTTTTTTGGCGCTGGGGGACCCCAAAGGTCGACCTCTTTGCTAGTCCAGAGAACACGCCACTGCTGTGCTTCTGCTCTCAAAGGCCAGCCAGGGGTTGGAAGGCGGACGCCGCCTTTCTGCTCCCCTGGTCAAGGGGCTTCCTGTTTGCGTTCCCATCCTGTTTCCCATCCTGTTTCCTCGGGCCCTCCTCAAGATACAAGCAGAGGCAGCCTCAGTCATCTTAATTGCGTCCAGGTGGCCCAGGCAGCCTTGGTTCCCCTTGCTTCTGTAGCTATCCCGGACGGACCCATTGATGCTGGGGAATGCCCCAAACCTGCTGTCTGAGGAGGACGGGATGCTACTGCACTCATTCTCCATTTTCCTGGCCCTGACAGCCTGGATGCTGAGAGGCTATCTATAGCGCATCACTGCCTCTCCAGGCCTGTGGAGGATGTTCTCCTTGCCTCATGTAAAGACTCCACGCATTGGGCATATGCCTTTAAATGGCACAGGATCTCACACTGGTTTGCAGATGAAGTTTTCAACCCCTTCTCCTGTGCGATGCCAGACATTTTACAGTACCTTCTGCACCTATCAGGGGCTGGCCTCAAGTCCAGCACAGTCAGAGTGCACCTCTGTGCTATCTCGACTCACCACTATGCAGTGGATGGCCAGACCAAGTCAGTGCACCCCTTGGTGGGCCAATTCATGCGCTGCCTCCTCTGCTCCTGGTTCCTGATCTGTCTGCCAGCAGTGGCATGGGACCTCAATGTGGTATTGGGGAAGCTCATGGCTCCAGCCTTTTAGCTTCTGGCTACCTGCCATCTCAAGTACCTTTCTTGGAAGGCTGTGTTCCTGGTGGCGCTCACCTCGGCTAGGGCATATGAGCGAGCTGCAAGCACTGGTGATGAATGCACCCTACACCAGGTTCCACAAGAACAGAGTCATCCTTAGGACTCACCCAAAGTTCTTGCCAATGGTTGTCTTGGCCTTCCATTTGAATCAAGAGGTGGTATTACCCACCTTCTTTCCCAAGCCTCATTCTTCTAGGGTGGAGGCCTCCCTGCACATGCTGGACTGCGTTGTCTTTCTACATCCAGAGGACGCATCCCCATTGCCGCTCAGTGCAGCTCTTTGTCTCTTTTGACCCCAGTCATCTGGGGGTTGCAGTTTCCAAGTGCACCCTCTCACGGTGGGTGATCGACTGCATTTATTTCGCCTGTCAACAGGCGGGGCTCTCTGGAGCATCATGTGATAGCTCACAATGTGCATGCCATGGCAACCTCTGTGGCAAGCCTGCGCTCGATGCCCTTGCTGGACATCTGCCAAGCTGCTGCCTAGTTCTCTATGCACACCTTCACTGAACACTACTGTTTTGAAGAGACCTCCCGGAGTGATAGTGCCTTCGACTAGGCCGTACTCGTCACCTCTTCTGGAAATAATGCAACTCTTCCCTCTGACCCGTGATGTTCAGGCTACCAGAGTGGGGATTGTATCTTAGATGCTGCTGCTGCAGTGTCAGACTTCCAGCCAATCAGTGTCCCTTGCTGCCCTTTACGGTCCCCTTTTTGGGTCGCCCCTGGCTTTTACAGGTTTTTTGGTACCCTTTAGCTTGGGCGTCCCATATGTGAGGACTGACTTCCTGCTTATTCCCGGAGAAAGCATAGGTACTCACATCCCTCCCTCCTCCCTGTGGAGTTTTTTTTCTTTTTCTGCTTTTGAGCTATGTTGTCATACTGAGGTAAGATGGCATCTTTGGGCGGGAAGGTGACCGTGCATGTGCGGTGTAGGTCCAAAGACTTTCTTTTAAAGCTGGGGATTGGATCTGCATGGGCTCCATTGGCACCGTCGTCACCCATATGGTGAGGACTGAGTCCTGCTGTTCCCAGAGAACACTTGTTACAGGTGATTAACTATGCTTTCAGTGACGTTAGTCAACAGCTGATCGAGATGTCATTTGATTAGGGGATTGGATAAAGGGAAGAATTTAAATGCTTTTTGGATGCCATAGCATTGTGGCAATTGGGATGCCAAAGCAGCTGCTGTTAATTTAGAAGAGCAGGAGCTCTCTTACGCATATGGAGAAATGGACTTAAATTTAAACCCATGAAGCAGTGATTTTTGTAGCGAAACAGAGACCTGTCTCGGGCATTTCTTTGGAGACACAAAGGATTCAGATAAGTGTATTAATGTGTAGTTACTGCATTTTGTGGAATTTAAATAATTTTCAAATAAACTTTTGCATTTATAGGCACTAAGAGCCTGATTCAGAAAGGGGCCGTCTGACCGGCCCCGAGTAGGATGGAACCATTAGGACAATTCGTAGCTGAACAAAAAAAAAACTAAATATAATTTTATTGTATTTAAAACTGTTTGTGCTGGTGGCAACAGTGATCATTTGAGGGGGAAGGGAAATAATTGAGGAGTGGCTTTGGAGATTTCAAGTACTTGGTTCCTTGCTTTACATTTTGCCCAGTCTGCAGGCAGACTTATTTACTATAGAAAGCATGGGCCTGCTTTCAAATTTTGGGTGACACACCTCCCTGGCTCTTGGTGACCCACCAGTGTGGCCAAACATACTGGTTGAGAACCACTAGTCTGGAGCAGGGGTTCTCAACCCAGTCCTCAGGACACACCTAGCCAGTCAGGTTTTCAGGATAACCACAATGAATATGCATGAAAGAAATTTGCCTACAATGGATGCATTCACCCAGTATCGACTGGGCCAATGTCACTGCGGGACATGCTAGGAAGATAAAGTTTCTAGATGAAATGAATGACTGTTTCTTGGAGTAGCTGGTTCATGAACCGAAAAGACGAGAAGCTATTCTGGACCTAGTCTTTAGTGGAATACAGGATCTGGTGCAAGAGATAAGGGTGGTGGGGCCACTTGGCAACAGTGATCATAACATGATTGCCTTTGATTTAATAAATGGAAGAAAGACGGCAAAGAAATCCACAGTACTACCTTTTAACTTTCAAAAGAGGAGATTTTGATAAAATTAGGAAAATAGCTAAGAAAAAACTAAGAGGAGCATTTGCAAAGGTTAAAGGTTTACAAGCGTGGGCGTTATTTAAAAATACTATCTTGGAAGCCCAGATCAGATATATTCTACGCTTTAAGAAAAGTGGAACGAAGGCCAAAAAACTGCCAGCATGGTTTAAAGATGAGGTCAGAGAGGCTGTTGTAGCCAAAAAAGCATCTTTCAGGAAATGGAAAAAGGCTCCAAATGACAAAAATTGAAAACAACATCAGCACTGGCAAGTTCGAAGCAAGGCATTGATAAGGCTGGCAAAGAGAGAATCTGAAAAAAAGCTTGCTGTGTAAGCAAAAACACATAATAAAAACTTTTTCAAGTACATTCATAGCAAAAACCTGTGAGAGAGTCAGTTGGACCATTGGGATAATAGAGGGATAAAAGGGGCGCTAAGGGAGGACAAGGCCATAGCAGAAAGATTGAATAAATTCTTTTCTTTGGTCTTTACGGAAGAAGATGTGGGGAACTTACTCATGCCTGAAATGGTAGTTAAAGGTGATATATCAGAAGAACTAAAAAAAATATCGATAAAGCGGGAAGATGTATTAAAAGTATTTGATAAACTGAAGAGTAGTAAATCACCTGGACTGGATGGTATACATCCGAGGGTGTTGAAAGAACTGAAATATAAGATTGCAGACCTACTATTAGTAATCCATGAACTATCATTAAAATCATCTGTAGTACCTGAAGACTGGAGAATGGCCAATGTAATGCCAAATTTTAAAAAGGATTCCAGGAGTGATCCAGGAAACTACCGACCGGTGAGCCTAACATCGGTACCAGGCAAAATAGTAGAAGCCATTATAAAGAACAAAATTACTGAACATGTAGATACAGTAGTTATGATTTAATGAGAGAAAGCCACCATGGATTTAGCCAAGGAAAGCCTTGGCTTACTAATCTGTTATTTTTTGAAGGTGTGAATAAATAGGTAGACAAAGGTGAGCTGGTTGATATAGTATACCTGGATTTTCAGAAATTCTTTGACAATGTCCCTCATGAGAGTCTCTAGGCCAAATTAAAAAGTCATGGGATTGGAGGCAGTGGATTGTAGATCAGGAACTGGTTAAAAGATAGAAAGCAGAGAGTAGGGCTAAATGGTCAATTTTCTCAATGAAGAAAGGTGAATAGTGGAGGAAAAGCTTAAACGGTTAGGGCTTTTCAACTTGGAAAAAAGACAGCTGAGGGGAGATATATTTATTTATTTATTTAGCTGGGCTTATATTCCGCTTTTCACTGAGTCAAAGCGGTTTACATTGAACACAACATCAAGTACATAGAACAGGAGAGATTGTAATTAACAAATAATAGTTACCTGAACAAATAACTCGCTAGTTACATATCTAATGGCCAATTATGATAGAGGTCTATAAATTAATGAATGGAATGGAACGGGTAAATTGTTTATGCCATCATAAAGTAGAAAGACTAGGAGACACACAATGAAGCTACAACGTAACCCATTTAAGACTAATAAGAGAAAATATTTTTTCACTCAATGTGTAATCAAACTCTGCAATTCGTTACTGGAGTATGTAGTAAGAGCTGTTAGCGTAGATGGGTTTAGAATAGGTTTGGAAAAGTTCCTGGAGGAAAGGTCCGTAAACCATTATTAAAGAGGACCTGGGAAATCCACTGCTTGTCCTGGGAGAAGCATTGTGGAACCTGTGCTTTTTTTTGTGAACCTGCCAGGTACTTGTGACTTGGATTGGCCACTGTTGGAAACAGGATACTGGGCTTGATGGACCTTGGTCTGACCTAGTATGACATTTCTGATGTTCCTATGTTCTTATCTCTCTCATGCATATTCATTGTAGTTATCCTGCAAACCTGACTGGCTCGGTGTGTCCCAAGGACTGGGTTGAGAACCCCTGGTCTAGAGTGATGAGTGTAGAAAAAAAGAAAGAGGATGAAATTAGTAAATGTAGTCTTTTTATGTTGTATTTTATAGCACAGCATATATAAAAATTACATTCTTTGTAGACTGAAATTTTTGCTCTGGAAGTTAAAACATCTGTCTGTGTCAGATCGTATGGGTTATGTATGTCCCATTAAGACAGCACTGTAAACTCTCTAGTAAAGGGAAATAATCAGAATGCATTAAGTTAAACAACTTGAATCCATTTTAAATTAAACTGTGCCAGACAAATTGAAAAGTTCAGCTTCAGGGTAATATGAATTGCTTGACAGATGGAACTGGAAAGATCGCTTCACTTTCTGCAGTGAAATGGACAGCATTTTATTCCAGTTTCCACCACACTGCAAAGAGAGATTCAAAAAGTTAAACTTTCTCAAATACATCACTCTAAATCCATAAGGAAGTGAACGCATTAAGAGGACATGAAGTCCATACCATTAAACCATAATTGCCCTTTTTGGATTACTTTTTGTATATGAAGATTTATTAACAAGTCAGCTTAAATTACAGATATATTTTTAGCTTGCAGTGTTTTATAATGAATAGCAAGGTTTGCAGAAGGCAAATCGACTTATGGAAAACCAACAAAACATCCACATTTTTCTGCTCCTTGGACTGCAGACATTTCCTGCATGTTTCTCCATATTCTCGTGATGTTGAAAATGTTGTCCTGCCCCTTACTGCAAAATCATTTTTTAGTTTGAAAGTGAAAATTAATCAGAGTTTCACCAAATCTGGTATGCAGTCTACATTACTACCAGCTCCACAAGCTCATCGGTGTCTGTTTTAAGATCTATGATTAAACTCTATAGACATTTAAAAAACAATTTCAGTCATCCGTTCAGTACATGTTTTCATTTGAAAACAGCAATTAATTGAGATATGTACAAGGTTTTACCCAAACATTGGTGAACCAGTTATAAAGTTATGACATTTCTTGTTTTCTGTGCTTGTTGGAACCCAGTTTTTACAAATTGGAGCATTCTTTGTGAACATTCAGTAAAAGATAAAAGTTAAACTTTGACTTAATAAACAACAATAATTATTTTCTCAAATCTGCCTTTCACCTCACCCCGCCCCCTCCCATCGGCCCTTGGTTATCCTTGTTTTTCCCCTTATATATCAGCATCTTTTTCTTTGCTTTATGAATGAGCTGCAGAGATGGCAGTGAGCTATTCAATGTTTATCAGCCTTTATGACTGATGCAAATCAAAATGTCACTGTGCACTTCCATTTTGAAAGGTACTGAAGCCCATTTCCAGTTGTTCAAACATGCTTGACCCAGAAGCCAAAGCTTGGCATTCCCATATAGCTTGGCCCTAATGAAGTGTGCCCAACTCTTGGTTACAATTTTTCAGTTTCTTTCTCACTGTTTAATAGTAATTATGTTGAGGTGTAAGTAAGCAGGATCACCTTGCAAAATGCTCTTGTAGGTGCCAATGCCGACTTCCTTTTGTATAGTAACCGTGGCACGGCGGACACGGTGCATCCCCCTTTACCCTTTCCCCCCCGCACCCCCCAATCCCCCAATAAAACACATAACTCCAATATTGGCATAAACACCGGTCGCAGCTTTATTAACCTTAACAAACTTCAACAACAATTCCAAATAATACCATTCCGCCTCCACCCCAACAGTAACGACTCACCAGCCATGTGGGTAGCAAAGTGAGGTCATCACTGTTGCCACAGCAGCGAGGCTACTGCTCATCCTACCACCCCTTTCTCCGGCTTCGCCATACTACTAGCAAAAGCCTCACCGGGGTTATCCGGGTCGGGGGTACCCCACCCCCGCCCAACTAATACCTATGGCTCCGGACCCCGGAAACCTCCGGGATCCCGCCACCTCCCCCCCCCCAGCGACAACACCCCCCCCCCACCACCCCATCCCCAACCCGTGGGGGGGTGGGTGGGACGTCTGTCGTCTTGGGGCTCGCATGCACGAATGTGCGCCCCGGCAACTGTCCCCCTCGCTTGCTTTCCCCCCCTCCCTCCCATTCTCCAATGCCGATTGGCTCCCGCCGCTGCCACTCAGCCGCGGGAGCCAATCGCTTCAAAAAATGCCGCCCGTCCTCGCGGCATTCTTCCAGCCCCCGCGGCCCGCAGTGGATGCCACGCGCCGCCGGCCCGGTTACAACCGGCCGGCCAGGTACAGGGCCCTGCGGCCTCCTTCAGGACTGAAGTTGGCACCATTGCAATTAGGAATTCCGCATCAGGCATCAAGAGGGGGTAGATGCCAAACACAAGTTTTAAGGAAGTGCCGCAGGACTGTTTGAGGCCATTGCCATCTCTGCGTGTCCCGGAGAGGGGTGGCAGCGGTGGAATTGTCGGCCCCTGGACCATTGGCATTCTAGGCAGCTGCCTAATTTGCCTAATGGTCAAGCCAGCCCTCATCTGTGTGATGGAAAAGGGCATGCCTTTTGCAAGTACCATTGTGCCCTTTACTTCCCATGCATTCATCCTTCACCCTCCAACCCCTTGCAGTCTTCCCTCCTCACCCACTCCAACCCCTCTCCTACTTTCCCTCTCCCGACCTCCAACTCTTATTTCCCTTCCCAGATTCTCTCTCCTTCTCCCTCCCCATGCACTCATCCCCTGCCCTCCAATCCCCTCACCATTTATTAGGATTGTACCTAGGTCAGCGCAAGCAGTGTAGCTGCACAGAGCATACAAAAGTAGGGGTGCATTTGAGCCCACACCGGAAGTTGAAGATTTGTTCATGGCATCCCTCTCACTATTGCATCTCCCCCCCCCCAAGCTGTCATCCCTGCCACTGTCCCCATCGTCATTCTTCTGTCGCTGCCATCAACCCTAATGCTGCTAATCTGCTGCCATCATCATTCCCCCACGGTGGTGACAGATAATTATCTAGAGGCGCATGCGTGGGGACGTTCTCTCCCTGCGTGCCGATTCTGGCTCTGTTGGTTCTGCCCCTCTGAAATAAGAAATGCCAGGCAGAGGGACAGAGTGGCAGAGCTATCGGCATGCATTGTGCACGTGGAGAAAAGGTCTCCTGTAAGTGCCATTCTATATTTATCCACTGCTGCAGCCCATGGGTGAAAGGAAGAGGCAGCAAAGAGGGAAGATGCTGGGGCTACATAATCGGGGAGGGGGGTGGAGAGAGGCTATGGATGTGGGCTTGGGGGGTTGAAACAGGAAAAGTTTGGTGACAGGGAATATGCGACTCAAGCATGGTGAAAGAAAGACTAGGGACAAACAAGGGTTTGTTAGGGGAGGGAAGAGGCAGGAAATGCTGTGGGAGAGGAAGAGGATATGGTGGCTTGGCGGAGTAGGCACAGGAGGGGAGGTTCGGTAACAGGCTCAGGACTGGAGAAAGGATAGGGGCAAAAAAAAGGGATGCTGTTGCTGGGAGGGAAGAGAATAGGGTGAATAAAGTGACAAATAAGATGCTTAAAAACACAAGAACATAAGATATTCCATACTAGGTCAGACCAAGGTCCATCAAGCCCAGTGTCCTGTTTCCAACAGTGGCCAATCCAGGTCATAAGTCCCTAGCAGTCTCCCCAAAAGACACAGGTTCCACAATGCTTGTATTGGGTCAAGCAGTGATATCCCGGGTCCCTTTTAATAATGGTTTATAGGCCTTTCCTCCAGGAACTTGTCCAAACCTTTTGTAAACCCACCTACACTAACAGCTTTTACTATATCCTCCGGTAACAAATTCCAGAGTTTGATTACACGTTGAATGAAAAAATATCTTCTCTCGTCAGTCCCAAATAGGCTACCCTGTAGCTCCACTGCACGTCCCCCAGTCTCTCCATATTCTGATGACGTAAACAATCGATCTATGTTTACTCGTTCCACTCCATTCATTAATTTATAGACTTCTCTCATATCTCCCCTCAGCCATCTCTTTTCCAGGTTGAAGAGCCCTAACCTTTTTAGCCTCTCTTCATAGGGGTATCCTTCCATCCCCTTTACCATTTTGGTGGCTCTTCTCTGTACCTTTTCTAATAACGCTATATCCTTTAAAGATACGGCGACCAGAATTGTACACAATATTCAAGGTGGGGTCGCACCATAGAACAATATAGAGGCATTATAATATCCTTTGTTGTATATTCCATTCCTTTCCTTATTATACCTACAATGACATACAATGCTTGACACGGGGAACAGAAAGACAAGAGACATGCTAGGCATGGGAGGGGGAGAGGGTGGTGTGGCAGGGAGACAGAAGGGGTGTAGGAAGATTGAGGAGAGAGATTGGACATTGGGAGAATAGGAAGACAAAAGGGAAATTCTTGGTCCAGAGGGAGCAAGAAGTCAGAGGACTGGTGTGGGATGGAGTTGGAAGAAGACCGAAAGAGAGATGCTGGACAGAGGTAGGAGAGAGGAGAGAGAGGAGATGCTGAATTTTAGTGAAAGACTGCAGAATGAGAGCAAGAGATGGAAAGCTGTAGGTAGATGCAGTAAAAAAGGAGGAGATTGAAGACTGTATAGTAAGAAAGAATGAAATCTGAGTGAATAGAGAGGCAGAAAATCAAGTAGAAGAAACTGAAAGGAAAAGATCACTGTCAGATGTAGAGAGGAAGTGAAGAAGACATGAGAAGTGCAATAAATGACATATGGATAGGAGATTGGAAAAAGAATTGATAAGATAAAGGAAAGCAGAAACCAGCCTCTGGAACCAACATGATTAGAAAAATAAAGCATCCAGACAGCAAAGGTAGAAAATAAGAATTTTACTTTTAATTTGATGATTGGAATAAGTCAGTTTTTTAAAATTTACATCTGCTGTATTTGGGCCATGTCTACTAAACATTGGTGCGCACTATCTGCAGAAAGCATGTTATTCCTGTCGGCATGGTGGCAGATAGTGTGTCCTGATGTTTAATAAACATGGTCCTTTCTATTTTGCATAGTATGTGGGAAACACATCTGTGTTTCTATTTATCAGGTGTTACCGTGTATGTGGAGTCAGACTTATTGGGGTCTGCATATTTTTGTTTTTAGTTTGTGGTACCTTATAGTGTACTTGGTGGGAATCTATGTTCTAAGTGTATGGTCGAGACCAGGTGTTCTGGTAGCAAGAAGTGTCTATGTGGAGATCTGTAATAATCTGTTCCCTGTAGGTATATGGATTTTCTAGGGCCCACAGCAATATTTATGATGCATTCCTTTTTTGGTAGGCTTATTGTGTGAGTTTTGGAAGTTAATACTGTTGTGGAGTGGTAGAGTTTGGGCAATTTCTCCAAATGGGTTAGTTTTGCAAATACATGAGTCATGAAGCTCACTTCTAAGCCAGGGTATGTGGAGTATGATCTTCAGTCTCTCAAATCTTCTGCTAATGTTTGGCGTAGCAGTTGCATTATGCCAAAGAGAACCTCCTTGTGGAGTTTGTAAGATGTATCGTGTACTGTATGGGTAATTTATCAAGGTATGCGTGGAAATTCTTATTAAAGAAGCTGGTGGTGCCCAGCACATTAGGAAATATTTCTGTATCTTTTTGCCACATTTTCTTGGTCTCTTATTGTATTTCTTGGTACTTCAGGATCTTCTGCCTCACGCGATTCATAGAATAATCGCTTGGAGATTCACAGAATAATCACCTCTATTATCAATGCCATCCTGGTGTTTTTCTCCTTTACCACTATGTTGGTTTTCTGCGCATCCAATTTCTTATCCGTCAAAATGGGAATGTCCCAGGTGATCATAACCTCTTTATTCTCTATAATTCTCTTAGGGTCATGATCCTAGTGTTTTTCAGGCACAGTGATGTTGTAGTGTTTACAATGTATGAGGCGTGCTACTTTGTTGTGCCTTTCTATATAGAAATTTTCTGCCATCAAAACCTCGTAGCCAGCTATAAATCTACATATGTCTGTTTTGCCAGTTTTTTCAATGCTTGCTGTTAAAAAAAAAAAAATCAGACCATAGAAACAAGAATCTAGCCTAGATATAACTAGTTCAAAATAAGGTTCATTATACTCATAGAAAAGTTTCTTTAAAAATTATAACTTAAAATTTTAATTCATTCCAAAAACTGTTCACTCTTTAAAAATCTGCATTACAATGCAAACACGAGCCAAAACCAGCAGTGTCAACCCTTATATTTCAAACTATTCATTAATTAGTAGAATTCTGCTACAGGCAAAGCACCATTCAGAAAACATTTCTTCAGTATAAATATTGATCTCCCAAAGCAACCAGCTCATGTCATATGGGGGGAGGGAGCATCAGGTTTGCAAGTCGCAGAGGGCACAGTTATAGCTTGTTATGGCCAACCATTCATTATTTAGTAAAACCTACTCCCCCTTTACATTTCTTCAGCCGTGTGTGCAGCCCCCTTCCACCTTCCCCCCCCCCCCCACCTCTAACCTTATTTGCAGGCTCAGCAGACACCAGAGCACGTCGGTCTTGCGCACTTCCACCTGTGGGAGATGTGATCCCATCTCTCCGCAGGCAAAAGGGCTTGAGAAGGCTGCGAATGCTGCCAGGACCATCCTGTCTTCCTACTGGGATCCCGTCTTCTGTGGGCAGACAGGATAGTCTTGGTTCCGATGGGCAGCTCAATGCAGCTCTTCTACCCACAGGAGATGGTCTGCCCGTGGGCAGATGGGACGGTTGTATCTGTGCACTTCTACCTATGTGCTCTGAGCCTTGGGTGCCAGGTCCGAATTTTCTATCACCATGGTGACCCAGACCTGGGGTTTGTTGAATTCTGACATAGGCACCTATGTATCTCTGTAAAATACTAGCACAAATCCTGCAGAAATTATGCCTACACTTAAGGCACAGATATTTACTCTGCTTGAGAGTTGCATGGGTGGTGGGACTGTATTGACTGGTGCTAACTTTGAGTACAATATGGCCTGTATATATGGATAGGGCTGGGTATACTGTGTGTATTTGTGTGAGGATGACAGGGCTCATTGTGTCCTCAAGCTCTCCCAGTCTACCCCATACTGCTGCCGCCTCCTCTTTGGTCTATGTCCCCACCTCAGTTTCATATGCTTCTCCACCCTGTCAGTTCTTGGGTCTGGTCTCCACACCTTCCCACTGGTGATTCCCATTTGTATCACTGCTTCTAGGGCTGGTGGAGCTTTGGCTCCCTATCGACCACATCAGTGGTATTTGTCTGCTGAAAACAGGGGGGCCTGTTCTTCTTGCAGGCTGCACCATTTACCATTGCCTCCCTTGCATCCTTGCCGCTCCCTCCTCAAACTGCCATCTTGAAATTAGCTTGGCCTGAGCTCCCCAATAGTCATGCCATCCCGCTTTGCAGCTTCGTCTCTTCTGGCCCATCAGCGGCAATGAAAAAGATGGCACTGACTGGGCATCAGAGTTTGTGAAACACACAAACCCCAAATTCCAACTGCCTTTTATATATGAGATGCTTTAAAATATGTTGTGAAGAAGTCTGTTTTAAACCAAATTAATCTGCAATTAATAAGGGCTATGATTATTCTTTCATGTATTGCAAGACGTACCAAATGAAATTTGAATTTCCATGGACAGTGGTTCTGTACTTATCACAACTGACTTGTCTCGGTATTTTTCTCCAGTTTTTCTTTTTTACTATTAGAAACCCCACACCTGACTAAAGGAAAGCTATTTTAGTTTAACACCCCTCTACCCTTTCAGCCCTAGCTCCCCCCTCTCTCCCCACTTTTCTCCCCCCCTCCCCCCAATACCTTTTTTGATCTATGCATTAGCTGCAACAACCATCATGTAAATAGTTAAGAGTGCCAACACCCACTACTCCTTTATGGGTAAACATTGTTCTTTGTAACTGTTACCTGTTCAATGTAAACAGCCCCGATCGTTGGAAGAGGCGATAAAGAAAAACTGTTCAAATAAAGTAAATAAATAAAAATATGAAGTACCTCATCGGATAGCCATCTAGTAGGGCCCAATATTCATCTAGGTTGGCTATGCGCCTCTATGGCATGTAGCCGTCTGCCCTTAACCATGGATATTCAATGCTGGGGTTATATGTAGCCCCGGCATTGAATATCCAGGTTTGCCGCACAGCCTCTCAGCCGCAGTAGCTAACAGCTAAATATGGGCTGTATCTATTGAGCTTCTATGTTAACACATGTGATAGGACAAGCCTAAACTCAAATTGTAACCTGTGGAATAATGTTGTAAAACACAGTGTCAGGCCTTAAGGTCTCAGTTTAAAACAACGCAGCAATCACTCGGATTTTTAACAAGTTTCTCAATGAAACTGCGGCTGCTGTTCACATCAACGACCTTTAATAAATGCCTTCTGCTCTGTCTCACAACCAAAAACACTTTTCCTTTATTGTTTTTTCATTTTTTTCGTTTTCTTCGTTTTTAATTTTTCATTGTTTTACTTAAAAAACTTGAATAAGCAAAACTGCTCTCATAATCTGCTTTGTATAACAAGCTGAAAAAGATCAGTACAATTGATTCTACTAAATAGTCCCTAAGATTTTTCTTCTCATTCACTCCGTATCAGCAAGATTCGCAAGAACAAAATTGTAGAATCACACTGGTGGTACTTCCTAAAAATTATTACTGTCCATCGCTGTTATTTAAAACTGAGCTGAAGCAGCACTTATCATGAAAACGCCCCACGTTGTTCGCCTTTGTTTTTGCAGCTCTGTCTCCGACGTTTCCTTCCTTCATGGCATTGCCCAGTCCAACAGGGAAAATCTTAATGTAGCGATGTCAGAAGTATCTCCCAGCTTTACTCAAATCCCAACGCCGTTAATCTAAGGCGCCCAAGCGTTTCGTATTGGCAAGTTCTTCAGGGGAAAGTATCTCCCATACTGACCTATAGAACATTAAAAACTGTAAGAAACTACATCGCATTCCACTAAAGTAGCCAGGGTGTATTAAAGAGTAGAGAACTCATCCTGTACCTGTAAAATCAGTCTATGCTCCGGAATCGCCGCAGAGAACACATTTCTCTCATTCCTCCGCCGGATATTCTAAGACGCCGCGCATGCGGCTTCAGTGAGCTAACTGGATTTTAAAGGGCTCCTCCAAACTCCTCCTCCTTCGGGGAGGGTGTCTTCACACTTCATTCACGATTCACAAACCACAACGGTTCCACAAGCAAAGCCTCCTATACACACAGGGACCAATCAATGGAAGCATTTAATCCATTCGGTGTGACAGTGTTCAATTGGAAAATCCAACGCTGTTCTCTCCGCGTTAAAGATTGATCCACCGTGCTGCTGCCTCTACCTGTTAAAATCTGATCAATAGCAAAGCATTCCAATTGCTCAAAGCTGTGATTCGCCGTAAGGCAATGCTGAACTATGGGCGCTGCTGTCACTCCACGATTTAATCGACTGCGATGTTCTGCTAAACGTAGTCGTAATGCTCTTATTGTTTTTCCTATATACATTAATCCACAGGGACAGCGTATTCCATAAATGACATGAGTCGACTGGCAAGTGGTGGTGCTGCGTATAGAATAATGTGTTCCTTGATAGTCAAACTCATTAACTTCCAGGTTAACCGCGCATAAACTGCAATTTCCACAACGTTTATGCCCCAAAATCCGGGCTGAAGATTCCCTTTCGACTTGATCTTGAATTCTCGAAGGACTCAGCTGTTCCTTAAAATTTCTGCCCCTATTCCACACACATCTGATTTTTTTATCTGCCAACCCCGGAAGCATGTGAAGAATGTTGCTGTGAGTTCTCAAAATTTTTCGAACAGGTCCACTTAGATGGGAAAACCGTGTGATAAAATTTATCTGGCTATCATCAAAGGTCTTCTGAGCCTGACGTGCTTGACCCGAAGAGGATAGCAATAACCCCCGATCATTGTACAAAGCTCTAGTGTAGGCTCGTCGTACCAATGGCTCCGGGTACCCCCGAGATAAGAAATTCTTTATGAGTTGCTTAGATTTCCGCCGATACTCTGAAAGTTCTGTACAATTTCTACAGAACCTAAGAAATTGAGAAAAGGGAAGCCCATCTTTCAACTGGCGTGGATGGGCACTTGTAAAATGTAAAAAAGTGTTACGGTCAGTCTCTTTCCGAAAAACGGAGGTGTTCCAAGTATGACTACTCCGTGAGATCTCCACATCTAAAAAGTGAATCCTATTAATATCATGTACCATGGTAAACTTAATGTGAGGATCCCGAGAATTAAGCCAATCGAAACATGCCGTGAGATCTTCTTCTGTCCCCCTCCATATCACGAAAATGTCATCAATGAACCGTCGCCACTCTAGTATGTTCTGCCCATATGGAGACTGTGCTAGCCATTGCTGTTCAAATGTAGCCATGTATAGATTCGCGATAGAGGGGGCACAGGTGGCACCCATGGCCACGCCGGCAATCTGCTGGTAAATTGTGTCTTGAAACTGAAAAATATTTTGACAGATGACTAACTCAGATAATTTCAACAACATAGTGATAGTATCTCCAGACAAATCACCCCGATCTTGCAAAAAATGTTTTACTACTGTTAACGCTGCCTTCTGAGGAATGCTGGTATACAGCGCAACCACGTCCAGCGTCACCAAGATAGTATCTGGTTTTTCTGCCCATGGGGCACACTGAGTCAAAATATTCAGGAAATGCGTAGTGTCCTTCAGATATGACGGAACTTGCACCAGAAGTGGACGCAGGAAGGAATCTATGTACGTGGAGACTGGTTCTAAAGGGGTTCCTTTTGTGGACACTATTGGGCGCCCAGGAGGATTAAACAAATTTTTGTGAATCTTAGGCACAGTATAAAATTGTGCTATAGAACAAGACATGCTGTTTAAATAACGAAATTCTTTCTTACTTAACAAATGGTGTTGCAAAGCCGCTAAGGTGATGTCTTTAATTGCTCCACATAGCTGAGGCATGGGGTCACATTCCAGAACCCTGTATGTATGCTCATCCTGCAATTGTTGTAAAGCCTCGGAAATATAGTATCGTCGATCTAAAATCACGATTGCTCCCCCCTTATCGGCTCTCCTAATGACCACATCTTGCCGCTCCCACAGTTGACGTAACATTTGTTCCTCCGATCTAGTCAATAAGGACTTGCTCTTTCGCGTTTTAGCTTCCAGACGTTGAACATCCGCTAATACTAAATCTTGAAACACTTGTAACGCTGGTGGAGCGGGGCTAGGGGGAACCCACGTGGATTTATACGGTAAAGGTATTCGTGGAATTTGTGGATCTATCTCAGATGGAATTGCTTCCATACCTGCAGTCCCCATTTGTGCAAAAAAAATTTTTAGATGTAACTTACGTATAAATTTCGCAAAATCAATGCAAAACTGAAATGGATCATGCAATAGTGTCGGTACATAAGATAATCCCTTGCTTAACAAGAGAATAGATTCTTGTGGAAGGGTCTTTCCTGAGATGTTGATCACTAAATCTTGATCTACTTTCTTTTGGGATATCGGCGTTCTTGAGACCGACCCCTGGCCTCCCTGCCTTCGGTCTGTTTTTTCTTTTTTACTGATTCCTCTTTGTCCGTGAAAAAATTTCGTTCTTTCGAAGAATTACTAGTGCTAGTCTCATCAGACTCGTTGGAATAATCCTCAAAATGGACCTTTTTCTTTGATCGTCGAAGCATCTTTCTATTGGCGTTCTGCCACGGATACGCAGCACCACCACTTGCCAGTCGACTCATGTCCCTGTGGATTAATGTATATAGGAAAAACAATAAGAGCATTACGACTACGTTTAGCAGAACATCGAGGTCGATTAAATCGTGGAGTGACAGCAGCGCCCATAGTTCAGCATTGCCTTACGGCGAATCACAGCTTTGAGCAATTGGAATGCTTTGCTATTGATCAGATTTTAACAGGTAGAGGCAGTAGCACGGTGGATCAATCTTTAACGCGGAGAGAACAGCGTTGGATTTTCCAATTGAACACTGTCACACCGAATGGATTAAACGCTTCCATTGATTGGTCCCTGTGTGTATAGGAGGCTTTGCCTGAGGAACCGTTGTGGTTTGTGAATCGTGAATGAAGTGTGAAGACACCCTCCCCTAAGGAGGAGGGGTTTGGAGGAGCCCTTTAAAATCCAGTTAGCTCACTGAAGCCGCATGCGCGGCGTCTTAGAATAACCGGCGGAGGAATGAGAGAAATGTGTTCTCTGCGGCGATTCCGGAGCATAGACTGATTTTACAGGTACAGGATGAGTTCTCTACTCTTTAATACACCCTGGCTACTTTAGTGGAATGCGATGTAGTTTCTTACAGTTTTTAATGTTCTATAGGTCAGTATGGGAGATACTTTCCCCTGAAGAACTTGCCAATACGAAACGCTTGGGCGCCTTAGATTAACGGCGTTGGGATTTGAGTAAAGCTGGGAGATACTTCTGACATCGCTACATTTAGATTTTCCCTGTTGGACTGGGCAATGCCATGAAGGAAGGAAACGTCGGAGACAGAGCTGCAAAAACAAAGGCGAACAACGTGGGGCGTTTTCATGATAAGTGCTGCTTCAGCTCAGTTTTAAATAACAGCGATGGACAGTAATAATTTTTAGGAAGTACCACCAGTGTGATTCTACAATTTTGTTCTTGCGAATCTTGCTGATACGGAGTGAATGAGAAGAAAAATCTTAGGGACTATTTAGTAGAATCAATTGTACTGATCTTTTTCAGCTTGTTATACAAAGCAGATTATGAGAGCAGTTTTGCTTATTCAAGTTTTTTAAGTAAAACAATGAAAAATTAAAAACGAAGAAAACGAAAAAAATGAAAAAACAATAAAGGAAAAGTGTTTTTGGTTGTGAGACAGAGCAGAAGGCATTTATTAAAGGTCGTTGATGTGAACAGCAGCCGTAGTTTCATTGAGAAACTTGTTAAAAAATCCAAGTGATTGCTGCGTTGTTTTAAACTGAGACCTTAAGGCCTGACACTGTGTTTTACAACATTATTCCACAGGTTATAGTTTGAGCTTAGGCTTGTCCTATCACATGTGTTAACATAGAAGCTCAATAGATACAGCCCATATTTAGTAGTTAGTACACTCATTATGGAGGGCACTTCAAGTTGGCGGGACACATTTAGTTTCCCGCATGAATATGTAGAAGGGTTGATTAAAGAGAGAACTCCATTTGCTCTGGATGGTGCCACACCACAGTCTTTGGGAGAGGAGGCGATTAGTTCATGGGAGGAGCTGTTAACTCTTCAAAAACGTCGTCTGAGAGCTGATTTGCATAGATTATCCTTAATTGAATATATCAACCGTCAGCAGATCCCAAGGGGGTTGCGGGTATACAAAGAACCCAGATTGCCCAACACAGATGCGTCTTTCATATCGAAATGGAATAGCGTTTTGAACAAATGCTCGTTGGATCTTATGATCTTGATCATAGACCATACCAAATTGGAGGTTCAAAAAATGACGGGAGATATAGACAAGTTACAAGCATCTCTAAAGGAATTATCTACGGCAGATCATTTCACACAAAAGACAGCTGATCTCAAACAACAGATTGACACCGTGCGACAGGAGGTAATGACGAAGAAGACTAAGAAACTGGCAAGGGATAATTCGGATTACACAGTGGGATATGTATATCCGTGGCAGAACGCCAATAGAAAGATGCTTCGACGATCAAAGAAAAAGGTCCATTTTGAGGATTATTCCAACGAGTCTGATGAGACAAGCACTAGTAATTCTTCGAAAGAACAAAATTTTTTCACGGACAAAGAGGAATCAGTAAAAAAGAAAAAACAGACCGAAGGCAGGGAGGCCAGGGGTCGGTCTCAAGAACGCCGATATCCCAAAAGGAAGTAGATCAAGATTTAGTGATCAACATCTCAGGAAAGATCCTTCCACAAGAATCCATTCTCTTGTTAAGCAAGGGATTATCTTATGTACCGACACTATTGCATGATCCATTTCAGTTTCGCATTGATTTTGCGAAATTTATACGTAAGTTACATCTAAAAAATTTTTTTGCACAAATGGGGACTGCAGGTATGGAAGCAATTCCATCTGAGATGGATCCACAAATTCCACGAATACCTTTACCGTATAAATCCACGTGGGTTCCCCCTAGCCCCGCTCCACCAGCGTTGCAAGTGTTTCAAGATTTGGTATTAGCGGATGTTCAACGTCTGGAAGCTAAAACGCGAAAGAGCAAGTCCTTATTGACTA
This sequence comes from Ichthyophis bannanicus, assembly GCA_033557465.1. NCBI lineage: Eukaryota > Metazoa > Chordata > Amphibia > Gymnophiona > Ichthyophiidae > Ichthyophis > Ichthyophis bannanicus. The sequence goes on along the minus strand of CM066038.1, from coordinate 233,334,351 downwards.
GATCGGAGGAACAAACGTTACGTCAACTGCGGGAGCGGCAAGATGTGGTCATTAGGAGAGCCGATAAGGGGGGAGCAATCGTGATTTTAGATCGACGATACTATATTTCTGAGGCATTACAACAATTGCAGGATGAGCATACATACAGGGTTCTGGAATGTGACCCCACGCCTCAGCTATGTGGAGCAATTAAAGACATCACCTTAGCGGCTTTGCAACACCATTTGTTAAGTAAGAAAGAATTTCGTTATTTAAACAGCATGTCTTGTTCTATAGCACAATTTTATACTGTGCCTAAGATTCACAAAAATTTGTTTAATCCTCCTGGGCGCCCAATAGTGTCCACAAAAGGAACCCCTTTAGAACCAGTCTCCACGTACATAGATTCCTTCCTGCGTCCACTTCTGGTGCAAGTTCCGTCATATCTGAAGGACACTACACATTTCTTGAATATTTTGACTCAGTGTGCCCCATGGGCAGAAAAACCAGATACTATCTTGGTGACGCTGGACGTGGTTGCGCTGTATACCAGCATTCCTCAGAAGGCAGCATTAACGGTAGTAAAACATTTTTTGCAGGATCGGGGCGATTTGTCTGGAGATACTATCACTATGTTGTTGAAATTATCTGAGTTAGTCATCTGTCAAAACATTTTTCAGTTTCAAGACACAATTTACCAGCAGATTGCCGGCGTGGCCATGGGTGCCACCTGTGCCCCCTCTATCGCGAATCTATACATGGCTACGTTTGAACAGCAATGGCTAGCACAGTCTCCATATGGGCAGAACATACTAGAGTGGCGACGGTTCATTGATGACATTTTCGTGATATGGAGGGGGACAGAAGAAGATCTCACGGCATGTTTCGATTGGCTTAATTCTCGGGATCCTCACATTAAGTTTACCATGGTACATGATATTAATAGGATTCACTTTTTAGATGTGGAGATCTCACGGAGTAGTCATACTTGGAACACCTCCGTTTTTCGGAAAGAGACTGACCGTAACACTTTTTTACATTTTACAAGTGCCCATCCACGCCAGTTGAAAGAGGGGCTTCCCTTTTCTCAATTTCTTAGGTTCCGTAGAAATTGTACAGAACCTTCAGAGTATCGGCGGAAATCTAAGCAACTCATAAAGAATTTCTTATCTCAGGGGTACCCGGAGCCATTGGTACGACGAGCCTACACTAGAGCTTTGTACAATGATCGGGGGTTATTGCTATCCTCTTCGGGTCAAGCACGTCAGGCTCAGAAGACCTTTGATGATAGCCAGATAAATTTTATCACACGGTTTTCCCATCTAAGTGGACCTGTTCGAAAAATTTTGAGAACTCACAGCAACATTCTTCACATGCTTCCGGGGTTGGCAGATAAAAAAATCAGATGTGTGTGGAATAGGGGCAGAAATTTTAAGGAACAGCTGAGTCCTTCGAGAATTCAAGATCAAGTCAAAAGGGAATCTTCAGCCCGGGTTTTGGGGCATAAACGTTGTGGAAATTGCAGCTTATGCGCGGTTAACCTGGAAGTTAATGAGTTTGACTACCAAGGAACACATTATTCTATACGCAGCACCACCACTTGCCAGTCGACTCATGTCATTTACGCAATACGCTGTCCCTGTGGATTAATGTATATAGGAAAAACAATAAGAGCATTACGATTACGTTTAGCAGAACATCGCAGTCGATTAAATCGTGGAGTGACAGCAGCGCCCATAGTTCAGCATTGCCTTACGGCGAATCACAGCTTTGAGCAATTGGAATGCTTTGCTATTGATCAGATTTTAACAGGTAGAGGCAGTAGCACGGTGGATCAATCTTTAACGCGGAGAGAACAGCGTTGGATTTTCCAATTGAACACTGTCACACCGAATGGATTAAACGCTTCCATTGATTGGTCCCTGTGTGTATAGGAGGCTTTGCCTGAGGAACCGTTGTGGTTTGTGAATCGTGAATGAAGTGTGAAGACACCCTCCCCTAAGGAGGAGGGGTTTGGAGGAGCCCTTTAAAATCCAGTTAGCTCACTGAAGCCGCATGCGCGGCGTCTTAGAATAACCGGCGGAGGAATGAGAGAAATGTGTTCTCTGCGGCGATTCCGGAGCATAGACTGATTTTACAGGTACAGGATGAGTTCTCTACTCTTTAATACACCCTGGCTACTTTAGTGGAATGCGATGTAGTTTCTTACAGTTTTTAATGTTCTATAGGTCAGTATGGGAGATACTTTCCCCTGAAGAACTTGCCAATACGAAACGCTTGGGCGCCTTAGATTAACGGCGTTGGGATTTGAGTAAAGCTGGGAGATACTTCTGACATCGCTACATTAAGATTTTCCCTGTTGGACTGGGCAATGCCATGAAGGAAGGAAACGTCGGAGACAGAGCTGCAAAAACAAAGGCGAACAACGTGGGGCGTTTTCATGATAAGTGCTGCTTCAGCTCAGTTTTAAATAACAGCGATGGACAGTAATAATTTTTAGGAAGTACCACCAGTGTGATTCTACAATTTTGTTCTTGCGAATCTTGCTGATACGGAGTGAATGAGAAGAAAAATCTTAGGGACTATTTAGTAGAATCAATTGTACTGATCTTTTTCAGCTTGTTATACAAAGCAGATTATGAGAGCAGTTTTGCTTATTCAAGTTTTTTAAGTAAAACAATGAAAAATTAAAAACGAAGAAAACGAAAAAAATGAAAAAACAATAAAGGAAAAGTGTTTTTGGTTGTGAGACAGAGCAGAAGGCATTTATTAAAGGTCGTTGATGTGAACAGCAGCCGTAGTTTCATTGAGAAACTTGTTAAAAAATCCAAGTGATTGCTGCGTTGTTTTAAACTGAGACCTTAAGGCCTGACACTGTGTTTTACAACATTATTCCACAGGTTATAGGTTGAGCTTAGGCTTGTCCTATCACATGTGTTAGCAGTAGCTAACAGGGCAACGGTGATATTACATGTTGCCTGGTTAGCTCCTGCAGCTAAAAGATGGATGAGCTATTGCTTCACCTATCTTTTAGCCGCAGGTCACTAACCGGGCAGCATGCAGTATCGCCGCAGCCTGGTTATTGACTGTTGCCACCTCCGCTTCTCCCCAGAACGCCCACAACATACCCCAATGCTAAATGGTTAGCATCGGGGCGTGTAGTGAAGAAGATCGGGGATTTTCAGCAGCATTAACCGTGTTACTGCCATTGAATTTCCCAGTTAGAGGCATTTACATGGTTTGCAGGGCTCTAAACTGTGTACGTGCCTTTCAGATATCAGGCCACTAGGTTTTTAAACTACTACCAGTAGTTTCTTCTGATTTATCGTTTTCCTATATCAGTGCAGTCTTATAATTATTGGGTATCAGAAAGGATTCTCTATCAGTAAGTACCATAACTAGGGTTAGTTGAAGCACCTAAAAGACTGTGCCATTTGCTTCTATCCCGATAGTTCCAACCCATATGTCTCTCTGGGGTGCAGAATATTGGTCTGTCTTAAACATTTAGAATTGTTGTCTCAGAGCTGATGTGCCCTTCACTAATTTGAAGACAAAAACTAAAACAACTTTCAAGTCAACAGAAAGGCAATAACAATTTGTATCTATGGGGTATGTCTATTAAACCTCCATGATATCTGCAAGGGGCATTCCCATGGGACATCTTGCAGATACCGTGGAGAATATGGATTTCCCATGGGGACCCAGCGTTACCTTCCTTGGCAGATACCATGGGAAAAGTCCCACAGTACCTGCTGAAGCAGGTATTGCGGGTCCCTGTGGTAAATCTATGGGGAGGAATGGTAGCGATCGGGAGCATAGAGCTGTCAGCAGCTCTGTGTCCTGATCTCTGCCATGCCCTCCTCTCAAATGCTACAATTGGGCCTGTCCCTGCCCCCAATATTGTCAGTGCTGTGGTACTGCAATCCACAGCACCAACAATATCATAAAGTGAAGTTTGTCCCCCTACCCTTCAGCACCAGTCCACAATGGACAGCTCCAAATTCACATCAGCAGCTGCCCATGGGGGATTGGTGCAACCTTCCAGGCTAGCCAGTCCGCTAAACCCCCTTCCGCCTCCTCTGATGCAAATGTAAAAGGGTGGGAGAGGCCCGGTACCCTCCCCCTCCCACCCTCACTTAACAAAGGTGAATTTTGGCTAGTCAGCTGGCAGCCCCTGGGCCCCCTCCCCCTCTCCCCCCCCCAGTACATATGTGATGATCTAGTGGAGAAGGGGACAGGAGCAATCTTATTTACTCCTGCCCATGCCAATTCTAAATGGCCTTCACATGAGATGCTGCTCTCAAGCCACTTGCTAGGGGCAGCATCACAAGATCGCGGCTGTCTTTGATTGTGCCTATGAGAAGGGTAGTACTATTGTGAGTCAGGAACTGGTTAAAAGATAGAAAGCAAAGAGTAGGGCTAAATGGACAATTTTCTCAATGGAGAAAGGTAAATAGTGGAGTACCCCAGGTATTTGTGCTGGGCCTACTACTTTTTAACATATTCATAAATGACCTTGAAATGGGAATAATGAGTGAGGTGATCAGATTTGCAGATGAAACAAAATTATTGAAAGTTGTTAAAACGCAAGAGAATTGTGACAAATTGCAAGAGGACCATGATAAATTGGAAGACTGGACAACCAAATGGCAGATAAAATTTAATGTGGACAAGTGCAAAGCCTTGCACCTAGGCAAGAACAACTCAAACTACGGTTACACGATGCAAAGTTCCACATTAGGAACCACCACCCAGGAAAAAGATTTAGGTGTCGTCATGGACAATACATTGAAACCTCCGCCCAGTGTGCCGTGGCAGCCAAGAAAGTACATAGAATGCTAGGAGTCATAAGGAAAGGAATAAAGAATAAAACTAATGATATCATAATGCCTCTGTATCATTCCACCTTGAATATCGTGTGCCATTCTGGTCGTCATATCTTAAAAAGGATATAGCAGAATTTCAAAAGGTACAGAGAAGAGCCACCAAATGGTAAAGGGGATGGAAGGATACTCCTATGAGGAAAGACTTACAAGGTCAGGGCTGTTCAACTTGGAAAAGAGAGTGCCGAGGGGAGATGTGATAGAGGTCTATAAATATTGAATGGAATGGAACGGGTAAATGTAAATCTGTTGTTTATGCCATCAAAAAGTAGAAAGACTAGGGAACACACAAAGAAGCTACCGTGTAACCCATTTAAGACTAATAAGAGAAAACATTTTTTCACTCTATGCATAATCAAACTCTGGAATTCATTACCAGAGGATATAATAAAAGCTGGGTTTATAAAAGGCTTGGACGAGTTCCTGTAGGAAAGGTCTGTAAACCATTATTAAAGAGGACCTGGGAAATCTACTGCTTGCCCTGGGACAAGCATTGTGGAACCTGTGTGCCTTTTTGGGAACCCGCCAGGTACTTGTGACCTGCATTGGTCACTGTTGGAAACAGGATACTAGGTTTGATGGACCTTGTTCTGGCCCAGTATGGCAGTTCTTATGTTCTCCTACCCTTCTCATAGGACCAATCAAAGATGGCCACGATCTCGCAGTGGTGCCCCCTAGTGAGAGGTTAGAGGGTTGCATCCTTGTGATAGTGGCCATTTTGAATTGGCTGCAAGACGGGGCAGGAGTGAATAGGATCGCTCGTGCCCCATTCTCCACTAGACCACCACGGGCTACCAGGTATGTACAGGCAGTTAACAGGACTCCTCTTGATAGCTGACTAGCCAGAATTTGCTTTTTGTAAGGGGATGTGGGAGGGGCCATTGTGTATTGGGGGTGGGGAAGGAGGGAGGCTTACCCCAACTAGCTACTGGGACTCTTAGCCACTCGGAGAGGGGTGTGTACCAATTCCCCCCCCCCCCTTGCTGCCTCCCGGGCAACTGCAGATGAGTATCGGGGACTGTCCATGGGGGATCAGAGTACTTTGTAATATTGTTTGTGCCGTGGATTGCAGTATCAGCAATATTGTAGAGGGGAGACCTGATGGACAGCAGGGAAGAGTGAGCGTTATCTGGCCTCCTGGCAGATAACACCATGTCCACGATCAGGACTGATTTTGGCAGCCACCACATGAAATCTTTTTCTCGCGGTGGCTGCCAACCATGGCCACCCCACTCCCCACCCTGATCCCATCTCTAGCGAGCTGCACCCTGGAAAAAGCAGATACTGTAGGAAATTTCCTGCGATAATCTGTCTCTTTCATGGGTTAGCTGCTACCTCGGGGCTAACGCTGTAGCAGTAACACAGTAGCAGCTAACGAACTTTACTAAACATACCCCTATGTGATACGTTCACAGGTGTTGGGTAAGGAAAAATATCATTCCTCTCGGCATGATAGCCATGAAGGGACTTGAGAGAATCTGTCAGTTTTCAGAAATTGTAGTACGTAAGCTTTGAAATGGCATTGTTTCAGGCAGTCTTAATAGTTAGGGAATGATTTACAAAGTGTCTTGCTGCCCATAGAAGAATTAATGCATATTTTGCCTGCAGTGATGCAAAATTCCAAAATTCTTTATACCCATGGTTATCTCAGGGAAACTACCCCCACATATTTACATCTAATTTGTGCATGTAGTTTGAAAAAAATGTAGGCATATTTTTGGAAATTCTCACCCTGAGGACATTTCACTGTGGGGAAAGTTATACATGTAGTCCGTACCAAGCGTAATTTACCTGCACATAAGGACCAGCTTCCTAAAAGCCCTCTTCTGCAGGGAAAACACTGTCTTACCTTTGGAAGTGACTTAGAAAATTACCACCCTTGTTGGCAGTAATGTGCTTTTGTTAATATTATGGTAAAACTTTGACAATGAGGTAATGAAATGCAAAACTGTGCCAATTACCCCATCTCTTATCATGGGTAAACCAGATGTTTGATTTGTTTATTTAAAACTTGCTTATAACCTGCTTATCATAGGGCAGACACATTAACACTGAATGTAACTACTTTTCAAAGGATATAAATTTAGTATTAATGCATGGATTAATCCAGAAAATTTTGCAAATTATTATTTTGTTGAATACTCTGTGATTACCAGTGTTAATGCTTCAGTTTCAACATGTGTAGATAAATAGAGCTGTAAGTAAATATAACCAAATGCTTCAGCTCCTAAATAAATACCATTTCTAATAGGGTTTTCTTTTAATTTTTTTTTCTACCTAAACCTTATCTGCTTCCTTTTTCAGACCAGACCCATCGGTAACATATCCCAAACAAACAACTCCTACCTTTAGATGGGCAAAACAAGTTGGGTACTAAGAAGGAAGTGATTGTTTGATTCAAGGAGATTTGTTACATTAACCCCTTGAGTTCATCTATGACTCACAAACTGAACCTCAGAAAAAACCTTAAGTAAAGATTGCCTTTGAAAATCAAACTGGACTGCTAGGTTAAGTTGTTAGAGGCAGCCAGGAGATGCCAAGGGAGAGTGTTATCTATAGCTGCCTTTCCTTGAGGAAGGGGAACATGCTTGAAGTTTGAATTAGGAATTCCCACTTGGCAGAGCGTACTATTGGACCACCCCCAAAGCTACCATTTTTTAGAATAACCTTAATGAGTACTAATGCAAAACAAAAAGGTAGGCCGCTTTCATATACAAATCAAAAATCTAAAAGCCCTATATCATAATTGAAAGGAATTATTTTTTTTTTACATTGTGCGTTTGTAAGATAACTTTCTGTTCTGAGATGTAAATATTAATTGAAAGAACAAAATCACAGGTCAGCTGACACTTGACTTTACCCTCTCTCATCTCTCCATGGCTTTGATCATGCTACATCATTCTTTGTGGCTGGTACTCTGGAGAGTATCCCAGGGTCATGGCCTGTTGCCTAGTCAAGAGGTATAAACCTACTGGCTTAAATATTTGAGGCCCATGATTTAGCAGGGGGGCCTTCGCTTCATGCTTTCCACATTTCCCACATAACCCAAAGCAGACTAAACAAAACCAGTGTGAAATCTCATGGCTTGATGCTGCTATGGTTATATTTTTTAAGCTGTCATCCATTCATTTGTACTTGTGTTTATTCCCTGGATTTACAGCTTTTTCAGCCTTTTCTTGAACGTTTGGAACCTTTTGAAAAGGGATTGAAGTAAGCAGTTGTCGTGATTAAAGTCTAGTGGGGGTTTTTCTCCTTACTGCTCTTGTGCAGTGGTGTCACACATGGTAGCATTTAGGAGCCCCTTCACAGCTGAAGTGTTTCAAATACTAATGAATGGAAGTTTGGTCATATTATGCAGACAGGCTTTAAGGCATGCTTTACTGAATGGTGTACTGTAGTGGCCTGGGAAAGGAAGAGAGTTATAAATTGTGTCAGTTAGCCACCCAGACAAAATGAAGCCATGTGGAAAATCAAATCTATTAAAGTATGAAGACTGTTATGAACTGTTTTAAGCTGGTCGTTCTTAAAGGGTTTCAGTTGGCTGCAGAGGTAAATGTTTACCTATTCTTCCTAGATCTTTTTCACATGCTGTGTTATGAGATGATGTGCAGCATTTGATAAAAATCAACTTCTTGCTAACAGCCCTTTCATCAGTAATGTTTATGGTCTCCAGTTTGCCACCCACGCCCTGAAAGGTGCTGTATATTCATTAAATAAGCAATGTGGCATAATACATCCAGGCCTACTTAAGACCTCTTCAGTCCCCAAGGTGATGGAAGTTGGAGCCTATTTTAGGAGAGAACCTTCTAAGAACGTATGTTAGGTTTGCATTCCTTCGCTATCCCTCCATGCAGGCACTGAGCTCTTTACATCATTGTTTTTTAAATGCGACACAGGGAGTGGCTAGCAAAACATCGTATGTAGGGAGAGGGTTTAAATAATTCCACCGACAGCTTAAGCAAAAGGATTCACTCGGAATCCAGTTTTTATTTTGTGCCTAACTTCAGGTTACCTAAGGTCTCTGATTTTCGGGGGTTGTCCCCAATTTTGAGGTAGTGTCCCTAATTCTATGGACTATATCACCACCTCCTGTCCCCAATTCCATAGACTATAACCACCTCCTGTTCCCGATTTCAGTGGGGACAAAAGCAAAGAACATTGTTTCTCCTGCATATCCTGCTAATGCAGACTTCTCAATCCTGGTAGAAGATGTAAAATTAATTTATTTTCTGAAACATGAGGAGTAATTTTAGAAATATATTGAATATGTATCTATAGGTATAAAGTAAAGTTTTTATATGTACTGTATGTATGAGCACTTATAACTAGAGAAGAGCTGCTACTGTCTTTTTATAAACTTTTGAAATCACCGAATATTACCCAGATTGGTCATTCTGAAATATGTAGGGAAAAGATGCCTGAGGAGGGAGGACTGCTGCCCCTCTCAGCCCAGCTCAGGCGTCCCAGATTTGCTCTCCAAAAATCTGGTAACCCTAGCTTAACTGTTCTTAAAGATTTCAAAACTCTGCTGCTTAGTGAGCACTCCTATCCTTACAAATTTAATGAAGGGTCAGCATACGAGCTCGCCAGAAAGTTATTTACTGCTGAAGAGTGAACTCTTTAAAAGGAGATTTTTAAAAACAAGGAGCCTGGTCATCCTCAAAGATGAACACCTTTAAGGTAAAAAAATAAAAAAGGGGAGTGGAGATGGCGTGTGGCAGTATTCAGGATGGGCGTGAGAGATTGGCACTTGGACGACACCCCCCCCCCCCCCCCGAGCCTTGCTTATTCCCTTTCCCTTCCCCCTTCCTTTGCCCATTTTCCCTGCACTCCTTCTGTCCTCTCCTCTTTCTCTTCCTTCTCATTTCCCTCCCTTGTCCCCCCTTACCCTTCCCTTGTTTCCTTCCCCCTTTTCCTCCCTCTTCCCTCCTCTTATCCTTCCTTGCTTTGTTTACTTCCCCATTCCTTTTCCTCTTTCCCTTTCTCCTCCCTTCTTTCCTCCTCTCCTCTTCCCTTTTACCCTTCCCCCTGTTTTCTCCCTTCCTGTCCCTTCTTTTTCCCCCCTCTCTTCCTCTTTCCCCCTCCTACCTTTCCATCCTTCTTTTACAATTGTTTCTCAGATGTTTTATTATATTTGTTGTCATCTTTCTTTTTTCCCTTTTTTTGGTACATTAACTCCATTTATTTTTTATTTTTAGTTCCTTTTTCAATTTTAAAACTTTTTATTTCCATTTCTTTGGGATGTCATTGGTGTGCTGCCACTTCCTATAAAATCTATGCATCCCATTCGCACTCAGCCATGGGCGTACCAAAAGGGGCATGACCTAAAGGACAGGTTATGCCTCTTAGGAGCCACTTCAGAGCTCACGGAGGAAGCTGATATTTGGTAGCATTTCTACGTAATTGTGAGTATGTGATGGCTGAAGGGAAGTGGAAAAGTAAATCGAAGCAATATATGTCATCGACACCTAAGACAGGGCCTGATGGACAAACATCTTATACCGGACCCTGTGCAAGTTCCAACTTTGGCCAGCTCTTTCCTGGAAGGAATCTCTTTGAGCTCCCTTGAGAGGATTCCCCCACTACCTGCTCCTGCACTAAGATTGTCTGTATCCAAGGAGGTGGGGAAATTGCCATTGGATGTGGCAACCTCTTCTTCCTTGGATAAAACTCTGAAAGCTGTGTTTTTGCTTGAGACTCCCACTCCTTCTCAGGCCTCAGGCATTCTCCCTCAACTGTGCTACTAGCTGATATTTGGTCTGTAGTCAAACAGAAACCTTGCTTGCAGGAACTATTTCTCAGCTTTGTTCCTTTACTCAAGATGCTGTGTATAAGTTTAAATCTTTTGATGAGAAACTTTCTTTGTTGGAGAACCATTTTGCTAAACATGATTCCCAATTACTTCCTTTGAAATCTGCTGGGGCATCAGCTTTAAACAAACATATTGATATAGAGCCAATCTACCAGCACCTACAGGCTAAACAACAATGCTCAAAAATGATAACAACGCAACAGCCTTCAGAGAAACCAACCAAGCAACCAGAACATCGATGTCCACCCACCCAAACCAACCAACTGACAGCTCAGGGAGTATCCATTGAATTTAATCAACCAAAGCACTCCACATCAGCCAACAGCATGCAGAACCCAATATAAGTACAAATGCAAGCGTTTGAGCACATTACCATCCTGATCCTCGCACTGATAATGTCCTCTCAAATGGAGACGAAACGTCCGCAATCAGGTTGCAAGCTCAGAGAACAACCCAACACCATGACCTTTGAACATGCTATTAAAATATTATGATGACATATAGTTGGAATATTTCGAATTATTTCTCAAAGATATTACACCCAACATGCCTAAAATGCAAGGGTGCCAATAATGTTGACCACAATTGTAGCCATAAAGTCAACGATAAACTGTAAAATCAATGTATAATAAATAGTGAAAGTGGTAGAAAGTACAATTAATGGTGAAAGTTACAAAAAATACCTTTCCAGAGCAAAGTAAGCTGCTCAACCAGGGGTATCAGGCAACTATAAAGCAGTAAATTTACATACAAAGGGGGTGATTATAGAAGCATTCTTATGTCCAGAAAGCAGCATTGAGATGTGTAGATTGAAGTAATATCTCAATGCCATTTTAGAACCTAATGTTTGTAGATGTGGGAATGCTTACCATGTTTACCCAGCCAGGGGGAGTGGTGGGGCAGAGAGTGGGAGTAATGTGGGCAGGGCCCATCATGAAGGTGTGAATTCCTGATTTTAGAAAGGAAATGCACATCTTGAAAACAAAATGTGGACGTCTGCATTTACACCTGTACCCAAGCGTGAATAAGTGCCTGCTGACAGGGCAGATGAAAATGTTGGCGTCGGGGGAGACTCCCCTAGCTGCCCCCACCAGATATGTCCTGCCTTCCCCCTGCAGTCTCAACTCATTTGCCTTTCCCACACCCCTCTGCAGCAGCACTTCAACCCCCCCCCCCCCCCAGGCATCATAGTGAGTCCCTTTTCTCCCAAAGGCCCTCCCCAACCAAAAGGCAGAAAGTGGTGCTGATGGCCCCTAGTGGAAAGCACATGGTACTGCCAGTACTGCAAGATTACCGCTAGGGGTCCTTAATGCCATTTTGAAGAGGGACCTAACGCAAAGCAGCAGCAAGTGGGCCTTTCTCCTTTTCCCATTGACCATCAATGCCTGAGTAAGCTTGGGTATGTTCATGGGGGGGGGGGGAGAGGAGGGGCTCAGACAATTAGGGTCAGGCAACTGAGGAACTTTAGAGAAGCTGGCAGTTTTGTCCTGAAGCAGCCCATTTGAAATTTTAGGGCAAAACTCAAGTCGACATAATGGAGCCTCAACGGAGCTTTTGCCTTGTTGACTGAGGAGTCTCTTCACGCAGTTAAGTGTTTCTATTTCCTTTAAATGCATTTAAAAAATTGTTAAACACATTTTGGTGCCTATGAATGACACCGCAGAGGGTAAAAGTGGTTGCTCTTTAGTGGCGTTTCCTTGCCATATTGCGTTGTCCACCCCCCTGGTTTGAGGCGTCTTTAGATATAAGGTGTACCCCTCAGTCCACTCTTTTGCATATGCTCCTGGGTAGTCTCCATGTTATAAAGGTATATTACATTATAATTCATTTGGTTGTGTTCCTCCTCCATTGTTTCAATTTTGATTTTTACTCCAAGATTCTTGTTTGAGTGAAAAATAGTGCCAAAAACCACAGGAGCAAAACACTTCACACGAAATCATATTAGCCATAGTCAACCATAAACAGCAGAATCAAACCATAATAAAGAGTGAAAGTGGTAAAAAATACAATTAATGGTGAAAGTTACAAAAAATAACTTTCCAGAAGTAAGCTTCTCATCCGTGAGTATCATAGAAAATCACAGGGGTTCTGTATTGGAGGACTTAAGAGGGCTAAATTATGCCTCTATGAGAATGACTGATAGCAGGAAAGCCTAAATATTTATTTGTTTAACCATTTTTATACCACTTTATCCTTCAATCAAAGCGGTTTACATAAGAACTCAACAGTATACATGGAACATTTAACTATTATAAGAAGGAATACTTAACTATTATACAATAAAGCTCAAATAGGGGAGGGAGAGGTGGATCAATAACAAGTTAACATTTGTATAGGATCATATATTTGTACTTACTATGTACAGATCAAGTCTGTAGCGTTGAGGAGAGGTTGCTGGTTCAAATATGTTCAATATGACTTAAAGAAACTAATACCAAATATAAGAAATGGAAATAAGAAGTTTTAAAATAGATTGAAAAAGGAACTAAAAATAAAAAATAAACTGAGTTAATGTACCAAGAAAAGGGAAAAAAGAAAGATGACAACAAATATAATAAAACATCATCTGAGAAAGAATTGTAAAAGAAGGGTGGATAGGTAGGAGGGGGAAAGAGGAAGAGAGGGGGGAAAAAGAAGGGACAGGAAGGGAGAAAACAGGGGGAAGGGTAAAAGGGAAGAGGAGAGGAGGAAAGAAGGGAGGAGAAAGGGAAAGAGGAAAAGGAATGGGGAAGTAAACAAAGCAACAAAGGATAAGAGGAGGGAAGAGGGAGGAAAAGGGGGAAGGAAACAAGGGAAGGGGAAGGGGGGGGGAAGGAAAGTAAATGAGAAGAAAGAGGAGAGGACGGAAGGAGTGAAGGGAAAATGGGAAAGGGAAATAAAGGGAAGGCAGTAAAAAAGTAGACCAGAAAACCAACAAAGCCAGAAATGCATATTACAAAACACTTGTTTTATTACTAACACTTAGGGGCTTGTTTACAAAGCCGCGGTAGCGGTTTGCGATCGTAATCGGAGCCGCGGCCCCATTGATTTCAATGGGGCCGCGGCTGCGATCGCGATCGCGAACCACTACCGCGGCTTTGTAAACAAGCCCCTTAGTTCGAACTATCTGCTGCATGGTCCATTTTATTCCTATGGGCTGTATGGTAGCTTGAGTTAAGTATTAGTAAAAGGGGCCCTTTATAATCCATTTCCTAGTTTAGACCAAAGGGGTGCATAGTCTGAAAATTAAAAATAAATCTTTGCTCTTCTCTTAATAATATATTTTCCTTATGACCTCCTCACCATTAGGTTCCTGCCATATTTGACAAGAAATCTTAATTCACAAAAGGAATGCTTTTTGTCAAGACCATTTGAAACCATGGGTTGTCTTTCAAACCCTGTATATAGGACTCTTGTGCATTCTTATTTTGAGCTTCCTTTTGGTTTTACCTATGTACAGAAGTGAGCCAAGGGCATTGCACAACATAAATGACATTGGTGGAATTACGATCTGAAAAGTGGTGTAACTTATAATGTCCAGATGGTCGAATATTTCAGTGTTAAAAGAAAAAGAACATACTGCACATTTTGCCATATTTGAACCAACCTTTTTAAGTATAGAGACTTATTGTGTAGCTTTATAACAATACATTGCACCATGATGCTATTAAGCATAGTTGTGTGTTCTGCATGTGCAGAGTGTAGCTTGGCTGCAGCACACCTGGACTTTTTTAAATCACATGATGTTTGGTATCGTGCAAAAGCAGTTCGTCATATTTACAATGAGTGAAAAAATTGAACAGCGAATTTGCATTAAATTCTGCCAGAAACTTGGAGATTCCTGCAAAGAGACTTATGACAAGTTACAGCAAGTGTATGGTGATGAATGCATAAGACGCGCTCGAGTTTATGAATGATGCAAACATTTCCAAGAAGGCTGCCAAAGCATTGACAGTGACGAACATTCTGGAAGGCCATCCATGAGCAGAAATAAAGACAAAGTTGAAGCAGTGCATGCCGCAATACACTCGAATCATCGATTATCAGGGAACTTGCTGAGGACATAAACATCAGTTTCGGGTGAAGTACAGCCCATTCTTACTGACGATTTGGGGATGAGATGTATATCTGCAAAATTTGTGCCAAAACTCCTCTCCCCTGACCAAAAAGATGATCAACTGTCTGCAGCCAGGGAGTTATTGGAATGCATTGAAAATGACTGCGATTTCATCAAAAAGATTATTATTGTTAATGAATCATGGGTTTATGGTTATGACCCGGCAACTAAGGCTGAATCCTCAGAACAGAAGACACCAAACTCTCCCAGACCCAAGAAAGCCCATCAGGTGAGAAGCAATGTCATGGTCGTGCTCAGAGTTTTCTTTGACCAGGATATTGTTTATCATGAGTATGCTCCAAAAGGTCAAACCATCAATAAGGAGTACTACGGCCAAGTTCTAACTCATTTGAGAGATCCTCCACTCATTTGAGAGTGGAGGAGTGGCCTAGTGGTTGGGGCAAGGTACTTCAGGCCAGAAGGTTGGGGGTTCAAATCCCACTAGAGGACAGCAACCTTGGGCCGGAAGGACTGGGGTTTCTAGTCCCACAGGTGCTCCTTGTGGTCTTGGGCAAGCCACTTAACATAGTTGTTCCCTGTAAAATAGTTATTTCCAAGTTATAATGCCCTGTTCAATGTAATTTCAGTTTGTTCAATGTAAACCGCACTGATGCAGAATAGCGCGGTATATAAGAGAATGTAAAAAAAATAAAAAATTTGTCATAAGAGGCCAGAGTTGCACAGGAATGGTGAATGGTTGCTTTATCATGATAACGCCCCAGCTCATGCATCACATCTTGTCCAGCAGTTTTTGGCCAAACACCAAATCGAGCAGGTCCATCAGCCTCCATACTCACCTGACCTCACACCCTTTGACTTTTTCTTGTTTACAAAACTGAAATTACCACTGAAAGGAAGGGGATTTGACAACTTGGAGCCAATTAAGCAAAATTCTACACAGCAGCTTCACAGCATAACGAAAAAAGTATTTCAAAATTGTTTCCAGCAGGGGCAAGAATCCTGAAGGAAGTGTGTTTTATCGGAAGGGGGCTACTTTGAAGGAGGCTGAGTGCGATAACTGTTAGTGTTATACTTCTTGTGTTATTGTACCAGCCTCGATACTTTTTGATCACACCTAATATCTGACACTCCATAAGGATCTAGAACAGACAAAACCAATTTATCCCTCAAATTAGGACCCCTTGTGAAACCAACAAGACATTGATTTCTAAAAATCTCATGGTATTTTAATTTAATGTAATTTATTTAATATTGTAAAACCACACAATTAATAGATATGCAGTATATCAAATAAAATAAACCATAAACCATGTCTCTGTACAATAGGCCAATGTCTTTTAATAATACACTTAATATTACTAGCTAAATGTGAAAATTGTGAAGTGCGAATTAAGTCTGGTTTCATTTTATCTTTATGGTCTGTCAAGTAAGCTATTTCTTTCAGTATTTTTGGCTCTCAAGTAACCCTTCTGTATAGAATGGTCAGAGTACCCTTTATTGCTAAACCTCTCTTTCATATCTTTGGCCTGTTTTTCAAAGTCTTTATTATTGGAACATAGAGATCATAACCTCAAAAATTGACTAATAGGAAGAAGACATATGAGATGCCTGTCATGCTGACTTTCAAAATGTAATAGTTTATTTTTGTTGGTGGGTTTTCTATAAATAGACATATGGAATTTGCCATTCTCCAAATGTATCTGTATATCTAAAATATGGGATTTCTTTCTTGCTGCTCTGTATATTAAATCTCAAATCGTGATCTCTAGTATTAACCCACTCGTCAAACATCCCAAAGGATTAAATACTACCCTTCCAAATCATAAAAATATCATCAGTATACCTCTCCCGTATCTTAAATGATTTTTAAAGAGGTGATCACACAGAAAATCAGAGAAAAAAGGAGAGGTCTCAAGACAGATCCCTGAGATACACCAAGTGAAAGTGAGATAGCGGTCAAGGAGGAACCACCAGAGCATACACTAAAAGTGTGATGGGAGAGATAAAAAGAAAACCAGGACAGAACAGAGCCCCTTACGCCAAGCGAGTAGAGGAGAAGCTGGTGATCGACAGTGTCAAAGGCAGCAGAAACGTCAAGAAGGATGAGAATTGAACAGAGGTCTTTGTATTTGGCAAGGAACAAGTCACTGGAGACTTTGGCAAAAGCCATCTCTGTGGAATGTAGAGAAGGAAAGCCAGATTGCAGTGGGTCCAGAAGGTCTTGAGAGGAAAGAAAGTCTAGACAGCAGTGCTGTATTACATTAGCTAATAATTTTTAATATGAATTGTATTATTTAACATGATAGCTTTATTGTTTTTCTCAGGGAATATTATTTTATGAATTATATATTGGGCTTTTGCTTGCCTATTTGCATTTTCACTGGATGAACTCTTTCACTTGAAAGGCACTCTTGATTTGAGCAGGTATAACACATAGTGAAGGTTTCATTCCATGTCACGCATATTTATTTATTTATTTTATTTTATTTATTTATTTAACAGTTTCTTTTATACCGCCCCTTCCAGAGATCAGGGGCGGTTTACATTAAACAGTGAACAGAACATTTGTATACTTCTATATACATTTACAAGGAACGTTATTTTTAACTATATACAAGTGTAATTACAGGGAACATATTTTTGAACGTTAACTATAACAGTACTTATTAAAACTATGTACAGGTTATATAACATGGAGCACAACATAGTTAATTACCAGTGGTTATTTACAATAGTGATATAGCCGAAAGCTAAGTGGATCTTTTGCATGTTGTGTGATATATGTAAAGTTTCTTGAGTTAGTCATTTGTTCTGTCATGAATACTGTGGATGTGTTTCTGTGATTGTTTTGAAGAGGTTTTTGTTGATAGGGGATCTCAAAGTGTTTTGTAAAGAGGTAGGTTTTTAGTTCCTTTTTGAATTGGTGAAGGTCTTTTATCATGCGGAGGGTTAATGGTATTTCATTCCAGAGGGTGGGGGCAGCAAAGGAGAAGGCTCTATCACTTGTTGTCGCTTTAGTTTTTCTGAAATTTGTTTTTATGTTGAGGGAATGGGTTGCATTCTGTCTGCGCATTCTAGTTTCTGATGGGGGGTGTATTAGAGTAGATAGTTGTGAGGGAGAGATGTTATTAATGATTTTGAATGTAGTTAGGTGTATTTTATATTTTATTTGGCTGTTTATAGGGAGCCAGTGTAGGTCTAATAGAATTGGGGTCACATGGTCTGTTAGTTTAGCTTTTGTGATCATCTTGGCGCATATGTTTTGGGCTCTTTGGAGAAGGTATATGCTCTTTAATGGTAGTCCGTTTAGGAGACTATTACAATAGTCAAAATGGGGGGTTATGAGGGAATTGACTACTGATCTAAAGTCATCTGTGTTAAGTAGGGGTCTCAGATGTTGTATTGTCTTGAGTTTATGAAATATGGTTTTTACTGTATGTTTTATGTGTGGGATCATGGTGAGTGAGTGGTCTATAATTATTCCAAGGTATTTTACCTCCTTTTTAACAGGTATAGGTGTATTACTTATTGTGATTGTAGTAGGGTAGTTGTAGTCAGTGTCTGATTTCCTCGTTATGAACATTGCTTCTGTTTTTTTGAGGTTAATGCTTAGGTGATTGACTTCAAGCCATGTGGTAGTCTCATTCATGCATTGGAGTAGGCTATCATATTTGGGGTTGTTGGGGTTTATGGGGATGGCAAGCATGATATCATCCGTGTATATGAAATGGTTGATTTTATGCTTCTTGAATATGTTTGTAATGGGCTGGAGGTACAAATTGAAGAGGAGGGCGGAGAGAGCTGAACCTTGGGGGATACCCTTACCTTGAGGGAAGGTTTCTGATGTTTCATTACCTAATTGTATCCGTATTAATCTGTGTGAGATGTATGATTTGAACCATTCAAGGACTGTCCCTCCTATTTTTAGATTTTCTAGTCTGTTAATGAGTGTATTATGGTTGATGCTGTCGAATGCGGCAGAAAGATCTATGAAGAGGAGAAGGAAACCTTTGTTATTGTCATTAGTACCCCTGATGAGTAGGTCTGTCAGTGCGATTAGGAGAGTTTCAACTCCATGGAAGGGGCGGAAGCCAAATTGATGCGCATCAAGGAGTTTGTGTTCATCAATGTAGTCTTGTAATTGGAGTTGTATGGTTTTTTCTATTATTTTGGCGATTAGTGGTATGCTAGCTATTGGCCTGTAAGAGTTGGGGTCTTTTGGATCTAGTTTATTGTTTTTTTATTATGGGGCGGATCGAGTAGAGCTTTAGGGCATTGGGCATAGTTTCTTGAGAGAGTGATTGGTTTACTGTGTATTGGATGTTTTCTACAAGAAAGTCCTTAGTATGCTTGATCCATGACACCGGGCATGGGTCAAGCGGTGAGGTTGTGGTGTTGATCATTGTTATGATATTAAGGATGTGTTTTCGTTCAACCTTGTGAAAGGTTGTCCATTCATAATTACTGTCATGTTTATATATTGTGGTGGTTGGGGAGTAAGATTTTACCTTTAGTTTCTCAGCAAAATGTGAAGCTAAGGTTTGTACACGTATTGTGTCTTGGTTCAGTTCTGGTTTTTGTGGTTTTGTTAGTGTTTTTACAATTGAGAAGAGTTCCCTTGGCCGGTTGAGAGCAAGATTTATTAATTTGGAGTAGTATTCTCTTTTTGACTTGTTGATTGCATCCTTATATCTATTAAGTATGTTTATATATTTAGTTTTGTTATCGTGTGATTTTGTTTTTCTCCAGATTTTTTCTTGTTTACGTAGTTGCTTTTTTAGCAGGGCGATGTCTTTAGTGAACCATTTTTGTGATTCCTTCTTTTTCTTCTGCATCGTTTGAGTAGGGGTTGCTGCTTCTTGGATTGTTTGGTTCCAGTTCTCTATAGTTTGGTCTATATCAGTTAGGCTTGTAGTGAGTTTGGGTAGTACCTTATTAAGGAATGTGTCATTGTCAAAGCGTGGGAAACGTGACTGGTGTGTTGTTGTGTTTGCAGGCTGTAATGATGTTTGTGCTAGTAGGTGAAAAGTTATCAGGTGGTGGTCAGACCATGGTACTTCCGTAATTATTGGGGAAGAGTAGAGTTGATGTAGGTTGAAGGGGGTAGGGAGGAAAATGAGATCTAGCGAGTTTCCTTTATTATGTGTGGGGGTACGGACTATCTGGTTAAATCCCATGTGGGACATTGAGTCAATGAAGTTGTCTTTTTGGGATTGGTTCAGGGATGGGAGGTTAAGGTCTCCTAGGATTATGAGGGGTTTTCTCTGAGATGCTGTGCATGCGAGTTCAAGGATAGGGGAGAGATTTTTCTGATCAGCTGATGGGGGTCTATAGATTAGGGAGAATGCTAGTGTTCTGTTTTCAATGTTTATTATGTCCATGCCTTCGACATTGTTTGAGTTTGTTAGGGTGTATTGTAAGTCTTTTTTAGTGAGAATGAGTGTGCCATCTCCTCTTTTTGTATCACGGTGGCAGTTGAATATATCATATTGTGATATGTGGAGTTGCTTTAATAGTATTGTGTCTGTAGGTGTTAGCCATGTTTCAGTAATGAAAAAGATGTCAGGTTGCTCATCCCTTATTATGTCATTTACTATTGGTATTTTGTTCCGTATAGAACGAATGTTTATTAAGATCAGTTTTCGTTTGGTGTCTGTGTTGGGGGAGGATTTTTTGTTGTTGTGGTTTTTACAGTTTATCTGGATTACTCTAGGAGGATGTCTGTGGGTGCTGTTGTTTGGTGGCAGGTTGAATGGGTGATAGTGTAATGGGGAGCGTGTTAGGTTGTGGTTGGAGTTATGGATGATAGGGATGCTATTACAAGGGGGGGTTGTTGGATTTATATGTGTAGATTAGTTGCAATAGGAGGGCTATTATTAGGGGAGTGGTTGGCAGTGTTTTTATTTTTAGGTAGGCCATTATGTTTTTATTTATGAGAGAGATGGGTTTCTTGGCGGTCTGTGCGAGAGGGCTAATATATGGTAGGGTTGGGTTGTACGTGTATCAGGTGTACTAATCCGGTTTGTAGTGTAGTTCACAGCGCAGTGTAATTTACAGTACCAGTGTAGTTCACAGTGTGCTATAGCAGTTCACAGTATACTTTAGATTAGAGCATAATGGTGTCTGAGTGGCTGTTTACAACACAAGTTTACAACACGTTTTGCAAAACTTTTATAATTCAATGCATTAGTGTAGTTTACAGTGTACTAAAACAGATAACAGTGTACTTCAGGTCAAATAGAACAGCAAAGTATCTTAGAATGGCTGTTTGCAACAATTGTGTAAGTTTGTTGCAAAGTCTCAGCTAATTTGTAACAGCAGAGCAATGATTTGTAAGTGTAGCTTTATAAGAACTACCCTGCAACGTTTAACAATTAGGAGCTATCTGGTGATAGTGTGAGATCTGTTTTTCACATTTAATATAGTAAACC
This sequence comes from Ichthyophis bannanicus, assembly GCA_033557465.1. NCBI lineage: Eukaryota > Metazoa > Chordata > Amphibia > Gymnophiona > Ichthyophiidae > Ichthyophis > Ichthyophis bannanicus. The sequence goes on along the minus strand of CM066038.1, from coordinate 233,313,189 downwards.
AATCACTCATCTCAAGGAACTATGCCCAATGCCCTAAAGCTCTCCTCGATCCGCCCCATAATAAAAAAACAATAAACTAGATCCAGAAGACCCCAACTCTTGCAGACCAATAGCTAGCATTTCACATTTAATATAGTAAACCAATCACTCATCTCAAGGAACTATGTCCAATGCCCTAAAGCTCTCCTCGATCCGCCCCATAATAAAAAACAATAAACTAGATCCAAAAGACCCCAACTCTTACAGGCCAATAGCTAGCATACCACTAATCGCCAAAATAATAGGAAAAAAACCATACAACTCCAATTACAAGACTACATTGATGAACACAAACTCCTTGATGCGCATCAATTTGGCTTCCGCCCCTTCCATGGAGTTGAAACTCTCCTTATCGCACTGACAGACCTACTCATCAGGGGTACTAATGACAATAACAAAGGTTTCCTTCTCCTCTTCATAGATCTTTCTGCCGCATTCGACAACATCAACCATAATACACTCATTAACAGACTAGAAAATCTAAAAATAAGAGGGACAGTCCTTGAATGGTTCAAATCATACATCTCACACAGATTAATACGGATACAATTAGGTAATGAAACATCAGAAACCTTCCCTCAAGGTAAGGGTATCCCCCAAGGTTCAGCTCTCTCCGCCCTCCTCTTCAATTTGTACCTCCAGCCCATTACAAACATATTCAAGAAGCATAAAATCAACCATTTCATATACGCGGATGATATCATGCTTGCCATCCCCATAAACCCCAACAACCCCAAATATGATAGCCTACTCCAATGCATGAACGAGACTACCACATGGCTTGAAGTCAACCACCTAAGCATTAACCTCAAAAAAACAGAAGCAATGTTCATAACGAGGAAATCAGGCACTGACTACAACTACCCTACTACAATCACAATAAGTAATACACCTATACCTGTTAAAAAGGAGGTAAAATACCGTGGAATAATTATAGACCACTCACTCACCATGATCCCACACATAAAACATACAGTAAAAACCATATTTCATAAACTCAAGACAATATAACATCTGAGACCCCTACTTAACACAGATGACTTTAGATCAGTAGTCAATTCCCTCATCACCCCCCATTTTGACTATTGTAATAGTCTCCTAAACGGACAACCATTAAAGAGCATATACCTTCTTCAAAGAGCCCAAAACATGCACCATGATGATTACAAAAGCTAAACTAACAGACCATGTGACCCCAATTCTATTAGACCTACACTGGCTCCCTATAAACAGCCGAATAAAATATAAAATACTCCTAACTACATTCAAAATCATTAATAACATCTCTCCCTCACAACTAATACACCCCCCATCAGAAAGTAGAACGCACAGACAGAATGCAACCCATTCCCTCAACATAAAAACAAATTTCAGAAAAACTAAAGCGACAACAAGTGATAGAGCCTTCTCCTTTGCTGCCCCCACCCTCTGGAATGAAATACCATTAACCCTCCGCATTTATTATTGTTTGTTCACACAATCTCTTATAATTAACTCTTTAGGATTTATATTTTCTATAATGCATATTTCTTGCATAGTTTTATTTGATGGAAAGCTTTTTTGATATATACTGATGGATTTTTTTTTCATTTCTGCTTTTGGTATTTTTCTATCTGTTTGTTTTTGTTTATATGGTTTGTATTATGTGTATGTGTCCTTTGTTCCTGACCAGGGGCAACACTAGAATCCTTCCTTGGCATTTGGTTTCCTATCTCTGGTCCAAGGGCAAGTGAGAGGAAATGAAAACATAACACACACAGAGTTATACCATAACAAAGTCCGCTAAAGCTTTAGGGAGGCAGTCTCAGGGCTGCAAACGTGAATGGTCACCCGTATCTCCTACCCCTCTGTTGTCTTACATTTACTTTTATTAGAAAAAATTGCCACATTCTATGTTTTTGCCTGATCATCTGTGAATTATGCTTTATCTTCATCAGAACACATTTGTACTTCACTTGCAAAGCTAATCACAGATATCATTAATTTTGCTTAATCATGCCAAAATTTCTACAGACATAGGCTTTTATTTGGTCGTTCCTACAGGATACAACCTTAACAGTTTCACAGTTATTCATACACATTCTCTGTACTACATTATGATTTTTCCTTGGTTTTATGTACACAATTTTTATTCATTCTGATGTTTTTATCCTCTTTGATGTTTTATTTATGCATTGGATATGTTTTATGATGTTACGTGATTTATATTTGTAGCAATTGTTATTTTATGATTGGACCCCTGACGCAGGCAATGTGCCGAAACATGGTTGTGTCGGGTCATTGAATAAAATTCTGAGCATATACCGCAGAGTTCTGGAATTTTCCCCTGCTGTGATTCTTCACATGTAGAAAGAACTAGCCATGTAAAATTAATGTAGCAGTAAATAACATAAAAGCAGTTAACTATACTTTTGAAATGTAGTTAAATTTCCATGGTATCTACCTGTTTTGCAGTTACCACATATCAGTGTTAACACACTTTACCTGCTGTTCCATCTTTCCCTCCTTTTTCCCTCATTTAAATTAAACTGTGCTCCATCTATTTAACATAGGAATTAAAGCATATTAATCATTTTTATTAAGCATTAGCTGTGCCTTTTAAGGTTTGATAAGGAGGTGATTTTGTAAGGAGTCGCAGAAAGTTATATACCATCTATATTCCAAAATCACTGTATTTTAGTGATTAACGCATGCAAATGGAACTTTATACTTGTGCTTTAGTCAGTCACTACTCTGTAGGTGCCCGCATAGGGTCAATGGCATGTACTTTCACTGTGGGTGGGTGTGGGCAGCGTGCACAAGTATGCATATAAATTATACAATATTTAATTCATATGCATTCTTGACAAATCTAGGCATGGGCATTTACACCAACCATAGGGCTTGATGCCTAAATTTGACATGCATTTTCAAATCCTTATGCCCCTATTTTGTAAAGTATGCATGTACTTTATTTTATAAAACAAGTATGAAATACACACTGAAAAACTTGCGCTAACTATGCTAGACTTTATAAAGTTACCTTGTACGTGCTTAAGGCACATTTTACAAAGGATGTCCAAGTGCAATCTGGGATGTCCAAGCCAGAACATCTGAAAAAAAGCAGGCACATGCAAGTTGAGGCTCGATTTCAGAGAGGTGGATGTGTCGGATGTGGACATCTGTGTAGACATAAGTTACAATCAGGCTGGTCAAGGGTTCAAATCCCAGTGTGGGTCTTTATGACCTTAAGTTAGTCACTTAACACTCTATCTTCTCTGGATCTTTTAGGACCAAAACAAGCACTTTCCTGATGCCTATTTGTGCCTGCAATAGGTCTAAACATTGATGTGCCTGCAGATGTCCTCAACATTTCTGAAATCGAACAAGGGCATCTAAGTACATTGCACCTCCCCAGACATGCCTCCATCACACCCCCTGTCTACGTGATTGTCACTAATGCAGGGGTATATTTAAAAGCCATTTGTAAAATTACACCGGGGTTGTCTTCGTGATTTGGACGTCCATGTGCACATCTTCAGATGTCCAAATCACGACTAAGACTTTTAAAATGACCCTCTTAGTAAATACTCCTCTTAGTCTTATTGATCATTGTTGTCACGGCATCATCAGAGAAAGAAAAAATCTATCATTTCAGGTAAGCATTCTAAGGAATACCTCAAGATGGCCTCTTGTGTAGGGTTGTCAACTTTTTGAAAGCGAAAAACCCACCACATTTGGCTAGCCATGCCCCGCCCCCTGTCCCCAAAAAATAATTGAGAGAGAGCAATGTGCAAGCTGAATAAGCAAGACTGCTACACATTCTTAAACAGAAATTCCATACTAACAGAATACCCAGCATTGGTTGTACATATATACACACACACACAATACAGTTAGGCCTTCATTAATAAATGAGCACAAAACGAAAAGAGAAATATAGATAAAAATTAAACTAAAACCTCAGAAAGCCAGATGCTGCATGTAGTGCAATACAAAAGAAATAAAAATGCATTTCCCCCTGTATTGTACAAAAAAACCCAGCAGATGTCAGGACTGGCATTAGGAGGGATGCAACCTGGCAACCGCCCTGGACCCACAAGCCAGTGGGCTTCAGATCTGTCTGAATCTGAAAAAGGCGCAGCTTGCTAGTGGGCTTTAGGCAATGCAGTGTGTGCCTTTGAATCAATGCCCACTCCTGGCAACCCAGCAACCTCTGGGTTTTCTTGGCAGCATAACTTGAAGTAGATTGTCAGGCCTATTTTCTGAGACAATGGAGTGTTAAGTGACTTGCCCAAGGCTACAAGGAGTGCTAGTGGAAATTGAAACTTGGTCTCTTGGTTACCAAGCCAGTGCTCTAACCACAAGGTTGATACTCTAGTTCCAGCCCCTCCCAGCATCGATACTTTGCCAGTTCCAGTCCCTCCCAGCAGCAGTTCCCTTGCCTCCTTCTGGTCCCTGTCCCTCCCAACATCATCACTTCGAATTCCAGCCCCCCATTCTCCAGCATCAGCTTATTTCCAGTCCTTTTCCAGTGCTAATGTAATCCAAGGTATAAAAAAAAATTAAACAAGTGTTTACTGGGGTTCTGTGGCATCAGCAGAAGAGGGAGAACAGGCAGCATCTGGACCGCGCTGGAGAGCCGCGGCAGAGAAGGGTTTTTTTTTTTTTAAAGGAAATGCAGCCGCAGTTTTTCATGGATGTTGAAGCAGAACAGCCAACAGGACAGCTTCGGGCTGCGATCGGGGTGGTCAGTGGCCGTGGTGGCTCGACTACAGCCCTGGGCAGCGGCAGCAGAATTTAAAAAGAAAAGTGAAGCTGCATGATTGTGGCTGAGTGGAGCCATGGGGCTGTGCTCAGGAAGCATGCGAGGTTATGGCTGGCATTGGGGAGAGCCACAATCGCCGTGGCTGCTCCCATTTAAGGCCAACAGTGCTTGTGACTACTTATACGATAAACGACTTGTTCCCCTCGGTCACCATCACGCGGCTTCACTTTTCTTTTTAAATTCTGTTCCGCTGCCCAGGACTGTAGTCGGGCACACCATGGCCGCTGACAGCCCCGATCACAGCCCAAAGCAGTCCCACTGCATGTGTCCCATCTTACAGAGCCGTGGCTGTGATAGTAATAATAATTTAAAATAAAACCAAAACTGGTGCAGAGCCTTCCAGCCTCTACTATGATACCCCAGCTGCTGCATCCCATTCCCTAGCGTAACATCCTTTTGGAGGCAGGACGCAGCAGCAGGAGTGCCATAGCAGAGGCCGGAAGGCTCTACACTGGTTTGGGTTTTATTTTAAATTATCGCTGTTGCAGTCGTGACTATGTAAGAAGCAGGAGCCGCGGCTGGAGCATAGGAGAGGGTGAGGCTGCAGGGGCACAAGGAGAGATTGATGAAAAACATTTTTTGCTCTGGCCATGGGATCAGGGGCGGCCAGAACAAAAAAAAACAGTTTTTCAACAGCCGATTTTAACTCTCTGCCGGCAGCCAGCCTGGCCATATAAACACTGGCCAAACTGGCTGAATACCAGCTGGTTGGCAACCCTACTCTTGTGCCACTTTCTCAGTCTGAATAAAGCATGCATGCTTTAATTGTGAAAATGAGTTAGTAATCCCACACTAGAAAACTAGGTCATTGTCTTTTCTTTCATTTCTGGACTTCAGCTGAATCTCTCAGATTATTTCCATAATAAAATCTCCACTATTCAAATGTCTCTTCCTCCTCTTTCAGCTCTGCCTGTTCCTGTATCTCTCTGTAGCTGCATTGCTAATTCCTCTCAGTCTGTGGTATCGCAACACTGTTGATCAAACTTTAGCCAAGTTTCTAAATTCTCCCTCAATAAAATACTGACCACTTTTAGGAAAACTGCATGTGAACTCGATCCTATCCCTTTTTCTTCAATTCCTGAGCAGTCTCTTAGCCTCATCCCTTTTGCTCTATCTATCATTAAATTAAGTTTCTCCAGTGCATCTGTTCCAGCGTGATGGGAAAAAACATTGTTCATCCGGTTCTGTAAAAGCCATCACGTGATCCTATCATATCTGCTCATTACTGACCAGTCTCCAATTTCTTTTCTTTCTAAAGTCATGTGGCAAAAACAAGACACTTCACCCCGTCAGTCAGAATTTCGTCCCAGACACAGTACCAAGACCATTATCACAGCACTCTTAAGTGAGATCCATAGCCACCTTGACAAAGGTGAAATTGCATTAACTGTTTCTCTAGACTTAATGGCTGTTTGATCTGGTTGATCATATCCTCCTCTTCTCCCACTTCTGACATTGGTCTACGGGATAATGTCCTCCTTTGATTTTCATCTTTCCTGACTGGCTGATCTTTTTCATTGTCAGCCAGCTATTCCTCATCAAGGTCATTTCAGTTATCCCAGGGATTGGTTCTGGCCCCTTGTCTATTTAACATTTCCCTTAGCCATAATTATCCAGGACTCTGGATTAGTGCCTTTCACTACGCCGATGACATATTACTGATCCTCTACACACTTATCCAATCTTTCCTGATCTTATGCTCCTCAACTTCTGCCTGGAACTGGTGGCACAGTGGCTGGCTTCATATAGAGCTAAATTAAATATTTTTAAAACCACTGCCACTTGGATTACCAGCTCATCATCTCAACCATCAACTGCCCTACAACTTGAGGGCTCTGCAGTTGCCATCACAGACTCTTTAAATACCTCGGAATCATCACTGATTCAGAACTGTTGTCTAAAAAACAAATTTACTGTTCCTATGCTACAAAAGCTTCATACACTACAGCTATTTTGTGATTCTTCTGCCATGTCGACCTTGACCTGCGCCCTAATTATATCCAGACTAGATTACTGTAACACCCTTTGTGCAGGCATCCATCTTTCTGATATAAAAAGATTACAATCTCTTCGGAGCACAGCAGTTAGAGTATTGACTCATGCCCTTAAACATGACCATGTGACCACCTTATTTTTTTCATTATCACTGGCTATCAATTCTTCTTCACATCCAGTATAAACTTCTGCTGCTAACTCAGAAGATCCACTACACAGGTTGCCCTTCTTGTCTTTCCACTTAATCTTTCCATATTCACCTTCATGAACTTTACATTCCTTATATGATAACCGACTTGTCATTCCTTCTATCTCAAATATCAAATATGAATTCACCTCACAAGTTGCTTTTTTTCATCTGGAACTAGTTACTTTCTTCACTGCGGTTAGAACCTACTTATAAGACATTTAAATCATCTTTGAATACTCATTTCTTCACTTTGGCCTTTGGGGTCTAGCAGCCTTCTTGCTAATAATTGTACTTCTCTTGAATCTGTTCTATACTCATGCCTTTCCTGTCAGGAAATGGTTTTCTTTTTCTTTGGAGGTCTCTTATATGTTGTCTACCTCCTGTAGGTTAGCTGTGCAGCGCTGCATGCGTGGCGCTATATAAGTGCTGAGTAGTAGTAGTAGTCCTTTGTTTATTGTAAACTACTCTGCAGTAATGGAAGGTGGTATATCAAATTCAATAAACCCTAAACCATGTTGCCAAAAAAACAAGTCTTCAAATGTAGAAGTTAATTTATACCATAATTAGACAAACTCTGCCCATTCAATTGCCACATTCAAACCCCTTGGCAATAGTGTTTCAGGTTTAAAGATCCAATGCTATTCTTTTCATAAAAGCAAATTGTCCTGATTCCCATATCACATTTTTAGAGGGATATGGTCAATACAAAATACTCTCAGCATTTGAAAATCATGTTTCTGATTGTTGCGACGCAGTACAATTGGAGGAGCACTTGCCAGCCTCTTAAGACTGCTTTTGTGCTTGATTAGATGCACTCTTAAGGCCAAATATTCCAGTCCACATAACAAAGTCCACACGGGCAGAGGATTACATAAACTGCATATGAAGAATTACACTAAGTAGAATGTTGTAAACTATACTATTTCCCATCCCGAGGATTAGTAAATACATTGGTCTGTAAAGTAATATTTATTTATTTAACAGGTTTTTTTAAACTGCTTTCTCATTTAGTCAGTGGTTTACATTATAACTTAAACTTGGTGTAATGTACATTAAATGGACATTGATAACTTGGACTCTTCTGAGGCAATGGACGGTTAAGTGATTACCTTCGACCACAAGGAATGCTAGTGGGAATTGAACCATTGTCTTTTGGTTCCCAAGCCAGTGCTCTAACCATTAGACTACTCCTCCACTGAAATATCCCAAACGGAATAAATATTGCATTTCACATGCCCTCAAATATGCTTTACTAGACTTATCTGAGGTTTTCCTCCTTTGTATTATTATTTTTATCCTCTACCCATATTATATAAGTACAAATATCTGCGAGGGAAGGTTCTTGTTTTTTGACTCTCTTGTCCACTCCCATGGTTTTATATATGCACGCAAGAAATCCTTTAGAAAATTGCCCCTTAAAAGACCCAATACTGTCCATACAATACTGTCCATACAATTTTTAGATTGTACAGAAAAAGTAGTTATGCAATGACACCCAGTTCATAACTCTCTGAAAAAACAGTCCATGTATTTTTAATTTATTGATGTTAAGTTTTGTTTTTTTATTGCGATATAAGGTGCTTTGGGCTTGTTTTGAAAAAAATGGCATAAACATTAAAAAAAATACAAATCTTCTTCTATGTGTTTTTCAGGAAAAGACCAAAGAAGCATCCTCACAAGAATCTGCAGAGGACGATTAAGAGACCATGATATTAAATTTCTACCTCATCCAGCAATTGGGTCTTTTGAAGGGAGAAGATACTGCCTTGACCACTTACTTTCAATTACCATGGCCTTTCCACTCTTGCATGGGGAAATCACATAACCTTAAAAGGACTTTATTATTCACCTTCCTTGATATCCCTTCACAGTCCCAGGTTTAATTAAAACTGCTGTAACACAGAGGGACACAGATTGACGATGCAGCTTTTAATGTTTTCTTGTCTTTACCTACTAATAGTTTGTTGAGCTGCTAAGGAAGGGTAAATGGGTCAGAAAAGTTCTAAACCGGGTTTAGTAAAAACAAGAAACATTGTAATACATTGAATTAATTATAATGGGCATTCAACCAGGAAACCTGATGTGGCATTAGGCCTACATTGATACTAACCCACTCCCTTACTTAGTAACCTCCTTCTTTAGAGCACCAAAGATAAGGGATAGACACTACTTTCTCTTGTAATTTTCTTTTAGACTTTTACTTGATATTTTTCACTGAGTAGTATTTTAGGAAGAATATAGGGTTGATTTCTCATTTAATTCAACTAATAATGAATAACACGTAACAAGAAACTGTTCGCTTCACTTTACAAAAGGGAAGAAAGACCAGATTCGCGATGATATAATTTTTTAAATATAGCCGAAATAATACGCAAAATTGACAGCACACGCCTTAAGGATAGCAGTGTGGGTAGAATTGTTTTCTGCTCAGCCAGGCATAAAGCCATCGTCAAAGCTTAAAGGGCCTTGTCTAAAAAAAGTAGGATTTACTGGGAGGGGTGAGGGAGGCAGTTTTATTTTTTAAAAGGTACCTCAGATTCGTACTAAATTAGGAAAATTCCTAATCCCTGAAAAGATAAAAGAAATATATATATATTTTGTCTGGCTGCAGATAATTTCACCCTTGAGAATTCCAAAGGGAATGAGTTTCTCCATTACTCAGCAACCTGGATGTAAGAAGCAATATCATGTACCTCAGTCTCAAGTGAGCTTATTCTTGCATCAAGCAATAGCTGTACTTATGAACAAGGGATGATTTTGGGAGGTGGTTCTGCTTAAGCAGCATTCCTTCATCTTTTCACTCAAAGCAGCACTTTTATTTTTAAAAAAATGCAATATGACCCCACTATTCATGACTACCTCTGATTATCCAATTAGCTCTGCAACCTGAACACACATGCTGCTATAGAGATACAGTGCAGGAAACTGGTATAGGGCGGTTGATCACTGATTATCTACATCTTTCCCTTATTTCTCTTTCAACACTTAATTACAATTAAAGCAATATCTTAGTATGTTTCAGCATAACTATTTTTTTTTCAGTTTTACATGTACTTAATCCCAATTTTTTTGCTAGATGTCTGTATAATGTACTTTTAACTTGAATATATTTTTGTACTGAATTGCTCATAGGTTTGTAAGGAAAATTTTCTTCTATGACACTACATGACATAGAAAGCTTTTTAACTGTAATGTTTAAATATTACTGTCCAAATTTGTACCTCAGACAAATTGTTTAAAGCAATGGACTAATCAATTGACGAAGACCTACCTCCAGACTTTCAATGACATGAACTTGTTACCTTCAGCATTAGCTTGGGATGTTTAAAATAGTTAGAACTGCAACTAATCCCTAATCAAAGTATTTTTGCAAAAGAACTTCTGAAATGAGTTCATTTTAAATTACGCTCTTGTAAAAAAACCTTCAATGAAACTTGAAGTTTTGTAGGTGGGAAGCAGCAAGCTCAGCTTTTGCATAATGCAATCATAAATATATTTTTAAATTAGTAGATTGTAAAAAAAAAAATACTTGATAAGTATGTTCATGTATTTTACACAAATGTGATTTTTTTGTAATATGTCAACCAGATTTATTTTAAATGCTTCTTATGTAGAGTTGTTCTTTCTCTTAGTCAGTATGTCTACATTTTAATATTGTTTTATTAACTGGACCAGGGGTAGTTCCTCAGAAGGCTTGAGTCTTCATGGCATTAGCATTGAGTCAAAAGCAACTAAAGATAACTGCTTACTGCCATTTTTAATGAGATGCCTTTTTTCAAGAAGCAATATACCTCTTAAGAAGCCTGCAAGGTGATCACAGTTCAGCACCACTGAAAAGGTTGATGCGGACTAGCATTAAATGTTGGAGAGACATATGGGTTTGCTCTGTTCCAGTGTCAAGTTCAGCAAAAGTCATTCAGAGTTTGGGTTTTTTGTTTGTCAAAGTTTTAGCCTTCCCGTTGACTTGATGGAACAGAGGTAATTGCTGCATGTTGGTCAGACTTCAAGCTCTGAGGGACTTACAACTCTGATGAAGTTAATCTTGTATTTTCTCTATATTGTAGTACAATCAAAAACACATTGCTACCTCTTAGGGCCTACTATACCTCATTTTTCAGACTGAAAAATGGCTGGTGGCCACTAAAACAGAAAGAGCATCATAAAATTTTATATATATATAGTTTATATTTGTGGGAGATAAATTTTATAAGACTGTTCTTTTCTGTTAGTGGTCACAGCTATCTAAGACTGGACATTATTTTACTTTTTTCTCATTTCTGCAACATACAGACATCTGCAGGAGAAAAGTATCAACATGCTTCATTGCAGTTTTTTCCTGCTCTTTGAGTGTCTTCTAACTGTATTACCTTGTGCTTCATTTAGAATTGCTGTCTATGATTGTACTTTGAATTGCTTGCTTGTTGAAAATGTTCCTTTAATGGATTATCACACTCTGCTCACCACAATAAACATAATAGCCTCTGTGATCCTCACGTGTCTAATTTTGACCTTTTTTTTTTCTTTTCCCATTTTTCAACTCCTCATACTTCTATCTCCCTTCCATTAATATGGCACAACCAGACAACTTCATTGAATCCTTCCTGCACTAAGGGCTGGAAGATCACCTCCTTTTAGGCAGGGCCAGCCTTGAGAAGTTGGTGTCCATAGGAAAGACTAGAGAGTAGTGAGAAGGGGAGATTTCTTCTTTAGAGATCATAGAGTGTGTTCCTAAAATAAGTAGAATAAGACTTCTGTTAACTAAGGTATTGGTGCCTTTAAAATTTAGCACTGTAAGCAGTTTAATACGGTGTCACTGCCTAAAAATGGACCTGTTTCTAGGTGTACTCTCAGTACCACGCTTTGGGACATGTTTACTAAAGTGCAGTAGCTGGGAGCGCAAGGCTAACACACAGTATGGTTGTGCGGTAGCCGGGAGTGCATGGCCAAAAGGACACGTGGTTTGGCTCTGTGGTAGCTTGGAGCACGTGGCCAAAAGAACACACGGTTGGCTGTATGGTAGCTGGGAGCACGTGGCCAAAAGATGGCCATGCTAAAAATGCCGTGCTACCCGAGCAGCGTGTGAATAGGCGGGGTTCAGGTGGAGAATGGGTGGAGAGAGTGTGGAAACACGTTGTCCAACTAAGGTCCTCGCACTAGTTACGCACAAACAGCACAAAGATGCTGCTAGCATGGATGCAACTACTGTCTGCTTCAGACCAGGTGGTAGATGCCCCTGCCTTGCTAGTGCGTCACAAACACGCAGTTCATACACGAGTGTTAGGAAATATGAAGGGCAGAAATAGGGCAAACGCATAAAAAAAAGGACAAGTAGGTTATGTTTGCAAAATATCTAGGCACCTGCCTAGATCACCTGTTTGGAGGGGCTGCATGGTGCAGCTGCCATGGCAGAGGACCACAACAGCTTGACAACCACAAAATCAGGGCCTGCAGGTCAGGAGTGACCCTGATGGGACAGTGGACAAATATCCATAGAAACATCAACAGCTGTTTTTACTGACTATGCATTGCATATGCATTGGATAGATGTCAGAGGGCTGTTGGTGTTATGTGCTATGGAGCTTTTGAGAGACAGGGACTGTGCTCTGTGCTGCAGCCAATATGTGTCACATAGCAAGAGTTGGAGCCAGAAGAATACAGTAGGAGGTGGAGCATGTAAATTAGGTGTTTAACATACTGGCTACATGACGATGTGACATCAAATGTGCTGTCTGACCCCCACTTCCCTTGCATGTAGGGGCATGACCCAGTGCATATGTGAACCTAGTGGACCTTGCTTCTGCCATGGGCCATATTCCCGTGGCACGTGACCCCTCACCATGGAAGAATGTGGCCGCCTACTGGCTATAAGCAGCTACTTATTAGTTCTAGCACTAAATCTGGGCTTCCTGTGTTGGTGTTCACTGATCAGTGGCCCCTTCTTGGTCCCCATGCCCAGGGGTTGAGGTGTTCCACAGAACAGGTGAGCTCTGGTGAGCTTCCAAGGTCATGCGGACCTCTACTTCCCTGACAGTTGGGGTGCTCAGCCTGGATTTGGCCACCTCCATGGGAGTTTGTGGTGTTCCCCCAGTAGGGGAGCATAGGTGCCCTCTAGGACTGCACTCATCCACCATCTTCTTTGAAGATATCAGGCTACAGGGGTAGGTGTTCTGTATGGTGGGTCATGAAAGTTTTTCTTGAGCCTATGTAGTAGAAGTGTTGGCTGGCAGGCTGCCCAGAGCATGTGTTCAACCCAACCCCCCCCCCCCACACACACACACTTAATATCTGTGTGCTCATTGTGTTTGTCCTTCTGATTCACTGGCTCTAGCACCCCAATTCCCCCCACATGGGGGGACACTCCACAATGGCTAGAGTGATGTCCAAACCATATAAGAGAAGTGAATGAGAGGGGAATTCCCTCCACACACAGCAAAGTTCTTGTACTGTGTTCCCTGCAACCAAGGTTACAGGGGATCATATACCCGATCTACATGATGGACACTGCAGACACCGTGCCTAATCCCATACAAGTCTCTTTATATTGTCAAATGCCACATTTGCACCATATTTCCCACAGTTCAGAGCGCAGCACAGACTCACTGCATGTGTTTTCTTTCCTGATTAGCATGCCCTGTCCTCTTGCACTTACATAGAAACATGATGACAGAAAAAGACCACATGGCCTATCTAGTCTGTCCTTTCATATCAACCACTGCCAACATTGCTCTGGGCTGTGAAGGCAGTTGCACCTATTCCCAGTCATCTCTATTCTGCACTAGCCTGTTACTACTGTCCTGTAGGTGGGATTACGGCACATTTGTTAATGTCTGCAGTGGACCAGTAGCCCACTTCCATCATAATGCATTTGTTGCTTTGAATTGCAAGGCACATGTGGAGAGTATGTTCACTGTGTAGATGTTACCGTTATACTTTTGTGCCTAGCACAGCAGCACATTTCCTACCATGGCCACACCTCCTCCATCTACCATGGCCACTATGATCCCACCACAGTGCAGATACGTGCTCAAGGCACGTTAGCTCCACGCTACCTGCCATAATTTAATGAACATGCCCCTACATGCCTGCTACATCAGTAGCAACCAGGGCTGGCTTAACAGGTGAGGCAATGTTCACAGTGCAGAGTGTTTAATGGACCTGAAGCCTGCCTCACTTACTCGCCAATTTAACAGCTATAGGAGCACTTTTCTTTGCTCTCTTGGCTGTGCTGCCTTACAAGCCACTGAACCACAGCATTTCTAAAGCCAATAACAAGCACTTCCCGTTTCTCACAAGAAACAGGAAGTGCTTATTGGCAAAAGCTAGAAGGATGCTTGGGTGCGTAGGGAGAGGAATGGCCAGCAGAAGAAAGGAGATGATAGTGCCTCTGTATAAGTCTTTGGTGCAACCTCATTTGGAGTATTGTGTGCAATTCTGGAGACTGCACCTTCAAACGGATATAAACAGGTTGGAGTCAGTGCCAGAGGGTGGCTACTAAAATGGTTAGTGGTCTTTGTTATAAAGCAGGAAGAGAGTCTCTTTCAGTTGAAAGCAAGCTCTGCTACGAGGGAACATAGGATAAGGCTGAAAGGGGATAGATTCAGGAGTGATATGCGGAAATATTTCTTTATGGAAAGAGTGGTAGATGCATGGAATATTCTCCCAGTGGATGAGGTAGAGATAAGGACAGTATCTGAATTCAAAAAAGTAGGAGACAAACACAGGATCTCTAAAGGAAAAAGGGGATTGTTGTAGTTGATATAGAAGGGCAGACTAGATAGGCCATGTGTTCTTTTTCTGTCGTCATGTTTCTATGTTTAAAAATGCTGGAAATTGGCATAGAATTAGGTGTTTTGAAACAGCACACTGCAAACTTGCTACACAGGTAATGCAGGTTAAATTCTGCATTACCATTACAAAAATTAATTGCAATGCACAAGAAAACCCTGAACTTAAGGTGCAAAGATGCAAAGGTAGTTTTGTTCAGGACTTGACCGCAGATGTGGACAAGCTGCACCAGCAGTACAGCAAGGTGAAGCATCACATTTATGCACATAATATCCCTCAAACAATGCTGTACTTGGTGAAATTGAAGGTCTACTGGAAGGCAGATTATGTAACATTTGCCACACCAAAGGAAGCATACAAGTTTCTGGCCTTACACATTCCAGATGGTTAGCTGGGAAATGGTGAGAAAGAGGGTATCTCTCTCTCTTGATCAGAGACTTAAACAAAAAATTTGCCACAGCCCTTACCTTTTTTTGCTGCTGCCATTGTGGAGGGTTTGGAAAGGGGCACAGATAAGTAAAGTGGTGCCATGCAGCAAAAGAGACTTGCGGCTACAAGCACTGTGGATCTGCTATGATTTCATTTTGTGCTATCTGGGACTACTGTTAAAGTTTCATTGTGGTCTTTAATATGTTCCTTGCAAGGCCAAACAGGCCACTGAAGAGAAAAGTTGGCTAGGAACTTACAGAGAACATAGTTTGACTGACCTCCAGAGGGGAAGGACTGTTCTCTGAGGTATAGAGGGTTTGGTGTTTGATAGCATGGCCCAGAGAGAGAATAATCTGGAGCATGGGGTGAACCCTCAGGAGATTAAAGTGCCTGACCAGTGCTGTCCTCCATGTCTGGGTTGCCTTCCTATTAGTTTTAGGGTACTGGCTAGCTGGGAGTGTTTAACAGGGGTTAATCTTTAAAAATATTGATTTCTTGACATTTATTGTGCACAATTTTAAGAGAGGAATACCATTTTATTGTATGCCATTTTAAGAGGAAGTATACTGAAGGAGTGGATAGGACTCGTCTATGGTGGTTATCAGTGTATGAGACGGGGGTGGGAGAGCAACACTTTGGAAGAGAATATACTGGGGGTAATTAGATGCTGTGCAGATGGTGTGTACAAAATGTTTACTTTTCTTTTTAAATCACAAAAGATAACATAATAAAAAGTTAGAATGGTAAAGCACAAAGATGAGATTTTGTCATTTAATGTAGGAGACTTACAAAACCCCTAAGAAACGGAGAGTTATATGAATTTAGTATCAATCCCAGACGATATATTCCTTTTGCAAGAGATGCATTTAAAAGATAACTAAAGAAATTTGTTGACAGCCTTCTGGATGGAAGAAGTATTCCTTCCTAGGAACAAGCAGGAAATCTGTCCTCATATATAGGGTGACGTTGGCACCGATGGACCCAATTCAAAAGCATCTCCCCAGCTTTCAAAGAAAGTCTTTGGGAGCTGCACCACACATGCATGGTCCTCTTCCCACTCAAGGGTGCCATCTTGCCTCGGTCTCCTTTTTTTCATGGAGCCTACGGAATGTCTATCCTGTTTCCCTGGAAAATGTATCTCTTTTTTGTCTTAAAATGATCCTTTCTGGTAAGCCTACCAGTTCCTCTTCCCACTCCCAAGCCAGCTCACCTCGGCGTCACTCCTCAGGTTCATTTTTCTTGTTTTTCTTCTTGAGGTGTCCCTCACCTTTTTTGGCTTAGGCCTCGGACCCTCGTCCGGATTCAAGGACCTGTTTTTCCCATGGCCTCCAGTGGCTTCAAAAAATGTGATTGGTGCAGTAAGATATCCCTCACCGACCCACGTGATTGCTGCCTCCGTTGCCTCGGGCTGGACTGTGACATCTCGAGCTGCAACCTTTGCAAGTCCATGTCCACAAAGGCCATCAAGAACCGTCAGTTGCAGCAGGAGAGGTTTTCCATAGATCCGACTCTGCGCCGGAGTCCCCGGTGCCACTGCGCTCCAGGGCCCCATCCTATACCTCTGTGCCCCATGGTGTCCAGGCTGCTTTGGATTCCTGTGGCCGCAGCTTCTCTGAGAGGAACTCCCCAGAGCTGGAACACTAGAAGAGCCCTAAAACCTCGAAGGCCGCCTCAGAGGACGAGTCTGGAAAAGTGGGTAAATCCCCCTACTAGGCCCCGCAGTTCCTGGTGTGAGCCCAAGGGGTTGGAGCGGAAGCAGCCTTACAGTCTGCCCCAGAAGGAGTTTTCAGCATCAGGCAACTGTCCTCGGACCCCTAAGGCCATCCTGGTCGAGGACTTCCCCTCGATGGAACAGATGCCAGGCCCGAAGTCATTGGTGCCTGCATCGAAGGCTGCTGAGCCATCTGGCATGGAGACCAGAATGGCAGCTTTGGAGCACAGTATCACTGCTCTCCTGGCACAGAAGCAGGCATTGATGTCAGGTTCCTCTGGTTCATCTGCCCCGACGACTGGACCCTTGACCTCGTGGACTTCTCCAGTCATCGAGCCGATCCTCGAGCCACCCTCCTTGAGAGACCCATTAGCTTCGGACAAAGACCCCGGACTCATTCCTCAGGACACTGATCCTCTCTGGCGAGTACATGCTGCTATGATCACAGGTCCTACAGGGGTCACGGGCCTTCAGACTTGGGGCCCGTCATGGGAGCCATGGAGCCTTGGATTCTTCCTCTCACTTCGAGTTAGATTGGGAGACTGAGGATGAGGAGTCCCCGGACACCCGGCGACACCGAGACATGCCCTCAGACTCATCTCCACCAGTGCCCCGGCGCTGTTCCCCACCTAAGGATGTTGCCTTCATCAACTTTGTGTGGGACATGGCATTCGAGACCGAAGCAGAGGAGGATCACCTCCGTTCCTTGAGTGCCGCCTCCTCCATATATGGGAAACATCGGTGTCCATGCCCATTGTGAACAAACAGTTTGACTCCATGAAACGAGTCTGCCGAAACTTGGGTTTCAAAAAAACCAGCTGCCTCACAATTCTATGGTCATTGAATTGGCCATGTGGCGACTCAAGAGCCAAAAGACTCATTCTAATGTGCCCCTGGGTAGGCAGGACCGGACCTTGGATGCCCTCAGCCAAAAATGCTACCAGGGCTCAATACTGATTTGCCAAGTCCATTCGTACCATTTGTATATCGGCAGGTACCTAAAGGAACTGGCAAGGGAGCTTGCTGGTTTCTCTGCAGGCCTCGATGGGGAACCTCTTCAGCGGTTCAAGTCACTGGCCTCGGCAGTCAAATGAGTGCTTGAAGTTCCTGTCTTGAGCCTTACGATGCCTTCGAATCCTCAGCCAGAGTGGCTGCCGTGTGTATCAGGGCCCAACACCAGGCATGGTTGCAGTCATCTGACCTCAAGCAATGAGTCCAGGACAAACTCATTGATGTCCCTTGCACCCGGGAGAACCTCTTCAGAAAACACATGTCTGACAAGGCTGCTGAGATAGACTGAGTTCCTGACCAGTATCAGACTCTCAAAGAAGATCTTAGTGCAGCCCCATAAGAAGGCCCTGGGAAAGAAGCCTTTCTTCCTGAGAAAGAAAGGGGTGTTTGATAATGCCCCACAGTACCAGGCCTTCTCTGCCCCACAACAGGGGCAACAGTCCAAGGGGCAAGGACACAACCCCCGCAAGCCTAAGATCCAAGCCCCAGCCCACCCTAGAGGGAGCTTTTGACTCCTGGGGTATGGCCTCCTCTCCCCCAGGAGGCCCTCAGCAGCCCACAGGGGGACATTTGGCTCTGTTAGCCCACAGGTGGTCCTCCATCATTACTGACTCCAAGTAGTCAAGGAGGGATACCACCTCCACCTGCAGCAGATGCCACCCTCATTCTTCCCAGGACAGCCTGTAAGGTCTCCTTCACCAAACTCTGCTCCTCACCAAGCTCGCAGGCATCCTCACGGATAGGGCAGTGGAGCCAGTGTCCTAACATTTCCGTGGCAAAGGCTTCTACTCCAGATATTTCCTCATTCCCAAACGGACAAGGGGCCTCAGACCCATCCTGGACCTATGGGACTTGAACAGATTTCTGGTAAGGGAGAAGTTCAAGATGCTGACACTGCTGCCTTACCTCCAGCATGGAGACTGGCTATGCTCCTTAGACCTGAAGGATGCTTGTACACACATCCTGATCAATCCAACAGTACATCTGGTTCATGGTGGGAGGAGTTCACTATCAATACAGACAGGGTATTACCCTTCGGACTGGCGGCATTACCAAGGGTCTTCACCAAGTGACTAGCTGTGGTCACAGCCCATCTTCGTCTCCAAGGGGCCTTCGTCTTTCCCTACCTGGATGACTGTCTCTTAAGGGGAGGCATAGCTGCAGAGGTGCACCATGCCACTGAGCATACCATCCATGTCCTGCAGCATCTGAGGTTTGTCATCAACTACCCCAAGTCCCACCTCTTTTCGCCACAGTGCCTGGAGTTCATAGGGGCTCAGACTCCCTCCACTGGTGGCAGATCCTCTGCCACCTTCAGGCCAGGATGCCCTTCGAGGCACCCCCCCCCCCCCGAGGGTCCTCACTATGGACGCCTCCCTGTGAGGATAGGAAGCTCATTGTGAGGACCTCCGCACCCAAGGCCCACGGTCCCAGACAGAGTGCCAGTTGCAGATCAACCTCCTGGTGCTCTGGGCAATATTTCTGGCCCTCCGAGCCTTTCACCACTGGTTGCAGCACCAGTCTGTGCTGGTCTAGATGGACAACCTAGTTGCAGTGTTCTATGTCAACAAACAAGGAGGCATGGGATTGTACGCCCTCTGCCATGGGATGTTCCTCTGAGCGGTCTACCTCCCAGGCATGGACAATGCCTGGCAGGCAGGCTGAGCAGCATCCAGCCACAAAGTGACACCTGGACCCCGGAGTGGCCTCCTGGCTTTTCCGTCCCTGGGGTGTCCTCCTAGTGGACTTGTTCACCAGCACAGACAACATGCAGTTGCCCCACTTCGGCTCCTACCAAGCGCACCCATCCCAGGGGAGGAGGGAGGGTTGTGAGGACTGTTGTCCCCTGAGAACAACTGTTACAGGTGAGTAACTATGCTTTCTCCGGGAACAAGCAAGAAGTCAGTCCTCACATATGGGACTCCCCAGCTACAGGTTACCAAGAACATGTACAAATGAGAAGGTGAGCCGTGAGCTGCAGCAGTTGAGTCCTAAGAGACTCTTGCAAGACCCAAGTGTCTAGCAGAAAACCTGCACTCCGGTAGGCTGAACACAGAAGGGTCGGAGGGCAGAAGTTGCCTACACACTGAAGAGATTACAGAGCACAGCCTAGCCAAAGGCACTGTCCTGTCCGGACTCCCTCTCCAGGCAATAGTGAGTTACGGAGGTATGGACTGAAGGCCAGGTGGCAGCTCGGCAGATTTCCATAACAGGTACGGAATGCAGATTTGCTACAGAGGTTGCCATGACTCTAATGCTGTGCACTGTGACCCTGTGGTCTAGTGAGATCCCCACCTGCTCATAGGCGAGGGCAATACAGTCTGCCACCCGAGTGGACAGAGTTCACTTAGTTACTAGAAGCCCCAGTCAACTCGGGTCATAGGAGACAAAGTGCTGAGGTGCTTTGCGGTGGCCCTGAGTCCGTTGCAGATAGGAGGACAGGGCCCTTTTAGAATTCAGAGTATGGAGAATGCTCTCCATCTTGCTGTCATGAGGCCACATGAAGAAGGTGGGGAGCACTACCTCCTGATTGAGGTGAAAGGGGGACATCACCTTTGGCAGAAACTTGGGATGTGTGCAGAGCACCACCCTGTTCTTGTAGAACCAAGTGTATGGTGGCTCTACCATCATAACCTGTAGCTTGCTAATCCTGCAAGCTGACACAAGTGCCACAAAAAAGACAACCTTCCAGGAGAGGTACTGCAAGTGGCAGGTAGCCAGTGGCTCAAACGGTGGTTTAGTGAGCTGTGAGAGCACCACATTGAGATCCCACTCTGCCGTTGGTGAGCGGACAGGGGGCTTGGACAACCTAGGGCCCCGCAGGAAACAAGAGATAAGTGGATGAGCCGAGAGGGGCTTCCCTCGACAGCATGGTGGTGCTCTGCAATGGCGCTCATGTGCACCCTGACTGAATTGGACTTCAGTCCAGCCTGTGACAGGTGGAGTAGGTACTGGAGCACCAGCTGCACTGAGCAGGAGGAAGGGTTTGCCTGCCTCTCAGCACACAACACCGAAAATTGACGCTATTTGTAGGCATTTGGCATTTTCTTGTAGGCCTTATGGGAGGCCAGAAGGCCCTCTTTCATGTCATGTTGGAGGTTGAAAGGAGCTAGCGCTACCCTTTCAGCAGCCATGCCATGAGCAACAAGGACCCCCAGGCCGGGATGCAACAGAGAGTCCTCCTGTGAGAGTAGTCCTGGGGTGCAGTTCAGGGGAATCAAAGGCACCGCCAACAGACAGAGAAGCAGCAGGAACAAGGGTTGCCTGGGCCACTGGGGTGCTACCAAGATCAGTGATGCCCTGCCGTGCTGGACCTTGAAGATGGTCTTGGTGACCAGTGGTGTTGGTGGGAATGGCCACTGGTTTAAAAAAAAATGTGATTGGTGCTCAAAAAACATATCTCTTACTGACACTCATGACTGTTACCTCCGATGTCTGGGTGCAGACCATGACCCGGAGGAATGTCCCCAATGCAAGAAAATGTCCACAAAGGCCATCCAGAGCCGTTGGCTTAAGCAGGACCACATCGTCCACAAGGTAGACTCAACCCCGGTAGCCTCAAGCTTGAAGGCCCCGCATGGATCCTCAGCATTGCATAAGGCTCCTGCATTCCCTGAGCGAACCTGCAGACACTCCGAACAAGGGTCCCCAGAGTGAGAGAGTAAGAAGACGATGACCTCAAAGGCCTCTTCCAGAGAGGCAGATAAGCACGGGAAGTCCCACGCCTGATCCCTCAGTCCCTGGCAAGAGCCTGAGGAGTTGGAGTAGGAGCATTCCCGAAAGATGCCCAGGACTGACGTCGTGGCTTCTGGCGATGGACCTCGGTCTCCCGAGAGCCATCCCATTGAGGACCCCCTCTCCTCCTCGATACCCAACCCAGTCACTCCGGCGTCAGTGTCAATGGCTGCTACCCCCAAATGGGAAACTCGTATGTTGGCTTTGGAGTGCAGCGTTTCTGCATTCATCGCCTCCAAGCAGGTGCCGACCGGCCCCGTTGAGACCACAGGAACCTCCACCTCGAGGACTCTGGGCCGCTGAAGTGATCACCGAGAGCCAAATGCCTCCAGTAGATCCTCAATGAGGGTCTTGTTCTTGCTCCCATTCCTCAGGAGTGAGGTCTTCACAGGCGAGCACCTCTGGCTCTAGCCATGCCCCAGCCTCGAAACACTGAAGACTGGAGCTGCAAGCTCTCTTGCAGCTGGTGGGTCTCGAGTCCCAGTCGGAGTAATCTGAGGAGAAGTCCGACATCAAGAGACTTGAGCTCACTGAGACCTCTCCTCGGACCCATCTCCACTGGCTGCCAAGCGCCAATCCTCACCCAAGGACGCCTCCTTCCTGAGTTTGTCAGGGACATGGCCCGGGTGCTCTCCCTCACAACGGAATCGGAGAAGAACCCTTGTACGAAGGAACTTGACATCCTCCAGTACGAGGCACCACTGAAGGAGACCTTGACGGTCCCCTTTCCCTCCTTTCTTTCCCGATTCCTCCAGATGTGGGAGATCTCTGCGTACAGCTAGATACGATGTACTGGGTCCAACGTGGCCCAGGCTTCCATAAGATGCAACTCCCCTTCACCTCCATGGTGGTCGAGTCAGCCATGTGCTGGCAAAAAAGCCTGAAGACACACTCCTCAGTGCCCCCGGGCAGGGAGTGCCACGCCCTTGATGCCCTCAGGTGGAAATGCTACCAGGGCTCGATGCTGACATGCCGTATCCAAATTTATCAACTTTACATCGGCATGTTCTTCCGAGACTTGGCCAAAGAGCTTGAGGGCTTTGTGGCTGCCTTCGATGGAGGCCACGTTTGGTGTTTTCAGACTCTTTCTGTCTATCACAGAGTGTTCCAAGTACTTGTCTCGAGCCGCTTATAATGGCTTCGAATCCAGCGCGGGGGTGGCTGCCACCTGCATCGGTGCTCGACGCCAGGCCTGGTTCCAATCGTCAGTCTTGAGCAGTGAGTACAAGAAAAACTTCTTGACGTCCCATGTCTCAGAGAACAGCTCTTTGGCCAACCAATGGAGGACAAAGCTGCTGAAATCGAGACAGAATACCTTACCTGCAACCGTCTCTCAAGAAAGACTTCCACCCTTCCTCAGAAGAAGCCCCCTTTCCTCAGGAAGGGCCAGCCTTACCGAGGCTACCTACATACCCTGCCGCTCAGACCTCTCAGCAGGGTCCCCAGGGCAAGGGAATGAGCCAGGCCTCGAGCAACTCAAAGGCTCAAAACCACAGCCGCCAGCCCCAGCCCAACCAGGGTCGAGGTTTTGACGCCATTGGCAGCCTCTCTTCCACTGGAGGACCAGCTTCCGACAGGGGGTCACCTGGTTCATTTCTCCCACCGGTGGATCTATATCATCACCAACTCCTGGGCACTTCAGGTAGTCAGAGAGGGGCTACGTCTTCCACCTAGACCAGGCCCCTCCACCCTTCTTGCCCAGGCAGCCCCCTCTGTCTCCCCTGCACCAGGCCCTACTGATGCAGGAACTCAAAGGCCTTCTCAGGGACAGGGCTGTGGAACCCGTGCCACATCACTTAAAAGGCAAGGGATTTTACGCCAGGCACTTCCTGGTTCCAAAATGGACAGGGGGTCTGAGACCCATCTTGGACCCGAGAAACCTCAATTTCCTGGTGCAGGAGAAGTTCACAGTGCTCTCCCTTGGAACCCTGCTGCCCTACCTCCAGCAGGAAGATTGGTTATGCTCATGGACCCAAAGGATGCTTATACCCACATCCTTAACCACGCAAGTCACCGGCAGTACCTCAGGTTTATGGTTGGAGGCGACCACTACCAGTACAGAGTACTTCCATTCGGCCTTGCCTCCGCTCCAAGTGCCTTGCAGTGGTGGCGGCCTATCTCTGCCTCCACGGGGCTTTCGTCTTCCCTTACCTCGACCACTGGCTCATCAAAGGGGATACGACCTCAGAGGCCGGGCAGGCCACCGACCACACCATTCAGGTATTACAGCACCTGGGGTTGATGATAAATCATCCAAAGTCCCACCTCGCTTCTACGCAGTCTCAGGAATTCATCGGGGTCCGTCTGGACTCCATCCAGGCCAAGACTTTCCTCCCCCTTGACAGGGTAGACTGCCTCATGGCCCTCGCAGCTGAGGTTCAGCGTCACCGCATCTTGTCAGCTCGAGCTCTGCTCCGCCTCTTGGGCCACATG
This sequence comes from Ichthyophis bannanicus, assembly GCA_033557465.1. Classification (NCBI taxonomy): domain Eukaryota; kingdom Metazoa; phylum Chordata; class Amphibia; order Gymnophiona; family Ichthyophiidae; genus Ichthyophis; species Ichthyophis bannanicus. The sequence continues at coordinate 233,289,054 of CM066038.1, read as the reverse complement.
ACCTCCACGGTCCATGTGGTCCCCATTGCACGCCTCCACATGTGGGTGGCTCAGTGTGGTGCCTCTGGTCCCAGTGAGTCCAAGACAAAGGACAATTTTGGGACAGAATCATGGTGTCTCGCCAGCTGGCAGAGTCCCTCACTTGGTGGTAGGATGCCCAGCATCTGCAGGCGAGCATTCCCTTTCAACCCTTGAACCTCCAGAGGGTTCTCACAATGGACGCCTCCCTGTCGGGCTGGGGTACCCATTGCGGGGAACTGCGCACCCAAGGAGCTTGGTCCTTCGAGGAGAGCCAGCAGCAGATAAATCTGCTTGAGCTCAGGGCAGTCTTTCTCACTCTGGCGCTGTAGGCAGTGCCTGAAGACTTTCAGTCAGTGCTTGTCCAGATGGACGATCAGGTCAGGATGTTCTAAGTGAACAAGCAGGGTGGCACGGGCTCCTACCTCCTCTGTCAAGAGGCAATGGCCCTCTGCTCCTTCACGACCAGCCAGGGGATGCTCCTCAGAGCGGTCTACCCCCGGGCCAGGACAATGTCTTCGCGGACAGGCTGAGCAGGGTCCTTCAACCGCACGAGTGGCATCTGGACCCCGAGGTGGCGCTCAGACTCTTCTGGCTATGGAGAATCCCCAGCCTGGACCTCTTCACCAGCCCAGCCAATACTCAGCTGCCCCGGTAATGCGGTCCTCAGCCCCACCCCTCATGGGTGGTGGCCAATGCCTTCCTTATCTCGTAGTCGAGGGGGCTACTATATGCCTCCCCCCCATGCCACTAATCACTCGGACCCTGTTCAAGGTCCATCGTGACAAGGTATCGGTGATCCTTGTAGCCCCACGGTGGCCCAGGCAACCTTGGTTTCCCCTGCTGCTTCGTCTCTCGATGGAGTCCCCGTTTTCCCTTGTGAGCTCTCCAGGACTCCTGATGCAGGAGGAGGGCTCGATCCTCCATCCCATTCTGGGATCCCTATCTCTCATGGCATGGCTGCTGAGCAGGTTGCCCTAGCCCCACTAAACCTCCCCAGCAAGGTAGAAGAAATTCTCCTGGCCTCCCGCAAGGATTCCACGAGATGGGCCTATGCCTTCAAGTGGCGCCAGTTCGCCATGTGGTGCACAGAGCACTAAATGGACCCGTTTTCTTGCCCAGTGCACTCTGTCCTTCAGTACCTTCTCCACTTATCGCAGTCTGGGCTTAAGTCTAACTCCATCAGGGTGCATCTGAGCGTGCTCTCAACGAATCATCACCCCATCAAGGGCCTCTCTCCATGCAGCCCCTCATCACCAGGTTTATGCATGTCTGATTAATCTCCAGACTTCCCATTCGACTGCCTCCGGCAGAATGGGATCTCAATGTGGTTTGGGCGCAGCTCACCAAGTCGTCATTCGAGCCCTTGGCTACCTGTCCCTTGTGCTACCTGTCCTGGAAGGTTGCCTTCCTTATGGCACTCACCTCCACTCGTAGAGTCAGTGAGCTCCAGGCAGTGGTACCAAGCCTCCCTACACTAGGTTCTACAAGAACAGGGTCGTGCTTCTCACTCATCCTAATTTCTCCCAAAGGTAGTCTCCAACTTCCACCTCAATCAGGAGGTAGTTCTCCCTACCTTCTTTCTGCAGTCTCATGCCGATGTGGCATTGGCCATTCTCCATGCCCTGGACTGCAAACAAGCCCTGTCCTTCTACCTACAGTGGACCCAGGGCCACCATAAAGCTTTGCAGCTTTTCATATCCTTTGACCCCAGCTGTCTGGGGCAGGCTGTCACTAAGCTGACCATATCCATCTGAGTGGCAGACTGCACTGCCTTTGCGCACTGCTGAGCTGAAGGTCCCTTGGAGTGCTGGGTCATGGTGAACAAGGTCAGGGCGATGGCGACCTTGGTTGCAGTCTCCAGTCGATGCCTAAGTTGGACATTTACTGGGCTGCCACCTAGTCCTTCATTCACACTTTTGCAGCCCACTACTGCCTGGAGAGGGAATCCTGACGGGACAGCACCTTCGGCCAGGTCGTACTCCATAATCTCTTTGGGGTTTAGGCAACTCCTGCCCTCCAACCCTTCTTGTTCAGGCCACCGGAGCAATGGTTCTCTCTGGACAGTGTGGTTCCCAGAGTATGTCCTCAGATTCGCTTGTGGCTGCTCATGGCTGGGCCATGCTTTTTCTACCTATCCTCAGTAGCCTAGAGCTATATGAGGACTGACTTCCTGCTTGTTCCTGGAGAAAGCATAGTTACTCACCTGTAACAGGTGTTTTCTAGGGACAGCAGGAATTAGTCCTCACAACCCTCCCTCCTCCCCTTGGAGTTGCTGTTTATATTTGGTCATCTTCTTGGTTGGGTTCTAGCTATGGCACCCGACTGACTGAGCAAGATGGTACCCTTGGGTGGGAAGGAGACCACACATATGAGGTAGCATATCCCAAAGGCTTTCTTTGAAAGCTAGGGAGATGCTTCCGTGAGGGCTCCGTCGGCATTGACATCACCCATATGTGAAGACTGATTCCTGCTGTTCCTGAAGAATACCTGTTACAGATAACTACACTTTTTCCCAGATAACTAAAATTGCCACCTGAGTGCTATTTGTATAAGTAAAAATGCTTTGGAGTCTCAGAACCAGGAAAGACATGAAGGGCAGAGCTTTGTTCATAGAAAGATCAGCTGGATGAATCTAGATGTGTCTGGAAAATGTGCAAAACTCTGACCAAGTCCATTTAAGTCAGATGTTTCATAAGATTCTGGACTTCTCCACACTCCCAGTCATTATTGGCGAATAATTTAACTTAGTGATGTCCCCAGCAACAGATAGATCAGGGTTTCAGGTGGGAAAGGTTAGGAATCATATTAGCCCTCTTGCAGAGATCATCTTGGATTATAGGCTAATAGCACTGGCAAGTTAGATGCAAGGCATTGATAAGGCAGGCAAAGAGAATTTGAAAAAAAAGCTTGCCATGGAAGAGAAAATGCATAATAAAAACTTTCTCAAGTACATTCATAGCAAAAAAAAAAAAACCTGGGAGAGCGTCAGTTGGACCATTAGATGATAGAGGGGTAAAAGGGGTGCTAAGGGAGGACAAGGCCAAAGTGGAGAGATCGAATGAATGCTTTGTTTTGGTTTTTACTGAAGAAGATGTGGGGAAATTACCCATGCCTGAAATGGTATGTAAAGGAGATGTATTGGAAGAATTGAAACAAATCTCTATAAAACAGGAAGATGTATTACAATTATTTGATAAGCAAATCATCTGGACTGGTTGGTATACACCCCAGGGTGCTGAAAGAACTGAAGTATGAGATTGCAGACCTACTATTAGTAATCTGTGAACTATCATTAAAATCATCTATAGTAGCCAAAGATTGGAGAATGGCCATTGCAATGCCAATTTTAAAAAAGGGTTCTAGGGGTGAGCTGGGAAACTACAGACCGGTGAGCCTGACATCAGTATCAAGCAAAATGGTAGAAACCATTATGAAGAATAAAATTACTGAACATGTAGATGGTCATGGTTTAATAGGGAGAAAGCCAACATGGATTTAGTTAACGAAAGTCTTTTTTTTTTAATGAATCTGTTATTTTTTTTTAAGGTTTCACGCACAGGACCCAAAAGACAGGGGTCAATGCATGGATGAATCGATGATGTAAGGAAAAGGGTTTTGGATTTATTAGGAACTGGGAAATGTTCTGAGAAAGGGAGGGCTTTTCTGAAAGGATGAGCTCCACCTTAATTGGGATGGAGCTAGGATGCTGGCATTAACCTTTAAAATTGAGAGAGCAGCTTTTAAACTAGATAATAGGGGAAAGCCGACAGTCGCTCAAGAGCTATTGTTCAGAAGGATGTATCCAAGAAAGATATTAGCAAAAAAGTAAAATTAGGGCATCCTGATAGAGAGGTTCCAATAAAGCTAAAAGTAACCCAGATGCATTTAAGTACAGAGCAGACAGCTGAAAGATTCCAAATTAACCCGTCAACTGATTGTTAATATGAAGAAAATGCAACCTCTAAAATAACTGTATGCAAATGCTAAAGTCTAAAAAATAAGATGAAAGCTAGAATATATAGCCCTAAATGAAAGGTTAGATACACTATAATTTGCATCTCAGAGACCTGAAGGAGGACATGTAAAACTGTTTACTGTTTCATGCAAAACTTTTATATAATGTTGAGTTGTGTTCTCTGTAAACTGCATGGATCCTTGGAAGCATGGTATATGAGGAAAAAAATAAATGACCACTGTGATACCTGGGTACAAACTATATCTCAATGATAGGGTACATCAAATTGGTGGAGAGGTTGCACTCTGTTAGAAAGGGCATTGAGTCACACTGGCTTAAAGTTTTACAGGAAACCAAATACACTGTAGAATCTCTATGGATAGAAATTCCATATAAAAATGGGAAGACAATGACAGTGGGGGTGTACTACCGACTGCCTGGCCAGAATGTACAGATGGATGATGAAATTCAAAAAGATATCAGGGAAGCTAACAAAAGTTACAAAGCAGTGAAAATGGGTGATTTCAATTACCCCAGTATCGACTGGGTCAATGTCAGAGAAGGATATGCTAGGGAGATCAAAGTTTTTAGATGAAATAAATGACTGCTTATTGGAGCAGCTAGTTAATGAATCAAAAAAGGGGAAGTTATTTTGGACCTAGTCCTTAGGGGAACACAGGATCTTGTGCAAGGGATAAGGGTGTTTGGGGCCACTTGGCAAAATCGATCATAGCATGATTGCACCTGATTTAATAAATAGAGGGAACATAAGATATGCCATACTGGGTCAGACCAAGCTCCATCAAGCCCAGTGTCCTGTTTCCAACAGTGGCCAATCTAGGTCATATGTACATAGCAGTTTCCCCAAAAGACACAGGTTCTGCAATGCTTTTACTGGGTCAAGCATTGATATCCTGGGTCCCTTCTTAATAATGGTTTATGGACCTTTCCTCCAGGAACTTGTCCAAACCTTTTTTAAACCCAGCTACACTAACAGCCTTTACTACATACTCCGGTAACAAATTCCAGAGTTTGATTACACGTTGAGTGAAAAAATATTTTCTTTTATTAGTCTTAAATAGTTTACCCTGTAGCTTCATTGCATGTCCCCTAGTCTTTCTATATTCTGATAACGTAAAGAATCGATCTACGTTTACCCGTTCCACTCCGTTCATTAATTTATAGACTTCTATCATATCTCCCCTCAGCTGTCTCTTTTCCAGGTTAAAAAGCCCTAACCTTTTTAGCCTTTCTTCATAGGAGTATCCTTCCATCCCCTTTACCATTTTGGTGGCTCTTCTCTGAACCTTTTCTAATAACGCTATATCCTGTTTAAGATACAGCGACCAGAATTGCACACAATATTCAAAGTGCAGTCTCACCATGGAACGATATAGAGGCATTATAATATCTTTTGTTTTATTTTCCATTCCTTTCCTTATGATACCTAGCATTCTATTTGCTCTCTTGGCTGCCTCTGCACACTAGGCCAAGGGTTTTAACATGTTATCCACAATGACGCCTAAATCTTTTTCCTGGGTGGTGGTTCCTAATGTGGAACCTTGCATCGTGTAACCATAGTTTGGGTGGTTCTTCCCTAAGTGTATAACTTTGCACTTGTCCACATTAAATTTCATCTGCCATTTTGATGCCCAGTCTTCCAATTTATCAAGATCCTCTTGCCAATTTTCCACAATCCTCTAGGGTTTTAACAACTTTAAATAGTTTTGTGTCATCTGCAAATTTGATAACCTCACTCGTTATTCCACTTTCCAGGTCATTTATGAATATGTCAAAAAGCAGTGGACCCAGCACAGATCCCTGGGGTACACCACTATTCACCTTTCTCCATTGGGAAAATTGGCCATTTAGCCCAACCCTCTGCTTTCTATCTTTTAACCAGTTCCTGATCCACAGTAGTACACTGCCTCCCTATCCCATGACTCTTTAGTTTTGCCAAAAGTCTCTGATGAGGGACCTTGTCAAAGGCTTTCTGAAAGTCTAGATACACTATATCAACCGACTCACCTTTGTCCACCTGTTTATTCACACTTTAAAAAAAAAACATAACAGATTAGTAAGACAAGATCTTCCTTGTCTAAAGCCATGTTGGCTGTCTCCCATTAGGCCATGACTATCTACATGCTGAGTAATTTTATTCTTTATGATGGTTTCTACCATTTTTCCCGGTACTGACGTGAGGCTCACCGGTCTGTAGTTTCCCGGATCACCCCTCGAACCCTTTTTAAAAATTGGTGTTACATTGGCGATCCGCCAATCTTCAGGTATTAGAGATGATTTTAATGATAGTTCACAGATTACTAATAGCAGGTCTGCAGTCTCATATTTCAGTTCTTTCAACACCCTTGGATGTCCATCTGGCCCAGGTGATTGGCTACTCTTCAGTTTATCTAATAGTTGTAATACATCTTCCCGATGTATCGATAGTTCCTTCAATTCTTCTGCTCCTTTAAATACCACTTCAGTCATGGGTAACATCCCTACATCTTCCTCAGTAAAGACCGAAGCAAAGAATTCATTCAGTCTCTCCGCTATCGCCTTGTCGCCTCTTAGTGCCCCTTTAACTCCTCTATCATCTAATGGTCCAACTGACTCTCTCACAGGTTTTTTGCTATGAATGTACTTGAAAAAAGCTTTGCATTTTTGCTTCCGCAGCAAGCTTCTTCTCAAATTCTCCCTTTGCCTTCTTTATCAATGCCTTGCATTTGACCTGCCAGTGCTTGTGCTGTTTCCAGGTTTCATCGTTTGGCTCTTTTTTCCATTTTCTGAAAGATGCTTTTTTGGCAACAACAACCTCTCTGACCTCACCTTTAAACCATGCTGGCAGTTTTTTGGACTTCCTTCCACTTTTCTTAAAGCGTGGAATACAGCTCGTCTGGGCTTCCAAGATAGTATTTTTCAACAACACCCAAGCTTGATGTAAGTCTTTAACCTTTGCAACTGCTTCTTTTAGTTTTTTCTTAACTGTTTTCCTCATTTTATCATAGTCTCCCTTTCGAAAGTTAAAAGGTAGTACTGTGGATTTCCTTACTATCCCTTCTCCACTAATTAAATCAAAGGCGATCATGCTATGATCACTATTGCTAAGTGGCCCCAACACCCTTATCTCTTGCACTAGATCTGGTGTTCCACTAAGGACGAGGTCTAATATGGCTTCCCCTCTGGTCGGTTCATGAACCGGCTGCTCCAAGAAGCAGTCATTTATGTCATCTAGGAACTTTATCTCCCTAGCATGTCCTGCCGTGACACTGACCCAGTCGATACCGGGGTAATTGAAATCGCCCATTATTATTACCGCGCTGTAACTTTTGTTAGCTTCCTTGATTTCTTTGAGCATTTCATCATCCATTTGTTCATTCTGGCCAGGCGGTCGATAGTACACCGCCAACGCCTTCCCCTTTTTACATGGAATTTCAATCCATAGAGATTCTACAGCAAATTATGTTTCCTGCATATTATTCATATTAATTTGGCTATTGGTAGACATGGGTAATTTGGGATCTTTAAGCTGTGTCTGCTCCATACTCGAGGGCATTTGGGCTACTTTACTCTTTTTTGGATCCTCTCTGCTTTTGGTAGTATCCTTCAAGGATACATTCTTCCGAACCATCCGCTCTTGGGCGACTGTTGGCTTTCCCCTATTCTCTAGTTTAAAAGCTGTTCTATCTCCTTTATTTATTTATTTATTTGCAAATCTTTTATATATGGCCATTTCCTAAGATCAGTGGCGGTTTAAATCAAACAACATGAAATACACCATGAAATAACCTTTTTAAAGGTTAATGCCAGCAGCCTGGTTCCATCCCGGTTAAGGTGAAGCCCATCCCTTTGGAAGAGCCCCTCCTTTCCCCAGAATGTACCCCAGTTCCTAACAAATCCAAACCCCTCATCTCTGCACCATTGTCTCATCCATGCATTGAGACGCCGTAGCTCTGCCTGTCTTTTGGGTCCTGCACGTGGAACGGGAAGCATTTCGTAGAACGCTACCCTGGAAGTTCTGGATTTCAACTTCCTACCTAAAAGCCTAAATTTAGTCTCCAGAACCTCCTTACCACATTTTCCTATGTCATTGGTACTGACATGTACCAAGACAGCAGATTCCTCCCCAGCACTATCTAAGCCCTTATCTAGGTGGTGCGTGAGGTCCGCTACCTTCGTACCAGGCGATCCTCACGTCCACCAGCCACCCAGCTATCTACATGCCTAATGATCGAATCACCAACTATAACGACTGTCCTAACCCTTCCCTCATGGGCACATGGCAATAGTGGGAGGATAGCAAGGAAAGCCACAGTGCTCCCTTTTAACTTCCAAAAGCGAGACTGATAAAATGAGGAAAATAGTTAAGAAAGAACTAAAAGGAACAATTGCAAAGGTTAAAGATTTGCATCAAGCATGTGTGTTGTTTAAAAATACTATCTTGGATGCCCAGACCAGATATATGCCACACTTTAAGAAAAGTGGAAGGAAGGCCAAAAAACTGCCAGCATGGTTTAAAGGAGACTTCTGAGAGGCTGTTGTAACCAAAAAGACATCTTTTTTTAGGAAATTGAAAAAGGATCCAATTGATGAAAATAGAAACAATATAAGCACTGGCAAGTTACATGCAAGGCATTGATAAGGCAGGCAGAGAGAATTTGAACAAAAGCTTGCTGTGGCAGCAAAAACTTATAATAAAAGCTTTTTCAAGTACATTTATAGCAAAACACTTGTGAGAGAGTCAGTTGGACTATTAGATGATGGATGGGTAAAAAGGATGCTAAGGGAGGACAAGGCCATTACGAAAAGAATGAATGAATTCTTTGCTTCAGTCTTTACTAAAGAAGATGTAGGGGAGTGACCCATGCCTGAAATGGTATTTAAAGGTGATGTATTGGAAGAATTGAAAGAAATATTGATAAAGCGGAACAAGTATTACAACTATTTTATAAACTGAAGAGTAGCAAATCACCTGGATCAGATGGTATACATCCAAGGGATTTGAAACAACTGAAATATGAGATTGCAGACTTACTGTTAGTAATCTGTGAACTATCATTAAAATCATCTGTAGTACCTGAAGACTGGAAAATAGCTAATGTAATGACAATTTTTAAAAAGGGACTTTCAGGATATCCACAATGAATATGCATGAAGTAGATCTGAATGCACTGCTTCCATTGTATGTAGGTCTATCTCATGGATATTCATTGTGGATATCCTGAAAACCTGACTGAACCAGGGATCCCAGAGGACTGGGTAGAGAACTACTTATGTAGATAGCCATGGTTTAATGAGAGAAAGTCAACTGGATTTTGCCAAGGAAAGTCTTGTCTTACTAATCTGTTATATTTTTTTAAGGTGTAAATAAACAGACAAAGATGAGCTAGTAGATAAATATAGTGTATCTAGATTTTTTGAAAGCCTTTCACAAGGTCCCTCATGGGAGACTCTGCAAAATTTAAAAGTCATTGGATAGGAGGCAGTGTAGTAGTGTTGATCAGGAAATGGTTAAAAGATGGAAAGCAGAGAGTAGGGCTAAATGGCTAATTTTCTTAATGGAGAAAGGTGAATAGTCAAGTACACAAGGGATCTGTGCTGGATCTACTGCTTTTTAACATCTTCATAAATGACCTAGCAATGGGAATAACGAATGAGATGTCAAATTTGCAGATGACACAAAATTATTCAAAGTTATTAAAACACAAGGAGATTGTGAAACATTGCAAGAGGACCTAGATAAATTGGAAGTCTGGATATCCAAATGGCAGATCCAATGTAATGTGGACAAGTGTACAGTTATGCACGTGGAGGCCTATTCCATTCAGGTCGTGCAGCTGATCAGAATTGGAGCCCTCAGAGGTACACCCGATTCTGATCCCGCAGGGGGCTAGGCTTTGCCTGCAGGATCAGAATTGGGTCTACGGCCTTGAAACGCAGTCTGGGTCCTGATTCTGATCAGCCTGCATGCCCAGCTATGTGCCTGGCTACCTCGGCCAGGCTCCTGAATAGAGCCACAGTGCCATGGCATCTTGTCACCATGGCACCGGAGCTGCGGTCCCCTACTGTGAAAAAGAAACCTATGCTCCTGCACCTGCTTCCAGTGACCCGGCTCAGGGATCCCATGACATCCAGGAGGACTTATTAAATCCCTGCAATGGAATAAGTCCCCATCTATGTTCTCGGCTCTGGATTTACACGGCCGAACTCTGAATCGGCTGTGCACATTCAGGGTCACGGTCTGCCCATGCTCTGCCTCCGAAACACCCCCTTCTGCCCCTGTCTACAAACCCGCTGTTCATATGGGGAGGCTTTTGCTGAGGCCAGCAGGAAGATGAATAGCAAGGTAGAATGATCCCCTTAGGGAAGAATAACCCAAAACTATGGTTACATGATGCAAGGTGCAACATTAGGAACCACCACCCAGGAAAAGGATTTAGACGACGTCATGGATAATACATTGAAACCCTTTGCCCATATGTAGCAGTGGCCAAGAAAGCAACTAGAATGTTAAAAATCATAAGGAAAGGAATGGAGAACCAAATCAGAGATATTATAATACTTCTGTATTGTTCCATGGTGCAACCGCATCTTGAATATTGTGTGCAATTCTGGTCGCCATAACTTTGTGTTTTTCAATTGAATCTTAAAGTTTACCACAAAAGAACATAAGCAAACACAAATATAATTACAGAGTATACTCACAGGAAAATGCAAAAAAAATGCATCACATCTCATATCCAATAATAAAGAAAAATGAACATCCATAGATGCAGTTTCCAGTACAAAAAAATGGGGGAATTAAAAATGAGTCATTATAATAAAAACAGACTAAAAAGAAAATATTAAAGTCAAAGGAAGCTAAGACATACCCTCCTAGTCAATCTACTCTGCCCCAACTTATAAAGGATATAGCGAAATTAGAAAAGGTAGAGAAGACAACCAGTCATACTCAACCACCAGGACAACACTCCCACCAGACATTCGGGCTATTGCAGACCTAACCCAATTCAGGAAGGCAATCAAATTTCATCTCTTCCTACAATGCTATCCTGCCAGCAATGAATCTAAGTAACCCCTCCTAAGAAACACCCATTCCTAGTCCTATTATAGTCTCAACCTCCTTCCTGCAGATCAGGCTCATACTGTCTTAAGTATTCATGGTATTACATATAGCTCATCAGTCTCATTATTTATTGTATATAGTTTGTATATAGTTTTGTATATAGTTTAACCCTCTTATAGATTTATTATTTCATGTATATAGTTCAACCCTGTTATCCAATTTTGTACCCATGTTCGATGTAAAACCAAACAGAGTGTGTGTTTTGGTCGTTTTGTTATACTGTAAACTGCGCTGATACCGAATAGTGCGGTATATAAGCAACTGTAATAAATAAATAAATAAATAATAACACCTCCAGTACACCGATGTCACAGTGATGCAGCATCCCCCATTAAACCTACCTGCCCAACCTGTAAATAGAACATGTAGATAGCATTCTAATCTTGTAAATATTTGCCAAGCAATTCCGGTCACCACCATACATAGGCGACCTGATTGCTGAGCTTGTATGTATTTACCCTCGTTAATCCCAAGTTACAACACCTGTTCATTGTAAGTACAGTGCATATCCCACCTGCACTGTACAAGTTGTTACCTGTAAACCACACTGATTCTAAAGAGTGCGGCATAGAAAAGATTCTAACTAAATAAATAAAAATAAGAGCCACCAAAATGGTAAGGGGGATGGGAAGGATACCCCTATGAGGAGAGGCTTAAATGATTAGGACTCTTCAACCTGGAAAAGAAGCAGCTGAGGGGAGATATGATACAGGTCTATAAATTAATGAATAGAGTGTAACGGGTAAACATAGATCAATTCTTTATACCATCAAAAAGTAGAAAGACTAGGGACATGCAGTGAAGGTACAGTGTAACCCATAATATTTTTTCACTCAACGTGTTATTAAACTCTGGAATTCATTACTGGAGGATGTAGTAAAAGCTGTTAATATAGCTGGGTTTTGGCTTCCGGTGACATCACCAAAACGAATGGCGGCGTAGTGTGGGAGCTCCGCCACCAGTAAGTTAATTAATGGCGAAATAGCCCCTAAGGGCATTGAAGGGGCAGTGAGGAGTGTGGATACGGGCAGGGGAGACCCCGACTTACCCCAGCGGCGACCAGCGGAGGTAGAACGGAGAAGCGCAGTGGCAGGAGCGGACCGAATACAGCCGCACTGTCACCCAGGAGCGCCGACACCAGCGGCGGCGGGGAGGAAGAGGTGAGCACGTGGCGCTTTCAGGACAGCGGACGGCCGGGGCAGAGGTGGACGGAGCGGGCCACAAATAGGCAGCACGACCAAGCGCGGCAACGCTAAAAGCACAGCGCGGCTGCACAAAGAAGCGCTCTGAGCCACGCCCGGCCTAGCAGAAGTGGGAACCGCGCTCGGCCCAACACGTGGCTGGTGCAGCATTGAGACCGGCGTCTCCCCTTCCCGCGCCCGCCATAGAGGGCGGGCATCAGCAGTGACTCGCTGGGGCCTTAGCAGTACCAAGGGCTGGAATAGAGGAGGAGAGAGCCTGGAAGTGTGGCCCATTTCGGGCAAAAGCTGTGAAGAGGAGAGGGGGCGGTGAACCCGGAGTGCAGGGCCGTAGCCCCAGCAGTAGAGGATAAACACTGACTGGTGATGGAGAAAGTCAGCAAAAAAGAAAGCTTGGTGAAAAAGAAGCTGGCCGAGTTTCGTTCCCCGTATGTAGCCTCCAAAGGCAGGAGAGAAGGGGAGAAAGTCAGCAAGGTGCCAGTAGAGGGCCCGCAGAGCCCGGCAGGGAGCGACGGCGGAGAAGAGTGCCTAACAGCAGCGGAGCAAATTAAGCAATGGCTCCTCGAGCTGAAGGAGGAGTTAAAGATGGAGATGTGTGGGGTAAAAAAGGAAATCATGGAGACTGTGCAGACAATGCGCCAGGATATAGTGGAGCTGGGGGATCGAGTCGAAGAGGCAGAAGTTAAGCTGGACAGCCAAGGAGAGACCCTGGCACAGATTCAGAAAGGCTGGGAAGAGCTACAGCTGGCGCAGGAGGCACTCAAGGTCAAGACCGAGGACCTGGAAGATCGCTCACGAAGATGCAACCTCCGGGTGCGAGGGGTGCCGGAAGAACCTAAGTATAAAGACTGTGAGGAGGTGGTCCAGAAGGTCTTCAGAGAGCTCCTGGTGGCGGCGGGCCAGGGAGTGGTCGGTGACTGCCCTCGTCCTGGAATAGAGCGGGCGCATAGGGGTCTGGGACCCATCCGAGATAACAAGCCAAGAGATATAGTCGTCTGCCTTAGTTCCTTTAAAAGCAAGGAACTCCTGCTGGGGGCTAATCGCAACTTGAAGAGCTTCCACTGGGAGGGCCACAGGGTGGAATTGTATCAAGACCTGTCCCAGGGAACCCTGCAGCGCAGGAGAGAGATCAGAGACGTTACAGCGTATCTCCAGAGAGCCGAGCTGCGCTACAAGTGGCTCTTCCCATTTGGATTACTTATCACAGTGAAAGGTCGATTGAGAGTGGCGAGATCCAGCGCGGAGGCTTGGAAAGTCTTGCGGGAACTTGGCGCGGAGCAACTGCCGGCGATAGCTGAGGAACAGCCGGCAATACAGAGCAAGGACTCCAGGCCCGGAAGAGCAGAGAACCTGAAATGGCAGAGAGCGAACGGTCGGAGATTGGCCAGGACGGCCAGGGACAATCACCAAAGTCCGGTGTCTGTACCACCGACTAGCTGAGAGTTGGAAGTTTAATAAAGGACTGGTATTGTTGCATGGGGATTCTCAGTGGGTTGGGGGGACCGAGCTGCATAATCATTTGGGGGGCATAGGGGGGGGGGAGGAGTGGGGGGGTTGTGGCAGGAGGGAAGAGAAATAATGTGGGGAGTGGTGAGGCGGGGGTCTGGGGCGAAGGGGGTCTTGGCGGGAACGGGGTTTGGTGAGGCAGTGGAGGGGTTGGGGGGCGCATGGGGTAGAATAGGTGGGGGGGAGGTGAGGGTCACTGAATTGGAAGTCGTATCTCTGCAAAAGAGAGTCATGACGGGGGGAGAGGGGGAGGGGGGGAAGAGGGGAGAGGGGGGAGGGGGGGAAGAGGGGAGAGGGGGGGAGGGGTCAGGGAGGGAGGGGCGGGAGGCTGGATCCAAGGGGGCGAGGAGGGGGATTGGGGGAAGGAGGGGTGATGAAAATATTAACGTTGAATGTTAAAGGTTTAAATTCACCATTAAAAAGACAGAAATTGTATAAGGAACTAGCTAGGCATAAAGCGGATATTGTAATGTTGCAGGAGACGCATCTACAGAGAAAGCACGAGGTATTGGTGCAACCCCGTGGATATAAACATCGGGTGTTTGCCTCTAATCTTAAAGAGAAAAAGAAAGGCGGGGTGGTGGTACTCATTAGAGAGGATGCACCGACAGAAGTTCAAGTGATCTCCCGGGATAAGGGGGGGAGGTATCTCTTGCTGAGGGTGAAGCAGGGGGGGGAGTGGTTTTGTGTAGTGAATGTGTATGCACCTACAGGTACACAAACTGAGTTCTGGAGGGACCTGAGTGAGCAGGTGGCGGTGATGGGGGAGGGAGTGATGATTTGTGGTGGGGATTTCAATATGGTCTGGGAGGTGGGGAGAGACACGACGGGACGAAGGGAGGGGAGGAGAAAAGATAGACAGGGCTACCATAGGTTTGTGCGGGAGAATGGCCTGATTGATGCGTGGCGGTTATTAAACCCGGGACGGCGGCAGTTTTCTTATTATTCTGCCGCCCATGGCACTTACTCCCGTTTAGATGCAATCTGGGTGGGGAAGGAGATAGCAGGGAGGGTCAAGGGGGGAGAGATCGAACCAATCACATGGTCAGATCATGCTCCAGTGGTGGTAAGAGTGTGTGTGGCCCGGGAGGATAAGGGACGGCAATTTTGGAAATTGAATGAGAGCCTGTTGGAGGATGACAGGGTGGTGAAAGAGCTTGAATGTTTAATTCCGGAGTATTTAACACAGAACGGTGGTGGGGAGGTAAGGGAGGGAATAGTATGGGATACATTTAAAGCTGTCGCTCGGGGGGTGCTCATAAAGTGGGGAGCACGGATAAAACGAGAACGGGCCGAACGGGAGGAAGCAGTTGCGTCGGCAACTGCGGGAGATGGAGGAAAGGGATGGGAAGGGTGGCAGTGGCCAGCTTCGGGGGGAGGTCTTGGCACTACGGGCCAAGGTGAATGCCTTAGAGGCGGAGAAGATACAGTTCCGTCTGCAGTTACTGAAACAGAGGTTTTTTGAAGGGGGGAACAAAGCTGGGAAATACCTAGCGAGACAGTTGCAAAAACGGAAGGAGTGGAACCGAATTTCACAGATTAAGAGCAAGGGGGTGGCGGTGCGGGGGGATCAGCGTATCAGGGATGAATTCGTATCCTTCTACAGTTCCTTGTATGCGGCGCGTGAAACGAGGTCCGGAGAGGATCTTCGGGAGTATGTGAGAGGAGCGGGGATCCCGACCCTGACGGGGGAGGAGCAGGAGGGACTAGATAAGGACATCCAAACCGAAGAGGTCGCACAGGCCATTAAGGCTTTGAAGGCCGGCAAGGCCCCGGGGCTCGATGGCCTAACGGCAAAGTTTTATAAACTATTTGGAGGCCTTTTGCTGAACCCGTTGACTAGGGTCTTTAATGGGCCAAGACGGGGGGACCCCCTGCCGGAGACAATGGGCTGGGCAGGCATCACTCTCATTCATAAGGAGGGGAAAGACCCTCAAGAATGCGTGTCCTATAGACCAATCTCGTTGTTGAATATTGATGCAAAGTTATTAGCAAAGGTTCTAGCGACGCGGCTCAACAGGCTGCTCGGGAGACTGGTGCATGCAGATCAAGCCGGGTTTGTGCCAGGCCAGCAAGTGGCAGACCACATCCGGAAAGTGCTAAATGTGATGTGGACGGCACAGCAGCAGGAGAAGGAGACCCTGTTGGTCTCATTAGATGCCGAGAAGGCTTTTGATCAAGTGTCTTGGAAATTCTTGTATTCGGTACTGGACCTCCAGGGATTTGGACCTGGTTTTGTGCAGTGGATAAGGGCATTATATGCCAGACCGACAGCATGTGTCCGAGTGAATGGGGGATATTCTGAGTTTTTCCGTTAGAACGAGGGACTAGACAGGGGTGTCCTCTTTCCCCATTATTATTCGCGCTCTCCCTCGAACCTCTCGCGGCAAGGGTGCGGAATAGCCTAGACATTGCGGGAGTCAGGGTGGGACGTCAGGAATGTAAGGTGTCTCTCTTTGCAGACGACATACTCTTGACTATCACGAAACCTAGGGAGTCCCTGAAAGCAGTGATGGGGGAGATCCAAGAATACGGCGATAGGGCAGGCTTTCGGATTAATTGGGGGAAATCGGAAATCTTGAATATTGGGAGGGAGGACGACGAGCATCGGGATTGGCAGCAGACTTTTCCCTTTAAATGGGCGCAGACCTCGATTCGATATCTAGGGGTGCAACTGGGGAGAACCTTGGAGGACTTATATGCTTTAAATTATAAGAAATTAGTGGGGCAAGTAGAGGGACATTTACAGGGCTGGAGCAGGGGGTA
This sequence comes from Ichthyophis bannanicus, assembly GCA_033557465.1. Taxonomy (NCBI): domain Eukaryota; kingdom Metazoa; phylum Chordata; class Amphibia; order Gymnophiona; family Ichthyophiidae; genus Ichthyophis; species Ichthyophis bannanicus. The sequence continues at coordinate 233,272,481 of CM066038.1, read as the reverse complement.
CTACTCGTGGTTTGGGCGAATGGTGTCAGTGAAGATGATGCTGCTTCCCCAGTTTCTGTTCCTCTTTCAAGTATTGCCTGTCCAGGTTCCCCGGAGAGTACTGAGTTGTATCCAGCAGCAGGTGGAGCGTTTTATCTGGGGGGGGAAGAAGCCACGGGTGGCGGCAAGAACGATGCAGGTATCGGTAGGGGAGGGGGGGATGGGGGTTCCGAACTTCCGCTTGTATTACGCGGCAGCGCAGCTAAGAGCAGTGTACGCGTGGCTGCGGGAGCCACATAAGCAGTGGGTGCAGATGGAGATGGCTGGCTACAGGTTGGGCGAATTAGAACGCATCATTTGGGAAGGGAGGGGGGAGAGGGGGAGGAATCCCCTAGTGGGGCATACATTGCAGGTGTGGCAGCAGCATAGGAAGCGGTTGGTGGGAGATAAACGGTGGTCGACTACCATGTCCCTGCAGGCCTGTTGTACAGAGAGTACGGGACCCGAGCCCTCAGTGCTTCGAAAGTGGGCGGAGCTCGGACTGACTCAGGTGACACAGATAGTGGTGGGGACACAGTGTAGGGGCTTTGAGGGAGTGCGAGATCTCTACCGACTGGGGGAGTCGGATAGGTTTGCCTATCGGCAGATATGCTCGGTGGTGCGACAGAAGGGGAGGGTGCAGGGGGGCAGGGGGGGAGGGGAGTGGTTTGAAGGGGCGTGTCTAGGATCCATGGGACGCCAGGGGATGCTTTCTAGGATCTACCGCGGCCTGACTGCACGGGGGGAAGGTAAGCTGAAATATATGGAAGCGTGGGAAAAGGATCTCGGGGTGCAGTGGGCAGTGGAGGAGTGGGAGACCGTGGCAATGGGCATCGCTAGATTTTCCATTGCCACATCTTTGCGAGAGAATGGCTTTAAGGTGCTGAGTCGCTGGTACCTCACACCGGAGCGCTTGTGTAAGGCGGGGGTGTTGCGGACGGACGAATGCTGGAGAGGGTGTGGAGAAAGAGGATCATGGATGCATATGTGGTGGACGTGTCCAGTTGTTAGGGAATACTGGAGTATAATAGAGGAGAATATCAACAAAATAGTGGGCAGGCATATTGTGCTTGGACCTGAGATGTGTCTCCTGCACAGACCAGACGGGCGGTGGGAGGGGAATTGGAGAATCCTCTGGTATTGTGTGACAGCGGCACGGTGCGAAATTGCATGGTATTGGAATAGGCCAATTTTGCCATCCATAGCGAGTTACGCACGCCGAGTGTCGCATCTTTATGCCATGTACAAATTGACGGGGGAGAGGGGCGGGAGAGGGGAGCAAGTGGGGAAGCGTTGGGCAGGGGTTTGGAAGTGGTTATGGGAGGAGGGCTGGAAATAGGGAGGGTGTCCTAGATAATTGGGGGGGGGAGTGTCGAGATGAGAATGCCCTGCTGTTATTTAGCATATAGGTTATGGGGGTCATCTTGGTGATTCACTGTGAAGCATGTCCAATTGCAGCCATACAGCTATGCTTGAGCATATGGGGGGGGGGGGGTAGGGGGGAGGGAGGGGGTAACCAGTACTAGTTTTATATAGTTTTATATAGTTTTATATATAGTGGGTAGTATGCATATTATGTCTGTTCATTGTTGTGGAGGCTATGGCGGACTTGGCGGATTGTCGCTGTGGGCCAGATTGAAATGTATATGCTATGGTTGTTAATAAAAAAAATTAAAGAAAAAAAAATATATAGCTGGGTTTAAAAAAGGTTTGGACAAGTTCCTGGAGGAAAATTTCATAAACCATTAAGAGGATCTGCATAATCACTGCTTGCCCCAAGACAAGCATTATGGAACCTGTGTGTCTTTTTGGGAAACTGTTAGGTACTTGTGACCTGGACTGGCCACTGTTGGAAGCTGGATACTTGGTCTGATCCAGTATGGCATTTCCAATGTTCTTATTAACTAGACTATCTCTTATCAAATCCAGCGAGCAAGCATGTGAGAAGCAAGAAATAATACATTCCCATCTACACATTAGAAAACCTTCTTGAGACTCAATCAATGCTTGCAGTTTGTGAGGGCTCAAAAATATATAATCCTTACCTAAATACTTAATTAAATACTTCCGATGCTTCAACTGGAGAAACCCTCGATGAACTTGCTATGTCTTTGCAGACACATCAGGATAAACAGGAATAACATGACCTTGAGAGGGAGTTAAATGCTCTTTAAAAAAACCAGTAAAGACACTCTCTCTTTATCCAAGAGACTTTGGTAGGTGGCCACCACAGTACTCCTGTTAGTGGACTCCTGCACAAAAGTCTCTAAGAGAGCAGTCCAGTCCCCATCTGGAAGTTGTAACAAATTACCACCAACAACATTTTTAATAGAAGAAGAAACATAATAAGCATTCAAAATGGTAGGTAGATAATCAGCTTCGAGATGCAATACATTATGAAAATAAGACTTCAACATTTCTATAGCAGAAACTATACTCAGAAAGGAAAATTCATAAATCGAAGATTGCATGATTTCAAAGAGTTTTCCACCCTTTCCATTTTATTTTCCAATATGAAATTACCCTTCATCCAAGCATTGTTTGTCCCAATGCCTCAGATTTTTGCATATTATCCCCATCATACCCATTGAGACCTTAACTCCCCCTCCAGGAGTGACAACTTATTAACAGTTTCACCTGATAATTTACATAATTGATTGAGACAGCCAGAAAGAGTAGCATCCATCTTGGTCATAATCCTCCAAATTCCAAGTTAGTCATTTCTTTAGAGGGAGTCATTGGTATAGGGGACTTCATCCCCAAAACCCCAGAAAAAAACCCTCTGGCTTTAAGGGAGAGCATTGTTATAGAATTAACAACTCCTCCACCCAATTGCTCAGGAGGCAATAGAGGGGATGATCCTATTATTAATGACCCACTTGCAAAGCTATCACTATCCTCCACTCAGGTACAGTTCAATCCAGGAATTGGAATAAACTTCCCCACGAAATCCGCGGCATCAAAAGTCTATTACAATTCCGCAAAGCCGTAAAGCATCACTTATTCACAAAATACTACCCAGAAGTGTCCATGGACACTCACACAGCCAACAGGCCTCCCACTCACACCAAACACCCTAGCACTTTAATCCAACCAGAAAACGGTTAGTCCCCACGAAAATCTACCTTACTACTATAGACTCATCCTACCCATGAATACATGTTTAATATTCACTCGAGTTTAAATATGGTACATAATTAAAGCATATAAATAGTATATTGTTTATTGTACATAGTTATCCCTGTTATTCCATGTTTTATATTCCCTTGTTCTCTGTAAACTCGATGTTACCTGTACACATTGCAGTATATTTTGTTCGATGTACACCGCGCTGATTTTAATAGCGCGGTATATAAGAGATGTTAAATAAATAAATAAAATAAATAAAATAAATCCTGGCTCTCCATCACCTCAACTGGGGTGGAAACCAGATTGGATATACCAGAGTTCTTCACTGGAGGAAGAGGTGGTGAGCAGGAGTCCGAACTTGAAGAAGGAGCTTCCGAGCTCATTTGACTCACTTTAGATGAAACCCCTCCTAAATCGGGCAGTACTTTGCTGTGTGTCAGGATAAATGAGTCCATAGGTTCCTGAACAAGGCACTGGTCCTGCAAAGCACTGTCCTTCAATTTAGCCTTCCTCTTCTCCATGATAACAACTACCAGAAAACAGTACCTGGGACATAAGATCTTCAGCATGCCAGTTACCTTATTCACGGCCCCTCAGATGGCTCCAAAGGGGAACACCTTTGGTCACGCCCCTTCAGTCAAGCAACTACAGACTATATACTATGGCAGCATGCTGTTCAAATAGCCGTGGGACAGGAAGTGCCATCATTCGATGCAACCAATGCATGCTGGGGCTATTTGCACAGAGACAGAATCCAGAGGATGTAGTAAAAGATGTTAGTATAGCTGGGTTTAAAAATGGTTTGGACAAGTTCCAGGAGGAAAAGTCCATAAAACATTATTAAAGCCAACCAGGGAAATCCACTGCTTACCCCAGGATAAACACTGCAGAATTTGTGTACGTTTTTGGGAACCTGACAGGTACTTGTGACCTGGATTGACCATTGTTGGAAACAGGATACTGGGCTTAATGGACCTTGGTCTGACCCAGCATGGCATTTCTTATGTGAAAGGTGAGCTGGCTGATCTAGTATATCTTGATTTTCAGAAAGCCTTTGACAAGGTCCCTCATAAGAGAGTCTTGGTGAAATTAAAATGTCATGGGATAGGAGACAGTGTACTATTATGGACCATGAACTGGTTAAAAGATAGAAAACAAAGAGTAGGATTAAATGGGCAATTTTCTCAATGGAGAAAGGTGAATAGTGGCATACCCTAGGGATCTGTACTGGGCCTGCTGCTTTTTAACATATTCATAAATGAGCTGAAAATGAGAACAAGTGAGGTGATCAAATTTGAAGATGAGACAAATGTATTCAAAGTTGTTAAAACAGATGAGGCTTGTCAAGAATTGCAAGAGGACCTTGATACATTGGAAGACTTGATGTCCAAATGGCAGATGAAATTTAATGCGGACAACTGCAGAGTTACAGTTGTGGTCAACATATAGTAGCATAGTATATGATGGCAGATAAAGACCAGTATGGTGCATCTAGTCTGCCCAGCAAGGCAGCAAGAGTAGGTGCACTTGCCGCTCTGTGCAGGTCACCCTTCCCCATGCCTTTGTTTAGGAGTGTACCCACCGCTCTGTGTAGATCACCCCTATTTGTTCAGATATAAGAGATAGGTATGCTTATTTTGATTTTATCCTGTTGCTATAAACATTATTAGCACCCTTGCAGTTCAACATCTTAAAAAAAAGTGGCCAGTGAAATGGCTTTTATTTTATTTATTTACATTCTCTTATATACTGTGCTATTCTGCATCAGTGTGGTTTACATTGAACAAACTGAAATTACATTGAACAGGGCATTATAACTTGGAGATAACTATTTTACAGGGAACATGGGCTATGGAGGGTTAAGTGGCTTGCCCAAGACCACAAGGAGCACCTGTGGGACTAGAAACCCCAGTCCTTCCGGCCCAAGGTTGCTGTCCTCTAGTGGGATTTGAACCCCTGACCTTCTGGCCTGAAGTACCTTGCCCCAACCACTAGGCCACTCCTCCACTCCAATGGCTTTGAACGTATGTACACATATTTGACACCTAAAATAATCAAATAAAACAAGACCAATTAAAAAAGGAAATATTAGGAAACAGTATAAAAACTGGGACATTGCCAGGACATGATTATTCAAATTACAAAGTTTGACCCTAAATGTCCCAAAAATTTGTTTTTTGTTGGACTGTTTGTCCCAAGAGGAGGGAACCTCTCTCGTAACAAACCTTCCATTTTATTCTAGTTACTAAGCAAATAAATAAACAAAAAATGTATGAAAATGTCACACTGAAAGAAATGATAAACCTTCTGATGCCAGTGGTATTTCCACTCCTGCACATATCGCCATTTACTTCAGCAAAAGTCAATTATCTAGTCTTTTTTCTCCATTAGGACAAGAAAACTGTGTAGAACAAGCCAGTGATGTTAGGAATCACATTCCAAAATGCGACACAGGTCTGTGTTTCAAGCTCTTAGAATTTCAATGGAGCTCTGCCTCAAGCAATACTTCTGAAAGAAATTCCATTCACATATAACATGGCCTCATATAATGTGAGCAATTCATAGGCATGAGAGCCATTGGGATGTCCAGCTCTGCTGTTCGCCCCCCCTGCCAGCCCCAGCAAAAGCATCCCTGTACGAACGAGTTTCTATGGGGAAGCTTAGATGGGGGCGGGAGGGAGCATTCTGGAGGCGGAGCATGGGCGGTCCACAACCCTGGATGCACAGGACCGATTCTCAAGTCGGCCCTGTACAGCTGTGGCTGTGAACGTAGATAGGTGATTTATTTCACCACAGGGATGGAATGTCCCCCCTGGATGTTGGAGGATCCTGCTGCTGGGCCTGGTAACAAAGGTAGGAGGATTCAGTAAGTTCCCCGCAGCCGGACCCTGGCCATGGGAGGCCGAATCAGGGGTCAGGGTGTGGGGAATGAAGAAAATCAGGGGTGTCCATCATTCGTGGCTCCTGAATGGAGCCACGGTGCCAAGATGATGGGACACCATGGCACTGCGGCTCCATTCAGGAGCCTGACTGAGGGAGCCGGGTAAGTGGCTGTGCCTAGACCCAATTCTGATCCCATGGGCACATCTAGCCCCTGCAGGATCAGAATCGGGTCTACTTCTGGGCATCTCGAATCCGATCGGATGCACAGGGGCCTGGATGGACATATTGGAATGTGCCTCCATGTAACTAGAATAAAATGGAAGGTTTGTTACGAGAGAGATTCCCTCCTCTCGAGGCAAACAGTCCAACAAAAAACAAAGAAAAAACGTTTGGGATATTTAGGGTCAACCATTTTGGAAAGGACATGGTTATTGGTAGTCTTATAAACAATTCAAATCAGTTTGAACAGAAGAACCACATTCCCACTGCAATAAAATTAGATGCACCTGTGATCAATTGTTAGTACTCACATGACTTGAATCAACCAATGAATGATGGCTCTAATGTTTAAAATGGACATATTCACTCCCTATTCCGTTTTCACACTGGTGAAGACGAGAGCTACCTGAGAAAAGCCATTATCACCAAATATCAAACTTCAAAGCGGTGCAAGGCCACCTCCAAAGATCTTGGGTTTCCTGTGTCCACAGTTTGCAATGTTATTAATAAGTTTTCTGCTCATGGAACTGTCAAGAACCTCCCAGGATGTGTGGGAAGAGGAAAATTAATCCAAGAAGTCTTTGATGGTTAGTGAAAACTGTTGGAAAAGCACCATGTTGAACATCCAAAGAGCTTGAGGCTAATATGGAGTGGTGGTTTCAACCTGCACCACATGCCACACACTAAACAAAGATGGACTTCATGGGCAAAGGCCAAGGAGGTCCCTACTGCTCAAAGATACATAAAGGCATGCATGATCTTTGCCTAAACCCATCTTGAGAAACCACAATCCTTCTGGGAAAATGTTCTATGGACAGATGAAACCAAAACTGAGCTTTTTGGCAATGCAGACCAACGATACATTTACGGTGAAGAAATTTTTTATTTATTTTATTTATTTATTAGACATTTGATATACCGCTTAGGCCAAAAGGCATTAAAGCGGTTTACAATACTATCATTTGAGGAAATAGGAAAGGAACGCCATTATTAGATAGGACAGAATAGACGAAGAAACAGGCAAACAGATAAGAAGAGGAGATAAATAGAGACAGCAAGTTACCACGAATGCAGGCATCATGATCCAATCCATACTATTAATGTGCATCGCCCCGGTCCAACGCCTAAGGGCCACGCCAAAGGGCCCTCTGGCGAGGCCCTCAGGCGCAGGCCCGCAAGGTGCGGGCGCGTCCCTGGAACCGGCGGTTTTACGGCCGTTGGAGCAGGCTGATTGGCTGGCCTGAAGAGGAAGGGGGAAAAAGGAAAAAAACACCCTTCCTACAGTTTAAATATGGTGGAGGTTCCATAATGTTGTGGGGCTGTTTTGCTGCCTCAGGAACTGGAGGCTCGAGCATATTAAAGGGATCATGAAGTCGTAGGACTACCCAGTTATTTTGGAGCAAAATGTGCTACTTAGTGTCAGAAAGCTAGATCTGGGTCAAAGGTCATGGGTCCTCCAGCAGGACAATGACACAAAACATACATCCAGAAGTACAAAAGAATGGTTAAAAAGGAACAAATGGACAGTTTTAAACTGGCCAGCAATGAGTCCTGATCTCAGTCCAATCGAGAGTCTTTGGAAAAAGCTGAAATCTGTCATTGGTAAAAGAGTCCTGGAAACATTCATGAGCTGGAACAAATTGCAATTGAAGAGTGGGAGAAACTAGCAAAATACAGATGTACGAAATTTATAGATGACTATAAGAAACGTTTGGAGGCTGTCATCACTGCCAAGGGTTGCACAAGCAAATATTAGTGAAGGATGCCATTAATCCTGTCCAGGTCATATTTTGTTAATACCCTAGGAGATCTGGGCTCAATTCCCACTGGCACGCCTTGTGACCTTGGGCAAGTTACTTTACCCTCCATTGCCTCGGAAGAAAAGGCCTGGCAATCTACTTCTGGTCATACCTTGCCAAGAAAACTCAGGGGCTGCTGGGTCGCCAGGAGTTGACATTGACTTGACAGTACTTAAAAAAAAAAAAAAAGGTTGCACAGACATCTTTGTTTGTTGTATACACTGAATATACTATTAAAATATTTTGACATACGGTTAGAATATTTCCAATTATTTCTCAAGATTTTGTACACAACATACCTAAAATGCAAGGGTGCCAGTAATGGTGACCACAACTGTAGATCATCGCCCTCATAAATACAGAAGCTAAGATTTTTGCAAAGATCTTGACTAGAAGAATGGAAGGGGTGGTACCTGGGTTGGTCTGTAAAGATCAAATGAGATTTATCCATGGCAGATATGGGTCAGATAATATTGAGAGAGCTGGGAGGTGCCTGCAGTTTTTCTGGCTTTGGATGCAGAGAAAACGTTTGATAGTGTAAGTACCTGTTTCGCTTCCTTAGCCATCTCTCATTTTGGGGATGTCTTTATTAACATGGTAGGGATGCTGTATGAAGATCCAGCTGCAAGGCTGGGAATCAGCGGACCCCTCACTGAGTCATTTAGCCTCAGACATGGTACCAGACAGGGCTGCCCCCTCTCTCCACTGTTATTTGCATTGGCACGTCAGCCCTTTGTGCAGCAAAGTAGACGCGACAGATGTATCTGGAATTCCTGTTGGGGGGAGATCCATAAAGTGGCATTATATGCAGATATTCTAGTCTTCACAGGGCATAGCCTGACATCTTTACCAGTATTTTGAGAGAATGCAGGTTATTTGGTGCTATCTCGCTCTATAGATTAAATGAGTCTAAGCCGATAATACTCTCCATAAATGTTTCAGAATCCCTGGAGAGTAACATTATATTTAGCATTTTTTATAGATTTAATATATTGCCAATTGTTCACAGTGGCTCACAATACCTAAAATTAATAAATTAAAAGAAAGAAAAACTCAAGAAGATAAAAGTAAAAAGTTGGATTCAGTGCTGCGCTATGCTGCCTTGCCCCAGCCATTAGTCCTCAAAAGCTGTATGAAACAGGGGCCTTAAAACAAGCTTTAAATTTCACTAGGATTCTAGCCTTAAAAACTTTGGTAGTGTGTTCCAAACAAAAGGAGCAAGAATATAAAAAAACAAAATGCGAATAGATTCTAGACGAATACACGCAGGAAGAATAATAAAACTAAGTTAATCAAATTGTGAATGGAGTTGATGTGAAGAAGTAGAGAAATTAAAACATTAAACAACCATGCAGGTTGATCAGCATGCATTGTCTTAAAAGCCAGTATTAACAACTTAAATTTACATCTATAACTGGAAACCAGTAGCTGTCTCTAAGAGTGTTACATGATCATTATATCCAACTGAATGTATTAAGTAGATAGCTGTGTTCTGAATACACTATAATCTTAAAATTAATGTCTGGCAGATGTCATTATATAAAGCCCTGCAGTAGTCTATATGACTAATGATGAGGGAATGGATTAAAGTAACAAGGGCATGCCAATCCAAGAATAATTTAATAGCCCCTATTTGGTGAAGAAAAAAGAAGCATGCCTTTCAACTGCTGTAGTATGTAGTTCGAAGGTGAGAGCTGGTTCACAGATTACTTCAAGGATCTTCAAGGAAGAGAATAAAACAAGATTCACCATTGATTTGAGATTAAATCATGGAATGGAAATTGCTGTCAGTGATTCACATAGCCAGACATTTATTAGAATTAAGCATCAATCGATTCTGGTTTAACCACTGAGCAATCTGAGTTCACTAATGTCAATATGATAAGATTTAGGGGGGGGGAGCAGATATTCAATGCAATTAGCACAGTTAGCAGACATGCTAACTGTGTTAATCGCAGTACCTGGGATATTCAGCGGCACTAAAGTGGTTAATGCTGCTGAATATCCCCAGGGGCTACCACTCCATGCCCCGATACTAGCTGGCTAGCATCAGGGCATTCGGGGGGGGGGGGGGGGTTTGGCACCGTGGCTGAATGGCTGTCCTAACTTTAGGTGGTTTTGCAATCTGGTCAGCGGCTGAATATTGTAATAAAGAGGCCCGACTTTTCTGCACAACAGGAGAGAAAACAGCATATATGGAAACAGTAGAGGAGCAGATGGAGAAACGGCAAATGTCATTGATGAAGAATATAAGCAAGATAGAAGTTCTGGAGAGGCGTAAAAGGCATTGCAAGAACAGTGATGATCTCGAAAATAGAAACAGATGAACAATATTAGAATAGTGGTCTTCCCGGAGAAAAAGTTGGTTAAGACTCTGTAAGTTTATTTTCCTAGTGGCTACCTACCATACTTAAAATGAAAATTGCCAGCAGAAGGATTCAAATTCTTGCTCCCACACTTTAAGTGAACAGTTGCCCAAGAGTGGTGATCCATAACTTCAGTGACAACATTCAGTCCTTTAAGGAAATAAGGAATGAAGGAGAGCTCAAATTCCAGAACTCTAGATGTTATATCTGCCAAAATTTTCAGCGGAGTTCCAGAGGAAGGTGCAGGAGTACAATGGTGTTAAAAAGCCCTTAAGAGAACTTGATTTGTTTTATGTTTTTTTGTATTTCTTCAGACTAAGGGTGGTGCATGAGCACCTGAAACAAGCTTTTATTACGGCAGAACAATTCTCTATGAAAGGTGTCTAGCATGGAGAAGCCTAGTGATGGTGCAGTTCACAGATTCTATGGTTTTATTGATCACCTATAATCAACATAGTAGTGGGAAGATATAGATGTGGCAATCTCTGATGCTCAATAGAAGATGATGGAAGGGGAGAGTAGTTGGGTGATTGTAGTGGTGTTGGGTCTTCCTTTAAGTTTATGTTTATGTCGGAGAGGGAGAATTGGAAGGGGCAGTATAGGGGGAACAAGTGGAGATGGGAAATGAGTGGCGATTAGTGGTGGATTAGATTTCTGTACACAAGCTGGGGAAGATGTAGTAAAATTTACATTGGAATTCCTAAAAGCAGTTTTAGTATTTTCAGAGTTATTAAAATATACTCAATGCTATAAACCCCCCAATGAAGGGTATCAAAATATCTCTTTTAAAGTTAATTTCTGTCAAGTTTTGTTTCAGAAACTCCTCATTTGGGTGTCTCATTGAATCACATATATATTTATTCTAAAATTCCATGTGAACAAGTCATTCCAGATTTTCTACTGTATAAGTCTTTGGTGCAACCTCATTTGGAGTATTGTGTGCAATTCTGGAGACCGCACCTTCAAAAGGATATAAACAGGCTGGAGTTGATATAAAGGGTGGTTACTAAAATGGTTAGTGGTCTTCATTATAATGCATATGAGGACAGACTTAAGGATCTTAGTATGTACATCTTAGAGGAAAGGCAGGATAGAGGTGATATAATTTAGATGTTTAAATACCTCCATAGCATAAATGCACAGGAGGAGAGCCTCTTTCGATTGAAAGCAAGCTCTGCTATGAGGGGACATGGGATGAGGGTGAAACGGGATAAATTCAGGAGTGATATGCGGAAATATTTCTTTACAGAAAGAGTGGTGGATCCATGGATTAATCTCCCAGTGGAGGTGTAGAGATGAGGGCAGTATCTGTATTCAAAGAAGCATGGGACAAACACAGAGGATCTCTAAAGGAAAAAAGGGGACTGTTGTAGTGGTTGATATGGAAGGACAGACTAGATAGGCCATGTGGTCTTTTTCAGTCGTCATGTTTCTATGTTTCTACCAAGTAGTTAAGAACTCAGTTCATCTTAATTAGAAAGTCCATCTTTTTGATTTATTCCCTATAATGACCAAAACCTTCCCAATATAGCTATGTTTCTGACAACCAAAATGTAATTTTTTATGTCTTGCTTCAAGAGATAATCATATTACTTAGCTGAATCCTTTTTTCATAAAAGACGAACCACCGTTCAAATGGGCTTTCCACGATGAACTGCCCTTATTTAAGTTACGTTTTCCATCGGTGTTCCTTACCACTTAACAGCCACTTCATTTTTTTGCTCTAGCAATCTTCCGCCATTCTTATCAACAGTCAGTCATGACTTGCCCCTATAGGCATTCACAAAAGCAATTTGCTAACTTTCTAGTAAACAGTTCAGCTCAAACAATTATCCCTCTTATTCAAACTTACGCAAAGAACTTTCTTACTTTTCAGTGGCGTCTTCACTTTCCTGCCCACTTTCCTTCATAGAAGCAAGAGCCCATATGTTTTAATCCTGCCCTATCTGGGTATTTTTTAAAGGCACCATGTATCCTTTTTTTTTTCATCCTTAATGCTTTAATCTGCAGCAAATCTTATTGTCAGATGGCTATAGGAAACATCTAAGTCCCAACAATTTCTCAAGTAGCTAAAAAAACTAAACACCCAGGAGGTCATTCGGATCCCAAATAGCAGGTAATGGGCATCTGACATGGACATCCAGCCACCGCTATTCACCTATAACTGATGCCGTCAAATGAACTCCCCGCACGTATAGCCGAGATATGCTTAGTATGGGGGCTGGAGGGGGCGGGCCAAGGGAGGAGTGAGGTGTGACCCCCCAACTCGGAGGTATAGGGCCTATTCCAGTGACGGCCCTGTATGTCCGGGCATGGCCAGTTAGATGGGAGACTTATTCCACCTTGGAGGTGCAATAAGTCCCTCCTCGAGGTTAGTGGACAACCGCGGAGGACCCAGCAGAGGCTGTAAGTGTACGCGGGGGATTCCTCCTGCCCAGTGCAGGCCGTGGACGACCCCTCCCAGGGGGTCAAGTGGCCGGGATTTCAGCTGTGCTTGGTTCTGTGGGGGATCGGGGCAGCTACATGGCGTTCTGGTGTCATGGCGACGGGATGCTATGGCACCAGTGCTCTATGCAGACACTCTGGCTTGGTTGGACGGGGTGAGAGCAGGGAGTAGAGCGGCTCGGAATCGGAGCACAGCGTGCCCATCCAGGTCGGTTGCACCCAATTCTGATCCTGCAGGGATGTATAGCCCCCATGGGATTAGAATTGGGTGCAAATCTGGCACGTCCGGATGGGCCCCGTACAAATTTGGCCTCACAGTCTCAATTGTCACTCATATAAGATTCAAAGAAAGTAACCAGTGTCTTTTCTGTTTCCTAGAACAGAGAAACCCAGTCTATCTCCATGTTCATTCCCTTGGGTTGCATTGTTTGCAAATCATGGATCCACCACTGTTTGAATAAGGGGTTTTTGAATCTAAGTCCAACAAAAATTAACTTTAAAAGAGATATTTTGATACACTTCATTGTTGGGTTTATAGGATTGAAGATGTTAATGCAGCTGGGTTTAAAAAAGATTTGGACAAGTTTCTGGAGGAAAAGTCCATAAACCATTATTAAAGAGTACCAGAGAAATCCATTGCTTGCCCTTCGATAAACAACGTGAAATCTGTGTAACTTTTTGGGAACCTGCCAAGTACTTGTGCCTGGATTGGTTACTGTTGGAAATAGAATACTAGGTTTGATAGACCTTGATCTGACCCAGTATGGCATATCTTATGTTCTTATGATGAAGTGGTGTAGTTCTAGATATTGCATGGTAGGAGACTGAAGCAATGGACAGACAAAATTGAAGTTTAGGGTGAGGAGGCCCAAGGTTAACATGGAAAGGCACTAGGCATACATGTCAGAGATGTGCTAGTTACATTCTTATCAACAAAGAGAAAAAGAAAAATGACAGATAACGTCCATATGGCCTATTCAGTCTGCCCTTTCATATCAACTACAAAGTTTTACAGTCCTTTTTTTCCCTTTAGAAATCCCCTGTGTTTGCCCCATGCTTTCTTGAATTTAGATACAGATGCAGATGACACAAAATTATTCTAAGTTGTTAAAACCCAAGAAGATTGTGAAAAATTGCAAGAGGACCTTGAAAAATTGGAAGACTGTGCGTCCAAATTGCAGATGAAATTTAATGTGGACAAGTGCAAAGTTATGCACTTAGGAAAGAACAACCCAAACTTGATGGACCTTGGTCTGACCCAGTATGGCATTTCTTATGTTCTTATGTCTACTACCTCCATTGGGAGACTATTCCATGCATCTACCACTCTTTCTCTAAAGAAATATTTCCTCAAATTGTTATTGTCTATCCCCTTTCACCTTCATCTTTTGACCCCTGTTTGTATTGCTATCTTTCATTTGAAAGAGGATCTCCTCCTGTGCATTTATGCCACAGAGGTATTTAAAATTTCTATCATACCTCACCTCCCCCGCCTTTCTTCCAAAGTACACATATGGAGATCTTTAAGCCTATCCTGACGGACTCCATTGCAAAGCAAGGTAATACTCTGCCTGAAAGCTCTCAAATATGTATAGGTGTTATTTTTTAAAAGCTAATTCTCAAAGGGGTTTTGCTGTTCATTTTTAAAAGCTAATTCTTAAAGGGGTTTTGCTGTTCATTTTTAAAAGCTAAGTCTTTTTTTCTATACTGCAAAGGGGGGATTTTTTTTCTTTGCTTGCGGTGTTGGGCAAGGCACTGTCGGTTAAAATTCATTTTCTTTGTTCTACCTACCCATTCACAGCTAACTCTTTGAAGCCACTGACCTCATCGGGTATTAAGTGGCTCTAAAGTAGCTTACTAAGCAGCCAGGTAGTGCTGTATAAGGGTCTACAGGGTCTTTCAGGTACTGGCATTCCTGACGGACTCCATTGCAAAGCAGGGTAATACTCTGCCTGAAAGCTCTCAAAGTGGTTTAGGTGTTCTTTTTTTAAAAGCTAATTCTCAAAGGGGTTTTGCTGTTCATTTTTAAAAGCTAATTCTTAAAGGGGTTTTGGTGTCCTTTTAAAAGGTAATTCTTAAAAGGGTTTTGCTGTTCTTTTTTTAAACTGATCCAAAATGAAAAATAAGCCCTCCACTTATACTCAGAAGAATACTTATGGTTATCACACAATGTTAATTTAGCATCGCCTAACTCTATCACTTGTGTGCAGATTAACCAGTGACAAGAGGTCTCAGACTTTCAGCGGCAATGTTCCAGTTATTTTTTAGAGCAATATGCCTGATTGCATCAACGACCTCAATATATCTCTGGATTTTTTCTTTTATACTTAAAAGTTCATTTTAAACGTTGTCTGTTTACTATCTCCAGATAACTTGCGATGCTTGAATAGTGCAAATTTTATCCCATGTCTCAGAATCTTCTGAAGCTTTTAAACTATCACGTCTCAATCTTTTAATGCCATACGTGAGATTGTGCTTCACAGTTAAATCAATATGAGTTTCTGCTTGTTCGTGCGTGCATACTTATTTACTAAATATAGCATTTAATTTGCTTATCTGGTCATCGCTGATCATATCCCCGACGCCATCCACTGGGTACCGCACTTTGCGTTTCGTTAGTCTTCTTCAGGGGGAATTGAAATGATCACGGCACGATTTATTACTGCACAGCTGAACTGTTAATAGCACGATCTATGAAACTCGTGGTTACTCTTTACACTTGCAGTCATCAGGGCTGCCTTCCAACCTGGTTTGCTAAGTGCCACAAAAACGCCGCGCCGTTCTTTTTTTAAAAGCTAATTCTTAAAGAGGGTTTTGTTGTTCATATTTAAAGCTAATTCTTAAAGGGGATTTGCTGTTCATTTTTAAAAACTTAGGGGCTTGTTTACAAAGACGCAGTAGCGATTCGCGATCATTATCGGAGCCGCGGCCCCATGAGGCCGCGGCTCCGATAACAATCGCGAACCGCTACCGTGGCTTTGTAAACAAGCCCCTAAATCTTTTGTCTATACTGCAAAGAGGGGATTTTTTTTGTTTGCTTGTGGTGTTGGGCAAGGCTCTGTCAGTTAGAGTTCATTGTCTTTATTCTAGCTACCCATTCACAGCTAACTCTTTGAAATCACTAACCTCATCAGGTGTTAGGTCCCTCTCTACCCACCCTGACACCCACCCACCCCATGTGAGCATTCTTGCTTTATAGGGCAACTCCCCAATTAGCTACACACAGGGACATAGACATGCACTGTTAGAACACACTTAAAGAGATTAACTGCTTTTTCTCTTAAAGGACAGCTGAGGAATAGGTAGGGACTTTGGTAGGTCTCTCTCTTTTATTTCAACAGGTACCAAAGCTCCATCAACTAAACAATGGCTGGGAAGAATCATATTGCTAAAGCTGTTGCCCCCATTACAGCTTCTGCCTCTGTCCAGACAGAGATCCCAATGCCAGTTAAAGGACTGGTTCCATGTGCGGGATGCCTGCATGCTGAGGCTCTCAGGAAAGAAGTGGAGGAGCTCAGGGAAGAGGTGGCAAGGTTGAGAAGCACTTGAGACAGTGAGAAGTACATTGAAGAGATGCTTCTTGAAACATCCAAGCTTTCCAACAGAGGTGAAGATGGGAGGCTACAGAAGGAAGAATGTTGGACACGAGTCACCAGAGCCTGCAGTATCAACACTCTAACTCCTCCAGTCCTTGAATTGAAGAACCAGTATGCACCCTTGGAAGTGAAGGAGATGAAAGCATCCGAGGAAAGGGAAGAACCACAGCTCAAATACCCCAAAGTTGCAGAATCTGTCACCACAAGGAAGTGAACAGTAGTGGTGGTTGGTGACTCTCTTCTGAGGGGTACTGAGGCATCCATCTGCTGACCAGATTTGATGTCTACAGAGGTGTGCTGTCTGCCAGGTGCCAAAATCTGAGATGTTATGGAAGGTTTACCAAGACTCATCAAGCCTACTGACTATTATCTGATATTTCTTATCCATGACGGCACAAATGATACTGCTAGGTATCCTTCCGAGCATATCAAAAGTGACTTCATGGCTCTGGCAGATAGGTGTGCAGGTGGTGTTCTCTTCAATCTTCCCTGTTGAGGGAAAAGGTTGAGGTAGAGAAGCTCACTTCCTGGAGATGAATGCATGGCTGCGTGGTTGGTATCATTGAGAGTGTTTTGGTTTCCTGGATCATGGGATGATGTTCCAAGGGCTGCAGAGCAGAGATGGTGTCCATCTGTCCAAAAAGGGTCGAAGTGTCTTCAGCAGCAGACTTTCTAACCTATTTGAAGAAGGCTTTTCACTAGATTCGAAGGGGATGGATGTAGAGAGCACCCAGGTAAGAGAAGAAAGCCCCCAGGTAAGTGAAACATTAAATACCTCTGTAGAAATGGGTAATAGGGGCAACATCTGGAAAGCGGTGTGTACAAATGTCCATAGCATGGGAAATAAGATCCCAGATGTTGAGGCTTTAATGGAAGAGGCTGACTTGGATTTAATGGCGGTTACAGAGACATGGCTCACGAAAAATCATGACTGGGATGTAATTATACCGGGCTATGCTTTATTCAGGAAGGACAGGGCAGGAAGAAGGGGATAAGGAGTGGCACTATATGTAAAAATTAATATTAAAGTTATAGAATTGCAGGACCTAAAAAGAAGAGAGGAGGCACAGTGGGAGTAGAGGTGGACAAAGATTTAATAGAAGACACAACACAGTATTGCTATGAAAGGAGAAGTGCTACTGATAGGGATTTCAATATGCAGGATGTGGATTGGCATAGCCCTGCTGCAGTGTCATCTAACTCCACCAAACCTTGATGTTACATATTTAATTGTATATAGTTATCCCCGGTTCACACCCACTTTACCTTCCCTGTTATCTGTAAACCTAGGTCAGTTATATATTGATAGGTATTCTGTTGTTTAATGTAAACTGCACTGATGATGAATAGTGCGGTATATAAAAACTGTTAAATAAATAAAAACTAAAAAAAATCTAGTAGTAAGGAGATCCTGGATTTTCTACAGGGAGAACTATTCAGGCAACTGGTAACAGAACCCACATGTGATGGGGGCCATACTGGATTTAATGCTTACCAATGGAGAAAGTGTTTCTGATGTTACAGTGGGAGATCATTTTGCATCCAGTGATCACCAGATGGTGTGGTTCAGTATTAGGACTAGGGCTGATAAAATCCATTCAAAAGCGAGGGTCTTAGACTTTAGAAAAACTAACTTTGCCAAGATGGGACAATACCTCAAAGAGTCATTATCAGGATGGGAACAGCTAGGGGATGTAGAAAAAGAGTGGACAAAACTGAAAGGAGATATTCTAAGGGCAACAAACATTTTTGTTAGAAAGGTAAATAAATGTAAAAGGAAAAGGAGTCTGCTATGGTTCTCAAAAGAAGTAGCTGAAAAGGTGAAGATAAAGAGGGAGGCCTTCATGAAATACAAGAGATCACAGAGAGAGGAAGCAGGCATCTATATTTAGAGAAGCCAACAAAATAGTCAGGAAAGCAAAGATACAAAAAGAAGAAGAAATAGCCAATACAATAGAATGGGGGGATAAGACATTTTTCAGATATGTTAATGAGAGGAGGAAGGGCAAAAGTGGTATTATCAGACTCAAGGGTGCAGGAGAGGAATATGCAGAAACTGATGAGGAAAAAGCAGAATTGCTTAACAGATATTTTTTTTTGTGTTCACAGATGAAGGGCAAGGAGAAGGACCTCAGAAATCACCCACAAATAGGAACAAAAGTGACGGGGATCTTGAACGATTTTCAGAAGACTGTGTTCGAGAGAGACTAGCTAAACTAAAAGTAGACAAAGTCATGGGTCCAAATGGGATACATCCAAGAATACTGAAGGAATTTGGGGACGTTCTAGCGGCTCCACTGTCTGACCTTTTCAATACCTCTTTGGAGTCAGGAGTAGTGCCAGAGGACTGGAGAAAGGCACATGTGGTCCCTTTACACAAAAGTGGATATAAGGATGACATTGAGAACTACAGGCCGGTTAGTCTAACCTCTGTGGTTAGTAAATTACACAGGTACACTAAAAAATTTTTTTTTTAAACTGCCTCTAATGTTTCGATTGATTTTTATGTTTTTTGGTGCGCTGAATCCAAATCTGGTAACGAATTTGCTCCATCACGTACAGATTTTTTGCTACATTGGGTTAGCAGTTTGAGGTGAACGTTTCAGATTGAGTGCGATCGAGATAAAAGTTTCTTGGATGAATTCTTTATACTAATTGTTTAGTAGTTATTAAAATAAGAATAAAGAAAATTGTAACAAGGCAGCACATAAGAATAATGTCAACAAAACACACTGTGATGGTAGCAAAATTGTCTGCACTTAAAACAGCCACATACATGTGCACAAACATTGAGCATATAAGAGCGAGGTTAGACACAAAGCAAAGCAAAGAAATGTGCAAAAAATGTTGTACAGGTATGTATGTAAGAATAGAAAACGCAAACCGCACCATTGCAATACATGAAGACAAACACCCGATGGTGTGAAAATAAAATTCTAATAAATGAGATCCGACACTGTGGTAATAACTAGCAAATTTTTATTTCAAAGTTTAGTAAAAACACGATATTTGTCAACACAGTTTAGATTTTAAAGTCATTCTTGGGTCAATCAGTCTCCTGGTGGGCCCGTTTCTTCTTCCCCCGAATGCTTCTCTTGGTGCGCTGCTTGGCGTATTTTTCATCTGGGGTTTCCCGCAGCAGCAACCAGCAGAAATCAGCCATCATAGTGGTGTTCCATCTTCCTTGGTACCTTCTCTCTGCGTCCTTGATGTCCTGGTGAAACCTTTCACCTTGTTCTTCACTGTACGCCCCCAAGTTTTCGGGAAAGTAGTTCACATGGGAATGCAAGAAATGGACTTTCAGGCTCATGTTACAGCCTTGTTCTTTGAAGGCATTGAGCATCCTGGCAACAATATCCTTATAGTTCTCATCCCGCCTGTTCCCCAAGAATTTGAGAACAACATCCTTGAAGGAATCCCAGGCTTCTTTTTCCTTCTCAGACATCGTTTCAGCGAATGCTCCATCTGAAATGAGTTTCCTTATATCAGGGCCAACAAACACTCCTTCCTTTAGCTTTGCTTCAGAAAGTCGGGGGAACTTTGAGCAAAGGTACCGAAAGCACTCACCATCTTTTGGAAGGGACTTGATGAATTGCTTAATGAGACCCAACTTAATGTGGAGAGGTGGTAATAGAATTTTATCACGAGGTACCAAGCTCTCATGAAGAACATTTTTCTCACCGGGTCTCAAATACTCCCGAATTGGCCAGTCTTTTTTCCCCCAGTGTAGGTCGCGGGCCCGGCTATCCCACAAGCAAAGGATGCAGGGATATTTGGTGAAACCGGATTGCTGCCCTAATAGCATGGATAGAATTTTAAAGTCTCCACAAATCATCCACTTATGCTCATCATAACGAATCTTCTGAAGAATCAGGGCCAAATTCTCATATTTTTCTTGGAGAATAACAGAGTGAGCAATAGGAACTGAAGCAAATGTGTTGCCATTATGAAGAAGAACACCTTTTATGCTGTCTTTTGACGAATCAATGAACAGCCGCCATTCAGCAGGATCATACTTGAGTTTGAACTTTTCCATCACTCCGTATATATCGTTGCAAAATACCAAATCTTCCTCTTTGCTGAAATACTTCAAAAATTGTGTCTCGCGGTTGCGGTACCAATAAAAAGTTGTTCCTGGTGACAATAGATTTTTCTGTTTAAGCCGAGAACCTAGCAGTTGGGCAGCATCTTTTGGGAGTCCTAAATCCCGGACTAAATCATTCAATTCAGCTTGAGAGAAAAGTTCAGGTTTCGGATCTGGTTCAGTTTCAAACTCGGAAGTACTAGACTCATCGGGAAAAGCCATCTGATGAGTCTCATCATGATCAGAACCGTCCACACAAATATGATCCAAAGATTTTGGTGTTTCAGGCACAGGTACTTCGTTGCTATGAGGCATAGGCCTAATTGCTGAGGGAAGGTTGGCGTAACTTATTACATTCTTATTTTTTAAGTTGTATCCCTTCACAATGCAAGAGCAAAAATAGCAGTCACTGCTGTGGTCTCTTTGTTCACGCCACATCATAGGTATTCCGAAATGAAATG
Organism: Ichthyophis bannanicus; assembly: GCA_033557465.1. Classification (NCBI taxonomy): domain Eukaryota; kingdom Metazoa; phylum Chordata; class Amphibia; order Gymnophiona; family Ichthyophiidae; genus Ichthyophis; species Ichthyophis bannanicus. Next base: position 233,251,481 of record CM066038.1, on the reverse strand, counting down.
CTTGTTTTTTACCTTTCATCCATAAGCGTAGATCTTCCTCACATGTCTTGCACACTTTGTGAGGAGCCCACGGTTTGTCTTGATCGCCTAACTTCAAACCGAAATAGGCGAAATATACTTTTTAAATAAATGCAGAAATGTTCCTCTGCCGCTTTTTCACGGTATATTCCCCACAAATAAAACAAAAACTGTCCGGAGAGTTGACGCAACCTCTGGCTCTGTGAGCCATCACAAATACACAGCACTGCAAACTACAACTGTAGTGAACCACTTCGGAATAAAGCTGGATTACGACTGAGCAAACAAAAGGTAATAATGAACTTGCAAGAAACTGAAATTTGACAGGAACGTTCATGTCGCAACCACCGTGTTTGAGCGAGCGAACGAGTCGAGGCGAACAGGAAAGAACATGCGCCAGCGCGAGTACTGGATTTAGCCCCCCGCCTCCCAATTGTCCTGTTAATGTATAAAATGAATACAAAACACTCTAAAATATCATGAGGGAGTGTTTCTAGTTAGTTAACCATTACAACCTCTATTTTGGGCCAAGAAAATAAACTGCAGTCGGCTAAAAAGAAATTATGTGAACATTCCTTATATGGGTAAGAATTCTAATTTTGCAAGAAAACGTGACGTGATGGAACATTTTGGCTATTTTTCCTGGATTCAGCACCCCAAAATCTATAGGAATCAGTTGCAAAACTGGAGGCGGTTTTTTGGTAGTGTACCTGTGTTATTGGAAAGGCTTCTAAAGGAGAGAATAGTGAGGTTTCTGGATTCCAATGGATTGCAGGATCCGAGGCAGCATAGATTCATTAGAGGCAGGTCTTGTTAGATAAATCCGATAGATTTCTTTGACTGGGTGACCAGGGAGCTGGACCAAGGGAGAGCCTTAGATGTGGTCTATTTAGATTTCAGTAAAGCCTTTGACACCGTTCCTCTCAGGTGACTTATAAACAAATTGAGCACCCTAGGGAAGGGCTCTAAAGTGACTAATTTGGTTAGAAATTGGTTGAGTGGGAGGTGACAAAGGGTACATGTAAATTGAGCTCACTCTGAGGAGAAGGAGGATACCAGTGGTGTGCTGCAGGGATCTGTACTCGGTCTGATTCTATTTAAAATCTGTGTTAGTGATATTGCGGAAGGACTGTCTGGCAAGGTTTGCTTGTTTGCGGATGATACCAAAATCTGCAATAGAGTAGACACCCAGGTAGGAGTTGATAACATGAGGAGGGATCTAGCTAAGCTTGAAGAATTTTCTAGAATTTGTCAGCTGAGATTTAATGCTACAAAATGCAGGGTCATGCATTTCGGCTGCAAAAATGCAAAGGAGCTGTACAGGATAGGGGATGAGGCATAATTGTGTTTGATGATCTTAAAGTAGCTAAACAGGTAGAAAAGGTGACTGAGCAAACTAGAAGGATGCTTGGGTGCATAGGGAGAGGAATGGCCAACAGAAAAAAAGAGGTGATAATACCTCTATTTAAGTCTCTGGTGTGATCTCATTTAGAGTATTATGTGCAATTCTGTTGACTGCACCTTCAAAAGGATATAAGCAGGTTGGAGTCTGTGCAGAGAGTGGCTACTAAAATGGTTAGTGATCTTGGTTATAAAGCATATGATGACAAACTTAAAGATCTAAAATGTATACTTTAGTACTGCAAACGAGGTCTCACCAGACTTATAGGGAGGCACTATCACCCCCTCCTTCCTGCTAGCCATCCCTTTCCCTATGCATCCAAACATCCTTCTGGATTTTGCTTTTGCCTTTTCTACTTGTTTAGCCCTCAGAAACAATCACTGTCAAGTCCCACTCTTCTTTCATGGACAGAAGTACTTCACCCCCTACACTGTACCCCACTCCCTTGGATTTTTGAAGTCCAAATGGATGACTCTGCATTTCTAGCAATAGAGCTCAGCTGCCAAATTATTGCTCATTCTTCATGCTTTACTAGGTCCCTCCTCATGTTATCTATACCTTCCTGGGTGTCTACCCTCTTGCAGATTTTGGTATCATCCTTCTGCTTTTCACTTAAAAAGAATCAGACCTAGTACAGAACCGTGTGCCGCACCACTAGTAATGTTCTTCTCACAGTGAGCTCAATTTACCTGTACACTTTGTTACCTTCTACTCAACCAGCTTATAACACAAGTCAGTCATGTTGGGGTCCATCCCAAGAGCACTCAATTTATTTATAAGTTGCCTTATAAATAAATTGCACACTATGAAAGTGAAGGGATAAGAAACACTCCCATCCAAAATTTTTTTTTTTGTCAGACTATATAATACCCCGTCCGGAGACATTGAAACCAGACCTCCAGACCCTGGTAAATATTACTCCATTTTAATCAAACAAGCAGTAAAAGACAAACTTAAACTTAACTGCCCATGGCAAACTCCTCAAGGTGAAAGACACGACACAGTCCTGTGTTTTGGGCACAAAATTTAGTTCGCCCTGCTTTCACCTTGAGGAGTTTGCCATGGGCAGTTAAGTTTAAGTTTGTCTTTTACTGCTTGTTTGATTAAAATGGAGTAATATTTACCAGGGTCTGGAGGTCTGGTTTCAATGTCTCCGGACGGGGTATTATATAGTTCGACAAAAAAATATTTTTGGATGGGAGTGTTTCTTATCCCTTCACTTTCATAGTGTGTATTTTGTCTGAGCCGGGTGACAGGATTTGGCTCATAGGGTTCGGCTTGCTGCCGTTTGTGATTGATTTATAAATAAATTAAACAGTGTCAACAGCTTCTGAAATCTAAGTATACCATATCTAGCACTTTCCTTTGGTCCAACTATCTGGTCACCCACTCAAAGAAATTAATCAGAATGATTTGACAAGACCTACCTACACTCATGGTATTTTTATAAGGAAGTACCAATTATTTAGGTGCTAGCGCTGCAGATCAGACAAACTTTGTTCATATTTCTCATGCACATCCCTAATTTCCAGCCTATTTTAGAGAAGAGCAACATCACTTGGCAACTTCTATGTATAAGTGCCAATTTTCACTACTTACTTGCATACGTACAAGTGCATGTTTAGAGCTGTATAACAGAAAATTACATATATAAGAGCAGCCATTTAAGAAGTCGAGCTGATGGGTAGGACCCATTTGTATAGGCCTGTTTTAAACTGGCTAGCATTGAGTCCTGATCTCAATCCAATCAAGAACCTTTGGAAAGAGCTGAAATCTGCCATTGGTAAAAGGAATCCTGGAAACATTCATGATCTGGAATAATTCACAGTTGAAGAGTGGGAGAAACTACCAGCAGACAGATGTAAGAAACTTATAGATGGCTACAAGAAATGTTTGGAGGCTGTCATTACTGCCAAAGGTTGTGCAACCAAATATTAGTGAAGGATGCTATTAATCCTGTCCAGGTCATATTTCGTTTTTTCTCATAAATTACTATATCCAAGATGAACAGACAACTTTTTTATGGTATACCTTTGAACATATTATTAAAATATTATGATGTTGACCACAACTGTAACTAGCACAATTGAGGTCCAGGAAGAGAGGTGCCACCTAAATCTGAGAGATGGAGAGAGCAAGTCTGCTCAGGGCTGGATTTAACATGCTGGCACCCATAGGCAGGACCAGAGAAGAGTGCATATGGGAGGTTTGTCCTCCAGAGATCATATAGCAAGGTCTTCAAACAAGCAGAATCGGGTGTCTGTTTAGCCTATTTATTAGGTGCCTTTAAAATTGGCTCTCTAGGCAGTTACCTATGTTACCGATGCCTAGATCTGGACCTCTGAGTATGCTGGAGAACGTGGAAAGAGATTCCTGGGAGAAATCAGAAGCTATTTACCTAAACCTCTTCAGACTGTTGGAACTAAATTGTTGTTCTCTGGACAGTTTCTCCAAACGGGTTAGTTTTGTGCATACCATGACTGTCATGAACCTCACTTCTAAGCCAGAGTTGTGGAGTATGATCTCAGTCTCAAATTTACTACTAATGCTTGGCTTAGTACTTGTACCAAAGAGTTCATAAGATGTAACATGCATGGGTAGTTTGTCAAGATGTGCTTGGAAATTCTTCTGTATCAAACTATGGCTCCCAATACGATGGGAAATACTTCTGTATCTTTCTGCCACATTTTCTTGGTACTTCCGGATCTTCTGCCTCTCCATGCAATTCACAGAATAATCACTTGGAGCAAACATCTCTATTATCAGTGCCGTCCTGGTGGTTTTCTCCTTTACCACTATGTCAGGTTTCCTCGCATCCAGTTTCTTATCCATCAGAATGGGAATGTCCCAGGTGATCATGTTTGTTTATTTAAAACTTGTTATACCGCCCATAACAGACGCTTCTGGGCGGTTTACAATCAGAAATTAAAAGCTGCAGATATATAGAAAGGAACGCCATTCATAACCTCTTCATTCTCTGTAATTCTCTTAGGGTCATGATCCCAGTACTTTTCAGGCACAGTGATGCTGAAGTGTTTATAGAGTTTCTAATGTATGAGGTGTGCTACTTTTTTGTGCCTTTCTGTACCGAAATATTCCACCATCAGAATTTCACTGCCAGCTATGAGGTGAGTCACTGTTTCCAAGTCTTTGAAATTACTTTGAGGAAGGTACTGTACCTCATGTGATTAACAAGTTGTTCCTCCAAGTTTGTTCATTAAAGTGAAGTTGCATTTACATAAGCGCATGTGCTGTGAAGTTGTTTTCAAGAAAGCCCCCACTGCTGAAGGGATTATTGATGAAGAGTTTGTTGTGGTTGTGTAGGAACTCAAAGATAGTCTTTCCCAAATGTACTCAGGAGCCATCAAAATACAAACTTTGTTTTTGTAACCTAGAATCCACCTCAATCAACAGAGGCTGCTCTGAGAGACTTCTTATACCAGGGATCTTCAATTCCAGTCCTGGAGGGCACTAAACCATTCAGGTTTTCAGGCTATCCCTAATGAATATGTATAAGATAACTTTGAATACAATGGGGACAGTTGCCCTCCAGGATTGGAGTTGGAGCCCCTTGCCTTACTATTTTATAAAGGCATATAGGAGCCAATATTGCCTTTATTGGATAGGTTTAAAATAGGTGTCTTTTTACATTTCTCATATAGGTGTCCTGTTATAAAATTTCCCCCACATATCTTGAATTGCTGAAAAATAGAACTTAATGCCAAATAAAGCTCATTCATTTGATAACAGCTTATACAATTTTTGTATTTTAAGTTACAGATTGTAAAGAGCACACACTCCTGCACAATGTTCAAATTATGCACTTACATCCACCAATTCATATCCTACCACCTGCAGTTATTTTTAGGCAGCTCTTTAAAGTGCTACACTCATGAGACACTAAAAGGTAAGCAGACCACAGACTTTGTTTTTGTGAAACATTATGATTTTATTAAATAAATCTTGCTGTCAATTTGATCAAAATACTAAGCAAATACATTTAAATGTTGTCACTGGTATGCAGGTAATTATGCTCTGTTTCAAATTACAGTGGACTTATTTTCTTACAGATTTTATTTTTGGCACGATCGTTGGCTGTCATAAAGGTACTATTATCTAGGAATCTGTGTGCTATGAGATAATTTTATAAGCAACTTTAAGCATATAGAATATCATTGTACATGCTCAAATAGGTGCTTGTAAAATTGCCTAGGGATGTACACACAAAAAAAACTAGGCAATCAGAATATATAGCACCTACTTCTATGTGGAATATGCATAGGCAATTTTAGGGGCAGAGAATGAGTGGAGCAGGAGAGGGATTTAGATCAGGGCTACAAACAGGCCTAGTTATCTCTTATGACTATGAACATGAGCAAGCTTGGTATGCAAATTTATCTCACGCATATTCATGAGGGGTATCCTGAAAACCCAGCCTGTTTGTCACCCCCAAGGGCTGAACTTGTGCATCCCTAATTTAGATTTAGCTGGAGGCTTCCGGTCTGGCCAGCAAGATGAGAAGACGTCTCTGAACACTGCTCTCCCCCTTCCCTGCAAAATTGCCAAAAAATGTCCCATTGTCTGCCCACAAAATACAGACCTTCAGTGCTATGCCAAAATCTGTTAAAATGAAAGCCACAAAAACACTCCAGGACCTGTATGTGGTTAAACTAAAGCCAGCAACGACGGCATCGAGCGCCTCCTCAAGAGCGCCATCGCCAAGCTCCTCCGTGGCCAGTGAGTAAGATGAAGGAGGATTAGAGCAAGAATCCACCCTGCTGATGGTTTTATAAGAAATCAGGTCCTCCAAAGCTGAAATAGTGGACAAGGTGCTGAAAATAGAAGAAATATTTGTGGCCCTGGGGACCTGATTATAGGAGGCAGAAATGAAGATTAGTAAAACGGAGAATAACCAGAAAGGCCTGGAGGCAGACATACTCTCACTGAAAAAGCAAGTAAACTGGATGACCACAAAGCTGGAGGATCAGGAAAATAGAAACTGCCGCTCCAACCTGCAGATCTTTGGCATCCCAGAGTGGAAAGAGGGCCAAGACCTGATAACCTGTGTGTGAGATTTCCTGAGAGCATGTTTCCTGGTATGCCCAGTTCCCGGGACATACAAGCTAGAACAAGCCCACAAAGAATTGCGGCCCAAGCCAGAAAGCACCACCAGGCCAAGGGCCTTTATTGGCAAATTGCTCCGTTTTCAAGATCAGGAACTTGAAAACAGATCAGGAGCTTATCATAAAGCAGCACGGCGGACCGGCCATGTAGAATATAAATCGTGCTGCAAGGTATTCCCAGATCTTGCAGCAGAGACTGTCTGCTGCCTAAGGAATTGCTGAAATGCAGGGATCACTTGGCAAAGGGGGGTATCAAGGTGGCTCTGTGTTAACCTGCGCGCCTGACTTTTATGGTGAACGGGGTGCATAATTCTTCCAGTCTCTGGAGGCAGGTGCAGCCTGGTTAAAAACAGTTGAAGGTATGTCAATGAGAACCAAACAGAGGGAGATCGAGAACGGCGAATATTTATTTATTTACATTCTCTTATATACCGCACTATTCAGCATCAGCGCGGTTTACATGGAACAAAAATGCTCAGTACAGTTAACACGTATGAGTTTACAGATAACAGGGCAAAAAACTTGGATAACAAGGTAAACTATTTACAAAACTTGCTACATAGAGTCATATGTATACCCCCAAACACCACATAATTGTGTGGAAAGTACACAGACCTCATCTGACACAACGGGGGAGACATCATGAAGAGAAGCGGCAATGGAACAAGATACTCAAGCGCAGGAAAACCAGGAGGCCTCGGGCGTTCGGTCCACAACCCCGCAGCAGCAATCAGCAGAGATGGACCTATTGTAGGACTGACAAAAGAGCGCTTTGCTGGTGGGATAAAATATTGGAGAAGTGACCAGCAGCTAATGCACCTCGGCATAGGTTTGGAACTCTGCTTAATGGTCCTATGGAACGAGTTTGGACTTACAAACCTGCAGGGCTTGTAAAGTTTGGCCTAACTGGCCTTTTGTTATGACTTTAGGAGATTTTTAAATGGTGATTTTTGACTCGGAACATTTCACTGGTGGGTATGTATGGGGTGGGGAGACGGGAAGGGCAGGATGGATCACATTTGAAGGTGATATAGGAATATGCAGGTGGGGGGGGGGGGAGAAGGGACAGAGCTGTCCTGGGGAAGCCAAAAATACTAATTTAGAGGAAATGGAGGTTACAAAGGGGGAAAATGTTTTCTATTGGTGGATTTGGGGTGAGGTTTGGGGGTTTGACTGTGTTGTACTGTGCTCTGCAAGAGTATGAATTGAAGTGGAGGAAAGCATGGTAAAGTGGGGAGCTGGAAGACTGTTGGAAGGGCATAACAAGTGATGATGGCGGGTAAAGGAGAGTGGGGAGGCTATTCAATGGCTACCCTTAATGTGCGGGGCCTTCATGGGCCTATTAAGCAGAAACGAGTCCTCTCCCTGGTCAGTAAAGTGCATATTGATGTTGTACTTCTCCAAGAGACACACCTGACTGAGAAAGAACATAAGTTACATGCCAAAGGCTATGAACAACTGTTCTGCTCTGCCTTTAATTTAAAAAACAGGGGGGGGGGAGGGGTTGCCCATCAGGTTCCTTTTGTGAAATATGTTTCCTGGGGAGAAACCCAAGGGTGGGTGGTATGGGTTACGGGGAGGGTTGAGACAGCGGAGGTGTCCATATTAAATCTCTACGCTTCTAACGGGAGCAAAGGATTTTTTTTTTAAGACTCGCAGGGGGGGGGGGGGGTTCATGAAGGAAGTGAAAGGGGATTGGATTGTAGCAGGAGATATGAACTGCACTTTGGGGGAATTGGATAGGTCCAATCATGCTGCTAAGACTCGCCACCAGGAGGGGAAAGAATTGCAGGATACCATGCAGAGGTGGGGATTAGTGGATATTTGGAGACAGCACAATGGGTACCAGCAGGGAATACATATGCTTTGCCACACAGACCGACATGTACTCCAGACTGGACTATGTGATGGTTTGAGGGGATCAAACATGTAGTTTTGGAGAGGTCCAAGTCCACCCATTTGTCATGGCTGATCATAGGATGGTAGAGGCTCCATGGATCCCTCAGGGATAGAGGAAGGCTGCTCAGCGCAGTTGGTAGAGAACTAATGTATCTATCAATCAGGCAAAAAAGATATACCATACCAACTTACTCAACAAATCACTGAACAGGCCCAGAGAATTGTTTGAATTAATTAAATCACTTACAATCACTTAAATCACTTACAAAAACATCCCTACCATATGACTCTATGTAACAATATTTGTAAATAGTTTACCACTGTTATCCAAGATTATGTAGCAAATGTTGTAAATAGTTACCCCTGTTATCCAAGTTTCTTACCCTGTTATCTGTAAACTCATACATGTTATCTGTAAACTCATACATGTTATCTGTACTGAGCATTTTTGTTCCATGTAAACCGCGCTGATGCTGAATAGTGCGGTATAGAAGAGACCGTAAATAAATAAATCCCAAGAAGACATCACAAACTACCCTATTAAAGCGCAAACGTTGACGGACCACTATGCCAGCAAATTAAACCCAACAGCCACTACCCATACTAAGCCAAGAAAATGACAACTTGATACAACAACCTGCAACCTTAAACACAATGGAGAAATGGAACACATTTCATAAAACCGATGAGAAACAAATAGTAAACCTAATCTCGAACCTAAACACCACAACCTCCCAATTAGATCCCTGTCCTGCAGTCTGGATCAAAACCTCTAAGCTAGAAATTGCCCAATTCATTACACATATTGTGAACCAATCTCTACAACAAGGAATCATGCCAACACCCCTTAAAAAGTCACTCATAAGACCAATACTGAAAAACAAAGCACTCAAAAAGGACGATCCAACCTCCTACCGCCCAATTTCAAGTATTCCGTTCCTAGCCAAAACTATTGAAAAAGCAGTTCAACTACAATTACAGGACCATATTGACTCAAGAGAAGAACTAGACGATCAACAGTATGGATTCCGCCCACACCACGGTGTTGAAACACTACTCCTGGTACTTTTAGATAATCTACTCAAAGGACTCGAAGACAGGAAGAAAATGTATATATTACTATTTATAGATTTATCAGCGGCATTTGATACAGTCCATCACAAAACACTCAACAGATTGGCATCTATGGGAATAACAGGAATTACACTGAAGTGGTTCACATCCTACTTAACAAACAGGATACAACAAGTTCAATTCAACGGCGAAAAGGCAAAAACATTTCCACAAACCCAAGGACTTCCGCAAGGATCAGCGTTATCTTCTCTACTTTTCAACCTCTACATAAAACTGATCTGCTCGATATTTCGGAAGCACAAGATACAATACCATTTGTATGCCGATGATATAATGGTATACACACAATTGGACACAGAAAACCCAAACTACAATCATCTCGAGATCTGCCTAAAAGAGATGCAAACCTGGCTGATACAAAACAATATGTCCGTAAACCATAAAAAAAACAGAAGTAATGTACATCTCCCGAAATCAAGGCTTCAAACCACCCCCAACAATAACAATGAACAACAACACTTACTCAGTAAAGGAAGAAATAAAATACCCTTGACACAAATTAAAAAATGGAAAAACACCTCCGACTAACCAACAGAGCAATTTTCCACAAAATAAAGGTTATTCAACCCCTACGCAACATCCTCGACCACTCAGACTTCAGAACTGTAGCACAAACTCTGCTCATCCCGCACTTCGATTACTGTAATTCCATCCTTCAAGGCCTGCCTAAAAAAAACCTAAAGATCCTTCAAATGGCTCAAAACGTTTCAGCCAGAGTGATCATGAAGAAGAAAATCGCTGAACACATCACACCAATATTAGCTGAACTACACTGGCTACCCATAACCGCCCGTATAAAATACAAACTACTAGTTACAACATTCAAACTCATACACAACATAGCACCATCATACCTCAACAACCTCATAAACACTCAACCCCCTTCCAGAAATAGAAGAATTTGCAACATAAACACTCTATGCATACCAACCAGTATCAGATCAGCCAAAGCCTGCACGAGTAAGCGAGCTTTCACATACACAGCACCTACCATATGGAACCAACTGCCAACAGACCTGAGATCAATTAACAACCTGAAAGACTTTAGAAAAAAGTTAAAAACACACCTCTTTAATGTATACGATCCAACTTAACTATACCTAAGAGCCAAAACATACACTCCTAAATTTTTAGTATGAATCACTGTCTATAGAACCACCACAAGCATAGCCATAAGGCTCTTCTCATGCAAAACTTTTATATATATTCTCATACTGTATATATCATCACTCCCATATTGTATATATGTTACTCCTACACTGCAATTACTTGTAATTTCTAATGATTCTCCCCCGAAAATCAAATGTAAATTTTTGACTCATTACAGATGTAACCATAGTTATGTTTTGACGTGCAAGTTTATCCGCTTCTGATCACTGGAAGTAGCGGTATACAAATGATAAATAAATAAATAAATCTATCTTTCTACAAGATGATGTAGTAGGGTGACTTAAGAAGGAATGGTGCACATACCTGCAAGAAAACGATACAGGGGAGACATTGAAAGGAATATGGTGGGATGCAGGGATGGTGTATTTAAGAGGAATTTTGTTGCAAATTGCCTTCCAGAAAAAAAGGGAAAGGAAAGCGAATGCCTGAGGTTAGTAGAACTGGTCAGCCGGTTGCAGAAGGATCACATGTCTACAGGATCAAGGGAGGTGACAAATGGGGATAGCTCGAGCACAGCTCTAGTCTTTGGACACTGAACGGATAAATCATTTGCTTAGATTGATGAAGCGCAACTACCAGGAGCAAGGGAACAGAGTAGGGAAGTTATTGGCCTAGCAATTGAAAAGCAAACACTTGGCATGGTTGGTAAGTGAACTGCAGGGCCAGGGAAGCAATAGGATTTGCACTACAACGAGCATTTGTCAGGAGTTCGGGGCTTTTTATGAGGCTCTGTACTCCTCGGAGGATACCCCGGGGGATGGACGGTTAGAAAGTTTTCTGGAGACTCTACAAGTCCCTCAGTTGAAAGAGGGGGAGGCGGCACAATTAAGCTGTCCCATCTGGTCATTACAGCAATAAAAACTCTCCTGAAAGGGAAGACTGCAGGGTGGATGGTTATCCTTCGGAATATTATCATCTATTGAAAGACGAGCTGGCGCCGGTGCTGGCGTGCGTCTTTAATGGAGCTTTAAAAGGGGGCCCCTTGCCAGTCTCCATGGCACTAGCTAATTTGATCATACTGCCTGAGGAAGGTAAACCACCCGAGCAATGTGGGAATTATCATCTCATTGCATAAATAAATTGTGATGCCAAGTTTTTGCAAAGGTCCTAGCTCGCCATTTGAAGAGGCTATTGCCACATCTTATTCACCCAGATCAGAATGATTTTATTAAAGGTCAGGCTATCTCAGACAACATTAGGAGGGCAATGGATATTATGGCCTTGGCGAAAGACCAGAGGGAACCTATGTTATGTGTAGCCCTAGATGCCAAAAAGGCTTTTGATCGGGTGGAATGGGAGTTCCTTTTTGTCATGATGGCTAAATTTAATTTGGGGGAAGGTTTTATTAACAGAGTTTGGGCCCTATAAGCAGCTTGGGTGGCCAGAGTGTTGGTTGATGGAGATTACTCGGAGACAATTAGGCATGAGGCAAGAATGTCCATTATCTCCAATATTATAGTGATAGAGGCCCTAGCAGCCCGGGTATGGGAAAATGAGTGGATCTGCCCAATTAAGTTAGGGAGGGGTGGGGGGTCGGAGCATAAGATCCTATTATATGCAGATGACACTCTGATATTCATGACTAACCCCATCGAGTCATTATTGGGGCTTTTGAGGGAAATAGAGATTTTTCTGAACTATCTGGCTTCCGGGTTAATTTAGGGAAGACGAGGCATTGAACCTGGGGGATCTATCCTGGGAGCAAATCTCAGATTTCCCTTTCCGATGGGCTGATGAGAAAATAAAATACTTGGGGGTGAATTTATCTGGGGAACCTGCTGACCTATATCACCTAAATTATGCCCCTTTAATGCGGAGCATTGAGGCTGAACTGCAGAATTGGAAAACCCTTGATCTGAAGTGGCTGGGTAGGCTAGCTGCACGCAAGATAGAAACATAGAAACATGATGACAAAAAAAGACCACATGGCTTATCTAGTCTGTCCTTCCATATCAACAACTACAACAGTCCACTTTTTACCTTTAGAGATCCTCTGTGTTGGTCCCATGCTTTTTTGAATTCAGTTCCTGTCCTCATCTCTACCACCTCCACTGGGAGACTATTCCATGGATCCATTACTCTTTCCGTAAAGAAATATTTCCGCATATCACTCCTGAATCTATCTCCCTTCACCCTCATCCCATGTCCCCTCGTAGCAGAACTTGCTTTCACTTGAAAGAGGCTCTCTCCCTGAACATTTATGCCACGGAGGTATTTAAACATCTCGATCATATCACCTCTATCCCGCCTTTCCTCTAAGGTGTACATATTAAGATCCTTAAGTCTGTCCTCATATGCTTTATAATGAAGCCCACTTATCATTTTAGTAGCCACCCTCAGCACCGACTCCATCCTGTTCACATCCTTTTGAAGGTGCGGTCTCCAGAATTGCACACTATACTCCAAATGATGTTGCACCAAAGACTTATACAGAGGCATTATCACCTCCTTTTTTCTGCTAGCCATTCCTCTCCGTATGCACCCAAGCATCCTTCTAGCTTTTGCCGTCGCCTTTTCTACCTGTTTAGCTACTTTAAGATCATCAGACACAACCACGCTTAGGTCCCGCTCTTCTTTAGTGGACAAAAGTACTTCACCTCCTATACTGTATTGCTCCCTTGGATTGCTGCAGCCCAAATGCATGACCTTACATTTTTTAACATTAAATCCCAGCTGCCAAATTCTAGACCATTCTTCAAGCTTAGCTAGATCCCTCCTCATGTTATCTACACCTTCCTGGGTGTCTACTCTATTGCAGATTTTGGTATCATCCGCAAAGAGGCAAACCTTACCTGACAGCCCTTCCGCTATATCACTAACAAAGATGTTAAAAAGATTCGGACCAAGGACAGATCCCTGGGGCACACCACTGGTAACATCCTTCTCCTCAGAGTGAGCTCCATTTACTTGTACTCTTTGTCGTCTCCCACCCAACCAATTTCTAACCCAAGCAGTAACTTTAGGGTCCATCCCTAGGGTGCTCAGTTTGTTTATAAGTCGCCTGTGAGGAACAGTGTCAAAGGCTTTACTGAAATCTAAATACATCACATCTAGAGCTCTCCCTCGGTCCAACTCCCTGGTCACCCAATCAAAGAAATCAATCAGATTTGTCTGACAAGACCTGCCTCTGGTGAATCCATGCTGCCTCGGATCCTGTAATCCGCTGGACTCCAGAAACCTCACTATTTTCTCTTTCAGCAGCGTTTCCAATAATTTACTCACCACCGAAGTTAAACTAACCGGCCTGTAGTTTTCAACCACATCCTTACTTCCGCTTTTGTGTAAAGGCACCACATGAGCCTCTCTCCAGTCCTTTGGCACCACTCCCGACTCCAACGAGGCATTGAAAAGGTCAGTCAGTGGAGTTGCTAGAACGTCCCCAAGTTCCCTCAGTATTCTAGGGTGTATCCCATCCGGTCCCATCGCTTTAAGTTGAGCTAGTTTTCTCACGAACACAGTCTTCTGAAAATTGTTCAAGATGTCCCTCACTTCTGTTCCTATTTGTGGGTGTTTTCTGAGGTCCTGCTCCTGGTTCTTCATCTGTGAACACAGAACAAAAATATTTGTTAAGCAATTCCGCTTTATCCTTATCAGCTTCTACATATTCCCCCCCTGCACCCTTGAGTCTGACAATACCACTTTTGCCCTTCCTCTTCTCACTAACATATCTGAAAAATGTCTTATCCCCCCATTTTATTGCATTGGCTATTTCCTCCTCCTTTTGAATCTTTGCCTTCTTGACTACTTTGCTAGCTTCTCTAGGTTTTTCCAAATACAGATGCCTGTCTTCTTCTCTCTATGATCTCTTGTATTTCATGAAGGCCTCCCTCTTTTTCTTCACTTTTTCACCTACTTCATTCGAAAACCATAGCGGTCTCCTTTTCCTTTTGCCTTTATTTACGATTTTAACAAAAAGGTTGGTTGCCCCTAAAATACTCCCTTTCAGTTTTGCCCACTGTTTTTCTACATCCCCCAGCTGTTCCCATCCCACTAACGACTCCCTGAGGTATTGGCCCATCTTCGCAAAGTTAGTCTTCCTAAAGTCTAAGATCCTCACCTTGGAATGGATTCTAACAGCCCTAGTCCTAATACTGAACCACACCATCTGGTGATCACTGGATGCAAAATGATCTCCCACTACAACATCAGAAACACTTTCACCATTGGTAAGCACCAAGTCCAGTATGGCCCCTTCACGTGTGGGGTCTGTTACCAATTGCCTGAATAGTTCTCCCTGTAGAGAATCCAGGATCTCCTTACTTCTAGATGATACTGCAGCAGGAATGTGCCAATCAACATCTGGCATATTGAAATCTCCTATCAGTAGCACTTCCCCTTTCCTAGCAATGCTGCGTATGTTTTCAATTAACTCTCTGTCCACCTCTTCCTCTTGTGAGGGAGGTCTGTATATCACACCAATGCAAATAGATTTCTCTTTCCCTCTTTCTAGTTTAACCCACAATGCCTCCTCTCTCCCGTTTAAGCTCTGTAATTCCAAAGCTTTAATAGTAGTTTTTACATATAGTGCCACTCCTCCTCCCCTTCTTCCTACCCTGTCCTTTCTGAATAAAGTATAGCCAGGTAGAGTTACATCCCAGTCATAGTTTTCTGTGAACCATGTTTCTGTAACTGCCACTAAATCCAAGTCAGCCACTCCCACCAAAGCTTCAACATCAGGGATCTTATTTCCCATGCTACGGGCATTTATACACACTGCTTTCCATATGTTACCCCTGTTACCCATTTCCATAAAGGTATTTAATGTATCACCTACCTGGCGGCTTTCACTTACCTGCGGGCTTTCTTCACCTATCCCCAACGAATCTAGTTTAAAGCCCTCTTCAGTAGATTAGCCAGTCTACTACCGAAGATGCGTTGACCTTTCTTGGACAGATGGATGCCATCTCTGCTCTGCAACCCTTGGAACAGCATCCCATGGTCTAGGAAACCAAAACGCTCTCGATGACACCATCCACGCAGCCATGCATTCATCTCCAGGATGCGAGCCTCTCTGCCTTGGCCTTTACTCTCAACAGGGAGGATTGAAGAGAACACCACCTGTGCACCTAACTGCTTCACCCTCTGTCCCAGAGCCATGAAGTCACTTTTGATACGTTCCGAGGTATACATGGCAGTATCATTTGTTCCAACATGGATTAGCAACATTGGGTAATAGTCAGTGGGCTTGATGAGTCTCGGCAAACTCTCTGTAACATCTTTGATTTTGGCACAAGGCAGACAGCATACCTCTCTGGACATCAAGTCTGGTCGGCAAATGGATGCCTCAGTACCCCTCAGAAGAGAGTCTCCAACCACCGCTACCATTTATTTCCTTCTGGTCACTGATTCTGCAACTTTGGGGTACTTGAACTCTGGTTCTTCCCTTTCCAGGGATGCTTTCACGTCCTCCACTTCCAGGGCTGCATAATGGTTCTTCATTTCAAGGGCTGGAGAAGTTGGATTGGTGATTTTGCAGGCCCTGGTGACTTGTGTTCAACCATCGACATTCTGTTGGCACCCATCTTCTCCTGTGCTGGAGAGCTTGGTTGCTGCAAGAAGCATCTCATCAATGTACTTCTCACTGTCTTGAATGCTCCTCAGCCTCGCCACCTCCTCTCTGAGTTCCTCCACTTGTTTCCTCAGAGCTTCAGCATGCAGGCACCCTGCACATGGAACTGGTCCTTCAAATGGCATTAGGACCTCTGTCTGGGCCGAGGCAGAAGCTGTAACAGGGGCAACAGCTTTAGCAATACGATTTTTCCCAGCCATTGTTCTGTTTGTGGAGCTTAGGTATCTGTTAAAGCAAAAGAGAGAGATCTACCAAGTACCAGCCGGTTTCCCAGATGTCCTTTCAGAGAATAAGCAGTTAAATCTCTTTAATTATATTCAAAATGTGTTGGTCCAATTCTCTGTGATTTGTTAAAGGGGGAGGTGCCCTATAAAGCAAGACTGCTCACTAGGGGTGGGTGGGAGTCGGGGTGGGTAGGGAGGGAACTAACACCTGATTAGGTGTTAGTAGTTTCCAAACCTGAGGAGGTCACTAGAGTTCAGCAACCTACTGTGCTCAAGGAAAGTTCCCCTAAAGCACCAAAAAGAAAGTAACCTTGCTTTAAAAAATATACAAAAAACCCTTTTAAGAGCTCCCAGTCAGAGAGCTAGCAATGTAATATAATAAAAACAAACAAACAAACCCTCAAATCCTTACTGTTCGTTGATCTGTAGAGCCCTAGTTAGGAAAGCCTCAACAGGACAGGGCACTGGAGCCTTTTATGCAGGCCTCAGCTGCACTCAGGAAATCAGGCCCACTAACTCCTGATTAGGTGTTAGCAGTTTCTAAACCTGAGGATGAACATTATCCCAAAATTCCTTTTTATGTTTGGGCAGCTCCTGCTCTGTATCCCTTCTAATACTTTGGGTTTTGGAAAAAACATCTGGTGTGTTTTGTATGGGTGGGAAAGAGAGCCAAGATCGGGGTAAAATGCTTGACATGACTTTGGGAGCAAGGTGGGGTTAATTTTCCAGAGCTTTGACAGTATTATAAAGTGGCAGTGGTGAGGATGCTGTGAGTGTTTTATCTCTGCCCCCAGGAAGTTCGCTGGTTGCCCCTAGAATTGGAGACTCTGGCCCCGTGATCTGTTTTTGAATTGATTGCAGATGGGGAAGACGGGAGACATCCATTTCTCGGACCACTGGTGTGGCAAGGGAGGGGTTGTGCTAAACAAGGAGATCTTCCTTCACCAGTCACAAAATGGTCCTGGCTGAGGGACTTTTGCTCCTTTTCTACTCCTGAGTATAGTTCATTTCTGGAGTTCATAGAAAAGCGGGGACTTGAGACTTTTGGGGACTGGATCAGGCGGGCAGGGGAAGTGGAACAAAAGGTGGGCAGGCAGGTCCTGTGTTACAAATATTTTCAGGTGCACAACTTCTTGCTAAGGCAAGAGGTTAAGGTTTGACTCTGATGTGAGCTGATGGATCTCGAAAATATCTTATTTAAGGGGAAGGGAGCACAAGGCATTCTTTCCAAATTATATAAAAGCCTAGACCAGGAAAGGGGGGGGGGGGGGAAAGGGCTGCCATTTCACACTTGAGGGTGGCATCAATGGTGTGGGCAGAACCTAGAAGAGAGTACTTGGCACCGGATACATGAGGGGATCACTAAGTGGACCCTAGTTACATCATGGAAGCAAACCCAGCTGCAGCGAGTGCATAGGGCCTACATCTCCCCACAGCAGATTGGGAAGGCATGAGCAATGGCAAATAAATGGTGCTGGGGGGAATGTGGGAGGGAGGGTTATTTCTTCCATATTTGGTGGGACTGCCTCATGTCACAGCATTACTGGCAACTGGTTCTTCAGGAGGTAGAAGATATTACAGGGGACTCAATCCCCTTTGACCCTATTGTAGCGCTATTAGACCTCAGGATAGAGAGTAATCAGACATGTCTACAGGCCAAGCTGCTCCTGGCTGCGAGAGTAGCCCTGGCTTGGCGGTGGAAATATCCACAAGGTCCAGGATTGAATGATTGCAGGCAAAAAGTGGGAGAGGTCTTCTGTTTTGATAAAATCATCTATGGCTTGCAGGGTAAGGTTTGGAAGTGGGATAAGGTGTGGGAGCCATATGTTCGAAGAGGGATGGATTGGGTGGAGGAAAGTGAGAGTCTGAAAGAGAATGGGGGAGCGACTGGAGATGTGAATGAGGAGAGCGCACCACTCCACATAAGGGAGGCATGAGGGGGAAGCACAGTACAGCTATTTTATTTATTTATTTTATTTATTTAATGTTTTTCTATACCGCACTATTCGTCTTCAGTGCGGTTTACAAGGAACAGGTTTGTACAATGTGGAACAGCCAAACATTGAACTTACATCAAACAAGGAATTTAAACATGGATAACAGGTGAACTTTATACACTATATACAAAAGGGGATTGCATCATAGTTGAATTTATGATACAAGCTCTAAAAGGGCTGATTAAGTGCGGAGGAAAGTTATCATAGGGGATTGGTTAGGCGGCGTTGGGTTGAGAGACTGTAGGATCATGTGATATTGTCTAGGTGATGTTGTCGGAGTTACAGAAGTGTTGTAGAAATAGGTGGTGCTTGAGGGCTTTTCTGAATTGGGGGAGGTTGTTTATGGTTCGGATTTCTGTTGGGAGGGAGTTCCAACATGAGGGGGCAAACAAAGCAAAGGCACGGTTTCTGGTGGAGTTGTTGCATTTTGTGATGGCTTTTGGGAGGAGGATGGTATTGCAGGATGTGGTTCTTCTTAGTCTGTTGTCTGGGGTAGGTTGGATCAGATAAGACAGGGTAGTTGCGGTGATACCGTTAACCGCTTTAAATGTCATGGTTAGGATCTTAAATGTGATCCTGTATTGGACGGGGAGCCAGTGAAGGCTCTTCAGAATAGGGGTGATATGGTCCCTACGAGACGCTCCATAGAGGGTTCTAGCTGCGGTGTTCATCGCAAGCTGCAAGGGATTTGTCGAGTTCTTTGGGAGGCCAAGTAGGATGGAGTTGGCGTAGTCGAAGTGGGGCATTATTATGGCCTGGAAGACTGTTCTGAAATCATTTGGTTCCAGAGTATTCTTTATGAGGCATAGTGTCCGTATTTTATGGTAGATTGTTCTGATGGTATTGTCTACATGCGCATGCATGTCAAGGTGCTGATCGAGTGTTACGCCTAAGTATTTGATCGTTGTCTTGGAGATGAGCTCTGCGTTGTTCACCTTGATTGAAGAGGGGGGAGTAAATGACTGGTCTCTTCCAATGAATAAGACGTCAGTCTTTTTTAGATTTATTCTGAGCATTTGGTTGTGTAGCCAGTCTGTGACGGCGTTGAAGCAGGAGGAGAGCTGGTCAAGGTTTGGATGGTCTAGGTCTATTCGGGTGAACATTAAGACATCGTCAGCATATACTAGGCAATTGATTTTAAAGGACCGGATAAGGCTGCAGATGGGCTGCATGTAGATATTGAATAACAGGGCTGATAGGGATGAGCCTTGCGGGACGCCTTTTTCCAGTGGGAAAGGGTCTGATAATGAGGATCCGGAGCGGACATGCTGCCATCTGTTACTCAGGTAAGAGGCGCACCATGCTAGAGCGTTGCCATGGATGCCCTTCTCAGCAAGGCGGGAGAGGAGTATCTTGTGGTCCACAGAGTCGAAGGCGGCTGCGATGTCAAGAAAGATGAGGGCGAAACCCTTTCTAATGTTATCGAGCCCAATTGTGAGGGAGTTGAATAATGTAGTCAGAAGGGTATCCACTCCATGGGACTCTCTGAATCCATGCTGGCAGTAGTCAAGAGGAGCGTTGTTTTCGATGTGATGGGTCAGTTGCTGTTGGACTGTTTTTTCCATGATTTTAGCTAGGAGCGGGATGCTCGATATAGGCCTGTAGGAATCCATCTTTGAGGGGTCGAGCGTTTTGTTCTTCAGTAAGGGTCTTATTGAGGATTGTTTCAGGTTCTGTGGGAATATCCCTGACATGAAGGATGCTCCTATTAGTTTGGCGAGGAAAGGGCTGAGGTCTGATTTTAGCGCTTTTACCCATTGTGCCGGGCACGGGTCACTTGGAGCCGTGGTGGTGTTTATGCATGTGATGGTATCTTGGATCTCCCTTGCTGTTGGGGGGGAGAAGGAGTTAAGAATGTGAAGGTTGTCTGCTGTCCCATTTAGAGGGGAGGAGTATGAAGGTAGCATGATCGGATCTTCTGGGGGGTGGTAGTTTACAGGGGCAATGTGTTGGCTCGTCTTTGAGCGAAGGTATTCCGCATATTCCTGAGGGTCGGGCGACTTTGTTTGGTTGGAGGAGGGCTCCTTTGCCAGATTCTTGACCAGATTGAATAGCTCTCGCGGTTTGTTTATGGCTCTCAGTAGGACATCTGAGTGGTATTGTTTCATTCTTGTGGATACGGCTGTTCTGTGAGCGTCGAGGTGGGTGTTATATGCTTCTTGGCTCTCAGTTGTCCTTGACCTGCGCCATCGTTTCTCGAGTTGACGTAACTGCTGGAGGGACGTTGTCAGTTCAGATGAATACCAAGGTGCTTTTTTCCTACCCCTGTAGTTTTTCTTGGTAATTGGGACGTTGTTTACTGCGTTGAGGGACTTGTTCCATAATGTTATCATGTCATCGAGGTTGAGGTCAGGTATTTCAAGGATAGGGCGCACTCTCTCCATAACCTCCTGCTCGTTGAATGGGTGGTAGCGTGTCTGAGTATTACTGGTGTTGTCAACTGGGGTGGGAGGGTAGTTAGAACCATGGAGGGAAGGCAGCGAGAATCTGATCAGGCTATGGTCAGACCATGGTACTGGGCTCAGTGAGAGATTGAACTTGTGAGAGGGATAGTTGGCTATTTGAGGGGCAAATATCAAGTCGAGGATGTTTCCCTTGATATGAGTGGGGGAGTTAACAAGTTGGGTGTATCCTAGTGCTTTGAGGGCATCAAGGAAGGCTATGGCTTGGGTGTCTTGCAGTGCGGGGAGGTTAAAGTCCCCTAATACCCAGTTTGCTGTACGGGGTTTGCTAGGGTTGCATGCTAGGTCGACAATTACTGAGAGGTCATCAGGTATTGGGGAAGGTGTTCTATATAGCAGGTTGATGGTGTGGTTCTTGTTTGCTATGGATATGTAGTCGAGATGGGGGGAACTGTTGGAGGTGATGGGCTGGAATTGTAGACTTTCCTTAGTGAGGATGATTACTCCACCCCCTGTGCGGTCTGTCCTGTGACATGAGTGTATGGCAAAGGTAGGAGGGACGTGTTGATGGAGGAGGACAGAGTCTGCGGCAGACATCCATGTCTCTGTGATGCATAGGATGTCGAGATCGTGTTCAGCTAGCATAGCGGTAATGGCAGGCCATTTCTTGCGGATGGAGCGGGAGTTAATGAGTGCACACTTCAGGTTATGGGGTGGGATGTGAGTCTCAAGTTTGGGTGGGAGGGTCTGTTGGATGGCGACGTAGATGAGATGGGGGTGTAGGGCTTGCCCATGTCTTTCAGGTTGCGTGTAAGGAGGTATGTGCTGTCTCCTCCATGCGTTATGTAAGACAGGGATGGAGTTATAGGTGAGGGCTTGGGAGTGGTGAAAGAGGGCAAGAAGCATGCAATAGGCTGCAGGGTTATGTAGTGAAGTTGATGATGTGGGTGGGATCATGGTGCAGGTGTGGGACGGAGACTACTGACAACAGTATAGTAGTAATAGAGCAGAGACGAGTTGCAGTACAATGGTAGCTTATGCTGGCAGTGAGGTTACTGGTAACAGTATGATAATTAAGTAATTAGGTATCAGTATGGCTGGTGGCTATATATGTAGATGTTGGTTTATATTATGTTGTTAAGTGCTAAGAGACTGGATATAAGAGAATAGATGCTGGTGCCACAGTAGGACTATGGAGTATTTATTGCAATTGGTGGCAGGATAAGGGTCAGGGGCGACCTGGATTGAATGGGATTAGACTCACTAGATTGTATAAAGCGGCATCCGGCTGTTTATATGGTATGTATTGGTCTTTTCCAGTTAATAAAAACATTATACAAAACAAAATGTAGATTTAGCTCATGTTTTTTCAGTAATAGTTCAAAGGGAATCATGTTCAGGCACAGTATACATTTTCCTGTCTCTGGAGGGTTTACAATCAGTAAATTTGGCCTTGAGGCAATGTGGAGATCACAAGAAGTGTGTGTTTTATCAAATACATGCATATGCTCAATTTCTTCTGCCACATACATGTACAAAGTTACTTCTGCCTCAGAGCAGGTATACCATTGTGTGGACATTTTCTGATAGGCTTTTTATTCGTAAATCAAAAATACAAAACCCCCCAAGTATCAGTAGTACCAAAAAATCCACTGTAACAAAAAACTGGTCAGCCCCTATCCCAAGAAATATGTATATAAAAAATATAAACTTTTTGTCGGAGGAAGCCAAGGGAAGCTAGAAATGTAGTCTAGCCACACCAGATGGCAACATCCTTTTTTTTAAAGACCAAGTATTTATGCATAGGACTTAGCTTAGAACTCCGGTGAAAGTTTCCAGGTATTGAATATTAGCTTCAGCAACCCAAGGCTCAACACCAAGTCCAGTAGATAAAGCGCACCGGAGTTCTAAGCTAAGTCCTATGCATAAATACTTGGTCTTTAAAAAAAAGGATGTTGCCATCTGGTGTGGCTAGATTACATTTCTGGCTTCCTCCGACAAAAAGTTTATATTTTTTATATACATATTTCTTGGGGTAGGGGCTGATCTGGTAGTTTTTTATTTGTAAAGCCACATAAGTGCATATGGAGTGGAGTGGAGGAGTGGCCTAGTGGTTGGGGCAAGGTACTTTAGGCCGGAAGGTCACAGGTTCAAATCCCACTAGAGGACAGCAACCTTGGGCCAGAAGGACTGGGGGTTTCTAGTCCCACAGGTGCTCCTTGTGGTCTTGGGCAAGCCACTTAACCCTCCATAGCCCATGTTCCCTGTAAAATAGTTATCTCCAAGTTATAATGCCCTGTTCAATGTAATTTCAGTTTGTTCAATGTAAACCACACTGATGCAGAATAGCACAGTATATAAGAGAATATAAATAAATAAAATGATGCCCTGTCTAGGCACTCTATTATAAAAATTATGCTTTATGTATAAATGGGTCATAGAAAACAGGCAATTCACTACGATACCTGGCATGCCAATCGCCACATGATAATGAAAATCACAAGAAACCCTTTTTGCTCATCTGGATAGAAGTCAAGAACACACATTAACAGCTCAATTACCTTAGAAACATGGTTAAGACATTTAACTTAAATCCTGCATTGGCTTTATGTTAAAAACATCACTACATATGAGATATGCCTGTTTGTTTGTGAAGGGTCATAATATCTTTATATGTTTTTAAATGATTTCTGTATCACATATAAATCTGTTTGGGGGCATATTCAGCGGATATTCAACAGCAGAAGATATCCAGTTTCCACCTCTAAATATCTAGGCTTTCTGGCCACCCACACCACTCTCCAATTAGTGACGACATTCAGCCATTAACCAGATAGTGCAAAGTGGTTCAGCTATCCTAACTTAAACTACTTACAGTGAGTTATCCAGTTAGCAGCTGAATATTGCCGCTAATTGGATAGCAGCTGACACCTCCCCCACTCTGCCCAAAGACCACCCTAGTTTCAACTGGGTGTAATTTCAGTGGGTCTGTGCAATAACCAGTTAATAACGATGAATATCACACCGACCGCAGGTTAGCAGGCTATAATGTTTTGAATATGTCCCCCCGTTGTTTCTCAGATAGAGCATAACAGTGTCTAATAACTCAAAAACTTGAAGTTAGATTGTAGCAGCAGAGCGCAGACAAACCAATGATACCAGGAGTCTGTTCAGAAGGTCCAAATCATTTATTTGTGCACAAGTCTCAAGCAGAATCAAATTCAAAATGGCTGAGCAATGGCTGTTAGTAAAACAACAACTTTTATAGACTTTTTCTCCATTCTAGGTATAGGAAAACATTTCATTGGTCCCGGTAACCTCCCGTACCCCTTCTATTGGTCCCGGTATTGATAAGTCTATCCAATTATGTCCTTTGACTGGGCTTAGCACCTGCTCACCCCCCTTCTAGTCCCAATTACAATGGTCAGTTCACCAACTTCGTTACTTTTCTCCTCCAAGGCCATTTAACTAGTTAGCACATGTGGGGAAGCAGGGCACTGTAACCTTTCTGTCAGCAGTTTTAATTAAATTCTTTGCAGCTGTACTTTCTTATCAGTGGTATTTAAACTTATTTTTCTATATTTTCTGAGTTTCAATTCTGCTCAGCTAAGCTGATTATGCTTTGCTAAGTTTCGTTTGTACAATAGCAGCATATTGGGGGATGTGCAATTCCTATGGGCCTCTCCACAGGCTTCATTTACAGGTCAAGCTTGTTAGGCCTGTCTGCTCATTTCAGACACCATGGATCATAGGCCTTCGCCTACCACATTCCCCCCTTTGATTAATCTCACCCTATTACTTAATAAGGTGTGAGAGTTAAATCATTCAATTGGATCATACCATGGTCGGAGGATCCCGACTATATGCAGGAGGACTAGGATGCCATAAGGCTATGATCTTAGTTGCGGTCTTCCGCTCAACTGTATTCTCAATAACAGTGTTGATAGAACGCATACAACATGGAATTATACATGGTAATAGCAAAAATACAGCAAGGAGTAGCCTAGTGGTTAGAACACTGGCTTGGTAACCAAGCAACGAGGGTTCAATTCCCGCTAGCACTCCTTGTGGCCTTGGGCAAGTCACTTAACCCTCCACTGCCTCGGAAGAAAGGCCTGGCAATCTACTTCCGGTGATACTGCCAAGAAAACCCAGGAGCTTCTGGGTCGCCAGGAGTCAGAACTGACTCGAAGGCACACATTGCATTGCATCAGGAAAGTTTTAAGTCCTCCTAGCCACGAGAATATAGAGGCAAACCAGTTAGGAAAATGCAATCCATGCCAAGTCTGTACTGGCACGTAAGCTTGTTTTCGCATATTTTTAGCAATTTCTTCAACTACTTGACCTTTATCATCGATCTTCAAACAACAATTGGTTAAATTCAATTTTCCGCATACTCCTCCGTCAGCTGCTAATAGATAATCTAGTGCTAAGCGATTTTGATATATAGCAGTGCGCATCTGTGTGCTTTGTCTAGCTAAAAGTGTGAGTGCTTGGCTAGTCTCATTGGTTATTAATTCAACTACTGCTTGTAAGCGGATAATTTGATTAATCATATATACTGGGGTCCGATAGCCCCACATACCATCATCATTCCATGTGGCCGGTCCATAATAGGCAATGATTCGCTCGGGTGGCCAATCATCACCCTCCCATTTTTCCCACTTGCCTATCTGTAGAGGTGCTCTCTTCTGTCTGAGCGCTCTTTTCTGTCTTTGAGTATATACTGGGTATCCTAATTGTTCTCCATGTTCTGTGGGTAAGAGAAAGAAAGAAGGTCTGATGGTCCCTAAGACACATGCCCCTCCCCAGTGTATAGGGAGTCTGGCATATGCCCTGGTTCCACATATCCAATACAAGCCAGGTGGGGCTTGCCAGGCATGGGGTTTGGCAAGATTATTCCATAAATCAGCAAGCTCAGGGAATTTTGCTAATGGATTAGGGGGTTCAGGTTCTTTGGCTCCTGACCACCAGGTCGTCTTTTTCGTGGTGTCATTATAAAACTTTTGGCTGAGACAGACCAGCTGTCCCACTGGTAGATTGAATTGAGGTCCAGTTCTGGCATAACAGAGACGTCCAACTATTGGGTGTGCTAATACCCATTCGCTGGTAGTCTTATGTAATTCAGTATGATTGTAAGTCATGGAATAATTCAACTCTTGGGCTTCCCATGGCCACTGGTCACCCATTTGTGTCCCACCACAAAAGTAACAGTCTGAGATATGGAGACTGGATACTACTGCTCCAGCTAATTCTAAGAATAAATTCTGGGAGGGATGGGGAATATCAAACTTATTCTCATGCATGGTTTCATAGAAAGTGTTATGGATATGGTACCTGGATGATCTATGGGCTTGGGTATTTAATCTTATATATACTATGGTTCCTGGATCTGATCCAGATCCTGCAATTCGTAGGCCAAATTTATACCCTTGCTTCCATGCACTGGGGTTGCGTATAAACAACTGTAATGGGTTACAGGCACCTTTCTTACATTTTGCTATATCCTTGTCGTATGGCTTAGTTAAGGCAGCCATTCGATTGTCTCTGGTATTTTCTATCATACCAGTTTTCCATGTGGCATAGAAAACACATGCCCATTTCGGGCAATAGTAATCCGCAACTGGGGCTGTACTGTATTCATTTGCTAAAACTCTTTTACCTGTACACTCTCCCCATCCAGTGGTTCCCTCGGGACACATATATTTGTCATTGTGTGAGTAGGTTTTTTCCCAATTACCACACTTGGAACGACTATCTCTATTTATGGCATCACAAGCATCAAAATACAGAAAAGCAAGCTGCGTAGGATCAGTGAGTGGGGGTGTGGCATTAAGCAGAGGTCCATCCGCATCATTCCATCGTATTTCTAAAGTGTAATAGGATGGATTCTGATGTGGGTTGAAACAAACTTTAGTTTTCCCTTTGGTGCAAACATTTAGTTCAGTGGTGTTATAAATACACCGAGTCACTTTACCAGTGCAAGTATAGTAAGAATGATATAGCAAAGTCTGAGTTACTTTCATTCCAGTCCGAGTGGAAGTAATGCAAGCCGTACATGGAGGCAAGGCACAAGTCAGTTCAAGGCCTCCTAGGCAGGCAACCAGGACAAAGTAAAAACAAAGATGCATGTTGATTGGAGTTCTTCTGAATCCTCACTTGAAAATCTTGATCTCGACGTCCTTGTTTTGGCACAATGCTGTCCCGTTTGCTAATGAAGCAATTCAACGGGTGTCGAATGTTGATTGAAGATCCTCACAATGTCCGTCGTATGCCAACTAGCTTATCAATTTCAGTTGGCTCTGATTATCTGTCAATCAATATAGTATCAAACAGTGTGCAAAACCGCACATATGAGGTTTGTTTGAGCTAAATCTTGCTGTATTGGGAACAGCAATCCTCTTCGAAAGACTTGGCTACTGCAACTATGGTTGTTGGGATGATCCCAAAAGTGTCTAGGTCACTGGTTGCCGTCTCAAGGTAAGTCGCAAAGGTACATCAGGATGCTGTACTGCTGTCCACTGCTCGGGTTCTGGAACGGCTGCAGGCTTGACTCTGCTGTGGTGGATCCAGGAATCGATTTCTGCTACCTTTACTGCAGTTGGGGTAGACAGGATGACGGTGTACGGTCCCTTCCAATAGGGTTCCAACGGTGTCTTCTTCCAATCTTTGATCCACACCGAGGTACCAGGCTGGTAGGGATGCAGGGGTTCCGTCAAGTTGATAGGCAACTGGTCCTGTATCCACGTATGAAGAGTCTGTAGAACAAAACTAAGAGCTAGAAGTTCTTGTCTGGTTATCTCTGAACCAATTTGCGTTAAATTACCCTTAATTCCCTGCACTATTGGTGGGGGTTTACCATACAAAACCTCAAAAGGGGAAAATCCTGTTGACTTTACAGGGGCTGAGCGTATTCTGAGTAAAGCTATTGGGAGTACTTGGGGCCACTTCAGGCGAGTCTCCTGACAAAGCTTAGACATTTGGGCTTTCAAGGTGCGGTTCATTCGCTCAACTTTCCCTGAACTCTGAGGTCTATATGCAGTGTGAAGCTTCCATTGTATCTGTAGGGCTTTTGCTAACTGTTGAGTGATCTGAGACACGAATGAGGGCCCATTATCTGACCCTATTACAGCTGGAATTCCAAATCTAGGGATAATCTCTCTCAGCAATACTTTGGTGACTTCTCTGGCTTTTTCAGTCCTGGTGGGGAAAGCTTCCACCCACCCAGAGAAGGTACAAACTAATACTAACAAATAGTGGTATCCATTTGCTTTTGGCATTTCAGTAAAATCAATTTGCAGGTGGTGCATAGGGGTTACACCTCCTGACTGAACTCGGGGTGGTGGTGTGGGGCCCTGTTTGGCATTATTCTTGGCACAAATTAGACACTGGCGTGCTACTGAAGCTGATAGGGTTGCCAACATAGTAATGCAAAAATGTGGTCTGAGTGCTTTTTCCATAGCACTTTTTCCATAATGTGTGGCTTGATGGAAAGCCTTGACAAAGGCTGGTCCCAACAATTCAGGAATTACAATTCGTCCTGGGGATTGACTGCCCTCTGCTGGTGGCAGCTCAATCCACCCATCCTTCATCACTCCCTCTTCCTTAGTACAGTAGTACTCCAATTCTTTGGAGGTATATTGGGGTGTCCATAAATTGAGGGGTACTGGAAACAATGCTGCCTGCATTGGCATGGCTTGCGATGAAATTTGTCCTGTCATGGCTGCTTGTCGTGCTGAGGCATCAGCGAGCCTATTTCCTTTGGCAACATCTCCTTTGCCTGCTTGATGTCCTCTGCAGTGCATGACAGCTACACGAGTTGGGGCCCATACTGCATCTAGTAGCATCAATATCTCCGGGCCATATTTAATTGATTTTCCTCCTGACGTGATGAGCCCTCGTTCTTTATAAAGAGCTCCATGAGCATGCAGAGTGGTGAAGGCATATTTAGAGTTTGTGTATATGTTTAACACGGGTTTTGCTCCTAATACTTATGCTCGGGTAAGTGCAATTAATTCTGCTTTCTGGGCTGATGTGCCTGATGCTAAAGCTGATGATTCAACTACTTCATACTGGGTGACTACTGCATACCCAGCACAACATCGTCCATTGATGATGAGACTGCTTCCATCCACAAAGTAGGTTTGATCAGGATTCTCTAGGGGCACATCTGTTAGGTCTGGTCGACTTGAGAAGACAGTTTCCATGACTTCTATACAATCATGCTCTGGCAATTCTTCACTGACAGGTAACAATGTAGCTGGGTTCAAGGCATGGCTCACTTCTAATTGTATCTGTGGATTTTCACATAGCATACTCTGGTATTTCAACATTCGGGAATTGGTGAGCCAATGATTTGCTTTCTGTTCCATGAGGGCAAGTACTGCATGTGGCATAGTGACTCGTAGATTCTGTCCTAATGTGAGCTTGTCTGCTTCACTTACTAACAGGGCTGTAGCTGCAACTGCTCTCAAGCAAGGTGGCCATCCTTTAGCCACAGTGTCCAATTGTTTCGACAGGTATGCTACAGGTCGTTCCCAATTTCCTAATTTCTGAGTCAACATGCCCAAAGCATTCCCTTGTGTCTCATGTACAAACAAATGGAAAGGCTTGTGGACATCTGGTAGTCCAAGTGCTGGTGATGACATCAATTCTTCCTTTAACATTTTGAAGGCTGTATCCTGCTCAGGTCCCCACTCTAGTGGCGACTTTTCTTCTCCTTTTGTAGCTTCATACAATGGTTTGGCAATTTGAGCAAAGTTGGGAATCCAGATTCGGCAATATCCTGCTGCTCCCAGAAAGGCTCTGACTTGCTTCCTGGTAGTTGGGGTTGGGATTCTGCACACAGCTTCTTTTCTTTCCCTTCCTAATTGGCGGCTTCCTTTAGTCAGACGAAAGCCTAAATATTTCACTTCTTTTTGGCATAGCTGTGCTTTGACTCTGGAAAATTTGTATCCAGCTTCATCTAGTAACTGCAAGAGGTCTTTGGTGGCTTGTATACATTCACTTTCTGATACAGCAGCTATCAGCAGATCGTCCACATATTGGAGAAGTACTCTCTTCCCCGGGGCCACTGGATAGCTTGAAAGGTCTTGGTTCAATGCAGCACTGAAGATGGTAGGTGAATTCTTGAATCCTTGGGGTAATCGTGTCCAAGTAAGTTGGCCCCGTCCTCCAGAGACAGGGTCCTGCCATTCAAAGGCAAACAGCAATTGACTAATTGGGGCTAATCTTATGCAAAAGAACGCATCTTTCAAGTCCAAAACAGTAAAGTGGGTAGCTTCAGCAGGAATTAGTCCTAAAAGTGTGTAAGGGTTTGGCACAACTGGATGTATGGTCTCAACTGCTTCATTCACTCTCCTCAGGTCCTGCACTGGACGGTAGTCATCTGTTCCAGGCTTTTTCACTGGCAAGAGTGGAGTGTTCCATGATGACTGACATACTTTTAGTAGGCCATATTCTAGTAATCTTAACAAGTGGCGGTGAATGCCTTCAATTGCTGCTCTTGGGAGCGGGTATTGCTTGACATGTATTGGTGTAGCACTGGGTTTAAGATTCACAATTATTGGAGCTATATGCTTGGCCAGGCCTGGGGGATTGCCTTCCGCCCATACTCCGGGCGGGGCATCAATGCTCTTTAAAGTTTGTTCAAAATAGGTATCCTGGGCGGATTCATCACTGTAATATCTCCATTCTTCTTCTCGGGGTACAGTAAGCAGCATTATTCCTGCAGGTTTAGTTTGAGGATTTACTGTCATTTGCATCTCTCCTTTTTCAGAAAATGATATTTGGGCCTGTAACTTGGCTAACATATCTTGTCCCAGTAATGGCACTGGACATTCAGGCATATAGAGGAATTGATGAGTTATCTGCTGTCCTCCCAGACTGCATATACGGTTTTGAAGAAAAGGTTTTGTAGCTTTGGCACCAGTTGCTCCCACGATGGTGACTGCTCTTGCGGAAAATGGGGCAATCTTTTTGTCTACTACTGAATGTTCTGCTCCAGTATCAACCATAAAGTTCATAACTTGGTCTCCTATTTGTATTCCGACCATAGGCTCCTGGAGACCTAAAGCGAATTTGGAGCCCGGTCTGTCCTAATCCACATCATCCTCGTCATTGGCTGTTGCGGCCAATGCTTGAATGGCCTCTCCTCTTTCTCGCTGAAATTGTTCTCGATTGGCTCCTCCGCGATTCTGGGGACGGCCTCTTCCTCTTTCTCTCCATTGAGCATTGTTCTCGTCATCCTGATGGGCGTCTTCGAGTTGCGGGCATGTATCTCTCCAATGTCCTTCCTCTTTGCAATAGGCGCATTGGTTCACGCCTAGTTGGGGCCGGCCTTCTCCTCGGCCCCTCCCTCTTCCTCTGCTCCTTTGACTAGGGAAACCTCCCCTTTTCTGTTCAACTATGGCCGCAGCCAAGAAATCAGCTTTCTTCTTCATCTTTCGATCACATTCTTTCTGCCTTTCATTATCACGATTCACATACACTTTATGAGCGACTTCCAGTAACTGAGTTGCATTCATGCCCGCAAACCCTTCTAACTTCTGTAATTTACGTCTAATGTCTGGTTGAGACTGATTTACAAAAGCAGAATTCACCATGCATAAACTTCCTGGTGCATCTGGATCATAGGGAGTATACATTCTATACGCTTCTGTCAATCTTTCATAAAATACTGCTGAACTTTCATCTATACCTTGGATGACTTCAGTGACTTTAGAAAGGTTCATAGCTTTCTGCCCTCCCCTTTTCAGACCTTGCAAAAGGCCTTGGCGAAACCGGGCTAGGGCTCTGGATCCTCTTTCTGTATTTGGATCCCACCGGGGGTCTTTATTTGGGAATTCTCTTTGAGCTGCCTCTCGGTTATCTATCCTTGCATCCCCCCTTTCCCCTGGAGCTACAGGGTTGTCTGCCATCCAATCAACAGCTGCTTTCTTAATTCGTGTCCGCTCCTCTGTGGTAAATAGGGTAGACAGGAGCTGGCGGCAATCTGCCCAAGTGGGTTGGTGGGTTTCCATAATGGTATGCACTAATTCCGTGAGTTCCTGGGGCTTATCGGTATAGGAGGCGTAATGTGACCTCCAATTTAACAAATCAGTAGTGGAGAAGGGCACATACACGTAACTTAGAGGTCCCGCCACCACCTCATTATCCTCATTCCTTACGGGCATTCCCAGGACTTGCCGTAAAGGCATCATCTTAGCAGTGGGGGTCCTTTTTGATCTGAGGGAAATTTTCAAAACTCTCCTAACAGGGGCCTTCTTCTTGTGAGTGCGCTTAGTCTGGGACGTTTTACTTTTAACTGAACTCATACTAACAGTCGTTTTTACACTATCAGCATCACTCAGGGAAGCCTCCTCTTCCTCTTTCTCTTCTGTTCCTGACTCAACTTTCTCCTCAGTCTCAGTGGAATCATCCTCATCATCTGATGGGAGCTTATCTTCCTGTTCTTTGGGTGGTGGGTCTGGGGTTGGGTCCCTCTCCCGCTGTCTCCGGGGCTCTGGGGCGGGACGCGGGGACAGCCTTACTGGGCGCTGGGCTTGGGGCTGCCTAGTTATTACTTCGGGGGATTCAGGATCTGCCAGGACGGGTTTCCGTCTGGATTTCTCACCTGTCCCTGTCTTTTTAGACTGAACTACTTTCTGCATTGGATCTGCTCGTGCTAACATTATTCTGCACTGCTCTTCATAGCAGCGCTTCGCCCAAGGGGGCGGGTTCTCACAAATACTCAACCAGGAATCTATATAGGGGTACTGATCGGGGTGCGCTACTCGCACTTTCTGGTGAACTGACTGAATAATTCCTATATTAAAGGTTCCCTCTCGAGGCCATGTAGGGTCTAAATCGGGCCACTCCCTAGCACACAAAATCTGTAATCGTGGTAAAGTCATTTTAATTCCATAATCTCCTGAATATCCTTCCTTAAAATGTGTGATCATACATTCTAATGGAGTGTTCCTAGTAGACCCCGCCCCTCCGATTTCGATGTGTGCACGCAACAACAGACAGAAGGGAAAAGGAGGGCGGACCGTGGGTAAGGGGTCCTCACGGCCCTAGAAACATATAAGGGGAACGAATAACAAGACAAGACAACAGTCGCTTCCTCCTTTTTACGACCTGGATGCGGTCGCCCGGCCAGGAAATGCGTTACTCAGGAGTCCGCCTTCACTTGGTCCGTGCTGCCAGACCTCTCATTCACACTTCATTCACACAATCATGCTAGCAATGTATCCCAGGAATACAATCCAATCCTGTCTATTCTGACTAGTCTTATTCAAATTCCAAAATACAAGAAGACGGGAGTTTCACCCCGCGAATACTCATGCAGGGTTAATCGGTCCGTCTTTGAGAGGTGATCAAGCTCTCTTACCAAGTTCCAAGTTCAAAATTCAAGATTCAAATGGCAGTACTGCTCTGTCTCATCTGTCTAGACATACCAAATCAAAACTCTACTCACCGGATCCAGTCCTCAAAGTTCCCAAGCAAGCGCATGAGTTGGACCTCGGACTCCCCTCACTCGGGTTCGAGGTGTTGGCTCCAGCCGGGTCCAGCACCCGCCGAGGTCTGGCCAGCTCCCTCCGATGCAAGGGACCGGTGGCGCCAGGGAGCGAGCCCCGTCGGAAGGGCGCGATCCCGGCAGGACCAAACCTGTAGAGGCGGAAAGTCGTGGTATATTGCCCTATATACCCTCTAATACCACACCTTCCCGGCCAACGCACCAAGAATATGTAGCAGCAGAGCGCAGACAAACCAATGATACCAGGAGTCTGTTCAGAAGGTCCAAATCATTTATTTGTGCACAAGTCTCAAGCAGAATCAAATTCAAAATGGCTGAGCAATGGCTGTTAGTAAAACAACAACTTTTATAGACTTTTTCTCCATTCTAGGTATAGGAAAACATTTCATTGGTCCCGGTAACCTCCCGTACCCCTTCTATTGGTCCCGGTATTGATAAGGCTATCCAATTATGTCCTTTGACTGGGCTTAGCACCTGCTCACCCCCCTTCTAGTCTCAATTACAATGGTCAGTTCACCAACTTCGTTACTTTTCTCCTCCAAGGCCATTTAACTAGTTAGCACATGTGGGGAAGCAGGGCACTGTAACCTTTCTGTCAGCAGTTTTAATTAAATTCTTTGCAGCTGTACTTTCTTATCAGTGGTATTTAAACTTATTTTTCTATATTTTCTGAGTTTCAATTCTGCTCAGCTAAGCTGATTATGCTTTGCTAAGTTTCGTTTGTACAATAGCAGCATATTGGGGGATGTGCAATTCCTATGGGCCTCTCCACAGGCTTCATTTACAGGTCAAGCTTGTTAGGCCTGTCTAGGGTTGCCAACTGGCCGGTTTTCAGCCGGCCTGGCCGGTTTTTCCATGGCCAGGCCGGTTTTTCCATGGCCAGGCCGGCTGCCGGCGCAGAGGCAAAACCGGCCCTTGAAAAGCCGTTTTTTTTGCTCTGGCCGCAAGATCGTGAGCGGCCAGAGCAAAAAAAACGGCTTTTCTCCCAACCCGGAGGGCTTCAGAGGGAGCCGGGGAAGCCCGCGCGAGGCCCCGGCTCCCTCTGAACAGCCGCCAGCGTGAAGAGCCTTTACCTTCACGCTGGCGGCTGTTCCTGTGAAGCCGCGATTGGTGGAAAAGGTTAAAGGCAATGCCCTTTAACCTTTCCCAGCATTCGCGGCTTCACAGGAACAGCCGCCAGCGTGAAGGAAAAGGATCTTCACGCTGGCAGCTGTTCAGAGGGAGCCGGGGCCTCGCGCGGGCTTCCCAGTCTCCCTCTAAAGCCTCAGACAGCCGCGGTTTTTGGGGGGGGGGAGGCCAAGGACTGCCTGGGCTGTGGTGGGGGCGGGGGCCTGGACTGGAAAAGGGCTAGGAGGGGGAATTTGACTGGAAATGGGTTGTGATGGGGGGGGGGGGACCTGGACCTGGACCGGAAAAGGGCTATTGGGGGGGGGGGGGAACATGGACTGGAAAGAAATGGGCTGTGATGGGAGGGGACCTGGACTGTAAAAGGGCTATGTGGGGGGGGGGGGACATGGACTGGAAAGGGGTTTTGATGGGGAGGGGGACCTGGACTGGAAAAGGGCGAGGGGGGGACATGGACTGGAAATGGGTTGTGATGGGGAGGGGGACCTCGACTGGAAAAGGGCTATGGGGGAGGGGAACTTGGACTGGAAAAGGGCTGGGGGGGGGGGACATGGACTGGAAATGGGTTGTGATGGGGAGGGGGACCTGGACTGGAAAAAGGCTATGGGGGGGGGGGGAACTTGGACTGGAAATGGGCTATGGTGGAGGGAGGGGGAACTTGGACTGGAAATAGGCTGTGATTAGGGGGGCTAGGACTGCAAATGGACTGTGATGGGGGGGTAGGACTGCAAATGGGCTGTGATGGTGCGGGGGGACTCGGACTGCAAATGGGATGTGATGGGGGGGCCTAGGACTGGAAATAGGCTGTGATGGGGGACTTGGACTGGAAATGGGCTGTGATGGGGGGGCTAGGACTGGAAATGGTCTGTGATGTGAGGGCTAGCACTGGAAATGGGCTGATGAAGAGCTGGAATAGGACTGGAAATGGGCTGATGTGGGGCATGGGAGAATGGGATTAGAAGGGAGTGGATGCTGGGTGGGTCTAGAACTATAAGGGAACTGATTTTGGGGGAGGACTAGAATAGATGGGGAATGAGAATGGAGAGGGGAAAAATATTTTGTGTGGAAGAAAAGTCTATGATGGGCTGGGTATTGGGAGAGTGAGGGGCTTGAGAATGGAAGGGTGAAATTTAAATGGATGATAAAGGAATAAGGAAAGAATTGGGGGAAAGAGCAAAAGGGAAACAATCAGTATGTTAAAGCAGAAATAGAGAGAGAATGGAAAACATCTAAAAGAGAAGAAAGGACAAATGGATAGCTCGCAGAGGACACGAAGAAACCAGAAGAAAGTGACTGGAGCAATTGCAACTGAAAATAAAACGCCCAAACAGAAGGTAGAAAAATACTTTTTATTTTGAATTTATTAGCTGGAATATGTTTGGTCTGGGAAGTGTGTATTGATAACATCTTTGCGTTTTTGTTTAGTGCAAGAGGAAATTACTTTATAGTTTTATTTCTCCAGTGTTGTACATTTCATGTTTGAATTTTGGGGTTCCCAGTTTAATTATTATATGACCAAGGAAGTTAGCCTACACGTATCCTCGGTAATTTTTGTGGGTGGGGCTGGGGGCGGGGCAGGGGTGGGACTAGGGGCGGAGAATGGGTGGAGCATGGCGAGCCACAGGTGTCGGGTTTTTCTCGGTGAAAAAGTTGGTAACCCTAGGCCTGTCTGCTCATTTCAGACACCATGGATCATAGGCCTTCGCCTACCACAAGATAATAGTAAATTCCATAAAGGTGTGAAAACCTGGCTTTTTCCTGAGCTAGAGGTTAGGCAGGTGGGCTGATGCTGAGCAAGAGTCCTGACTCGTAGGTCAAATGCAGAGTTATTATAGGAATATTAATATGGAGATTTTGCTGGGCAGGCTTCTGCGTGTTTTAACTTGTTGTTTCACTGTGTTTTTACTTATGCATAATTGTACACGCCATTGAAGGAATGATTGTTTTTGAGCCATATAAGAATTTTAAAAATAAACATTTTTTTCTGCTTAACAAATTTGATTAATGCTTCAGCAGTGCAAAGACTTAAATATAGATTTCCTTATCATTCTTCTAGACCAGGCCAGATGAGTGGGTTATACTCCCTTGCCAGCAGGTGGAGGCAGACGTGAGCAACTTTCAGTGATGTTATAACTTGGTTTATCCTCTGATGCAGCACTGAGAGACGCCAGTATTGTCTGCTCCAGCTGGTGGCCGGTTTGTGTACTGGTACAGCAGTGCAGATAGGCCTGACTCTCTTGGTCCATACTAAGCTGCAATGGATGTAGAATTCAGTCC
Source organism: Ichthyophis bannanicus (assembly GCA_033557465.1). Taxonomy (NCBI): domain Eukaryota; kingdom Metazoa; phylum Chordata; class Amphibia; order Gymnophiona; family Ichthyophiidae; genus Ichthyophis; species Ichthyophis bannanicus. Next base: position 233,214,621 of record CM066038.1, on the reverse strand, counting down.
GAAAGAGCACAATGGTCCTTAGCTTCTTGAGCTGACAGCCATTCAGGATAGAGAACTATTTCCTGTGGGTTACTAGCACTCGCTGGGCCAAAGAGGAGCAGGAGAACTGGTGCCTGAGAGGGTTGGTAAGTTGGCCCCACGCTCTCCTTCCCCCTTGCTGTCTTTATCTGCATGTGCCATGTTTTTCTGATTTTTTTTTCTTCTAATTTTATATGATTTTTTTTCTGATTGCTTTTTCTCCCCATTGAATTCAAAGGGATGGATATATTATTCTCTCTGCTGCTTTGAATAAAGCAGCTTCAAATAAAAAAAAAAGAAAGAAAGAAAGAAAAGAAAGGCCTTGTTTGGCAGCTGGGCCTCCCCAGGCTTGTGTGGCATCTAGGACTTCCCTGATTGGGTTTCCCAGTCAATCCGACAGGCCTCAGGATTTACATTTCAGGACTCCCTTTTTGCCATGGCTGTGTTCCTTTTTTAGGTGCCTTATCTTTTCATTTTTTTCATTTTGCCTGCACGGTTTTCAGCTGTACGTCCGATGCAGCCTGTAGTTCCTAGCATTTTTTATCATAGCTGCCATTTTTTGTCCCCATTGTGGCTGCAAAGCCCAGGGTACCTTTTTCCAGCATTCTGGGGTTCCCTATCAGGGGCAGAGTCCCAATGCCATGCCTGTGGTCACTGCTGCTACTTCCATTTTTCCTTTTCCATCAGTGAGCCCCACAGCTACTTTGGATGGCAGCTTGAACCCGGCAAAATTGGAGCATGGTAGAGTGGCACTAGCCACATGCCCGGTTGCCTCTGGGGTTCTCTGGGGCCCAAGGGCCCTACTTGTTGACTGGCTTGTGCTGAAGCTCCTGAAACAGCTCTTGGGCTGTATTCAATTTGGCTAGATGCTTAGCAGCCCCAAGACGACCTGGGGCCCAGGCGCCCCCTCACCCCTCATGGAACTAGAACTCATGAGCACTCTTGACACAAGCAGCTCGAGAGGTCATGGCCCCCACTTTGCTCTTTCACTCCTCCATTCCTCTGGGAGCCACAGCTTTCCCCTCCAGAGGTTGGCTGAAGTTCTAGTCACTGGAAGGTAAGTCTGTAGCTCAGGTCATAGGGCTATGGTCCCTTGTTCCTCAGGTTGCAAGTTTGTTCTCTGTAACACCTAACCTTGGTTGGTTCAAATTGTCATTAAGTCCAGTCTTTTGCCAGATGCTAGGAGACTTGCAATGGACTGCCTAGGTGGCTGCTGCTGCTGTTTAAGGCTGGTTCAGAGTCTCTCCCAGAGGGTGGTGATGGTATTGACCAGTTGGAGTGCTGGCATTAGTCCAATGCTGACTCTGATCTGTGGCAGAGCAGTCTCTCTTACAGGTTGCTTTCTTTCCGGGAGAAAAAGCATGCCTATAGAGACTCCTGATAGATAGTCATAACAGGCCCAAGGGCTCTGGTAAGGCTTGCATTACTCTCAGATGATGGTGAGCCCTTCGGAGCCTCAGGTGCAGTAGGGGAACTCCCTGCAGAGACTCTGGCATGCTCAAGTCACCTCTGAGGTGTCTTAGGAAACCTATAATCCTCTTCAATGGAGTACTAGCAGTTTCTCCCAAAATGCAGCTGAAAAGGATGTAACCCGCTATTCTGGCTGGGCAAACCTATGCCACGTGAGACTAGTAAATCTTTGGAGTCTTTAGGTGAGATTAGAGTTTCTTAGCGCCTTCCAAAAGCCATCTGTCTTCTGTCCCTCAGCTTTCTGGTTCAGGCCAACCTTAAACTTCTAATGCACCTTATTTGAAATATTATAGTGGTTACAGGGTCTCCCTGGTAGAGTCTCCCTGTGGCTCTCTGCTTTAATGGTGGATGTTTGTGGAAGCTCTTTCTTTAATGGCTGGTTTGTTTTCTTTCCATACACCCCATGACAGGGCCAGGGACATTAGGCCTGATACATGCACATCCAGGAAGAGAGGTTCCTTCTGACTTGTTCTGGTCCTAGACTCTGTTGTCTTCAGACTTTGATTCTCTCAATTAGCATGGGATCCTTTGAGTCTGTCACTACATCTGTCAGGTGGTGAATCTTCTTCATCTCCTGGCCCTCACCATGGCATTTGTTCCTTTCCATTGTGGTCAGCTATTTCTCCATCCCTGGATTTTAGGCTGCCTCTTCAGTTCCAGGCCCTGCCTTGGACCTAGACGTGGTTCCCCATACCTATACTAAGGTATTAGTGGTGATAGCATTGCCTTTCTGCAAGCAGAGAGCCTGGCTATGCATACCTGCATCTCTGGCTCAGTCAGTCTCTTTGGTGAAAGCCAAGTACGATGCAGGCCTACTAAGTTCTGGCTGGAAAGACTGGGGTTAGTGATCAACTGTCCTGATTTTCCCCCAGGATTGGGACTATATGGGGGTCAGTTCCATACTTTCCTTTCATGCAATGGAGAGTTGACTCGAACCTCAGATGGCTCAAAGCATGTGATTCTTGGTCGGCTCCACGAGCCTGGATCCCCTCAAGACCTTGGGGGCATGACATCAACTTTGGAACCAGCCCTTTGGTCCAGGGTGCATAGGCACTCATTGCAGAATGTCACAGCTAGAGGGCACTGTGAACCACCTAATTTCAGCTGGAAGTTTTCAGGGCGAACAGGAGGTGCCCCTCTAAAATTCCCCAGCTCATCACCTTGGGGATCTGGTTGAGCTCCTGGTCAAGAGGACTAGTCGAGTTCCCATTATGCGAGGGGAAGGCCACTTCCTGATCACGAGGAACTGGTAGGGCGGCAGCAGTGGGAGCCTTCATTATTCTTATAGAGCTTAGCTACAGCATCAGTTTGTCAGCCTTCTTGCAGCATCTGCCTTGGCTCCCCTGCTCTACTACTCCTGAGATCGCATGGGGCACAGTGAGTAAGTTCCTCCCCCCTTCCCCCCCCGGGTCTGCCGCTCTTCTTTATCTTTTGGGATATGGAGGCTCCGGGCACTTGTACAGCGGGGCTTCCAGCAGGCCGGCAGCAGGGAGAGCCTTTTTATTTTTGCTAAGTGCTCTGAGTCAGTCTCTTGCAATACTGCTTCTGCCTTTGCTCTCCTGCTTCTCCAGGAGGACACAGAGAGTTTGAATTCACCCCCCCCTCTGTTTTGAGCACTGGGTCGCGCTGCCAATTCACAGAGACGCCGTGGTTTTTTCTTTAGTTTGAGACTGCTGTGGCTGCACTGCCCTGCTTTCCGCACTGCTATGTTTCCGTTTCTCTGCTTCCCGCCTTTTTGTTCTGACTGATCCAGCATGTGCGGCAGCCATTTCCTCAGCCATGGGGATGCAACGTCCATTTTAAATGTCAGAGCCGCGTGGCATTCTCAGCCACGGTGGCTGGTTTGGAGTGGGAAAGTTAGCTGTGCAACCTGCGAGAGCCGCAGCATTTTCTTTCTCCTTTTGTGTAATATTATTTCGGGGGAACGTTTTATTTATAGTGCCCTCCTCCTTCAGAAGTGTACTATCTACAGCTACAAGAAATACTTACATCACAGGGGGTGCTTGGTCTGTTCTGCTTACCCTGGTGAGTCTTTATTTACCCGGGGGAGTCTTCTCGCACAGTCAGTAGGCAGAGATTGGGGGGGGGGGGGGTCCCGCTGCTCTGTCACCCCCAGTGGTATCCAGGGTCGCTCCTCCCTGCCTCCTCCTCCCTCAGCCTGCCAATCCTCTGGCTCAGACGCTGCTGCCTCAAAACCCATCTCAGTCTTCTCAGAACCAAGATTCACAACAATTTTTAGTGCTCCTTAGGCTTGGACCCTTGGCACGTGGACCCTGTCATCTCTGGCTTGGAGGCCTGTTCAGTCCACAGAACCTCGCTAGACTCCACGTTGGGGTCCTGGAATTGTTCTCGGAAGGAGTGAGTTCTTAGGAACATGAGGCATCCTCTCAAGGAACTTTTCTTGGGCTGCGGCCGCCTGTGCACCTGATTTCCCAGATGAAGAAGCCTTGTCAGCCGAGGATAGCCTGGGTGCCTCTGACTGGGAGGATGGTGAGCTGACAAGCAAGACAGCACACAGAATATCCACCTGTTCTGCAAGGATGAACTCCCTGCTCTGATTGTTCAAGTAGTGGGCGGCTTACACCTCACCGATCCTCTAGAGCACAGTCAGCCTCAGGCGCTCTCTCAGGCCGATCTGATCCTGCAGGGCATTCAAAAGCCTTTTCCCACCGGAGCTCTCCTGCAGGGCATTCCAAAGCCTGCCAGGGCCTTCTTTTTCCCGCCAGGGCTCTCCTGCGGGGCAGTCAAAAGCCTGCCAGTCTTCCCTTTCCCACCTGGAGCCCTAGCAGATGGTGTCTCAGAAGTGCAATTCGCCTGCTGCATACGGCTCGCCATCTGGGACAGCACTACCGTAGGGACAGCGCTATCTTTGATCTTCAGCGGATCTGGACAGGTGTTTTGCATATCTGAAGATGGCTGTTCTGGTGACTCCCGTCACTAAGCACATCGCTATTCCGGTTGAAGGGGGTGCGGCCCTTTCGGATCATTAGGATAGGAAACTCCACTCAGGCATCAGTTTGTAGAGGTCTGGTGGCCTATGCCCTCCTACATTGCTCTAGCTTTGTCAATGGTCAGCTGATCCAGCCTTTAAGGCGCGCCTCTCTAAACTCCCCTTCCAAGGCAAGTGGCTCCTTGGTGAAGACCTTGACAAGCTTGTCAAGGACCTGGGGGAAGTCAAGCCACAGCGACTATTGGAAGGCAATCCATGTCCTTTACACACTGCGGAAAGGCCTTTGCTGTGACCTCATGCCGGTCAAAGGTTACAGTCCTTCAAGGAGTTAGGAAAAGATGGGATGCCTACATCACCGCCAACATGAGGATGACTTTTCCCAGCAGTGAGCTCACGTGGCCTTTGATCAATGGTTTCTCAACATCGTCAGCCAAGGCTATGCTCGTCCATCCAAGAAGCCTTCCTAGTTTCGCCCAGCGGAGCGTCCCGAAAGACGATAGCCATACAATCCACCCTCCAATGTCTGCAGTTTCTTTGAGCCATTCAGCTGGTCCAACTCGCAAAGAGGGACTTTGCTCGTTATTCCATTTACTTTGTGGTATCCAATAAGGAGGGGTCCTTTCAGCAGAGTCTGGGTCTCAAGAAGGTCCATTGGGCCCTTCATGTACCGGTTTTTCACATGAAAATGATATGTCCAATAATTCAAGCAGCCCTTATGGGATAATTCCTTGCCTCGTCCAGCCTAGCGGAAGCATATTTACATATTCTTCTCCAGGAGGATCACCAGCGTTTTCTGTGCTTTGGATCTCAGGCCATTGGCACAGAATGCCAAGACACAGGCCTTTGTCGTTCAGCGGAAGGAGCATGGACGCATTAGTTCAGTCCTGGCCTTTTGCTCCCCTGTTGTGCATGTTTCCTCCTTGTGTCCTGCTTGGGAGGGTTCTCCGTCAGATCAAAGCTCATTCTGGCATGGTGATCTTCGTGTCATGCGACTGGCCTCAGTGGCCGTAGTATGCTGATCCTGTTTGACTAACCCAATCATCTCACTTCCTCAGAAAGGTCTCTTGCGGCAAGGTCCAATCACCATGGCCGATACTGCTCCCTACTCACTTATGAACTGGCGCTTGAAAAACTCTGGGTGAGTTATAGAGATCACTCGACACAGGTAGTGGCTCTCCTGTCCAAGGCAGGACGGCCCATTACATATTTAGTCTACACGAGAATGTGGCATCCTTGAGTCTTGGTGCTTTTGGCAGCTCCTTTCAGATCCTGGACATTCTGTAATTCCTTCAGAACGCTCTCAACTCTGGTCTGGCCCTAAGCTCTCTCTGGGTTCACGTCTCTGCATTAACCTGTTTGAAGGACGCTCAATTGTATCTCCTGCAGAAGTTGCTAACTTTCTCAGGGGTATGTGGGTGCTTGGTCCTCAGGGCCTTATTCGGGCATCCTTCAAGCTGCTCAAACATGTCTCATTCTGGGACTCGTCCCACAAGACGGCATTTCTAGTAGCCATTAATCTTGGCCAGGAAAGTCTCCGCATTGTGTGTCCCTCTGGGTGCTGCCTTCTTTCCTGCCTAAGGTGGTTACACCTTTTCACTCAAACTGGATGATTTTGTTTCCTGCCTTTCAAGAAAACAATGTGGACATCAATATAGGACTTCGCACCATAGATCTCAGTAGGGTGCTACGGTGCTCTCCGGGATCACCAATTCCTTTCGCAAATCCGATCTCCATTTGTACTGTTTGCGGGGCCTCATAAGGGCCTTGTGGCCTCCACAGCCTCCATTACAAATGGCTATGCACAACCATTGAGTTGGACTACATCCTCCAGGGTAAGCTGGTGCCCACTCTACCCGGTCTCAAGCAGCACCATGAGCAAAGGGCTCACAACCTGGGCACCGTTGCCTTGATCTCCAAGCGTGCGATGCAAAGCAATTTGGTGCCAGTGTGGTGGGTTAGCTTGGGTACTTCCCATTTGTCTGGACTGGTCTAGCAGAATGATTTGGAAGGAGAAATTTCACTTACCATTAATTTCCTTTCCTGGAATCCTGCTAGACCAGTCCAGGAATCACCCGTTCTGGGTACTTTTCGACAGCCTATCAAGTAAAATTAACTATAATCTGTAGTTCTGGCCGTTGCATGAGAGCAGCACTCAGTTGTTCGGGTATCATGCCTTAGTCAATGACTGTTTCATGGCTTTGTCAGAGCATACTGAGGGCAACCTCTAGGGGTACAGCTATATGTCTACCAGAGCTCAACCAATCAAGCTTATGGTAGTTTTTCTCTGTCTCCAACATCTGCTGGCAGGGGGACTTAACCCATTTCTCTGGACTGGTCTTGCAGGATTCCAGGAAAGGAAATTAACGGTAAGTGAAATTTCTCCTTTGTGTCCTGGGACCTCTTATTTCTACGGGGGCTGCTGTCCATACCACATAAAACATTCCCACACAACATGCAGATAAAGAACTAAGGGGGGGGGGGATATTCATTATTCTGAAAAAGTAGCTGTAAATTGAATCTGGATATTTAATGCTGGGGTCATATCCAGCCACCAGCATTGAATATCCTAGTTGGCTAGTTTGTGATTTTGCAATCTGGTCAGCGGCAATATTCAGCTGCTGTCTGGATTGCAAAAGCAGCTAAAGTTAAGACAGCCATTTACCTGTCCTAACTTGAGCTGGTTTAGGATACCCGGCTAGCGGCTGAATATCACTGCTAGCCACTTATCCTTGGGTGCTGCTTCTGCTCCATCTCCGGAATGCCCCGATGCTAGCTCGCTTAGCTTTGGGGCGCTTAGTGGCTGCAATTGGCGATATTCAGACGTGGCTGAATCACAGTGCGTGGCATTTAGGAGGTTTGCAGACCTGTGGTTTCAGTGGCTGCTAAATATCCCTGGTTGCAGCCATAATTACCCCAGCTATAGCCTGCTAGCATCAGGGTGTTCTGCCCAGGGCATGGATTCCAGGGTGCAAATGCAGGCAGGGTAGAAGTGGGCCAGGCATAGGAGGGCATGGATGCATTGGAACATGACAGAGGCCATATAGGGACTGACAAATGACCATGAGGGCCAGGATCCTGTCTCCTAGAGTGACCAGGTCAGGGCACAGGTACCTGGCTGCATCTGAGAAAGCAACACACCTTGTTCATGCCCTGGTATTCCTGTGTCACCATAGACATGGGCTCATGGACCCCTTACTCAAGGCTGACATCCACATCTGTATGAAAACCGTCTATAGTGGCCATCCTGTGTACCTACGTGCGGGGCTGGGCTTAGGGTGTTCCTGTGTCACATAGACATGGGCTCATGGACCCCTTACTCAAGGCTGACATCCACATCTGTATGACAACCAGCTACAGTGGCCATCCTGTGTACCTACATGCGGGGCCGGGCTTAGGGTGTCTCCCGCACTAGGCAGAAGCCCCAGCCGTGCTGTGCTGCCCCCATCCCCCCCACATGCTGAACCATGCTACTCCCCACCCCTGCTGCCATGGGGGGACATGGGTCAGCTCAGCAGCAGACCATGTGCTTTGGCACATATGGCCTGCCACTTCTGACTCCCCTCTGACTTAACTTTGGGGGGGGTCAGAAGCAGCAGGCCATGTGTGCCATGGAACATGGCCTGCTGCCCACAGAAATCTACCATCCTAGGCAGCCACCTAGCCCGCCTTGAGGATGGGATGGCCCTACCTACACCATGTGGTCAAACCCCTCTCAGAGTTGTCCTCATGGGCTATGTTCTCCACCCACTGCTCCCCCCCCCATGCCCCCCCCAGCCTTATGGCATGACTGACAGATGCACGGCACCACCTTCCACTTCAGTCTGGACAGCAGGGTCCTCGATCATGTTGCCAGTCCCCTGCGCCATCTGACAGGTTAGATGCCCTAACCTTTACAGACACGCTCATTTACTACTGCATGTGATGCTCAGCACAGCTACCCATTTGGAGAAACTACCCATGGGCCAGATAGGTCACATGCCCAACCATACAGATGTAGCTAACCAATAGTGTGGCAGAGGTGGCTAAGACCCTCATCATGAGAAGTGGCCCCCATGTTAGCTGTGCTCATCATTGGGGATGGCAGACATCACATGCTATACCATACTATCCCATGCACAGGGCTGAGTACCACAGTCACATGACAGTGCTTGCAGCAGGCTCATGCATGAACTCTTCCCCAACACTGTGAGGACTGTGCCTAGTGGTGGGCCACAGTGATTGAGCTCTAGGTGGTTCTCAACCAATCAGGCCCTTTGTGGATGTGGGACTCTATTGCTTGGCTTACATGGCCTACAGGTGCTGCACATGGTGTTTGCCTACTATGTCCCCAGTATGTTTCCAGCAGGCCACTGTATACAGTGAAGTGGCTGTGGTACTGGACTGTTGAGCACTCCTGTCATGTAAATGGCCAGTTTGGTCACAAGGCAGTGCAGAGATATTCCATGTGAAGGGCTACAAATGCAGAATAATTCATTTACTGGTTTCTGGCATGGCCAGTGCATAACTTGTATATCCGATTTGCACTGTTTTCATAGATAGCCGCTTATCTTTCACAATCTCCCCATGTTATTGTGCTGCCTGGTTAACGCCACCACTGGCAGCAAGGCTTGGCTCCCATATTCATTTTTTCAGTGGTTGACTCTTACGTGGGTTAGTCTTGTAGTTTTGCGAGGGGAGTGGTCATGCTAGGACGTCATATCTGTGCATTTTGTAAACCTTATGTGGGTAGCATCTCGTCCCATTCCCCTTAGCATGAAGCCATGACAAAAGTCAATGAAGAGGTCATGCAAGGCAAACTTCTCTCCACTGAGACCTCCATTACCCTGGGTCTCATTATGTGCAACCATGCCACCCTCTTCACCTCTGAGGATGCGAGTTCCCAGCAGTGGGGCTGGCAGGATATTGCCCACAGGGTTAATGCAGTCCACCACCATAATCATGATGTGGAGAACATCAAGAAGAAGTGGTGGGTTGTCAGGCATGCTGCCAAGGAGAAGAGGGCCAATAACAGTAGGCTATCACCTGAGCGCCAGCAACCCCTGAGTACCCTGGAGGAGCAGGTCCTTCACTTCATGAAGGATACGGTAATCTCTGGTGTCACCGGCTATGATAGCAACACCACAGCCATACGGGATGGTGAGTGGATCATGCTTCCTAGCTGTTTCTTGATAGGGGTCTTACAAAAGCTGTGTGTGTGACTGTGGCATGGACACCCAGTGGCACATCAGGGCATTCACCCATGGCCCCATACCTGCAGAGTGGGTTGCTACTTGTGTGATGGGGGTTTACACCTCCACACTTGATGTGATGCCATGTTCATGTCTGCAGAGGTGTGAGGGACTGCAGGCCTGGCAACAGTGTGTGACACCATGCCCTGGGTACCAGCGCTATAGGCAGAGGTATGCAAATAGTATTATATATCTTCACTCACATGTATTATGCTCCTTAGGGTGTACCAGGTTGTTGACTGGCGGCTACTGTGATCATATTGTGGGACAGATAGGCACAGTGGTGGCGGGTGTGCACATATGTTTATTGGTTTTACTCTTCCTGTATATATTTGGAGCCATAGATACCTATATGAGTAGTGTGTCACCTCACCTATGTTGGCAGCACACTGGGACTGTACCTGGGGCTCACCTCTGGTGGCAGGAGCTAGGTCATGTGACAGCATAGGTCAGTGGGTGCACCTGCGTCTTTTCCACCAGGGCTGTTGGTCACACACTGCAGGATCTCCCTGCCTCCAGTGACAATTGCTGGGGCCTTACTTGTGTTACTCTTGCTCTCCCACAGATCAGCCAGTGGCGAGGACATCACAGGCAGTTGATGCCCATGTAGGTATGGCACCCTCTCCTGCAGCCACAGCAGCCACATAACCGGAACTTAGTAGTGGCAAGCAGCACACCATGGATGACACTGCAGCACAGCAGGCACCAGCCGAGCCAAATTTGGAGTTACCAATCCCTAAGGAGACAGCTGACAGTGGTCCAGATGACATTGATCAGGATCTTCTGTGGGAGTGGGAACAGATCTTGAGGTCCACAGAGGCCATACATGAGGAGTTGCATGCCTGCACCAGTATCTCCAGGTCACCAATGAACTACTGCAGGAGAAGAACAGCAGGGAGCAACATTACTGTAGGCACAGTGGCACATTATAAGTAAGATGTCAATCTACATGGCTATTATTGCTGGTGCTTGTCAGCAGCTGGTGGCAGCTCAGCGGGGAATAAGTGCTGGCAAAGGGGCTGATCTAGCCACTTCCCAAGGTGGACCGCATCTACAGATACTGGCTACCTTTCTGAGGAGGATGCTGCAAGCATGACATCAGACACAGCTCCTCTGAGACGCAGTGCACATGTTGCTAAGCGGCTAGGGCTGAAGCACAAGCTGGGGGGTTGGGGGTGGGAAGAGGGCTCCATGGTAATCATCTGCTATGTTTAATAAAGGTCTTTTCCTGCTCTAGAATGTCTTCTGAATGAGTCTGTTCCTAGTGACAATGGCCTGGGGTATATGGTGTTGGCTACCACTCTGCACCCCATCTTCAACATCATCAGCCTCTGCAGAATTGCCATTAGCTGCCACCACTTCCTCTGGTATGGGGATGCCCTGCTGCATGGCTATGTTGTGCAGGATGCAGCAGGTAGTGAAGATCCAACATGCCCTCTCCGAGTTGTACAACAGTTCTCCACCACTGCAATCAATACATCTGAAGTGGCTCTTCAGCACTCCCATGGCCCTTTCCACCACAGCCCTGGCCCTCTGGTATGCCTGATTGTACTGCTCCTCCTGTGGTATCTGTGGGTGTCAGTAGCCAGGTCTGTAGTAGGTATCCACGATCATCCACGTAGTGGGGTCAGGGGGGCCAGGCATGCTTCATTATTGCTATTGTTCATGGTGTTTCAGGGCTGGCAGAGACATTGCTTATCCTGGGTTCTGGTCAGCACCAGCACCTAGATGCTTAATGGACATCTCGCTGCTAGTACTGAATGGCAGATTATACTTTACCAGCACACATGCATTCACTGTATGCAACATAGGGTGGCATACAGTGCTCACATCCCATCACATAACCTCCCACCCCTGTCCACTCACCAAGTTACTAGGCATCTCCAAGGTGTCCACTGGTTGCAGCTTGTCCCAGTCTGGACTGCCCAAAAATGTAGGCATCATGGCAGGAACCTGGGAATCAGGTGCGCACATCTGTGATGGCCATATTTGAAATCACCATCACTTGCATACTCATGAACAAATAGTTATGGTGGTTTCTGTATGCCCTCTGGTCCTATCACAGTGCCCTCAGAGCAACATGAGTGCAGTCAATGACACCTAGGACTGATGGAAATCCGCCATGATCGTAGAAGGCCTGCATCGTCTCCTGTCACTCATGTGGTGTTCTGGGGAATGAGATGAGGTATGCCAGTCTTTGGACCAAGGCACTGATGAAGGCATCAATGTTGTAGCACGTCACAGACGGCGTGATGCCTGTAGTGGCACCGATGACATGCTGAAAACTTCCTGTGTCCAGGAAGCTAAGGGCAGTGGTGACCCTCACTGCCACTGGCAGTGCCTGGCTTAGTGACTGGCTCCAGGTCCCGGCTAAGGATGACGCACAGCTCTGTGATGGTGCACTATCCATGCGATACCGTTGGTACACCTCCTCCTCTGTCAGTTGGAGGTAGCTTATCCTTGGCCTGAACACCCTGGGTGTGCAGTACTGGAGTCTGTGGTGCTGGTCCACTGCCTGCTGCTGTTGCAGCACATATTATCGCCTCCTTTGCTCTGCTTGGGCCCATCGGTGGCGTCTCCGCCTATGGACCATCATGAGGAATCCCCACATTGCAAGAATCTTTCCTAGTATGCAGGTGTAACTCTTACACGAGTTCTCTGCTGTTGTTCTCGCTGTCCTAGGTGTCCGAAACCTTTGACTAGACTTCCACAGTTTATGGGGTTTTGGGCCGCCAACCAACATAATAGAATATTGGCGTTACACAGGTATATTGCAATCATGCCCCGTTATGCCTTGTTACACCTTCACAGATATCCGGTTACTGTTACCCCTGTTCGTGGGATTTTCATAGCTACCCGGCTATGTGGACATTTGCATTGCCTGGTCATGGCGCGCATCCATTAGTAAGTCGCCATTTACAGCACCTTGGCAATGCCTACGGCTTTCAGTATCGGGCTCTAAATGTTTAAAAAATCCACCCTGCATGCCTCCAGCCTTTGTGAAATACATAAGAACATAAGAACATAAGATATGCCATACTGGGTCAGACCAAGGTCTATCAAGCCCAGTATTCTGTTTCCAACAGTGGCCAATCTAGATCATACGTACCTAGCAGTTTCCCCAAGGGACACAGGTTCCACAATGCTTGTATTGGTTCAAGCATTGATATCCTGGGTCCCTTCTTAATAATGGTTTATGGACCTTTCCTCCAGGAACTTGTCCAAACCTTTTTTAAACCCAGCTACACTAACAGCCTTTACTACATCCTCCGGTAACAAATTCCAGAGTTTGATTACACGTTGAGTGAAAAAATATTTTCTTTTATTAGTCTTAAATGGTTTACCCTGTAGCTTCATTGCATGTCCCCTAGTCTTTCTATATTCTGATAAAGTAAACAATCGATCTACGTTTACCCGTTCCACTCCGTTCATTAATTTATAGACTTCTATCATATCTCCCCTCAGCCGTCTCTTTTCCAGGTTAAAGAGCCCAAACCTTTTTAGCCTTTCTTCATAGGAGTATCCTTCCATCCTCTTTACCATTTTGGTGGCTCTTCTCTGAACCTTTTCTAAAATCGCTATATCCTTTTTAAGATACGGCGACCAGAATTGCACACAATATTCAAGGTGCGGTCTCACCATGGAATGATATAGAGGCATTATAATATCTTTTGTTTTATTTTCCATTCCTTTCCTTATCATACCTAGCATTCTATTTGCTCTCTTGGCCGCCGCTGCACACTGGGCCGAGGGTTTTAACATGGTATCCACAATGACGCCTAAATCTTTTTCCTGGGTGGTGGTTCCTAATGTGGAACCTTGCATCGTGTAACCATAGTTTGGGTTGTTCTTCCCTAGGTGCATAACCTTGCACTTGTCCACATTAAATTTCATCTGCCATTTTGATGCCCAGTCTTCCAATTTATCAAGATCCTCTTGCAATTTTCCACAATCCTCTTGGGTTTTAACAACTTTAAATAGTTTTGTGTCATCTGCAAATTTGATAACCTCACTCGTTATTCCACTTTCCAGGTCATTTATGAATATGTCAAAAAGCAGCGGACCCAGCACAGATCCCTGGGGTACACCACTATTCACCTTTCTCCATTGGGAAAATTGGCCATTTAGCCCTACCCTAAGTTGCTGATCCACAATAGTACACTGCCTCCTATCCCATGACTCTTTAGTTTTGCCAAAAGTCTCTGATGAGGGACCTTGTCAAAGGCTTTCTGAAAGTCCAGATACACAATATCAACCGACTCACCTTTGTCCACCTGATTATTCACTCCTTCAAAAAAACATAACAGATTAGTAAGACAAGATCTTCCTTGTCTAAAGCCATGTTGGCTGTCTCCCATTAGGTCATGACTATCTACATGCTGAGTAATTTTATTTTTTATGATGGTTTCTACCATTTTTCCCGGTACTGACGTGAGGCTCACCGGTCTGTAGTTTCCCGGATCACCCCTGGAACCCTTTTTTAAAAACTGGTGTTACATTGGCGATCCTCCAATCTTCAGGTATTAGAGATGATTTTAATGATAGTTCACAGATTACTAATAGCAGGTCTGCAATCTCGTATTTCAGTTCTTTCAACACCCTTGGATGTATACCATCCGGCCCAGGTCATTTGCTACTCTTCAGTTTATCTAATAGTTGTAATACATCTTCCCAATGTATCGATATTTCCTTCAATTCTTCCATACCTTTAAATACCACTTCAGTCATGGGTAACATCCCTACATCTTCCTCAGTAAAGACTGAAGCAAAGAATTCATTCAATCTCTCCGCTATCACCTTGTCGCCTCTTAGTGCTCCTTTAACCCATTTATCATCTAATGGACCAACTGACTCTCTCACAGGTTTTTTGCTATGAATGTACTTGAAAAGGTCTTTACTTCGCGTTTTTGCTTCCGCAGACAGCTTCTTCTCAAATTCTCCCTTTGCCTGCCTTATCAATGCCTTGCATTTGACTTGCCAGTGCTTGTGCTGTTTCCAGGTTTCGTTGTTTGGCTCTTTTTTCCATTTCCTGAAAGATGCTTTTTTGGCAACAACAGCCTCTCTGACCTCACCTTTAAACCATGCTGGCAGTTTTTTTGGACTTCCTTCCACTTTTCTTAAAGCGTGGAATACAGCTGGTCTGGGCTTCCAAGATAGTATTTTTCAACAACAGCCAAGCCTGATGTACGTCTTTAACCTTTGCAACTGCTCCTTTTAGTTTTTTCTTAACTGTTTTCCTCATTTTATCATAGTTTCCCTTTCGAAAGTTAAAAGGTAGTACTGTGGATTTCCTTACTATCCCTCCTCCACTAATTAAATCAAAGGCGATCATGCTATGATCACTATTGCCAAGTGGCCCCAACAACCTTATCTCTTGCACTAGATCTGGTGTTCCACTAAGGACTAGGTCTAATATGGCTTCCCCTCTGGTCGGTTCATGAACCAGCTGCTCCAAGAAGCAGTCATTTATTTCATCTAGGAACTTTATCTCCCTAGCATGTCCTGACGTGACACTGACCCAGTCGATACCGGGGTAGTTGAAATCACCCATTATTATTACTGCACTGTAACTTTTGTTAGCTTCCTTGATTTCTTTGAGCATTTCATCATCCATTTGGTCATTCTGGCAAGGCGCTCGATAGTACACCCCCACTGCCATTGCCTTCCCCTTTTTACATGGAATTTTAATCCATATAGATTCTACAGCAGATTTTGTTTCCTGCAAAATTTTAATCCTTTCTGACTCAATGCCCTCTCTAACATAGAGAGCAACCCCTCCACCAATTTGATCAGCTCTATCATTACGATATAGTTTGTACCCAGGTATCACAGTGTCCCACTGGTTGTCCTCCTTCCACCATGTCTCTGATATTCCAATCATATCTAACCTTTCATTTAGTGCTATATATTCTAACTCTCCCATCTTGTTTTTTAGACTTCTAGCATTTGCATACAAGCATTTTAGAGAATGTATTTTACTCATATTAATTTGGCTATTGTTTGACATGGGTAATTTGGGATCTTTAAGCTCATTCTGCTCCATACTTGAGGGCATTTGGGCTACTTTACTCTTTTGTGGAACCTCTCTGCTTTTGGTAGTATCCTTCAAAGATACATTCTTCCGAACCATTCGCTCTTGGGCGACTGTCGGCTTTCCCCTAATATCTAGTTTAAAAGCTGCTCTATCTCCTTTTTAAAGGTTAATGCCAGCAGCCTGGTTCCATCCTGGTTAAGGTGAAGCCCATCCCTTCGGAAGAGCCCCTCCTTTCCATATAATGTTCCCCAGTTCCTAACAAATCCCAAACCCTCATCTCTGCACCATTGTCTCATCCACGCATTGAGACTCCGGAGCTCTGCCTGCCTTTTGGGTCCTGCGCGTGGAACAGGAAGCATTTCGGAGAATGCTACCCTGGAAGTTCTGGATTTCAACTTCCTACCTAAAAGCCTAAATTTAGCTTCCAGAACCTCCCTACCACATTTTCCTATGTCATTGGTACCGACATGTACCAAGACAGCAGACTCCTCCCCAGCACTATCTAAGACCTTATCTAGGTGGCGCATGAGGTCCGCTACCTTCTCACCAGGCAGGCATGTTACCAGGCGATCCTCATGTCCACCAGCCACCCAGCTATCTACATGCCTAATGATCGAATCACCAACTATAACGGCTGTCCTAACCCTTCCCTCATGGGCACATGGCCCTGGAGAAACTTCCTCAGTGCGAGAGGGTTTTACATCACCTGGAGGACAGGTCCTAGTTACAGGATCACTTCCTTCCACACCAGGGTGATGCTCTCCTGTCACGTGACCTCTCTCCTCCATGGCAACAGGGATGCTGCCAGACTGGAGTTGGGACTTCAGGACTATATCCCTGTAGGTCTTGTCTATGTACCTCTCTGTCTGTCTTATGCTTTCCAAGTCTGCTACTTTAGCCTCTAGAGAACGGACTCGTTCCCTGAGAGCAAAGAGCTCCTTGCACCTAGTGCACACGTAAGACCTCTCACCAACTGGGAGAAAATCATATATGTGACACTCAATGCAAAAGACTGGAAAGCCCCCATCCCGCTGCTGGACTGCTGTCTGCATCTTAGTTTTAAGTTTGTGTTTAGATCTAAGTTCTTTACTTACTAAGGGTTGCTATGGATATTTATACTAATAAAACTGTACCTAATACGTGTAATATATCTTGTTCACCTGAAGCTTAACTAATCTCAGGTCCTTAGTGTATGACTGATTTGGGTAATGAGCTTCACCTGAGAGCACGTCCTGTCTTTTAAGATGTGTAAGTACCTATAAAGCTACGATTATCCCAGGGGAGGGAGGGAAATAACACTTATTAAAAGAGGGCTGCTACACAGTACACTGTCTTGTGCTGCAGAGGTAAGCTAAATTCTGATTTGATTTAAATTATAGCTCTTAGCTGCTGCTAGGCTCTAACTTCTTATGAAATTTAAAGTACAAGCTCTCTTCTGTGTTTTAAATTTAAGCTAAAAGTCCTTTGCTGTTACTAGGCCCTGAGTGACTATTACATTTAAACTACAAGCTCTCTGCTGGGTATGAAATGTAACCAGAAAGTTCTCCTCTGTGTTTTATATTTAAACTTAAACTGCTGCTACTAGGCCCTGACTGATTTAACAAAAAATAGTGGGTTCACAGATTAATTAGCTTTAATACAAAGAATTCCTTTTAGAAAATTACCAGAAGTATATACTCACAGTTGCAGATCTCTCTTCAGAAGTAACAGTCCCTTTTTCTAGTCCTTCAAGACAGAGGATCACAGAGCTCTGGTTGAGCTATTTATTCCTGTGCTGCTGAGGTAAGCTGTGACCAACTTCCTGGGTAATTAACAGTCCTTGCTTGGATAGGAGGAGTCTTTCAAAAATGGCCTTTTGATCTGCCACCTGGTGTTAACACCTATTGAAAAAGTTTCACAGGTCTCTTGCCCCCTAGGTAGAAGGCCTCTTTGTAAAGGTCTCTAGAAGACTTTATTTGTTGCTCAAAGAGTACAGACCCTGTTTTGCCTTTTGTGCTAAGCTAAATTCTGATTTGATTTAAATTATAGCTCTTAGCTGCTGCTAGGCTCTAACTTCTTATGAAATTTAAACTACAAGCTCTCTTCTGTGTTTTAAATTTAAGCTAAAAGTACTTTGCTGATGCCAAGCCCTGAGTGACTATTTAATTTAGACTACAAGCTCTCTGCTGGGTTCCAAATGTAACCAGAAAGCTCTCTTCTGTGTTTTAAATTTAAACTAAAAGTACTTTGCTGTTACTAGAATGTAATAGTCACTCAGACTATTACATTTAAACTACAAGCTCTTCAGAAGTAACAGTCCCTTTTTCTAGTCCTTCAAGACATCATAGATGTGCAGCCAAAAAACAACCCCATTATGCCCCTGGCTGAGACATGCATAGATCAATGTGCCAGGCATGGAAACATACATTCTGTGGCCTTTTTGAAATGGCATTATAGACATAAGCAGGGCATCCACATTTTCTGTCACTGCATCCACATTTAAAACATGTATAGGGCTTCTAAAATAACCTACTTAGTGTTTAGACATGAATCAATATGGATTCTGGGTTTCTCATGGTACTGAAACCTGATTAATATCAGTTTATAATGATTGGGATGTTGTAATGCAGGGAGGAGTAGCTTTGTGATTGGGACAAGTTGCCTCAGGCCAGGGGTTTGAATCCCACTGGAGGACAGTAACCCCAGGCCAGAGGGACTGGGGTTTCTGGTCCCACAGACACTCTTTGTGGCCTTGGGAAGCCACTTAACCCTCCATTACCTCAAGCACATAACATTGATTGTGAGCTTTTCGGGGACAAGAGAAATATATAGCATACCTGAATGTACCCCACTTTGACCCGGTGAAAAATGGCATATAAGCATTGCTAAATAAAATTGTTAAATAAGTAATGATATATTTAGATATTTCTTCAGTGTTTGGTACCATTGCCCATCACAGTTTGTTAATAAGGTTATACAAAATAGAAATAGGTCTGGCATTTTTGTTATGGTTCCAATCTCTTTTGCAAGGTTGAAGTCAATAAGTTAGTTTATTCATTTCATATATTGCAAATCAAAGTAATAGTGTCTAAGTGGTTTACAAAAGCAAGTGCAGAAAAAGGCAAAAAAACAATCCAAGGGTTTAGAAGGAGAGACCAAAAGGAATTTACAACAGTGAACAGAGGATGCAGGAGGAAAAGGGAAGCTACACTCAGCCAAAATCAAAGGGAAGGAAAAAAAGAAAGAACAGATAGCAACCTGAAGGAAAAGCCTGAAAAAATAAAGGGCCCAGTATTCAGCAGTGGCGGCTATCACTGCTAAAGCAGCTAGCCGTCGCCGCTGAACTTTAGACCTGGATATTCAGTGCTGGGGCTGTAACCGGGCCCCGGCATTGGATATCCATTATGCCTGGATTGCAATGAAGCTAACTGGGCAACAATGATATTGAACCACCGCCCAATTAGCTTCTGCAGTGAAAATTAGGCCCGCTTTTCCTGTGCCTGAATTCGCCTCATTCTGATAACTGGGCAGCAGCTCAATATCAATTGAAAGAAGCTCTCCTCCTGTGCATTTATGCCACAGAGGTATTTAAATATCCCTATCATACTGTATCTCCTCTATCCCACCTTTCCTCTAAAGTATACATATTGAGATCTTTAAGTCTGTCCCGATATGGTTTATAACGAAGACCCACTGACCATTTTGGTAGCCACCTTCTGCACTGATTCCATCCTGTTTATATCCTTTTGAAGGTGTGGTCTCCAGAATTGCACACAATACTCCAAATGAAGTCTCACCAAAGACTTATAGATAGGCACTATCACCTCCTCCTTTCTGCTAGCCATCCCTCTCCCTAGGCACCCAAGCATCTTTCTGGCTTTCACTGTCACCTTTTCTACCTGTTTAGCCACTTTAAGATCATCAGAAATAATCATACCCAGGTCTTCCTTCGTGGACAGAAGTACTTGACCCTTTATATTGTACTGCTCCCTTCCTGTTTAATCGCCAATAATCTTGTTTTAATCCTGCTAGACCCAAGCAATGTTGTTAAATAAAAGCTTCACTAATGTCAGATTAGGGAACATCAAATGGAGTGACACTGAGGGGGGCCAGTTACTGAGCTGCAATAAAATCTTGCATTTTATCACAGCTTAATTTACCACAGAAATCACTCACGTGCAATAAGTCAGTACTGCAGCTTAGTGACTCCTGCAGTAAATGAATAACGATCAGCCTCGCAACCTACGTTATTCCAGGAAAACTAACTTCAGAGCTGGTGCTATTTTTCCTGGCTGAAAGCATTGATTCATTAACACACAGCTTGATGCTCCTGGCCGCCATCTCAAAGGGGCTGATGTCATCCTAAAATAGATCATAACCCCCCTTCCTCCCAGAGTCCAAATCCCCACAGGCCCTCAAGAAGATTCTCCACAGAGCCAAATTCCAGATTCCACTCACCCCAAAGACACTTACAACCCTGACCTAATGAGATGCAAAGCATACAAATGCAGGCAAAGCACTTCATTATTATGCTAATTGACTAACATAGCTTGAGTTGAACTTTTCAGCTGTACCATTCCTACAAAAATAGTGCCACCTCAAAGCTGGTTTTATTTTTCCTTCCTGGGAACATCTTAAAGGGGTCAGTACATTTGTAGAGGCACACAAATCCCACCATCCTCCTGACTGCCAGACAAGACCTCTTCACCCCCAAAAGAAGAAGTTCCTCCCCCCCCCCAAATCCCCTGCCAAAGAAGACCCCACCCTACCCAAAGATTCCTCACCCTCCATAAGCCCACCTGGGCCTGTCACTGAAATCAATGGTGGGCAAGGGGTACAGGGCAGAGAACAATTCTCAGTTGCTTTAGCCTCTTCTAGGGATGGGTTCAAAGTGGCACTGGTTGATTCCAATTGGTAGGGGGTCCACAACAGGGCACATACAATCACAGAGTAGCACAGCACAGTAGACAGAAAAAAACCCTCCACTCTTCAATGATGGGAATACAGTTATATTGAATCCAACCCCTTCACTGCAGTGTTTTGGCAAACTGCCTTCTTCAGGTGGTAAAGAACTCAGCTTGTAAGGAAACTTTGAGTGGACAGCGCTTTGACTGGGCACTTTCACAGATATTAGTGTACCCTTGGTTTGCCTGTGAGCAGTTTTCGATAGTGCCTCCATGCTGTCCACTTAAAGTTTCCTTACAAGCTCAGTTCTCTACCCCCTGAATAATGCAGTTTGCCAAAACAGAACCAGAGTCCTTACAAGGAGGTGGTGGGTTTTCAGGGAAGGTGGAGGGAGGGTCTTCTTTGGGGTAGAGTTTGGGGGACTTCTTTCAAAGTTGGGAAAGAGAGTTCAGGTACATAATCCCGGGGAGTGGAAGATCTTGACTAGAGTTCCAAGGGGGTCTTTTTGGGGGGGGGGGGGTCTTGACTGGGGGAGAAGGGGACCTGCCTAATTCACCTAAAGGTAGTGCCCGGCCTGCTCCTACCTTTGTGATAATGATGACCCAACCTCTCTTTTTATTCCACAAATGGCCTATTTGCTTAGCTGAGCTGATCCATGCCAGCCCAATTTTAGCAGGCAGCAGCACAAGCACAGAAATGCTAATATTTATAGAGATGCTGATAGGCAGAGTCAGTACTGGCAGTCACAAGAGGACCCAAGAGAGAAGAGGCTGTATGCTCAGGGATCCCGGCTGGATCCAAGTCAGATGTTGTGTAGCCTTGAATGTCCCTGTTCTTTGGGACTAAAGAAAGCTCCTCCAAGAATGTTTGCTGAAGTGAAGACACAGCAGAAAGAGAGCAAGGTGCCAGCTGCAGAAGTAGAGAGGACAATTCCGATAAGTCTCAGATACTCCAGAGCTGAGATATCATATGCAGAGATGAGAGATAAAAAACAGGCGGAATCCAGAGGAAAAAATACCTCCAAACAGCCAAAGGTTATCTGCATGAATTACAGCCAGTGACAGAGAGTTTTTTTAGTTGAATTTGGA
Organism: Ichthyophis bannanicus; assembly: GCA_033557465.1. Taxonomy (NCBI): domain Eukaryota; kingdom Metazoa; phylum Chordata; class Amphibia; order Gymnophiona; family Ichthyophiidae; genus Ichthyophis; species Ichthyophis bannanicus. Next base: position 233,192,949 of record CM066038.1, on the reverse strand, counting down.
GAGTAGAGCAAACCAGAGCAGTGCTAGAGTATGTAGAGGCACCTTCTGCATTGGTGGTGAAGCATGCCGGGGCCTTGACATCGGCTGCATTGACATCGACCAGCCAATCTTCGAGACACACATCTTGCCTGCGAGTGATGCATAGACATGCATCGAATAATGCATCAACACCAGAGCATCGAGGGGCCCTGATAGCGGTGCCTGCACGGCCAATATCCCTGTCTAGCATTTTGGAGTCCAATGCACTCTCATAGAACATAATCGAGAACAGCGTTGGTATATCATCGCTCCTGTTCCCCTCAAGTCAAGAGAAAGAACCGGGCAGAGATTCAGAGTTGCTTCAGCTTAGTCTCAAGAATTGTTTCAAAAAGCTAGGTACCTAATGGGTCTAGTCGGAGGACAAGTCCCCTGAAATTCCATTGTACCCTTCTCCTCCTCATGAGCGGTGTAGTCCCTCCTGAGAACATGATGTTCCAGGATTTCTTAAGGGGTAGCCAAACCATGCCATTTTCTTTGTCTCAGCTTCTTTGCCTCTCCTTGGGGTGTCAAATCAGCCCAAGAGTTCCAAAACTCACTCCTCGACATCCCAGGGAGAGGGAGGTGCGGACATTGCATTCTTCGGTGAGAAGGTATTTCAGGGCTCCATGCTCATAGTCCGTATGGTCTCTTACTGGCTCTACAGGCATGTTCTTGAAGAACATCATGTGCGACCTCAACAAGCTGTCTCAGTTCCTCTCTTCAGAGAAACAGTATCGCTCTCTAGTAGCTCACGGTGAGGACAGCTTGAAGTTCCTGGTCTGACCAACCTATATCTTTGTGGTGGCACTGAGAGTTTCTGCCTCAGGTATTGTCCCAGACACTCAGTGGGTTTCAGTCCTCAGGCCTGACATAACCTTGCTGACATGCCATGCTGTAGAGAGCATCTCTTTGGAGAGTAGGTTGAAAAGGAGGCTAACTTTATTGGAAAGCAGCATGCCACTCTTTGTATTCTCCCAAGGCATCTGAACCCTCCTCCTTTCCCAGGAGGTACCAAAGAAGGGGACAGAAACGGAGCTATTACTCTCATAGGCATACATACTTTCTAGGTTCCGAGCTTCCCATCCCAAACAGGCGCCATGCTCACAACAGCACTGAGAGAAACCTCAGGACGCCCAGTCAGCTCTTCAGCAAAAGCCAATGGTAGGGATTTTGATGGGTTCATTTGGAGCATGGCCACTGAAGCAGTAACCACAGTGGGTAACCCTCTATTCAGGGAAGGTCTCACACTTTTGACTTAAAGATGACCCCTCTCAACCTCAGACTCAAGGGTTCTACAGATTGTCCAAGCAGTTACAAAATACATTAAATGGATCTGCCAAGGGTGCACAGTCTTTGCCTTCAAAAAGGAGATTGGCTATACTGCCTGGATCTGGAGGCTGTGTATACCCACATACAGTTGTATCTCACTCACAGGAGATATCTCAGATTCACCCTGGGGGACTTCGCATGTTCACAAATTGCCTCGCAGCAATGGCTGTGTACCTTCAGACAGTGGAAGTGTGTGTGTTTCCCCTATCTGGACAATTGACTGATCCAGAATACCACTCCTGAAGGGAATCATGAATTAACAGAATTGACTATACGGGTGTTAGAATTACTAGGGTTCATTATAAATCACCTCAAGTCCCACCTACAACCCACCCGGTAATTAGAATTCATAAGTGCCCGGCTCGACATGACTCAGGCGAGAGCCTTCATCCCACATGACCGAACTAATAGACTGGCAACACCAGTGTAGGAGATGCAATTGAGCCAGCAAGCCAGCAGGATGTTAACTGTCCTAGGCCACATGGACTCTACCATGCACGTTACACCCTTGGCACGTCTCCACAGGAGGCAGGCTGTAGTACAAATGAAATAAAATTGACTATTGATTATGCCTCAGCAGTGAGTTAGGGGTTAATTCAACCTCAGTTTTGAAGTTTGGTGAGAACTGTTTACATAACTACAGAGGGATAGAAGAATTCTCCTAGCAAATGCAGACAGAATTCGTCACCTAGCCTGAAGGATACTGGAAGACCAGAGAAGAATTCTTCTCCTAAATGTAGACAGAATTCTTCACCTAGCCTGGGGGATACTGGAAGAGCAGAGAAGAATTCTCCTAGCAAATGTAGACAGAATTCTTCACCTGGCCTTTGAACAATTCTCTTAGCAAAGGTAGACCAATTAAGGAGAACTATTTACCTAGCAAATGTAAACAAGATAAGAAGAATTCATCAATTGTAATTATAGAGTTCTGAGCTTCTAAAACCATGTTGAAGGGGGAAGGAGTGTGTCCCTTGAGCATTGTCAGACGCCTGGCCAGTGTCTTAATTGTGTTTAATGGATAACTGACCCTATACTACTGTGTGTCACCTGAAGGAAGATAACTGGTTGTCTTTGCAATGGCTGGTTGTCTTTGCAACAGGATAAAATGGGTGCCTGTTTCAGCTAGAGGGTAGAGGAACAAAGGGATCTCTTCTATGGAGCGGACGTGCTGCCTGGAAAATCTCCCAATTGAGAAGTCTCTCTTGTTTGGCTGAATCAGGGATCCATTTAGTCGAAGTGTGACATGAGATGAAGTTCAGAACTCTTTCAGTGATGTATTATTCTCCTGTAATTAATTACTTTCTAGTTTCGTTATTCTCCTGTAAGTAATTGCTTTCTAGTTATCTTTTCTAACTAATCATAGGTAAATAAGTGAATTACTTGCCTTTCTAAAATAAGTATAAATTAATAAGTCAAATAAGTAAATCAAGTTATCCTTGCTTTGTTTTATAAATAAACTGCTTGTCTTCATTACAAGGTGTGCTAGCCTTTGTTGTAGCAAGACACAGGCTCAGTAAACTCTGAAGACTCAATGGCTCATTCAGTCACTGCAGTGGTGGACAATCCATTGCAATGTGCTCAGAGATCTCCCTTTCCAAATTGCTCCAATTCAAAAAGTTGGCAACAGTTGAATCCCAGCTAGGGTGAGCTCATCTCAGTGGGTTTCATACCCAGGGTGACTGATCCATCCAAGAAAGTCTGTGCCAGTCAATGTCCTGGAGTTAAGAGCCATAGCAACCACTCTGGAGGCTTTCCAAGATAAAAAAAAACAGCAGGTGCACAGACAAAGTGACAGATTAAGCACTTTATTCACTAAAACAAACCCCAACACGTTTCGGCCAATCTGGCCTTCTTCAGGGGGTATAAACCTCAAAAACAGAAATAAAAATACAATAGTAAATATATGTAAGATGAATAAATACATAATAAACAAATGAATAAATAAATAAACATGACAAATAAAACATAAGATAAAAAACAGTTAAAATCATATGACATTATATAAAATCAAAGCAACAATAAGAAAAACCTAACTAAGGTAGAATAATATTTCAATAAAATCCAGACAAGAGAAGGTGCAAGGCTGAAAATGGACAGAAATGCTTCAACTCATGTGAGCACAGGAATGCTGAAAAAGGATCTTGAAATGCTGAATATATGTATACTTGTTTCTCGGTATTGTACATCAGCAAAAATGCTGCAATACATAATATATGGAATATTGGACCGGACAATCCAGACATGGAGGGTAAAGTGAGAAGGGCCATAGAGAGTGCCATGTATAGTCTGTGGAAGCCTGAAGTACCTGTTTTTCAAAGTGTCGCTACGACGAACACCCAATATGAGTCAGTTGAACACTTTGAAAAGAAGTAATTAGACCTTACCTGCTAATTAGTGTTCCTGAAGGAACTCCAGTCCAGTCCATCTCTTCTGGGTTGTGCAACCCTTCCAACAGCTTGGAGGTTGAACCCATCATCGTTTTGATGATGCTGTGGTATAAGTACCACTGGCACCACCCACAGGAACCAGTAATCTATTGAAAAAGCAGACTTATCAGATAGACAGTTAAGTAACCATAATTTCCTAAGGAAAGTATAACAAAAAAAAATTTTCTTGACTCCCGGGAAGGGAAGGTGGGGAGGGGGGGGGAGGGAGGAGAAGGCTTACCTGCACCCGCATTAGCCCTCACTCCTAGCCACTCCAAAGGACCCCGTCCTAGCTGCCCACAATGCCACCGGAACCTTCGTAAGGGACTCTCCGGTCTCTTCTTCGCTCCCTGACTTCGCTCCGGTGTTCTCCCTCCAGCAAGGAAATTCTGTAACTGAAGAACCAGGGTGGGATCAGGGACTGGACTGGAGTTCCTTCAGGAACACTAATTAGCAGGTAAGGTCTAATTACTTCTTCTTTATCATCTCTCCAGTCCAGTCCCTCTCTTCTGGGATGTAACAGAGCAGTTCAAACCTGGGAGGGATTGACACCCCGGACCGAAGCACTGCTTCCCCAAAACTAGCATCCGCTGCCGACTGGACATCCAGCCTGTAGTGTTTGGCAAAGGTATGCAGCGACGACCAAGTAGCCTCTCTGCAAATGTCCAGCGGTGGAACCAAGCTATGCTCCACCCAAAATGTTGCCTGGGCCCGAGTTGAATGCGCTCTAAGACCCCCAGGAACCTGTTTCTCCTTGAGGATATAGGCGTAAGCAATAGCCTCCCTGATCCACCTAGAGATGGAAGCCTTGGCTGCTGCTTCTCCTTTGTGCAGCCCTCCAAACAGAATGAATAACCGTTCGGACCTTCGAAAGGGTGCCGTACGGGACAGATAACGCTTCAGTACTCTGCGCACGTCCAGGAGGTGCAGCTTCTCCTCATCCCCTTTTTACCCTTCCCCAGAAAAGGATGGGAGAGATACAACCTGGTTCACGTGAAAGGGAGAGATGACCTTAGGCAAGAATGAGGGGACTGTCCGCAAAACCACTCTGTCCTTGTAGAAGGAGAGGAAGGGGGGCTGAGAAGACAGCGCTTGAAATTCGGAGACACGTCTAGCCAAGCAGATAGCTACCAGAAATACTGTTTTTAGGGTCAAATCCTTCAGGGAGGCTTTTCCTCCTGGTTCAAAAGGTTCCCCAGATAATGCATTCAACACCAGATTGAGATCCCATGGGGGAATTACTGACCTCTGCTGAGGCCGCAACCGCCTAACCGCCCATAGAAACCTGCCAATGTCAGCATGGTCTCCTAAGGGCTTTCCCCGGACTTTACCCTGATAACATGAAATGGCCGCTAACTGGACCCGCAAGGAACTAGCTGCTAGGCTTTTCTCACATCCTGCTTGTAAAAACTCCAGGATTTCCAGGACAGAGGTCGAAAGGGGCTTCCTCCATCGCTCCTCACACCATGCTTCAAATATATGCCAAACCCTCACATAGGAAAGGCAGGTCGAGCGCTTTCGCGCGCTCAACAAGGTTGAAATTACCGATCCCGAATAACCCTGTTTCCGGAGCTGCACCCTTTCAATAGCCAGGCCGTAAGTGAGAATCGATCCACTTGGGGCATCCGTACTGGCCCCTGCCGTAATAGATCGTGCCTGCAGGGTAACCGCCATGGTCGATCGACCGTTAACCTCACCAAATCTGCATACCATGGGTGACGTGGCCAGTCCGGGGCTATGAGAATTACCAATCCTTGGTGGGCTTCCACTCTCTGAATGACTCTCCCTATGAGAGCTCAGGGAGGAAAAACATACAGGAGACCCTCTGAAGGCCACTTCTGGACCAGAGCGTCCAAGCCTTCCGACATCCTTTCCTTCCTGCGACTGAAAAACCGGCTTGCCTTGGCCGATTGCCATCGTGCCATGAGGTCCATGATCGGAGTCCCCCAATGGGCTACCACCTGGTCGAACACCTCTTGAACCAGTTCCCACTCTCCATGGTCTATCTTGCATCTGCTCAGGTAGTCGGCCGTGACATTGTCTATTCCGGCCACGTGCTGTGCTGATAGAGCTGTTAAATGGGCTTCTGCCTACCACAACAGACCGTCCACTTCCTCCTCCAAGGCAGGACTGCTTGTTCCTCCCTGGCGGTTGATGTAGTCCACTGTCGTAACGTTGTCGGAGAGAACACAGACTGCTCTGTGTCGAACTAAGGTCTCGAATGCTCTGAGTGCTAAGGCCACTGCCCGCATCTCCAGGCTGTTGATGGACTACTGAGTTTCCCCCCGAATCCAGCAACCCTGGGCGAACTGGCCCTCGCAATGAGCCCCCCCCCAGCCGGCTAGACTTGCATCTGTCGTCAACTGCACCCACAGGGGAGGTTCGAGGGGCATTCCGTGTTCCAGGTTCTTTGGGCAACGCCACCACTGAAGAGCCTTCCTGGCCAGTTGGGGGCAGGGTAGCCGCATGGACAAAGGATGATGCTGATGTGACCAACGTCGTAACAAGGCCCGTTGAAGCAGCCGCATATGTGCTCTGGCCCAGGGCACTACCTCTATTGTTGCCACCATGGTGCCCAGGCCGTAGAGTTCCGCCTGGCCAGAAATTGCAATAAAAGGATCCTCAGGTCCCTCAACCTCTGCTTTGGTAGAAACACCTTTCCTCTCCCGGTGTCGAACCTTGCTCTGAGGTACTTGATCTCCTGCGTGGGTATTAACCTGCTCTTTGACCGATTGATGACCCACCCCAAATCCTCCAGGAATGCTACCACTCTGGCCATCACCTTGCGACTCTCCGCTTCTGATTTCGCCCGGATCAGCCAGTCGTCCAGGTAGGCATGTACCAAAACTCCCTCCTTTCTAAGAGCTGCCGCAACCACCACCATAACCTTGGTGAATGTCCGAGGAGCCGTTGCCAGCCCGAAGGGTAGAGCCTGGAACTGAAAGTGTCCTCTTGGAACCGTGAATCTCAGAAACTGCTGATGAGTCCTTCGGACAGGAATATGCAAATATGCCCCCATCAGATCTAAGGAAGTAAGGAACTCCCCCCCGCCAAACGGCCACAATTACCGACCTCAGGGTTTCCATTCGGAAGTGAGGTACTCTGAGACAACGATTGACTTGTTTTAGGTCTAGAATTGGCCGAAAGGTCACTTCTTTCTTTGGTACCACGAAATAAATAGAGTACTGACCGGAGCCGCGTTGGTCTTTCAGAACGGGAACCACCGCCGCGAGCGCTATAAGTCTTGAAAGAGTGTCCTCTATCGCTGCTTTCTTTGTTGGCGATCCGCAGGGGAACTGAACAAACGCTGGTCTCACCTGCTTTGCAAATTCGAGAGTGTAGCCCTCTCGGATCACTTCCAAAACCCATTGATCGGATGTGACCTGGGTCCAGGCGGAAAGAAACTGCCTTAACCGACCCCCCGCCGGCAGGAATTCCTCCCGGACCCCCGTTGTCTCACTGGGGTTCTCTAGGACCCGCGTAGGAGGAAGAGGCCCCAAAACCTCTTCCCGCTCTGCGAAACCCCCTGAAGCCTTGCCCTCTAGAGGGAAAATGGCCCCTAAGAAAGGAGTTCGATCTGGCCGGTCGAAACCTGCGGAAATCCCATGGTTGGCTCTGAGCGGGAGCCAGTGAACGGCCTTGCTTTGGCCTGTCCTCCGGAAGCCTGCATCCCTTAGACTCGCCTAGGTCCTTTACCACCTTTTCCAAGTCTTCTCCAAATAGCAACTTCCTCTTAAAGGGGAGTCGGCTCAGGCACGCCTTAGAAGAGGCTTCCGCCGCCCAATTGCATAACCACAAATATCGCCGAGCTGCTACCACCGAGGCCATATTCTTTGCTAGACTCCTAATGAGGTTGTACTGACTTTCCGCCAGATAGGCAGCTCCAGACTCCATCCTAGCCGCATCTGCCTGTGCGCTACCTGCCAGACCATCTGCTAGCTGAAGTTGTTGGGACCATCTCAGACAGGCTCTCGCCACCCAAGCCCCTGACACCAAAGCCTGTAAGGCGAGAGCACTAACATCAAAGGCTTGCTTCAGCAACGTATCCAACTTCCTATCCTGGGTATCCTTCAGGGCTGCGCTGCCCTCGACTGGGATAGTGGTCTTTTTTGTGACTGCCGACACCGCCGCATCTACTCTGGGTGACTTCAGTTCCTTGTCTGGCTCCGGTAATGGGTACAGGCAAGCCATAGACCGTACTCCCCTCAGGCTGGATTCCGGTTGACCCCATTCCTCCTGGATCATCCGCCGCACCACCCTATGCATTGGAAACACCTTCTGGGACTTCCTAATGGCTTGGATCAATGGATCCTCCAAGGCCTCCTCATCTGCTGGCCTGTCAGGAGCCATATTGAGCACCTTCAGCGACTCCGTAATCAATGCTGGGAGTTCTTCTCGAAGAAATACTCGCACTATTCGAGCTTGTTCCTCCTCTGGAATCTCTCCCTCCTCGAGTTTGTCTTCCTCTTCCCCTACCTCTTTGTTCGAGACCTCCTCTTCCAGAGAGTCCAGTATAGGGGATGCAAGAAGCTCTTCGCTCATCAGCCTAGTGCGCTTAGGGAGGGCCCCCGAGTCCTGGATCCCTGCCCTCGCCCATTTGGGAGGCACGCTTGCCTGTGACACCCCTGCCCCTCCTGCCCCCTGCTGGCGCATGCAATATGCCTTGTGTAGCAGGAGAATCAAATCAAGATTCTCTTCTTTTTGTCGGATGTGTCCAGGAAAGGAACATAGTAGCAAAACTATGCCCACCACACAGTTACATCCATTTTATTATAAAACCAGAAAAAAACTTTACTTAGCTGGAAATTATTGAATCGTAGGCTATTCAAGCACGCTTGGGCACACGCATAGGCACAACGTGCACGTTTCGGGTTATTTAAACCCTGTCTCAAGTGCTGCCATGCTCAAGTTCAACTATCTTTGAAACGCCGAAATCAGCTGCTTCATTCAAAAAGGGTCCGATACTCTTCCAAATGGCTGTGTCTTGCTGTCAATCAATTATATCCACCTATGAAACTCCAGGATCTCCCCAACAACCAGGGGAAGCCCTGGGATCATCGGTGACCTCAGGATACACTAAGCCAATCAATCTCTTTATTTAGACCCGTAGGGGATACCGTCTATAGCAGGAAAATCCAGCGTTGTTCACAGTTCTGTAATTTATTTATGCGATTTCCACCCCGCGGGTCGAGAGGTATATGGTCAATAACGGACCATTGTAGGTCCTGAAAAACATGGCCAAGAGTTAAACAATGTTCAACTATTGGGGCTGTCACTATCCCCTGTCGGAGGCGGGACGCATGTTCACTCAATCTCAATTTGATTTTACGAGTAGTTCTGCCCACATAAACTAAGGGGCACGGACAACAGATGATATAGACAACAAAACTCGAATTACAGTTTGTTTGCCAGCGTCGTCTAAAATGTCGATCCGTTCTCGGGCAGATCCATTCTACCCCAGACAAAGTTGAGGAACAATACATGCAATTGCCACAGTCCCTATGACCTGCAGAACTACTCGTAAAAGAACTGTGAACAACGCTGGATTTTGCTGCTACAGACGGTATCCCCTACGGGTCTAAATAAAGAGATTGATTGGCTTAGTGTATCCTGAGGTCACCGATGATCCCAGGGCTTCCCCTGGTTGGTGGGGAGATCCTGGAGTTTCATAGGTGGATATAATTGATTGACAGCAAGACACAGCCATTTGGAAGAGTATCGGACCCTTTTTGAATGAAGCAGCTGATTTCGGCGTTTCAAAGATAGTTGAACTTGAGCATGGCAGCACTTGAGACAGGGTTTAAATAACCCGAAACGTGCACGTCGTGCCTATGCGTGTGCCCAAGCGTGCTTGAATAGCCTGCGATTCAATAATTTCCAGCTAAGTAAAGTTTTTTTCTGGTTTTATAATAAAATGGATGTAACTGTGTGGTGGGCATAGTTTTGCTACTATGTTCCTTTCCTGGACACATCCGACAAAAAGAAGAGAATCTTGATTTGATTTTTCTGGGGGTTTGTTCGGTGATTTTGTGTTTGTAGTATTATTTGTCACTGAAGTTTGGGGTTTTTTTGTTCATTGTGTAGCAGGAGGACAAATTCAGGAGAGAAGTGTTCCCAGCCCCCTTCCTCCCCAGCGGAAGAGGGAGGGAGGGACAGGGAAGTTCCGGGCAAATCCATGGTTGAGGGTAGAAAAGAGGGATATTCCTCCCTCCCCCCCCCCCCCTCCAGGGGTCTACTGACATCTGGGAATCTTGGGCCATAGCCAACTGGATTTCTTGCTCCACAGAAGTAGCCTCTGCTGTGCAACCCCTGCAGAACCCGGCCTCCGAGGCCGTGCCCCGATGGGTGCCGCAGTCCGGACACCGTGGCTTGCCGGGCATGCTTCACTTTCAGGGCCAAAAATAACTTAAGTAGAGATACAATTAAACCTAGAGAGAAATTTGTATCAAGCCAAAACCTTAAACTTAAAAATAAAGCAAAACTCAAAAATAAAGGCAAATAAAGCAAATATAGGATATTAATCTGCTCTTTGACTGAAATAAAGTTAAAAGGAAAATACTTGCTGTTTTCCTGCTCCTCTCCCCTTCAGTTCACTGGCGCGAGGAAACCAGCCGTTCTCCGCTGGTTTCCATGTGTCTAGGCCGCGGCCACGTGGAGATTGTCCCGGTGATCGAAAGGCCTCACCCGTGCCGGCGGCTGCCGTCCTCTACTGCCGCTTCCTGTTTCTTCTCTGTTTGAAGCGGTTCTTCCCGACCGCTTTGGGTCCACCGCTTCGGGTCCCCGGCGCCTCCTCAAGCACTCAGCCACCTCAAGGGCTTCAGCGTGAGGCAGGGAAGACCGTTGGGAAGGCCCTGGCGCCGCCTCAAGCACTCACCACTCCGAGGGCTTCGGCGTGAGGTGGGCAGGCTGCCGGAAAAGGACTTGGGGTGCTGGCCGGATGTGCTCGCGAGGGGAGGACTCCTTCACTCCCCATGCAGTAGCAGGTAACCCTCCTCCGCTCTGCTCCTGGGACCGGGAGATCGGGATGTTGATAGAGAGGTAGGGAGGTGTGGGGGCAGGAGAGGAGGGAGTTCAAATTTAAAGGCGCAGTGCCAAACAAAACAAGAGAACTTTAAAAGTAAAAGTAAAATTAAAAGTAAAATTAAAGTAAAATTAGAAGTAAAATAAATCCCTGCCTACAGACTCTCCATTAAGCCCCTGGCTTACAGGGACCCTCTAGCTTCTTGGAGGCTGAGATTACTGGTGCTTGTGGGTGGTGCCAGTGGTACTTATACCGCAGCATCATCAAAACGATGATGGGCTCAGCCTCCAAGCTGCTGGAAGGGTTGCACAACCCAGAAGAGAGGGACTGGACTGGAGTTCCTTCACCTATTGGAAAATACATTGAAAATACATCAGAGATGAAAACAGCAATATAAATTTAAAAGGAAATGTAGTACTTATTGAACTAAGTCCATTGTTTTAAATAAAGAGTTCTATATGCCTGTTTTTATCGTTAATAATGTCACTTAGGTAGATCGGTACAAACTTTTTAATGTGAACCACGTAGCGGTGAAAACAGCTCTATTTACTCACCTGGGTGACAGGCTGTATGTGAGCCCAATATAAAAAAAGATTCAGTCATCAAAGCACTGTGTTAATTTTATACTTGACATGCCCTATATTGTTTATTATTGTTTATTGTTTAGTACACATTTGATATACCGCCCCCCATTACATCGGGGCGGTTTACAAAAACAACATCAATAGTAATTATAGAAAAAGAAAAAGAAATTACAATAATGATAGAGCAAGAGGCAAATAAGGATAGAAGGGTAAAGAGAGTAGAGTAAAGGAGTGAACACTTAAGATTCAAGGGGGAAAGGCTAGGGAGAACAGATGTGTTTTAAGGAGGGAACGGAATTTGGAGTAGGATTCTTCTGTACGGAGGGCGGTGGGCAGAGAGTTCCAGAGATGGGGACAGGTAGAAAAATGCTGCTTTCCTAGTCGATTGTAAGTGAGCTTTGGAAGGTGCTGGGAGGTGAAGGCGATTGATATGAATGGACCTGAGACTGCGGGAGGGGGTATGGTAAGTGAGTAGGTCGGATAGGTAAGTAGGGGTAGATAAATAAATGGCTCTGTGGGTTAAAGTGAGAATCTTGAAAGATATCCGGGAGTCAATCGGCAGCCAGTGTAGATGATGTAATAAAGGGGTAACATGATCACGGGGGGAGGCATGTAAGATCATGCGAGCAGCGGTATTCTGAATTAATTGCAGACGGTGTTTTTGATACTTGGGAAGACCGGCAAAAATGATGTTGCAGAAATCTAGCCTGGTGATGATCAGAGAAAGCAGGAGGGTGGTAATGGCTGGAGTGGATAAGAAAGGACGAAGAGCACGGATTTGCCGAAGGCGCAGAAAGGAGCATCTAGAGACATGGGAAATATGATAATGAAAACTAAGGGCATTATCAAGAAAAACTCCGAGATAGCGAAGTTGGGAGACGACAGCAATATTAGCACCCGAAATAGATGGGGCAAGTGAGGGGACAGGGGAAGTGTGGGAACCACATGGCAGCAGTTTTGGTGACATTAAGTATTAGACAGTTAGACAAAAGCCAAGAAGAGATAGAGGCCAAACAGTTGTTCAGAAGGGATAAGTCAGGATGAGAAGATGAAGTGTGATGCAGAAGAAAAATGTCATCAGCGTAAAAATAGCTAGAGATCCCGGATTGCTGGATGAGGAGGGCCAAGGGGGCAAGAAAGACATTGAACAATAAGGGGCCAGAATTGATCCCTGAGGGACACCACAGGGGAGAGGAAAAGGATCAGAGGTGGATAGAGGAGAAGAAACAGCAAAGGACCGGTGACAGAGGAATGAGTGGAACCAATGATATACCGAACCCCGAATACCTGCATCCCGAAGGTGAGAGAGAAGAAGAGCGTGATCCACCAGGTCGAAGGCTGCAGAGAGGTCGAGTGAAACAGCTAGAGTGATATTGCCTTGGTCATGAGCGGTATGAATCTCATTTAAGACTGCTGCAATTGTGGACTCAACACTAAAACCAGGTCTAAATCCGGATTGTCTGGGATGAAGAAAGAGTGTAGAATCAAGAAAATGAGAAAGCTGAGAGAACACAACCTTTTCCAGGAGCTTGGAGGCGAAAGGGAGATTGGAAACAGGATGATAGTGAGCGGAAATAGCAGGATCAAGGGTGGGCTGTTTTAATAGAGGACGAACTATGGCATGTTTCCAGGGGGTAGGGAAAAGACCAGACAGAAGGCTAGAATTGATGATAGTCAGAAGAGGTTGAAGGAGTACAGCAGGAGGATCAGAGAACCAAACAGAAGGAATGGGATCCAAACTACAGGACGTTCTTCGGGTGGTAGATAAAAGTTGGAGCAATTCCGGGGATGAGATTGGAGAGAAAGCAGACCAGGTGTAGGATAGAGAAGGAGAAGAAGGAGGAGAGACGGGGGGAGGAGACGACAGGGCTGAAGGACAGCAGGGAAGAGAGGAGCGGAGAATCTGAATTTTGAAGAAAAAGAATGTTGCTAAGGAGGTGGAGCTGGGTGCTTGCTTAAGAAGGAGAGCGTCCTGAGCAGCAGGGGACTGTAGACGAGAGAGGGAAGTCAGTGTGGCAAACAGTTGGCGAGATCTGTTCGGGGCAGCTGTAATTGAGGAGGAGTAGAAGGAACACTTTGCCTGATGAATGGCAGACCGGTAGTAAGCATGGCAGGATTTGAAATGCTGATATGATGAAGCAGAGGGGGTTTTGCGCCAAAGACGCTCGGCTCTCCGCAGTTGGGAGCGTAACAGAAAGAGCCCGGAATGATACCACGATTGGTGCAGACAGCGCCGGGGTTTGAAAAACTGGACAGGGGCAACCTGATCAAGGGTGCGTGACAACTCAGAGTTCCAAGTATTGACCTGGGAAGACGGGGAAAGAGATGAGAAATCAGATGGGAGGGGGTGAAGAGCAGATGAAAAAACTTGCAAGGAGGATGAGTGGAGACGCCGAGAGGGGCGAGCAGGTGGAGAAGGGGGAGGGGGAGGTGGCGGAAGAGCCTGGAAGGAGAACAGGAGGTAGAAATGGTCAGACCACGGAATAGGAACTGTGGAGGGACAGGAGATAAGGTATGGAGAAGACAATGGAGCAATGACGAGATCGAGGATATGACCTGCAATATGAGTGGGTGAGGGGACAAGCTGAGATAGGGAGAGATCTTGAAGTAAAGTGGTAAAGGACACATCCCTAGCCGAGGTAGGGGAGTCAAAATGGACATTGAAGTCGCCCAGTAGATGGAGCTGAGGAAACTGCACAACTAAATCCGAAATGGAGGACAAGAGAGAGTCCCAAAGCGGGGAAGAAGAAGAAGGTGGGGAGTAAACAAGAAGGAACTGGAGAACCGGCAGGGTATCCAGCTGAAGCAGAAGTGACTCAGGATAGGAGAGGGAAATAGGAGAGATCCTGGAGAGTGGCACCGAGGAGCGGTAGATAACCGCGACCCCACCACCTGACCTAGAAAGACGAGGAACAGAAATGGCTGCATAGTCAGGGGGAAGGCATCAGTGGAGGAGGGCCTCCTCCCCCTCCTTAAGCCACGTCTCTACCAGAAAGAGAACGTCAATACACTCACGGTCAATAAGATCATAAATAAGAGCTGTCTTCGAGCGCAGCGATCGACAGTTCAGTAGACTCAGGCGGAGGGGCGCTGAACATGCAGGAACAGAGAACACTGAGGAGCTGGAGCAGGCAGAGGAACTAGGCAAAGGGGCTAGTGTAATGGGATGGAGATGGACTCGAAAGGGGTCCTGCAAGCGGGGGAGTGACAATGAAGGATGCAGGGGCCGGCGGCCCCAAACAACTGGAATGGACGTCATAAAAAGCGACCCAGTTAACAGGAGACAAAACGTGAGACAAAGAGTAAACAGAGAAGGAACCGGAAGCGCCCAACGAAGTGCAGGAAGCAAATTGGAGAGCGAGAGGGAGGCCGGGGAATCCGCGTCTACAGCATGGAGTGGTAGGGAATGGTTAGCAGGGGCTGGGAACGCAAAAACGCCCAAGTCGTCGCCCCAAGGAGCTCGCCCAAGGAGCAAGACTTGCTCCTTGGGCGTGCTCCTTCGGCGCGCCGCCACGGCGCAGAACGCCATTGTTGTTTCCTTTAAATAGAGTGCCAGGTGCAAGGCACAAACATAATCGCGCTGTGCGCGATTACGCGGGTTCCGGGGGGGCGGAGTCAGGCAGACAGCAGCACAAGAAAAACCAGTCAGGTAAAGTCAGCAATATGAAAGCAATGTTAAAAAAATACCCCGTCTGTATCATTTAAATGTTGGACCAGCCAAGAATAGCTCACTTTAAAAAAAACTGTATGAAACCCCCTGTATAGGGAACTAGTCCCGTGGGTGTCATGTATGCCTAATAAAATGTCCATAATAGTGCATGGTGAATTTCCTGTATCATTTAAATGTTAGCAGTCAGAACCACCCAAAGAATGTTACATTGAGCACAGGGAATAAATTAAATAAACTAGGGGGTATGTTTACTAAACCGTCTTAATGTGCACCTGGCGATAGTGTGCAGGCTGCCATAAAAGGAGTGGGTGTGTCGATCTTAAAGTAGCAAAACGGGATTATCACGCGATAACGTGCGCTGCTGCGCACATTATCGGGTGAAGCGCCGCTAAGCACGTTAACGCGCGGTAATCTTAAGTAGGCGCCCAGACATGCAAACACAGAAACAGAGGTGTAGCACAATGGTTAATACACTGACTGATGGTACAGGGGTCATGAGTTCGATCCCCCAGTGTGCCTAATGCATAAGGCTGGCTGAGGCATCAACCTTTACGTTTAGGTAGTGATTTTTGAGGCATTTTACTTTTATTTTAATTAGTGCTGCCAGCAAACACACACTCACGGTGGCGTAACCTAAGGTGTCGCATAAGGCACCCCATAACTAGTCCCACAGATGCTCCTTGTGGTCTTGGGCAAGCCACTTAACCCTCCATTGCCCATCTTCCCTGTAAGTATTAGTGTATGTGTCTCATATCCCCGCGTGTTAAATGTATTCCCCAATAGTGTTGTGATCGCTTTGATTGAAGGATAAGGCGGTATACAAAACTGTCTAAATAAATAAGTAACACACTCCATAGGGCACATTATAAAGTGCACTGTCCGCCAAGGCACCCTATAATGTCTCCTATAGGACACCTTATAAGGTGCTTGATAGGGCGCCCTATAAGGTGCCTTATGGGGCACCTTAAGGTTACAGTACTCTGAGGGTGTTTTTGCTGGCAGCACTAATGTACATTAAAAATAGACAATGTCTCAGACAGCCCTATCAAATAGCCCCACCATGGGTTTGAACCCATGATCTCTGGCTTCACAGGCAGTAAAGTAACCAGTGGGCTACAGCTCTATAGCTACTAACAAACCCCTGGCTGGCTGCAGAAGGACTGCACGGCACCAGACAAACTGTCTGCTGTGGTTACCAGGATAGGGTTAACCCACCTGTACCCATGATGCACTGCACATGCAAATCAGCAATTGACAGATAGCACAAGATGGGGTATGCACCCCAACAGCACCTCGGCCTGGTAGGGGGAACTGACCGTGTGCGGTACTGGCACAGAGTAGCCACAGACCGTCACATTGTGTGGGTACTGTGCTCACCCTGAGGGTGAGCTGGGGCGCCCAGCACCAGGTCCACAGCACCTTTCATGTCTGAAATACACCATGCTGCAGGTCCCCATCAGTGCTACTGTGTGTGATAGGTAGTTCCTGCAGACACACTTAGGTTACATCTGTGTCCTTTTGTATTTCTCAGTCATGTCTAGCCCTTATGGGCTATGATGCACCCAGAATAGTGCATATCCTGTGTGCCATGGTTACATGATGTAGGAGAAAAGGGGGGGGGGGGTATTTGGACCCATAGGCGGATTATGTACCACCACAAAACCCACCCTCTGGGGTTCAGGGTGGGAAACAGGATCACCCACCAATAGATCCACATTCTACCTTCCTGCAATGGTAGCAGTAGAGGGGACTATCAACCCCAGTCCTGCTGGGGAACAGACACCCTACAGGGCAGGCAATGCAGAGCTGTACACATCCATAAAGCAATAGCAGACAGACAGTAGGCCTGGAAATGCTCAGCTACCCCCCACCACTATCTGACATTCTCCAGCAGCAAGCCTCCAGCCGCTGCACCCTGCAAGGTGTTCCAGCAAGACACATACTAGCTGCAGACACTCTGCTAGCTAGTCCATAGTCCTGGAGGAGATACATGTACCCAGAACTGGGATGTCAGCATACACATCAAGCAGATAAGTCAGTGATTGGGTCCCAAAAGGGACCCATAAATATCACATGAAGAAAATACTATATAGCACTATGGGGGAACCTAGCCATGCCGTGGTCACTGCTCAGTCAGGGTGAGAGTGACCTCCCAGCAGGACATGCTGTGGCCACGCTGTCCATGCAGGTGGTGGCCGGGCACTACAATGTCCGAGCCATTGCCCTATGCCCTGTGCAGATGCGGCCAGGCCAGGCCACACTATCCAGGCTATTCCCACAGTACCTTGCTCCTCATTATGCACATTGGCAGGCCAATACTGGCAACAGTGCTAGCAGTGTTGGCTGTGGAGGGTGTTGGCAGCCACCACACACTGGATAGACAGACACACACTCCACACACCTATGCCAGCATTGTGCAACTATAGAGGTGTTTGGCAGCCCTGGCCACCACACCAGTCCTGGGCACAGTCAATGTTCCCTCTAATTTTCTGTAGGCTGTGTGCGCATAAAATATCAGCTGTGCAGCTTTTGAAGGAAGGTTAAATTTTTGTGCGCCACATAACGACTCTTGGAGTTATATACTTTAAAATTTGACTACACGTCAGAATACAGTATGTACACCACATTGATTTTAATCAAATTAAATGAAAATAGATGATTACTAAATGAAGTGGAAAATTTCTAGTAATTACAATCACAACTTTTAAATTTTAAGACATCTGTGTTGTTTTCTATCAGAATCAGAACCGTAATTTTTGTGCGCTCTGTTGTAAAGTATGTGCGCTCGCTTGGCGAGGTGTGTGCGCGCGCACACGTGCACAGCTTAGAGGGAACAGTGGGCACAGTGCAGGCATGGCTATGGTACGCAATACTGTTGGGGTCACTCTGTCAGACACCAGACCTGAGGCACACTCCACAGACATCAGAAAGGTTGCTATGATGCAGCTCAATCAGCCAATTGTGCTTAACATAGGAATTGCTATCTGCCAGTTATCATAGCAACCTTTTGATAGCTGTGTACAGTTTTCCCATGTTTAGGGTGGCATTGCTAAGGTATGCAAGTGCTAGTATGGGAAGATGCACGCAGGGCCCAACATCCTGCCTCTCCAGGAGGCTTAGGATAATGGAGCCTGTGGGTGCGGGTGTGTCTGCCCCTGTTGGCCGCTGCTCTGGGAAGAGGTTCCCAACTCCAGTCCTGGAGGGCCAAACACTGTCGGGTTTTCATGCTGTCCCTAATGAATATGCATGAGATACATCTGCATACCATGGGGGTGGTGCATAGCAATGCAGCACAGCCACATTTATTAAAGGCAGCATGGTACCTGAATGGTGTTTGGCCCTCCAGGACTGCATTTGGGAGACTCTGCTATAGGTAATGCGCATGTTTATGGTGTCTGTGCTCTGTAGGGTAAAATGTAGGTGTTTTGGGCATGTCTACGTCATCTGCACTACAGGTTCTGTCTGTATTAGCACATTGTAGTAGTGGGTAAAATATGGGTGCTGGGTTGGCAGGAACCACAGCTGGGGCTTGAACCTGTGACCTTCTGCTCCTGAACACACTGGCTGTGTGCACTGCACCACCGTGTTGCCACAAAGACAGTGCATTCCCTGGAGATACCATGACTGTTTGTCAGACAGAGCCTGTCTGTTGCAGTGCATGGCACCCACCTACACAGGGCTAAGCCACAGTCTGCTGTGGGCAGCTGCCACTGCCCCCCTCTGCCACCATGCTGACATGCCCTACTGCTAGTGGTGCTGGTGGTGCGCAGTCTCAGGCCATCCAGTGTGCAGGTAAGCGGCTGCCTATGGTGCATGTTCTGGGGTAGGGGTGCCTGCATAGACGTCCACGCTTCCCCCCCAACACCGCCTGCCAATGTTCTGTGCCCTTGGAGGTACCTGCTGGGTACTATCCCCTGTGACACTGTGATAAACACACTCGTGCCCATGTTGGGCCCTCATCAGTTGCTGTCTGGCTGCTGTACAGTTTCAGCATTCCTAAGTGCCACCTAGGCATCTGCCTAGTCCGCAATGTGCCCCATCTGCACCACAGCATGTGCCGCCTGCAGCCCTCTGTATCCCATTTTCAAGCATCTGTCCAGTTGGCCATTCCGACATGCCCGCCCTGCTGTTGCTGCACATGTGCACACCATAGAAAACCTGTCCGATGGAGAGGGAAACCCTGCACAGCGCAATTTCTCTGTAGGCTCATTCACCTTGTATGGGGACGGAGCATGGACCCTTCCAGAATTCATATCCTTTTTTTGGTGCTCTCTTGGGAGTGTTTTTTAATGTTTCCCATTGAGATCACTATTGCCCAGCTTGGTTATTTTATTTTTCCATTTTCTTCTGTTCATTTTCACTGTTTATTTGCCCTTTTGTTCCGTGCACATGTATCACACTTATCACTTTTTTGTAGGTTTCCCTGGTTTTGTTGTACATTGCTGACAGAAATGGTTTCTCTTCCCTTTAAATCAGCTCTAACGCCAGGGTTTCACTGGCGTTAGTTTTCAGCCTCGGATTTCACAGCGTTAGTGTGCGGGGAGCCTCTCCCCTCCCACTCTCCACCCATTGACCTCTTCTCCCCGCCCGGGGAGCCTTCCTCCGCCCTCCGGGAGCCTTTCTCTGCCTTCAGTGCTCGTTTGCGCCGCTGCGCGCGTTATCGTGCGCTAAGATACCTCTGTGCCCGATAAAGCGTCATTGTCATGCGATAAGGTACCTTATCACGCGATAACATTACAGAGCGCACATTAAGACGGTTTAGTAAACATACCCCTAAGTCTCAAAATGTGGCATTTGTGAGCTAGTGTGGAATGATCATCCAACTTCTAAGATGATTTTGAACCAACCTAGGGAAACAAACAGTAAAACCGGTTTACGTTACTCATTGTGCCATTCATCCAAATATCACAAAATAGTAAAGTCATAAAAAGCCGCACACACTAGCAGTGTTGACGTGCAATTGAATGCACCAATACTCACTGAAACTATGGTCATAAAGGCAACTGAGTCCATCAAGAAGCAGCATCCAGTTACTGGTAGCGTTAGATAGCCAGTGCTTGGAGAGGCTGTATTCAAACAGACAATTTCATGCCAAAACTAACTTTAGAGTTCAAACTGTCAAACCGGACAGAATGATATTGTCGCGTTCCACAATAATTCCATTGTGACAGCAGTAAAAATATTTGGCGAGCGACTTAGTGAGCTCATATATTAATTAAAACATGTAAGAACAATCTTACGATTCTTAATGTACTGGGACACACATTAATTGTGAATGACAGCTCACTGTGCCATTCTTACAGAGATCACAATGTGGTAAGGCCATAAACAAGCATACACACTAGAAATGTTGACGTGCGATTGAGTATACAAATCCTTACTGAAAATATGGTCATAAAACAACTGAGTCAGTCAGGGAGCAGCATCCAGTAACTAACATTAGATAGCCAGCACTTGGAGAGGCTGTATTTAAGCAGACAATTTCACGCCAAAACCAAGTGCTGAGTTCAAAACTGTTAAACCAGACAGAATGAAATTGCCGTGTTCCTCAATGATTTCACTGTGATAGGTGCAAACATTTTTAGCAAGCAATTTAGTGAATTTATATATTGATTAAGACATAAAAGAGCAATCCTGCAGTTCTTAGTATACTGGAAACTCACAACAATAGTGAATGAAAACCAGAAAAGAGTGTAATCCATGAACTATTACTGAGCAATTGTTCTACTGCATCCAGATACCTTGAATCAAACAATTCAAATAATGATTTCAAAGCTCCATGGATGATATAAAAACCATAGGAGTAAAACAAATGGAAATATAAGCCTTTTTTAAAAAACTGATCAAAAAAATGCTAAGAACCAGCACAATGAACCAGCTAAGTAAAAAGACTAAAACGAAACTAAAAGTGAATAAATAACTATAACACATCCAAGTGTCAAAAAAGGGAGGTGGGGGAAGGGGGAGGGGACAGGAGAAAGGGAGTGGGG
This sequence comes from Ichthyophis bannanicus, assembly GCA_033557465.1. NCBI lineage: Eukaryota > Metazoa > Chordata > Amphibia > Gymnophiona > Ichthyophiidae > Ichthyophis > Ichthyophis bannanicus. Next base: position 233,171,911 of record CM066038.1, on the reverse strand, counting down.
AAGGGAGAAGGAGGGAGGAGAAAGAGAGGAAGGGGGAGGGGGAAGGGGAGAAGGAGAGGGAAGGGATGAATGTGCTATAAAAACCAATAAAGTTTAAAAACATAAAATGTACAACATGCCATGAGGACCATAAAATATAACAGAGAAAAACAGATGGAAAATCAGCAAGGAGATGGCCAGAGTTCGATGATGTCTCAAAAAAAAATGGTATGTAGCTCATTAAAAAAAATCTTAAAAACTATTTAGCTCGTTAAGTAAGAATATAAAACAAAACGGAGAACTAAAAGATGATAATCATAAAAACATAATACTGAGTCAAATAAATATATAAATAACTAAAACAACCCAAGTCCATTGTTAAAAACAGATCATGGAGGGGTTACAAGAAGATGGATAAATCAATTTCCTGATTCAGGTCATGCGGCTTCAATGTTCTTAGTTCAAAAATGTATCTCTGTTCTAAACGTAATAACAAGCCATCTACATTCCCACTCTCCAATGTGGTCTGACTACTTTGATCACCATAAATTTTAGATCTGAACTATTATGGTTTGCGGATATCCAATGCTCCACTAATGGTTTATCCACAACATGGCTTTTGATGCAAGTTTTAATGCTTCATTTGTTTTTTACCATGTAGCACATATTGCATGGGCACATGATCAAATAGATCGCGTGTTGTGTCTCACAATTTGAAAATTCATCTTTTTTGATGGTCCAAAAATCCAAGGGGCGTTTATATTGGTCCTTAATAACCAAGGAGTGGGGACAAACTGAACACCGGCCACATTGAAAATGGCCCCTAGCTCTGGGATTGGCTTTCCGAGATTGGCAGGCCAACCAAACTGTTCTGATTCAGTCAATCAAGTCGCAATGTTCTATATCATCCAGCAGGGAATGGGCATGTATCTTTTGTGTTGGGCAGTCAGGTTCTAGAATTTGGCCATTGCACAGGGGATAGATGTCTGAGCCACATACCTGCCAAGTGATCAAAACACTTGTGCAGACAGGATAATTGCAGTCCTCCAACCACACAATGGACACTGGAGGGGTAGGTTGCACCCTGCATCTTTTGGGAGTGGGGCTCCCTCGATAGGTCTGTTAGCCACTCTGCAGAATGCACAGGTGGATTGTCTCTCTTCACTGTCTTACACTGGCTCCCAATCTACTGCCGTATCACCTATAAAGTAGTCATGATGACCTTCAAGGCCATTAACAAGATGTCAGCCACCTCCCTATCGGACCTCCTCCACCCCACTCCAGCGAACAGAGCAAGGAGAACATTCGCCACCAACATCCTCCAGACCCCCAACGAAATAACAAAATGCACCCAGGCAACAAAAAACTGAGCTTTCAAATTCTATGCCCCCAGCTGTTGGAATACACTCCCATCCACCATCAGACCAATCACAGATCTCTTTTACCCAGTGCTGTCTGAGGCATGTGCCAGTTTTATTTAAATCTGTGCTGCCAGCAAACACACCCTCAAAGTGCCGTAACATAAGGTGCCGCATAAAGTACTCCAGAGGGCATATCATAAAGTACACTGTCTGCCAAGGCACCCTATAATGTTGCCCATGGGGAGCCTTATAAGGCGCTGTATATGGTGTTGTATAGGGTGCCCTATGAGGCACCGCAAGGTTACAGCACTGTCTCTGAAGGTAGCACTGCGCATGTTAATGCATGAAAATCCTAAGTAGGCGCGCTGAGCTGCAAACATAGCAATAGAGGTGTAGTACAATGGTTAGTACACTGACTGATGCTACAGGGGTACTGAGTTCAATTCCCAAGTGGGCCAGATGAATAATAATACTTTTACCCAGTGCTGTCTGAGGCATGTGCCAGTTGTATTTATATCTGTGCTGCCAGAAAACACGCCCACACAGTGCCGTAACCTAAGGTGCCACAGCAGGCACCCTATGGGGCACTCCAGAGGACACATTATAAGGTGCACTGTCCGCCAAGGCACCTTATAATGTTCCCTATAGGGCGCCCTATGGAGCGCTGTCGAGGGTGCCTTATGAGGCACCTTCAGGCTACAGCACTGAGGGTGTTTTTGCTGGCCGCACTAATCTACATTTAAAAAATGAAATGCCTCAGACAGCCCTATCAACTAACCCCACTGTGGGATCACACCCATAACCTCTGACCCCACAGACAGTGATGTAACCAGTGGGCTACAGCTGTATGGCTACACCCGGGCCCTGGCTGGCTACAGAGGGACTGCAGGTCTCCACACCAACTGCTGTGGTTACCAGGTTAGGGTTAACCCACCCGTACCCATGATGCACTGCACATGCATATCAGCAGTCCACAGATGATCACAAGATGGAGTATGCACCCCCACAGCACCTCAGCCTGGTAGGGGGTACTGACCATGTGTGTTACTGGCACAGAGTGGCTACAGACCATCACATTGTGTGGGTACTGTGCCCACCCTGAGGGTGAGGTGGGGCACCCAGCACCATGTCCACAGCACAAGACGTAGCTGAGATAGGCTATGCTGCAGGTCACCATCGGTGCCAGTGTGTGATAGGTAGTCCTTGCAGACACACCTCCGTCCATATTTCTTTCCCAGTCACATCTAGCCCTTGTGGACTATGATGCACCCAGAATAGTGCATATCCTGTGTGGGTGCCATGGCCACATGGTTTATGTGAGGGGACCCATTGGCGGATAATGTAGTACCTCCCGACCTGCCCTCTGGGGCTCAGGATTTCCCACCAACAGATCCACATTCCTGCAGTGGTGGCAGTAGAGGGGACCATCTACCTCAGTCCAGCTGGGGTACACACATACTAACTGCAAACAATGTGCTAGCTAGTCCATAGTGCATATTACTGGGGAAGATGTGTGCACCCAAAACTGGGGTGTGAGCACATCCACCGAGCAGATAGGTCAGTGATTGGGACCCAAAAAAGGAAACCCATATATATCACTTAGAAAAAATACTATGTAGCACTATGGGGTAACCTAGCCATGCCGTGGTCACTGCTCAGTCAGGGTGGGAGTGACCTTCCAGCAGGACATGCTGTGGCCACCCTGTCCGTGCAGGTGGTGGCCAGACACTACAATGTCCCAACCATTGCCCTGTGCCCTGTGCTGATGCATCCTGCCCAGGCCGCCCTGTCCAGGCTATACCCACAGTACCTTGCTCCTCATTATGCACATAGGCAAGCTAACACTGGGCACAATGCAAACAGTGTGGGCTGAGTACAGTGTGGGCAACCACCACACACTGGATGGACATACACACACTCCCACACCTATGCCAGCACTGTGCAAATATAGAGGCTCTTGGCAGCCCTGGCCACCTCGCTAGTCCTGGGCACAGCGCAGGCATGGCTATGGTACGCAATACTGTTGGGGTCACTCCCCGGGGTGGTAAACACTGTCAAACACCAGACCTGATACACACTCCACAGACATCAGAGAGGTTGGTATGATACAGCTAAAGAGCAGATTGTGCTTAACTTAGGAATTGCTATGCCAGTAATCATAGCAACCTTTTGATATATGTGTACCATATCCCCGTGTTTAGGGTGGCATTGCTACGGTATGCAGGGGCTAGTATTGGGGGATTCACACAGGGCCCAGAATCCTGCCTCTGTGGCTGCGGGTATGTCTGTGGCTGCGGGTATGTCTGCCCCTGTTGGCCGCTGCTCTGGGAAGAGGTTCCCAACTCCAGTCCTGGTGGGTCACACACTGTTCGGGTTTTCATGCTGTCCCTCATGTATTTGCATGAGATACATCTGCATACCATGGGGGCGGCACATGGAAATACAACACAGGCATCTTTATTGGTGACAGCATGACACCTGCATGGTGTGTGGCACTCCAAGACTGCATTTAGGAGACTCTGCTCTAGGTACTGCGTATGTGTATGGTGTCTGTGCTCTGTGGGGTAAAATATAGGCGTTTGACGCATGGTTCTGTTCTCTGCACTAAAGGTTTGGTCTTTACTTCCACGGTTTAGTAATGGGTAAAATATGGGGACTGGGTTATCAGGAGCCACAGCTGGGACTTGAAACTGTGACCTTCTGCTCTTTAACACACTGTCTGTGTGTACTGCACCACACTGTGGCCACAGAGACAGTGCATTCCCTAGAGATGCCATGACTGTTTGTCAGACAGAGCCTGTCTGTTGCAGTGCACGGCACCCACCTGAACAGGGCTAGGCCACAGTCTGCTGTGGGCAGCAGCCACTGCCCCCTCCACCACCAGTACTCCTCCGCCACCATGCTGACATGCCATTCTGCTGGTGGTGCGCTGTCTCGGGCCATCCAGTGTGCAGGTAGGTGGCTGCCTATGGTGCGGGTTCTGGGGTAGGGGTGCCTGCATAGATGTCTACACTTCCCCCCAGCACTGCCTGCCAATGTTCTGTACCCTTGGGGGTAACTGCTGGGTACTATCCCCTGTGACACTGTGGGAAACACACTCGTGCCCGTGTTGGGCCCTCATCAGTTGCTGTCTGGCTGCTCTACTATTTCAGCATTCGTATGGGCCACCTGGGCATCACTGTAATCTGCACTGTGGCCCAGCTGCACCACGGCATGTGCCGCCTGCAGCCCTCTGTGTCCCCTTTTCCAGCATCTGTCCAGTTGCCCGTTCTGACCTGCCCACCCTGCTGTTGCGGAACATGTGCATGCCATAGGGAACCTGTCCAAGGAACATGGGGGAACCCTGATCAGAGCTATTTCACTGTGGGATCATTCACATTGTATGGGGACAGAGCATGGACCCTTCCGGACTTACAATCTTTTTTTTTGGAGCTTTCTCAGTAGTATTTTTTGCTGTTTCCCATTCATATCACTATTGGCCAGCCTGGTTATGTTTTTTTCCCATTTCGTTACAGTCATTTTCAATGTTTATTTGCCCTTTTGTTCTGTGCACATGTATCACACTTCTCACTTTTTGTAGGTTTCCCTGGCTTTGCTGTACATTGCTGACGGAAATGGTTTCTCTTCCCTTTAAATCGGCTCTAACGCCAGGGTTTCACTCGTGTTAATTTTGAGCTTCGGATTTCACAGCATTAGTATGCGGGGAGCCTCTCCCCTCCCACTCTCCACCCATTGACCCCTTCCCTCCGCCCCTTTGGAGCCTTCCTCCGCCCTCCGGATGCCTTTCTCCTCCTTCGGCGCTCATTTGCGCCGCTGCGCGCGTTACCGTGCGATAAGGTACCTTATTGCACAGTAATCATACGATAAAGTACCTTATCGCGCGATAACATCGCAGCGGCACAAATAGCGCCGTTTAGTAAACATACCCCTAAGTGTCCATATAGAGTGTCTTGACCCTTAGTCCAGTGCCTCTGAGGAAGGCCTAGATGCTGAAACACGTGTAGGGTTGGACCTCTAGAGACACTCAAATAAAGTCTTTTACGATTTTCCACAGTGCCCTGTGTTATCTGCACCTTTTGGTCCTCATAAAAGTTCTCTGTGGACAGCAGGAATTAGTCCTCACAACCCTCCCACTTCCTTGAGGAGTTGTCTTCTGCTACAGCTATGTTATCAGACTGATCTGAAAAACAAAACTGGCAACCAGTAATACAGCCTTTTCCTATACAGCGCCTACACTCTGGAACTCTCTCCCAGACCTAATCAGATCAATAAAAGATCTTCAAACATTCAGAAAAGAATTGAAAACACTTTTATTTACCGAACACTATAACAACCTCTCCATTAATGATACAATCATACATCCCAGCAACATACAACCCAGCAAACTAACTACTGCCTAGTACACCCTCCCGGGCTGAACCCCCCCCCCCCCCTTCCCTCAGCCACCTCTGTTCATTACACACGTTGTGAATTCTATTATGTATGTAGTTATATTATCCAACCTCCACTATACTCATCCCGGGTGTAGATGGCATGTTCAATGTTCTCTGTATATAGTTTAATTATTGTTCTATGTAACCTTAATGTTAGCTGTTCTATGTAAACTGCCCCTGATCATTGGAAGGGGTGGTATAGAAAACTACTCAAATAAATAAAATAAAATAAATAAATATGCCGCAATGGCAGGCGGGAAGAAGGTGCACAGGCATGGTGAAGCCTCCCAAAAGCTTCTAATAGAAGCTGGGGCGCGTTCTCACATGCATTCGGTTGGGGGATGTTACCCATATGAGGACTAATTCCTGTTGTCTACAGAGAACACCTGTTACAGGTGAGTAACCACCCTCTATTGTTATCTAAAGATGATGCATGGTGTAGGAACTCTGGCGCTGGTCTCACGAGAACATGAGACAGTGCGAGAGAACAGGAGGGGGGAGATGAGGTCACAAGCATTGGTTCCGAAGATTTTGGCCTGGCTCAAAAAATCCACACAAAATTTGTCAAGGCCTGGAGTAAAGTATTAAAATAGACGACAGAGATTATTTTTTTTCCTTAAGTTTATTATATTTAGATTATGGTTAATGTTTTTGAAAAGAAATAAAAAAATAAGAGCCCCTAGATGGCTAAGAGGCTGCAATTAGAAACATGACAGCAGAAAAAGACCATATGGCCTATGTAGTCTGCCCTTCTTTTTTTTAATGCTATTGAGTCCATGCTGACTCATGGCAACCCAGCTGTCTCTGGGTTTTCTTGGCAATGTATCCCTGGAAATAGATTGCCAGGACTTTTCTTCTGAGGCAATGGAAAGTAAGGTCAAAGGAGTGCCAGTGGGAATCAAACCCTTGATCTTCTGGGTACTAGGCAGTTGCTATAACCACTAGGCTACTCCTCTACTATCTATCAGCTACTATAGTCTCCTTTTTTCCTTTAGAGATCTTCTGTGTTTGTCCCGTGCTCTCTTGAATTTAGATACTGGTCTTGTCTCTACTACCTCCACTGGGAGACTATTCCACGCATCTACCACTCTTTCTGTAAAGAAATATTTCCGGCATATTACTCTTGAGTCTATCACCTTTCATCCTCATCCTATGTTCCATTGTTGCAGAGGGGATATTTAAATGAGCCTATCATATCTTCTCTATCTCGCCTTTTCTCTAATGTATACATATTAAGATCTTTAAGTCTGACGCCATATGCTTTATAACGAAGACCACTAACCATTTTAGTAGCCATCCTCTGTACCAATTCCATCCTGTTTATATCTTTTGAAGATGTGGCCTCCAGAATTGCACACAATATTCCAAATGAGGTTGCAGCAGAAACTTAAACAGAGGCACTATCACCTCCTTTTTTCTGCTGGCCATTCCTCTCCTTATGCACCCAAGCATCCTTTTGACTTTCAATGCCACCTTTTCTACCTGTTTAGCCACTTTAAGATCATCAGAAACAAACACACCCTGGTCTTGTTCTTCTTTCGTGGACAGAAGTACTTTGCCCTCTACACTGTACCACGCCCTTGGATTTTTGCAGCCTAAATGCATGACCCTGCATTTTTTAGCATTAAATCTCGGCTACCAAATTCTTGACCATTTTTCAAGCTTAGCTAGATCCCACCTCATGTTATCTACTCCTTCCTGAGTGTCTACTCTATAGCAGATTGTTGTATCATCTGCAAAGAGGCAAACCTTACCCAACAGCCCTTCCACAATATCATTAACAAAGATGTTAAAAACAATTGGACCAAGGACAGATCCCTGCATCATGCCACTGGTAACATTCTTCTCCTCAGAGTGAGCTCCATTTCTTTGTACACTTTGTCGCCTCCCACTCAACCAATTTCTAACCCAGTCAGTCACTTTAGGGTGCTCAATTTATTTGTAAGTTGCCTCTGCGGAACAGTGTCAAAGGCTTTACTGCAATCTATGTTTTGCTGGTAATAGTGGTATATTGTTTTTTATTATAACTGCCTGCACTTCAACATCAGAGAAATAGAAAGAGATACAGTTCCTGCTGTACTATGCAAAATACAAAACTAGCACACATAAATTCCAAAAACTAACATATATCAATTACTAAATTGAAAAGAAAATTATTTTTTTCCTACTTTCATTGTCTGGCCATTTTATTTTCTACGCATTCTAAAACAGGAAAGCCTGGGTCCCTCTCCCCCCCCCCCCCCCCCCGCCCCCACCAAATACTAAATTAAAATTCACAAATGTCCAAACAAGTCCATCTTAACGTTAAGGGAAGGAAAAAGACCTCAGAAACTATCAACAGAGCCAGAAGGGCTTATCACATGTCGCACATCATTTGTCATAAAAAAAACCCTCCCATCAGATTGTGCTAAATCAAATAGGCTTTATTAAATTTTTAACTTTTTATCAACAGTGTTCTTAATAGAGTATATGTTCTGTGAAACCTCTAAATGGTAATACTTCCCCTTTTTCAATAATGCCAACTTCGCTCAAGCTTTAGGTAGATGGAGTAAAAAGAAGGGTATTGAGAACTTGATAGTCAGGAGGAGTGAAATCTGAGCGGATATAAAGAGAAAAAAAGAAATGAAAAACAGTTAAAAGGAAAAGATCACTATCCTAGATGGAAGGAAATAAAGAAAGCGGATGAAGTTGCTTGAGCAAAGTTGGCATCATTGAAAGAAGGAAGTATCTGCAGTTTGGGGTTTCACAGAACATATATGCTATTAAGAACATTGTTGATAAACGTAACTGTGGCAATTCTCATTGTGAAAGTGTGAATGTACTTTGGCTTGAAAACTTGAAGCAAAGTCAGTGGGTAAAAAATAGCCACAGACTTTGTTCAAATGCAGCCATTTTGAAAATTATTCCCTTAAGAAATTCATCTGGAGATGATTTTGGACATAACAAATTGGATACTGTCCTTTGTGAATAAGGTTCAGCTTTTCAAAGGTAGTTTTATATTTTAGCTCTAAAAAACAAGTGCATATCACATTGTATTCTCTAACAAGGAAGAATGATCAAGAGCTCTCAGAACAAGCAATCGTTAAACAGACCAACACTAATAAATTGTGAATCAACTTGTAAATTTTGATATGCAAACTTCCTATTGTGGCATACCTTAATTTTACACTCTGTTGATTCTCTGAAGGAGGGATTTAGTACTATGCTGCGTCAGCAGTAAGAAGGAACGTCATGGGCTATTGGTTATGGATTGTGAACGTTTATGCTAGATGAGAAAAACTGCCATCTTCATTTTGAGAAACTAGAATTCTTAGCTCGGAAATGGACAATTAAAAGAAATGTTCAGGGATTACATCTGCTGTATATCAACCTTTACTGTTTAGATAGACAATAACTCAGTTAGGAATATGTTAACATCTGCAAAACTGAATTCCACTGGACATTGCTAGGTAGCTAAACGAACGGTTTTCAACTTTAACAATGAATATTGCTATCGAAGGTTAATCTTGGTGCTGACTAATAAGTACACTAAGGGAGTTATTTTAGAAACATATTTGTGATTTACAAATGTATAAGTAGGCAAATACATATGAGCATTGCATCCGCCTATAAATGGCCATTTTAAAAATCGTTCAGTTTACACATGGCCATTCAAACAATGTTGAAATTGCATGGACTGTGTTAGAGGCATATCCTGGGCAGGCCATAAATCTATGGAAGGCCTATTCAAAGGAAGTAATGTGGCTAGCAGTCCTGCTAAGTGAGATATTCATTGTCACATACCCGGTTTGTGCTGCTGAACATCCCCTCTTAGTGCCACTGAACAAATTGCTTAGCATCGGGGTATTCTGGAGGTGGGGCAGTGGTGGCGTCAAGGGTTAGCCGGTCAGTGGCAATATCGAGCTACTGGGCAGTTAACCCTACCCAGCTAAAGCTAGGTCAAAAAAACTCCTAGCCTAACTTTAGCCAGTTTAGCTATCTGGCATGTCACTGAATATAACCACTGACTGGACAACTAATTCAGCATCAGGGTAACCCGGACATTCAGTGCTACTGGCCGGGTATAGCCCTAGCATTGAATATGAAGTATAATTTCAAGCTGCTTTAATTGTGCTGGCTGCTGCCACTGAATATACCCCCTACATCTGTATTCCCCATTTCATATAACCAGTCTGAATAACGCTGTTATCCAGATACCAGCGGTTCCCAGCACCATACCTGGATATCCAGTGCCAATATCTGGGTAGCAGCTCGCACTGAATATTCAGGTGGAACTATAAACACCATAGCTAGTGTTTAGAAGGATTGCCCACTGCAGAATTTAAAAATTGACCTGTATATGTATAGCAGCAATGTTCAGCTGTTATCTGGATAACTTTATTCATTTATGCAAATCACATAACTTCTACTTGTATGTTTAGAATCTCATATTCTGTGACCTGAGTTAAACAAATAGGCTGCTTAAAATCAACCTAAATATATCAAGAAACTATCTCTAAGCAGCAATCAACCCACTAAATATTGACCCCTATGTGGTGACTTTTGTTGAGTATGTATATATTTTCTTTGTTCACTTTTTTAAACTTTTATAGTTTACAGTTTGTATGGGCATGAAGTTTACATTTACGGAAAGTGATATGCAGACAGCAAGCTCATTTCTCTGCTAGAACAAGAGAAAACAGTGAATTACAGTGAAATTGTTTTTCTCCAATTTTTATTTATGCATTTTTAAATACACTTTCCCAAAGATAAGTGAACAGAAACAAGGAAAAATAAAACATAAATATGCAATATAACATTAGCCTATAATAAAGGAAAAAGATCCAAGAATCAGGAAAATCTAGTAGGATACAAAATTAAGAATAACCCCCCCCCCCCCCCAAGGATACATTCACAGCAACAAAATCTCCCCAAGAGCCACTACAGTGCTGCTGGTGGAGTGGGAACCAAGACGTTTATCTCCTCCCTAGCAAGAATACAATCAGCAAGCAATTTAGGCTCAAAGAAAGTAAAAGTTTTGCCCTCATGCATAACAATACAAATACAAAGAAACTGGAGCACAAATTTCAATCCAAACGCTAAAGCCCTGTGGCACAGAGCCAGGAATCCCTGGTGCCACTTCTATGTGCTTCTTCAGAAATCAGGAAATATATGTATTTGAGCGTCAAAAAAAAAGCTTGTTCATAGAAAGAAAATACAATTTGAATACCAAGTTGCAGTTGAATTCCAAGGCAAACGTTAGGATAAGAGTAGATCTGTGGGTTACATCCTCCAGGGAGGACTCCAGGAACTCAATTAAATTGTCTCTGATGGAGTTTCCATGCCCCTCAGGTGAATGACCACCACCTGGGGGAAGGTATTGGGCCCTCACCAATGGATGAAGATTCCCAGGATCCATCCCAAGAATCTCAGTCAAATATTTCTTCGCCATCTCAATAGGTGGTATAAGGTGAGATTTAGAAAGTTCAGCAAGTGTAAGTTATTATGTTTAACTTGATTTTCAAGGTGCTCCATGTGCCGAAATACAATTGTGCTGTCCTTCACCAAAGCATCACCTACGACCTGCATAGCACTCGCTTTTGACTCGAGAACGCCCATTCTTCCAGCAAGGGAGTCCAAAGCCATAGAATGTTCCACCACTGCCATTGAGATCCCCCACAAGTCTATTTGATAAGGACTGAAGAGAGGAGTTAATGCCCTATATCATGTCCCACAGTGACCCCAATGTCGCTACCTTTCGTCTCTGTACCTCACACACTACTCCACAGGAAGTTGTCTCACTCATCTCCCGTGTGATCACCTCCACAGTTCTCCGAGTGGTAAGAGATACACCACCCGTTGCCCCTTCCAGTAGGGGAGACGAGGCTGCTACCAGAGTTCCTGCCGGCAGAAGCACCACACGAGTCACATTGGTCCACAGAGGCTCCAAAACATCAGTGGCAGAAATACTTCTGAGGTTGGGAGGCAGCATCCACATTATGGGGTTAAGTGAAGCCCCTTCACTGCTGTCCAGGAAACTACCCCTGGGCGAACCGAGAGAAGGTGATGCTGGGGTAACTGAAACAACGCCGAATGCTTGCAGCATGGTCTGGTGAAGGAGAACAGGAACGGAGCTTTCTGGGAGGATAAGCTTACCCTTTCCTTTCTTCTTGCCCATAATTAAACTTACAGAGGGAGCCTCCCATAACCAGAACACGTCCTTCTGCATGCACCCTCACAACACTATCTTGGATCCTACAGTGAATTTTAATCCTCATTTAGGGTCGTAGCCACATGTTAAGTTCAAGACAGGTGTGAATCAGGCTTTTTGGCATGCCCCAGGAGGACCGATAGTGTGGAGGCAGGTGCGAAACAATGTAAGGCGGTCACCCCCCAAAACATTGGCGGTCAACTCATGTCATATCCAGCCCACCATTGGTAATCAAAGGTGAGACCTTTCTAATACAAGCGTGCACGCCTTTAAGATCCTGCTGGCCCTCTTTGACCTGCCCCTCTGACAATAAGTATGCATCAGTAAGGGCATGACAGGGATGGCCAGCAGGGCTTTAGAGATGCGCACATGCCTTATTGGAAAGGCCCCGCGCTTCTGCCATCTTTGATTAGAGATGGCGGCTAGGAGGGCTAGATTTGGACATAAAGTTCTGGTACACGGGTTAGGAGATTGGAGAATCAATGCACAGCAAAGGGAAGGAAGAAAAACAGAAGATCCTTGAGATGGGGGTGGAAGGAGACTGAGGAGATGCTGGACATGTAGTGGAGGGGAGGCTTTGGGTGTCAAAGGGGTGATGCTAGACATGGGGGGGGGTGTGACATAGGGAGACAGTGAGTGATGCTAGATGTGGGAGAAAGGGCCAAGGGAAATAAAAGATACTACTAAGGCTAGGGAGAGATAGAAGGGAGATGCTAGACGTGGGGGAATAGGGAGAGTGGGGGAGATGCAGATGTGAGGAAGAGAGCAAGAAGGCGAAGACGCTGGGCAGGGAGAGGAAGAGAAAGGAGGAAGACATTGGATGAGGGTGAAAGAGAAGGAGAAGAAGCTGAGCAGAGAGGGTGAGGGGGGTCGGGGGGGGGGGGGGTTGAGGAGAGAGGTGTGGCAGATAGACTGCAGTCTTTGGAAAAGAAAGTTAAGAGAAGATAGAATGCAGAAACCAGACACCGGATCCAAGGCAATTAGAAAAATTAAAATAGTCAGACCACAAAGGTAAAGAATTTATTTTCAGTTTAATGACTGGAATATATCAGTTTATGGATTTTATATGTGCCATCTTTATATTTTGCACAGTACAGGGGGAACTGCATCTGTTTATTTCGCTGGTGTTGCACTGCATGCAGAGCCTGGCTTCTTGTGATTTCAATTTAATTTTGTCTATGATATGGGACTGGGGGAAGATGCTGTATCAGCAAGGAGGGGGATGGAAGGTTGGATGGTGGACCCCCAGGAAAGGGGAAATAGGGAAGACGGAATAGGATGTATGGCAGGGAGATGCTTGACATGGGAGGTGATACAGGGTATGGAGAATGAAAAAATGCTGGACACAGGAGAGGTGGGAATGAGGGTGACAGAGGAGAGGCTGGACAGGAGAGGGAGGGAGATAGACAGCTTGATATGGGGGGGGGGTATTGGGCAGAGAGACAGGAGATTCTGGATATGGGTGGGAAGATGATTGGCGAAAAAGACAGAGGAAATAATGGTCTTTGGGAAGGAACTCGGAGAAACAGATGAGATACTGAACATGGGAGGGGAGGACTAGGGAGATACAGTAGATAAAGGTCATTGGGGGAAACTATGGAAGCAGAGGAGATGCTGGAATGGGAAAGAAGAAGACAGGAGATGTTTGACATTGGAAGGTTACTGGGGAGGTGAGAGAGAAGAGATGCTGGACATGGAAGGTGCAACGACTGGTGAGACTGAACATTAAGGGTAGGGCTAGCGAGACAGAAAAGATACTGGGAATCAGGGAATGGGGAGGGTGGGAACTAGGGAGAAAGAAGAGATGCTGGACATGGGGTCAGGGCTAGGGAGACAGAAGAGATCCTGGAAAGTGTTTGGGGGGGGGACTAGAGAGGCAGAAAGAAAATAATGAACATGGGGGAGAGATAGAGAGAGCCCTGGATGGGGAAGGTGAGAGAAGAGAGAGGGAAGATGCTGGACATGGGGAGAATTAGTAAAAGACTGGGCAATAAGAGTCTTGGGAAGGAGAGAGAGACGGGAATGGGAGAGTTGGATGAGGGAAAGTGATGAAAAGTTGTTCTCCTTACTATGCTTCATGCCCAATACCAACCTCTTTGCGCTGTTTTCCAGTTGAGACCGAGGTGCCTGACTGAGATTCCCCGTGTTTCAGCTACCCATCCACAGCAACCTCTCAGGCAGGCCTTGACACTACTCGTAGTATTAATAACAAGGCTCTTCTTGAGAGACCTTTTTGTAGCTCACCAACTAGAAGCTCTAGCAATCTGTGAAATCTGCTTAAGAGATGGTGATAAAGCAAATCACACCCTACAACATCGCTGTTTTTTTCTGCCATTGCCCCTCTAGTCGCGGGGGTGGGGTGGCCTTTATCATTCGTTCACACTGGAATTATAGGGAGATCTCCCAATGGAGTTCTCTGCACATTGAGTAGTTCAAAATCCATATTAACAGACCTACTCCTTTTCACTGCTTACTTCTTTTTTAGGTGCCTCCTATTATTCCACCATCTTCTGAAGAGCTGCAGACTCTGATCTCTGACTTCAGTTTACTCTCTGGCCCCCTTCTTATCCTAGGCAACTTCAACACACAACTAGACAACTCTGGATCCACCCTGGCCATAGACTTTCTAACCATCATCACTGATTTTGACTTTACTCTTCTGTCTTCTAAACACACTCATGCGGCAGGGCACTGTTTAGAGATGAAGTGCTTTTTCGAGACTACATTATTCCTATACACACACCACATATCACTCCCTTGTCCTAGACAGATTGTTGTCTGGTCAAGTTTCAGATGCACTTCCCACCCTATCACCAAGCTATCAGCCGTGGCCACAGTTTGCCAGGAACATCAAAAATATTGATTTAAATCTTTTCAGCTCCGATGTGCTAAATCTTTTCCCTGGATCTGTGAGCCCACTCTTGGAATACCACACTTGCTGCAGCCCTGGACGTGCATACTCTACAAACAAGGATCTATGGGAAAAGCTCCCATAACATTTGCTACAAATCTAAACTGAGAGACTGGAAGCACCTAGTCTATTACGCGGAATGGAAATGGAGGAAATCCCCATCCCCACAGAATAAAAGCCGCTTGTCAGGGAAATGCTTTGGCTGTTTTGTGGAGGAAACAACTTGGTGCTGTCATCTGCTCCACTGGACCTCTCACATTGTTGCTGGCATGCCTGCTTTTGGAGTGGACAAGTGCTGAGGAGGCTGACCCGAGAGAGGACCCCAGTGCCCGATAAAGATCTCCAGCCGGCACACGTGCCCATGTGTCATGGCCCGTAGGGTGTGGACCAAAGGGTTATGTCCAAAGGAGTAGGCACGCCCCTTTGACATCTCTTCAGCGACTGGAGGACACCGGAGACTTTGTGTAGGGGTGGAATTGGAATAATGGGTAAGAGAAAGAACAAAGGTTTAACTAAATTGCCTGCCTTGTCTGGGATTCAAGGTAAGATTCTTGGACCCATGGACAGACACTTAGTCCCTGTGGTATCCAGCTTACTAGTATCGGAAGGAGCCTATGTGAGCTCCGATGCCCGGTCCCCACCGCCTCCTACAGTTCCCCCTTTATCTTCAACATTGCTGGAAGACACTAGAATTGACTCTGGTTTGTTATGTCCTATCCCAAAGCCAGTTTCTCTGGCTGTTATGGGAAATGTTTTATCCCCTTCAGTGGAAGCGGATATTACATTAAAAGATTTATGAGGGGCAAGCAATAATATAGATGTTAGATTGTCTGCTATTGTTGCTTCCCTTTGTACTTTTACACATGGGGTATCTAAGAAATTAGCAGCTGATAAGCAGGTTACTTTATTACATAAATCTGTTGTGCAGGCCAATTCCCAAGTTCAGTCTTGTGTAGCATCTAATGTTTGCTTTCTTAAAGAGTCTTTGACAATTTACTCAAGACTGTAAAGCTTGGAAAATACGGCGCGCGCTTTAATTTGAGATTTTTGAATTTTTCTTTGACTCATCTGCTCTCTGTTGAGATACTCCTTAAAAAATATTTCTCAGAGGTTCTCTATTTTCCTAATGTTACTGATGTGATTCAAGCTTATTATCTGCTGGGTAAACTTAAGGAGTCTGTTTCGGGGGACGGAGCTCAGATCCCCCAGAGTGTTAGTCGGGATTTGACGGCTTTTTTGGAAGATTCTACTGATATAATCTCTAAGCAGAGTACCCTAGTAGTCAAACTAGGCTCTGAAACGGTGAAGTTTCAAATTTTGAAGGCTTTCTTTCAACATAAAAATGATTTATTTTGTGGACATACAGTAAGATGGCTATATTTCCTGATGTAACCCGACAAACTCAGGTCCGGAGACGTCAGTTTCTGGAATTGAGACAGCAGGTGTTACAATTAGGTGCCTCATTTTATTTAGAATTCCCCTGTAAATGTGTTATTGTTTATCAGAGTCATACTTATGTGTTTTTAGATATCTCTAATCTACAAAGTTTTCTTAGAGATAGGGAGAGTGAATGAATGGGCTGTGGGATTGTTTAAATTGGAAGTCTCCTTAAATTGGTGCTTTGGATGTGCACCTATGTTTCTTTAGTTGATGGGTTAGATTTAAGCTGCAGCATTCCCGGGATGTGGACTTTACCTTATTTCCTTTGTGGGCATTATGTTATGTTCTGATGATGTATTTTGGTTTCTTATGATTAAGTGGAATTGTGTTTTTTCAAAATCTCAATTAAAAAAAAACAAAAAATGCTTGCCAAAAACTTCAGTGAGAATACAAGCAGCATATTCACCAGGCTAAAGTCGCCTTTCAACTAAAATCAAGAACCAGCAGAATTTTCGTAAGCGGGTCTTTTCTATTCGTAACTCCTTGGCCACAAAAGCACCTCAGGCCCCTCCCAAATATTCATTTCTTGACCCTACTTTGCCAAGCAGCTATTGTGCAATATCAAATCTCCCTTTTTCAGCTAAACTGCTTGAAAAAATAGTTCTGGAACAAGTCTCAAGATTCTGGGAGGCTAGCAATGCATTTCATCCTTGACAATCGGGCTTTCACCGGCACACAGTACTGAGAAATATGCCATAGCTCAATTCTCTTATCTCTGTCCTGACTTGATTTTGCAGAATGCTTATGTGCTGTGCTATGTCTTTGGGCCCCCATTTTTATTATAAACTACTTTGATGCTTTGGCCCTAGCAGTATATAAAATCGGCAAATAAATTAATTAATTAACTTGAATGACATGGCAATCCATCCTGACGGTCTGAAAGATGTTCCGATAGTTCAGCTCGACTTGAGCTCTGCTTTCAACATCATTGATTTCACTCTCTTCCTTGACCGGATATATGACTCAGGGATCAGAGATGTAGGGCGCAACTGGTTCCGATCCTATCTTTCAGATCAGGTTTTCCTTGTCTCCTCAGAAGGCTCCCTCTCTGAAACTTACTCACTAGCCGCAGGGCTCCATATTGTCCCCCACATTCTTTAATCTTTTTATTTCCCCTCTGGTCTTACTGATTCAGGATCTCTCAAGCTCAGCGCCTATTTCTATGCTGACAATGTGCAGCTTGTTATCACTTCTGAACTGGGAGCATACCTTTTTAACAAAATTTGAATTAAAGCTCGGAAAAATTGCTAGCTGGATCCAGGAGCACAAAATGATACTGAATTTTAAAAAATCCGAAGGCTTTTGTTGTTCTATGTCATAGCTCAATCTTCTTGTCTCTGTCCTGGCTTGTTTTTGCAGAATGTTTATGTGCTATCCTATGTCTCTGGGCCCCCGTTTTCATCATTAACCACTTTGATGCTTTGGCATAGCAGGACATAAAAATGGCAAATAAATAAATTCAGTAAACAGTGGGATACTGACAATTAAATGGTAAAAGGAGAAGAAAGAAAACTGAAAAAGAAAGATTAGTGTTACAGATTGATGTAGGTGATGATGGTGAAGACAAGAGAAAGAAGAAATGACAAATAGACAAGTGACCCTGGAAACAAGAGCTAAGAGAAGACAAAGAAAAGTAGAAACCAGAGCTACACGATTAGAAAACTAAAACGGCCAGAAAATAAGGTATAAAAATAGCTTTATTTTCTATTTAGTGTAATGGCAGAGGAAAAAAGTTTAAAAATGCCTTGGCCATGATTTTAAATGCAGGGCAGGTTTGGCCTGAATTTGTGCTGTAGGGAGGCAGGGAAAGTGTACTTTCTGGCTGCCCAGGTTTGCTGTGGCATCAAGGTGGTGCTGGGGTGCCAAATAAAATGAAAAAAAAAAAGAGATTGAAAATGAAACTAAAAAGACTGACAGCCACATTAAAAATAAATAAAAAGGATCAGTAAAGCCTCAAATAAGGAAATAAATATGTAAAATGAAAGGCTGGCTAATTCAAATGAAGTGTCAAATAAGGAAGTCAAGTAAGGAAACATGCCAAAAAATAAATCTTTATTGGTTCTGAAGGAATATGTGTGGGCACATGTGTGTTTATGAATGTAGGAGGAATCAGACTGCAGTTTCAATACAGTGTTGCAGGAGTTAATGAACACAGCAGAGCTGATGTAGGAAGTAGCTGAGCCTGGGGCAAGCAGGGGGAGAGCTCACAGGAGATAAGGAGATGAAAAAAAGCATGACCTAGTTAAATAAATAAAACAGATACTAAGCAAACTTTAAAGAAAATGGCTTGTAAAATTACCTTTATGTGTGTAAAGGTCTTCTAGGGGCTTTACAACACTGAAAGTGTGCTGTGTGAGTTGAAATGAAGATAGTACAGAACTATTTCCAGACAGAGCTGGGTATAAGAACACCTTTACAGAGAGGAAAGAATCCATGGGCATGATCTTCAGATAATGGTTGGGAAAGAAGACTGATGGGGTAAGACATGCCAGAGAGAGTGTGTCTGTATGGAGGAGCTAGAAAAGGATTTAATTGATATCAGAACTGTAAGTAATTAAGAATTGTTTACAGAAGTCTGTAAGAAGATGGAATGAAAGCTGGAGAGAAAATGTAAAGTTAAATGTGGCTACTTTCCTTGGTGACAGGCATAAGACTGAAGAGGCTCTGTAACTCATCTAAGCAGTTTTAAATCCAAGCTGAATGAGGATTTGAAGTGATTTGAGAGTGAGAATTTGAAGTGATTTATTAGAGAATGAGTTTTGTTCTGAGCACCGTTTTGATTAAAAGTTCAATAGTGTAAGACTTGCTTTCCATAGCATTGGAGTCCTTCCAGCACTGAAGAAAATATAAGGCTGAAGGTATAAAACTCCCAGTATAGTGAGAGAAAACCTGAAAGTGAGCTGTTTTAAACCAGGGTACTGCTCATAGGATTCATTTAATTCTGAAACATATTGAACTGTTTCAGTGAGGAAGAGAGTGTATGTTTGAAAGTGTGAAGGATTGAACGTGTGGAAGGAAAAAACCCATTGCTTTATTTAAAGCATTGAATTTATTGGCAATTCGTATCGTTTTTCCTGCACTGATTAATAGTTGTAGAGGATTGACTCTGGCACATGCCTAAAGAAAAGACTGCCCTTTGTACAGAGTATTCTGTGAGAGGAAAAGATAGGGAATTTAATTATCTTTTATTTGGGGGGGGAACCAGCCTCACAAATGACAGAATTAGAATAAGAAAAAAAGATAGGAACACTTTCTAGTTAATGCACACAAAGGTTGGGAGATAGTCTCTTTTCTTGATTTTTAAAGATAGGTAGTAGGTATCCTGACTACAGCTGGACATCGCTGGAGCAGAGAAGATCCTAAGGTGTCCAGCATCAAGAAAGCAGCAAGACCTGGAAAGAAGATTTGAGATAAGTGACTGACACACTACAGTGACTATTTTTTGGCAAAACACTCGTGTAGTAGTAGTTTAATTGTTTTTAAACAAAGGTGTCTTAACCTGAATGATAATATTCATTCACCTGCAAAGTTACAGATTAAAGACAGTATTAAAACTGAACTTTTCTTCTAGTAAGGAATAAAGAAATCTCAAGCTTTAAAATGGTTAACTAATACTTGTCTGTTTTTGAAAGAACAATGTTTTGCTGCTGTTGAATAGAAGCATTTAAAGACTAGTTCACAGAAAATATTTGACAACATTTATAATGATTGTTAATGTTTGTTTATACAATTTGAATTTGCACTCTTTTCAAATTAAAGTAGAACATTTTCAAAAATTGTTCAAATGGTTCTTTGTGAGAATTCTCACCTCTTGGTAAGTCCTGATTTGAAATTTGAGGTTCCGGAAACACTAAAGTGTGTTGTAGAAAAAATAAAAAATATTTTCTCTGTAACCTGGGAGTTTCCATTGATGGCTTAGCTGAGGTAACTCAGCCACCTGTGACACTCATAACATCAAGGCAAAGTAAGGTAACGCCCCTGTGGAGCCCCTGGTTTACATTAGTGATTGGAATATATGAGCTTTCAGAATGTACATCTGCCAAGACTGATGATAGATATGGCTGGGGACCATCTCAGGGTAAAACTTTGGGAGGGGATCATAATGCCCACTGACAAGCCGTGCTCTCTTCAGCTTCAAACATACACACACTGCCCCCGGTCCCTCATCCCTCACATATGTACACGCACACACACGCATTCAACCCCCACACTACAAATGTTCAAGAAGCTATGTCATAACTTTGAAGCCCATATGTGTCAGGCATTCTGAGTATATTGAAAATGTACTTTAAAATGCATAGATTTGCATATTTATATGTTTATATTTGTGTTTGAGTGATTATTTTATTTGATTAGTATCCTGGGTCACATGAAATATAAATGGCATGTACATAAAAGAAGCTAGGAAATTTGTGTGTACTGAATCACAGGTGGAAATGTGCACATGTACTTTCTTGTAGAGTGATTTTTCAAGGAAAAGTGTGCTCAAACTTCCTCTGAGAAAATTGTGTAACTTATGAATATATCTGCTACATTAAGCACCCTGTTATAAAATTACCTTCTAAAATTGTTGCTTTGAGAATAATAGTTTGCTTTGTGATTTGTAGACAAAACGCAAGGAGCACAGAAATAAGGAAAAGTTTGGAATGCATAGAATAATTGCTTCAAAGAAGTTCAGCAATGAATTCTGTTGATTGTAATTTATTTGACTTTGAAAATTTCACATACATAAATTTTTTTTATACAAAATGAGGAAAAGACCTCAGAAAACACCCATGCAGATTTACTGCTCTCTGGAGTTAAAAGTTAATGATAGATCTAAAAAAAACCTCCACAGTTATTTTTATATTTTGCTTCATAGTACTCTTGTTAATAATTCATGCACATCATAAATCTTTGTTCGTACTGAATGAATGAAATCCTCCAAAACACTTGTCTTGTTTGATAATGTCTTAAGAAAAACCTCAGTTCACAAAACCTCTAGTGTACCTAATACACATTAAATATTTGAGAGCAAATTTATCTTGATTGCCTATTCATGCCTCAGGCAGGTACAACATCAGACGTGATTCTGGACATCCAGGACATTTCTGAGATCAGGCAGTGACGTCCAGGTTCTTGGGGATGCCTCCACCACACCCCCATTCAGACATGGCTTCTAAAATGCCTCTGGAGACATTTCTGTGCTTTGGATGTCTCTATGCCTATTTTCAGGTGTCCTAAGTGCAAATAGGCCTTCTAAAATAACCCCCTAAGTGGGCACTTCTGCACATAAATAATGTAAGTGCTTTTCTGTAAGTACACATGCAAAGCCCATCGTGCGTACTTTCACTGTAGATATGCATATGGACGGAGTGTGGGTGAGTGTGCATTTACACACATATTTTATAGAATACAGGCATATGCACATTGGATCCATATGGTCATTTAGACCAGCTCTAAAGATGGTGTGATTGGTGGAAGACTCATCAACATCCTTCGCTGTGCTTATGGTACCACATTACTAACTGAAAGTAAAGACAATTTGAAACATTTGCTTCTCAGGATGAAGGAATATACTCTTAAAATGGGTCTGCACCTTAATGTTAAGAAGACAAAGATCCTGACAACTGGCAAAATGAATAATTTCATCGTTGATGGAGAAGAAATTGAAATAGTTGACACTTTAACCTACTTGGATCAACTATCAATAAAGAAGCAACAAGCAGTCAAGAAATCCAATGATGCATTGATCTTGGCAAAATGGCTATGAAGGACCTAGACAAGATTCTCAAGAGCAGAGATGTCTTTCTCCTTACAAAGATTCGACTTGTTCAAGCCATGGCATTTTCAATAACATCACATGGTTGTGAAAGTTGGACAGTGAAAAATATAGACAGGAAGAAAATTGATGCCTTTGAATTATAGTGCTGGCAACGAATATTGTGTATACCATGGACTACCCGAAGAACAAACCAGTTAGTGCTAGAGGAGATCAAACCTAAGCTTTCTTTAGAAGCTCAGATGACAAGACTTTGACTTTCGTACTTTGGACACATCATGTGAAGAGAGAGATCATTAGAGAAAGACATCATGCTTGGCAAGGTAGAAGGTCAACGCAAAAGAGAAAGACCATCAATGAGATGAATCGATACAATAACAGCAGCTACGGGTGCCAATCTGTCAACAATGAGCTGTCTGACTGAAGACCGAACACAGTTTAGGACAACTATCCAGAGGGTCGCCATGAGTTGACGCCGACTTGATAGCACTTAACAACAACAAAGATGGTGTGAGTGATTGTGCATAAATTTCCAAGTGTTAGCTGTCACTTATGCTAGTATTCTATAAAGTCACATCTGCACGGATTTGACTTTATAGCATAGTTGTGATTAATGTGCATTATCTCCATGAGAGTGTAAAAAATTCCCTCCCCAGGCACAGCACATTATTTCATTAAGGTGCAAACTTTCCTTGCATACATTCTGTACACACAATGGATCATTTTCAAATAGCACACATAGTTGTACAGCACATGGCACTTTTAGCATGTTTATGTTATGCAAATTTTCAAAGAGAAACAGTATGAATAGTTTCTTTGAAACTAGTGTAAAGAACATGCTTTAAACACTGGTCTCTGCCCCACAGCAGTTTCATTCAAAGTGATGCAGCTGGTCCAGTACGCCCTTTGCCCTACACATAAGAAGCAAATAGGAGACTCAGGGAAAACCAGTACCATTTTCAATCATGGTGCCAGTGGGGCAGACGGAGGTTACTTCTTCCTCTGGGGAAACTCAGAGTCTGCAAAACTGGGTAAGAGAGAGGTTGGGAGTAAGGACTGAAGATCTCCAAACACCCTTACCCAAATGGATGCTCATTTTGGAGAAACTAAATAGAGCAGGGTTGGTACTAAGAGAAGGGCTTAACTTGACTCTTTTATAGAGGAGCTGGGCTATGAAGGAGTGGAGCCAGAGGGGCATTTAGTGCTGGGGGGTGCTTTGCACTGAGGAGAGAACTTTTGAGCATGTGTGAGACTTTCTGACTCATGACTTGCTGCTCCTTTATAATCTCGGAGGGGTTGCCCACACATTAGCCTGCTGATGCTCTTGATTTCTAGTTAATGTTCCTTGGATTAATATCAACTGTGAAGTTTATTGCAATCCATATTATTTCATTTTAATATTCATGAACTGCTTTGCATGCATTTACATAGACACAGAAAATTAATATTTTACTTTCCAGTAAATGTGATATTGGCAATATGCATGCAAATATTTTTGATAATATGTAATAATACAGTTTTAAGCATGTTAATCGTCAACTCTGGAATTTAACATGTAGCAGGACACCAAAATGTGCCTTCCTTTGGAATAAATTTAGGCATATTCTGTGTCCCTGCTTCAGAAGGATTTTCCTTAAAAAATTATGCAACTTGTTTTTTTTTACGTCAATCTCCTGGAGAAGGAATTCCTTATAGCTTTTGGAGGGGGACTATAAAAAGCTGTGGAAGGAGGGGTTTAAGGTCCTTCCTTCACAGAAGACCAATGGAGTAGGATGGGAGGAGGAAGGGGTTCCATCATAGAAAGGAACACAGGAATAGCAGGAGTCTCTCCAATAATTACCTGTATATATGTTGACAATAAAATATTTTACCTGTGAATAGTTGACCAACATTTTAATGTGTTTTCATTGTTGTAAGTTATAATGTAACTTATATGTTCAATGTAAACCGCCCTTGATCTTTGGAAGGGGTGGTATAGAAAAACTTATAAATAAATAAAATAAAATAAAATAAAAAAAGAAGCCCACAAGAGAAAGAGAGAGAGATTAAGAGTGGAGACTAAGAGAGGTCAATGATTTGCTGAGGAACTCATCTTGACTTATTGACTACTGGACTGCAGCTCCAGAGGAAAGACTGAGCTCTTTGGGTGCATCTCACTACTACCCTCCCCCCCCCCCCCCTCAAGGGACATCCTCTGCAGGCAGTGGAGATATGAAGTTTATTTTGAAGAATTCTTGTGAAGTTTTGCTTAACTTTTGGAAGTACCGAGGAAAGGAAGAGAAAGATTCCTTTTAGAAGTATCCGTAGGCATTCACTAAATATTGCGCTGAAGTATGGGCCCAGTATTGAAAGGGATTAAGGCGGTTAGCAGACCTGCTAACCGAGTTAATCCCCTTGGCTGGGGAATATCTCTGAATATCTACAGGTGCCACAGCTGCACATCCCGATGCTAACCAGTTAGCATCAGGGCATTCTGGGATGGCACTCAGCAGTAACCAAGTAGCAGCAATATTGAGTCATCGCTCAGTTATCATAGAAACATAGAAAAATGACGACAGAAAAAGACCACATGACCTATCTAGTCTATCCTTCCATATCAACAACTACAAAAGTCCCCTTTTTTCCCTTAGAGATCCTCTGTGTTTGTCCCATGCTTTCTTGAATTCAGATACTGTCCTCATCTCTACCACTTCCACTGGGAGAGTAGTCCACGGATCCACCACTCTTTCCGTAAAGAAATATTTCTGTATATCACTCCTGAATCTATCCCCTTTCACCCTCATCCCATGTCCCCTTGTAGCAGAACTTGCTTTCAATCGAAAGAGGCTCTCCCCCTGTGCATTTATGCCACAGAGGTATTTAAAGGTCTCAATCATATCACCTCTATCCCTCCTTTGCTCTAAGGTGTAAATATTAAGATCCTTAAGTCTGTCCTCATATGCTTTATAATGAAGACCACTACCATTTTAGTAGCCACCCTCTGTACTGATTCCATCCTGTTTATATCGAAAGTCAGATGCAGTAAAGGCTGCCCAGTTAGCTTCATAGCAATACAGGCAACCCAGATATTCAATTCTGGGGACTGGATATGGTTCCCAGCATTAAATATCCAGGTTTAATGTTCATGATGGCATTAGCCACTTTAGGAGTTCTACCCACTGCTGCTGAATATCTGGCCCTATATTTTTGGGCACCGAGAACTCTAAACTGTCGAGAAGTTGCTTAGGATGCAACAAGCAGGGATTTGGACTGTCTTTGAAGATACACTGCAAAGAAAGGAGACAGGAAAGGACATGCCTGAGAACCCCCTCGATGGATCCGAGACCGGAAAAGCCAACTGAGTCCAAGGACTGAAATCCATAACTGCACTGTGCATTTAAAAGGCTTAACTATTAAAGATTATTTTGTTGCTTTTTAGTCTTTTTCTACTCATTTGATGTATGTACTTATTTTTAATGGGATTTGCTTGCCTGTTCATATTTGCAAGCTTAGGCCATGAGAGCAGTCTCCCTGATCCATCAGAACCCTCTTTACTGATGATCTGTGAGTGTCTTCTACAGTTTTACTCAGTAGAGCCACAGACAACCAGACAATAAATCTCTTTTGTACCCCCTCTGGGACAACTCTCATCCCAACTAGTACAGGACCAGCTACAAACACATGTTACCATTTACCCAGGTAAATGGCTTTGCAATTATCATCACAACATTAATTTAGCTCTTCATCACCATGTTAACATCAGTATGTTAATCTGCATTCACGTACAATTTTAATACTATTTAGAATATATGGACCCCACTTTTGGTAAAGTAGCATGTACAAATTGACATGATATAGGTTTAAAAATAGAGACCGCTGCTGAATTCAATTTTGCAATTAACGGAGAAGCAAATAATCTCTTACACATATGCTGTTTTAGATAAAAATGGAAATGACTTGTAAAATGCGTGATAAATATGCTCTAATGATGATGATATGAGAGGATGACTGGATACACTGGGCTTGATATTCAGTGCCTAGCCATCAGTGCTGAATCGTAAACCCAGATATTCAATGCTGGGGTCATATGCGGCAATATTGTACCACTAGTCGGTTAGCTCCTAGGGGTAAAAGACCAGCTTTTGCTGCGCCTAGTTTTACCCGCACATTGCTAACCAGATAACGGTGCAATATTGCCACTACCCGGTTAGCGACTGTTGCCACCCATGACATACCCTGGAACGCCCACAACACCCCCCGATGCTGCGTGGTTAGCTCTGGTGCATATAGCAGCATTAGTTGGGGATATTCAGCGGCATTTACATGGTTTACAGGTCTGTAAACTGTGTAAATGCCTTCCAATATCAGGCCCACTGTTTCTAGGAAATAGCACAAAGATATGCTACACTATTCACCAGATTCTGAAAATATAACCGGTACAAAACTACAACAATGGTCAAGGTACAGAGTAAGGTAACTGTAGGTTATTTCCTTTCACTCAACACTGTGGTTTACCAAATGTTCCTAAATATCAGAAGAATGGTATGTAATTCATGCCTTACTGGTTAGGAAAAAAAAATTCCCTAAACCTCCTGCCACTATAACTCAGGCAGTACTCCAAGTTCAACAGAGTTCTAATTCCCACAAAACTTAGTCACGTTTCCCTTCGCACTAAAGAATAAATATTTGAATGATCACTCATGCAGACAAACTCTACTACTAATTGCATCCTTGTAGACAAAGAAATTCCCACTACAGTTTTTAAGTACTCTTGTTAAAGGAATGTTAAGATAATATAGGGGTATGTTTACTAAACTGCGTTAGTGCGATTCGCGTTAGGAGCCGCGGTAGAGACAGAAACCCCAAATAAGGACATGGGCGGTACATCGTTTCCGAGAACGCGCGTTACAAGGCGCCATAAATGAATGAGCGCTACAGGGCATGTTACCGCGCGTTAATCTTAAGAAGGCACGCAGGCATACAAGCACAGCAACAAAGCTGTAGCACAATGGTTACAACACTGACTGATGGTACAGGGGTCATGGGTTCGATTCCCCAGTGGGCCTAATGTATAAGGATGGCTGAGGCAGCACCCTTTACATTTAAGTAGTGATTGTTGAGGCATGTGACTTGTATTTTAATTAGTGCTGCCAGCAAACACACCCTCACGGTGACATAACCTAAGGTGCCGCATAACGCACTCCATAGGGCACATTATAAAGTGTACTGTCCGCCAAGGCACCCTATAATGTCCCCTATAGGACACCTTATAAGGATGTGAACAAAGCCCTGGCTGGCTGCAGGACTGCACGTCACCACACAAACTGTCTGCTGTGGTTACCAGGATAGGGGTAACCCACCCGTACCCATGATGCACTGCACATGCAAATCATAGAAACAAAGAAACATGATGACAGAAAAAAGACCACATGGCCTATCTAATCTATCCTTCCATAACAACAACTACAACAGTCCACTTTTTACCTTTAGAGATCCTCTGTATTGGTCCCATGCTTTTTTGAATTCAGTTACTGTCCTCATCTCTACCACCTCCACTGGGAGACTATTCCATGGATCCACTACTCTTTCTGTAAAGAAATATTTCCGCATATCACTCCTGAATCTATCTCCCTTCACCCTCATCCCATGTCCCCTCGTAGCAGAACTTGCTTTCAATTGAAAGAGGCTCTCTCCCTGAACATTTATGCCACGGAGGTATTTAAACATCTCAATCATATCACCTCTATCCCGCCTTTCCTCTAAGGTGTACATATTAAGATCCTTAAGTCTGTCCTCATATGCTTTATAATGAAGCCCATTAATCATTTTAGTAGCAACCCTCTGCACCGACTCCATCCTGTTCACATCCTTTTGAAGGTGCGGTCTCCAGAATTGCACACCATACTCCAAATGAGGTCGCACCAAAGACTTATACAGAGGCATTATCACCTCCTTTTTTCTGCTAGCCATTCCTCTCCGTATGCACCCAAGCATCCTTCTAGCTTTTGCCGTCGCCTTTTCTACCTGTTTAGCTACTTTAAGATCATTAGACACAACCATGCCTAAGTCCCGCTCTTCTTTAGTGGACAAAAGTACTTCACCTCCTATAATATATTGCTCCCTTGGATTGCTGCAGCCTAAATGCATGACCTTACATTTTTTAACATTAAATCCCAGCTGCCAAATTCTAGACCATTCTTCAAGCTTAGCTAGATCCCTCCTCATGTTATCTACACCTTCCTGGGTGTCAACTCTATTGCAGATTTTGGTATCATCCGCAAAGAGGCAAACCTTACCCGACAGCCCTTCCGCTATATCACTAACAAAGATGTTAAAAATCAGCAGTCGAGAGATGGGCACAAGATCGGGTATGCACCCCCACAGCACCTCGGCCTTGTAGGGGGAGCAGACCGTGTGTGGCACTGCCACAGAGTAGCCACAGACAGTCACATTGTACGGGTACAGTGCCCACCCTGAGGTTGAGGTGGGGCACCCAGCATCAGGTCCACAGCACCTTTCATGGCTAAAATACACCATGCTGCAGGCCCCCATCAGTGTGTGATAGGTAGTTCAGTTAGACACACCTAGGATACATCTGTATCCTGCTGTATGTCTCGGTCATGTCTAGTCCCTATGGGCGATGCTGCACCCAGAATAGTGCATATCCTGTGTTGGTGCCATTGTTACCTGCTGTAGGTGAAGGGGGGGTGTATGGACCCATAGGCAGATTATGTACCACCACACAACCCACCCTCTGGGGCTCAGGGTGGGAAACAGGATCACCCACCAGTAGATCCACAGTCTACCTCCCTGCAATGGTAGCAGTAGAGGGGACCAGCAATCCCAATCCTGCTGGGGAACAGACAGAGCGGTACACATCCATAACGCAATAGCAGACAGACAACAGGCCTGGAAATGCTCAGCTCAGCTGCCCCCCCCCCAATTATCTGACATTCTCCAGCAGCAAGCCTCCAGCCGCTGCACCCTGCAAGGTGTTCTAGCAAGACAAATACTAGCTGCAGACAGTCCGCCAGCTAGTCCATAGTGCATGGTCCTGGAGAAGATGCATGTACCCAGAACGGGGATGTCAGCATACACACCAAGCAGATAAGTCAGTGATTGGGCCCCAAAAGGAAACCCATAAATATGACATGAGAAAAATGCTATATAGCACTATGGGGGAACCTAGCCATGCCATGGTCACTGCTCAGTCAGGGTGAGAGTGACCTCCCAGCAGGACATGCTATGGCCACCCTGTTCGTGCAGGTGGTGGCCAGGCACTACAATGTCCAAGCCATTGCCCTATGCCGTGTGCAGATGCATCCAGGCCAGGCCACACTATCCAGGCTATTCCCATGGTACCTTGCTCCTCATTATGCACATTGGCAGGCCAATACTGGCAACAGTGCTAGCAGTGTGGGCTGTGGAGGGTGTTGGCAGCCACCACACACTGGATAGACAGACACACACTCCCCACACCTATGCCAGCATTGTGCAACTATAGAGGTGTTGGGCAGCCCAGGCCACCACACCAGTCCTGGGCACAGTGCAGGCATGGCTATGGTACGCAATACTGTAGGAGTCACTCCCCAGGTTGGTAAACACTGTCAGACACAAGACCTGTAGCACACTCCACAGACATCAGAAAGGTTGCTATGATGCAGCTCACTCAGAAAAGTGTACTTAACCTAGGAATTGCTATCTGCCAGTACTCATAGCAACCTTTTGATAGATGTGTACCATATTCCCCGGTTTAGGGTGGCATTACTAAGGTATGCAAGTGCTAGTATTGAGAGATGCACGCAGAGCCCAAAGTCCTGCCTCTTCAGGAGGCTTTGGATAATGGGGCCTGTGGGTGCGGGTGTGTCTGCCCCTGTTGGCTGCTGCTTTACGGCAAAGGTTCCCAACTCCAGTCCTGCGGTGCCAAACACTCTTCGGGTTTTCATGCTGTCCCTCATGAATATGCATGAGATACATCTGCATACCATGGGGGTGGCGCTTAGAAATGCAGCACAGGCATCTTTATCAGAGGCAGCATGGAACCGGAATGGTGTTTGGCCCTCCAGTACTGCATTTGGGAGGCTCTGCTCTAGGTAATGTGCATGTTTATGGTGTCTGTGCTCTGTAGGGTAAAATGTAGGTGTCTTGGGCATGTTTACGTCATCTGCAATACAGGTGCTGTCTGTATTGGCACGTTGTAGTAGTGGGTAAAATATGGGGACTGGGTTGGCAGGGACCACAGCTGGGACTTGAACCTGTGACCCTCTGCTTCTGAATACACTGGTTTTCTGCACTGCACCACCTTGTTGTCACAGAGTCAGTACATTCCTTGGTGATACCATGACTGTTCGTCAGACAGGGCCTGTCTGTTGCAGTACATGGCACCCACCTACACAGGGCTAGGCCACGGTCAGCTCTGGGCAGCTGCCACTGCCCTCTCCACCACCAGTATCCCTCAGCCACCATGCTGCCATGCCCTTCTGCTGGTGGTGCTGGTGGTGCGCAGTCTCAGGCCATCCAGTGTGCAGGTAGGCGGCTGCCTATGGTGCGGGTTCTGGGGTAGGGGTGCCTGCATAGGTGTCCACGCTTCCCCCCAGCACCGCCTGCCAATGTTCCGTGCCCTTGGGGGTAGCTGCTGGGTACTATCCCCTGTGACACTGTGGGAAACACAGTCGTGCCCATGTTGGGCCTTCAGCAGTTGCTGTCTGGCTGCTCTGCTGCTTCAGCATTCGTATGGGCCACCTAGGCATTGCCCTAGTCCACACTGTGGCCCAGCTGCACCACAGCATGTGCCGCCTGCGGCCCTCTGTATCCCCTTCTCCGGCATCTGTCCAGTTGCGTTCTGACATGCCCGCCCTGATGTTGCGGGACATGTGCACGCCATAGGAACCCTGTCCGATGGTGGGGAAAACCCTGAGCAGTGCTATTTCACTGTGGGCTCATTCACCTTGTATGGGGACGGAGTATAGACCCTTCCACGATTTATATCTGTTCTATGGAGCTTACTCGGGGGGGGGGGAGGGGTTGATGTTTCTCATTGATACCACTATTGGCCAGCTTGGTTATGTTTTTTTTCCAGTTTGTTGGGGTCATTTTCAGTGTTTATGTGCCCTTTTGTTCTGTGCACATGTATCACACTTATCACTTTATTTAGGTTTCCCTGCCTGGGCTGTACATTGCTGACACTGGAATTGTTTCTCTCCCCTGTAATGTGCATTTAACGGCAGGTTTTCATTCGCGTTGGAATTGAGCTCTTCAGATCAGCGCGTTAGTGTGAAGGGAGCCTCTCCCCGCCCACTCTCCGCCCATTGACCCCTTCTCTCCGCCCTCTCTCCACCTTCTGCGGTGTTTTACCGCGCCGCGGGAGATTACGATCGTTAACTAAGGTTAACGCGCGTTATGTAACGTTAACGATCGTAAGCGCATCATAACGCGCGTTATGATGCGCTTACGATCGTTAACGTTACATAACGCGCGTTATGTATGATTACCGCAGTTTAGTAAACATACCCCATAGTGCACAACAGTGAAAAATAATCTAATATGCGACATGGTCGCAAACTATATCATAAAAAAATTTTGATAGAACAAAAGAACTAAATGCTAATGTATGTTCTAATTGAGATGATTCCAGTAAGTATCACACCTGGATGTATTTATCTGTTTTAGATTTCAGAGAGAATGTCAGCCTTTCCAAAGTTGTAATCTTGGCTTTATTCCCCCCCCCCCCCCCCCCACCCATGGCAGTATGCTGTCTGCCTCAGACCAAGGCTATTTCTAATATATAGACTGTACTTGGGTCTGCTTCTCTATGCTGCCTTCTCCTTGGCCAAGTCTTTCTAATACATGGACTATACTTGGTGTCAGTATTGGCCTACCCACAATACATGTATTATTCCTCCCAGCTTACTTTGTGGTGATTCCAAAGTCCACCACAAACCCTTTGGGCTTCTACTGCTGATATTCCATGAACCATCTAAGCTCTTATCAGGTGTTGAGGAGGTTCTAGCTCTTCTGCATGTTCTTAGCTTCCTCCATGGTGACTCCCAAGACCAACCTGACCCACTTGGGCTTCAACTGTGGATACCCCATGCTCTATCCAGCTACTTGCCAAAAACGTAAGTTCCATATTATCACCTCAGGTTTGCATTTTTCTCTTATTCTTTTTCTAATTCCTATGGCTTTGCTATACTTTCTCTTCCTGATGCTAACTCTTCCCAGTCTAATTCCCTACTTCAAACCACTATAAACTTCAAGACCACACTACCCATTTTCTGTGCCAGAAATTTTGTGTTCTATCTTGTCCTCTGCTTTTCAGCTTCAAAGTTTTCCTCCTCTAATTCAGCCATTTCCAATCTGACTGAGAGTATCTCATCCTCTTCACCATCATCACACCTCCTGCATTCTCGTGCTCTTCCTTCTCTCAGCTTAGTATATCAACTTCAATCCTGGCCCTCCAAGGCAACTCTCATGCCATCTGTGGACATCAAACTTTAACGTTTCCAATCTTACTCCTATTCCTCTCCTTCCTTTCTCTTAGCTCCCTTTCTTATGCTCACTGTGGACTCTACGCTCTATTTCCAACAAGCTTGCTTACATTAATGACCTCTTTATCGCTCTTACTCTATATTTCTTTCTTTAACTGAGACTTATTTTTTCCGTAAAATCTCTAATTCTCTTTTTTCCAATACATCTTGACTGGTTGGCTAGGATTGAGTATTGTGAGAGATCTCCTCAGTATAAGAGATCCAGTGATAGTGAGCAGGTTGAGGTCCACAGACAAGATAACCCAATTGACGTCACATCCTCAGGCTTTAGACATTAGGTCTAATGTCTAAATGTCTATAGCAGGCATGTCCAACAGGTAGATCGTTATCTACTTGTAGATCGCGGAGGGGTCAGAGGTAGATCGCTAGCCCCACTTGGCTCCATCTCTCCAGCAGCTTGCCCCGTTTCTAGGAGAGAGCTCGTGCTGGCAGGTCATCTGCCGAGGTCTTGCCGCTGCTGCTGATCCTTTGCCTGTCTTTTTTCCCTGCCTGCGGGAATCTTGCCTGCAGGTGTATTGGGGCGTTTGTTGTTTTCGTGCCAATAGTTTGTGGGTACCGCAGGAGGCCGCCGCCCGCGCCCTGCGACGAGATGCCACAGGCCCTGCATCATACCTGGTCTCCTGCCTCTCAGAATCACCCATTCCTGCCCTCGCCCCAACACCCCTTAGAAGTGTGTTATATACCGGGCGATATCCATTCGCCCAGGCTTTACCTGAATACAATTACCCTATTAGTTGTGTCGTGTGCTGGTCGTTGGTCACTTTATAGTTTGCTTTCATTAAACGTGTTTGGGCAGACACAACAAAGTGTCAAGAATTTGGTGATTTTGGCAGGCTTTTCCAATTTTGTTCTAACTTGCCTATGCCTTGCCTTCGAATTGGTTCAAACCACTGTGACTTTTGCTTGCCTCTGCAATTTTATTTTGCCTAGCCTTTGCGTTGATTCTACACTGTGTGCAGAATTTATTAAATCGCATGTGGTGGTATTTGAACTTGTTTGGTGGTATTTGATTTTATCTGGTTTGCTGGACAGGTGTTTGAGGTTTTTTGATGATTGTTTGATGGTATTTGATTATTGGTGCCAGTATGATGAATTCTTATTTTTACTTTTAGAACTGCATGTGTGGTTTTGGCATCTCCAGTCCTTGTATTGCACATCATCCAGAGGTCTTCAGTTCCTATTGATCTTTAATACTTTGGGACAGTGACAGTTTTGGACCAGATTCAGCCAGTGTTTATACTAACTTAGCAGATTTGGCCTTCTTACATCCAGCCACCCCAGTATAACGAAGATGAGTGTTCCAAAGAAGAGCAAAACCTACCACTTTCATGATGAATGGGAAATGGACTACTTCTTCATCATGGTGAAAGACAAATGTTGTTGTCTAATTTCTAATGCCCTAGTATCCTTGCCCAAAAAAGGGTAATATGGAATGTCATTATAAGGCTCTGCATAGCAATAAGTTTGATGCTGATTTTCCGCCCAAAGTGAAATTTGTAAACTGAAGCTCAAAGAACTTAAATCGAAATTGGCTACTCAGCAACAGTTGATGGCGAAGCCAAGGTCACATTCGGTCAATGCAACCATAGCATCCTTCAAGGTCAGCAACCTGATCGCAAAGAAATGCAAACCTTTCACTGAAGGGCAATTTGTAAAAGATTGCTTTCTTGAAGCAGCTGATAATCTTTTTGAAGGATTTAAAAATAAGAAAGAGATCATAGCTGCTATTCAAGATGTACAATTGTCAAGAAACACCATCGTGCGGCGAATAGAAAAGATGTATGGAGACACAACTGAACAATTGATGGAGGATGTTTCAAATTGTGTTGCTTTCTCACTCCAACTGGATGAATCTACAGACATAGGAGACATAGTCCAGTTACTAGTCTTTATCCAGATGGTTTTTTAAGACTTCAGTGTTAAAGAAGAACTACAAGTTGGAATGATTTCTTTAAAAGGGAGAACTACCAGTCAGAAAATATTCAGTTCTTTCCATTCTTTTGTGACAAAGTGTAATCTTCCATTGCATAGACTTGTTTCCATCACTACTGATGGAGCAAGAGCCATGACAGGTGAGATTAACGGTTTCATAGCCCTCTGTAGACAGCATAACGACTTCCCAGATTTCCTTTCTTACCACTGCATCATTCACCAGCAAGTTTTGGCAAGCAAGAGACTCAATACAAAGACTGTCATGGACATCACTTTCAAAATTGTAAATTCAGTTCGTGGAAAATCACTTCAAAGATGGCTTTTCAATCTTACTCTTGATGAAGGGGCAGCAGAAATCATTTTGCACAGAGATGTGAGGTGGCTAAGTAGGAACAAATTTCTGCAACAATTTTGTGATTTGCTGAATGAAATAAGAAGTTTTTTGAAGGAGAGGGGAGATGACCAAGCAGAGTGGGAAGATGAGGAATGGTTATGTGATCTGGTATTTCTTGCTGACTTTACAGGTGAACTAAGTGATATGAACCTTGAACTACAAGGTCAAAACAAATGCATTGGCGAGATGATGAGTACAGTTTCATCCTACAAGAGCAAATTTGAGCTAATGATGACTGATCTTGCAAACAACACTTTTGAGCATTTTCCTAATATGCAGGACCATCTGGGACAATATCCAAATTTTGTTTTTCAGAACAAGAAGTATGTGACAGAAATCTGTTCTGTTATCAAAGAATTCAAAAATAGATTCTGTGACTTCCAAAAAATTGGAACAGTACTTGTCATACCCATTCAAAGTAGATGTGGACATTAAAGAAACTGCAGCTGGTCTCAGTAAAAATTACTCATTGAACAAGCCATCGCTTGAAAACAAAATATTGCAAAATGCAATGTGTGCCTTCAAGTCAGTCCTGACTCCTGGTGACCCAGAAGCTCCTGGGTTTTCTTGGCAGTGTCACTGGAAACAGATTGCCAGGCCTTTCTTCTGAGGCAATGGAGGGTTAAGTGACTTGCCCAAGGTCACAAGGAGTGCTAGTGGGAATTGAACCCTTGTTGCTTGGTTATCAAGCCAGTGCTTTAACCACTAGGCTACTCCTCCACTCCAACAAAATGTTAACCCTTAAAAATGACATTTTTCTCAAGACCCGTGCTGAGCAAGAATCGTTTTGGAAGCTATTGCCTAGAGACAAATTTCCCAACTTGAGAAGATGCAATGAAGCTGTACACTCCTGTTTCGGTTCAACTTATTTGTGTGAATCTGCATTTTCCCATCTGAAAATGACAAAGAGTACACAACATTCCAACATGACAGATGAGCATCTCCAGCATTCCCTGAGACTGGCCCTCATGCAATATTCACCCAACTTCAAAAAGCTGGTGGATGAAATGCAGGCTCAGACGTCTCACCAATGAGCAAGAGTGAAATATTAAAGATTGTGCAAGATCAGCCTGGATCAATACTCGACCTAAATTTAACACAAATTACTCAATAAAAGTTAAAGAAAGTTATTACTCAATAAAACGTTAAGAAAAAATGTATTTTCCATTTCCCCTCACAATTCTTACTGGATCTTCATCTCTGTTTTGTTTATGCTTAATTTGCTTAACAGCTGATCACATCCAAGTAAATGACAGAAGGTTCATTAAAAATGGGGGGGGGGGGGAAATCCTCCAACTTTATTGAGTTAAAATTTAATTTGAAACTAATTTGAAACTTAATTTTCATGGTGGTAGATCACCGGCACTTTTGCCCAGAAAAAATAGATCACGACCTGTTCAAAGTTGGACATGCCTGGTCTATAGCAACCACCTTTCCTTTGGGATGAGCCCTTTGCTGCTGGCAGCTACCAGGCCTTAGCTACACTAACCAGTGCACAGGGTGAAGTGTGTTTACACTCACCAAGAGGTCCCAACACAGAATCCATGCTGAATCACAGCAGATGACCTACAAAGAATCCAAATAGGAATGTAGAAGGGTCACACAATTAGGAATTAAGGGCCCAATTTTCGAAGCCCTAGGCGTGTGCTACACATATAAAAGATGGCCTTACCCATGTAAAACCATCATAACCATATAAACCAGATATTCAACAAGGCGGCTTGAATCGGAGAGGCCCAGATACCTGCACAGCACCAAGCGCTGAGGCACAGGGATGGAATGGGGGCCTGTCATCCTGAAACCTACGTAAAGTGGATTTCCAAAAGTCATGTGCACAAACATTGGACGTCACTAACCGCGTAAGCCTAAGTGATGTTTCCTGGCACATACGACTGCTTATGGTGTGCGGTGAATCCATGTAATGGTGTTACAGTACATAGTACAGTGAGGAGAGCAGGCGCAGACCTGTACCCAAACCATGAAGAGGTAAAGCATTGCTGAACCAGCTGAGAAGCCATGTGGGCCAGGCACAGGGTGTTCCAGAGGTGTAGGTGTGTCCATTGTGCCCGGGCATAGCAGAGAATGCGACAGGCAATGCGTATCCATCAGCAAGCAGTAGCCCAGCACCCGAGGCGCAGGTACCATGCCACACATGTATACCGGCCCAGGAAGAGCTACTTGCAATTGATGGAAGAGGAGGTCTATCAGCGATACAGACTGGATGGGGCAATGATAACTGAGTTGTGCAACATACTCAGTGTGGACCTGGAGCCCTCCACTTCCAGAAGCCAGGCCCTGCCAGTGGCTATGATGGTGACCACTGCCCTGGGATATCTGGCAACTGGCATTGATAGGGGTGACTGTTGGAATCACGCAGTCTACTGCCAGCCACTGTATAATTGCCTTCACCAGGGCCCTGCTGCAGAAGATTTGCCACCTCATAGCCTTCCCCCGGACACAGCAGATGTGAAAAGAGACCATGCAGGCATTCTGCAATGTTGCTGGATTCGCATCGGTGCTTGGAAAAATATACTGCACCCACATTGCACTGCGAGCACCATGGCTGGAGCAGAAGGCATACCAGAACAGGCATAATTACACATCAATGAACATGCAGGTTGTTGTGGATGCCATCATGACCTTTATTGATGTGTGTGCCTGCTACCCGGGGTCCTGCCACAATGCATTTGTCCTTGGCCAGTCCAGCCTGGGACAGGCAGCAGCTGGGAGTCAGCTCAGAGATGTGTGGCTGCTAGGTGAGTGAGCATATATGTGAGCCCCAGGACATGCCCAGAACAAATGGTTGCTGTAGTATGATGCTATGTGTAACGCAAACAGGTGGGGATATATGTGTTATGTACGTATTGCAACACATGATGACCATTGCGTGCACCTGTGCTGATGTTCCACAGATACATGCGCACAGCAGGCCATGTTGCACATTGTGAAGACAACCAGGGAAGCCCCATGGCTGAGCAGACAGCACGCACCAACATGTGGCATGAGGAAGAGCATGGGCTGGTGCCATGTAGTGCAGTCACATGACAGCAGCCCATGTAGAGCACATCCATGTCTGCCCCTATCCCAGCCAGCAGACCCTCCAACCACATCTCCATACAATGCCCCTGCCCCCTCCTTTCCAACAGGCCAGCCCATGTCACCGTCCCCCATTGCCCTGCTCCAAATGCCTGACTGCCACACAAGCTCTATGTTGGTGTCCTCTCGCTGCCCACAATGTCTCTGAATGTTACATATGGCATCCTGCCTGCCAGTAGATGGTGTGTTGTATGCGGTCCATAACCACCCATAGACCATAACCAACACACATCCCATGCTCATATACACATCTCACATTACCCCCACAGGCGACTGTGAATATCCCCTGAGGACCTGGCTGCTGTCTTCAGTGTGTCACCTCATGAGCTGGAAGGAGGAGCGGTACAATGCTGCTCATCAGCAGACCTGGACGGTTGTGGAGCAAGCAATAGGGGCGCTGAAGAGCCATTTCCGGTGCCTCAACAGGAGTGGTGGGTAACACTTCTACAGCCTGGTGCATGTATGCCAGATATTTGCCTCATGCTGCATATTCCACAACTTTGCTGGACCCAGAGCCAGTGGTTGCGGAGGAGTGGGAGGCAGCAGAGGCAGCAGATGGTTACAGTGCAGAGACCGGGAGCCAGCAGCAGGCCTGGGCATTGGCCTACTGTGCGTGACTGATACGAGACAGTTTCTGAGGTGACTGCCCCACACCATCACTTGGATAGGATACAGACATTCACCAATAAAGTGCCTGAAATTATGTTACATGTGTAGAGTGTTTATTTCCCCCCACATGTGTCCCCTGCCCCCGGGATCACAGCCGGCCATAGGTGTTTGCTGACACGTGCACTGTGATGCAATAGAGCGATGTCTGATGATGTGCTGGCAGTGTCTGATGATGTGCAAGGCAGGC
Source organism: Ichthyophis bannanicus (assembly GCA_033557465.1). Lineage (NCBI taxonomy): Eukaryota > Metazoa > Chordata > Amphibia > Gymnophiona > Ichthyophiidae > Ichthyophis > Ichthyophis bannanicus. Next base: position 233,133,032 of record CM066038.1, on the reverse strand, counting down.
CACTGCACATAGTTCAGGGCTACCAGGTGGCTGTGCTGGTTCACTGGCAGCCCCAGCAGCCACCTCCTGGGCTAGCACGAGGCTCACCAAACTACGCAGGAAACCAGCAATTGCTGTCTGATATACTGCCATCTCCCTCATCAGATGCAGGTGTCCCTCCAGATGGTGTTTCACTTGCAGTCGGTGTTCCTGCCACACCTTGAACTTAGCCTCCCTCACCTGTGTTGTTGCCTGCAGGTCCTGCTGGATACCGTACAGCTCAGACTGTATGCCCTCAGTGCCGGCCACCAGGTGTTCACCCTCCTGCAGTAGCTCCTGGTCCACATCAGTGCCCCCCGCATTCACAGGGTCATTAAGGATGGCGAACTGTAGCTCAGCGAGTGGGGCATCATCTGTCTCCATCTCCCCAGCACTGGCAGACTCACTGGCCTGCTCCATTCCCCTGGGAACTGCACTGGCCTGCTCCTCTGCCCTGGGTGTTGCACCAGACTGCTCCTCTGCCCTGAATGTCACACTGGACTGCACCTCCTCCCTGGCAGGCACACCAGCCCCTACAGCTGTGCTGCATTCCAGCTGCACACTGGCATCATCCGTGGTAGGTGGTGAGGCTCCCTCTGATGCATCGGTTCCAGGCTGTGAGGGTTGTGTCCCTGACAGGTCTATGGGAGAGCAAAGGTGGCAGATGGTAGTGTCATAAGTTGCTAGTTCGGCCTTTGGGGTGCCACCAAGCCTATAATAGAACTGGCAGGGGGATCCCCAGTCTGCACTGTCCCAAACCTCCACATCATCCAAGGATAGATCTATAGACAGGCAGCCCCTGAGTGGACAGAACCATGGCGGGGACACATACGTGGCCATCACGGTGCCACCCAGGCCATGGGGCAACCACTACTCATGCTCCTGTGTATCTCGGGTGGAGCTGTTGAAGCTCACAACCCCTAAAATGGAGACCTCCTCCACAAACTGCATCACTTGTTCCTCCAGAGGAGTGAATCTGCGCTACCGCACAGGTGGCAGCCTGCTGTTGCTGGCCCTTTTCTTCTTCGAAGCCTGCCGTACCATCCGCCACTTCTTCTTAATATCCTCCATGTCCCTGTGGTGATGGTGGATGGCATTGACTCTCCTGACGATGTCACACCATGCTGTCAGCTGTGAGCTGGCATCCTCTGCCGCCAAGAGGGCAGTGTGCTGCTTAAGGATGAGTCTCAGGGCCAAAGAGGTCTCAGAGGATGTAAAGTTTGCCTTCTGGGTTTGCTTTGGCCCTTTCTGTGCTGTGTCTGCCATTGTGCAATTCAGGCATTATGGTAGTGTTAGGCTACCCACATAGGCCCTTTAACACATATGCGTATACGAAGTGCAGCCATGCCATGCCCCATCCAAAGGCAAATCCAGTACCCACATAAGTTCCTGAGTGCCGACAGTATGAAAATCTGCATGACAGCTATCTGCTAGAGGACGCCATTGCTGCAAACCATGATGAGAAGGAAGCATATGCATGCAAAGACGCCTAGACATTAATATCCGGGTAGAAGAGATAGCACAGTATGCAGGCCTGGCTGTGCAGCATGAGGACAGGCACACGGTGTCACTCGGATCATGTGACCTCTCAGGGCAGGGAGCATTCTGCATGAGTAATGCCGCTGTGCCACATCTGTACTGACTGGCGATGGCGCACGCACCTTGCACGGATAAAGTGGTGGTACCACCACCCATTCTGCATGGGTATGGCACAGAGATACTACCCATGCTGGGCAGTAGCTGCAGCTGTTCTGCACAGGTATGGCACAGAGGCACAATCCATGCAGAGCTGAGACCGCCACCATTCTGCATGTGTGGTGCCTCTGTGACATATGCATGCACATGGACGTGGCCCACAGGGCACACACAGCATGCCCATAACCCCCGGACCCCCTCCCACAGTTGCCTACACAACCCATGCATACATGCAGCCCTTCCCCCATTGTGACTGCAAATTGGGAACAGTTTATTGCAAACCCAGTAACATGTACAACAATAGCAGCAACAGCAGTATGAAACAACAGAGGTCTACACATCAATGGGGACATTGCACACCCATGTCCATGGCCATGAAGTCTGCCCCATTATGGCCCATCACAGGGCAATCCCTGGCATGGGGATGGCCTATGGTGCAGGTGGGCCCTGCTTGTGCCCTGTCAATGCAACAGTGAGGGCATCCAGGTGCACGCTGATTGTCCATGCTGCTGACCGCACATCCTCCCTGAGGAGCCGCACCTCTGCCACAAGGGCGGCCACAGCCCAGTCACCAGATGGCCGAGTAGATGTGACACAGAGGAACCAAGTGAGGCACGGCCATGCTGTGCCCATGGATGCTAGGCTGGATGTGGGGGCCCACAGGTCTGCTGTATGTCACACACAGTCCATGCCAAGCCCTGTGGTGGGCACATGGCACCCTGGGACATGGGCAGGCATGGCTGTGGGCTGTACAGGCCAGCCAGGGTGCTGCTCCCCCTATGGCCCCCCCCCCCGCCGGGTGCCTGTTGGCTGTGCACTGCACTGCCATACCTGAGACGCTTGGAGGGTGGTGACTGCATCCCCCCTGCTACCCCCTTTGGGTCTACCTCTGCTTCGGTGCAGGGGACAGCTCTGTTTCCGCTGCCACCTCCTCCTCCTTGGAATCCCCATCCTGCCCCTGACCCTCTGAGCCCTCCCCCTCCTCAGACTCTCTGCCCTGCCCCTGACCCACTGAGCTCTCCCCCTCCTCAGACTCCCCATCCTGCTCCTGACCCCCTGAGCCCTCCCCCTCCTCAGACTCCCGACCCTGCCCCGATCCTCTGAGCCCTACCCTCCTCAGACTCCCCATCCTTCCCCTGACCCTCTGATCCCTCCTCCTCCTCAGCCTCACCATCCCCCTCAGCCTCCCCATCCTGCTGCTGTGCCATGGCCTCCTCACTGCCCTCCCCTTCCGTGGTGCTGTCCTCCATTACAGTGCTGCTGGACCCCTCCTCCCCACCATATGGCTGCTACTTCCTGCATCTGCTCGGCTCCACTGTGTACCCCACTGACCTTCCTCAGCCGCCAGCCACTCCCTGATGTGCTGCAACTGGTTCGATTGCTTCTGGCGCAGTGACCTGTAGTGGCACTTTAGGGCATCCAGAGTGCCTCACATGCCATAGTCACTGTGGGAGAGACGAGGAGGGGAAACACATGGGCTCAGTTGTGTGCTTCCACGTTGCCTATTGCACATACCTATATCCTGCCTCAGCTTCTTGGCCTGCTCATCCTGGGGGCAGGGGCATATCCATGGGTAGCAGGTGTGGGGTGCATGTGATGGTACATCTCTGGCATCTGGGACCAGATTCTTCCCCACCACTCCCTTGGACCTTTGACATGTGCCCCATGCCACCACCAACAGTGCCATCTGGACCACTGATTCACCTGTGCACCCCTCTGGTCCCTTCAGCCACCTCTGCAGTCCCCCCCTTCCCTTGCTCCCATCTGTTGCACATAGTCTTGCCTTGGCACCATGGTACATGGTTGTGGAATGTGAGTGGCCTCATCTGTGGGCAGATGTCATGCTTCAGGGGCCACATCACTACATGGTTTGTTAGGCGCCATGCAGAACAGGGTGTCACAGTTTGTGCATGCTCGCCATTACACATCTGTCAGTTCCTGTGGCATCACATTATCAACATGCTGCCACAGCCAGACAGGGGTGTGGTGGGTAGTGGTGGCTGATTTGTTTGTAGGGACAGAGAGACAGCACATATGTGGATACTGCCATTGACCCCCTCCGACCCTGGGCCAGGGTTGCAGGGGCTTGGGGGAGGGGCATGTGTCCAGGGCATCTGCACTGGCCAGTGAAGTCCCCTGGAGTGGGCAGCCCAACTCACAGTTCCCCATGCACCGGGCAATGCCTTTGCTGTGCCAGCACTGTGGTGTTACTGCCATCCACTACCAGGGGGTGCTGCGACCTCCCCACCTGTAGTGTCTAGATATGCCTACTGCTGCTGCGGGTAGCCAAGGATAGCACCTGTACCATGCATAGTCCATCCCCTGCTGTCATCTGTTCTGCATGTATTGGTACTGCCACCAACATGAGGCTTGGCCCCACAGCCCTGTCTCCCTGTGCAGACATACAGCTGTGCCTCTCAGGGTGCATATGACCTAGTATGGGGTTCAGCCTCCCCCCTGCCCATTCAGGTCTCCTTACCTACACAGGCAGAGTTGGATGGCCCTTCTTATGGCCATGGACAGCCACAGGTTTGGCCACTGGCCCCCCTTGGAGTATAGCACCCCCTTGTACCGCAGCACAGAATGGGCAAGGTCCTCAGACTTGTGGGGCAGCTTACTGTCCTTCTCACTGCCATGCTGCTAGTGTCTATTCACCCAGCTACAGGGGGCTCTTGCACCTGCAGCCCACGGGGCCTGCGTGACAATGTCATCACTGCATGGGTACACCAGATGGTTGATAAATGGGTTCATGCATACTTGTTGTCTCGCTTCTCTGGCCGCTGATTTAGAAACCTACACGTGTATCAAGGGCTAAAATCTTCTTAGGCGCCGAGCCCAGATTCCGGCCCCTGCGTGTACCCATCTATGCCGAACTGGGCACCTGCCGCTATACTCGATTGGTGCCGCATTTTTGAAGCTTGGCCATTTTGGAGGCTCATGACTCACATTCAAGCACTTTTCCTGAGTGGGTATGGCATACCTCAGTGCCTTGTTGAAAATCGGGCCCTAAAAGCATAAGGCAATGTTAGAGCTAAAACAAAAAGAATAAGCTAAAACTGGATTTATATATGTATCCAACAGGAACAAGATGGCCTCTGAGAGGAAATGGCAACCATGTAGTGGATTGAAGCATCTGGCCAGCCAGGTAGAACAGGCTGACACCTGCTAGTAGGAGTTCAGAGATTCAACCTGACAAGGTTCTTGGAAGAACTGAACCATCTGCAAGCTGGTGACAGGACCACACAAGTGTCTAGCTGCTACTCTTCTTTTCATGTAGGTGTCAACCCCTTCTTCCACTTCATTCCCACTCCTTTTTTTCTTTGAGGTCTGCTCCATCCATCTATTCATACCACTACCTTTTAGGTAGCTGTAAGCCTCACTGATGTGACTTTTGGCTTTCCCTCTCATTCTTGGATCTTCAACTTTCATGCTGATGACTCCTCTGACTTATGCCTCAAAGATCTTTACTTTTACCTCATCATTCTAGTTTATAGTTTATTTAAATTTTGATATACTGCTTTCTGTAATAACACCAGAGGTTTACAATTAAAATGTTTCCATACAAAAATAAAAACAATAATTAATGAGCCAGCCAACAAAACTAAAATAAAACCACAAAATCAGTAATACATAAATTAAAAGAAAACTACAAATAAACACACACATCATAAATTAAAATTAAAATTACAGTTCCAATAATGAAGCTACAGGGTAAACTATTTAAGACTAATAAGAGAAAATATTTTTCACTCAACGTGTAATCAAACTCTGGAATTTGTTACCGGAGGATGTTGTAAAAGCTGTTAGTGTAGCTGGGTTTAAAAAAGGCTTGAACAAGTTCCTAGAGGAAAGGTCCATAAACCATTATTAAAAGGGACCAGGGATATTACTGCTTGATCCAATACAATCATTGTGGAACCTGTGTTTTTTGGGGAAACTGCTAGGTACTTATGACCTAGATTGGCCACTGTTGGAAACAGGATACTAGGCTTGATGGACCTTGGTCTGAGCCAGTATGGCATATCTTATGTTCTTATGTTCTTATGCTGTACCACCCCTACTCACAAGCATGACCACTGCTTCAATTGTGTACTTTTCTCCAACTACTCTCTCTAAATCTTCTCCATGTAAGTTTTTCTGCTCTCTGACTATCATCTGATAACTTTCACACTTACTATAACTACCCTTCTTTACAGTCTCATCCAATCACAACACATTTAGGAATCTTTAGAGTATTGACACTTGCACTCTCTCTACCACTGTCTTATCTTTCCTCTTATCCTGTATATCATCAGTCTGTCTTCCTATAATCCTATACTCTGCTTTGTACACTCTTGCTCCTCCCCTTCTCTATTCTGTAAGGTACATCAAACCCCAACCTTGGCTAACTTCCAGAATTAAATCCTTATGTTCCTGTGTCCACACTGCAGAATGCCTATGGCTAAAATCCTGTACCAATGTAGACCTCATACATTTCAAAATTCATGGTGACCATCTTTCAATCTGCTGTTGCACTGATGTCCATCTGACAATCTCCCTTGTCTTCAACCCTCACCATCTCTTTGCCACAGTCAACTCCCTCCACAAAGTGTCTCCAGCTCCAAACCTCCTCCTCCTTTATTCTCTGCCCAGACTATGGCTGACTACTTTTATGGCAAGGTTCACAAAGTAAATACTAAATTCTTCACCAGGTCACCTCCTGTCTCCTTCCCTTATTTCATTCCTGCACCATTACTTCAACCCTTGCCATCACGTTTGCTCATCTATAATCACTGAGGAGGAAACTGTGCATTTCTGTGCTCACCAGACTCACTACCTGCTCCTCTGATCCCATTTGTACCCAGCTACTCAGCTCTCCTCCCATGTGTTATCCTTTCCACCTTTCATATTCTCACTCTATCACTTTCTACTGTAGCTGTTCATGCTGCTTTCAAACATGCTGTGATTATACTAGTCCTCAAAAATATTTCACTGGCCTCTAGATGCCCTGCTAACTATTATCCCATCTACCTTGGTCCCTGCTACATTGGTTCTGCTTGCTGTGGAGATCGGAGTGGTGGAGGGGTGTTGTCGACAGTGGAGGTTGTGAGTGGGAGCTTAAACACCTGGTGGTATGATATCTACCTCTTCAGATGCTATGTGGAGCATTTCTTCATGCCTCCTCTATTCCTTTAACTATCACTGTATCTCTCATTCTGTGCTATCTAATTAATGGTGTTCTTTTCATATTTTCTGTAACTTTTATGTAATATTGTAAACTGCTCTGATGCTTTGGCTTGAGCGGTATATCAAATGTAATAAACATAAACATACCTTCTCCCTTTCATATTCAAACTACTGGAATGTGCAGTTCACCTCTGTTGTGTTGACTTTCTTTCACCTCAAGCCATTCTTGATCCACTCCAATCTGGCTTTAGCCCTCCACACTCTCAATCCTTGCCAAAGTCTCCAGTGACCCGTTCCTGGCCATATCCAAGGGCTTTTACTCGATCCTCATCCTTCTTGACCTAACCTCTGTTTTTTACATTGTTGATCACCACCTATTGCTTGATACTTTTTCTTCAGTTGGATTTTGAGATTCTGTTATGTTTTGGTTTCCTTCTTATTTCTCTATTTACCATGGAAAGATGATCTATTCCCCCCCCCCTCCTTCTCCAACAATTTGGTTCCTTTAGGTAAATAATATACATTAGACAGTTGGATAGCTCCAGATCAAAGTATAACAATACCTACAGTGGCTAGCTACTGGCACTGAACTTTAAAGTCAAATATTCAATGCCGGGGCCATACCCAGGCTTCAGCATTGAATATCTGGGTTGCCTTGTTTGCTGAAAAGCTAATCGGGCAACAGTGATATCCAGCCACTACCCGGCTAGCTTCTGCAGTGAAAGGCCAGTGTTTGTCATGCCTGACGTTTGCCACATGTCACTAACTGGGCAGTGGCTCAATATTGCCACTGCCCAGTTTGCAACAGGTGCTGCCCTGGAATTTCCTCAGCATGCCCCAGTGCTTACTTCTTAGCACTGGGGGGTGCAGCAGCAGTAGCACTCATGGATATTCAGCTATAAATTTAATCAACACACTTGTACCCAATTCCAGATCATTTATCAATATTTTAAAAAGCACTGATCCCAGTACAGATCCCTCAGGTACTCTACTATACAAATTCTTCCACTGAAAAAACTGACCATTTATCCCTACTCTCTGTTTTCTATCTCTCAACCAGTTTTCAATCCATAAGAGGACATTTCTTTCTGTGCCATAACTTTTCAGTTTCCTCAGGAGTCTCTGATGTGGGACTTATCAAATGCTTTCTGAATTTCTAAATATATTATATTGACTGGCTGACCGTTTTCCATATATTTATTCACTCCTTCAAAGAAATGGAGCAGATTGGTGGGCAAGACTTCCCTTGGCTAAATCTGTGTTGACATTGTCCCATTAAACCATGTCTGTCTATGTGTTCACTAATTTTGTACTTAATAATGGTTTCTACCATTTTGCCCAGCACCGACATTAGGCTCACCAGGTTGTAGTTTCCCGGATCACCCCAGAGCCCTTTTTAAAAATAGGTGTTAATTTAGCCAATCTCCAATCTGCTGGTACCATAGATGATTTTAATAATAGATTTAAACTTACTAATACTAGCTCTACAATTTCATCTTTGAGTTTTCTCTGAGCTCTTGGGTGTATACCATCAGGTCCAGGTGATTTTCTGTTCTTTAGTTCTGTAGTTTGTTCTAGTACATCTTCTAGGTTTACTGATGACAAATAAAGACCAAACAGCCTATTCATACTTCCTCTAAATACCAACTACTAAGCTATCTAATCCCTTTCTCTCCCTCAGAATTCCTCTATTCTGGTCCCATGCTTTCTTGAATTCAAAGACCATCCTTGTCTCTAGCATCTCCAGTGGAAAATTGTTCCAAGCATCCACCATGCTCTCTATGAAGAAATATTTTCATAGATTACTCCTGAAAATATCATATACTCCTATGCTTCCTCATTCCACAGCTTTCTTTCCATTGAAAGAGCCCTGCCCCCTGTGCATTTATTTATTTGTTTTACTTAACAGGTTTATATACTGCATTTCCAAAGGTCAAAGCAGTTTATATGGAATGCAACAATACAGTAAACATTGTAACAATAACAGTAAACATAGTAACATTGCAAAAGGGGACAGGAATATTAACCAATACAGCAAATACTGGAGTAGGGTAAAGGAAGAGGGTAACTCAAACTTCCAAAGATAGTAACTAGTTGGCAGGAGTAGGATAGGTGAGGCAAGGTGTGGCAGGGACTACAGATGAGGGCAATTGAAGAGAATGAAATGGATAGAGAAGTAGAGGCTATCTTACAAGTGGTTGGTGAGGTGTATCTGTCAGATCAGGTTATACTGTTGAAGTGTTCATTAAACAGGAAGATTTTCACTAGCTTGCAGAAGGTCGTGAGGCCTGAGGTGATTCTGATATTCTGCAGGAAAGCATTCCAGAGGCTCAGCGCATATTGAGAGAAAGATCTAGTGCAAGAAGTCTGTTTCCTCTTTGTCAACTCTTGGAAAAGTGAAAACATATTTTGAGTAGCTGATCTTCTGAGTCTGTTTTCTTGTGTATTTTGTAAAAGTGAGTTTGAATTGTGATAGATTTTGAAAGTTGTTAAAAATATTTTGTATTTAATGTGGCAGTGAATAGGTAGTCAGTGAAGATACTTTAGAATGGGTGAAATGTGGCTGGATCTGGGTACACCCATCAGTATTCAAGCGGCTGCATGTTGGGCAGTTTGTAATGGGTGTAGTAAGCTTTTTGGCATTCCTTGAAAAATAGCATTGCAAAAGTTGAAGTGAGGGAATATCAATGCTTGGAAGACAGTTCTGAAGTCATGTGTCTTGAGTAGCGCCCTAAGGTGCTGAAGAACCCTTATTTTATTGTAGATGGTGTGTGATGCTTTACTGATATGTAAGTGTAGAATGACGCATTGATCAATGATGACACTAAGGGGCATGTTTACTAAACCTTCTTAATGTGCGCCCGGCGTTAGTGTGCAGGCTGCCATAAAAGGAATGGGCGTTCCGGTCAAAAAGTAGCAAAACGGGATTAGCGTGCGATAACGCGCGCTGCTGCGCACATTATCGGGCAAAGCGCCACTAAGAGCGTTAACGCGCGGTAATCTTAAGTAGGCACCCAGAGATGCAAACATAAAAACAGAAGTGTAGCACAATGGTTAATACACTGATTGATGATATAGGGGTCATGAGTTTGATCCCCCAGTGTGCCTAATGCATAAGGCTGACTGAGACATCAGCTTTGACATGTAAGTATTGTTTCCTGAAGCATTTTATTTGTATTTTAATTATTGCTGCCAGCAAACACACCCTCACGTGCCGTAACCTAAGGTGCCGCATAAGGCACCCTATAAGGCACTCCATAGGGCACATTATAAAGTACACTGTCTGCCACAGCACCCTATAATGTCCCCTATAGGGCACCCTATAAGGTGCTCCATAGGACACCTTATAAGGCACCTTATACGGACTGTAACCATAAGGTGCCTCAGAAGGCGCTTTATAGGGTGCCCTATAAGGCGCCTTCTGAGGCACCTTATGGTTACAGTACCCTGAGGGTGTTTTGCTGGCAGCACTAATGTACATTAAAAATAGACAATGCTTTGGACAGCCCTATCAAATAACCCCACTGTGGGTTTGAACCCATGACCTCTGGCTCTACAAGCAGTGAAGTAACCAGTGGGCTACAGCTCCACAGCTGCTAGCAAACCCCTGGCTGGCTGCAGAAGGACTGCACATCACCACACAAACAGTCTGCTGTGGTCACCAGGATAGGGTTAACCCACCCATACCCATGATGCACTGCACATGCAAATCAGCAGTCTACAGATGATCACAAGATGGGGTATGCACCCCCACAGCACCTCGGCCTGGTAGGGGGAACTGACCGTGTGTGGTACTGGCACAGAGTAGCTACACACCGTCACATTGTGCAGGTACTGTACTCACCCTGAGGGTGAGGTGGGGTGCCCAGCACCAGGTCCACAGCAGAAACAGGCCATGCTGCAGGTCCCCAGCAGTGCTAATGTGTGAGATAGGTAGTCTCTGCAGACACACCTTGGATACATCTGTATTTCTCAGTCAGGTTTAGCCCTTATGGACCCATAGGAGGATTATGTACCAACCAACCCTCCCCCCCTCTGGGGATGAGGGTGGTAAACAGGGTCTCCCACCAACAGATCCACATTCTACCTCCCTGCAATGGTGGCAGTAGAGGGGACCATCAATCCCAGTCCTGCTGGGGAACAGACACCCTACAGGGCAGTCAATGCAGCTCTGTACACATCCACAAAGCAATAGCAGACAGACAGAGGGAGGAGTGGTCTAATGGTTAGGACAAGGTACTTCAGGCCGGAGGGCCGGGGGTTCAAGTCCTACCTGGGACAGCAATCTCAGTCCGGAGGGACTGGGATTTCTAGTCCTATAGGCACTCCTTGTGGTCTTGGGCAAGCCACTTAACCCTCCATTGCCCATGTTCCCTGTAAGTATTAACGTATGTGTGTCATATCCCCTCGTGTTAAATGTATCCCCCAATTGACCTGGTAAAAAGCAGGATATAAATACAGCTAAATAAATAAATAAATTAGGCCTGGATATGCTAAGCTGCACACCACCACTATCTGATATTCTCCTGCAGCAAGCCTTCAGCCGCAGCACCCTGCAAGGTGCTCCAGCAAGACACATACCAGCTGCAGACAGTCTGCTAGCTAGTCCATAGTGCATGTTCCTGGTGGAAATGCATGCACCCAGAACTGGGATGTCAGCATACACACCAAGCAGATAAGTCAGTGACTAGGCCCCAAAAGGGAACCCATAAATATTACATGAGAGAAATACTACATAGTACGATGGGGGAACCTAGCCATGCCGTGGTCACTGCTCAGTCAGGGTGAGAGTGATCTCCCAACAGAACATGCTCTGGCTACCCTGTCTGTGCAGGTGGTGGCCAGGCACTACAATGTCCCAGCCATTGCCCTATGCCCTGTGCAGATGCATCCTGGCCAGGCCACCCTGTCCAGGCCATACCCATGGTACCTTGCTCCTCATTATGCACATTGGCAGGCCAATACTGGCAACAGTGCTGGCAGTGTGGGCTGTGGAGGGTGTTTGCAGCCACCACACACTGGATAGACAGACACACACTCCCACACCTATGCCAGCATTGTGCTACTATAGAGGTGTTTGGCAGCCCTGGCCACCACACCAGTCCTGGGCACAGTGCAGGCATGGATATGGTACGCAATACTGTTGGGGGTCACTCCCCAGGGTGGTAAACACTGTCAGACACCAGACCTGAAGCACACTCCACAGACATCAGAAAGGTTGCTATGATGGAGCTCAATCAGCAAACTGTGTTCAACGTAGAAATTGCTATCTGCCAGTAATCATAGCTGCCTTTTGATAGCTGTGTACCGTATTCCCAGGTTTAGGGTGGCATTGCTAAGGTATGCAAGTGCTAGTATTGGGAGATAAATGCAGGGCCCAATGTCCTGCCTCTCCAGGAGGCATTGGCTAATGGAGCCTGTGGGTGTGGGTGTGTCTGCCCTGTTGGCTGCTGCTTTACAGCAGAGGTTCCCAACTCCAGTCCTGGTGTGCCAAACTCTGTTCGGGTTTTCATGCTGTCCCTCATGAATATGCATGAGATACATCTGCATACCTTGTGGGCAGTGCATAGATATGTAGTACATGCATCTTTATTAGAGGCAGCATAGAACCTGAATGGTGTTTGGCCCTCCAGGATTGCATTTGGGTGACTCTGCTCTAGGTAATGTGCCTGTTTATGGTGTCTGTGCTCTGTAGGGTAAAATGTAGGTGTTTTTGGCATGTTTACGTCATCTGCAATAAAGGTTCTGTCTGTATTAGCAGTGGGTAAAAAATGGGGGCTGGGTTGGCAGGAACCACAGCTGGGACTTGAACCTGTGACCTTCTGCTCCTGAATACACTGGCTGTGTGCACTGCACCACCATGTTGCCACAGAGACAGTACATTCCCTGGGGATACTATGACTGTTCATCAGACGGGGCCTGTCTGTTGCAGTGCATGGCACCTACCTACACAGGGCTAGGTCACGGTCTGCTCTGGGCAGCTGCCACTGCCCCCTCCACCACCAGTGCCCCTCTGCCACCCTGCTGACATGCCCTTCTGCTGGTGGTGCTGGTGGAGCGCAGTCTCAGGCCATCCAGTGTGCGGGTAGGTGGCTGCCTGTGGTGCGGGTTCTGGGGTAGGGGTGCCTGCATAGGTGTCCACGCTTCCCCCCAGCACCGCCTGCCACTGTTCTGTGCCCTTGGGGGTCCCTCCTGGGTACTATCCCCTGTGACACTGTTGGAAGCACACTCGTGCCCATGCTGGGCCCTCATCAGTTGCTGTCTGGCTGCTCTACTGTTTCAGCATTCCTATGGGCCAGCTAGGCATCACCCTAGTCCGCACTGTGGCCCAGCTGCAGTACAGCATGTGCCGTCTGCAGCCCTCTGTGTCCCCTTTCCCAGCATCTGTCCAGTTGCCCATTCCGACATGCCCGCCCTGCTGTTGTAGAACATGTGCACCCCATAGGAAACCTGTCGATTGGAGAGGGAAACCCTGATGAGCGCAATTGCATTGTGGGATCATTCACCTTGTATGGGGACAGAGCGTAGACCCTTCCAAAATTCATATCTTTTTTTTTGGAGCTTTCTCGGGAGTGCTTTTTGATATTTCCCATTAATATCACTATTGCCCAGCTTGGTTATGTTTTTTTTATATTTTGTTGGGGTCATTTTCACTTTTGTTCCGTGCACATGTATCACACTTATCACTTTTTTGTAGGTTTCCCTGGTTTTGCTGTACATTGCTGACATAAATGGTTTCTCTGCCCTTTAAATCAGCTCTAACGCCAGGGTTTCACTGGCGTTAGTTTTAAGCCTCGGATTTCACATCGTTAGTGTGCGGGGAGCCTCTCCCCTCCCACTCTCCACCCATTGACCCCTTCTCTCCGCCCCTGGGGAGCCTTCCTCCGCCCTCCGTGAGCCTTTCCCCACCTTCAGCGCTCATTTGCGCCGCTGCGCACGTTAATGCACGCTAAGGTACCTGAGCGCCTGATAAAGCGCCATTAACACGCGTTAAGGTACCTTAACGCGCAGTAACGTCACAGAGGGCACATTAAGAAGGTTTAGTAAACATACCCCTAAGATACTGCACTTCTGATTTCACAGCTAAATCTGCTTTGTTCACTTTTAGCAGTGTGGATGGGGAGAAAGATTGGTCTCTAGTTATAAAGAGCACCTCAGTCTTCTTGTAATTACTACTACCGTGTTTCCCCGAAAATAAGACCGGGTCTTATATTAATTTTTGCTCCAAAAGATGCACTAGGGCTTATTTTCGGGGTAGGGCTTATTTTTTTTTTACTTAAACTTTATTAGATTTTCCAATTATACGGTGAAATAAACAGTGAATACCCAAACTTGACAAACAATTCCTGGTAATGTATCATCTCCCCTCTTATCTTCTGTTCCCAAAGGTAGGTGTAGCGTAACATTTGTAACTTTTATCAGCAAGGTGGATTTGTTTCTATCAATGCTGATCATGAATTCCTAACCGAGAAATCCTCCCTCATAATGGACATGAACAGCACAGCATGAAGGGAGGGATTTCCTGGCCCAGGACCGTGCTCGCTGCAAACCTCAGGCTCCCTCTTCCTGGGACGGTCGGGGACAGCAGCACCGCCGAGGTGAGTGTAGCGAAGCTGGCGGGCAATTTTGAGCCGAGCTCTGTGCGCTTCTTCCCTTCTGCGCGCCTTGACAGGGTGGCTGCATTGCAAAACCTCTTTCCCGGAGCTGAGCTCCCGATCCGACCTTTCAGCCCTGCCGTCTCTTCCATTGCGTTTTGGCTCCTTCCTTCCCGGCCTCAGCTTCTCTTTTGTGTCTCTAACTCTCAGAGGGCTGTTTTCCTGCCTAGTGAAGGGATGTTTTGCATGCCAAGAGTTTCTCCGGGAGGATTTATGAAACTGATCTACGGTATCAGAAATACGCTTCCTAGAACCTGGACAAAGGGTTGAAATGAATGCATGGGGACCAAAAGGAACAATGCCTATTTATCTAAAAATGCATTCCCCTACCTCAAGAACACACACAGGCAGCCCTCCTCCATGATCTGCACTAGGTCTTATTTTCAGGGTAGGGCTTATATTACGGTAAGCACAGGAAAACGTGCTAGGTCTTATTTTCAGGATAGGTCTTACTTTCGGGGAAACACGGTACTACTGCTACTGAACATTTGTATAGCACTACAAGGCGTACGCAGCGCTGCACAGACACATATAAAAGATGGTACATGCTCATCAGAGCTTACAATCTAGTTGAGACAGACAACACAGTGACTGTAGACATGGGATAGAGCTAGGGGGAATGCTAAGGAAACACAAAGGACATCAGGTGAGTCAAGTTCCAAAAGCAGCAGCGAAGAGGTGAGTTTTCAGCCTGGATTTGAAAAGGGCCAGAGAAGGTGCCTGACATACAGATTCAGGTAGTTTGTTCCAGATATAAGAAGCTGCAAGGTGAAAGAAGCGAAGACTGGAGTTGGCAATAGAAGAGAAGGGCACAGATAGGAGCAATTTGCCAGAAGAGCAGAGTTCCCAAGGAGAGGTGTAGGGAGAAATAAGAGAGGAGAGGTAGTGAGGAGCTGCAGAGTGAAAGCACTTATAGGTCAGCAGGAGAAGTTTGAACTGGATGTGGAAATGGACAGGAAGCCAATGAAGAGACTTGAGTAGAGGGGCAATATGAGCATGACAAGGCTGGCGGAAGATTAGCGAAACAGCAGAGTGTTGAACAGATTGAAAGGGAGAGAGATGACTCAGAGGGAGACCAGCAAGGAGCAGGTTACAATAGTCTAGACAGGAGGTGACTAAGGAGTGGATAAGTGTCTTAGTAGTGTGTTCTGAAAGGAATGGGTGAATTTGGTTGATATTGTAGAGAAAGAAACAGCAGGTTTTAGCTATCAGTTGGATGTGTGTGGAGAAGGAGAGAAAAAAGTCAAAGATGACCCCAAAGTTGCAAGCTGAGGAGACAGGGAGGAGTAAAGAGTTATCCACAGAGACTGAGAAAGGAGGAAGGGGAGAGGAGGGTTTAGGGGGAAAAATAAGAAGCTCAGTTTTGGCCATGTTCAATTTCAAGCAGTGGTGAGACATCCAAGCAGAAATGTCAGAAAGGCAAGCAGAGATCTGAGCCTGGATTGCCAGAGAGATTTCAGGTGTAGAGAGGTAGATCTAGGAGTCATCAGCGTAAAGATGGTACTGAAAGCCATGGGAAGAGATGAGTGCACCAAGGGACAGGGTATAGAGAGAGAAAAGGAGTGGGCCCAAGAATGATCCTTGGGGTACACCAACTGAGAGCAGGATAGCAGTAGAAGAGGATCCACCAGAACAAACATTGAAAAAGTGATGGGAGAGATAAGAAGGATAGCACAGAGCCCTTAAAACCAAGCAAGGACAAGGTATCAAGGAGAAGGTTGTGGTCAACAGTGTCAAAAGCAGCAGAAAGGTCAAGAAGGATGT
Organism: Ichthyophis bannanicus; assembly: GCA_033557465.1. Classification (NCBI taxonomy): domain Eukaryota; kingdom Metazoa; phylum Chordata; class Amphibia; order Gymnophiona; family Ichthyophiidae; genus Ichthyophis; species Ichthyophis bannanicus. Next base: position 233,116,734 of record CM066038.1, on the reverse strand, counting down.
AGGCTTTGGCAAGAGCTGTTTCAGTAGAATGTAAAGGACGAAAGCCAGATTGTAGAGGATCAAGAAGGGCTTGAGAGGAGAGAAAGTCAAGGCAATGGCTGTGAAACGCACATTCAAGTAGTTTAGAAATGAAGGGTAGGAGGGAGATGGGTCAATAATGAGAAGGACAGGTAGGGTCTAGTGAGGATTTCTTGAGGAGAGAAGTGACCACAGCATACTTGAAGATTGCAGGAAAAGTTGCAGTGGAGAGCGATAGGTTGAGAATATGAGAGATGGAAGGGACTACAGTGGAGGAGATGGAGCTAAGGAGATGGGTGGAAATAGGATTAAAGGAGTAGGTAGTGAGTTTGGATGAGGAAAGAAGGTGAATGGTCATAGAAAAGGAAGAAAGGGTAGCAGAGGTGGAGGGGGGGGAAGGTTGGGAGTGAAGAGGGGCAGGAGGGGGAGTAGCTTACTGACACTGATCACACTCCAATTCCCCATGACAGGGGAATTGGAGTGTGATCTTGTGGATTTTGTCATGGAAATAGTCAGCCAGTATTTGGGTAGAAAAGAAGGGAGGGGTCGGAGGCGTAAGCACTTTAAGGACAGCGAGGTTCAGAGGCAAGAGAATTAGTCAGATGGATATAATAGTCTTGTTTGGCAAGTGCTATGGCTGACTGGCAAGAGACAAGCATGAATTTGAAGTTTAGAAAATCCGCAAGGGTGAGGGATTTGAGCCAAGCACACTCAGCTGAGCGGGCACAGGAACATAGATAGTGGGTAGTAGAAGACAGACCGGTTTGGGGTACAGTACACCTCACAGGACATGGCATGGGGGGAGCAAGAGCATCCAGAGCAGAGGAGAGTGCAGCGTTATAGGAAGCTACTGCTTCATCAACAGATTCAGATGACATAATGGAGGAAAGAGGTGATGAGACAGTGGAGAAGAGAGCCAATGGGTCAATAGCATTAAGATTTTTAAAGAGGTTGGAGGAGACAGGGGGAGGTTGAGGCGGTCAGTGATGAAGAGTGAAACTTAGCAGGTGATGGTCTGATAAGGAGAGAAGTGAGGTACAGAGAGTTGAGGGTAGGCAATTAGAGAAGAATACCAGGTCAAGGCAGTGGCCTTGCTGGTGAGTAGGGGCAGTAGAGCAAAGCTGGAGGTTGAATGATGGGATAAGGGAGACAATGTTCTGACAGCAATTGGGTGATTGCGTTGAAGCAGTTTGTTATTCTTGAGTAGGTTGAATGTAAAGTGGAGAATGGTGCATAAATCATGTCTTCTGCGTATAGGTGATAGAAGACATTAATAGCTCAGATGAGGTTGCAAACTAATTGGATATAGCTATTGAATAACAGTGTGAATAGGGTGGATTCTTGGAGGAATCCTTCCCAAGTAAGGTTCAGAGGAGTTGGCACTGGATTGAATGAACTGCTCTCCTTCAGTCCAACTCCCTGGTCACCCAGTCAAATCAGATTTGTCTGACAAGACCTGCCTTTGGTGAATCCATGCTGCCTCAGATCCTGCAATCTATTGGACTCCAGAAACCTCACTATTTTCTCTTTTAGTAGCCTTTCCTATAATTTACTAACCACAGAGGTTAGACTAACTGGCCTGTAGTTCTCAGTGCCATCCTTACATTTGCTTTTGTGTAAAGGGACCATATGTGCCTCGCTCCAGTCTTCTGGCACCACTCCCGACTCCAAAGAGGCATTGAAAAAGTCATACAGTGGAGCTCTAGAATGACCCCAAGTTCCCTCAGTATTCATGGATGTATTCTTCTGAAAATCGTTCAGGATTCTCGTAGTTTCTGTTATTATTTGTGGGTGTTTTCTGAGGTCCTGTTCCAGGCCCTTCATTTGTGAACATAGAACACTGAATCATACCATCTGGTGACCACTGGATGTGAGTTGATCTTCCACTGAAGCATCAGAAACACTTTCCCCATTGGTAAGCACCAAGTCCAGTATGGCCCCATCACGTGTGGGTTCTGTTACCAATTGCCTGAATAGTTCTCCCTGTAGAGAATCCAGGATCTCCTTACTTCTACTTACTTTGCTGTTTTAGGGGAACTTTCCTTGAGCACAGTAGGTTGCTGAACTCCAGTAACCTCCTCAGGTTTAGAAACTGCTAACACCTAATCAGGAGTTAGTGGGCCTGTTTCCTGAGTGCAGTTGAAGCCTGCATAAAAGGCTCCAGTGCCCTGCCCTTTTGAGGCTTTCCTAACCAGGGCTCCACAGATCAAACAGTAAGGATTTGAGGGTTTCTTTGTTTGTTTTATTATATTACATTGCTAGCTCTCTGACTGGGAGCTCTTAAAAGGGTTTTGTGCATATTTTTTAAAGCAAGGTTACTTTCATTTTTTGCTGTTTTAGGGGAAATTTCCTTGAGCACAGTAGGTTGCTGAACTCCAGTAACCTCCTCAGGTTTAGAAACTGCTAACACTTAATCAGGTCAAGAAGGCAAAGATTCAAAAGGAGGAGGAAATAGCCAATGCAATAAAATGGGGGGATAAGACATTTTTCAGATATATTAGTGAGAAGAGGAAGGGCAAAAGTGGTATTGTCAGACTCAAGGGTGCAGGGGGGGAATATGTAGAAGCTGATAAGGATAAAGCGGAATTGCTTAACAAATATTTTTGTTCTGTGTTCACAGATGAAGAACCAGGAGCAGGACCTCAGAAAACACCCACAAATAAGAACAGAAGCGAGGGACATCTTGAACAATTTTCAGAAGACTGTGTTCGTGAGAAACTAGCTCTACTTAAAGTAGACAAAGCGATGGGACCGGATGGGATACACCCTAGAATACTAAGGGAACTTGGGGACGTTCTAGCAACTCCACTGACTGACCTTTTCAATGCCTCGTTGGAGTCGGGAGTGGTGCCAAAGGACTGGAGAGAGGCTCATGTGGTGCCTTTACACAAAAGCGGAAGTAAGGATGTGGTTGAAAACTACAGGCCGGTTAGTTTAACTTCGGTGGTGAGTAAATTATTGGAAACGCTGCTGAAAGAGAAAATAGTGAGGTTTCTGGAGTCCAGCGGATTACAGGATCCGAGGCAGCATGGATTCACCAGAGGCAGGTCTTGTCAGACAAATCTGATTGATTTCTTTGACTGGGTGACCAGGGAGTTGGACCGAGGGAAAGCTCTAGATGTGGTGTATTTAGATTTCAGTAAAGCCTTTGACACTGTTCCTCACAGGTGACTTATAAACAAACTGAGCACCCTAGGGATGGACCCTAAAGTTACTGCTTGGGTTAGAAATTGGTTGGGTGGGAGGCGAGAAAGAATACAAGTAAATGGAGCTCACTCTGAGGAGAAGGATGTTACCAGTGGTGTGCCCCAGGGATCTGTCCTTGGTCCGATTCTTTTTAACATCTTTGTTAGTGATATAGCGGAAGGGCTGTCGGGTAAGATTTGCCTCTTTGCGGATGATACCAAAATCTGCAGTAGAGTAGACACCCAGGAAGGTGTAGATAACATGAGGAGGGATCTAGCTAAGCTTGAAGAATGGTCTAGAATTTGGCAGTTGGGATTTAATGTTAAAAAATGTAAGGTCATGCATTTGGGCTGCAGCAATTCAAGGGAGCAATACAGTATAGGAGGTGAAGTACTTTTGTCCACTAAAGAAGAGCGGGACCTAGGCGTGGTTGTGTCTGATGATCTTAAAGTAGCTAAACAGGTAGAAAAGGCGACGGCAAAAGCTAGAAGGATGCTTGGGTGCATACGGAGAGGAATGGCTAGCAGAAAAAGGAGGTGTTAATGCCTCTGTATAAGTCTTTGGTGCGACCTCATTTGGAGTATGGTGTGCAATTCTGGAGATCGCACCTTCAAAAGGATGTGAACAGGATGGAGTTGGTGCAGAGGGTTGCTACTAAAATGATTAATGGGCTTCATTATAAAGCATATGAGGACAGACTTAAGGATCTTAATATGTACACCTTAGAGGAAAGGCGGGATAGAGGTGATATGATTGAGATGTTTAAATACCTCCGTAGCATAAATGTTCAGGGAGAGAGCCTCTTTCAATTGAAAGCAAGTTCTGCTACGAGGGGACATGGGATGAGGGTGAAGGGAGATAGATTCAGGAGTGATAGCAACCTTGACAAAACCACAGAGGAAGGAAAAAAGGAATGTAATTGCTTGTAGTATATTTTTTCTCTCTCTCATAAGAACATAAGATATGCCATATTGGGTCAGACCAAAGTGCATCAAGCCCAGTATCCTGTTTCCAGCAGTGGCCAATCCAGGTCACACGTACCTAGCAGTTTCCCAAGAAGACACAAGTTCCACAATGCTTGTATTGGGGCAAGCAGTGGATTTCCCAGGTCCTCTTTAATAATGGCTTATGGACCTTTCCTCCAGGAACTTGTCCAAACCTTTTTTAAACCCAGCTACACTACTCTCTCCTATTGCTTAATTTTGCTATTTTTGTCAGTGAGCCCTAAATGGGTTTTATGTAAACCAGTTGATTCAGAACACCAAATTCTGGCTTGGGCTCCCTTACTAAGAGAAAAGGAGTTGGAGTGAGTGGAGCACAGATGCCAAAGGCTTTCCAGTTTTACTGGTCCCATTTCAGGAACCCTAATTGTTCCCAAAAGTTCAAACTGAAGGAAAGTATTCCCTCTTGGAAGCTGTGCCCCTTGTCTGCCAGCCAGTGTGCTTAGCCATTAAAAAGAATGCAGAGACTGGCAAGGATTACATTTACAAGGACTGAGGGCATGGGAATAACAGGCATTGTCCTTACGTGGTTTCCTTGGCAAATAGGGAACAATGGGTTCTGAGTTTTCATCATAACAGCTATTTTGTCAGGAGTACTCTAGGGTCACAATGCCCAGTATTCAATTTAAACAGATGATATTCAATTCTTTGAGCATAGGGCATCATCAGATCTCTGTGTCTTCTCAAGTGTGCAGTCTAAGCACTATACTTGATTCTTCCCTTTCCATGAAATCTCAGATAAATTAAATTCTGATATTTGCTTTTACTAAGCTGCGTCTTTTGTGAGGATTGAAACCTTATTTGTTGCAAAATGATTTTAGATCTGCATTGCAGGAGATGGTGCTTTCACAGTTAGATTATTGTAATTCTCTATATTTTGGACTTGCCAATACTTTCCTGAGATTCTTCAACTGGTGCAGAATGCTGATAACTGGAACTGTGCACTTTGAACATATATCACCATCATTACTTTCCTTACATTGGCTCCCAATAATCTGGAGGGTAAAATTTAAGGGGGGCATATTGAACAGGGGCTGACTGTCACCAATTTAACTTATGTCTGGATATACAGTGCTGAGTCCGTATCCAGCTAGTGGCTCTGAAACCCAGTCTGGCTGGATAGTGTTTTAGCTATCCAGTCAATGGCCATATTTAGCCACTGGCTGTGTAGCAGCAAACTGCAGTCAATAAATAAGTCCAGGAGTCAATTGACAGGGTCCAAATCAGTTTAATGTGCACATGGCTCAATTAGTCATAGCTTCCAAAGGAACTGAGCGGAGCTCTCCATAAAGACATAACTTTTTATACCACTTTTCCAGCTTGATACATGAAAACCTTCCATTGGTTCTAGCTCAATACATTTGATACATGCAAACCTTTCATTGGATATACATTCTCTCCAATTATCCAACTAGAAATCCCTCCAGAGCCTAGCAACCGGCCCCCTCCCTCGGGACCGTTCTAACAATGGTCCAGTTCTCAGCTTTACTTCAAGGCTAACCTTGGCTCCTGGAATGTATATTTTGAAACATTTCTGTTCTTTCACACACAAGAGAATAATAGAAGACTTATGAATTCATGAAAACTTCTTATTAAGCAAGTTAAATCAGTATTCTTATTTTTCACAGATTCTTGGTTCTTTTCTAGTTATAATGGGGGTTGGAATCCAGGCCTGAGTTACAGGCCTTTCATAGCAGGCCATGCTAGGCCATAGGCTACCACATTCCCCCCTTTGATTATTCTCACCCACAAGTGAGAAAGGGTGAGAATCAAATCACATAATACTAGGTAAAGGTATCACTCTGTGGTATAGGGTAGTAGTTTCACATAGCTAGTATCTTTGTAGCTGCCTTACGCTCTACAGTGCTATTAATAACTGGAGTTATCATTCGCAAGTAAAGTGGCAAGAAACAAGGGAGCAACAAGCAGATAGTCAGAGTCCATAGTTTGGCAAGAGTGGGAAAAAGAACTAAAGGATTAGAAGGTTCAGGAGCATTTATGCCGGACCACCAAGATGTCTTCTTTGTTGTGCTGTTGTAAATCTTCTGATTTAGACAGTCCAGCTGTCCAACCTTCATAGTAAGTTGTGGTCCGGTCCGAACAAAACACAAACTACCAACAATGGGGTGGGCCGATATCCACGCACTAGTAGTATTATGTAAATCAGTCTGATTGTATAGGATAGAATAGTTCAGTTCTTGGGCCTCCCAAGGCCATTAGTCTCCCATTGTTGTTCCTCCACAAAACAGGCAATCTGAAACATGAAGACCGGATGCCACTGCTCCTGCTAATTCAAGAAATAAGTTCTGGTGGCAGGAGGAACTTCAAAGTCTGATTTCATGGCTTTATAGAAAGAGTGATCTTTTGTCCTGTTCTGGTGGTGGTTATGCAAGCTGCACAAGGGGGTAGGGCAAAAGTCATTTCAAAGCACCCCAAAACTGTTGCCAGAATAAAGCAATAATAATAATTCATAATGGGCATAGTCTCTGGAAAATTGGTGGAACTGTCGGATTTCACAAAGGTAGAGTTGATTGTAGATCCTCAAACCTCTGCCGTACGTAGACCTACCAGCTTTGTGGCAGGAGTAGGGCTGTAGATTCCAAAGTATCACTGTCCTCTGGGATGTCTCAGGTTCTTGAAATATCATAGTACAGTCTCTCAGGCTATTATTGCCTTAAGGAGATCAGAGTATTTGAACACAGTTTCTTAGAAGACTCAATTTCTTAACACAACACAGTCTATTTCTGATGATTGCAGCTTTCTCCAGATGCGAGGCTTACCTTCAGATAAACAGATAGTCTTGAAATAGTGCAGTTTCTGAGGGACCAATGAGTCTTAGGTCTGTGGTTGTTGTCATAGGGTGAGGCGCAATGGAGTCTCAAGATGCTGTACAGTAGTCCAGTGATCAGATTCAAAAGCAGTTGCTGGCTTTACTCGACTATAATGGATCCAAGGTTCGAATTCTGCGACTTTTACTGCAGTTGGAGTTGACAGGATGACAACATAGGGTCCCTTCCAATGCAGGGCTAACGGTATCCTTCTCCACTCTTTGATCCACACCGAGACTCCAGGCTTGAAAGGATGCAGGGGTTCAGGCAAATTGATGGGTAGTCGATTTTGTACCCAGGTATGAAGACTCTGCAAAACAGAACTTAAAACCAATAGTTCATGCCTAATAATTTCAGATCCTATCTGTCTCACATCTCATTTTATTCCCTATAAATAGGCTACAGATTCTCAGAATCTCAAAAAGGGGAAACTCCTAAAGACTTAGCAGGGGCTAAGTATATCCTAAGAAGGGCTATAGGAAGAACCTGGGGCCACTTCAGATAAACCTCTTGGCAAAGTTTAGACAACTGAGATTTCAGGGTTCTATTCATACATTTTTACTTTTTCCTAAATTCTGAAATCTGTAGGCAGTATGTATCTGATAATATCAAAATCTCGGGGCCATACTTAATGGACTTGCTTCCTGAGGTAATCCACCCTCACTGTTTGTATAGGGCCCCATGTGCATGCAAGGTTGTAAGGGCATACTTGGAATCTGGGTACACATTTAGACAGGGCCCTTTTCCTATTGTCAGTGCTCTAGTAAGAGCTACCAGTTCAGCTTTCTGTGCTGAAATTCCTGGGGCCAGGGCTGAGGACTTAACTACCAGATCAAGGGTCACTACTGCATATCTGGCACAACAATATCCATAGTTTCTGAACAGTCATGATCAGGGGGTTCAAGACCAACTGATAACAATGTAGCAGGATTCAGAACTTGATTGACCTTCAATTGTATCTGGGGATTTTCACACAGCATACTCTGATACCTCAACATTTGTGAATTAGCTATAAGTTTCCTTTGTGTTTCATTATGGTTAGAACAGAGTGTGGTACAGTAACTGGAAGATTGCTCACTAGGAGGGCTGTAACTGTAACAGCTCTCAAACAAGGTCCAAGAGATTGAGTCAACACTCCTAGAACATTTCCTTGTGACTCATGAACATAGAGACTGAAAGGTTTTCTGGACATCTGGTAGACCCAGAATTGGTGACAACATCAGAGTGTTTTCTCAAAGATCAAAAGGCTGCATCCTGTTCAAGTCCCCATTCCTCTGGAGACTTTTCCATTCCTTTGGTAGCTTGATACAATGGTTTTGCTAGCAGCGCAAAATTGGGGATCCATATACAACATACTCTGTGGCACCCAAGAAGGCTCTCACTTGCCTCCTGGTGATTGGAGTAGGAATACTGCATACAGCTTCTTTGTATTCTGGTTCTAGGCATCGAATTCCGCTGGACAACTGGAATCCTAGGTATATAACTTGTTTGACATAATTATGCCTTGGCTCTTGAGACTTTGTATCCATCCTCATTAAAAAGGTGCAAGAGTTCACTGGTGGCTTGTGGACATTCACTTTCTGAGTTGGTGGCTATAAGCAAGTTGTCCACATACTGGAGAAGAACCCTTTCTCCTGGGTTCACATAGTAGCTGGAAAGATCTAGATTCAGGGTAGCACTAAAGAGAGTAGGTGAATTCTTGAATTCTTGAGGTAATCTAGTCCAGGTGAATTGGCCCCACCTCCCTGTTGTAGGGTCTTGCCATTCAAGAACAAACAAAAGTTGACTGGTGGGGGCTAAGCGCACATAGAAAAAGGCATCTTTCAGGTCCAAAACAGCAAAGTGAGCAGCCTCAGCGGGGATCAGTCCCAAGAGAATGTAAGGATTTTTGGTATCACTGGGTGTATAGTTTCAGCTGCATCATGCATTCTTTCTTAGATCCTGCACTGGGTGGTAATCACCTGTCCCAGGCTTCTTAACAGGAAGAAGGGGAGTGTTCCAAGGTGACTGACATTCCTTTGAAAAAGTCCATACTTCAATAGTTTCCTTAAATGGCAGTGGATTCCTGCAATGGCTGGTCAGGGAAGAGGATACTGCTTCACATGCACTGGTTCCACTTCTGGCTTGAGGGTGACAATGACAGGGGCTATGTTCTTCGCTAGGCCAGGTGGGTTATCTTCTGCCCATACTTCAGGTGGGGCTACAAGGTTAGTGGGTATACAGGAACTTGTTGACTTGACTGGAGGTGTGTTATAGAACCGCTACTTCTCTTCTCGGGGAACAGTCAGCACCATCAATCCAGCAGGCTCTGGGTTCACAGTCATTTGCATTTCTCTCTCTCCAGCAAAGGCTATCTGTGCCTGAAGCTTTGCAAGCAGATCTCGGTTCCAAAAAAGTGAAATAAGGCACTCAGGTATATACAGGAACTGGTACATTATTTTCTTCTGTCCCCCTAGTTCACACATGCGGTTCTGCAGAAAAGGCTTTGTGGCCTTAGCCCCAGTAGCTCTGATAATGGTGATGCATCGAGAAAAACACAGGGGCTACTGGCTTTAGTATTCTGCTCCTGTACCCCCCATAAAGTCCATATATTGGTCCCCTATTCTTCAGACTGACCATAGGCTCCTGGGGACCCAGGGAAACTTAAGAGACTGGTCTGGCCTAGTCTTCATTCATGCTGTAGCCCTCTCAGGCTGCCACTTACTCTATAGCTGCTTCACTCTCGTGCTGAAACACTGTGCTTGGTTTTATTCTGTCTTTGACTCTGCAATCAAGTACTCCCTCCTCCCCTCCTGGGGTGGAGTCAAGATACGGGCATTCACTTCTCTCTTTGACTGACTGACAAAAACGTAAATTCTCCTGGGCTGCTGGATCACATGGGGTATATAGTGAGGGCTGCGCTATTTGGATTGGGTCTGCATAATACTGTTCATGGCTAGTGCAAAGCTGGCCCTGGACCTAGTGCAATGGGATTAGGATTACGTGACCCTCTCTCTTACTGGTATTTGTACATCTGAAGGCATACGGCAATCAGGCTGAATTAGCAAATAAATCCCTACTTGTAGTGTCATCGGTACTTTAAACTGTGCCGGGGCTGCGGAGGTGGCTAGTGACATTTGCAGGGAGGTATCCCCCTTCCCCCCCTTCTCCAGGCTCTGCCCGGGATGATGGCAGTGCTGAGGGAACTGGCCTATGAAGATAATAAACGGGCAGTTTTTTCTTTTTTTTTTTTTTTAAACATTTAACCAGGAATCCTATGTAGAACTGATCAGGAAATATTCTCTGTACAATCTGATAAACACGGGAAACTACGGGGCCATGAAGTAACTAACACTGGCCACCCCCCTTTCACAGAGCATTTCTAATAGGGTGGGAGATTTATTTATTTATTTTTAATCTGTAGTCTCCAGCAGAGCCCTTGCTAACTCTGACCCCCCTTCCTCTCCCCATGGTGCATTTTCCTATGGACTATGAATCAGAACTATACAATATTGTTCCTCTGGGTGCACTTATTAGAAAAAAACATATTATTACTGTGAACAAAGGGTAGGCAGACAACATGAGCGTGTGATAACAATTCCAATAGAAAGAACCGAACATATACACTTTTTCCCTTATTTTTATTAACAATAAGCATGTCTTCTTTGAGATGCTTGCCGTAGTATATCAGGAACTAGAATTCTAGCACGATAAACTTCCTTATTCACTCAAGATTTTCTTAATTTCTCTATCACTTCTGTCTGGACCATGAGATCTGCCTATCTGATCGGAATAAAGTATTTATTTTAAAGTTATATGCCGTAACATGTAATACTAGCTTTACAAAATCCTCCACACTTGGTCCGTAACCACAAAGCAGGGCTTGAGATATTAGAACAGCTAAGAAGCTGGAAAGGGGTTAATAAGAACTTAACCCTTTCCTAGGCTAAGCCCAAAACTATCGGGATTCAAAATTCTGACTAAATATTCCTATCAAATGATACACAATACATGACCATAACAGAAGGAACATCACTTATTAGAACATATTGAACAAAACAGGCACAACTCTCCTAAAACAATTACAGATCAGCTCAGCTTCAGAACGCTGAAAACAAGCCCTCACAGGGTTAAAAAGACACTGCACATTTTACTGTCTCTAAAACACGCCCTGACTCTCCCCTAGCTAGTTTCATTTCATGTTGTACTGAAACTAAAATGAATGAGACAGCTCCTTGATTTTACAATAACTAGCCCAAGTGTTTGCGTCTTTTTCCTTTTCTTAATACTATTTCTTAATTGGTAAACTGTCACAAATTACCCAACAGAATAATCTCACATTTATACCAGAAGGGGAACTCGCAGTTTCAACAGATAACAAAAATCAAATACACAGTTAGGACGGACAATACACCAAACGCTTCCTCCGTTTCGTGACCTAGACGCAGTCGCCCGGCTAGGAACTGCGCTAGTCCAGAGTCCACTCTCGCTTGGTCCGTGCTGCCAAACCTCTCATTCACACTTCATTCACACTCATGCTAGCAACGTATCCCAGAATGCATTCATTTCTATCTATTCTGACTAGTCTTGTTCAATTTCCAAAATACAAGAAGACGGGGGTTTCGCCCTGCGAATACTCATGCGGGGGTACTTGGCCTGTCTTTGAGAGGTGATCAAGCTCTCTTACCAAGTTCCAAGTTCAAGCAAGATTCAAATGGCCATGCAAGATTCAAGTGGCAGTACTGCTCTTTCTCATCTGTCTAGACTTTCAAACCAAAATTCTACTCACCGGATCCGGTTCCCAAAGTCCCCAAGCATCTGAGTTGGATCCTGGACTCCCCCGGGTCGGAGATGTTGGCCAGCTGGACCCAATAGCCCGCCGAGGCAAGCAGAACCCTCTCCAGCACAATAGGGGCTGGCGGCGCATGAGAAGTTCCCCTGCAGTCGGACAGACATGGTTCCAACCGGACCAAATCTCAAGGCGAATTACGTGGATTTATTCACTTGAATACCATTTACCACTCGCATTTCCCGGCCAACGCACCAAGAAATGTAGCAGCAAACTGCAGTCAATAAATAAGTCCAGGAGTCAATTGACAGGGTCCAAATCAGTTTAATGTGCACATGGCTCAATTAGTCATAGCTTCCAAAGGAACTGAGCGGAGCTCTCCATAAAGACATAACTTTTTATACCACTTTTCCAGCTTGATACATGAAAACCTTCCATTGGTTCTAGCTCAATACATTTGATACATGCAAACCTTTCATTGGATATACATTCTCTCCAATTATCCAATTAGAAATCCCTCCGGAGCCTAGCAACCGGCCCCCTCCCTCGGGACAGTTCTAACAATGGTCCAGTTCTCAGCTTTACTTCAAGGCTAACCTTGGCTCCTGGAATGTATATTTTGAAACATTTCTGTTCTTTCACACACAAGAGAATAATAGAAGACTTATGAATTCATGAAAACTTCTTATTAAGCAAGTTAAATCAGTATTCTTATTTTTCACAGATTCTTGGTTCTTTTCTAGCTATAATGGGGGTTGGAATCCAGGCCTGAGTTACAGGCCTTTCATAGCAGGCCATGCTAGGCCATAGGCTACCACAGCTGGATAGCTAAAAGAGTTAAAGTTAGGACAGCCTTTTTTCTGTCATAACTTGATCCATTTTAGTTAGCTGGTCAGGAGCCGATTATGTTCGCTAGCCAGCTAACTTATATCACTGCCCTGCTGCTCCATCCCCACATTGCCCCACAGCTAGCCCTTTAGCGCCAGGGGATCTTCACCAGCACTGACCTTTTATGTGCCACTGAACATCACAGTCAGGAGGAGTAACCTGGTTTGGAGATCTGCAAACCACGTTAATCCTTTTGAATATGACCCCCTAAATTCTTACCTTGATATACTGTATGGGGAGATCCCTTAGTATTCTATATGATTCGTAAGATCTATAGGTTAAGCCATCCACTGAGATCAGAAGGCACTCAGCTGCTACATATTCCTTCAATCAGACAGTTTCATCTAGCAGAAACGTGAAATCGGATCTTTTTGATAGCAGGGCCAATTGAATGGAATAAACTGTCCAAAGAATTGTATCTAATTGGTTCTGAGGTAATTTTCAGGAAGAAGCTTAACGCGTACTTGTTTAGTCAGGCAAACAGCAGTGTTGACTTCTTGCTGAAGGTGCAGGCCAATACAGCCCATAGGTAATTTAGCTATATAACTTAACCGGGTTGAAGTCATTGTAGATTACAGGCAGCATATCATTTGTCTAAAGTATGTCAAGACTCATAGATTATGTATGCTTTGTTGTGAGCTGCTTTGAATTGTATGAAATGGGAGATTATAAGAATTTAAAATGCATAAATAAATGTCATTCTATAAAGTAAATTTGGTTTGATAGAGAACTACACCAATTGCTAATCTGTGTGTGAAGAAATTCCTATAAAAATGAGTTTATGAATTACAGAGTAATCTGTTTCATGTGCTATCATTTTGTTTGAGAAAGAGTAACTTACTTGCAGGATAACAGCTAGTAACCATTACCAAGGAAAGTATTACATTCAATAGTTAATGCTTGAAAGAGTGTTGGCTAGCTGCTTAAGATACTACCTGTTGCTCATATTGACTTAAAACTATATTGGCTCAATGTTCAAAGGGAATTATCCAGATAACGACAGCCACTATCCTCTTGGTGGCACTATCTGTGGAATTTCCGTGGCACTATATAGTTAGTGCTGCTGAAAAGCTTTCCAGACTGCCTCAGCATTATCTGCATAGTGCATGGGTGGTGCATAGACAGAGCACTAAATTATATGGAGAACAGCAATATTCAGACCGCTCTCCATATAATTATCCAAATACGTTCAGGACAGCAAAAAGGCTTGAATCAATTCAATTTAATTCAAAGGCTTCCTGTGTATGCTTCTACACATGTATATTGCTAGAGAATGTCACATAGCTTACTTTCTATCAGTAAAACTAGAAGTTACATGTAGAAAGCCTTTCTAAAACTCCCCTCTAGACCTAGTAACATATTCCACTGACCCGCTAACTTAAAAGCATACCCTCTTGACATCGTAAAAACCCAGAGGTGTATTGTGAACAAAAATTGGCCCAGGCCCCTTTCCCCTCACTGCACCTCTTCTCCTCCCTTCCCAATCTACTCTGCACCTCCCTCGCCCCCCCCCCCCCCCCATTTCTGTCTCTCCTCCCATTATTGTTCCTTCCCTACCCTTGCTCCTCTTCACCTTGGTTATGCTTTGTGCTTTGTTTCTCCCTCTTCCTCTCCTCTTGACATCTGGCCAGCACCTGGTCAAGAAGCAGATCATTTCTCTTATACCCTCCATCCTTCCTCTTCTTCAGACTTCCATTGACCCAAAAGGAGGCTGTTATCTTTCCCTCCTTAATAAACTCTCTCTCTCTTGATCCCATCTCTCTTTTCAACTTTTGTCCCATTTCTAACCTTCACCTTTCTTTCCAAGGTTCTCAAATGCATTGTACCCTGGCAGCTCTCTACCTTCCCCAAATGCACCCTTATCCTTCACCTCCAATAGGCCAGCTTTTGTGCTGGCCATAGCACTGAAATACTTCTCAATGAAATCTGATGTGTCTAGATCATGGTCACTCTGTTATCCTAGTCTCTCTCTTTCTTCTACTTTTGATCTAGTAACCCTCACCTCCTTCTGCATCATCGGGATACTGTCCTTCAATGGTTCTCTTCCTTTTTTGCATAACCACTCATTCCAAGTTTCTTTGGGTTGCAAACTCTCCTTCTCCTTTTCTTTTGAATCTGGTGTTTCTCAGGACTCTCATTTGGCCCCCATCCTCTTCAGTATCCTTTTGACTCCTCTTCTACTTCTGATCCAATCTCTAGGTTGTAGGTCTTCTCTCTATGCATATGATATCTACATTCTTTTCACTGCCCATTCATTCCACTGTGATGTTGCTCCTTTCCACCACTGGATTTGGTCACATCTTGGTTTCAAGAATGCTGCCTTTTCCTTGAATTTCTCTAAATGTAAGGCTATCTGCTTTCCATCCCCTAGGCTATGTCATCTTCCACCACCCCCACTCTGTCTTCCCTGTCACTTTCTTTTTGTGATTCAATACATATCCTGGGCATTATTCTTGACCCCTCCCCACTCCTTTAAGGATCAAATATCGCATGTTTGCTCTTTTTATTTGCTCTCCGCCAGATTCATGGCATTCGTTCTGCTCTCACCTTTTCTCAACTTCAACTGTTGGTGCTCTCACTTGTCACCTCAAGGTTAGACTAATGCAATTCCCTTGGTTCTGGTTCACCATGCCTGTTATACTTTCCCTCCCTCTATATTGCTTCCCTAGTAGTCTTCTATTTATCCCCTCCCTCCCCCATGCTCTTTGTTCTTCTCAGACTTCCCTTCCTAGCATTACTCCTCTCTCAACTCTCCTTTCTTGAGGTTTTAAGACACTTCTCCTTTGCCTATTGGTCCCTCATCCCATTGGTGCTCCTTGTGACCTTGGGCTAGTCACTTAACCCTCCATTGCCTCAGGTACAAACTTAAATTGTAAGTCCTCTGGGGAATATGATCTACCATTGGAAAGGCATGAGCTAAATACTAATAAAGAAATCTTCTGAATTCTCGCTGCATAAAGAATTTTCTTTCTCTGTCTTTAAGAAACTATTCAAAACTTGTTTATCTCACTCTGCTTTCCCCGAGGTATCTTTGGACTGAACCTGGCCTCCCATGCCCTTCCACCTGATGACTGGTCTTGTCTCTCTCTGTTCCTCTGTCTATGACCTCTTCATTTGTAACTCCTCTTTTTTTCTATGCTTTGTCTCTGCTTTGCTCTTTCCCATTTTTATTGTAATTATTGTAAACTGCCATGATGGCCCCTGGCTCTATGGTGCTATGTCAAGCACTTGGAAAGAAAGAAAGAAATTAATTCTGTCCCTAGCCTCTCCAATCCCTTTAGTCTCTGTCTCCTGCCTCCTTCCCACCTCTGATACTTCTATTGCTGCACACTCTTGCCTTAATTGATGTAAACAAACAGTAGGCTGCTGCTGCAATTTGTTTACATCAGTGTCCCACCGGGGGATGCCCCATGCCCCAGTAGGGAAATTCGTCCTCCTTAAAAGCCCCGTTTTGCATAGGACGTCTGGGTAAGAAATGGGATATCCAAGTCGGGACATTCACAGTTCCTCAAGTAGTTTACAAAAGGCTCTGTTGAACATTGAGCCTTTTGTAAAATATGTATAAGGATGCCATGAAATATAGATATAATTTATTGGCATATACAATGCGAGCATCAATTTCACAAAATTACACGTTCTTATAAAGAGCACCAGCACATTTATCAACCAGTGTCTAGTTTACCTTTCCTATCAAAAATTGCAGAAAAAAACAGTCTGGAGATAAAATTGACCAACTTTATAGATAAGGTTAATGCATTGCACCCAAGACACCAAAGAGAGCATATTCAAAGCAGTTTAGCCAATTAGCAGGACCTGCTAACCAGCTAAACCACAGTGATCCCGACTATCCGGATAGTGAATAGCACCAGAAACTGCAGAAAAGACGCCCTGTTAAAGAGGGTGAGGTGGATGGTTGATGGGCCCAGTCATTATCCGGTCAGTGGCAATATTTAGCCACTAAACCAGATAAGGTTGGGACAGGTGAATGGCTGTCCTTACTTTATCTGGTGTTTGCTATCCAGTTAGTGGCTGTATATTTCCGTTGACTGGATTAGGACTTTGCTGTCCAGTAAAACTAGATATTTAGTGCCAGACACCAAATGAGTATTGGTGCTGAATATCTGGTTTAGTTAAAGTGATAGTGTCTAGGTGCTTTAAAAGTACCTAGCTGCCACCTTTGAATATCGACCCCCCAAGGGTTTAGAAAGTTACCCAGTGAATTAGCATTATTAGCCTCATGAATGAGATTAGGATGAATCTGGATGCTGACAAAATCACTTTATTAGTAGCACTAGAATTGAGCACAGTATTTGATCTTATAGTATTACTACTACTACTATTAATCATTTGTATAGTGCTACAAGACACATATAAAACACAGTCCCTGCTTATCAGAGCTTACAGTCTAATCAAGACAGACAGTACAATAGATGAGAACAAGGGTACAGCAGGGAAGGGTAATGAGACAGAAGGAGAACAAAGGATAAAGAGCCAAAAGCAGCATGGATTTGAAAATGGGGAAGAGATCATATAGAACACACGGGCCGATGCAGAAAGCTAGCGTGGGCTTTATGAGCCCATAATGCCACGCTTAAGCACACTTTACGATCCTTTAAATACAGAAAACAGACGTAAACGACAGAAAACCTAGTGCCCAGTTAACACCATGTGTATTTAAATCTATTCAAATGTACTTAAATTATTAAAATGTATTTTAACCAGCTGGTCTAGTAAGCAAATCATGGCTACACCCGATGCAGAGACAGGCGTAGAGGATTTCGCAACCAACCATTGCGCCAAACGTTTTACTGCAGGGTCTGAGTAGATGTAAACCTTTAACGTGTGCCCCCAACAGTATTTTGATGGCATCGGGTGCTTTCCCTGATGCCTAGATCATCTTCTCCTCAGATGATCAGGCATTGGGAAAAGCCCCCGGTGCCATCAAAACACTGTCGGGAGCCAGTGCCACGACAGAAAGTAATCACCTGGTGATCTAGCAGCCCCTGTACCACCACACCCATCTCCAAGTAAAATAAAATAAAATAAAAATTACCTGGTGGTCTAGTGGCCTCTAAAACCCACCCCTCCCCCATACCTTAAAATAGACGGGAGCTCTGCATACGTGCTGCCTCTCTGGTCCGCCATCTTGTAAAATGGCATGCCTGGCCCCACGCGGTGCATCCTGGGATGCACCAGGTAGGGTTAGACTGCCATATAAGGCATAGTCTATCTTATATGGCAGTCTGACCTCACCCGATGCATCTCAGGATGCACCACGTGTGGCCAGGCATCACCATTTTACAAGATGCCATACCAGAGCGGGAGCACATAGGCAACACTCCCGCCTACTTTAAGGTACGGGGAGGGGTGTTAGATTTAGGGGCCGCTAGACCACCAGGTAATTTTTACTTTATTTTATTTCACGTAGGCTTTTATTTTACTTGGGGGTGATTTTACCTGTACATTGGGTTGGGAGGTGGGGTTCAAGGGCTGCTAGACCACTAGGATTTTACTTTTATTTTATTTTACTTGGGGATGGGGCTGGGGGGTACAGGTGAATACTTTGTTGGGGCACCAGCCCCCGACAGAGTTTTTGATGGCATCAGGGGCTTTTCCTGATGCCGTCATCTTCCCAGATGCCATCAAAATACTGTTGGGGGCTGATATGCAAATTAGCCACACGGTGCCTAGAGAGCAAACCAAACTAGCACAGACTTGTGCGCATGTGTTTGGCCTGATCTCCTAGTTTAACATTGCGGTGGCTCATTTGCATGCGCAGTTACCGCGGTGGGCATTTGCATACCCTATCCTTCCTGCATCGCATGTTAAAATGTGTGCATTGTCAGGAATGTTAAAAATCAATCCAGCGCGGTTCTAGCACCGGCTTTCTGCATTGGCCCGACTGTTCGTAACTTTTATGCTTGTGTGAGCTAGGCATTCAGGGTACTGCCTTTAAATGGTTTAATTCTTTTCTGCAGGATCAGACCTTTGCAGTGTTTTGGAACTCTGGTATCTACCAGGTTAATTCCTTGAGTTACAAAGTGCAACAGGGTTCAGTCTTGGCACCAGCATTAGTTAACATCTTCTTGACATCATTATCCACTTAGTTCAAAGCAGATACTAATCAGACAGATGACATCCAGCTGGTTTACTATATTGATCCCACTGTTCCAGACCTTAGGGAGCTTAACTTCCATTTGTTTGCTGTCTTATGCTGGCTGGTAAAATATAAACCGAAATTCAGGCCTCTGAAGTCAGAGGTAATATGAATTATGCATAGGCGTAATGTCCCCTCCGTATCTCCACAGTTTTCCAGGTTTTCTATCTCCTTGAAGAAATCAATGAGCTTTGTGTGTAATCATTGATCCCCATCTTACTTTTCAGAATCACATCTCCTCCTTACCCAGGACATCGTTGTTTTTTTTTTTTAATCTATGAATGATTAGATTATTACACCTATTCTTACAGGAAAAAGATATGTGGTTTCTTATGTTTACACTGATTATTTCTCATCTTGACCATGGAAATACATCTTGTACAAGGATTATAGCTTGCTCTTTGCAACAGCTATGACTTGTTTAAAATACAGCCATAAAAATAGTTTCTCTGCTACTACTACCATGATCATTTGTATGGTGCTACGAGCATACACAGCGCTGTAGAGACACATGGAAAAGATGGCCCCTGCTTATCAGAGCTTACAATCTAGTCAAGACAGACAACACAACAGCTGAAGACAAGGACACATCTAGGGGAATGGTAACGAAACATATAGGAGACAAAGCGGATCAGGATCCAAAAGCGACCTTCTCAAGCACAGAGACTTGATTATGTGACACCCCTTTTAGGAAGGCATCCTAAAAAACACTGGAATCATGACCCTAAGAGACTTACAGAGATTGAAGAGGTTCTGATCACCTGGGACATTCCCATTCCGACGAATAAGAAATTGGATGCGTAGAAAGGAGCAAAACACTAGCACGGCATTGATAACAGAGATGCCGTGTAAAGGAGCAAACACTAGCACGGCATTGATAACAGAGATGTCGGTTCCAAGCGTTTATTCTATGAATCACGTGAAGAGGCAGAAGATCCTGAAGTACCAAGAAATGCAGTCAGAGACCAAGAAAATGTGGCAGAAAGATACAGAAATATTTCCCACGTATTGGGAACCACTGGTTTGATAAAGAAGAATTTCCAAGCACATCTTGACAAACTACCCATACCTATTACACCTTATGAACTCCAAAGGAGGCTCTCTCTGGCATGTTGCAAGTATTACGCCGAGCATTAGCAGTAAATTTGAGAGACTGAGATCATATTCCACTTACCCTGGCTTAGAAGTGAGCTTCATGGCTCTCATGTGCAAAACTTTGGAAAAACTGTCCTGAGAAGTCATTATTGTTACCTATCTAATCTAGAATTTGTTTTTAAGATCTAAGCTATAGTCGCTAAGGGCCCTATATTCCAAGGCATTTACATGGTTTATAGAGGTGTAAACTGTGTAAATGGTTCAGCGGCACTAACACGGTTACTGCTACTGAATATCCCCGATTAATGCTACTATACGCCCCAATGCTAACCGCTTAGCATCAGGACATGCTGGGGACATTCAGGGGTGGAGCGGAGGCGATATTGCACCACTGCCTGGTTAGCGACCCGCAGATAAAAGCTAGCCTATCTTTACCTATGGGAGCTAACCAGGTAGTAGTGGCTCAATATCGCCACTGCCTGGTTAGCTTCTGTGGCGTTGGAGACTGTGTGGTAACCCCGGATAGTCAATGCCAGTGCCAGATAGGGTGTTGGCATTGAATATCCAGGTTAAGTCTTCAGCACCGATAGCTAGCCGCTGTAATCGCGCTAGCTGCTGGTGCTAAATATCGGGCCCTAAAGTTTTGTTGATTAAGGACCTCATTTACCTAGTGGATCGTTTTATTCCATTTTTCCCTTTACATGCTCTAAGAGCACCTAGGAATAATGTTCTGTCAGTGTCTTCTCCTGTGTTTACTCCTAGATTATCTAACGGCCATCAAGTACCTTTTTTATGGCACTTATCCATAAAGCACAATTCTCAGCCAGCACTTATCCAGATAACTTAGGCCACGTGGAAAGTGGCCCAAGTTGCAATCCAGATACGTGTCAGCACTTATCCAGCCTGTGCCGCTCAAACTCGATATTCAGCAGCTGCTAGGATCTGGATACTGCTGCTGAATTTCCCATCAATATTTAAGTACCACGATGTCTGACTATTGGCTCTTTGGAAATTGGGCCCTCTGTGTCCCATGGCATTTACATATGTAAATAGAAGCACTGTAAAATCAGTATTTATACTTGTTTGCTACTTACATATGTTGATGCCACAGAATTGACCTAAATTGTTCTTCTAAACTTAGCAATACGCATTGACCCTCCCAGCCAATAACGTTCCCCAATAGCTCACTAAGAAGGCTGTGATGCCATTTGTGCATGTAAAAGGCAGATTTCCAAGTGTAAATAGCTGTACACATAAGCAGAGATTTTAGAAAAAAATGCTTTTGCACACACAATTATGAAAGCGGCATATTCAGAGTGTGGTTTGGGCAGACCTAAAAAGTATACATGTCAGCTCTCTTCCAGCCCCCACCTTCCCCTCTGTTAGTTCTCTTCCAACCCCCCTCCTATTACCCAGCCACCTTCCAGCCCCATCCCCAAGTGTCTGCTACCTTCCAGCTACCTCCCGTGCCTGCTTCCTTCCAGCTCCCCCTCATGTCTGCTTCCTTCTGGCGCCTTTCCCTCCTCCTCCCCCCCCCCCCCCCACTGATTTGTCCTTCATAAAAAAAAAAAAGAAAGCAGCTGCAGGAACATTTCTCTGTTCCCGCATCTCTGCTATCTTTTAAACTGTTGAACCATGGAGTTTCCAGCAGTAATAAGCATTTCCTGTTCCTTGTAAGAAACAGGAAATGCTTATTGCTTTTAGAAGCAAGGAAAGAAACAAACATGAAGCTGCAAGGGAGTAAACTGAAAGACAATGTCAGGAAATACTTTTTCACTGACAGAGTGGTGGATGCTTGGAATGCCCTCCCGATGGAAGTGGTGGGGCAAATACAGTGACAGAATTCAAAATGGCATGGGACAGACACAGTGGATCACTTTACAGCAACAGGATAAAATCAAAATAAGCATAACTATCTCTTCTAGCTCAGCAAATAGGGGATACACCCCTAAACAAAGGCATGGGGAGGGGTGACTTGCACAGAGCAGCAAGTGCACCTACTCTTGCTGCCTTGCTGGGCAGACTAGATGGACCATACTGGTCTTTATCTGCCGTCATATACTATGTTACTATGTATGTTAGCCAGTTGGTGGAAATAAGGGGTTGGCTTAGTGAGGAATTTAGTGGGGAATTTAGTGAGGTCCGTTATTGGTTAGGGGATTAGGAGGTGAGCTGGGTCAGATGAAGGTGGATTAGTGGATGGGCTTATGGGATATGGGGTCATGGGTGGGTGAACAGGGAGTGTGGGTTACGGTATAATGTGAGTTAATAGGTGGATGGGCTTCTAGTGAGGAAAACATAGTGGAAGGTTTATAAAGTTTAAAAGAGTAGGGACTAGAAAAAGGGGCAAGTGAGTGAGGGGGTTGGGGAATCATAGGTAGCGGCAGAAATAGATTAGAGTTGATCTCCCTATATTCTTTCTCAGTGTCTGACTAAGGGGACCTTCTTCTCTTTGCATCCCAGAACTGTTACCCAGTCTCCATCACATCTAAACATTCCCCCATCCAGGCAATTCAAAGGGAACCTTTTCATAGCCAAGGGTAGTGGGACTAGCCAACCTTACTTATTATTAATTTATTAGCTGCATTTTCAGAGATAGGACAAATCCCTATTCAGAAGCAGGTTCTGAATGGGGATTAATTCCTTCCTTGACAATGCAGTAATTTATGCACTGCACAGTCAAAGAAGGGATGAATTCTCATTCAGAACTATCTGATTATGAACAGGGATTGGCCCCTTCTTTGAAAGTGCAATGAATAAATTAAAAATAAGTAAGGTAGGCTAGTAGAAGCAGAAGAAATGACCTCCCCTGGAGGACAGGATGTGGGAAGCAGACTGATTTCACTTCCATTTGCTTCACATTAAAATAAATAGAATTTAAAATTTTACTTCGCTTCAGGGGTGAAATAAAAGAACAAATTGAAAGAAAAATTAAAAAGTGCAGGGGGCAGGGAGAGAGGAGAGTTTCCTGGCACTTTCTTGGGCTGTCCCTGCTGCCTGTATCTACGGGCACTTTGTCACATTTACAGACGTCAAGCTAAGGGCCTATGAAATCACGACCCGTACCTCAGAATGCAGCCATGGGCACATGCCCTAAGGGGCAGGTCATGCCTTTTTGGAACACTGAGGAGTAAACTGAGGTGTCTGTCTCTTCAGAATGGGGAAAAAGTAGTCTGCAGTTGTGAATAACAACACCCAGTTAAATTGTTAAAGTGGTTGGACCTATGGATAGCTATGTTGTGGTTGGTTTAAAGGGGAAAGGAGCGTCCTCAACTCCTGTGAATGTTGACTCCTTCGTTGACTCCTCTAGCATTTTTGGGGGGGGGGGGGTTGTCCCTTCAACCTTCAACCTAGTAAGATAGATATGGAGTCTTCAGTTGGCTCTCCCATGGTTGGTGAACTGTCTGGGTCTCTGCTTGAACCCCAGGGAGTTTTGATGGACATTGGGGATATTGTTTCTTGTACAGCAGCTTCCTTGACGTGGGACTCTGCAACATTTCGTTGAGTTTACAAAGGAAACTGTAGCTAAATTTGATTAGCAAGATTCACAGCTAACTCTGTGGTCTCTCGTCTTACTGAGTCTTCTATAATACAAACTGTGACGACATCCTCTGTGAAAGATAGTCTTCTATTACATTGCCTAATGGAAACACTGGAAAATGCTGCTAGGGCAAGGAATTTGTGGTGTCTAAATTGTCCTGTTACCCAATATTTGTCTCCTTTAATTTGTTTCAAAAATATTTGAAAGAGGAATTAGCTTATCAAAATGTTAAGATGTTGCAATTTCATAATATCTACTATTTTCCCAGGGGTATTAAGTCCAATGTGGAGGGGGCAGAGGGAATCAACCAAGTTTATTCTGTAGATAGTTTAGACTTATCAGGGGTTTTTTTAGTCATCTAACGATGAGATTCTTATAAGAGCTTCTTTATTGGTTTCCTTTAACTCTGAACTGGACAAGAATATTATCTAGAAGTTATATTTTCAAAAAAAGAATGAGTTGTTTTGTTGTCAAAAGATTAGCATTTTCCCAGATGTATCAAAACTTACGCAAAGGGCTATGTTTACTAAACCGGGCTAACGGTTAACCCGGGCTATCTGCAACTAGGTCCCATTGAATAACATAGGACCTAGTTGCAGATAGCCCGGGTTAACCGTTAGCCCAGTTTAGTAAGCATACCCCAAAGCTTTTTTTGTTTTAAAACCTGGTGCTGTGGCTTTAGGGGCAACCTTCTTTTTGCAGTTTCCCTGTAAGTGCCTGATTTCATTTCAGGCTAACTGCTATACTTTTTATGTTGCTGTTCAATTAAAAGATTTCCTGAAAAGTAAGAAAGTTTGATTTTCCTTTTAGGTTGAATAGGATTACATGGGGCTTAAGAATTTCTTACCAGGGAACGTAAATGCTTGAGAATGCTTGTTTATTTATAGATATATGTGATTTCCTTTGTTCTATGCTCCCCCTCCTTATGATGACATTTATGAGTTGTTAGGTATATTTTATCGGTTTTTTCTTTTTACCTTGGTCATATGCTTTGTACATTTAATTTGTTTATGGTGAAAATGCTTAATAAAAATAAAAGTGCTAGGGGCCTGAATTCAGGATGTCCATATGCAGGGGGCCCACACTTAGTCTACCCAAGTTTTAGGGACCTGAACTTCAGCTGCCAGGTACAAGGTTCTCAGACTCAGGTTGCCCGAGTATGGGTCTCTCATACTTAGACTGGTCAGGTACGGGATACCTGGACTTGAGCTGCACAGGTTTGGGAGTTCAGAAATCGGGACCCTGGGAAGGTCAAGTCAGGGGGGAGGGGGATAAAGATATCCCTAATTTGGAGATCCAATGCCCAGTGATCTCCAACTTGGGGATTCCAAGCATATGGGTGGCTGATTTAACTTCTATTTCCTGACCATAAAAGTAAATAGAAGTCAAACTTTACTTCACCTAAGGGGCAGAATAATGTTTCAGTGGTAAAACAGAAATAAAAGTATGCACTAATTTTTAGTGCATCTCATTGCATTGGAAGTAATTCCATATGTAGCTAACTAGCCTGCATTATCATACAACATGCTCTTAAATCAGCTTAACTTTTTACTTGCACATTTTTTCTGGGAAAGAATTCTTCCTACATTGGATGTAATTGTAACACAACGAAAATGTACAGCAAAGTCAAACAAACCAGTATGATAAACATGAAGACCTATTTTAGTTAGGCCATGGAGAGGGGCATTAAGATGTCTGTGTCAGGACATGGAAAATTCCACCTGTATTTTACTTAGGTTCTGCTAAACACAGAGAGCCCGGTTCTGTTATGGATGTCCCGGCCCTCTGTGCGCCCAGTTGGAACCGGACGCAGAGTTAGACGGGATTCTGATCCCAGGGAGCATGTCTAGCCCCGTGGAATCAGAATTGGGTCCAGGCCTGTACGTACAGGCCAGGATCCCAATCCCGGATGGCCTGCAGGTGCAGGCCTTGCCCAGCTAACTCATTCAGGAGCCACGATCCCCAGCTGCTGGACAGATTCTAGCATTCCCCACAGCCCAACCCCCGATCTGGCCTCTATCCCCTCTTACTCCCTCCGATGGCCGGGCCTGCCATCCCCTGTCAAGTAGGGGAACTTATTCTACCTCAGAGGTGGAATAAGTTCCCTGTTCAGGCAGCAGGTCCCGGACATACAGGGCCGACATTGAAATTGGCCCTGTACGTCCAGAGCCACGGACTGCCCACTGCCCACCCTAACCCCGCCCCCACAATGCCCCTTTCCTACCCCTGTCTAACCTCCCGGTATAACGTGTGGAGAAGTTAGTCGGGGTCAGGCAAAGGGGCTGAATAGCAGGGATGGACATCCCAATGAGACTTCCATCCCCACTATTCACTGCTCGGAATGATCCTGAGAGCTTTTATAAAATACATATAAAGATGTACAGGAGTGCACGCCAATTCCCCACAGGAAGAAAAAGAGCATATTGATTTTTGCATTTGTAACAGCTTGTTAAAAATCGCTGCTCCTGACAGCACTGATCCCCCTGACATACCGATACCATCCTGCACCAGCAATACTTTCCCCCTATCCCCCTATCACTTCTAATACCCCTCAACATCCATTAATCCCAATCGCCTCCCAACATCTAATACCCAACTCTGACACCTTCCAACATCCATCACCCTCCCCCCTGATGGGCCTCTCTGACATACATAACTCCCCTGATTAGCACACCATGGCAGACAACATGCCCTACCCCCAATCCCACCCTGACTCCTACCAGGGATTTCTGTTGGTCCAGTGTGAGCAGAAGCAATCTCCCAGTCACTCCTGCTCCATGTGATGCTGGGTTCAAAATGGTGCCCTTAATTCCTAAGAGTAATATCATATTGGACCACCAAAGACCTCTAGTAAGAGCTAGGAGTGAAATCAGGTGGTAGGGAGGGTGCTAGGGGAGGTTTCCAATTGGAGGGGATTATGGATGCCATGGGGGGGGGGGGTGATAGACATCATGGGGCCAACTGAGCTGGGTGTCAATGAGGTGATGGATATCAGTGGGTGTGGGGGTGTTGGAGGTGGGTATTGGATGTCAGGACAGTGTTGATCTTTACACCTGATACTTTATGCTGTCACATATCCATGCTTGGGGCTGGTGTAAAAGCAGACATTTAGAAATGTCTCTT
This sequence comes from Ichthyophis bannanicus, assembly GCA_033557465.1. NCBI lineage: Eukaryota > Metazoa > Chordata > Amphibia > Gymnophiona > Ichthyophiidae > Ichthyophis > Ichthyophis bannanicus. Next base: position 233,090,129 of record CM066038.1, on the reverse strand, counting down.
TTCATGTGTACTCCCTTTCTACAATGGGGAATGCACATTGATATTTTGGGCCCACTCAAACCATTCTCTTCTTTTTTTTTAAATCTTTTTATTTAAGAATCAATATGAACAACATTACAAACATATACCCCAGCTGGGGTTAGAAACCCATAATGGCTCCACATTGTGCTTCTTCCCCTGCCCTACAAAGTCTATGTCTGGCCCACGTGTGAGTACTGTGGTACATACAGCTTCGTTATAGTGATTATATATTGTTGTAATTCAGCTCTTCAGGCGATTCGCTTATATGTCTGCCTTGGTTTGTCCACTCTACTGTAACAAGGCGAATCTTTCTTTTTTTATCCCCTTTTCTTCCCTGCTCCCCCCCCCCCCCTGTAAAAATCATCAGCATTGCTTTATTGCCCATTTAATGCCCTTTCATTCACATTCATAGACGATTCAATCACTGCAGGCTGTTAGTGAAGGTAGTCCAAAGACCCCTATAGTGTAGCTGGGTATGGGATTTATTTATTTATGCAGGCTCTGGATATACTGTTAGGGCCGGAGCATAAAAGTGGTTTATAATAAAAAAACTGCTAAAAATATGAAAAAGAAAGGAACGCCAATCAACTAATAGGACAGAGTAGCAAAGGACAGGCCAGATGAGAGAGACAGAGAAAAGATAGGAGAAAAGAAAGCAAGGGATGCCTGGGATGGTCGTCCCTCTGTATCCACGCCTGCCATTTCCTGCATGCGGTGCATCCAGTATTGCTCCCCTGATGGATGTGGATCTAGCCAATACGCCAAGATCACTCGCTGGGCAAGCATCAATGCTATCCTGATGAACTTCCTGTCAATTTCTCCCGCCCCCGAGTCTCGAGGTACGTGTTTTCCCCCAGTAGAAGGGTAGCATATGTCTAGTCTATCCTCCTTCTTATCATGCCTTGGATAGGAGTTAAGACCCCCTTCCAGAACAGTCCTAAGTGTTCATATTCTAAAAAGGTATGTACGCAAGTCCCTTTGTGTTTCCGGCAACTTAGGCATTCCCCCTTCACCCATAGGCACATTCGAGCCCCTCTTTCCCTTGTGATGTATGCTCTGTGCAGCAACTTATATTGTGTTTCTTGTAGGAAGGTGTCCGTCATGGATGTATAAGCATTACTGAACATGTGCGTTAGATCGAGGACTTCTATTGGTTCCCCCAGTTCAATCGTCCACTATTCCGCTAGTTGCCACTCCCAAGGCGCTTCAGGATGATATCGCCCCAGCCTGTACCAATATGAGAGCTTATTCAGTTTAGTGGGAGTGTGGAGGAAGCGCCTATCCAGAGACGTGAAGCCCCCTTCACCCTCCATTCCCAGAATCCGGCTAGTGTCATAGTGTCTGTTTTGTAGATATGCCAAAAAATGCTTGTTTGGGATTCCACATTTGTCCTTCGCCTGATCGAAGATAGGGAACCATCCCTCCCCCACCTCCAGCAGCTTCCCCACGTACTTACAGTCCTTTGTCTCCCAGATGTCAAACACTGAGTAGGCCTGTCCCTGGAGGAAATCAGGTTCCCAGCCAGCTGCTTGAAAGGACTTCTCCCTTTACCTCCTCCCAGCATCACCCGCCACCAGTGCCAGCAGCTGCATCCACCAGCTCCGGTCTTCTCTTCTCCCACTCCCCTCCCCTCCCCTTGCATCTGTATAAGATTAAAGCATTGATAAAGATGGCAATTCTCACTGAAGAACCCCTCTGGTGTGTATCGTCCACTTCCAGTGTGGAGCTCATGAAGCCAATGCATTATCGCGGTAGCATTGTAGAGATGTAAGTCTGGAATGCCCAAACCCCCCCCCCCCCCCCCCCCCCGGTCTCTGTCCACAGTGAGCATAGCATAGTTAATGAGTGCTCTGCGACCCCTCCATAAAAACCTGTAGAGAATGCTTCGGTAGAGACCTTCTTCTCTCCCTCGAATCCAGAAGGGTACCATCTGTAGAGGGTAGAACAGCCGTGGCAAGAAAGACATCTTAAGCAGTGCTACCCAGCTGAACAAGGACTTGGTGAGTTCTCGCCAGCAGTCACACGTTACCTTAATCTTTTCCAGTTTCTCCTGGATGTTTCTGTGATACACCATCCCCGGGTCAGGGTTCAGGTAGATTCCTAGAAATTTGAGGGAGTTTCCTGACTAGGCCAGAGGGAAGTCGGCTCTCCCTCGACTTGGGCAGTGACGGGCTGCTGCCTTAGCCTCAGATTTAGAACAATTAATTTTTAGCCACGAGAAGGCCCCAAAGTCCTTTATTGTTTCCATCACTGCCCCTATCCTCTCTGTGGCCTGGTTAATAAAGAGGAGCATGTCATCTGCAAAGAGATTAATTAAGCAAATTTTTCTCCCTATGTTTATACCCTCCCATGCCTTAGTTTGTCTCACCTGAGCTGCTAAGGGCTCCAGAGTGAGCAGTAAGAGCAACAGTGAGAGTGGGCATCTCTGCTGTGTGCCCTTATGTAGATGAAATGGTTCCAAGAGGCCCCCATTCATCAAGATCTATGCAGATGGCTGATGATACAGCATTTTGACCCAGTCAAGGAAAGTCTCCTGTATCCCAAATCTCTCTGACACCCAGAACATATAGTTCCAGGAGATATTATTAAAGGCATTCCCTGCATCTAAGCTCATTATGATTTTATCTCCCTCCTTCCTTTTCCCCTCATAGAGTACCGTGAGGACCCTCAGTAGGTTTGAGGAAGCATAGCATCCCGGTACAAATCCTACTTGGTCTGGGTGTACCAAATTAGCTATCACCCTGCTAAGTCGTCTTGCCAAGATCGAGGCCACCAACTTCACGTCCTGGTTTAGGAGTGATATTGGCTGGTGCAACTGACTTGTTCTGTGTCCCTCCCTGGTTTAGGGATGACCACAATCGTGGCATGGTTTTGATGGTTTCCCAAATCCCTCTCCCAGAGTGCCCCCTCACCATACTTCAAGAAAGGTGCCATGAGGTCCTTTCCCAGAATTTTATAGAATTACAGACCCAGTTCATCGGGCCCCAGAGTCTTTGCTAGTTTTAAGTCCCGGACCGCCGTCTGCAGTTTGGCGGCCGTAAAGCCCCGTTCAGCCCCTCTTTCAGTGTCCCCCAATTGTGGAAGCTTCAAATCTCTAAAAAAATGCTCCTGTTTTATCTATATCTCCAGGACTCTGCATAGAGATGGCAGTAGAAGTTGTGGAAATGCTGGTGGATGCTTTCATTCCGCTTGATCAAACTCGCCCCAGGTCCCTTAAGCTGGTTGACATACCCATTCTTTTTAGCTGGGCTAATCAGATGGGCCAACAGTCTCCCACACTTGTTACCCTAGCGGTTCAGCTGGTATTTGTACATCTTTATGTCTCTTTCTGCTCTCTGGTCCAGTAAGGTTTTGTCTTCCTCCTTTAGTGTGCCGATATGTCGGTGGCGAAGGTCAGTATTTACGCATCCATTTCCTTTCACTTCCTAGTGGTGCATTCCATTATCACCCCCATCATGGTGGCTTTTGCTGTGGCCCAGAGCACTCTGGGGTCCATCCCTTCTGTGTTATTCTCCTTCCAGTAGGTACACCATGCGTTTTGTATGTGCTGGTGAAAGGATGTGCCTTTGTATAGTGTTGGGTTCATATGCCATCCCCCCTCTCTCCTGCTTCCCCCCATTGCCTGAGAAGAATCTTGACCCAGACTGGAGCATAATCTGAAAGCCCCATATCCCTGATAGATGCCTTTTCCAGCCCAACAAACAGCTCCTCAGATATTAATATGTAGTCCAGGCAAGAGTAACTACCGTGCGGGTTGGAATAGAATGTAAAGTTTGTGTCCTCTGGGTGCAGTGTCCTCCGTGTGTCTATCAGCCCTAGTTCTGTTAGAATGTTGCCCACTCCCCGCTTTCCAGCTTGGCGCTGCCCTCCTCTATGTGGCTTGCAGTCTATCAATGAGTCCCTGGGAAGGTTAAAATCTCTACCCATCATCCATTCGTAGTCCCCGAAGCTAAGCCAGGAGAGTGGTAAAAAAACTGTGCTGGTATGTGTTGGGGACATAAATGTTACAGAGCACAATGCACTTGCCCTGCAGTTCCCCTCCCAGTAGGTGGTACCAGCCCTCCAGATCTGCCATTTCTTTATGGGCAGTGAAGGGCACCCTTTGGTGAATTAGTGTTGCCACCCCTCTTTGTCTGTTGTTGTAGGAGGCAAAGCCCACCTCTACAACCCAGCCTCTTTTTAACTTGTGGTGTTCTTTTCACTAAGGTGAGTTTCCTGCATGAAGATGACATCTGCCCCCTCCCTCTGGAAGAATGACAATCATTTGGTTCTCTTTATGGGAGAGTGGATCCTATCCACATTCAAAGTTAAGATCTTTAAATCTATCCAAGACCTTGTTGGTCTGCTGGTGTACTTGTCTGTATTTTCTGTGTCTGAGCAGGGGGGTCACATCTCCCAGCAGCATGCACCCCCTCTCTTTTAATCCCCCTACCCCCAGTCTGTCTGTTTTAGGTGATTTGTGCCTCCCTCCACAGTCTTCGTGCCCCACCCTCCCTAGTGTGTCCATCCTCTCTACTTCTACCCTTATGAGCCTCTCGACTCACAGCCTGGTGAGATGTAGTCAAACTCCCCTTCCCCCTCCTGCTCTCTCCACTTGCCCCCCCCCCCCCCCCGACACACATCATGCATGCTCTGCTTCACAAGCATGCCGTCCCATGTGTGCTCTCCATGTTAAGATCTCCTTCCCCAGCCCTATCTGAATGTCCTGGATGCTTGATGGACACATGACAAACACCAAGCATCCAGGACATTCAGATGATGATCTCCTCTAGCAGTAGGGCATAGGAGTGTGCCCTCTCAGCAGTCAGCAGTCCAACAGCTCTGACCATCCACTGGTGCATTTTCCCAGTCTTGCCCTAGATGCTTATTCCGGAGGGGTGCCCCGCAAGGTGCAACTGTATTGCTGTTTGTTCATGAAGGGTCGTGTATTCTTTGCAGTGGGATTTGGGTCTCGAATAGCCCTTCCAGTGTTAGTTTGCCAGGGTCCCTGCGAGGCCCACAGTACTCAGTGCCCCTCAGTTGCCCTCTTCTCTAGGCAGCACCAACAGGATGCCTGCAACTCAAATCAAATACAAAAGTTCCATATGCCCAGTCCGTGCCTCCTGAGTGGTATGCACTTCCTAGCCATTGTGGCCTAAGGGGGGAGGGGGGGCAGGCCCGCTACAAATTCCTTGGCTGCCACAATTGTATCCAGTTGCTAGGTTCTGTTTTTATGGGTCACTCTTACCCATGCAGGAAATTGAAGTGTGAACTTAATGCTCCTCCGAGCCAGTTCTGAGCAGTACAACGCCATGGCTCTCCTGCTTCCCATCACTCGGGCCGAGTAATCATTGAAAAGCAGGATCTTATGGCTCTTATATTCCAAAGCTTGGTGACTTTGGTATTTTCCCATTAGTTGGTGCATTTCTGCAAAGTTAAGTATTCTGGCAATTACCGGTCCAGGCCTCCCTGACTCCTCTCTCCACTGGCCCAGTCTGTGCACTCTTTCAGCTGCTGTGCGTTTTCCTGTTAAAGCCATGCTCAGCTGCTGTGGAAGCCAGAGCTCAACAAACTCCCACAGTTCACTTTCCTTAATCAGCTCCGGCAGTCCCACTATGCGGATGTTGTTCCTCCTACCTCTATTTTCTTGATCGTCAATCTTGTCACGTAATAGCTGTCTGTCAATTTCAAATGCTGCCACCCAGGCTTCCAAAGTGGTTGTGCGTTCATCCTGTTGGTCTACCCAGCCCTCAATTGTGCTAGACATGCCAGCTGTCCCTCCAGTGTCCCTTTCAGGTCGTCTGTGGACTCTTGGAATTGGGTCAGGACCACAGTAAGGTTTTTAGTGAGGGTGCTGATGGCTTCTTCAGGTATAGTGAGTGCTGTAATGCAGGGGGTGGCCGCCATCCTGTTCCCGTCCTCTTGCTCTTTTGGTATGTGGGCGTGTTTTACCAGCATCTCTCTGTGCCACCATGCAGTGGCACGCTATCGCTGCAGAGGGGGTTTGGGAGTCGCCGGGGAGAGTCCCTGCTTCAGCCGCTCAACTTTTTAGTTGTTTTTTGCCGTTGTTTTAGGTCAGCGGGAGCGGAGCTCAACACATGGACGTCCTCTCAGAATGCCTCCATCACATGACTTCCAAATCACTCTCTTCTATACCCTAACCATGCCTCCTTGAAATCTCTGCATGGTGTCGATTATTACATGCAAATAAAACCTTTTAAACATGTAGATCAGCTACACATGCAAATAGTGAGTTTAGAAAGCTACTGTTTACATGTTGGAGATGCTTCTAAAATAAGAGCCATAGCATATTGCATTAACTTCACAGCCTTTCAAAAATGTCTTTTTTCCTTTGTATTAGCACTATTGGCTAATACATTTATTTTATTTATTTAGACAGTTTTTGTATACCACCTTATCCTTCAATCAAAGTGGTCACAAGTTCACAACACAATTGAGGGAAACATTTAACATGCAGGGATATGAGACACATACACTAATACTTACAGGGAACATGGGCAGTGGAGGGTTAAGTGGCTTGCCCAAGACCACAAGGAGCATCTGTGGGACTAGAAACTCCAGTCCTTCTGGCCCAAGGTGGCTGTCCTCTAGTGGGATTTGAACCCCTGACCTTCTGGCCTGAAGTACCTTGCCCCAACCACTAGGCTACTCCTCCCTCCCTGATCTAATACATGTCTTAGGGCCAGGGGCGGCCCAAGGGGGGTGTGGGGCCATGTGCGGAGATTAATTGTGGGGCCTCATTTGCATAGGGAGCCTCATTTGCATAAATACTTGCATAATGTTAACATGCATTTTTAGTAAACATGCTTCTTAATGAGTGTCTGGATAAAGAAAGACTAACAGATTTCTACGTTACTATATTCCAGTGCCAACCGCCAGGCCCATTAGGAAGTACTATAAACACTGACCATTTAGAACTCATAGCAAATCCACCATATCATAACAGCTCTGCCAGGATTCACAAAGCACCAAACCCTACCTATCAAAAGGCAACACTGCAAATATTAAACCAATACATCTCAGAGAATACCAATGCATCTGCTACTGTGAAAAGAGAACAAGTGACACAGTCAAATAGAAACTACATGAACAGAATACCTCAGCTTGGTTAAAATGCAGAACATAGACCGTCACCAAAGAACAAGGGATCACAATTTAGAAATAGAAAGACAATAATTAAACTGGGAACCCCAAAAAGCCAAACTTGGGATGTACAACAACACTGGAGAAATAAAACTATAAATTAATTTCCTCTTGTATTAACAAAACACAAAAGACGTTAACGATGCACATTTCCCAGAGCTGATATATTCCAGTTAATAAATTCAAAATAAAAAAGTATTTTTCTACCTTTTGTTGCTTGTGCATTTTCTTTTCAGTTGTAATTGCTCCAGTCATTTTCTTCTGGTTTCTTTGTGTCTTCTGCGAGCTATCCATTTTCCTTTCTTCTCTTTTAGATTTTTTTCCAAATTTTTTCTCTATATCTGCTTTAACATACTGATCTTTCCCCTTTTGCTCTTTCCTCCATTTCTTTCCTTATTGCTTTATCATCCACTCAAATTTCACCCTTCCATTCTCAATCTCCACTTACTCTTCCAATACCCGGCCCATCGTAGACTTTTCTTCCCTCCCACACAAAATATCTTTTCCCCTCTCCATTCTCATTCCCCATCCCTTTCTAGTCCTCCCCAAAATCAGCTTCTTTATAGTTCTAGACCCACTCAGCATCTGCCCCCTTCTAGTCCCAGTCTCCCAAGCTTCCACATCAGCCCATTTCCAGTCCTAGCCTCCCATATGCTGTTTTCCAGTTCCATTCCAGCCCCCCATCAGCCCATTTCCACTCCAAGCTCCCCATCAGCCCATTTCCAGCCCTATTCCAACTCCCATCAGCCCACATCCAGTCCTATTCCAGCCCCCATCAGCCCATTTCCAGTCCTATTCCAGCCCATCACCCATTTGCAGTCCACCTTCCCCCCATCAGCCCATTTCTAGTCCTATCCTAGCTCCTCATCAGCCCATTTCCAGTCCTAGCCCCCCATATGCTCTTTTCCAGTTCCATTCCAGTCCCCCATCAGCCCATTTTCATTCCACGCTCCCCCATCAGCTAATTTCCAATCCTAGCCCCCTCGTCAGCCCACTTCGCCCTATTCCAGCCCCCATCAGCCCATTTCCAGTCCTAATCCAGCTCTTCATCAGCCCATTTCCAGTCCAAGTTCCCCCCCCCCACATCACAGCCCATTTCTAGTCTGTTTCCCCCCATCACAGCCCATTTCCAGTCCGTTCCCCCCCATCACAGCCCATTTCCAGTCCGTTCCCTCCCCCACCATCACAGCCCACTTGCAGTCCCCCCCCAGCCCAATTGCAGTCCATTCCCCCCCTCCCACATCACAGCCCATTTCCAGTCTGTTTCCCCCCATCACAGCCCATTTCCAGTCCGTTCCCCCCCCCCACCATCACAGCCCATTTCCATTCCTTTTCCCCCCTCCCCCATCACATCCCAATTGCAGTCCTTTCCCCCCTCATCACAGCCCATTTCCAGTCTGTTTCCCCCATCACAGCCCATCCAGTCCTAGCCGCCCCCCCCCCCTTCCAAAGAGCCCCGTGCCGTCTAAGGGGCTGCAGAGGGAGCCAGTGAAGCCTGCGCGAGTCCCTGGCTCCCTCTGCACAGCCCGCCAGCATGAAGAACCTTTACCTTCCCGCTGGCGGCTGTTTCAATGAAGCCGCGAATGCTGGGAAAGGTTAATGGCAAAGCCCTTTAACCTCTCCCGGCATTTGCGGCTTCATTGAAACAGCCGCCAGCGGGAAGGTAAAGGCTCTTCATGCTGGCGGGCTGTGCAGAGGGAGCCGGGGCTTCGGCGGGCTTCCCCGGCTCCCTCTGCAGCCGTTCATTGAGCGAGAATGTGGTTCGCGCGGGGCCCTGTGCGAACAACATTCTCACTCAATGGACGGGCCGGCCCTGAGTTTGCATCAGCACAGCACTGTCAGTGAGAGGAGCAGCTTAGGAGATGCATGTTTTAACAGAGGAGGCATGGCCGTCGGAGGTATATGGCAGAGATGGGCAGGATCGGAAACGTGCATCTTTTCAGAATACGGTGAGCGCGGAGACGTCCAAACTGTTTGCTGCATATACCCATATCTTGTTCTAACAGCAGGGCCCGTGTTTCTCCATAGTGGTTTGCTTGTGCCACACTGCAAATGCCTATGCCCCCAATTCCGGAACTGCAGGCACAGCTATACCTGCGGCTGCATAATTAGGGTGAAATCAGTCCTGTTATAGATTTGGATGTGTCCACAAGCCGGACGTGCATGTTATGGAATTGGCCTCCATAGGGGGAAATGCATTTCTGTCTGTTTCTCTGGTGTTGCACTGCATGCAGCATTTGGCTTTCTGAGGTTTTAGTTTAATTTTTGTCTACATATTTCTATTTCCACTTTGTGGTCACTTATTGATGAAGGCCTATCTGTAATATGTGTGTGTGTGTGTGTATATATGTGTGTGTGACTAAGACTAGGTGTTCTGTTAGTATGGAATTTCTATTTAACATCGTTTAGTAATCTGGCTTGTTCAACTTTCCTAATAGGTTTAGGGCTTAGATAAGGAAATCTATATTTGACAGCGGAACTAAATTGAATCCAGTTTTTAGTAAAGGCTTCTGCAAATGTGTCCCACTCTACTCTCCTTCCCCTTTACAGTGTTGCCGCATCAAACACTTCCATCTTCCCCAAGCATTCTGTTTACCATGCTTACCTTCACTAAAATTATACATTCAACCCATGCAGGGACCTTGAAACTCTCCTGTACATTCCTGTTTTCTTACCTGCAAGATTTGCTTGCTTAATATAATTCCATTGTGTTATTTGATATCTTCCTACTGTATTACTAATGATCAGTGGTTTTGAAAAGGAGGCAAATGTACAAGGCAATACATAAAACCACAATCAAACGATTGCTGCATTAGTTTTTGCATCTATTATGTAGTTTCAAAATATAATTATTCAAGAGACATGAAATCATCAATACCGGATAGATTCACTAGCTGCAGTGTTTAAGTTCCAGAGACGTCCTAAATATGGAATTTGTTGAAAACTGAGGGAGAATTCCATGATTTCTGTTGTTTTTGTTTTGTACAAAATCAGCATGCATACAAAGTTTGGAGTTCTAGTAAGAAATGTCATTTGACAAACCACAAAGAATGTGGGTGGAGAAGGGAAAAATCTCTTTGTCGCCTGCAGCATGTGAGAACTGCCTGTAACCATTCTGGTACATTTTGTTGAATGAATGAATATAAACAATATCAGGGTGTGGGGGTGGTATAATGGGAGGCAGACAGGTCCTAATGTTTACTTTACAATGATTATAAAGCTGAATCACAGATTAGTCAGCACTCTGTTCACTGTGAGCTCTGGCAAACCTTCTGACTAACACAGCAGTCACTGATTTACTTGCCAGCATGAATGATTTCAATAATTAAAAACATTTTAAAGCAGTAGTAATGATTTGCTTCTGTCTTTCTTCTTATGCTAACTTTTTTGTGGGTTACGGTAGAAATACAAATAATAGTAATGGCTAAAGTGGTTTGAATATTAAAAAATCCGTATCTTTTACACAAATAACAAACACATTTGAGAACAGAAATATTTTGCAGAACCCAGAGAGGAAAACTTTCTAACAAACATTTTCCAGTGATTCATATTTGGGAAGGGGCATTAACAATATCCTCCCAATATACACAATATATCACATTCAGTCCTGACCTATGTTTTTCAATCTAGTTTATTGTTGTGGATATCTTCCTAAAAATATGGACTTGACCTCTGTCAGGCAGGATGGTTTGGACTCAAACTTTATGTATTTTCCTTGACTTATTGTAGCCTCCCTTTACCCCAAACAGCTTACTGCCAGACCCACTTGCAACTGTACCAATGATGTTTAAATGTAGTCAGATGGCCCGAGTGGTCGGAGTCTGACGGTTTCGTCGGGTGGAAGCCAACAGATTTCACTAACCTCGCCTTACTCTCCCTTTACTATGAGACAAGTAGAAAGCAAGAGGAAAATAAACTAAAGTAGATAAGCCACTATCAAGGTGATGTTACAGTTGATGTTACAGGGAGGAGTGGCTCAGTGATTGGGACAGGTTACCTCAGGCTGAAGGGCCAGGGGTTCAATTCCCACATAGGGACAAGTAACCTCAGGCCGGAGGGACTGGGGTCTCTAGTCCCATGGCCACTCCTTGTGGCCTTGGGCAAGCCACTTAACCCTCCATTGCCTCAGGTACACTTAGATTGTGAGCCCTTCAGGGACAAGGGAATAGAAAGTGCCTGTTAGCATATATCTGTATACCGCTTTGACCCAGTGAAAATCGGTATATAAGCACAGCTAAATAAATTAATTGTAGCTAGGTAGTAGTTTGTAATGATGGACTATATAAATGACATTTACTTTCAGGAATAGGATTTTTAGTGCAATTTATTAAATATTACAATAGTGTAACCATCCAAAATATTCTTCTTAACTTACAGTAACATTTTGCTCACATCAACATAACAATAACTCGGGTAAGTGTATTCAGTCACAAGTAACAGGCAAGGCAAGTTATTCTTTAGATCTGCAGGTGAAACTTTTACATAGAAATTTCCAGGCCAGTTCCTACCAAGGAATTCTTATTTCCCTTTTCAAAAACTTGAAACTGTCCCTCTCTAACAGGTACGTTTTCCTTTTCGGAACTCCTAATGTTCCTGGTGGGTTTTTTCCCCAGTGTCTGTTTTATTTGAGCTCGAATATTTTTTTCTCTGTTTGTCTCTGTGTAAGGTGCACCTGTACCTCTTCCAGTTCTCTTTCTTGCAAAGGGGCCCAGGACTCCGAATCCTTCTGCTACTGTATTGAAGATCTTCCCAGGTTCTTCAGATGTCCTCTTCAGCAATGGATCCTACTCCCTACCTTTAACAAATCAACAAAAGAAAACCTTGGGGCAAAATGTCTTTCTCTTTAAGAAAGAATACTGTTTTTTTTCAGTAACTATAACACTTTCCCTATCTAATTAAACAAAAGGATAATAGAGATACCCTGTCTTCCTTTGTATACAACTACTCCACACCTCCACACTCTGGACTGCAAACCAACCACAACCACATAAAGCAATCTCCCAAAAACACTTCCCTTAACTGAGACAGCTAGGGTCTGTTTTAGTTTCATTCCTGGATTGAAAGAATATCTTCTCAGGCCCATTAAGGGTCAGTCTCAATAGCTTCTCTAGAACTTAGGATTCCAAGGAGAATTTAATTTCTTTACTCAGTAGGACTCTCAACCAGTCTGTCAGTATTTCTCTCAGAGCCACTCATCCAAAGTTCCAAATGATCACCAAATTCAGTTTCTAGAGAATTAAACCACACTTCCACAGTCACCAATCACCAGCTCAACTCTTTTTCTTTAATCAGCACCCTTCAAAAACACTTTTCAGCCCTTTCTTCACTCAGAAATCTCTCAAACATCTCACCTTTTCCACAAACAAGCTTCAACTGCTGCTTTCATTTTCATTTCCCTGTTTTTGCCTCTGCAGTTTCCCTCCAGAATGGGCCTTTACAGGCATGCTTTAGCCAGGTGATATTCTATAAGTGCATGCGTCAGGTTGATGGTAATTTTGGTGTGGGTGTGGCCAGAAGCAGAATTTGAGTGGAGCACACATTTACATGCGTATGCCATAAAATACACGCATTGTTTACACACCCAGGCATGGATATTTACTTTAGCCCTAAGGCTAGCGTAAGTGATCACATCTAGATTTGCCGCATGTATCTCACCACTTACACCCCTATTTTATCAAGTGTGCATGTACTTGATTTGATAAATTAGCCAATAAATTCATGCATTGCAACATGCGTTAACTCCCTGGGAGTTTATAAAATTACCCTTTATCTTCCAATAAGTAAATAGCAAGTCTAAATGGATAGGTTTGATTTTTCAACAAGGGCCCATATATGGATAATGCAACTGAAAATACTAGGGATGTGCACGTTCACTTCATGTTTGATTCAGTCACTCCTTCAGTTCTTTTTTAGATTCTGAATTATTTGGATCAATTGGATTCATTAAAGTCAATGGAACAAGCAATTCTGCATTTTAAAAGTGAGGATTTCCATCCTTTTTCAATCAAACTTGCTTAAAACTTGCTGGCAGGTATCTGCTACAGAAACAACAGGGTATGAAGACCCCATGGCACCAAAAGAGGGGCAAAAGACATTACGTTTTGGGAGAGCAAAGCAGCACAAACAGTGCAATGAAGAAGACCCCAAGGCATGGGAAGAAAGGCAATGTAGTACCAACATTGACATGGTGAGCCCTAAGGTACTGGGAATAGGATAAAGCAGAACTAAAATTGGCATGAAGATCCTAAATCCTAATAGTCATAGATATGGGAAAATGACCCTTTTTGAGGAAAGCATGAAGAAGTATCTGATTTGTCTTCATTGACAAATTTGCCTGGCAGAATTTTATGGCAAGAGCATGCTTTCTGTCATGCTGCCATAAACATTGCATGAAAATTCTTAGGGCCCCGTCATTAAAGGGAAGACTGAAATACAACCTAAATATTCATCTGTGCCGTTCCCCAGGCAGTAACATAAGATCTGCTATTGACTAGTTTTAAACAATACTTCTGGGACAATAGGATTGTAAAATGTGAAATCAACAAATAACAGTGACTTGAGACCCCCAAGATATCAGGAGAAAACTAAAGAAACATCATCCTTGGTATGAAGACCCCAAATAACAAAGAGTGGCAAAGCAGCACCAACATTGGCAGGAAGACCCCCAAGGCCATAAGGATGAAAGGTTTGGGAATTGGTGTTCAATGTGTGGGTGGGCAGGGGGGGGGGGATGTTAGCTTCAAAAATTTGGCCATTGGGGTTCAGTAAGCAAGTCATAATTCTAAGTGCCATCGGTACTCAAGGTCTACTGAGGTATCAGTTCAGGAAATATTATCCTGGAGTGTACCTAGTAATTTGAGTCTAGGAGGTGCAGCAATCATTTCCTCTATGTACTGTGGAGGGAAAAAAATCCAAGGCACCAGAGAAAGGATAAAGCAGCACCAGCAGTAATGAAATGTACACCCATGCCACCAAGAAAGGAGTACAGCAGCCAGAGGAGAAAGTCAGGCATCTAGGTATAAAGTCACTGAATGAAGAGGATGTAATCTGCTGGCATGGTTAATAAGATCAGAATGTAAACAATGTTAGATGTGGTAGCAAAGTCAGCGAATAGAGACGGGTACAACACAGTCTTTAAGCCAAGAACTTTACCAGTATTAAGTTCTCCAAGTATAAGCCAAAGAGAAGTTACAACCATTGGGCTGCATATTCAGAGGTGGCAACTAGGCAAAATAAAACACCAAGCCACCATTGCTTTAATTAAAACCGGATATTCAGTGGTGGAAGATATCCAGTTTCAGCCACTGGATATCTGGGCTGCCCAGCCACCGATGCCACTATCTGGATAGCAGAGATATTCGGCTACTAATCAGATAATGCAAGTGGTTAAAATTAGGATAGCCATTCACATGTCCTAACTTAAATTACTTGTACTATCCAGTTAATGATCATCACTGCCCTCGCTCCACCCACAGGGTGTTTTTTTGGTAGTCTCTGGGGATATTTAGCAGTACTAACTAGTTAGTGCTACTGAATATCGTGGAGATCGCATTTTAGCCCGTTAGCAGGTTTGCTAACCAGCTAAAATAGAAACATAGAAACATGTCGGCAGAAAAAGACCACATGGCCTATCTAGTCTGCCCTTCCATATCAACTACAATAGTCTCCTTTTACTTTTTAGAGATCCTCTGTGTTTGTCTCATGCTTTTTTGAATTCAGATACTGTCTTTGTGTCCACTACCTCCACTGGGAGTCTATTTCACACATCTACCACTCTTTCTGCATATTACTCTTGAGCAGGGCCGGATTTACCTTGAGTGAGGCCCTACGCCAACAAAAAATGTGGGCCCCAGAAGAGATAAAAACGAGCACGCCGGATCAGCTGCGTGCTGTTGGCCCTGACGTCATAATTAAACTGGGAATCCCAAAAGCCAAACTTGGAATGTACAACACTGTAGAAATAAAACTATACATTAATTTGCTCTTGTACTAAACAAAGCGCAGACGTTAATGATGCACATTTACCAGAGCTGACATATTCCAATTAATAAATTCAAAATAAAGAGAGATTTTTCTACCTTTTGTGCATTTTTTTTTCAGCTGCAATTGCTCCAGCCACTTTCTTCTGGTTTCTTTGTGTCTTCTGCTAACTCTCCATTGTCTGCTGTCCATTTGTCCTTTCTTCTCTCTTCTAGTTTTTTTCCATTCTCTCTCTACATCTGCTTTAACATACTAATCTTTCTCCTTTTGCTCTTTCCTCATTCCTATTTCATCCACTCAAATTTTACCCCTCCATCCTCAATCCCCACTTACTCTCCCAATACCCGGCCAATTGTAGATTTTTTATCCCTCCCACACAAATATTTTTCCCTTCTCCATTTTACTCTTCCAGCCCCATCCCATTCTAATCCTCCCCCAACATCAGCTCCCTTCTAGTTCCAGCCTCACCCAGCATCCATTCCCTTCTAGTCCCTGCATCAGCCCATTTCCAGTCCTAGCAACCCCCCAACCAATGTTCCCTCTAATTTTCTGTAGGCTGTGTGCGCATAAAATATCAGCTGTGTGCAGCTTTTGAAGGAAGGTTAAATTTTTGTGCGCCACATAACGACACTCGAAGTTATATACTTTAAAATTTGACTACACGTCAGAATACAGTATGTATACCACATTGATTTTAATCAAATTAAATGAAAATAGACGATTACTAAATGAAGCGGGAAATTTCTAGTAATTACAATCATAACTTTTACATTTTAAGATGTCTGTGTTGTTTTCTATGAGAATCGGAGCCGTAATTTTTGTGCGCTCTATTGTAAAGTATGTGCGCTCGCTCGGTGAGGTGTGTGCGCGTGCACACGCGCACAGCTTAGAGGGAACAGTGCCCCCAACCCAATACCAGTCCTAGCCCCCCCATCAACCCACTTCCAGTCCTAACCCCCCATCACCCCATTTTCAGTTTAAGCCCCCCCTATAACCCATTACCAGTCCTAACCCCCTATCAGCCCACTTCCAGTCCTAACCCCATCAACCCATTTCCAGTCAGCCCCCCATAGCCCATTGCCAGTCCTAACCCCCCCATCAGCCCACAGCCCATTACCAGTCCTAACTCCATCAGCCCACCTCAAGTCCTAACCCCTCCCCATCAGCCCATTTCCTGTCCTAGCCCCCCCATAGCCCATTATCAGTCCTAACCCCCCCATAGCCCATTACCAGTCCTAACCCCCCATCAGCCCACAGCCCATTACCAGTCTAAGTTACCCCATCAGCCCACCTCCAGTGTTAGCCCCCTCATCAGCCCATTTACAGTCCTAGCCCTCCCCCATAGCCCATTACCAGTCCAAACCCCCTCCCAACAGCCCACAGTCCATTACCAGTCTTACCCCATCAGCCCACCTCCAGTCTTAACCCCCCAGCCCATTTCCAGTCCTAGCCCCCCATAGCCTATTACCAGACAGCCCCCCTCAGCCCACAGCCCATTTGCAGTATTAAACCCACCCCTAGCCCATTACCAGTTCTAACCCCCCCAGCCCACAGCCCATTACCAGTCCTAACCCCATCAGCCCAACTCCAGTCTTAACCCCCCCAGCCCATTACCAGTCCTACCCCCCATCGGCTCAAGTAAAATTTAATAATAAAATTAAATGCTGGCTGCTGCCGCTGCCGTCGCGGCAGCAGCAGCATGGACTGTCCCGCGGGGCCCCCTCCGCCCAACTGAATCCGTCCCTCCCGCCCTCCCTGCCGGCTTTGAGAGGCGCGAAGGGAGAGTGTCTCCCTCGCGCCTCTCAAAGCCGGCACGGAGGGAGGGAGGGATTCAGCCGGGCGGAGGGGGCCCCCGCGGGACAGTACATGCTGCCACGGCAGCAGCCAGCGTTTTTTTTAAAATTTAATTTTAAGAACCCTAACAATTTTTTCAATTTTTGTGGGCCCTTGTCAGCTGTGGGCCCTCCGCCACGGCGTAGTTGGCGTATAGGTAAATCCGGTCCTGCTCTTGAGTCTATCCCCTTTCACTCTCATGATATGTCCCCTTGTAGCAGATCTTGTCTTCAATTCAAAGAGACCCTCCTGTGCATTTATGCCACGGAGGTATTTAAATGTCTCTATCATATCGCCCCATCCCGCCTTTCCTCTAACATATATATATTAAGATTTTTAAGTCTGTCCTCATATGCTACATAATGAAGACCACTAACCATTTTAGTAGCCACCCTCTGCACCGACTCCAATCTGCCTATATCCTTTTGGAGGTGCAGACTCCAGAATCGCACACAATACTCCAAATGAGGTCAAACCAGAGACCTATACAGAGGCATTATCATCTCCTTTTATCTGCTGGCCATTCCTATCCCTATACACCCAAGCATCCTTCTGGCTTTCGCAGTCGCCTTTTCTACCTGTTTAACTACTTTAAGATTATCAGACACATATACGCCCAGATACTGCTCTTCTTTTGTGGACAGAGGTACCTCACCCCCTACACTTTAGCGCTCCACTGAATTTTTGCAGGATAAAATGCATGACTCTGTATTTTTTAACATTACATTTCAGCTGCCAAATTCTGGACCACTCCTCAAGCTTAGCTAAATCCCTCCTCATGTTATCTACTCCTTCCTGGGTGTTTGCTCTATTGCAGATTTTGGTATCATCCGCAAACAAACAAACCTTACCCAACCGCCCCTCCGGAATATCACATATAAACATGTTAAAAAAGAATCAGACCAAGGACAGATTTAAAAAAAACAGACAGACTGATTTTTTGACTATAAAGCTGTTATATATATTCCATGTTATGGAATATGTTCCATAAGATTATATATGTAGATTTGTTTGTTTATAACACATGTTCCATAAGATTATCTATGTACCACATTATGGTACGTTCAGCATGCTGCATGCTTTTTAATCGCAAAATCACTGGTGAGCTCCATTTACCTGTACCCTTTGTCGCCTCCCACTGAACCACATTCTAACTGAATCAGTAACTTTAGGGTGCTAAGTTTCTTTATAAGTTGCCTGTGTGGAACAGTGTCAAAGGCTTTACTGAAATCTAAATACACCACACCCTAGAACAGTGATGGCTAACCTTTTTGAGCCCGAGTGCCCAAACTGCCGCACAAAACCAAAGAATTTCCTCAAAGTGCCAGCACGTCCATTAAAGCCTCATTTGCATAAGGTGCCTCATTTGCATAAATATTTGCATAATGTTACCATACACTAACTTTTAGTAAACATGCCTCTTAATGAGTATATGGATAAAGAAAGACTAAAAGGTTTCTACATTACTATAATCCAGTACCAACCGCCAGGCACATTAGGAACTACTACAAACGCTGCCCATTTAGAACCCATAGCAAACCCGCCGTATCCTAACAGTACTACCAGGACTCACAAAGCACCATACCCTAACTATCAAAAGGCAACACTGCAAATATTAAACCAATACATTTCAGAGAACAACAATACATGACCTACTGGGAAAGAACAAGTGGCAATGTCAAATAGGAATTATATAAACAGAATACCTCAGCTCAGTTACACATGCAGAACAGACCATCACCAAACAAGGAATCACAATTTAAAAACAGGAAGACAATAATTAAACTGGGAACCCCAAAAGCCAAACTTGGAATATACAACAACACTGTAGAAATAAAACTATAAATTAATTTCCTCTTGTACTAAACAAAGCGCAAAAATTAATGATGCACATTTCCCAGAGCTGACATATTCCAGTTAATAAATTCAAAATAAAGAGATATTTTTCTACCTTTTGTGCATTTTTTTTCAGTTGCAATTGCTCCAGCCACTTTCTTCTGGTTTCTTCGTGTCTTCTCCTAACTCTCCATCTGCTGTCCATTTGTCCTTTCTTCTGTCTTCTTGGTTTTTTTTTTTTCCATTCTCTCTCTACATCTGCTTTAACATACTAATCTTTCTCCTTTTGCTCTTTCCTCATTCCTATTTCATCTACTCAAAATTTACCCCTCCATCCTCAATCCCCACTTATTCTCCCAATACCCGGCCAATTGTAGATTTTTTATCCCTCCCACACAAAATATTTTTCCCCTCTCCATTTTACTCTCCCAGCCCCATCCCATTCTAATCCTCCCCCAACACCAGCTCCCTTCTAGTTCCAGCCTCACCCAGCATCCATTCCCTTCTAGTCCCTGCATCAGCCCATTTCCAGTCCTAGCAGCCCCCCAACCCATTTCCAGTCCTAGCAACCTCCCAACCCAATACCAGTCCTAGCCCCCCCTCATCAACCCACTTCCAGTCCTAACCCCCCATAAGCCCATTTCCAGTCCTAGCTCCCCCATCTATTTGCAGTCCCATCCGAGTCCCTCCATCAGCTCATTTCCAAACCCAGCCCCCCATGAGCCCATTTCTAGTCCTTTCCTAGCCCCACCATCAGCCCATGTCAAATCCTAGCTCCCCTCCACTCAGCCCATTTCCAATCCAAGCCCCCCATGAGCCTACTTCCAGTTCTAGCCCCTTCATGAGTCCATTTCAATCCAAACCCCCACCACAGCCCATTTCCAATCTTAGCACCCCCCCAACAGCCAATTTCCAGTCCTATTCTAGCCCCTCCATCAGCCCATTTCCTGTCCTAGCCCCCCCTCACCCATTTCCAGTCCTAGCTCCCTCCCCCTCACAACCCATTTCCATTCCAAGCCCCAATCCCATCAGCTATTTGCAGTTCAAGCCCTCCTTCCACTCAGCCCATTTCCAGTCTTAGCCCCCCCATAGCCCATTACCAGTCCTAACCCCCCCATCAGCCCATTACCAGTCCTAACCCCCCCATCAGCCCATTTCCAGTCTTAGCCCCCCCCCATAGCCCATTACTAGTCCTACCCCCCCCCAAATCACCATCACCATCACCATCACCAGCCCACTTCCAGCCTTAGCACCCCCCATGGCCCATTACTAGTCCTAACCCCCCCCCCATCAGCCCATTTCCAGTCTTAGCCCCCCCCATGGCCAATTACCAGTCCTAACCCCGGCCAATTACCAGTCCTAACCCCCCCCCCTGGCCAATTACCAGTCCTACCCCCCCCCCGGCCAATTACCAGTCCTACCCCCCCCCCTGGCCAATTACCAGTCCTACCCCCCCCCCTGGCCAATTACCAGTCCTAACACCCCCCCCCCATGGCCAATTACCAGTCCTAACCCCCCCCCCCCACGGCCCATTACCAGTCCTAACCCCCCCATCAGCCCCTTTTCCAGTCTTAGCCCCCCCCATGGCCAATTACCAGTCCTAACCCCCCCCCCTGGCCAATTACCAGTGCTACCCCCCCCCCTGCCAATTACCAGTCCTACCCCCCCCCCCCCCCGGCCCAATTACCAGTCCTACCCCCCCCCCCCCCCGGCCAATTACCCCTCCCCCCCCCCCCCCCCCGGCCATTTACCTTTCCTAACCCCCCCATCAGCCCCTTTCCAGTCTTAGCCCCCCCCCCCCTGGCCAAGTACCAGTCATAACCCCCCCCCCCATCAGCCCCTTTCCAGTCTTAGCCCCCCCCATGGCCAATTACCAGTCCTAACCCCCCCCCATCAGCCCCTTTCCAGTCTTAGCCCCCCCCCCATGGCCAATTACCAGTCCTAACCCCCCCCCCATCAGCCCATTTCCAGTCTTAGCCTCCCCACCATAGCCCATTACCAGTCCTAAACCCCCTTCCCCCCTATCATCCCAAATTAAAAAAAAAAACCCAAACAAAGCGGCTGCTTCTGCCGCGGCAGCCTCAAGAGCTCTGCCGCGCCAGCCTCAAGAGCTCTGCCGCGGGGGCCCCCCCCTGCCCGGCAGAGCCTCCCTGCATCATCTACCTTCAAGTCGCAAAACGCGGGCTTCTTTCAGAGCCGCGAGAGTTTCCTTTCTCGAGGGAGAGCCGCGAGAAAGGAAACTCTCGCGGCTCTGAAAGAAGCCCGCGTTTTGCGACTTGAAGGTAGATGATGCAGGGAGGCTCTGCCGGGCAGGGGGGGGGGCCCCGCGGCAGAGCTCTTGAGGCTGCCGCGGCAGAGCTCTTGAGGCTGCCGCGGCAGAAGCAGCCGCTTTGTTTGGGGTTTTTTTTTTTTAAATTTGGGACCTTTTAAATGCGGACCTTCCCGCGTGCCAGCTGCAAGGCCTTCGCGTGCCACAGCTGGCACGCGTGCCATAGGTTCGCCATCGCTGCCCTAGAATAATGAGGGAACTTGGGGACGTTCTAGCAGCTCCACTGACTGACCTTTTCAATGCCTCGTTGGAGTCGGGATTGGTGCCAAAGGACTGGAGAGAGGCTCATGTGGTCCCTTTACACAAAAGTGGAAGTAAGGATGTTGTTGAAAACTACAGGCCGGTTAGTTTAATTTCGGTGGTGAGTAAATTATTGGAAACTCTGCTAAAAGAGAAAATAGTGAGGTGTATGGAGTCCAGCGGATTACAGGATCCAAGGCAGCATGGATGCACCAGAGGCAGGACTTGTCAGACAAATCTAATTGATTTCTTTGACTGGGTAACCAGGGAGTTGGACCAAGGGAGAGCCCTAGATGTGGTGTATTTAGATTTCAGTAAAGCCTTTGACACTGTTCCTCACAGGTGACTTATAAACAAACTGAACACTCTAGGGATGGACCCTAAAGTTACTGCTTGGGTTAGAAATTGGTTGAGTGGGAGGCGACAAAGGGTATAAATAAATGGAGCTCACTCTGAGGAGAAGGAAGCTACCAGTGGATCTGTCCTTGGTCCAATTCTTTTTAACATCTTTCTTAGTGATATAGCAGAAGGGCTGTCGTGTAAGGTTTGCCTCTTTGCGGATGATACCAAAGTCTGCAATAGAGTAGACACCCAGGAAGGTGTAGATGACATGAGAAGGGATCTAGCTAAGCTTGAAGAATGGTCTAGAATTTGGCAGCTGGGATTTAATGTTAAAAAATGCAAGGTCATGCATTTGACTGCAGCAATCCAAGGGAGCAATATAGTATAGGGGGTGAAGTACTTTTGTCCACTAAAGAAGAGTAGGACCTAGGCGTGGTTGTGTCTGATGATCTTAAAGTAGCTAAACAGGTAGAAAAGGTGACAGCAAAAGCAATTCTGTAGACCGCACCTTCAAAAGAATATAAACAGGATGGAGTCAGTACAGAGGGTGGCTACTAAAATAGTTAGTGGTCTTCATTATAAAACATATGAGGACAGACTTAAGGATCTTAATATGCACACCTTAGACGAAAGACGGGATAGAGGTGATATGATTGAGACATTTAGGGAGGAGTAGCCTAGTGGTTGGGGCAAGGTACTTCAGGCCGGAAGGTCGGAGGTTCAAATCCCACTAGAGGACAGCAACCTTGGGCCGGAAGGACTAGGGTTTCTAGTCCCACAGATGCTCCTTGTGGTCTTGGGCAAGCCACTTAACCCTCCACTGCCCATGTTCCCTGTAAGTATTAGTGTATGTGTCTCATATCCCCGCGTGTTAAATGTATCCCCCAATTGTGTTGTGACCGCTTTGATTGAAGGATAAGGCGGTATACAAAACTGTCTAAATAAAAATAAATAAAAAATAAATTTAAATACCTTCATGGCATAAATGCACAGGGGGAGAGCCTCTTTCGATTGAAAGCAAGTTCTGCTATGAGGGGACATGGGATGAGAGTGAAAGGGGATAGATTCAGGAGTGATATGCAGAAATATATCTTTACGGAAAGAGTGGTGGATCCGTGGAATAGTCTCCTAGTGGAGGTGGTAGAGATGAGGACAGTATCTAAATTCAAAAAACATGGGACAAACACAGAGGATCTCTAAAGGAAAAAAGGGGGCTGTTGTCGTTTTTGATATGGAAGGACAGACTAGATAGGCCATGTGGTCTTTTTCTGTCATCATTTTTCTATGTTTCTATGTTTCTAGGGCTCTCCCTTGTTCCAACTCTCTGGTCACCCAGTCAAAGAAATCAATCAGATTTGTCTGACAAGCCCTGTCTCTCATAAATCCATGCTGCCTCGGACCCTGCAATCCACTGGACTCCAGAAACCTCACTATTCTCTCCTTTAGTAGTCTTTCCAATAATTTACTGACCACAGTGTTTAGACTAACTGGTCTGAAGTTCTCAATGCCATCCTTACGTGGGCTTTTCTGTAAAGAGACCATATATGCCTTTTTCCAGTCCTCTGGCAACACTCCTGACTCCAAAGAGACATTGAAAAGGTCAGACAGTGGAGTCGCTAGAATGTCCCCAAGTTCCTCAGTATTCTTGGTTGTATGCCTTGCAGACCCATGGCTTTGTCTACTTTTAGTTTAGCTAGTTGCTCACAAACACAGTCTTCTGAAAATCGTTCGAGATCCACGTCACTTCTATTCCTGTTTGTGGGTATTTTCTGAGGTCCTGCTCCTGGCCCTTTATCTGTGAACACAGAACAGAAATATTTGTTAAGCAATACTGCTTTATCCTCATCGGTTTCTGCATATTCCTCTCCTGTCTTACAATTCCAGTTTTGCCCTTCCTCCTCTCACTAACATATCTGAAAAACGTCTTATCCCCACATTTTATTGCATTGGCTATTTCTTCTTCTTTTTGTATCTTTGCTTTCCTATTTTGCTAGCTTCTCTAAGTTTTTCCAAATATAGATGCCTCTCTTCCTCTTTCTGTGATCTCTTGTATTTCATGAAGGCCTCCCTCTTTTTCTTCACCTTTTCAGCTACTTCTTAAGAGAACTATAGTGGCCTCCTTTTCCTTTAAATTTAGTTACCTTTCTAACAAAAAGGTTTGTTGCCCTTAAAATATCCCCTTTCAGTTTTGCACACTGTTTTTCTACACCACCCAGCTGTACCTGTCCCACTAACGACTCTTTGGGGTATATTTACTAAACCGTCTTAACATCGCAGCGGTGGTATTATCGCGTAATAAGTGACGTTATCGCACGATAACGCGGCGGCGGCGTTAAGGCACACTAACGCTGTGAAATCCGGGTCTGAGGGTGGAGTAAGGCTTCACAGAGGGCGGAGAGAAGGGGTCAATGGGCGGAGGATGGGCGGGGAGAGGCTCCAGGCACACTAACGCTGTGAAATCCGGGTCTGAAAACTAACCGTCAGTGAAACCCTCGAATTAGGCACATTTGCAGGAAAGAGAAACCATTTCAGTCAGCAATGTGCAGCAAAGGCAGGGAAACCCATAAAGTGATAGTAGTGATAAATGTGCAGGAACCAAAAAGGCAAATAAACATATAAAATGATCAGAACCACATTTAAAATACCAATAACCAAGCTGGCCAATAGTGATATTAATGATAAACATAAAGCAATACTACTGACAAAGCGTAAAAATTAAGATATCATGTTTGGAAGGGTCTATGCTCTGTCCCCCTACAAAGTGAATGACCCCATATTGAAATAGCGCTGATCAGGGTTTCTGTCGTTTAGAATGGGCAGGTTTGTTATGGCATGCACATGTGCAGCAACAGCAGAGTGGGCACATAGGAAAGAGCAACTGTACTGATGCTGTAAATGGGATACAGGGGGCTGCAGGTGGCACATGCTGTGGTCCAGCTGGGGCACAGTGCGGACTAGGTAGATGCCTAAGTGGCACATAGGAATGCCAAAACTGTGAAGCAGCAAGACAGCAACTGATGAGGGTCCAACATGGGCACGAGTGTGTGTCCCACAGTGTCATAGGGGATATTACCCAGCAGGTACCCCCAAGGGCACATAACATTGGCAGGCGGTGCTGGGGGTAAGCGCGCATGTCCATGTAGGCACCCCTCCCCAAGAACCCACACCATAGGCAGCTGCCTACTGGCACACTGAATGGCCTGGGACTGTGCACCACCAGCACCACGGGCATAATGGCATGGCAGCATGGTGGCAGAGGGGTGCTGGTGGCGGAGGGGGCAGTGGCATCTGCCCACAGCAGACCATGGCCAAGCCCCGTTTAGGTGGGTGCTGAGCACTGCAACAGACAGGGTCTGTCTGATGAACAGTCATGGTATCTCCAGGGAATGATATGTCCCTGTGGCAACAGTGTGGTGCAGTACACACAGCCAGTGTGTTCAGGAGCAGAAAGTCACAAGTTCAAGTCCCAGCTGTGGCTCCTGCTAACACTGTTCCCATATTTTACCCAGTACTAAACTGTGGTAATAAAGATGGAAGCTTTATTCCAGATAAAATAAACATGCCTGAAATGCCTATATTTTACCCTACAGAGCACAGACATCATAAACATGTGCAATCCCTAGAGCAGAGTTTCCCAACTGCAGTCCTTGGGGGCCAAACACCATTCAGGTTTCATGCTGTCCCTAATAAATATGTATGTGCTGCATTTATATGTGCCACCCCCATTGTATGCAAATGTATCTCATGCATATTCATTAGGGACAGCATGAAAACCTGAACCGTGTTTGGCCCACCAGGACCAGAGTTGGGAACCTCTGCCCTAGAGCAGCGGCCAACAGGGGCATAAACAACCACACCCACAGGCTCCACTATCCAAAGCCTCATGGAGAGTCAGGCTTTTGGGCCCTGCGCGGAGCAGCATCTCTCAATACTGGCACCTGCATACCATAATGTCAGCTAACAAATCCTAAATTAAACACAATTTGTTGATAGAGATTCATCATAGCAACCTTTCTGATATCTGTGGAGTGTGTTTCAGTTATTGATTCTGACAGTGTTTACCACCCCGAGGAGTGACCCTAACAGTATTGAGTACAATAGCAATGCCTGCACTGTGCCCAGGACTGGTGTGGCGGCCAGGGCTGCCACAAACCTCTATATTTGCACAATGCTGGCATAGGTGTGGGAGTGTGTGTCTGTCTATCCAGTGTGTTGTGGCTGCCTACACCTTACTGAGCCCACATTGCTTGCACTGTTTCCAGTGTTAGCCTGCCAATGTGCATAATGAGGAGCAAGGTACTGTGGGTATGGCCCCCGGACAGGGTGGCATGGGCAGGATGCATTTGTACAGGGTATAGGGCAATGGCTGGGACATTGTAGTGCCCGACCACCTCCTGCATGGACAGGGTGGGCACAGCATGTCATGCTGGGAGGTCACTCTCACCCTGACTGAGCAGTGACCATGGCATGGCTAGGTTCCCCCATAGTGCTATACTGTATTTCTCTCAAGTGATATTTATGGGTTCTCTTTTTCTGGGGCCCAATCACTGACATACCTGGGTGCTGTGTGTGCTGGAATCCCAGGTTTGGGTGCACGCAGTTCCTCCAGGAACATGCACTATGTACTAGCTAGCAGACCGTCTGCAGTTAGCATCTGTATGGCTGCACCACCTTGTAAGGTGCAGCAGGTGCACACTGACTGCCCTCTGCTGGTGAATATCAGATCATAGTGGGGGGTGCTGAGCTGACTGGGCCCACTACCTATCTGCCAGTGGTCCTTTCGCCACCAGGACTGGGGTTGCTGGTCCCACAGCCTGTCCTCATGTACCTCTACTGCCTCCTTTGCAAAGGGTGAGAGTGTGGGTCTGTTGAGGGGCAGATCATGTCCCCCACCCTGACCCAGAGAGGGCAGTTTGCTAAGTACATTGTCGCCATGTGAGCCCTGACACATCCCTGCTCTCTAAACAGGTGACCATAGCAAGCACAGTGGATACGCACTATGTTGTGTGCATCATGGTCCACAAGGGCCAGACATGACTGGCAATTACAAATGGACACAGAGACCTCCTAAAGGTGTCTGCAAGTAATACCTGTCACACACTGGCACTGATGGAGACCTACAGCACAGCCCACCTCAACCAACCTGGGAACTGCGGACCTGGTGCTGGCCACTCCACCTCACCCTCAGGGTGAGCACAGAACATGCACATTGGCATGGCCTGTGGGTACTCTGTGCCAGTAACACGCACGGTCATTCCCCCCTACCAAGCTGATGTGCTGTAGAGGTGCATACCCTATCTGGTGAGCAGATGTAGACTGCTGTTCTACATGTGAATTGCATTATGGGTACTGTTGGTTCTATCCTATCCTGGTAGCCACAGCAGACAGGTTTATGGTGGTGTGATGCTTCCGCTTGGGCCCAAGAGCTTACAAGCAGGAAACAGCCTTATGTTGTCCACTTTTGAATAAAGCTTCCCTTGTTGTCACCAGAGGTAGGCTGGGACTTGTAGTTAGTTTATTCTTTAAGGACAAATTGTAATTGTGAGTCGGTGGTTCAAGGCAGCAAGAAAATTTATTTTGTGGGGATTTCCAGGGCATTTAAGCTCAATACACAAACAAGGCAAAAAGGATGCTTCTCCAACATAAAGGGGCTTGTTTACAAAGCCGCGGTAGCGGTTTGCGATCGTAATCGGAGCCGCGGCCCCATTGATTTCAATGGGGCCGCGGCTGCGATCGCGATCGCGAACCACTACCGCGGCTTTGTAAACAAGCCCCTAAGGATAAATCAGGTAACAGAGAATGATGTAACAAAAACCTCTTTTCACTGTTCAGCTGTTCTTATTCCCACAAGCTTACACCGAGGACTGCCTCGTGTGGTCATTCAACAGAAATACAGATAAACTTGCAATAGCTGTGATTTTCTTTTCTCAAAGCAAACTTCTTCTAAGCACTGCTTCTTAGCTTCAGAAGGCAATTAAACTTAGTAAAACACAGCATTAGCCTTCCTTAATTCTAAGCAGATACTGCACTTATTCTCTATATTGTTTCACAGTCTCTCAGCTCAGTTCATAATGCAGACTCTTCTTTTAAACACAATGAGCAATCCATTGGTACAGGTTCACACTCAGAGCTTGGCAAACAGGAATCTATTTGCATTCCTTCTATGGCATCAGGATATATGGTATCTCTATCAAAGTTACAAACTCTCCCAGACTTTCTCTCCTTTAGAAATTCCTGGAACTGATTCCACAGCAATTCAGCTTGTAAAGGCACAGTTGTATTAGGGGAGTGAACTTTTCCCTCAGCAAACAACTCTCTCAGTGTTTCTAGCTTTGAAGACTCAGCTGTTCTGCTTTTATCAGGGCTATGACTTTTCCCATACGTAAAACCTTCCACCCACCTCTTAGCAGTAGACGGTGAGGGCTCTGCTTCCTGGACCTTAGCAATAGCAAACTGTTTCTCTGTTGATTTCTCAGCTCTGAAACTGCTGGCTTTACCTTGGGGATGGTTCCTCAGACAAGCGCTGATTTCTTTCTTCCTGGGATCCTCCAGGCTCTGAAATTCAGCCTCCTTATGTCCTTCTCCAGTCCCTCTTGGGTAGCTGCTTTCCTGGGAGTTTTCTTCTTTCTTTCTCCTCCAGCTATGCTCAGCCTTGCTCTCTCTGTTGTCCTTTGCCTTCCTCCTTCCCTCCCCTTTCTGCTCTGCTCGTGGTTTTAAGAACCGTTGGCTGCTAGGCACTCCCTGTTCCCTGCACCTGTGTGACCAATCATCAGGCAAGCTTGTCTCCACCCCTGAGCTAGGGCGTGGCCTGACCTTAGCAGGGAGCTGAGTTTTTTTCTGATCTGGCTTGCAAGTCTTATGCACAAGTGAACTGTCATTCCTTTCAAAGGGGAAACTAGGATTTTCTTCCACTTCCATGTCTTCCTGGGAGCTTTCATCACTACAGGTGACGTGCACTCTTTCTGCAGCCAGCTATTGGTTTGAGAACTCCCATAGTGATATAGCACAATGGTTAATGCGATGACTTCAGTAGCAGAGGTCATGGGTTCAATTCCTCTCTGTTCCCCTTTTTTTTATGGCTGTCCTACACAACTACGTTTCATTCGTGTAACAGTCATATCTGTGCAGATCTGTGCTGCCGCCACATTACACCCTCATCACTGTTGCCATCCATCCTTCTGTCCGTCTATGTGTGTGTGCCAGCTTTGTGGCGTCCTGCCCTAATGTGCAGGCTGCTACCCCATGTCCTGCACTGGCACACTTTTCTGCATTGCGGCTCTTCATGCTTGCCTCTCCTGTGTCTGCTCTGCATGGCACTGCTCTCCTCTGTCCTCCTGTCATTGCACTTATCCTGCCATCTCTACCTCCTCTGGTGGACACGTATCCCCATCCTCTGCCACACACTGTCATTGTTGCACTGTACATTACCATCACCCTGTACATCGGTACAGCTGTCCACTTTACCTGCTGCCACATGGGCTGCACGTAGATTTGGCAGGTCCATGAGCTCCGTCATCTACTTCCTTCCATCACTTGTTCATTGCCTTTCCTTGGTGCTCTGTGCAGTGTTATGGTTACATCTGTGTTTGAGCCATACATTTCATGCTTGTGACTTTGGGGCACCTTTGTGCCCCTTGGCACCATCTCCTGTGTCACCTTGGCATCCCTGGGGCATCTTTCGCGGCACCTTAAGCTTGGCCGGCTTATGGGGCACCTTATATGCTGCCTTGGAGGGTGCCAACCTTTTCTGGCACCCTCTGGGGCACATTATGGCCTGCTTTGGATGATGTGGTGCTTTATGATGTGCCTTCTGGTGCACCCTAAAAGGAGCATTAGGTTGCGGCACTGGGGTGAGGCTTTTTTGGCTAGCAGTGCAAATTGTTGGGATGTGTCTGACTGTTACAAGCAGGAAAAGGGATTGCCTCAGACAGTCTTTTAACTGAGCCCACTGGGGGATCAAACTCATGACCACTGTATCAGCAGTCAATGTATTGACCAGTGTGCTACACCTCTGTTGCTGTGATTACAGGTCAGCATGCCTAATTAAGGCTAACGCGGGTTAACGTGCCATGGATCCCTCTATCACGCGATAATGGACTTTATCGTGCGATAACCTGAAATGCTACCTTAAGACCGGAACGCCCACTACCCTATGTGGCATTCGTCACAGTAAGACTGTAACTAACGCCAGTAACATTAAGATGGTTTAGTAAACATACCCCTTTGAGGTATTGTCCCATCTTGGTAAAGTTAGTTTTCCTAAAGTCTAAGACCCTCGCTTTTGAATGGATTTTATCAGCCCTAGTCCTAATACTGAACCATACCATCTGGTGATCACTGGATGCGAGATGTTTTCCCATTGTAACATCAGAAACACTTTCTCCATTGGTGAGCATTACGTCCAGTATGACCCCTTCACGTGTGGGTTCTGTTACCAGTTTCCTGAATAGTGCTCCCTATAGATGATACCACAGCAGGGATGCGCCAATCCACATCTGGCATATTGAAATCACCTATCAGTAGCACTTCTCCTTTCATGGCAATACTGTGTATGTCTTCTATTAAATCTTCATTCACTTCTACGCTCTGTGAGGGGGATCTCTATTTAACTCCAATGCAAACTGATTTCCCTTTCCCTCTTTCTAGTTTAACCCACAGTGCGTCCTCTCTTCCTTTTAAGCCCTACAATTTTATAGCTTTAATATTATTTTTTTCATATAGTGCCATGCTACCTGCCCTTCTTCTTTCCTGTCCTACCTGTCCTTCCTGAATAAAGTATAGCCCGGTATAATTACGCTGGTCAACATTGAAATCAATACAGACTTTAAAAGGCCCTAATCGGTAGTATCTTGGTGAGCTGAACATGAATATAACATTAAAAAAATTTATTGGCTCTCGTTTTGAAGATATTGCATGTAGTTCATTTTTGACGTTTCACCGTGTAAATTTATCCAGTAGGACATCAACAACATCCCAAATAAGCCTTGAATGATGTAATATTGCATCACATTGCATAATACCAGCATGCACACATCATCCAGAGTTGATTGCATCATTTTCTGATGCAATGCAATACTACTGCCAGACGGCTGCTGAAGCCATCTGACGTCAGCAGTGTACTATACGCAGTAGGAAAGGTTGAACATTTAAAATATTTCAGACTGTGTGCGAGACAGTTTAAGCTACTGTTACATGTAACTTTTATTAATCATATAATTTTAGCCATTTAGGTGCAATACAGAACAGTAATGCCGCGAAAGTGTATTAATACCGTTGACAATTTCTGCTACATTTGTGGGGAAGTGACATTTGCCAACCAGAAGAAAAGTATCACTTCTCAACTGAAGAAGGCATATCATCTTTACTTCAGATGCAAGATTGGTGGCCAAGACAAGCCTTGGGCCCTGCATATATGCTGCGCTACATGTACAACACAGCTTTCACAGTGGTTGAATTGCAAAACACCATCAATGCCGTTTGCAGTCCCCATGGTGTGGAGAGAGCCAAGCAACCACATAAATGACTGTTACTTCTGCTTGGTTCCTCCTCTTTCCAGTGGAATAACGAAGCAAAAGAAGTCGAGCATAGTCTACCCAAACATTCCGTCTGCATTGAGACCAGTTCCACATGGTGAGGGACTTCCTATTCCAGAACCTCCATCGGAATATTCTCTTGATTCATCTGATGAGGACAAGGGTGAGCCAACCTGTTCTTCTCCTGGTTCGTCAGCATGCAGTGACCCAGATTTTCACTGGGATGCATTATCAACTCCACACAGAATAACACAGGAAGAACTAAATGACCTGGTTCGTGATTTGGACTATCCAAGAACAAGGCAGAATTGCTAGGATCAAGATTCCAATGCGGTTCTGTTCAAACTGATTTGAATTGCTTATAAGGGTGCCAATCATGTTCTGGCAATGTCCCAGTTTTCATACTTTTTCCTACAATTTCATTTTTTAATTGGTCTTGTTTTATTTGATTCTTTTATGTGTCAAATATGTGTGCATATATAGTCCAAAGTCATTGCACTGGCCACTTTTTTTTTTAGGAGATATTGGACATTAAGAGGTTGAACTGCAAGGGTGCTAATAATGTTGACCACAACTGTAACTTATACTACTGCCAATAACTGAGGAGAGTTAAAAATATATACATCATGCACCTTGAAATTTCACAAAACATTTTCATGGATAATAGGAGGTAAAGTAGCCTCAAACTACACTTCCACAAGCTGCATTAATAGAAATTGCTTCTTCTTCTTTTGCATATTTGACGCATCTAGAAAGATGATAATCTTACAACTCAAAGAACTAAAAAAATTTTTTAAATAGCCAATCCCAGTCAGTGCATAAGTCAAGCTAAACCATTAACGTTGAGGGATTTATGGCATCTGTATTTGATTGCTCAAAGATTCCAGAAGGTTGAAACTATCCAAAGACAGTGGAGAATACTATCCCTCTATAGTCTTCTTCTTACCATGAAAAAGGTAATGCCATTTAGAGTGTGAAAATCTTGGGGACCCTCAAAACCTCAAGGACTTACATTTGAAACACATCATATAATGTCACAGAAAAGAGTTTTGAAAATTTGTACTGGATCATATTCTCCAGATTATCAGTCTTCCTGTGAAATAAATTTATCCTTAACCAATGAAAAATCACTTAAGCTCTTCAGAACACTTTAGAAGGACCAATTCTGAGGAAACAACAGATAAATTTCTGGCAAAATCACCAATAGAATGACACTCATGGCATCCAAAAATCAATGTTGTTTTTCATCAAAACCCTTCATCATCCTTGCTACAACTCCTTGGTCTTCTTAATTAATGTCCTTCTCTAACAGCTCAGACTCACTACTGCAACCATGGGGGTCTCTATCTCCTCTCTCCACAGGTGCCAAGAGAGGAACTAATTCTTTGGGGGATAGATTCACTTCATCAGGGAAGAGATTGGATTCTCACAGCACTAGCTATGCCCAAGGAGTATATCCCTGAAGTTCCAGATGTTGCACTGCAGGTCATAAAGGTATAAGCGCCATTATCGCGCGATAATGTACCTTACCGCGCAATAACGGGACGCGGCACAAATAGCGTTCTTTAGTAAACATGCCCCTAAGAATCATAAGGAAAGGAATAGAGAATAAGACAAAGGATATTATAATGCCTCTGTATTGTTCCATAGTGCAACTGCACCTTGAATATTGTGTTCAGTTCTGGTCGCCATATCTTAAAAAGGATATAGCTGAATTAGAAAAGGTAGAAAAAAGAGCGACAAAAATGGTAAAGGGAATGGAAGGATATCCTATAAGGAGAGGCTTAAAAGGTTGGGGCTTTTCAACTTGGAAAAGAGATGGCTGAGGGGAGATATGATAGAGGTCTATAAATTAATGAATGGGGTTGAATGGGTAAATATAAATCGGTTGTTTACGCCATCAAAAAGTAGAAAGACGAGAAAATAGTTTTTCACTCAATGTGTAATCAAACTCTGGAATTCGTTACCAGAGGATGTAGTAAAAGCTGTTAGTGTATCTGGGTTTAAAAAAGGTTTGGACAAGTTCCTGGTGGAAAGGTACATAGACCATTATTAACGAGGATCCAGGAAATCCACTGCTTTCCTCAGGACAAGCACTGTGGAACCTGTGTGCCTCTTTGGGAACATACCAGGCACTTGTGGCCTGGTTTAGCCACTGTTGGAAACAGGATACTGGGCTTGATGGATCTTGGTCTGAGCCAGTAAGGCATTTCTAATGTTCTTAGGATCTCAAGGTGGTGAAACAATGTGACAAGGCAGTAGCCAAAGCCAGAAGGATGCTGGGCTGCATACAGAGAGGAATAACCAGCAGAAAGGAGGAGGTACTACTGCCACTGTACAAGTCGTTAGTGAGGCCTCACTTGGACTATTGTGTTCAGTTTTAGATAGCATATCTTACAAAGGATATATAAAGACTTGAAACGTTTCAGAGGAATGTGACCAAAATGATTTGGGGTCTGCGTCAGAAGACGTATGAGAAGAGACCTGAAGACCTAAATATGTATACCCTGGAGGAGAGGAGGGACAGGGGAAATAAGAACATATGACACGAACCTTTAAATACTTAAAGGGTATTAATGAATTACTCCAAGGCGGTAAACTTAAAAGCAACATCAGGAAATACTTTTTCACTGAAAGGTTGATGGTTGCTTGGAATGCCCTCTTGATGGAGATGGTGGGGCAAATACAGTGACAGAATTCAAACTGGCATGGAACATAGAAACATAGAAATATGATGACAGAAAAAGACCACATGGCCTATCTAGTCTGTCCTTCCATATCAACAACTACAACAGTCCCCTTTTTACCTTTAGAGATCCTCTGTGTTTGTCCCATACTTTTTTGAATTCAGTTACTGTCCTCATCTCTACCACCTCCACTGAGAGACTATTCCACGGATCCACTACTCTTTCCATAAAGAAATATTTACGCATATTACTCCTGAATCTATCTCCCTTCACCCTCATCCCATGTCCCCTCATAGCAGAACTTGCTTTCAATTGAAAGAGGCTCTCTCCCTGAACATTTATGCCACAGAGGTATTTAAACATCTCAATCATATCACCTCTATCCCGCCTTTCCTCTAAGGTGTACATATTAAGATCCTTCAGTCTGTCCTCATGTGCTTTATAATAAAGACCACTAATCATTTTAGTAGCCACCCTCTGCACCGACTCCATCCTGATCACATCCTTTTGAAGGTGCGGTCTCCAGAATTGCACACTATACTCCAAATGAGGTCGCAACAAAGACTTATACAGAGGCATTATCACCTCCTTTTTTCTGCTAGCCATTCCTCTCCGTATGCACCCAAGCATCCTTCTAGCTTTTGCCATCGCCTTTTCTACCTGTTTAGCTACTTTAAGATCATCAGACACAACCACGCCTAGGTCCCACTCTTCTTTAGTGGACAAAAGTATTTCACCCCTACACTATATTGCTCCCTTGGATTGCTGCAGCCCAAAATGCATGACCTTACATTTTTTAACATTAAATCCCAGCTGCCAAATTCTAGACCATTCTTCAAGCTTAGCTAGATCCCTCCTCATGTTATCTACACCTTCCTGGGTGTCTACTCTATTGCAGATTTTGGTATCATCTGCAGAGAGGCAAATCTTACCCTACAGCCCTTCCGCTAATATCACTAACAAAGATGTTAAAAAGAATCTGACCAAGGACAGATCCCTGGGGCACACCACTGGTAACATCCTTCTCCTCAGAGTGAGCTCCATTTACTTGTACTCTTTGTCGCCTCCCACCCAACCAATTTATAACCCAAGCAGTAACTTTAGGGTCCATCCCTAGGGTGCTCGGTTTGTTTATAAGTTGCCTGTGAGGAACAGTGTCAAAGGCTTTACTGAAATCTAAATGCACCACATCTAGGGCTCTCCCTCAGTCCAACTCCCTGGTCACCCAGTCAAAGAAATCAATCAGATTTGTCTGACAAGACCTGCCTCTGGTGAATCCATGCTGCCTCGGATCCTGTAATCCGCTGGACTCCAGAAACCCCACTATTTTCTCTTTCAGCAGCGTTTCCAATAATTTACTCACCACTGAAGTTAAATTAACCGGCCTGTAGTTTTCAACCACATCCTTACTTCCACTTTTGTGTAAAGGCACCACATGAGCCTCTCTCTAGTCTTTTGGCACCACTCCCGACTCCAACGAGGCATTGAAAAGGTCAGTCAGTGGAGCTGCTAGAACGTTCCCAAGTTCCCTCAGTATTCTAGGGTATATCCATCCAGTCCCATCGCTTTGTCTACTTTAAGTTGAGCTAGTTTCTCACGAACACAGTCTTCTGAAAATTGTTCAAGATGTCCCTCGCTTCTGTTCCTGTTTGTGGGTGTTTTCTGAGGTCCTGCTCCTGGTACTTCATCTGTGAACACAGAACAGAAATATTTGTTAAGCAATTCCGCTTTATCCTTATCAGCTTCTACATATTCCTCCCCTGCACCGTTGAGTCTGACAATACCACTTTTGCCCTTCCCCTTCTCACTAATATATCTGAAAAATGTCTTATCTCCCCATTTTATTGCATTGGCTATTTCCTCCTCCTTTTGAATCTTTGCCTTCCTGACTACTTTGTTAGCTTCTCTAAGTTTTTTTCAAATACAGATGCCTGTCTTCCTCTCTCTGTGATCTCTTGTATTTCATGAAGGCCTCCCTCTTTTTCTTCACTTTTTCAGCTACTTCTTTCAAAAACCATAGCGGTCTCCTTTTCCTTTTCCTTTTATTTACCATTTTAACAAAAAGGTTGATTGCCCTTAAAATATCCCCTTTTAGTTTTGCCCACTGTTTTTCTACATCCCCCAGCTGTTCCCATCCCACTAACGACTCCCTGAGGTATTGGCCCATCTTGGAAAAGTTAGTCTTCCTAAAGTTTAAGATCCTCACCTTTGAATGGATTCTAATAGCCCTAGTCCTAATACTGAACCACACCATCTGGTGATCACTGGATGCAAAATGATCTCCCACTACATCAGAAACACTCTCACCATTGGTAAGCACCAAGTCCAGTATGGCCCCTTCACATGTGGGGTCTGTTACCAATTGCCTGAATAGATCTGCAACTAAAAAGCTGTTTGATTATTTTCATCTAATTTCCATGTATTTTGCTGTGCTGAAAACAAATAAAATATTGAAAAAACTCCTAGACGTCATGATTTGCCACAACATGCAAAATTGTCTTCAAATTTATCATTTTTTTTTCAAATTACTATTAATTAATTCAAATTACTATTAATTAATTCACATAGGTGCATTTAAGATATAAAATGCCAAAAAACCTTAAAGGGGTTGTCCGAGTTATGTAAAAGAAAATATAGCACTGTAAATCTGATGGTCAGCAATATATACATAAGCTAAGCAAGTTTTAAGTCCGTGCTTCTAATGGTAGAAGGGGTTAATCTTTCCTGAAGAATCCAGTGGGAGGAGACACAGGGCAGATAGCAGCAGCTCCGGTCAGTGCAGGGGGGCGTGGCCAGCACTGTGACATCTCGTGTACAGACACAGAGCTGCTCTCTCATGCATGCCACACTTGTGCACGAATCATCATCAGGTTCTTGGTTCTAGGCTGTTCACACTTTTTCATCGCAATTCGTGTTAGCTCGTCATTCTTCAACCGTTATGTTATGGCTCCGCAAAAGTGTATTAATTCGCCAGACAGTTTCTGTTTCATCTGTGGTGAATATACAGTGTTGAAGCAACAGCAGAATATTACAGACTTTGTGAAAAAAGTATACTTTGCATACTTTGGACTAAAAATTGGAGATCAAGATAAAGTCTGGGCGCCTCATAAAGTGTGCAAACGGTGTGTTGAGGACCTCCGAAACTGGTTCAAGGGTAAGAAAAAATCTTTCCGTTGTGGGATTCCTATGGTATGGTGAGAGCAAAAGAACCATAGTGACGACTGTTACTTTTGTTCATGCGATGTGAAAGGGTTTAATTCCAAATGGAAGCATTCCATTTCATACCCCAATCTTCACTCGGCAATTCGTCCCATCCCCCATGGCACAGATATACCAGTACCCAAGCCCCCTGCTACCTTGAAAGAGATACCTAGCTCCGATGAAGGTGCAGTCATACCTGAACCAGATGACGAATCAAGTTCTGACTTTGAAGATGATACAAGACCAAAATTATTTTCTCAGGAGGAGATGAATGATTTGGTAAGAGACTTGAATCTTCCCAAAGATGCTGCTGAGTTACTCGGATCAAGACTGAAAAGCAGGAATTTATTGTTGCCAGGAGTGTCATCTTCATGGTTCAGACATCGTGAAAAGGAGTTCGTTCCTTACTTCGCCCAGGAAGACAAGTTGGTTTATTGCATCGATGTCGAAGGTCTGATGGGTCAATTTAAAATCCAATATGATTCAGAGCAATGGCGTCTTTTTATAGATTCTTCAAAAAGAAGTCTCAAAGCAGTTTTACTCCACAACGGTTTTTACACTTCCATACCTGTAGGTCATTCCATACACTTGAAGGAAACCTACAAGAACTTGGAATTGGTTCTTCGTAAACTTAAATATGAAAACCATGGTTGGCAAGTGTGTGGGGACTTGAAGGTCTTGTGCATGCTGCTCGGGCAACAAGCTGGGTATACCAAATATCCTTGTTTTCTGTGTCTATGGGACAGTCGAGACCGACAAAATCACTGGACCAAGAAGAGTTGGCAGCCGAGGGTGCTAACAGTCGGCGAAAAAAATGTCCTCCGAGAAACTTTCGTACCTTCCCATAAAGTTCTTCTACCACCTCTCCACATAAAATTGGGATTGATGAAGCAATTCGTAAAATCACTTCCAAGAGATGGAGAATGCTTCAAATACTTGGTCACCAAGTTTCCAGGCCTGTCGGAGGCAAAATTGAAGGAAGGTGTGTTCGTCGGACCAGACATTAGAAGGCTTATAGTTGATCAAGAGTTTGCCAATACCATGACGGATCCTCAAAAAGAAGGGTGGATTGCATTTAAAGAAGTCGTACAGAAATTTTAGGCAATAACAAAGATCCTCACTACAAAAAGATCGTCGGACGAATGCTGAAAGCATTTCAAGCCTTATGTTGCCTGATGAGTTTGAAAGTGCATTTCCTCCAGTCCCACCTTGACTACTTTCCTGAAAATTTGGGAGCTGTGAGTGAGGAACAAGGTGAATGATTCCACCAAGACATTAAAGAGATGGAAAGGCGATACCAGGGAAAATGGAGCATTACAATAATGGCAGACTACTGTTGGATGCTTCAGAGAGACATTCCAGATGCTACTCACAAGCGTAAATGCACCAATAGGAGCCTCACAAGGAAGAAGAATCGAGTTTAGTGTGTGTAGGTGAGCTCATTTCAGTTCAAAAAAGGATTTTC
Source organism: Ichthyophis bannanicus (assembly GCA_033557465.1). Classification (NCBI taxonomy): domain Eukaryota; kingdom Metazoa; phylum Chordata; class Amphibia; order Gymnophiona; family Ichthyophiidae; genus Ichthyophis; species Ichthyophis bannanicus. The sequence continues at coordinate 233,051,519 of CM066038.1, read as the reverse complement.
ATGAAAATATTGTAATAAAACTTTCATTTTATACGTCTATTTCCATTTATTTTGAGGTTTTGCCTTATTTAACATAGTTACCTAAATTGTCAGGAAATGTGATGTCCTATGAAAAAATGGAGGTCATTTTCGGATTCAGCGCACCAAAAAACATAAAGATTATGTGGAATAACCAAAACAGCTCTCGAAAAAGATTTTACAAATTAGAAATATGCAAAGAATTTGAATTGGAAACCTCAAAAAGCCAGACTCTGAATACAGTATAACAATAAAGAAATAAAAACACAGATGCATTTCCTCATGTACCATACTGTGCAAAATACAAGGTTATCAAAGATCCACATTCTCCAAGCTGGCATTTCAATCACTTCTATCATCCGCCCGCTGTCAGCTCCTCTCACTCCCATGAGGTTCAGTTTACCTAGCAGCTGTTTCAAGCGTGCAGGAGGGAGATGAACTGGTGGCAAGCCGAAGGCCACCGGTGCCATGGCTGTTCTTTGCCCCCCCCCCCCCCACCAACCAGCTCAGGAGGTAGGGCTATAGCTGCTTTTCAGCCCTGCTGGCCATCTCATGAGGGAAGGGCAGGGTAGGGAAGGTGACGAGAAATAGCTCTTTGATGGGTGAAGAAAGCTCCCAGGTAGGTAAAAGCCCCCAGGTAAGTGATACATTAAATACCTTTATGGAAATGGGTAACAGGGGTAACATATGGAAAGCAGTGTGTACTATCGTTCTCAGTGTAGAGAATCCAAGATCTCCTTACTTCTAGATGATACTGCAGCAGGAATGTGCCAATCAACATCTGGCATATTGAAATCTCCTATCAGTAGCACTTCCCCTTTCCTAGCAATGCTGCGTATGTTTTCAATTAACTCTCTGTCCACCTCTTCCTCTTGTGAGGGAGGTCTGTATATCACACCAATGCAAATAGATTTCTCTTTCCCTCTTTCTAGTTTAACCCACAATGCCTCCTCTCTCCCTTTTAAGCTCTGTAATTCCAAAGCTTTAATAGTAGTTTTTACATATAGTGCCATTCCTCCTCCCCTTCTTCCTACCCTGTCCTTTCTGAATAAAGTATAGCCAGGTATAATAACATCCCAATCATGGTTTTCTGTGAACCATATTTCTGTAACTGCCACTAAATCCAAGTCAGCCACTCCCACCAAAGCTTCAACATCAGGGATCTTATTTCCCATGCTACGGGCATTTATACACACTGCTTTCCATATGTTACCCCTGTTACCCATTTCCATAAAGGTATTTAATGTATCACCTACCTGGGGGCTTTCACCTACCTGGGGGCATTCTTCACCCATCCCCCAACGAATCTAGTTTAAAGCCCTCTTCAGTAGATTAGCCAGTCTACTACCGAAGATGCGTTGACCTTTCTTGGATGCCATCTCTGCTCTGCAACCCTAGGAACAGCATCCCATGGTCTAGGAAACCAAAACGCTCTCGATGACACCATCCACGCAGCCATGCATTCATCTCCAGGATGCGAGCCTCTCTGCCTTGGCCTTTACCCTCAACAGGGATGACTGAAGAGACACCACCTGCGCACCTAACTGCTTCACACTCTGTCCCAGAGCCATGAAGTCACTTTTGATATGTTCCGAGGTATACCTGGCAGTATCATTTGTTCCAACATGGATTAGCAACATTGGGTAATAGACAGTGGATCCCTTTATAGCAAGAGAATAAAATCGTAGCAAACAAATATCATTTATACTTCAATAACTTGAAGAGGCTGACCTGCATGGAGTAGCAGGTACAATCCTAAACAGAGACATAGAGGGGGTGACTTGCACGAAGCGACAGTTACAATCATTCTAGCCACCTTACTGGGCAGACTAGATGGACTATACTGGTCTTTATCTGCCATCATATACTATGTTACTATGCATTTCTGTTCAGTGTATGATGACCAGAGACAATTGCCACAAATAGGAATCAAAGAGCTATTTCTCATCACCTTCCCTACCCTGCCCTTCCCTCATGAGATGGCCAGCAGGGCTGAAAAGCAGCTATAGCCCTACCTCCTGAGCTGGTTGGGGGGGGGGGGGGGAGGGGCAAAGAACAGCCATGGCACCGGTGGCCTTCGGCTTGCCACCAGTTCATCTCCCTCCTGCACGCTTGAAACAGCTGCTAGGTAAACTGAACCTCATGGGAGTGAGAGGAGCTGACAGCAGGCGGATGTTAGAAGTGATTGAAATGCCAGCTTGGAGAATGTGGATCTTTGATAACCTTGTATTTTGCACAGTACGGTACATGAGGAAATGCATCTGTGTTTTTATTTCTTTATTGTTATACTGTATTCAGAGTCTGGCTTCTTGAGGTTTCCAATTCAAATTCTTTGCATATTTCTAATTTGTAAACATTTATTCTATGCTTGTTGAGGGTCTGTCAGCATTCTGTGTGAGTGACACAGATGAGAGCTGTTAGTGTAGCTGGGTTTAAAAAAGGTTTGGACAAGTTCCTGTAGGAAAGGTCCATAAAAGAGGACCCAGGAAATCCACTGCTTACCCCGGGAAAAGCAATGTGGAATCTGTGTGCCTTTTGGATCCTGCCAGGTACTTGTGACCTGGATTGGCCACTGTTGGAAACAGGATACTGGGCTAGATGGACCTTGGTCTGACCCAGTATGGTATTTCTTATGTTCTTAAGTAGATATTCTGGTAGCATGTAACTTTTGAATAGAGCCTCTGTAGGAATCCTAATTGTTCTGTTTTCCTTTAGGAGATGTATTGGTGTTCTAGGGCTTAGTGTAATTTCATAGAAACATAGAAATATGATGGCAGAAAAAGATCATATGGTCTATCCAGTCTGCCCTTCCATACCAACTACTATAGTCTCTTTTTTAACTTTACAGATCTTCTGTGTTCGTCCCATGCTTTCTTGAATTCAGATACTGTCCTGGTCTCTACTACCTCCAGTGGGAGACTGTTGCTGTTTAAGTCTTGATATTTGTGCTGTTATAGTATAGCACAGGGGTCGGCAACCCGCGGCTCCGGAGCCGCATGCGGCTCTTTCTCACCTTTGCCGCGGCTCCGGAGCACACTGCCCGCCCGGTATTTATGGCGTTATGGGCTCCCTCCCTTCTTCTGCAGCCGCGGTTCCCTGCCTCTTAGGGAACCGCGGCTGTGCTTTTAAAATCATCTCGGAGCCCTTCCTGTCTTGACGGGCTCCGTGCAGCATTGTCCCGCCTCTAAAGGAAGTTGTTTACCACTTCCTTTGGAGGCGGGACAATGCTGCACGGAGCCCGTCAAGACAGGAAGGGCTCCGAGATGATTTTAAAAGCACAGCCACGGTTCCCTAAGAGGCAGAGAGCCGCGGCTGCAGAAGAAGGGAGGGAGCTGACAGGGAGGGAGCAGATATGGATGGATGGAGGGGGCTGACATGGAGGGAGGGAGCTGATATGGAGGGAGGGAGGGAGGGGAGGGGGGCTGACATGGAGGGAGGGAGCTGATATGGATGGAGGGAGGGGGGCTGACATGGAGGGAGGGAGCAGATATGGATGGATGGAGGGAGGGGGGCTGACATGGAGGGAGGGAGCAGATATGGATGGATGGAGGGAGGGGGGCTGACATGGAGGGAGGGGGGCTGACATGGCGGGTGGGAGCAGATATGGATGGATGGAGGGAGGGGGGCTGACATGGAGGGAGGGAGCTGATATGGATGGATGGAGGGAGGGGGGCTGACATGGAGGGAGGGAGCTGATATGGATGGAGGGAGGGGGGCTGACATGGAGGGAGGGAGCAGATATGGATGGATGGAGGGAGGGGGGCTGACATGGAGGGAGGGAGCAGATATGGATGGATGGAGGGAGGGGGGCTGACATGGAGGGAGGGAGCAGATATGGATGGATGGAGGGAGGGGGGCTGACATGGAGGGAGGGGGGCTGACATGGAGGGAGGGAGCAGATATGGATGGATGGAGGGAGGGGGGCTGACATGGAGGGAGGGGGCTGACATGGAGGGAGGGAGCAGATATGGATGGATGGAGGGAGGGGGGCTGACATGGAGGGAGGGGCTGACATGGAGGGAGGGAGCAGATATGGATGGAGGGAGGGAGGGAGGGAGGGGGGCTGACATGGAGGGAGGGAGCAGATATGGAGGGAGGGAGCTGATATGGATGGATGGAGGGAGGGGGGCTGACATGGAGGGATGGAGTCTGCACACAAGTAGCCAGTCGGGATCACATGTAGGGAGGGAGCAGATATGGATGGATGGAGGGCGGGGGGCTGACATGGAGGGAGGGAGCAGATATGGATGGATGGAGGGAGGGGGGCTGACATGGAGGGAGGGGGGCTGACATGGAGGGAGGGAGCAGATATGGATGGATGGAGGGAGGGGGGCTGACATGGAGGGAGGGAGCTGATATGGATGGCTGGTGGGTGGGGCTGACATGGAGGGAGGGGCTGACATGGAGGGAGGGAGCAGATATGGATGGAGGGAGGGAGGGAGGGAGGGGGGCTGACATGGAGGGAGGGAGCTGATATGGAGGGAGGGGGGCTGACATGGTGGGAGGGAGCAGATATGGAGGGAGGGAGCTGATATGGATGGATGGAGGGAGGGGGGCTGACATGGAGGGATGGAGGGGGCTGGCATGGAGGGAGGGGGGCTGACATGGAGGGAGGGAGCTGATATGGATGGATGGAGGGAGGGGGCTGACATGGAGGGAGGGAGCTGATATGGATGGAGGGAGGGGGGCTGACATGGAGGGAGGGAGCTGATATGGATGGAGGGAGGGGGGCTGACATGGAGGGATGGAGGGGGCTGACATGGAGGGAGGGAGCTGATATGGATGGAGGGAGGGAGGGGGCTGACATGGAGGGATGGAGCACTGGTAATGGGGTTGAGGGGACGAGCACTGGAAATGAGCTGATTAGGGGAGGCTAGGACTGGTAATGAGCTGATGGGGGGGGGTAGGACTGGTATTGGGCTGATTAGGGGAGGCTAGCACTGGTAATGGGGTTGAGGGGGGATTAGCACTGGAAGGTACTGGGAGTGAGGACTGGAAAGGGGCTGATATTGGGGAGGGTTACTGGGACTGGAAATAGGCTGATGGAAAGAAGTGAAGAAAACGAAAGAAGAGATAAGAAATGGCAGATGGACCATAGACCACAGAAAGAGAGCTAAGAGAAGACAGGAAAGCAGAAGCCTCAGATCGGGACCAGCATGATCAAAGAATAAATTGGTCAGACAACAAAGGTAGAAAAAATAATTTTATTTCATATTAGTGATTTGACTACAAAATCATCATAATTTTGAAATCAAATATTGTTACTTGTTGTTGTGATATTTTCTGGCGTTTTTTTTTTTGGTGTGTGAAGGAAGAGGGGTAGTCTTATACGGCGAGTATAGGCCAAACACCTATATTTTAACAGGAAAAGTAGGGGGTCGTATATAGCATTAAGGTAAGAAACAATATATGCAGTGTTAGATTTGTTTTAAATGTCGCAATGGTTTTGCGGCTCCCAGTTTTTTTTTTCCCTTCGGAAACGGGTCCAAGTGGCTCTTTACGTCTTAAAGGTTGCAGACCCCTGGTATAGCACCTTTGCTATATAGATTCTGAGTAACCTTTTGGCAGGATTTTATGCTGCTTCACAGACTGCCTGGTAGTCAAGGATGTTTATGTCGCCGTTACTGAGGTGAATACAAAATTTGAATTTGTCTTTGCATCATGAGTTGAAGGGGGAAGCTCCTTGTTCTTCTTTGCACCCATTTTTGGGAGTTTTTGTGGATACAGGATGTTTATTTATGTATATATTTAAAAAATATTATATGATGCCCCCTCTGAACTAAATGGCAATACAAGCAATTACAATAATAACAACATGCATTATTACAAAAAAAGAAACCAAATGAACTTAAAAATAAAACCTATTGCTATCAGAAAGAAAGGACCTCTCCAATATCCATCACTCCAGAGAGACTAGAAAGGCTCTGAACTTCTTTCTAGGCACAAGCAGATTAAATTAATTGTACATTTTAAACAGAAGGCTATTCTATAACTTTGGGGCAGCCACTGAAAACATTCAAGCCCTTCAGTAAACTTTCCTAACTTCTATAATCTTGAGAATTAAATAACAAATACCAGTGGTTGAACAAAGGGGTATTTTTGTAACTTTATTTAACAGTAAACAGAGGGTACAAAGAACATTCTAAAAAGTATAAAGATACAGGTTAACTGGCCTAAAGAAAATCTAAAGAATCAGTATTTGCATAATCCCACTATAGATCAGAAAATATATTCGAAGCTCATCCTCACTTGGGACAGTAACATTAGATTTTAACCAAAATTAAATCTATATACTAAACCCCCAAACATAAAGGCACACTGTTAAGTTGGGGGGGGGGGGGAGGCAGTTACGCACTAACAGTAACCAGAACATCAAAATTCAACCAACAAAAAAAAAAAGGAGGAGAGGGAGTGAGAGTTATCACTGAAATTTAAGACAGAAAAGCAAGTAATATCGACAATGGTCCCCACACCCCTTCACATTTATGCTTTTCTTTAACAATATAGGTCAAATGTTCTATGTGAGTCACTTCCGCTACCTGAAAGCACCAGTCATTGAGGGACGGAATGATCTTCCATCCAGTAGGTCACAATTGTAGATCTTGCAGCCAACAACATTTGGGAAGGAAGCTTTTACTATAGAACAAAATCTCATACTGCCCCAATAGCCCAAAAGAGCCAACTCTGGGGATGGAGCAATCAACTTTTTAGTAGCCCTCATAATGCATCAAAAAACCCTCTTCCAAAAAGTCTGTATTGCTGAGCAAGTCCACTATATAAGTAAGAAACTACCCCACTGCATATACTGACAACACCACAAGGGACTCACCAAATGATCAATCTAGCAGAAGGATAGCAATTATATGTTTGGTGTAACAACCTGGAAATAAGATCTTTCCGTCATCTACATTTTGAAATGCTATGAACACTCTCCCAAATAACAGCCCAATCCTCTTCCTCAAGTGAAGTCATAAGATCTCAATTACACTTATCTTTCAAGGAACCCATAAAAGAATTGCACAAGCACATATTCAAGATATATATCATTATTAGAAAAGGTTCAGAGAAGAGCCATCAAAATGGTAAAGGGGATAGAAGGATACCCCTATGAAGAAAGGCTAAAAACGTTAGGGCTCTTTAACCTGGAAAAGAGACGGCTGAGGGGAGATATGATAGAGGTCTATAAATTAATGAACGGAGTGGAACGGGTAAACGTAGATCGATTGTTTACGTTATCAGAATATAGAAAGACTAGGGGACATGCAATGAAGCTACAGGGTAAACTATTTAAGACAAATAAGAGAAAATATTTTTTTACTCAACGTGTAATCAAACTCTGGAATTTGTTACCTGAGGATGTAGTAAAGGCTGTTAGTGTAGCTGGTTTTTAAAAAGGTTTGGACAAGTTCCTGGACGAAAGGTCCATAAACCATTATTAAAAAGGGACCCAGGATATCAATGCTTGACCCAATACAAGCATTGTGGAACCTGTGTCTTCTGCGGAAACTGCTAGGTACATATGACCTAGATTGGCCACTATTGGAAACAGGATACTGGGCTTGATGGACCTTGGTCTGACCCAGTATGGCATATCTTATGTTCTTAAGATACCTCAATATAGCACTGAAATCATATGCAGATTAGGATTTTTACTATAAAGAACACTTTCAATCTGGTTCACTCACCAAGAGCACCGCCCCTGAGCCTTCATCTTTGTTAATGCTATACATATACTATCATAGTACACATCAGAAATGGTATTTTATATTTGCACACCAGCTCCCCAAAGGATTTGGCTTGCAACAGGTACCAGACCTGCCCATCAATTTTCAAGCTACAGTCATATTATCTATGCAGTCTAACAAAAAAGGAATAAAAAGTAAACCAGAATTTTTACAAAGGACTGCAGTAGTGGACAGTGCCTCAGTCCCTATACCCAGATAAGAGCCAAGATCCAGATCTTAAGTGTATGGGCTATTATCCACTTTCTGATGATGTAATGAATGGGTTTGATTAAGAATGAGTAGGAGACCAAGACTTCCCCCTTCAACACCGTCCTTCATGGAAAACCAGTTGGTTGCCCCAGCAGAAATTAGCCATTCTCACTACTATCAGTCTAGCAACTCAATCATAAAACTGAAGATTAGGTAGCAACACCCTGCCATCAAATCAAAATAACCTTAAGTCCTTAACCTGACTCTGAGCAGCCTTTTGTCTCATATAAAACTAGACAGCCTCCTCTGCAGCTCTTGAAAACACTGGTCAACATTGAAATCATTGCTGACTTTAAAAGGCCCTAATCTGTAGTATCTTGGTGAGCTGAACACGAATATAACATTAAAAAAAAATTATTGGCTCTCGTTTTGAAGATATTGCATATAGTTCATTTTTGACGTTTCACTGTGTAAATTTATCCAGTAGGACATCAACAACATCCAAAATAAGCCTTGAATGATGTAATATTGCATCACATTGCATAATACCAGCATGCACACATCATCCAGAGTTGATTGTATCATTTTCTGATGCAATGCAATACTACTGCCAGACGGCTGCTGAAGCCATCTGACTTCAGCAGTGTATTATACGCAGTCGGAAAGGTTGAGCATTTAAAATATTTCAGACTGTGTGCGAGACAGTTTAAGCTACTGTTACATGTAACTTTTATTAATCATTTGGGTGGGAGGAGTGGGAGGAGTGGTCTAGTGGTTAGGACAAGGTACTTCGGGCCGGGGGTTCAAGTCCCACCTGGGGACAGCAATCTCAGGCCGTAGGGACTGGGTTTCTAGTCCTATAGGCACTCCTTGTGGTCTTGGGCAAGCCACTTAACCATCCACTGCCCATGTTCCCTGTAAGTATCAGCGTATGTGTCTCATATCCCCTCGTGTTAAATGTATCCCCCAATTGACCGCTTTGACCCGGTGAAAAGCGGGATATAAATACAGCTAAATAAATAAATAAATTTACTTTTAGCCATTTAGGTACAATACAGAACAGTAATGCCGCAAAAGTGCGTTAATACCGTTGACAATTTCTGCTACATTTGTGGGGAAGTGACATTTGCCAACCAGAAGAAAAGTATCATTTCTCAACTGAAGAAGGCATATCATCTTTACTTCGGATGCAAGATTGGTGAACAAGACAAGCCTTGGGCCCCGCATATATGCTGCACTACATGTACAACACAGCTTTCACAGTGGTTGAATTGCAAAAGACCATCAATGCCGTTTGCAATCCCCATGGTGTGGAGAGAGCCAAGCAACCACATAAATGACTGTTACTTCTGCTTGGTTCCTCCTCTTTCCAGCGGAATAACGAAGCAAAAGAAGTCGAGCATAGTCTACCCAAACATTCTGTCTGCATTGAGACCAGCTCCACATGGTGAGGGACTTCCTATTCTCTTGATTCATCTGATGAGGACAAGGGTGAGCCGACCTATTCTTCTCCTGGTTCGTCAGCATGCAGTGACCCAGATTTTCACTGGGATGCATTATCAACTCCACACAGAATAACACAGGAAGAACTAAATGACCTGGTTCGTGATTTGGACTTATCCAAGAACAAGGCAGAATTGCTAGGATCAAGACTCCAATAATGGAATCTTCTAGAAGAAGATGTCAACATTACTCCATATCAAAAGCACCACCAGCAGTTGGAGCCTTTCTTCAGAAAGGAAAGTAATCTGGTATTCTGTTCCGATATTGAAAGCCTCATGAATGCCTTAAAAATCACTCATGACCCACAAGACTGGAGACTATTTATAGACTCTTTGAAACTGAGTCTGAAGTCTGTGCTTTTGAACAATGGAAACCGTCTTCCATCTATTCCAATAGCGCATGCCATCCACATGAAAGAGACATACGATAATTTAAAGCATCTACTGACTTCCATTAACTATAACAAGTACAGCTGGCACCTCTGTGGTGACTTGAAGGTAGTTGCCCTTTTAATGGGACTGCAGCAGGGTTATATAAAATGCATGTGTTTCTTATGTGAGTGGGATAGCCGAGCAAGGGATTGGTACTACTTGTGGAAGGAATGGAATCGCAGACAAAATGTAACAGTTGGAGAGAAGAATATCCAGCACCCAGCTCTGGTTGAGGCTCACAAAATCCTGCTACCACCCCTTCACATCAAACTAGGTTTGATGAAAAACTTTGTGAAAGCCATGGACCACACTTCACCAGCTTTCCGAAACCTGCATGAAAAATTCCCTCGACTCAGCAAAGCAAAGATTAAAGAGGGAGTTTTTGTGGGTCCTCAGATTCGAGAGCTCTTCAAAGATGACCAGTTCAACAACTTGCTGCAGGGTGATGCGAAACAAGCATGGAATGCTTTTCGCCTAGTGTCAACAAACTTTCTTGGGAATGTTAGGGCAGAAAACTACAAGGAACTAGTAGAAGACATGCTGATGCAGTATCAGAAACTTGGCTGCAATATGTCTCTAAAGATCCATTTCTTTGATTCCCATCTCGATTTCTTTCCTGACAACTGTGGTATGGTTAGTGATGAACAGGGTGAACATTTTCACCAGGATATTGCAACGATGGAGCGAAGATACCAGGGAAAATGGTCCACTACAATGCTGGCTGACTACTGCTGGACACTCCCCAGAGAAGCTCCCGACAAGAGACAGGCGAAAAAATCTAAGAAGTAGTCTATGACTTGGTTTTTTACAGGTATTAACCGAAGGCCTATTATATTTGCTATTGACATGCATTTCGTGATGTAAACATTAATTCTTGTAGATTACAAAAAAACTAGAGCCAGCTTTGCAATTTCACTGTCATATTCGTGTTCAGCATATAAAAATTGATAAGAAATGACTATTTTTATTTCAGTAACATGACTTTTGTAAAAATTTGTTGACCAGTGAAATCTGATATTGAATCCCATGTGGTGTGTGCTGAAATAAATAAAGCACTGAGGTAATATAGTCATCTTAAGTACAATCACCCATCCGAACCATGCTAGAAGATGATGCCCCAAGGAATCTAAGTCCTGTCTAATCTTACTTAAAATAGAGGGATAACTAACAGCATATAAGTCCCAGAGGCGATGTGGAATGGAAATTCCCAAGTATTTCAGACTATTTGTTTGTAATTTAAACCCTGACAGAGAAGCAGGAATAGGTCATTTAGGGCCAATGGGAACAACTCAGATTAGAACAATTGTTTTATACCCTGAAACTATGCATATCAGTAGGAATGATTGAGAGCGATAGAGTGAGATCTCAGGACGTATTAGAAACAGGAGAATTTTATCAATATACAAAGATACTTTGTGACAGTATTTCCCAATCAGGAACCTCTTAATGGATCTGATTGCCATATCAACTGCTTAAGGAAAGGGGGGGTGGGGCTGGTGACAACCCTTCTATATACCTTTAGAAATGGAAAAATAGAGAAAAACCCGTTTGCTAGTAACTGGACTTTAGGATGAAAGTAAAGAGAACACACCCAGGTTTGCAAATCCTAGGGAAAATTGAATTGCTCAAGCACCAGAAATCGAAAGGGCCATGAGACCCAATCAAAGGCTTTCTCCACATCTAGGGCCACCACTAGACCAGAGGTACCACTATATTCTGCCCAGTTCATAATATTAAATAACCTCCTGGTACTGGCCGTGGAAGCCCTCCTCTTAACAAAACCTGTCTGGTCTCCATGGACCAGAACTGGCATCAACTTCTTTAATCGTAGCTGTATAATCTTAGCCAATATCTTCATATCTATATTAATTGATAAGATAGGGTAGTATGCCCCACACTCTGCGTAATCTTTGCTGGGTTTAGGAATTAGTCTTAAGCACTTCCAGAGAGCATACTTTCCCAGAAGACTAAAAGCCTATCTTTTCATGCAGCACTTCGATAACAAGACCTAACACAATACCCTTCATGATTTTACTATGTGTTATTATAACCCTCCAATCCTTTGCCCTTTCCTATCCTCATCACATGTTAAAGTTAAAAAGTTAAATGTTATGTGTTAGTTGCAATTGTGTTCAATAAAGCTATGTTAAGCTTATGATTGTTCCATATGTAAAATGCTTGGTCTTTCAGATATGGCGGTATATAAAAATAGCTAAATAAATAATAGAAGGCAGTGCAATTTTCAGCATATTAAACAAGGCCACCACCATCGATGACAGCTTGGGTAAGAAGTTTTTGTTTGTTTGTTTTTTTATTTTATTTTTATTGAATTATACAAATTATACATACAACAACAATATGCATATCAATGAAATAGGGATGACATGAAAAATAATCTCAATAATCTTACACAAGAAAATTATCAAGCAGGAAACTATTAAATTAAATTACAGCATCCCTCCACTGAGCCCAGAAAACAGGACAACCAAGAGGCTACAGGAAATAACATTGTTAAGTCCCATCAAAGCAACCAAGCATGATAGAACATCTAACAATATAATAACAAGAAAAAAGAACAAAATACAAGCAGTTTAAGACTTAAGCGTCAGCCGATGCAGGTAAACCCCCAGCTCCAACCTCTTCCCTCCCAGGGTAAGAAGTTTTTAAACCATTCTATTTAGTACCCATCTGGGCATTGGCCTTATAATGGCCCACTGCACCTCAATTTCCAAAACAGGTCCTGCAAGATCGACACTACTCCTTTGTCAAAGTTGGAAGCTTAATATGATCAAGGAATGTTGTGATACAAAATGATGAACAAGCCTCACCCACCAAGTGCAGCTTTTGAAAGTAACTTTTAAAGGCTTCAACAATTTCTGTAGTATACCAAGTTCAGATATTATTACCCCTGGCAGACTGTCAAAAACCTGTGAACAGCCCTCCACTGTGATTTGAGTTCCATGTAGATCTTGTAATGTAACTCAGATCACATTGCAGGGATTGAAGAACTCTCCTTGCCAGCTAATTTGGTCATCTTGCCCTAACATTATAAAAGTAAACTGCAAAAATATTGAAGTCAGTGAGAGCACTGTTAAGCACGCTGCAAGGATCCCCGAGGTGCAAGGGTTTACAGTTGAACTGTCTTATAATATGTTCTCTGATCTTTTGTGAGGGCAAAGGGGTGACAGTACAAACAAGGCATCGAAAATCTAAACTTGTTACTTGGAGGTAGAAAGAACTGGAGGAGGATCAAAGAGATCATGGGAGGAGGGGGTAGGAAAGATCCCTGAAGAGGATGCGGTGAGAGCGAAATCAGTATTTTTCACTGGGAGATGGGAACATCAATTTCAGTTTTCACACAGGCATCTGTAAGTCTACAGCTGACTCTGGTGTCATTACACAGTCCTTGCCACAAAGCCACTGGGCTGGCCTGTGACCTTTTCAATACAAAACGATCTGCAATATTGGTGCAATCAGGAAATGGACATTTTAAAAGCATAAGCAGTAAGAAAGTCATTGTTGCCAGAAAATAAATATAGTACTTTTGCTTGGGTTAAATGTCAGTTGTAAGAAACTGCAAAGCATCCTCTCTTTTTATAGAACCACTCATCCTTCCTCTAGTGAAATTGCCTCTAAAACACTCTAAGTCGGGGAAAGATTGTGACAGCAGAAGATATTAAAGTGCATGAACACATATGGGACATGTACTTCTTTTCTACCATGAACAGTGCTCATTTTAAAGAAAATAAATGAAATAAGCACACACTATGAGCAAATATAATGCTTGGGTTTTTACAATTGCAGTTAGGCGTAGGTTATGCATTGCAAAGTGCTTGATTTAAAATGTTAAAATATTTGCAGGGGTTTTCTGAAGTAAGGAGAGTCCATCAAAGTGAAATGACTCATATGAATGCTAAATTCAAACCAGATGGGCACCAACATTAACTGCAAAAAATCAGATATTTAGAGGTCAGCACAGGTCTTCATAAAAATGAAGACCTTGTCTGAGTCACTGAAAAATGAACTTAATGATAAAAAAAAGGAAACAAGGGAAATATTAGAGGCTTTTTTTAAAATTATACAAGTCACTGCCACTTAGAAGAGCTAGTAATTACAAAACTTCATGTTGCAACTTTGATCTGAAAGAATTCAATGTGGAGTTCTTAAAACCTGAGGTAAACAGGATGCTTTCTTGTCTCTTCAATTGCAAGAGCAAGGGATCCATTAGTTCAGCTGTACACAACTTTGACATTCTGGAAGAACCCCCATGCTTCCTACCAAGGAGTAGATTTATGTGGTACAGAAATCTTATAGCTCTATGGCTTAGAGCCAACTTCAGGTATTTCTTTGAAATGGACCGCAGAGGAAAACTCTCATTCTTGTGCTTATAGGTCAAGATTCATTCTGCTTTACATGTCTTCCACTTTTCTGTTTAAAACTGAATGATTATTATTTTCACATTATTCCTTACTATTTGCAGACTGCAACAAGTATTAATTTTAAACCTTTCTATCCTAGTACTTTTATATAAATAGGAACATGTACTGTGAGTATTCAATTACTTTTTTTTAAATTTATGGTTAAATTCCAAATAGGTTTAACATTGACCATTGGACCTGCATATGGTATAACAAACAAAGAGTAAAACTAAAATATTTTTGAGTTCAAATTTATATCTAAAAAAGTTACTGTTCCGGAAATGTGCAAGATGGAACAAAATAGGAGTGAATGAGTTGATCTGTTTAAAATATTCCATTAACAATAAACTGCATGTAAGATACCTATTGTCTCTTATTAAGATTGTTTTGACTGCATGTCTAAATCATTAGTGACTTATATGGAGAAATTTCTGTATTTGCTTTCAATGGCATGATGATGGAATTTGTTTGAAGCCTGTGAACCACTCTTAATTTGAAGTAAAGAACCTTGAGACTAAGTGGTGGGGGCAAATACAGTGACAGAATTCAAAATGGCATGGGACAGACACAGTGGATACCTTTACAGCAACAGGATAAAATCAAAATAAACATAACTATCTAATTTCTCAACAAATACGGGTGTCCTACACGGAGCAGTGGGTTCACCCCTAAACAAAGACATAGGGAGGGGTGGCCTGCACGGAGCGGTAGGTGCATCTACTCTTGCCATCTTACTGGGCAGACTAGATGGACCATAATGGTCTTTATCTGCCGTCATTTACTATGTTACTATGATGCATGTTTACTAAAATGTGATGATGGTTACCATGCACTTACCATGGGCAATTACTAAACTGTTACAACATACTAAAACAGCCAGCATGTCAAAAATCCCATGCCAAATGCTTAGGATGTAACGGGGTGGGAAATGGGCAGATTAGGGGAGGAGAGTACATGCTGACTGCACATTGCGGTTAGCATAGAGTTCTTAATGCGTGCTATAGTCAATGTTGTAGTTAGCATGGGTGCATTTAACCCCACCTCAATGGTGCCTAATTAACGGATGCATGTTAATTATTAATGCTGCTGTGTATTAGGGAACAGTTCAGTGCAATAACTGCTGGGAACACGCTAAGCATGCCCCCCAAGTTAGCATGAAACTATTTCAGTTACTGGCACATTAGGTTTTGCTCCAAACACAAGTTAAGTGCAAGATCGTATCACTTTTCAGTAAACACACCCCTATGTATAAACTGTTTTTTACATAGCAGAAGTTCAAACTGTGATGTCCTCATCAGTAGGGCTTTGAAACGTTTCTACCAACTCCTACAGAAAAGAGCCCACAAATCCATTTCAAGTCCTTGGGAGTTATTGGGCTTCATGCTTAATTTAGATAATGTACTATTTGGATAATAAATTGTGGTGTGATTTTATAATGTAACTATTTTATTTATTTAAAAGGTTACATACCACAAACTCTGAAGACATCATTCAATGTGGTTCACAGTAAAAACAAAAATGTTGCTCATCAGTTACAAGTGTTTTCTGTAGACAGAAGAAATGATAAGGCACACAAGTGGGTGACACTATCCGACACTGCAACAAAAGAAGTGTAAAATTCTGAGCATATGCGGCCCTTCCTGTGTGCAATAGTCCTCTCGATTGGTTACAAAGCTTTAGGAAAATGCAACTCTCGGTGAGGTAGGAGGGATTGTGTGCCTTATCAATCGTGCTGTCTATGGAAAACATCTGTCACAGCTGAGCAACATTGCTTTTTTCGTTGACAAGCAGGATTGAGTTAGATGCTCAAGTGGGTGAATCCCGTTTTCACGGCTGCTCTTATTGTTTGTCATGCGAATGAGTCTGGAAAGCAAATGCATGCAAAACACCTGAAATAGAATAACGCAGCTTGCGTTGATCACTACAAGCCATATTATTCTTGGAAAAGTAACGTCATCTCAAAGCTGGTATAATTTTTCCCTTCTGGAAGCATCAGGCTGTTGAGATGAGAACCCCAGCCCAGATGTTGCCATGGAGCAAAAGGGACTTCTAGTGCCAGACTGAATCTGAGAATCCACATCTGTAAGGTGAGGCATAGTTGAGCTGAGAGATAAATGATCAAGGGTAGAGGTTGAGAGCATTGATTCAAAATGAATTTCAGATTCCACTGTGATTGTCATATTTTTAGTTGAGCTAATGGAACATCAGCTGTGATCCAGCATTTGTAGGCATACTTTCGCTGAGACCTTGGGTGCCAATTGAATGCCATACACATGGGAAATGATCGTCTGAATTCTGTCTTCCAGAATGAAAGTTATTGATTGAAGAGTGTCCAAAATCACCCCTATAAAATAATGATACTGGCTGGAGAGAGGATGGATTTCTGAAACTTAATGAGAAAACCCAGAGATTGAAAAAGAGCAATATATTGTACAGGAACAACAGATCTTAATGCTAAGTTGAAGCTACTAATAACCAATTGTCCAAGTAAGTGAAGACTAAGAGGGTCATTTTAGAAGCTCTATTCATGATTTGGACATCTGAAAATGGGCATTCAGACATGCAGATCACAAAGATGTCCCTGAAGATACATGTGTAGATACAATAACATTCAAATAAGCTGTGAGGGTGCCTGAGGACATGGAAGATGATACACATGCACACATGATTTCCAACCAATGCTACATGTCTGCTATTGCCATCATGGACATCCATGGCTCTACATGGTCCAGAGCACAAACATTATTTGTGAAGATGTTCATTTCAACAATATAACAGTGTAATGAAGACGGAAATGCATGTTCACTCCATCAAAGCTATCCGCAGTATATACGACACACATTTCTCCAGGCACCCATGCAGCAACACATCCCCATCTACAAAATGGCAGACTGGGACGAGAGTCACGGCCATCTTTTGTGATAGGGCAGCATGCATCTATGTCCCCTATTCTGTGGATGCGCATATATAATACTTCATGTTTCTAAAATGTGGAGAATTCCTACACGCAGTTAGTCTATAACTCTATGTATCCCCGGTTATTTCTCTTATGCAGCAGACATGTGTATCTTTCAGGGTGGAGAAAGACTGATTTTAGAAGGTTCCAACATGTGACCACTTTCTTGGCTGCCCTTCCTATTGCATGTTGGACGTTTTGACTTGGACATCCCATTTTGCAGCCAGACATCTTTCTAAAATGTGTCTTCACAGGTCCCTGTCTCTGGAAATGTACTGCTGCTGTCAAAGGGCATTTTGAGAACACCATCAATATGAATAAGAATCTGAATGGAGTATTTTGTATTTGTAATGATTTGATTTAAGTATTTCTTGTATCACAGGTGTATTGGGATGTCAGTGTAGACATATTTGAGATCTAGAATGCACATCTAGTCTCCTTTGTTGAGCAGAGGAAGAAAGGCGGGTATTGTAGTAATTTTGAACTTCTTCTTGAGCAAAAAATGTTGACAGCCCTGAGATCCTGGATTGGGAACAATCCTCTAGTCTTTTTAGAATTAGGAACTATCTGTAATAAAATCCCTGATACATCTCTTGTGAGGCAACAGGTTCTGTGGCATGATCCTGGAACAGGAGATGAACTTCTTGTAAGAAACCCAGGTGAACTGCAGATGGTTTGGTCCAAGCTAAAGGATGATCTGGTGGATGGTTGAGAAATCTGAGATGGCAGCCTTGATGTATGATAGACGGGACCCAGGCTTCCAGACCAGAAGCAAAATGGAGCCCATCCTCCCATAGGCAAAGCAGGGTATATATTGTGGCGCTCACATCCCTACCAGGCAGTTGCCTCGTAGGGACGGGAGACCATCTTGTATTCCTTTTCCAAAGGGTTGTAGTTGTGTAGTCAGAAATGAACCAAGTGGATGTTTCAAAGCGCACAAGAATTTTTATTAGCTTCCTTTAGGTAAGATGGTAACAATCTTCAAAGCAACTTTACCCTCAGGACAAAGAAACAAAGGATAATCTTCTCCAAATAAAGCAAATATCAAAACAGTGTTTCCGTGGAAATTATTTACAATGGCTTTCCTTTTCTTTCCCTTTAAGATGCTTCTTACTTCAGCAATAATAAAGGCACATGTATTTACAACTTACAAACAAAGCCAGTAGGGGTGCTAGCTCCTTCTTTGCTGTTTTGAGTTAAACAGTTCTCTGCTGTCTAGCCCCACCTTGGTTGCACTAGCCACTTCTTTAGGAAAGAACCTTAATGCTTCAATATAAGACTCATTCTCTCCTTTACTTCAGGCTTTCAGCTATAACAAAGTTGTAACAGCTTTCTTAATTTCTTTCTGCTATTTGGCTTCCACTAATTAGCATCAATACAAACTGCACAGTCCATCTCAGAACAAGAAGAACCCATGTCAGTTCCTCTACCATCCACCTCCATACTTTCTTCTGAGCTGCATATTGGTAAAGCTTGGAAACGTTCAGGCACTTTTTCCTTTAAGTCATTTAAAAGCTCAAATAGCCTATTCCACTGCACTGCCCCTCCTTCTCTTGGCAGAACTTCAACAGGCTTCTCCTGTTCAACTTTTCTTGAAAACCCCTTCTTTCTAATCTGGGTTTTCCCAGGTACAAATCCCTCTTCAGAATCAGAGCAAGAGATACAAGCCTTAGGCTTCACTGCTTTCTTTCTCCTACCTTGGAGTTTTACTGCAGGACTTCCATATCTGGGGCTTCTGTTGGCCGTAGCTATCTCTGCCTCAGAGCCAGTTAGGGAATCAGGGTAAGATTTCCTCTCCACTTCCTGGGGCTTCTTCTGCCTGAAGACACACCCTTCACCCGAGGAGTCTAGGCTCTCTTGCCTTAGCTTTTCCAATGCCAGCCTTCTCTTTCTCTCTCTCTCTTGCCAGTATACTTGGTCCTCTCCCTGGAACCTTCTCTGTAGCTCTCTTGGCTGCAGTCCTGGCTGCTCTTGCTCTCCTTGCACTTGTCCTTGTTCCTGTTCCTGTTTCTCCTTCCATCTCTCTCTCTGTTTGTTTGCTCAAACTTAAACGTGGAGCAGGGCACCTCCCCTTCTGACTCCACCCCCATGTACCTCCTACTCTTACTTAGGGTTGCCATGGAGTCTGGGTGTGGCTTTAGCCTAGCTCTACCCTCGTGGTTTCTCTCACTGCTTTTACTAGGGTGTATGTGTTCTGGTGCACCCATCCCCCCGCAAAGAAGAAAAAGTTTCTTTTCCCTTTATTTCTTCATGCTGGACTGCACTCTCCTTACCACAATATTCTTCAGGGAAGGAAATGACTGTTGACAGTCAAGAAATGGCTGCTGCTTCTGCTGAGCAGCAGTGGCTTCTTTAGGTTGACATCTTTCTCTTTAGTGAGGATTGGTAGGAACAGGCCTTTGAGTTTGTGGTAGTAATAATATCTGTGATAGTAATAACCTTTCCTATATCAATTAAAAGAGATTTGTCTTGATGAAGAGGTAGATGAGGGCTGGACAGCTGAGAGAAGCTGTAGCGTAGTACAATTACCTTTGATCATGTTGACTGTTTCACCTTTTCTCCAAAACATGAATCCCTTATACAAGGGACATCTGCTAACTTCGAATAGACATCTTCATAAAAAATAGAAGTTCATAACAAGGCGAAATGTCAAGTTGCAAGGACAAAGGCAAATATTCTCTATGAAGTTTCAAAACTGTCATTAGGCCAATCTACTGAGATAATTATTGCACTTACCTGCTTCAATCAATTACTCAGATTTTTTTTTAGAGCAGGAGCAAAACTTGCATCTTTTGAAAGATAGTATTAGGCAATGTACAACTAGGCAGCAATGCAAGCATAAAGCATGGCTGCTTGATGGACCATCTTGGGAAGAAAGTCTTCCATCTGAGGCTCTTTGGCTAAAGGGGTGTTAGAGAAATTCCTGATTTATCTTCACTTTCCTCATAGCTACACCACAACTACTACAGAGTGTGATAGCTGCACTTTATTAAAAACCCCAGGAAGGATGGACCTTATACTTAAAGTCCAATTTCTTTGAAACTGGCTAAATTGTAAGTGGAGTTTTCCTTATATTGCTGCTGTTCTTTAAGCAGACTGTGGCCAATGACTGTCATAATGGTTTTTGGGGCTTCTATATTTCAATAATCCAAAAATATCACAGTGGGGTTCCAATTCTTGTTGTAGCAGAAAAGGAACTTCTTCTGACATCTTGTGGACAAACTTTGGATAAGAAATGTCCTCTTAACCCGTTTTGGACAGCTCGCATATTCTTCCTCTGTTCTGGATGATTTATTAGATTTGTTACACTCAAACAACTATGAAATACCGGCAATAATAAAATAATATTAAAACTTTGCAGAAAATAGAAGTTTCACATAGTGTATGTTTTTCATACACTGGTCCAATATAGTATATTGTCCATCTTCAGAAAAGATAGGATTCAGTTCCAATATTCATTGACATAAATATACTGTATGATACTATTGAAACTGCAGTTTTCATTTAAAACACTTTATTATGATATAATATAGTTTGTCAACAGTCCATTCTGACTGCGGAATATGATACACGTGAAAACACTTCTGATGCAGTGCGTCGATATTACACCATTGAAACACCTAGAACAGAATGCTTGACAGCAATTAGTTTCGACAACATATTAGCCCAGCGTATGAAAAACATACAAGGCCGATATACGCACCAATAACTCTGACACTAAGTAACTTACAATTATCTAAACCTATTTTCTAAAGTCTACAAATACGTTTATTTGCAAAATAGTAGCTATTACAGCATTATAAGCTACTTACTATTTTTTGTGATCTTCTTATGTTGAGCTGCCAGTACCATCAAAATCAGCAAACTTCGAATACTTATTAAACTAACTAGCTCTCAGATAAAAAATCTGTATATAACGCTTTTTGACATAAGGATAATAGATAAACATAGTTCCATTGAATTTATAACCATTAATTAGTAAACAGTTGAGTAGTAAGTATGGAGACCTTATGTATGTAAAACATACGCTGGTCCAAAACGGGTTAAGGAGATTAGTTCCATGGAGGAGGAGGAGAGAAACCTGTGGATATATCCATATATTCCCCTGCTCTATCATCTGGAGAGGGAGGAAGAATATTATCAGAGAAGACCTCCATGTTGGAATTCATGGAGTCTAAATCAGATAAAAGTGACATAACAAGTTCAGGTCGAGTATCTCTTTGTGCTGGTATGAGGCCAGGAGAATAAGAAGACTGTGGAAGAACATCAGACATGTTCTTGAAATACCCATTGACGAAGTCCTCAAACATCTTTTTCATGAAAGCATGTAAACAATCAGGTAGCTGAACTGAGAGGGAAAAGGATGCATCATCTTCTTCCATAACAAAAATCAGTGAACCAGAAGGCCATGGCTACTACTACGACTAATCATTTGTATAGCGCTACACGGCATATGCAGCACTGTACATATAGATGTAAGGCATAGTCCCTCCCCATCAGACCTTACAATATAATCAAGACAAAACACATAGAGGCCATTTCTAATCGGAGTATGTCCAGGCCATTGGGACATCCAAAAAATGGATGGGCCCAATATGTACTCAATTGGAGTCGGGAGTGGTACCAAAAGACTGGAAAGAGGTTCATGTGGTGCCTTTACGCAAAAGCGGAAGTAAGGATGTGGTTGAAAACTACAGGTCGGTTAGTGTAACTTCGGTGGTGAGTAAATTATTGGAAACGCTGCTGAAAGAGAAAATAGTAAGGTTTCTGGAGTCCAGCGGATTACAGGATCTGAGGCAGCATGGATTCAACAGAGTCAGGTCTTATTAGACAAATCTGATTGATTTATTTGACTGGGTGACCAGGGAGTTGGACCGAGGGACAGCCCTAGATGTGGTGTATTTAGATTTCAGGAAAGCCTTTGACACCGTTCCTCACAGGCGACTTATAAACAAACTGAGCACCCTAGGGATGGACCCTAAAGATACTGCTTGGGTTAGAAATTGGTTGAGTGGGAGGCGACAAAGAATACAGATAAATGGAGCTCTCTCTGAGGAGGAGGATGTTATCAGTGGTATGCCCCAGGGATCTGTCCTTGGTCTGATTCTTTTCAACATCTTTCTTAGTGATATAGCAGAAGGGCTGTCGGGTAAGGTTTGCCTCTTTGCGGATGATACCAAAGTCTGCAATAGAGTAGACACCCAGGAAGGTGTAGATAAAATGAGGAGGGATCTAGCTAAGCTTGAAGAATGGTCTAGAATTTGGCAGCTGGGATTTAATGTTAAAAAATGCAAGGTCATGCATTTGGGCTGCAGCAATTCAAGGGAGCGATATAGTATAGGGGGTGAAGCACTTTTGTCCACCAAAGAAGAGCAGGACCTAGGCATGGTTGTGTCTGATGATCTTAAAGTAGCTAAACAGGTAGAAAAGGCGACAGCAAAAGCTAGAAGGATGCTTGGTGCATACGGAGAGGAATGGCTAGCAGAAAAAGTGGGGTGATAGTGCCTCTGCGTAAGTCTTTGGTACGACCTCATTTGGAGTATTATGTGCAATTCTGGAGACTGCACCTTCAAAAGGATATAAACAGGATGGAGTTGGTACAGAGGGTGGCTACTAAAATGGTTAGTGGTCTTCATTATAAAGCATATTTTATTTTATTTATTTATTTAACAGTTATTTATATACCGCTCTTTCCCTAGTATCAAGTGCGGTTTACATGGAACAGTAGGTTAATTGGTATGTAATATACCAAGTCAGTTTACATAGAACAGATAATTATAATTTACAAGGAATGTTGTAACATTAAAGGTATAACATATTAGAACATATATACATTGTTAGTTTAAATCTATAATCATCATGTGAATGAGAGTGTGGTATGGTTAATAGTGTATTAGTGATATTTATTTTGAAAATAGAGTATGTAATAATAATGTATAAATGTTAGCCTGTATCTATTTGAGTATTCTGTTCTGAGGGTGTATTGTAGTGTAATATGAATAAGTGAGTTTTTAATTTTTTTCATATGAGGACAAACTTATGGATCTTAACATGTACACCTTAGAGGAAAGGCGGGATAGAGGTGATATGATTGAGATGTTTAAATACCTCTGTGGCATAAATGCACATGGAGAGAGTCTCTTTCGATTGAAAGCAAGTTCTGCTACGAGGGGACATGGGATGAGGGTGAAAGGGGATATATTCAGGAGTGATATGCAAAAATATTTCTTTATGGAAAGAGTGGTGGATCTGTGGAATAGTCTCCCAGTGGAGGTGGTAGAGATGAGGACAGTATCTGAATTCAAAAAAGCATGGGACAAACACAGAGGATCTCCAAAGGAAAAAAGGGGACTGTTGTAGTTGTTGATATGGAAGGACAGACTAAATAGGCCAAGTTGTCTTTTTCTTTCGTCATTTTTCTATGTTTCTATGTTTCTAAGTCCAAGCTGAAATTAACAGAATATGCAAACAGGATATCCTGATAGTCATGCATGACTGGAACACAAAAGTTGGCAACAAAGAAGAAGACAAAATAGTTGAAAAATATGGACTTGGAAACAGAAATGAAGCTGGAGAAAGACTGATAGAATTCTGCAAGACCAATGAACTATTCATCTCAAACATCGTTCTTCCAGCAACACAAGCGGTGACTGTACACATGGACTTCACCCAATGGATTCTATAAAAATCAAATTGACTACATCTGTGGAAGTCAACTATGGAAAAGCTCTATAACATCAACAAAGATAAAACCTGGAGCTGACTGTGGTACAGATCATCACCTACTAGTATGCAAACTCAAGCTAAAGTTGAAAAAGAGCAAAGCACTCATGAATGCAGTAAAATATGACCTTGAGAATATACCACTGGAATTTAAAGACGTCCTGCAAAATCGACTTGCTGCTTTAGATACAAATGACAGAGCTCCAGAAGAGTTATGGAATGACATCAAGAAGGTTGTGTTGGACGAAAGAGAGAAGTCTCTACAAAAGGGGAAAAAGCAAAAATGGCCAAAATGGATGACGGAAGAAACTCTGAAAATTGCCCAGAAACGCAGAGAAACTAAAGGCAGAGGAGAAAGAAAGACAATCGCAGAACTCAACAGAGATTTCCAACATGCAGCAAGACAGGACAAGGAAAAGTACTACAATGACACATGCAAGGAAATAGAAGCAGAAACTATTAGAGGAAGAACAAGATCGGATTTCCTAAAGCTACGAGAGTTAAAGAAAAAATTCCAGCCTTGAATTGGAATGTTACAAGATGCTCAATGTTCAATGTTGAATGATGCTTAGAAGATCAAGAAAAGGTGGAAAGAATATACAGAGTTTTTATATGATTAAGATCAAGTGGACCAAGAGCCATTTCAACCTGTACCTTATGATCCGGAACCATTGGTGATGAAAGAAGAAGTTGAAGCAGCATTGAAAGCCTTATCAAAGAACAAAGCACTAGGTATTGATGCATTCCCATAGAAGTATTAGAGCAGGGGTGTCAAACTCAAATACACAGTGGGCCAAAATGTAAAACTTGAACAAAGTCGCGGGCCAGCATTGAACAAATGAACCTTTTAATATGGACCCAAACAAGATTTGCTTTAACATTGAATATGAAGCAACACTTATTACTATACAATTTATAACTTAATAGTTCAGATATGCAAAAACCAATTTCAAATAAAAAAAAACATCAATGACATTCATTTATTAAATAAGATTTAAATAATAATAAATAATAATTTTTAAAATAAAATAACAATAATAAAATTAATCAACCATTCAAGCCCATGTCTTGGAGTAGCAAGAAAAAGTGCATAAAGAAAACGTTAATTATTGCTCAGTTTGCTGCACACTGATCTAATCTGATGTGCCCAAGCCAGATACCTGGTATCTCTTCTTGGATGATAGTTCATCAATGTCTGGGCTCAGGCTTTGAGCTGAGGAAATCCTCAGTATCGAGCGAAGGTGTTCATCAGTCAGACGTCTCCTGTGAGATGTTTTGGTCATCTTCATCGAGGAGAAAAGTTGCTCACATAGATAAGTGCTGCCGAACATGGAGAGCATCTGAGCAGCTTGGGTGCGGAGCTGAGGCATTGTGTCAGGGATGAACTGTGGAAACTGGGCGGCGCCCACAGCATCATACTTTGACTTCAGCGTGTCATTACACTGGAGTTCAATTAGCTCCATTTGGAGATTGGTTGGTGCGTTTTCCACATTAACTGCAAAGGGATTACTGAGCAGTTCAAACCTACATTTCTGGACATCAAAGTCGGCAAATCGCCGGCTAAACTCAGCGCCGAGTACACTGAGTTTTTCAGCAAACTGTGCGCATGGGAACAAGTTGGTAAAGAACTGCGTTTTCATGGTTTGGCAGCAGGGAAAATGGCCAAGGTTTCCTTGCAGCATCTGATTCTCCCACAGGCACAGTTTAGTTTTAAAAGCCCTCACTGCAGCGTACATGTCTGTGATGATGCGCCCCCGCCCCTGAAGCTGCAGGTTCAGCGCATCGAGATGGCTCGAGATGTCACACAGAAAGGCCAGCTCACACAGAAACCTTTTCTCCCGAAGCTCTGCTGTGTCCTTCCCTTTGCTTTCCAGAAACTGACATATTTCCTCATGCAGCTCAAAACATCTATTCAGTACTTTTCCTCGGCTTAACCATCTCACCTCTGTGTGATACGGCACGTCTGCGTATTCCGAACCACACTCCTCCAGAAAAGACTTAAACTGGCGGTGATTCAGACCTTTGGCTCTTATAAAGTTAACTACTTGTGTTACTGTGGTCATAACATGTTCCATCTTTAGGGCTTTGCCACACAATGATTCCTGATGTATGATGCAGTGATAAACAGTTAGTTCACCTGCACAGTTCTCTTCCTGCATCTTCTCCCGGACCCTGCCCACCAGTCCACTTGTTTTACCGCACATCGCTGGCGCACCATCTGTCGTTAATCCCACGAGTTTATCCCACGGCAGCTTTATTTCAGTTACGCATTTGGAAACCTCCTCAAAAATTTCCTTTCCTGTGGTTGTGCCATGCATTGATTTGAATCCCAATAGCTCCTCCGTAACACACATATTTGAGTCCACTCCACGGATGAAGACTGACAGCTGAGCAGTATCAGATGCGTCGCTGCTCTCATCCACAGCAAGGGAGAATGCAACAAAATCTTTTCCCTTTTCCAAAAGCTGGTCATACAGATTGGTGGCAAGATCACATGTGCGATCAGCTACTGTGTTTCTGCTCAGGCTCACGTTTGAAAAGGCTTGCTTTTTCTCTGGGCACACGATGTCACAAACTTTCAACATGCGCTTTTTCACAAACTCTCCCTCATTAAAGGGCCGGGCTGATTTTGCGATCTCTGCTGCCACAATATAACTAGCCTTTACAGCAGCCTCACTTTGTGATGTGGCTTTTTTGAACATATTCTGTTGTGAAACCAAACTTCTTTTCATCTCCTCCACTTTCTGGCTCCTTTGAGTCATGCCCAGGTCCTTGTACTTGTCATGGTGTTTTGTTTCATAGTGTCGTCGAATGTTATACTCCTTAGTTATAGCCACGTTGACTCCACAAATCAGACAAACAGGTCTGTCTTTTACATATGTAAACAAATATTCTGTCTCCCACCTGTCCAGAAAGTTCCTGTTGTCTGCCTTTCTTTTTGCCATTTTTGGGAAGGGGTTCCACAGTGACAGTTGTAGCTTGAGATCGCTATGACTTCTGTCACACAGGAGAGGGCGTTTCTGGGACCTGTCCTGATTGACGCGCCAAAACAACAGCAAGGCATTATGGGATTTGTAGTATTAGCGATGAATGAATGCGCTGTATAATACCGGCGGGCTAGCTCTAGTAGTCATTTGGTATAGCCTCGCGGGCCAAATATAATTACACTATGGGCCAAATTTGGCCCGCGGGCCAGAGTTTGACACCTATGTATTAGAGCAATCTGATGCAGCTGTTAATGTACTTACAAGGCTCTGCCAAGAAATTTGGAAGACAACATCATGGCCAACTGACTGGAAAAGATCTGTGTTTATACCAATACTAAAGAAAGGTGATCCAACTGACCGCTCTGATCCCACATGCCAGCAAGATTCTACTGAAGATTATTCAACAGAGACTACAACCATACCTGGAACAAGAACTACCTGAAGTGCAAACAGGGTTCAAGAAAGGGCGAGGAACGAGAAAGATCATTGCGGATGTGAGATGGATCCTTGAAAAGTCTAAAGAATACCAAAAGGATATCTATTTGTGCTTTATCAACTATAGCAAGGCTCTTGACTTTGTAAACCATGAGAAACTCTGGGCCACATTAAGAAGCAAGGGTATACCAGAACACCTGATCGTTCTCTTGCACAATCTATACATTGATCAAGAAGCAACAGTTTGAACGGAACAAGGAAAAACTGAATGGTTTAAAATAAGCAAAGGTGTAAGACAAAGCTACATACTTTCCCCCTACCTGATTAATTTATATGCAGAACAAATCATCAGAGAAGCAGGATTGCATGAAGACAACAGAGGTGTGAAGATTGTTGGAAGACTCATCAGCAACCTTCACTATGCTAATATCACATCACATTACTGGCTGAAAGTGAAGATGATCTGAAACATTTGCTTCTCATGATCAAAGAACATAGTCTCAAAATGGGCCTGCGCCTTAATATAAAGAAGACAAAGATCATGACAACTGGCAAAATCAACAAGTTCATCGCTGAAGGAGAAGAAATTGAAATCGTGCACAACTTTAACCTACTTGGATCAGCTATCAATAAAGAAGCAACAAGCAGTCAAGAAATCTGACGACGCATTGCTCTTGGCAGAATGGCTATGAAAGACCTAGACAAGATTCTCAAGAGCAGAGATGTTTCTCTCCATACAAAGATTCAACTTGTTCAAGTCATGGTATTTTCAATAACATCATATGGATGTGAAAGCTGGACAGTGAAAAAGATAGACAGGAAGAAAATTGATGTCTTCGAAATATGGTGCTGGTGGTGAATACTGCTTATACCTTGGACTGCCCGAAGAACAAACCAGTCAGTACTAGAGGAGATCAAACCTAAGCTTTCTTTAGAAGCTCAGATGACAAAACTTCGACTTTCATACTTTGGACACATTATGCAAAGAGAGAGATCATTAGAGAAAGACATCATGCTTGGCAAGATAGATGGTCAACACAAAAGAGGAAGGCCAGCAATGAGATGGATCGATACAATAACAGTAGCTACGGGTACCAATCTGTCAACAATGAGCTGCCTGACTGAAAACCGAATACAATTTAGGACAACTATCCAGAGGGTCACCATGAGTCGACACTGACTCGATGGCACTTAACAACAACTTATATACTGTCTTTCAAAGTGTCAAGGCAGTTTACATGGAACAATTGAACATAATGTACAAGGAACAAGTTGGACAGAGTCAAAACAATGAGTCAAACAATTGAACATAAAGATACATGGAACAAAATGCAATGATTCGAACAATTGACCATAAGTTCAATAGCATCACTAGGAGAACTATACACATGATTCATTTTAAGTAGACACATAAGTATACTGGGCACTAACATGGTAGGGGGGAGGGGGAGGGGAGGTAATGGGGGAATACTTCTTGATAATTTTATTTATTTATTTAACAGGCTTTTTATACAGCTTTATCATTTTAGTCAATGGTTTACATTATTTATTTATTTACATTTCCTATATACCGCGCTATTAAAATCAGTGCGGTGCACAATGAACAGAAACAATACTACAATGTTTAAAGTCACATTGAGTTTACAGTAAACAGGAAGTGAACTTGGGGGAGAACCGGGGAAACTAATTACATGTCATTTTAAGAAACTATAACTTAAACTTGATAATGTACATTAAATAGGACCATTGATAACTTGGATTCTTCTGAGGCAATGGAGGGTTATGAGGAACTCCCCTGTAGTAACTTCCATATTAAAGAAACATTGGCATATTTTGTCTTTACACCAATGTTTTTAGGGTCAGCTCACCATAGCTTATAATCATGGCTGGAATTTAAGAGACTACGTTGTGCATGCAGCTGTGACATCAGATCGTCCTAATTATCATCATGCTGATCTTTATATTGGCCATTTTCCCTGTTCTAATTGCAACTTATGATTCAACGATAGTGGGCAGTGAGTAGATAGTTGTTTCTTCCAATTCCATTTATGTATCACATTGGTATACCACCTTCTTGACACCTTATTTTGTATATTTACTGATTTGTCCCTATCTACTCAAATATGTTGGCAGTACTACAAGACCAATCAAATTTCATCTGCAAGAACATCGCTCAAGAATAAAAAACAGAACCCTTATAGCACCAATAGTTTCTCATTGCTTACAACACAGACATACCTTTGCTGATCTTCAGTGGTGGATATTAGATCATGTTCCATCTGACCACTGGGGAGGGGATTGAACCTCTCGACTACAATTCCTGGAATAATCATGGATTTTTAGAATGTGCTCAGTTTCACCATCAGGTTTCAATTTAGAATTGGACTGGTGGAGTCTGCTATGAATTCTATGGCTGGAGGTGATGATGTTAAAAGTTAACATCAGCTGATGAGGGTGGCTGGGGATGATGCTGCTGAGGATAATGTCATTAGTTCGCCATAAAAGAGATCCCAATTTTTAAGATGATTATAAGCAATCTTCAAGTATACCGGAGGAACCCTTTTCAGAGTTCGCTTGAGGCAGAGCTCTCTTGAATTTTAAGAGCTCGAAACACAGACCTGTTTCGTGTTCCTGTTTATGGTGATTCCTAATACCATTGACTTTCATATTCTCTTTGATGGAGTTACCCTTCTTGGATTATACTGCAGCATTTGCAATAGTGGCAGTGCCACTGGAGGAGATAAGTTTTAATTATTTCTCTAAGTGTAAAGCACTGTGGTGGCATTGCCATACACCTTTGGGCATTTATTTGCTTAGCAATTAGAATAAATCAGAAGGTTTGTTACAGGAGAGGCTCATTCCTGTCATGATAAACAGTACAACAAAAAGATTCAAAAATATTAGTATCACTGGTTTTGGCAAAATTTTGTAATTTGGGACAATTGGGTCAAACTTCTTATCGTTGGATTGTTTTTGTAGTTCGGACCTATAGTTTTTCATTAGTTTAGTGTTAATAATCATGTCCTGGCAATGTCCCAGTTTTTATACTATTTCATTTTTGAACTGGTCTTGTTTTATTTCAATCTTTTATGTGTCAAATATGTCTGCATATATAGTCCAAAGCGACTGGGCACTTTTTTTAGGAGATATTGGACATTAAGGGGTTGAACTACAAGGGTGCCAATGATGTTGACCACAACTGTAACTGTGGCATGCACAGTTTTGAAGGAGGTGTATAATGGCATAGTTTGGACACTCCTTCAAAAAATGTATGTAGTCTGTATTTCAGCATGGCAATACGAGTATGTTTTGTAAAATTTCCACTTTAGCATTTATGCCTGATTCCAGTCATGTGCAACTATAGACTAACATGTTGTTTGAATCTGGCCATGGGAGGAGAGCATGAGGAGGAATTAGGTTACTTCTATAAGCAATGGCGTTGGAAGGCCCGTGGGTACTTGGGGTGGATGCCCCACCCCCATGGTGCAGTGCCCCCCTCCCCTCGGTGCAATGCACCCTCTCCCCATCGGACCACAGCTAGCATGGCAAACTTAACTTAAAGATGTGGGTGGCTTGCAAGACTGCCTCTTCTCCAGGCCTGGCATCTGTTCTCTCCCAGGCCAAAGTCTCGCAATTTACAAGACTTCAGCCGAGGAGAGAACAGCCTCCGGGACTGGAGGGGAGGCAGCGCGGCAAGCAACCCACAGCTTTAAGTTTGTCATGCTGGCTCTGCTGCATAGGCCTGGTGGGAGTGCAATCCCCTCCTGGCTCACACCCCCTGCCCCGCCCTTTGTGCACCACTGTCTACAGCATAAGGTTAAAAACCTCTCCATGCCTGCAAACATGTGAGTTTCATGGATTGGCTCCTTAATCGGGTCCCATAATGAGGGCAATTTTATAATTGGGCACTTCGTTTTTGGCACTCAGAACATCCATGTACAGACTTGTAAAATTTGGCATTGACATATCTAAGTGGCAATACTTACACGTACAGTTTGCAAAATAACCCTTAACTCATGTAAGCACTAGCACTTATATCTGCAAAGTCCTAGAGCGAAGGCACTCTTTACAGGCCAGTGTAGGAAAGTATGCTAAGCATTGCACACAGGTTAGCTCAGTCTTAGCACACAATTTTGTGCGCTACCAATGCAAGAACAAGTTTTGTACACAAGCTCACTATGTGCGAAACCTCGAGCAGGCAGCAGAACACTGCACATTTAAGTCCATTTTAATGGATGGTACTGAAGCAATTAGCTATGGAGTATGGATGCAGAGAAGTGTGTACAAGACCAGGAGTGAGCTCAATGCAGGGATTTTAACGCGAGGTCTAAGGGGGCATAAAGGGTTAGCTCACAGGTCAGCAGTCAGTGTCTTTTTCTTCTCTATCTCGAGAATGCAGCATCCGTAACTTTTTTCAAGTGCAAAACTGTTTTTATGTGCTCATGATAATAGGTGCTACCGATTCCCACTAGCACTCCTTCTGACCTTGGGTAAGTCACTTAACTTCCCATTGCCTCAGAAGAAAGGCCTGGCAATCTACTTCCGGTCACATTGCCAAGAAAGCCCAGGAGCTGCTGGGTCGCCAGGAGTCAGCATTGACTCAAAGGCTAGCCATATAGCATGTGCTAGCCTGTGCGCATGTGTCTGGTTTGATATTCTTGTTTAGTGCAGACGTTTTGCAGACAGCATAGTTGCATACTGTTTGCTTACAGCATCAGTGACCAAAACCTCTGCATTAAACTGCAATTAGGAAACCCTGCACTGAGCTTTAGCGCAGGGGTTTAGCACAGGGTCTCTGCATTGACCTGTCTTTTTTCCCAAAATGGCTTCCTCTATTGTACATTTTGCCAATTGCCCATGTACTTTCCACTTTACTATATGTATTTTATAAAAAGCTGCTTCATCAGCGAGCCTTCATGTCTTGTATTTGTGGAAACACAATGTATCAAGAGGGAGTGAATAACATGAGGAAAGATCTACAAAAGCTGGAAGGATGGTCTAATGTTTGGCAGCTAAGATTTAATGTGAAGAAGTGCAGTGTCATGCACTTGGGAAGCAAAAATCCAAGGGAACTATATGTGAAAGGGGGCGAGAGGTTGGTGTGCATGCACCAGGAGAAGGACCCCGGAGTGATTGTTTCTAAGGATCTCATGGTGGTGAAACAGTGTGACAAGGCAGTGGCAAAAGCCAGAAGAATGCTGGGTTGCATACAGAGAGGAATTATCAGCAGAAAGGAAGAGGTACTAATGCCACTGTGGAAGTCGCTGGTGAGGCCTCACTTGGAATATTGTGTTCAGTTTTGGAGACCGTATTTCGCAAAGGATATAAAAAGACTGGAAACAGTTCAGAGGAAGGCGACCATAATGATTTGGAGCCTGCGTCAGAAGACTTATGAGAAGAGACTTGAAGACCTAAATATGTGCACTCTGGAGGAGAGGAGGGACAGGGGAGATATGATTCAGACCTTTAAATACTTAAAGAGTATAAATGAACAAAAAAACCTCTTCCAAAGACAGGGAAGCTGTAAAACTAGAGGGCATAACATGAAGCTGCAGGGGGATAAACTGAAAGGCAATGTCAGGAAATACTTTTTCATTTAAAGGGTGGTGGATGCTTGGAACGCCCTCCCGATAGAAGTGATGGGGGCACATACAGTGACGGAATTCAAAATGGCACAGGACAGACGCAGTGGATCCCTTATAGCAACAGGATAAAATCAAAATAAACATAACTATCTCTTATATCTGAACAAATAGGGGTGACCTACACGGAGCGGTGGGTACACCCCTAAACAAAAGTATGAGGAGGGGTGACCTGCACAGAGCGGCAAGTGCACCTACTCTTGCCGCCTTGCTGGGAAGACTAGATAGACCATGCTGGTCTTTATCTGCCGTCATATACTATGTTACTATGGAACGAATTCTGCAAAATTGATGATAAGCAAGCAGTGGAAATAATAACCAGCATAAATACCACCGCCTCACTGCTTGATCCATGCCCAGCTACCTGGATTAAAGCGGCAAAAAAGGACATTGGACACCAAGTCGCTCACATTGTGAACCAATCACTGTCCCAAGGAATCATGCCTAACCAGCTCAAAAAGTCTATAATAAGACCAATACTAAAAAACAACTCGTTAAACAAAGAAGATCCATCTTCCTACCGTCTAATCTCCAGCATATCGTTTTTAGCAAAAATCATTGAAAAAGCAGCCCTCATCCAACTGCAAGAACACCTTGAAGACAACGAAATACTGGACAAACAGCAATACGGATTCAGAAAAAATCATGGGGTCGAAACCCTGCTTTTAGCCCTGTTTAACAACCTCCTCAAGGGGCTGGAAGACAGGAAGAAAATGGTTTATCCTCATTTTCATCGACATATCCGCTGCATTTGACACTGTCCATCACTTAACCCTCCTGAACAAGCTGGAATCAATTGGAATTTTAGGAACCGCCTTGAAATGGTTCTCCTCCTATATAACGGGCAGAAAGCCACAGGTCCAGTTCAACGGAGAGAAAGCTGAACCGTTCATCCAAACACAAGGCATTCCTCAGGGTTCGGCACTCTCGGCGCTACTTTTTAACATTTACATGCAACCACTCAGTGAAATATTCAGGAAATATGGCATAAACTACCACATATACGCAGACAATATCATGCTGTACACCCAACTAGAGACCATCAACCCGAACTACGCCCAGCTTGAAACCTGCATGGGAGAGATGTCGGGATGGCTACAACAAAATAACATGTCGATTAATCATAAGAAGACCGAAGTAATGTTTATATCAAATACCTTGGGCTTCGAACCACCTCCAACAATCACATTGTGCAACAATACATACAATACTAAGAAAGAAATAAAATATCTGGGAGTCACAATTGATAACCAACTGAAAATGGAAAAACACCTCAACAACACCAACAAAGCCATCTTCCACAAGCTTAAAGTGCTACGACCCCTGCGGGACGTACTAGATCCGTGCGATTTCCGATCAGTTGCTCAGGCTCTCATCATGCCCCACCTGGACTACTGCAACGCCATCTTGCAGGGTCTACCAAGGAAAACAACCAACATATTATAGATGGCCCAACACGTAGCAGCAAGGATCATCATGAGAACTAGCGTCACTGATCATATCACACCTGTATTGATGGAACTACACTGGCTTCCAGTCGTTGCAAGGATTCAATACAAAACATTGGTAACTACATTCAAGTTAATTCACAACCTGGCCCCCTCATTCCTCTCCACCCTGATCTCCATGCAACCTACAACCAGAAGCAGGAGAACCATTAACTCTGACACACTAAGAGTTCCAAACAGCTTTAGGCACGCAAAGGTCAGTACTAGTCGCAGAGCGTTCTCCTTATCTGCCCCCACGTTATGGAACCAGCTCCCACACGAGCTGAGAGAAATTAAAGACATAAGCAACTTCAGAAAACAACTGAAGACGCACCTGTTCAATTGTCACTATGCAAGATGAAAATCCAAAAGGACAAAAGAAATTGAATTGCTGTATGTACAAATGTAAATAGATGGTGGTTAGTACCTGTGTAAATGTATGGTAATAGCTAAGGTCTTTATATAGACCCGCATATGTGTGCTGTGTATTCCCCCTGATCTCTCTATCTAATCCCCAAACAATTCTGTCTGTAATTTATGACAAATCCCGTACTTGTAATCAAACCGCTTCTGATCGCTGGAAGGAGCGGTATATAAGTCTTTACTAAATAAATAAATAAATAAAATCTAAGATAGTAAACCAAATTACAAAATCATTTTTCTCAGGCAGGAAATATGACAAAACAAAAGTAACAACATGTAGCCAAATTTGACATTTCTAACATAGTATAATATATGTGAAAACAGTATCACCAAGGTTTAGAAAAAAAAATAATTCTTTGTAAATAAAAAAATTAAAATAATTCAAAGAACTTAATCCATGCTCTGTGAGTTAAGGATTCCTACCTCTGTTAAGGTATATAGTACCATCTAGTGGTCAGTGTCAAATATTTGCGCATTTGGTTTGAAGAAAAAGGGACTTTACTTCAGAAAAACAGTGATAGAAGTGATTTTAACATGGATATTTTCTGTTTCTGAAAATAATTTTTATCTACATTGTTATTACATTTGAAACTTATAATTAAGGAGAAGAAATGCTGGGAAAAATTACAAAATCAGAAAGAGAAGAATAGCAGAGTAATTTGAATGTTTTCCCCTCAAAACAAAACAACTTTTGATTATAAAACATTCTAAATGTTGTTTTACATCTTCTTCCAGCACTAGGCCTGAGCATAAGCATTGTTGGAAGGCCTGGTCCAAGCTTTCTGGACCCTGAACAGCAGCAGTAGCCTGGTTCCCAATGTCTAGCATCACTTATTTATTATTTATTTATTTAACAGGTTTTTTTTCTATACTGCTTTATCCTACGGCCAAAGCAGTTTACATTGTAACAGAACATTATACATTAAACAGGAAAATCAACTTGGAATTAACAGTTAAAATACTTCTTAGGGTATCATGTAGGATGGGTGGTGGACAAGGTGAACTCAGGGGCAGTGGATAGGGAGAGACTGAGAAGATGGGCAGTGGAGGGTTATGTTATGCTTCCCGGAAAAGTCTTTGAAGACGTGAGTCTTAAGGGCTTTCTTGAAGGATATTATGTCCCAGGTGGTCCTTAGTTTGTAAGGAATAGAATTCCACTCCTGGCTCTCTTGGATGTGGTAGAGCTGTTTTTTGTAAACATCTTTGGTATGTGTAACATGTTCTTTGTGCTAGCTTCTGTTTTCAGACATGATCTGGAGCAGGGTTTGGAGTTGTGGTGATGAAGAGTTGTTGAGGACCTTGAAGGTTGTAAGGATGGATTTGAATCTGAAATTTTTATGAACTTAATGTTCTTCAGGAATGCCAATAGGGCAGGAGTTACTATGGTCCATGTGCAGAGATATCTGCTTCACGCTAAAAGGTACACTGACTACTTTACCTTTCCCTCTCTTCAGTATCTTGGGGCAGGAAGGGGAATTTGCTAGGGCTCAATTACCCCACACATTCGTGGGGAAACTAAAGCTTTTATAAATTGGGAGCCAGATATTCAAAGGTATTTATACATTTAGTAATAGCTGCTAAATGTATAAACCCCTCATCCATGCATCCTTTACCATCAATGAGAGCGTACTGACATTGAAAGTTCACTGCAACAACTATTTTTGTAGTACCAGGGGAGAGTGATGGAGTTCTGCCGTGCTATACCCATTCGACCACTATCCATATAGCAAAGCAGTTTAAACCTAGCTTAAATTGTTTGGCTATACATATAATAGCTAAATACTGCTGCTAGACTATAGCAGCAGGGGTCTAGGATGTTTACCAGGGCCATACCAAGGGTTGTAAGAGCGATGTGGCCGCACAGGGTGCAAATACAGAAGGAGCACCAATATCATCACTGGGCTTCTAGAAAGCCCAACAAAATGGAGTTCTTGCATATGGATGGGTGGAAAGGGGGGGGGGCACTAAGTTCAGGAGTTGCACAGGGCGCATTTCTAGCTTGCTATAGTCCTGATGTTCTGATGTGCCACTGCTGAATGTACGTAGACTAAATGCTGTGGCTGGGGTTTAAACAAATGTTGATTGCAAAGTTTAAATTTTGAACCACAGATGTGTTTGGTCTCGAAATTCAGGAATTCCATAGTGTTCATGCTGTAACTTTTTCTTTTGGAGGAAATGATTTTGATGCCTGAGGTCCAAAATTGGTTCCAGTCCCCTTGTCTTTTTCACGATCAGGAAGTATCTGAAATAGAAACCCTGATTCTTTTCTGGAAATTGAAATGGTTCTATGGCGTTGACTTAGAGAATTAGCTTGCCTTCACCCTGTCCAGTTAAGAGATCTTCTCAGAAGAATGAAGAGAAACTTCAAGCGATTTCCTGATTTGATGATGTTGAGCACCTAGGAATCTGTTATGTTCCTCCGTTCTTTAAAACCAAAGAGTTGAACCTGAACCCCCACAGAAAGGGTAGGATTCGAGTATTTGGATGATTCAATTTAAAAAAATGAGGGTTGTTTCAGCCGAGCCAGAGCCTTTTGCATGGTCTGCCTCCTCTCTCTTTAATAAGACCTAGCATTTGTCTGATGCTAGATCTGTTGAACTTTACTTCCAAAGGGAAGGAAATTACCTTTCCTGAAGAAAAATCTTCTTGTATATTGAGTTGTTCTCATTCATGTAGAGGATGTGGGCTATGAGACTAACGCAAAAACATCCTGCAGAGTGAGGGAATTGTCTTATATGGTATCAACCATCTCTTTGACTTTTGTTTTTATTAAAAAGATTATCACCAATAGAAGGAAATCAACCAATTTGGCATAGATATTTCTTTAAGACTAGAAGCTGCTAACAATGCTAGCCTTCTAGCAGTGATGGCTGAAACTGAAATTTATGAGATGGTGCTAAAAAGGCAGCATATGCAGAGCACAGTTTAGTACCACTGTTATCAGCTACAGAGAGAAGCGAGTTTAGCTCAGACCGAGTCTGCGGAGGACAGTTTATTAATTTATTTTAAGCAATCAATTTTTAACTCACAAATCACTATAGTTCATGACGAGTTACAATGCAGTTTATTGTTTGAACCTTCTTTTTTAATTGAATTTCAAACTTATTATATCACCAAAATAAGAAAAGAAAAAGGAAATTCCATCAGAATAATAAACTAAAAGAAAAAATGCATTATATACCTCACATATTCATAAAGTCCACATTACGGG
The DNA here is from genome assembly GCA_033557465.1 of Ichthyophis bannanicus. NCBI lineage: Eukaryota > Metazoa > Chordata > Amphibia > Gymnophiona > Ichthyophiidae > Ichthyophis > Ichthyophis bannanicus. The sequence continues at coordinate 233,013,351 of CM066038.1, read as the reverse complement.
AAAAGCAGACAATATCCATTAAGAAAACAAGAATTATATATCATAAGAAAAGGGCATTTACAACTCAATGCTCAAAATGGCCCTATTTACTCATAATGGTAGATAACAATACTAAATTTCTGACGTAAGGCTGGGAGACAAAATAAAAATCATTTTCTACTTGCAAGAAATTTCCCTAAATGGTCAGACAAAGTAAAAAACAAACTGGTCCCTGATACATGACCAGACAGCAAGGAAATTTTTAAACAAAATTGCTAGCACCTGTAGCCAGAGAACAAGACATTGCTTTCTCTAAGCTTGGGTAGCACGTGCCACATCAGAAAAAACAAATACACCCTGGCAATGAAAAATTATCTCCTTCATTTTAACGTAATTCCTCAAAACAAGCAATTTGTCATTCTCAGAAGAAAAGAAAACAGCTAAAAGAATAAAGCATTGATTTATTCTATCAGATGAATCCTCAAGAAGGTGACATTTTACTTACCAGTTAATGTCCTTTCCTTGAGTCCTGCTGTGTTCACCTACCAGCAGATTGGTGGAGACAAAGAAACAATGAAAAGCCCAGGTTTCAATACCATCACCTCAGCCACCAGAGGTCACCCAATATTAGTCCAAAAGTATATGAGAGAAAACATAGCAAGCCTCAACACAATCTCAAATGTGGGTAACAAGGAGTAATCAACAGTCGAGAACTATGTACAGGAAAATATAAACAGAAGGCTGTCCATAGAAGATGAACCTGCTGAGTGAGGTATAAAAATTATAGTGGACCCAAGCAGGGTCGGACCGTCCACTAGTTAGGCGGCTGGCCCGGGAGGGGGAGGTGGCAATGGCACACATGGGTGGCTGTGGCACACCAACCCCCCCCCCCCCCTGCCAGCTGCTGCCGATTCTGTTTGGGGGGAGGAGACGGGCAGCAGCAGTATTTCCAAAAGCAGTGGCAAAAAGCCACCACTTTTGTAAATACTGCCTCTGCCCGCCTCCCCCTCCAAGACGAAATTGGCAGCAGCTGGGAGGGGGGGGTGTCAGTGGCAGCTGAGGGGGGCAGTGGCGAGGCCAGAGTTTCTACCTAGAACAGCAGAAACCCTTGGGCCAACCCTGGACCCAGGGGCGGCCCAAGGGGGGTGCGGGGCCATGTGCAGAGACTCGGTGTGGGGCCTCATTTGCATAAGGGGCCTCATTTGCATAAATATTTGCATAATGTTACCATACACTAACTTTTAGTAAACATGCCTCTTAATGAGTGTATGGATTAAGAAAGACTAAAAGATTTCTACATTACTATAATCCAGTGCCAACCATCAGGCACATTAGGAACTACTACAAACACTGCCCATTTAGAACCCATTCTAAATCCTGAATCTCGTATGTCTCCCACATATATAACCAACAGACTTAGAGAAACATTCACACATACATATTTTTGTTGGAACTCACACTTTGAAGGACAATCCTTCTCGTGGCGTGCTGTTCCCTTTTATTCTTTATATAGGGACGCAACCCTAACATGCATTCAAAGGGGATATCTATCCCTCAACATCAACCAGTTAACATTCTTTCATTCAGGAAAAACCCTCTTAGAAGCCACTTATCTGAACAGAGACGTTCCACAGTTCATAGGCAACTCGGCGTCTTCCCCAGCTCATAGATAGACTCTATTCAAGTAGCAACCATACGAGAGTCTGAAAATGACAGAAAATGAGGGGAGACTCTCGTATGGTTGCTACTTGAATAGGTCTCAGAAGTCATAACGGATGACCTTCCCTGTTGGTTACATTGATTTGGAGGTGTTGGGTTTTACCCGGTATCGGCGGCTGATAAAGGGACTTCTCCATTTACCATCAGGAGTGGACGTTGAGTCTATCTATGAGCTGGGGAAGACGCCGAGTTGCCTATGAACTGTGGAAAGTCTCCGTTCAGATAAGTGGCTTCTAAGAGGGTTTTTCCTGAATGAAAGAATGTTAACTGGTTGATGTTGAGGGGTAGATATCCCCTTTGAACGCATGCTAGGGTTGCATCCCTATATAAAGAATAAAAGGGAACAGCACGCCACGAGAAGGATTGTCCTTCAAGGTGTGAGTTCCAATAAAAATATGTATGTGTGAATGTTTCTCTAAGTCTGTTGGTCATTTAGAACCCATAGCAAAACCGCCGTATCATAACAGCACTACCAGGACTCACAAAGCACCAGACCCTACCTATCAAAAGGCAACACTGCAAATATTAAACCAATACATTTCAGAGAACAACAATACATGACCTACTGGGGAAAGAGAACAAGTGGCAATGTCAAACAGCAATTACATAAACAGAATACCTCAGCTCAGTTACACATGCAGAATATAGACCATCACCAAACAAGAAATCACAATTTAGAAACAGGAAGATAATAATTAAAATGGGAACCCCAAAAGCCAACTTAGAATGTACAGCAACACTGTAGAAATACAATTATAAATTAATTTCCTCTTGTACTAAACAAAGCATAGACGTTAATGATGCACATTTCCCAGAGCTGACATATTCCAGTTAATAAATTCAAAATAAAGAGATATTTTTCTACCTTTTGTGCATTTTTTTTTCAGTTGCAATTGCTCCAGCCACTTTCTTCTGGTTTCTTTGTGTCTTCTGTTAACTCTCCATCATCTGCTGTCCATCTGTCCTTTCTTCTAGTTTTTTTTCCATTCTCTCTCTACATCTGCTTTAACATACTAATCTTTCTCCTTTTGCTCTTTCCTCATTCCTATTTCATCCACTCAAATTTTACCCCTCCATCCTCAATCCCCACATACTCTCCTAATACCCGGCCAATTGTAGATTTTTCTTCCCTCCCACACAAAATATTTTTCCCCGTTCCATTTCACTCTCCCAGCCCCATCCCATTCTAATCCTCCCCCAAAATCAGCTCCCTTCTAGTTCCAGTCCCACCCAGCATCCGCTCCCTTCTAGTCCCCGCATCAGCCCATTTCCAGTCCTAGCCCCCCATCAGCCCCAGTCCTAGCTCCCCTATCCATTTCCAGTCCTATCTGAGTCCCTCCATCAGCTTATTTCCAATCCCAGCCCCCCATTAGCCCATTGCTAGTCCTTTTCTAGCCCCATCATCAGCCCATGTCAAATCCTAGCTCCCCTCCACTCAGCCCATTTCAATCCAAGCCACCTATGAGCCTACTTCCAGTTCTAGCCCCTCCATGAGTCCATTTCAATGCAAGCCCCCCCCCACCACAGACCATTTCCAATCTTAGCTCCCACCAACAGCCCATTTTCAGTCCTATCCTAGCCCCTCCATCAGCCCATTTCCTGTCCTAGCTCCCCCCCCCCACTCAGCCCATTTCCAGTCCTAGCTCCCTCCTCTCACAGCCCATTTCCATTCCAAGCCCCCTCCCCATCAGCTATTTGCAGATCAAGTCCCCCTTCCACTCAGCCCATTTCCATTCCAAGGCCCCCTCCCCATCAGCTATTTGCAGTTCAAACCTCCCCTTCCACTCAGCCCATTTCCAGTCCTAGCAACCCCCCAACCCATTACCAGCCCTGACCCCCCATCAGCCCATAGCACATTACCAGTCCTAACCCCATCAGCCCATTTCCAGTGCTAGCCCCCCCATAGCCCATTACCAGTCCTAACCCCCCCATCAGCCCACAGCACATTACCAGTCCTAACTCCATCAGCACACCTCACGTCCTAACCCCCCATCAGCCCATTTCCAGTCCTAACCCCCCCCCATCAGCCCATAGCACATTACCAGTCCTAACCCCCCATCAGCCCATTTCCAGTCCTAGCCCCCCCCCAAAGCCCATTACCAGTCCTAACCCCCATCAGCCCATTTCCAGTCATAACCCCCCCCCCCATCAGCCCACAGCACATCACAGTCCTAACCACATCAGCCCACATCAAGTCCTACTCCCCCCCCATCAGCCCACATCAAGTCCTACTCTCTCCCCCCCCCCCCAGGGAAAATTAAAACTTAAAAAAAAAGCTGGCTGCTGCTGCTGCCGCGGCGGTAGCAGCAATATCGCATGTCCCGCGGGGCACCCCCCTGCCCGGCAGATCCCTTCCTGCTTGTCTGCCTGCTTCAGTCAGTTCTTCTCCGCTTCGGCTTAGAACCGCGAAGGGAGAGCTTCTCCCTCGTGACTCTGTTAAGCCTGCTGGGGCTTATGGGAAATTTCCCATCTGCCCCGGCGAGCTTAACAGAGTCGTGAGGGAGAAGCTCTCCCTTCGCGGCTCTGAAAGCTGAAGCGGAGAAGAACTGACTGAAGCAGGCAGGCAAGCAGGAAGGGATCTGCCGGGCAGGGGGGGGCCCCACGGGACATGCGATATTGCTGCTACTGCCGCGGCAGCGGTAGCAGCCAGCTTTTTTTTTTTTTTTAAATCTACTTTTAAAGCGGAATGTTCTTTGCGCGGGGCCCCCTGAAATACGGGGCCCTGTGCAAAAAACATTCTCGCTCAATGGACGGGCCGGCCCTGCCTGGACCCAAGGGTACCACAGCAGAAGATCTAAGCAAATACAGTTTCAGGGGCAGGCCCTGGATTGGTCTAGCAAGACTCAAGGAAAGGACATTAATTGGTAAATAAAATGTCATCTTTCATATCATCCTGCAAGACCAGTCGAGACAAGTGGGATGTACTAAAGCTACAACATCAATGAGAGGGAGAAGACACAATAGCTCGCAACATTCTACAGCCAAAGGCCAAGTCTGCCCACATGTGGATAGCCAAGCGTTAATGTTTGACAAAAGTGAAAAGTGATGCCCACATTGTTGTCCAACAAATGTCTTCAGGAGCTACCGAGGTCCACTCCTCCCACGAGGACGCTTGTGCTCAGGTAAAATGGGTGCACAAACCCTCCGGAACCGGCCAGTTCTGCAACAGATATGCCAAGGCAATAGCCTCCTTAACCAAGCACCCCAAAGTCGACTTGGCCACCCTTGCGCAGGCCAGCAAACAGCACAAAATGATGGTCTGACTTAAGAAAGGAATTCATAATCTCCAAGAACAGGATTAGCATCCTCCGGACATCCACAAAGCGAAGATCCTTATCCTTCCCCTAACACTGTTCCTTAGAGAAGGAGGTCAGGCAAACCACCTGGTTCATGTGAAGGGAGACAGCACCTTAGGCAAGAAAAAAGACATAGGCTGAATTGAAACAGCCTCCTTTGAAAAAGACAGGTATGTATCTTGGAAAGACAGAGCCTGCAGCTCTGAAATCCACCTTGTAGAACAAATTGCAACCAAGAAGACAGTCTTGAGCACCAAATCCTTTAAGGTAGCACACTTCAACGGTTCAAAGGGGGCCATCATCAGGGCCTTGAGCATCAGACATAGATCCCAGAAAGGGATCACAGAACAAAGGGGAGGTCTCAGACGCCAAACATCTTGGAGAAAATGAGAGGCATCCAGGTGCAAGGACAAAGATCTGCCTGCCACTGGACCAAGGAAACAGGTCAGAGCTGCCACCTGAACATTCAGGGAGCTAAGTGAGAGGCCCTTGTCTAGACCATCCTGCTGAAAGGCCAACAGGGAGGACACCTTGGCTGCCTCAGAAGTCAACTGCTGCATGCCGCACCAGCGCTCAAAGAGACACTATATCTGTATGTATGCTAGCTTGGTAATCCTCCTCTGGGCACCAAGCAGAGTGGAGATCACTGCTGGAGAGTAGCCCTTATGCACCAGCAGTCTCTTTTCAAGAGCCATGCCAACGTGAGAAGGGATCTGAGTCCTCCAGGATGATTGGTTCCTGCTGCAATAGCCACTGAAATGGAGGCAGCCGAAGGGGAGGCACCTACAGGAGCTGCATCAGGTCTCTGAACCAAGCTCTCCATGGCCAATCCGGCGCTAACAGAACAATCTTACCCAGGTGATGATCTATACGCCAAATCACATTCCCCACCAGGAGCCATGGAGGAAACACGTACAGCAGTCACTGACTTGGCCAAAGCTGGGTCAGGACGTTGATGCCCTCTGACCTCATCTCTGTGTGGTGGCTGAAGAAGCAGTAAACTTTCGCATTAGTGTGGGCCACTATCAGATCCATCTAGAAGTGACCCTAATGGTGCAGAATCAACTGAAACGCCTCTTGACAACTCCCACTATCAAGCAATCAGAGAGTGCTGGCTGAGGAAGTCCGTTTCCACATTGTCCACCCCAGCAATGTACTGGGCCAAAAAGGCTAGGAGATTCTTCTCCACCCAGGCAAATAGGATATCCATTTCCAGCGCCACCCCAGCCCAGTGCATCTTGTGCTATCTTGCCAATTGACATAAGCCACTGCCCAGCCCATGACCAGGGGCCGGAAATGCAGGAGAGCCAACTTGATTGTCCTCGCCTCAAGGTGGTTGATGGACCACACCGCTTCCCTGCAGTTCCAACAGTCTTGGCAATGGGTTCCCCAGCCTGAAAGACTGGTATCCATCAGCAGCAGAATCCAGGAGCAATTCTCCAGTGATACGCCCTTCTTCAGATGGCAGGGCTTTCACCACTACTATGGGCTGCCCTTTACCATCAATGAGAGCAGAAGCCTATGCGTGAACTCCTGAGAGCTCGAGAATCATCAAGTCAACAAGGACTGCTGGAGCAGTCGCATGTGAGCACGCACCCATGGCATCATTGCTATGGTCACCGTAATCAATCTGAGGAAATGAAGATAATCCCAGACTCTGGGGGCCTGCTGCACACAGAACGGCGCCAGGCAATCCAACAGTGTTTCCCCTGGCAGGAAAACTCTGCCCACTTGAGAGTCAAAATGTGCTCCCAGAACCCTAAGGACTGGAAAGACAACAGCTGGCTCTTTTCCTGATTGATCACCAAGCTGAGGCTTCTAGAAAGGACATCACTCAGGATGTCACTCAAGACACATCTGAGAGGGAACAGGCTCAAATGAGCCAGTCATCCAGATAGGAATGGACACAGAACCCTTGGCGCTGGTCGTCACCACCATGAACTTGGAGAACCTCCTTAGGGTGGTGGATAGCCCAAAAGGGAGGACGGTGAACTGATAATGAGAGCGAAGCATGGCAAAACGCAAACACTTCTGCTGATCCCCCTGGATCGGGATATGAAAAAATGCCTCAGGCAGATTCAGAAATGCCAACAATTCTCCTCAGTGCACTGCTTGAATCATGGGGTGCAAGGTTTCCATCTGGAAGTGCAGTATGTGCAAGTTGACCCCTTTGTTGTACAGAATGGGCCAGAAGGAACCATCCTTCTTTGGCACCACAATATAGATAGAGTATCTGCCTTTGCCCCGCTTATCCACTACCTTTGATCGCAGACCCACATGGTGAAATGATGAAGGCATCAAGAATTGGCTCTATGCATTCCAGGACATAGCCGAAATGAATGGTGTCTAGCAGGGGCGGCTCTATAATGAGGCCGAGTGAGGCAGTGGCCTCAGGTGGCAATTTTTTGGGGCCGACAAAAATTGCACCCAAAAAAACCGCCTCACTCTGCCTTCAAAAAAAAAAAACAGTTGCAGAAGCTGCTGCCACTGCTGTGGCAGCAGCAGCAATGGCAGAATGAAGTGCCCTGCAGCCCCCTGCCTCCCCAGAAGAGCCCTGCCATTCTTTTTCCCCCACACTGCACTGGCTCAGCTTTGTGGAGCCGCGAAGGGAGTGTTTCCCTTTTCCACAGCTCTGTTAAAATTGAGCCCGCCGACACTGACTGGAAGCAGGCATTTCCCGTCTCGCACAGAAAATGCCTGTTTCCCATTAGTGCCGGCAGGCTCAACTTTAACAGAGCCATGGGAAAGGGAAATACTCTCCCTTTGTGGCTCTGCAAAGCTGAGCTGGCATGGGGGAAAAAGAATGGCAGGGCTCTTATGGGAGGTGGGAGGTTGCGGAGCACTTCATTCTGCTGCTGCTGCTGCTGCTGCTGCAGCAGCAGCAGCAGCAGCTTCTGCAACCATTTTTTTAAATTTCCCTTCAGAAGGTCGGGCTGGGCTGGGCTGGGGGGGGGTAGCACTGGAAATAGTAATGGGCTGATGAGGGGAGGGCTAGGACTGGAATTGGGCTGATGGGGGCGTTAGAACTGGAAATGGGCTGATGGGGGGTTAAGAATGGAAATAGGCTGATTGGGGGGGGCTAGGACTGGTAATGGGCTGATCTGGAGGGGGGTTAGAAATGGAAATGGGCTGATGGGGGGTTAAGAATGGAAATAGGTTGATCGGGAGGGGGCTAGGAATGGTAATGGGCTATTGGGGGGTAGAACTGGAAATGGGCTGATGGGGGGGCTAGGATAGGAAATGGGCTGATTGGGGGGTTAGGGCTGGAGATGGACTTATTGGGGGGTTAGGACTGGTAATGGGCTGATGGGGAGCTAGCATTGGAAATGAGCTAGGACTGCTAATGGACTGATTGGGGAGCTAGGACTGGAGTGGGCTGATAAGGGGGATAGGACTGGAAATGGGCTGGGACTGGAAATGGGCTAATGGGGAAGGGGAGGAGAGTGCTACTGGCCCTGGAAGAAAACTAGGGGCTAGGGCTACAAATGGGCTGATGCAGAGGGATGGGAGAATAGGACTGGAAGGGAGCAGATACTGAGAGGGTCTGCCAGTGGAAGGAGGGGGCAGGAAGGGAGCTGACATGGGCAGGGCTGGAGAGTGCTACTGGCCCTGGAAGAAAACTAGGGGCTAGGGCTACAAATGGGCTGATGCAGAGGGATGGGAGAATAGGACTGGAAGGGAGCAGATACTGAGAGGGTCTGCCAGTGGAAGGAGGGGGCAGGAAGGGAGCTGACATGGGCAGGGCTGGAAAGGAGCTGATATGGTGGGGGGAGGAGGGGGTTGGAATGGAGCTGACACCTGGAATGTACTGAAGGGGGACTGGAAGGGAGCTGACACTTGGGGATGGGAGTGGTAGGTGGCTGGGTAATGGGGAGGAGACTGGAAGGGAGCTGACATGTGTGAATGGCACTGGAAGGGGGATGGGCAGAGGATAGGGCAACTGGAAGGGATCTGACTGGAGGGGGGTGGCACTGAGAATGAATGTGAGCTGATACCTGAGATGGTATTTGGATTAGAAGGGGATGGACAGTGGGGAAGGAGGGGGACTGGAAGGGAATGGACACCAGTGGCAGTCGTGGGAATGCAAGGCAGCTGACATTGGAAGGTACTGGGAGGGAAGGACTGGAAAGGGGGCTGATACTGGGGAGGGTTAGTGGAAATGGGCTGATGGAAGGAAGTGAAGAAAACAAAAGACAAGATAAGAAATTGCAGATGGACCATAGACCACAGAAAGAGAGCTAAGAGAAGACAGGAAAGCAGAAGCCTCAGATCGGGACCAGCATGATCAGAGAATAAAATGGTCAGACAACAAAGGTAGAAAAAAGAATTTTATTTAATTTTAGTGATTGGACTTTGTGCTATCTTTATATTTTACACAGTATGGGGGAACTGCATCTCTTATTTATCTGATGTTGCACTGCATGCGGAGTCTGGCTTCTTGGGGTTTCAGTTTAAATCTTGTCTACATATTTTTATTTTTACTTTAGATTGTGGTTACTTATTCTGTACTTGGTGAGAGTCTGTGTTCTGAGTATGTGACTGAGGTCAGGTGTTCTGTTAACATGGAGTTTGTACATAAAGATCTATATTTTACTATAGTAATTTGACTTGTTCAGCTTTTCAAATAGGTGTATGGATATTGCAGGGCCCACTCAAGTATTTATAGTGACCTTTTTTCAGATGGGCTCCTTATGTGAGTTTTGGAAGTTGGTGCTGATATGGTATGGTATGGTAGATGTGCTCTTTGTTGTAGGGTTTTGTATTAGTTCACAATATGCCTGGTACTGGAGAATGTTTGTTGTTGCTGTTGTTGTTGTTAGTGAGATGATCAGAATCAGATTTTTTTAAAGATATTGAGTTCTGTGGGTGAATGTCCTGGTTCTGCTCTGCACCCACTATGCATACAAAATATATGTTGAAAAAGAAAAAGCAAGAACCATAATGCAGTTTATAACAACAAGAGTGGTTCCACTCTTACCTAACGGACAGACAGATACAGGTCAAGATTGGGCCCAACACATCCCGACCCATAAAAGTCATGCAAGGCGTACCCCAAGGATCCGCACTATCAGCTCTCTTATTCAACATCTACATCCAACCAATATGCAACATCATAAAAGAGCACGGGATAAAATACACAATCTATGTGGACGACATAGTGATATACACACCAGTCACCCTCGACAACCCAGACCACACCAAGATAACAAACTGTCTCACACATATGAACACCTGGTTTCAAGACAACAACATGACCATAAACTACAGAAAGACCAAGGCGCTAATCATCACATGAAACTCTGACTTCATCCCCCCCCCCCCGCGACATCAAGATAGGGACCACAACCATACCCATACAATCAGAAGTGAAATACCTCGGAGTGACAATGGACAAAGAACTTAACCTTCAGTCCCACATCAGCAGAACCACCAAAAATGCATACCACAGGATGTGACTAGTATGACGCCTCAAGCCCCTCCTCACTCAGGAACACTTCCGCACAGTTTGTCAAGCACTAATAACCCCAATCCTAGACTTCTGCAACCCAATCTATCTAGGTCTAACGAAACAGACACTAAGGCCATTGCAACTGACATAAAACACTGCAGCACGCATAATTGCTGGCACCACAAGACAAGAACACATCACACCCACCCTAAAAGAGCTCCACTGGCTGCCTATCAGTGCCCGCATTAGATACAAGACAATCATAAACATTTTCAAAATCAAACATCAATCATCAGCTTTCAGCCTACACCCACTCATACAACCAGACAACAGCACAAGATCGAGAAGAAGAGACACATCCAACTGTGTCAACACACCTAAAGATATTAACAGGGTACACAAGGACACTGAAAAACGAGCCTTATCAAAGGCAGCACCAACAATCTGGAACGCCCTCCCCGACGAACTGCGTTCAACAACAGACCTTAAGGAGTTCAGGAAACTACTGAAGACAACCCTCTTCACAGAACACTACGGTGACATTACTTAAACCATGCAACAGACACCTCAATTCCCCCCACATGTCACTATAATTGTAATTAAGCAAGGAACTGATACCCATAGCATTGTAAATAGCGCACGCTGTAAATAGCACCACAAGAATCAACGTCCAGACACACTCACATGCATACACTACTCACTGCATGTGCAAACTATACACTGTAACTTATTGATTGTTTGCTGTTCAGACCGCCTTGATTGCAGGATAAGGCGGTATAGAAATACGTTTAAATAAATTTAAATAAATAAAACAACAAAATAAAAATGAATTATAATTTAGTTTTATAAACTGTGCTGTTTGTTCTCGCTCTCTTTTAGTTCCTTAATTTGCAAACATCTTCCATTTCCTCCATATTATCTAATCGGCTTTTTGGTTTGGTTGATTCCCTGATTGGAGTTCTGAAAAAGCCCTGCTCCCCTCTACGGGGTGGGGGGGGGGCGCGCCATCTCATCCTTCATCTCAGGCAGCAGATTGCCTTAAGCCGCCTCTGGTGTCTAGCACCCAGCAATCCTTGGTGACTCAGGCCCATTCCTGAAAGAAGAGGCAAAGCCTGCCACCCATTGGAGGAACCTGGGAATGGGCCCAAAACCTTCATTGTGCAGCCTGAGAAGGTCCACCTCTGGAAGGGACCAAACACCTGGGGGGAAAGGGAAGATCCAAGATGGCATTATTGGAGTAGGACGCGCTGGTACCTGATCTCTGTGTTTTCCTTTATCTCTTTTCTTGATGTCGAAGCATAAGGCAAAAAGCAAGTATGGTATTCCTCCCAAACCTGATGCCTTACCGGCAGGGCAGCACACGATGGACTCATTCGCGCAGGTGAAGCTTATAGGTGTTCCTGCTACTGGGGCTGGGGAAAGCCCTGGTCTGAGGAGCGATACATCGCTCAGTCCAGCAGGCCCTTCCACTCCTCCAGCGCCTTCAGCTTCCAGGTTCAAGTCATCTGACGTTGGTGCAAGCGTCAGGACCCAGGCAGCTCTAGCTATGGTGTTTTTTTTTCGTCAATGACTTGTGAGTCTGCAGTTTCCAACACCGAGGATGGGGGTACTACCCCCACAGGAGTGACTGTGTCCAGGGACTACTTGGAGCATCTGAGGTGGTTTTCCAGTCTTCTTTGCCAGCTTCTTCTTCTCTACCACTGCTGAATTAACCCAAGGAAGTAACTGGACTCCATCTGGACTGCTTTGGAATCAGTTTATAAGGTATGCGCTGGGGTTTTCCAGGTGTCGGCTCGACAGGTTTCTAGGCTGGAGATTTGTCAAGAAGAGCCTGGAGACCCAGCAGGGTCAGTTATTGGGGTTCAAGCTTCAGTGCAGAAGCTTCAGGAGATGCAAGGAACATTGGTTCAGGACAAAATGATAATGTTGCGTAAGATTGAAAACTTGGAGAATCAGCAGAGGAACTTGAATCTTCGGGTTCTGAATTTTCCACAAATGACTTTGGTTCCACCTAGGGACCTATTTATTAGGCTTCTAAAATAGATTTTAAGTTATTGTAGCCCGCCCCCCCCTTTTTCGTCGCCGCGCACGCACAAGCGCGCATGCCGTCCTTGCCCTTGCCCTTGCAGGCGACCTGATACCGCACGCCCTGATGTAGCTTCCTCTCATGTAGTCAGTGACCGTTGGGCGTCGGCACCAGACCTGCAAAGTGAGGCAAGGGGGGGGGGGGGGAACTGCAGTACACACCGGTACCTTCAAAAGGTACCGGGGAAATAGGTTGTTTACAATGGGTAAACTTAGATGTTAAGAATAAAATTTATAAATGAAGCTACAGCAAGGTATCTTAATATTTATTTCTCGCAGGTTCTAACACCTTACTGTACCTTCAGCTGAAATCATCTTTCTATTCAGCCAGATGGACATAAGAGAATAACCCTTCTTGCATTTTCAGTATTTATTGTATTAACAGATAGTATTAATTAACATTAACCACAATTCTTTACAACTCTTATAAAGTTTTCTCTGTTTTCTAAACAATTGCATAACAATTCTGACTATGCAGCATTCCAAAGTTTATTTCTCTCTCAACCTCCAATAGTTGTCTCCTGAATTCAGAACTTCTTGTAACTTTACTTTCCCTTATAACAAAAGCATATTACAAAACTAACAAATAGAAAGTAGTTCTCTCTCTTTTCTTACTCTCTTCTTCTCCTTTGTTTATACTACAAAACTGTCCAGAGCTTTACTTAGCTTTTTCCTGACGTTTGTGGACGATGTCTTTCATCCGGATGACTGTGAAGGTTGAAGAGTTGGGGCCCAGAATTCGCGCAGGAACACTGCTCCTCAGGAACCTTGGAAATCTGGTGACCTGTCTCCCTATCTTAAAGAAAGTAACAGAAGGCAAAACCCTAACTTTCTACTTCTGTTTTCACAACATTCCAATGTATTATTGCTCTTCAAAATAAATTTATTTCCCTAACTAATAAAAATAAAATTAATCCAAGACCCTAACTAAATTTCATCTGACAGTACTTTAATCCCTATGCTGAAGTACTTACCAAACTCTCTTTTGACATAACACACCTTGTATCTAATCTTACTCAGTCTTCAAAACTCAGAATGGCAGTTGTCTATAACCATTCCACAATGCTTAGCCTCTACACATTTCTGTCCCAAAGCTATACCAATGCTGTACAAATGCTGTATCAATGCTGGTGAAACAAGTTCCTGAATTGTCCCTAACAAAGAAAACCTGTTCACCAATATTTCTCTATCTTTAACAGAGCTTTCTTGCAAACTTTTCACTGTCACAAACAAAGCAGTTTTTAAATACATTCCAAGTTTCTGCCTTTAACTCTCTCTGTCACAGCAGGAAATTTCTTAGTGTGCTGATTGGCTTTATGACTTCAAACACTTCAAAATACAGATTACTAAAAACTCAGCTCTGCTTAAGAAACCTTTAACACTTACACTCTGTCTGTTTCTAGCAGAGAACTCCCAAGAAAGTCTTTGGTAAAAACCTCTGGTTTCACAACCAACAGAGTCTCCACCTACACTGTTCAAAACCTCTCCTCATCAGGACCATCTCCAGTTAGCCTGAAGTCTCTAAACCCAAACTCCAGTTTCACACTTCCAATACAATGTATCTCCAATAGATACTTTTACAAATGCATAACAGTGTGGCAGGTGAAGGCCTGTGATCCACAGTGTCTGACATAAGCAGGCAGGCCTAACTAGCTTGACCTGTAAATGAAGCCTGTGAAGAGGCCCATAGGAATTACACATCCCCCAACATGCTGCTATTGTAGAATTAGAACTCAGTAAAAGTATTGGATTAGCTTAGACAAGCAGAACTGAAAGATGGAAAAATACAGAAAAATATGTTTAAAAGCCACTGATAAGAGAATACAGCTGTAAGGGATTTAATTAAAACTGCTGACAGAAAGGTTACAGAGCCCTGCTTCCCCGCACGTACTAACTAGCCCAATGGCCTTGGAAATAGGAAAGTAACAAATTGGTGAACTGGCCATTGTAATTGGGACTAGAAGGGGGGTGAGCAGGTGCTGAGCCCACTCAAAGAACATAATTGGATAATCATATCAGTACCGGGACCAATAGAAGGGGTACGGGAGGTACGGGAGGTTACCGGGACCAATGAAATGTTTTTCTATACCCAGAATGGAGCAAAAGTCTATAAAAGTTGTTGTATTGCCAGAGAACATTGCTCAGCCATTTTGAATTTGATTCTGCTTGAGACTTGTGCACAAATAAATGATTTGGACCTTCTGAACAGACTCCTGGTATCATTGGTTTGTCTGCGCTCTGCTGCTACATATTCTTGGTGCATTGGCTGGGAAGGTGTGGTATTAGAGGGTACATAGGGCAATATACCACGACTTTCCGCCTCTACAGGTTTGATCCTGCCGGAATCGCGCCCTTCCGACGGGGGCTCGCTCCCTGGCGCCACCGGTCCCTTGCATCGGAGGGAACTGGCCGGACCTCGGAGGGGGCCGGCCCGGCTGGAGCCAACACCTCGAACCCGAGTGAGGGGAGTCCGAGGTCCAACTCATGCGCTTGCTTGGGAACTTTGAGGACCGGATCCGGTGAGTAAAGTTTTGATTTGTTATGTCTAGACAGATAAGAAAGAGCAGTGCTGCCATTTGAATATTGAACTTGGAACTTGGAAATTGGTAAGAGAGCTCTCAAAGACGGGCCGAATAACCCCGCATGGGTATTCGCAGGGCGAAACCCCCGTCTTCTTGTATTTGGGAATTTGAACAAGACTAGTCAGAATAGGTAGAAATGAATGCATTCTTGGGATACGTTGCTAGCATGATTGTGTGAATGAAGTGTGAATGAGAGGTCTGGCAGCACGGACCAAGCGAAGGCGGACGCCTGAGTAACGCAGTTCCTGATCGGGCGACCGCGTTCAGGTCGTAAAAAGGGGGAAGCGATTGTCATCTTGTCTTGTTATTTGTTTTCCCTATATGTTTCTAGGGCCGTGAGGACCCCTTACCCACGGTCCGTCCTCCTTTTCCCTTTTGTCTGTTGTTGCGCGCACACATCGAAATGGGAGGGGCGGGGTCTACTAGGAACACTCCATTAGAATGTATGATCGCACATTTTAAAGAAGGATATTCCGGAGATTATGGTATTAAAATGACTGCAGCTCGTTTACAGATTTTGTGTACTAGGGAGTGGCCCGATCTAGACCCTACCTGGCCCCGAGAGGGAACCTTTAATGTAGGAATTATTCAGTTAGTGCACCGTAGAGTGCGAATAGCGCACCCCGATCAGTACCCCTATATAGATTCCTGGTTAAGTATTTGTGAAGATCCGCCCCATGGGCGAAGCGCTGTTATGAAGAACAGTGCAGAATAATGTTAGCAAAGACAGATTATAGTCAGAAAATAGAACAGCCTAGAAAGAAAGGGAAAGGTGAGAAATCCAGGAAGAAACCCATCCTGGTAGATCCTGATTCCCCAGAAATGATTACCCGACAGCCCCAAACCCAGCGCCCAGTGAGAGTAGCCCCATGTCCTGCCCCAGAGCCCCGGAGACAGCAGGAACGGGACCCAACTCCTGAGCCATTACCCAAAGAGCAGGTAGATGAGCTCCCTTTAATTGAAGAAGATGATTCTACCGAGACAGAAAAAGGAGAATCAAATACAGAAACAGAAAAGGAAGAAACTGAAAATTCCCCAAGTGATACTGATAGTGTAAAAGCGGCTGCTAGTGTTAGCTTGCCAGCAAAAAGTAAATCTAAAGTAAAGCATGAAGAGAAAAAGAAAATAACCCCTGACAGGAAAGTTACGAGAATATCTCTCAGATCCCAAAAGACATCTACTGCCAAGATGATGCCTTTACGGCAAGTCCCGGGAATACCCATAAGAAATGAAGATAATGAGGTGGTGGCGGGACCCCTAAATTATGTGTATGTCCCCTTCTCCACTACTGATTTGTTGAATTGGAGGACACATTATGCCTCCTATACCAATAAGCCCCAAGAACTTAAAGAATTAGTGAATACTATTATGGAAACTCACCAACCAACATGGGCAGATTGCCGCCAGCTCCTGTCCACCTTATTTACTACAGAGGAGCGGACACGAATTAGAAAAGCAGCTATTGACTGGTTGGCAGATAACCCTGTAGCGCCAGGGGAAGGGGCAGAAAGAATAGATAATCGGGAAGCGGCCCAGAGAGAATTCCCGAATGAAGACCCCCGATGGGATCCAAATACAGAAAGAGGATCTAGAGCCCTAGCTCGTTTTCGCCAAGGCTTTATACAAGGTCTGAAAAGGGGGGGCCAGAAAGCTATGAATCTTTCCAAAGTTACTGAAGTTACCCAAGGCATAGATGAGAGCCCAGCAGTGTTTTATGAAAGATTAACTGAAGCATATAGAATGTATACTCCCTATGATCCCGATGCACCAGGAAGCTTGTGCATGGTAAATTCTGCTTTTGTAAATCAATCACAACCAGATATTAGGCGTAAATTACAGAAATTAGAAGGGTTTGCAGGCATGAATGCAACTCAGTTATTGGAAGTCGCTCATAAAGTGTATGTGAATCGTGATAATGAAAGGCAGAGAGAATGTGATCGAAAGATGAAGAAGAAAGCTGATTTTTTGGCTGCGGCCATAGTTGAACAGAAAAGGGGTATCCCTAGTCGACGGAGCAGAGGAAGGGGGCGGGGCCGAAGTGGAAGCCGGCCCCAGCTAGGCGTAAACCAATGTGCCTACTGCAGGGAGGAAGGACATTGGAGAGATGCATGCCCACAACTTGAAGACGCCCACCAGGATGACGAAAACAATTATCAATGGAGAGAAGAAAGACTAGGCCGTCCCCGAAACCGCGGAGGAGCCAATCGAGAGCAATACCAGCAAGAAAGAGGAGAAGCCGTACAAGCATTGGCCACGACAGCCCATGATGAGGATGACGTGGATTAGGACAGACCGGGCTCTGAATTTGCTTTAGGTCTCCAGGAGCCTATGGTCGGAATACAAATAGGAGACCAAGTTATGAACTTTATGGTTGATACTGGAGCAGAACATTCAGTAGTAGACAAGAAAATAGCCCCATTCTCCACAAAAGCAGTCACCATTGTAGGAGCAACTGGTGCCAAAGCTACAAAACCTTTTCTTCAGAATCGCATATGCAGTCTAGGAGGACAGCAAATAACTCATCAATTCCTTTATAGGCCTGAATGTCCAGTGCCACTACTGGGACGAGATATGTTAGCCAAGCTACAAGCCCAAATATCCTTTACTGAAAGAGGAGAAATGCAAATGACAGTAAATTCTCAAGCCAAACCATCAGGAATAATGCTGCTTACAGTTCCCCGAGAAGAAGAATGGAGATATTACAGTGATGAATCTGCCCAAGATACCTATTTTGAACAAACTTTGAAAAGCATTGATGCACCACCTGGAGTATGGGCAGAAGGCAGTCCTCCAGGCCTAGCCAAACATATAGCTCCAGTAATTGTAACTCTCAAGCCTGGTGCTACACCAGTACATGTCAAGCAGTATCCTCTCCCAAGAGCTGCAATTGAAGGCATCCACCGCCACTTGCAAAGATTACTAGAACATGGCCTACTAAAAGTATGTCAATCCCCATGGAACACTCCACTTCTGCCAGTGAAAAAGCCTGGAACAGATGACTACCACCCAGTACAAGATCTAAGAAGAGTGAATGAAGCAGTTGAGACCATACATCCAGTTGTACCCAATCCTTACACTCTTCTAGGACTGATACCTGCTGAAGCTACCCACTTCACTGTTCTGGATTTAAAAGATGCGTTCTTTTGCATAAGATTAGCCCCTGTAAGTCAGATATTTGCATTTGAATGGCAGGACCCTATCTCTGGAAGAGGGGGCCAACTTACTTGGACACGATTACCACAAGGATTCAAGAATTCACCTACCATCTTTAGTGCTGCACTGAATCAAGACCTTTCAAGCTATCCAGTGGCCCCGGGGAAGAGAGTGCTTCTCCAATACGTGGACGATCTGCTGATAGCTGCTGTATCAGAAAGTGAATGTATACAAGCCACCAAAGACCTCTTGCAGTTACTAGATGAAGCTGGATACAAAGTTTCCAGAGCAAAAGCACAACTATGCCAAAAAGAAGTGAAATACTTGGGCTTTCGTATAACCCAAGGAAGCCGAAGATTAGGCAGAGAGAGAAAAGAAGCAGTATGCAGAATTCCAACCTCAACTACCAGAAAGCAAGTCAGAGCCTTTCTGGGAGCGGCAGGATATTGCCGAATTTGGATTCCCAACTTTGCTCAAATCGCCAAACCACTGTATGAAGCCACAAAAGGAGAAGAAAAGTCGCCACTGGAGTGGGGACTTGAGCAGGATACAGCCTTCAAGACGTTAAAGGAAGAATTGATGTCATCACCAGCACTTGGACTACTAGATGTTCACAAGCCTTTCCACTTGTTTGTACATGAAGCACAAGGAAATGCCTTAGGCATGTTGACTCAAAAATTGGGAAATTGGGAACGACCTGTAGCATACCTATCGAAACAATTGGACACTGTGGCCAAAGGATGGCCACCTTGCCTGAGAGCAGTTGCAGCTACAGCATTGTTAGTGAGTGAAGCAGATAAGCTCACACTAGGACAGAATCTA
This sequence comes from Ichthyophis bannanicus, assembly GCA_033557465.1. Taxonomy (NCBI): domain Eukaryota; kingdom Metazoa; phylum Chordata; class Amphibia; order Gymnophiona; family Ichthyophiidae; genus Ichthyophis; species Ichthyophis bannanicus. The sequence continues at coordinate 232,994,266 of CM066038.1, read as the reverse complement.
CGAGTCACTGTGCAACATGCAGTCCTTGCCCTTATGGAACAGAAAGCAAATCATTGGCTCACCAATTCCCGAATGTTGAAATATCAGAGTATGTTATGTGAAAACCCACAGATCCAATTGGAAGTGAGCCATGCCTTGAACCCAGCCACATTGATACCCATTAGTGAAGAACTCCCAGAACATGACTGTATAGAAGTCATGGAAACTGTATTCTCAAGCCGACCTGACCTGACAGATGTGCCCATAGACAATCCTGATCAAATCTATTACGTAGATGGGAGCAGTCTCATCATCGATGGACGACGCTGCGCCGGTTATGCAGTAGTCACTCAACATGAAGTCGTTGAATCATCAGCCCTTGCATCAGGCACATCAGCCCAGAAAGCAGAATTAATAGCACTTACTCGAGCATTACTGCTAGGTGCAAAACTTGTGTTAAATATATATACAGACTCTAAGTATGCCTTCACCACCCTACATGCCCATGGAGCTCTCTATAAAGAACGAGGACTCATCACGTCCGGAGGAAAATCAGTCAAGTATGGCCCAGAGATACTAATGTTACTTGATGCAGTATGGGCCCCAACTCGTGTAGCTGTCATGCACTGTAGAGGACATCAAGCAGGAAAAGGAGAAGTTGCTCGAGGAAATAGGTTTGCAGATGCCTCAGCACGACAAGCAGCCATGACAGGACAAATTACACCACAAGCCATGCCAATGCAGGCAGCATTGTTTCCAGTACCCCTGAACTTATGGACACCACGATATACCACCAAAGAATTAGATTACTACTGTAACAAGGAAGATGGAGTACTGAAAGATGGGTGGATTGAGCTGCCACCAACAGAGGGCAGTCAACCCCCAGGACGAATAGTAATCCCTGAATTGTTATGCCCAGCTTTTGTCAAAGCCTTCCATGAAGCCACCCACTATGGAAAAAGTGCTATGGAAAAAGCACTCAGACCGCACTTCTGCATCACCATGTTAGCAGCCCTATCAGCTTCAGTAGCACGCCAGTGTCTAATTTGTGCCAAAAATAATGCCAAGCAAGGTCCCACACCAGCACCCCGAGTTCAGTCAGGAGGTGTAACCCCCATGCATCACCTGCAAATTGATTTTACTGAAATGCCAAAAGCCAATGGATATCACTACCTATTGGTATTAGTTTGTACTTTCTCTGGGTGGGTAGAAGCCTTCCCAACCAGAACTGAGAAAGCCCGAGAAGTCACCAAAGTTTTACTGAGAGAGATTGTCCCTAGATTTGGAATTCCAGCAGTAATAGGGTCAGACAATGGGCCCTCATTTGTTTCTCAGATTACTCAACAGTTAGCAAAAGCTTTGCAGATACAATGGAAGCTTCACACTGCATACAGACCCCAGAATTCAGGGAAAGTTGAGCGAATGAATCGTACCTTAAAAGCCCAAATGTCTAAGCTTTGTCAGGAGACACGCCTGAAGTGGCCCCAAGTGCTCCCAATAGCTTTACTCAGAATACGCTCAGCTCCTGTAAAGTCAACAGGATTTTCCCCTTTTGAAGTTCTGTATGGTAAACCCCCACCAATAGTGCAGGGAATTAAAGGAAGTCTAGCCCAAATTGGTTCAGAAATAACCAGGCAAGAACTCCTAGCTCTTAGTTTTGTTCTGCAGACTCTCCATACGTGGATCCAAGACCAGTTGCCTATCAACTTGACGGAACCCTTGCATCCCTACCAGCCTGGTACCTCGGTGTGGATCAAAGATTGGAAGAAGACACCGCTGGAACCCCATTGGAAGGGACCATACACCGTCATCCTGTCTACCCCGACTGCAGTAAAGGTAGCAGAGATCGATTCCTGGATTCACCACAGCAGAGTCAAGCCCGCAGCTGATCCAGAACCTGAGCAGTGGACAGCAGAGCAGCATCCTGATGCACCTTTGCGAGTTACTCTGAGACGGCAACCAGCAGCTTAGACACTTTGTCACAGTGCCCTGCAGTAGCCAAGTCTTTCGAAGAGGATTGCTGTTTTCCATACAGCAAGAGTTTGTTTCAACGAACCTCATATGTGTGATTTTACACACTACTTTGATGCTACATTGATTGACCATATTTCAGAAGCCAACTGAAATTGATAAATTGGTTAATGTGTGATGGACAATTTGAGAATCTTCAATCAACACTCAGCACCCGTTGAATTGCTTCATTAGCAAACGGGACGAAGAAAAGAACGTCGTGATCAAGATTTTCAAGCTGAGGATTCAGAAGAACTCCAATCAACATGTATCTTTATCTTTGCATTGCCCTGGTTGCCTGTTTTGGAGGCTTTGAACTGACTCATGCCTTGCCTCCATGCACTGCTTGCATTACTTCTACTCGGACTGGACTAAAAGTAACTCAGACTTTGATTTATCACTCTTACTATTCCTGCACTGGTAAAGTAACTCGGTGTATTTATAACACCACTGAACTGAATGTCTGTACCAAGGGTAAATCTAAAGTATGCTTCAATCCACATCAGAATCCATCCTATTATACCTTAGAAATGCGATGGAAAAATGCAGATGGACCCTTAATTAACGCCACACGTCAACTAACAGATCCTAGTAAAGATGCTATTTTGTATTTTGATGCTTGTGAAGTAATCAACAGAGATAGTCATTCTAAGTGTAGTGATTGGGAAAAAACATACTCGCAGAGTGGCAAATATATGTGTCCGGAAGGGTCCACTGAATGGGAAGCATGTACAGGAAAGAAAGTTTCAGCCAATGTATATAGTAAAGCTCCAGAATCAGATTACTTCTGCCCAAAGTGGGAATGTGTTTTTTATGCTACTTGGATTGGTATGGTATGGAATAAAGATAATCGAATGGCTACATTACGGAAACCATTACATGTCAAAGACCTAGACAAATGTAAGAAAAATGCTTGCAATCCTTTAGAGTTAGTCATACAAAGACCTGAAAATTGGAAACAAGGATTCCGATTTGGTTTACGAATTGATGGAACTGGATCAGATCCAGGAACCATAGTATATAAAATTAAATACACAAGCCCATAGATCATCCAAGCATCAAATCCACGACACATTCTATGAAATCATGCATGTAAATAAGTTTGACATGCCCCATCCTTCCCAGAATTTATTTTTGGAATTAGCTGGAGCAGTAGTATCCAGTCTAAACATCTCAGATTGTTATTTTTGTGGGGGGACACGAATGGGTGACCAATGGCCATGGGAAGCCCAAGAATTAAATTACTCAATGACTTACAATCAGACTGAAATACACAAGACTACCAGCGAATGGGTGTTAGCACACACAATAGTTGGACGTCTTTGCTATGCCAGAACTGGACCCCAGTTCAAACAACAGGTAGGACAGCTAGTCTGTCTTAGCCAAAAGTTCTATAATGACACCACCAAAAAGACGTCTTGGTGGTCAGGAATTAAAGAACCTGAACCCCCTAACCCATTAGCCAGATTTCCTGAACTTGCTCACTTATGGACTAATCTTGCCAAACCTCATGCCTGGCAAGCCCCACCTGGCCTATATTGGATCTGTGGAAACCGAGCATATGCCCGACTCCCTACATACTGGGGAGGAGCATGTGTCTTAGGAACTATCAGACCTTCCTTCTTCCTTCTAAACACAGAACATGGAGAACAGTTAGGATACCCAGTGTACACTACTAATCACAGACATAAAAGAGCATTGAGACAGAAGAGAGCACCCCTCCAGATAGGCAAGTGGGAGAAGTGGCAGGGTGATGATTGGCCACCAGAAAGAATCATTGATTATTATGGGCCTGCCACCTGGAATGATGATGGTATGTGGGGTTATCGAACCCCAGTCTATATGATTAATCGTATTATCCGCTTACAAGCAGTAGTTGAAATAATAACCAATGAAACTAGCCAAGCTCTCACACTTTTAGCTAGACAAAGTACCCAAATGCGCACTGCTATATATCAGAATCGTTTAGCACTTGATTATTTGTTAGCAGCTGAAGGAGGAGTATGTGGTAAACTGAATTTAACCAATTGTTGCTTAAAAATAGATGATAAAGGTCAAGTAGTTGAAGAAATTGCTGAAACTATGCAAAAACAAGCTTATGTGCCAGTACAGACTTGGCATTCACTAAAGTTTCCTAACTGGTTTGATAATCTTTTCTCATGGATAGGAGGACTTAAGACTTTCCTTATACTAATACTAATAGTTGTTGCTGTAATTTTCTTATTGCCATGCATAATCCCATGTTGTATGCGTTCTATTCATAGTGTTATTGAAAATACAGTTGAGCGGAAGACCGCAACTAAGATTATGGCCTTATACCAACTCAAACTTCCTATATATAGTCGGAATCCTCTGACCATAATATAACTATTTTGAAGTGATTTAATTCTCACACCTTATTAAGTAATAGGGTGAGATTAATCAAAGGGGGGAATGTGGCAGGTGAAGGCCTGTGATCCACAGTGTCTGACATAAGCAGGCAGGCCTAACTAGCTTGACCTGTAAATGAAGCCTGTGAAGAGGCCCATAGGAATTACACATCCCCCAACATGCTGCTATTGTAGAATTAGAACTCAGTAAAAGTATTGGATTAGCTTAGACAAGCAGAACTGAAAGATGGAAAAATACAGAAAAATATGTTTAAAAGCCACTGATAAGAGAATACAGCTGTAAGGGATTTAATTAAAACTGCTGACAGAAAGGTTACAGAGCCCTGCTTCCCCGCACGTACTAACTAGCCCAATGGCCTTGGAAATAGGAAAGTAACAAATTGGTGAACTGGCCATTGTAATTGGGACTAGAAGGGGGGTGAGCAGGTGCTGAGCCCACTCAAAGAACATAATTGGATAATCATATCAGTACCGGGACCAATAGAAGGGGTACGGGAGGTTACCGGGACCAATGAAATGTTTTTCTATACCTAGAATGGAGCAAAAGTCTATAAAGGTTGTTGTATTGCCAGAGAACATTGCTCAGCCATTCTGAATTTGATTCTGCTTGAGACTTGTGCACAAATAAATGATTTGGACCTTCTGAACAGACTCCTGGTATCATTGGTTTGTCTGCGCTCTGCTGCTACAACAGCACATCTTCAAACACAATTCAAACTGCTGTTTTCCTCACTCAGGATCACACAAAAAAAACAAACTTCAGTCTGTACAACTTCAAGCACAAGACTTCTCTCTGTTCAAAGAAATAAATGTACTTCTGTACACAAACAGACTTCTCCCTATTTCAGAAAGCAAACCTTTTTCTTTCTTACAGTTCCTTTTCAGTTTCCCTGCCTTCCTTCTTCAGTTTCAAAAACAAGAGAGTAAACAAAAACTTTCTTACTGTTGTTGTCAAGGAAACCAAGACTCTGCTGACATCATGCATCTGTTTCCTTAGATTCTCTAACCAATCAAAAACATGTTTACGAAATATTCAAATGAAGCAATAGAACCTAAACCAAATGCTGCAGGAGAAAATCAGTTTTACTTTTCAACTGCACATCTCATTAAAAAGAATGGCACAAACTCAACCAGGATGTTTCAGATAATAAAACCCTCTCCAGACAATCCAAAATCCACAACTCTTTAGAACTCAGCTAATTCACACATTCTAATACATCCAAATGTAAATGTGCACACTCCTCGGGCAACACTCAGTCCCAACAAAAACTTAACCTCACAAGGTACTTAACCCCCTCTCAAACAAACTTAACCCCACGGGGGGGGGGTTACATTATCCTGAATCTGGGGTACCTCCTCTTCAGAAAATCTACTACTATCTACCCCCTAAGGTTTCTAAGGACACTTCGCAGAAGGTGGCCTCATCCTTGGTGGATGTTTGTCTGATTCTTTGGATTTGGCTAACTTTTCCGAGGTCTTAGAGCAGTCTTAGAGCAGTGGACAGAGCTTAAATATCCCAAATTACCCATGTCTACCAATAGCCAAATTAATATGAATAAAATACAGTCTCTAAAATGCTTGTATGCAAATGCTAGAAGTCTAAAAAATATGATGGGAGAGTTAGAATATATAGCACTAAATGAGAGGTTAGATATGATTGGAATATCAGAGACATGGTGGAAGGAGGACAACCAGTGGGACACTGTGATACCTGGGTACAAACTATATCGTAATGATAGAGCTGATCAAATTGGTGGAGGGGTTGCGCTCTATGTTAGAGAGGGCATTGAGTCAGAAAGGATTAAAGTTTTGCAGGAAACAAAATTTGCTGTAGAATCTCTATGGAATGAAATTCCATGTAAAAAGGGGAAGGCAATGGCAGTGGGGGTGTACTATCGACCGCCTGGCCAGAATGAACAAATGGATGATGAAATGCTCAAAGAAATCAAAGAAGCTAACAAAAGTTACAGCGCGGTAATAATAATGGGTGATTTCAATTACCCCAGTATTCACTGGGTCAGTGTCACAGCAGGACATGCTAGGGAGATAAAGTTCCTAGATGAAATAAATGACTGCTTCTTGGAGCAGCTGGTTCATGAACCGACCAGAGGGGAAGCCATATTAGACCTAGTCCTTAGTGGAACACCAGATCTAGTGCAAGAGATAAGGGTGTTGGGTCCACTTGGCAACAGTGATCATAGCATGATCACCTTTGATTTAATTAGTGGAGGAGGGATAGTAAGGAAATCCACAGTACTACCTTTTAACTTTCGAAAGGGAGACTATGATAAAATGAGGAAAATAGTTAAGAAAAAACTAAAAGGAGCAGTTGCAAAGGTTAAAGACTTACATCAAGCTTGGGTGTTGTTGAAAAATACCATCTTGGAAGCCCAGACCAGCTGTATTCCACGCTTTAAGAAAAGTGGAAGGAAGTCCAAAAAACTGCCAACATGGTTTAAAGGTGAGGTCAGAGAGGCTGTTGTTGCCAAAAAAGCATCTTTCAGGAAATGGAAAAAAGAGCCATACGACGAAACCTGGAAACAGCACAAGCACTGGCAGGTCAAATGCAAGGCATTGATAAAGCAGGCAAAGGGAGAATTTGAGAAGAAGCTTGCTGCGGAAGCAAAAACGCGAAATAAAGATTTTGTCAAGTACATTCATAGCAAAAAACCTGTGAGAGAGTCAGTTGGTCCATTAGATGATAGAGGAGTTAAAGGGGCACTAAGAGTTGACAAGGCAATAGCGGAGAGACTGAATGAATTCTTTGTTTCAGTCTTTACTGAGGAAGATGTAGGGATGTTACCCATGACTGAAGTGGTATTTAAAGGTGCGGAAGAATTGAAGGAAATATCGATACATTGGGAAGATGTATTACAACTATTAGATAAACTGAAGAGTAGCAAATCACCTGGGCTGGATGGTATACATCCAAGGATGTTGAAAGAACTGAAATATGAGATTTCAGACCTGCTATTAGTAATCTGTGAACTATCATTAAAATCATCTCTAATACCTGAAGATTGGAGGATCGCCAATGTAACACCAATTTTTAAAAAGGGTTCCAGGGGTGATCCGGGAAACTACAGACCGGTGAGCCTCACGTCAGTACCGGAAAAAATGGTATAAACCATCATAAAGAATAAAATTACTCAGCATGTAGATAGTCATGGCCTAATGGGAGACAGCCAACATGACTTTAGACAAGGAAGATCTTGTCTTACTAATCTGTTATGTTTTTTTGAAAGTGTGAATAAACAGGTGGACAAAGGTGAGTCGGTTGATATAGTGTATCTAGACTTTCAGAAAGCCTTTGACAAGGTCCCTCATCAGAGACGTTTGGCAAAACTAAAGAGTCATGGGATAGGAGGCAGTGTACTACTGTGGATCAGGAACTGGTTAAAAGATAGAAAGCAAAGGGTTGGGCTAAATGGCCAATTTTCCCAATGGAGAAAGGTGAATAGTGGTGTACCCCAGGGATCTGTGCTGGGTCCGCTGCTTTTTGACATATTCATAAATCACCTGGAAAGTGGAATAACGAGTGAGATTATCAAATTTGCAGATGACACAAAACTATTTAAAGTTGTTAAAACCCAAGAGGATTGTGGAAAATTGCAAGAAGATCTTGATAAATTGGAAGACTGGGCATCAAAATGGCAGATGAAATTTAATGTGGACAAGTGCAAAGTTATGCACCTAGGGAAGAACAACCCAAACTATGGTTACACAATGCAAGGTTCCACATTAGGAACCACCATCCAGGAAAAAGATTTAGGCGTCATTGTGGATACTATGTTAAAACCCTCCGTCCAGTGTGCAGCGGCAGCCAAGAGAGCAAATAGAATGCTAGGTATCATAAGGAAAGGAATGGAAATTAAAACAAAAGATATTATAATGCCTCTATACCGTTCCATGGTGAGACCGCACCTTGAATATTGTGTGCAATTCTGGTCGCCGTATCTTAAAAAGGATATAGCGTTATTAGAAAAGGTTCAGAGAAGAGCCACCAAAATGGTAAAGGGGATGGAAGGATACTCCTATGAAGAAAGGCTAAAAAGGTTAGGGCTCTTTAACCTGGAAAAGAGATGGCTGAGGGGAGATATGATAGAAGTCTATAAATTAATTAACGGAGTGGAACGGGTAAACGTAGATCGATTGTTTACGTTATCAGAATATAGAAAGACTAGGGGACATACAATGAAGCTACAGGGTAAACTATTTAAGACTAATAAAAGAAAATATTTTTTCACTCAACGTGTAATCAAACTCTGGAATTTGTTACCGGAGGATGTAGTAAAGGCTATTAGTGTAGCTGGGTTTAAAAAAGGTTTGGACAAGTTTCTGGAGGAAAGGTCCATAAACCATTATTAAGAAGGGTCCCAGGATATCAATGCTTGACCCAGTACAAGCATTGCGGAACCTGTGTCTTTTAGGGAAACTGCTAGGTACGTATGACCTAGATTGGCCACTGTTGGAAACAGGATACTGGGCTTGATGGACCTTGGTCTGACCCAGTATGGCATATCTTATGTTCTTATGGTGGAAGCTAGAGCTACTTTACTGGTTGTATTTGTATTTCTTCAGGATAAGTAAGTGTTGTTAAGGTTGTACTTTAAAAAGTCTTGCATTTCCTTTTTTGGTGGGACGATACAGATTTTCCCAGATGTGTCCAAATAGACACAGACTAGGAGGAAGAGGTTTCTCGAGGCCTTGGGTTTGAGTTTCCAGTTGAGGTTTCCCTGTAAATGTATGCTCTCCTATCAGAATAAGATTTATAATTTCTTTGAACCTTCTCAGCTATGTTTCTTTTTAGATGCTAAGCGTTTGCAAAGCTGGCCTGTGGAATTATTGGGCTGAAATATTTTGGCTTCACTTTCCTACTCAATTGCTTGTTATATTCTCTTTTTCCCTTAAATTATCTTCCCATGATTGTGTAGTCTTTGATTCTCTCTCCTTATATTTACATTCACTGCTTTCTTTTGTAGTTTCTTGTTATAAATTTAGTGATGCATGTTGGAATGTATATTTCCTTATCCAAGGTTTTCTTGGTTTATTGTTAAACTCTAATAAAAATTAAATTTAAAAAAATGGGAAGAATGGCCCAGGGCTTGATGACTGCTTCAATAAAGAAAACAAATGCTTACCTGTAACAGGTGTTCTCCAAGGACTGTAGGATACAAGACCTCACTGATTGGCAAAATCATCCAATCAGAACTAGTGTGGTAAAAACAATAATTAGCTATTGGGCATGTGAAGGACTTCATGCACTAGTGTTGACACACGGGACCATGTCAGTTCTACACCAAGGTAACAACTGCTAGAAAGAAGGAAAAGCCAGCTCTTAGGGAATGTGCATGTATACTGAGTGGACTAATATCCCACTGTCCTTGGAGAATGTCTGTTCCAGAAAAACAACTTTGTTTTCTCCAAGGACAAGCAAGATAGTATGACATCCTCACTGATGAGAATCACGAGCTAGAAGCTCATAGAAGATAATTTTATAAAATCATTAACACTTGTAGTGGTGCATAAAATGTTTTAATTTACACACAGTTGCCTTTAACAAAAGAAGGGAAAACAGAAAAAAAGTGATAATGGGCAACAACTTGTTTTTGTAGGCAATGGGCATTTTTTGTGTTTGCTATTTTTTAACTAAGGCAAACTCTGTGGAGGAGGGGGGGGAGCTTACTCTCATATCAGCAAGCCCTCTCCAAACAGTAATGTGATTGTGGATGTGTGGACAGAGGTTCACGATGCAGCTCTGTAGATCAATAGAGGTTAACTTCAGATGACGAGTACTGGTGCCACTAAGGCTCTGACACTTGTGACACAGTAGCTCCCCAGGAACAGATGGACACAAATGAGCATCCGGTGGTAGAAGCCGGTACTGCAGGAGAAAGCAGGGATTTCTTTGCAGAAAGAGAAAAACCCAGATTCAATCAAGCAGAACAGCTCACCTCGAGGGAGGAGAGTAGGAAAGCTTTTGATTGGGCACGCCCCAAGGGGAGGCGGGCAGTGCAGGCTAGAAGCACCTGGTTAAATACTCAGAAACCAGGAAGTGAAAGAAGGCAAGACAAACAGAACCGGGAGCAAGAGCAGGACCGAGAGAAGCTAAGAGGGCAGAAGCCAAGAGAGCAACGGAGGCTAAGAGAATTCCCAGAGGGAGAAACAAGTGCTTCAGAAGGAAAGTCTGAAAGGAAGTATCCTTGCTGTGGTAATTCCTCTAATAGTCTGCAGCTGGCAGGTAGCGTGGTGGAAGATTCAGATGAGGAAAGAAACTGCTGGAGGCAGAACTCTTTCAGAACGCTGAGAGATCCAAGGCTACAGGACCAGGCAGAGCTATGGAATAAAGGCAGAAGGACAAAGAATTCTCCAAAGGAAAAGCTTCTGTATAAGGTACCCAGTGGGGGAGAAGTTTATGCTCTAAAGCCAGAAAGATTGTGTTCTAGTTTTAAAAGCCAAGTCAGACAAAATGGTGGCAGCTGTTGTCAGCAGGGAGAAGCTTTGAATAACACTAATTATTCCTTTAAGCTAGCTGAAACACCTAGCCAAGAAAGGGCTGACGTAAATGCTTTTAAGTACCCTCCTAGCACTGCTAAGTTTTTATGCACAGCACCCACGTGTAGAGAAAGGTGGGGAGATAAAGTTAATGTTTGTTTTCCTGATACAAACAAACATGATAAGCAGCCTGAGATAGAGAGGCTCAGCCAACATTTGCTCACTGAGGAGAAGGGAAGACAGCTAAGTGAGGGGAAGTCACCAGCTGAATCACTTCTCAAAGAATTCAAAGAGTTTTTAGAACAGAAGACAAGTTTTAACTACAGTATTCCAGAACCAGTTACTGGCTGTAATGAAGAAACGTCTGTTTCTAATTCTCTGCTTTACCCTGATGAAGAGATATTAATGGACTGCTCTACATGCTTAATTGACAGAGGCAATTAAGGAGAAAAGGATTTTCTGATATATGAAGAAATATAGCAGTGGCACTTAACTTGACCTACACAAGAAAGCTTGTGGGAGGTGAATGAATTAAGGTACCAGTGATTGGTAGAACCAGAGCACTACTGTTAAAGGAACTTTTCTGTTTCATCCTGTATGTTTGGATCACATGAAGTGAATATGAAATAATACAGCATTGCAAGCCTGTTTGGCAAGTTTCAGTTAATCTTGTTTTTGGTTTATAAAGTACTTCTGCACCGTCTGTAGCTTTTTTGAACTGCACAATGGCAAAGTAAGCCTCATGAAAAATAAACCTCATGAAAAATAAATTTCTCTTTGCCTGCCTTACTGCTCGAAGCACAATAACACAATTACAACTAACTGCCTCAAGGGCATCACAAGGCAACCCCTCCTTAACCCTCAAGGTTAGGGAGCGGGCGGCATGATACACTATGTAAGTAATTTTATAAGGTCATTCTTGCATGTATGTGGCTGCTCACATGCGTAAATGACCTCTTATAAAATACCAGCCGGTGTAAGTATGCACTATGGCACGAAAGTGTATACTTTGCTGGTAGGTATAGCATGAGACGCAGTCTGGGCAGAATTCATGAGTATTCACAGAAATTATAAAATACCTTAATCTACACATGTACAGTGCCTTGAGAAAATATTCATCTCCTTGGTTTTTGTCCTGTTTTGTTGCATTACGTACAACCTGGAATGAAAATGGAGGTTTATTTGGATGTTAGGTAATGGACCTAACAATATAGTCCAAATTGGTGAAGTGAAATGACAATAAAATACCTTGTATATAAAAAAACAAGTAAAAACTGAAAAGTTGTGAGTGCATATATATTCATCTCTTTTGCTATGAAACCCCTAAATAAGATCTGGTCCAGCCAATTAACCTCAGAAGTCGCATAATTAGTTGATTAGGGTCCACCTGTATGCAATCAGTGTCACATGATCTGTCACATGATGCCTGTATAAATATACCTGTTCGGAAAGGCCCCTGACTCTGAACACCATTAAGCAAGCAACATGAAAACCAAGGAGCACTCCAAACAGGTCAGAGACAAAGTTGTGGAGAAGTATAGATCAGGGTTGCGTTATAAAAAAAATCTCAAATTCTGAATATCCCACAGAGCACCATGAAATCCATTATAATAAAATAGAAAGAATATGGCACCACTAGAAACCTGACAAGAAGGCTGCCAGAACTCACAGACTAGGCAAGGAGGGAATTAATCAGAGATGCTACAAAGACACTAAGGATAACACTGAAGGAGCTACAAAGATCCACAGCGGAGATGGGAGTATCTGTCCAAAGGGGCACTTTAAGCCATACACTCCAAATAGTGGGGCTTTATGGAAGAGAGGCTAGAAAAAGTCATTGCTTAAAGAAAGAAATAAGAGATCACTTTTGGAGTTTGCACAACAGCATGTGGCAGACCCACCAAACACATGGAAAAAGGTTCTCTGGTCAGATAAGACGAAAATTGAACTTTTTGGCCATCATGGGAAACGCCATGTGTGGTGCAAACCCAACACTTCCCATCACCCCGAGAACACCATTCCCCACAGTGAAACATGGTGGTGGCAGCATCTTGCTATGGGGATCTTTTTCATTGGCAGGGACAGGAAAACTAGTCAGGATTGAAGGAATGATGGATGGCACTAGGGCAATTCCTGAGGAAAAGCTGCTTCAGTCTGCCAGAGATTTGAGACTGGGATGAAGGTTCATCTTCCAGCAGGACAATGACCCTAAACATTCTGCTAAAGCTTATTTAAAGAGAAACATTAAAATGTCTTGGAATGGCCTAGTCAAAGCTCAGACCTCAATCCAATTGAGAATCTGTGGTACTCGTACATGAAGATTGTTGTACACCAACACAACCCATCTAATTTGAAGGAGTTGGAGCAGTTTTGCCTTAAGGAAAGGGTGAAAATCCCAGTAGCTAGATGTGCCAAGCTAATAGAGACATATCCCAAGAGACTTGCAGCTGTAATTGCAACAAAAGTTGGCTCTGCAACCATATGCACACTCCTGCTTTCAGTTTATTTGTCTTAATTATTGTTACATGAAGAAAAGAAAGTTCAGGCTCATCAGAGCTCACAATCTAGTCAAGAAGATCAGAAAATACAAATACAATCAAGTAAGACAAAGCATACAATAAACAAGAAGAGCAAAAACAAGAATCAAGAACAGAAAGCAATAGAGAAGAGATGGGTTTTCAATATGGACTTGAAGAGGTCCAGAGAGGGCACATTGCGCACAGACAGAGGTAGATTGTTCCAGGCAAAGGGTGCAGCCTGGTGAAAGGAATGAAGTCTAGAATTAGCAGTACGAGTGGAGGGCATAGATAGACCAAGGCTGTGCGAAGAGCGAAGAACGCAAGAGGGGATGTAAGGAGAGATAAGAGATGATAGGTAGTGGGGGGCTGAAGAGTGAATGCATTTATAGGTCAAGAGGAGTAGTATGAATTGGATCCGGAAGCGGATGGGAAGCCAATGAAGAGACTTGAGAAGAGGAGTGACATGGGAAAAGCGATGCTGACGGAAAATTAGTCGAGCAGCAGAATGTTGAATAGATTGAAGGGGAAAGAGATGGTTTGTGGGAAGGCCAGCAAGGAGAATATTGCAGTAATCAAGACGGGAGGTGATCAAGGAGTGGACAATCATTTTAGTAGTGTCATCAGAAAAGAAGGGGCAAATTTTGTTAATGTTATAAAGGAAGAAATGGCAAATCTTAGCTATGAGTTGGATATGAGTGGAGAAAGAGAGAGAGGAGTCAAAGATAACACCCAGGTTACGGGCCGAAGAGACAGGAAGGATTAAAGAGTTATCCACAAAGACTGAGAAAGGGGGTAGAGGAGGGGTGGCATTGGGGGGGAAAGATAAGAAGTTCAGTCTTAACCATATTTAATTTCAAGCGGCGGTGAGACATCCAAGTAGCAATGTCTGAAAGGCAAACAGTGATCTTGTCATGGATTGCTGGAGATATATCAGGCAAAGAGAGGTAGATTTGAGAGTCATCAGCATAGAGATGGTTGAAAGCCATGGGAAGAGATAAGAGCACCAAGAGATTTGGTATAGAGAGAGAAGAGAAGCGGTCCCAGGACAGAACCCTGGGAAACACCAACTGGGAGTGGGGTGGCAGAGGAGGAGGAGCCACCAGAACACACACTAAAAGAGTGATGGGAAAGATAAGAGGAGAACCAAGACAGTACAGAGCCTCTAAAGCTGAGTGATGACAGGGTGATAAGAAGAAGATTGTGGTCAACAGTGTCAAAAGCAGCAGAAAGATCAAGAAGGATGAGAACAGAATAAAGACCTTTGGATTTTGCTAGGAACAAGTCATTTGATACTTTAGTGAGAGCTGTTTCAGTGGAGTGCAAGGGACGGAAGCCGGACTATAAAGGATCAAGAAGGACATGAGACGAAAGGAAATCGAGACAGCGAAGGTGGACAGCATGCTCAAGGAGTTTAGAGATAAAGGGAAGGAGAGAGATAGGTCAATAGTTAGACAGACAGGTAGGATCGAGTGAAGGTTTCTTGAGAAGGGGTGTGACTATGGCATGCTTGAAGTCAGTAGGGAAGGTAGCAGTGGAGAGGGATAGGCTGAGGGTATGAGAAATGGAAGGGACAATAGAGGATGAGATGAGACATAAGAGACGGGTGGGGTTGGGGTCGGAGGAGCAGGTGGTGGGTTTGGAGGAAGAAAGAAGGAGTGCTGTTTCATCATGAGACCACAGGGAAGGAGGAGAGGGTAGCAGAAGTTAATGGGGAGAGATGGGAGAAAGGTGAGGTAGAAGGGGTAATGGGGAATTGGAGGGTAATCTTATGGATTTTGTCATGGAAGAAATCAGCTAGTGTTTGGGCAGGAAGAGAGAGAGGAGTCAGTGGTGGAGGCACATTGAGGAGAGAATTGAGAGTATTAAAGAGACGACAAGGATCAGAGGCGAAAGAGTTAGTCAGATGGGTGAAGTAGGCTTGTTTGGCAAGTGCTATGGCTGATTGGAATGAAAAAAGCATGAATTTAATGTGAAGAAGGTCAGCACGGCAGCGGGATTTAAGCCAAAGACGCTCAGCAGAGCGGGAACAGGAACGCAAATATCGGGCAGTGGGTGTGAGCCAGGGCTGGGGAGAAGAACGCCTTACAGGGTGAGGGGTAAGGGGAGCAAGAGTATCCAGGGCAGAGGAGAGTGCAAAGTTATAGGATGTCACAGCCTCATCAACGGATTTGGATAACAGAGAGGAGGGAAGGGGAGAAGAAATAGAGGAGGAGAGAGCTAAGGGATCAATAGCAAGAAAGTTTCTGAAAAGATTAGTGGAGACAGGACGAGGCTGAGATGGGGGATGATGAATAAGAAAACTTAAGAGGTGGTGGTTAGATAAGGGAAAGACTGAGTTGCAGAAGTTGGAAGGTGAACAATTAGAGAAGAAAATCAGGTCAAGGCAGTGACCAAGTTGGTGAGAGGGGGCAATGGAGCAAAGTTGAAGATTGAATGAGGAGGTAATGGAGAGGAGCTTATGAGCATGGGGATCAGAGGAATTGTCAACATGAATGTTAAAATCGCCGAGGATAAGAGTAGGGGAGGAGGGGGACTAAAAAGATAGATAGCTAGGAGTCAAAGTCAGAAAGAAAAGTGGAAACAGACAAGTCAGGAGGCCGATAGATTACAGCAAAGGCACCTATTCATGGTTAAAGCAGCCAAAATGTGCCTATTTTATAAAGACAATTAGATGCCTACTTAGTTTTATAAAATAGTAGCACAAGTGACAGAGATTGCACTTTAAATTCGGGCGCAGATATTTATATCTGCTCTATAGCATATGTGAACGAACATATGTAAAGTTGGCAAGTATACACAGAAATTAAGGTATTTATAATCGGTGTGCACTTGTACACTCCCCACATGCTCTGCCCAGACCCCAAGTATCCTACCAGTCCTTCATGCCAATGCGCATGCTTTTATGCTGGTCAGCACTTTATAAGTCATTAACATGTGTAAACTGCCACGTACACACATGAATGATTTTATAAAATTACCTCCCCAACAGGGAGATGCAATCTGTACCTTAATGTAACTCATCTTGATCTCCTGGAAAGGCTTGAACTAAATACTACTAATAATAATCTTCTAGCTGGTTGTACGGTGTGTACTTGATTAAAGCAGTCCTAGGTTTCTTAGGATCAAAAGATACAAAAAGCTGACTTTCTAGGGGCTTTAATCTGCTCCAAATGTAAGGCCAAAGCTCTTTTACAATCGAATGTATGCAAGACATGTTCACCATTTTGAGCATGCTGGAAGGCTGATTATGGATTAAGATGGAAGTAGAACACTAACTTATGAGGGAATTTAGGATGGGTGCTCAGAACCTCCCTGTTTCTGGAAAATTTTGTTTAGGGCAGAATATGCATGCTGAGGTGCTTGCTACCGAAAATAATACCTTCCAGATCAGGTACTGCAGCTTACGTGAGAACAGAGGCTCAAAAGTATCATTCATCAGCTGGGTCAGTACCACCTTAAGAGGCCAAGGCACAGTGTGAGGCTTGATGAAAGACTTCTATAGAAGAAAGCCCTGCATGAATCAAACACTTACAAGGCTGTTTGCTAACTGAGGGATACAGATTTATTTATTGATTTATTGATTTATTTAATGCCTCTGTACCGCCCCTTCCAGAGATCAGAGGCGGTTTACAAATAACATAACAAGTTACATAGAACAGTAGTAAAACTATTTACATTGTCAAACAGGATATTTAACAAGAAACCGCATTTCAAGTTACATAAAATAGGTAGGGCGAATTGCTACATGAGATCATACAATATACAATAACATGAGATAATATTCAAGAAGCTTGTGTATGGGAGAGAAAGGGTTTACGGCTTTCCCCTCACACCAAACAGCACATCTCTTCCACGTAGAAACATAAGATCTTCCAGATGAGTCTATTCTAAAAGCCCGAAGTATCTGAGAGGCATTGTTAGGTAGATTTAGGAAACTCCATGTTATCCTTCCAACAGCCAGCCTTTGAGGGCTATGGACTTGATATTGGAGTGCGGCCTGATGTTACATTTATTTATAAATATTTCCATCCCACCCAGCCACAATTTTTGGAGCGGGACAGACATATTTTTAATCAGGGTTGAGAATACCCCCTATTGGATCAGTTCACTGATTGATAATTCCTAGAGTAATGGATTCTGCAGTTTTTCCAATCATGCCGCATCTTTGGGGTATGTTTACTAAACTGTGGTAAAGGATCAAGTGTGCGTTAGCGCTGGTGCACTTGCGCTCTTAGCGTGCCCAAAAAGCCATTTTAGCGCGTGCTAACGGTACCAGCAGCGTAAAGTGCCCTGTGGGCGGAGAGAAGGTGTGCATGGGGCGGAGAGAGGGGGTCAATGGGTGGGGAGTGAGCGGGAACAAGGCTTGCTCCCTTAACACAGGCACCTTAATGGGAGGAACCCTAACACAACTCAAAACTTTGCGGAAAAGGTGTTTAACGTCTGCAATGTGATGCACAGTCTGGGGGAGCCTAAGTGAGTGCTAGTAGTGCTCCATTAGCAGCAACAGCATAGTCCCCAAGTATAAAAGGGCACTATGTTGATGATGCAAATGGGGGCAAAGGAGGTGGCACATGAGTCATGCAGTGGGGGCTGCTGGTGCACAGTGAGGACCAGGCAGCTGCCTAGATAGCACATAGGAACATAAGACTACAAAATAAGCCAAACTGTGTCAGACCAAGGTCCATCATCCCCAGTATCCTGTGTCCAATAGTGGCCAATCTAGGGCACAAGTATCTAGCAGTTTCCCCAAAAGACACACAGGATTCCCAATAACTGTAATGGGGCAAGCAGTGCATAGTCCGGGTCCTCTTTAGATATGGTGTATACACCGTTACCCAGGAACCCGTCCAAACTTTTTTGAACGCAGCTACACTGACAACTTTTACCACATCCTCCGGTAATGGATTGCAGGGTTTGGTTATGTGTCAACTGAAAAAATATATTCACCTAGAAGACCCAAATGGGTTACACTGTAGCCGCATTACAGGTCCCCTAGTCTGTCCACGGTCTGACATGTCACGCCCTTAGCCCCTTACAGACAGTATGGAGGGGCGTGCTTGTCATAGGAGAGATTCACCATTTAGCCTTTACCTGACTGGCTGCCTTGTAATGCCTCATGGGAAATGTAGTCCAGTCAGGAGGTACTTGGCTTCAGGTTAAAAAAAAACACATTTGTAGTTGGCTTGAGTGGTAAGGCTTTGACAGAAATTTATTTATGGGGTAACGCAAAGTTCACAAAATAACACCTTTGGATTGCTTCTCCGGGATTCTTTCAGAAATACATCAGGATATAACTGAACTCAAAATAAAACAGCTTATAATGTTCTTCAGCATAAAGAAAAGTCCTTTCAACAGCCAATGCTATCAGATATGGCTAACAGTGCTGTTTTAAAACAAACAGAATCAGCTTTTCCTAAAGCAGGTTTCTTTTCTCTCAGTCCAGAACACTTCCCTGCTGTTTGTCTACTTAAGCACAGTAAAAACTTTCTACAAGAAGTTAAACTCTTCATAGGCAAACAATTCTCTATGCAAGGCTTTCAGGAATAGTGAAAACAAAATCAAAGCTTTTCTTACTTTCACCGTCAGCACGGCTTCAGGCTGTGCACTGCACTGGCTAGCAGCTGTTTAACAAGTTTCAATTAGACAGCTGCAGTTTGCTCAGCAAAGGTATTTCTCCTTTAATACAGGACCTTCACAAGTTATCTACAGGCTCTCAGGGATACCGGACTCTGGAGGTTTTCCTTACGGTTGACTCCCTTCCAAACCCTCTGTATTTGAAGATTGGCATAAAGAGCAATCCATGTATGAGTCTTCTTCTACAGCTAGGTCTTGTTCACCCAGTTGCATAGGCTCTACCTTCATGTCTGGCTCAGAGGGCTTGGCTGACTGCCTCCCGTTAGGGCAAAAGCTGTCTCTTGCAACTCTGTAGTGTTCCAAATTAGACAAGCTTCTAATGCTCCTACCTGGGTCAAGGCTTGTATCAGCTTCTCCTCTCTCATGCTCTGGCCACCATTCACCTGAGCTTCCTCGTCCTGTCCTCCAACATGTGTTCCTTGTTCCTGCTGTTCTTACTATTCCAGTAAGCATTCCTACTCCTCTCCCTCTCTGGATAATCTGACCTAGACATAAACCTCTCATGCTCCAGCTCCACCCCTTCTCCTCTCAGGTGTTGGAGATCAAACTGCCTCGTGGCAGCTGAGTATTTATTTATTTATTTATTTACATTCTCTTATATACCGCACTATTCGGCATCAGCGCGGTTTACATGGAACAGAAACGCTCAGTACAGTTAACATGTATGAGTTTACAGATAACAGGGCAAGTAACTTAGATAACAGGGGTAAACTATTTACAAAAACTTGCTACATAAGCTTGTAAACTATTTACAAATATTGCTACATAAGGTTGTATGATCATGAATTCTATAGAAACAAATGCACCACTAAGGGTTAGAGAATCTTTCTTGGCATGTTGTGACGTAAGGGTTCCTTACCCTGGGCCTGCATTCCCTCTCCTTTTCTCCACTAGGGGCATTCTGCAACCTATTGCAGCTAGGAATTACCTGCTTTCTAGGTGTAAATGGAGTTTTATGTCTCTGACTTTGTAAAATAGGTCCTTTGATAAGGGTGAATTCCTTCTCTTTATCCCTGTCTCCTAGGTCCTGATAAGCTTCCTTATCACAGACGGCATAAAAATTTGACCTACATTTACCTGTTCCACTCTAGTCAATAATCTATAGACCTCTATCATATCTCCCCTCAGTCGTCTTTTCCCCAGGTTGATGAACCCCAACCTTTTTAGCCTCTCCACAAAGGGGTATTCTGCCATCTGCAGTACTATCTGTGATATCCATCATGATCCCACAGTGACAGTGGCAGCACACAGTCCTGCTATTGCTGTGGAAAGCAATGTGCCACATGGGGCAGTCCAAGAGTCCTGGCACCCCAAGCAGAGATCCAGACTGGCCCTCCTCCACTGCCACAGACCCAGCTGTGGGGAAAGAGGCCAATAGTGCCAGAAGCTGTAGCCCCCCAGGCAGCTGCAACATGTCGGTGCCTAGGGGATTACCACAGCAGTGGCTGTCATCCTCTCTCTGAGACGTATCATTGGCAGGCAGTAATGGGGTCCCTGCAGGGGCAAATGGTTGGGGAGGGGGCTGTGTGGCTATCCATGTAAGCCTCTGCCCCCCATCTGGACAGTGTGCCCTAGGCACCCACCAATCCATATGTTGGATGGGCAGGGACTGCACACAACCAACACGGATAGCACACGGGCATGTCAGCATGGTGTGGGGGTGTTGATGGAGGGGCCAGCGGCACCCGCCTGCAGCAGACCAAAGCCATGCCCTAGTCCTGTGTACAGTGTGCATTGCAACATGTGCCAAGGTCTGTCTGATGCGAAGTATGTCAGCCCCAGGGTGTGTTGTAACCATATGGTAGCACTGTGGCTCAAAGCACACAGTTGGTGTGTATATGTGTGGAGGGTCACAGGTTTGGGTCCTGGCTGTGGATTATGCATTGCATGTCCTTGTGGCTGAACTTTAGCCCACAGTGCAGGTACAACACCAACATGTGCACCAATGAATCGGCTAACAAGGGTAGAAACACCTATCAGCCACACAGACAGGCTCCACTATCCACAGCTACATGGAGAGTCAGGCTGATAGTACTGGCACACTGAGTGGACATTAACATCAGAGCACGCAACTAGCTCCTGCACAAGAAACACATATTAACAATGCTCAAGCTGATATCGGGACCAGGTGGCAGGCAGGAGTGCCAACCATCTCCACTTTTGCACAGTGCGTCATGAGTGTGTGTGTATGTCTATGTCTATCAATTTAGTCGTGGCTTTCTACACCTCACTGAGCCTCGCAGTGCCTAAGCTGTTTTCAGCATTAGTCTGCAAATGTGCATGATGAGGAGCAAAGTATTATGGGTATGACCTGAAACAGGGCAGATTGGCCAGGATGGGTCTGCATCAGAGGTAGGGTCAATGGCTGAGACGTTGTAGTGCCCATCTGCCACATGCATGGCCTGGGTGGCCACTGCATGTCATGCTGGGAGGGCACTCTAACTCTGACCGAGCAGTGACTATGGCACGGCTATGTATCCACATAGTGCTATATAGCATCTGCTTCTAGTGATGTGGGTGCATCTTCTGTCCTGGAGACCTGATCACTGAACCAGCTGCTGAGTGTCCATGCTGTATATCCCAACCCTGAATGCACATGGTCGTTCTGTGCACATGCAATGTGTACTGACCAGCGGACTGTCTGCAATTAGTATGTGCAAGGTTGGAAAACCCAATGGTGCACAGCAGGTGCAGTCTGACTGTGCTTTCTGTGGGTGAATGATAGACCTACGTGGTTGGGATGTGAGGTGTTCCAGGCCTACTCCAAGTGGTACTGGTAGGGCCAGCAGGATCCTAGTCACAACCCTATGCAAGTCTAGACACCCCCCCCCCCCAGGTAGTTGGCCACCATGGCATCAGCATTGTAACACTGGGTATTGACATGCACTGTTTTAGGTGGGTCCCTGTCCGACAGGACCAGAGCCAGATGTGACTGGTGCATGCTGCAGGACACAAGGTGACTAGCATATCTCACTATAGACAATACCTGCCACACACTGGCAGTGATGGGGATCAGCAGCAGAGACCATCTCTTGCACTGCAGGTACTGGGGACCTGGTGCTGAGCGCCCATCCTCACTCTCAGGGTGACTGCAGAAATTGCTCAGTAGCACAGTTTGTAGCTGCTCTGTGCTTGTATCACACACTATCAGTGCATCTTACTGAGCTGAGGTGATGGATAAGTGCATTCTCCATTTGGTGATCAGCTGTAGACCTCTGTTCTGTATGTGCACTGCATCATGGATATTGGTGGTATCCTATGCCGGCGCATACAGCAGATATTTTAGGCAGTGACCTGCAGTCTCTTTGTATCCAGCCATTGCTGTGCAGAGAGAGGTGGAGGTGTAGCCTACTGGTTAGCGCAAGGTCTCAGGGGGCAGGGATTCAATTCCTACTCATTCTTTTTGTGACTGTGCTACTCAGATCATTTTCATGCCTGTAACAGTCAGGGCTCTGCAGATCAGTGTGGCCAGCCCATACTACCCTCTCCTCAGCCGCCATCTGTCCTGCAGCCCATCTATCTGCCTCTGTCAGCTATGTACAGTCCTGTCTTTTTGTGCAGGCTACTACTCTATGACCTACACTGGTACTCTTCTCCACATTATGGCTCTTTGTTCTCACCTCTCCTGTGTCTGATCTGCATGTAACTACTACTATTCTGTCCTCCTGTTGCTGCAACCATCCTGCCACTTCTGCCTCCGCTGGGGGACACGTCTTCCCCATCCTATGCCACACACTGACATTGTAGCACTTTACACTGGTACCACCCTGTATATCAGTACAGCTGCCTCCCACATGCTTGTCTGCTTTACTGGCTGCCACATAGGGTGCCCACTGATATGGCAGGTCCATCAACTCCCACCTGTCCTCCCTTCCTTCACCTTTATATTGACATTCCTTGGTACTCTATCCAGTGTTTGGGTTACAGCCATTTTCCTGCCTTAAGATGCATGCTTTCTACCTTAGAGCACCTTGTCTCTCCTTAGAATGCCTTGTCTCATGTTAGGGCATCTTATCTCATGTTAGAGCACCTTGTCTCATGTTGGGGCACCTTATAACATATTAGGGCACCTTATCTCTCTTTCGGATGCCTTGTCTCATGTTAGGGCACCTTATCACATATTAGGATGCCTTGTCTCTCCTTAGGACATCTTGTCATCTTACCGCAGTTAGTTCTGTTAGCTCACGTTAACTGGCCCAAGGCACCGTAATGCCGGCACGGCCCCTACCCACCCACTGCCTTATATGGCTTCAGGCACCTTAATGCTGCCCTTACCGTCAGTGACTTTACCAGGTTTAGTAAACATACCCCTTAGTAAGTGGAACCGGTATTTCAGCCATCATGCTGTGGCTTTCTTCAGATAAGTAACAGCTCTTATCTAGAGAGCACGATTTTCAGCTGGCATTTATCTAGATAAGTTAGGCCTGCTCCTTCTCCTTTTGTCATCTGGGGGCATCAGTCTCAAATCTGATTCTCCCAGGCATCTCTCGTCCTGCCTGCTCAGATCTAACCACAACCCCTCAAATCTTATTCATATCCTTCTCCTTCCCCCCATTTTTTCCATTTCTTGTGCACCCTATGGAATGTTCACTATGACTCCAACAAGCTTGCCTACATTCCTGACCTCTTTATCTCTTATACTCTGCAACTCTTTGCTCTCACTGAGACTTGGCTCCTCCCTGAGGTCTCTGCTTCAGTTGCTGCCCTTTATCATAGAGGCTATATTTTTTCCTACACACCTTCCTCAACTGGCCATGATGGAATTGTTGGTTTGGTATTCTCAACTCTCTCCTCCAAGTAACTCCACCCCTTAACCCTCCTTGACTTTCTGCCCAAACTTTGGCCAACTACTTCCATGACAGGGTCTACAAGATAAGTCTCAACTGGGTCACTTCCGTCTCTCCTTTCCCTTCTTCACTCTCAAATCCTTCCTTCAGTATCTATCACCCTTTCTTCCTTTTCCAAAATCATTGAGGAGGAAACTACACATCATCTCTCCTCCTCCAAACTCATTGTATGCTGTGCTGATCCCATTCCCTCCTGTATATTAAGCTCTACCTCCCCGCTGTCATCCATTCCATCATACCCTCACCCTATCCCTTTCCACTGCAACTGTTCCTTCTGCCTTCAAATATGCTGTGGTTATACTGTCCTCAAAAACCTTCCCTGGACACTAACTGCCCTTCCAATTACTGACCCATCTTCCTCCTCCCTTTCATATCTAAACTACTTGAATATACAGTTCATTGTCTTGACTTTCTTTCCTCTCAAAACATTCTGGATCCAGTACAATCTGGCTTTTGCCCTCTACTGAAATGACCCTTGCCAAAGTCTCCAATGAATCCTGGCCAAATCCAAGGGCCCTTACTCAAACCTCATCCTTCTTGACGTATCCACTGCTTTTGACACTCTTGATCACCACCTTCTCCTTGATACACTGTTCTCACTTGGATTTAGGAGCTCTGTTCTGTCTTTTTTTTCTTCTCATCTGTCCTGTCATACTTTTAGCATTTGTTCTGGTTGATATTCCTCTACTGTCATCCCACTCTTAGTGTACCTTAGGATTATGTCTTGGGGCCTCTTCTTTTCTCTCTCTATAATCAATCTTTTGGTGCCTCTAATCTCGTCTCATGGTTTTCAGTACCATCTTTATGCTGATGACCAGGACCGTACTTAGCCCTGTGCGAGCAGTGTGGCTGCACAGGGCGCAAAGGCTTAAGGGGCACTTTTCGGTTGTCTGCCGTTGCCTGCCACCGCCACTTTTTCTTCACTCAGTGGCGACAGGCAATGGCCAACATCTGAAATGTGCCTCTTAAGCCTTCTCGCGGCATGCTAAGTATATCTGTCCCTCCCTGCTCTGACACAATGTCAGAGAAGGGAAGGATAGATTTGCTTGGTGCGCCAGCAACTTACACAGCGGGTGCGCCTCTTCTCTCCCCTCCGGGGGGAGGGGGGAGTGGGGCGCACGCCCATTGTGCAAGTCGCACAGGGCACGATTCAACCACGGTACGGCCCTGCTGATGACTCTCAGATTTATCTCTCTACACCTGAAAACTCTCTAAGAATCCAGGCCTGCTTATCAGCCTGCTTGTCTGACATTGCTGCCTGAATGTCCTGCCACCAGCTGAAACTGAACATGGTTAAGATGGAGTGTATTATTTTTCCCCCTAAACCCACCTTTCCCCTTCCTCTTTCCTCCATTTCTGTGAATAACCCTGCTATCCTTGGCTCACAACCTTGGGGTCATCTTTGACTATTCTCTCAGTCTTTCTCTATACATATTCAACAGATAGCTAAAACCTGTCAGCAAAATCCATCTCTTTCTTTCTGAACACACTATCAAGACTCTTACCCAATCTTTAGTCACCTCAGGCCTGATATTGAGTTGGGCAGGCTATAGAAACACAGAAACATGATGGCAGAAAAAGACCACATGACCTATCTAGTCTGCCTTCCATATCAACTAATCAATAGTCCTCTTTTTTCCTTTAGAGATTCTCTATGTTTGTCCCATGCTTTTTTGAATTCAGATACTGTCTTCATCTCTTCCACCTCCATTGGGAGACTATTCCACACATCTACCACTCTTTCCATAAAGAAATATTTCTGCATATCACTCCTAAGTCTATCCCCTTTCACCCTCATCCTATGTCCCCTCATAGCAGAGCTTGCTTTCAATCGAAAGAGGCTCTCCTCCTGTGCATTTATGCCACGGAGATACTGTATTTAAACATCTCTATCATATCTCCTCTATCCCACCTTTCCTAACATATACATATTAAGATCTTTAAGTCTGTCCTCATATGCTTTATAACGAAAACCACTAACCATTTTAGTAGCAACCCTCTGCACCGACTCCAACCTGTTTATATCCGTTTGAAGGTGTGGTCTCCAGAATTGCACAAAATACTCCAAATGAGGTCACACCAAAGACTTATACAGAGGCAATATCACCTCCTTTCTTCTGCTGGCCTTTCCTCTACCTATGCACCCAAGCATCCTTCTAGCTTTCGCCATTATCTTTTCTACCTGTTTAGCTACTTTAAGATCATCAATCATGCCCAGATCCCACTCTTCATTTGTGGACAGAAGTACTTCACCCCCTACACTGTACCACTCCCTTGGATTTTTGAAGCCCAAATGCATGACCCTGCATTTTTTAGCATTAAATCTCAGCTACCAAATTCTCGACCATTCTTCCAGCTTAGCTAGATCCCTCTTCATGTTATCTACTCCTTCCTGGTTGTCTACTCTATTGCAGATTTTGGTATCATCTGCAAACAGGCAAACCTTACCTGACAGCCCTTCCATAATATCATTAACAAAGATGTTAAAAAGAATCGGACCAAAGACAGATCTCTGCAACACATAACTGGTAATCTCCTTCTCCTCAGAGTCAGCTCCATTTATCTGTACCCTCTGTTGTCTCTCACTCAACCAATTTCTAACCCAATCAGTAACTTTAGGGTCCATCCCTAGGGTGCTCAGTTTGTTTATAAATCGCCTGTGCGGAACGGTGTCAAAGGCTTTACTGAAATCCAAGTACACCCCATCTAGAGCTCTCACTCAGTCCAACTCCCTGGTCACTCAGTCAAAGAAATCAATCAGATTTGTCTGACAAGACCTGCCTCTGGTGAATCCATGCTACCTCCGATCCTCTAATCCATTGCCTCTATCCTGTAATCCATTGCACCCCTACGGCACAGGGTCCTGCCCGCTGACCCTTAACCCTGGATATTCAGTGCTGGTGTCATAAGCAACCCTGGCATGGAATATCCGGGGATGGCCACACACCAAAAAACGCAGTAGCTAACTGGGCAGCAGCGATATTGCATGCTGCCTGGTTAGCTCCTGCACCTTAAAAATAGGCAAGGGTTTTCCTCGCCTACCTTTTAGGAGCAGATTGCTAACTGGGCAGCATGCAATATCGCTGCTGCCTGGTTAGCAGTCTCCGCCACCACTCCATCCCGGAATGCCCCCAACGCTAACTGGATAACATTGGGGCGTGTAGGGGACTTGGAAGGGGGATATTCAGTGTCACTAACCATGTAAGTGCCGTTGAATATCCACATTCAAGGCATTTACACAGTTTACTGGGCTGTAAACCATGTAAATGCCTTTCAAAAATCGGGCCCCTCCAGTTTAGACTATTGCAAACTCTCTGGTCTCTCATTGAATCATTTCTCTCCCCTTGAATATGTTTGAAACTCAGCTACACACCTAGTCTTCAGCTAGTGTCACTATTTATTTATTTATTTAACAGGTGTTTTTTGTTTTGTTTTTTTATACCACCTTTATGCCAAGGTGGTTTACATAGAACAACAATAACAAACTTATATGAGTTGAAATTACAAAGAACTCGTGGTGATACAAACTTGCATTCAACAACTTGGAGGTTTACAGATTTCAGCAGCATGTGAATGAAGGCAAGGTGTATGTAGATATGTGATATCATTTGGTCCGAAGTGTTACATAGAAACATAGAAACATGATGACAGAAAAAGACCACATGGCCTATCTAGTCTGCCCTTCCATAACAACAACTACAACAGTCCACTTTTTACCTTTAGAGATCCTCTGTGTTGGTCCCATGCTTTTTTGAATTCAGTTACTGTCCTCATCTCTACCACCTCCACTGGGAGACTATTCCACGGATCCACTACTCTTTCTGTAAAGAAATATTTCCGCATATCACTCCTGAATCTATCTCCCTTCACCCTCATCCCATGTCCCCTCGTAGCAGAACTTGCTTTCAATTGAAAGAGGCTCTCTCCCTGAATATTTATGCCACGGAGGTATTTAAACATCTCAATCATATCACCTCTATCCCGCCTTTCCTCTATGGTGTACATATTAAGATCCTTAAGTCTGTCATCATATGCTTTATAATGAAGCCCATTAATCATTTTAGTAGCAACCCTCTGCACCGACTCCATCCTGTTCACATCCTTTTGAAGGTGTGGTCTCCAGAATTGCACACCATACTCCAAATGAGGTCGCACCAAAGACTTATACAGAGGCATTATCACCTCCTTTTTTCTGCTAGCCATTCCTCTCCGTATGCACCCAAGCATCCTTCTAGCTTTTGCCGTCGCCTTTTCTACCTGTTTAGCTACTTTAAGATCATCAGACACAACCACGCCTAGGTCCCGCTCTTCTTTAGTGGACAAAAGTACTTCACCTCCTATACTGTATTGCTCCCTTGGATTGCTGCAGCCCAAATGCATGACCTTACATTTTTTAACATTAAATCCCAGCTGCCAAATTCTAGACCATTCTTCAAGCTTAGCTAGATCCCTCCTCATGTTATCTACACCTTCCTGGGTGTCTACTCTATTGCAGATTTTGGTATCATCCGCAAAGAGGCAAACCTTACCCGACAGCCCTTCCGCTATATCACTAACAAAGATGTTAAAAAGAATCGGACCAAGGACAGATCCATGGGGCACACCACTGGTAACATCCTTCTCCTCAGAGTGAGCTCCATTTACTTGTACTCTTTGTCGCCTCCCACCCAACCAATTTCTAACCCAAGCAGTAACTTTAGGGTCCATCCCTAGGGTGCTCAGTTTGTTTATAAGTCGCCTGTGAGGAACAGTGTCAAAGGCTTTACTGAAATCTAAATACACCACATCTAGAGCTCTCCCTCGGTCCAACTCCCTGGTCACCCAGTCAAAGAAATCAATCAGATTTGTCTGACAAGACCTGCCTCTGGTGAATCCATGCTGCCTCAATGAATGCTGTTCAATGAATAGATGTGTTTTTAAGAGTTTCTTCAGATCTTGTATAGACTGTGCAGATCTGATGGGTTCCAGTTGTGTGTTCCAAATTATTGGGGCAAAAAGGGTGAAGGCTCTGTTTGTTTGCTCAGAGCTTCTGGTCTTGAGGGGGGTATGACTAGCAGGTTCTTATTCACTAATCTTTTGGGCCTTGTTGAAGGTGTTCTTGTAATTAGATCTTTGGGGCATGGGACTGAAGAGTTATGAAGGATTTTGTAGATGGTGGTTGCAACTTTGCATTTTGACCTTTGTGTGACTGATAATGAAGGCTCTTGAGAGTCGGCGTGATATGCTGTCGTCTTGATGTTCCTGTTAAGAGTCCTGCAGCAGTGTTTTGCACTAATTGAAGTGGATATAATAATTATTTTGTGAGTCCCTGGTAAAGTATATTGCCGTAATCAAGGTGGGGGGTTATGATGGATTGAAAGACTGTTCTATAGTCATTGTATTGTAATATGGGTCGTAAGTGTTGGAGTGATTTGAGTTTCAGGTATGCAGTTTTTGCAGACTTCTTGATATGGGCAAGCATGTTGAGGTTGTTGTCGAGAGTAATGCCGAGGTATTTTGACTTCGCTTTTTATCGTGATTTCTGCATGTTTGTAAATGAGTTTCTCAGGTGGGTTAAAAGAAGGGTCTTTTTTAACTAGTAGTGCTTTGGTCTTGTTTTGGTTTACTTCTAGACCAAGCTCTGCCAGGAGGTCTGTAATGGCAGAGAAGCAATCTGAGATGATGGAGAAGTCTGGGGTTAGGGTGTGGAAGGGCATGTAGAACATAATGTCATCTGCGTAGAGATGGAAATGCATGTTAAATTTTCTCAGTAAATTGCAAATAGGTTGAATGTAAATGTTAAATAGTAGAGCTGATAAGGCTGAGCCTTGTGGTATGCCTTGCTTTAGGGTGAAATGCTTGGATTTGTGAGACCCAACTTTTACTTGTAGCTTTCTGTCTGTGAGGTAGGAGGTGAATCAGTCTATTGTATTTTTGTGAAGGCCTATATCTCTGAGTCTTGTAAGTAGAGTGTTATGTGATAGAGAGTCGAATGCAGTACTGACATCTAGAAATATAATAAATCCTTGATGTGTCTTATCAAGGTCTCTGATTAATGTGTCAAATAGTGCTGTGAAGAGAGTATCTACACCATGTCGAGGGCGGAAACCATGTTGCTGGTATCAACATGCTCTTGAAGTTGACGCTGTACAGTCTTTTCAATTACTTTGGCTAGGAAAGGTATGCTGGCGATTGATCAATATGAGCTGGGGTCAGCTTGGTCCATTGAGGGTTTCTTTAGGATGGGTCTTATTGAAGCCTGCTTCAGTGCCACTGGTAAGTATCTTTGGGAGAGAGAAGTGTGGACTATCTTTTGAATAACTGAGGATAATTCAGTCAGGAGTGATTTTATTCATGCTGCTGGGCATGGGTCAAGGGGTGAGGTAGTTGTATTGATGGTTTTTATGAATTCTGTGATTTCTCTGTTTATCTGTTTTCTGGAGAGGTTCTTTGGTTATGGGAAGTGTTGAGGATTGCTTGTTCGATAGGTTATTGGCTATGGTCTGTGGGTCCAGCTATTCTTATGAGATCATGGGGTGTGTGGATGTCGGATTTCTGGTGAGAGTGGATACAATGAAGAATAATTCTCTTGGGCGGTTGAGTGACTTCATGATTATATTGGAGTAATATTATTTTCTGCTGTTATTAATGAGCTTGCTGTATTTAAGTTGTTTGGTGGCATACTGCTGTTTTATGGATGCATCTTGAGTTCTTTTCCATCTTCTCTCAATCTGTCAGAGCTCTCATCTGGTGGTTCTGAGTTTGGGAGAGAACCAGGGCTGCTGGACCGTGTTGGGGTTGTTCTTGGGATGTCTTGGAGTAAAATAGACAGTTTTGTTGATCACTGTGTTCCAGGAGTTGATAAGGTTGTCTAAGTCCTGTTGGTCAGATTCTAGGAGCAGAGAGATGTCATCTAGGAAGGATTGTTTGTTAAATGCTTTGAAGTGTCATGTTTGTGGCTGATGCTTTCAGAGGGATGGTATCTGGGTGTTGTTTTGGAGGATAAGGGATATCATAGCGTGGTCTGACCATGGCACTGGGTCTATCTTAGTGATGAGGTCCACTGTGGGGAGATGTTTAGGTGTGAAGAAAAGGTCTAGAGTTGCTCCTCTAGAATGAGCGGGCATGTTAATTATTTGTTGATGATGGAGGGCTTCCATTGCATTGGTGAATGCACTTGCTTGCTTCGTAGTGGTGGATGGGAGGTTTGGGTCTCTGAAGAGGAAGAGGTTTGTTAGTTGTTGCTTGAGTACATGCTTCTTCCAATAGGTCTGATAGCTCATCTGTTTTAATTGAGAGTGCACGGTATGTCTCTTATATGTATGTGTACAGTGCTGCCTGTGCTCATATAACCCCTCTTCTCAAGTCAATTCATTGGCTCCCTATCTATTTCCACATCTAATTTGGACTTTCTTACTGACTTATATAGTCATTCTGCAACTCCTCATTCTCTCTCCTCTCTTATCTCTCCCTACACTCTTCCTCTCAAACTCCACTCATCAGGCACATCACTTTTATCTATGCCTTTCTATTCCACCACCAACTCCAGATTCTGTTCATTCCACCTTGCTGTGCCCTATGCCTGGGACAGACAACCCGAATCTGCGTGTCAGGCTCATGTCTTGTCCTATTCAAATCCAGGCTAAAAATCCATCTCTTCGAGGCTGTTTCTGGATCTTCATCCCATTATTCTCTTGTTTAACATCCATGTGTGTTTTAACTGTTCCCTTCATGATCTACCCCAATGCCTTGTTTGTCTGTCTTGTATAGACTCTAAGCTCTTCAAGTAGGCGCTGTCTCTTATATGTATATGTACAGTGCTGCCTATGTGTAGTAGCACTATACGAATGATAAATAGTACTAGTTATAGTAGTGGCATCTGTATCCAGGCTGTGTCTGGGAAGAGGAGAGGATTCCATTAGCCTTTCCACCTGCCTCTTCAAGCTGGCACTTGTGCATGTCTTGGGGCAGATTCAAGAGCTGACATATATATATTTTAAAATCTGGATACAACTTCACATTCCATAATGGAAAGGTCATCTCTAGTTTTTTGGCACACCCAAAACATGCCCCGGCTATTCCCTCACCATGCCCCCCTTTCAATCTTTGCATCTGTTGTGTCATATACACACACAAATAGCAGCTTTACAAAATTGCTATGGCCCCGATTCTATGAGGCGAATAGCGGGGCTGCATGCAGCCTTGCTATCCGCCATTGCCATATGCTGCCTCCCATCCACCCTTCCCACACTTTGTATGCAGGGGGAATGGGGGTGGCATCAGGGTGAACACTGGGAGGGGCATGGGCGGGACCTACCCAGAAGATGTACAGGACCGATTCCGTTCATGGCCCTGTATGTCCAGGAGTCGCAAGGGGGATGGCCTGCTTATTCTATCTCAGAGGTGGTATTAGCACCGGCTGCCCCCCAATCTTTCCTGGCAGCCCCCCCCCCCCCAGAGATCACCAGCACCCTTCCGGAGCATGGGACAGGCCAAGGTGGGTCCCACCCACCCAGTCGGGGCACTGGCCGCCCCATTGGGGTCAGGTGGTGGGGTATCAGGGTCTGGGCGACCATATGGCATATCGTGCCAAAGGTAGGACATCCCCACGGTGCCAATGCTAAGCATTTTACTTTTGAGGTGCAATTTCAGATGCTGATGGCCTATCTTGGTCAGGGCTGTCCAGACGGCCCGGACGTGCCTTGTGGAATTGGGCTCTATGTGTATGCGATCTGCACATCTAAATGGTGCCATTTACGCTTTTAGATGCTTCTAAAGTAAGTGCCATACAGTTTTATACAGTGTGATAAAGAATCTTGAAAACTGTGCCAGAGAAATTTCAAATACTTGGCATAAACAAATGTGGGCAGTCAAGCGCGTGGCCACATCTGGCCCATGAGAGATTTCAATCCAGCACATGGCAATCACAGCATGCTTCGTCTAGCCAGAAGTGAAATTGTTGGGCTGGAAGTGAAATTATTGGACCTTCAGGGAAAACTCTCCTTCCCCTCCAGGTCATGACCTGTGATACTATCATTGGTAAACCTTTAGAGGAGATCTCCTCCTCCCTCTGGCTCCTTAGAATTCCCTGTGCTCTCCACCTCTGTGACCTCAAGTGGGGATCTGCTGCACTTCCAATGGTTCCCCAATATGTCACCTTAGCAAAAATTCCACCTGCCTCTTCCCATTTTCTTGTACTATACAATCTACTTATACATTGTCTGTCATAGAAAATGGACTGAGATCCGATTTGGAAAATGTAATTATATAAACCGCCACAAGATGGCAAACATACACACAAGAATACTGCAGATGCACAGATGCTTTTGCAACTGATCTTGAAAGCAGAGGGGTCCTCTTGTTTACTAACTTTAAAAAAAATTGACTATTTGTCATGCTAGCCTCAATGTCAAACAAGTGCAAACTGGAAACACTGCAAAAATCTTAGATATAATTAGATGTACATTCATCCATCAGTTGTAAGTTGAATATAAAAACAAACAGCTTCAGGCAGCAGTGTAAGGTAAGAAGGGGATATAGTCTCAGTCTTACTCTTTTCTAAGATCTACATCTAAGAACTCTTTATACTTCTGGAGAGATCATCAGCCCAAGGATTGAAACTCAGTAACTCAGAGATCAAATGATCGCTATATGCAGGCAATCTGGTCATATAGGTAACTCTTCAAGGGTAGGACATTAGACCTTCACCTTATTACTGGAAACCATGTTTTCTACAGGTAAATCTAGAATGGAAACAAATTGTTTTTTTTCCAAAAAAGCCAAATATCCAGTACAAATTCAAAATTCACCTAAATAACCAAGAAGTAGAGCACAGCCTAAAAGGAGCTCCAAAGGTCTTCCATGCAAAAATAAAACAACCCCCCCCCCCCCAAAAAAAAAAATCCCCCTATTTAAATCATTAGACAGCATCATTCAATAGATTCTCAGTTAGGGGTCTATTGTTAACTGAAAACAATACAGAGTTGGACAGATCCCCAACAGAAACCCTGCACACACTTCCATTTTTTTTTTAACATTTATGGGATTTTTTACAATTTATTTTATTTATTCCATTTAATATATTGCTTATGGTAATTAAATGGTTTGAAATTAAAATATTAAAATATTACAATCAACAACCATAATATATAGTCATTTTAACATAAAACAGTCGATTACACTATTATTTTAAAATAAGAGTCAGTTAAAAATATTTTAAGAAAAACAAGGTTTTAAAAGTAATCTCAAATATACTGATTTGAGCCATAAATCTAATGGAACACTATTTCACAATCTAGAAGTCAAACATTCAAATGCTGTTCTTTGCGTGGTAACTAACTTTGGGGGGGTGTTTACTAAACGGCGGTAGCAGACTCCGTGCGATATCGGAGCCGCGGCCCTATAAAATCATTGAAATCAATGGGGCCGCAGCTCCCATATCACACGGAGTCTGCTACACTCCCTTTTGTATCTTGGATCTTTGTCTTCTTTACATTAAGGTGCAGGCCCATTTTGAGACTATGTTCTTTGATCGTGAGAAGCAAATGTTTCAGATTATCTTCACTTTCGGCCAGTAATGTGGTATCATCAGCATAGAGAAGGTTGTTGATGAGTCTTCCAGCAATCTTAACACCTCTGTTGTCTTCATACAATCCTGCTTCTCTGATGATTTGTTCTGCATATAAATAAAACAGGTAGGGGGAAAGTATGCAGCCTTGTACTTACATCTTTTCTTATTTTAAACCATTCTGTTTCTTCTTGTTCCATTCGAACTGTTCATTCTTGATCAATGTACAGATTGTGCAAGAGAATGATCAGGTGTTCTGGTATTCCCATGATTCTTAATGTGGCCCAGAATTTCTCATGGTTTACACAGACAAAAGCCTTTCTATAGTCGATAAAGCACAAATAGATATCCTTTTGGTATTCTTTAGTCTTTTCAAGAATCCATCTCACATCCGCAATGATATCTCTCGTTCCTCACCCTTTCCTGAACCCTGCTTGCACGTCAGGTAGTTCTTGTTCCAGGTATGGCTGTAGTCTTGAATAATCTTCACTAGAATCTTGCTGGCATGTGAGATCAGAGCGATTGTGCGATAATTTCCTTTATCAGTTGGATCACCTTTCTTTAGTATTGGTATAAACACAGATCTTTTCCAGTCAGTTGGCCATGATGTTGTCTTGGCAGAGCCTTGTAAAGTACGGTAACAGCTGCATCAGATTGCTGTAATACTTCTATGGGAATGCCATAAATGCCTGGTGCTTTGTTCTTTGATAAGGCTGTCAATGCTGCTTCAACTTCTTCTTTCATCACCAATGGTTCCGGATCATAAGGTACAGATTGAGATGGCTGTTGGTCCACTTGATCTTTATCATATAAATACTCTGTATATTCTTTCCACCTTTTCTTGATCTTCTCAGCATCATTCAACATAGAACCTTGAGCATCTTGTGACATTCCAATTTGAGGCTGGAATTTTTTTTTAACTCTCGTAGCTTTAGGAAAGCCGATCTTGTTCTTCCTCTAATAGTTTCTGATTCTATTTCCTTGCATGTGTCATTGCAGTACTTTTCCTTGTCCTGTCTTGCTGCACGTTGGAAATCTCTGTTGAGTTCTGTTATTGTCTTTCTTTCTCCTCTGGCTTTAGCTTCTCTGCGTTTCTGGGCAAATTTTATAGTTTCTTCCGTCATCCATTTTGGTCGTGTTTGCTTTTTCACCTTTTCTCCTCCAGAGTGTACATATTTAGGTCTTCAAGTCTCTTATCATAAGGCTTCTGATGCAAGCTCCAAATCATTTTGGTCGCCTCCCTCAGAACCGTTTCCAGTCTTTTTACATTTATGAGTGGTTTGCTCTTTTTCAACTTTAGGTTGAGTTTGCATACTAGTAGTTGATGATCTGTACCACAGTCAGCTCAAGGTTTTGTCTTTGTTGATGCTATAGAGCTTTTCCATCGTTAACTTCCACAGATGTGGTCAATTTGATTTTTGTACAATCCATTGGGTGAAGTCCATGTGTACAGTCACCGCTTGTGTTGCTGGAAGAACGGTGTTTGAGATGAATAGTTCGTTGGTCTTGCAGAATTCTATCAGTCTTTCTCCAGCTTCATTTCTGTTGTCAAATCCATATTTTCCAACCACTTTGCCTTCTTCTTTGTTGCCAACGTTTGCGTTCCAGTCACCCCTATCAGGATATCCTGTTTGCATGTTCTGTCAATTTCAGCTTGAACTTGTCCATAGAACTCATCAATTTCATCCTCTTCTGCAGCTGTTGTTGGGGCATATACTTGAATTATAGTTGTATTGATTGGCATTCCTCATAGACAAATAGAGATTAAGTGTTCACTGATTGCATTGTATTTCATTACAGTTCTTGCAAGTTTCATCCTTATTATAAATGCAACACTATTTCTTCTTTGTCTTTCATTTCCAGCATAGTAGACTCTGATGCAAAGTGCCCGATGCCAGTCCATTTCAGTTCGCTGACACCCAATAGATCAAGTTGTACATGTTCCATTTCATTCTTGACCACCTCTAACTTCCCTTGGTTCATGCTTCATACGTTCCATGTCCCAATATGTAAGACATCTTTACAACTTCTGACTCTCATTTCAAGCGCAGCTACATCAGCAGTCAGACGTCCCAAGGGCTTTGATCCAACCACATCATAAATGTTGGCTTTACTCTGAAAAGTCTTCAGCTCTTCCCCAGTAGCTAGTTGAGTGCCTTCCGACCTGGGGGTCTCATCTTCCAGCACTATAGTGCAATTTGTTTTGTTGTGACTATCCATTGGGTTTTCATGGCAAGATACAGAAGCAGATTGCTGGGCCTTTCCTCTGCGCAGTTTAAGTTTAGTGTTGTTGCCGTTGTCACAGAAATGTGATCCTCCGCCATCAACACTGTCCCATTTTGCTGCTGCCCAGATGGATGGTTTGTCTTAGTCTGGCACCTCAGCTGAGACCTGTCCATCTTGGGAGACCCTGCCATCAGTTAAACTACTGATAGCTTAGCCCTCAGCATCACTGATGCACACAAGCCCTCACAGCACGACAAGCTGCAAACCAAGTGAGGGAGATGTGTCCTATTGACTATCATTTATAAAGATGACTGCATTGCATTTAGAAACTTTAAGGAAAGAGAAAGAAAATCAAAGTAATGCAACATAGTGAGGTATCTATTTTTCTGTGTCCTTGCTATTACCTTATTTTTCCCCCTATGTATTATTTCTGAGGGATGGCGTTATAATCCCGATATTCAGCATTGGTGGCTAGCGCTCCTCCAGCAGCTAGCCACCAGCGCTGAATCACCCAGACATTCAACTCCGGGCTGATATCCAGCAACCTGTATTGAATATCTGGGTTGGCTGCAGAACCTGGAAGCTAACCCAGCAGCAGCAATATTTAGTAGCCTCTCGGTTAGCTTCCATGGTGAAAGTAAAGCCAGCCTTTGCTGCGCCTTACTTTCACTGCATAGCCATAACCGGGAAGCAGCTCAATATTGTTGCTGCCTGGTTATGGCTCTGTGCACCCCCTCCCCCATCCTAAATGCCTCCAGCACAGTGTTAGTGCTGCTTAGCAGCATTTACATAGTTTGCAAGAATGCAAACCGTGTAAATGCCTTTGAATATCGGGCCCAACATGTTTAGTTTTTCTTTTTTACCACCAGCAAGTATGTGTTACCTGAGCTTTCTTCTCCCTTAAAGTGGACTAATTTTCTTTATTTTCATAAATATCTGTTTATTGCCTGCATGGATTACCTAATTCCTTGCACTTTTTACTCTTTCATAAATGGTGAAAATTTTTCAATAAAACAACCAGTCGATGGGGTATGTTTAATAAAGCAAGGCAGGGAGTGTGGGGTTAACATGTGGAAATTACATGGTACTACCGCACTGGAGTCTAGAAGTCAAGGTAGACATAAGAGGCATGGCCACGGTATGCTACTAATGCCACACTACTCACATCATAGCACGGCAATAACAAATGCACAGCCCTAGCGCATACACACAGTCTCAACGTGCTCCAGGAAATAGAAAGCTACAAGCATGACATTGGGTCATCTGAGCCTCAGATTCACTGTGGACAATAAGAACTGTGCTCCTAGCATCCATACAGGAAGGTAGCAACTGGCCAATTCAGAATAGATCCCTTCAAAATCAGATCCCTCAGACACTTACGTCCGTTACTCGAACCAGATGATTTCCGTACCATTTACCAAGCCCTCATTATTCCTCATTTCGATTATTCAAACGCCATCCTACAAGGACTCCCCGGGCCACCTTAAACCCCCTGCAACTTGCTATGAACAGTGCAGCGCAGGTACTCTTCGGAGCCTCCAGAAGAGAGCATATCACACCCCTCCTGAAGCAGTTGCACTGGCTCCCCATTCAAGCCAGGATCAGTTTTAAGACCTTGGTGATGACTTTCAAAGCCACCAAGGGGCTCTCCTCCTCTTCACTATCTGACCTCATCCAACCACTTGCACCCAACAGGCTAAGGAGAACCGCAGAGACCAATATGCTATTGATACCGAAAGATACGACAAACTGCACCAAAACAACATCTAACAGAGCCTTCAGACTCTGCGCCCCAAGTCTGTGAAACTCCCTACCACCACATATCAGAGCAATCCCCAACTTGAGCCAGTTCAGGAAGGCCCTGAAACATTTTCTCTTTATCAAATATCTCACTGACTGCCCTGAACCCCAGCTACACTAGAATAGTGCGTCCCCAAGTATGTACAACACCCAACAATATCCGTTCTCATTTCATCTGCATATGTATATAGTTTACCCTGTTCAATTCATCTGCATATGTATATAGTTTACCCTGTTCTCCAAGTTCCATTTCCTGTTCAATGTAATGACCAGACATTTGTTTATTGTCGGATATTGTTGTTCTATGTAAACCGTGCTGATCGCAAATAGTGCGGTATATAAGAAATGTAAATAAATAAATAAAAAATAAATAAATAGAGAGATGAGTGAGCTCAAAGTACAGGGACTGAGTACAAGAGGGCGGGACATAGAAATCAGAAAAGCAAACAGATGCAGAGAGTATTCCTGCGTCTCAAACTATAGGTGATAAGGCGCAAATGTGGCATCTGGAGATGTAGGGGGCCATGTATGGAATTAGGCATGATGTCCACAGTGTCCATCATGGGGGACAGGGATATACACCCCTTCACCCTAATGCACCAAGGTTGGCCATTCACCTAGGCTGCAGGGAACACAGTACAAGGCTTCTTTGGGGGGGGGGGATAGACGCCACAGCTCTCCCCCCAATCATGGCTTGGGCAGCACCTTAGCCACTGTAGGGTGAGTTCCCTATGTTGACGGTAGGGGGGGGGGTG
This sequence comes from Ichthyophis bannanicus, assembly GCA_033557465.1. Taxonomy (NCBI): domain Eukaryota; kingdom Metazoa; phylum Chordata; class Amphibia; order Gymnophiona; family Ichthyophiidae; genus Ichthyophis; species Ichthyophis bannanicus. The sequence goes on along the minus strand of CM066038.1, from coordinate 232,955,065 downwards.
CATGGGCCAGGAGGGTCTGGAGACCAAGCACATCTGCTCAGGGTAGCCTGTGCATGGGACCCATAGGGTCAAGCAGCACCCCCAAAGGCCACCCACCCCTTTGTTCTAACAGCAACTAAGGGGGGGGGGGACACAGCTATCCACCCACAGAGGGCTCCCATGCCCCTCCATTTGGATGGGGCTCTGGGAGTGCACCATATAAATCCCACACAGCCCCCAGGCTAAGCACCCCAGACTTGTGAGAATTAAAAGAGACTCCCAGCTCCATGGATAGCCACAGCCCCTGGGCAAGGGGGCCAAGCAGGGGCCACTGATCAGCAAGCTCCAATACTGGAGGCCTACATTCAGTGACAGAAGTATTTTGCTGCTGCTCAGAGCTGGTAGGCCCCAGCCACATCTTCCCTTGATCAGGTCCTGCTTGCTGTCCTGTGTGCCCCTGCTCATGCTGCCTGTGCCTTGACATCCTGATCATGTGATTAGCACTGACCAAGTGACCCAGAAGAAGTCTGTATAAATTAAACACCATTCTGGCATTTTGCAGTGTGGCAGCATGCCCGAGGAGCAGGTCCTGCTTCTTGGGTGAGCTCCTTGGGACAGTTCGGGTAACTTTATTGGACAGTTATTGAAGAGAGTCGAATAGTGGTCATCACTCATGTGTCCCCATCATTGCTTATTCTATCTCCTCTTAATCTGGGGTCTACTTGTCTCAACATTGTGTTCCATTCCGGTGCACTGGGGGGGTCATCGCACAATCATTTCTCCCAGGATCTTTACTCAAAGAAACTAAGTCATTTGATCCCTTGTATTGCATCCCCCATCACTTCTCAGGTTGTGCCCCTCCCTTCCCCTCAATTTGCTGTCAAAGTGCATTCCTCAATTGCAGATTTCTCCATTCTACGTCCTCCCTTCTCTCAAATTTAATCCTTCAGTATTCTTTAGATCTCTTTAATGGAGACCTGGCCCAAGGAAGAGAAAGAGTCCTTTCTTTAGCACTGTCTTCCCAACTATGATGCTCTGTCTACCTCATGCACTACTAGATCAGGAAGAGGCATAGCCATACTCTCTGAATATCTCACGTGGATCTCTACTTATCTGGTTCCCATCTCACTCTCTTAGTTATGCCCTTCTTCTTTATGTTCCCCTTACACTGGAGTACCCCCCTATGGAACTCCCTTCTTCTCATGATCTTGGAATCTGTAGCTTCCTTTACTAATCTAAAGGTTCTGGGCAATTTCAATGTCCATTTTAAGTCACCATGTAAATTACGAGACAAGTTGTTTCTCTCTCTCTCTCTCTCTCTTATCGGATCTATCACTTAGCCAATATGTCTAGTCTCCAACTCGCAGAGCCCATCATACTCTGGATCTTATCATGACCACGAATGAATTCCCTTTCCCTCTATCCTCCTTTTCCACTCTTGCTCTCCCTTGGACAGATCATTTTTGTATCTTTTTCAAATTTCAATACTCAAGCCTTCAACCTAGAATAACTGTATTACCCAATCTATCTGTTAACCACTCACGATTACTACCCCAGCTACTCTCTTGGCCTTTCCATCTTCAGATTTGCTTTTTCCCGCTGACTTTGACTCTCTTTCAGTCAATGTCCAGGCAGAAACATGGAATAATCTACTTTTTTCTACCCTAGATACATTGACTCCCCTCCATCCCAAGCGATCACCACAAAAATGCCATCACCCCTAGTATTGTCATGGTCTCTCCCTTGAGAACTACACAAGACAGAACATATCTGGTGTAAGCTATATACATCTGATTCACTATCTACCTTCATAGGTCTTCGTACTCATTATAGAACTGCATTCACCACTACAAACCACAGTCCAAAGGCGTATAAATAAATGAATGTTGTAAAATATAGTCAATACATAAATTAAAACATAATGCTATGTACCCCTAGTGGATACAATGTTTTCCATGAGATAGGCAAGAAAGACTCACTCCTGCTTCCCTGCTATTATGTAACTAATAGATGACACATTACAAATGATGTCCCCTTGTCCCTTGTAGTACAAGATCAATATAGTTGAGTTTATTTACTAGTAGGGATATTAAGATAGAAATGTTTACTCGCCCTTTCAACGATATGAGTATTTGTAAAAGTTCTTTCACATATAGTTTTTGTATGTATGATATATGTGTGATGTTTTAGTCATGTCTTATTTTTAGGTAACATACTAATTATAATGGCTGTCCAGTTTTATTTATTTATTATTTTAAAGATGGATTGATAAGAATATGCATGTTTTCTCTTAATATCGTTTATTGAATTCATGTTTATATGTTTTAAATTTATTTAATAATTTTAAGTCATATGTTTTAATTTATGTATTGACTATATTTTACAACATTCATTTATTTATATGCTTGTGCAATATGTCTATACAGTTGTGCCTTTGGTCATAGATTTACATTTATGTTTTTTATATATATGTAGTACACCAGATTTACCCCTGAAGAAGATATTTTCGAAACACGGCCTGTGTCGGGCATCATGGTGTAAGAAATAGAATTAATAAAGTATTCCTTCCTTCATACCACGCCTTTGGACTGGGTTTGTAATCTACACGTGGTAACTGTTTTTTTTGTTCTTGGTGGTTCTACCACTACAAATCACTACATTCATTACTAACTCTACCAACCATTCAAAAAAATTGTATCCAGTGGCATCACATGTATTGCATCCTCCTACCTCTATGAAACCTCAAGATGATTCCCCCATGCAGAGCAACTAGCCTAATTCTTCCAAAAGAGAACCTCTGATCTTCAGGGTGAATTTTTTCAAGATTTACCTGACGAGAGCATCCATACAATTCCAAGATCTCCACCCATTTTGCAAGATTCCCTCTCTCATGTTTGGACCATACTCAATCCCATTTCTCTCAAGATCCCCTATAAAGTCCATTACTGCTTCCTATAATAGAACAGAATGGGCCTGGGGGGGGGGGGGGGGGGGTAGTGGAGTTGAATTCTAATCCCCAAACAAATTCCGGAGTACAGATTGGCCAAAGTTGCTGTCACGTTGGGAATCCCCGTCTAGGCAGTAGTGAGATGTGAATGTGTGGACCGAAGACCACATTGCAGCCCTGCAAATCTCTTCCATGGAGACCGAATGTACGCTGGCCACCGATGCAGCCATAGCTCTGACATTGTGAGTTATGACATGACATCAAGGCTCAGGCCTGCCTAGGCATAAGCGAAAGAGATGCAGCCTGATATCCAAATTGAAAGAGAGCATTTGGAAATGGCAGCCCCCAGCTTATTGGGGTCAAAAGAAACAAAAGGCAGGATGGACTTTCTATGGGCTTTTGTCTGCTCCAAGTAGAAGGCTAAGGATTGCTTTCAGTCCAACATGTGCAATGCAGCTTCCCCTTTGTGTGCATGAGGTCTTGGGAAAAATGTTGGACGAACAATTGACTGATTAAGGTGGAAATCCGATACCACTTTTGGAAGGAATTTAGGATGAGTATGGAGGACACTCTATTATGGTGGAATTTGATGTAAAGTGGATGAACCACAGGAGTCTGAAGCTCACTTATTCTGTGTGCTGAAGTGACCACCATCAGAAACAATATCTCACTGGTTAAGAACTTCAGAGGACAGGAATTGAGTTGCTCAAAGACAGCTTTCATGAGCTGCACAAGAACAACATTGAGGTCCCAAGACACTGTGGGAGGCTTCAAGGGAAGCAACCCCTGCATGAAGTGAACAATTAAAGGCTGTACTGAGATGGATTTTCCTTCCACACCTCTATGGTAAGCTCCAATTGCACCGAGATTAATCCTGACAGAGTTGGACAAGTCCAGACTCAGAGAGGTATAGAAGATATTTAAGCAGTTTGTGTGTGGGACAGGTGAAAGGATCTAGGGCCTGGCCCTCACATCAGACAGCAAACCTCTTCCATTTGCAGGAAGGTGAAATTAGACTTACTTGCTAATTGTTGTTCCTTGAGGAACTCCAGTCCAGTCCCGAACCTCTGGGTTGAGCACCTCCTCCAGCAGCTTGGAGACTGAGCACATCATCCTTTTGATGACTCTGGTATAAATAGCCAAGGGACCGCCCATTCGCTCCAGTAACCTATTGACAAAGCAGACTCACAGGAGCAACAAATAAACAGTTAACGTGCATCACAAAACCGAATACTCTAACCTTAAGTTATGCTAACTCTCAGCGGAGAAGGGTTTAGTGCGGTAGGTTTAAAACTCTGCTTTAGTATCTTTCTCAGCTCTTTGAAGTTATTGACACCTCATCAGGAGTTAGTGGGCCTGATTAGCCTGTGAAAGAACTGAGAGCAGCTGAGGCCTCCATAAAAGGCTTCACAGCCCTGCACTGTTGAGGCATTCCTAACAGAGGCTATACATTTCAAGCAAAGGTAAGAGTTTGTGGCTTTTTAAATAACTAGCTCTCTGGGAGCTCTTAAAAGGGTTTTGGTACATTTTTAAAACAAAGTTACATTCTTTTTGGTGCTTTAGTTTAAAAGGGGAAACATTTTGTTTAGTGGGGAAAGTTTAAAACTCTGCTTTAGTATCTTTCTTCAGCTCTTTGAAACTACTGACACCTCATCAGGTATTAGTTCCCTCCCTACTCCCCCCAACCCCCTCACCACCCCTAGTGAGCAATCTTGCTTTATAGGGCACCTCCCCAATTAACTACACACAGGGACTTGGAATAGCACATTTTGAACACACTTAAAGAGATTTAACTGCTTTTTCTCTAAAAGGACAGCTGGTAAACCAGCTGGTAGATCTCTCTCTTTTGCTTTAACAGATACCTAAGCTCCACGAACTGAACAATGGCTGGGAAAAATCATATCGCTAAAGCTGGTGCCCCCAGTACAGCTTCTGCCTCTGTCCAGACAGAGGTCCCAATGCCAGTTGCAGGACCGGTTCCATGTGCAGGATGCCTGCATGCTGAAGCTCTCAGGAAACAAGTGGAGGAACTCAGAGAGGAGGTGGCGAGGCTGAGGAGCATTCAAGACAGTGAGAAGTACATTGATGAGATGCTTCTTGCAACATCCAAGCTCTCCAGCAGAGGAGAAGATGGGTGCCTAAAGAATGATGAAGGTTAGACACAAGTCACCAGGGCCTGCAGAATCACCAATCCAACTTCTCCAGCCCTTGAATTGAACAACCATTCTGCAGTCCTAGAAATGGAGGAGGTGAAAGCATACCTGGAAAGAGAAGAACTAGAGCTGAAGTGCCCCAAAGTTGCAGAATCAGTGACCACAAGGAAGCAAAGGGTAGTGGTGGTTGGTGATTCTCTTCTGAGGGATACTGAGGCATCCATCTGCTGACCAGACTTGATGTCAAGAGAGGTATGCTGTCTGCCAGGTGCCAAAATCTGGGATGTTACGGAGAGTTTGCAGAGACTCATCAAGCCCACTGACTATTACCCAATGTTGCTAATCCATGTCAGCACAAATGATACTGCCAGGTATCCATCTAAGCGTATCAAAAGTGACTTCATGGCTCTGAGACAGAGGGTGAAGCATATAGGGGTGCGGGTGATGTTTTCTTCAATCCTCCCTGTTGAGGGTAAAGGCCAAGGCAGAGAAGCTTGCATCCTGGAGATGAATGCACGACTGCGTGGATGGTGTCATCGAGAGCGTTTTGGTTTCCTGGACCATGGGATGCTGTTCCAAGAGTTGCAGAGCAGAGATGGCGTTCATCTGTCCAAGAAAGGTCGGCGTGTCTTCAGTAGCAGACTGGCTAATCTACTGAAGAGGACTTTCAACTAGATTCGTTGGGGATGGGTGAAGAAAGCCCCCAGGTAAGTGAAAGCCCCCAGGTAAGTGAAACGTTAAATACCTTTATGGAAATGGGTAAAAGGGGCAACATATGGAAAGCGGTATGTATAAATGTCCATAGCATGGGAAATAAGATCCCAGATGTTGAAGCTTTCATTGGAGAGGCTGACTTAGATTTAGTGGCAGTTACAGAAACATGGTTCATAGAAAACCATGACTGGGATGTAACTATGCCAAGCTATACTTTATTCAGAAAGGAGAGGGTAGGAAGAAGGGGAGGAGGAGTGGCACTATATTTAAAAGTAATATTAAAGCTTTGGAACTACAGAGCTTAAAAGGGAGAGAGGAGGCACTGTGGGTTAAACTAGAAAGAGGGAAAAAGAAATCTATTTGCATTGGTGTGATATACAGACCTCACTCACAGGAGGAAGAGGTGGACAGAGAGTTAATTGAAGACATACGCAACATTGCTAGGAAAGGGGAAGTGATACTGATAGGGGATTTCAATATGCCAGATGTTGATTGGCACATTCCGGCTGCAGTATCATCTAGAAGTAAGGAGATCCTGGATTCTCTACAGGGAGAACTATTTAGGCAATTGGTAACAGAATCCACAAGTGAAGGGGCCATACTGGTGCATACCAATGGTGAAAGTGTTTCTGATGTTATAGTGGGAGATCATTTTGCATCCAGTGATCACCAGATGGTGTGGTTCAGTATTAGGACTAGGGCTGTTAGAATCCATTCAAAAGCAATGGTCTTAGACTTTAGGAAAACTAACTTTGCCAAGATGGGCCAATACCTCAGGGAGTCATTAGCGGGATGGGAACAGCTGGGGGATGTAGACAAACAGTGGGCAAAACTGAAAGGGGATATTTTAAGGGCAACCAACATTTTGTTAAAATGTAAATAAAGGTAAAAGGACAAGGAGACCGCTATGCTTTTCGAAAGAAGTAGCTGAAAAGGTGAAGAAAAAGAGGGAGGTCTTCATGAAATACAAGAGATCACAGAGAGAGAAAGACAGGCATCTATATTTGGAAAATCTTAGAGAAGCTAGCAAAGTAGTCAGGAAAGCAAAGATTCAAAAAGAGGAGGAAGTAGCCAATGCAATAAAATGGGGAGATAAGACATTTTTCAGATATGTTAGTGAGAAGAGAAGGGCAAAAGTGGTATTGTCAGACTCAAGGGTGAAGGGGAGTAATATGTAGAAGCTGATGAGGATAAAGCGGACTTACTTAACAAATTATTCTGCTCTATGTTCACAGATGAAGAAGCAGGAGCAGGACCTCAGAAAACACCCACAAACAGGAACAGAAGCGAGGGGCATCTTGAACAATTTTTAGAAGACTGTGTTTGCCTCTCTCTGCTCTGGGAAGAGCAGTGCCCTCACAGTGCTCTGCTAGGGAGGTGGATATTTAACTCCTGTGATGACTTTGCTGTGAGTTCTAGCTGTCTATTTATTTATTTATTGTTGTCTTTATTGGTGTGCTACTTCACCTCCCTGTTCCCTTTACTTTTGCACTTCAGCTTTCTCAGCTGTATAACTTACCTTTCCTCTCTCAACAAACTGGCCTTTGTGTGGTAGCCAGGTTAACTGTTACTTTAAATTAAATATCTCTCCCTGCTCTGTCCCCAGAACGTGCTGTGTTTTAAACTTTTTTTCCTGCTCTAGCCTACCTGAGGGACTACCCCCCTTCCCCCCTGCTGAGGTATTGTGTAGCCCTTCTTCCTGTCTCCTCCTCCCATGTGTGCATAGTCTGTTCTGTTTGCCTCTCTCTGCTCTGGGAAGAGCAGTGCCCTCACAGTGCTCTGCTAGAGAGGTGGATATTTAACTCCTGTGATGACTTTGCTGTGAGTTCTAGCTGTCTATTTATTTATTTATTGTTGTCTTTATTGGTGTGCTACTTCACCTCCCTGTTCCCTTTAGTTATGCACTTCAGCTTTCTCAGCTGTATAACTTACCTTGCCTCTCTCAACTAACTGGCCTTTGTGTGGTAGCCAGGTTAACTGTTACTTTAAATTAAATATCTCTCCCTGCTCTGTCCCCAGAACGTGCTGCATTTAAACTTTTTTTCCTGCTCTAGCCTAAGTGAGGGACTAACCCCCTCCCCCCCCTGCTGAAGGTACAGGACAGGGTACCTTGTAACAGCCCTCTTTTAATCGGTCTTATTTCCCTCCCTCCCTCCCCAACACCCACCTGCCCCTGGGGTAATTGTAGCTTTATAGGTACTTACACGTCTTAGAGGAAAGGGGCTGCTCTCAGGTGCAGCTCTTTATCCAAATCAGTCATACATTGAGGACCTGATATTAATTAAGCTTCAGGTGAACAAGGTATATTGGAGGTATTAGATACACTTTTATTAGTATAAGCATCTACACCAAACCTTAGTAAGTACAGAATTTAAAGACCTAAATACAAGCTTTAAACTAAGATGCAGACAACAGTCCAGCAGTGAGATGGGGGCTTTCCAGTCTTTTGCATTGAGTGTCACATGTATGATTTTCTCCCAGTTGGTGAGAGGTATTACGTATGCATTAAGTGCAAGGAGCTCTTTGCTCTCAGGGAACAAGTCCGTTCTCTAGAGGCTAGTGTAGCAGACCTAGAAGACATAAGAAAGACAGAGAAGTACATGGACGAGAACTACAGGGATATAGTCCTGAAGTCCCACCTCCAGTCTGGCAGCATCCCTGTTGCCATGGAGGAGAGAGGTCACGTGACAGGAGAGCATCACCCTGGTGTGGCAGGACGTGATCCTGTAACTAGGAACTGTCCTCCAGGTGATGTAAAACCCTCTCGCACTGAGGACGTTTCTCCAGGGCCATGTGCCCATGAGGGAAGGGTTAGGACAGCTGTTATAGTTGGTGATTCAATCATTAGGCATGTAGATAGCTGGGTGGCTGGTGGACGTGAGGATCACCTGGTAACATGCCTGCCTGGTGCGAAAGTAGCAGACCTCACGCGCCACCTAGATAAGGTCTTAAATAGTGCTGGGGAGGAGTCTGCTGTCTTGGTACATGTCGGTACCAATGACATAGGAAAATGTGGTATGGAGGTTCTGGAGGCTAAATTTAAGCTTTTAGGTAGGAAGTTGAAATCCAGAACTTCCAGGGTAGCATTCTCCGAAATGCTTCCCGTTCCACGTGCAGGACCCAAAAGGCAGCCAGAGCTCCGGATTCTCAATGCGTGGATGAGACGATGGTGCAAGGATGAGGGTTTTGGATTTGTTAGGAACTGGGGAACATTCTGGGGACAGGAGGGGCTCTTCCGAAGGGATGGGCTTCACCTTAATCAGGATGGAACCAGACTGCTGGCATTAACCTTTAAAAAGGAGATAGAGAAGCTTTTAAACTAGAAAACAGGGGAAAGTGACAGTCGCCCAAGAGCGCATGGTTCGGAAGAAGGTATCCTTGAAGGATACTACTAAAAGCAGTGAGGTTCCAAAAAAGAGTAAAGTAGCCCAAATGCCCCTGAGTATGGTGCAGACAGAGCGTAAAGATTCTAAATTACCCATGCCTACCAATAGCCAGATTAATATTAATAAAATACAGTCTCTAAAATGCTTGTATGCAAATGCTAGAAGTCTAAACAATAAGATGGGAGAGTTAGAATATATATAACACTAAATGAGAGGTTAGATATGATTGCAATCTCAGAGACATGGTGGAAGGAGGATAACCAGTGGGACACTGTGATACCTGGATACAAACTATATCGTAATGATAGAACTGATCAAATTGGTGGAGGGGTTGCGCTCTATGTTAGAGAGGGCATTGAGTCAGAAAGAATTAAAGTTTTGCAGGAAACAAAATTTGCTGTAGAATCTCTATGGATTGAAATTCCATGTATGAAGGGGAAGGTGATGGCAGTGGGGGTGTACTATCGACCGCCTGGCCAGAATGAACAAATGGATGATGAAATGCTCAAAGAAATCAAGGAAGCTAACAAAAGTCACAGCAGAGTAATAATAATGGGTGATTTCAATTACCTCGGTATCGACTGGGTCAGTGTCACGGCAGGACATGCTAGGGAGATAAAGTTTCTAGATGAAATAAATGACTGCTTCTTGGAGCAGCTGATTCATGAACTGACCAGAGGGGAAGCCATACTGGACCTAGTCCTTAGTGGAACACCAGATCTAGTGCAAGAAATAAGGGTGTTCGGACCGCTTGACAATAGTGATCATAGTATGATCGTGTTTGATTTAATTAGTGGAGGAGGGATAGTAAAGAAATCCACAGTACTACCTTTTAACTTTCGAAAGGGAGACTATGATAAAATGAGGAATATAGTTAAGAAAAAACTAAAAGGAGCAGTTGCAAAGGTTAAAAACTTACATCAAGCTTGGGTGTTGTTTAAAAATACTATCCTGGAAGCCCAGACCAGCTGTATTCCACGCATTAAGAAAAGTGGAAGAAAGTTCAAAAAACTGCCAGCATGGTTAAAAGGTGAGGTCAGAGAGGCTGTTGCTGCCAAAAAAGCATCTTTCAGGAAATGGAAAAAAGAGCCAAATGACGAAAACTGGAAACAGCCAAGCACTGGCAAGTTAAATGCAAAGCATTGATAAGGCAGGCAAAGCAAGAATTTGAGAAGGAACTTGCTCTGGAAGCAAAAACATGAAATAAAGACTTTTTCAAGTACATTCATAGCAAAAGCTCTGTGAGAGAGTCAATTGGACCATTAGATGATAGAGGGGTAAAAGGGACAGTAAGAGGAGACAAGGCTATAGCGGAGAGACTGAATGAATTCTTTGCTTCGGTCTTTAGTGAGGAAGATGTAGGGATGTTACCCAAGACTGAAGTGGTATTTAAAGGTGATACTGCAGAGGAATTGAGAGAAATATTGCTACACTGGGAAGATGTATTACAACTATTTGATAAACTCAATAGTAGCAAATCACCTGGACCGGATCGTATACATCCAAGAGTGTTGAAAGGACTGAAATATGAGATTGCAGACCTGCTATTAGTAATCTGTGAACTTTCATTAAAATCATCTGTAATACCTGAAGATTGGAGGATCGCCAATGTAACGCTATTTTTAAAAAGGGTTCCAGGGGTGATCCGGGAAATTACAGACCGGTGAGCCTGACGTCAGTACCGGGGAAAATGGTAGAAACCATCATAAAGAACAAAATTACACAGCATGTAGATAGTCATGGCCTAATGGGAGACAGCCAACATGGCTTTAGACAAGGAAGATCTTGTCTAACTAATCTGATATGTTTTTTTGAAGGTGTGAATAAACAGGTAGACAAAGGTGAGTCGGTTGATATAGTGTATCTGGACTTTTAGAAAGCCTTTGACAAGGTCCCTCATCAGAGACTTTTGGCAAAACTAAAAAGTCATGGGATAGGAGGCAGTGTACTATTGTGGATCGGGAACTGGTTAAAAGATAGAAAGCAGAGGGTAGGGCTAAATGGCCAATTTTCCCAATGGAAAAAGGTGAATAGTGGAGTACTGGGTCCACTATTTTTTGACATATTCATAAATGACCTGGAAAAGGGAATAACGAGTGAGGTTATCAAATTTGCAGACGACACAAAACTGTTTAAAGTTGTTAAAACCCAAGAGGACTGTGGAAAACTGCAGGAGGATCTGGATAAATTTGAAGACTGGGCATCCAAATGGCAGATGACGTTTAATGTGGACAAGTGCAAAGTTATGCACCTAGGAAAGAACAACCCACACTATGGTTACACAATACAAGGTTCCACATTGGGAACCACCACCCAGGAAAAAGATTTAGGAGCCATCGTGGATAACATGTTAAAACCCTCCGCCCAGTGTGCAGCGGCAGCTAAGAAAGCAAATAGAATGCTAGGTATCATAAGGAAAGGAATGGAAAATAAAACAAAGGATATTATAATGCCTCTGTATCGTTCCATGGTACGACCGCACCTTGAATATTGTGTGCAATTCTGGTCACCATATCTTAAAAAGGATATAGCATTATTAGAAAAGGTACAGAGAAGAGCCACCAAAATGGTAAAGGGGATGGAAGGCTACTCCTATGAAGAGAGGCTACAAAGGTTAGGGCTCTTCAACCTGGAAAAGAGACGGCTGAGGGGAGATATGATAGAGGTCTATAAATTAATGAATGGAGTGGAACGGGTAAACGTAGATCGATTGTTTACGCTATCAGAATATAGAAAGACTAGGGGACATGTAATGAAGCTACAGGGTAAACTGTTTAAGACAAATAAGAGAAAATATTTTTTCACTCAATGTGTAATCAAACTCTGGAATTTGTTACCAGAGGATGCTGTAAGAGCTGTTAGAGTTGCTGGGTTTAAAAAAGGTTTGGACAAGTTCCTGGAGGAAAGGTCCATAAACCATTATTAAAAAGGGACCCAGGATATCAATGCTTGACCCAATACAAGCATTGTGGAACCTGTGTCTCTTGGGGATACTGCTAGGTACGTATGACCTAGATTGGCCACTGTTGGAAACAGGATACTGGGCTTGATGGACCTTGGTCTGACCCAGAATTGCATATCTTATGTTCTTATGTTCTTATGTGTTTGTGAGAAACTAGCTAAACCTAAAGTAAACAAAGCGATGGGACTGGATGGGATACACCCTAGAATACTGAGGGAACTTGGGGACATTCTAGCAGCTCCACTGACTGACCTTTTCAATGCCTCGTTGGAGTCGGGAGTGGTACCAAAGGACTGGAGAGAGGCTCATGTGGTCCCTTTACACAAAAACAGAAGAAAGGATGTGATTAAAAACTACAGGCTGGTTAGTTTAACTTCGGTGGTTAGTAAATTATTGGAAACGCTGCTGAAAGAGAAAATAGTGAGGTTTCTGGAATCCAGTGGATTACAGGATCTGAGGCAGGATGGATTCACCAGAGGCAGGTCTTGTCAGACAAATCTGATTGATTTCTTTGACTGGGTTACCATGGAGTTGGACCGAGGGAGAGCCCTAGATGTGGTGTATTTAGATTTCAGTAAAGCCTTTGACACCGTTCCTCACAGGCAACTTACAAACAAACTAAGCACCCTAGGGATGGACCCTGAAGTTACTTCTTGGGTTGGAGATTGGTTGAGTGGGAGGCGACAAAGGGTACAGGTAAATGGAGCTCACTCTGAGGAGAAGGAGGTTAGCAGTGGTGTGCCCCAGGGATCTGTCCTTGGTATGATTCTTTTAAACATCTTTGTTAGTGATGTAGCGGAAGGCCTGTCGGGTAAGGTTTGCCTCTTTGCTGACGATACCAAAATCTGCAATAGAGTAGACACCCAGGAAGGTGTAGATAACATGAGGAGGGATCTAGCTAAGCTTGAAGAATGGTCTAGAATTTGGCAGCTGAGACTTAATGTTAAAAAATGCAAGGTCATGCATTTGGGCTGCAGTAATCCAAGGGAGTGATATAGTATAGGGGGTAAAGTACTTTTGTCCACTAAAGAAGAGCAGGACCTAGGCATGATTGTGTCTGATGATCTTAAAGTAGCTAAACAGGTAGAAAAAGTGACAGCAAAAACTAGAAGGATGCTTGGGTGCATAGGGAGAGGAATGGCCAGCAGAAGAAAGGAGTTGATAGTGCCTCTGTATAAGTCTTTGGTGCGACCTCATTTGGAGTATTGTGTACAATTCTGGAGACTACACCTTCACAAGGATATAAACATGCTGGAGTCAGTACAGAGTGTGGCTACTAAAATGGTTAGTGGTCTTCATTATAAAGCATATGAGGACAGACTTAAGGATATTAATATGTACACCTTAGAGGAAAGGCAAGATAGAGGTGATATGACTGAGACATTTAAAAACCTCTGTGGCAAAAATGCATAGGAGGAGAGCCTCTTTCGATTGAAAGCAAGCTCTTCTATGAGGGGACATGAGATGAGGGTGAAAGGGGATAGATTCAGGAGTGATATGCGGAAATATTTCTTTATGGAAAGAGTGGTGGATCCGTGAAATAGTTTCCCAGTAGAGACGAGAATAGTATCTGAATTCAAAGAAGCATGGGACAAATACAGAGGATCTCTAAAGGAAAAGGGACTGGGGTAGTGTTGATATGGAAGGACAGACTAGATAGGCCATGTGGTTTTTTTCTGTTATCATGTTTCTATGTAAACACCACCTCCTCTGCCCCATGATAACCTACCAGTCACTCTTTCGCTCGGGTCCGCCCTCGTCCCCGTTCAAGGAACAGATCCTCCATAATTCCCCACTCTAAGTCCAACTCCAACTCCCCCGCTGAACACCAGCTCTTGAGGCCCAGTGCTATTCTTATTCATACCCGCTTCAGGCCCCACCTCTGCAGCGGCCTCATGTGTGCCCTCGCTCACGGCACTAGCTCAAGAGTGGCCGCCATGGTTCCCAGGAGCTGAAGATAATGCCAAGCTGTGGGGGCCGTCCTGTCCAGAAACCTGCAGACTAGCCTGCAAAGCCCTTGCGCCCACAGCCCTGGAAGAAAGACCTTTCCCTCCCATGTATCGAACCATGCTCCCAGATAGTCAAGGTCCTGCGAAGGGGTCAGCTGGTTTTTGGCCATATTGACAACCCAGCCAAGACTCTGAAGAAACTGCACCACCCGTGCAGTGGCTGACTCGCTTTCACCCTCTGACTTTGCTTGCATCAGCCAGTCGTTGAGGTAGGGATTTATTTATTTAGACAGTTTTGTATACCACCTTATCCTTCAATCAAAGTGGTCAACAAGACATTGGGAGGCATACTTTCAACAGGAGGAGATACGTTTCACATACGTAAAATGCTATCTACTTATAGGTCTAAATGGGGATGGGCGGCTGGGGCTAAGTGGTGAGGGTAGCTAGTGGGCCACTTGGGTGGTATTTAGTGCTTGGTAACTTAAGGTGGTTGTTCATAGGCCTCGGTGAAGAGATGGGTCTTGAGAGTTTTGCGGAAGTCCTTGGTATCATTTAGGGTCCTTAAGTCCATGGAGAGGGAGTTCCATAATGCAGGCGCCAGTAGCGAGGGAGCTCTCTTAGATATTACTTACTTAGTCTTGTGATAACCTGTGGGGATGAACCAATATCTCTTCCTTGCGCAACGCCACCGCCGCCACCACCACCACAACTTTGGTGAAGGTGCGTGAAGCCATAGCTAGTCCAAAAGGTAATGCCCGGAACTGAAAATGTCCCATAGGTACCACAAACCTGAGGAACTGCTGATGGTCCTGTCAAATTGGAATGTGCAGGTAAGCCTCCGACAGGTCCAGGGAAGTGAGGAATTCTCCCTTTCTGACTGCCACTATGACCGACCGCAGAGTTTCCATATGAAAATGTGACACCTGCAGACAGCGATTTATCCACTTGAGATCTAAGATCGGGTGAAAGGACCCTTCTTTGGCACCACAAAATAAATGGAGTACCGACTGCAACCATACTGGTCTAGCGGCACTGGTACCACTGCCTTGAGCCGCAGCAGCCTCCCCAAGGTCTCCTGCACCACTTCTAAGTTAGTCTGAGCCTTGCAGGGAGACTGAATGAAGGAACTAACCAATGGGCGGGGTTCCAGGGCATATCCCTCCCGAATGACCTCCAAGACCCACTGGTCTGAAGTGATTTGGACCCAGGCAAAGTAAAATTCCTGCAGTCGCCCACCCCCCCCCCCCCACAGGCTCCACCGCCACCTGGGCCCCCCTCGCTTCATTGCGATTTCTTGAGGCCCGAGGGCGAGGGGGCAGCAAATCCTCTGCCTGCCCCTCGAAATCCCTGGTTCCTGGAGGGGAACTTTCCCCTCTGAAACTGACTGAAATGAGGAGAAGACACCGCAAAGGAACGGATCTGCTTTTGCTTATCTTCAGGCAGCTGAGTGCCCTTACATTCTCCAAGGTCCTTTACCAACTTGTCCAGGACCTCTCCGAAGAGTAGTTTACCTCTAAAGAGAAGTTTACTTAGTCGGGCCTTAGAGTAGCTATCCGTCGCCCAGTTACGCAACCAGAGATAGCACCGAGCCACTACCACCGAGACCTTACTCTTTGAGAGGCCCCGAATAACGTCGTAGTGAATATCCACCAAATATGCGGACCCAGACTCTAGCCGGGCAGCTTCTCCGGCTCGCTCCCCAACTTGTTCTCCCTGAATCCACTGAGACCAATGAAGACAGGCTCTAGCAACCCACGCCCCACAAATGGAGGCTTGAAATGACAGGGCATTGACGTCAAATACCTGCTTCAACAAGGTGTCCAACTTCCTATCTTGGACGTCCTTGAGAACTGCACTACCTTCCACAGGGATCGTTGTCTTCTTGGTGGGACCGCAGACACTGCAGCATCCACTTTCGGAGGCTGAAAAAGCTTGCGGTCCTGATCAGACAAGGGATAGAGCCAAGCCATAGCCCTAGACCTCTTGAGTCCTGCTTCCGACATATCCCATTCTTCTTGAATCATTTCCCAAACTACTCTGCACTGGAAAAATCCTTTGTGCCCTATGGACAGCCTGCAACAAAGGGTCTCCAATGTGGCGTCCTCCGCCGGAAGACTGGAAGGCATGTTAAGAGCTTTAAGGATCTCGGCAATGAGTGCCGGCAATTCCTCCCGTCGGAACACTCAAACCACCCTCACCTGCTCTTCCGGCTCTGGGAGCTCACCTTCCTCCAAGTCCTCCTCAGCATCTATCTCTATGTCACGGTCTTCAAGATCCATACCCTCTGATAACAGAGACCGCTCCGGCCCCTCTTCCATGATCCTAGACTTCTTTGAAGGGCCTCCAGCTGACTCCACCCCCACAGGAGTCTCCGGTTGCTTTTCCCCCCTGCTCCATTGCTGTGGAACTCACCTCTGGCCCCTGCTGATGCAAGCAGAAGGCCTGATGGAGCAGCAGAACAAATTTGAGGGAAAACATTGCCGGTACCCCCACCTGCCCTAGGGCCTGGGGGGGGGGGGGAAGGGCCGGAAGCGGCCGAAGAAGCGGCCACAAGCTCCTGGGATGGCAAGGAAAAGGATATAAAATCTGGCAGGACCCCCTCCAACGAGGTCCCCTTCTGAACCTCTAGCCCCTCCTCCAAAGCCTGCTCCATAGAGGCTTCCTCTGCAGCCTCTGACACTGCGCTACATCAAGTACCACCCATCAAACACTGAGACCTGGATGGCATACCGACAGCTGGGCTAGGAACCTCCAGAAAAAGCAGCCCTGACAGAGACTGCTCTACAATACCAAGAGGCAAGTCTCCCGGCGCCAGTTCCTCTCAATTTAAAACTTTCACAATCTGCTTTTTCTGGGTTGTTTTTTTTTACTCCCCACTAAAAAATTGTTCCATCAATGGGCTGAGTCCCTCTACCAGGGAAGCAAAACCCGCAGGGAGCAAGAAAATGGCGCCAGCAGAAAAAGACAGGAAGAACAGCCCCTTATCTGCGCTAAATTTCTGTTCCTGTGCGGCTGCCACACAGTCAGGCCTGCTTTCACACACTGAAGCAACTGCCACTGCTGATGAAAAACAAACAAGCCAAACAGACCCCCTGCACTTCCCTCTCAGCGCTATCAACTCCAACGCCCCCCAAAACAGCCTTACTGACACCGCTGCCTCTGCTTGTCTCTCATTCTATCTCTCTCTCTTCCCCCGCGCTCAGCCAAATCACAGCTTCGGCGCCGGGAGAGGGGGAGAGAAGGGGGGAGCTCCACAGACCTCTGCTTGGTGAACCTCCTTGCTGTTTTCCGCCAGCTCCTCACCCAAAGTAGTGGGTTCGGGAGCTGGACCGCCAGCCCTCGGAAGCACGGTAAGCTCCCTCTGGCTGGGTCACCTCTCCACAGTTCTCTCTCACCGCTGTTCTCGCCTTTTTTTGTTTTTTTTACAAACTACCCAAACATTACTCAACCTAACTCTCCTTAGTTGTCCCTCTAGTGAGCCCTGAACCTCTCAGGCTCACCACTTCCTCCAGCTGCTTGGAGCGAATGGGCGGTCCCTTGGCTATTTATACCAGAGTCATCAAAAAAAAAAAAAAAAAGAAGGATGACATGCTCAGTCTCCAAGATGCTGGAGGAGGTGCTGAACCCAGAGGTTTGGGACTGGACTAGAAGGACGATAAGGAATAATACTTTCTTGTACAGGCCCGCCTGGCAGCCAAAAGGACATCTGTTACACCATCTGGCAGATTCAGTTCAGACCACATTAGCCTCAACATCCGTGCTGTGAGGGCCAAGGACTGGATGTTGAGATGCATCATCATCCTACCATCCTGCAACATCAGATCTGGTGCATAGCTGAGCCTTAGTGGCTCCTGGCTGGAGAGCTGCAGCCAGAGGAGAAAACAAGGCTGTCTGGGCAGTAGGGAGCAATGAGAATCATCATACCACCATCTGTTTTGAGTTTCAGGAGGGTCTTTGCAATGAGAGTTATTGGAGGATATGCATACAGAAGAACCTTCCCCCAGTGCAGGAGGAAAGCATCTGATGCTAGCCTGCTGTGTGATCTTACTCTGGAGCAAAAATGATCCACCTGGGCATTCTGCAGGGATGTGAAAATATCTATTAAGGGGTGCCCCACTCTCGAAAGATGTGAGACACAACTTCCCTGTCCAGCATACACTTGTGTGGCTGGAGGACTCAACTGTCTATCTGCCAGATTGTTCAGCTTGCCTGGCAGGTACAAGACTCAAGTTCATCCCATGCGCAATGATGAACTTCCACAGCCTGACTGCTTCCCAACACAGGAGGTATGAACCCATTCCTCCCTGGTGAAGAGCATGGTGAATTGATTGTCTGACTGGATCAGAACAATTTGGTTGGCCAGTCAATCTCAGAAAGCCTTTAGAGCATTTGCTATTGCTTGTAGTTCCAAGAAGTTGATCTG
The DNA here is from genome assembly GCA_033557465.1 of Ichthyophis bannanicus. Lineage (NCBI taxonomy): Eukaryota > Metazoa > Chordata > Amphibia > Gymnophiona > Ichthyophiidae > Ichthyophis > Ichthyophis bannanicus. The sequence continues at coordinate 232,936,549 of CM066038.1, read as the reverse complement.
ATGGAGAATTTCTTGGTTGGATCAATTGCCCTGGGTGTGCAACCCATCGAGATGAACTTCCCACCCCTATTTGGATGCATCTTTCATCACAACTCTTTAGGGAGGAGCAATTTGAGTAAGTTGTGGTGGACTATCCACCAGTGCAATGACTAAATGAGAGGGACAGTGACATACAGTCGATCCCTGAGACAATCTGTAGCCTGGGTCCACCAAGTCCTCAGAGTCCACTGCTGACTCAGTTGAGTCCCCAACACCAGTGCTGTCAACCTGTGCAGACGGTCATGTGGAAGAAAGGTTCTTGCCTGAGTCATGTCAAGCAGGGCTCCTATGAATTCCAACTGGTGGGTAGGTTGAAAGTGGGACTTTTGGTAATTTATAACAAACCCATGTAGTTCCAGCACCTGAATGGTCAGGTGTGTTGAGTCTTGAACCCCTTTTGGAGTAGTATTCTTGATCAATTAATTGTCGAGGTAGGGGAAGACAAACACTTCCAACATCCAGAGGTAAGCAGCTACTATCACAAGGCACTTTGTGAAGATGCGAGTTGCTGAGGCTAGGCCAAATGGCAACACTTTGTATTGGATGTGTTGTCCCCCCAGGATAAATTTGAGATACTCCCTGTGACTGGGATGTATCTGTATGTGGGTATATGCATCCTTTAGATCCAGGGAGCATAGTCAATGTCCTTTTTGAAGGTAAGGAAGCAGGGTGCCTAGAGAATTATTCTGAACTTTTCTCTTACCAAGTACATGTTCAGATCTCTTAGGTCTAGGATGGGACCGTATCCCCCCATTTTCTTGGAATCTCTTTGCTTTGCTTTGCTGGTGCGAGCTTGACAGAGGGTGGTGATTTCTCTCTGAAGAATTTCCTGATGCAGAGGATCAATACGATGCACTCTCAGGTGGGGGGGGGGGCAATTTGGTAGTAGTTCCAATAAATGTAGTTGGTAACTGCTCTGGATGATCTATAAAGCCCATGAGTATGAGGTTATGAGGTTATGAGGGGCCACCTTTGGGCAAAAAGAGTGAGCTTTCCCCTGATCGGAGGGTTTCCTACTGCGGTTATGGGAAGAGTGGCGATGCTCCGAAGGAACCAGTCAAAACCCCACCTGAAGTGTGGACTGAGGAGCCAACTGGGTTTTCTGAGGCTTCTCCCAAGGCTGTTATTGTCAAGGAATCAGCTTGGGCTGGGAGGTTTGTGCCCAGGGAAGTACCTACACCTATGAGGGTAATAGGTCTTTTTGTGGCCTCACCTTGGTACCTCCTATGATAGGAGACTGGCTCAGTCTGGTAAGAGTGACATGCTGTTTTTCAATATATCCAGCCTTCTCTTTGAAGGCTGTTCACCGAAGAGATTCTCCCCCCAGAACGGGATGCCCATCAGCTTGTTCTGCACTGATTGTTCCAAGTCTGTTGACTGGAGCCAGGCAAATCTCCAGGCACCAATATCTATGGCCGCATTTCTTGATGCTGTCTCAAAGATGCCACAGGTTGCCCTGACCATGAACTTTGATCAGTCCTTGCTGAGGGTCACTAGAAAATGATACTGATCCATTTTCTTTGGAGGAAGAAACTGGGTGAGATCAGCACAAGTCACACCTGATGTTCTTAAAGAACGTTCCCATGTAGAGCTGGTAAGAGGCCACATAGACTACAAGCATGGAACTCTGAAAACATCTTCTCCCTAAAGAGTCCAATGTCCAAGCTTCCCTCCCTGGGGGTGCCGAGAAATGAGTCATGGTACTCTTGATTCAAGAAAGTGTGGAAGCTGGGGCTTCTCGAATCCAGGAGCCTTCTGAACTCTGTACATGGAGTCAAACCTTCTACTAATCAGAGGCACAGTGAGATGGTTCTCCTACATCCTCATCTGCACTCTCCTTAGCGGCAGAGAAGTACTGCAGAATTTTCAACTCTTCTGTCCTGAGTTCTTCCACAGTCTCCAAGGAAAATGGTTTGGCCTTGGCTATGTCCCTTATAAACTCCTGGAAGGTCATATCCTCAGGAAGGGACCTTACACCGATCATGAGGTGGAGAAGGGTGCGATGGGAGGTAAGGGGACTTGCCTTCCAACAAGTCCTCAGATTCCACATCAGTGACCCAGCCGTCTGAGTCAGACTCAGAGAGGAAGTCGAAGTACTTCTGAGTCTCTGCCTGGATCTCTTTCCTGCCCTGAGGGGATTAGGAGTGATGTTGCACTGATACACGTTTAGATTTCAAGGGTCCATCAGACTCTGAAATGCTAGGGAGAGATAGTGGCTGGACAGACACCAGTGTCAATGCCCTTCGATGCCTTGATGACGATGCCTCTCCCACAGGCAGGGCATGCATCTCAAGGATCAGCTGTATGATGGTCAATATCATTGCAACCAATGTCAAGGACCCAGCATGCTGCACCGCCAAAAGTGCCACTATGCATTTCTTGAGAGCTTGCAGAAGGTGCATCTCCATGGTTGCCAATTCTGAAGGCTGCAGAGCCTGAGCAACTTCGAGTGATGTACCCAGTATCTGTACAGGGGTATCAGTGGCTGGGTCTCAGCTATCAATAGGCTGTCAGTACCCCTCCGATGCCCTGAAGCAACTTGTCCGGGACAACTTCGAGGGACACTCATGCAGACCGCTATTGCTTGTGACATCCGGCCTCAATGGTCTCCAATACACCAGAGCTTTCACTTGGTGCTTAGTGTGATCACCCCTCAATGTCGAAGAAGATGAGGCTGAATCCTTACTCATCTTTGAATGGAGATTGATCGATGGCCAATGCTCTGAGGCACTACGGGTGCTCGACTCCGAATGAGCCTGAGAGCTCCTCGATGTTGATACACTGCCAGTGTCCGATGCAGCCTTGGAAGTCATAGAGACCAGTGCCATCGATGCCAAAGGTAATGGATCGGACTTCTGAGTGCCAAAAGGGTGATTCACGCTGCTTCTCACGACCCTAGAGTCCTCTTTTTGTTATGTGCAAACACAAATTACAAGAGGGCTGATGATCGGGTCCCAGGCACCAACTGTGCATATCAATGGCAGATATGGTCCTAGCACACTGGGAACACTTCTTGAACCCAATGGCACATTTCTGGGACATGTTGTCGGGGAAAACAGCCACAGCGAAGTCAAATGGATCAATTTTGGAGAGTGAGGCCCGACTGAAGCATTGGGCATGGTGCAAAGGTGAGGCAAAAATAAAACGATACAATCAAGGGAGAAAAATGAAAGGGAAAAGAGAACCATGACAACAGGTGATTAGGCAAAACCCTGAAGCGCAAAAAACTCCCACAGAGAAGAAAGAAAAGTTTACCAAGCAAAGGATGACTGGAACATGTCTGTGGGGCTCCGTGGAAAACGAAAGACTGATTCAAGATGGCGCTGTCGCGGCAGGCAGGAAGGAGGTGTACAGGCGCGGTGGAGCTTCCTAAAAGCTTCCAATAGAAACTGGGGAGTATTCCTGCGCAGGGGCTCCGTTGGTGATGTCACCCATACATGAGGACTCATTTCTGATCCATGGAGAAAAATACCTATCATACAAAATAATAAGTCTTAAAAGAATGACAAACTTGCAAATAAGTATTCAAAGATCTCATTTCAATTGGAAATTGATTCTAATCTATTGCAACTCTATAACCAAATATTTTTGTCATATAATTTTTTTGTATTATATTTCTCTAGGAGAGGGATACCCTGTTAGAAAGAGGTCCTCTGACTGAAGCACTCTCTTATGTTTATAAAAGATAAGCGTAAAAGACCTGACTTAGTATGCACCTGGCAATATTCCCATTTGAAGTAACATAAAATGCATTATGTTTATGTTTATGTTTATTTCGCTTGATAGACCGCCCTTCTGTGGTAATCAGAGCGGTTTACAATACAATAATTTAAAAAAAAGAGAGGCCCAAGGCCAGGAAAATGGAAAAAGAATTTACAATGTCTGACAGAATAGGGGAGAAAAGAGGAGAATAGGACAGTAAACGTGGAAGGAGAGACTCACACGAGAGGAGAGGGAAGATTAAAGGCCAAGGAAAAGAGATGGGTCTTTAGGTCATGTTTAAAGTTGGTATGATGGGGTTCTAAACGAAGGGAGGTGGGGAGGGAGTTCCAGAGGGCAGGGCCTGCGAAAAAGAAAGCTGAGGAGCGGGTGGACTGAAGGTGGGCAAGGGAGGGTGGGGGGGAAGTGTAAGACGGTTAAGGTGAAATGAACGGGGGGTATGTCTGGGCGTGTGAAAGTGGATAAGATCTGCCAAATATTGTGGGGTGTTAGTATGAAGTGCCCTGTGGACAAGGGTGAGCAGTTTAAACTGGGTGCGGAAGTAAACAGGCAGCCAATGGAGGTGGAGAAGAAGAGGTGTTATGTGATCTCGAGGGGAGGAGTGAGTGATGAGACGGGCAGCAGTGTTTTGGATCCTCTGAAGTCTGTTCAGTTGAGCTTTGGAGAGACCGGTGAGGATGGAGTTAGAGAAATCGACGCGTGACATGACAAGGGATAGTAGTAGTGTAGTAAGAGCAGGTGGAGAGAGGAAGGGTCGAATTGCACGGATTTGGCGAAGGAAAAAGAAGGAGGTCTTGGTGATGTGAGAGACATGTGGTTGAAAGGTAAGATCAGAGTCAAAGAGTACGCCTAGGTAGCGGAAGGTAGAAACCAAAGGTATGGGAGTACCGGAGAAAGATGGGGCCAATGAGGGGGGTGAGCTACCGTGAGGAAACCAGATCGCAGTGGTTTTGGTCAGATTGAGGTGGAGGCAATTCCGGGTCAGCCAGTCAGCAACAGTAGAAAGGCAAGAATTAAGTGTAGAAAGGTCTGGGTGGGTGGAGGAAGTGTGAAAAAGAAGAACTATATCATCCGCGTAGTAGAAAGCGGAGATCCCAGATTGTTGTATCAGTAAAGCAAGGGGAGCTAGGAAAAGATTAAAGAGGAGGGGGGCCAGGACAGAACCTTGGGGAACCCCACAGGGAAGAGGAAATGGGTCAGAGGAAGGGATGGAGGGAGAGGAAGAAAGAACTGCACAGGACCGAGAGGAGAGAAAGGAGTGGAACCAGCGATAGACTGTGCTACATAGGCCTGCTTCCCAAAGGCGAAGAAGAAGGAGAGAGTGATCAACTAAATCGAAGGCAGCAGAAAGATCTAGGGCTACCGCCACCGAGATGTCACCACGGTCGTGAGCTACATGCAGTGCGTTGGTGAAGGCAAGGAGAACAGTTTCGATGCTGTGGCCCTGACGGAAACCGGATTGATGGGGGTGAAGGAAGTTGGTGGAATCAAGATGGTGAGAGAGTTGTGCAAAAACAATTTTTTACAGGAGTTTGGAAAGAAAGGGGAGATTGGAAACTGGGCGATAATGGGCAGGATCCAGAGGGTCAAGAGAAGGTTTTTTAAGGATGGGGCGAATCAGGGCATGCTTCCAGGAATGGGGGAAGGTCCCTGTGGAGAGGCTGGAGTTGAGCATGGAGAGTATATAGGGAAGGAGTGACAGAGAAGGGGTGAGTAGCCAGGAGGAGGAAATAGGGTCAAGAGGACAGAATGTCTTGTTAGAGGAGGAGATAAGTTGGTGGAGTTCGATTGTGGTGGTGAGGGAGGACCAAGGCCAGTATAAAATCATACTGGCCAATTGTTCAAAGGCATAATGCCTTTGGGCGATATGACATCTACTGTTGCATTTAATAGAGGTCCCAATCTTAGTGATAAATTAGTTTCATCATTTCTCAGACCACCTGATAGTTCCAGTAAGATGGGAAGGCCTGACAAATTCAATTGTGGTTGGTGCAGTGTATGTCCACTTTCTCTCAATATTGATAAATTTGTTCATCCTGTCACTGTAGCTATATACTTTTTACGAGTAAGGTATTACTCAAATTGTAATTCTGAGAATGTGGTTTATGCTGTGCAATGCCCATGTGATTAGTTATATGTTGGCAAAACGAGAAGAAAATTAAGGATAAGCCTAGCTTGAGCACAAAAAATTGTCTGAAAAGGAAATTAGAGGATAAACCCATATTTTCTTACTGTTTGCTTAAAAATCACTCTTTTTTGGACTTAAGATTTTTTGTGCTGCATAATATGATACATAGAGGTGACCCAAGACAAACATTTATAAGAGAGGAACAGAGAATTACTTTTAAATTTAATTCCACGTCCCCAAATGAAACATATCAGGATTTGGAATACAGGGTTTTTTCCTCTGATCTGTGCTTTTTTCTTTCCCTCCCCCCCCCCCCCTTCCTTTTCCTTCCCTTCTCCCTTTTCTTTGTATAACTTAAGGTTCTTGCATACTGTACAACATATTTACTCATTATCGTTACACCACTATACAATATATAATTGTTTGTATATTAGTTTAAAATACTTTCATATTTTGCAAAGGTTTGCTTCTCAATTAAGTTATTCAAAATGCTGCTGCCCCTTTAAATTCTACAGGGTAGGTCCTGCCTCTGTAACTAACTAATTGTACGGCAATAAGGTTTGCTAATTCCACTATTCAGTAAGTTTAATTTGATTTTTATGCTTTTCGATGTTTAGAATGGAGTATTTTCAATTCCTAAAGATTGGACCCAGATAATTAATTCTCTTATTGGCTGTGTATAGTCTTGCTGCTAACCGGCATTAGTCAGATGCCGGTTATGCCAACAAAATGAGGATTTACTTTCCTGCTCCCGCTGAGTGCTTACTTTTCTGTTTTATTATTTATTTTTGAGAGGTTATTTTACACTCAGTTTTATAAAACAAGCCTCTGCTTTTTAGAGCCCGCAGCACACTCTCCTTTTTATTGTGAGCCATTGGATGGCAGGGAAGAGATGACAAGTCTTTTTAATATAAACATTCCACTGAACACAAGAATCTGTGGGCTCAAAACTTTATTTTTTTATTACAGATTCTCATTACAGCAGCTGTAACAGGGCTCTTTTTATAGAGTGTGTGAAACTTTTTATAGTAGTAAATGAAATGTTTTTCTTTAGAGTCAGCTTTACATTGGTGTTTCATGACTACACAGCCATTCAACATATGAATAGGAGGCTTTCTTGACAACATATGTATATATAATGATGCTCAGCAACTGTTACGCTTTTTTTAATAGAGTGAGTGAAACTTTTTTTCTTTATAAAGTGAGGTAAATGCTGTTAGCACAGCTTTACATTGGTGTTTCATGACTACACAGCCATTTAAAAGGGTTTTTTTTAATGATGCTCAACAGAACGCAAATACCAAAAGAGCAATCCACTGCAAAATACAGTGCCAGCAAAGAGAGGGCTACCACATGGCTAAAAAAAGACTTCAATAAAATTATATAAACACACATTTTATTCAAAGTCTAATAAATACATAAACCATATTAAACAAATCCTGAAACAACAAACACATTAGTCATTTGAACATATAAAAGCATTAGCTTTAAGCCTCGCTTGGTTTGCAGCTTGTCGTGCTGTGAGGGCTTGTGTGCATCAGTGATGTTGAGGGCTAAGCTATCGGTAGCTTAACTACTGGCAGGGTCTCCCAAGATGGACAGGTCTCAGCTGAGGTGCCAGACCAATACAAACCACCCAACTGGGCAGCAGCAGAATGGGACGGTGTTGGTGGCGGAGGATCGCATTTCTGTGACAACGGCAACAACACTAAAATTAAACTGCACAGAAGAAAGACTTGGCAATCTACTCCCGTATCTTGCCACGAAAACCCAATGGATAGTTACAACAAAACAATTTGCACTATAGTTCTAGAAGATGAGACCCCCAGGTCGGAAGGCACTCAACTTGCTACTGGGGAGGAGCTGAAGACTTTTCAGAGTAAAGCCAGCATTCATGATGTGGTTGGATCAAAGCCCTCAGGACATCTGACTGCTGATGTAGCTGCACATGAAATGAGAGTCAGAAGCTACAAAGATATCTTACATATTGGGACATGGAACATACGAAACATGAACCAAGGGAAGTTGGAGGTGGTCAAGAATGAAATGGAACATGTACAACTCGACTTGGGTTCAGAGAACTGAAATGGACTGGCATTGGGCATATGATGATATAGGGGTATGTTTACTAAACCGTCCTAATGTTACTGGCGCTAGTAATGTGAGGAATGCCATATAAGGTAGTGGGCGTTCTGGCAGCAAGGTAGCAATGAATCTGTATCGCGCGATAGAGGGCGCCTTGGCTCGTTAACGCGCGTTAACCTTAAGTTCATGCCAGCGTTGTGTTAGACACTATAGAGATGTAGCCCACTGGTTGCTACAATGACTGCAGAGGCAGAGGTCATGAGTTTGATCCTGAAGTGGTGTTAGTTAATAAGGCTGTCTGAGGCATTTCCTTTTAATTTAAATCTGTGCTGCCAGCAAAAACACCCTCACAGTGCCATAACCTAAGGTGCCTCATAAGGTGCCCTATAGGGCGCCCCATAGGGCACATTATAAAGTGCCCTGTCCACCAAGGCACCTTATAATGTGCCCTATAGGATGCCTTATGAGGCACCTTAGGTCAGGGCACTGAGGTGAGGCAGCACAGATTGTAGAGATGTGTCTGACTGTTACACGAATTAAAAGGAAATGCCTCAGACAGGTTTATTAAATAACACCACTGCAGGATCAAACTCATGACTTCTGCCTCAGCAGTCACTGTAGCAACCAGTGGCCTATACCCTCTAACACAGAGCTGGCTAGCTACAGAAAGACTGCAGGTCACCGCACAAGCTGTCTGCTGTGGTTACCAGGATAGGGTAAACCCACCCGTACCCATGATGCACTGCACATGCAGATCAGCAGTCTACATCTGTTCACAAGATGGGGTATGCGCCTCTACAGCAGCTCAGCCTGGTAGGAGGAACTGACCTTGTGTGTTACTGGCACAGAGTAGCTACAGACTGTGACATTGTGTGGTTCCTGTGCTCACCCTGACTTGGCTGAGATAGGCTGTGCTGCAGGTCTCCCTCAGTGCCAGTGTGTGACAGGTAGTCCTTGCAGACACACCTAGCATACGCCTGTGTCTCCATCTGTATTTCTTAGTCATGTCTAGCCCTTGTGGACTATGATGCACCCAGAATAGTGCATATCCTGTGTGGTTGCCATGATCACTTGTTATAAGAGAAGGGTGGTGTTTGGACCCACATGCGGATTATGTAGCACCACCCAACCCGCCCTCTCTGGGTCAGGGACAGGATCTCCCACCGTCAACCCCAGTCCTGCTGGGGAATGGGCACACTCCAGGGCAGTCAATACAGATCTGTACTTATCACATAGGGCACTGGCAGACAAGCAATAGGCCTGGAAAAACCTCATCTGCCCCCAACCACAATCTGACTTTCAACAGCAGAGGGCACAGTCAGTCTGCACCCGCTGCACCTTGCAAGGTGTTGTAGCCATACAGATGCCAACTGCAGACAGTCTGCTAGCCAGTACATAGTGCATATTCCTAGAGAAACAATGTGCACCCAGATGTGGGATGTAAGCACAAACACCAAGCAGGTATCTCAGTGATTGGGCCCCAAAACAGGGACCACACAGATATCAGTTGAAAACAATATTGTATAGCACTATGTGGGAACCTAGACATGCCATGGTCACTGCTCAGTCAGGGTGAGACTGACTTCCCAGCATGACATGCTGTGGCCACCCTGTCCGTGCAGGTGGTGGTCGGCCACTACAATATCTCAGCCATTGCCCTATGCCCTGTGCAGATGCATCCAGCCCAGACCGCCCTGTCTGGGCCATACCCACAATACCTTGCTCCTCATTATGCACATTGGCAGGCTAACGTTGGAAACAGTGTAAGCACTGTGGGCTCTGTAAGGTGTAGGCAGCCACAAAACACTGGATAGACATACACACACTTCCTCACTTATTTCAGCATTGTGCAAAGACAGAGGTGGTTGGCAGCCCTGGCTTCCACACCAGTCCTGGGCACAGTGCAGGCATTGCTAAGGTACTCAATACTGTTATGGTCACTCTCCAGGGTGGTACACACTGTCAGAAAACAAACAAAAAGGAAACACACTCCACATATATCAGAAAGGTTGCTATGATGAATCTCTGTTAACAATTTGTGTTTAATGTAGGATCTGTTATCTGACATTCATCATAGCAACCTTTTGATATATATGGAGCGTGTTTCCATGTTTATGACGGCATTGCTAAGGTATGCAGGTGGTAGTAGTGGTAGCTGCTGCTCCGCGCAGGGCCCAAAAGCCTGACTCTCCATGAGGATATGGATAGTGTGGCCTGTGGGTGTGGGTGTTTGTGCCCCTGTTGGCCGATGCTCTAGGGCAGAGGTTCCCAACTCCGATCCTGGGGGGCCAACCACCATTCAGGTTATCAGGCTGTACCTAATGTATATGCATGAGTTATATTTGCATACAATGGGGGCAGTGCATACAAATGCATCTCATGCATATTTACTAGGGACAGCATGAAAACCTGAATGGTGTTGGGCCTCCAGGACTGCAGTTGGGAACCTCTGCTCTAGGGAGTGCACATGTTTATGGTGTATGTGTTCTGTAGGGTAAAATACAGGGACAAGGTCTGCAGAAGCCACAGTTGGGACTTGAATTTGTGAATTTCTGCCCCTGAACACACTGGCTGTGTGTACTGCATCAAACTGTTGCCACAGAGGCAAGTCATTTCCTGGGGATACCATGACTGTTCTTCAGACAGACCTTGTCTATTGCACTGCACGCCACCCACCTAAACAGGGCTTGGCCTTGGTCTGCTGTGGGCAGCTGCCAATGCCCCCTCCACCACCAGCACCTCTCCCCCACTATGCTGACATGCCCTTATGCTGGTGGTGCTGGTGGTGCGCAGTCCCAGGCCATCCAGTGTGCCGGTAGGCGTCTGCCTATGGTGTGGGATCTAGGGTAGGTGTGCCTACAGAGACATCCACGCTTCCCCCCCGGCACCGCCTGTCAATCTTATGTGCCCTTTGGGGTACCTGCTGGCTTGCTGTCCCCTGGGACACTGTGGGACACACACTCGTGGGCATGTTTGACCTTGGTCATTTGCTGGCTTGCTTACTTGCAGTTTCTGCGTTCCTATGTGCCACCCTGTGCCCTAGCTGCTCCACTGCATGTCCCGCCTGCAGCCCCCAGTACGCCATTTGCAGCCTCACCATAGTGCCCTTTCGTACTTGGGAACTATGCTGTTGCTGCACATGTAGCACTACTATCACTTTTTTGGTCTCCCTGCCTTTGCTGTACATTGCTGACTGAAAAGGTTTCTCTTTCCTGCAATTGTGCCTCTAACGTCAGTTTTTCAAGCACGGTAATGTTCTGCCCTTCATTTCACAGTGTTAGTGTACCTGGAGCCTCTCCCCGCCCACTCCCCGCCCATTGACCCCTTCTCTCCACCTTCTGGGGAGACTTTCTCCACCCTCTGTGTGCCTTAACGCCGCCAGAATCGTTATCGCGAGATAACGTCGCTGCTGCAACGTTAGCGCTGTTTAGTAAACATACCCCATAGTCTACTATGTTGGAAATGAAAGACAAAAAAGAAATAGTGTTGTATTTATAATGAAGATGAAACTTGCAAGAACTGTAATGAAGTACAATGCAATCAGTGAATGCTTAATTTTTATTTGTCTACGAGGAATGCCCATCAACACAACTATAATTCAAGTATATGCCCCAACAACAGCTGCAGAAGGGGATGACGTTGATGTGTTCTATGAACGAATACAAGCTGAAATTGACAGAATATGCAAACAGGATATCCTGATAGTCATGGGTGACTGGAATGCAAAGGTTGGCAACAAAGAAGAAGGCAAAGTGGTTGGAAAATATAGACATAGCAACAGAAATGAAGCTGGAGAAAGACTGATAGAATTCTGCAAGACCAACGATCTATTCATCTCCAACACCTTCTTCCAGCAATACAAGCGGCGACTGTACACATGGACTTCATCCAATGGATTGTACAAAAATCAAATTGACTACATCTGTGGAAGTCAACAATGGAAAAGCTCTATAACATCAGCAAAGACAAAGCCTGGAGCTGACTGTGGTATAGATCACCAACTACTAGTATGCAAACTCAAGCTAAAGTTGAAAAAGAGCAAACCACTCATGAATGTAGCAAAATATGACTTGAGAATATACCACCAGAATTTAAAGACTGTCTTCAAAATTGATTTGCTGCTTCAGATACAAATGACAGAGCTCCAGAAACGTTATGGGATGATATCAAGAAGGTTGTGTTGGAAGAAAGTGTGAAATCTCTACAAAAGTTGAAAAAGCAAAAACGGCCAAAATGAATGACCGAAGAAACTCTGAAAATTGCCCAGAAACACAGAGAAGCTAAAGTGAGAGGAGAAAGAGAGGCAATTGCAGAACTCAACAGATATTTCCATTGTGCAGCAAGACAAAACAAGGAGAAGTACTACAGTGACACATGCAAGGAAATAGAAGCAGAAACTATTAGAGGAAGAACAAGATCAGCTTTCCTAAAGCTACGAAAGTTAAAGAAAAAATTCCAGCCTTAAATTGGAATGTTACAAGATGCTCAAGGATCCATGTTGAATGATGCTGAGCAGATCAAGAAAAGGTGAAAGAATACACAGACTTATTATATGATAAAGATCAAGTGGACCAACAGCCATTTCAACCTGTACCTTATGATCCGGAACCATTAGTGATGAAAGAAGAACTCAAAGCAGCATTGAAAGCGTTATCAAAGAACAAAGCACCAGGCATTGACGGCATTCCCATTGAGGTATTACAGCAATCGGATGTAGCTGTTACCATACTTACAAGGCTCTGCCAGGAAATTTGGAAGACAACATCATGGCCAACTGACTGGAAAAGATCTGTATTTATATCAATACTAAGGAAAGGTGATCCAACTGACTGTGGAAATAATCGCACGATCGCTCTGATCCCATATGGCAGCAAGATTCTATTGAAGATTTTCAGCAGAGACTACAACCGTACATGGAACGAGAGGTGCCTGAAGTGCAAGCAGGGCTCAGGAAGGGGCAAGGAATAAGAGACAACACTGCAGAGGTGAGATGGATCCTAGAAAAGACTAAAGAATACCAAAAGGATATCTATGTGTCTTTTATTGACTACAACTAGGCTTTTGGCTGTGTAAACCATGAGAAACTCTGGGCCACATTAAAAAGCATGGGAATACCAGAACACCTGATCATTCTCTTGCACAGCCTTTACAATGATTAAGAGGCAACAGTTCGAATGGAACAAGGAGAAAAAGAATGGTTTACAATCAGCCAAGGGTATGACAAGGCTGCATCCATTCCCCCTCCCTGTTTCATTTCTATGCAGAACAAATCATCAGAGAAGCAGGACTGTATGAAGACAACAGAGGTGTGAAGACTGGTGAAAGGCTCATCAACAACCTTCAATATGCTGATGATACCACAATACTGGCTGAAAGTGAAGATGATCTGAAACATTTGCTTCTCAAGATCAAGGAACATAGTCTTAAAATGGGCCTGCACCTTAATATAAAGAAGACGAACATAAGAACATAAGATATGCCATACTGGGTCAGACCCAGTATTCTGTTTCCAACAGAGGCCAATCTAGGTCATATGTACCTAGCAGTTTCCCCAAGGGACACAGGTTCCACAATGCTTGTATTGGTTCAAGCATTGATATCCTGGGTCCCTTCTTAATAATGGTTTATGGACCTTTCCTCCAGGAACTTGTCCAAACCTTTTTTAAACCCAGCTACACTAACAGCCTTTACTACATCCTCCGGTAACAAATTCCAGAGTTTGATTACATGTTGAGTGAAAAAATATTTTCTTTTATTAGTCTTAAATAGTTTACCCTGTAGCTTCATTGCATGTCCCCTAGTCTTTCTATATTCTGATAAGGTAAACAATCGATCTACGTTTATCTGTTCCACTCCGTTCATTAATTTATAGACTTCTATCATATCTCCCCTCAGCAGTCTCTTTTCCAGGTTAAAGAGCCCTAACCTTTTTAGCCTTTCTTCATAGGAGTATCCTTCCATCCCCTTTACCATTTTGGTGGCTCTTCTCTGAACCTTTTCTAAAATCGCTATATCCTTTTTAAGATACGGTGACCAGAACTGCACACAATATTCAAGGTGCGGTCTCACCATGGAACGATATAGAGGCATTATAATATCTTTTGTTTTATTTTCCATTCCTTTCCTTATCATACCTAGCATTCTATTTGCTCTCTTGGCAGCTGCTGCACACTGGGCTGAGGGTTTTAACATGGTATCCACAATGACGCCTAAATCTTTTTCCTGGGTGGTAGTTCCTAATGTGGAACCTTGCATCGTGTAACCATAGTTTGGGTTGTTCTTCCCTAGGTGCATAACCTTGCACTTGTCCACATTAAATTTTATCTGCCATTTTGATGCCCAGTCTTCCAATTTATCAAGATCCTCTTGCAATTTTCCACAATGCTCTTGGGTTTTAACAACTTTAAATAGTTTTGTGTCATCTGCAAATTTGATAACCTCACTCGTTATTCCACTTTCCAGGTCATTTATGAATATGTCAAAAAGCAGCGGACCCAGCACAGATCCCTGGGGTACACCACTATTCACCTTTCTCCATTGGGAAAATTGGCCATTTAGCCCTACCCTCTGCTTTCTATCTTTTAACCAGTTCCTGATCCACAATAGTACACTGCCTCCTATCCCATGACTCTTTAGTTTTGCCAAAAGTCTCTCATGAGGGACCTTGTCAAAGGCTTTCTGAAAGTCCAGATACACAATATCAACCGACTCACCTTTGTCCACCTGATTATTCACTCCTTCAAAAAAACATAACAGATTAGTAAGACAAGATCTTCCTTGTCTAAAGTCATGTTGACTGTCTCCCATTAGGTCATGACTATCTACATGCTGAGTAATTTTATTCTTTATGATGGTCTCTACCATTTTCCCGGTACTGATGTCAGGCTCACCGGTCGGTAGGTTCCCGGATCACCCCTGCAACCCTTTTTAAAAATTGGTGTTACATTGGCGATCCTCCAATCTTCAGGTATTAGAGATGATTTTAATGATAGTTCACAGATTACTAATAGCAGGTCTGCAATCTCATATTTCAGTTCTTTCAACACCCTTGGATGTATACCATCCGGCCCAGGTGATTTGCTACTCTTCAGTTTATCTAATAGTTGTAATACATCTTCCTGATGTATCGATATTTCCTTCAATTCTTCTGCACCTTTAAATACCACTTCAGTCATGGGTAACATCCCTACATCTTCCTCAGTAAAGACTGAAGCAAAGAATTCATTCAGTCTCTCCGCTATCGCCTTGTCGCCTCTTAGTGCTCCTTTAACCCCTTTATCATCTAATGGACCAACTGACTCTCTCACAGGTTTTTTGCTACGAATGTACTTGAAAAGGTCTTTACTTCGCGTTTTTGCTTCCGCAGCAAGCTTCTTCTCAAATCCTCCCTTTGCCTGCCTTATCAATGCCTTGCATTTGACTTGCCAGTGCTTGTGCTGTTTCCAGGTTTTGTCGTTTGGCTCGTTTTTCCATTTCCTGAAAGATGCTTTTTTGGCAACAACAGCCTCTCTGACCTCACCTTTAAACCATGCTGGCAGTTTTTTGGACTTCCTTCCACTTTTCTTAAAGCGTGGAATACAGCTGGTCTGGGCTTTCAAGATAGTATTTTTCAACAACAGCCAAGCCTGATGTACGTCTTTAACCTTTGCAACTGCTCCTTTTAGTTTTTTCTTAACTGTTTTCCTCATTTTATCATAGTCTCTCTTTCGAAAGTTAAAAGTTAGTACTGTGGATTTCCTTACTATCCCTCCTCCACTAATTAAATCAAAGGCAATCATGCTATGATCACTAGTGCCAAGTGGCCCCAACAACCTTATCTCTTGCACTAGATCTGGTGTTCCACTAAGGACTAGATCTAATATGGCTTCCCCTCTGGTCGGTTCATGAACCAGCTGCTCCAAGAAGCAGTCATTTATTTCATCTAGGAACTTTATCTCCCTAGCATGTCCTGACATGACACTGACCCAGTTGATACCGGGGTAGTTGAAATCACCCATTATTATTACTGCGCTGTAACTTTTGTTAGCTTCCTTGATTTCTTTGAGCATTTCATCATCCATTTGGTCATTCTGGCCAGGCGCTTGATAGTACACCCCCACTGCCATTGCCTTCCCCCTTTTACATGGAATTTCAATCCATATAGATTCTACAGCAGATTTTGTTTCCTGCAAAACTTTAATCCTTTCTGACTCAATGCCCTCTCTAACATAGACAGCAACCCCTCCACCAATTTGATCAGCTCTATCATTACGATATAGTTTGTACCCAGGTATCACAGTGTCCCACTGGTTGTCCTCCTTCCACCATGTCTCTGATATTCCAATCATATCTAACCTTTCATTTAGTGCTATATATTCTAACTCTCCCATCTTATTTTTAGACTTCTAGCATTTGCATACAAGCATTTTAAAGAATGTATTTTATTCATATTAATTTGGCTATTGTTAGACATGGGTAATTTGGGATCTTTAAGCTCTGTCTGCTCCATACTTGAGGGCATTCGGGCTACTTTGCAAAGATCCTGGCAACTTGCAAAATCAATAAGTTCATCATTTATGGAGAAGAAATTGAAATAGTTGACAACTTTAACCTACTTCAATCATCTATCAATAAAGAAACAAGCAATCAAGAAATCAGACGACACATTGCTTTTGGCAGAATGGCTATGAAGGACCTAGACAAGATTCTCAAGAGCAGAGATGTCTCTCTCCATACAAAGATTCGACTCATTCAAGCCATGGTATTTTCAATAACGTCATATGGATGCAAAAGCTGGACAGTGAAAAAGATAGACAGGAAGAAAATTGATGTCTTTGAATTATGGTGCTGGTGACGAATGCTGTGTATTCCATGGACTGCCCGAACAACAAACCAGTACTAGAGGAGATCCAACCTAAGCTTTCTTTAGAAGCTCAGATGGCAAGACTTTGACTTTCATACTTTGGACGCATCATGCAAAGAGAGAGGTCATTTGAGAAAGACATCATACTTGGCAAGGTAGAAGGTCAATGCGAAAGAGGAAGGCCAGCAATGAGATGGATTGATACAATAACAGCAGCTATGGGTGCCACTCTGTCAACAATGAGCCGCCTGACTGAAGATCGAACAAAATTTAGAACAACTATCCAGAGGGTCACCATGAGTCGACATCGACTCGACGGCACATAACAACAAAATAGTGAGACTGACATAGTTATGTTTCAACATAGTGTATGCATCAGGGGCATGTATAGAACATATTTATAAAAGTAAAATAATTCAATAGACTCATGGGTGAAGGTCCCCCTAAGACACTGACAAAAATAGGTGTCTGCCCCTTTAAATTTAAATGCTGAAATGTCAACGAAGCTGTGCTGTGGTCAAACAAACCTAGGGATACCTTGACTAGACATCGGTAAATAGCTTTAAACTCTGTGAGGGACAAATATCCTCCTACAGGCTGTCATTCAACTGGTGTTTTAAACCTCTATTCAACCTATGAAGGCAGCATTGGGAGCACAGTGATAATTTATCCACATGGTATCCCTGCTCTTTGCTGGCATTTTAAGGCACACAATGCAATGCCAATATATATATATATATATGCAAACCTTAAGACGCTGGTATAGCAAGACTACCAAAAGTAAATGGAAACCAGTGCATACATAAAACAACCAGCAGGATACAAAAGATACCAAAATCTCTACACAAGTGGTGAAAGACCTCAGTAAGAGCAATCAACAAGCTGAAGCAACGGCCCCTCTTATGCCAGCATAGCTAAACATACCAGAGATGACATAAGCTATGCAACTCACCATCATAGGTCACAACTCACCACTCGGATGTCAGTAGCTGCAAGAATTAATGTGAATTGCAGGACACATTGATCATCGACGCTTCGAACACACCTTGCAGCCCCAGGTTCCTCCCAGGGCTATGCCTGTCTGAGGGCTAAAGAGGGTGTGACCCCCGAGTAGTGACCTATGATGGTGAGTTTAGCTATGCTGGCATAAAAGGGGCTGTTGCGTCGGCTTGTTGATTGCTTTTACTGAGGTCTTTCACCACTTGCATGGGGATTTTGGTATCTTTTGTGCCCTGCTGGTTGTTTTATGTTTGCATTTGTTTCCATTTACACAATGCAATGCACCCGACTGTACATATGAGTTTTTCTCAGTTGTATCTATTTTTATAGGTTATATTGTTTGCTGGATTATATTATTGTAAGCATCACTTTAGAGCACTGAGAATCACTGTACATGTCAATTTGGGTCTGCACCATCACTTTTACACATTTTGGCATATTCAAGATTACATATTTTATGTCAAATATGAATGTATGCTTAACATGGTTTTTGTGTTTTTATCTTTTGTGCTCTTGTGACATCAAAATATGGTTTATGGGTTTTTTAAAATTTTATATTATGCATTTTATATTGCATTTATGGCTTTATTAGCTTTTTGATCATATTTCTACTTTTGTTTAAGTGATAAGGCAAATTGTGCCGAAAAACTACTCTATGGCTCTTCTTTATTGACAGAGAAGGGCTCCCAATAGAACAAGGTACATGTTCCACCTCAGAATCTGGTGAGCACCAGGCTGCCTATCTCCCAAATTCTGCAATCGTGGGTGCATCTAGGCCCCGCGATGGTGAAACCAGGTCTATCTCGGCCCTGTCTAGGATTTCAGCGAGCCCACGGCCCAGGTGTGCACGGTATAGAATCGGCCCCCATGGAAGCCAAGATGGCGTCGGCCAGGGTTGTTTGAAGCGGCTGCTCTGCTATTGGTCAGAAGCGAAAAGGGAAAGGGTTCTCGCAGTCTTCCTGAATCCCCAGTACCTCTGCACCGATTTCTTCTTCAGGTCCTTTGGATGCTTTCTTGTTATGGCCACCTCACTACCCAGCAATTTTGGTGGAGGTATCTTCGGCTGCAGGAGTGCTCGGCGTCTGCCTCAAGGACTTCATCTCTATCCCCCGATATACTGCCGGCCAACAAGCTGGTATGTGTTAACTCTGCTCTAACAGAGAGCCTATAGCAGGAAGAAGTCCCTGATCTAGGGTTGGCTCTGGTGCCGGGAAGACAAGATGTACAGGTGATTGGCTTGGTTGAGCTGTCTGCCTCAGGTCAACGTTCACACCCTCCCTTGTTGGTGGCGTCAGATGGAGAACTTGCAGCAGGGGCTGCTGCAATCCCAAGTGGAGTTTCAGCGGCAGGAGGTATGGACTGAGGACCTTTACATTGCAGAGACCATCCGATTTTACTTTGGAGGCTATTTGGCAAGCGATTGCCTCATTGGGTGAGGGTTTGTTACTGCAAGTATCTTTGCTAGCCTCCAAGGTGCAAGCAAACGCCGTGGTTGTGGAAGTGACTGCATCAAAGATTACAGAGGTACAACAGGATATTATGGCTTTACAGACAAGAGTGGCTGCTCTAGAGGACCAATCATTGCAGTATGTCAAGAATTTTGGTGCATTAAATGTAAAAATTGAGAACTTGGAGAATGCCTCTTGGGCAAACAATTTGAAGATTATAAATTTTCCCCGTGTCTCAGTTGAGTTTAAAAAGTATTTAGTTGATACGTTGTCTGCTCCAGTTGATATGACTCCACCAATAGTGAAAGCATTTTATTTACCCTAGAGGAAAAAAATCTACTCCTTTAAGAATTGGTGAGCAGGCCATGGAAGCCTTAAATGTGACTGCATTGTTAGATTCCACTACTAAAGAATGTCCAATTTCTTCTACTTTGTTGATAACTTTTGAATTAGTGTCATATAAAGAATGGTTATTAAAATTTTTGTTTAGGAAGCAAAACTTATATTTAAAGGGTTATTGGTCCGGATGTATCCAGATTTGGCTAAGGATACCCAGAGACGGCACAGAGATTTTCTCTTGCTTTGTCCTGGTGTTATCCAGCTGGGAGGGCTCTTTTTCCTAAAACATCCTTGCAAGTGTCTGGTTAAGTACCAGTCGGTTTAGTATATTTTTTATGAGCCCTCCCAGCTGGTGGCTTTCATAAACGCTCGTCGCTTGAAATCTTCCAGTTTCTCCGGATGTTGGGCAGTAGTTTATTGGTATCTGGATATTGCCCTGACTATGTTTCTAGGGTTTTTTTGTGTTAGGTTTTCTTCTTGGTCCTCCCTTTGATTTATCTTGTGGGCTGGAGGGGGCATACATTTGGTTGTAATTTCTTGTAATAATTTCTATGGATTAATATGTTTTTTCTTCATGTTCTGCTCTGATTTCTGTACACAATATGTTTGGAGAAATGTCACTTACCGTTAATTTCCTTTCCTGGAATACTGCTAGACCAGTCCAGACAAACGGGTTATGCACCCCTGCCAGCAGATCTTGGAGACAGAGAATTCTACCAGAGCTCTGATAGGCTGGAGCCTGGTGATATAATCCTACCCCTAGGGGTCTCCCTCAGTTACATCCACAAGCTAATGCAACATGAACTGTAACATCACCCCAGAGGGTCTCAAGTGAACTATATACAAGGGAGCCGAAGAACTCCCTAGAGCTGAAAACAGTATCCACCTACGAACCCATGGACTGCCCATGGCGAGGCATACCGGCAAAGAGAAGAACCGCGGTCGGCGGCTGCACCGCACCAGCGGCACTCCAACCAACAGCAGGGCGGGTCCTGGACTGGTCTAGCAGTATTCCAGGAAAGGAAATTAACGGTAAGTGAAATTTCTCCTTCCAGTTCATACTGCTAGACCAGTCCAGACAAACGGGCAGTACCCAAGCTACCTGCTTTCAAGGGGGGGGTAAGGCTGCCGACAGCTCAGCAACTCCAAAACGGACCTCCTGACGGGCATGAACGTCCAACCTATAATGACCGACAAAGGTGGACAGCGACGACCAAGTCGCCGCCCGGCGAATATCGAGAGGAACTACATGAGACCTTCCGGCCTACAAAGTTGCTTGCGCCGGAGAGGAGTGAGCACAGAGTCCCGGTGGAGCTGGCTCTCCCAGAAGAAGGTACGCCGCCTCAATGGCCTCCGTAACTCATCTAGAAATGGTAGATTCGGAGGCTGCGGATCCCCGACGAGAACCCGCAAACAAGACAAAAGAGCAATAGTCATATGGAAGGGTCCCACGACCCCCAGATACCGAAAAAGAACCTTCGTAAGGTCCAGCGCCCGCAACGGAGACCGACCACTGTCACACTGCGCCTTTGGAAAAGACGGAAAGAAAAGAGGCTAGTCAACAGCGAACGGCGTCAGCACTTTGGGCAACAAAGGAAGGGACAGTTCACAGAGAAACGCCTTCGGAGGAAAACGAGAGATAGGGATGTCGACACGAGAGAGCCTGGAGCTCAGAAACACGGCGTGCCGAAGTTATGGCCACCAAGAAGACTGCCTTCAGAGTCAAATCTAGAAGAGAACATGCCCTCAGAGGCTCAAAGGGAGGAGCAACGAGGGCACAGAGGACAAGCACGAGAGCCCACGCCTGTACAGGCGAACGCAGAGGAGGCCAGAAGGCTTAACTCCGCGGAGGAACCGAGACACGTCCAAATGCGAAGCTATCGATCGCCCCGGTATAGGACCCCGAAAACAAGTTAAGGTGACCACTTGTACTCGCAAGGAATCGAGCGCTAATCCCTTATCCACTCCGGCCTGTAAAAAGGACAGGATGTCCGGAACACCGCAACGCCAGGGTGAGAGGTTATTTCGCGAACACCAACCATCAAGAGACGCCAAACCCGAGCGTAAGTCAGCGTCGTGGTAGACTGCCGCGCCGCGAGAAGCGTCACGACCACGCTAGGCGAATAGCCGTAGCGAGCAAACCGGCGGCGTGGAATTGCCAGGCCGTAAGCGAGTAAGGAGCCGGGTCTTCCATCTCCACCGGTCCCTGAATCAGAAGGCCGAGCAACGCCTCGAGGCGGAGCAGCTACACCCCAGACAGATGGAAGAGATCCGCATACCATGGTCCGCGAGCCCAATTCAGAGCCAGCAGGAGCACAGGGTCGCGACGGTCTCGGAGCCGCTGGAGAACCATACATATCACGGATCAGGGAGGGAAAACACACAGGAGAAGATGAATCGGCCACGGTTGAGAGAGAGCATCCATGCCGTGCGCTCCCTCGTCCCTCCAATGGCCGAAGTACAGCGAAGCCTTGGCAGTCTGCGCCATAGCCATTAGATCCATGGTCGGTAGTCCCCACAGGCGAACAATGGACCAGAACGCATCCGGCTGCAGAGCCCAGCCCCCGGGCTCCAGAGAGTGCCGGCTGAGAAAATCGGCTTACACATTGTTCACACCTGCGATGTGCTGCGCCGACAGCCTGAAGAAGTTCCTCCGCCCACGGGAGGAGCAAACGCCTCTCCTGTGAGACATCCGGACATTGCGTGCCGCCTAGGCAGCTTAGGTAAGCAACCGTCGTGGCGTCGGACAGGATCCGAACCGCACGCCGCCGCAGAAGAGGCTGAAACTGAAGAAGGGCGAAGCGCACTTTCCGCGTCTCGAGACGATTGATAGACCCTTGGGCTTCGCGAGGTGACCAACTCCCCTGCACCGAGGCCAAGCCGCAAGGCGCTCCCCAACTGGAGAGGTCGGCGACTGGCGTCACCAAGATCCAGCGCAGAGACTCCAGAGGGACCGCCCGTAGAAGATTGTGTGCCTGAAGCCACCAGCGGAGACTGCGGCGCACCGGCAGAAGCAAAAGCAACCGGATTCGATAACTCTCCGATACCGGCGACCAACGAGATAGAAGCGCCTTCGGCAAGCAGCGCATGAGCGCTCTTGCCCACGGAACAAGGGCTATCGTTGCTGCCATGGACCCCAAGAGTTGAAGGTAGCCCCAAGGCCGAGGCGCCGCTTGATCCAAGCAGCGGCGGAGCTGAAGAGAGAACTTCTGAAAACGTTCCTGAGGTAGAAACACCCGTCCCCTACGAGTGTCGCACCCAGCCCCTAGAAAATCTAGGACCTGAAGCATCCCAAAATAGACAGAGTAACGGCCCAGTCCTCCATCCAACGGTGGACCGGGACGAATGGCATCTAAATGCTGGAGCCTTTAAATGAAGCAACATCTGCTGCCCATTGACGCAGGCTGAGCCATCTCTGAGCTACCGACACCGGTGCTAGGAAGCGAGCTGACAGCCGCAAGAGATCACAGAATGCTTCTGCCCGGAATGCAGTGATGGATTCGAAATGAACCAACTCGGGAACACCGGGAAGCTGCTGAATCCATCGAAGGGAGGCCCGAGCTGCTAGACCTCCGCACACCTGCAAGAAGGAAATAGCGGGCGAAGGAAAACCGGTCTTTAGCAGCCTCCCAACTCTTTAGGTCTTGCTGGTCGCGGAGCGCCTCTCCGCCCTCAACCGGAAGTGTGGTATGCCTGATGACTCTGGTCAGAATGCATTAACTGTCGGGTATGTCAGCCAACGGTCCAAGTGAAAGGGAGACCCAGGGTATAACGGACCAATACCGCGTGCCGTACGAATGCTCTGGAAAATGGGATCCGGCTGCAACCGGATTTGAGAATCCGGTGGAGCAGGCGTGTCGGCTAGGGGGAGCGACTCGATCACCTGTGTGATTAGAGCCGGCAGCTCCTCTTACCGAAAAAGGCTGAGAACCGTCAGCGAAGAAAACAGACGGAGAATATTCCCCATCTCCGTACTCCAACGATTCAGGGCTGACCTCCTAAGATTTAAAGTCTTCTTGAATATCCATAGTACCCCGCAAGGCACATGCAACGCCCCAAGGAGGACGTACTGCTCTAAGGTCTGAGGACTTATGGGACCACTTGCAAGACCACGCCATATGCTCGCCTGCTACTGGGCAGGCGTAGGAGATATTCCAAAAGACTCCAAAAGGCACAGGCGTCATGTCAGATGGAAGAGTGTGAGGAAGGCACTGTCAGTCAAGGCTGCTGTGGCCTCCAGCGGCTGTGGAAGCGACATGGGAGCTGACTGAATCCTTTCCTGCAGGAAGATCCTGCAGCAGGGGCTCTGAGGAGGGAGGAGATAAGGTGCTGATGAACCCATCTAGCAGCGCAGTGGGAATGGGGAAAGAGTCTCCGGGATGCAGCGTGCAGGTGGAACAAAAGCAATCTATTAATTCCCCCGTCGGCTGATTACATATCACATATAATACAGCCAGAGAAACAAGCATTGTAGAGACTTAAACCACCTTTCCTCTTCTTGGTTTTTTTTTGGGGTTTTTTTTTTGTTTTTTTTTAGCAAGGTAGGCTCAGGGAAACCCAAGACTCTTCAAAGAAAAGGATTTTGAAACTCCACGTGCCTCCACAGCAGGTTTAAATGTGTGGAAACTGCTGTCTAGAGCTGTTCCCTCCAAAAAGAAACACTGAAGAGAAAAACAAAATGGCTGCTGGCACAGAAAAACTGTCAGGTATTCACTGAGCTGAGAAGGGAACTGTCAGTCATTCACTGTGCTGGTACAGAGAAACTTTCAAAGTCAGGGTAAGGCAATTACAGTGACTGAAAGTAGGAAAATTAGAGTGTGATCCCTCTGCAGCCACTCAGACCTCCATGGTAGGGGCTGAAAGGTGTTTCTGGGGAGGGATGTAGAAGCTGAAACCCAGCTGTATGAAGATTACAGTGAGTATGCTTAATTAGGCCGAGCCCAAAACAGTCAGGATCCAAAACACTGACTTAAAATTCCAGTCAAATGGTATATTGAATAAGACAGGTACAATATTCAGTAAGATGTACAAAGTAACCCGGCTGCAGTTTGTGGATTAAAAATTTAAAGTAGGAACTTCAAAACTCAGAGGCAGCCGGTCCGGATGCAGTTGAAATCATCCCAGAGCAGCTGAGGCAAGTAAGAAAAAAAACAGGCTACTCACAGTTTTCTTTCAGAAAATGATACCTGAACTTCCTGGGATGTCCAAACTCTCGTGGCAAAGACTCAGCGCAGCGTAAAGCCAAGGGAGAGCTCCACTGAAGCCAGGCTCAGGAGTACCCAAGTTCATCTGGGGAAGCAAGATGCTGGGGGAAGAGCACAGCTGATTCATGAGGTCCCTGTGTTTCTTCGGACAGCCTATGCAGCGTAAACCTGAATAAGGCATAGTGAGAACTAAAAAAAAATAACTCTGTCCCACAGGAACAGGCATTTAACAATATTCCCCATAATAGGTAATGCCTCAGCCGGCCATGTTTGTTGGGCACAGTGGGGGATGGAACCCATGAGCCCTGCACCATTGGTCAGTGTCTTAGCATTGTACTGTGGCTCTGAATTGCATCCTGTTCTCTATCCATGCCTTCCGTACTTTTTATTCATTATGTTAATACATAGGCAGAGAAAAAAGGAACCCCTTCACAACTCACAGCTAGCAAGTGTTGTGGAAAAAAACTTAAACAGCAATAGAGCTGTTAAAAGCCAGTAGAGAAGGAATCTGGCTTCCTGCCAAAAACCGGGGCTCATTAGCTATTCAAAATGGCCGCCGGCAAAAATAAACCTCAAAAAGAGTGAATTAAAACCCCCAAAAGCTAAGGAATTAACTTAAAAAGTCAAAGGAGAAGGTGGGAGGGTTGCAGGCATGAGAGAAATGCCTAAAATCGCTGAAAAATCAAGAAAAATAAATAGAATTACCACAGAGTTGCAGACAGCAGTGGGAGAAAGACAGTTTCTGTACTCACAGTACCAAAAGTGCAGAGAAGCCACGGACTGCTGCTCAAACCACTGCCAGCTGCCTCACCACTAAAATCAGCCCCAGGGACTGGATTTTAGGAGGCTTACCATCCAGCTAAATAGCCCTCATGACTAGTGCTGGGGAGTCTGCACATCAGCGATCTCTACTGTGACAGGACACAGGAGCTTCAGCTGGAATCATCCTGGTGCTCAGATAAGTACACTGGCAACTCAGGGGATAATCTCTCCAAGAGAAATCACAAAGAAATAAAGCATTTTAAATTTTTTTGAAGGAGCAAAAAAAAAAAAAGCATCCAGATCTGCTGGAGACAGAGAAAAACTGAGGGAGACCCCTAGGGGTAGGATTATATCACCAGGCTCCAGTCTATCAGAGCTCTGGTAGAATTCTCTGTCTCCAAGATCTGCTGGCAAGGGTGCATAACCCGTTTGTCTGGACTGGTCTAGCAGTATGAACTGGAAACAGTATACTTCTTGGTTTATTGTAAACTACTTATAAAAATAAAATTGAAAACAAAGAATCAGCCTCCACGTGGGCAGTCGAGAGGGCAATCAGATGTTGATCTGCCCAAAGGCATAGTTCTGTCACCTCGAAAGCTACTCCAGTGCTTCATGTTCTGCTTCATGGTAGGCTCCTTTTGCCCACAGTGCGATGTGGATGCAAGAGTCCAGGACTTTTAGCATCAGGACTCCTGAGACTCCAATATCATTTCTGGGGCCTCCTCTTTGTCCCTTTTTATATCAGTGTTGACCCTGCCGCAAGCAGCATTTAACCGAGGACCCCGGGCGTGCCTCACGGAGGGCTGAAGCTGCAGTTCTGGCCAGCAGGAGAGCCTCTCACCTAGTAAAAACTAGCCGCTGCTGAAACAGCTCCTCAGATGCCTTAAGTCTTGTTTAGCAGCCTGGCAACTCCCTTTGCAGGATTCTGGGGCCCTTTCCTCCCCTACAGGAGAATCCAGGCCTTCAGATGACACCGCCATGACTATCTCAAGGGCCAAGAAAACCCTCTCTCTCCCATTCACCCAAGTGTTCCTCTTGGAGCCCTAACTTATCATCTACAGGGGCTGGCTGGGCAGCAGAAGAAGATCCCCTCATGTCTGGAGGAGAGTCTGAGAAGGAAGGGGAAATTCCAAATCGGAAGTCTGCGTCAGGAGAGGGGGCAGAAACAGCGATGATAGCAAGCAGGGACCACAATGCAACACTGAAGCCTTTGGTAAGCACTGAACCACGGTTCTCTTCTGATTGCTGCCAGTGCTAGCCCCGGATGGCATCATTAACAATGGGGTCAGGGGGTGTGGCAGAATAGAGGGGCCCACCTAGGGCCTCTCCAATCCTTATGCCAGCGCCGACTGCTGCGTTAAAGGACTGTACTGCTTACTGCATCGTGGACTTAATTTACAACTTATTCCCCTGTCTTCAAAGAATCTAGAGCAATATACAACAAAATTAATTTATTTAAAACATGTCTCGTCTGGCCATCCACTGTTTTGAGCAAATAACAGGCAAAATGCACAATCCAAACAAAAAAAGTAAGGCAAATACACAGATTAATTTAGATTTAATAACAAAACCCCTTAGCATGTAAACATATCAAAAACAGCAATAAATTAAGTAAAAATCCAAGACCATGAAGAGATGTGCCACCAATAGTCTGAGAAGCAAAGGAGATTGAATGACTTACACCTATCTCCCAAATACTCCCTCAAAGTTATAGTTACGCCAGGAATTTTTAAAAAGAGTTTTTCTGGAAGTCTCCAGACTCAGCTACTCTAAATGAATTTACGTGAACAAAACTAACTAACCCCATAGGCCAAAAATGTTCTATTATTGGAAAGGCGTGAGCTACATTCAGATACATACATAAACGAATGCATATGAACTGTCACATCGTTCAAATATTTGATCTGACATTTCTAGGCAGCATCGAAATACAGTAATATGAAACACCTGTCTCCCTCTCCCCATCCCACAGAAACAAAACCCGATAACAAAATCTACTGCCATCGCATGTTTTATACAAAACAGAACCCCCCTCCCGTCCAGAAAGTAGTAGACACGTCTTCGGAGTTCGGAGGCGGAAATAAACTTTGGTTGCCCAGAGCAACGGATCACATCCGGGGTTAAAGCGCCGTGTTGCCATTCTAGAGTTGTTGCAGTGTGTCACGCGCTGTTCATACTGGTACGTTGGGCGCTTTCTGCTTCGGGCGGTTGTCTGAAGTAGACCCATAGCCGGCCTGAAGCAAAGCGGCCGCAGAGCCAGATATGGGGGCTTAGAGCCAACAGCACGGAAGAATTCGGTTCAGCTTCCCTGGGATGTTGCGGGAGGGCAGCTCTGCTACCTGGGAGGAGATGAGTGACTCGATCTCGCTGGCCCCTCCGGTGCCGGTGGAGCAGGCCGTGCTAGAGACTTTTTTTTCACATCTGGGTATTTTCTCCTACGATAAAGCTAAAGACAACGTGGAGAAAGAGAAGGAGACGAACAAGAGCGCCGGGGCCAGCTGGAGTTCCATGCTGGCAGCTCTCGCACACCTGGCAGCGGCGGAGAAAGCTTACCACAGTATGACATTCTTGGGCCAGAAGTTAGGTAAGAACAGCTCCCTCAGGCTTGTAAATAGAACCTCGTACCAGACCTCAGCTAACACAGACCCTACGTAAAAGCACAGAATGTGATTACAGGTAAAGCACACAAGGCACATCGTCCGGAGCAAGATTTACAGTTCTTGTGATATTTTAACCTTTGGTACGCCTTCTCGGTCTCTCCGGAAACATTCTCTTTTTTTCCACCTCGCCCAATATCCTGCTGTTTTTATCTTCGCTTTCTCTGCCAAGCACAAGACATTCTGTTCTTCCTCCTCTCTCCTCCCAACAGGCTTAAATAGGTATAGATCCATCTATTTAAAGCCTCCTTCATTTTATTAGTGATGGCTTTGGGGCCCTTTGCATAAAGTTCCTTCGTTGACAGTGGCGCCCGTCCCTGCAAGTGCACCTTTTTCTTTCTGTGGAAGCTCTTTTTCTATTTTTTTTCCCTTAGGATAGCTGTGGGGCAGGTAATGGACTTCTATTTCCTGATGAAGCAGGCACTCAACCGGCATTGGCTGAACTGAGGGGGAGGCTGTGTGATGGGTATATAGAATGCTACCTGTCCCTCTCCAAAGGGATTATTGACATTCTCCTTTAAGAGAGTCTGCAGCCCAGAGTTCAGGGCTGGGAGGGCGTGACTCATAGGGAGAGGTTAAGAACCCAGCAGGCTGCAGGAGAGAGAGGGGGCCTGTGCAGTGAGAAATCCTTCCAAGGCAAGATGTGCAAAGGAGTTCTGAGGTAAGAATTTTAACTGGGGCTAGGCACTGTGTAGCAAGCCAGCTTGTAAGTCTTCTTTCCCTTCCTCCCACCCACCCCTGGGATAATCTTAGCTTTATAGGCTTTTAAACCTATTAAAGGGGGGGAGGTGCCCATAATCACTTTCAGGTGCGGCTGGTTATCCTCATTCAGAATATTTTTATTAAGGACCTTAGATAAATGGACTGTTCACCTCAAAAATAAATATATAAGGTATAGTTGTATTAGCATAAGTAAACCCCTAAGTAAGTAAACATCTTTAATATTTGAACAAAACCTTAAAACTAAGATGCAGACAGCAATCCAGCAGCGAGATGTTGGCTGTCCAGTCTTTTGCATTGAGTGTCACAGTATGATTTTCTCCCAGTTGGTGAGGGGGTCTTATGTGTACACTAGGTGCAAGGAGCTCTTTGCTCTCAAGGAACAAGTCTGATGTCTGGAGGCTAGAACAGCAAACTTGGAAGACATAAGGAAGACAGAGAAGTATATAAACAAGATTTACAGGGCCATAGTACTGAAGTCCCACCTCCAGTTTGGCAACCTCCCTTTTGCCAGGGAGGAGAGAGGTCACATGACAGGAGAGCATCACCTTGGTGTGGCAGGAGGCGATCCTGAAGCTAGGGACTTGTCCTCCAGGTGATGTAAAACCCTCTTGCACCGAGGAGGTTTCTTCAGGGCCATATGCCCATTAGGGGAGGGTTAGGATGGTAGTTATAGTTGTGATTGGATCATTAGATATTTGGATGGCTGGTAGACGTGAGGATAGCCTGGTAACATGCCTGCCTGGTGCTAAGGTAGCGGACATCACGTGCCACCTAAATAAGGTGTTAAATAGCTCTGGGGAGGAGTCTGCTGTCTTGGTACATGTTGGTATCAGTGACCTAGGAAAATGTGGTAGGGAGGTTCTAGAGGCCAAATTTAGACTTTTAGGTAAGGAAGTTGAAATCTAGAACTTCCAGGGTAGCATTCTCAGAAATGCTTCCTGTTCCATGCACGAGACCCAAAAAGCAAGCATAGCTTCGGACTCTCAATGCATGGATGAGATGATGGTGCAAAGAAGAGAGTTTTGGATTTGTTAGGAACTGGGGAACATTCTGGGGAAAGCAGGGGCTTTTCCGAAGGGATGGGCTCCACCTTAACTGGGATACAACCAGGCTGCTGGCATTAACCTTTAAAAAGGAGATAGAGCAGCTTTAAAACTAGATAATAGGGGAAAGCCGACAGTCGCCCAGGAGCGCATGCTTCGGAATGATGTATCCGTGAAGATTACTAGCAAAAGATTGAAGTTAGGGCATATCGACAGAGAGGTTCCATTAAAAACATAAGTAACCCAAATGTCCTTAAGTACAGAGCAGACAGCTAAAAGATTCAAAATTACCCCTGCCTACCGATAACCAGATTACTATGAATAAAATAAAACCTCTAAAATGCTTGTATACAAATGCTAGAAGTCTAAAAAATGAGATGGGAAAGTTAGAACATATAGCACTAAACGAGAAGTTAGATATGATTGGTATCTCAGAGATCTGATGGAAAGAGGACAACCAGTGGGACACTGATACCTGGGTACAAATTATATCGCAATGATAAAGTAGATAAAATTGGTGGAGGGGTTGCGCTCTATGTTAGAGAGGGCATTGAGAGTCACAGGATTAATGTGTTGCAGAAAACAAAATACACAGAGTCTCTATGGATTGAAATTCCATGTAAAACAGGGAAGGCGGGGGGGGGGGGGAGGGGGGTTCTACTACTGATCGCCTGACCAGAATGAACATAGGGATGATGAAATACTCAAAGAAATCAGGGACGCTAACAAAAGTATAATACAGTAATAATAATGGGTAATTTCAACTACCTCGGTATCGACTGGGTCAGTGTCACGACAGGACATGCTAAGAAGATAAAGTTTCTAGATGAAATAAATGACTGCTGCTTGAAGCAGCTGGTTCATGAACCAGCAAGAGGGGAAGCCGTTTTGGACATAGCCCTTTCGTGGTACACAAGATCCGGTGCAAGAGATAAGGGTGTTGCGGCCACTTGGCAATAGTAATCATGTTTGATTTCATAAATGGAGGAAGGACGACAAGGAAATCCATAGTACTACCTTTTAACTTTCAAAAGGGAGACTGATAAAATGAGGAAAGTAGTTGAGAAAAAAAATAAAAGGAGCAGATGCAAAGGTTAAAGATTTACATCAGACATGGACGTTGTTTAAAAATACTATCTTAGGGTTATGTTTACTAAATTGCGGTAACGTTACATAACGCGCGTTATGTAACATTAACGATGGTAGATGTTCCGCGGCGCGGTAAACACTGCAGAAGGTGGAGAGAGGGCGGAGAGAAGGGGTCAATGGGCGGAGTGTGGGCGGGGAGAGGCTCCATTCACACTAACGCGCTGATCTGAAGAGCTGAATCCTAACGCGATTGAAAACCTGCCGTTAGATGCACATATGCAGGAGAGAGAAACCATTTACGTGTCAGCAATGTACAGCCCAGGCAGGGAGCCCAAAAACTGTGATAGTAGTGCTCCATGTACAGCAATACCATAGTGCCAAAGTATGATTCCTTTTCGTCCCTCTAGTCCAGTCCCGGAACCATAGAGTTTAGAATCTCCTCCAGCAGCCTTGGAGACTGAAATACATCATCGCTTTGCTGGCACCAGTATAAGTAGGCAAGGACCGCCCCTTCTCACCAGTACTTTCAGTCTCCAAGCAGCTGAAGGAGATTCTGAGCCTAGGTTGGGCTCAGTCTAAGCAAAAAAAAAAAAAAAGCAGAGTAGATTGGGTACATTCCCTGTTCTAATTTCTGGGGTTCTTGGGTTTTAAAATATTTTTTCTTTTGATTTTTAATCGTTAGCTTCTTTTAATTGATCCTTTCCTGTTTGTTGCAGGAGCGAGGCCTTTGCTGAAGAGTTCTTCCTCTGGCTCCATCTCCTCTTCAGCCCCTCTCTCTCTCTCTCTCCCTCCTTCCTCCCTCCCTTCTGCAGGCCCTGGGGCTTAAACGAGCAGCAGTGAGCTTGTCTGCATTACGTTGTGTGCCTCCCTGCTCCCGAACCCGCTTCTAAGGGTGAGGAGCAGGTTGAAGGCTGGCCGGCAGCACCGCAGGCTGGTGAGTCAGCCCTGCTTGTGTTCGGCCGTCGGAGCGGAAGCCGCAGCACAGCTGAGCTCCGGCGCGGCTGCTGATTCTACGCTCGCGGGAGACGGAGCGGTGAGTGCAAGGGCAGTCATTTCTTCAATTCACGGGGCTGTGAGCGCGTCGGGCGCTTGGGTAGGCCGCCGGCTTCTTTAGTCCTGTCAGGGGCCTGGCCGCATGGTAAAGAGCAGGAAACCTGTGGCGGTGGCCATTTTGAACGGTAACCCGGGGATAGGCCATTTTCCTTTACTTTTCTTTACTTTGGCTTTCTTTGAATAGGGAGTTTTTTGGCCGTTTCTAGCCCTCGTTTTGGGCTGCGGGCTAGCAGATTCTTCTCGGGGGGGGGGGGGGCGCGGCGGCAGTTGTTTAAATCATAGCAAAAAAAACCAGCACAGAACCGCGGGCCTGGCTGGCTTGGCGGAGGAGCTCCGGCTTTGGGGTTTTTTCCTACAGGGCCTGTAGGGAGACTTTAAAGGTGGGCTTTGAGAGTTGGTATGCCTGCTAAGCCGCGCTGTGTAGTGTGTGGCGCGCGGCACGGATTGCTGGCAGACTCAGGGGTGTGTGGGGCTTGCACACTTGAGTCTGCGGTGATGGAGAGTGCAGCAACGCCGACGGCTGTGGCACAGGAGGCAGGTGCAGGGGATATCCTGCCTCCATCGCTGGACCCAATGGTGCCAGGGCCGGGGTCGTCCTCAGGGGAGGGGTCGTCCTCAGGGGATGGCTCCTCTGGGGTCGGCTTCGGTGATCCCGCCCGATTTCTTTGCCCTCATGCAGCAGGCTTTTGCGCTTCTGCAGCCCGGGATGGCCTCGCCGTCTCAGGGATCCGTGACTCAGAAGCGGCGGGGATCCCTGGCCCTGCCTGAGGACAGCATCCCTCCCTTGAAGATTAGCAAGGGGATGGTGGATGAGAGCCTGGCGTCGCGCCTGGGGGACGATCTGGTAACTGAGGATGCGGATCTGGAGGAACTCTCTGGTGAGGAGCTGGAGGAAGGAGAGTTGCCTGACGCTGAACAGCAGAGTAGGTTAGTCAGAGTCTTTAGGCGCGAGGAACTACCGGCTTTGATAGCCGAGACTCTCAAGACCCTCAATATGCCCTCTGAAACGGCGGGGCCGGAGGATGCTCTGGAGGATCCCTTGTTGCAGGCAGTATGGACGTCCCAGCGGGTCTTCCCTCTGCATAGAGTGTTTCGGAGCATGATTCAGGAAGAGTGGGACTCCCCGGAGTCGGCCCTGAAGGGTTCCCGGGCCTTGGCGTGCCTCTATCCGTTGTCAGATTCCGATAGGGAACTATTTCGCTCTCCAAAGGTAGATGCGGCGGTATCGGCGGTTACTAAGAAAACTACGATCCCGGTGGAAGGGGCGGCAGCGTTGAAGGACGTGCAGGACAGGAAGCTAGATACTCTCCTGAAG
Organism: Ichthyophis bannanicus; assembly: GCA_033557465.1. Taxonomy (NCBI): domain Eukaryota; kingdom Metazoa; phylum Chordata; class Amphibia; order Gymnophiona; family Ichthyophiidae; genus Ichthyophis; species Ichthyophis bannanicus. The sequence goes on along the minus strand of CM066038.1, from coordinate 232,903,103 downwards.
CAGGTTTTTGATGTGTGCGCTCTCTCAATGCAGGCCTCGGGGGCGTGGGTGGCGAGAGGCTGTTTGCGCTGGGCCCAGAGGTTGCAGGGTGATCTGGTGGCTGCGCAGGTGGAGGATGGAGCGCGTTTGGAGTCAGGGTCCGCTTATTTAGCGGACATCCACTATGATCTGATCTGCGGCTTGGCTAAGAGTATGGCCTCGGTGGTAGCAGCTCGTAGGTTTCTCTGGTTGCGGAATTGGGCGGCCGACGGTTCCTCTAAGACTCGCCTCAGCAAGCTTCCGTTTAGGGGGAAGTTGTTGTTTGGGGAGGATTTGGAGAAGCTGGTCAAGGATCTTGGAGAGTCTAAGGGGGGTCGCCTTCCGGAGGATAAGCCAAAGCAGGTACGGACTAATGCGGGACCTCGAGGAACCCCTCGAGACTTTCGTAGGTTTCGATCGTCTTGTTTTTAGCCAGCCCCAGCGAGGGAGGTTTCCGGTTCGAAGCCAGGGGTTTCGGGGTTTCCATGGCGCAGGCAGAGGTTTCTCCCCCTTCCAGTCCCCGTCCGCTAAAAAGTCGCAATGAAGGAAGGCGGACTCAGGTGGAGGTAGTTCCCATGGGGGGGCGATTGCGGGAGTTTTACCCTGCCTGGGTCCACATTATGTCGGATCAGTGGGTTCTAGAGGTCATTCGAGAGGGGTATGCGCTAGAGCTTCACCGTCCCGTGTTAGATTCCTTTGTCCAATCTCCTTGCAGAGCTCCTCTCAAGCGGCGCGCGGTCACGGCCACGCTGCAGCTCCGAGCGGTGGTTCCCGTGCCGCCGGATCAGTGCGGATGCGGTCGATACTCCATCTATTTTGTGGTGCCAAAGAAGGAAGGAACGTTTCGGCCTATTTTGGATTTGAAAAGGGTAAACTGGGGTCTCCGGGTCACTCATTTTCGGATGGAGACACTGTGTTCCGTTATTGCGGCAGTCAGGCTGGGAGAGTTCCTAACGTCGCTCGATTTTCACGGAGGCGTATCTGCATATCCCGATTCGACGGGAACACCAGACGTTCCTCCGTTTTGCGGTTCCCATGGGGCATTTTCAGTTTCAAGCGTTGCCCTTCGGTCTGGCTACGGCGCCGCGGACGTTCACCAAGATCATGGTAGTGGTGGCGGCGGCGCTTCGCAAGGAGGGGGTGCTAGTGCATCCTTACCTGGACGATTGGTTGATTCGGGCGAAGTCAAGGGAAGAGAGTATGGACGCCACAGCCAGGTTCGTAAAGCTGTTAGAGGGCCTAGGCTGGGTGGTCAACTTTGCAAAGAGCCGGTTGGTTCCCTCGCAGTCCTTGGAATATTTGGGGGCGCGGTTCGAGACGGCGCAGGCCGCAGTGTTTCTGCCGGATCAGAGGGCACAGGGACTGTGACGATTGGTACGGCAGTTTTTGGCCAGGGCTGCTCCAACAGCATGGCAGTATCTCCAGTTGCTAGGGATGATGGCAGCAACGATCGAGGTGGTGCCCTGGGCCAGGGCACATATGCGCCGGTTGCAGAGCGCGCTTCTCCGGCGTTGGTCTCATCAGTGGGATGCGTTATCCCAGCGATTGCCCTGTCCACCGGAGGTGCGGCTGGATCTTCTTTGGTGGTTGCGCCCGGAGAACTTGGCTGCGGGCATGCCTTTGGAAGCACCCTCCTGGAGACTGTTGACCACGGATGCCAGTCTTCTGGGGTGGGGAGCACATTACGAGGGCAGGTTTGCCCAGGGCCGGTGGTCACTCTTGGAGAAGGAATGGCCCATCAACAGGTTGGAGATGAGAGCGGTGCTGGCCCTGCGGGCGTTTCGAAAGCGCTTCAGTCGGCAGGCAGTTCGGGTGCTGTCAGACAATGCGACGACCGTAGCTTACATAAATCGGCAGGGCGGTACCGGCAGCGTGATGCTGGAGGAAGAGGCCGGTCTTCTCTTAGCTTGGGCCGAGCGGCATCTGGCGGGTCTGTCCGCACAGCACGTGGCCGGCGTGGACAATGTCGAGGCGGATTTTCTCAGTCGCCGCAGGGTGGACCCGGGGGAGTGGGCTCTCCACCCAGATGTGTTTGTGTTGTTGGTGAAGCGTTGGGGGGGGTCCCTCGGATGGATCTCATGGCGAGCTTCGAGTTGGCGCAGGTGCCGCGCTTTTTCAGCAGGTGGCGAGAGCGGATCTCCGAAGGCCTCGACGCTCTGGCACAGCGGTGGCCAGAGGGCGGTCTTCTCTGTGTTCCCGCCGTGGGCTCTGATAGGCCGGGTGGTGCAGTGCATAGAGAGGCATCGCGGCCTGGTGATTCTGGTCGCGCCAGACTGGCCCAGGCGATCGTGGTACACAGATTTGGTGCGGCTCCTGGCTGACCGTCCGTGGAGATTGCCTCAACGGGTCGATCTCTTGCGTCAGGGTCCGTTGCGCATGCCTCAGGTGGGTCGATTCTCGCTTACAGCTTGGCTCTTGAGCGGGCTCGGATGATGGTGAAGGGATATTCCGCAGCGGTCATCTCCACTTTGTTAAAAGCATGTAGAAAATCTACTTCCCTGGCGTATATCAGGGTTTGGCGTATTTTTGAGGCCTGGTGCGCGGAGCATAGTGTTGATCCCTTGCAAGCTTCGGTGTCTCAGATTCTTTCGTTCTTGCAGGATGTCGTGGACAAGGGTTTGGCGGCGAGCTCTTTGCGCGTGCAGTTGGCGGCCATCGCTTGTTACCGGGGTAAGATCCAAGGTCAGGTGTTCGGTACGCATGGAGACATTCGAAGATTTTTGCGGACAGTGCTGCTCATGCGTCCGCCGCGGCGCTGTACGGTGCCACCGTGGGATTTAAATTTGGTGTTGGAGACCTTAGCTGGTGTGCCTTTTGAACCACTGGCCAAGGCCTCTCTAAAGGATCTCGCATTGAAAACCGTTTTTCTGGTGGCCATTTGTTCAGCGCGGAGGATTTTGGAGTTGCAAGCGCTTTCCTGCAGGGAGCCTTATCTCTCCTTTTACGATCACAAGGTGGTTCTGCGTACGGTGCCGGCCTTCTTGCCTAAGGTGGTCTCCGCGTTTCATATCAACCAGGTGGTGTCACTCCCGGTGTTCTCGGAGCAGCAAAAGGAGCATTCGGGGGCAAGTTACATCGATTGGACGCTAGGCGGGTTCTGAAGAAGTATCTTGCTCGGATGGCGCCCTTTTGGAGGTCGGACAGGCTGTTTGTGACCTTCGGTGGGCCGCATAAAGGAGAGGCAGTGGCAAAGGCATCTATTTCTCGTTGGTTGAAGGAAGCGATTGCCTCGGCGTATCTTTTGCACGGTAGATTGGTTCGACCCGAGCTCAGGCAGCATCTTGGGTGGAATTCAGTTTAGTTCCGGTCGACGACATTTGTAGGGTGGCAACTTGGTCGTCCTTGCATTCCTTTGCGAGGCATTATCGACTGGATGTGGTGATGTCCAGAGACGTTCGTTTTGGTTCGGCGGTGCTTCAGGCTGGGCTTGCTGGTCCCTCCCGTTGATATTCACTGCTCTGTTACATCCTCTATGGTTCCGGGACTGGACTAGAGGGATGAAAAGGAAGATTAAATTAGACTTACCTGCTAATTGTTCCTTAAGGAACTCTAGTCCAATCCCGGATCCCTCCCTGTCTGTTTGGTACCTTAGCTGGTGTAGGTGTTTAAAGAAGTACAGCCTGGAGCCTTTGGGGGTCCTCTTCCATAGCGCTGCTACCTAGCCAGTTTACGATTTCAGGTTGGACCTTTAGTTTAGTAAAAAAAAAAAAAAGAGACCCCTAACCAAAACTCTCTTGTGTTTGATGGGTTGAATGTATTCTTATTTAATCTACTTGTTTGTTGCTCTGCTGAGTGTACTTTGTCAATAGGTACTGGTGAGAAAGGGCGGTCCTTGCTACTTATACTGGTGCCAGCAAAGCGATGATGTATTTCAGTCTCCAAGGCTGCTGGAGGAGATTCTAAACTCTATGGTTCCGGGACTGGACTAGAGTTCCTTAAGGAACAACAATTAGCAGGTAAGTCTAATTTAATCATGGCCACTATGGTGATGGTGCAAATGGGGCATAGAGGACCGCAGGCGGGACATGTAGCATGGGCAGCTGGGGCACAGGGTGGACCAGGCGGGCACCTAGGTGGCACATAGGAACATAAACACCACCGGAGATCAGCAAGACAGCAGTTAACCAAGGCCAAACACAATCCACCAATATCTACCTGGTCCACTCTAGCCAATAGTCGCTAGGGCACAGACCTGACCCCCCCCCCCCCCCCCCAGCAATCCCGCCCCCATGTGGAGGGGACATAATAGTGGTAGGCAGTGATGGGGGATGTGAGGATGTCCATGTATACCCCCCACCCCGGAACCCGCTCCCTAGGCGGGCGCCCACCTACACAGTGGATGGCCTGGGACTGCGCACTACCAGCACCGACAGCAAATGGCCATGTCAGCTTGGCAGGGGGGGTGTGCCCGTACTGGAGGGGGCAGTGCCACCACCCTGCAGTGGACCTAGGTCATGCTCTGCATCAGTATGTGGTGTGCAGTGCAACATAAAAGGTCTGGCTGAGGAAAAGTGCAGGTAACCCCAGGGACTACCATGCATCTGTGGCAACAGTGTGGTGTAGTACACCCAGCCAGTGTGTCCAGGAGCAGAGGGTCACAGGTGCAAGTCCCAGCTGTGGTTCCTGCAGAGCATGTCCCTATATTTTACCCTACCATGCAGATACAACAGCAACATGTGCAAAGCCCAAAGCAACGGCGAACAGGGGTGCAAACACCCACTCACACAGGCTCCACAATCCAATGATGCATGGAGCAGCAGGCTGTTGGCTCCAGCATTGGGATGATGTTATCACCAGAGCACTACTACTACCTCCTGCACAGTTTAGCAATGTCGGCACTGTGATCAGGACTAGTGTGGTGGGCAGGGCTGCCAACCACCCCTATCTTTGTATAAATCTGCAAAAGGAGTGAGCGTGTTTGTATGTCTATCCATTGTTCTGTGGCTGCCCACACTTCACTGGGCCCAAAATGTCCCACTGTTACCAGCATTAGCCTGATTAGATGCATAATGAGGAGCAAGGTATTCTGGGTATGTCCCGGACAGGGCAGATTGGCCAGGATGCATCTTCACAGGGTGTGGGGCAATGGCTAGGACACTGTAGTGCCTGACCACCACCTGCATGGACAGGGTGGCCACAGCATTGCATGCTGGGAGGGCACTCACTCTCTGAACGAGCAGTGACCATGGCAGGTCTAGGTTCCCACATAGCACTCTACACTATTTGTCTCTAGTGATACATTTGTGTTCCCCAGTGCAGGGGTCCCAATCACTGAGATGCCTGCCTGCTTGCTGCACATAGTTCCTGGTGGACTGTCTGCAGTTAGACTGTGCATGGTCGGAACACCTTTAAGGTACAGTCTGACTGTGCTGTCTGCTGGTGACTGGCAGACAGTAGTGGGAGGCACTTGTCACAGTCATAGGTATGGCTCTGGCCCACCAACCCTGGAGGGCTGTCTCGTACAAACAGGATGGAGGTTGCTTCCCTGGGGCGGGGGCACTGTTCTTTACCTACAAAAGGGTGATGTGGGCCCTTTAGGGTATGTAGTGTATACCACTGTGACCTATACAGCCACTGCTACACACACCTCATGCAATTCTAGGAACCCCTCTGCCCTGATAACAGCTGCCCATGTCAGCCAGACTAATCTGGCTGGTGTCTGGTCCCACAGGGCCACATGTGACTGCAGGATACAGATGGACACCAAATTACCTTCGGCTGCACTGCACGGAACACCTGTCACACACTGGTAGTGATGGGGATGTACAGCAGGACCTATCTCTAGCACCACATGTACTGCGGACCTAGTGCTGGGCACCAATCCTGTACATAGTTCCCCCGGTTGTCCTATTGTTGAAGTTCCCTGTTCAATGTAAAACTCAATGTTACTTGTATGCATTGTAGTATGTTCTTGTTCTATGTACACCGCACTGATTATAATAGCGCGGTATAAAAGAATTGTTAAATAAATAAAATAAATAAATAAATACATATCCCTCAGGGTGACCACAGAACCTGCACAATGGTATGGTCTGTAGCTACTCTGTGCCAGTATCACACACTGTCAGTTCGTCTTTCCCAGCTGAGGTACTGGAGAGGTGCAGACCCCATTTGGTGATCAGCTGTAGACAGCTATTCAGCATGTGCATTGCATCATGGGTACTGCTGTGACATACACCATGGAGGTATAGCCTACTGGTTAATACATTGCCATTCTTGGCAGTGTTCATTGGTTCAGTTCCTCATTGTTCCCTCCTCTCATGCCTGTCCTACTCAAATAGTGTGCATGCCTGTAGAGGTCATATTTTTGCAGATCTGCGCTTCCAGCCCATAATACCCTCGCCACAATTGCCAACATTCCCTCGGTCCGTCTATCTGCGTGTGCAGGCTGCCAGCCCATGTCCTGCACTGCTACTCTTTCCTGCATTGCACCTCATCGTGCTTGCCTCGCCTGTGCCTGATCTGCATGGCACCACCACTCCTCTGTCCACCCATCATTGTAACTATCCTGCCACCTCCGGCCTCCATTGGGGGACATGTATTCCCATCGTCTGTCACCAACTGTTTTTCCGGTACTTTACATTGCCAACACCCTGTGCTGTGGTAGAGCTGCCCCACCATGTTTGTCATCAGTACTGGCAGGCACATGAGATGCCCGCAGATATGGCAGGTCCAGCGGCTTCCACTTCTCCCTCCTTCACTCACCTGTTCATTGTCTTTCCTGAGTGCTCTATCTAGTGTTAGGGCTACATCTGTCTCTGTTCCGCACAGGTCATGCATGTCATCCTGAGGCACCTTGCAGTCCCTAGGGCACACTAACCTAGGACACCATAACCTTGTTAGGCCACCTTAACCTATGGTTCCATAGCCCAGGGTGCCTTCTGCGGTGACTTGTCCAAGGGTGCCTAATATGGCGCTTAGCCTAGGAGCCCTATAGGGCGCCTTCTGAGGCACCTTACAGGGCGCCTTGCAAGGCGCTTTACAGGGTGCCTTGTAACGCTCGTTATTCTAAGGCGCCTTGTAACGCGCGTTAGCTGTCACGATGCACCGCCCATGCGTTTATATGGGCATCTCTACCTTTTACCGCGGAACCTACCGCGAATGACATTACCGCAGTTTAGTAAACATACCCTTTAGAAGCCCAGACCAGCTGTATTCCACACTTTAAGAAAGGTGGAAGGAAGTCCAAAAAAACTGCCAGCATGGTTTAAAGGTGAGGTCAGAGAGGCTGTTGTAGCCAAAAAAAAAAGCATCTTTCACAAAATGGGAAAAGGAGCCAAATGACAAAAACTGGAAACAACATAAGCACTGGCAATTTAGATGCAAGGCACTGATAAGGAAGGCAAAGAGAGAATTTGAGAAGAAGCTTGCTATGAAAGCAAAAACGTATAATAAAGACTCTTTCAAGTACATTCATAGCAAAAAACCTGTGAGATAGTCATTTGGACCATTAGATGATAGAGGGGTAAAAGGGGCACTAAGAGGGGACAAGGCCATAGCGGAGAGACTGAATTAATTCTTTATTTTGGTCTTTACTGAAGAAGATGTAGGGAAGTTACCCATGACTGAAATGGTGTTTAAAGGTGATGTATTGGAAGAATTGAAAGAAATATATCGATAAACCGGGCAGATATATTACAACTGTTTGATAAACTAAAGAGTAGCAAATCACCTAGCCCAGATGGTATACACCTGAGGGTATTGAAAGAACTGAAATATGAGATTTCAGACTTGCTATTAGTAATCTGTGAACGATCATTAAAATCATCTGTAGTACCTGAAGACTGGAGAGTGGCCAATGTAACTCCAATTTTTAAAAAGGGTTCCAGGGGTGATCCGAGAAACTACAGGCCGGTGAGCCTGACATCAGTTCTGGGCAAAATGCTAGAAACCATTATTAAGAACAAAATTACTGCATATAGATAGTCATGGTTCAATGGGAGAAAGCCAACATGGCTTTAGCCAAGGAAGGTTTTGTTTTACTAATCTTATAATTTTTTGAAGGTGTGAATAAACAGGTAGACAAAGGTGAGCCGGTCGATATAGTGTATCTGGATTTTCAGAAAGCCTTTGACAATGTCCCTCATGAGAGACTCTTGGCAAAGTTAAAAAGTCATGGGATAGGAGGCAGTGTACTATTGTGGATCAGGAACTGGTTAAAAGATAGAAAGCAAGGGGTAAGGCTGAATGGCCAGTTTTTCCCAGTGGAGAAAGATGAATAGTGGAGTACCCCAGGGATCTGTGCTGGGTCTGCTGCTTTTTAACAAATTGCATCAAATTAGAGTAGTTCGCCCTTTCCTATCTCCCTTCTCTATAACTACTCTTCTTCAGTCCTTAGTGAACAGCAGATTGGATTACTGCAATGTCGCATTGGCAGGTCTCCCACGGTACCAGCTGAAGTGTTTACAGTTACTACAGAATACTGCCGCCCATGTCGTCACACATGCAGCTCGTTCAGACCACATCACCCCCCTTCTCATCCGTCTCCATTGGCTTCTTCTCCACTATATAATTCATTAGAAGTTACTGATTATGACTCACAAGGTCCTCCATACTTCTACCCCTTTATCTCTGGCTGACCTTATCCATTTTACATACCCCTCATCATCCGCTCCGGTCCCTTCACAGAAATCGTTTAAACTCTACCTTCCCCTTCCCATCTCACCTAGAACTCGACCGCCACTCTGCTTTCTTTTTCTCTTGGCTCTGTTCTCTGGGACTCCTTGCCTTCCACATTCCCCCTAGAATCATCCTATTAGAAGCTCAAAACCCACCTAAAGATTTGCCTGTTTCATCTGGCTTTCAACATTTCATACACCAGGCCATGCTAACCATAGCCACTCACCTCTCCTTCCTGCTACTCTTCTGTTTACTGCCTTAACTGTCTCTTCTCTGTCCTATAGATACATGGCGTTCCTGTCTACTTTCTGACTTTGCAACATTGTTTTATTGTAAACTGCCCTGATGTTACGGCCTGGGTGGTATATCAAATAAGTAAATAAAGATAAAGATTCATAAATGACCTGGAAATTGGAATAACGAGTGAGGTAGTCAAATTTGCAGATGAGACAAAATTATTCCAAGTTGTTAAAACCCAAGAGAATTGTGAAAAATTGCAAGAGTCCCTTGATAGATTGGAAGACTGGATGTTCTAATGGGAAATGAGATTTAATGTGGACAAGTGCAAAGTTGTGCACCTCGGAAAGAAAAACCCAAACTACACGATGCAAGGTTCCACATTAGCAACCACCACCCAGGAATAATATTTAGGCATCATCTTGGATAACATATTGAAACCCTCTGCCCAGTGTGCAGCAGCAGCCAAGAAGGCAAATAAAATGCTAGGAATCATAAGGAAAGGAATGGAGAATAAAACCAAGGATATTATAATGCCTCTGTATCGTTCCATGGTTCGACCGCTCCTTGAATATTGTGTACAATTCTGGTCGCCGAATCATAAAAAGGATATTGCGGAATTAGAAAAGGTTCAGAGAAGAGCCACCAAAATGGTAAAGGGGATGGAAGGATATCCCTTTGACGAGAGGCTTAAAAGGTTAGGACTTTTCAACCAGGAAAAGAAACGGCTGAGGGGAGATATAATAGAGGTCTATAAATTAATGAATGGAGTGGAACGGGTAAATATAGATCGATTATTTACACTATCAAAATGTAGTAAGACTAAGGGAGATGCAATAAAGCTACAGTGTAACCCATATAAGACTAATAAGAGAAAATATTTTTTTACTCAACGCATAATCAAACTCTGGAATTTGTTACTGGAGGATGTAGTAAAAGCTGTTGATGTAGCTGGGTTTAAAAAAGGTTTGAACATGTTCCTCGAGGAAAGGTCCATAAACCATTATTAAAGAGGACCCAAGTAATCCACTCCTTGCCCCAATTCAAGCATTATAGAACCATGTATGTCTTTTTGGGAAACTGCTAGTACTTGTGACCTGGATTGGCTACTGTTGGAAACAGGATACTGGGCTTGATAGACCTTCATCTGACCCAGTATGGCAGTTCTTATGTTCTTTATTAAGTTTTAACAATAATTACAAGCTTGTTAAGAAATAAGACTAAGTCCAAGAAATAATGAAAAGTACAAATCACTTTACCCTTCATTGCCTTGGAAGAAAAGGCCTGGCAATATACTTCCGATGATACATTGCCAAGGAAACCCAGAGGCAGCTGAGTCACCAGGAGTCAGCACCGATTTGATGGCATTACAAAACAAGACAAACAACAATAATAAGGAATATTGTATTTTTATTTTTTTTTATCGTCCCTCCAGTACAGTCCCGCACCTCTGGGTAGTGTACCTCTTCCAGCAGCTTGGAGGCTGAGCCTGTCAACTTTTTGATGACACTAGTGTACATATGCAGCTGACACCGCCCATCAGCCCCAGTATGCTCAGCCTCCAAGCAGCTGGAGGAGGTTGTGAGCCAGGGTGCTGGACTCGCAGGTAGAAGGAACAGAGAGACAACAGGGCTGAGGGGAGGATATTCCTTCTTCCTCCTCTCCCCCCAGGATTTCGGGGGGGGGAGGGCTCTGTGGGGGCCTTCCTCAGTCCGAGACATCTGGCTGCTCCCGAACCCGTTATCGGGTGAGGAGCCGCTGCAGGGGCTGCAGTTGCTTGACTGGAGTGAAAGCTGGCAGCCCTGAGTCACCCCCCCCCCCCCCCCCTCAGCGCCGAAGCCAGGAAGGAAGGCTGAGCGCGAGGGGTAGAAAAGCCATTTATTTACATTCTCTTATATACCGCGCTATTCTGCATCAGTGCGATTTACATTGAACAAACTGAAATTACATTGAACAGGGCATTATAACTTGGAGATAACTATTTTACAGGGAACATGGGCTATGGAGGGTTAAGTGGCTTGCCCAAGACCACAAGGAGCACCTGTGGGACTAGAAACACCAGTCCTTCCGGCCCAAGGTTGCTGTCCTCTAGTGGGATTCGAACCACTGACCTTCCGGCCTGAAGTACCTTGCCCCAACCACTAGGCCACTCCTCCATGTGGCAAAGAGGCTCCAAGGTAAGAGTGGCGGGGGGGGGGGGAGGACAGCAGAAACCTCTAGCAACCGCCAGAACATGAGGAGACAGAGAGCGTCCTGCAGCTGCATGTTTTGGAGCCGGCAGCAGTGTGGGAAACTCCCCCCACTGCATTTAGGTACAATTTTTTTTCTTATTCAGGCCCGCATGTGTTTAACCCCCTGCTGTGTTTTGGGTGCCTGGGAGAGGCAGCCACCAGAGAATAAAGCAGGACAGAGCAGCCTCTTCCTAGGGGGCCATTTGCAGTTTCTTTTTCATTTCAGTTTAAGTTAATTAGATTTTATTTTATTTATTTTATTTTGTTTTAGTTCAAGTACTCTGGTGCTCTGTGCCTGAGCCTGTGGAGGTGCACTGTGCTGGGGATCCTGTTACATACCCGGGTACAGATTGAGGGAGTTCTTAGGGAGTGCCCCCAGCCCTTCCTACTATGCCGGCCTGACCATAGTGCCTGGTATAGGATGGTATCAAGGGATGTGAACCCCACTTAATCCTTAAGCATTCCTTGTGTTATACAGCTCAAAACTTATTCAGTGCACAATGACTTGATGCAGACGTGTGGGAAAGGCCTAATCAGATAGGCCAGGAGTGGGCAACTCCGGTCCTGGAGAGCCGCAGACCAGTCAGGTTTTCATGATGTCCCTAATGAATATTCATGAGATCTATTTGCATCCACTGCCTTCCATTGTATGGAAATAGGGCCATGAATATTCATTAGGGACATCATAAAAACCTGGCTGGTCTGCTGCTCTCCAGGACTGGAGTTGCCCACCCCTGAGATAGGCTGTGTGCCTGGTCAGGTGATCTAAAAGGCAGTTGGTTGATACTTTGTTACTTTTTCCTAAGAAGGGTCTGATTAGAAAGTCAGAGACAGGAATAAAGATGTTTAAAAAAAAATACATATAGGTTTGTACTCAAAAATATTCACCGATATGGTCCCCAAAGCAATTTAATTTTTTTGTCGGAGCGTATCGAGGGAGGAATGAATTGTATATCAGCGAAACAGTCTCCTAAGTTTTCAAAGTTTTCATCCAGGTCCCCTTCGAAGAGGACTTCCGCTTGGTCAATTTTTAAGGTTACGCAGATTGTTTTTCATTGAATGAATTTAAATGACATGCCCTGGATCTAAAACACAGATTTCTTTGTAGAGGTTATCCCACACAAGTAGTTGATAGGGCTTACCGTTGTCCTTACCATGTCCAACGGGAATGGCTATTGGATCATGATCGTCCCACAGCTGCATCACAAATTTCTGAAGCGATTGTGGGGGTTATACCATTTACAGATCACAGCTCTGAGATTGTTCAGATTCTTCACAACCAGTGGTCTGTTACAATTACACTCGTGCTTTGATAAGCCCTTGATGATAGCCTATTCAAGGGACTCTTAACCAAAATGTCATTCAAATTAATCTACCCCGCCGATAGATAGACCGACCATTCCACCACGAGTCTCAAGGGGACATGAGCCTTGCAACAATTGTAATTATTGTTCGCAGACATTACTGGTACTAGTTTGGAAGCACCCGACTACAACTTATTCTCATACATGTAGGTGGTCTACGAACTGTCTGTCTTCCTTTGTGGTTTATATTTTACAATGCCCATGTAAGTTGCTATACAGTATATTGGAAGGAGAACCCGGCCTATTAAAATACGGCTTGGTGAGCATGCATCCCGTATACATCAGGGTGTTCAGTCAGCGCCCGTCGTGGAACACTGCTTGACTCACCACCATGATTTTGAAGATCTAGGCTGGACGATCGTTGATCAGGTACTTTATGACCCTCGTGGGGGTGATAGGATTTACAGGCTCCAGTGGCTTGAACAACGCTGGATATTCATTCTAAACACCATGTAACCCCATGGGTTAAATCGGGAGATTGACTGGGTTAGTCTCTTTTAAAACTGGAATTTACTTCATGACATTTGGATGACGACATGAGGGTTTTTCTTTTACGTATTTTGTCTCATTCTTCGAATCTGTCTGTACAGGCCAATGAAACCAGGGATTCCCCTGTGAGTGGGGTGTTCCTTCTCTTTCATGCAGGTTCTCCCTAGATTGACAGCAAGCTAGCCAATCACACAAGTTCTGAGTCCTTATAAAGATGACCGTATGTTAATCTGGCGTTTTTTGACAGTTGTTTATCAGTATGGATTAAATGGGCACTTGAGACAGGGAAATGGTCCCGAAACGTGCATGTCATGCTTTCTTATCTACAATTTTCAACTGCATCATATTTACAGATAAGTGGAATGTTTAATATACTAGCTTTTGGTGGTGAACCTTATATGAATAAAAGAAGTGTACCATCTGATGTGGATGATATACAATTCATTCCTCCCTCGGTACGCTCCGACAAAAAATTAAATTGCTTTGGGGACCATATCGGTGAATATTTTTGAGTACTTAATTATTTCACTGTAATAAGGTTTGTTTTTCGTAGCATATAGGTTTGTAGCAGCTACAGCTCCGTGGAAAATAGGAAGTACCTGCATACAAGAAATGTATGTAATTTTGAAAGAGTGCACAGGAAGCAAATGAAATCCTTCCATCTGTCTATGGTCGGTGAGTATCCTGACATGATCATCTCTTGTCTCTTAGCCCAGATTATGTACCTATTAAATCTGTAATGTTGCTTGTAAGGGAAGCTGCACTCTCATAACCATTAGTAGTATTAGAATAAAAATGTAAAGTTTACTCGGAGAATGTGTCAGTTTGATTGGATCAGGGCAAGGTCCATTTCATATTTTTAAGATAACACTGCAGTGCAATCTAAAAATCCTCAAGATGTGCAGTCCCCGATGTGGTGTGGTCTCGGAGGCAGGTGTCCTGCCTGAACCTGCACACAAGAGGTAGTCATGGGAGCAGGATCTGCAAGATGAGATGAGGCAGGACAGTCCCTCCTGGTTGCAAGAGACCCTGGGGGCGGGGGGTGCCATGTTACCTTCAACAGAAACGGCCCCCCGTCCCTGCACGATGCCCGGACCATCCATCCTTTAAGCCCAGGGAGCGAAGGGCTCCCGGGGATGTTCTCATCGGAGTTTGTCTTACTTTTGCATAAGGCGTTTTGCCTGCCAAGTGGCTCCTCGGGCTTCAGAACACAGGGCTAAGAGGATGTCAGATGCAAAAGAGCATGAGTCGGGAGCAGTGGCATCTAAGCGGGCTAGAGGCTTAGAGGAGTGGCAGCAATCGCCGTTGTCAGGGGGGCTGGATGGGGAAGACCTTGACATGGAGCTAGATCTGCAGGAGGAGTTGGAAGAAGGAGAGAGCCCAGAACAGGAGGATCAGGCCCGACTTGTTCGAGTTTTCCGCCGGGAAAAGCTACCAGCGCTCATCTTTATGCTTATGTTTATGCAATTTTTCGATATACCGCCTAGGCCGAAGGCCATCAGGGCGGTTTACAATCACTACAAGTGGGTACCGATAACAATTCCTCGTCCCAAAAGGGCTCACATTCTATGTGTACCTTGGCGACCCTCAAGGCTCTGAATATGCCTGCTAACCTCCGGTACGGAAATCGCAGAAAGTCTTACATGGAGTAGTAGGACAGATGATCTAAGATGTGTGGGATCTGCCAGAAGTTGGCCTTAAAGGGGTGCAATGCATGACGCGCCTATACCCGCTGCTGGAGCAAGAATGAGCTCCTTTGATTGCCCAAAGTGGGCGCAGCGGTGTTGGCAGCAGCAGAAGAGATCTTGACTTGTCTCCTGCAGCTGAGAGCTGTGGAACTGGTTCCGCGAGACCAGTACGTCTGCGGTTGATGCTTCATGTATTTCGTTTTGTCCAAAAGGAAGGTTCCTTTTGCCCAATTCTCATCTTTGAGGGCATGAACTATGGTCTCCAGATACCGCATTTTCACAGTAGTAATGGCGGTAGGAAACTGAGATTTTTGGTGACTCTTGATCTTACAGAGGCATATCTGCATGTTCCCTTCCATCCAGAACATCAGCAGTTCTCCGCTTTGCGGTGCCAAGCGGTCGTTTACCCCCCCCCCTCCCCCGCTGTACCTTCACCAAGGTCATGGTGGTGATGGTGGCAGCTCTCCACAAGGAAGGGGTTCTCGTCCACCCGTACCTAGACAATTGGCTGATCCAGGCGAAGTCCAGGGGCGATAGAGAAAAGAGCAACAGTGCGGGTGGGAGAGTTCCTTCAAAGTCTCGGTTGGGGTCAACCTGGCCAAGAGCCAGTTATGGCCGGCCCAGGAGCTAGAGTATTTGAGAGCGTGCTTTGATATCTGCATGCAATATCAAAGGAACCCTCAGGTTAGGACAAATCAATAATATACCTTAAAAATACCCAACCTCAATCAGTGACCATCAATCTAATTATTTTTTGTCGGAGCTAGCCGTAGGAAGGTCGGAAGGAAAACCGACCCACACCAAGCGGGCAGCTACTTTTATTTTAAAGGTTCTTCACCAAAATTAAAGTTCAAATAACCATTGAATTATAGTCAAAAGACTTATCTCAGTCCAGAAATGCCAATTGGATTCATCATAACTGGCATTTCTGGACTGAGATAAGTCTTTTGACTATAATTCAATGGTTATTTGAACTTTAATTTTGGTGAAGAACCTTTAAAATAAAAGTAGCTGCCCGCTTGGTGTGGGTCGGTTTCCCTTCCGACCTTCCTATGGCTAGCTCCGACAAAAAATAATTAGATTGATGGTCACTGATTGAGGTTGGGTATTTTTAAGGTATATTATTGATATCTGCATGGGCAGGAATTTCTTGCTGGTTTGCTGGGCGTAGCAGCTACGACAGTTGATACGGCGAGTCCTGAAGAGGGCAAGACCATCAGCGTGGCATTATCTGCAGGTTTTGGGGACCATGGCGGCCACTCTCAAGCTAGTCCCATGGGCAAGGGCACATATGCAATTGCTGTAGAGGGCTCTGCTCCGTTGATAGTCCCATCAGGGTCAACCCCTGTCCCAAGTACTCCCCTTCCCACGGAGCAGCAGGAGAGCCCTCAGTTGGTGGCTGCATGTGGAAGGAGTCCTTGATGTGGGTTCCTCGAATGACCAGCCTGTCAGGTTGGAAAGCCCATTGCGAAGGACACTTTGTTCAGAGACAAGAGTCTGCAGGGGGCCCTGTGGTCGATCAACAGGCTCTAGATGCGATCGGTGACCTTGGCGCTAGAAAGTTTCGAGCCATGGTTGCAGGGGAAGGTGGTCCAAGTCCTCTCAGACAATGTGACCATGGTGGCTTACATCAGCCGGCAAGGAGGCATGGGCAGTGCAGCCCTGGAGGAGTAGGAGGCTGAAGGTCTGTTTGGATGGGCAGCGATTCGTCTCCAGGCATTATCAGCGACGCACGTAGCAGGAGTTGACAGCGTGATGGCAGACTACCTCAGCCGAGTGTGCATGGATCCCGGAGAGTGGCAGCTCAATCAGGAGGAGTTCGAGCAGGTGGTCTGCCGATGGGGCACACTGGTCATGGACCTAATAGCAATGTTCGAGTCGGCCAAGGCCTGCCGGTTTTTCAGTAGAAGAAGAGAAGTCCAAGGGCATGGATGCTCTAATTCAGCTGTGGCTCGAAGAGGGTCTTCTCTGTTTTTCCCTATGGACGCTCATAGGCCGGTTAGTGCAATGGCTAGAGGCATACCAGGGATTTGTGATTCTGGTGGCACCAGACTGGCCGAGGTGCCTGTGGTATGCTGACCTGATTCGGATACTGGCAGATTGACTGTGGTGGCTTCCGGTTCTGAAGGACCTCTTAATGCAGGAGCCGCTTCACATGCCCCAGGTGGATCAATTCTCACTTACGGCATGGCTCATGAAAGGGCGAGGTTGAAGAAGAAAGGATAATCGGGCTCGGGGCTAGTGACCTTGCTACAGGCCCAGAGGTGGTCTACGAACCTGTCGTGCATCTGCGTAGGACACATCTTTGAATCATGGTGCGGAGAGAGGCAGCCACGCCCTTCCACTGCCTCCGTCCCGGACATCTTGGCATGCTTGCAATCTGGTTTTGATAAGGGTCTAGCTGCCAGTTCCTTGAGGATTTAACTGGCGGCGATGTTCCGGTTATCACTGGAAAGTCCACAGGGTGCCGTTGGGTACACACCCAGACGTGCTGAGCTTTCTAGGGGTGGTGACCCACTTCCATCTGCCAAAGAGGACAGTGGTACTGCCTTGGCATCTCAATCTGGTGCTGTCTGGGGAACCCGTTGAGCCATTGAGTTGAGCTTTCCTGCAGGATTTGGCTCTGAAAATGGTATTCCTGGTGACGAATTGCTCGGCACGCAGGATTTCGGAGCTTCGGACCCTATCATGCCAGGAGCTATTCCTTTCCTTCTCCAAGGAGAAAGTGGTCCGGCTCCCAGTACCTTCATTTTTGAGAAGGTGGTGTCAGCATTTCATGTAGATCAGGCCATTTCCTTACTGGCTCTGGCGAGCTTGGATGTGGTTGAGAGCGGGTATGGGCTGTGCCACTCCACAGCTGTGCCACCTGGATGGTAAGCGTCCTGCGAAAGTATGTGAAGGGGCATTGTCCTTTCGGAGATTGGACTGTCTGGTTCTGTTTGGCAGGTCGCGCAAAAGTGAGGTGGTAGCTAAGCATCCATTTCCAGATGGATCAGTGAGGCAATCACGTCGGCATACATCTTGAAGGGTAGAACAGTGCTGGTGGGGTTGCAGACGCATTCCATGAGGGCTCAGGCAGCCTCATGGGCAGAGTATACTTTAGTTCCGCCGGTGGAGATCTGTAAGGTGGCATACTTCTCTGAACATTTTCGCCTGGATGTCCAGGTGGCGGGGGATGCTCGTTTTGGATTGGCAGTGCATCAGGCTGGTTGTGCGGGTCCCTCCCGTTATTTTAACTGCTCTGATACATCCCAGAGGACTGGACTGGAGGGACGATAAGGAAAGAGAGATTAGATTTACCTGCTAATTGTTGTTCCTTGAGGAACTCCAGTCCAGTCCCGGAACCCTCCCTGAGTGCTTCTTGTGGTGATCTGTACACACCCCGGTACTGAAGCTGGTTCCCTTGGTGGAGGAAGTGGCCAGGAGGAGCCGGGGAGGGGTGTGTAATCAGTGTTTGCCCCCCCCCCCCTCTCAGACCAGAAGAGCTGTCGGTTGCTAGCTTCCTGCTGGTTGGAGTTGCTCAGACACTCAACAGGTAGGCCTCTTCATCATGGAGTGGGGGACGGGGTATCCTTCCCAGGGAATGGAGGGGGTACTAGTTTATTTAGACATAGACGTGTTTGTTTGCATGTTTAACTACTTATTTGTTGCTCCTCTGAGTCTGCTTTGTCAATAGGTACTGGGACTGGTGGGCAGTGCCAGCTGCATATGTACACTAGTGTCATCAAAAAGATGACAGGCTCAGTCTCCAAGCTGCTGGAAGAGGTACACTACCCAGAGGTGCGGGACTGGACTGGAGTTCCTCAAGGAACAACAATTAGCAGGTAAGTCTAATTTCTCTTAAGTGAATATACAGAACTGAGTCTAACAAGCCCACAATACAAAGGGCACATGCTTAATCTTGGAAAATGCAGACATGCACCAAGTAGGTACCAAAAGAAAAAAAGACATTCTTATCTTTTTATGCTCCATAGATTCAGAATTAACTTTCATCTCTCATGTAGCCACTGTAATTTAAATCCTCCATTCTTCATAAGCTCCATTCATTAAACAATATCTTATTTATTCATTTTTTAGAATACTTACTGTACTACTGATAGCAGAAAAGCCTATATCTCAGTGGCTTACAAACCCAGGAACAAAATAACAGCAGTTACTCACAACACCACATACTTAAACATGACAAAGAAATGCAAGAAAGGAAATGCATAAAATAACAAAATAAATGCTAAACAAATACATACAGCATAAAACTGTGTGACACATGGGGAGGGGAAAAAAATCAACCAGTGTCCAGTTTCCTATCACAAAAAAAACCTTCAAAGGGCCTGACAAACAAATGAGTCTTCATGTGCTTCCTAAATTTTTTATATGAAGACTCTGAGCAAATAACCTGAGGAAGGGAATTCCACCAAACGGGAGCCTTGCAGCAAAACGCAGCACACTTGGATCTCTCCAAGTGCAACTGCTGAACAGTACGAACAACCAAAAAATGAGCCTGCGATGAATGCAACTGTCAAGGTGGCCTATAGAAAACAAGAAAAGGAGAAAGATAAAATAGCCGACTAGAACAGAGCACCCGATCTTCTTTTCTCTGCTCCCCACACCCTCTTTGTGACTTTAATAATATTTCATCTTGATTACTGCAGCAGCTTCCTAAATGGCATCAATGCAACAAATCTGTCCAACACATTCAAAATATGGCTGTCAAGCTTCTTCACAATACCTCCAAGTTTGCCCTGTAATCCCATTATTGATTCAAAGCCATTTTCTTCCCAGTGCTTACCATAGAAATTTAAAATGCTTACACCAGTGTACAAGGCCTTCTATATAGGCACTCCCCCATATTTGACTAACTTTCTACTCCTCTACTCGCCCAACCGAAGTCTTCGATCCCTCACTGCATACCTTCTAATAGTTTCTTTCAAATGTACAGCCAGATGTGAATCCACATGCACTACAGGCTTTTACTTTCTAGTTCCCCACCTCTGGAATTCTCTGCCATTGTACCTTAGAAAAGAATTATTCAATACATTTAAGAAAACCCTTTAAAGTCCATTATTTTCAAGTAGCTTACAATTAACCAAATATATGACCTGTGAATAGGACAGACTGCTTCCCCTCTCCCTTTCCTTTCCCTTCATCAAGTATTGTGACTTTCCTGTCCTGTTTCCTTTTCCTCTTCCTTTTCTCCTTTCTTTATCCAGTTTTTGTTTGTATAGTTTTTATTGTACATTGTCCAGATATGATATGATATGATATAAGGTGTTTTATCAAAACCTGTAATAAACTATAAAATATATTGACTCCTTTTAAGAAACTACCCTGCTCTAAGTCTGCATTATAACAAGCCACTAAATGGGCACAGAGCTTCATCTGCATTGTTTATAAAAGTCTGCCCTAAATCCATCAGGCCCAGGAGCTTTATGGCAGAGCACCTTGATAACAGATTGAAACTCCTTAGCCTGTAAAGAAGCATTTAAGTGCTGTGGCACAACAAGGGACAGTCTAGGTAAATCGATCTCTGCCAGATAGTCCTTTATGGGTTGTTCACACCCCTGTAGATCATCTGTATATAAATCTTGACAACCAGATGTACTGAGAGGTGGTGGAAATTGATGCGAATTTTGGTCCTGACCTATTCTTGTTAAATTAGTTGGTAACTTGCCTGGCTTATTTCAAAAACTGTACAGCTTAAATTTATGAAATGCTAACATATGACTAGCATGCTTGTGAATTAACTTGTTAAGCGAATTCTGAGTCACTAGAGAATATGTTTACAAAACTGGGCTAACGTTTAATTCAGGCTATCTGCAATTAGGTCCTATGTTATTCAGTGGGACCTAGTTGTAGATAGCCCGGGTTAATCGTTAGCCTGGCTTAGTAAACATATCGCTAGACGTTTGGCCTTATTTGTCCAATGTGACCAGAGCCAATAACATTTATCTTGATATAATTGCTGCTCTAATTGCAATATAGCTGCGGTATTTTATTTCAGTTTGCATACTTATGCAATAATATTGCCCAGAAAGACAGCATTCACTCCTTCCCAGAATAACAGAGTATTATCTATATGCCCAGAAATGATAAAAAATGTTTATCCATAGATATGTAGGCTGGAAAACACTACCCCATCTCTTTCAAGCCTTCATAATCCTCCAAGTCTACCCAGATCAATTTCTATAGGTCTAATCCTTGCCTCAGTAACCCAGGAAAAAAGGCCACGTGTTAAAAAAAATGTCTGGAATAGATTTCAGTGTCCCATGTGCCCTTGACAGATGAGCTTAGTCATATTCCATGGAGTATAATACGTGCCATGCATTCATCAAATTAAATGGCAGAGAGAAAATGATAAAAAAAAAATGTTAACTTCTTGCAACACACCAACTTCTGTCTCCTTTGTACTATCCATAGCAGAATGAAAGACCATGTTCAAATTTCCTGCTACAAATGGTGGCAGATCCAAAAGCTGCATACAGATATTCTCCAGGAACAAGCTGGAAGTCAGTCCTCACTTATGGGTGACGTCGGCACCGATGGAGCTCACGCGGAGCAGTTCCCCAGCTTTCAAAGAAAGCTTTTGGGATTGCTACCACACATGTGTGGTCCTCTTCCCACCCAAGGGTGCCATCTTGCTCAGTCTTCCTTTTTCCTCAGAGCCCTTCGGACGCACGTCCTCGTCCCTTGGAAAAAGTTTTCATTTTCCTCGCCTTAACAGGCTATTTCTCTCTTTTCCAGTTGCACCAGTCCTCTACCCATCCTCCCCTTGCTCTCTTTTGCAGCTTGCGGGGATACCCTTTCTAAATTTTTTTTTTTTTTTTTTTCTTTCTGGGCTTCGTGCCCTTTTTTCTCTCCAACCGCTGGCCGCGTGGGTCTTCGACCTCGCAGGGCCCATTTTTGTCCCCCATGGCCACCGGGTTTAAAAAATGCGATAGATACTCTAGGAACATGTCGCTTACGGACACTCGTGACTGCTGTCTGAGGTGTCTGGGAGCCGACCATGACCCAGAGTTTTGTTCGCTCTGCAAGAAAATGTCCTCTAAGGCCCTGCTCAACCGTAAGTAGAAGTCCGAAGACATTTCCGGTGGGTTCTCCCCCTGCAGCTCCACATTCCAGACGGCATTCGGATCAGGGGTCCCCCGAGGTGGAATGGCACAAAAAGAAGAAGGCCTCGAAGTCGCTGTCTGGGGCCCCCGACAAGCGCAAGTCTCCCATGCCCGGTTGCTTAGCACCATTCGGCGTTCCCGAGAGTCGGACAAGGAGCGGCCCCACAAAGTACCTCGCAGAGAAATGGAGGCCTCTGGTGAAGGCGCCCAGTCTCCTGAGGGCCGTCACGGTGAAGACCCCTTCCCCTCCTCAACGCCCGATCCGGTGATCCCGGTATCGGTGTCCCAGGGCCCCATGCCTGCATGGGAGTCCTGTATGCTGGTGCTAGAACGCAGCGTTTCTGTGTTCATTGCTTCCCAGCAGGCGCTCACGGCTAGCTTCGCTGACTTGTGCCCAGAGACCGCGGCTCCCTCGTGTGAAACACTCTCAAATCCATCCAGGAAACCCCTGGGAGCCGCGGGCCTCGTGAGGGTCCTCAACGTCCGTCTCACTCGCCTTCCTGTTCTTTGGGGGCGAGATTGTCCAGGGCTTCCGGCTCCAGGCCATCAGCCATCGGATAGGGCGACTCGCCTGGCTCAGTTCCCTCGACCGACTTCTCGGACTGGGAATCCGATGGGGACACATCCCCGGAGACACGCACTCACCTGGATCTTCCTTTGGACCCCTCACCGTCTGACCTCCAACGGCGTTCGCTGCCCAAGGACACCTCCTTTTTGGTGTTTATTCAGGACATGGCTCGGGCCCTCAACCTGGTTACCCAGACCGAGGAAGACCCCCGTGCTGAAGAACATGATATCCTTCAGTACAAGACCCCACCCAGGGAATCCCTCACCGTGCCAGTGCCGCCTATCCTTTCTCAGCTATTGCTCCGCATGTGGGAGGCCTCAGCCTCGGTCCCCATTGTGAGCAAGCACTTTGACACAATGTACAAGGTGCAGCGAGGACCAGGCTTCCAGAAGACCCAACTTACACACACCTCGATTGGTGGTGGAATCAGCCAGTGGCATGGCCCCTCGCCCTCTGATGGTGCAACATCCAGTGGGGGGACACCTGTCCCGCTTCACTCTGCCATGGGCACATCACCTCGGACACCTGGGTCCTCCAGGTTAGCCTGGAGGGCTACTGCCTTCACTTCGACAGGCTCCCACCCCCTTTCTCCCCAGTGCAGCCTCCTCGACTCCCTGCACACCGGCTCTTGCTGCAGTGGGAATTACACTCCCTCCTTGCCCAACGGGCAGTCTCGAAGGTCCCTCCGCACCTTCGAGGTTGGGGCTTTTATTCCCTTTACTTCCTCGTCCTGAAAAAGACGGGGGGTCTGCGGCCCATCCTCGATCTCCGCAAACTGAAGAAGTTTCTGGTGCGGGAGAAATTCAAGATGTTATCCCTTGATGTGCTGCTGCCCTTCCTCTGGCAGGGTGACGGACGATGCTCCTTGGATCTAAAGGACGCTTACACCCATATCTTGATCCATCCCCAACACAGGCAGTACCTGCGTTTCAGGGTGCAGGGAGAGCACTTCCAGTACAGGGTGCTCCCCTTCCGCCTTGCATCCGCCCCACAGGTCTTCACGAAGTGCCCCGTTGTGGCCTCTGCTCACCTGCGGCGCCGGGGCGTGTCAGTGTTTTCCTACCTCGATGACTGACTGGCTCATTACGGGCTCCTCCATCGAGGATGCCTGGCAAGCAATGTCGCGCACTGTCCTCCTTTTGGAGAGTTTGGGGTTCTTGGTCAACTACCCAAAATCTCACCTCGAGCCAGCATAGGCTCTCGAATTCATATGGGGCGCGCCTTGATACTCGGCAGACCATGGTCTTCCTGTCGGTGGATCACTCCACCCGCCTCTGGGCTCTGGCGGTGTGTGTCCAGAGCACCTACCAGGTTACCGCTTGGTCCATGCTACGTCTCATGGGCCATATGGCCTCAACAGTGCATGTGGTTCCTCACTCACGCCTGCACATGTGGACGACCCAGTGGTGCTGCAGTTCCCAATGCAGCCAATCCCTTGGGCACCTCAGGGACCCCGTCAGGGTTCTTTCCGACCTTCGTTTGTCCCTGAACTGGTGGTGAAACCCCCGCAACCTCCTGCAGGGATCGCCCTTCCAGGCACCACAGCACGATGTGGTACTTACCATGGATGCTTCCTTGTTAGGGTGGGGAGCCCATTGCGGGTCTCTCTGCACGCAGGGGCAGTGGTTGCCGGTGGAGACTCAACAGCAGATAAATCTGCTCGAGCTCCGGGCCATTCGGTGGCCCCTGAAGGCCTTCAAGAATGTCCTCAGCGGGAAGTCAGTTCTGGTGCAGACCGACAACCGGGTAGCGATGTTGTATATCAACAAAGAGGGGGGCACGGGGTCGCGCTCCCTCTGCAGGGAAGCAGTCCCCATCTGCTCTTTTGCCGCCCAGAGGAGGATGTCTCTCAAGGCGACATATCTCCCGGGTTAGGAGAATGGCCTGACGGACAGGCTCAACAGGATCCTTCGCCCCCACGAGTGGCGCCTCGATCCCAGAGTGGCAAGCTCATTTCTATGCTGGGGCACTCCAGCAATGGACCTCTTCGCTAGCCCTCAGAATGCCCAGCTCTCTTACTTCTGCGGCCCAATGCCGCACCCGAGCAGGGAGGGCCCCGATGCATTTCTCCGGATTGGTCTTCCAGTCTTCTCTATGCATTCCCTCCTTTCCCCTTCATTGCGAGGACTCTGTTCAAGGCTCAGCGGGATGGGGCATCGCTGATCCTCGTGGCCCCAGCAGCCTTGGTTTCTGCTCCGGCTGTCGTCAGACTCTCCAGTCCCCTGGGCACTGACAGGGACCTGCTGATGCAGGAGGAGGGTCGGGTACTACACCTGAAGCTACCCTCCCCTGTCCCTCACAGCCTGGCGGCTGAATGGGTCTCTCTAGCCTTGCTGGCCCTCCCAGAGGAGGTCGAGGAAATCCTTCTTGCCTCGAGGAAGGATTCCACTAGGCGAGCTTATGCCTTTAAGTGGAAACTCTTCTCCGTCTGTTGCTCAGAGCACCAGATCGACCCCTTCTCGTGCCCAGTTCGGTGGGTTCTCCAGTACCTTCTCCACCTCTCGAGGGATGGACTGAAGTCGAACTCCGAGTTTATCTGTGTGCCATATCGGTTAATCACCTCCCTATCGAGGGAAAGCCTCTTTCAGGACAACCACTAGTCTCCTGCTTCATGTGGGGCCTTCTGTTGTCCAAGCAACCCATCCGTCCCCCTCCGGCGGAATGGGACTTGAACGTGGTGCTCACTCCTCCGCCTTTCGAGCCTAAGGCGATGTGTTTGCTCAGGCATTTATCCTGGAAGGTGGTCTTCCTGGTGGCACTGACCACGGCTCGCCGAGTCAGTGAGCTTCAGGCGCTCATGGCTGCTGCCCCTTACACCAGGTTATATCGGAACAGGGTGGTCCTCCAGACCCATCCTAAATTCTTACCTAAGGTTGTATAGGCTTTTCATCTTAATCAGGAGATAATGCACCCGACCTTCTTCCCGAGGCCTCACGCTGATTGGGCATCGGCGACTCTCCACACCCTTGACTGCAAGCGCCTTCTACTTACAGCGTACCCAGACTCATCGCAAGTCTGACCGGCTCTTCGTGACCTACGATCCCAATAGGCAGGGACAAGAAGTCACCAAGCGCAGTCTCTCTGTTTGGGTGGCGGACTGCATCACGTTCGCCCATGCGAAGATGGGCATCCCCCTGGATCGTCGGGTCACCGCACATGTGGTCCGAGCCAAAGTGGCCTTGCTGGCCTCGCTGATCTTCTACGAATACCTTTGCCACCCACTACTGCCTGGAGAGGGAGTCCTGGCGTGAGAGCGCCTTTGGCCAGGCTGTACTCCGTAACCTGTTCGGGGTATAAGCAACTCCTGCCCTCCCTCCCTTCTTCACGGCTACCGAGGGCTTCACCCCGAGGACTCGGGCTCCTTCGGCTTCTGCTTATGGCCTTGCGGAGGCTTTTTTGGTTACAGGTTCGGTAGCTAGGGAGTCCCATAAGTGAGGACTGACTTCCTGCTTGTTCCCAGAGAAAGCGTAGTTACTCACCTCTAACAGGTGTTCTCCAGGGACAGCAGGAATCAGTCCTCACTATCCTCCCGCCTCCCCTGATGAGTTGCTGAATTTTTGTCCTTCCCTTGCCATCTGCTTGGTAGGGCTTGAGCTAAGGGACCTGACTGAGCAAGATGGCACCCTTGGGCGGGAAGAGGACCACGCTTGTGCGGTAGCGATCCCAAAAGCTTTCTTTGAAAGCTAGGGAATTGCTCTGCGTGGGCTCCATCGGTGCCGACTTCACCTATAAGTGAGGACTGATTCCTGCTGTCCCTGGAAAACATCTGTTGCAGGTGAGTAACTATGATTTTTGAATACCCTGTAAGAAAAGGTTATGATACATTGCGAACATAAACAGTCATTACAACCAGTTCTTGACACTGAACTCATTCAAGCTACAAAGTGGTGCCCCCCAGGATCTTGAATTAATTGGAGATCCTGGAAAAGTGGCTTACTCAGGATAGCCATGCCAGCCTATCTAGTCCCTAATGAACCATGCAAAACATTCTCAACTCAATCCCTCTTTAATTAGCAATGTTCCTGATCAATTAGACGTGCTTCTAGCAAACCTACAATCTGAACTTTGACTTTGCAAGGCCAGAAGGATTTTATAATGTTTTACTGGAGAAGTAATGCCAGAAACATGACAAAATATAAAGTACATTATGTTTTTATGCTGCAACAATCATTAAAACAAGATCTGTGTAACAAACAGAACTCTGAATATAGCAAGAGTACTCCACCGTCCACTCTAGCTGATCCACTCTAAATTTTTAGCAGTGCAAGTCTGAATGTCCTCCCTTCTACTTAGTCAAAGAAACCCACCTTTCCAATCCCAAAACTCACCTACTCTGCCCCCCTGGAGAAAAGCACTGGTGCGACTTCCTCCACTCAGCACATTAACTCTTGGAATTCTATTTTTCTGAACTTTCCATTTTCTTTAAAAAATCTATTTCCCTATGGCTGGAGCCATTAGTTGAAAGTAGTTTTGAGAGGTGCATGACTTACCACCATATTATGGCTCCACCAGAGTGGAGGAGTAGCCTAGTGGTTAGAGCAACTGCCTAGTACCCAGCAGATCAAGGGTTCAATTCCCACTGGCACTCCTTGTGAGCTTGGGCAAGTCACCTGACCCTCCATTGCCTCAGAAAAATCCAAGTTATCAATGCCCCTGTTTAATGTACCAAGTTGAAGTTATAATGTAAACCGCTTTGATTGAAATGATAAAGTGGTATAAAAAACCTGTTAAATATTACACCCACTTTTTTTTCCTCATCTGTTGCAGTTGATGAAACAACTTTTAAAGGACTCTGAAGCAATACAAAAAGTCTGTAAAACTTGTTTGCCAGAGGTTAAATGGGGTGAGGGTGCAGGTATACCAAAGCGTGAATCTCTTTCAAACTGCCTTCAGCTCTGTACATAAAATATTCTGGAGACTAATAGGCCACAGTACAGTTGTTTGAAAAAATGTTGGAACCCCTAGCCAAAATGTACGTTTCATTGAATTCCTAAGTGAACAGGGACTGACACGCTCTCTACATGGTACAAAGTTAAACATCTTTTTGCAAATATTAATTATGATCCCTTTTTTTTGTTAATTGTAACAGTTGTAAAATAATTTACAAAAGTAAATATGGCAGGTGCAGCAGTTTGGGCATTCTTCCAGTTGAATCATTACCACATTTGTCCAGTGTTGCTAACTGTAGCGGCAGAGCGCAAACAATCCAATAATACCAGGAGTCTGTTCAGAAGGTCCAAATCATTTATTTGTGCACAAGACTCAAGCAGAATCACATTCAAAATGGCTGAGCAATGGTTTCTAGCAAAACAACAACTTTTATACCTTTCTTCTCCATTCTGTACATAGGCAAACTTTTCATTGGTCCCAGTAACCCCTTCTATCCCATCTATTGGTCCCGGTACCATTACGTAGTCATCCAATGAGGACCTTGGTCTGGGCTCAGCACCTGGTTGCCCCCCTTACAGTCCCCATTACAATGGACAGTTCTTAGACTCTTGATACAATTCTCCTCCAAGGTCACTTAGCTGACTAGAACATGTGGGAAAGCAGGGCACTGTAACCCTTCTCTCAGCAGAATTAATTAGTTCACAGAAGCTTCACACATCTTATCAGTACCAATTAAAGATGTTTTTCTATCTTTTCTAAGTTTCGATTCTGCTTAGCTATGCTTGGTTATGCTTAGTTAAGTTTTGATTCTATGAAGGCAGCATTCAGGGGGGTTTTCATTCCTCTGGGCCTAACCACAGGCTTCATTTACAGGTCAAGCTGCTTAGACCTGTCTGTTTAGTTCAAGCAGCATGGATCATAGGCCTTTGCCTACCACATTCCCCCCTTTGATTATTCTCACCCGCAAGTGAGAGAGGGTGAGAATCAAATCACATAATACTAGGTAAAGGTATCACTCTGTGGTATAGGGTAGTAGTTTCACAATGCGATTCTTGTATGGTCTACCTAAGTGCACGACTAACCCCTTACAACTTGCAATGAATTCAGCTGCAAGAATCCTTCATGGAGCCTCAAGAAGTTCTCATATTACCCCAATACTAAAACAATTGCACTGGCTACCCATACAAGCCAGGATCTCATTCAAGATCCTAATTATGACCCATAAAGCCATCAATAAATACCCTGCTACTGCCATTACTGATCTAATTTCAATCACACCTCCTAATCGAGCAAGGAGATCGAATGCCGCAAATACTCTCATATTACCTAAGGCAAGCACGAAGTGTTCTCAATTCACTAGATCCAGAGCCTTCTCCTTCTTTGCTCCATCCTGCTGGAACGCACTACCAGCAACTATCAGAACCATCAGTGAACTCTCCCAATTTAGGAAGGCACTGAAACGGCACCTCTTTCTTCATCACTACGATGATGCAGTCTTCTCCCCACACTCACCCACTCTCACATCTCAAGGCAGCACCTCAAACTCATGCACGTCACATTCCCAGACTGATCACTCGCAATCACACCTTCCCCTCCAACCACCATGAGAAACTTATGCAGTGCCGCATAACTCATTATATTGTTGCATAAAGTAGACTGTATTTATTCATCGTGTCTCCTTGTTAAGGGACTGGTTATTTATACCCTATTTTACCTGTTATACCTGCTTAATGCATACCCAAGTTTAATTTTCCTGTTTAATGTATACCCAAGTTATTATACCTGTTTCACTGTAAGCACAAATCACGAAATTGAGATGTGCAACTCTTATGTTCATTGTAAACCGCACTGATGTCGAATAGCGCGGTATAAAAGAGACTGCAAATAAATAAAATAAATAGCTAATATCTTTGTAGCTGCCTTGCGCTCTACAGTGTTATTAATAACGGAAGTTATCATTCGCAAGCAAAGTGGCAAGAAACAAGGGAGCAACAAGCAGATAGTCAGAGTCCATAGTTTGGCAAGAGTGGGAAAAAGAACTAAAGGAGTAGAAGGTTCAGGAACATTTATGCCAGACCACCAAGATGTCGTCTTTGTTGTGCTGTTGTAAAACTTCTGATTTAGACAGTCCAGC
The DNA here is from genome assembly GCA_033557465.1 of Ichthyophis bannanicus. Lineage (NCBI taxonomy): Eukaryota > Metazoa > Chordata > Amphibia > Gymnophiona > Ichthyophiidae > Ichthyophis > Ichthyophis bannanicus. The sequence goes on along the minus strand of CM066038.1, from coordinate 232,873,759 downwards.
TGTCCAATCTTCATAGCAAATTGTGGTCCGGTGCGAACAAAACACAAACTGTCAACAATGGGGTGGGCCAATACCCACTCACTAGTAGTATTATGTAAATCAGTCTGATTGTAGGGGATGGAATAATTCAGTTCTTGAGCCTCCCAGGGCCACCGATCTCCCATCTTGGTTCCTCCACAGCTAACCACAGGTTCCTAGTGTTTGGTGAGCTGGAGAGCAGACAGGAGGACCCCAAAGGCCGCTGAGGGGAGTAGTAAGTTTGACCCAGGCCCCCCTTTCCCTCTTGTTGTCCTTTATCTGCTTGCTGAGTTTGCCTTATTTTTTTTCTGACTTCTTTTTTTTTTTTTCCCCCCATTGAATTGAATGTGCTGTATTTGGCGCTCTGTTTGCAATAAAGCAACTCTAAATTAAAAAAAAAAATTAAAACCTTTGTTTTGTTTCTCTGGCAGCTAGGCCTCTTAAGCCAGCCTGACAGGTGCTGGGCGTCCCTTTTCAGGTTTCTTTTTTTCGCTACAATTTTACAGTCTTTTTCAGCAGGTCTTTTGTGTGTAGGGTTGTGGGGTTTTTTTTGTTCCCCCCCCCCCCCCCCCCCCGGCCATTTCAGTGCTTAACCATGGCCTGATGCAGCCTTTAGCATTGCATTATTTTTCCCATAGCTGCTGTCCTTTGCTCCAGGTGCAGTGGGATTAGCTTGAGACATTTTTTGGCATGTTTGGGACCCGAAGCAATGTTTGGCATCTCAACTATTCCCCCCCCCCCCCCCCCCCTATTTTTTTTCCTGTTTGTGGGCTATGTGACCATTTTGAATGGTGGCATGGTCCCTATGGAATGGGGCCATGGTGGAGTGGCCACAACCTCATGCTCACATTCCCTGAAGATCCTCCGGTGCTGGGGTCCTTCTTTCAATCAGCTTGCACAACAGATTCTGAAACAACTTGCGGGCTGATTTTAGTCCTTACTAGTTGCAAGGCAGCCATCTTTGCAGGGAACATGAAGTCCTTGAGTGCCTCTTCGCTGATGGCAATGGGGCTATGCACTCCTGTTTAGCCCATTGCCCTTCTTTTCCTCTGGGAATAGAAACCCAGCCTTGTCTTTAATAGACAGTCCCTGCTCAATAAAGCTAACATTTCTCTTACATCAGGGCTCAACAAATCCTAGATACCAGGTCACTATGGCAAATATAAATTAAACCCTGGCACCTCTCCCAGCCGTCATCTGCTGCATTGTTACTGCTCTTCCTGCCACATTGTTAGCTGCTCCACCACGATCGGTTCTGCAGGTAGTTTGAGCTGCAGGGTGGAGGATATTTGCTGACTTCATGGTTTCAAGTCTTGTGAAATCAGCAAACTTCCTACACCACATGGCTCAGGCTACATGCAAAACTGATTTGTGGAAGCAGTTAACAACACGGCAGGAAGGGTAAGATATGGCTAGGGAGAGGGCAGTGAGAGAGAAACATGTCAGGTGATGGCTGGGGGAGGGGACAAAGAAAAACTGGATGATGGCGGGGAAGAGGAAGAAAGGGAGGGAGGGAGGGAAGAGATTGATCAGAGTGGAGGAGTAGCCCAATGGTTAGAGCACCAGCTTGGGAACCACGATACCAGGGTTCAGTTCCCACTAGAACTCCTTGTGACCTTGGGCAAGTCACTTAACTCTCCATTGCCTCAGAAAACTCCAGGCTATCAATGTCCCTGTTTAATGTACATTACCACATTTAAGTTACAATATAAACTGCTTTGACTGAAATGATAAAGCGGTATAAACAAACCTGTTAAATAAATAAGTTGGGTAGCAAGGGCTATAGGAGATTTATTTTGCTTTACAAATTATCAGGCCATGGTGATATGTGAAGCAAAAAAGGAAGATGTTTTGGGGACAGCTGACACCATACTCACTGAGGTTGGTGGGAGCGGAGAAGAATTGCTGCCTTCTGTTGGCACCGTCTAATGCCATTTTAAGGGCCTAATTTATTAAGTTTTCATTTCCTATAGAAAATGGGAAAAGAGTAAATTGGGCCCTTAAAAAGGAGCTGTGATACATCTTTTGGAGGATGGGGGCACTGTGATTGTAGTCTCGGCGGCCGGCTCCTAAATGTTTAAGCTGGCTCCTAGATTCCAAGAATATTTTGTCGAGGCCCGTCTTTACATATATACAAGGTGCAATCAAAGAGTATCGAGACTTGTATAGTAATACAAGTATAACACTGACAGTTACTGCACTCGGTCTCCTTCAAAGTAGTCCCCTTCTGATAAAACACACTTCCTCCAGCATTCCTGCCACTGCGGGAAACAATTTTGAAATGCCTTTTTCATTATGCTGTGAAGCTGCTGTGTCGAATTTTGTTTAATGGTCTCCTCTGCTTCGAATCTCCTTCCTTTTAATGGTAATTTCAGTTTTGGAAATAAGAAAAAGTGGCCAGGTTTGAGGTCAGGTGAGTATAGAGGCTGATGGACTTCCTCAATCTGGTGTTTGGCCAGAACTGCTGGACAAGATGTGATGCGTGAGCTGGGGCATTATCATGATGAAGCAACTATTCACCATTCCTGTGCAACTCTGGCCTCTTACGACAAACTGCATCTCTTAAACGAGTCAGAACTTGGACGTAGTACTCCTTATTGATGGTTTGTCCTTTTGGAGCATACTCGTGATGAACAATACCCTGGTAATCAAAGAAAACTGTGAGCATGACCTTGACATTGTTCCTCACCTGATGGGCTTCCTTGGATCTGTGAGAGTCTGGAGTCTTCCATTGTGAGGATTGAGCCTTAGTTTCCAGGTCAGAACCATAAACACATGATTCATCACCAGTAATCTTTTTGATGAAATCTGAGACATTTTAGTGCATTCCAACGCCTTTCTGGCTGCAGACAGTCTATCTTCCTATTGGTCAGGGGACAGGAGTTTCGGCACAAATTTTGCAGACAGACATCTCATCCCCAAATTGACAGTAAGAATGGACTATACTGACCCAAAACTGATGTCCATGTCCTCAGCAAGCTCCCTGGGAGTCAATTGACTATTTGATGATATTGCAGCACGCACTGCTTCAACTTTGTCTTCATTCCTGCTCGTGAATGGCCTTCCAGAACGTTTGTCATGGTCAACACTTTGGCGGCCCTCTTGGATATGTTTGTACCAGTCATAAACTTGAATACGACTCATGCATTCATCACCATACATTTGCTGTAACTTGTCATAAGTCTCTTTGCATGAATCTCCAAGTTTCTGGTAGAATTTAATGCAAATTTGCTTTTCAGTTTTTTCATTCATCGTAAATCTGGCGAACTGCTTTTACACGATACCAAACATCATGTGATTAAAAAAAAAAGCACAAGTGTGCAGCAGCCATGCTACACTCTGCACGTGCAGAGCACATAACTAGGTCACTGCATGCTTAATAGCATCGTGGTGCAACATATTGTTACTTTTTGATCACACCTCATATAATGCTGCATATGCCTTGTGGTGCTATACTACTACTATTACTATTATACTACTACTTATCATTTCTATAGTGCTCCAGGCATACACAGCGCTGTACAGAGACGTGTAAGAGACAGTTCCTGCTCATAAGAGCTTACAATCTTGTCAAGACAGATAACCCAACAGTCAAAACTGACAACACAACTGATATAACTAGAGGAATGGTAAGGAAACACATAATAGGTGAACAGGAGACTAGGAGGATCAGGATTCAAAAACAGTCTCAAAGAAGTGAGTAGTCTGGATTTGAACAGGGCCACAAATGATAAATAGTAGTAGTAGTATCCCTTTATTGCGGTTGTGTAGGATGCAGGAGAGGAATCCCTTTTTTCTCCAGAGGGTGAGTCTGAGGCGGTAGGGATGATTCACCTACTGGTTGGCTAGTATCCTCTGTGACCTGCCTCTTCCATGGAGAAGACTTTCCTATTCTAGTTCAGAATGCTATGGCAGCCTTGAATATTACTGAGCCTGCTCCCATATGAGCTTTGCGAGCAGGCCCTGATTTGGAAGGTATCTGCCCTTGCCTCTACCTGAGGCTCTACGGCAGCTTTTAATCTCCTAGTGGGAGATTCCCCTCAAGTGGGGGGCCTTAAGGACTAAGGTCCATTATCATTTGTATCCTCTCCCCCAGAGTGAGGTGGATCTGCCTTTTTGGGCTCCCTTAGTTGGATGCCCGTGTCACAGCAGATACAAAGTGCATGACCATCCCAATGCAAGGGAGTGCTCATCAAATGAAAGTAAATGCCCTTCTTAAGAATTCCTTTGCAGCCTCCACCTTAAGCTTTTCAGTGGTGCGGTATGCAGGCTTGCTGGACCAAGCCCTTTTGTGCTGTGTCTAGCAGCTGCCGGACAGTGGGTTTGGAGTCTGTAGCCACGAATGTGGCAGATGCCCTGTATAACTTGTTAGGATCTCCTCCAAGTCCACAGTAGCAGGGGTAGTGGCTGAGCAGTAGCTTTGGTTCAGCAATTGGTTGTCTGATACTACCTTCAGATTTATGGCTGAGCAAGAGCCAGCCCCCAAAGAAACATAATAGCTTCTCCTGCAAGACGGCTTGTCTTCTAATCCTCTGAAAAGGCAGGTGGCTCCTTGAGAATTTAGTGGAAGACAATAGAAAGGGTCACCCTCAAAAATTCACAGAGGACAGGCTCAGGAAGGATAGGAATGTCTCTCGCAGGGTCCTGCATAGAGCATGGAGATGCCCTTGGACAGCTAGGAGTCTGGGTAAGACCTACTTTTATGAGCCTAACTCCAAGAAGGGTCTGCCCCTTGAGAGCTCACAATACTCTTGAGACTCGACTGAGGCATCTTCTAGAGCTAGTATGATCTGGCAGGTCCATTCAAAGGTATAACCAGTTGTAAGGTGTCTCTGACTATTTCTCTTGGAGTGGATCCATATCACATCAGATCAATGGATCCTTGAGGCCCTCAGTCAGGGTTATGCGCCGAAGTTTGCATAAGCTTCTATGGGACATCTTTGTGGAATCTCCTTGTGGCTCCCCATTCAAGTAAGCGATGATCAAGGAAACGTTTCAGCACCTCCTGGAGTTGCAGGCTATTCTACCCATGTCTTCCACAGAGCAAGGCCAGGGTGTTATTCCATCTACTTTTGTGTTATCCAAAAACAGAGGTCTATTCTGGATCTGAAGGCAGTCAGTGCCAAACTCCAAGTCCCTCATTTTCATATAGGAACCATCAGATCAGTCACTGCATACGTCCGGCAAGGAGAGTTTTCTCCCTTCCCTGGATCTTCCCAAGGAATACTTGCTTATTCTCATCCAGGAGCAACACCGCTGATTTCTTTGCTTCTGCATCCTGGGCCAACATTTCCATTTCTGAGCTCTACCTTTTTGGCCTGGCCTAGGCTTCTTGCATATTCTCAAAGGTAATGGTGGTAGTGGTGGCGTTCCTGTGCAGGCAAAGGATCTGGGTTCAACCATATCTGGATCACTAGCTGATTCAGTCAGACTCCTGAAAAGTCCAGGAACAATGCAGCTCTAGTGATTTTATTGCCCAAGAGAGGTTTGCATTTGGTAATCACACTACCCATAGAACAGCCTGGTGCTTCCTAGAAGTTGGAGTTTCTCAGGTCTTGTTTTAATACTTTTATGGACTGAGTGTTCACGCTGGAGAAGTTACTTGAGCTACAGAGCCAGCTAAGGAGCTTTTGTGCTCAGTCTCAGGCCTTGGGTGCTATGGCATTGACCCTAGAGTTAGTCTCTTGGGCCAGAGGGTGCATGCTCCTATAGAAACATTTTTTTGTCTTCCTGTTCTCAGTTCGATCGGATCCTTCCTCTCCCTCAAATGATCACGGAGCAGTTGATATGGTGGTTGCAGTCTTGCTGTCTGATGAATGGGATTCCCCTTGGAAGAACTGATGGATTAGGTGATAGTCACCACAGATGTCAGCCTGAAGTGCTGGGAAGCTTGCTATCTTAAGTCAGTTTGCTTGGGGACTCCGATCCCTTCAGGAGGCCTCCTGGAAGATATATTCTACAGGTTTGGGAGTCCTGCTGCCACTTGATTGCCTGGTCATGTTCAATGCCTGATGCAGAGTCAATTATGATGAGAGCCAAATACATGTTCCTTTTGATTGATTGTTTCAAATTTATGGTTGTGGAATAATATTTGTAGTTTGAGTTGTTCAGAGCTTTTCAGTTCTGCTTACTGCTTGGGAAGTACCAGACTTTTTTTTTTCTCAGTCCTGCACCAGAGGATATACCAAGTGATGACATAGCTGAAAGTTGCTCTTGTCTGTGTCCACCTGCTGGCTGGGAACCAATGACCCACTTGTCTGGACTGGTTTAGCAGGATTCCAGGAAATAAAATTAAAAGGCATGTCAAATTTTTCCATGTCCTTAAATTAGGTTTATATTTATCCAGTGGTTTTCAGTGGCTGTAAAAAGTCTTCATTCTCTTCTCAAATGTCCACCTTTTTGTTACCCTATATTCTGGAAGCAAAATGTAGTACAATGGTGCTTGTCAAAGTATCCACATATTCTGCATCATAACAGCAAGGGAAATGGCAGAGACCATAGGATAAGTATAAAAGAATTGTGAAGTTCTTCAATATCCCTTGTCCCAAAAGTGGAAGATGTACGGCACTACCAAGATCTGCCTAGATCAGGCCATCCTTCCAAACTGGAAGACAGAGCAAGGAGGATACTGATTAGGGAAATAACCAAAAGGCCAGTGGCAACTTTTGAAAGAACTACAGACTTCCATTGACAAGACTGATCGAAGTGTGCATGTGACAACAATGTCCCAAGCACTCCTCAAATCTGTGATGAATGGATACGGTGGCAAGAAGAAAGTAATTGCTCAAGAAGGCCCACATTAAATCCCATTAGAAATATACAAAGGAGCACCCAGAATATATGGTAGCCATGTGATTTACATTTTGTGGTCTGACAAAAGTGAAATTGAATGTTTTTTTGGTCTGAATGCCAAGTGTGCTTGTGTTGGGTTTGCCAGTCATAACATCACCAAGAGAACACCATAAGAACATAAGAAATGCCATACTGGATCAGATTAAAGGTCCACAGAGCCAAGAATCCTGTTTACAAAAGTAGCTGGTGCCCATCCATTGTGCGAGAATGTTGTTCACAGGGCCCTGCGCAAACTTCATTCTGCTCAGTTTGCAGGGCCAGCTTTAGAGAGATCCAGGGAGGCCCAAAGCCCCATCTCACCTTTGCACAGCACTGGAGTGAAGAGCAACATGTTCCTTCACTCCTGTGTTCTCGTGAAGGGTGCTGTGTTCCGGGAAACAGGAAATGCCTTTAACCTTTCCCCATTCAACAATTTACCAGATCACTCTTGCTCAGTGTTTCTCAGTTGTCACATCATAGCCTCAGAACTAACCACTAGCACTAACAAATTCTGGGAATATTTTGTTGTTCTCCCAGACATGTGCCGGTTTAACATCAATGCGCGGCATTCTTCGCATCAGGACTTTGTCCCCAGCGAAAGATTTCAACGAATATCATTATGATGCAACTAGATACGCAGGCAGCATCAATTATGCAGCCAAAAATTGGACGATTCCCTGAGGAAACTTCTCATGTGAAACGCTTGGGGTGCCTTGCTGTGAGCGTTGGAATTACCCTTTACGATCATTTGGCAGAAGCTAAGTTTACATTATTTTTGTATTTCCTCATATAAAGTAATAGCGATAATTCACTGGAGTATTTTTTATTGGAGGAATACAAAATATTCATGAAGTAAGAGAGACTTTGGAATAAATTTCAAAATAAATGAAAAAAGACTATAAATGGCATAGGGTCATTGATGTGAAACTGGCACCATCAAAGAGCTATCAGCTCCTGGTTTAAGTGCCGCTAGTTTTTCTGAGACCAAATGCCAGTGTGAAATTGTGAAGCTTTCAAGTTGCAGAGTGAGTTATTAAACGGCATGAGTTTTATTTTACCTAGCGTTAACCGTTTAAAGAGTAACAGACTACAACCTAGTGGTTTAACATCAATGGCATATGTTGATAAAACACATGTGGTATCACGGTGCACTATGAGCAAATTGCAATAAATAAAAATACTTGGCTCATTCAAAGGCGTGATACTTCATGTGATACTCCATGATTCATGTGCGGTTTTTTTTCAATTTTTTAGTGTTGTAAATTTTCTTCCACTTCCACTTCTTTAACCCGAAACGTGTCCCAACGCCAACCTTTATAAGGCGCCCGTGCGTTTCTCCATGAAGGGTTTCTCAAGGGACTTGATCATAAAATCATGTTCCTGGAAAAAATGACATCATGAATGACTGAACTTTGCTGACATTTGTTTAAATATCTACCACATCCAACTTATCACTGATCAAATAGAACAGTTACTTATAAGAACCTGACAATGTCGCAGCTCGCGGACTCAAGATGGAAAAACCTGATTTAAATATCCCAAAGAACATTCCCTCATTGGTCGAACATTACACGCAAGCTGCCCAATCAGTGCTTTGATTCAATCCTCCCGGTTGTACCGTAGCCAGCGTATGAATCCACCACTGTTCTCTGTAGATCAGCCACTGATCGTGAGTCTTGCCCAATGCAGGTCTTGTCACCTTTTCAATGCACCAACAACGAAGTTGGGCAAACACATGATTCTGTAATAAGCAATGTTGAACCAGAGGAGTTTCTCTGCGGGCACAACGAAGCCGACTTGCATGTTCCTGCATCCGAACCCGAAAGGAACGTATCGTTTTCCCTACATAAAGTAGAGCACAAGGGCATTGCACAGCGTAAACCACATAAGTGGACTCGCAAGTAGTAGCATTTTTTAATTTATAGGTGATGCCCTTGTGAATGAATTGCGTTCTTTCTGCAGTGATAGCACATATCACACAACAGAACACAACATATCGACATTGTATTTTTATTTATTGCAATTTGCTCATAGTGCACCGTGATACCACATGTGTTTTATCAACATATGCCATTGATGTTAAACCGGCGCATGTCTGGGAGAATAACAAAATATTCCCAGAATTTGTTAGTGCTAGCGGTTAGTTCTGAGGCTATGTTGTGACAACTGAGAACCACTGAGCAAGATTGATCTGGTAAATTGTTGAATGAGGTATTTTTTTCTAATTGCTGCACAGCGGTCATTCACGAAGATAGACCTAATTTTGAATTAGTGATTTAACCTTTCCCGGCACTCGGCGCATTTCACCAGGACACAGCAGGAGTGAAGGAACACTCGGCTCTTCACTCCAGCACTGTGTGCTGCCCTCCCCGGCTCCCTCTAAAGTTGCTTAGACAGGCGCGGGGCTAGGCTAGGACTGGAAATGACTGATGGAGTTAGGATTGGAAATAAACTGATTGGGGGGGGGCTTGGACTGGAAATGAGCTGATGGGAGGCTGGGATAGGACTGGAAATGGTTGATGGGGGGCTAGGATTGGAAATGAGCTTATGCAGGGGCATGGGAGAATGGGACTAGAAGGGAGCAGATGCTGGGTGGGGCTGGAACTAGAAGGGAGTTGATGATGGGGGAGGACTAGAAGGGGATGGAGCTGGGGGAATGAGGATGGAGAGGAGAGGGGAAAAATATTTGTGTGGGAAGGAAGAAAAATCTGATTGGCCAGGTATTGGGAGAGTAAGTGGAGATTGAGGATGGAAAGGTGAAATTTGAGTGGATGAAAAAAGAATAAAGAAAAAAATGAAGGAAAGAGCAAAAGGGGAAAGATCAGTATATTAAAGCTGATGTAGAGAGAGAAGAAAGGACAAATGGACAGCAGATAATGGAGAGTTAGCAGAAGACACGAAGAAACCAGAAGAAAGTGACGGGAGCAATTGCAACTGAAAAATAAAATGCCCAAACAACAAAAGGTACAGAAAAATACTTTTTTTTTTATTTTGAATTTATTAACTGGAATATGTCAGCTTTGGGAAATGTGCATCGTTAATGTCTTTGCGTTTTTGTTTAGTACAAGAGGAAATTTTAATTTATAGTTTTATTTCTCCAGTGTTGATGTACATTTGAAGTTTGACTTTTGAGGTTCCCGGTTTAATTATTGTCTTCCTATTTCTAAATTGTGATCTCTTGTTCTTAGACCGTCAAACAATGTTCTGCATGTGTAACCGAGCCTGAGGTATTCTGTTCATGTAGTTTTAATTTGACAGTGCCACTTGTTCTCTTTCCCCAGTAGGAGATATATTTGTATTTTCTGAGACATATTGGTTTAATATTTGCTGTGTTGCCTTTTGATAGGTAGGGTTTGGTGCTTTGTGAGTCATGGTAGTGCTATTATGATACGGCGGGTTTGCTATGGGTTCTAAATGGGCAGTATTTTTTATAGTACTTCCTAATGTGCCTAGCGGTTGGTACTGGAGTATAGTAATGTAGAAATCTGGTAGTCATTCTTTATCCAGATACTCATTAAGAGGCATGTTTACTAAAAGTTAGCGCATGTTAACATTACACAAATTTATGCAAATGAGGCCCGCAATAAGTCTCCGGACATGGCCCCGCACCTCCCTTGGGCTGCCCCTGGCTGGTCCAGGTCATAAGTACCCGGCAGAATCCCAGATCCATTTGTTATTGATCCATTTGTTATTGCATACACCCAGGGATAGACGGTGGCTTTCCCAAGTCCGCCGGATTAATAATGGTTTATGGACATTTCCCCCAGAACTTGTCTAAACCCTTTATAAGCCAGCTATGCTAACTGCTTTCACCACATCTTTTGGAAACAAATTCCAAAGCTTAATTGCATGTTAAGTGAAAAAATGCTTCCTGTTTTTTTTTCTTTTCTTTCAGATGTCCTACCTATTTGCCTCATGGAGTATCCTCTAGTATGTTTACTTTTCAAATAGCTTGTGGATGGCTCGAACTAGTACTACTAGAGTTCTGCAAAAGACTGAAAGCTCACTTATTCGTCAAGCACTTTGGTAGAGAGGAATAGTTCTCCTCCTACCATTAAGTGCACAGAACCCTACCCTCGGTTAGCTATTCTGAGCACACTGTATAATTTACTCAGTCGCATTCCCTGGTTCTGCCCTCCCCACCTTTCCTCTCATCCATGTTGATTTTCCAGTAAATGAATATTGTTCCTTACTTTCGTTTGTTCCTATTTGTTGATATGTACCTTCAGTGTTCTTGTTAATCTGTTAATATGTAAACTGCCTTGACATTTTGATAGGGCAGTATAAAAAAGTAGTTAAATAAATAAAAATAAAAGAAACGTTCTGCATTTTCACCTCCTTGAAGAATATCCCTCTGAAAATTTGGGACTGAAAGGATTAATGTAAACTTTGCTCCTGGTTTACAGCAGTCCTTGACAAATTTTCTTGTTCTTCAGGAGCCAGTATAAATGTTTAGGAGCTGGCTGCCAAGACCTAGATCAGATTTCCTGCCCCTCCTCCCCCTCGCAGATTTTTTTTTGTTGTTTTGTTTTAGGGCCTGATTTACTGAGACTGTTTGTTTTTCTGTTTTCAGCAGGGAAAAAGCTTAAAATAAATCAGGCTTTCAGTGCGCTACTGCGCAGTGTGAACAGAAGGTAGTGTCTCCCCACTCTGCCTCCCCGTCACACCACCCCCAGTGACTCTTTAGAGCGGCACCTGGGGCATCTTTCTTTATTGTTTCACAGATCACCATGGCCTGTGAAAGTTTCCTGCTTTCCTGTTAACATGGCATTTGTTTCCTATTTAGGACTATTTTATGTGCAAACCGCTTTCATAATAGCTTGAAAGCCAGTATAGTAAGCGAAAAATAAAGATAAAGACCAGAAGACGGAGCTCAACGCTGGGATTTTAATGTGAGGAGACATTAAGGGTTGGCTCATAAATCTATGCTGCAGGGCTTGACAAATTTTGCATGGCTTTAGGAGTGCTTGTGACCTAAAATCTTAGGCCAGTGCTTGTGACCTCCTCAAGCATCCCTCTCCTCCCATAGTTGTCTCACGCTAGTCTTATGTTCTCAGGTCTGAGACCAGCGCCAGAGTTCCTATGTCACGCGGAATCTTTATACTGAAATACAGATGACACTTGTGCCCGTGTGGGTAGTGCAGGGGTGAGATACCTGTGTGTGTGCATTTTGTATATAGTGTAGCGTGGGATTTGCGTGTTTGTCGTGCAGCAGTGGAGTGCCTTTGAGTATGAATATGTAGTGTGGGGGTGGGGTGCTTTTGTGTGTGTTCTGGAGGGAAGGAAATGCACCTTTCAGGAATACCTTGCACTCTTCCCTCCCCCCTCCAAACCCCTCTTCTGGTTCTGTTGCAGCAAATGCTGTGAAAAAGCTCTAATTCTCTCACTCACCCACAGAAGGAAGACCAACAGACAGGCTGGAATGCAAACAAGATTTAATGTGCACACAGGCTCAGACAGAAAGCCGGTACTCTCCACCAAAAATCTGCGCCCTGAGGGACGTCCTACAATGCCTTATATACAGTACAGTTTTAAACTCATTCTATAATCCCATTTGCCACAGGTATTTCCTGTCCACCAATCAGCAGCCCCTAGGGAAGGTACCTGGGTGACCTGTCCAAACCGGTGTGCTCTGATCTGTTGATTTCTGGGCTAGGGGATATTGTGCTCAGACCTGGAGTGGGGGAAGGGTCAGGCTGATCACTTGTGTAAGAGCCTCATGGCTGCCTCACTCCCCCCTTTTTAAGTGAGACCTCAACCGCTAGAGGTGGTAGAGGGCTGTATTACTGGAGGCAAGCCGCAGAGGGGTGTATTTGGGACAGGGCCAATATCTGGGGGCCGTTCTTTATCTCAGAGCCAGCTGCAGTAACTAACCGTCTTTCCCTGTACTGGGCCCCGTGGGCATGGAGAGTGGCAAAGGCATACCGGGAGTCTGTGTATATATTCACATGATGGTTAGTCCCAAGGGTTAAGGCACAGATAAGGGCAATGAGTTCCGCCTTCTGTGCGGATGTTCCAGGGGGGTAAAGGCTGAGCTTCGACTATCTCTTCTATCGTCACCACCGCGTATCCCGCACACCTGCGGCCCTCCAACACCAGACTGCTTCCATCTCCGAAGTAGGTCTCATCCGGATTGCTTAACGGCACATCTGTTAGATCAGGGCGACTGGAGAAGACTGTATCCATCACTTCCAGGCAGTTGTGATCAGGTGGTCCTGGGCCAACAGGCAGGAATGTAGCAGGGCTTAAGGCTTGGCTGGTAGTTATTTGCACTCTGGGATTTCCCCATAACATGCTCTGGTATTTCAACATCCGGGAGCTGGTGAACCAGTGACTTCCTTTATGCTCTAGCAATGTTTGGCCTGAGTGTGGGACGGTGACTAGAAGGCCTTGGCCCATGGACAGTTTATCAGATTCTTCCACCAACAAGGCTGTTGCTGCTATTGCTCTCAGGCAAGGTGGCCATCCCTTGGCCACTGGATCCAGCAGTTTACACAGGTAGGCGACTGGCAGCGGCCAAGACCCCAGTTGTTGGGTCAAGACCCCCAAAGCTGTTCCTGCTGCTTCGTGTACATAGAGGGTGAAAGGCTTGGTGACATCCGGAAGGCCTAGGGCTGGTGATGACAGTAATGCCCTTTTCAAATGTTCGAAGGCCTCCTGTTGGTCACGACCCCACTCAAGGGGGCTCTTTTTTGGGCCCTTTGTAGACTCATAGAGGGGCTTTGCGATCTTTGCGAAGTTGGGAATCCAGATACGACAGTACCCAGCGACCCCGAGAAAGGCACATACTTGTTTGCGAGTTGTTGGCACTGGGATCCGGCACACTGCTTCCTTCCTCTCGCTCCCCAACTGTCGGCTTCCTTTTGACAGATGGAATCCCAGATACTTCACTTCCGACTGACATAACTGAGCCTTTTTTCTGGAGACTCGGTAACCCGCATTGTACAGAAGTTGGAGAAGCTCTGTGGTTGCCACTATACATTCAGCCTCAGAGTCAGCAGCGATTAGCAGGTCATCGACGTACTGCAGAAGTACTCGTCTGCCGGGCTCCCCCGGGGGGAAACTAGAGAGATCTTGGGCCAATGCTGTGCTGAAAATGGTAGGGGAGTTCTTGAATCCCTGTGGTAAGCGAGTCCAGGTAACTTGAGACTTTCGGTCAGTAGCAGGGTCCTCTTTCTCGAAAGCAAACAGGTGCTGGCTTGCAGTAGCCAGGCGTATACAAAAGAAGGCATCTTTTAGGTCCAGTACTGAGAAGTGAGAAGCAGTCGCCGGGATGAGGCCCAACAGTGTATAAGGGTTTGGTACTACTGGATGCAGAGTCACAGTGGCCTCATTGACACGACGGAGGTCCTGAACAGGTCGGTAGTCGGTGGTTCCAGGTTTTCGGACTGGCAGCAAAGGAGTGTTCCATGCCGATTGGCAGGGCCGCAAGATACCATGCTGTAGTAGCTGCACCAGATGATGATGAATTCCTTCCACAGCTGCCCGCGGCAGCGGGTATTGTCGCACATGTACCGGAGAAGCTCCCGGCTTCATTCCAATGCATACGGGAGGGATGTTGATGGCCATTCCGGGGGTGTTTCCTGCAGCCCATACTCCAGGGGGCACTGATTCCCACATATCCAGGGTAGCCACATCAGATTTGGGCCTGTTCTCATACAACCGCCATTCTTCTTCTCGGGGGACGGACAGTACCAAAACTGTTGGGCCCAGGCTGGGTATTTCGGGCTCAGCCTGGCCCTCAGGCCCGAATGAGATTTGGGCCTGGAGTTTTGCCAGAACATCCCGACCCAGGAGGGGTATAGGACATTCAGGCATATACAGGAACTGGTGAGTGATGGTCCGTCCCCCCCAACTGGCACATGCGGTTTTGCAGAAAAAGGTCTCTGGGTCCTCTCCCCCGTTGCTCCGGTATCGGCCATGAATTGCATTCTCCGGCCCCCTAAATTCATGTTGACCATAGACTCCTGTGGACCCAACAGAAACTTGGTGCCCGGTCTGGCCTAGTAGTCATCTGAGTCGTAATGTTCCATGGTTACAAGGTCTTCAGTGGCTGGTTCCGGTGGAGGCGGGAAAGCATCATACTGGTTTTTGCTCCCGTGTAGTACGTACAGGTGCTCTCGCGCCCCTTGTGGATGGGTATCTCCCTCGTCTTGTGTTACGATTTGGACATTCATTCTTCCAATGTCCCTCCTCTTTGCAGTAGGCACATTGATTGGGGGCTAGGGGAAACCTCGGCCCCCTGTATCCGTGGCCTCGCCCTCGTTCTTCTGTGCTGAACAAAGTAGAAAGCAGTTGTCTAGTGTCCGACCAGGCAGGCTGGTGTGTTTGCGTACTACTGGTCATAAGATCTGTCAGTTCTTGGGGCTTTTCAGTATAGGAAGCATAGTGGGTTATCTCCAGGAACAAGCAGGAATGAGTCCTCACATATGGGTACGTCGGAACCGACGGAGCCTGCGCGGGACAGCTTCCCAGAAAGGAAAGCTTTTGGGGCCTCCCACAGCGCATGCGCGCTGCCTTCCCGCCTTCCTGACCAACTCTCTTCAGTTCTTTTTCCGCGGAGCCAGCAGGTCGTGTTCCTGTCACCGCTGAAGAAATTGTTATTTTAATTTGTTTTTTTGACCGCGTGTCTGCCTTCCCCGATTCCGGACCGGTACCGCCTGTCTTTTTTCGTTTATTTAAAAAAAAATAATAATTACTTTTTCTTCACTTGGTGTATTTTTTCTGTGAGGCCTCTAGGCCTTCTCAGGTCTCCCTCATGGAAAAACCAGCTTCTGGTTTTAAAAAATGCACCAAGTGTACCGGTACTATTTCAGTCACAGATACCCATGAGTGGTGTCTTAAATGTTTGGGGCCTGACCATTCCATTTCGGATTGTCCATCCTGCTCTCTGATGTCCAAAAGGGGCTTACAGAACAGAGCAGCTAAGTTTCATATGCTGTTTTCTACCGATACTCCAGCATCAACATCCTCCAGGTCTTCTTCTCCTGACGGATCTCAGGTAACCAAACATTCTTCAGGCAAGTCCTCAAAAGGCAAATCTCCCTCTAAGCAGAGAGAGACCCTTACATTTGACTCTGAGGACCCTGCCCCAGCCAAACAACCCCGGCGGGAAGCTCCGGCTTCCAAAGCTGCTCCTATGGGGTTACAGGTAGACATCGATGGCACGGCCTCGACCGATCTCCTGTTAGACTGCTCTGGGGTACCGGCTAACACCGGTACCGACATCCAGGCAGTTGTGGCGACTATGGGTACTACGGTACAATCCATGCAGCAGGCCTTACTGGCTTTCATTACTGCTGCAACGCCACCGGTACCGCGACAATCGGTTCCGACTCCGATTCCAGTACCGCAACCGATACCGGTACCCAGAGCATCTACTTCCAGTAGCATGCCGGTTCCGGTCTCCGGTTCCGGAGATTTCCTCGATACCACTCCGATTCCCGGTACGCCCGATGTCGATACCGATCGGTACGCGTATCGATCTCTGGAAGCAAATAGGCGATACTTTGAATCTCTGATACATCAGATGATTCTGCTGACGTCTCTTTTACTCTTCCTGAGGAGCCCTCTTCTCCTAAAAGGCAAATGTCTCCTCCAGAGGATTTGTCCTTTCAAGACTTCATTATTGAAGTAGCTAAAGGACTTTCTATATCTGTATCCTCTGAAAAGGAACCTAGAGCAAAAAAATTGGATATTTTAGGATACTCTAAGGTTCCCAAAGAGGCAGCCACCTTACCCATACATGAAATTCTTCAAGAACACATGATGGACTTGTGGGAGGCTCCTCTCACCCTATCTCCACATTCTCGACGTTTGGACACCATGTATCGGGTTCCTCCTCCTGGTTTTCAAAAGACTCAGCTTCCTCACCACTCTATTGTGGTGAAGTCTGCTATGAAAAAGATAGAGTACCAAAAGGCACTCTTCTACCCCTCCAGGAAGAGAATGTAGGACTCTGAATGCTTTTGGGAGAAAAATCTTCCAAGCTAGCATGCTTATTGCCAGAATCCAATTCATACAGCCTCTATATGGGCATGTTTTTGAAAGAGATTGCATTAAAGATACGTCAGTTTCTCCCCTTTATCCCAGAGGATAAGCAAGAGGAGTTCCTTCTTTTGCTAAAGCAAACTCAAGATGTTTCAAAGTTCTCCAACAGAGCAGCCTTTGACTCTTTTTTGAGGGGGCAAGCAGAGCCTCTGGCATTGCCAGAGCTGCTCGCAGACTGGCTTGGCTCCAGGCCTCTGATTTGGAACCCTGGGTACAAGAAGGCTTGGGCAATCTGCCCTGTACAGGTGAAAATCTGTTTGGCAAGGAGTGGCAAATCAAAGCCACTCAAATGGATGCAGAGAATGCTGCTTTAGATAGACTTTCTAAGTCTACCTCTACCCCTGCCAAGAAAAACCTTTTAAGAAACCTTTCTATAAAAAGACCAAATTTTCCACAAATACTGGCCAGCAATCTTCCCAAGTTCGCTTTGCTCCTAAGCATCAGCAAACTAAACAGGCCAGAACAAAGTCGTCAGGGGCTGCTACAATCCAGCAGTCCCAACCCCCTCAGGGTTTTTGACTTGATTCTAGAGAACTTAACCTTTCTGGCTCTGCAACAACCAGAGCCTCTCACCATTCCAGGAAGGTTAACTCATTTTGCTCCCAGATGGGAACAAATCACATCAGAACAGTGGACCCTCTCTATCATCAGAGAGGGCTACCAACTACATTTCTCCAGCCTTCCTCCCCATACCATGGTGAGACAATTCAATTCTCCCCCATCTCTCCTGCACCTGTTGGGTCAGGAGGTGACCACTCTTCTCGCCCAAAAGGCAATAGAAGAGGTTCCTCTTCCTCAACAAGGGTCAGGTTTTTACTCCCCTTATTTTCTCATTCCCAAGAAAACAGGGGGGTACAGACCCATTCTGGATCTCAGAGAATTGAACAAATTCCTATACAAGGAGAAATTCAAGATGCTTTCTCTAGGCACTCTCCTTCCATACCTACAGAGTCAGGACTGGCTTTGTTCTCTAGATCTCAAGGATGCGTACACACATATACTCATCCATCCATCCCACAGAAAATTCCTACGGTTTCTGTTCCAGGGAAAACATTTCCAATACAGAGTCCTTCCCTTCGGTCTAGCCTCTGCTCCAAGGGTATTTACCAAATGCATGGCAATAGTAGCTGCATTTCTACGCACTCTGGGAATCTTTGTCTTCTCATACCTGGATGACTGGCTCATCTGAGCTCCATCTCAGTCCGAGGCTCAGACTTCCCTGGACCACACCAGATGCATACTGCAGTATCTGGGACTTGTCATCAATCTGCCAAAGTCTCAACTCACCCCTACTCAGTCCCTAGAATTCATAGGGGCTTGGCTAGATACCACCACTGCAAGGGCCTATCTTCCTCAGGCCCGTTGCCACCATCTAGTGCACTTGGCCTCTCAAGTTCAGTCCAAAAACCACTTGACGGCCAGGGCGATGCTACAACTGCTAGGCCACATGGCATCCACAGTTCATGTGGTGCCTTATGCACGCCTACATATGAGAGTAGCTCAATGGACTCTGTCCACCCAGTGGACACACAAGCATCAGGAGCTCTCTCAGACCAAATAGCTACAGATGCCTCCCAAGCAGGTTGGGGAGCTCATCTCCAAGACCTCTCCACTCAGGGCACTTGGTCTCCACAGGAGACCACCCTTCATATCAACCTTTTGGAGCTGCAAGCAATTTTCCTTGCTCTCAAGGTCTTTCATACCCTCCTCATCAACATGACAGTCCTTGTTCATACCGACAATCAAGTAGCCATGTTCTACATAAACAAACAAGGAGGGACTGGCTCTCTGTCGCTTTGCAACGAAGCTCTAAAACTGTGGGCCTTCGCCAGAGAGCATCAGATCCATCTCCTGGCAGTGTACCTCCCAGGAATCCAAAACTCTTGGGCAGACAGACTCAGTCGAGTTCTGCTTCCACACGAATGGTCCCTGCACATGGATCAGGTACTCAGAATCTTTCAGGAATGGGGAACCCCGGACATAGACCTCTTTGCAAGTCCGTACAATGCCAAATTTCCCCGGTTCTGTTCCAGGATTCCGTGTCAGGGAGCTCAGGCCAAGGATGCCTTCCTCCTTCATTGGGGTCAGGCCTTCCTATATGCCTTTCCACCCATTCCCTTGATTCCCAAGACTCTATTCAAACTTCAGAGGGATCAAGGATCTATGATCCTCATAGCTCCACGCTGGCCATGCCAATTGTGGTACCCTCTACTTCTGCATCTCTCCCAGGCACCCTCCCTGGATCTGGGAGCTGCTCCAGACCTTCTGTCTCAAGAGGAGGGGACTTTGTGGCACCCAAACCCCAAATCCCTTCACCTCAGAGCTTGGTTACTGAAGGCCTAGACCTTCAAGACTTCAATCTTTCTCAACAAGTGCAGGATATCCTCCATGCATCTAGGAAACCTTCCACCAGGCGTTCCTATGCTTTTAAATGGAAAAGATTTTCCATCTGGTGTGCTGAAAAGGGTCTTAACCCTCTAGCACTACCTTTAAATTCTTTACTCGAATATCTCCTGCATCTTTCCAATGCAGGACTTAAAACCAATTCTGTAAGGGTCCATTTGAGTGCTATTGCAGCATCTCTTCAGCCTATCAATGGACAATCTGTTTCCTCTCATCCTCTTATTGCAAGATTCATGAGAGGTCTAACTTTAACTAAGCCTCCCATTCGGCCTCCTCCGGTGGCATGGGACTTAAACATGGTTCTTGGTCAGCTTATGAAGCCACCCTTTGAACCCTTAGCCACTACCTCCTTGAAATTCCTTACCTGGAAAGTCATTTTCCTTATTGCAATCACTTCTGCTCGCCGCATCAGTGAACTGCAGGCTTTAGTGGCTAATCCACCTTATACAAGGTTCCATCATGATAAGGTAGTCCTTAGGACAAATCCCCACTTTATGCCTAAAGTGGTCTCACCTTTTCATCTTAATCAAGAGGTATATTTACCTGTCTTTTTTCCAGCTCCTCATGCATCCAATGCAGAGCGGAACCTTCATACTCTAGACTGTAAAAGAGCTCTGGCCTTTTACCTCCACAGGACACAGCAACATCGAAAGTCTTCTCAACTTTTTGTTGCTTTTGATCCTTCTCATTTAGGACTTCCAGTCTCAAAAATACACTGAGCAATCCAATTGGACAGTGTTATTTCTTTTGCTTACCAGAGTAAGAACCTTTCTCTGGAAGGCCATGTCACAGCTCACAATGTGAGAGCCATGGCCACATCTATGGCTCATCTTCATTCTGTATCCATTGATCAGATCTGTCGAGCAGCCACCTGGGCCTCGGTTCATACCTTCACAGCCCATTACTGCTTGGACAAGGACTCCCGCCGGGATGCCTTGTTTGGTCAGGCTGTCCTCAAACACCTGTTCCATTCTTAAACAACTCCTGCCCACCTTCCCTGAATGGATGCCTGAGATCCATAGAAAGATGAGGAACCCTTGGGGGGGGGGGGGGATCTCCCCGGCATCTTAGTTAGGGAGTCCCCATATGTGAGGACTCATTCCTGCTTGTTCCTGGAGATAGCACAGTTACTTACCTGTAACAGGTGATCTCTGGGAACAGCAGGAATTAGTCCTCACAACCCACCCACCTCCCCTAGGAGTTGTATCTCTCTCTCTCTCTTTCCTTTCCTCTCTCTATTGTCTCAGCTTTAAACTTGAACTGAAGAGAGTTGGTCAGGAAGGCGGGAAGGCAGCGCGCATGCGCTGTGGGAGGCCCCAAAAGCTTTCCTTTCTGGGAAGCTGGGGAGCTTTCCCGCGCAGGCTCCGTCGGTTCCGACGTACCCATATGTGAGGACTAATTCCTGCTGTTCCCAGAGATCACCTGTTACAGGTAAGTAACTAACTGTGCTTTCCAGTTCAACAGGTCCGTGGTGGAGAAAGGGACATAAATCAGGCTGGATGGTCCCAGTGTCACACGCCCAGCAGCATCAAGGTAGGGAGCCCCTGTACTTGTCATAGTGGCATTTGGAGATCATGCGACCGCAGGCGGTGGGCCACCGGGGTGGACGATTCAAGCTCAGCCTGTGTGCTCTCAGGGGAGGAGATGGTGGCACTAGAGGTGGTACCAGGAGTGGGAGGGGTGGAGGATGTGGGAGGGGAGTCTGAAAATGAGGGGCTGGAATCCGCAGAATCTTCCCTAAATCTGGCATCACCCACCCCAATAGGAGGTCTTCCTGACTCTTCAGCTAGGGGTGGACCCTGCAGTGGTGCAGATGGGACATGAGGTTGAAGCAGAGGGAGAGGGCGTGGAGGAATATCTGGAGAGTCCCGCCCCTGGTAGATTGAGGCGGGGTGTCCATCCCTTTTGGCGACCACTGGCCACCACCATTATTCTACACTGATCCTCGTGACAGCGCTGGAGCCACTTCGGCCTGAGCTGGCATACGGCCAACCATGAATCAATATAGGGGAACTGGTCAGGGCGCTCTTTTGCTACAATTTGATGGACCAAAGACACAGTGGCCAGGTCAGTGGACCCCTGGGGAGGCCATAGCTTAACTAAGGCTGGCCATTCCCTCTCACACAGAAAAGATAATCTGGAGGCGGAGAGGGGTACCCCGTAATCCTCTCTAAACCCAGATTTAAAATTGCGAAGCATGCACTGTAGGGGCGTTTGCACTTTTGACTTCCCCGACCCCATGCTTTAATTCTAGTTCAATGACTAAATGCCGTATACAATGTGGGTCTTCTAATCTATTCTTACTTCTGGAATTGCAAATGTACAATATGGATCTGCTGATCTAATCTCAATTCTGGGGGGGAAAAAAAGCAAATTGTACAATATAGATCTTCTTATCTAATCTCAATTTAAAGAAAGGCAGTATACAATAGTAATATAAAAATATAGCTAGCTATTTTAAAAAATGTCCACTAGATGGAGCTCCAGTTTTGCAATGAGAGAATACAGATAGCTATTCTTTAAGTGTCCATTAGATGGAGCTCCAGGATTGCTTTTGAGTGCTGTTTCTTCCGTTTAATACCTCGGTGCAGAGGATTTCTTACACGTGGTGTTCCCAAGATGGCTGCTACCTCCTCGTGCTCTCCACACCGGCTCACTCTCCACTCACAGATGAGGAAAGAAGGAAAGTGATGGACATCCAGGCTTCTCCTTTAATGACTCTGTTTTTGCTGATTCTGGGCTTAAAGGGAAAAACAGGGATAGGCATCGGGGCAGCACAAATCAGCAGCAGGAGCACAGCGGCAGCATCGGGGTAGCACAAATTAGCAGCGGGAATACAACAGAAGCATGGGGCAGCACAAATCAGCAGCGGGAGCACAGCAGCAGCATGGGGCAGCACAAATTAGCAGCAGGAGTACAGCGGAAGCATCGGGGCAGCACAAATTAGCAGCGGGAACCCAGCGGCAGCATGGGGCAGCACAAATTAGCAGCGGAAGCATCGGGGCAGCACAAATTAGCAGCGGGAGCACAGCGGAAGCATGGGGCAGTACAAATTAGGAGCGGGAACCCAGCAGCAGCATGGGGCAGCACAAATTAGCAGCGGAAGCATCGGGGCAGCACAAATTAGCAGCGGGAGCACAGCGGAAGCATGGGGCAGTACAAATTAGGAGCGGGAACACAGCGTCAGCATGGGGCAGCACAAATTAGCAGCGGAAGCATCGGGGCAGCACAAATTAGCAGCGGGAGCACAGCGGAAGCATGGGGCAGTACAGTTAACATAACATCGGGAGCACAGCGGCAGCATCGGGGCAGCACATTAGAGAACTCTCTCCTTGCAGTCACGCTTCAGAAAACTCCCCACAAGCAGAAAGGAAAGAAGAGAAGCAGCGATCTATTCTTTATCTCAGGTATGTTTCCTTTTAGACAGCGTGTGTAAGCTCAAATCGCCCGGATTAGCGGAGAATTGCGATCAGCCCAATTATTAAGTAGCTTATCAAGTGCTATATTTTGGTTACTTTTAGAAGTTTTCGGCAGTGCTTTTAAAAGATTCTTAAGGGACCCGGGGAGGCAGTGAAGCGCCCCCCCCCCCCCTTTTTCCTCTGATTTCTACTCAAAACTGGACCAACGGTGGCTTCAGAAACCCCCCCCCCCCCCCCGGGGTCCCTACTAGGACCGCTCGTTGCGGGTGATCGGGCCGCTACAGGTTCACAGAATTTACTACCCAAAACAGTAAGGCAGTACTTACCAGACCTCTGATCAGAAAGAGTTTGGATGCCAGTCTATCCAGCCGGTTTTCAATCGGGGGGGTCAGCCGCAGGGACCGACTGACCACACAAGTCAAAGAGTCCTTCGGAGCACAAAGGGGCCCCGTGGCGCCAAGGATCGTTAATCACCTGGAGGGGTCGGTCCCTGACCGGTGGAGGCCCGATGCTGCAAAAGCAGAAGTCTTCCCACCGTGGGTGTGATGAGAGAGGCTTTTAAATTGGTCCCACCTGGGGTGCCAAAATGTTGCAGCAAATGCTGTGAAAAAGCTCTAATTCTCTCACTCACCCACAGAAGGAAGACCAACAGACAGGCTGGAATGCAAACAAGATTTAATGTGCACACAGGCTCAGACAGAAAGCCGGTACTCTCCACCAAAAATCTGAGCCCCGAGGGACGTCCTACAATGCCTTATATACAGTACAGTTTTAAACTCATTCTATAATCCCATTTGCCACAGGTATTTCCTGTCCACCAATCAGCAGCCCCTGGGGAAGGTACCTGGGTGACCTGTCCAAACCGGTGTGCTCTGGTCTGTTGATTTCTGGGCTAGGGGATATTGTGCTCAGACCTGGAGTGGGGGAAGGGTCAGGCTGATCACTTGTGTAAGAGCCTCATGGCTTGGGGGAAGGGTCAGGCTGATCACTTGTGTAAGAGCCTCATGACTTGGGGGAAGGGTCAGGCTGATCACTTGTGTAAGAGCCTCATGGCTGCCTCAGTTCCCCTATTCTGTTACCCTTTGAGACTCTCCACCCTTCACCTACCCACCTAGCACTTCCTCACCTGCTCTAAAATTACCCCCATACTCCTTTTTTTAATAAGTCCACAGCCCCTTTAAATTTTCCCTGCCTTCTCTACCTCACTTCCTCACCCCTCCCACCTTTTTGTGGCTGCAGGCCGCAATTGCTTTCCCTTCTTTTCTGCCGGCCTTCCCTTGTTTATGTTTGTTTGTTTATTTGATATACCGCTTCTCCAAAATGATCAGAGCGGTTTACAATATACAGAAATATACAGAGAGCCAATTTGGCGGAAACAGAAAGGAAGTTACAATATGTGATAGAAAAGCACACAGTACAATCATACGACAGAACAGAGAAGAGAGGGGAAGGAGAGTAGTATCACACGAGAGGGAGGGGAGGTCAAAAGCGGAGGAGAACAGGTGGGTCTTCAGGGATTTCTTAAAGGTGTGATAATTTTGCAGGGCCAGTGAAGAAAAAGGCAGAAGAGTGGGTAGACTGCAAGTGAGCATGGGAAGGAGAAGGAAGGTGCTAGCGGTTGATGTGTAAAGAACGAAGTGAACGGGTGGGAACATGAAATTGGATGAGGTCTGCCATGTACTGAGGTGATTGAGTGTAGAGGACTTGATGAACCAATGAGAGAAGTTTATACCAGATACGGAAATCAATAGGGAGCCAGTGGAGATGGATGAGACGAGGAGTGATGAGTAAGGACCAACCTAATTCACGGGAAAAAATGTGCTATTTCACGGGAGGTGTTTGAAAATTCAACACATTTCACGGAAAATTCACGGGCCTTTATTTCAACGTTTTATGCGAACCTTAACTAGCAGTTATAGTGTCTATTTCAAGTAATTGCTGTCAACTGTCAGAATGGAGGACAAAAACCATGGCCAACACAAGGAATATCCAAAAAGAACTTTATTGAAGAAGACCCAACTAAACAACAAATACTCAGGCATTTACAGTTTTGAGTTCTTTGCAATAATCACTTGATTTGTCAAATTGCTCGTCAACAGTCTCTGGTGCTGCGGTGCACTGACAGTTGTGTATTGGCTCACACTTCTTTCAGTATTAACACTGTGGGCACCGATTAAGTATCGTAGCGCCAACCGGCTCAACAGCGGGAATCTACCAGTGTTTGCAAACCACAATGTTGTGACAGATGTTTCTGCAGGAACATCTACAGCCACTGCTTTGTAAGCTGCAAATTCAGCCAAGAGATGATGGTCATCCATTCCAGGTATGTTCTGTATCAACTCATCACATTGCAAAAGCAAAACCTGCATAAAGTTAAACACTCTGACCGACTTCAAGAAGTTCAGCCCTGGCTGGGAGAATCATTGACGACCTGTAGGTTTGTAGTATTGACTAAGCTTGTCAGCGGTATCATGAAAGGCCTTTTTGTACTTGGCGACAATGGCAATACTTGCTTCATATTCTGCTGAAGCCAGTACGTCTATCACTTTGTTGTACGCCAGATAGACGCGAACATCGGTGGACTAAAACCATGTGAGCAAGTCTACAAGCTTCACTGCATTAGCAGCGATGAAGTTCACATCATCTGCGATGACAGCAGGAACATCAAGAAGCTTGTAAAATTCAGTTAGTGCATTTCTTGCATCTCTCAGTTGCAATTCTTCAGCAATGAAATCTTTGTAGAACTGGATGAATTTGGCATGGTGCATAACAGTTTTAAACCAGCTGTTCCATCTGGTAACTACTGGGATAGGAGGCAGTGTAACATCTGTTTCAGTTTTCACAGCCAAGAACTCCTTGTATCTGCGCTTCCTAGCAGAGCAGTAACTAAAAATGGACTTGAACAATGCCACCAGACGATCAGTGTTTGAAGTTTTTTCGCCAGGTCTCGCCAACCAAGCTAACAATGTGCGCGTTGCATGTACAGTGAACAGCATTCAGTAGCACTACAGCTATTTTCTCAAACGCTTTGGACATGTATGACACATTATCAGTTATGAAAACACTAACATTGTAAGAAATTCCTATGTTAGCCACACAGGCAAGTACAGCTTGGCTAACAGTAACTGCATTTACCTTTTCAAGATAAATGACGTCAGCTAAATAAGCAGTCGGACAAGCTGCAGATGCTTTAATTTCAGTAACAAACAAAATATGCAAACAAAACCTGTCCTGAGAATCGCTAGTTTAGTCAGTAACAATCGCAACGGATGGCGCAACTGACAAAAGTTCCTTCAATTGTTGTTCGTGGTTGGAAAAAACTTTCTGTTGGAAGTCTGTTTGCATGTGTTGTGAAGCAGGCAACGACCCAAGGTTCGGGATGTGGTTTTGTAGGTAGGAGCGCAAGGTGGGGATGATCTAGTTTTTCCAACAGAATGTTAGCTTCAGTAAATGCTTCAACCAATTCAAATACAGCCATATTGTGTGCATTCCTCGCGTCCGTGCTACATGAAAACATTCCCGTAACCGTTGCCTGCTTTTTTGCCTTTCTATCCAGTGCTGCTTCTTCTGCTTTTCTTTTGGAAGCATGAACTGACGATTCCAAGTGTCTGTCAATACTTCCTTTCCTGGTGTGATCAGCAGTAATGTTACAGTACAAACAAAATAATTTTCCAGAATCGGCATGTAAAGTTCCCTTTGGATACTGCTTAGCTCATTCTTCACAAGAGACATGTTCAGCTTTCTTCATTATCGACATGATTGATGCACTTTGACATAATTCAATTTTTAATTCAGAGTAAACACTCCCAAATTGAAGCACCCTGCCTTCAAATTATTGTGGTGGCAAAGAATGCTGTGTATACTGTGGACTACCTGAAGAGCAAATCAATTGGTGCTAGAAGAGATTGAAGCACCCTGCGCAGTTCTTTTTATCGGGGCCCAGAGATGACGTCAGAAGGGCTGCTACACACAGGTCAGCAGCTCAAGAACCGGCTCTCTCACCCCTCCGCGGGAATTTCACAGAAGTGCGCATTTTTCATGGAAGACGGCCAATTTCACGGAAAATGTCATGTCCGTGAAATCGTGAATTAGGTAGGTCCCTAGTGATGAGGCGTGCAGCTGTGTTTTGAATTCTTTGGAGACGGTCTAGCTGTGACATAGGAAGACCGACCAAGACAGAATTACAAAAATCAATACCAGACATAACAAGGGAAAGAAGGAGAGTAGTGAGGGCTTGTGGGGTGAGAAAGGGTCGAATAGCACACTTGATGTAGAAAGAAAAAAGAAGTCTTTGAAACATGTGATATGTAGTCTCGAAAGGTGAGATCAGAATCGAAAAGAACGCCTAAATAACGAAAGCAAGATACTAAGGGAATAGGGGAACCAGAAAGAGAAGGTGTCAGTGAAGGGGAGGGGCTACCATAAGCAAACCTGATAGCAAGAGTCTTTAAGTTTAAGTGCAAAAGTCTTCTGTTCTGCTCGTGGAAGATCAGATCCCCATGGGTAGACAGAAGGGATCTCTGTGGCGATCACAGCCATGCTGGTCTTTCCTGTCTGTGGGGATTTCTGCGGACAGACATAAGGGCCTGTGGCCATCTATGGGGGTAAGAAATCCCAGATGCCAAGCGCAAATTGCCTTGGATATGTCAAGCTCTGATCTATGGGCAGTACTGGTGAGAAGTTTCTTGTTGTAGTATATGAGCTTTTGAGACCTCGCAAGTCTATGAAGAAACATAGAAACATGATGTCAGAAAAAGACCTTGTGGCCTATCCAGTCTGCCCTTCCATACCAACTACTATAGTCCTTTATTTTCCTTTAGAGATCTTTTGTGTTTGTCCCATGCTTTCTTGAACTCGGATACTGTCATCGTCTCTACTACCTCCACTAGGAGACTATTCCATGCATCTACCACTCTATCCATAAAGAAACATTTCCACATATTAGTACTGAGTCTATCCCCTTTCACCTTCATCCTATGCCACCTCATCACAGAGCTTTCTTTCAATTGAAAGAGGCTTTCCTCCTGTGCATTTATGACACAGAGGTATTTAAACATCTCTATCATCTCTCCTCTCTCCTTCCTTTCTTCTAGAGTATACATATTGAGATATTTAAGTCTGTCCCCATATGCTTTATGATGAAGCCCACGTACCATTTTGGTAACCACCCTCTGTACAGACTCCATCCTGTTTATATCCTTTTGAAGGTATGGTTTCTGGAATTACACACAATACTCCAAATGAGGTCTCACCAAAGACTTATACAGAGGCATTATCACATCCTCCTTCCAGCTGGCCATTCCTCTCCCTATGCACTAAAGCATCCTTTTGGCTTCCACCTTTTCTACCTCTTTAGCTACCTTAAGATCATCAGAAACAATTACGCCCTGGTCTGGCTCTTCTTTTCTGCGATATTTTTACAAGAGATTCCATTCATAAACAACTTGGTCTTATACCTCACAATTGCTCATCCTCTAAAGAGAAAATGGGATCATTTTTATGATGTAAGTCTGGTGCACTCATTATGACGTCAATAGCTCCAACCACTATTATCACAGAATGCTCCACCAATCCAGTTCCTGATTTAACCAGATGGTGAAACCCATCTTAAGCGAGATATCCAGGATTGTTCTAAGTATTGCAAGCGGGAAACTCTATCGCCCCCCAAGGGTTTTGAGGTACATGATCTAGCCATTCTTTACCTTCTATTATAGTGATACGAAAATCACAACCAGAGCATGAAAAATGCCTAGCCTCTTAGTCACCAGGATTAGGAGAAAAATCAAAATCTCTTGATATACGTATGAACAAAATAGTCATGAATATTGCGACCAGGGTTGTAAATATAACTAATTTGCCCTGGAAACATTAGTGCAAATAAAGAATGTTCCAATGCTTCTTCAGTGTGGTTGTTACAATGGATGAATTGGTCATGAAAGGTAATACTCCAATTGTAAATGGGGTCATAGATGGTAATTCCAATAGTTGATTGTCTCTTAGCCACCATTCTGGATGGTTATTACATGCTCTAATATAAGCCCCTCGAATAATTGCCTGGGGATAACCCCATGCAGCCAAGCATTGAGAACTCCAGAGCTTGTTTTTTAAACTCAGTCTCGGTGGTGCAAATCCATCTTAAACGTAAAAATTGGCCCAAGGGTAACCCTTGTTTTAAAGAGCCCAGATGGTAACTGATATCGCAATAAGTTATTTCTCTGTACAGATTTTCTGTACAAGGTGGTATAAAATCTTCCTCCTTCCTTATACACTAATAAATCTGAAAATTCTATTTGATGATGATGATGGTTGGCTGTAAACTGAACATTATTTTAATTGTGTTGAGCCAATGTAGGAATTCCTGGAGATCTCTGAGTGACCCACTCCACAAGAAGAAAATGTCATATAAAAAAACGCAACCAAATCTTGACCTGTGCAAATCAGGGTGACTTATAGATGAAAGTTTCTTCAAAGTTGGCCATATAAAGAGTTGCCACCGATGGAGCCACAGTGGCACCCATTGCACCCCAAAAGTCTATAAATAGAAATTTGAATCAAAGACAATTTTTTTTACAAAGGACTAGGCGCAACAAATCCAGGATAAATATTTTGGGTATTCTTGGAGGTAAAATCAAAGGATAATGAGTCAAAATATCCAATGCTTCAAATTGATCTACAGTGGTGTGCAAAAGTCTGGAATCACTTGTGAGGTTTGCGTTTTTCATACTTTCTAACTTTTTTTTTTTTAAATTTTGCGTTAGCCCAGCATATTCATCTTTCTACGACGTTAAAAGGGATACATTTGGCTATTAGAGTTGACTTTTTTGCATTCCTTGCTTCCTATTTAAATTCTTTACAGACACTGGGAGAGAGCTAGTGCGATTTTTGTGGATCGAGATTATCCAATATGCACACGTTATTTCTGACCAATCAGGAGGCTGGTTTCACTAACCAAGACACAAGACAAGAGTGAGGTCAGTGTCAGCTCATCAATAGTTCGTCGCCAGTGCCTGCAGTTTGGTTTCCGTGGCTGCAAAACACGGAATAAGCCACTGATGACTGACATACAAAGGTGCAGCCGGATCATGTGGGCGAGAAAGCACTCAACCTGGTCAACTGAAATGTGGGAAAAGATGCTATTCAGCGATGAAAGCACCTTCTGCCTGTTTGGTAACCAGGCCCACACCTATGTGAGGAGATTTCCTGGAGAAATCTGAGTGTCTCAACCTCACTATGAAGCATCCTTTGAAGGCCATGGTCTGGGGCTGCATGGCTGCCAGTGGCATTGGACGTCTTCACATCGTCGATGGAATAGTCAATGGGGCCAAGTACATCACCAAACTGCAAAGGTGCATGGTGCCATCAGCACACCAGCTGTTTCCTGGACAGTTCCTGTTCCAAGATGACAGTGCACCCTGCCATCGTTCCAGACAGGTGATCAGCTGGAAGCAGCGGAACAACATCAAGTCAGTGGACTGGCCTGCCCAGTCTCCAGATCTGAATCCAATCAAGAACCTGTGGCACAAGGTGGCCTTGGAAATATCCAAGAGGCATCCGACATCAAAGTGTGAGCTGATTGAGTCACTCATTGCAGCTTGGAACCGTGTTGTCACCAACGATCATCTTGTCAGACTGGTTCATTCAATGCCGACAAGGTGCAGTCAGGTGATCAAGAACAAAGGGTGGCCCATCAAATACTGAGCCATCACTGACACACAAAAATGGCCTTTTTCAAGGCCACATACATTAATTTGAAGGAAACCTGGCATGCGTCCATAATATTTTAAAGCATACTTACAATAATATATCGTTGGCCAATGATGTACATTACGTGATTTATTTATTTATTTATTTAGCTGTATTTATATCCCGCTTTTCACCGGGTCAAAGCGGTCAATTGGGGGATACATTTAACACGAGGGGATATGAGACACATACGCTAATACTTACAGGGAACATGGGCAATGGAGGGTTAAGTGGCTTGCCCAAGACCACAAGGAGTGCCTATAGGACTAGAAATCCCAGTCCCTCTGGCCTGAGATTGCTGTCCCCAGGTGGGACTTGAACCCCCGGCCCTCCGGCCTGAAGTACCTTGTCCTAACCACTAGACCACTCCTCCCTCCACAGAAAATCTATCAACAGGACAACTATGGGGAACAAACTCAGAAAATAAGGGCCAAACCAATACTAAAAGTTGGCCCTAATAGCCAAATCTATCACTTATCATGAGATACACAGAAAAAGCCACTGGGAGGAAAAAGAAATTAAGATATAAGGTCACAAAGTTGAAAAAACCTCAAATTTACAAGTGATTCCAGACTTTTGCACACCACTGTATTTTAGTATAGAGTGATACTACGTCCATAGTTGCTAATATGGAAGTATCCATATCTGATGTTACCTGAGCTACTAATGAAATAAAGTGAAAAAATCCTTCAAATAAGACCAAATTTTTGAAGTGGCGGATAATCACAAAAATTTGGAGAGCGGCTCTAAAACTGAATCCCTACATGAGACAATTGGGCTGCCTGGGGGGGGGGGGGTGGGGGCAATAATGATTTGTGAACCTTCAGTACTGTATACATTATTGGTATCTGAGGTGTCTTCTGTTTTAAAAAATCATGCTCCCTCTTTGTAATCCATCCCGATGTCAAAGCATGATCAATTATAATCTGGATCTCCGGCATCATTGCCGGAGTGGGATCTTCCGGTAACCGACAATAGTATTTAGAGTTATTCAGTTGTGCCAAAAGCACTTGGTGGTATCTTAATGTATCCTGTATGACAATAGCACCCCCCTTGTCCACATGCCAAATCATATCTTTTCTAGCTCCCAAATCCAGTAAAGCCTGATATTCCGCCAGTGATAAATTAGAAAAAAGTCTGGTAGAAGATGCCTCCATTTATTTAACAGGTTTTTTTTATACCGCTTTATCATTTCAATCAAAGCAGTTTACATTGTAACTTAAACTTGGTAAATGCACATCAAACAAGGACATTGATAACTTGGATTTTTCTGAGCAATGGAGGGTTAAGTGACTTCCCAAGGCCACAGGGAGTGCTAGTGGGAATCAAACCCTGGTCTCTTGGTTCCCAAGCCAGAGCTCTAACCATTAGGCTACTCCTCCACACACTCCAAACCCTGCAAGATGAGTCACTGAAAAGTCAAAATCATAGGATCTGTAGGACCTGGGGGAACACACTTAGACGGTTTTCATAAGATCTGTGTCGTGAATTGAAAAGTGATCCTTGGATTACTGGTTAGATCCACCCATATCCAGTCTTTCTAATGCTGTAATTTGTAGAAGTGGACCACCACCAGATACGTTTTATTGAGTTATTAGTATGATACGCTGTTGTGGTGTATTCATACATTTTGGAGCATTAACTTACTTTGTAATTAGAATAAAACAGAACGGCCCAAGAAAGAAGAGTGGCCGGGCTTGGAACAGAGACAGCGTGGCAAGACGGAGGCAGCGTGTCAAGCTTACAATAAAGCTATCTTGCTGCGCTATCTCTGCTCCAAGCCTGGCTGCTCTTCTCTCATGGACTGAAGTCTCATGATTCATGAGATTTGACTGGGAAAGAAGAGCAGCCGGACCTGTAGAGGAACAACACGGCAAGCCAGTTTTATGGCAAGCTTGCTTCACTGCCTCCATGGTCCTGGTGAGAGGGTGTGCATCGCAGCACCATGCCACATGGGGGGACACCCACCCCTGGTGTTGAGTGGGCTGGAAATGCCACTGAGTATTATGAGCTTTTGAGACCTCGCAAGTCTGTGATTTGTGAAATCTCTGAAGCTCATGTGCTTCCTCATACATCTTATATTTGCTGGCCATTAGTGGGAAGGATAATCTACAAAGATTCCAGTTTTCTTTAGGAGCAGTATTGCTGCTAGAACTCTATTTAAATTTAATAAAGCATATAGAACCACAGTACAGCAACAGCAAAGGGAATATTTGGAAGCACAGAAGTTATTAACTTTTAAACAAGGTAGAAAAGTAAATTTTATTAGGAAAACTTCTTAAAGGAAAAAAATCCAGTAGGTTCTCTCCCATGTCAGTGCTGAAAAATGTAAGATAACAGCTGGTAAATTATACAGTGCTTATGAAGTTTTAAAGATGCACAGATTTTTTTCTGTAGAAATTGTCATTCTCCTTAGTGTTTTAATTGAACATTCACATTTATTTACATGGACAGGTGGACAATCATTTTTCAGCAGGAAAGATTCTATCCGAACCATCTATACATCACTATACAACGAGTTGAAGAAAGTGGTGACGACAGGTCGCAATGCCATTGGAGGCACAGCTCCTCACTTGGAAGAGCTCCTGTCCCATTTATCAGAACAGCTGTGCTATTTTGTGCAGGCTCGGATAGAAATTGCAGATTTTTATGAGAAAATGTATACCCTCAGCAGCCAAAAGTTTATTAATTCTGAAGAGCTTGTCAATGCTTTAGAAGCCATACTAAGGAAGTACAGCTCAAGGTTTGTGTTAACTTATCTTGGTGTGATTATTAGCAGTTTCTTTTAATTATGCATAAACAACTATTCCATGCTGTCCTGCTAGATTAGTCAAGACAAGTGGGTTCCGGTTCTCTACCAACAGACTGGTGGAGACAGCCATTGAAATGCCTAGGTTTCAATGACATCACTCTCATGCCTCTGTCAGCCTGAGCCACTAGAGGGCACCTCAGTATTCTTGTTGGGTGTTGAAAAATACTATCTTGGAAGCCCAGACCAGCTGTATTCCACGCTTTAAGAAAAGTGGAAGGAAGTCCAAAAAACTGCCAGCATGGTTTAAAGGTGAGGTTAGAGAGGCTGTTGTTGCCAAAAAAGCATCTTTCAGGAAATGGAAAAAAGAGCCAAATGACGAAAACTGGAAACAGCACAAGCCACTGGCAAGTCAAATGCAAGGCATTGATAAAGGCAGGCAAAGGGAGAATTTGAGAAGAAGCTTGCTGCGGAAGCAAAAATGCATAATAAAGACGTTTTCAAGTACATTCGTAGCAAAAAACCTGTGAGAGAGTCAGTTGGTCCATTAGATGATTACAGGGGCACTAAGAGGCGACAAGGCGATAGCGGAGATTCTGAATGATTTCTTTGCTTCAGTCTTTACTGAGGAAGATGTAGGGATGTTACCCATGACTGAAGTGGTATTTAAAGGTGCGGAAGAATATCGATACATCGATACATCGGGAAGATGTATTACAGCTATTTGATAAACTGAAGAGTAGCAAGGGTGTTGAAAGAACTGAAATATGAGATTGCAGACCTGCTATTAGTAATCTGTGAACTATCATTAAAATCATCTGTAATACTTGAAGATTGGAGGATGGCCAACCTTAACGCCAATTTTTAAAAAGGGTTCCAGGGGTGATCCGGGAAACTACAGACCGGTGAGGCTGACGTCAGTACCAGGAAAAATGGTAAAAAACCATTTATTTATTTATTTATTTACATTCTCTTATATACCGCGCTATTCTGCATCAGTGCGGTTTACATTGAACAAACTGAAATTACATTGAACAGGGCATTATAACTTGGAGATAACTATTTTACAGGGAACATGGGCTATGGAGGGTTAAGTGTTAAGGGTTAAGATGAAACCATCATAAAGAACAAAATTGCTGAACATGTAGATAGTCATGGCTTAATGGGAGACAGCCAACATGGCTTTAGACAAGGAAGATCTTGTCTTTCTAATCTGTTATGTTTTTTTGAAGGTGTGAATAAACAGGTAGACGAAGGTGAGTCGGTTGATATAGTGTATTTGGATTTTCAGAAAGCCTTTGACAAGGTCCCTCATCAGAGACTTTTGGCAAAACTAAAGAGTCATGGGATAGGAGGCAGTGTATTATGAAACAGGAACTGGTTAAAAGATAAAAAGCAGAGGGTAGGGCTAAATGGCCAATTTTCCCAGTGGAAAAAGGTGAATAGTGGTGTACCCCAGGGATCTGTGCTCGGTCCGCTGCTTTTTGACATATTCATAAATGACCTGAAAAAGGGAATAACGAGTGAGGTTGTCAAATTTGCAGATGACACAAAACTATTTAAAGTTAAAACCCATGAGGATTGTGGAAAATTGCAAGTGGATCTTGAAAAATTGGAAGGCAGGGCATCAAAACGGCAGATGAAATTTAATGTGGACAAGTGCAAAGTTATGCACCTAGGGAAGAACAACCCAAACTATGGTTACACGATGCAAGGTTCCACATTAGGAACCCCCACCCAGGAAAAAGATTTAGGCGTCATTGTGGACAACATGTTAAAACCCTCCGCCCAGTGTGCAGCGGCGGTCAAGAGAGCAAATAGAATTCTAGATATCATAAGGAAAGGAATGGAAAATAAAACAAAGGATATTATAATGCCTCTGTATCGTTCCATGGTGTGACCGCACCTTGAATATTGTGTACAATTTTGGTCACTGTATCTTAAATGATATAATGTTATTAGAAAAGGTTCAGAGAAGAGACACCAAAATGGTAAAGGGGATGGAAGGATACCCCTATGAAGAAAGGCTAAAAAAGTTAGGGCTCTTTAACCTGGAAAAGAGACGGCTGAGGGGAGATATGATAGGAGTTTATAAATGAATGAACAGAGTGGAATGGGTAAACGTAGATCGATTGTTTACGTTATCAGAATATAGAAAGACAAGGGGACATGCAATGAAGCAACAAGGTAAACTAAGACTAATAAAAGAAAATATTTTCTCACTCAGCATGTAATCAAACTCTGGAATTTGTTACCGGAGGATGTATTAAAGGCTGTTTGTGTAGCTGGGTTTAAAAAAGGTTTGGAGAAGTTCCTGGAGGAAAGGTCCATAAACCATTATTAAAAAGGGACCCAGGATATCAATGCTTGACCCAATACAAGCATTGTGGAACCTGTGTCTTTTGGGGAAACTGCTAGGTACGTATGACCTAGATTGGTCACTGTTAGAAACAGGATACTGGGTTTGATGGACCTTGGTCTGACCCAATATGGTATATCTTATGTTCTTCTGTTCTTGTCTCCAGCAGTTAGATTTTTCTCAACTCTGAAGAAAATCTGAACAATTGAGAAGAAAAAATTTTTTCACTCGTGAACAACCACCTTGAGGGTGACTTATTTGAGTGTGACGTGGGAGGCTCTATTAGACTAAGGTCTTTTTGGTAGCCAAAGGAGGAGGGAAAATTGGTTTTGCTCCATGTTCTTATAATGATAAGGGCTTCTTCAGCAGCCAGAATATTGGAAGAGATCATCAACCTCACACAACCTCAACACCCCCTCCGTCCTTCTCTGTTCCCTCCTGCTTTCCCCAAAGACTGAATACACCTCGGTGGTATGTGACTGTAAGCCTGTTAAGGAAACATAAGAAAGAAACGGCATCTGGGGAGTAGCACTGAGCCTGGCACGATTTGCCTTGCTTGAGGCTCCAAAAGGGTGAGTAGTAAGGCTTGACTTTGTCATCGTCCTTGTTGGGGGCTCCCACACTCATCCATTTTGGGGCGTAAGTCAGGATGGACCGCGGCCAATAGCTCAGCATCGGTGCTTCCTGCCATTTTCCAGCACGCGCTGTTAACATTTTCTGCCTTTGCGCACCTTTACCTAAGTGGTCCCAGCACACGTTCTAGCTGAGGGCTTCAACGTATGTTTCTGCCTAAGCGCCATAACACGGACACATGTACACGATCCATTAGCATGTACTTTTGTGCCTACATGGCCTTAGCAAACACAAATGATTGCCTTGCCTTAACTCTTTCTGTCTTCTTCCAGGAAGCGTTGTTTGACCTGTGGCAAGCAAAGAGCCTCCTCACTGGATTCATCCTGCATGGCAGCCTCTGACATTTCACCATCACCCTTCTTCCAATGAAGGGATTCGGTTGGCCCGACATGTTCCGCCTCAAGGTAGGAGGCGAATAATGGCACTGTGGGTAAGAATAATAGCCTGGCCTTGAGTTCCGGTGACTGTACTTCTGGCTGCTCCCCTTTCTCGGAGGGCTTGGCTTCAGCTGTGTCTCCTGTGTTGGGGATCATTCTCAGAAAGTGAGCTCCCAGAATCAGGGTTGCCTTTCCCGGAATTCTTTTCCGTCTTTAGCAATCCTGGTCTTTGGCGCAGAAACTTTAGATCCTGCAGCCTTTGGATTCCCTCAAGCTCAGTCACATGAGGGATAGGTAGAGTGTAGAAGCCCGGCTTGAGTGCCTCCTTTTAAGTGACCCAGATGGAAGTTGCCTTCTGGAGATATGAGTCGGCTGGGGTCTGTTCGAGACTTGAACTTGAGTGCTGGTTTCGATGTCTTAGTTGAGGAGTCTGATGCAAATTTAAAAAAAAAAAAAAGTGTTTTCTCCATCAGAGGTTGATGTGGAGACTGGCATTTTCTGTCCGTCCTAGAAGGGAGATCTGGCAGCACTGATTGCTTGAGTTTCCTCCATCTGTTATGTGGCTGACGCTCCAGCAACAGAGCAGGGGCTGCTGTTTCCCCCACATCTACAGGCGCTGCGGATATTCATCGCAGTCTTCCCATTTCCATAAATAATCAAAAACATGTTCTAGTCGGAATGAGTCCTTACCGATTTCCCGCTTAGGATGAAAAAGGAGTGTAAAGGGATTTGAGCTCTTCCCAAGAGGTATGCGTCTCATGATCCGGCCCGCCCAAGGTAGAAACATAGGCCATATTGTCTTTTTCTATAATCATGTTTCTTTCTTGTCTGCCTTTTCATATCAACTATAATAGTCCCCTTTTTTCCTTTAGAGATCTTCTGTATTTGTCCCATGCTTTCTTGAATTAAGATACTGTCCTCGTCTCTACTACCTCCACTGGGAGACTATTCCATTCATCTACCACTCGTTCTGTAAAGAAATATTTCCGAATATTACTCCCGAGTCTATTCCCCTTTCACACTCATCCTATATCCCCTCATAGCAGAGCTTGCTTTCAATCGAAATAGGCTCTTCTATTGTGCATTTATGCCTCAGAGGTATGACAGAGACATTTAGATGAAAGGCAAGATAAAGGAGATAATTAAAGTATAGATATTGAGATCTTTAAGTCTGTCCCCATATGGCTTATAACGAAGACCACTGACCATTTTGGTAGCCACCCTCAGCACTGACTTCATCCTGCTTATATTTTTTTGAAGGAGTGGTCTCCAGAATTGCACACAGTACTCCAAATGAGGTCACACTAGAGACTTATACAGAGGTACTGTCGCCTCCTTCTTTTCTGCTAGCCATTTCTCTCCCAGTGCACTCAAGCATCTTTCTAGTTTTCACCGTTGACTTTTTCTACATGTTTAGCCACTTTGTTTCTGACGATCTTCATCACGCCCAGATCCTGCTCTTCTTTTGTGGACAGAAGTACTTCACCCCTTACACTGTACCGCTCCCTTGGATTTTTACAGCCCAAATACATGACCCTGTATTTTTTTACATTAAATCTCAGCTGCCAAATTCTTGACCATTCTTCAAGCTTAGCTAGATCCCTTCTCATGTTTGCTAATCCTTCCTGGGTACCTACTCTATTGCAGATTTTGGTATCATTTGCAAAGAGGCAAACCTTATCCAACAGCCCTTCCGCTATATCACTAACAAAGATGTTAAAAAGAATTGGACCAAGAACAGATCCTTGCGCTATACCACTGATAACATCCTTCTCCTCCGAGTGAGCTCCATTTATTTGTATCCTTTGTCGTCTCCCACTCAATCAATTTCTAACCCAGTCAGTCACGTTAGGGTCCATCCCTGAGGTGCTAAATTTGTTTATAAGTCGCCTGTGTGGAACGGTGTCAAAGGCTTTACTGAAGTCTAAGTATAGCACATCTACACCTCTTCCTCGGTCCAACTCTGTCCAACTCCCTGGTCACACAGTCAAAGAAATCAATCGGATTTGTGTGACAAGACTTGCCTCTAGTAAACTCATGCTGCCTCGGATCCTGCAATCCATTGGACTCCAGAAACGTCACTATCCTCTGTTTTAGCAGCGTTTCCAATAATTTACTCTCCACAGAGGTCAGACTAACTGGCCTATAGTTCTCAACCTCATCCTTGCTTCCGCTTTTGTGTAAAGGGACCACATGTGCCTTTCTCCATTCCTCTAGGACCACTCCCCACTCTAAAGAAGCCTTGAAAAGGTCAGTCAGTGGCGCCAGTAGAACGTCCCCAAGTTCCTTCAATATTCTTGGATGTATTCCATCCGGCCCATCACTTTGTGTACTTTTAGTTTAGCTAATTCCTCACGAACACAGTCTTCTGAAAATCGTTTTGAGTTCCACGTCACTTCCTTTCCTGTTTGTGGGTGTTTTCTGAGGTCCTGCTCCTAGCCCTTCATCTGTGAACACAAAACAAAAATATCTGTTAAGCAATTCTGCTTCATCCTCATCAGCTTCTACATATTCCTCCCCTTCACCCTTGAGTCTGACAATACTACTTTTGCACTTCCTCCTCTCACTAACATATTTGAAAAATGTCTTATCCCTCCATTTTATTGCACTGGCTATTTCTTCTTCTTTTTGTATCTTTGCTTTTCTGACTACTTTCCTAGCCTCTCTAAGCTTTTCCAAATATTGGTGCTTGTCTCCCTCTTTCTGTGATCTCTTGTATTTTATGAAGGTCACCCTCTTTCTTCATCTTTCAGCTACTTCTTTTGAAAACCGTTGTGGCCTCCTTTTACATATATTTACTCTTCTAACAAAAAGTTTTGTTGCCCTTAAGATATCCCCTTTCAGTTTCGCCTATTGCTTTTCAACACCCCCCAGCTGTTCCCATTCCATTAACGACTCCTTGAGGTATTGTCCCATCTTGGCAAAGTTAGATTTCCTAAAATTTAAGACCTTCACTTTTGAATGGATTTTATCAGCTTTAGTCCTAATACTGAACCACA
The DNA here is from genome assembly GCA_033557465.1 of Ichthyophis bannanicus. Lineage (NCBI taxonomy): Eukaryota > Metazoa > Chordata > Amphibia > Gymnophiona > Ichthyophiidae > Ichthyophis > Ichthyophis bannanicus. Next base: position 232,834,178 of record CM066038.1, on the reverse strand, counting down.
CTATCTGGGGATCACTGGATGCGAGATGATCTCCCACTATACTACTTCTACTACTGAGCATTTGTATAATGCTACAAGTCATATGCAGTGCTGCACAGACATGTAAGAGGCAGTCCCTGCTCATCAGAGCTTACAATCTAGTCAAGACAGATAACACAGGAGGTGTAGGCTGGGATAAAACAAGGGGAAAGGAAAATAAAAAGGAGATCAGGTGAGTCAAGATCCAAAAGCAGCAGCAAAGAGGTGAGTTTTCAGCCTGGATTTGAAGAGGGTCAGAGAAGGTGCCTGGTGTACAGACACAGGTAGTTTGTTCCAGGCGTAAGGTGCGGCAAGGTGAAAGGAGCGAAGTCTGGAGTTAGCAGTAGAAGAGAAGGGCACAGATAGAAGCAGTTTGCCAGAAGAGCGGAGTTCCCGAGAGGGATTGTAAGGAGAAATAAGAGAAGAAAGATAGTGAGGAGCTGCAGAGTGAATGCATTTATAGGTCAGTAGGAGAAGTTTGAACTGGATGCGGAAACGGATAGGGAGCCAGTGGAGTGACTTGAGAAGAGGAGTAATATAGGCATGACGAGGCTGGCGGAAGATTAGCCGCGCAGCAGAGTGCTGAACAGATTGAAGGAGAGAGAGATGATTCAAAGGGAGACCATCAAGGAGTAGGTTACAGTAGTCAAGATGGGAGGTGATTAAGGAGTGGATAAGCGTCTTAGTAGTGTGTTCAGAAAGGAAAGGACGGATTTTGCTGATATTATAGAGAAAGAAACGGCAGGTCTTAGCTATCAGACGAATGTGTGTGGAGAAGGAGAGAGAAGAGTTGAAGACAACTCCAAGATTGCAAACCAAGGAAACAGGAAGGAGTACAGAGATCAGAAACAGTTTCCTCATTCGTAAGCACCAAATCAGTATGGCCCCTTCATGTGTGGGTTCTGTAGAAAATCTAGGATCTCCTTACTCCTAGATGACCCTGCAGCAGGAATGTGCCAGTCAACATCCGGCATATTGAAATCACCTATCAGTAGCACTTTTCCTTTCATGGCAATACTGCGTATGTCTTCTATTAAATCTCCATCCACTACTTCTCCCTGTGAGGGAGATCTGTATATTACAACAGTGCAAATGGATTTCCCTTTCCCTCTTTCTAGTTTCACCCACAGTGCCTCCTTGCTCCCTTTTAAGCCCTGTAACTCTATAGCTTTAATATTATTTTTTACATATAGTGCCACTTCTCCTCCCCTTCTTCCTACCCTGTCCTTCCTGAATAATTTACTTATGTAAATAAGTTATGCACACATACTGTTATGACACAATGATGTCTCCAAGATACAGAGTTCTTTTTAAAACACCTTATTGCAATGTAAATAGTTGAGTTCAATGATGGAGTTTCATAAAGAACCTTGTTTTTCAAGGTAAAAATTGAGTTTAATGTGAACCACCTTGATTTAAGGAAAAGGTGGTATATAAACTAAATGAATAGATTATAGCCCGGTATAATTATATCTCAGACATGGTTGTCCGTGTACCATGTCTCCATAACCGCTACTAAATCCAAATCAGCCTCTTTCATTAAAGCCTCAACATCTTGGAAGTCACGGAGGTCACAAAGTGGACCTCCACGCCCATGGAAGTCAGATAGGCCTTGAAGGGTACTATGGATAGAAAGATGGACTCTTTTCTGAACAGCCGGTTCGCAGCGGCAGCTGCTCTTCTCCAGTTGGCGGTGTGTGCAGGCTTGACACCTCAAGCCCTGCTCCTGTGGATTCAGTTTCTCCAGCAGATGATGCTAGCCCTCCTTTGCAGTCGGTTACTGCCTTCCTTCTGATGCCCACTTGGCGGCTGGGGCTATTGTCCTGTCAGCAGTGATGCAACATTGGTTATGGCATTGCCACTGGGCAGCAAATATGTCCTTCAAAGCCCAGCTAACAACTGACCTTGAAGGAAAACTCCCTTGTGAGGTTGATTTGGAGAAGTTGGTGAAGAACTTGACCAAGGCAGAGTCTTATCACCTTCCAGAGGATAGACCGAAAGGACCTGGGAAGCAAGCAGGATCTTTTCCCTCTTTGGCCTCTGCCTGTCCATTGCAGGCATGCTGGACTGACTTCTGGGGGTTTCGGGACCCCTGACATTTCATCCTGGGATGACTTCTGCTTCTGGATTTCAGACTGGAATTAGTCCTTTTGATGGGACTCATGGACCCAGAGACTCTGTCCCCTCCAGCGGGGGTTTCTCCTGTTCATCACTATGTAGGTTTTGAGGGTTCATTCCTGAATGTCACCAAGGATAGAAAGGTGCGAGCCATCATTTAAAGCGGCTGTGTCCTGGACTGCAAGCAGCCAATCCCAGAGGCAATTGTCATCTGTCCATGTGGTTTGGTGGACATGAGAGCCACTGCATGGGTCACGTTGGTCATGTTACTTCACCTAAAGACAGTGGTGCCAGTGCCCCCTGGAATGAGCAGGGCATGGGCAGCTATTCCATTTCTCTCCGGGATGCCAAAGAAGGATGGCTCCTTCTGACCAGTGGCTTCAAGGTGGTCAATGCTTCTTTGCGCACGTTGTGCTTCCGAATGTAAACTCTGAGATCTGTGATTTTGGCGACGCTCTTAAGGGATTTCCTAGTGTTTCTGGTTTTGGCAGAAGCTTGTTTTCATATCCAATCCAAGAGGATCAGCAGAGATGCCTGCATTTTGCCGTGTTTGGCTCATGCTGTCAATTTGCCACCCTCCCTTTGACCTTTCTACTGTCCCGAGAATGATCTCAAGGGTCATGGAGGTGGTGGCTGCTGCGCTATGGCGCTAAGGACTAGGGGGCCCGATTTTTATTCTAAAGGCATTTACATGGTTTACTGACCTGTAAACTATGTAAATGCTGCTAACAGGATATTCAACAGCACTTTATAGTTAGAGCTGCTGTATATCACCAACTAACACTGCCATACGTCCCATTGCTAACTGCTTAGCATGGGGGTGTGTCGTGGATGGTCCGGGGCATATTGTGGGCGGCAACAGTCACTAACCAGTGCCGCTACTCTGTTAGCGACATATGGGTAAAACTAGGTAAAGCAAAAGCTGACCTAGGTTTACCTGTGGGAGTTAGCCGTGTAGCGGTGCAATATTGCCGCTACCTGTTTAGCTTCTGTGGTGTCAGAGGCTGTGTATTGACCCTGGATATTCAATACTGGGTCTGCATATGACCCCGGCATTGAATATCTGGGTTAGAGGTCTGTGCTGTAGTGGCACATAGCCATCCCAATTGAATATCAGGCCCTACGTGTACATCCATTTTTGGATGACTGGCTCATCTGAGCCCATTCTCTGTTGGAGGCCTCTCGGGTTTCAGCCCGAGTGGTGTCCTTCTGGAAAGCCTTGGCTGGGTGGTCAATTGGGGAAAGCATCCATTGGAGCCTTCCCAATCTCTGGAATTTCTAAGAGCACGGTTCAGTGCTTGAGTAGGCAGAGTCTTCCTGCCGGAGGAGAGAGTGCAGAGATTATTGGAACAACTTGAAGTATTCAGTTCTCAATAGGCTCCCAGGGTTTGGGACTATCTCCAGCTTCTTGGCTTGATAGCTGGGGCAATCAAGATGATGCCATGGGCGTGCTCAAATGAGGCCACTCCAGTGGCCTTTCCTGACCGAAGTTTGAGCTAAGGCTTCAGCTCCAGTTGGGAGTGAGCCAGCTTGAGGTGGCAGCTATGCTCGCATCTGAAGAGGCACAAAAACAAAAATACAGCAGAATCAAAAAAGTCATGAGCTAAGTATATATGTATGTATGTATGTGTAAATGTTGGAAGGTTAGCTGTGAGGAAAAAAACTACCTCTCGTGGCAGTACTTCCATTTTACTCAATTTAAAGAGCTCCAACAAGCGCTTAAAAGTAGGTAAAACCACCATGTAGTAGTGTGCCCTACACCAAAACGCATTCAAAAAATATTTTTCTTCCAACAGACATAAACTACTGAAACCGATCCAATAGGACAATCAAGAGTAACAAATAATGGAAGTTACCATGGAAAACCCAAGCCATAGTATTTCTCCAGACTCTGTTAGATTTCAGTCTCTTAGATATCCGCAGTTTTGAAAAAGAACACAGTACTGCATTTCGGGCAAATCAATATTAATGCCCTGTATTAACGCTCTCCTTTACTGCAAACAAAAGCTTAGCTCCCCAATTCTTCAGGACGCTAGCACATGCTCATATACGATCTAATACCACAGAAAAGGAATCTATGATTAAATACCAGTTAGAGCCAATCACAGCTACTTACATCATGAAAAACACCCCCTATCTGCACAAGATAGAACAGATGCACTTAATTTACCTACTAAATCCTATTACTTCAAAGAAGGCTGATCCAATCAAGTTCTTTAAGACCCTGTGGTTCCACAGTAGCTAAACAAAATATCCAAGTTTGTTCAAGCAATTGTAGACGTTGTTCTCGATTGCCTCCTCACGGATTTACAGGCACATAATCAAGAATTCTCCAAGACATAGCAGTACACTGATGTTGATGGTCTAAACAATGTTGGACTATAGGGGCAGATACAGTGTTTGTTTTTATTCTAGATGCATGTTCATGTAAACGAACACATATAGGACGAATTGTTCGCCCGATGTACAAAAGCTTACATGGGCAAACTAGAACATATACCACATAAGATGTAGAACATGTGGTATGCCATCTAGCAACATGTAAAAAATCAGAGTTGGGAACCTGCCATTCTTTGCCTTCAAGAGTATTGGCAACAATCACAGGTGGTACAAGAAAATTGGCCCAAATCAGTATGTTGCTCAAAAGATTGTCTATCCAAATGAGAAGAAGTAATGCCCACTAAATCACGAAGGTTTGAACCTCTAGTATGAGCTATTTGTAATCTCTTCTAAAAACAAGAATGTAACTTCAGAATATGTCAGTGTTTTAAAAGAATATTTTTAATTTGTGTCGTGTGTGACATATATGGCAATACACCCACTATTATGTCAGATTGTTAGATTCAACCAAATCTGCAGAAGGAAATAACCATTCTCGATGGGTGAATTTGGCTCGTAGAAACGCTCGTCTAATGACCTTGCTTGGATATCCTCTTTGTATCAAACGTTGCGATAGTTCCTGTGCATGATCTAAAAAATCATTAAAATTTGAACAAATACGCCTTAAACGTAAAAATTATCCAAATGGAAGGCCTTTTTTTTTTTTTTTTTTTTAAGACAAAGGATGAAAACTCGAATAATTTAATAATGTATTTCTCTGTACTGATTTTCTAAACAGAGTGGTGTGAAGCATATTATCCCGTTTCATAATTAAAACATCCAAAAATTCCAATTTGGAAAAATGGTAATGCATGGTAAAGGATAAATTAGGTCGTAAAGAATTCAACCAATCCAAAAATGAATGTAAACTCATCTCAGATCCTTTCGAGAGAAAAAATATATCAAGGAATCTGACCCAAAGAACACGTCCATAAACCATAGGGATGGATAAATCAAAGAAGACTCAAAATAAGCCAGATATAAAGTGGCTATGGATGGGGCCACCGTTGCCCCCATAGCAATCCCATGGACTTGATGGTAATATTGCTGTTCAAATTGGAAATAGTTCCTGGTGAGCACTAAACCAAGAAGCTGTTGAAAAAATGCCCGAGGAATCCTTTTTGGTAAAGGAAGTTGTAACTGAGAAATCACAGCTAAGGCTTGATCTTGGTCAATGTTAGTATACAATGCTGTTACATCGAGCGAAACAAGCCATAAATTATCAACTGGATCTGTGACAGCATCAAGTTTAGTGATGAAGTGAGTGGTATCCTTTAAAAAAGAAGATGGTTGTAAAAACACGTCACAGAATTTGGAAAGCGGTTCTAACACAGATCCCCGACAGGAGACAATAGGTCTACCTGGAGGCATATCTAGAGATTTGTGAATTTTTGGTACTGTGTATATGATTGGAGTTAACGGATGTAGTAAAGTCAATAATGTGAATTCTTGTTTAGTAATCCAATTTTTAGATAATGCTTCATGCATAATAAGCCGAATCTCCTGTTGCAAACTCACTGTAGGATTCTCAGACATTTTAACATAATATTTGGTATCATTTAACTGTCCTAAAAGATGAGACCGATTGAGATGATGATTGAACTACTGTAGTTCCACCTTTGTCCACTCTGCGGATAACTAAATCTTGATTATTTCTTAATTCCCGCAGAGCTTGCCATTGATCATTCGGCAAATTGTGAAATCGAGACTTTAAACCAGTTGCTTCAAATTTAGCCACATCATTTAGAACTAATTTTTGATATTTCTCAATAAGGGGATCCTGATTGCCTAAAGGCATCCATTTTAGATGGTGCACAGACTACTGAATTGTCCATGCCCATATCATGCGTTGCACAAAATTGGGTAACTGATAGCTTTCTAAAATATCGATGTAGAGCTAATCGCATTTGAAAAGAATTATAATTGGTCATCGGGACAAAGGAAAGTCCTAAATTCAAAACAGATTGTTGTGCACAAGTTAATGGCATAGAAGAAATATTCACTACTGTTGTTTGGACCGATTCCTGGTCACCGGACCTTGAGGTCGATCTTGTTGAAAACTGTCTTGAGGTTTCCATGCTCGATCCTGTTGAAGGTTGTCTTGAGGTTTCCATCCTCGACTTCGACCCCGACCGCGATATCAGCCTCGATGAAAAACCTGTTCTTGACAATGACTTGGATTGCTCATTGCATTATCAGAAAACACCCCATGTCCTGAATCATCAGAGGAGATAACAAAAGAGTCAAATGTAACACACTTTTGTTGTGTATTTTTCTTCATCCAAGTGTAAACTTGATCCAAATCGTAATCTTTTTATTTATCTCGATTGAATTTTTTGATTTTAATAGACTTTTTATAATCACGATATTGGTCCAATTGTGATTGCAACTCATCAATTTGTATTTTATACCGGTCTTTTGTAGTCTTCACACGAACAGAATCATCCAACTCTTTTACTTCCTGCTTCAATTTGACACACTCAATATTTAAACGTTCTCCCAATAAAGCGATCAAGTCCATGCTGCATTTATTCAAAATACTATTCCATTTCTTATAAAAAAAAAAAGCTTCATCAGTGAACATTTTGGGAGGTTTCAAAACCCTTAAACCACGAGGACTCATCATTGATTTTAAATATTGTATCATGGTAGCTTCATGAAGCTGTACCCGTATTAATTTTTTATTTAAATCCAAAAGATCAGAAAAAGAAGACGACTGAGATAAAGATTCAGAATCGTCAAATAAAGCTGGTCTTTGGGTTATCTCTTGAATTTGTGCATCCGAAACGCAAAAATAGCTTGATTGGCATTAAACAATGATTCCATAATGATCTCCTTAGGAGGAGAAGATAACTCAGTGGCCATAGTATAAGTTATAACCGGTGAACCAATAATCCAAAAATAACAGTTACTCTATGTAAATCTCACAAAAACAAAAATGGAGCAGAATCAAAAAAGTCATGAGCTAAGTATATATGTGTGTATGTGTAAATGTTGGAAGGTTAGCCATGAGGAATAAACTACCTCTCGTGGCAGTACTTCCGTTTTACTCAATTTAAAGAGCTCCCACAAGAGCTTAAAAGTAGGTAAAACCATCATGTAATAGTGTGCCCTACACCAAAACGTATTCAAAAAATATTTTTCTTCCAACAGACATAAACTACTGAAACCAATCCAATAGGACAATCAAGAGTAACAAATAAATAACTTCCATTATTTGTTGACCATGGAAAACCCAAGCCATAGCATTTCTCCAGACTCGGTTAGATTTTAGTCTCTTAGATATCTGCAGTTTTATTTATTTATTTATTTATTTATTTATTTGGAAAACATTTGTATACCACAGCTTCCAGTGATCAGCTGCGGTGATTTCACACAAATGGTTACAAGTTATTCAAGTTAAAAACAGTGGTTACATAATTATGACAAATAGAATTATATACAATAGGTCAGAAATCAAGAAATATACATTTCGATTTGGGGGAGCAAATATAACTATATACAATAGTGTTGAAATGATGCAAATGTATGGGATTATGGAGTATGATAGCTGGTGGGCTTGGGTAGTGGCCGGGCGAGCCCGGATTGGTTTTGAAAAAGAACACAGTACTGCGTTTTGGGCAAATCAATATTAATAACCTGTATCAACGCTGTCCTTTACTGCAAACAAAAGCTTAGCTCCCCAATTCTTCAGGAAGCTAGCGCATGCTCATATACGATCTAATACTACAGAAAAGGAATCCATGATTAAATACCAGTCTGAAGAGGGGCATGCTGCTGGATGATCACTTGTGGATTCTTCTGGCAACGGACGCCAGTCTTATGGGTGGGGAAGCTCTTGTCAAGACTGAACAGCCCAGGGTTGTTGGAGCCACAGTGAGGCAATGTGGTACTCAACTGTCTCAAAGCAAGGGCTATCTGGCTGATCCTCTTGTATTTTCCTGCCCTTGATCAAGAGCAGGGTGGTGCAAGTGTTCTCAGGCAATGCCACAGCAGTAGCAGATGTCAATCGCCAAGGCGGCACAAGGTGTGCAGGAGTGGCCCTGTGGATGGCTCTTTGGTTCACTTGGGAAAAATGAGCCTCCCTAGCTCTGTTGGCTCAGTACATTGCTGAAGTGGTCAGTGTGGAAACAACCTTCTGTCATCACTCTCGATCCCAGAGAGTGGGAGCTTTCAGATGCGTCTCCACCGTTGGTGTTGCCCTGCAATGGAATTGATGGTGTCCCGTTCTAATGAGAAAGTGTGCCATTGCTTCACTCGCCACATGGAAACTGGGTCAGAGGGCGTTGTCACCGTGGTCCAGTTCTGGCCATGGCAGTCCCTGCTGTATGTGCTTCCTCCATGGCTGCTGTTGGGCCATGTACTCTGGTTCATGGAGTGTCACCCGGGCTGGATTGGATGAGGAGAATGTGGTTTAGGGACCTGATGTGGTTTCTGCAGGTTCCTCCTCTTCATTGGCCCCATTTTGGGGCTGGTTGCATCAGAGGCCATTTGTTCTGGATGACTCAGCTTCCTTCTTGCTGATGGCTTGGCTCTTGAAGGGACTCGACTGGCACATAAGCGCTATTCTCCTGCAGTAATTTCCGCTCTGCTGAAGACCCAGAGGGTTCTACCAGCCTGGCATACGTGCAAGTCTGGTACCTCTTTGAGTGTGGATGTGTTGCATGACAGCTTGTTCCTATGTCTGCCAAGGTGCCTGTACTTCTGCTGGGTGATCTGGAAAAGGGTTTTTCCCCTTACATCCCTGAAAGTCCAGGTGGCAGCCTTTTCCTGTTTCAGAAGTTCGGTAGCTGGAAAGTCTTCAGCCTTTCACCTGGATGTTTCACATTTTCTTCTTGGGGTTCAGCATCTGTGTCTTCCCTTCTGATCATTTGTCCCTTCCTAGGATCTCTGTCTGGTGCTCAGGGCCATGGTGTCTGAGCCCTTTGAGTCTCTGAAGGATGCTGCTCTGAAGGGCTTGACTCTCCAGACTGTTTTCTTGGTCGCGATTTGTTCAGCAAGCGGATTTCCAAGCTGCAGGTTCTGCCTTGCTAGGATCCATATTTGTCCTTTTCAGAGATGGCAGTTTCCATTTGACCTGTGCCTTCCTTTTTGCCCAAGGTGATATCATCTCCCTTTCACGTGAACCAGGTGGTTTGCTTACTCCCTTTTTCTAAGAAGCAGTGTAGAGGGAAAGATAAGGATCCTTGAGGATGGCCGGAGGGTGCTTCTCCGGGACTTGGAGGTTACGAATTCCTTCTATAAGTCCGATCATCTTTTTGTGCTGTTTACTGGCCCGTGCAAAGGTGTTACAGCAGCCAAGTCTACCTTGGCGTGCTGGATCAAGGAGGCAATTGCCTCAGCATATCCGTGATGGAAGGTTTGTGCGCCCATTTTTCTTGGGTGGAGGCGTCCTTGTGGGTGGAGCATAGCTTGGTAGTCCCTTCAGACACTGTCAGGTGGCAACATGAGCATCACTTTCCACTTTTTGTCAAGCATTAGTGCTTGGACTTTCACCCTCGGGTGGACACTGCCTTTGGCTCACAGTTTGAGCTGCTGTGTCTTCTTCCCGCCCAGTAGATTGGTCTAGCAGGATGATATGGAAGGTGACATTTTACTTAACAGATAATGTCCTTTCCTTGAGTCCTGCTAGACCAATCTAGGACCCATCCCTGGAACTGTGTTTGGTCTGTTATGTTGCAGTGGTACGTTGATGCGCTATGATTTATATGCTTGGCTCTGCAGGTCTTTATCTTTATTTTTATTTCCAGGCTTGATATACCACTTTTAGCTATACACAAAGCAGCTTACAAAAGTCATATCCTACTCACAGCCTGCTGATCAATCTCTCCTGTTCATAGTTCATAGTTCATAGATTCATCGTTGTTGCCCACATTAAGGTTGTATGAGGTTTGCCATGCTTTCCCATATGCTTTAGGATGAATACTGAAGAGTCCTCTAGTGGCTCAGGCTGATAAAGGAATGGGAGTGATGTCATTGAAACCTGGGCATTTTATCTGTCTCCACCAATCTGCTGGTAGGAGAAAACAACCCACTTGTCTGGACTGGTCTATCAGGACTGAAAGAAAGGACATTATCTGGTAAGTAAAATGTCACCATAGCAATAATGAAAGGCAGGCATAACAAAATACCTGAAACAAAATTCATTAACCAGTTTTTCTAGTAGTCTTTTATACTTTGGTCTGCATTATTCCTCTTATTCTAACTTTTAAGGATGTTGCTTGTGTTTTTAAAAACTATGGGCCTGATTCAGTGGCAGTGACTAGCCGTTGCTGCTAAACCTAAGACCTGGATATTCAATGCTGGGGTCATATCTGGGTCAACCAGAGAGCTTTTCAACTAACCGGATAGTGGCGATATTCAGCTGCTGCCCAGTTTGCTTTGGTGGCAAAAATTAGAACAACCTTTTATTGTGCCTAACTTTCACCGCTGAGGGATAACTGAGAAGCAGATGAACATCCCCTGGGTACCACCTCTGGAACATCCCAGTGCTAGCCGGCCAGCATCGGGCCACCTAATGGCAGCACCCGCAGATATTCAGCAGCACTAACCATGATAGTGCTGCTAAATAATCACGGTCAGGGTGATTTACACAGTTAGCAAGGCTGCTAACTGTGTTAATTGCTTTAAATATCAGGCTCTATGTGTAAGAATCATGCACACGTTTGATTTTACAGAAGTAGTCTTCAACTATCTTCTAGTTTTTATAAATAATATGGGTATCATTCAGACACACGACTGCAGCATATATACATAAGTGACAGCTTTTCTGTTTATCTTTGTGTCTGGTATTCAGTGGCCATGCCCATTTAAATGAGACGGCTGAATATGTGCTCTTAAATGAATAACTTATCTATTTTAAGGTAGGACTACTACTTGTGACATTCCACTAAATCAGGCATTCTCAACCCATTCCTCGGGACACACCTAGCCAGTCAGGTTTTCAGGATAGCCACAATAAATATACATGAAAGATTTGCATGCACTGCCTCCAATGTATGCAAATATTTCATGTATTTTCATTGTGGTTATCTGGAAAACCTGCCTGGCTAGGTGTGTCCTATGGACTGGGTTGGAAACCCCTGCTAGATACATCTTGACCAGGCATTGAATTATCTAACCAGAATGTATCCATTGGCAGGCACAAAATTTTGAAACCAAAGACTTTATGCAGTGATGCTAATCACATAATTCCGTTTGAATATTAACCCTAATATTGATTGAAATAGTTCCTTATCGTCCCTCCAGTTCAGTCCCTCACTGCTGGGTTGTGTACCTCCTCCTGCAGCCTGGAGACTGGATCTTTCAGAATCATGACATCACTGGAGGCATTCTGCTGGTCTCTCCCATCAACCCCCAGTGTGTCCAGTCTCCATGCAGCAGGAGGATGTAGTGAGCCTAGGTGCTGGGCTCACTAGAGGAACGAATAAGGAACAGTTAGTTATTTTGGCTAGATTTTACTTTTATTTGGTTATACTGTAATTTATTTAACTTCTGAGGCGATACGCTTTTAAATTTGTGTTGAGAAAAAAAAATTAAGTCGGGAGGATCGAACTGGGGATTTCCTTTTCTCTCCCCCCGGGTTAATTTTCTGATTGAATTTCTTCATTTCATCTGCTCTCCCCTCCTTGTGTGAATGGAGGGGAGTTGTGCAGGTTATGCAAACGGCTGCCTTCAGGGTTTTCAGGGCAGCGGCTGTTTTGTTTATTCAGCTGCAGAGTTCTATCGGGCCTCGCGATGGCAGCAGCTTCAGGCCTTTCTATGCAGCGCTGCGGCTGACAGGACTGCCGTTTTTGACATTTTTTGGTGTGAGCTCCGTTGTTTTCGCGGTTTTTTTTGTATTCGGGCTGTTTTTTTTGTTCTGGTTTCCTGGTCTTGTAGTATGTGGTTAATTAATTTTAATTTAGTTTAATTTTAAGTGCTTTTGAGTTTATACAGTGCTTTTTTAGGTTTAAATTTATTTTATTCAGTGTACTTTTCTTAATGGTACAGATACATTAAAATAAATAAATACATAATTTAATTTACAGTAAATAGGTTCATTTTCTTTCTGAGATCAGTTTTATTTGTTAGTGGCTAATGCCGTCGCATCCACAGTGTCTTGTGTGCAGTTCACGTAGGGGCACAGTCTCGGATGCGGGGGTTTGTTGAGGCTGCGCTACTGAATCAAGTAATATGGAGCCGGAGATTCGGAGAGGACGCAGTCTCCACCTAGAGCAGTGGAGGAAGAACCTCTTCTGGAGGTTTCTTCTGTGCCTCTAATGGAGAATCCGACAGCGTCAACTAGTGCTGGTGCTCCGGCAGGTCAGGCAAGGCAGTGGCCCTTGGGAATCTTCCACCAGATTTTGTTTTAATAATGCATCAGGCTTATTGCTTACGTCAGCAGAACCAGTCACCATTGGCACGGTCAGCTTCAGATAAGCCGGTAAGTGGTCTGGTGAGACCTCTTAAAAGGACATGGTCTTTGGAGGATCAGCATTTAGACTCAGATTGATCAGACGCAGATGATATTGAGTTAGATCCAGATTTAGGAATTGAGGATCTTGAAGAAGGTGAAATTCAGGAGCCTGAAAATCAGGCGAGGATTAAAAGAGTTTTTCGGAAAGAGGAGTTGACAGCACTTATTACTGAGTCCCTTCAGGCACTCAATCTTTCTTCGGTTCAACCAATGGAGGAGGAGGGATTGGAGGATCCCCTTATCCAAGCAGTGCGTCAGGCTCAAGCTGTATTTCCGGTGCATCGAGTAGTTAAACAGATGACCCAAGGTAAATGGGATTTACCAGAGGCTGGTTTGAGGGGGTGTTAGGTAAGTGAATCGGCTTTCCCCTTTGGCTGATCAAGAGAGGGAGATGTTTCGTTCTCTTCGTATAGATGCAGTGGTTTCTGCGGTCACAAAGAAGACGACTATTCCAGTAGAAGGCAGCGCAGCGTTGAAAGATGTGCAGGATAGGAAGGTGGATGGTTTGTTAAAGCAAGCTTTTGAGACTAATGGTCTGTCGCTGCAAGCTTCTATTTGCGGAGCTTGAGTGGCAAGAGCTTGTCTAAGGTGGTTGCAGTGTTTACAGCAACCAACACTGCAGACACAGGATGTGGCACAACTTGAGTCTGGGTCGGCTTACTTAGCTGATGATCATTATGATTTAATCATAGCTTTAGCAAATACAGTCAAACCTCGGTTTTCGTTGGCCCCGGTTTTCGTACGTTTCGGTTTTCGACGTCTTTTCTGACTGAGATGTTGTCTCGGTTATCGGATATCGCCTCGGTTTTCGTTGTGTTACTGAACAGCTGATGGTCCCAATAGTGGCTGGTGCTGCTCCTCCTATGGGCAAGGGCAGGAATGTGGACAAATTGCCAGCCTCCATGTGCCTCCCCAGTCCCGGCAGCACTACCCCCCGGACTCACTGATCGCGTGTTGAAGCGAAAGTCAGCTGAGCAAGAGTCAGAGTCAAGAGCCAAGGATTGCACAGAGAGGAAGGCCCCGATCTCTCCACCGCCTGCCTGTTCTCTGGAGCGCCCCCTCAGGCTAGGAGGTAGCAGGGTAGCTGTCAATGTAAGCAGGAGATGTTGCAGTGCCGTACAGTACAATATCTGTGTGTTTGCTGTCCTGTGGACGATCGGGCAGGTGAGAGAAGTGACAGGAGCTGGGTGTCTGGAACGGATTAATTGAATTTACATTATTTCCTATGGGAAATATTGCTTCGGTTTTCGTACGTTTCGGTTTTAGTCAGACTTCTTAGAACGGATTAATAATGAAAACCGAGGTTTGACTGTAGTATGGCTTCATTGGTTGCCGCACGCCGTTATCTTTGGTTAAGAAATTGGGCGGCAGATGGTTCCTCCAAGTCTCGTCTTAGTAAACTTACTTTTAAAGGGAAGTTGTTGTTTGGAGAGGATCTTGACAAATTGGTCAAGGATTTGGGGGGAATCAAAAGGCGGACGCTTCCCGGAAGATAAGCTGACCCACCCAAAAATCTCCGAAAAAAACCCCCACAGTGAAACTCTCTAATTTCTGTTTTTTTCTTTTTTGTCGGATTGCACCGAGGGAGGAAAGGAAAAATGTCCTGACCCCACCAGGCAGATACAGTCCCTTTTATTCAATAAACAGTTCTTTGGTAAATACTCAGCTAAAAAAACGCCAACTTAGCTTGAACAGTTCCAGAAGAAAGGCCCATCTCATTGCAGGTATTAAACCTCACGATCCTGGGACACGACTTGAACATTTCGGGACATCCAATCCCTGTATCAAGTGCTCCAACAGCGATCAAACAGGCGCAAATCTTCCTGTAGCTACCTTATGTCCTCCAAGTCTGCTACTCTAGCTTCCAAGATTGGACTCGTTGCCTGAGAGCAAAAAGCTCCATGCACCCAGTGCACACATTTGACCCCTCACCAACTGGAAGAAAATCATACATGTGGCACTCAATGCAAAGTGCCACATGTATGATTTTCTCCCAGTTGGTGAGGGGTCGAAAGACTGGAAAGCCCCCATCTTACTGCATCTTAGTCTTAGGGTTGTGTTTAGGTATTTAAGTTGTTTACTTACTAAGATTTGTTGGGGATACTTATACTAATAAAACTACCTAATATGTTCAATGGACTTTGTTTACCTCAAGCTTAACTAATCTCAGGTCCTTAATATATGCCTGATGAGGATAAACAGCTGCACCTGAGAGTGAATATGGCACCTCCTTTCCTTAAAGAGGTTTAAGCACCTATAAAGCTATGATTATCCCAGGGGTGGGTGGGAGTTGGGGAGGGAGGGAAAGAAGACTTATTAAAAGCTGGCTGCTACACAGTAACCTGTCCTGTGTTTCTAAGGTAATCTGTGACCAGTTTCCTGAGTGATTCACACAGCCCTTGCTTGGATAGAGGAAGTCTTTCAAAATGCCTCTTTGACCTTGCACTTAGCTTTAACACCTATTTAAAACAGGGGGCAAGAGACTGTGACATTATCTAGATGGCCTCTTTGTAAAGGTCTCTACAAATTATTTATTGCTCAAAGAACACTGACCCTGTTTTTCCTTTTATGCTAAGTTATACTCTGAGTTGATTTAAATTAAAGCTCTTTGCTGATACTAGGCCCTGACTGAGTATTAAATTTAAACTAAAAACTCTGCTGGGTTTTAAACTTAAACTGAAAGCTACCTGTTGAGTTTTCAATATAACTAAAAGCTTTTTGCTGATATTAGGCCCTGACTGATTTAACAAATATACTAGATTTTAATTTACAAACATTAATCAGCTTTAATCTAAAGAATTCCCTTTTCCCCCAAGATTTAGAAAAAATTCCCGAAGTAAATACTTAACTGCAGATCTCTCTCCAGCAGTAGCAGTCCCTTTTGTAGTCCTTCCAGAACCTGCTCCTCACCGAGCTAACAGGCCTAATCAGTGACAAAGCAGTGGAGCCAGTGCTGAAACATCTCTGGGCACAGGTTTCTTCTCCAGGTATTTCCTCATCCCCAAGAGGATAGGAGGCCTCAATCCCATCCTGGACCTGCGAGAGCTCAACAGGTTTCTGGTCAGGGAGAAGTTCAAGATGCTCTCCCTTGGGACACTACTGCCATTCCTCCAGCAGGGAGACAAAATGTGAGTGTGGGTATCCTTTATGTCTAAGGAGCACAGTCAAATTCATCCCAGCCACAGAAGATACCTCTGGTTCGTGGTGGGGAGACAGCACTACCAATGCAGGGTGCTGCCTGTTGATCTGGCCTTGTTGCCAAGGGTCTTCACAAAGTGCCTCTCGGTGGTCGCAGTTTCCTCATGTTTCAAAGAGTCTTCGTCTTCCCTTACCTGGATGACTGATTCATAAAGGGGGACATGGCTGCAGAGGCACAATGCGCCATCAGACGCGCCATCAACACCCTACAGCACTTGGTGTTTGTCATAAACTATCCCAAATCTCACCTTACTCCAGCCCAGAGCCTAGAATTCATAGGGACGCAAATATATACCCTCTGGGCAAAAGCCTTCCTCCCTCAGGAGAGATCAGAATGCCGCGGGGAATTAGCCGCAGAGGTACAATGGTGCTGGGCACTACCGGCCAGGCTCCTATTCTGCTTTTTGGGACACATGGCCTCCACAGTTCACATGACCTCATATACCCGCCTACACATGAGGGCAGCCCAGTTGTCTCCACTCTGAGGACACAAGCCAATGGCAGGCTCAGGGACAGAGTGAAGGTGACCTGTCGGTTAGCAGACTCCCTCGGATGTTGGCAGAACCCACATCACCTTCAGGCTGGGATGCCCTTCTAGGCATCCAACCTTCCAGAAGGTCCTTGCCACGGATGCATCTCTAATGAGCTGGGGAGCACATTGCGAGAGCCTCCAAACGTAAGGCGGCTGGTCCTAAAGGGAATCCCAGATGCAAATCAACCTGCTAGAGCTCCAGGCCATATACCTAGCTCTCCGAGCCTTCCAGCACTAGCTACAGCACCACTTGGTGCTGATCCAGATTGACAGAAGTATGCTCCTAAGGGCGGTGTACCTCCCGGGGCCAGGACAATGCCCTGGCAGACAAGCTGAGCAGGATCCTCCAGCTGCACGAGTGGCGCCTGGATCCAGTAGTAGCTTCGCGGCTAGTTCATCCCTGGGGTGTCCCCTCGATGGACCTGTTCACCAGTCCAGACAACATGCAGTTGCCCCGATTCTGCTCCCACCAGCTGCACCTATCCCCAGTGGCACTGGATGCGTTCTCATCCCATGGACAGAAAGCCTCCTGTACACCTTCCCACTGATGCTGCTGGTAGCCAAGATATTATTCAAGGCCCAGCACGACTGGGCATTGCTAATAATGATAGCCCCCAGTGGCCCAGGCAATCCTGGTCCCCACTGCTCATCTCCCTAACAGTGGTGTTGCCGATTCCCCTGGGCCGAGCCCCAGGGCTACTCTCACAGGAGCAGGGCTCTATCCTACCTAACCTGGGGCCCCCCTCGCTTACAGCTTGGCTGCTGAAAGGGTAGCGTTAGCCCCCTTTAACCTCCCATGGGACATGAAAGACATCCTCCTGGCCTCCCAGAAGACCTCCACGAGAAGGGTGTATACCTTCCAATGGCGACATTTCTCACTATGGCGCACAGAAAGGCGGGCAAACCCATTCTGCTCAATACAAGTGTTCCCCAGTACATGCTCCACCTATCGCAGGTGGGACTGAAGTTCAACTCGGTCAGAGTACACCTGAGCACCATCACAGTGCATCACCATTCCATTGAGAGAAAACCCCTCTCAGCTTAGCCCCTCGTGTCTCTGTTCATACAGGGCCTTTTATTATCCAAACCCCCCTTTGTCCTTCGGCTGCGGAATGGGACCTTAATGTGGTGCTCTTGCAACTCACTAAGCCTCCATTCAAGCCTCTAGCTACCTGCCACCTGCGGTACCTCTCCTAGAAGATCGCCTTCCTGGTAGCGCTCACATCAGTTTAAAGAGTCAGCAAGCTCCAGGCTCTGATAGCAGAGCCTCCCTACACTACAAGAATAGGGTGGTGCTCCGCAAACACCCTAGGTTTCTGCTGAAGGTGGCGTCCCCATTCCACCTCAGTCAGGAGTTGATATGTCCCACCTTTTTTCCCATGCCTCACGTCGGAAGGGCAGAGGCCCTTCTCAATACTCTGGATTGCAAGAGAGCGCTGTCTTTCTACCTGCTATGGACTCGGGGCACCGCAAAGCTCAGCAGCTTTTCATATCATATGACCCTAGCTGTCTATGGTTCCCAGTGACTAAGCGAACTCTGTCCACTTGGGTGGCGGACTGCATTACATTTGCCTGTGAGCAAGTGAGGTCCCACTGGACCAGAGAGTCACAGTGTACCGCGTCAGGGTCATGGCTACTTCCGTGGCCATGACTGAAATTTGCCGGGCTGCCACCTGGTCTTCAGTCCATACCTTCACAGCTCATTACTGCCTGGAGAGGGAGTCCCAATGGGACAGCACCTTCAGCCAGGCCATACTCCGTAATCTTTTCAGGGTGCAGGCAACTCCTTCCCTCCGATCCTTCTGTGTTCCAGCTACCAGAGTGCTGGTTCTCTGCCGGACACTTGGATCTTGCGAGAGTCTCTTAGGGATTCAACTGCTGCTGATCACGGCTCACCTTTGCACATTGCTGTGGCATATTTGTGCAGGTTCTCGGTAGCCTGTAGCTGGGGAGTCCCATATGGACTTCCTGCTTGTTCCTGTAGAAAGTGTAGTTACCCACCTATAACAGGTGTTCTCTGGGGACAGCAGGAATCGGTCCTCACACCCCTCCCTCCTCCCCTTGGAGTTGCTTCTTTACCATCTTTTATTTTGCCATCTTAGCTATGTCATTGGACTGAGGCAAGATGGCACCCTTGGGGGTGGGGGGGGAGGACCACGCATGCGTGGTGCATCTTCCAAAGGCTTTCTTTGAAAGCTGGGGAGATGCTTCCATGCGGGCTCCATTGGTGCCGACGTCACCCGTATGTGAGGACTGATTCCTACTGTTCCTGGAGAACACCTGTTACAGGTGAGTAACTACGCTTAATCCACGTTTACCATTCAAGGATGCACAGAGCAGCGTTCAAAACCATAATATAACTACATATAAAAACAAAATCACATAAAACACTATCTAAAAAATATTTCCTCCATAACTAGATCTTTAAAGATTTGCAAAATTGAATATAGTTCATGATTCCTAATCACAAATGATAAATTACTCCACAGTTTCGGCATTGCCCTGAAAAACATCTCTCTCTAACCCCTCACCTGTCATAAAAGTGGAGACAAAACACTGCACCATTGTACAATAGGTCATGGAACATAAAGACGTCGCTGAAGAACAAATCATCAACTTATTCAGCAATTAAACCAATCTTATGAATGGCTTGAAAAGCAAGACATAAGACCTTAAACAGAACTCGCGCTTCTATTAGTAACCAATGGAAGTTAAGTAGTAGAGGAGTAACTTTTTCCCTATAGCAACTGTACGTTCTCATTTCTGTGGCAATATTTCAAATATGTTACAATTTGTACTAACTATTTGGACATTCCCACAAAAACAGAATTACAATAGTGCAGATGACTCAAGACTATCACTGAACTGCCATCCAGAAGTCTTGTGGTCTTAAAATCGATCTTATTGTTTCACTAACTTCAACTTATACATTGTCTTATTTTGAAAATGCTGCAAATACGGTTTGAAAGTCAGATTGGAATCAATAATAACTCCGAAACTATATAACTCATGGGAGATATCCACCTTCTGTCCTAAAAGCTGAGCAAATCTGGGATTTTAGCCTTCCCTACTGTTGCTTTTTCCTCAGGTCAAGTCTATCGTCCAGGTCTAGCAGGCAGGTATCTGGGAGTCGTCCTGGATTAGACTGCTCTTGAAGAACAGTCCAGGAACCACCCTTTATAGCCTCCCTTAGCAGGGAGGTCTATCTCTTGGGTTCCCCTGTACGTTAGGGTGAGTGATCCAATAGTCCTAAAGTGCACGTTTGGTGGGATCTCTTCCCACACTGGGGTCTGCCACCTCCCACCCCGTGTCCAAAGTAGCCCTCACCAGGGTCCTTTGCATCAGCACAAAATGTGAATAATATTTAAATTAGGTCCAGAATATGCAAATGACATCATTCCAATGTCCTTCAGTTTAGACTAACATATACACCGAACATTACAATAAATTCCCCCCTTTAAGTCTTGGATTCAGCCGGGGTGCATGCCAAGTGTGGAATTACCTGCATGCCCCACCACTACCCATGTAGCTGCTTGTTGCTAGTACCACCCCAAGTCAGGTGCGTTATCCACCAACTGAATATCCATAAGCATTCCTTTAGGGACTAAATATTGCTCATTCCCCAGCTCCATC
Organism: Ichthyophis bannanicus; assembly: GCA_033557465.1. Classification (NCBI taxonomy): domain Eukaryota; kingdom Metazoa; phylum Chordata; class Amphibia; order Gymnophiona; family Ichthyophiidae; genus Ichthyophis; species Ichthyophis bannanicus. Next base: position 232,813,842 of record CM066038.1, on the reverse strand, counting down.
TCCTCCTTCCGCTGGGGTTCCCCTTGATCCTCCCTAAGGGGATCTACCTCCATGGGGATCTCGGTCAAGTCCTCCTCTTCCCAGGTGTTGTCAGGGAGCCAGGCACTATGTCTTCTGGCTGGGGAGGGAGTAGGGCTTCAGGCCCTTCCTCACCCCTGGTTGTCCTTGTCCACTACTCTAGGGGACCCTACTAGATAGGTCCATACCTCCAGAGCCAGGGCTGGCCAGGGTCCTCTGAGAGTCCTGCACTGATGGGACATACACCCCGTCACACCTACCCATAAAATTTCAGTCTTCCCTAAATTCAGCTTCAATTTATTTTCATTCAGCCAGTTCCCCAAGGCACATAAGCCCTGTCCCATTTGGTCCAACAATTCTTGAAAAGATTTTTTCATTGGTATATAGAATTGAGCATCATTGGCATATATATGGGAAACCCCCAATTTCATAAAATACTATGCTAAAGGACTGAAATAGATATCAAACGATAGTGTGGATAATGGAGACCCATGTGACATACCTGTTTTACAATCAAATGCCTTTGAAAATTTTCCATTAAGCTCCACCTTAAAAAATCTATTTGTCAGAAAGGAAGCATACCATTTTAAGGCTATATCATCACCTCTTAACCAATGTTTTGTTTCCTTATCGTTCCTCCAGTTCAGTCCTCTACTTCTGGGTTGTCAACCTCCTCCTGCAGCCTGGAGACTGGTATGTCCAATTCATGACATCACTGGATATAGCCTGCTGTACACTCTCACCCCCTCCAGTGTTACCAGCCTCCATGCAGCCGGAGGACGTTGTGAGCCCAGGAGAGGGTTCACTGGAGTAACGAATAAGGAGAGAGTAGGCTTAGATTTTTGGGGAATTATAGATAGAGAGCATTTTTTTTTTGTCTGGGCTAATGTTTCTTTAAAGTAAAAAAAAAAGAAAAAAAAAAAAGAGGAGAAATATGTTCATAGACTAAGAGAGAGCCAAAAGTTGGAGTTTACTACTTCCTGCCTGTCAGCCGGTTAGACAGATTTCATCAGCCTTACAGAGCTAACGCTGTGCGGGACAGCGTGCTCGTCTGGTGATCGTTGGATCTCTCCCCCCGGACATTACGGGGGAGAGCCCCTATGGAATCCCTGTGCTCTGCCGGGCCACAGTACTTGATCGCGGCTCCGGAGGTCAGGGTTGCTACGCCCCTCTTTCTTGGGCTCTGCTCGGCCCGGTCCGGTGACGGCGATTCCAGGCTGGGTCGGGAGATGCTGCGGATCTGCCCGGTAAGCTTCTAACCGGAACAGACTGCTTTCACAGAGGAGGCAGTGCAGCCCGTTCTTGGGGCGCTAGGGAAGGAGCATTTTGGCACTCTTTTTTCCTCTCCGGTTTCCCGGCGGCCATTTTGGGGTCGCACGGGAGACCGCGTGGCTGTGCAGCTTCGGGTGCGCTGAGCAGGTACGCAGCACTTGCTGGTCTCTTTTACCTGGCCAAGGCTAATGCTATCGGAAGTAGGTGTTGTTTTCTTTATTTTTTGTCTTCATTGTTTTTCGTTTGCTTTTCCCGCGAACGGGTGGCGCCGCGGGGGGGGGGGAGAAGGGGGGCCTTCTCGCGGCTGCTTTGCCTGGGGTTTCCGGCACGATTTTTTCCCGGGCAGTCAAGACTCTCCATTGCTTCTGCGTTTAGCCCTGATAGCCAATGTAAGGTGTAATTTTAAAATTTCGTTTCAAAGTATAATTTGAAAGTATAATTTTAAAGTCCTACTTCGGAGAAGGTTTATGGCAGGGCGGCCACAGTGTGTGCTCTGTGGCTCCAGGAGGGGCACGGTAACGGAGTCCGGGGTGTGCCGTGGCTGTGCTTCCCTGTCGTCCACCGTGGAGCAGATGATGGATGTCAGGGAAGGTTCTGAGCCGCTAGGGGTGCCGTCGGCGGGGATAGAGGCGTTCTCCCAAGCCCCAGGGCAGGAAGCTCCTGTGGAGGAGCAGGCTGGGACCTCAGCTCCGCCGGAGTTTTGCCCGGAATTTATTTTAATGTTGCACAAGGCCTTTTGTTTGCGGCACCAGGGTTGGCTGACTGGCGAGTTCCCGCTTTTTTTCCTCAGCGATGCAAATGGCGGCTGCGGGCGAGGTGTGCGAAGGCCCCTCGACGCCTAAAATGTCTAGAGCCCGGGATTCGGCGGCGGTGGAGATCGACTGGGCGGAGCTCGAGGAGCCGGACTGGGAGAATGAGGAGGGTACGCAGGATCTCGAGGAGGGCGAGATCCTGGAACCCGAGGATCAGTCCAAGATTTATTAGGGTCTTTCGGAGAGAGGAACTTCCAGCGCTGATCACGGAGTCCTTAAAAATGCTAAACTTGGCTCCTCAGGCGATCGCGGAGGATGAGGTGGAGGATCCTGTCATTCAAGCGGTCCGTCAGACGCAGGTAGTGTTTCCCGTGCATAAAGTGGTCGATAAAATGATTCAGGAGGAATGGAACCAGCCGGAAGCGGTGCTTAGAGGGATACGCACAATGTCTCATCTTTACCCGCTTGTGGATAAGCATAAGGATAGGTTCTGGACCCTGCGGGTGGACGCGGTGGTGTTGGCGGTGACCAAGAAGACCACTATTCTGGTAGAAGGCAGCGCTGCGTTGAAGGATGCGCAAGACCGTAGAGTGGATGGCCTCTTGAAGCAGACTTTCGAGGCAGACTCTATGGCCTTGTAGGCGTCCATCTGTGGGGCCTGGGTGACGCGGGCGTGCTTGCGCTGGGTTCAGCGGTTGCGTCACTCGCCTCATTTGGATCTCGAACTCAAGGAGGTCGGGCGTCTGGAGTCCGGTGCGGCGTACTTGGCGGATGTGCACTATGATTTGATTAGAGCGCTGGAAAATAGCACGACATCTGTAGTAGCCGCTCGCCGTTCGGTGTGGTTGCATAACTGGTTGGCGGATGGTTCGTCTAAATCCCGCCTAGGTAAGCTGCCGTTTAAAGAACAGTTGCTGTTCGGAGAAGATTTGGATAAGTTAGTAAAGGACCTAGGGGAATCCAAGGCGGGTAGACTGCCTGAGGATAAGCTGAAGCAGGGTAAGGCCAGTCAAAATTTTCATGGTCAGTTTCGTGACTTTCGGCGGTTTCGTTCGTTGCGGTATGGTTCCTTTCAGAGGGCAGGTTTTCTTCCCACGGTCAAGGATTCTGGGGGTTTCGAGGGGCAACTAGAGGTTTCGCCTTTGGACCCGCGTCGACCACTTGTAAATCGCAATGAGATAAGGTGGGTCTGGGTGGAGGACACTCCCATTGGCGGGAGGCTGCGGGAGTTTCTGTCCGCCTGGACCCTCATCACGTCCGACCAGTGGGTCCTAGAGATAATTCGTCAGGGCTATTCCCTGGAGCTGGCGTGGCCCGTGCGGGATTCCTTCATCATGTCTCCTTGCCAGGGGCAGACGAGGATCTTAGCGGTTCGCGACACTCTGGAGCGTCTGTTGCATTTAGGGGCAGTCGTGGAGGTCCCGAAGGAAGAATACGGTTTGGGTCGGTACTCCATATATTTTGTGGTGCCAAAGAAAGGCGGGACGCTACGGCCTATCTTAGATCTCAAAGGCGTGAATCGTTGTTTGCGAGTTCCCCACTTTCGAATGGAAACGTTGCGGTCGGTCATTGTCGCGGTTCGGCAGGGAGAGTTTCTGACCTCGTTGGACCTAATGGAAGCATATCTGAACATTCCCATCCGGGAGGCTCATCAGAGGTTGTTAAGGTTCGCCTTGCCCTGGGGTCACTATCAGTTTCGAGTGTTGCCCTTCGGCCTGGCGACAGCGCCGCGTATGTTCACCAAGATAATGGTGGTGGTGGCGGCGGCGTTGCACAAGGAAGTTATTTTGGTCCATCCGTACCTCAACGACTGGTTGATTCGGGCGAAGTCCGCGACAGAGAGCAGGCAGGTGACAAGCAGGGTGATCAGTTTTTTGCAGAACCTCGGTTGGGTGATCAATCCGTCCAAAAGCCATCTTCAGCCGTCTCAGGTTCTCGAGTATCTGGGAGTCCAGTTCGACACACGCAGAGGGTAGGTATTTTTACCGAGCAAGAGGGCACAGGCTCTGCGTGGACTGGTGCGCAGTTTCAGAGCCACTCCTGCGCCGACAGCGTGGTTATATCTGCGTGTGCTCGGCACGATGGCGGCAACTCTGGAAGCGGTGCCTTGGGCCAAAGTGCACATGCGGCCGCTGCAGAGGGCGTTGTTGCGTCACTGGTCGCATCAGCGGGACTCTGAGCAAGCGGCTCCCGTGCCCGCTCAAGGTATGTCGGTCGCTTCGGTGGTGGTTGGCGCCGTCCTCGTTGGCGGCAGGAATGCCCCTGGAGCAACCGGAGTGGGTTCCAGTGATGACAGATGCCAGTCTCGTCGGCTAGGGAGCCCATTGCGGGGGACAGTTTGCCCAGGGCCCCTGGTCTCAACTGGAGTCAACTTGGTCCATCAATCAGTTGGAGTTGCGAGCGGTGGCGAGAGCTCTGAGTGCGTTCGAGGACATAGTGATGGGGCGTTCGGTTCGGATCCTCTCCGACAACTCTGCAACGGTGGCGTACATTAATCGTCAGGGCGGCACCGGAAGTGCAGCGATGGAAGAGGAATTTGACCTCCTCTTTGCCTGGGTGGAAGGTCGGTTAGAAGCAATTTCGGCGGCACACGTTGCGGGAAAGGACAACGTGATGGCGGATTACCTCAGCAGGGTACGAGTGGATGCCGGGGAGTGGGAGCTGCGTCCTGAAGTCTTTGCTCAGATCTTGAGGCGTTGGGAGACGCCAATATTGGACTTAATGGCCACCTTTCAATCGGCAAAGGCCGCGCGCTTTTACAGCAGGAGACGGGAGAGAATGTCAGAAGGCATAGACGCGCTTTTGCAGCAATGGCCAACGTCGGGTCTCCTGTACGTCTTTCCCCCGTGGGCACTCATAGGTCGAATGGTGCAAAGGATAGAGACTCATCAGGGGAGAGTGCTGCTGGTAGCTCCCGACTGGCCACGGCGCCAGTGGTATGCGGATTTGGTGCGGCTTCTAGACGGGCAACCCTGGCGGCTCCCGACTCGCTCGGACCTGCTGCGACAGGGGCCCCTGTTCATGCCACAGGTGTATCGATTCACGCTTACGGTATGGCCATTGAAAGGGTGCGGCTGAAGAAGAAGGGTTACTCGGCGTCGGTGATTTCTACGATGCTGAGGGTGAGGACGCGGTCCACTTCCTTGGCATATGTGCGAATCTGGCATATTTTTGAGGACTGGTGTTCGAAACGTCAGATTCGAGCGTCCACAGTCGCCGTGCTTTCGGTTTTGAACTTCCTGCAAGATGGATTTGATAAAGGGTTAGCCGCTAGTTCGTTGCGGGTGCAGTTGGCGGTGCTATCCTGTTATCGCAGCAAGGTCCAAGGTGTGGCGTTGGGGGCGCATGCAGATGTCATCCGTTTTTTGCGGGCAGTGACTCGGCTGCGACCTGCACGTAGAGTTAAGGTTCCTTCGTGGGATCTTAATTTGGTCCTGGCGGCGTTGGTCAAGCCGCCCTTTGAGCCGCTGCATAGTGTGTCATTGAAGGATATCACTCTGAAAGTCATGTTCCTGGTGGCGATCTGCTCGGCAAGGCGCGTTTCGGAGTTGCAAGCTTTGTCCTCTCGGGAACCGTTTTTGTCCTCCTCCAAGGAAAAGGTCGTGCTACGGCCCGTGCCATCGTTCTTGCCTAAGGTTGTTTCGCCGTTTCATTTGAATCAGTCCGTATGTTTGCCGGTCCTGGGATCCTTAAAGAGGGACTCGGAGGATCACCGTTTCCATCTCTTAGATGTCCGGAGAGCTTTGCGGCAGTATTTGAAGTCTACTAAGTCTTTTCGCAAATTGGATCAACTATTCGTGTTGTTTGGAGGACGGCGCAAGGGCGAGGCGTCGTCGAAGGCTTCCATAGCCCGGTGGATCAGGGAGACAATAGCTTCCACTTATTTGTTGCAGGGTCGTGCGGTTCCGGACGGTTTGAAGGCTCATTCCACCAGAGCGCAGGCGGCTTCTTGGGCGGAATATGGCTTGGTGCTGCCAAGTGAGATTTGTAGGGTGGCTACTTGGTCGTCGCTGCATACGTTCAGTAAACATTACCGTCTTGATATCGCCGCGGCGGATGATGTTTGTTTCGGGACGACAGTGTTGCGCACGGGCTGGAAGGGTCCCTCCCGATAGTTACTGCTCTGGTACATCCCAGAAGTAGAGGACTGAACTGGAGGAACGATAAGGAAATGATAATTACACTTACCTGGTAATTGTAGTTCCTTGAGTGACGACAGTTCAGTCCTCCTTTCCACCCAGAGGTTTCTTAAGAGGGGATCAGCCGGTTGTCGCGTATTCAGTTACTATAGGTAAGCAAATTCGTTATCGGTCAGATAGGAAATGTATCTAATATTACCACTGACAGTGCAGGGCGTAGGGCGCCTGATCTACATGCTGTGTTTAATGTTCTAGTTGGCTTAGCATAGGTTGCAGTTGATATTGTAGCTACTTATTTGTTGCTCCTTTGAGTCTGCTTTGTTAATAGTTCACACTGGAAGGGGTGAGAGTGTACAGCAGGCTATATCCAGTGATGTCATGAATTGGACATACCAGTCTCCAGGCTGCAGGAGGAGGTTGACAACCCAGAAGTAGAGGACTGAACTGTCGTCCCTCAAGGAACTACAATTACCAGGTAAGTGTAATTATCATTTTTTTTTCAGTCTTTTTTTTTTTTTTTTTTTTCTTTGTGGATTCAGAGTTCTGCTGCATGGCCCAATGCAGCCAGTGATCCCCAGCATTTTTTCCCTACAGCTGCTTCTTTTTGCCCTAATTGTGTCTAGGCACCTTTTGTTTGGTATTTTGGGAGCCCGTGTGGAGGGGCCTGGTGCCTGATACCATTTCTGTGGCCTCTGCCACTCCTTCACTCCTCCACCACCTCACAAAATTCCCCATCCGCAAAAACCCCTCCCTGCAACTTGCCCCACCACCTCACCAAATGCTTCTGCATATACCCCACCACCCCAAAAACTGCCACCTCTTCCAAAAACTATTGCCCCGCAATTGTCTCACCTCCAAAAATTACTCCCCCACAATTATTCCACCCACCAAAAAATCCCCCTGTGACTGCCCCACACTCAAAATCCCTCCACACAAATGCCCCATTGTAACTGCCCCAACATCCTGTAAACTATCCCACTCCCAAAATTACTACTCAACAACTGTCGCCAACGCCCAAAAGTATGTCCTCCAAAATGCCCCACCACTCTCAGTAATCCCACCTCGGATGCAATATGCACACAGCACACACGGAACCCACAGCAGAGATATACACGCATGTGGTAGATGTGGTCAGTGTGAGGCACAAAAAAAACCACTTTGGATGTCTCCTGATGCACAAATCATCATGGAGTCCGCGCCCAAGGTGTCGACACCAGTGTCCATGGCTGTGGCATCGGCCTCTTTACAGGTGGTGGTTCTGGAGGAAAGCCTTTGAGCCCTCAAAGTTCATTTGACGGTAGTTCTAACCTTGCAAAATGCAGGCTTTGACCGCGGTGCCAATGGTGTCATCACTGCACTCCATGCAGTCCTTTTCTGGAGACGCATGACACTAAGACAGGCACATCAGGTGGGAGGTCAGAATCAACATTGGTTCCAACGGCTGTCTCCCTCTCCAGCATGTCATAATCCAATGTCCGGGGGACCAACACTCACACACAGAGTGGCATGGGTGCCACCGGTGTCTGCCCTCTCCCCCATCACAAAGCTGCCGGGGGAAGGAGACCCGCCACTACTTTTGACTTCCTTTCGGAATCCATATTGGAATAGGTGACCAAGGAGGAATCGATGGTGTTGGACTTCCAGTTCCCTGACCTTCCGTCCGACCTGTCACCTCCCCTCAAATGGCATAAGTCGCCTCCGGAGGACCTGTTCTTTCAGGACTTTATCAGGGACCTGGCCAAGGCCATCCTCTTCTCCCTGGAATCGGAAGAGGAACCAAGGGTGGAGGAGCTGGAGCTCCTCCATTACTACTCAGCCCCCAAGGAAACGGTGATGGTGCCTGTGCACCGTGTCCTGCAGAGGTTGCTCTTGTGGCTGTAGCAAACCCCCTCTTGGGTCCCATCATCAGCTGGAGACCTAGTTCACTGTGCTAGGTCCAGAAGGCCCCAGGCTTCAAGAAACTTCAATTACACACAATTCAATTGTTGTTAAGTCAGCCTTGAAGCAGGTTAAAAGCACCAAGACTCATTCTTCTGTGCTCCCCGGCTGTGAAGCCCAAATTCTGGACTCCTTCAGGAGAAAATGTTGTTGGGGTTTCATGCTGGTTTGCCAGGATTCTGGTCTACCAGATCTATATGAGCTTGTTCGTCAAAGAGATCATACTGGACCTTGCAGAATTTGCCACCCACATCCCCAAGGACTGTCGTGAGGATTTTCGGGCCTTGGTGGCCCATGGCAAGGATTGCTCTAAATTCATGGTGCATGGCACCTATGATATCTTTGAGTCCACAGGCAGAGTAGTGGCAGAAGACATTGTTGCATGCTGGATGGCATGGCTGCTGTCCTCCAACCTGCAACAGTGGGTCCAGGACAAGAAAGCCAATGTTTCTTGTCGGGGGAGAACCTCTTCAGGAAGCCAGTAGAGGAAAGGTCTCTCCAGGAAGACTGTGGATCCCGCATGGAAGAAACACCTGGGCAGGAAGGCCTTCTACCTGTTTTCATGACGATATTTCCTGGCCCAGCCACAGGTCCAGCAGAAGGCCCAGGCTCCTCGCCAGCAGTGGAGGGAGAAAATACCGAATGCTCAGCCTGCCCCGCAGCCCAAGCCAGGGGCGGGGTTTAATGGTTTCCTCAGGAGCATAGCCAGTCGGCTGCTGTCCGCCGGGGTTACCCCCTCAGGTAGGGGGCGGTTTATCCACAGGAGGCCCCTTGTCCCCTTGGACACCTGGGTGTTGCAGATTGTCCAAAGTGGATATCTGTTGCATCTTGCCCAGCTGCGAGGGAGTACCCCAACAGCGCACATCATCACCTGGTGCAGAACGAAGTCTCCGCTCTTTTGGCTGACCTAGCCATCCAGCTAGTTCATCTGGCTCATGTTGGATGGGTCTTCTATTCCAGATACTTCCTGGTTCCATCAGGACCGGAGGGTTCAGGCCCATTCTTTACTTGCGAAACCTAAACCGGTTCCTGGTGCACGAGAAGTTTGAAATGGTCTGCAGGAGACACTGCTCCCATACCTTCTACAGGATGATTGGCTATGCTCCTTGGATCTAAAGGATGCATATACGCACATCTTGATCCACCCGAATCACAGACCATCAATACTGAGTGCTTCCCTTTTGAGCTGGCCTCAGCTCTATGGGTCTTCTCAAAATGCCTGGCTGTCATGAACGCCTACCTCTGGACCACAAGGGGGGTCTTCATCTTCCCATACCTGGACAACTGACTTATCAAGGGTCCCAGCCTGGACAGCATCCAGCAGTCTGCTGATTTCACCATTCAGGTGCTCGAGCACCTCTGCTTTGTAATTAACTGTCCAAAGTCCCATCTCCAGCCCACACAGCAGCTGGAGTTCATCAGGGTTCTCAATACCACTCGGTCATGGGCCTTTCTACTAGAAGGCTGCATGCAGGAGCTGGTAGCAGTGGTGGGCGATGTGTAGCACCAGCGCTACACAATGGCCTGAGAGATGCTGAGGATCCTCGGCCACATGACAGCCACAGTGCATGTCACCCCTCACGCCCGTCTCTTTATGCGACAGGCCCAGTGAACCTTAAGAACGCAATGGAAGCAGGCAATGGACTGTCTCTGGGGCAGGGTTGCGGTTCCTTTTGGGAAAACTGCTAGGTACTTGTGACCTGGATTGGCCACTGTTGGAAACAGGATAATGGGCTTGATGGATCTTGGTCTGACCCAGTATGGCATATCTTATATTCTTATGTTCCTCATCTGGTGAATCTGTTGCAGGGCCTCCTGTTCTAGATGACTGTCCCCCACAAGACGCTCACAATGGATGCATCCAAGCTCAGCTGGGGAGCCCTCCTGGACAACCTGCGCATGCAGAGCTTGTGGTCTGAGCAGGTGAACCTGCTCATCAACTTTCTCAAGCTTCAGGAGATTGCTAATGCCCTCCACGCCTTCTGAGTACACCTGGCCAATCACGTCCTGATCCAAATGAACAACTGGGTGGCGAGTGGTGAATAAGCAGGGGGGCACGGGTTCGTACTTCCTCTGCTGGGAAGGCTGTTTGTTTGTGGCTGTTCTGTCTACTCCATGGCATGTACCTCGAGCGACTTATCTACCCAGCAAATTCAGCAGCCTGTGGACAAGCTCAGCCAGGTCCATCAGCCACACGAGTGGACCCTCAGGGCGGTGGTGAACAAGATCTTTCAGGAGTGGGGCACTCCTGTGGTGGATCTCTTTGCCACTGGACACAATGCCCAGGTTGGCCCAGTTCTGGTCTCAGAGGCTGGCCAGCAACTGCCTGGTCTCTGATACCTTCCTCCACTGGGTGGAGGGCTTGCTATATGCATACTCTCCCAATACTTGTGGCGAAAACCCTCCTGAAGTTCCAGGCCATCAAGGGCTCCATGATCTCATCACTCCTTATTGACCTCAGCAGCTGTGGTTTCCATTGCTGCTGCAGCTCTCGCAGAGGGAGCCTTTCCATCTGAGCTTTGCCCCAAACCTCATCTCCCAAGCTGGCACTGTGCCCCAACATCCGCTTGTTGACCATCATGGTATAGGGTGGAATAAGTCCCCCCCGTCCATGTTCATGGCACCGGACATACAGGGCTGACCTCAAAATCTGTCCTGTACATCCAGGTTTGTAGCCCACCCTTGCCTCACCCTTGCGCTGCCTCTGAAATACCCCCTCCCACCACCGTCTAAACCTCCCCATACAAACGCGCTGTTTGCATGGGGAGGCATTAGCCGGGGCAGGCAGGAGTGCGAATAGCGGGGATGGACGTCCAATCCAGGCATTCATCCCTGCTGTTCGTTGTATTGAATGACTCCCATAATTATCAAGGTCGCTTGTGCTCCTTGAGTGCCTCCATTTTCTCTAGTTGTCTGAGCTTGTGTTTAGTGTTCTTTAATCCTGTGGAGTACCAAGTTGCAATATTACAAGCGCTACAAGTTGTGTGTGTTTTTTGTGGTTTTATAGCAACCTTGCTTATTATTTGATTCCAGATTTGGACTAAAGTGTTGGTGCTATCAGAGATATGGTTAAAATGTGATATGACATTGTCTGTTTAAAAATGCTTTCTTGTCCTAGTATAGAAATTTGTGAGTTGTGGCTTGAGGATACACATCTTTGTAACTCGGAGAGCTCTGCAGGAGGAAGAATGTGATTGTCTTTTGGTCAGATCAAGGTACTGGTAGATGTTTGAGATGGAAGGTAGTTCTTGAGCATTTGCTTGTGGAGCATAGGTGAGGTCTAGAATGTTTGTTTCCTTTCATGTGTGTTGGCTCGTTCACTAGTTGGGTGTATTCTAGTGCGTTCATTGCTTCCATGGACTTTGATATTCTAGGGCTGGCTGAAGAGAGATTTAAATCCCCTACTAGCAGGAGTTGATTATTATTTGTTGTATCCATATATTGCTTCCAAAAGGGCTGTTCAACTATTGCATTGGGGGATCTGTAAATAAGGCAGAGTGTTAAGTTCTTGTATGAGATAATGAGCATATCTATGCCGCCTCCTGTGTTGGCAGCAATGGTGTGGAAATCAAGGTGGTTTCTGGCTAGAATGAAGACCTCTCTATCTCTACGGTTAGTTCTAGGACAACTGAACAGGTTGTAATTAGGCGTTATAAGTTGATTTATCAGTATATTGTCAGTGTCCGTGAACCTCAATTCAGTCACACACATATTGTCTATTTGGTAGTCACTGAGATAATCATAAAGGAGTTGAATCTTGTTGCGAGCTGATCGTACATTGAGAAGAATGCATTTAATGTGGGGTTAGCTGTGTCTGGTCTCATCGTGAAGTAGTGTTGGTGATGCCTGAGGCTTAATTCTGATGAGGGCACAGGATGCTCAGCTTTTGAGTCCTTGCACTGGAGTGAGTGGTCCATAATGGGCATACAAGTGGATAATAGATATGAGACGTATGTGTGGAATATGTGCATCACAGTGAGCGATTAGTACTGAGAAGTAGAGAAGACCGAGCAAGATAGCCAGGGATGGCATGGTTGTAGTAAAACTGTTTGTTAGGATTGTTCAAATGTGGAGTATTTGCCTGGATTCTCCTTGTAAGGCGGTCTTTGTTAATTTTGTTGAGATGCGTTCTGCGAGGTCGTGTTGAGCCTCACTAGGATTATCCAGTTAAGGTGGGTACAAATCTAGTATTCGGGATTGTGTGCACATAGTAAGATTTGTCACTCCTAGCTCTGTTAGCAGTGGGATTGGTAGTTAATGAAAATAGTTTATCTCCGCTTCCTTGTAGTGTGAGTTCAAATGAATGTTGCAAATGATGTTGTGGGTCACATCTAAGGCGTGGGCCTTGTGCACATATCTAGTAGGGGAAGAAATAAGCGTTATGGAGAGAGACTGCTTGCTGCCATGATCTGATATTGGTAGATGGTATTGCTAATACTATTACTGAAGGAATGGACAGTCAGGATTTCTGCCTGCTATAATGGATCACGTATCACTTGTCTGGCACCAGATTGTTGTGTGGAGGTCACAGCTGAGGTTGAACATATGTGAATTATGATGTGTATGCTGCAGCCCATGCCTATGTGCCACACCCAAGAGTCCTTTTGCCTTGGCCCAGCCCTTATGCAAGGGTCTGACAGGCGAGGACGTCCTGTGTGAAGCAGTGGATTTAAGCTGTTATTGATAGTGGGTAAGACTTCACTGTAGGCACAGCTTGCACTGTTGAAGCATCCTTGCAGTGGTGGGACAATCGAGTATGTGGCTGAGGGTGGACAGCAGTCAGAAAGCTAGTACCTGTTCTGCATGCATGGTCTTTCCAGTGCCTTTGCTGGTGATGATGCTTCTCTGTAGGCGAAGCTAGCAACATTTGGTCTCCAAAGCAGCAGTACAATATAGGGAGTGAATTTTACTTCTGTCCACATAAAAAGAGCAGGACTTGGGTGTGATGATATTAGATCTTAAAAGTCGCCAAAATGGGAGAAAAGGTGATGGTAATTGTTAGAAGGATACTTGGGTGCATAGGGAGAGGAATGGCCAGCAGGAAGGAGAGGGTGATAGTGCAGTGTTTGCCCAAACTTCTATTCTATGTGGCCCCAGATAATGATTAAAACAAAATAGTGGACCCTCACTCCCCTATCCTCTCTCATATACCTCTTACTCCCCCACATATGCAAAATACAAAAGCAGCAGCAGTGGTGGCAACAGTATCAGCAGTTAGCACGAGACCCTTTTTGTCACTGTACACTTACAAATCCCAGTTCTCTGCATGGGTTTACAGTCTAACAGAAGGAAGGGCAGAGCCTGTGAATATATACTGACCGAGTCACAGGTCTTGTGCTAACTGGTCATAGGTCACAGTGGAGGGCCAAAGAGTGGGAGCAGCCCTATTTCTTTGACCTCAATTCACTGATTATGTGATCCCATCTGAGGTCCTGACCCTCAGTTTGTGAACTACTGTTCTAGTGAGACCTCATTTGTAGTGTACTGTGTGTAGTTCTGGAGACAGCACCTTCATAAGGATATAAACAGGATGGAGCCACTGCAGAGAATGGCTACTTAAATGGTCAGTGGTCTTCGTTGTAAAGCATATGAGGACAGGGTCAAAGCAGGACTTGACAAATCCCAGGTACCAGGTCTCCATGGTGACCAGAAATTTGCACCTGTCACCTGGGATTTTCTTGCCCCCTTTAAAAAAAAAAAAAAAAAAGTGATTGCGGGCAGAACTGGAAGGGAAAACAGGCGATTGAACCTGGAAGGCAGCAGGCTGCTCACAGGGATCTCATCTCCCATGGGCAGGAGAGGTCTGTTGGATCAGGGCCTTTAAAAAAAAAAATAGGGGCTAGATGGGACAGGGGGAGTGAAGCAGCAAATGTTTTTAAAGTGGCGGTAGCTTCAAAAAAAGAAAGGGGGGGAAGAGGAATACGGGGAATAGAAGGCAGGGCATAGGAGTGCTTGGGGGGGGGCGGGAGAAGGGGAGTAAGTCTAGAATGGGACAGAGTGCGGAGGAGTTGGAGGCAGAGAGAAGAGTGCAAGGTGCTAGAATCTAAAGGGATGAATGCATGGAGACAAAAAGACACAGAGTAGTTACTCACCTGTAACAGGTGTTCTCCAGGAGCAGCAGGAATCAGTCCTCACATATGGGTGTCATCGATGCCGATGAAGCCCCAGCGGAGCATTTCCCCAGCTTTCTATGAAAGCCTTTGGGAATGCAGGCATGCATGCGCGGTTCCCTTCCCGCCTAAAGGTGCCATCTTACCTCAGTCAAATGACATAGCTAAGAACAGCACACAAAAATGAAAAAATTAAACTATGTACAACTACAACTCCCAGGGGAGGAGGGAGGGTTGTGAGGACTGATTCCTGCTGCTCCTAGAGAACACCTGTTACAGGTGAGTAACTACTCTTTCTCCAGGACCAAGCAGGAAGTCATTCCTCACATATGGGTGACTCCCTAGCTCTGGGCTACCGAGGAACCCAGGCTGAACAAGAGAACTCCCTCTAGTCCCAGCAGCTAAGAAAGGCTTTTCACAGACACAACCTCCACCGGTAGCCCAACAGAGGGCAGGAGTTGCCTAAACCTCAAAGAGATTCCGGAGTACTGCTTGGCCAAAACACTGTCCCTACGGGACTCCCTCTCCAGACAGTAATGGGCCACAAAAGTCTGGCTTGAAGACCAAGTTGCAGCCCTGCAGATGTCTACCAAGGGCACAGAGCGGAGATGAGCCACTGAGGCAGCAATTGCCCTGACACGGTGGGCCGTGACCCGACCCTGCAAAGGAAGGTCAGCTGCCTTGTAAGCCCAGGTGATACAGTCAGCCACCCAGATGGACAAGGTATGCTTGGACACAGCCAACCCCAAGTTATTAGGGTCAAAGGATACGAAGAGCTGAGTAGCCCTTCTATGCCCCTGCGTACGGTCAAGGTAGAAGGATAAGGCCCTCCTACAGTCCAGGGTATGCAGGACTGCTTCAGCCTGGCTTGCATGAGGCCTAGGGAAGAATGTTGGAAGAACCACCTCTTGGTTAAGGTGGAAGGAGGAGACAACTTTTGGGAGGAACTTTGGATGAGTCCTAAGGACTACCCTGTTCCTATAGAAGCGAGTGTAAGGCCTATCACAGACCAGGGCCTGAAGCTCACTCACTCGCTTAGCCGAGGTAAGGGCTACTAAGAAAAGTGTCTTCCAAGACAGGAAGCGTAGAGGGCAAGTAGCCTTCGGCTCAAAGGGTGGGCGAGTCAGCTGCTGCAAGACCACATTCAACTCCCACTCAGGAGCAGGAGGACGGATTGGAGGCTTGAGCAAAAGCAAGCCTCTGAGAAAGCGGGACACCAAGGGGTGAACCGACAGAGAATGTCCTTCCACCAGTGAGTGGTGAGCTGCTAGAGCTGAGAGGTGGACCCGAACAGAATTGGACAAGTCCTTGATTGGATAAGTGCAGTAAGTACTGAAGCACTACTGGTACAGTACAGGAGAAAGGATCCTCTGTACGTAGCTGACACCAGAGAGAAAACCTTTTCCATTTGAGAACATAGGTTTTCCTAGTTGATGGTTTCCTAGAGGCTAGGACAACCTCCTCAACTTCCTGAGGGAGGCCCCAGGGAGCCAAAACTACCCTTGCAGCCTCCAGGCCATCAAATTGAGAGCCTTGAGATTGGGGTGCAGAAGGGAACCCTGATCCTGAGAGAGAAGGTCGGGTTGCAGCCCCAGAGGCAGTGGAGGATCCACCGCCAGCTGAAGCAGAAGTGGAAACCAAGGCTGTCTGGGCCACCTGGGAGCCACCAGCAGGACCGAGGCCTTGTCCTGAAGAATCTTGAACAGAGTTCGGGCCACCAAGGGCGTGGGAGGAAACGCATACAGGAGGCCCTGAGACCATGGAATCAGAAAAGCATCTGCTGCTATCCGCAGAGGATGCGGTTGCCTGGAGCAGAACTTTGGCAGTTGCTTGTTCAGTGGACTGGCAAACAGATCTATCAAAGGAAGACCCCATTTTAGGAAGATCTTCTGAACTACCAAAGGATGCAGCTGCCACTCGTGGGGCTATAAAATCCTGCTCAGCCTGTCTGCCAGGAAGTTCTCCTGGCCTGGAAGGTACACAGCCTTGAGGAGCATGTTGTGCTTGAGGGCAAAGGAGCAAAGGTCCTGTGCCTCCCGACAAAGGAGTCTGGACCCAGTCCCACCCTGCTTGTTCACATAAAACATGGCCACTTGGTTGTCTGTCTGTCTGAACCAGGAAAGATTGATGAGCCAGGGTAGGAGAGAAAGCTTTGAGCGCTAGTCGAATAGCCCGGAGTTCCAGGAGATTGATCTGCTGTGCCGCCTCCCAAGGAGACCACAGGCCCTGGGTGCACTTGTTCAGACAATGAGCTCCCCAGCCATGCAGGGAGGCGTCTGGTCAGCACCACTGTGTACTCAGGAATTTGAAAGGGTACCCCTTTCAGAAGATTGGGTGGGTGCAGCCACCAGCTGAGGGAGTCCAGAAATGGTTTGGACACCCATATTTTGACTCTGAGGCTGCCTGTGGCCTGAGACCACTGACTCCGAAGGCACCATTGTGCAGGCCGCATATGGAGCCTGGCATTGGGGGTGACATGAACTGTCGAAGCCATGTGGCCAAGCAGCCTCAGGCAGAGTCTGGCGGAGACCACTGACCCGCTGAGAAACTGATTTGCCAAGTCCATCAGTTTTTGGTCTCTGTCTGCTGGCAAGAATGCCTTTGTTAGGGCAGAGTCCAGCCTTGCCCCTATGAACGCCAAGTTCTGGGAGGGGAGCAAAGTGAACTTTGCAAAGTTTTTATTACAAATCCCAAGCTCTGAAGAAGAGCAATAGTTCTGAGAGTGGCCTGTCGGGCCTCCTGGCACATCTGACCCCTGATGAGCCAGTCGTCCAGATAAGGGAAGACAAAGATTCCCTGATTTCTCAGGTAGGCCGCCACCACTGCCAGGCATTTGGTAAAGACTCTGGGAGCGGAGGTTAGGCCAAAGGGCAGTACTCTGTACTGATAATGATTTCCTCCCACAATGAACCTGAGGTACTTTCTGTGGTCTGGATGAATGAGGATGTGAGTGTACGCATACTTTAGATCTAAGGAGCATAGCCAATCTCCCTGCTGGAGGTAGGGCAGAAGTGTTCCAAGAGTAAGCATCTTGAACTTTTCTTTCTCTAGGAACTTATTTAGGTTCCTGAGATCCAGAATAGGTCGAAGGCCACCGGTTCTCTTGGGTACCAGGAAATACCTGGAGTAGAACCCTTGACCTTGCAAGTGGGGGGGGGGGGGGCACAGCTCCACCGCCCTGTCCACCAACAGACCTTGAAGCTCTTGAAAGAGAAGATCTGTGTGCAGGGCAAGCCTTGGAGGCTGCCCTGGAAAGTATGGCGGAGGCAGTTGGTGAAAATGTAGTGCATAGCCCCTTTGGACTATGTTCAACACCCAACTGTCTCCAGTTATGTGGGGCCACTGGGGGGCAAAGAGGGCGAGGCGACCTGTGCAGGGTTGGGAGAGAAGGGACTGAGAGGCTACGCTCAAGGAGTCAAAAACCCCCACCCTGCTGAGTGGGAGCAGGGGCCGGAGGCTTGGGGGTCCTCTGCCTACGGGGCCCATTACCCTTCCCCTTGGCTTGCTGACCCTGGGGTGCAGCTTGGGCAGCTTGATACTGAGGGTACTGTTTGTAGGCAGTGCCCTTCCTCGGGTAAAAGGGCTTCTTACCCGAGGCCTTCTTTTTGTGAGAAGGGGCAGAGGTCTTCCTAGACAGCCTTGTCCTTGTAAGGTGCTCAGTCTCGAGCTGTGCGGCCTTCTCGGCCATGGGCTTGCCAAAAAGGTTTTCACCTCGGCAAGGGACATCGACCAACTTGTCCTGAACCCATGGCTCAAGGTCCAATGACTGCAGCCATGCCTGGCGTTGAGCCGCGATGCCAGCCGCCGCAACTCGGGCCGAAGCCTCAAAGCCATCGTAGGCGGCGCGGGACATAAACTTTGAGCAGTCCCGAATCCCCGAGGACAAGGTCTTAAATCTCTGCAAGGGTTCCCCGGAGAGACCAGCAGAGAACCCGGCCAACTCCTTGGCCAGGTCTCGCAAGTACATGCCCATGTACAGCTGGTAAGACTGGACAAGGCAAGCAAGCATCGAGCCCTGGAAGCACTTTCTACCCACACCATCGAGGTTCCGGGCCTCCCTGCCGGGGTGCACCGCAGAGTTCTTCTTCTGGCTTTTCAGACTATGCATGGCCGATTCCACCACTATCGAATGGTGTGGCAGCTGCGCCTTCTGAAAGCCAGGGCTCTTCCGGAGTCGATAAATTGAATCGACTCGCTTGCTTAGAACCGGCGCCAAGGCCGGTGCCTCCCACATCCGGAAGAGGAGCTGTTCTAGCATCGGAGGAACCGGGACAGTAAAGGCCTCCTTCGGAGGAGGGTCGTACTGTAGGGCTTCGAGCTCTTCAGCTCTAGGCTCTTCCTCGGGGTCCGCCGGAATAGCCAATGCGGTGGCCATATCCCGGACAAACTCAGAGAACCGGGTGTCCTCCGGAGGGGATCTACTCTGGGGCTCAGACTGCTGTGAGTCCGAAGGGACGCACCGAGTCTTGAATGTGTCGGGGGACTCCTCATCCTCCGTCTCCCAGGCGGACTCTTCCGACGAGTCAGGGTCCGACCACGCGGGGCCCTGGAGCACCCGCCCCGACGCCGGAGGCACCGGCGTCGACGCCCTCGGTCCCGAACGGGAGGTCGAGGGAGACCGCGACTGAGGTCGACTTCGAGCCATGATGGATTCGCGTATCGGCTCGGTCTCCGGGGTCAACTTCGATGTCGATGTCCCGGTGGTCGGGGCAGATGCGCTAGAAAGGCTGGCCATCAGCGCCCGCTGCTGCTCCATGAAGGCAGACAGTCTGCTCTCCAAGGCTGTCATCCTGAGACTCAGCTCGGGAGATGCAGCAGCCACCAACTCGGGCCCCGGTGGCGCCGGGCCCGATGTCTGCTCTCTGGGAGGAGAGTCCTCGAGGACCACAGGGCTTACGTGTCCAGCAGACTCCGGCTCCACGCGAGGAACTTTGGCAGGCTTCTCTTGTTCCACGGGCCCGGGGCGACGGTCGGGGGTCTTAGACCTGGTCCTCGAGGAGCCAGGGACCTCCGACGACGACGCCCTCACGAGCCGCTTCTTCCTCTTGCGTTCCCGGTCGGGGGACCCCCTGTCCGAGGAGCTTTGACGGCACTCGGGATCCGAATCCCGAGATGTCGAGGCCTCAGACGAGGTCCGGGCCCGGCCGGAGGCTGTCCGAGAAAAGCCTTTCCTTCTGCTGCTGATGACTTCGCAGTGCCTTCGAAGACATCTTCTCACATGGTCCACACGTCTTAGGGTCGTGATCAGGACCGAGGCACCGAAGGCAGCAGTCGTGTGTGTCGGTGAGAGACATCAACTTCTTACACCGATCACACTTCTTGAAACCGCTGGAAGCCATCGGGGAAAAAAGAGTCCCTGCGAGGTCAAAGGACCGGCCTTCCAGGGAAAAAGCAAAAAAGGGCGCGAACGCCAGCCACGAAGGGCAAAAACCAAAAAAAGAAGAATCGGGCTCGATACCGGTGTACCGAACCCGGCGGGAGGGGAACCGGCGTCGAACCGGGAAGAAAAAATAGCGAGAATCGCCGAAAAAATCAAACTTTTATCCGGGATGAGAGGAAGCACGTCTGGTGGGCTTCTCGGAAAAAGAGAGACTGAGGTAAGATGGCACCTTTTAGGCGGGAAGGGAACCGCGCATGCGTGCCTGCATTCCCAAAGGCTTTCATAGAAAGCTGGGGAAATGCTCCACTGGGGCTTCATCTGCGCCGATGACACCCATATGTGAGGACTGACTTCCTGCTTGGTCCTGGAGAATGTTTATATTCCAAAAGGTTCATCCCCTCCCCCCTCCAGAACATATACATCCGCGCACACAGGCACCCCACCTCCATATAATAGAGACACACACATTCACTCGCACGCATATAGGCACCACCTCCGCACCACACATCCCCAGCTGTGCAGTGCGCACACACATGCACTGCAGCTCCGCACCCCATCAACATAAAGGCACCCACCACCACATCTCATGCACAGGCAGGCAAACTACTGTTACACCACACTTGCTGTCTGTCTATTTCTGTCTAAAGATGCCTCAGACAGTCCCTGCTACGCTAACAAGACAAACCTTATCTCTCTTCAAACTCTTCCACTCTCCCTAGACATGTATTAGTTTGCAAATGGAGTAACATCATTGGAGAATGGAGACAAGTGAGGGGTGGGCGCGAGGAGATCACAGCCACCAGTTCTTAAGATTTTGGGCTGTCTCTTAAATCCAAACAAAATTGTTCAAGGCCTGACTTGAAGATCTCAATATGTATACTTTGGAAGAAAGGTGAGGGAGGGGAGATGCAAAAGAGGCATTTAAATAAATCTGTGACATAAATGAACATGAGAGCCTCTTTCATTTTGATAGAAAGCTCTGGAATGAGTGGTTGTAGGATAAATGTGAAAGGGAATAAACTCTGGAGTAATCTGCAGAACTATTTTTTTTTTATATTTATTTATTTTAAACTTGCACTTCACAACAAACAGGAAAATCAACAATATATCATGGAAACAAACCGTAACAACAGCTCTCCACCAACCGAAAACATTAGCCCACAAGAATTCAAGGAAAATGGATCCAAGATTATCACAAAGCAAAAGGAGAAAGTTTATAAATCCTGAGGACACATCCCACAGAACTATTGCTTTATGGAAAGATTAGTAGATCCATGAAATTGCCTCCTGGCATAGGTGATAGGGACAAGGACTGAATCTGAATACAGGGAAAGCATGGGACAAGCACAAAGGATCTCTATGGGAAAGGACAGGATTGTAGAGCTTAGTAGTTGTATGGATGGACAGGCTGGATATGCCATATAGTCTTTCTCCAGGACCAAGCAGGAAGTCAGTCCTCACATATGGGTGACATCGACGTCGATGGAGCCCTTGTGGAGCATTTCCCCAGCTTTCCATGAAAGCCTTTGGGAATGCAGGCACGCATGCGCGGTTCCTTTCCCACCTAAAGGTGCCATCTTGCTCAGTCTCTCTTTTTCCGTGAAGCCCGCCGGATGTGTGTCCTAGTCCTCCCAGAAAATTGTTAGATTTTTTTCACGATTCTTTTGCTATTTTTTCTCCAGTTCGACACCGGTTCCCTTGCTGCCGGGTTCGGTACACCCGATCTTCTTTTTTCGGTTTTTGCCCTTCGTGGCTGGCGTTCGCACCCTTTTTTTTCTTTTTCCCTGGAAGGCCGGTCCTTTGACCTTGTGGGGACTCTTTTTTTTTTCCCCGATGGCTTCCAGTGGGTTTAAAAAGTGTGATCGGTGTAAGAAGCGAATGGCTCTCACCGACACACACGACTGCTGCCTTCGGTGCCTCGGTCCTGACCACGATCCTAAGACGTGTGGACCATGTGGAAAAATGTCTTCCAAGGCGCTTCGAAGTCGTCAGCACCAAAAGGAAAGGCTTTTCTCTGACTCGGCCTCCGGCCGGGCCCGGACCTCGTCTGACGCCTCGACATCTCGGGAATCGGATCCCGAGCACCGTCGGGGCTCCTCGGACAGGGGGTCCCCCGACCGGGAGCGAAAGAGGAAGAAGCGTCTCGCGAGAGCGTTGTCGGAAGAGGTCCCTGGCTCCTCGAGAGCTAGGTCTCAGATCCCCGACCATCGACCCGGGCCTGTGGAACAGAAGAAGCCTCCCAGAGTACCTCGAGTGGAGCCGGAGTCTGCTGGACACGTAAGTCCTGTAGTCTTCGTGGACTCTCCTCCCACAGAGCCTACGTCAGGCCCGGCACCGCCGGGGCCCGAGTCGGGGGCTGCTGAGTCTCATGAGCTGGGTCTCAGGCTGACAGCCTTGGAGTGCAGACTGTCTGCCTTCATGGAACAGCAGCGGGCACTGATGGCCAGCCTGTCTGGCGCATCTGCCCCGACCACCGGGACATCGACATCGAAGTGGACCCCGGAGACCAAGCTGATACTCGAGACCATGAAGGCTCGAGGTCGACCTCGGTCGCGGTCTCCTTTGACTTCCCGTTCGGGACTGAGGGCGTCGACGCCGGTGCCTTCAGCGTCAGGGCAGGTGCTCACAGGCCCCGCGCGGTCGGACCCCGATTCCTCATTAGACGAGTCCGCCTGGGAGACGGAGGACGAGGAGTCCCCCGACACCTTCCGGACTCGGTGCGTCCCGTCGGACTCACCGCAGTCTGAGCCCTGGAGTAGATCCCCCCCCTCCCCCCCCCGGAGGATACCCGGTTCTCGGAGTTCGTCCGGGATATGGCCACTGCGTTGGCTATCCCTGCGGATCCCGAGGAGGAGCCTCGAGCCGAGGAGCTCGAGGCCCTACAGTATGACTCTCCTCCGAAGGAGGCCTTTACTGTTCCGGTTCCTCCGATGCTGGAACAGCACCTCTTCCGGATGTGGGAGGCACCAGTCTCGGCGCCGGTTCTAAGCAAGCGGGTCGATTCTATCGACTCCGGAAGAGCCCTGGCTTTCAGAAGGCACAGCTACCGCACCATTCTATGGTGGTGGAATCGACCATGCATCGCCTGAAAAGTCAGAAGGTGCACTCCGCTGTGCCCCCTGGCAGGGAGGCCCGGAACCTTGATGGTTTTGGTAGAAAGTGCTTCCAGGGCTCGATGCTTGCTTGCCGTGTCCAGTCTTACCAGCTGTACATGGGAGTGTACTTGCGAGACCTGGCCAAGGAGTTGGCCGGGTTCTCTGCTGGTCTCTCCGGGGAACCCTTGCAGAGGTTCAAGTCCTTGTCCTCTGGGATCCAGGAATGCTCCAAGTTTGTACCGCGCTGCCTACGATGGCTTCGAGGCTTCGGCCCGTGTTGCGGCAGCCGGCATCGCGGCTCGACGCCAGGCATGGCTGCAGTCATCGGACCTCGAGCCATGGGTTCAGGACAAGTTGGTTGATGTCCCTTGCCGAGGTGAGAACCTTTTTGGCAAGCCCATGACCGAGAAGGCCGCACAGTTCGAAACCGAGCACCTCACGAGGACAAGGCTGTCTAGGAAGACTTCTGCTCCTTTTCACAAAAAGAAGGGCTCGGATAAAAAGCCCTTTTACCCGAGGAAGGGCACTGCCTACAAACAGTACCCACAGTACCAGGCCGCCCAGGCTGCCCCTCAGGGTCAGCAAGCCAAGGGGCAGGGTAATGGGCCCCGTAGGCAGAGGACTCCCAAGCCTCCGGCCCCTGCTCCCACTCAGCAGGGTGGGGGTCTTTGACTCCTTAGGCATAGCCTCTCCGTCCCTGCTCTCCCAACCCTGCACAGGAGGTCGCCTCACCCTGTTTGCCCACATGTGGCCACTTATCACTGGAGACAGTTGGGTGTTAAGCATAGTCCACAAGGGCTATCTGCTACACTTCCAACAACTGCCTCCTCCATACTTTCCAGGGGAGCCTCCAAGGCCTCCCCTGCACACAGATCTTCTCCTTCAGGAGCTCCAAGGTCTCTTGGTGGACAGGGCGGTGGAGCCTGTGCCTCCCCACTTGCAAGGTCAAGGGTTCTACTCCAGGTTTTTCCTGGTACCCAAAAGAACCGGTGGCCTTTGGCCTATTCTAGACCTCAGTAATCTCAACAAATTCCTAGAGAAGGAAAAGTTCAAGATGCTTACTCTTGGAACACTTCTGCCCTACCTCCAGCAGGGAGATTGGCTATGCTCTTTAGATCTAAAGGATGTGTACACTCACATCCTCATTCATCCAGACCACAGAAAGTACCTCAGGTTCATTGTGGGAGGAAATCATTATCAGTACAGAGTACTGCCTTTTGGCCTCACCTCCACTCCCAGGGTTTTTACCAAATGCCTGGCAGTGGTGGCGGCCGACCTAAGAAATCAGGGAATCTTTGTCTTCCCCTATCTGGACGACTGGCTCATAAGGGGTCAGACGTGCCAGGTGGCCCGACAGGCCACTCTCAGAACTATTGCTCTTCTTCAGAGCTTGGGATTTGTAATAAACTTTGCAAAGTCCACTTTGCTCCCCTCCCAGAACTTGGAGTTCATAGGGGCAAGGTTGGACTCTCTGCTGGCAAAGGCATTCTTACCAGAAGACATAGAAACATGATGACAGAAAAAGACCACATGGCCTATCTAGTCTGTCCTTCCATATCAACAACAACATAACAACAACAAGACAAAGCCCAAAGACTGATAGACTTAGCAAACCAGTTTCTCAGCACGTCACTGGTCTCCACCAGACTCTGCCTGAGGCTTCTTGGCCACCTGGCTTCGACAGTACATGTGACCCCCATTGCCAGGCTCCATATGAGGCCTGCACAGTGGTGCCTTAGGACTCAGTGGTCACAGGCCACAGGCAGCCTCAGAGACAGGATAAGGGTGTCCAGACAATTTCTGAACTCCCTCAACTGGTGGCTGCACCCACCCAATCTGCTGCAAGGGGTATCTTTTCAGATTCCTCGGTTCACAGTGGTCTTGACTACGGACGCCTCCCTGCGGGGCTGGGGAGCACATTGTCTAGGCAAGTGCACCCAGGGCCTCTGGTATCCCTGGGAAGCTGCACAACAGATCAATCTATGTTTATGTTTAATTAAAATTTGATATACCGCCCACACCAAAATAGGCATCCGGGTGGTTTACAATTAAAATTACATGGCTGCAGAAATAGGAAAAGAACGCCATCATTAAAAACAGTAAAGAGGAGAAAAATACAAAACAAATAAAACGAAAACACGACAACAAGGGTAGGTCAGAAAGAGAGCAAGAGAGAAAAGCAGACAAGAGGGCAAGGCTATGGGGGGAGGTTAAATGCCGTGGTGAATAAGTGGGTTTTTAGCTTTGTTTTAAAGTGCTGGTGAGATGTTTCAGAGCGGAGGGAAAGAGGGAGTGAATTCCAGAGTCGTGGACCCAAGAAATAAAAAGCAGAAGAACGAGTGGATTCCAGATGGGCATGTGCGGGGGGGGGGAAGGAACATACGATTAAGATGAATGGAACGAAGGGAACGGTGGGGGGTGTGAAAGTGAACCTGATCGGCAAGATAGAGAGGAACACCTGTGAAGAGGGCCCTGTGAACGAAAACAAGAATCTTATAGTGGATACGAAAGGGTACCGGTAACCAGTGTTGCAGGAGGAGAGGGGTGATGTGATCGTACCAAGAGGCGTGAGTTAAGAGACGAACTGCGGTATTCTGAATACGCTGGATTCGAGCAATTTGGGACTTTGGGAGACCTGCCAGGACGACATTGCAATAGTCGAGCCTGGATATAACTAAGGAAAGCAGAAGTGTGGCTAAAGCAGGAGGAGAAAGAAAAGGGCGAACAGCTCGTAGTTTAAGAGAGAGAAAAGACCGCTGGACAACTGAAGAAATGTGTTCCCTGAAGGAAAGAGAAGAGTCAAGAACCACACCGAGATAACGAAAAGAAGAAACCAAGGGAATAGGCTGGGAAGAGAGGATCGGGGCACATGTGGGTGAGGTGCTCCCTAGTGTGAACCAAGTGGCAAACGACTTAGAAGGGTTAACATGAAGATAGTTAGAGGAGAACCAGGAAGCAACAGCAGAAAGACAACAGTTAAGAGGTGAGATGTCCGGATTAAGAGAGTCAGTGTGGAGTAAGAAAAGAATATCATCCGCGTAATAATACGCGGAGATACCAAATTGCTGGACAACAAGGGCAAGGGGAGCCAGGAAGACGTTGAAAAGAAGTGGGGCAAGAACGGAACCCTGGGGTACACCACAAGAAAGAGGGGTTGGGGCAGAGGAAGAGGACCCAGAAACAACAGTAAAAGAGCGGTTGAAAAGAAAAGAGTGAAACCACCGAAGAACAGTACCTGAAACACCAGCGTCGTGAAGACGAGCAAGAAGGGTGCGATGATCCACCAAGTCAAAAGCTGCAGAAAGATCAAGAGAAATAACGAGAGAAATAAGTCCGTGATCGTGTGCATAGTGAAGTTCATTAAGAAGGGAGAGAAAAATAGATTCTGTGCTGTGGCCAGAGCGGAAACCGGATTGCCGAGGATGGAGGGTAAGAGAGGATTCGAGGTGGGAGGAGAGTTGGTGAAAGACAAGTTTTTCAAGAAGCTTTGAGAGAAAACAGAGGTTAGAGATAGGGCGCCAGTTAGAGAGGATAGTAGGGTTGGAAGTGTGTGATTTCTGAATGGGACGGACAACAGCATGCTTCCAAGGAGTAGGAAAGACACCGGAAGACAGACTAGAGTTAAAGAGAGCGAGTATGAAGGGAGACAGGAGCAGTGAAGGCTCCAATAGCCAATGCGAAGGAATGGGGTCCGCAGAACAAGTTGTTTTGCGGGTGGAGAGAAAGGTCTCATGTAGGGTGGCTGAGGAGATTGGCTCAAAAGCAGACCAGGAATGTGACAATACAGGGGAGGGGGAGGTAGAGGAGGGAGAAATCGTAGGGGGAGGGGAAAGAGGTGAAGGGCATGAGGAAAAAGACTGGCGGAGATTGTGAACCTTAGCAATAAAGAAAGAGGCAAGTGCCGAGGGATCAGGGGGAGCAGAGGATGAAGAAGAGGGAGAAGGAAAAGATGAGTGAGATGCGGTGAGAGTGCGGAGAACAGTATGCAATTGACGAGAGGAATTGGAAGAGGAGGAAATAAGTCTAGAGTAGTCGTTGCGTTTAGCGGAGTGAAGAAGGAAACGGTAGTGTCTGTGACATAAGCGGAAGGACTGCAAGGAAGATGGAGATGGGTGAGCACGCCCGAGACGCTCGGCTCGTCGAAGATATTTCCGATGTAAAAGAAGACCAGAATGGTACCAGGGGTGGTGCGGATGACGTCGAGAAGGCGGACGGGGATGAAGGGGAGCAACACTATCCAAGGCAGAGGAAAGAGAGGAGTGCCAAAGATGTGCCTGGGTGTCAATAGGGAGAGATCCAAAATCATCCGGGAATAAAGAGGTGGAGGGGGGGAATTGAGAGAGGGTGTCAGAGGAGATCTTGCGGGCAAGTAGCGGTTGAGCTGAAGTGCTACCAGGGGATTGCAAGGGTGGGGCCGATGAAGAAGAGGGGACAGGGAGGGAAAAAAGAAGGCAGAAGTGGTCGGACCAGGGAAGGAGGA
The DNA here is from genome assembly GCA_033557465.1 of Ichthyophis bannanicus. Lineage (NCBI taxonomy): Eukaryota > Metazoa > Chordata > Amphibia > Gymnophiona > Ichthyophiidae > Ichthyophis > Ichthyophis bannanicus. The sequence goes on along the minus strand of CM066038.1, from coordinate 232,786,658 downwards.
AAGGGAAGAAGGAGGAGCAGAGGAGAAAACAGAAGTGATAATAAGGTCGAGGGAATGCCCTGCAGTATGGGTAGGAAAAGAAACGAACTGCCGAAGAGACAGATCAGACAAAAAAGTAAGAAAGGAAAGATCCCTAGCTGAGGAAGGGGAGTCCACATGTACATTGAAATCGCCCAATATCAAGAGGGAAGGGTACTGCAGCGAGGCTTCCAGAATGGTGGCTAAAAGGGAATCCCAAGCAGCTGCAGTGAGAGATGGAGGAGCGTAAATAAGAAGGAAGTGGCAAGGGGAAGAGGAGGATTCTAGCCGAAGAAGCAAAGATTCTGGGTAAGATAGAGAGGAGGAAGTTGGAAGCTCAGAGAGGGGAAGGGAGGAGCGGTATATAGTAGCGACCCCTCCGCCAGCCCTCCCCCGGCGAGAAGTAGATAGAAAAGAATACCCTGGTGGTAAACAACGATTGAGAAAGGACTCTTCGCCCTCCCTCAGCCACGTTTCCGTTAAGAAAAGATCTAGGGTATGTTGGGAGATAAGATCATGTACCAGAAGAGACTTAGAACGGAGTGAGCGACAGTTCAGCAGAGCAAGCTGCAGGAACAAAATAGAAGGAGCAGGGGGAGAAAAGGAAGGTGAGGAGGTGCGTAGACAGTCGGTGAGGTTTGAAAGATGATGAGCGAGATGCCCAGAAGGAGCAGGACCAGGTGGAGAGGGGCGCCAGCCCCAATGTACAGGTATAGCAGACATGGTAAAGAGGAGCCAGAGGAGTGCAAAAGTAGTAGACAACCAGGACCACCGACTGTAACGGGAGGCCAAGGGAACACAGGATCGAACAGCAGGGACAGAGACTCTGGACTGATCGCCCCGTCCCTCGCCCCAAGGAGCTCGCACAAGGAGCAGGTCGTGCTCCTTGTGCGCGCTCCTTTGGCGCGCGCCCGTGGCGCGGGACGCGCCGGAGCGGATTTTATGCAGGGCTAGGCTGTCCGTCACTTCCGGTGGGTCGGACCGGGTAGTGTTGCAGGAGAGGTAACAATACCTGGGGAGACACAGCACAAGCACGTTTGCAACAGCAACAAACAAAGCTGTCTAGGAAGACTTCTACTGGAACTCAGGGCTATTCGGTTAGCCCTCAAGACTTTCTCTCCTACCCTGGCTCATCAGTCTGTGCTAGTTCAAACAGACAACCAGGTAGCCATGTTTTATGTGAATAAGCAGGGCGGAACTGGATCCAGGCTCCTTTGTCAGGAAGCACAGGACCTTTGCTTATTTGCTCTCAAGCACAACATGCTCCTCAAGGCTGTGTACCTTCCCGGCCAGGAAAACTACCTGGCCGACAGGTTGAGCAGGATTCTGCAGCCCCACGAGTGGCAGCTCCATCCTTTGGTGGTTCAGAGGATTTTCCTGAACAAACAGCTGCCAAAGTTCTGCTCCAGACAACCGCATCCTCTGCTGCTGGCGGCAGATGCTTTTCTGATCCCATGGTCTCAGGGCCTCCTGTATGCGTTTCCTCCCACGCCCTTGGTGGCCCGAACCCTGTTCAAGATTCTACAGGACAAGGCCTCTGTCCTGCTGGTAGCTCCCAGGTGGCCGAGACAGCCTTGGTTTCCACTTCTACTTCAGCTGGCAGTGGATCCCCCACTGCCTCTGGGGTTGCAACCCGACCTTCTCTCTCAGGATCAGGGTTCCCTTCTGCACCCCAATCTCAAAGCCCTCAATTTGATGGCCTGGAGGCTGCAAGGGTAGTTTTAGCTCCCTGGGGCCTACCTCCAGAAGTTGAAGAGGTTGTCCTAGCCTCTAGGAAACAGTCCACTAGGAAAACCTATGCGCTCAAATGGAAAAGGTTTTCTGTGTGGTGTCAGCTCCGTACAGAGGATCCCTTCTCCTGTACTGTACCAGTAGTGCTTCAGTACTTACTGCACTTATCTAATCAGGGACTTAAGTCCAATTCTGTTCGGGTTCACCTCTCAGCTCTAGCAGCTCACCACTCACTAGTGGAAGGACATTCTCTGTCGGTGCACCCCTTGGTGTCCCGGTTTCTCAGAGGCTTGCTATTGCTCAAGCTTCCAATCCGTCCTCCGGCTCCTGAGTGGTAGTTGAATGTTGTCTTGCGGCAACTGACTCGCCCACCTTTTGAGCCGATGGCTACTTGCCCTCTACACTTCCTGTCCTGGAAGACACTCTTTTTGGTAGCCCTAACCTCGGCCAGGCGAGTGAATGAGCTTCAGGCCCTGGTCTGTGACAGGCCTTACAACCGCTCCTATAGGAACAAGGTAGTCCTTAGGACTCATCCAAAGTTCCTCCCCAAAGTTGTCTCCTCCTTCCACCTTAACCAAGAGGTGGTTCTTCCAGCATTCTTCCCTAGGCCTCATGCAAGCCAGGCTGAAGCAGTTCTGCATACCCTGGACTTGTAGGAGGGCCTTATCCTTCTACCTTGACCGTACGCAGGGACATAGAAGGGCTACTCAGCTCTTCATATCTTTTGACCCTAATTTAGGGTTAGCTGTGTCCAAGCGTACCTTGTCCATCTGGGTGGCTGACTGTATCACCTGGGCTTACAGGGCGGCTGACCTTCCTTTGCAGGGTCGGGTCACGGCCCATCGTGTCAGGGCAATGGCTGCTTCAGTGGCTCATCTCCGCTCTGTACCGTTGGTATACATCTGCAGGGCTGCAACTTGGTCCTCAAGCCAGACGTTTGCGGCCCATTACTGTCTGGAGAGGGAGTCCCATAGGGACAGTGCTTTTGGCCAGGCAGTACTCCGGAATCTCTTTGAGGTTTAGGCAACTCCTGCCCTCCAGCCCCTCCGTTGGGCTTCCGGTGGAGGTTCTGTTAGTGAAAAGCCTTTCTTTGATGCTGTGACTAGAGGGAGTTCTCTTGTTCAGCCTGGGTTCCTCGTAGTCCAGAGCTAGGGAGTCACCCATATGTGAGGACTGACTTCCTGCTTGGTCCTGGAGAAAGAGTAGTTACTCACCTGTAACAGGTGTTCTCCAGGAGCAGCAGGAATCAGTCCTCACAACCCTCCCTCCTCCCCTGGGAGTTGCAGTTGTATATAGCTAAAAACAGCACACAAAAATGTAAAAATAAACTGTCATTTGACTGAGCAAGATGGCACCTTTAGGCAGGAAAGGAACCGCGCATGCGTGCCTGCATCCCCAAAGGCTTTCATGGAAAGCTGGGGAAATGCTCCGCAAGGGCTCCATCGACGTCGATGTCACCCATATGTGAGGACTGATTCCTGCTGCTCCTGGAGAACATCTGTTACAGGTGAGTAACTACTCTTTATTTGCTGTTATTTTCTATTTCTCTTCGAGATCTGTTAAGTATTTGTGACGTAGACTGGCTGCTGTGCAAGACATGTTAGGCTTGATGGACCTCAGTCTTGACTCAGCATGCCTTTTCTTATACATTGGTATTCTCTAGTTGCACTTCCCAGAAGATAAAGTTGCTTGACTTTCAGCTTCATGCCTGTTAAAATGCTTCAGGTAACCACAGGACAGTAGAACAAAGAGATGAAAAGAATATTTAGAAAATTTAGACAACAGTCTAAACATTTTTAGGAACCAGGGAAAATGTTTTCCTTAAATGTTTCTCTTGTCTGTTTTGTTGCTGTTCTGCTTGTTCGGCTTTTTTACATTTTCTTTAGAGTTTAATAGTAATTCCTTATCGTCCCTCCAGTCTAGTCCCTAACCTCTGGGGTTTAGCACCTCCTCCAGCAGCTTTGGAGACTGAGAAATGTCATTCTTCTGATGACTCTGGTACAAATACTCTAGGGGACCGCCTCCTCTGTCCAGTTATCTCAGTCTCCAAGCAGCTGGAGGTTGGTGAGCCTGGAGGTTCGAGGCTCACTTGAGGAACACTTAAGGAGAGTTTTAGTGGAGAGTTTAGTTTTGATTATGGAAAGTTTCAAATATTGCTTTAAAGACATTTAAAAAAAAAAAAAAAAGCTGCGCTGAGGTGTGCCCCCCCCCCCTCCATTCTCCTTGCGGTCGGCAGTGGAGCAGAGAATCAAGCATGGCAGGGGGCTGTGCTCCGGTTCCCGAACCCACATTTCTGGGTGAGGAACCGGCAGCGTAAACGGTGGAGAGCAGTTAGCAGGTCAGTTGCTGGGCACGCGGCAGGCCTGAGGATCACTGCAGCAGTTTCCCCTCAGCTCCGGCTTCTGTTCCGGCTGAGCACGGGGAGAAACGGACGTGACACCCGCAGACAGTTGGCCGGAGGTAAGGAGTTCTAATGAATGAGCAGTTTTAGCAGGCAGTGTAAGTCGCGAGTGTGGAGTTTCACGGCGTGTAGGCTGGGGCCGCGTGGTAGAAGCGTGGGAAAGCTGTTGGAGTATCGGGGCTTGCAGGAGGCTCGGTTTTCGTGGTGATCCTTTATTTTTTGGCTAGTTTTTCTTCCCGATTCAAGTAAGATTGAAAGGAATAGTTTCAATATAATTGGAAAAAAAAGATTTTGCCTCTACACTGTTCCACAAGGCTTCAGTCAGAGAAGCTGCTTCTGTTTACAGACACTAAGGGGCTTGTTTACAAAGCCGCGGTAGCGGTTTGCGATCGTAATCGCAGCCGCGGCTCCATTGATTTAAATGGGGCCGCGGTTGCGATCGCGATCGCGAACCACTACCGCGGCTTTGTAAACAAGCCCCTAAGTATAATTAGGGTAACTGAGGGGCAAGCAGAGAAGCATGTGTGGGATGCCTTCTAGGCCGCAGTGTTTAGTGTGTGATACTAGAAGGGGAGCGGTATCAGAGACAGGGGTCTGTAGAGGCTGCGTCCAGGAAGCGGCCTCTGTGGAGCAGGCCTTAGAAGTTGGTGTGGAGAGTCAGAAAGGGGCATCCTTAGTCCTACCAGAGCCTGTTTCCCCCTACGTACCGCTACTGGAACCGGTGGTGGGGCCTTCCTGGGCTCCAGATCTTCCTCCTTCTCAAGCGCCTTTGCCGGGAGGGCTGGCAACGATATTTGCTCCAGATTTCATGGCTGCTCTTCAGCAAGCCTTCAGTGGCAGTAAGAGAGGGTCAGGTGCCGGTTCAGCGGAAGCAGAGCTGGGCATGAAGCGTCCGGGGACCCCCCCCCCCCTAGGCTCGGGGACTAACGAGGTCCCTTTAAAGAAGCCTAGGAAAGCGAAGGATAGGCAGGAGCAGTCAGTGACTTCAGAAGGCCATCTCTCGGAGGACATGGATCCAGAGTTGGAGCTGAAAGATGAGTTAGAAGAAGGAGAGCTTACGGAGCACGAGGACCAAGCTAGAGTGATTCGGGTGTTCCGACGTGACGGATTGCCGACGCTCATAGCATAGATGCTTAAAGCTCTTAATATGCCATCTACAGGTCCGGCGAAGGATGCGACCTTAGGGGATCCCTTATTGCAGGCGGTTCATAAGACGCAAAAAACCTCCCTGGTGCACAGAGCAGTGCGGGAAGTGATTCAAGACGAATGGGACATGCCCGAGGCAGGTCTTAAGGGGTCCAGGATAATGGCCCGCCTTTACCCGTTGGTAGATCAGGATCGGGAGTAGTTTAAGTCTTTGAATGTAGATGCAGCAGTCTCGGCGGTGACCAAGAAGGCTGCCATTCTGGTGGAAGGTAGTGCCGCTCTCAAGGATGCTCAGGACAGGAAGCTCGACACCTTGTTGAAACAGGTATTTGACGTCAATGCTCTATCCATTCAGGCATCTATTTGTGGTGCATGGGTGGCAAGAGCCTGTCTTCTCTGGTCTCAGCAGATTCAGGGAAAGCAGATGGAAGAGAGAGATGGGGAAGCAGCCAGGTTGTAATCTGGGACGGCTTATCTAGCTGATATTCATTATGACCTTATTAGGGGTTTGTCTAAAAGTATAGCGTCGGTGATAGCAGCAAGGTGGTATCTTTTGACTGTATAATTGGGCGGCAGATGGTTTCTCCAAGGCAAGGTAAGCTGCCTTTTAGGGGTAAGCTACTTTTTGGAGAAGATTTAGATACGTTGGAAAAGGATCTAGGGGAGTCCAAGGGCGGGAGGCTTCCTGAGGATAAACAAAAGCAGGGGCATCCTGCTCCGGCGACCAAGCGTCAACAGAGGGAATTTTGCCGTTTCCGTTCAGCATGGTTTGGTCAATTTCAAAGAGGACGTTTCTCCTATCAGAATCAGGGGTTTTGAGGATTCAGAGGGGCAGGCAGAGGATTTGCTGCATCCTCTTCCTTGAGCCATAGAAAGCCACAATGAAGCCAGGAGGACCCAGGTAGGGCCAGTAGCTGTGGGAGGTCGGCTACAGGAATTTTATCCTGCTTGGGTCCAAATTACATCAGATCAATGGGTGTTGGAGGTCATTCGAGAAGGTTATGCTCTAGAGTTTCAACGCCTGGTGGTCTATTCTTACGTTCAATCTCCATGCAAGGCGCCCTTCAAGGGCAAGGCAGTGCGAGAGACCTTAGAGAGGCTGCTGAGCCTCAATGCAGTGGTGCCGATACCGCCAGACCAGTGTGGATACGGTCGATACGCCATATACTTCGTGCTGCCAAAGAAGGAAGGATCTTATCGTCCAATTTTGGATCTCAAGAAAGTAAATCGCTGTCTGTGTCTCATTTTCATATGGAAGCTCTGAGGTCAGTTATCGTAGCAGTAAGGGCAGGAGAATTTCTTCTCTGGATTTGTCAGAAACTTACCTTCACATTCCAATTCGACGGGAGCCTCAGAGGTTTCTTAGATTTGCAGTTCCGATGGGAGATTTTCAATTCCGGGCGTTGCCGTTTGGTTTGGCAGTGGCTCCATGGACTTTCACCAAGGTCATGGTGGTCGTGGCAGCAGCATTGTGAAAGGAGGAGATTCTAGTGCACCCTTACGTGGACGATTGGTTAATTCAAGCAAAGTCCAAGAGAGAGAGCGAGTTGGCTACAACCAGAGTGGTAGAGTTTCTACAGAGTCTAGGTTGGGTGGTCAATATGGCAAAAGAGCAGGCTGAATCTGTCACAGAACCTGGAATACTGGGGGCTCATTTCGATACGAAGATAGGAAAGGTTTTTCTGCCACATCTGCCAGCACAAGGGTTAAGAAAGCTAGTCCGCACTTTTCTGGGCAGAAGGAATCCCACGGCATGGCATTATCTACAGTTGCTAGGTGCTATGGCAGTGACACTCGAGTTGGTTCTGTGGGCACGAGCCCACATGCAACTGTTGCAGAGAGCATTGCTCCGAAGGTGGTCACACCAAGAGGACCCGTTGTCTCGGAAACTACCATGTCTGCCGGAGACCAGGCAGGCTCTTCAGTGGTGGTTACGTCCAGGGTTCTAGAGGCGGGAATGACCTTGGAAGCACCCGCCTGACTACCCCTTACGACAGACGCCAGTCTCTTAGGCTGGGGAGAGCATGTCGAGGGAAATTTCACCCAAGAACAATGGACCGACGTGGAGAAGGGGTGGTCCATCAACAGATTGGAGTTGAGGGCGGTAGCTCTGGCGCTGCGAGCCTTTCAAAGTTGCCTGAGGAGGAAGGCAGTTCAGGTGTTTTCTGACAACGCAACCGCAGTGGCCTACCTCAAAGGTCAAGGAGGCACCAGCAGTGTATCACTGGAAACCGAGGCCAAACAGCTGTTAGTTTGGGCCGAGGTAAATCTGGTAGCTTTGTCGGCGGCACATGTGGCAGGGGTAGACAATGTGGAAGCAGATTCTTTTGAGTCGAGTCAAGATGGACCCAGCAGAGTGGGTTCTCCATCCGGAGGTGTTTGAAATGGTCGTACACCGCTGAGGAGCACCAGTAATGGATTTAATGGTGTCATTCAAGTCTGCAAAGGTCAGTCGATTCTTCAGCAGACGAAGGGAGAGAATGTCAGAGGGCCTAGATGCTCTCATTCAAAAGTGGCCAGAACAACAGCTCCTGTACGTGTTTCCCCCTTGGGTCTTAATAGGTCGGGTGCTACAGAGAATAGAAGTTCACAGAGGACAAGTAATTTTGATAGCACCGGATTGGCCGAGGAGGCCATGATATGCGGATCTGATGACTCTTGGTGGCGTGCCCCTGGCGTCTGGCAATTTGGAAGGACCTATTGTTCCAGGGTCCGCTACACATGCCTCAGGTGGATCGATTATCACTTACGGCTTGGCTCTTGAAAGGGCGAGGCTGAGAGCGAGAAGATACTCCTTGGCGGTTACTTCCACCATGTTGAAGGCTTGGCGGAGATCTACCTCATTGGCGTGTGTTCGTATCTGGCCTGTGTTCGAGGCGTGGTGTGCAGACAGGACAGTTGAAGCATTGAGGGATTTGGTCCCACACGTGCTTTCTTTCTTACAGGATGGTTTTGACAAAGGATTAGTGGCAGCATCCTTGCAGGTGCAGTTGGCAGCACTGTCATGTTATAGAGGAAAGATAAAAGGAGAGGCGCTGGGAGCGCATCCAGATATTCAACGTTTTTTGAGGGCTGTGTCTCTTTTGAGGCCACCATGTAGATCGGCGCTTCCGACATGGGATCTCAAGTTGGTGCTGGAGGCGTTAGTACGTGAGCCTTTTGAGCCTTTGTCTAGGACGTTGATTAAAGACTTAGTAGTGTTACTAGTGGCGATATGTTCAGCTCGTAGAATTTTGGAGCTGCAGGCTCTGTCTTGTTGAAAGCCTTTTTTGACCTTTTATGATAAGAAGGTGGTGTTGAGACCAGTCCCGTCTTTCTTGCCCAAAGTAGTATCAGCTTTTCATGTGAATCAAGTGGTTTCTCTGCCGGTCTTTGGAGAAGGTCGTGAAAATACAGACTCAGTGAAGTTGCATTTGCTAGATATTCATCGAGCGTTAAATAAGTATATACGGAGGACAGCGGGTTTCCGAAAGACAGATAGACTGCTTGTCCTGTTTGGAGGGGCAAGAAAAGGGGAAGCAGCCTCAAAAGCTTCCATTACCAGAAGGCTTAAAGAGGCTATAGTGTAAGCTTACATTTTGAAGGGCAAGACAGTGCCAGAAGGGCTTAGAGCTCATTCAACTAGAATGCAAACGGCATCCTGGGCCAAGTACAGTTTAGTGCCGGCTATTGAGATTTGTAAGGTGGCTACTTGGTCGTCTTTAAATTCGTTTGTGATGCATTACCATCTGGATGTTCAGGCGGAAAGGGATACTTTGTTTGGATCCAGCGGTGCTTCAGGCTGGTCTAGCAGGTCCCTCCCATTGATGTTGTCCACTGCTTTGTTACATCCCCAGAGGTTCGGGACTAGACTGGTGGGACGATAAGGAAGGTGAAATTAGACTTACCTGCTAGTTGTTGTTCCTTGAGGAACTCCAGTCTAGTCCCGCATCTCTCCCTCGTTTTTTTTCTGGTTCTGTGGCCTGAAGCAAAGAGATATTTCACAGCGTAAGCCAGAGAAGCTGCTGTGAGGATGCGGGCCCATAAAGAGGGGGGTTTTGAGGAAATGGGGATTCTGGTGTGGTCATTATCCTCCATATAGGAGGGGGGGGGGCGGACCTAATCAGTGCAGAACGAAGTAAGTACCTTGGTTTTTCAGAAGAGCTAAAGCGGGGACAGTTTTTCCCGTTGCTTAGGTAAGAGTTAGGTTAGTTTACAGTTTGATTATCATATTGCTACTTAATTGTTGCTCCGGTGAGTCTGCTTTGTCAATAGGTTACTGGACAGAGGAGGCGGTCCCTGGAGTATTTGTACCAGAGTCATCAGAAGAATGACATTTCTCAGTCTCCAAAACTGCTGGAGGAGGTGCTAAACCCCAGAGGTTCTGGACTAGACTGGAGTTCCTCAAGGAACAACAATTATCAGGTAAGTCTAATTTCACCTATTACTACTTTTCATTTGGTTTTTATATTTTTTTTAAATTTCTTTTGGAATTTTAGGATGTATATGCTAAATTTTAGGCATTCACATGGCCTGTCTCCTGGGATTCTTCCACTTTTGTTAGCAAATGCTGCTCTGTGCTTTTATAACTATAAAAACAATAGTTTGTATTATGCATTTGCATGAAATACTACTGAATTATCAAGCATAGCATTATAGAACTGCTGAGATTTGTAGTTAGTAAGTATATTTTCATTGTTGTGTTTACCATTCATAATTTACAGAACTGACAATATTCTTTATTTTGTAGATTTCATCATCCAATTCTTTCTCCACTGGAAAGCAGTTTTCAGCTAGAGGTAGATGTGCTTGCACATCTTTTAAAGGCCCAGGCTCAAATCTCAGAATGGACGTTCCTTCCCTCTTTGGTAAACTTACATAGTGCTCATACCAAGCTGCAAACTTGGGGTCAAATATTTGAGAAACAGAGTTTGACCAAGAAGCATCTCTTTGGAGGGCAGTCTCAGAAGGCAGTGCAACCACCACATCTTTTTCTTTGGCTGATGAAACTCAAAAACATCCTGCTTTCCAAGTTCAGTTTTTACTTCCATGAGACACTAAGCCGGCAAACTACAGAAATGAAAACTTTTACTGCTAAAACTAATCCGGATTATTTTGGAAAAATCTCCAGTTTCATCAGAAAATATGATGCCATCAATGTTTCTTTAATATTTGACAACCGTGGATCAGAGAGCTTTCAAGGACATGGTTATCATCATCCTGATTCTTACAGAGAAGCCCCAAAGGGAGTGGATCAGTACCCAGCTGTGGTGTCTCTGCCAGGGGATAGGCCTGTAATGCATTGGCCCAACGTAATCATGATTATGACTGATAGAACGTCTGAACTAAACGGTTTGGAAAAAGTCGTTCACTTCTATGATGACAAAGTACAGAGTACGTACTTTCTAACACGGCCTGAACCTCATTTTACTATTGTGGTGATATTTGAGTCTAAGAAGTCTGAGAGAGATTCATATTTCATCTCCTTTCTCAATGAGCTCTCACATTCCCTTAAAAACTCCAAAGCTCTTGCCAGCCTAAAACCTGGCTCCAAAGGATGAGTCTTAGTGATACAGAATTGTTCAAGCCAAACACATATTTCATTCTTGAAATAGACATGATCTTAAATGCTTTAAAATGAATTGGATTATACAATATCGTTCTGTATATCGTTTGCTGAAGTTTAACGGCACATTATCTTGTCTTTTTTAGTTTTTAATAAACAATTGTATTAACGACAACTTTTCAAACGTGCACATCTGAATATATATTTACACTGTACAGACTAGACTGCTAGAGAAATAAGTTGACTTAAAATTCTTATTACAATGTAGCTTTTGTTTTTTGTTCAGTTTAAACAGTTTCATGAATATAATTGGGTTCTAACTTTTAAGGAGCAAAGAGTGATAACCAGCAGAAGTACTCTTAACTGGAATTCCCGAAAAAGAAAATGATGGGTCAGTATTTAGCTGGGGGAGTTAGCATTTGTTTTCAACACCAGCTGTTGTGAAAAATGTAATCCAGATATTTAGCACTGGTATCCAGGTATTGGCAAGCACTAATCTGGATTTCACAGTGACGATCTGTCACTATCTGGATAGCAAAAAAAACAAATTCCTGTAACCAGGGACCTTCTACCCAAAATTAGTGAAAATAATCTGTACAACAACTTTTTTTGTCGGAAAGGCCAACCAAGCAAAGAGGAATTCACCTCTCACCGTCGTGGCCCGTCCATTTTAATAAATAAAATACAAACTTTTTCTTTTTTAAAGACAGCATCAGTTACTTAGCTGAATCATAAACTTGAAAGGGCTGCTCCAACAACGCCACAAACAGCAGTAATACGATGTGTCACGTTTCGGGGTGTTCACAGTAATCCCCCTGCTTCAGGTCAAAGCCACTGTATGGTAAGAAATCAGCCATCATCACACAATTCATTGGCACTATTCAGAATATTCCTTTCAGTGGCAGTTATCCACACAACAGGCGCTGTTACATGGTCTGAATATTGACCCCCAAATGTTTAATCATATGCCCCTAAAAAGAGGAAAAGTAGTCAAAAATAGATTTAGTTTTGCTACTTTTGTGCATTTCTATTCTTTAGGTGCGCATGTGCGGGCAGTTGCGATGGAGAGCGGTTTCTAGTTTTGTTCTAGCTGTGCCTGCTGACGGCGTTCTTATTGACTGTGATTCAGTTTAACCTACATCGCGTGTGTGGGGCAGGTTGTTTCCACAGCCCTGCCAATCAAAGAGATTTGCGTTCTACATTGGCTGTTACAGTGTGAGCCCTTAACCCCTGAGGAAGTGGTGAACGAAACACGGCCTGTGTCGGGTTTTAGGCACACTTGATCCGTGGAACAATAAAGGCAACTTTGGAACTACCTGCCACGTTTCTTGACTGGTTCCAACAAAAAATAGTCCAATGCATTTCTATAGAAGAAAGAGTTCCAGCCTCTCTAGCATACTTACATACAGTGAAACATGGCAGTTAGGAAATTGCTTCTTTCAAACTCCCTCTTCCTATCCCCTCCCCAAACTGTCCCATCCCGAAACACAGCTCCCACCACAGTGCACCAACCCCCAAAAATATTCCCTCACAACTGCCCTACCAATCCACCAAATATCCCCACATGAAAATAATACCCCCACAAAACTGCCTCCCACCCTGAAAATTGCCCTGTTCCCAAAAGCTACACCCCACAATTGCCCTACTATACCACAAACTGTCTCCACCCCAAAAAACAACTTTCTGCAACTGTCTGGTGCACCTGCAGTGTGTAGGATGGTCAAACAGTAGTCTGTCAGCAGCTTTATTCCAAAACAAACCCCGATGCATTTCATCTGTTAAACCTTCTTCAGGGGGTACAGGCCTCAAAAAACAAACATAACACAAACACTATCAGAGAATAAATACCACAAAATATAATAACCACCCTTACTTTGCTAGCTGAACTCTGACCTTTGTTTTGGCATGAAAATCCCCCCCTTTTAAATGGACACTACTTTTGCTTCAGTCTCTTCACAACTGATTAGCGTTTCAAGCTGACGTGGTTCCTCTGACAAGGCAAGGCTTCGTTTTAAAACATTTTAGTGTCTTACTACTTTCTTCCTTTTCTTATATTTCAATTCTGGTTTGTATTCTGGAGTAGTCTTATTTATTTTGCTCATTTTTTATTCAGAGTCTGCTTCTCCTCGCAGCACAGTTAGAAGTTTGTGTATTGGTGGTGAGAGCAGCAATTCAAGTAAGTTACTCAGCCACTTACAGATTTGGCTGTCGTCCTCATCCCTCTTTCCCCCTATGGGGTTTTAACTCATTTTTTGGGATGATGGTATTTTATACATATGTTTTTTCTTTTTGAATTTAGATTTTAATAAGGCTCCTGTCCCTTGTTTTTTAGTAACACTATACCAGCATTATGTTTTTTCACACACATATTATCTCCAGGAACAAGCAGGAATGTAGTCCTCACATATGGGTATCGTCGGTACCGATGGAGCCTGCGAGGGAACTCTCCCCAGCGTCCAATAGGAACGCTTTTGGGAGCATCCCTCAGCACATGCGCGCTGCCTTCCCGCCTTTCCAACTGTCCCTCTTCAGTTCTTCGTTTTCCGCGGAGCCAACAGGACCTATTCCCTGTCACCGCAGAAAATTCCGTCTTTAAAATTCTTTTTTGTGGTCGCGTTTGCCTACCGCACGACGCCTACCAGTACCGCTGGTTCTTTTCTTTTCTTTTCCTAACAAAAAAACCCCCCTAGACTCTGACTGTTTCTTTTCAGAAACTTCCCCTTTTTGGTACTAGGCGCCATTTTGAGCATTAGGCCCCATTTTTCCAAAATCGTGGAAAAGCCAACTAGTGGTTTAAAAAATGTACCAAGTGTGGCGGTACCATTTCCATCACTGACACCCATGATTGGTGTCTAAAATGTTTAGGACCTGATCATTCTCCAACTGAATGTCTCTCCTGCATGGGAATGACTAAAAGAGGAAGACAGAACCGGGCCGCAAAGCTCGGTACCCTCTTTTCTTCAGACACTAGATCCATTGCATCGACATTGTCAAGGGCCTCTTCTTCCTCCCATGGATCTCAGGTAACTAAACACAAAAGCCGGTCCTCAAAGGGTAGCTCTCCTGCTAAGCATCGAGAGGCCATTGGCATTGCCCTTGAGGGAACCACACTGGCAAAACAGCCCCGGCGGGAGGCTTCGGCTTCCAAAGCATCAATGAGGCTTCAGGATGTTCTCGAGGCCTCAACCTCGCAAGAACTACCTATGCCATGCTCGGGGGTTCCGGCCTTTCTTACCGATACCCAGGCATCGGCAGCGTCGATAGACCAGCGATTTCTTGCTATTGAACGCAGTATCGCAGCTCTTTTCTCAGCTGCGGTACCGGTGGTCCCAAGGGCACCGGTGCCGGTACAGGCACCGGTACCAACACCGATGCTGGTGCCGCCGGTGCTGGCCCTGATGGTAACTCTTCACATTCCACCTCCAGCTGGAGTGGGTAAAGTGGTCCCGGGTCATCTCGGTACTGACTTTGATCGGTACCGGGATCATGCTTTGCAGGAGCATCGGAGTCAGGAATACTTCGATTACTCTGATTCCGAAGACTCTGACAATTCTGCTGGCACCAGAGGTTTTCTCTTAGAAGATCCCTGTTCTCCCCAACGCAGAATGTCACTTCCAGAGGACATGTCATTTCAGGATTTCATCTGTGATATGGCTAAAGGTCTTTCAATCACAGTAGCTCCTGAAGAGGAACCCAGAGCAAAGGAATTGGAAAGCCTCCAATATCCTAAAGCTCCTAAGGAGGCAGCTACTCTGCCTATCCATGAAATTCTGCATAACTTGATGCTCAAAATGTGGGAGACACCTCTGACTACTCCTCACTCTAGGAGACTTGATACTATGTATCGAGTCCCCCCCCCCATGTCCTGGATTTCAGAAAACTCAGCTGCCACACCATTCAATGGTAGTGGAGTCAACCATGCGCAGGATGAAAAGTGCAAAAAGACATGCATCCAATCCTCCAGGTCGTGAATGCAGGACTCTGGATGCTTTTGGATGCAGAACTTTTCAGGCTTCCATGCTTTCAGCTAGGATCAGTTCATATATCCTATATATGGGAATGTTCCTCAAAGAAATCACAGGAGACTTGGAACTTATGAGCCCATTTCTCCCAGATGATAAGAGACCAGACTTTCTTACTCTGGTTAAGCATGCTCAGGATGTCTCCAAGTTTGTCAATCGTGCAGCCTTTGACTGCTTTGAATGCATCAGTAAAACTTCTGCTATTGCCATTGGCGCACGACGGATTGCCTGGCTACAGGCATCAGACTTGGAGACTTGGGTAAAGGACAAGTTAGGCAACATTCCTTGCACGGGAGAAAATCTCTTTGGCAAGAACTGGCAGGAAAAAGCTAACGAGTTAGATGCTGACAATTCTACCTTAGATAGATAGATTGTCAAAGTCTACAGCCACTCCAGCCAAAAGGAAGCCTTATAAAAAGCCCTCTTTTACCAAAAAGAGGAAATTTTATCCTTCCTATACCCATCAGACTCGGACTCCAGGTCACGTTGCCCAAAGGGACAAACTAGACAACAAAAGAAACCAAAAGGCCCAAGAGCCCAACCAGCTCTCCAGGTTCAGCCCCCTCAAGGGCTTTGACTCCTTCCTAGAGAGTTTTGCCTTTCTGCCTCTGAGGGGTCCTCAACCCCCCAATATCCCCGGCAGGTTATGCCACTTTGTCAACAGATGGCATCAGATAACAGCAGAAGATTGGACTTTGTCCATTGTAGGGGAGGGGTACAAACTTCATTTTCACAGCTTACTCTCTCCTACAATTCTAAAGCAGTTCAATTCACAAACCTCTGCAGACAATCTGCTAGATCACGAGGTCTCCACACTTCTTGCCCAAGAGGCAATAGAGGAAGTACCCATTCTTCAACAGGGTGCAGGGTTCTACTCCCCCTATTTTCTTATTCCAAAGAAAACAGGGGGACACAGACCCATTCTAGACCTCAGAGAATTGAACAAATATCTGTTTCGAGAAAAATTCAAAATGATTTCTCTGGGAACTCTTCTGCCATACCTTCAAAGCCAGGACTGCTCTCTAGACTTAAAGGATGCATACACTCACATTCTTATCCATCCAGATCACAGGAAATTTTTACGTTTCCTTTTCAGGGGAAGACATTTCCAGTACAGGGTTCTTCCTTTTGGTCTGGCTTCAGCACCAAGGGTATTCACGAAATGCTTGGCAGTAGTAGCTGCATTTCTACGAACCCTGGGGATTTTTGTCTTTCCTTACCTAGACGACTGGCTCATCCGAGCCTCCACAATGACAGAGGCCAGCACTGCACTGTCTCGTACAATGTGAATCCTCCAATACTTGGGATTGGTAATAAACTTCCCGAAATCTCAACTAGTTCCTTCTGAATGCCTAGAATTCATAGGAGCCTGTCTGGATACCAGACAGGCAAGGGCTTTCCTTCCACAAGCCCGGTGTCTTCGCATAATGCAGTTAGCTTCCCAAGCAGCAGGCAAATCCTCCCTTACTGCTCGGGAGCTACTGCAGTTACTGGGACACATGGCATCCACAGTTCATGTAGTCCCATATGCTCGCCTCCACATGCGAGCAGCTCAGTGAACCCTCCACACAGTGGACACAGGTCATTTGTCGGACAAAATAACAATCTCTCAGTGTCCCTCCAATGGTGGCAATCATTAGAAAATCTGACAGTAGGGTCTCCTTTCCAGCAACCCCTCTTTCAGGCCACCCTAACAACAGATGCATCACAGGTGGGTTGGGGGGCTCACCTGAATCATCTCTCTACCCCAGGGCACCTGGACTCCCCAGGAGGTTGGTTTGCACATAAACCTCCTGGAGTTGAGCAATTTATTTAGCTTTTCGAGTGTTCCACGCCCAGCTCAGCTACAAGACAGTCCTAATCCAGATGGACAATCAGGTAGCCATGTTCTATGTGAGCAAGCAGGGCGGGACAGGCTCTCTGTCGTTATGTAACGAAGCTTTACGACTATGGGCCCTTGCCAAAGAGCATCAAATTCACCTTCTAGTGGTATATCTTCCAGGCATTCAAAATTTTTGGGCAGACAAACTCAGTCGAGTACTGCTACCTCACGAGTGGTCACTCCACCTAGACCAGGTGGCAAAGATATTTCATCTCTGGGGCACTCCAGACATAGACCTCTTTGCAAGTCCACTGAATGCCAAACTTCCCCGGTTCTGTTCCAGGATTCCGGCGCACAACTGTCAGACAAGGGATGCCTTCCTCCTTCACTGGGGTCAGGACTTCCTTTATGCCTTCCCACCCATTCTCCTCATCCCCAAGACACTCTTCAAACTTCAGAGAGACAGGTCGCATGATTCTCATAGCACCACGATGGCCACGCCAAACGTGGTATTCTCCAGGACCAAGCAGGAAGTCAGTCCTCACATATGGGTGTCATCGGCGCCGATGAAGCCCCAGCGGAGCATTTCCCCAGCTTTCTATGAAAGCCTTTGGGAATGCAGGCACGCATGCGCGGTTCCCTTCCCGCCTAAAGGTGCCATCTTACCTCAGTCTCTTTTTTTTTTTTTTCCGTGAAGCCCACCCGGACGTGTGTCCCGTTTTTCCCGGTTAAAATTAGATTTTTCAGCGATTTGCTCTTTTTCTTCCGGTTCAACGCCGGTTCCCCTCCCGCTGGGTTCAGTACACCGGTATCGAGCCCGATTCCTCTCTTTCGGTTTTTGCACTTCGTGGCTGGCGTTCGCGCCCTTTTTTCTCTTTTTCCCTGGAAAGCCGGTCTTTTGACCTCGCGGGGACTCTTTTTTTTCCCCGATGGCTTCCAGTGGTTTTAAGAAGTGTGATCGGTGTAAGAAACTAATGTCTCTCACCGACACACACGACTGCTGCCTTCGGTGCCTCGGCCCTGACCACGATCCTAAGTTGTGCGGGGCCTGTGGAAAAATGTCTTCCAAGGCACTACGAAGTCGCCAGCAGCAAAAGGAAAGGCTTTTCTCGGACTCAGCCTCTGGCCGGGCCCGGACCTCATCTGAGGCCTCGACATCTCGGGATTCCGATCCCGAGCGCCGTCGACGCTCCTCGGACAGGGGGTCCCCCGACTGGGAACGCAAGAAGAAGAAACGGCTCGCGAGGGCGTCGTCGGAAGAGGTCCCTGGCTCCTCGAGGGCCAGGTCTAAGATCCCCGACCTTCGCCCCGGGCCTGTGGAACCGGAGAAGCCTGCCAAAGTTCCTTGTGTGGAGCCGGAGTCTGCTGGACACGTAAGCCCTGTAGTCCTCGTGGACTCTCCTCCCAGGGAGCCGACGTCAGGTCCGGCACCACCGGGGCCCGAGTCGGTGGCTGCTGCGTCTCCCGAGCTGAGTCTCAGGATGACAGCCTTGGACAGCAGAATGTCTGCCTTCATGGAGCAGCAGCGGGCACTGATGGCCAGCCTGTCTGGCGCATCTGCCCCGACCACCGGGACATCGACGTCAAAGTCGACCCCGGAGACCAAGCCGATACTCGAGTCCATCGTGGCTCGGAGTCGACCTCGGTCGCGGTCCCCCACGACCTCCCGTTCTGGACCGAGGGCGTCGACGCCGGTGCTTCTGGCATCGGGCGGGTGCTCCAGGGCCCCGCAGGGTCTGACCCCGACTCTTCCTCAGATGAGTCGGCTTGGGAGACGTAGGACGAGGAGTCTCCTGACACCTTTAAGACTCGGTGCGTCCCTTCGGACTCAACGCAGTCTGAGCCCCGGAGTAGGTCCCCTCCGGAGGACACCCGGTTCTCGGAGTTCGTCCGGGATATGGCCACTGCCTTGGCTATTCCGGCGGATCCCGAGGAAAAGCCTCGAGCTGAAGAGCTCGAGGTGCTGCAGTATGACTCTCCTCCGAAGGAGGCCTTTACTGTCCTGGTTCCTCTGATGCTGGAACGGCTCCTCTTCCGTATGGGGGAGGCACCGGCCTCGGCGCCTTTTCTTAGCAAGCGAGTCGATTTGATCTATCGGCTCAGTAAGAGCCCTGGTTTTCAGAAAGCACAGCTACCAAACCATTCCATGGTTGTGGAATCGGCCATGCATCGTCTGAAAAGTCTGAAGATGCACTCCGCGGTGCCTCCTGGCAGGGAGGCCCGAAACCTAGATGACGTCGGTAGAAAGTGTTTTCAGGGCTCGATGCTTGCTTGCCATGTCCAGTCTTATCAGCTGTACATGGGCATGTACTTGTGGGATCTGGCCAAGGAGTTGGCCGGATTCTCTGCTGGTCTCTCCGGGGAACCCTTGCAGAGATTTAAGTCCTTGTCCTCGGGGATTCAGGACTGCTCCAAGTTCATGTCCCGTGCCGCCTACGATGGCTTCAAGGCTTCGGCCCGAGTTGCGTCAGCCGGCATCGCGGCTCGACGCCAGGCATGGCTGCAGTCATCGGACTGCATGGCTGCAGTCATCGGCATGGGTTCAGGACAAGTTGGTCGATGTCCCTTGCCGAGGTGAAAACCTGTTTGGCAAGCCCATGACCGAGAAGGCCGCTCAGCTCGAGACCGAGCACCTCACCCGGACAAGGCTGTCGAGGAAGACCTCGGCCCCTTCTCATAAAAAGAAGGGCTCGGGTAAAAAGACCTTTTACCCGAGGAAGGGCACTGCCTACAAACAGTATCCACAATATCAGGCTGCCCAAGCTGCCCCCCAGGGTCAGCAAGCCAAGGGCCAGGGTAATGGGCCCTGTAGGCAGAGGGCCCCCAAGCCTCCGGCCCCTGCTACTACTCAGCAGAGTGGGGGCTTTTGACTCCTTGAGCATAGCCTCTCCTCCACTGCTCTCCCAATCCTGCACAGGAGGTCGTCTCGCCCTCTTTGCCCACCAGTGGCCCCTTATCACTGGGGACAGTTGGGTGCTGGACATCATCCACAGGGGATATGCCCTCCATTTCCACCAACTGCCACCCCCATATTTTCCAGGGGAGCCTCCAAGGCCTCCTCTGCACACAGACCTTCTCTGTCAGGAGCTTCAGGGTCTGTTGGTGGACAGGGCGGTGGAGCCTGTGCCTCCCCACTTGCAAGGTCACGGATTCTACTCCAGGTATTTCCTGGTGCCCAAAAGGACCGGTGGCCTTCGCCCCATTCTGGACCTCAGGAACCTCAACAAGTTCCTAGTGAAAAAGGTTCAAGATGCTTACTCTTGGAACCCTTCTGCCCTACCTCCAGCAGCGAGATGGGCTATGCTCCTTAGATCTAAAGGATGCGTACACTCACATCCTCATTCATACAGACCACAGAAAGTACCTAAGGTTCATCGTGGGAGGAAACCATTATCAGTACAGAGTGCTGCCTTTCGGCCTCACCTCCGCCCCCAGAGTCTTTACAAAGTGCTTAGCAGTGGTGGCGGCCTACCTGAGAAATCAGGGCATCTTTAACTTTAACTTTATTCCATATTTGATAGACCGCTTACGTTAAAAACATTTAAGCGGTGTACAAACAATATAAAAAGGCAGCACTGCAAACTACGGAAAAGGAACGCCAAAAATAATAGAAAAGAAAGGAAAGCATAACAACAATACAGAGAACAATAAGTAGCAAATAAATAGGGCACAGAATTAAAACCATGTACGACATTAAAACATAAGTTTAAAAACAATAAAAATTTATACAATAAAACCATAAAATGACCACCAATTAACAGTATGCAAAATGAGAAATAGTAATTAACAGCAGTAAAAAGTAAAATAAACAAAAAACATAGACAGCAATACCCAACGAATAACAAACTGCAAGCAATGATTAACAATAGTAAATAAACAAAAAGGACATAGACAAGACCACTAAACAAGGACAGACAAAGGGGAAAAGACAAGACTAACAAACCAAGACAGAACAATGACCAGGGACGGCAACAGGCAACTTTGTCTTCCCCTTTCTGGACGACTGGCTCATCAGGGGTCAGACAGGTCAGGAGGCCAATCAAGCCACCCTCAGGACCATTGCTCTTCTGCAACGCCTGGGGTTTGTCATAAACTTTGCAAAGTCCACTTGCTCCCTTCCCAGAACTTGGAGTTCATAGGGGCAAGGTTGGATTCTCTCCTAGCAAAGGCATTCTTGCCAGAAAACAGAGCCCGAAGGTTGATGGCCTTAGCAAGTCAGTTTCTCAGCAGGTCCCTGGTCTCCGCCAGACTCTGCTTGCGGCTTCTAGGCCACGTGGCTTCGACAGTAAATGTGACCCCCAATGCCAGGCTCCATATGAGGCCTGCACAGTGGTGCCTTCGGACTCAGTGGTCACAGGCCACAGGCAGCCTCAGAGACAGGATAATGGTGTCCAGACCATTTCTGCACTCCCTCAACTGGTGGCTACACCCACCCAATCTGCTGAAAGGGGTGCCCTTCCAGATTCCAGGTTACATAGTGATACTAACAACAGATGCCTCCCTGCAAGGCTGGGGAGCGCATTGTCTGGGCAAGTGCACCCAGGGCCTCTGGTCTCCCTAGGAAGCTGCACAGCAGATCAATCTCCTCAAACTCGGAGCTATTCGATTAGCACTCATAGCTTTCACTCCTACCCTGGCTCAACAGTCTGTCCTGATTCAGACAGACAACCAGGTTGCCATGTTTTATGTGAACAAACAGGGCGGAACTGGGTCCAGGATCCTTTGTCGGGAAGCTCAGGACCTTTGTTCTTTTGCCCTCAAGCACAACATGCTCCTCAGGGCTGTGTACCTTCCAGGCCAGGACAACTACCTGGCAGACAGGTTAAGCAGAATATTGCAGCCCCACGAGTGGCAGCTGCATCTTTCAGTGGTTCAGAAGATCTTCCTGAAATGGGGTCTCCCTTTGATGAATCTCTTTGGCCAGCCCCATGAACAAGCAACTGCCAAAGTTCTGCTCCAGGCAACCACATCCTCTGGGGATAGCAGCGGATGCTTTTCTGATATCTTGGTCTCAGGGCCTCCTCTATGCATTTCCTCCCACGCCCTTGGTGGCCCGAACCCTATTCAAGATTCTCCAGGACAAGGCCTCAGTCCTGCTGATAGCTCCCAGGTGGCCGAGACAGCCTTGGTTTCCTCTTCTGCGTCAACTGGCGGTAGATCCTCCACTGCCTCTGGGGTTGCAACCCGACCTTCTCACACAGGACCAGGGTTCCCTTCTGCACCCCAATCTCAAATCTCTCAATTTGATGGCCTGGAGGCTGCAAGGGTAGTTTTAGCTCCCTGGGGCCTACCTCAGGAAGTTGAGGAGGTTGTCCTAGCCTCTAGGAAACAGTCTACTAGGAAAACCTATGCTCTCAAGTGGAAGAGGTTTTCTGTGTGGTGTCACCTACGTACAGAGGATCCTTTCTCCTGTATTGTGCCAGTAGTTCTTCAGTACTTACTGCACTTATCCAATCAGGGACTTAAGTCCAATTCTGTTCGGGTCCACCTCTCAGCTCTAGCAGCTCACCACTCATTGGTAGAGGGTCAATCTCTATCTGGTCACCCCTTGGTGTCCCGCTTTCTCAGGGGCTTGCTTTTACTCAAGCCTCCCATCCGTCCTCCTGCCCCTGATTGGGAGCTGAATGTGGTCTTGCAGCAACTGACTCGCCCACCTTTTGAACCGATGGTTACTTGTCCTCTACGCTTCCTCTCCTGGAAGACACTCTTCCTGATAGCCCTTACCTCGGCTAGGCGAGTAAGTGAGCTTCAGGCCCTGGTCTGTGATAGGCCTTACACCAGGATTTATAGGAACAGGGTAGTCCTCAGGACTCATCCCAAGTTCCTCCCTAAGGTTGTCTCCTCTTTCCACCTCAATCAGGAGGTGGTTATTCCAACATTCTTCCCTAGGCCTCATGCTAGCCAGGCTGAAGCAGTCCTGCATACCCTGGACTGTAGGAGGGCCTTATCCTTCTACCTTGACCGTACGCAGGGACATAGAAGGGCTACTCAGCTCTTTGTATCCTTTGACCCCAATAAGTTGGGGTTGGCTGTGTCCAAGCGTACCTTGTCCATCTGAGTGGCTGACTGTATCACCTGGGCTTACAAGGCGGCTGACCTTCCTTTGCAGGGTAGGGTCACGTCCCATCGTGTCAGGGCAATGGCTGCCTCAGTGGCTCATCTCCGCTCTGTGCCCTTGGTAGACATCTGCAGGGCTGCAACTTGGTCTTCCAGCCAGACCTTTGCGGCCCATTACTGCCTGGAGAGGGAGTCCCATAGGGACAGTGCTTTTGGCCAGGCAGTACTCTGGAATCTCTTTGAGGTTTAGGCAACTCCTGCCCTCTGTTGGGCTACCGGTGGAGGTTGTGTCCTTGAAAAGCCTTTCTTTGCTGCTGAGACTAGAGGGAGTTCTCTTGTTCAGCCTGGGTTCCTCAGTAGCCCAGAGCTTGGGAGTCACCCATATGTGAGGACTGACTTCCTGCTTGGTCCTGGAGAAAGTGTAGTTCTCCAGGACCAAGCAGGAAGTCAGTCCTCACTTATGGGTGACGTCGGCGCCGACGGAGCCCTCGCGGAGCAATTTTCCCCAGCTTTCAAAGAAAGCCTTTGGGAATTGCAGCGCGCATGCGCGGTCGTCTTCCCGCCCGAGGGTGCCATCTTAGCCAGTCTTCTTTTTTCCGCGGAGCCCTACAGACGTCCCCGTCTTGTCCCCGCGAAAAAGTTGATTTTCTTCTTTGTTTTATCCTTTTTTCTTTCGGTTCGACGCCGATCGTTTTCCCGCCCGGACTCGCGACGCCGGTCTCGAGTCCTCTTACTTTTTTCGGTTTTTCTGACTTAGTCAGCTTTCGTTTTCGTTATCCCTGGCAGCCCGGTCCTTTGACCTCGCAGGTGCCCTTTTTCCCCCGATGGCTGCCAGTGGGTTTAAGCGGTGTGGTCGGTGTGACCGAAATATGTCACTAACCGACACACACGACTTTTGCCTCCGCTGCCTGGGCCCGGATCATGAGGAACTGATCTGTGGGCCCTGCAGCAAACTGTCCTCAAAGGCGTTGAGGAGTCGGCGGCATCAGCGTGAGAGAATCTTCGCTGACCCCAGCCGTACCCGGACCTCGTCGGAGGCCTCCGTGTCGAAAGGCTCCAGCTCGGACCGTCGCCGGAGCTCCTCCGACCGGGGTTCTCCCTCCGGGGACCATCGTCGGAAGGAAAAACCCGCGAGGGCGGCGTCGGTGGACGCTCCTGGTTCCGCGAGGGCCAGGTCGCATAGCCCCGACAGCCGCCCCGGGTCCTTGGAGAAGGAACACGTCCCGAAGCGACCTCGCCTGGAGTCGGAGATGCCTGCCCGGGTAAGTCCTGTGGTCCTTCTGGACTCGCCTCCACGACAGCCGACGTCGGGCCCGACGCCGTCGGGGCCCGAGTCGGGGGCTGCTGGGTCACCTGAGCTCGGACTCAGGTTGACGGCCTTGGAGAGCAGACTGTCTGCCTTCATGGACCAGCAGAGGGCACTGCTCGCTGGCTTCGCTGGCGTCGCTGCCCCGACCGCCGGGACATCGACGTCCAAGTCGACCCCGGAGACCGAGCCGATCCTCGAGTCGATGAGAACTCGAGTCGATCCTCGGTCGAGGTCGCCCTGGGCCTCCCGTTCGGGACCGAGGTCGCCGACGCCGACTCCCTCGGCGTCGGGGCGGCTGGCGCCGCACCCTGCCCGGGCCGACCCCACCGAGTCCTCGTCGGAGTCGGTCTGGGAGTCTGAGGAGGAAGAGTCACCTGATTCTTTCCGGACTCGGTGTGTCCCATCGGACTCACCGGAGTCCGAGCCTCGGAAGCAGTCCCCCCCGGAGGATGCCCGGTTCTCGGACTTTGTTAGGGATATGGCCAAGGCTTTGGCCTTCCCTGCGGATCCCGAGGAGGAGCCTCGAGCCGAAGAGCTCGACGCCCTCCAGTATGACTCTCCCACGAGGGAACACTTTACTGTGCCGGTTCCTCCTATGCTGGAACGACTACTCTTCCGCATGTGGGAGAGTCCGGCCTCCTCGCCGGTCCTGAGCAAGCGGGTCGATTCTATCTATCGAGTCCGCAAGAGCCCTGGCTTTCAAAAGGCACAGCTGCCACACCATTCCATGGTAGTGGAATCGGCCATGCACCGTCTTAAGAGCCAGACGATGCACTCCTCGTAGCCTCCTGGCAGGGAGGCCCGTAACCTGGATGGCCTTGGCAAGAAGTGCTTCCAGGGCTCTATGCTCGCATGTCGTGTCCAGACTTACCAGCTATACATGGGCATGTATCTCCGGGATCTGGCTAAAGAGCTAGCCGGATTCTCCGCTGGTCTCTCCGAGGAGCCCTTGCGGAGGTTCCTAGCCTTGTCCACTGGCATTCGGGAATGCTCAAAGTTCATGTCCCGAGCAGCCTATGATGGCTTTGAAGCCTCGGCTCGAGTGGCCGCAGCCGGCATCGGTGCCCGCCGACAGGCTTGGCTTCAGTCGTCAGACCTTGAGCCCTGGGTGCAGGACAAGTTGGTCGATGTCCCCTGCCGAGGCGAAAACCTCTTTGGCAAGCCCATGGCGGAAAAGGCTGCGCAAATTGAGACTGAGACTCTCACCCGGACCAGGCTTTCTAGGAAGACCTCCGCCCCTTCCCAGAAAAAGAAGGGCTCGGGGAAAAAGTCCTTTTACCCGAGGAAGGCGGCTGCCTACAAACAATACCCCCATTATCAGGCCCCTGCAGCTCCCCAACAGGGCCAGCAGGCCAAGGGACGGGTAACGGGTCCCGTAGGCAGCAAGCCCCCAAGCCTGCACCACCAGCCCCTGCTCAGCAGGGTGGGGGCTTTTGACTCGCTAAGCATAGCCTCTCCCCCCCCGCTGGTTCCTCCAGCACCGGAGGCCGGCTGGTTCACTTGGCCCACAGGTGGTCCAGCATCACCGCAGATGCCTGGGTGCTTCAGGTCGTGCGAGAAGGCTATCTTCTCCACTTCCATCAGGTCCCTCCCTCCTATTTTCCGGGAGAACCTCCGCGCCCCCCTCTGCACAGGGAGTTGCTCCTTCAGGAGTTAGCAGGTCTTCTGCAGGAACAGGCGGTGGAACCGGTGCCACACCACCTGAGAGGTCAAGGCTTTTATTCAAGGTATTTTCTGATACCAAAGAGAACAGGGGGCCTCAGACCCATCCTGGACTTGCGCAACCTCAACAAGTTCCTTGTGCGGGAGAAGTTCAAATGCTTACCCTTGGAATCCTTCTGCCCTACCTCCAGCAGGGAGATTGGCTATGCTCCTTGGATCTAAAGGATGCCTACACGCACATCCTCATCCACCCAAGCCACCGCCAATACCTAAGGTTTGTGGTGGCAGGAAATCATTACCAGTACAGAGTACTGCCCTTTGGCCTGTCCTCCGCACCGCGAGTCTTCACAAAATGTCTCGCGGTCGTGGCGGCCCATCTCCGGCTTCACGGCCTCTATGTCTTTCCGTACCTCGACGACTGGCTCATCAGAGCAGCGTCCGCTCAGGAGGTCACCAGCGCCACGTGCCGCACGGTGACTCTGCTGCAGCACTTGGGCTTTGTCATAAACTTCGCAAAGTCCACTTTGCTCCCCTCACAGGATCTCGAGTTCATCGGCGCAAGGCTGCACACTCCTCAGGCGCGAGCATTCCTACCGCTCGACAGGGCTCAACGGCTCATGGACCTAGCCGACCGCTTTCGCAGCCAGCCCCTGGTCTCCGCCAGGCGCTTCCTGAGACTGCTCGGCCATATGGCTTCCACCGTCCATGTGACCCCCAATGCCCGCCTGAATATGCGGTCTGCGCAATGGTGTCTCCGCCAGCAGTGGCGACAAGCCACGGGCGGCCTAGCAGACCTAGTGCGCGTTTCCGAGCCGCTGGTCTCGTCTCTCCGGTGGTGGCTCCGGCAGCCGAACCTGATATTCGGAATGCCTTTCCAGTCACCTCAGCCGACCCGGGTGCTGACCACCGATGCATCCCTCCTGGGCTGGGGAGCACATTGCCAAGAGGCACGTACTCAGGGCCTCTGGACCACGTGGGAGTCTGCTCAGCAGATCAACTTCCTGGAGCTCAGGGCGATCCGCCTGGCTCTCAAGGCCTTCTCCCACCTGACTTCCCAACAGTCCGTCCTTGTCCAGACGGACAATCAAGTTGCCATGTTCTACGTGAACAAGCAGGGGGGCACGGGCTCCTTCCTCCTCTGCCAGGAGGCACAGAAGCTCTGCTCTTGGGCCGTCAGTCACGGCATTCTCCTCAAGGCAGTTTATCTCCCGGGCCAAGAAAATTGCCTTGCAGACAAACTCAGCAGGGTCCTCCAGCCGCATGAGTGGCGTCTGGATCCCTTGGTAGTTCAGAAGCTCTTCCTCAAGTGGGGTCTCCCCACGGTGGATCTCTTTGCCAGTCCTCACAACCGGCAGCTTCCTCGCTTCTGCTCTCGTCGGCCACACCCCCTTCGGGTGGCGGCGGACGCCTTTCTGATCTCGTGGTCGGGGAGCCTTCTGTACGCTTTCCCTCCCATCCCGCTGGTCTCTCGGACTCTTTTCAAGGTTCTCCGAGACAAAGCCTTCATGATCCTGGTGGCCCCTCGCTGGCCCAGGCAGCCGTGGTTTCCGCTCCTGCTGCAACTGGCGGTGGAGGATCCAATCCCTCTGGGGGTACAACCGGATCTCCTCACTCAGGATCAGGGGTCCCTCCTGCACCCCAACCTCAGGTCTCTCAACCTCATGGCCTGGCTGCTGAGAGGGTAGTCCTTGCTCCCCTTCTCCTGCCGGCGGAGGTGGAGGAGGTCGTCTTGGCTTCGCGACGGCCTTCTACCCGCAAATGCTACGCCCTTAAATGGCGTCGCTTTGCAGTCTGGTGTACCCAACAGTCTCAGGATCCCTTCTCCTGCCCGGTGTCGGTGATCTTGCAGTACTTGCTCCACCTCTCTAATCTGGGACTTAAGTCCAACTCCGTCAAAGTTCACCTCAGTGCTCTTTCAGCACATCATGTGCCGGTGGACGGCAGACCTCTCTCCAATGATCCTCTCGTAGCGAGGTTTCTCCGAGGTCTCCTTCTACTTAAACCACCTCTGCGCCCGCCAGCGCCTGACTGGGACCTGAATGTGGTTTTGCAGCGGATCACCTGTCCGCCTTTTGAACCTATGGCTACCTGTTCTCTCCGTTTTCTGTCTTGGAAAACACTGTTCTTGATAGCCCTCACTTCCGCTAGACGCGTGAGTGAATTGCAGGCCCTCGTGTCTGATCCCCCTTACACTAGGTTCTACAAGAATAGGGTAGTCCTACGGACTCACCCAAAATTTCTGCCTAAAGTGGTCTCCCCTTTTCACATCAATCAGGAGGTGGTACTTCCAACCTTCTTTCCCAGACCACACTCCAGCCGAGCTGAGACGGTCCTCCATACCCTGGACTGTAGAAGGGCTTTGAACTTCTACCTTGACCGTACGCGGGAGCACCGTAAAGCTGCTCAGCTTTTTGTGTCTTTTGACCCCAATAAATTGGGGCTCCCGGTCTCCAAGCGTACTCTGTCCATCTGGGTTGCGGACTGTATCTCTTGGGCTTATGGGGCAGCCGGACTCTCCTTAGAAAGTCGAGTCACGGCTCATTGCGTTCGGGCAAAGGCCACGTCAGTGGCTTACCTCCGCTCTGTTCCGCTGGCAGACATCTGCCGGGCCGCTACTTGGTCTTCGAGCCAGACTTTTGCGGTCCATTACTGCCTCGAGAGGGAGTCCCGTAGGGACAGTGCTTTCGGACAGGCAGTCCTCCGTAATCTCTTTGAGGTCTGAGCAACTCCTACCCTCCATCCCGGATGTGGGCTACCGGTGGGTGATAATTCAGCGAAGATTCTATCCTTCTGTGCTGCTGAGCTAGAGGGAGCTCATTTTTGTGCTTAGGGTCTCCGGTAGCCTTGAGCTTGGGAGTCCCATAAGTGAGGACTGACTTCCTGCTTGGTCCTGGAGAAAGCGTAGTTACTCACCTGTAACAGGTGTTCTCCAGGAGCAGCAGGAATCAGTCCTCACTACCCTCCCTCCTCCCCTTGGAGTTGCAATCGTCTGCTTATGTTCTTTTTGCAAATTTTTATGCTGTCTTTTTTAGCTATGTCATCTGACTGGCTAAGATGGCACCCTCGGGCGGGAAGACGACCGCGCATGCGCGCTGCAATTCCCAAAGGCTTTCTTTGAAAGCTGGGGAAAATTGCTCCGCGAGGGCTCCGTCGGCGCCGACGTCACCCATAAGTGAGGACTGATTCCTGCTGCTCCTGGAGAACACCTGTTACAGGTGAGTAACTACGCTTTACTCACCTGTAACAGGTGTTCTCCAGGAGCAGCAGGAATCAGTCCTCACAACCCTCCCTCCTCCCCCTTGGATTTGCAGTTGTACATAGTTTATTTTTCATTTTTGTGTGCTGTTCTTAGCTATGTCATTTGACTGAGGTAAGATGGCACCTTTAGGTGGGAAGGGAACCGCGCATGCGTGCCTGCATTCCCAAAGGCTTTCATAGAAAGCTGGGGAAATGCTCTGCTGGGGCTTCATCGGCGCCGATGACACCCATATGTGAGGACTGATTCCTGCTGCTCCTGGAGAACACCTGTTACAGTTGAGTAACTACTCTTTCCCTGCTTCTGCACCTCTCTCAAGCGGCACCTCTGGAGTTAGGGCATGCTCCAGATCTCGTTTCACAGAACGGGACGCTATGGCACCCGAATCCCCAGTCCCTGCACCTCACGGCCTGGTTGTTGAAGGCTTAGACCTCCAGTATTTCAACCTGTCCCAGCAGGTAATGGATATCCTTGAGGCTTCTAGGAAACTTTCCACAAGAAGATCTTATGCCTTCAAGTGGAAACATTTTACTATATGGTGCTCCAAGACGGGATTAAACCCCTTGGTCATACCCTTAGAATCGATACTAGAGTATCTCCTTCACTTATTGAATTTTGGGTTAAAGACCAATTCGGTAAAAGTCCATTTTAGTGCAATTGCAGTTTTTTATCAGCCTCTAAATGGACAACCAATTTCCTCTCATCCATTCCTATCAAGATTTATGAGAGGCCTTTTATTAACTAAACCTCCCATCAAGCCACCACCAGTGGCATGGGATCTAAATCTAGTTCTCGGGCAGCTAATGAAGCTGCCTTTTGAACCTTTGGCCACTACAGCCCTTATGTTTTTGACTTGGAAGGCCATCTTCCTGATTGCAGTCACCTCTGCCCGTCGCATCAGTGAATTGCAAGCTTTAGTGGCTGATCCTCCTTATATTAGATTTCATCATGATAAGTTTGTTCTTCAAACTCACCCACACTTTATGCCAAAGGTAGTTTCGCCTTTTCGTTTAAACCAATCAATTTATCTTCCTGTATTTTTTCTGAGGCCTCACCCCTCTATTGCAGAAAGAAACCTTCATACTTTGGATTGTAAAAGAGCCTTAGCCTTTTTACGTTCAAAGAACACGGCAACATAGAAAGTCCTCGCAACGTTTTGTAGCCTTTGACCCTAGTCATTTGGGATTTCCAGTCTCCAAAAGAACTTTATCTAAATGGATTGCCCAATGCATATCCTTTACTTATGAGAGTAAGGATCTTCCTCTTCAGGACCATGTCACAGCTCAATGTGAGAGCCATGGCAGCTTCTATGGCTAATCTCCACTCTGTGTCTGTCGATGACATTTGTTGAGCGGCCACCTGGGCTTCGGTACACACCTTCACAGCCCACTACTGCCTAGATAAAGCCTCCCGTCAGGATGCCTTCTTTGGCCAAGCTGTTCTTCAAAATCTCTTTCAAACCTAAACCAACTCCTACCCACCAACCCTGGTGGGATGCCAGAGATTCATGGGAGGAAGGATTCTCACCTTCGGCGGTGGTACCTTTCTGGGGATATCTCCCTGGCATCTTCGGCTAGGGAGTCCCCATATGTGAGGACTACATTCCTGCTTGTTCCTGGAGATAGCGTAGTTACTCACCTGTAACAGGTGATCTCTGGGAACAGCAGGAATTTAGTCATCACAACCCACCCACCTCCCCTAGGAGTTGTCTGTCTCTCTTTGTCTTTTTCCTCTCTCCCTCTATCCTTTCACTCAGCTACAAACTTAACTGAAGAGGGACAGTTGGAAAGGCGGGAAGGCAGCGTGCATGTGCTGAGGGATGCTCCCAAAAGTGTTCCTATTGGACGCTGGGGAGCATTCCCATGCAGGCTCCGTCGGTACCGATGATACCCATATGTGAGAACTAAATTCCTGCTGTTCCCGGAGATCACCTGTTACAGGTGAGTAACTACGCTTTACTGTCCTTTCCAAACATGGTAGCGCAGCCTTATTAATAACAAACCATTGTGTTTGAATTATTTATATATCATTTATGTATATTTTAACTTTTTATGTTTCTTAATCCTTATGTTTGGTTATTATATTTTGTGGTATTTATTCTTAGATTGTGTTTTAATGTTTTATGTACCCCCTGAAGAAGGCTTCAGCCGAAACATTTTGGGGTTTTGGAATAAAGCTGCTTAGATAGACTACTGTTTGGTGCACCTACTTTTGTCATTTCTCCTATTCCTATGTAGGTGTAGTGCTCTCCTTTTGGTATCATATTCTACAAACTGCTCCATCCCCAAAAGCTATTCCACGGTAACAGCCACAGTGCACCACAAACTGCATCCTCCCTATCGAACAATCTCCATCAAAGACCCCATCCATCAAAAAAAACAAACCCAACCCTTACAATTGCCCATCCATAAATCCTACTCCCTGCAGCTCTCTTAACACCTTAGAAATTGCTCCTACCCTAAACAATACCCCCCACAATTACCCCACCACTCCACCAACTGACCCAATCCCAAAAAAGTATCCCATGCAGCTGTCTTCTGCCCGTAATCACTTTTTTTTAAAGGGGGCAAGAAAATCCCAGGTGACAGGTGCAAATTTCTGGTCACCATGGAGACCTGGCACCTGGGATTTGACAAGCTCTGCTTTGAGCCTGTCCTCATGCTTTATAACGAAGACCACTGACCATTTAAGTAGCATTTAAGCTCTGCAGTGGCTCCTTCCTGTTTATATCCTTATGAAGGTGCTGTCTCCAGAACTACACACAGGACACTATAAATGAGGTCTCACTAGAGCAGTAGTTCCCAAAGTGAGGGTCAGGACCTCAGATGGGATCACATCATAAGTGGATGGAGGTCAAAGAAATAGGGCTGCTTCCACTCTCTTTGGCCCTCCACTGTGACCTATGACCAGTTAGCACAAGACCTGTGACTTGGTCAGTATATATTCACAGGCTCTGTGTGACATAAAGAGTCTCGTGCTAACTGCTGATACTGTTGCCACCACTGCTGCTGCTTTTGTAGTTTGCATATATGGGGGAGGAAGAGGTTTATAAGAGAGGATAGGAGAGTGATGGTATGCTATTTTGTTTTAATCATTATCTGGGGTCACATAAAATATAAGTTTGGGCAGCACTGCACTAGAGACCTATAGAGAGGCACTATCATCCTCTCCTTCCTACTGGCCATTCCTCCCCCAAGTATCCTTCTGACATTTACCATCACCTTTTCTCCCATTTTGGCCACCTTAAGATCTAATATGATTACACCCAACAATATGGAACAATCTACCGGACGATCTAAGGGCAACTCCAGACCTCAAAGACTTCAGAAAACAACTGAAAACCATGCTGTTCATAGAGCACTATGGTCACATCACATAACCTAAGAGAATGGATAACAGCACTCCAATCCTCCCAAACAACTGAATATATATAAAATATGATTCTAGCACCACTGTAAATAGCCCACCCTGTATATAGCTCAAACAAATCAAGCACCCAACACATCCCTCACACAACTAAGTTTTATCCTCACTGCATGTACAACACACACACTTTACCTGATTGCTTGCTGTGATACCACCTTGATTATTAAGATAAGGCGGTTTAGAAATACTGTTAAATAAATAAATAAAAATAATAAGTCCTGTTCTTTTTTTATGGACAGAAGTAGATTCACTCCCTATATTGTACTGCTGCTTTGGAAACCAAATGCTGCTAGCTCTGCCTACAGAGAAGCATCATCACCAGCAATGGCACTGGAAAGACCATGCCTGCAGAACAGGTACTAGCTTTCTGACTGCTGTTCACCCTCAGCGGCATACCCACCCGATTGTCCCACTGCTGCAAGGATGCTTCAGCAATGCAAGCTCCGCCTACAGTGAAGTCTTACCCAATCTCAATAACCGCTTAAATCCACTGCTTCACATAGGATGTCCTCGCCTAAGGGCTGGGCCAAGCCAAAGGACCCTTGGGTGTGGCCCATAGGCAATAAGCTGCAGCATACACATCATAATTTTAGATATGTTCAACTTCAGCTGTGACCTTCATCTGCTCCTCAACACAACAATCTCAGCAAGCTCAGACAACTAGAGAAAATGCAGGCACTCAAGGACCGCAAGTAACCTTGATAATTATGGGGGTCATTCAGTACAATGAACAGCAGGGATGGACGTCCATTCCTGCTATTCACACTTCTGCCTGCCCCAGCTAATGCCTCCCCATGCAAACAGCACATTTGTACAGGGAGGCTTAGATGGTGGTGGGAGGGGTATTTAAGAGGCAGAACGAGGGCAAGGCATGGGTGGGCTACGAACCCGGATGTACAGGACAGATTTTGAAGTCAGCCCTGTATATCTGGTGCCATGAACATGGACGGGGGACTTATTCCACCCTATACCATGATGGCCAACGAGTGGGTGTTTGGGCACAGTAAGGTTCTAACGTCCTGTGAGATAAGGTTTGGGGCAAAGCTCAGATGGAAAGGCTCCCTCTGCGAGAGCTGCACCAGCAATGGAAACCACAACTGCCAAGGTCAATAAGGAGTGATGAGGATCATGGAGCCCTTGATGGCCGGGAACTTTAGGAGGGTTTTTGCCACAAGTATCAGGAGAGTATGCATACAGCAAGCCCTCCACCCAGTGGAGGAAGGTATCAGAGGTCAGGCAGTTTCTGGCCAGCCTCTGAGATCAGAACTGGGCCACCTGGGCATTGTGTCCAATGGCAAAGAGATCAACTACAGGAGTTCCCCACTCCTTAAATATCTTGTTAACCACCACCCTGAGGGTCTGCTCGTGTGGCTGAAGGACCTGGCTGAGCTTGTCCACAGGCTGTTAAACTTGCCGGGTAGATAAGTCGCTCTGATGTACATGCCATGGAGCAGAGAGAAGAGCCACAAACGAACAGCCTCCCAGCAGAGGAGGTACGAACTCGTGTCCCCCCCCCCCCCCACTTGTTCACATAGAATGTCGCCACCCGGTTGTCCATTTGGATCAGGACCAAGTGATTGGCCAGGTGTACTCAGAAGGCATGGAGGGCATTAGCATTCTCCTGAAGCTCGAGAAAATTGATCTGGAGCAGGTTCACCTGCTCGGATCACAAGCTTTGCATGCGCAGGTTTTCCAGGTGGGCTCCCTAGCCGAGCTTGGATGCATCAATTGTGAGCATCTTGTGGGGGACAGTCATCTAGAACAGGAGGCCCTGCAACAGATTCACCAGTCAAGGAAACGCACCAGGGGTGCAGTGACCGCAACCTTGTCCCAGAGACAGTCCATTACCTGCTTCCATTGTGTGCTTAAGGGCCACTAGGCCTGTCACCTAAACAGACAGATGTGAGGGGTGACATGCACTGTGGCTGTCATGTGGCCTAGGATCCTCGGCATCTCTTGAGCCGTTGTGTAGCGCTGGCACTGCACATCACCCACCACTGCTACCAGCTCCTGCATGCAGCCTTCCAGTAGAAAGGCTCATGCCCGAGTGGTATCGAGAAGAGCCTTGATGAACTCCAGCTGCTGTGTGGGCTGGAGATGGAACTTCAGACAGTTAATTATGAAGCAGAGGTGCTCGAGCACCTGAATGGTGAGATCAGCAGACTGCTGGATACTGTCCATGCTGGGACCCTTGATCAGTCAGTTGTCCAGGTATGGGAAGATGAAGACTTCTGTGATCCAGAGGTAGGCGTCCATGACTGCCAGGCATTTTGAGAAGACCCATAGAGCTGAGGCCAACCCAAAGGGAAGCACTTGGCATTGATGGTCTGTGATTCGGGTAGATCAAGATGTGCGTATACACATCCTTTAGATCCAAGGAGCATAGCCAATCATCCTGTAGAAGGTATGGGAGCAGTGTCTCCTGCGGGACCATTTTGAATTTCTCATACACCAGGAACCGGTTTAGGTTTCACAGGCACTGGATGGGCCTGAACTCTCTGGTCTTGATGGAACCATAGCATCTGGAATAGAAGCCACATCCAAACTGAACCAGGGGAACCAGCTGGATGGCTAGGTCAGCCAATAGAGCGGAGACTTTGTTCTGCAACAGGTGCTGATGGGGTACTCCCTCGTGGCATACAGAGGTAGCAGCTGGGCGAGATGCAACAGATACCCACTTTGGACAATCTGCAACACCCAGGTGTCCAAGGTGACAAGGGGCCACCTGTGGATGAACTGCCCCCTTATCTGAGGGGGTTTCCCGGCAGACAGCAGCTGACTGGCTATGCTCCTGAGGAACCCATCAAAACCACACCCCTGGCTGAGCCTTTGGTATTTTCTCTCTCCACTGCTGGCGAGAAGCCTGCGCCTTCTGCTGGACCTGTGGCTGGGCTAGGAAATATTGGCACGGAAGCAGGTAGAAGGCCTTCCTGCCCAGGTGTTTGTTCCATGCAGGATCCACAGTCTTCCTGGAGAGCCGTTTCCTCCACTGAAGAGGTTCTCCCCCCCCCCCCCCCCCTCGGCAAGGAACATTGGCTATCTCCAGGAACAAGCAGGAATGAGTCTTCACATATGGGGTACGTCGGTACCGACGGAGCCTGCGCGGGAACGCTCCCCAGCTTCCCAAAAAGGAAAGCTTTTGGGAGCATCCCACAGCGCCTGCGCGCTGCCTTCCCGCCTTTCCTAACCATCTCTCCTCAGTTCTTTGCCGCGGAGCCAGCAGGTCGAGCCCTGTCACCACTGAAGAAGTTCTTTATTTTATTTCTTTGGTTGCGTGTCTGCCTTCCCCGACTCCGGACTGGTACCGCCGGTCTTTTTCTCTTCTTTCTTTCAAAAAAAAATATATATCTATTTTTCTTCACTTAGTGTATTTTTCCTCTTGGGCCTCAGGGCCTACAAGAAAATTTCCCTCATGGAAAAACCAGCCTCCGGGTAAAAAAAGGCACTAAGTGTAGCGGTACTATTTCTGTTACAGATACCCATGAATGGTGTCTTAAATGTTTGGGTCCTGAACACTCCATTCTGGATTGTCCGTCCTGCTCTCTAATGTCTAAACGGGGTTTACAGAACCGAGCAGCTAAGCTCCATGTGCTGTTTCCCGCTGATGCAGCGTCGGTAGCATCGACATCTTCCAGGTCTTCTTCTCCTGATGGATCTCAGGTAACCAAACATAAACCCAGCAAGTCCTCGAAGGGTAGATCTCCCTCTAAGCATCGAGATGCCTCCGGGCTTGCCCTCGAGGACCCTGCACCAGCAAAACAACCCCGGCGGGAAGCTCCGGCTTCCAAAGCTCCTCCTATGGGGTTACAGGTTGACATCGATGGCACGGCCTCGACCAATCACCTGTTAGAATGCTCTGGGGTACCGGCACAATCTCCCGGTACCGACTTCCAGGCATTCATGGCGTCGATGGATCACAATGTTCTGTCCATGCAGCAGGCTATTACGGCCTTCATTCAAGCTGCGACGCCGCTGGTACCGAAACAAACTCCGTTGTCGGTATCGGCTCCGGTACCAGCACCAGCGCCGATACCGGTACCGACTGCATCGACATCGACCAGGATACCGGCTGCAGCGGTTCCTTGTCCAGGGCTGCTTATCGGTACCGATCCGGTACCGGGGACGCCCGATGTCGATACTGCTCGATACGCGTATCGAGCGTTGGAAGAGCATCCTGACAGGCGATACTTTGATTCCTCTGATGATTCTGATACATCAGATGAGTCTCCTGAAGTATCCATAGCCCTTCCTGAAGAGCCTTCTTCTCCAAAAAGAAGAATGTCTCCTCCAGAGGACTTGTCCTTTCAAGACTTCATAAGAGAAGTAGCTAAAGGATTTTCTATTTCAGTAACTTCAGAATCAGAGCCTAGAGCTAAAAAATTGGATATTTTAGGCTATTCTAAGGCTCCTAAAGAGGCAGTCACCTTACCAATTCATGAGATTCTTTATGAACACATGATTGATCTATGGGAGACTCCTCTCACTCTCTCTCCTCATTCTCGCAGATTGGACACTATGTATCGTGTCCCTCCTTGTCCTGGATTTCAGAAAACTCAGCTTCCTCACCATTCCATTGTGGTGCAGTGAGCTATGAAGAGGATAAAGAGTACAAAGAGACACTCTTCTGCTCCTCCAGGAAGAGAATGCAGGACCTTGGATGCTTTTGGTAGGAAAATCTTCCAAGCCAGTATGCTTATTGCCAGAATCAACTCATATAGCCTTTACATGGGTATGTTTCTAAAATAAGTTGCACAAAAACTGCACACTTTCCTCCCTTTTCTTCCAGAGGATAAAAGGGAGGAATTCCTCATTTGGCTTAAGCATACTCAAGACATTGCAAAGTTTTCCAACAGGGCAGCTTTTGACTCCTTTGAAGGTGCCAGCAGAGCCTCAGGCATTGCCATAGCTGCTCGCAGGCTTGCTTGGCTCCAGGCCTCTGATTTAGAACCCTGGGTTCAAGATGGCTTAGGAAATCTTCCCTGTACAGGTGAAAACCTATTTGGTAAAGAATGGCAAATACAAGCCACTCAAATGGATGCAGAAAACTCTGCTCTGGATAGACTTTCAAAGTCAACCTCCATTCCTGCCAAGAAAAAGCCTTTTAAAAAGTCTTTCTTTAAAAAGGGCAGATTTCCTTCTACTTCTGGCCAACAATCTTCTACAGGTCGCTTTACCACTAAGTGTCAACAACCTAAACAGGCCAGGCCTAAGCCTACAGGGGCTGCTGCAACTCAGCAGGTCCAACCTCCTCAGGGTTTTTGACTTGATGCTAGAGAACTTAGCCTTTCTGGCTCTAAAGCAGCCAGAGCCTCTCGCCATTCCAGGAAGGTTAGCTCATTTTGCTCCCAGATGGCAGCAAATAACATCAGAGCAGTGGACCCTCTCCATCATAAGAGAGGGCTACAAGCTTCATTTCTCAGACCTTCCTCCCCACACTATGGTGAGACACTTCAATTCTCCCACATCTCTTCTCGACCTTCTAGGTCAAGAGGTAGCTACCCTTCTTGCCCAAGGGGCAATAAAAGAAGTTCCTCTTCTTCATCAAGAGTCAGGGTTCTACTCCCCCTATTTTCTCATCCCAAAGAAGACAGGGGGATACAGGTCCATCTTAGATCTCAGGGAATTGAACAAATTTCTATGCAAGGAGAAGTTCAAGATGCTTTCTCTGGGCACTCTCCTTCCATACCTTCAAAGTCAGGATTGGCTTTGTTCTCTAGATCTCAAGGATGCGTACACACATGTCCTCATCCATCCCTCTCACAGAAGATTCCTACGGTTTCTTTTCCAAGGAAAACATTACCAATACAGAGTCCTTCCTTTCGGTCTGGCCTCTGCTCCAAGAGTGTTCACCAAATGCATGGCAATAGCTGCTGCATTTCTACGCACTCTGGGAATATTTGTCTTCCCATACCTGGACGACTGGCTCATCCGAGCTCCATCTCAGTAAGAGGCCCAGATTTCCCTGGACCGCACAAGGCCCATTCTGCAGTATCTGGGACTTGTGGTAAACCTCCCAAAGTCTCAGCTCACCCCTACTCAGTCCCTAGAATTCATAGGGGCCTGGTTGGATACCACTACTGCAAGGGCCTACCTTCCCCAGGCCCGTTGCCAACGTCTAGTGCAGTTAGCCTCCCAGATTCAGTCAAAGAGCCACTTAACTGCCAGGGAGATGCTACAACTGCTAGGCCACATGGCTTCCACAGTGCATGTGGTACCCTATGCTCGCCTACACATGAGAGCAGCTCAATGGACTTTGTCCACCCAGTGGACTCAAGCTTCAGGAGCTCTCTCAGACCAAATAGCAACCACCAAACGTCTCTTTTGGTCTCTCCAATGGTGGATGTCCACTCAAAATTTGTTGCTGGGGTCCCCCTTCCAACAGTTGTTGCCCCAAGCAACCCTCACAACAGATGCCTCCCAAACAGGTTGGGGAGCCCATCTACAGGACCTCTCCACTCAAGGCACTTGGTCCCCACAGGAGACCTCTCTTCATATTAACCACTTGGAGCTTCGAGCAGTTTTTCTAGCTCTCAAGGTCTTTCATACCCTCCTCAGCTACAAGACAGTCCTCATTCATACGGACAATCAAGTATTTATTTATTTAATTTATTTAAAGTCTCTTATATACCGCACTATTCGGCATCAGCGCGGTTTACATGGAACAGAAATGCTCAGTACAGATTAACACGTATGAGTTCACAGGTAACAAGGCAAATAACTTGGATAACAAGGGTAACTATTTACAAACTTACTACATAAACTTGGATAACAGTGGTAAACTTTTTACAAATATTTATAAATAGCCATGTTTTACATAAACAAGCAAGGAGGAACTGGCTCTCTGTCGCTTTGCAACAAAGCTTTAAGATTGTGGGCCTTCGCCAGAGAGCATCAAATCCATCTCCTGGCAGTATACCTCCCAGGAGTCCAAAACTCTTGGGCAGACAGACTCAGTCGAGTTCTGCTTCCACACAAATGGTCCCTGCACATGGATCAGGTACTCAGAATCTTCCAAGAATGGGGAACCCCGGACATAGACCTCTTTGCAAGTCCGTGGAATGCCAAACTTCCCCGGTTCTGTTCCAGAATTCCATGTCAGGGAGTTCAGGCCAAGGATGCCTTCCTCCTTCATTGGGGTCAGGGCTTCCTGTATGCATTTCCACCCATTCCCTTGATTCCCAAGACTCTGTTCAAACTCCAGAGGGATCAAGGATCTATGATCCTCATAGCTCCACGCTGGCCACGCCAAGTGTGGTACCCTCTACTTCTACATCTCTCCCAAGCCCCCTCCCTGGACTTGGGAGCTGCTCCAGACCTTCTGTCCCAGGAGGAAGGGACTTTGTGGCACCCAAACCCCAAGTCCCTACACCTCAGAGCTTTGTTACTGAAGGCCTAGACCTTCAAGACTGGAATCTTTCTCAACAAGTGAAGGATATCCTCCATGCTTCCAGAAAACCTTCCACCAGGCGTTCTTATGCTTTTAAATGGAAGAGGTTTTCCATTTGGTGTGCTGAAAAGGGTCTTGACCCTCTAGCACTACCTTTGAATTCTCTGTTAGACTATCTCCTGCATCTTTCCAATGCAGGCCTTAAAACGAATTCAGTAAGAGTCCATTTGAGTGCTATTGCAGCATCCCTTAAGCCCATCAATGGACAACCTATTTCCTCTCATCCTCTCATTGCAAGATTCATGAGAGGCCTAACTTTAACTAAACCTCCCATTAGGCCTCCTCGGGTGGCATGGGACTTAAATTTGGTTCTTGGTCAGCTTATGCAGCCACCTTTTGAACCCTTAGCCACTACCTCCTTGAAGTTTCTTTCCTGGAAGGTTATTTTCCTCATTGCAGTTACTTCAGCTCGCCGCATCAGTGAACTGCAGGCATTAGTGGCTAATCCACCTTATACAAGGTTCCATCATGATAAGGTAGTCCTTAGGACAAATCCACACTTTATGCCTAAAGTGGTCTCACCTTTCCATCTTAATCAAGAGGTATATTTACCTGTCTTTTTTCCAGCTCCTCATGCATCCAATGCAGAGAAGACTCTTCATACTCTGGATTGTAAAAGAGCTCTTGCTTTTTACTTACAAAGGACACAGCAACATAGAAAGTCTTCCCAGCTTTTTGTTGCTTTTGATCCTTCTCATTTGGGACTTCCAGTCTCCAAGAGAACACTGTCCAATTGGATTGCTCAGTGTATTTCTTTCGCCTACCAGAGTAAGAACCTTTCTCTGGAGAGCCATGTCACAGCTCATAATGTGAGGGCCATGGCCACCTCTATGGCTCATCTAAATTCTGTGTCCATCGACCAGATCTGTCGAGCAGCCACCTGGGCCTCGGTTCATACCTTCACAGCCCATTACTGCTTGGACAAGGACTCCCGCTGGGATGTCTTGTTTGGTCAGGCTGTCCTCAAACACCTGTTCCATTCTTAAACAACTCCTACCCTCCTTCCCTGGATGGATGCCTGAGATCCATAGGAGGAAGTAGACCCCTTCCCAGGGTCTCATATCCTTGGGGATCTCCCAGGCATCTTAGCTAGCGAGTCCCCATATGTGAAGACTCATTCCTGCTTGTTCCTGGAAATAGCACAGTTACTTACCTGTAACAGGTGATCTCTGGGAACAGCAGGAATAAGTCTTCACAACCCTCCCACCTCCCCTAGGAGTTGTATCTCTTTTTCTATCTTTCCTTTCCTCTCTCTCTATTGTCTCAGCTTTAAACTCGAACTGAGGAGAGATGGTTAGGAAAGGATGGAAGGCAGTGCGCAGGCGCTGTGGGATGCTCCCAAAAGCTTTCCTTTTTGGGAAGCTGGGGAGCGTTCCCACGCAGGCTCTGTCGGTACCTACGTACCCCATATGTGAAGACATATTCCTGCTGTTCCCAGAGATCACCTGTTACAGGTAAGTAACTGTGCTTTCTTGTCCTGGACCCATTGTTGCAGGTTGGAGGACTGCAGCCATGCCATCCAACATGCAGCGATGTCTTCTGCCACTACGCTGCCTGCGGACTCAAAAACATCATAGGTGCCATGCACCATGAATTTAGAGCAGTCCTTGCCATGGGACACCAGTTTCCCCACCAACCTGTACACTGACCCTCCCCCTAAAAAGCACCCCCCTTGCAACTGTCTCACTGCCCCACAAACTGCTCCTACCACTAAAAAATACATTCTTACAACTGTCTTACTTCCCCACAAACTACCCCAACTCTAAAAACTATCCTATAACTGTCAGTACCTTGACAACTATCCCTGCATTTGTCCTACCACTCCACAAACTACTTTCACTCCCCAAACTATTTTATCACAGTTACCCCGCTCCAAAATACTAGACCTTTCAACTGCCTCACCAATCAGCGCCCTGCCACTACTCATAAAAAACACTCCAAGGCAAATGTCATGCCGCCCCACCCCTAAAACTACCCTACACACCTGCCCCACAACCCTGAGAGCTGTTCCTATCCCCAAAAAATACTCCTCTCTGATGACTTTGCCAATTGCCCCCTGCATCTGCCCCACCACAAATTGCCTCCACTCAGAATAAATACTGCCCTGCAATTGCACCATCCTCAAACTGCAGCTACCCCATTTAACACTACATACTACCACTACTACAAATATTTATCATTTATATTGCACTACAAGGCATATGCAGTGCTGTAGAAGTACGCACACGAAGACAGTCCCTTCTGAACAGCATAGACACACACACACAATACCAGGGGACAAAGGAATTCATTTATTGAGGTGCTGGTAAATATTCCATCTTATCTGCTGTTTTACATTTAACAAAAAGTGCTAAATGTTAAGGCACACCCACAACCATTCTGCATTTGCCAGTTAATGTAGGAATTAGTGTGTACTATCAAGCTGTTGCATTAATGGTTATTGTGGGCACATTGATACATTAAACTGCTTAACTCACTCGAGTAAAAAGAGCCTCATAATATATTTTATAATGTATTTACTTTGTATTTTCCTTTACAGAACTCCAGATTACTCTCCCTTTCTCTGCCATCCACTTTTATTGGGTAAAAGAAAAATTATTCATGTGCAAAAATTTTAGGTAGCCCTAGTCTAATTGTATTTTTCAGTTAATCCCTAAGGGGGTTATTCATGCCGGCTTTCCCCTCCTGTTTAACTTCCCTGCCATTTGTGTGGGGAAGTTAGATGGGGGTGGGGAAGGACGGCATGGGGGCAGGGAGTGGGCAGTTGCTGGCCCTGGACGTACAGGGCTGATTCTAATGTCGGCTCTGTACATCCAGGGCCGGCGAAATGGCCAAGGAAGTTATTATACCTCTGAGGTGGAATAACCTCCCTGGTTGTATTTTTTTTAAGCGGCCCGGGGTGCGGAAGGGGCTGGGGAGGGCAGAGTTAAGTCCCTGCAGCCCGATCCTGGCCTTAGAAGGCCGGATCGGGGGTTGGGCTGTGGGGAATTAACTCCATTTACAGGCAGCCGGCATTGTGGCTTTTAAATGGAGCTGCGGTGCCATGGCAACATAGCTCCATTCAAAATCCCTGGCTGAGTTAGCCAGGCTGTGGCTATACATGCAGACCGGGACTGAATTGCAGTCCCAGTCTGCTCGTACCTTTCTGTTCGTGATTCTGATCTCGCAGAGCTAGATGTACCCCGTGGGATCAGAATCGCTATCTCCTTTGTACGTCCGGATGTACAAAGATGTAGGTGCGGGACAGAATCGGGCCCTAAGTGAACAGAAGCCAACACAACCGCTATGTGGTAAAAAAAAAAAAACATGGAAACCTGAGGGTAACATAAATATCTTCACAGAGAGAAGTTGTGTAAAACTATTTTAAAGGCACAATAAAAAAAATGGTAAAAAGTGCATAATTGCTTAGGTACAAACCAGAGTACCACAATTAAAGTGTGTAAAGGGGGTGCAAGAGACTGAGGACCAAATCCAGGATTAAACAATAGCCAGGTTGAGGCACATGTCATTATAAATATGGTAGGACATCATATCCACCAAACCTAGAACTGCTGCGGTAGAAAGATCAACCGACAAGGCCATTTATAGACATAGAAGGATCATATAATAGCAGGCATGTTCATAAAATGGCCTATGTAATTATAAAGAGCTAATATGGTAAATTGCATAAAAACAGTGTCACAAAAAAATATATTAAAAAATTACAAAAAACTATCTGACCTGACTTTAAGAAACATTGTAAATTGTAAAACCAATAATAATATTACACAAGTGAAAATTTAAGTGGCTTGTGGCCTTGGGCAAGCCACTTAACCCCTCCGTTGCCTCAGGTATAAAAATATAG
The DNA here is from genome assembly GCA_033557465.1 of Ichthyophis bannanicus. Lineage (NCBI taxonomy): Eukaryota > Metazoa > Chordata > Amphibia > Gymnophiona > Ichthyophiidae > Ichthyophis > Ichthyophis bannanicus. Next base: position 232,742,972 of record CM066038.1, on the reverse strand, counting down.
ATTGTGAGCCCTTTGGGGGCAAGGGAAAAAAAATATATATAGTAACTGAATGTACACCACTTTTACTGGTAGAAAAGTGGTATATAAGCCTTGTTAAATAAATAAATAAAATAAGAAAAAGGGTGAGGGGGTCATCCATGGATTACCATGACATAGAGCACTTGGGAGACTGAGACTCATATACTAGATATATCCTATTCTAAGTGCGGTGACTCTACAGCACAGAGAGGAATGAGGGGCGTTCGTCTACAAAGCTGACCATGAATTATGTGAAAATAAGGGTCTAAAATTATTATAAGTTAATGGTCTTTAGAAAGAAGAATTTCTCTGGGAACAAGCAGGAAGTCAATCCTCACATATGGGTGACATCGGCGCTGATAGAGCCTGCGCGGATCCACTCCGCAGCTTTCAAAGAAAGCCATTGGGAGATACACCGCGCATGCGCAGTCACCTTCCTGCTCAAAGCTGCCATCTTGCCTCAGTCTGTCTTTTTCCGCAGAGCCCTGCAGTATCCCATCTGTGTACCCCGGTAAAAGCTGATTTTGTTTGACCCTATCGTATTTCCTTTACCATTAAGAGTGCTAGACTTGATCATCTTCCATGCCTGAGTCTCGCCTCAGCATCCTGGTTTTTCACTTGGGTGTCCTTTCCTTTAAGTTTTGCTTTTTTGGCAGGTGGGATTTTTCTCATGGCCTACCTGGTCGAGATGTCCGAGTTTGTCTTCGCGGATCTCGTTTTCCCCGCCATGTCCTCGACCTGCGGTTTTAAGCAGTATGGCAAGTGCAATTGCATTATGTCCCGCACAGACTGCCACTCCACCTGCATAAGTGCCTCAGGGCAGACCACAACGGCTCCTCCTGCCCCTTTTCCTCCTCATGTCAGCTAAAACATGGAGGGACCGTGAAAAGCGGCAGGGGGAGCTATTTGGCAAGTCTGGCTCTGGCTTGGCATCGGGGCATAATCCCTTCCTTTGCCAGTGTCATGTGCCTGGGCTCAATTGGAGCCCGGGGGGCACCGGGTAACAGAGTTGTCAGACGACCTCCCGCATGCGTCAACAGCTCCCTCGAAGTTGACACCAAGGACCGACCCAGCATTGTGGAGCAAGTCCTCCTTGACTCGGCCTCATAACCCTTGGCGTGACTCAGGGGATGACAAAGAGGAGTGCCCATCGAAGCAGCCCCACAGGGATGAGACCAGCGTCGAACGAGCGGCAAGTCACTCCCGACTATCACCATCTGGGACTTCCTGGCCAGGGATCAACTCCGGCACTGGTGCTGTCTGGCATCAAGGCACGCATAGCTGCCCTTGAGCGTAGCTTTACAGCTTTCCTCGAGGCACAGAGGGGCCCAACTCCTGGTCCCTCTAGGTCATTGGCACCCCACACAGGAACCTCCTTACTGAGGACGTCCCCGAAGAAGGCACCTCCTCTCCTGGAGCACCTTGGTTGGTGTTGAGGCCCTCGATAACTGATACGATGTTGGACCACTGGCATTGGGAGTTATTGGTGCCGAGTCGGTCTGGAGACCGCGATGCACCGATCGCCTCCTCGGGATCAGAATCAGATTGGGAGACTGATAAGGAATCACCCAACACCATGCTCCATCGTGACATTCTCTCCAACCTTTCCCTGCCATACCAATGGTGACAGTCCCCCCGGAGGACTTAACCTTCCTCAAATTCGTACGGAGGATGTCCCAGGTCCTCGCCTTCATGGCGGTACCGGAGGATGAGCCTCATGATGAGGACCTAGAGATCCTGTAGTATGAGACCCCTCCTAGGGAGGCGCTGATACCCATGCCCCCCATCCTCAAATACCTGCTGTTCAGGATGTGGGAGAACCTGGTGATGGTGCTGATCGTGAACCATCGACACGATTCCCAGTTTCAAGTCAGCAAGAGCCCATTATTCCAAACAGCGGCTCAGTCATAGCCTGAGGGGAGCTTTTAACTCCTTGAGCATAGCCTCCCTCTTTCAGGAGGTACCAGGCCCAAGGTTCATGGGGGAGGCGGCTTGTCAATTTTGCCCTCCGGTGGCCGACCATCACAATGGACACCTGTGTGCTGTGGGTGGTTGTGGAGGGGTACTTCCTTCACTTCACCCAGCTACCCCTACTTCATTTACAGGGGGAATTACCAATGGACCCCTTGCACAGGGAGCTGCTCCAGACAGAGATTGAGATATTGCTCAAGGACCATGCTGTTGAGCCCATCCCTCTTTGTCTGCAGGGATGGGGAGTCTACTCCCGCTACTTCCTGGTCCCCAAGAAGACAGGGGGCTTCAGGCCCATCCTAGACCTCTGGGACCTCAATGGCTTCCTTGTCAAGGAAAAGTTCAAAATGGTATCTCTTGGAACCTTGCTGCTGTACCTCCTCCAGGGAGATTGGCTATGCTCCTTGGATTTCAAAGATGCTTACACCCACATCATGATCCACCCACGGCACCATCAGTATCTCCAGTTCATTTATTTTATTTATTTAACATTTCTTATATACTGCCTTTCATGATATCAAGGCGGTTTACATTGAACAAACTGAAATTACATTGAACAGGGCATTATAACTTGGAGATTACTATTTTACAGGGAACATGGGCTATGGAGGGTTAAGTGGCTTGCCCAAGACCACAAGGAGCACCTGTGGGACTAGAAACCCCAGTCCTTCCGGCCCAAGGTTGCTGTCCTCTAGTGGGATTTGAACCCCCGACCCTCCGGCCTAAAGTACCTTGCCCCAACCACTAGGCCACTCCTCCACTCCACTGGTAGTAACGGCCTCCCAGTTCATGCTGGGAGGCCGTCACTACCAGTACAGGGTGCTTCCTTTTGGTCTCGCCTCCAACCCGTGGGTGTTCACAAAGTGCCTGGCAGTCATGGCCGCTCGCCTCCGACTCCTCGGAGTCTTTGTGTTTCTGTACATGGACTGGCTCATGCAGATCAGCATGCCAGACAGAGTGCGTAATGTGACCCAGCACAGGTTGGAGCTGCTATAGTACCTAGGGTTCGTGGTGAACTTTCCAAAGTCCAACTCGTCCCAACGCTTCACCACTTTCACGCTCTCATTCAGTCATCTCCTCTCTCTCTCTCTAAGACAACCTCATCCTCGTTTCTGCTGTACTGTCTCCTCTCTGCCCCGCACTCTTCTACTCCTACTCCTTCTCCTTCTCCTTCTCTCATCCGGAGATATCAACACCAACCCTGGCCCTCCTAGAGTTTTGTCACACTTTGAGAAGAGATCTTCACACAACACCTCTAATCTTATTCATATCCCTCTCCTTTCCCCTTCCTCTCTCCCTTTCTCACATGGAACGCACACTCCATCTCTAAAAAACTTGCTTTTACTCATGATCTCTTTATCTCTAATGCTCTCCATCTTCTTGCTCAAATTGAGACCTGGCTCCTCCCAGAAGACATGGCATCTGTTGCTGTTCTTTGTCAGGGTGGCTATCAGTTCTCCCACACGCCTCGTCCCTCTGACTGTAGTGGTGGTGTTGGGCTTCTACCTTCTCCTGCCAATTCCAACCCCTCCTGCTGCCTCAGTCTCGCTCCTTTCCCTCCTTTGAAGTCCACTTCATGTTTTTATTTCACTACCTCTCGGGGTAGCTGTTATTTCTCTGGGAACAAGCAGGAAGTCAGTCCTCACATATGGGGTGACGTCGGCACCGAAGGAGCCCTCGAGGAAGCATCCCCCCAGCTTTCAAAGAAAGCCTCTGGGAGATGCCACCATGCATGTGTGGTCCCCTTCCCGCCCAAGGGTGCCATCTTGCTCAGTCTCCTTTTTTTTAGCAGAGCCCTTCAAACGTCTGTCTGGCTTGTCTCCAGAAAAAGTTGATTTTTCTCTCTGAGTTTTCATACTCACCTCTGGTTTTGCACCGGTACTCTTCCCGCCACCCGACCTCATTGCTTCGGCATCGAGTTCGGGTGTATTTTTGTAGTTTTTGTTCTTCCATTTTCTTGACATCTTCGCATCTTTTTTCCAACTGGCAGCCTGGAGAGTCTTTGACCTTGCAAGGGGTACTTTTTTCCCCCATGGCTACCAATGGTTTTAAGAAGTGTGATCGGTGCTCTAAAATTATGTCCTTAACTGACACACAGGACTGCTGCCTTCACTGCCTCGGGCCAGATCACGACCCGGCAGCCTGTGGTCTCTGCAAAAGGATGCCCAGCAAGGCCCTCAAGAGCCACCAGCAGCAGCATGACAAGTTTTCGTGCCTCTGAAAGCCAGGACCTCGTCAGAGGCCTCAACACCTCAGGCGGAACCTGACAAACCCAAGCCCTGTTGTGGGTCCTCAGAAAGAGGGTCTTCCTCAAGGGAACCCAAGAAGAAGAAGAAACCCTCGAAGGCGGTGTGTTTGGACGGTTCTGACTGGCCGGGTGCCCCCAGGGCCCAGTCCTGCAGTCCGCGGTGCTCGTCCGAGGCTTTGAAGAAGGAACGGCCTGCAAAGGTATCCCGAAAGGACTCGACCTCGAACCAGCCTCGAATCCTAGTCACCATCCTCCCTGAGGATTCCCCTTTGGGGGGAGCCGGCATCAGGCCTGAATCCCTCGGTGCCTACGCCGAAGGCTGCACAGCCTTCTGGCCAGGAGTCCAGAATGGCGGCCCTGAAGCGCAGTTTGTCTTAATGGACCAGCAGTGGGCACTTGTCCGGCATGACCGGTTCATCTGCCCTGACCACTGGGCCTTCGACGTCCCCAGAGGCCTAGCCGATCCTCGGCTGAGATCACGATCTGAGTTCCGCTCAACGGGACCATGGTCATCCCTGGCAAGTATGCCGGGCAGCGACCGTGGCGCATCGGGAGCCCCGAGGCCCACAGAGCAGCCCTTCTACAAGTCCTCAACGGACTACTCCGAGTGGGAGACAGAGGACGAGAAGTCCCCCGATACCCGTCGCCATGCAACTCCCATCTCGGAGCCTCAGTGGCGGTCCCTGCCAGAGGATATGGACTTCCTTGATTTCGTCAAGGATATGTCAAAGGCCCTGGTATTCCCTACAGAGTCGGAGGAGGACCCTCGGGTGAATGAGTTGGAAATCCTCCAGTACGAGGCTTCTCTGCAGGAATAGCTCATGGTGCCCATCCCTCCCCATCTTGGAATGGCTGATGCTCCGAATGTGGGAGAAACTGGCTTTGGTACCAGTGGTGAGCAAACGGCTCAACTCAATGTATTGAGTCCGCCGGAGCCGGCTTCCAAAATTCACAGCTGCCGCTTAACTCCATGATGGTGGAGTCAGCCATGCATCGGCTGAAAAGCCAGAAGACGCACTCCTCGGTGCCCCCCCAGCAGGGAGGCCCCACACCCTGAATGCCCTCGGCAGAAAGTACTACCAGGGCTCAATGCTCATGGGCATGTACCTGAGACCTGGCGAAGGAACTCGCCAGGTTCTCAGCTGGTCTCTCCAAGGAACCCTTGCAGTGGTTCAAGAACCTGGCCAAGGCAGTCCATGAGTGCTCCAAATTCACGTCTCGAGTGGCTGATTAGACGTTCCAGTCAGTGGCTCGAGTAGCGGCACTGGGCATTGGTGCATGGCACCAAGCTTGGCTACAGTCGTCCGACCTCAAACAGTGAGTTCAGGACAAATTGATCGATGTCCCATGCCAAGGAAAGAATCTCTTTGGCAAACCCATGACCGACAAGGCTGCCGAGCTGGAGACCAAGTTCGTGATGATGACCAGACTCTCCAAAAAGACTGCTGCCCCTCCCCGACGGAAGTGCTCGGGTAAAAAGTCTTATCCAAGGAAGGGAGCTGCTTACAGAAACTACCCACCTTTTCAGGCCTCCCCAGCTCCCCAACAGGGTCAGTAGGACAAGGGACATGGGCATGGCCCACGTAAGCAGAAGGCTACAAAACTCCAGGCACTGGCTCCAGTGCAGCGAGGGGGGAGTTTTTGACTCCTTGAGCATAGCCTATCTACCCCAAGGAGATCAGCATCCCACAGGAGGACGTCTGGCCCTCCTTGCCCAGAGCTAGTTGACCATCAACACCGACTCCTGGGCACTTTGGGTAGTCAGGGAGGGTTACCTCCTCCACCTGACTTGGACATCTTCCCCCTTATTTTGTGGGAGAGCCCCTCAGGTCTCCCCTCCATTGGGACCATCTACTGAAGGAGTTGGCAGGTCTTGAGGACAAAGCAGTAGAACCAGTGCCCCACTATTTCAAGGTCAAGGGGTTCTACATAGTAACATAGTAAGTGACGGCAGATAAAGACCAGCATGGTCCATCTAGTCTGCCCAGCAAGATGGCAAGAGTAGGTGCACCTGTCGCTCTGTGCAGGCCACCCCTCCCCATGTCTTTGTTTAGGGGTGAACCCACCACTCCATGTAGGACACCCCTATTTGTTGAGACGTTAGATGGTACCGTTTATTTTGTTTTTATCCTGTTGCTGTAAAGGGATCCACTGTGTTTGTCCCATGCCGTTTTGAATACCATCACCGTGTTTGCCCCCACCACTTCCATCGGGAGGGCATTCCAAGCATCCACCACCCTTTCAGTGAAGAAATATTTCCTGACATTGCCTTTCAATTTACCACCTTGTAGCTTCATGTTATGCCCTCTAGTTTTACAGCTTCCCCGTCTTTGGAAGAGGTTTGTTTGTTCATCATTTCTGTTTAAGTATTTAAAGGTTTGAATCATATCTCCCCTGTCCCTCCTCTCCTCTCCTCCAAAGTGTACATATTTAGGTCTTCAAGTCTCTTCTGATAAGGCTTCTGACGCAGGCTCCAAATCATTTTGGTCGCCTTTCTCTGAACAGTTTCCAGTCTTTTTACATCTTTTGCAAGATATGGTCTCCAAAACTGAACACAGTATTCCAAGTGAGGCCTCACCAGTGACTTGTACAATGGCATAAGTACCTCTTCCTTTCTGCTGGTAATCCCTCTTTGTATGCGGCCCAACATCCTCCTGGCTTTTGCCACCACCTTGTCGCACTGTTTTGCCACCTTGAGAACATCAGAGATAATCACACCAAGGTCTTTCTCCTGAACCGTGCATACCAACCTCTCACCCCCATCATGTAAATTTCCCTTGGATTTCTGCTACCCAAGTGCATGACACTGCACTTTTTCACATTAAATCGTAGTTGCCAAGCATTAGACCAGTCTTCCAGCTTTTGTAGATCTTTCCATGGACGCCTTTCCTCATGTTAACCACTCCCTCGAGGGAGTCAACTCTGTTGCAAATTTTTGTGTCATCTGCAAAAAGACAGACTTTTCCATTCAGTCCTTCAGCAATATCACTCACAAATATATTGAACAGTGCCGGGCCCAGGACCGAACCCTGGGGCACCCCGCTAATCACCTTCCTCTCATCCGAGTGAGCTCCATGTATCATCACCTTCTGTTGTCTGTCAGTCAACCAATTTCTAATCCAATTTACCATCTTGGGACCCATCCCCAAGCTAGTGAGTTTATTGACAAGCCTCCTATGAGGAACAGTATCAAAGGCTTTGCTGAAATCCAGATAGATGACATCCATTGCATGCCCCAGATCTAGTTCCTTGGTCACCCAGTCAAAGCACTCAATCAGATTTGTTTGGCAAGACCGTCCTTCGGTAAAACCATGTTGCCTCGGATCTTGCAACCTGTTGGTTTTGAGAAAGTTCACTATTCGCTCTTTCAGGAGCGCCTCCATTACTTTTCCCGCCACCGAGGTAAGGCTCACGGGCCTGTAGTTTGACACTTCTTCCCTGTCACCACTTTTGCGTAGAGGTACAACATTAGCCATTCTCCAGTCCTGAAGAACCACTCCTGTTTCAAAGGATCTGTTGAAGACATCCTTTAACGGTCCTGCAAGAACCTCTCTGAGCTCTTTCAGTATCCTGGGATGTATCCCATCTGGTCCCATGGCTTTATCCACTTTCAGTTTAGCAAGTTGTTCTAACACCTCATCTTCTGTGAATGGAGTGGTATCTACTTCATTCCTATTTTTATATTTGGGAGTCACAGCTGGTCCATCTCCAGGATCTTCTTTAGTAAAAACAGAGCAGAAGTATTTGTTTAGCAATTTCGCTTTGTCAGTGTCACTTTCCATGAGTCCTTTCCCAGCACTTCTGAGTCCTGCAATTCCAACTCTGATCTTTTTCCTTTCCCGAATATACCTGAAGAAAGTTTTGTCGCCACCCTTAACATCTTTAGCCATCTTTTCCTCTGCCTTTGATTTTGCTATCCTTATTTCTCTTTTAGACTCTTTGAGCTTGATCCTGTATTCATTTCTGTGTTCTTCTGTTTGCAAGCTTTTGAATTTTGCAAAAGCTGTGTTTTTTGCCTTTATTTGAGCAGCCACCTCTTTGGAAAACCAAATAGGTTTCCTTCTCCTCTTGTTTTTATTTACTTTTCTTACATATTTATCTGTTGCCCCTTTTATTGCCGCCTTAAGTTTAGCCCATTGCAATTCCACTTCCCTTATCTCCTTCCACCCCATCATCTCCTCCTTTAAGTACTCGGCCATTTTATTGAAGTCAGTGTTTTTGAAGTTTAGGACTTTGAGCTTGCTATGATTGGCCTGTGCCATGGCTTTTATCTCAAACCACACCGTGTGATGGTCGCTGTTGCTCACAGGGACACTCACGCAGACATTCGACACGCTATCACCGTTGGTGAGCACTACATCCAGCGTTGAGCTTTCCCTGGTTGGTTCCATCACCATTTGTCTAAGTAATGCATCTTGGAGAGCATCCACATTTTTTTTGCTTCTTTCCAGATGTGCAGAAGGAGTAATCCAAACCACATCAGGTAGATTAAAGTCACCCAATATGATTGCTTCCCCCTTTGTTGCTATCTTGGCAATATCTATAATCAATTAGTTATCTCTCTCTTCAATTTGAGTCGGAAGTCTGTAGACTACAGCAATATGGATGGCAGTGCCATCTCCTCTTTCCAACGCAATCCAGAGCGCTTCTTCTTTTCCCCATGTCCCCTGCATTTCAGTAGCTTTAATACTGCTTTTGACATACAAGGCTACTCCAGGTACTTCCTCATGCCAAAAAGGAAAGGGGGCCTAAGGCCCATCCTTGACCTGCGCAACCTCAGCAAATTCCTGGTGAGGAAGAAGTTCAAGATGCTCTCCCTTGGAACATTGCTGCCATGCCTCCAGCAGGGAGATTGGCTACGCTCCTTAGACCTCAAGGATGCTTATACCCACATCCTCATTCACCCCAACCACAGGCAATACCTGTGGTTCATAGTGGGGGGGCAGGCATTTTCAGTACAGGGTGCTCCCTTTCGGCTTGGCCTTGGCCCCAAGAATCTTCACAAAATGCCTGACAGTTGTGGCCACCTTCCTCCACCTCCAGGGGGTCTTTGTCGTCCCCTACCTAATGACTGGCTGAAAAAGGGAAGCACGCCTCAGAGGTGCAGCAGGCCACTGCACGCACCATCCAGGTCTTGCAACACTTGGGGTTTGTCATAAACTACCACAAGTCTCACCTCCTCCTGGCACAGTGCCTGGAGTTCATCGGGGCAAAGCTTGACACTCTCCAGTTGAAGGCCTTCTTGCCCAGGGACCAAGCCAACCGTCTCAGGACTTTGGCATGGGACATACGGTACCATCCCTCGGTGCCCGCTCGGCGGCTTCTGCGCCTCCTCAGGCACATGGCGTCCACGTCACCCAAGACGCTCACCTCCACATGAGGGTGATACAGTGGTGTCTCTGGGATCAGTGGTCTCAGGCTATGGGTTGCCTCTGAGACAGGCTCTCTGACCCACCAACTGGCGGACTCCCTGGTCTGGTGGCAGTCTCTCCAGCATCTCGAGGCGAGCATGCCTTCTCAGGCCCCAAGTCCCTCAAGGGTCCTCACCATGGACGCCTCTCTGCTCAGCTGGGGAGCCCACTGCAGGGTGCTCCACACCCAGGACAACTGGTCACCAGATGAGAGCACCTAGCAGATTAACCTCCTGGAGCTCCGAGCCATATACTTAGCCCTGCAAGTCTTCTGTCGCCACCTGCGTCACCAGCCAATACTGGTCCAGACGGACAACTAGGTGGCAATGTTCTACATGAACAAACATGGGGGCATGGGGTCTTATACCCTTTGTCAGGAGGCACTGGTCCTCTGCTCGTACACAATCCAACAGAGTATTCTCCTGCAGACAGTGTACCTGCCAGGCCAGGACAATCTTTTGGCCGACAGGTGAGCAGAGTCCTCTAGCCGCACGAGTGGTAGCTGGACCCCAGGGTAGCCAGTCGACTTTTCCAGCTCTGGGGGTAATCCGTGATGGACCTGTTCGCAAGCCCGGACAACTTCCAGTTGCCCTGCTTCTGTTCCCGGCAGACCCACCCTCCAGGGTGTCAGCAGACACATTCCTTGTCTCATGGTCGGAAGGCCGCATGTATGCCTTCCCTCCCACACCACTGATCGCCAAGACCTTGTTCAGGACCCTGCGCAACAGGGACTCACTCATCCTGATAGCCCGTCGGTGGCCCAGGTAATCGTGGTTCCCGCTGCTTCTCCAGTTGACGGTGGAGACCCCCACCCCCTTGGGGACTGCCCCGGGACTCCTGTCTCAGGAGGAGGGGCGGCTCTCTTCTGCACCCAAACCTGGGGGCCCTGTCGCTGAGAGGGTGACTCTGGCCCCTTTCAATCTGGCCCCCTTCAATCTTTCGGTTGAGGTGGAAGAGATTCTGCTGGTTTCTCGCAAGGCCTCTACTAGTAAGTCTTATGCCCTCAGTTGGCACAAGTCCTCCGCTTGGTTCGCTGAGCACGGGGCTGACCCGTTCTCCTGCCCGGTGGGACTGGTGTTACCATACCTTCTCCACCTCTCAATCCGGGCTCAAATCTAACTCCGTCTGAGTGTAGCAACCGAATGGGACCTCATCGTAGTGTTGGGGCAGCTCACTTACCCACCCTTTGAGCCTCTGGATACTTGCCACCTTCGCTACCTCTCTTGGAAGATGGCTCTCCTGGTTGCGAGCTTCAGGCCCTTGTGGCAGAGGTGCCTTATGCCAGGTTCTACAAAAACAGAGTGGTGCTTTGCCCGCACCCCAAATTCTTACCGAAGGTAGTAGTGCCCTTCCATCTCAGGCGGTACAAAAATCCCAGGTGGTCTTTCCTGTTCACCGTGTGGTTAAGCAGATGATTCAGGATGAATGGGACATGCCGGAGGCAGGTTTGCATGGTGTATGGTCCATGAATCGTCTCTATCCCTTGGTGGATCAAGAATGGGAAGGGTTTTGTTCTCCGCGTATAGATGCAGCAATTTCAGAGGTTACGAAGAAGACTGCCATTCCATTTGAAGGCAGTGCGGTTTTTAAGGATGTACAGGATCGGAAGGTGGACGTCTTATTGAAGCAAGCTTTTGAGGTTAATATTCTGGCTCTGCAGGCCTCTATTTGTGGAGCTTGGGTTGCGAGAGCATGCCTTCACTGGTCACAGCATTTGCAGCAGCCAGTTCAGCAAACGCAGGAGCAGCTAGCTGATGTGACAAGACGAGAGTCAGGTTCTGCATATTTGGCTGATGTCCACTATGATCTTATTAGAGGTTTGGCGAATAGCATGGCTTCCTTGGTAGCCGCACGCCACTATCTTTGGCTCAGGAACTGGGTGGGGGACAGTTCCTCCAAGTCGCATCGTAGCAAACTTCCTTTTAAGGGGAAGCTATTTGGAGAAGATCTTGATAAGCTGGTCAAGAATTTGGGGGATTCTAAAGGAGATCGCTTGCCGGAGGATAAACCAAAGCAGGGCCGAGCCCCGTTACCTTCCCGTGTGCAACCTCAGGATTTCAGGTGTTTTTGTACCTCCCGTTTGGGAGGTTTTCAAAGAGGACATTTTTCCTCTCAAGGGCAAAGTTTTAGAGTATTCTGGGGAGTGGGCAGAGGATTTGCAAGTCTCTCTTCCTCGGTTTTTCGGAAAGCACAATGAAGCAAGGTGGACCCAGGCAGGAATTCAGCCGGTAGGGGGTCGACTTCGGGAGTTTCTTCCTGCCTGGGTCCAGATAACATCCGATCAGTGGGTTTTTGAGGTCGTTCGCGAAGATTATTCTCTCGAGTTTGCTCATCTGGTGGTCGACTCTTTTGTCATGTCGCCGTGCAGGGGGCAAGAAAGGACGTTTGTGGAGCAGGAGACTCTGGCTCGTCTTTTGCAGCTGGGAGCAGTGGTTCCGGTTCCGCGAGAGCACTACGGTATCGGTCGATACTCAATTTAGTTTGTGGTGCCAAAGAAAGACGGGGCCTTCCACCCGATTCTGGATCTCAAGGGGGTAAACCGCTGTTTGTGGGTACCTCATTTCCGAATGGAGACCTTACGTTTGGTTATAGTGGCGGTTCGTCAAGGGGAGTTCTTGACGTCTCTCGATCTCACCGAAGCATATTTACACATTCTGATCAGGCCAGAGCATCAGAGGTTTCTAAGATTTGCACTACCGTGGGGGGCATTTTCAGTTTCAGGCATTGCCTTTCAGTCTGGCGACGGCTCTGTTCACCTTCACCAAGGTTATGGTGGTGGTGGTGGTGGTGGCGGCAGCGGCTCTTCGGAAGGAGGGAGTATTAGTTCATCCCTACCTCGACGACTGTTTGATTCAGGCAAAGTCCAGGGCCGAGAGTTTGCGAGTGACAGACAAAGTGGTAGAGCTCCTGCAGAGGCTCAGTTGGGTGGTCAATACGACCAAGAGCCGATTGGTTCCGACGCAAGTTCTAGAGTATTTGGGAGTTCGCTTTGACACTCATGTGGGATCGGTTTTCCTACCAGATCTCTGAGCCCAGGGCCTGCGGCTTCTGGTGCGCAATTTTTTGAGGACTCCTGCACCATCGGCTTGGCACTATATCCGTGTGTTAGGGACAATGGCGGGGACTCTGGAAGTGGTGCCATGGGCCAGAGCTCACGTGCATCCCTTACAGAGGTTGCTGCTTCGTCAATGGTCTCACCAGAACGACTCTCTGTCCAAACGCATCCCCTGTCCTTTGCAGATCAGGAAGTCTCTTCAATGGTGACTTCATCCACAGAATCTCATGGCGGGCATGCCTCTCGAACAACCACAGTGGATGCCAGTGTTAACGTATGCCAGTCTCGCAGGATGTGGAGCTCATTGCGGAGAGCTCTTCACGCAAGGCGGCTGGACAGAACAGGAAGCCAAATGGTCCATCAATTGGCTGGAGTTGCGAGTGGTAACTCTAGCTCTTCGGGCATTCGAATCCACCTTATGAGGTCGAGCGGTTTCAGTGCTCTTGGACAATGCTGCGATGGTTGCGTACCTCAATCGTAAAGGGGGTATGGGAAGCGCGGCTCTGGAAATGGAGTTGGAAAGTCTCTTCAATTGGGTAGAGCCTTGACTTCAGGCTCTGTCGGCGGCGCACGTTGCGGAAATGGACAATGGGATGGTAGACTTTCTTAGCTGGGTTCGAGTGGATCCTGGAGAATGGGAACTTCATCTGGAGGTGTTTGCTCAGATTGTCCTCAAATGGGGATCTCCGGTTATGGATCTCTGGCGACCTTTCAGTCGGCCAAAGCCAGTCATTTTTACAGCAGGTGATGAGAACGAATGTCGGAAGGTCTAGATGCCTTACTCCAACAATGGCCCACTTATGGTCTCCTCTACGTGTTTCCCCCTTGGGCACTCATAGGATGAGTGGTACAGTGCATCGAGGCTCATCGGGGAAGAGTGGTTCTAGTAGCTCCAGATTGGCCTCGTCGTTCGTGGTATGCAAATCTGGTGTGTCTGCTCAATGGGGAACCGTGGCGGATGCTGCTAAGGGGGGATCTGATACTTCAGGGTCCTCTACGAATGCCTCAGGTACATTGGTTCTTGCTTACGGCTTGGCCATTGAAAGGGCTCGGTTAAGGAAGAAGGGTTATTCCAAGGCTGTGATTGACACCTTGCTTCTGGCCAGAAAGAGGTCCACTTGCTTAGCATATGTGCGCGTCTGGCGTGTTTTAGAGGACTGGTGTGCTCAACGTCAGTTTCGTCTGGCCCCATTATCTGTACCGACAGTGTTGTTTCTTGCAAGACGGGTTCCATAAGGGATTGGCTGCCAGTTTGTTAAGGGTGCAGTTGGCAGCTATTTCTTGTTACCGAGGAAAGGTGCAAGGAGTTCCTTTGGGGGTCCATGCCGATGTTGTCCATTTCTTGAGAGCGGTATCCCGTCTACGTCCTTCACGCAGGGTGGTTTAGAACATTAGAACATAAGATATGCCATACTGGGTCAGACCAAGGTCCATCAAGCCCAGTATCCTGTTTCCAACAGTGGCCAATATAGGTCATACGTACCTAGCAGTTTCCTCAAAAGACACAGTTTCCGCAATGCTTGTATTGGGTCAAGCATTGATATCCTGGGTCCATTTTTAATAATGGTTTATGGACCATTCCTCCAGGAACTTGTCCAAACCTTTTTTAAACCCAGCTACACTAACAGCCTTTACTACATCTTCCAGTAACAAATTCCAGAGTTTGATTACACGTTGAGTGAAAAAATATTTTATTTTATTAGTCTTAAATAGTTTACCCTGTAGCTGCATTGCATGTCCCCTAGTCTTTCTATATTCTAATAACATAAACAATCGATCTATGTTTACCCGTTCCACTCCGTTCATTAATTTATAGACTTCTGTCATATCTCCCCTCAGCCGTCTCTTTTTCCAGGTTAAAGAGCCCTAACCTTTTTAGCCTTTCTTCATAGGAGTATCCTTCCATCCCCTTTACCATTTGGTGGCTCTTCTCTGAACCTTTTCTAATAACGCTATATCCTTTTTAAGATACGGTTTCTTCTCCGTGGGATCTTAGGAGCCTTGACAAAGGAGCCTTTGCATCAGGCTTCCCTAAAGGATTTGACTTTGAAGACAGTATTTTTGGTAGCCATTTGCTCTGCACGTCGAATCTCTGAGTTGCAGGCTTTGTCCTGTCGGGAACCGTTTCTGACTTTTTCTAGGGAAAAAGTGGTGTTGCGTCCCATACCATCTTTTCTACCAAAGGTAGTTTCACCATTTCATGTGAATCAGTCTCTTTGCCCATTTTGGGTGTTTTGGGGGAGACCGCGTCGGACTGTAGTTTGCATTTGTTAGACATTAAGAGGGTACTTTGGCGATACTTGAAGGTCTCGGAGTCCTTCTGCAAGTCTGACCATTTCTTCATTCTGTTTGGTGGGCCGTGTAAAGGTGAAGCGGCGGCCAAAGCTTCAATTTCCAGATGGGTTTGTGAAGCAATAGTGTCAGCTTATATCTTGCAAGGTCATCAGGTGCCCTTGGGGCTGCGGGCTAATTCTACTAGAGTGCAAGCGGCTTCATGGGCGGATCATAGCTTAGTTCCGCCGGCTGAGATTTGCAGAGCAGCCACTTGGTCTTCCTTGCATACTTTTAGTAAACATTACCACCTGGATGTTCAAGCAGCGGGAGATGCCTGTTTTGGGTCGGCATTTTTGCGGTCCAGGTGGACAGGTCCTTCCCAATAGTTTACTGCTCTGTTACGTCCCAGAGGTGAGGGACTGAACTGGAAGGATGATAAGGAAAGAGAAATTAGACTTACCTGCTAATTGTTGTTCCTTGCGGAACTCCAGTTCAATCCCGATTCCCGCCCGGGAGTCTTTTGGTCAGTTTCCGCAAAGCATGCTGTGTGAGGTGCGGTGACTACAATCCAGTAGGAGACGTTCAGCAAATGTGCTCGCTATTCAGGTAAAGTATACCTTGTATTCTTTCTTCTCTCTCTTTTCTGTCCTATTTCTGCAAACGGGAGAGGGAGAGTTATCCTCTCATTTACGGGGTTTTGGTTCCGTGTTAGAGTTAAATTGTATTTAATATTATAGCTACTTATTTGTTGCTCCTTTGAGTCTGCTTTGTCATTAGATCACTGGGAGCTGGTGGGAGGTGCCAGCCAGGATATCTACAGTGGTGTCACCATTCTGACATGCCCAGTCTCCATGCTGCGAGAAGAGGTGCACAACCTAGAGGTGAGGGACTGAACTGGAGTTCCTCAAGGAACAACAATTAGCAGGTAAGTCTAATTTCTCTTTCCCTCCAGATTAGAGAATGACAAAACAATACACAAGTAACAGGACATTCAAGTATCTCTCTCCAATGCTCTGGAACTCATTACTACAGGGATTTAGAAATATAACTGAACTTTCCACTTTCTGCACACATCTCAAAACTTTCTTATTTATAGAACATTTTGGACAGAGATCACTCCAACTAACTGACCTGACATAACTTTGAGAAGAATCAAGCACCTTACACTCCACAATTTCTCTGTTTACTCTCAACCTCACAATACATTACATTGCTCTGATTACCTCTTCAAAATGCATAATATTGAAAGCACATGAGTGCTACAATTAGTCTGTTCTCCAGGACCAAACAGGAAGTCAGTCCTCACTTATGGGTGACGTCGGCGCCGACGGAGCCCTCGCGGAGCAATTTTCCCCAGCTTTCGAAGAAAGCCTTTGGGAATTGCAGCGCGCATGCGCGGTCCCCTTCCCACCCAAGGATGCCATCTTGCTCAGTCTTCTTTTTTCCGCGGAGCCCTACAGACGTTTGTGATCGCCGCTGAAAAAGTTGATTTCTTTAGTTTGTTTTTTTCTCGGTTCGAACGCCGTGTCTCTTTCCCGCCCGGCCTCGATACTCCAATATCGAGTCCGTTCACATTTTTCTTTTTGTCCCTTGTAACGGGCGTTCCCGCCACTTTTTTCTTTTTCCCTGGCAGCACGGTCTTTCGACCTCGCAGGGGCCCTTTTTCCCCGATGGCTGCCAGCGGTTTTAAAAAGTGTGATCGCTGTACCAGACTTATGTCTCTTACCAACACACATGACTGCTGCCTCCATTGCCTCGGACCCAATCATGACTCGGTGGGTTGTGGTCCGTGCAACAAAATGTCCTCGAAGGCATTGAGGAGTCGGCAGTCACAAAAGGAACGTATCTTCTCTGACTCCGCATCCGGTCGGGCCCGGACCTCGTCAGAGGCTTCGACGTCTCGTGACTCCGGCCCCGAGCATCGTTGGAGTTCCTCTGAGCGGGGGTCTCCCGGCCGAGAACATTGTCGGAAGAGGAAACCCGCGAGGGTGGCGTCAGAGGACGCTCCTGGTCCCTCGGGGGCCAGGTCGCATAGCCCCGCCAGCCGCCCCGGGTCCTCGGAGGTGGAGAGGTCGTCGAAGCATCCTCGTCTCGAAGTGGAGTCTCCTGGCCGCGTGAGTACGGTAGTCCTTGTGGACTCGCCTCCCAGGGAACCGACGTCGGGGACTGCTGGGTCTTCTGAGTTTGATCTCAGATTGACGGCCTTGGAGTGCAGTATTGCTGCCTTCATGGACCAGCAGCGGGCATTGATGGCCGGCATCGCCAGTGCATCTGCCCCGACCACCGGGACGTCGATGTCCAAGTCGAACCCGGAGGCCGAGCCGATCCTCGAGTCCATACGAGCTCAAGTCTATCCTCGGCCAAGGTCTCCCTCGGCTTCCCGTTCGGGACCGAGGTCGTCGACGCCGACCTCGGCGTCGGGGTGGAGGTCCTCGGCCCTCGCCCGCATGGAGCCGCTCGATTCCTCCACGGAGGAGTCGGGCTGGGACACGGAGGAGGACGAGTCACCCGGTTCTTTTCAGACTCGGTGCGTCCCCTCCGACTCACCCGAGTCGGAGCCTCGGAGACGGTCCCCCCCGGAGGATACCCGGTTCTCCGACTTCGTGAGGGATATAGCCAAAGCTTTGGCCTTCCCCGCGGATCCGGAGGAGGAGCCCCGAGCAGAAGAGCTCGAGGCCCTCCAGTATGACTCTCCCCCGAAGGAGGCCTTTACTGTGCCGGTTCCTCCGATGCTGGAGCGCCTGCTCTTCCGCATGTGGGAGAGCCCGGCCTCGACGCCGGTGTTAAGCAAGCAGGTCGATTCCATGTATCGAGTCCGCAAGAGCCCCGGGTTCCAGAAGGCGCAACTACCGCACCATTCCATGGTGGTGGAATCGGCCATGCATCGACTTAAGAGTCAGAAGATGCACTCCTCGGTGCCTCCTGGTAAAGAGGCCCGGAACCTGGATGCCCTCGGTAGGAAGTGCTTACAGGGCTCTATGCTTGCTTGCCGAGTCCAGACATACCAGCTATATATGGGCATGTATCTTCGAGACCTGGCAAAGGAAATTGCCGGGTTCTCTGCTGGTCTCTCCGAGGAACCTTTGCAGAGGTTCCTGGCCTTGTCCACTGGTATTCGAGCGTGCTCGAAATTTATTTCTCGAGCAGCCTACGATGGCTTCGAAGCATCGGCTCGAGTAGCCGGAGCCGGCATCGGTGCTCGCCGTCAGGCTTAGCTTCATTCATCCGACCTCGAGCCATGGGTGCAGGACAAGTTGGTCGATGTCCCCTGCAGAGGTGAAAACCTCTTTGGCAAACCCATGGCTGATAAGGCGGCAGAACTCGAGTCCGAGACTCTCACCAGAACTCGCCTATCCAGAAAGACCTCTGCCCCTTCACAGAAGAGGAAGGGCTCGGGGAAAAAGCCCTTTTACCCGAGGAAGGTGTCTGCCTATAAACAGCACCACCCACAATATCAAGCCTCAGCAGCTCCCCTTCAGGGCCAGCAGGCTAAGGGGCAGGGCAACGGGTCCCGTAGGCAGAAGGCCCCCAAGCCCACTACACAGGCCCCTGCTCAGCCGGGTGGAGGTTTTTGACTATGCCGGCATAGCCTCTCCCCCTCCGCGACCTTCGCTCAGCACGGGGGGCCGGCTGACCCACTTCACCCACAGGTTGTCAGCCATAACATCCGATTCCTGGGTGCTGCAGGTGGTTCAAAAGGGCTACCTCCTACATTTTCACCAGGTTCCTCCTCCCTACTTTCCAGGGGAGCCTACAAGACCCCCTCTGCACAGGGACTTACTCCTTCAGGAGCTGCAAAGTCTGCTCCGGGAACAGGCTGTGGAGCCAGTACCCCAGCACTTGTGGGGTCACGGGTTCTATTCAAGGTACTTCCTGGTACCGAAAAGAACAGGAGGCCTCAGACCCATTCTGGACTTGCGCAACCTCAACAAGTTCCTGCAGCGGGAAAAGTTCAAGATGCTTACCCTTGGAATCCTACTGCCCTACCTCCGGCAGGGAGATTCGCTATGCTCCTTGGATCTAAAGGATGCTTATACTCACATCCTTATTCATCCGGACCACCGGCAATATCTGAGATTTGTGGTGGCAGGGAATCATTATCAGTACCGCGTACTGCCCTTTGGCCTCTCCTCTGCTCCCAGGGTGTTCACGAAATGCCTGGCAGTGGTGGCAGCCTTCCTGAGGCTTCAAGGCCTCTTCGTCTTCCCCTACCTGGACGACTGGCTCATCCGGGCACAGTCTTCCCTAGAAGTCACTCAGGCCACTCAACGCACAGTGGCTCTGCTTCAGCACTTGGGCTTCGTCATAAACTTCGAAAAGTCCACTTTGCTCCCCTCTCAGGATCTCGAATTCATAGGAGCACGGCTGGACACTCTGCAGGCTCGTGCCTTCTTGTCTCTGGAATGGGCCTACAGGCTCATGGCTCTGGCCGGCAGGTTCCACAGCGCGTCTCCGGCCTCTGCCAGACAATTCCTGAAACTGCTCGGTCACATGGCCTCCACCGTCCATGTCACTCCGAATGCCCGTCTGCATATGCGACCTGCTCAGTGGAGCCTTAGCACTCAATGGCATCAGGCCACAGGGAGACAGACTTAATACAGATCTCCCAGGCCGCATACCAGTCGGGCTGAAACTGTCCTGCATACCCTGGACTGTAGAAGAGCCTTGTCCTTCTACCTTGACCATACGCGAGAGCATCGGAAAGTTGTCCAGCTTTTCGTATCTTTTGACCCCAATCGGTTGGGGGTGCCCGTCTCTAAGCGTACTTTGTCCATCTGGGTAGCTGACTGTATCGCCTGGACTTATGGGGCAGCCGGCCTCTCCTTAGAGAGTTGAGTCACGGCTCACCCTGTCAGGGCGAAGGCTGCGTCAGTGGCTCATCTCCGCTCTGTTCCGTTGGCTGACATCTGCCGGGCCGCCACTTGGTCTTCAAGCCAGACCTTTGCGGCTCATTACTGCCTGGAGAGGGAGTCCCGCAGGGACAGTGCTTTCGGACAGGCAGTCCTCTACAATCTCTTTCAGGTCTAAGCAACTCCTACCCTCCGGCCCTGGTGTTTGGCTACCGGCCGGATTCGTATTCAGAGAAGATTCCTTCCTTCTGTACTGTTGAGCTTTAGGGAGCTCATTTTCTTTTTCGGCTTGAGGTCCCCGGTAGCCTTAAGCTCGGGAGTCCCATAAGTGAGGACTGACTTCCTGCTTGGTCCTGGAGAAAGAGTAGTTACTCACCTGTAACAGGTGTTCTCCAGGAGCAGCAGAAATCAGTCCTCACTACCCTCCCTCCTCCCCTTGGAGTTGCAGTCGTTCTTTTTTTTTTTTTTAAACTTTTATTTTCATTTTGCAACAAACAAAAGAAACAACACACCAAAAGAGACAAAACAGGCATACAATAAGGAAAAGTAAACCCATTACCCCCCACCCCGATGCTTCTTCTCTACCCGATTATATCAGCATGTGAGCGCTTCCAATTAACAGTGATTATACATCAAACGATCAAAAGAGTATCTACAATACAGCATAATCATGGGACAGAGATATATACAAAGTTAGATACAAAGTTAGACAGTCAGATGAGAGCATTTAGCAAAATGTACATAGTCATTGAGCAGCTTCCATTGAGACCAATGAGAAGGAGTCTGAAAGGAGGAAGCGAACAGATGAGGTATTTGTTCATATTTACTGTAAAGACAGGCATGATTCCACCATTCATTGGGGCTCAGATGGGAGCTAATTTTCCAGTATTACTTAATTAGGGAAACAGCAATGCCAAGCATAAAGTTCGAAAGGAGATAAGCCATTTTTGGGAGAGAGGGGATCCCCGCAATTGGGCGAAGTCCCACTATCCTCCAAGAAAGGGGCTCCTGAGAGTGCGAGATAGACTAAATACGACCCCAGACCCGACGCCAGTAATACTATAGTGCGGGATATTCATGCATAACATGAGGCAATGAACCAATGGCCGCAGGACGTGTCCAGCAACCATTGCCCTGAGTAGTGTTCCATTTGTCTAATCTGTGAGAAGTGTAAAAACACCGGTGGGCTAGAAAGAAGAGGGCCTGAGTGAGTGAGGCGAATCGGGAACCCGTGTCCCTCTACTCCAGATAAGGCTCCATTGCTCCGAGGTCAAAGTCACATGCAATTCTCTCTCCCATACTTTCTGCGCTATAGGGGTATCTCTAGTTATAGCATTACATAAGGTTTAGTAAAATTGGATGCTACACCCAGTGAACTACCGAGAGATCGGAAAGTCTCCAATCAACCTTATGTAGGGAATGCCGATGACGGGAGTACTCTAGTGCTCCGAAGGCGATGCTGAAGTTGCACTGACCAGAGTCGGGAGTCTAAAGATTGCATAAGAGTATTAAAGGCACCTAAAGTGTCTAAAAGCATTGGTAGATAGTAGGAGTCTGATGGGAGAGGCATACCAGGGAAAAAGGTAAGAGGAATCAGTTTGCAAAGGCCCACTTCTATATCTAGCCACACA
This sequence comes from Ichthyophis bannanicus, assembly GCA_033557465.1. Lineage (NCBI taxonomy): Eukaryota > Metazoa > Chordata > Amphibia > Gymnophiona > Ichthyophiidae > Ichthyophis > Ichthyophis bannanicus. The sequence goes on along the minus strand of CM066038.1, from coordinate 232,721,514 downwards.
GGTCTACTCGGTACTGGATCTTCCAACCAACGAGCACCCTGTTTGAGAAGAAAAGATTGAGGGAACACTTGAGTAAAATCGCCACCAAGTATGAATGGAGCATTGGCAGAGGCCTAGGCCAACTGCGCAAGACTTGCATAGTAAGCAGGTTTGTCCACATTCGGGGCATAATGCAAGTACACGTGAATTCACTATCTCCAACCTCAAGGTGTACACGGGCCCATCTACCCTCCTTGTCAGCGCTAATATCAGGTACAGTAGCATGCAAAGACTTCTTAACCAGAATGGTTATCCCGTACCATTTGGAAACGGTGGGAGAATAGGCAGCGACCCTGTGAGGCTTAGCATTGAGTTTCAGTGTTTCAGCAGAGTTTAAATGCGTTTCCTGAAGAAACACTAAATCAACATGCACATGGCTAAGATAGCTAAGGATTTTCTTTCCTTTGAGTGGACCATTAATGCCTTTGACGGTGAATGATAAGATTTTACATAAGGCCATTCAGAAAAGTTAAAATTCTGAGCATGATAGCACACATAATTTCACTATATCCCTCAAACTGACTGTATCTGGCTGTACACATGACATAGGAAAAATAAGCTAATATAATACAATGAAGCGCCCCACATTAACAAAGAAAACCGCAGTACGGTAGAGGAGAAGCAAAACCCCAAAATTACTGGCGACCATGTGTCTGCGGGGAGAAACCCCAGAGAAGGCCTAAATTGAAAAAAACACATAACCTGTAGGACTGTGCGTGCTCCGAATCCGACCGAGGCACACATCATGAAGGGATAGGAGACCAAAAAACAAAAGTCATATAGAGAAAGAAAGAAAGTCCAGGCTATTTCTGTGCTTGGCTATGACCGCCACATCGGGCCCTTCAAAATGGCGGATAGAGCCGGCAGATAAGAGTCCGAGATTTGGGATTAGCGCATCTGCTCTGCTTCTTTGGAGTCTAAAAATGTTGATAGTAGATCAGGATCTTCGAACGTCCTGGTTTGGTTGTGGAGAGTCACTCGGAGCTTCGCTGGATACAACAGGCCAAAGCGAGCCTGTAGCTGTTGAAGTCGAGGGCGAAAAGCAAGGAGTTTCTTCCGACGGTCAACGGTAGGCTTTGCCAAATCAGGAAAGAAGGAGACCTTACGACCTTCAAATTCCAAATGATGATTCGCTCGGGCAGCATGTAAAATTTGTTCCACTTGTTGATATCGTAGCAAGCTAAAGATAATAGGCCGGGGGGTCGTGCGGTTGAGCGCCATGTGGGCAGGAACACGGTGTGCGCGATCGATTTCCAGTTCTCTGTGAAAAGTGATCTTCAGCAAGGAGGGAAGAGTTTTGAGCAAGAATTCTCTTATATCTCCTGCTTCCACCCCCTCCGGCATTCCGAGGAGCCTCACATTGTTGCGACGGGCTCGATTATTGCTATCTTCTAACTCCTTTTGAAGATTCTGTATCTGGCGCTCAGCCTTGTCCAGTTTGCCCAAGCGCACCTCGTGCGAGTCGAGGACCCCCGCCATGTTATCCTGCCGTAATGAAAGACTTTCAAGTCGGTCCTGGAGCACTCCAAAGTCTTCTCGCATGGCCCGAAGCGCTTCTCCATTGGACTGCACCAATTCCTTCACGCCGCGTATTTCCTCCAAAATCTCCAGGTGCATTTCGGGGTCTTCACGAAATGGGACCATCTTCTGTGGGGAGGACACCTCTGTTTTGGAACGTTTTCCGTGAGAAGAAGAAGGAGACCCGAAGTCCAAGCGCGCTGGTTTATGGGCCGCCATCCCCCCCGAGGTGCCCCGGTCAGCTCGGAGCGAAATAGTAAATTTGTATAGGTATTAAGTCAGGATTCTAAGTAGGCCTCTCGGGAGCTTCAACGCAAAGCGTCCTACCCGCTGGACATCAGGCTCCGCCCCCCTGGACATCAGGCTCCGCCCCCCGGAGTTGCAGTCGTTCTTATCATATGTTTTGCTAACTTTTTTTGCTGTCTCTTCGCTATGTCATCAGACTGAGCAAGATGGCATCCTTGGGCGGGAAGGGGACCGCGCATGCGCGCTGCAATTCCCAAAGGCTTTCTTCGAAAGCTGGGGAAAATTGCTCCATGAGGGCTCCGTCGGCGCCGACGTCACCCGTGAGGACTGATTCCTGCTGCTCCTGGAGAATACCTGTTACAGGTGAGTAACTACTCTTTCTTGAATTGTAAATAGTTTTCCAGTATTCGAATCATGTATATATCTCTGATTGTTTGTTAGTTATATGCCATCACTACCTTGTTCAATGTAATTCAGTTGTTTTATGTAAACTGCTATGATTCTTGATATGGTGGTATAAAAATGACATAAGTAAATAAATACCCTGTCCTCACTTGGTTTTAAGGGTTCTGTACTATTCTGGTTCTCCTCTTATTTCTCCCATCGCTCTTTCAGTGATTGTTCTGGTGACTCCTCCTCTGCTGCTATCCTGCTCTCAGTTGGTGTATCCTAAGGATCTGTCTTGGGTCCACTCCTTTTCTCTCTTTATACCCAGTCACTTGGTGTGCTCATCTCTTCCCATGAAGTCCAGTCCTTTTTTCTGTGGAAGCTGAGTATATTGCTCTAATTTTTAGAGTTATTTTTCAGAGTTATTGACATCATAAGGATGGACATTTATATTTAATTTTATATGGTAGAGGTCGTTGATGTTATATAACACAATTGCTGTGATTGGGTGCGAACCTAAAGCCGGCAGTGTTTTTTATACTGAGACCTCGTATGTATTTTTGTTCCTTCATAGTGTTGAAAGTGAACGATAAAATTAGTCTTTTTGAAGTTTTGTGTATCGTTCAGTGACCAACAGATTTTTTGTGTGAACATCTCTTCCCATGGGCTTTCAGTACCATCTTTATGCTGATGACTCCCAGATCTACCTCTCTGCACCTGAAATCTCTCCAGCATTCCAGACCCTGATCTCTGTCCGCCTTTTTGATTTTGCTGCTTGGATGTCTCACCGCCACTTGAAATTGAACATGGTCAAAACTGAGCTTCTTATTTTTCCCCCTAAAACCTCCTCTCCTCATCCTCCTTTCTCAGTTTCTGTGGATAACTCTCTACTCCTCCCTGCTTCCTCGGCTTGCAACCTCGGGGCTGTCTTTGACTCCTCTTTCTCCTTCTCCACAGTCATCCATCTGATAGCTAAGACCTGCTGTTTCTTTCTCTATAACATCAACAAAATCTGCCCATTCCTTTCTGAACACACTACTAAGACATCCATTCCTTAATCACCTCCCATTTTGACTTACTGTAACCTACTCCTTGCTGGTCTCCCTTTGAATCATCTCCCTCCTCTTCAATCTGTTCAACACTCTGCTGCAAGGCTAATCTTCCACCAGCCTCGTCATGCTCATATTACCCCTCTTCTCAAGTCACTTGATTGGCTCCCTAGCCATTTCCATATCCATTTCAAACTTCTGCTGCTGAGGAGCTCCAGAGTGCATTCACTCTGGAGCTCCTTACTACCTTTCTTTTCTTATATCTCCCTACACCCCCCCCCCCCCTTGGGAACTCCGCTCTTCTGGCAAATTGCTTCTATCTGTGCCCTTCTCTTCTATTGCTAACTCCAGACTTCGCTCCTTTCACCTGGCTGTACCTGAAACAAACTACCTGAGTCTGCATGCCAGGCACCTTCTCTGACCCTTTTCAAATCCAGGCTGAAAACTCATCTCTTCGGTGTCGCTTTCGCATCTTGACTCACCTGATCTTCTTGTGTTTCTTTACCTTTCCCCCTAGATGTATCCCCATCTACACCTACTGTGTTGTCTGTCTTGACTAGATTGTAAGCTCTGATGAGCAGGGGCTGTCTCTTACATGTCTATGCAGTGCTGCGTGCGTCTTGTAGCACTATACAAATGCTTAGTAGTAGTAGACTCAATTCATGGAGTTCATCAGGGCACAGTTCGACTCCACTCAAGCAAGGGCTCTCCTGCCCTTGAGCTAGGCTCAGCGTTTCGCCACTTGCACAGCAGATGCAGGCCAGCACTACCGTGACTGCCCGGCAAAAGCTTTGTCTCCTTGGGCACGTGGTGTCCACTGTCCATGTGACACCCCCCCCCCCCCCTTTGCCTGTCTGTGGGTACAGCAAGCCCAATGGATGCTCAGTGCCCAGTGGGTGCAAGAGACGGGCCATCTGGGGGATTGTATTGAGGTCACGCCCAACTTGGCAACTTCCTTGACCTGGTGGCAGGACCTCCGCAACCTGAGGGCTGGACTGCTGTTCCAGGCCCAACCAGTTCAGCATGTCCTCACCATGGATGCCTCCAAGATGGGCTGAGGAGCCCACTGCATCTACCTCCAGTTACAGGAACCTTGTCACCGGAGGAGAATGCCTCGCAGATCAACTTGCTCAAGCTCCGGGCGGTCTATTATGCACTTAGGGTCTTCCAGAACCATCTGGAGGGGCAGGTTGTCCAGGTCCAGATGGACAAATGGATGGTAATGTTCTGCATCAACAAGCAGGGAGGCACAGACAAACATGTTCAGTTGAAAAACATAACCTCATACCACATACCTCACAAACTCCCCAAAAGCATATTCAGTATAACAATCATTAAAAAACTGCTACAATGTTGCTTTATGTCTCAATGTAAATACTTAACAAGATACAATGTACATAGTTCAGTTGTTACAATGTATGTAGTTATACCCGGTTCTATGTAACTTGTTATGTTCTATGTAAACCGCCCCTGATCTCTGGAAGGGGTGGTATAGAAAACTGTCCAAATAAATAAATAAATAAAATTTAAAAAAGGAACCATATTCATAGCTTATCAGTATTTGAGATAAAAAATAAAAACCGATGATTAGAGATGATGGCATCTACCATGAACAAGTAGCTTGTTGTAATTCTTATGGGATAAAAAAGTGAATGCCAAAGTGAGGATATTTAAACTTGAAGGATAGAAAGTTATAAATGTGTCGTCGATAAGCTGATCCATTCAGGAACATACGTGAGGATGGACAAAGCTAATAAATGGACGTGCGTAAATATAATTCTAAAATGGTGCATAAGCACTACATGTAAGAAAATAAAAAATAAAAAGAAGATACAATTTCTTTTCACTAAACTGAAGGCCATTTCAGCTTAATGATGGAGCGTGTCTGCCCCTCCATGGCAAGGGAATTCCCGGAAGTGGAGCTGATCCTCTAATGCCACTGGCCTGCACCATGGATGTAGGAAATGCTTCCAGGGTTCAATGCTCATCAGCTGGATCCAGGCCTACTAGCTGTACGTGGGCATGTACTTGTGGGACATGGCGAGGGAACTCACCGGGTTCTCGGCTGATCTCTCCGAGGAACCTCTCATGCAGTTCCAGATCCTGACCTCCACGGTCAAAGAGTGCTCCAAATTTATGACTCAAGTGGCCTATGATGACTAGAGTAGCTGCAGTGGGCATAGTGCTCACTGCCAGACCTGGCTACAGTCTTCCAATTTGGAGCAATGGGTGCAAGACAAGTTGGTTGATGTCCTTTGCCAGGGAGAGAACCTCTTCGTCAAGCCCACGATGGACAAGGCTGCCGAGCTGGAGTCCGAGTTCATGACCATGACCAAGTTCTCCAAAATGACCACTGGCCCTTCCCAAAGGAAAGTCTTGAGTAAAAAAAAAAACCTATACCCGAAGAAGAGGAAGACTTATAGAAACTACCCTCAGTATTCGGCTTTCCCAGCTCCCCAACAGGGCCAGGAAGCCTATGCACAAGGGCATGACCCTCGTAAGCCTAAGACCCGCAGACCATGCCTCTGGTGCATCCTGGAGGGGGGCTTTTGACTCCTTGGGCATAGTCTCTCTCCTCTCCGGGAGGACCTGCCCTGCAGCACACGGGGAGCGTCTGGTATTTTACACAAACCGGTGATCCCTCATCACCACCTACTTATGGGCCATACAAGTGGTGAGGGAGGCTTACCTCCTCCACCTCGAAAAAGTGCCCCTGCCATTCTTTCCGGGAGAGCCCCCTATGACTCCCCTTCGCTGGGGCCTGCTTCAGCAGGAACTCACAAGTCTTCTGGCAGACAGGATGGTGGAACCCATTCCCCTCCACCTCAGGGGCAAGGGGTTCTACTCCCGCTTCTTTCTGGTGCCCAAAAGAATCGGAGGATTCGGCCCATCCTAGACCCGCAGGACCTCAACCAGTTCCTGGTGAGTGAGAAGTTCAAGATGCTCTCCCTTGGAAGATTGCTGCCATAGCTCCAGCAGGGAAACTGGCTATGCTCCTTGGATCTAAAGTATGCGTATATTCACATCCTCATCCATCCCCTTCACAGGTAGGAGGCTGCCACTACCAGTACAGGGTTCTACCCTTTGGACTGACCTCTGCCCCAAGGGTATTCACCAAGTGCCTGGCGGTGGTTACCGCCTTCCTGCATCTCCAAGGGGTGTTCATCTTCCCCTATCTGGATGACTGGTGTATAAAGGGCAGCACTGCTGCTGAAGGCTCATCAGGCAATGGCTCACATCATTCTCATTCTGGAGAACTTGGAGTTCATCATGAAGTACCCGAAGTCCCATCTCCATCTGACACAACACCTGGAGTTCATAGGGGCACTTCTGGACACCGTCCAGGTTAGGATCATCCTCTCCTTGGACAGGGTCTAGGACTTCAAGGCATTTGCAGGGAATGTCCAGGTGAGGTGCCTGCCCCTTACTTCACCTGCTGCGTCACATGGCTTCCACATTGTATGTCACTCCAGACACCCACTTACATATGTGGTCAGCTCAGTGGGCCCTCCGCTCCCAGTGGTCTCAAGCAACAGAGTGCCTGTGCGACATATTGGTCGTCACTCATCTTCTGGCTGACTCCCTCAGCTGGTGGCAAAAGCTCCAGCACCTACAGACCGGGATGCCCTTCCAGGCTCCCACCTCCCAGAGAATCCTTACCACAAATGCCTCCAAATTGGGCTGGAGAGCCCATTGCAACAATCTCTGCACTCAGGGCAGTTGGTCACAGGAGGAGAGCCTCCAGCAGATCAACCTCCTGGAGCTTTGATCCATAGAACTAGCCCTCCAGGCCTTTCTCCCCCACTTATAGCACCAAGCAGTACTGATCCAGACAGACAACCAGGTGGTGATGTTCTATATCAACAAGTAGGGAGGTAAGGGAGTATCCCTCCTCTGCCAGGAGGCAGTGAGCCTCTGCTCCTTTGCCAGTAAAAACAGAAAGCTCCTGCAGACAGTCTATCTCCCAGGTCAGGACAACACCCTGGTTAACCGGCTCAGCCAGGTTTTCCAACCATATGAGTGGCGGCTGGACTTCTGAGTGGCCAGCTGGTTGTTCTATCTCTGGGGGCTCCCACAGATGAATCTCTTTGCCAGCCCAGCCAATGCTCAGCTGCCCCATCCCTCTCAGGTGGTGGTGGATGCGTTCCTCATCCCATGGATGGGGAGCCTCCTCTACGTCTTCCCACCCATGCTGCTGATCACCAAGACCCTGTTCAAGGTCCAGCTCGACAAACCACTTTGATACTGGTGGCTCCTCATTGAGCCCTGCATTCATGGTTCCCCCTGCTCCTTTGCCTGTCTCAGGCACCCACGGTTCCTCTGGGATGCACCAGGAACCTGCTCTCGCAGGACGACAGCTCTCTCCTGCACCACAATCTGGGGTCCCTGAATGACGGCCTGGCTGCTGAAAGGATGGCATTTGCCCACTTCAATCTCTCAAGCAAGGTAGAGGAGGTCATTCTGGCCACTCGCAAGACTTCCACCCACCGGGCTAATGCCTGTAATGGCAGAGATTCTCTGTGTGGTGCATAGAGAAGCAGATCAACCCCTTCTCCTATTCTGTCCAGCTGGTGCTGCAGTACCTGCTTCACCTGTCCCAGGCAGGGCTTTATCCAACTCCGTTAGAGTACACCTTAGAGCACTCGGTGCACTACCATCTTGTCGAGGGCAAGCCCCTCTCTGCTCAGCCCTTCGTGATTCGCTTCCTTAGGGGCCTACTCTCTCACAGCCACCCATCCACCCACTGGTGGCAGAGTGGGATCTCAACATGGTTTTCTCAAAGCAACATACAACAACAAATAATGCCTGCTCTCAATTCAAGAAATACTCAAACCAAATACTAATACTAATATCCTAAAATTAACCCAACACACTAATTATAGGCAAAAATGACCTCGGGATGGCTTATACCCTACATTTAGTGAGAACCTCACTATAGGGAACAGCTGACGCTCACATCACAGGTCAAAAAGCCTCCATAAATTTATCTCAACCATATAAAGTTTCTGATCTTTCAACAATGCCAACTACTACTGGGAAAAATATATTAAAGACAGCACTACAACACTTAACATACACACTCATTCAAAAAGCGTCATTATATATACTGCTGCACAAGGCAGCACTGGAACGGGCTAGTACCTCCTGCACCAAAAGGAGAATAAAGTAAATAAGTATAATGAAATCCGTGCCCAAAAAGGTCCACAAATACTTATCTTCTCAAAGTTGCTCTTCAACTCCTTAAACCTTTGGTTCCAGAGCCACCTCGCCACATCGCGGCAGACATACAGGCTCAATAGTCTTCAAGGACTAAACATAGCAGGGAAACTAATAACTACCGAAACTCAAGTCGGCTTGTACTAAAACCCTACAAAAGCTTTCCTTTCACCAAAGCAAGGCTTCTTCAGGGGTTAAAAATGCCACCCTTTAAACACACTACTCTTCACATCTTCATGCTTCCCGCCAACACCTTTTGAGCCCCTCAGCAACACCTTTTGAGCCCCTCGGCTCTTAACCACCTCAAGTATCTCTCCTGGAAGGTGGTCTTCCTCATGGCATGCACCTCTGCTCACAAGGTTAGCAAGCTCCAGGCTCTGGTATCCATCCACCTTATATGAGGTTCCAAAAGAATAGGATTGTGCATCTGAAGTTTCTGCCTAAGGTGGTGCAACCCATCATCTTCCTGTGGCCTCATGCTAATAGGATAGAGGCCGCTCTCTACATTCTGGACTGTAAGCAGGCCCTGGCCTACTACCTGGAGCGTTCCCAGGCCTACCATTGCTTCTCACAGCTCTAAATCTCCTACGACACAAATCAGCTGGAGGACAGCGGTCTCCAGGCGTACCCTGTCTCTGTGGGTGGTGGACTGCATTGCCTTCACCTATAAGCAGGCCAGTCTCTCACTGGAATGCTGTGTCATGGCACACAGCATCTGGGCCATGGTGGTTTCTGTGGCACACCTACATTCCATTCCCTTGTCGGAGATCTGCTGGGCTGTCACTTGGTCCTCAGTCCATACTTTCACAGCTCATTACTGCCTGGAGAGGTTGTCTGGTTGGGACAGCGGTTTTGGCCAGGCAGTACTCCGTCATTCGTTTGGAGTGTAAGGCAACTCCTGTCCTCTGGCATGCATATTCAGGCTACTGGAGAACTAGTCCTTGCTTGATACGCAGGGCCGCATGGGGGTCTGCTGTTCCTTGACTCTGTTGCTGCTTCTCACGGTTCACCTTTTTCTAGTCACCCGTGACTTTTACAGGTTTTTTCGGTAGCCTGTAGCTGGAGAGTTCCATATGTGAGGACTGACTTTCTGCTTATTCCCAGAGAAAGCATAGTTACTCACCTGTAACAGGTGTTCTTTGGGGACAGCAGGAATCAATCCTCACAACCCTCCCTCCTCCCAGTGGAGTTGCGTTTTGTCATTTTTGCCTTCTTGAGCTATGTCAACATACTAAGGCGAGATGGCACCCTTAGGCAGAAAGACAACCACACATGCACGGTGCAACTTCCAAAGGCTTTCTTTGAAAGCTGGGGAGAGGTTACCGTGCAGGCTCCGTCAGCACCAATGTCACCCATATGTGAATGCTGATTCCTGCTGTTCCCGAGAACACCAGTTACAGGTGAGTAAGTACACTTTATTGACCCCCCTGACAAGTCCACCTTTATCTTTCTCACTGACTTTGACTCATGGCTTTCCTTCTTTCTGAATTCATCTTCCTCCTTCCTTATTTTCATGGATTTTAACATTCATGTTGATAACCCCTCTGACCCTTGTGCTTTAAAGATCCTTTTTCTTACCTCCTCATTCAACCTTCAGCTTTGCTGTACTGCCCCACTCACCAGCATGGTCATTGCCTTGACCTTGACTTCTCTAATTGCTTACCCTCAAACCTTTGTACCTCAGTTCATCCACCCCTGCCTCAGCCTCACCCAGTCTCTAACCTCTTTAGAAATCTTCATACTATTTATTTATTTATTTAACATTTATTTTATACTGCCTTTCAAGATATCAAGACTGTTTACATGGAACAATAAACTCGGTTTTACATGGAACAGAATGAAAATGATAAACTTAGATTTGCAGGGAATGAAGTCGAACATATAAACTTAGTTGTACAAGGAGCAGTGATTAAAGGGTGAGGTACAAAAACTGTGGTATGTGTGGTAGCTGGGGTCAGGGGAGGGGTTAAGGATAAGGTAGAACTATGTACACTGTTGTGGATATGGCTATTTACAAAGGTGGCTGGGGGAAGGAGGCATTTGCGCTAGGTTTCTGAACCGAAGAATTCTCAGAAGAGCCTTCAGTTTTTTATTGGAGTTCTTGATGTCTCTTAGTGTATTCGGGAGTGAGTTCCAGAGTGTGGGACCATATAGCAAGAAAGATCTCTTGCACATTGCTTGGATACTTGATGTCTTGAGTGAGGGGATATTGAATAGGTTTTGGTTGTGTTGTCTTCTTTATCTTGTGTTGGATGGCTTCTGGATGAGGTTGCAGAGACAATCAGGAGTTTGGTCATGAGTGGCTTTGTAGGTGAGCATAATAGCTTTGTATTTTATTTGTATCTTTATAGGGAGCTAGTGTAGGTTCTTAAGGACTCTTGCTTTGATGAGCCTGTTATTAGCCTTGCTGTGGTGTTTTGGGCAAGCTGTAGTGGATGAAGGGCATGTTTTGGCAGATCTTGAAGTATAGAGTTGCAGTAGCCGAGTTGCAGGGTGATTATAGCCTTGCATACTGTGTGGAAGTGGTTGGGGTCTAGGAGTGAGCGAAGGTTGTACAGCGTCTTCATCTTGTAGTAAGCAGTAGTGGTTATGTTCCTTATGTGGGCTTGCATGTTTAAATGTTGATCTAGGGTGACCCTGAGATATTTAACTTTCTGTTTAACTAGGAGGCAATGTTATTCATTGTGATTGTAGCTGGAGGGGTGAAGGAGGGGTCCTTGGAGATGAATAAGACTTCAGTCTTTTAAAGGTTTATTGAGAGGTTATTTTGAAGCCATTCAGCTACCACATTGAAGCAAGTTGTCATGGAGCTGTAGTCTGGATTGGTTGTAGAGATGGGGGCATAGAACATTAGATCATCTGCATAGATGTGATAGAGTATGTTGTGGTTTTTGAAGATTTCGCTTACTGGTTGGATGAAGAGATTGAAGAGTAGGGATGAGAGAGGATGATCCTTGAGGTATTCCCTGATTGAGTTTGAAAGGTGTGGATGTTGCATTTCTTAACTTTACTTGAGAGATTTGATCAGTGAGATAGGAGCGGAACCAGGTCAGAGTGGTGTTGCTTATGCCAAGGTTTTATAGGCGTCCCAGGAGTTGGTCATGGTTTCTTGAGTTGAAGGCAGCTGATATGTTGAGGAATATCAGTAGGAATCCTTGTTTGGTGTGTTTGATTCCCTTGAGTATGGTGTTTAGGCATGAAGTGAGTAGTGCTTCAGTGCTATGATGGGGGTCTGAACCTATGCTGTTTGTAGTCAAGAGGGGTTGCGGTGACTATAAAGTGTTGGAGTTGTACTGCCTTTTTGATTAGTTTGGCTAGGAGGGGGATGCTAGCGATTGGTCTGTAGGACGTTATGTTCGGATCAGCTATGGATCCCTTTAGGATGGGTCTGATGGAGGTGGTTTTAGATGTTTCCTTGGCTTAGTGATGAGGTTATTATGTTGTTTAGGATGCAAGAAAGCTCTGTTCAAATTGCTTTAATCCATGCAGCAGGGGTCCAGTAGAGATGATGTGTTGATCATGTTTAAGATTTCCTCTAGGCATTTTATTGTTATTGGTTTGATTTGAGGATAAGATTTGTGTGGTACTCTCTTTTGTGTTTTAGTAACTTTATTATATTTCTTTTGGTTGTCTAGGTATTCTCTCTGGAGTTGTAGGTTACGAGTCTTTCTCCATCATCTTTCTATTTGTCGCAACTTAAGTTTAGCTTCTTTTTATTTCTTGGGAGTACAATGGTGCCTTAAGTTTGTGGGTGTAGGATGAGATAGTGGTATTCCAGTTTGGTGATGAAGTATTCGGACTTGGGGTAATGTTTTTTTATAAGATCTTCTTTGTCAATCTCTTTGAACTTGTGGGGCCCCTGTAGTTGCTTCATGGATGAAGGGTCAGGGGGAGTCAGGGGTATGTTGAATGGTATCACATGGTGGTCAAACCAGGGAATAGCAGTGACTTTGTGAGAGATTATTGGGGTGTTATTGAGTGATTTGGGTACAAATAGGAGATCAAGGATCTCCAGGAACAAGCAGGAATGAGTCTTCACATATGGGTACGTCGGTACCGACGGAGCCTGCGCGGGAACGCTCCCCAGCGTCCAATCAGAAAGCTTTTGGGAGCATCCCACAGCGCCTGCGTGCTGCCTTCCTGCCTTTCCAACTGTCTCTCCTCAGTTGTTCTTTTTCCGCGGAGCCAGCAGGTCGTGTTCCTGTCACCGCAAAAGAATTTCCTAATTTTTTCTTTATTTCTTTTCTGTCGCGTCTGCCTTCCTTGACACTATACCGGTACCGCTGGTTCTTATTCTTTTCTTTAAAAAAAAAAAAAAAGAAGACATTTTTTCCATTTATTTTTCTTCAAGTGTACTTCAGTTTTGGGCCTTAGGCCCAAAACCCTTTTCCTTAAATATGGAAAAGCCTGCCTCAGGATTTAAGAAGTGCACAAAATGTGGCGGTACTATCTCCGTCACCGACACCCATGACTGGTGTCTAAAGTGTTTAGGCCCTGACCATTCCATTAAAGATTGTGTGTCCTGTTCCATGATGTCTAAGAGAGGTCGACAGAACCGAGCTGCCAAGCTCAGTACCCTGTTTCCCTCTGATGCAGCTTCGGTGACATCGACGTCTTCCAGGGCTGCTTCTTCCTCACATGGATCTCAGGTAACTAAACATAAATCCAGCCGGTCCTCGAAGGGCAAATCTCCTTCTAAGCATCGAGATGCCCCTGACCTTGCCCTCGAGGATTCTGCACCGGCAAAATTACCCCGATGGGAGGCTTCGGCTTCTAAAGCATCATCATCGGCGTTCCAGGATGATCTAGATGGCGTGGCCTCAACAGATCTTCTGGTGCCATGCTCTGGGGTACCGGTGGCTTCCACCGGTACCGACTTCCAGGCATTGGTGGCGTCGATGGATCAGAGGATTCTGTCCATCGAACGCAGTCTGGCGGCTTTCCTTGTGGCATCGAAGCCCGTGGTACCGCAACAGACTGCTCCTCCGGTACCGGCTCCGGTATCGCCATCGGCACCGATTCCGGTACCGGTGGCATTGACATCGGCATCGGTGTCAGCTATGCTGGTACTATGCCCTCTGTAGCCCTCCGGTAGAGATACCCCGGTACCGGTGATTCCCAGGCGATTCCAGTCGGTACGGGTATCGGGCTTTGCAAGAGCATCCCGACAGACGATACTTCGATTCCTCAGATGACTCTGAGGATTCTGAAGAGTCTGTCGATGCAGCGATGCTTCTTTCACAGGAGGAGTCCTCTCCTAAACGAAGGATGTCTCCTCCAGAGGACTTGTCTTTTCAAGACTTTATCAGAGAGGTGGCTTGGGGCCTCTCTATTACAGTAGCCCCAGAGTCAGAGCCTAGAGCCAAGGAGTTAGATATTCTACAATATCCTAAAACTCCTAAAGAGGCAGCTACCTTGCCTATTCATGAGATTCTGTATGATCTTATGTTAAGGATGTGGGAAGCACCTCTAACCACCTCTCCTCATTCTCGCAGGTTGGACACCATGTATCGTGTCCCTCCTTGTCCTGGTTTCCATAAAACTCAGCTTCCTCACCACTCTATTGTGGTTGAGTCTGCAATGAGAAAGATTAGAAGTGCCAAGAGACATGCCTCTAATCCTCCAGGACGTGAATGTAGAACCCTGGATGCTTTTGGTAGAAGAGTCTTCCAAGCTTGCTGCGAGAATTAATTCTTATAGTCTCTACATGGGAATGTTCTTAAAAGAAGTCACTGACATTTGCAGACTTTAAGTCCTTTTATGTCTGACAGTAAAAGGCAAGAATTTCTCACTGGGCTCAAACTTGCCCAGGATATCTCCAAATTCTCCAACCGTGCAGCTTTTGACTCCTTTGAATGCATAAGGAGAGCCTCAGCTATAGCTATAGGTGCATGTAGGATTGCTTGGCTTCAAGCATCTGATTTGGAGATCTGGGTCCAAGATGAATTGGGAAATATCCCTTGTACAGGTGAGAATCTGTTTGGTAAGGATTGGCAAGCAAAAGCCAATCAGATGGATGCTGAAAATTCTGCTTTGGATAGACTATCCAAATCTACAGCTGCTCCTGCTAAGAAAAGGTTGTTCAAGAAAACACCTTTTTCTAAAAAAGGAAGATCCTATCCTGCTTATTGTCAGAGAGCATCTTCTGCAGCTCAGTTCTCTTCCAAATGTCAGCAATCCTCCAAACAGACCAAGGCAAAGGCTGCGAGGCCTGCTCCAGCCCAGCAATCTCAGCCCCCTCAGGGCCTTTGACTTTCTGCTAGAGAACTTAGCCTTCCTGGCTCTAGAAGGACCAGAGCCCTCCACCATTCCAGGAAGGTTATGTCATTTTGCTCCCAGATGGGGGAAAATCACAGCAGAGCATTGGACACTCTCCATCAATAGAGAGGGCTACAAACTTCATTTTTCCAGCTTGCCCCCTCTCACAAGAGTGCACCAGTTCAATTCTCCAACCTCCCTCCTCAGCCTGTTAGAGCAGGAGGTTGCCACTCTTCTAGCCCAGGGGGCAATAGAGGAAGTGCCTTCTCAACAACAGGGCATAGGGTTCTACTCCCCCCTATTTTCTTATCCCAAAGAAAACAGGGGACTTCAGACCCATTTTAGATCTCAGAGAGTTGAACAGATTCCTAGTCAAAGAAAAATTCAAGATGGTTTCTCTAGGAACTCTGCTGCCATACCTTCAGAGTCTGGATTGGCTTTGTTCTCTAGATCTCAAGGATGCATACACTCATGTTCTCATCCATCCAACTCACAGAAGGTTCCTTCGGTTCCTTTTCCAGGAGAAGCACTATCAATACAGAGTGCTCCCCTTTGGCCTGGCCTCTGCTCCAAGGGTGTTCACGAAATGCATGGCAGTGGTTGCTGCTTTTCTGCGCACCCTGGGAATATTTGTCTTCCCTTATCTGGACGACTGGCTCATTCGAGCTCCCACTCAGTCAGAGGCCAAGACTGCTCTAACCTGCACAATGCGTATCCTTCAATATTTAGGGCTGGTAATAAACATCCCAAAATCCAATTTGATCCCTACTCAGTCCCTGGAGTTTATAGGGGCATTGCTGGATACCACAAGGGCAAGGGCCTATCTTCCTCAGGCCCGTTGCCTTCGCTTGATGCAGTTAGCTTCTCAAGCAGAGTCAAAACCCCTACTAACTGCTCGAGAAATGTTACAGTTGCTAGGCCACATGGCATCCACCGTTCATGTGGTACCATATGCTCGCCTTCACATGAGAGCAGCTCAATGGACTTTATCCACCCAATGGACCCAGGCATTAGGCTGCCTGTCAGACAAAATAGCAAACACAAGTCGCCTCATTTTGTCCCTCCAGTGGTGGAAGTCCCCTCAAAACCTGTTGCTGGGGTCTCCCTTTCAACAGCCTCTACCCCAGGCAACTTTTACAACAGATGCTTCTCCAATGGGCTGGGGAGCTCATCTTCAGGACATCTCCACCCAGGGCATCTGGTCCCCACAGGAGACGTGTCTACATATCAATCTCTTGGAACTCAGAGCAATCTTCCTTGCTCTGCGAGTTTTCCACACCCTGCTCAGCCACAAGACAGTCCTTGTCCACACGGACAATCAGGTAGCCATGTTCTATATAAACAAGCAGGGAGGAACTGACTTTCTGTCGCTTTGCAACAAAGCTCTGCGACTGTGGGCCCTCGCCAGAGAGCATCACATTCATCTTCTGGCAGTCTATCTTCCAGGTGTTCAAAACTCTTGGGCAGACAGACTCAGTCGAGTTCTGCTTCCACACGAGTGGTCCCTACATATGGACCAGGTATCCAAGATTTTTCAAATTTGGGGAACCCCAGACATAGACCTCTTTGCAAGTCCGTGGAATGCCAAACTTCCCCGGTTCTGTTCCAGAACTCCAGCTCAGGGGGCTCAGGCAAGAGATGCTTTCCTCCTTCATTGGGGTCAAGACTTTCTGTATGCCTTTCCACCCATTCCCCTAATTCCCAAAACCCTGTTCAAGCTTCAGAGAGACAGAGGCCACATGATTCTCATAGCTCCACATTGGCCACGGCAAGTGTGGTACTCTCTGCTTCTACATCTCTCTCAAGCTCCCTCCCTAGAGTTAGGGTCTGCTCCAGACCTCCTCTCTCAGGAGGACGGAAAGTTGTGGCATCCCAATCCCCAGTCTCTGCATCTCAGGGCTTGGTTGCTGAGGGCCTAGATCTTCAGAATCTTCATCTTTCTCAACAAGTGAAAGATGTTCTTTATGCTTCCAGAAAACCTTCCACTAGACATTCTTACGCCTTCAAGTGGAAAAGGTTTACCATCTGGTGTTCTGAAAAGGGTCTTAATCCCCGTGCCATACCTCTGAAATCGTTGCTGGAGTATCTCCTTAATCTGTCTAATGCAGGCCTTAAGACAAATTCAGTAAGAGTCCATCTGAGTGCTATTGCAGCTTCCCTCAAGCCTCTAAATGGCCAACCTGTTTCCTCTCATCCCCTTGTAGCAAGGTTCATGAGAGGCCTCCTTTTAACAAAGCCTCCCATTACACCACCTCCGGTGGCATGGAACTTAAATTTGGTTCTTGGTCAGCTTATGAAGTCGCCTTTTGAACCTTTAGCTACTACCTCCTTGAAATACCTTTCTTGGAAGGTTATCTTTCTCATTGCAATCACATCAGCAAGCCGCATCAGTGAATTGCAAGTACTAGTAGCTAATCCACCTTATACAAGGTTCCATCATGACAAGGTGGTCCTTAGGACTAATCCACACTTTATGCCTAAGGTGGTCTCGCCTTTTCACCTCAACCAAGAGGTCTACCTACCTGTCTTTTTTCCAGGACCTCATGCATCAAGTGCAGAGAGGAATCTTCATACCCTGGACTGTAAAAGAGCTCTAGCTTTTTACTTACAGAGAACACAACAACATAGAAAGTCTTCTCAACTCTTTGTTGCTTTTGATCCTTCTCATTTGGGACATCCAGTCTCCAAGAGAACACTTTCCAACTGGATTGCCCAATGTATTTCTTTCGCCTATCAGAGCAAGAACATTTCTCTGGAGGGCCATGTCACAGCTCACAATGTGAGAGCCATGGCAGCCTCAATGGCTCATCTGAACTCTGTGTCTATCAACGACATTTGTCGAGCAGCCACTTGGGCCTCCGTTCATACCTTCACAGCCCATTACTGCTTGGACAAGGACTCCCGCCGGGATGCCTTGTTTGGTCAGGCTGTTCTCAAACACCTGTTCCATACTTAATCAACTCCTACCCACCATCCCTCATGGGATGCCAGAGATCCAGGTGGGGAAGTGCAGCCCTGTCCCAGGGACACACAACGTATGGGCTCTCTTCCTGGCATCAAAAGCTAGGGAGTCCCCATATGTGAAGACTCATTCCTGCTTGTTCCTGGAGATAGCACAGTTACTTACCTGTAACAGGTGATCTCTGGGAACAGCAGGAATAAGTCTTCACAACCCACCCACCTCCCCTAGGAGTTGTCTCTCTCTCTCTCTCTCTCTTCCTTTCCCTCTCTCTCCATCTCTCTTCCTTTCCCTCTCTCTCCCTCGTTTCAGCTATAAAACTCAACTGAGGAGAGACAGTTGGAAAGGCGGGAAGGCAGCATGCAGGTGCTGTGGGATGCTCCCAAAAGCTTTCTGATTGGACGCTGGGGAGCGTTCCTGCGCAGGCTCTATCGGTACCGACGTACCCATATGTGAAGACTTATTCCTGCTGTTCCCAGAGATCACCTGTTACAGGTAAGTAACTGTGGTATGCTTCTGCTTTTGTGGTTGGGTACTGTTTTGATTTGGGAAAGATCCAGATTATCCATTGCTTCTAGGAATGAAGAGACATGAGTTGTGGGAGCTGAGCTGAGGTTAAGGTCACCTAGGAGAAAGAATGGCTTGTTTTTCATTGAGTGGGCGAAGATTAGTTCAAATAGAGTTGAAAGATCAACTGGGTTTGCATTGGGTGATCTGTATTTAAGGCAGAGGGATAGTTGCTTGTTTTCAATTATAGGTATGTTGGAGGTATTGGTGGCAGTGGATGTGGTGGTTTTCAGTTTGAGGTTATCTTTAGTGAGGATAAATATCCCTCTGCCTCTTTTAGATGGTCTGGTGTGGTTGTGTAGAGTAAGTCCTGGGGTGAGGAGTTGGTTTATGAGGGCATTATGTGTGTCCATGAACTAAGATTCCATGATGAATAGGATGTCTAGGTTGTGATCGTTTAAGAAGTCAGAAATAGAGTGGATCTTGTTGCGGGCATTCACCAAGGCGCATTTCAGGTGGAGAGTAGGTGGTAAATGAGGAGTGGTTGGGTGTATGGTTATAAATCTTTGTTGTCTGTGCTATTGTTGTGGGTGTGGTATGTCCCAGTATGGTCTGATACTTTGTGAAGAACCAGGGTCATGCCCTGTAATTTGTTTAACTGGAGAGGGGGATTAGCGAGAGGATGAGAAGTAGTAGTAGTGCTGTGGTTGAGGGGCTCATTTCTACTGAGATGATTTTCATGATGGGGTGTTTTTTTGGGTTTGGACATTTGACGTGGGAAGTTCCAGTGTGCGGTAGTTGTTTCTGTGTGTTACTTCTTGTGCTGACAGGGTTTGTAGGAAGTCTGGTGGTTATTTGGGTGCTGGGGGAGCCTGTGTCTGTGTGTCATTTTTGCTTCTGTGGGAAGGTTTCTGTACCTTGATGTGGAAGAGCAATTGTTGGCTGCTGGTGGAGGATCAGGCATCGGGGCTTCAGTCGGTTGCTCTCCCTTCAATCCCCTGTCTTTTCTCCTTTCAGCCAATGACTCAGATAGTGTGATTGGTAGGGGTTTTTGGGATTTGCTTGGTCCTCCTTATTAGCCCGTGACTAAAGGCCATGCCAAAGGGCCCTCTGGAGGTTTTAAATATCCCTAACGGTAGGAATGTCATCGGCCCAATTGACCTCGTCTCTGGGGAGCAGCGTGGAGCTTACCTGCCTGCTCTCTCTCAATGCTACCGATCAGAGCTGGGCTGCAGAGACCAACTGCCTGAGCATGCCGGATTTTAAATTGACCCATTGGCTCTCTCCACTACTGTTTCATGACCTGTTTTCTTCACTATGTCATCTGAGTCTGTTGATGAGGCAGTAGCTTCCTATAACAATGCACTCTTCTCTGCTCTGGATACTCTTGCTCCTCCCATGCCACATCTTGTGAGACAATACTGTACCTCAGTCTTGGCTGTCTATGACAAACCACTACATTCCTGTGCTCGCTGAGCTGAGCGTATTTAGCTCAAATCCCACACCCTTATGGACTTTCTACACTTCAAATTCATACTTGCCTCTGTCCAGTCAGTCATTGCACTCACCAAACAAGACTATTATGTCCACCTGACTAACTCTCTTGCATCCGATCCTTGCTGTCTCTATACAACTCTTAACTCTCTCCTCAAGATGCCTCTGCCTCCAACCCCTCCTTCTCTTTCTACCCAAACTTTAGCCGACTATTTCCATGACAAAATCCACAAGATTATACTCAAATTCCCCACAAGCTCAGCTTCATCCCCTCTTCCCGTCAACTGCTGCCATCTTTTCTAAAACCTCTGAAGAGGAAATCACACATCTTCTTTCTTCCTCCAAACTCACTACCTGCTCCTCTGATCCTATTCACACCCATCTCCTAAGCTCCATCTCCTCCACTGTCATCCCTTCCATCTGTCATATTCTCAATTTATCACTTTCCACTGCAATTGTTCCTGCAGCCATTGAGCATGCTGTGGTTACACCCCTCCTCAAGAAATCCTCACAAAGACCCTACCTGTCCTTCTAATTATCGACCCATTTCCCTCCTCCCCTTCATTTCTAAACTACTTGAATGTGCGTTTCATCACCATTACCTTGACTGTCTCTTCTTTCAAGCCCTTCCCGGATCCATTGCAATCTGGCTTTCATCCTTTACAGTCTACTGAAACAGCTCTTGCCAAAGTCTCCAGTAACCTGTTCCTGGCAAAATCCAAGGGCCTTTACTCGATCTTTATCCTTCTTTATCTTTCTGATGCTTTTGACACTGTTGATCACCACCTTCTCCTCAATACCTTGTCCTCACTTGATTTTAAGGGCTCTGTGCTATCCTGGTTCTCTTCTTCTCTCCTACCACACTTTCAGTGTTTTTTCTGGTGGATCCTTCTCTAATGCTATCCCTGCTCTCAGTTGGCATACCCCAAGGGTCTGTCTTGGATCCACTCCTTTTCTCTATACCCAGTCCCTTGGTTTTCAGTACTATCTTTACATTGACTCTCAGATCTACCTCTCTGCACCTGAAATCCCTCTGGCAATCCAGGACCAGATTTCGGTTTGCCTATCTGACATTGCTGGCCAAAACTGAGTTTCTTATCTTTCTCCCTAAACCCATATCCCCCCTTCCTCCTTTCTCAGTCTCTGTGGATAACACTCTACTCCTTGTTTCCTCAGCCTGCAACCTTGGAGTCATATTTAACTCCTCCCTCTCCTTCTCCACACATATCCAACTGATAACTAAAACCTGTCATTTCTTTCTCCATAACATCAGCAAAATTCACTCCTTCCTTTCTGAACACTACTAAGACACTTATCCACTCTTTAGTCACCTCCTCCTTGCTGGTCTCCCTCTGAATCATCTCTCTCCCCTTCAATCTGTTCAAAACTCAGCTGTGCAGCTAATTATCTGCCAGCCTCAATATGCTCATATAACCCCTCTCCTCAAGTCACTTCATTGGCTCCCTATCCATTTCCATATCTAGTTCAAACTTCTCCTACTGACCTATAAGTGCACTCATTCTGCTGCTCCTTACTACCTTCCCTCTCTTATCTCTCACTACATCCCTCCTTCTGGCAGATGACTCTTATCTGTGCCCCTCTCTTCTACTGGCAACTCCAGACTTCGATCCTTCTATCTTGCTGCTCCTTATGCCTGGAACAAACTACTAGAGCCTGTAAACTCACCTCTTCGAGGCTGCTTTTGGATCCTGATCCGCTTAGTCGCTTTATCATTTCCCTAGACATATCCTCATCCTCGGCTGTTGTGTTTGTCTTGACTAGATTGTAAGCTCTGATGAGCAAGGACAGTGTTTTACATGTGTCTGTACAGCGTTGCATACACCTTGTAGCGTTATACAAATGATCAGTAGTAGTAGATATGATGAAGGTCTATTCAGTTATTTAGCAGCTCTTTTGTACTGCTGTATCAACAAGTCTCAATGCGGGAGCTCTGGCCAGAGGTCTTGTGGGCCTGGGGCTCCAAGGCTGCATGGTCTCCATGGGTGCTCGAGGTCCTGGAAGGCATCTTGGAGGGGGCTCTTTTGGAGGACTCTGTCTTCTAGTCAGTCTTCACGATGCTGCTGATGTTTCCTGGGGGCCTTAGTGGTCATCTTCTTACAGAGATTGCAGACCAAGGTGTCATGGTCCAGCCTGAGGCATTGAAGGCAGCAGTTGTGCGGACCCGTATGCAACATAGTACAAGCACAGTGGCTGCACAGCTTGAAGCCACTGCCTGAGGCCATGATGGGGAAGATGGCCCCATGAGGTCAAATTCACCAGGCCTGACCAGGAAAAAGGCACAAACTCATGCAAAAAGAAAAAAAGAACCTGAGGACACAATGCCAAGTCAAGTGGACTCGGGGGCGACAAAAGGCACCAGTACTCTGCCGGAGAAAGCAAAAGATGACAAAAATCACCAACTGTTTCTGGGGAAACAGACACACATCTGATGGGCTCCATGGAAAACAGAAGACTGAGGCAAGATGGTATCCTTGAGTCGGAAGGGGATCACACATGCATGGTGCATCTCCCAAAGGCTTTCTTTGAAAGCTGGGGAGAGGTTATTGCGCAGGTTCCATTGGTACTGTCACCCATATGTGAGGACTGATTCTTACTGTCCCCGGAGAACACCTGTTACAGGTGAGTAATTATGCTGTGTACCTTTTTGGTAACTTGACAGGCACTTGTAACCTGGATTTGCCGCTGTTGGAAGCAGGATACTGGGCTCGATGGACCCTTGGTATGACCTAGAATGGCATATCGTATGTTCCTATGTTGATACGGAAAGATACATTTTACTTACCAGCTGATGTCCTTTTTTTTGTGCCCTGCTAGGCCAGTCCAGGACCCTACCCCTGAGATATGTTATGATGTGATATGACCTGCTATGATCTGGTCTTAACTCATATGATGTGCTGTGATGATCAGCTATTTCCTATGGCTTAGCCCTCTGGGCTATATTCCTCTTGTTTGACCTTCTGCATTATAGTTTTGTTCTTGAACTGTTAGTCCTTGTTACCCTTATTGGGGCTTGGGCAGTCAGGGGTTCTGATCCATGGCTTGGGTATGAATACTGAGGTTGGATTATTTATTATTTATTTATTTACATTTCTTATATACCGCGCTATTTTAATCAGTGCGGTGTACATTTGAACATAACACACCACAATGTAACAGGCAACATTGGGTTTACAATAAACAGGGGTAGCGAACATGGAGGTAACCAGGGGGAACTATTTACATGTTATGATAACTATTTACATAATTATTTACATAATTATAGTGTACTCATTACAATAGGCAAAAGTGAATCTTTTTCAGAGGGAACAGTATAAAGGCATGGAGAGCAGGAAGGGAGAACAGCTTAACCATTCTCCAAAGGGGGCATAGGTATGGAGCAGTCTAGGTAGGAGGGCGGGGTGGTGTCTGTGTGTTCTCTGGTGTTAGATTCAGGGTAATATATTAGGAACAGGTGATATTTAAGAGCTTTCCTGAATAACGTTATGTTCGTGATGGCTCGTATTTCAGATGGGAGGGCATTCCATGCTCTGGGTGCGAATAAGAAGAACGCTCTGCTGTCTGTTGTCTTAGTGCACTTCGTCGACAATTTAGGAACTTCAAGTGTGTTCATAGATGGGGACCTTCTGCACCTATTAACTGGGGTGCTGTGTATAAGACTACTGATAGGCGAGGGGGGCTGGTTCTTTGAGGTCTTGAACATCAGGACTAGAGTCTTGTAGATGATTCTGGCCTACAAAGGTAGCCAGTGAAGGTTCTTCAGGACTGGCATTATGTGGTCTGATCTTGATACTCCTGCAAGTACCCTTGCCGCTGAATTCATGGCAAGACGGAGTGGGCTTAGAGTTGCTTGTGGGAGACCGTGTAGAATGATATTAGCAAAGTCCAGGTGTGGGATAACCAGGGCTTGGAAAATTGAGCGGTAATCGGAGAAGTCAAGTAACGGACGGAGATGACGCAGTGTTCGAATCTTATGATATATTGCTTTTGTGGTGTTTTTAATGTGCGCTGACATGTCAAGTCGCTGATCTAGGGTAATGCCTAGATAGCGAATTGTGGGTTTTGCCTTCAGTTCCGTATTGTTGACTTGTAGTGCGGAAGGTGGTGTGAACCTTTGGTTCCTCGTGACGAACAGGACGTCTGTTTTGCTGTGGTTAATACACAGGTTTTGAGTGAGGAGCCAGTCTGCTACGGCTTCAAAGCATCTTAATATTGGTGAGAAGTCTGCTTGATCAATCTTGAAAGGTGTGTAAATCAGGATGTCGTCCGCATAGGCCAGACATTGGATATTGAAGGAGCATATCAAGGCACAGATGGGCTACATGTTAATGTTAAACATTAGAGCAGATAGGGATGAACCCTGAGGTACACCTTGCTTTAGAGGAAATGGTTCTGATGTCGCTGAGCCTGTTCTGACTTGTTGCCATCTGTTGCACAAGTAAGATTTACACCAGGTTAGAGCTAGGCCTTGTATGCCTTTTTTTTGAGGCGAAGTAGTAGTGTCTCGTGGTTCACCAAATCAAAAGCAGCCGCAATGTCCATAAAGATGAGGACAAATCCTTGATGGATATTGTCAAGTCCTATGACTAGGTTGTTAAAGAGGGTTGTGAGGATGGTGTCCACACCATGTGCTTCTCGGAAGCCGTGTTGAGAAGGGTGAAGTGGTGCTTCAGTGTCGACATGCTGTTGAATTTGTCACTGGACTACCTTTTCGATGATTTTGGCTAGCAGGGGGATGCTTGAAATTGGTCTGAATGATTTGACTTTAAATGGGTCGAGTTTGCTATTTTTCAAAAGTGGGCGGATAGATGAGTACTTCAGGCTCTGTGGGAAGGTCCCTGTTGAGAAGGACTGGTTCAAGATTCTGGATATGGATGGGCTGAGATCGTGGCACAGTTCTTTAATCCAACTGGCTGGGCAGGGATCATTGGGTGCAGTGGTGAGGTTAATAGAAGAGATGATATCTTCGATCTCTTTATTGGATACCTCACAGAATTCCCATAGATCGGCTGGCAGGGTAGTGATGTATGAGTTAGAAAGGGATGTGGTGGAAGAGTTCATGTTGGTCTGGATTATCTTCGATTGTAGATAGTTTGAGTAGTCCTGCGGGTGTGGCATGGATGGTTGAGCTAGGGCTGGATCACCTGTTAAGGATTTTACAATACTGAATAGGTCATGTGGTTTGTTTATTGATCGCTTTAGAATCTCCGAGTGGTATTGTTTTCTCTTTTCCATCGTCTTTTTTCGGTGTATTTGTAGGTGTGCGGAGTATGCACAAAGTGCCTCAGAGGTCCAGGTGTGGCGCCACTGTCTCTCAAGTCTGCGTAGGTGTAGAAGTGATGCTCGTAGGTCTTGGGAGAACCATGGTGCATGTTCTCGTTTAGATGGTTTCTTGTTATAAGATGGGAGGCAAGCAGCGGCTCTGAGAGCGTTATCCCAGTTGGATACTAATTCCTCTGGGTCTAGGGAGGCGTTGGAGAGTAAAGGTAGAATCTTTTTGAGGGCATCTTTCTTAACAAGGGGCCGAAAGAGTGTTGCTATTGTTCTAGGGGGGTGGCCTATTTTATTGCTACTAACGCTGAGGTGGTTGTTGGGAATGTGGAATAGAAGTAGTTTATGGTCAGACCATGGTACTGGGGTTATGGAAATCAGAAGGCTTTGGGTTGAATTGACAGCAGACTGAGGAGCGAAGATCAGGTCCAATTTGCTTCCCTTACTATGGGTGGGGGAGTCAATGAGTTGCTCGTAGCCCAACTGGAGCATAGCTTCGAGGAAGGCTGATGAGTGCGTAACATGTAGGGAAGGCAGGTTGAAATCTCCTATTAACCAATTTGGAGAGCGTGGGTTAGGGGAGTTGCATGCAAGGTCGATTATTGACGGTAGGTCTTCTGGGGATGGTGTTGGCGCTCGATACAGTAGGTTGATTGTACAGAGCTCATTCGATATGGAAAGCATGTCAAGGTGGGATGTGCTGGTGGTGTTTAGTTTAAATTGGAGTGTGGATCTGGCGAGGATGAGTGTACCGCCACCCCTCTGGTTGCTCCTATGACAGGCATAAAGGGAAAATCCTGGTGGTAACAACTGGTTGATGAGGACATTATCGCTGTCGGTTAGCCATGTAGCTGCTTCCGATATAGTACAGGCTGAGGTCATCAGAAGATGGAGAAAAATCCAGTCTCCACCTCTGGTGGTAGGGGAACATAACCCACTTGCAGGACTCAAGGAAAAGACATTATGTGGTAAATAAAATGTCACCTTATAAAAGACAAGAGATTGCACAATTAAGAAGCCAAGCAACAATACCTTGAAAAGCTAAGAGAAGCTGGGAAACTAAGTGGGAAAGCAAAGCTGCAAATGAATGAAAATATAGCTACAACAATGAAATGAGGGAATATGACTTTTTCTTTAAAGATATGTTAGCAAGATTTGGAAGTTCAAAGGTGGTATAGTCAGATTTAAGAATGAAACACAAAGGGGGAGGGGCACATATGTAGAAATGAATGAATGAAAATAAAGCAGAATTGCTTAACAAATATTTCTGTTTTGTCTTCACAGATGAAGGGCCGGGAACAAGTCTGCAGAAAACAAACACTAGTAGGAATGGATGTGAGGAGCTAGTTAAACTAAAAGTAACAAAGCTATGGGTACCTCTAAGGATATTTAAATGAACTTAGTTGCTCTATTGTGACCTCTTTTATTGCTTCATTAGAGCTGGGAATGGTCCCACAGGACTGCGAAAAGGCAAATGTGGTCTCTCTCTACAAAAGTAGAAATAAGGAGGAGGTTGGGAACTAGAGGCCTGTTGCAGTTATCCTAAAAACCTGACTGGCTAGGTGTGTCCCGAGAATTGTGGGTCTTTTCAGAAGAATCTTATTTCTTTAACTGGGTGACCAGGAAGAGAGTGGAGGAGTAGCCTAGTGGTTAAAGCAGTGGCCTGGTGACCAAGAGACCAGGGTTGGTTTTGGGCAAGTCACTTTACCCTCTATTGCCTCAGAAGAAAGGTAATCACACCTTGCCAAGAAAACCCAGGAGCTTCTGGGTTGCTAGGACTCAGCAGCACACATTGCAATTTTTGATCAGGAAGTTTGATCAAAGGAGAGCATTAGATGTAGTAGACCTAGATTTCAGTTAAGCTTTTGACATAGTTCTGCATAGGCAGCTTATAAATAAACTGAGTGCCCTTAAAAGTGATGGACTGGGTTAGAAAATGGTTGAGTAAGTGGCAACAGACGGTAGTGGATTGGTCCTTGGTTTGGTTCTTTTTTTTATTTTTATAAGTGATATTGGGGAAGGATTGTTGGGTAAGATTTGTCTCTTTGCAGATGAAACCAAAATCTGCAATAGGCTGAATACCCTGGAAGGTGTGGATAACATGAGGAGGATTCTTACAAAGCTTGTAAAATAGGCTAGAATTTGGCAGCTAAGATTTAATGCTAAAAAATGCAGGATTATGCATTTGGCTGCAAATCTTCAAGGCAGTGTAGGCAGTGAAGCACTTCTGTGCACAAAAGAAGAATGGGACCTGGTAAAAATTCTGCAGGAAATAAAATGCACTATAGAATTTTAAAGAGAGAAAGTCCCTGTGAGAAGGGGAAGAGAATAGCAGTGGGGGTGCATTACCATCCACCTGGCCAGCATGAACAGATAATGAAATACTAACAGAAATTAGGGGTGCTAATAAAATAAGCAACATAGTGGTAATGGGCAATTTCAATTATCCCAATATTGACTGGGTAAATGTCACACCAGGACATGCTAGGGAGACAAAGTTTCTGGATTACATAACTGCTTGGAGCAGCTGGTTCAAAAACCAACATGAAGGGCAACAATTTTAGACTTAGTCCTTAGTAGAACTCAGGATCTGGTAAAAGAGGTATTGGTGTTAGTGCCATTTGGAAATAGTGATTATAACTTGATAAAATTTGATTTAATAAATTAAAAGGAGAACATTAATGAAATCGAATGCACTAGCATTTAACTTTCCAAAGAGAGACTATGATAAAATGAGGAACATGGTTATAAAAAAACTAAAAGGGGCAGCCACAAAGGTTAAAAGCTTACATCTGGAAGTTTAAAAATAGCAGAAGCCCAGACCAAATGTATTCCATGGTTTAATAAAGGTGAAGGAAGGCCCACCAACTGCCAGTATGGTTAAAAGGTAAGGTGAAGGAGGTTGATATTAGCCAAAAGAACAGTCTTCAAAACGTGGAAAAAGGATCCAACAAATAAAACAGGAAAACAGCATAAGCACAAGCAAGTTAGTGCAATGCAAAACATTGATAAGGCAGGCAAAGAGGGAAACACAGAAACATGATGGTCTATCTAGTTTGCCCTTCCATATCAATTACTATAATCCCTTTTTTTTTGTTTAGAGACCTGTGTTTGTCCCATGCTTTCTTGAATTGTAATACTGTCCTTGTCTCTACTACCTCAACTGGAAGAGTATTCCATCAATCTACCACTCTTTCTGTAAAGAAATATTTCTGCATATTATTCCTGAGTCTATCCTCTTTTACTTTCATCCTATGTCCCCTCATTGCAAAGCTTTCTTTCAATTGAAAGAGGCTCTCCTCCTGTGCATTTATGCCACAGAGGTATTTAAACATTTCTATCATATCTCCTTTCTCCAGCCTTTCCTCTCGTATACATATTGATATCTTTAAGTCTGTCCCCATATCTCTTATAACGAAGATCATTGACCATTTTGGTAGCCACTCTCTGTACAGACTCCATCTTGTTTATATCCTTTTGTAGGTATGGTCTCCAGAATTGCACATAATATTCCAAATGAGGTCTCACCAAAGACTTATACAAAAGCACTAACACCTCCTTTTTCCTGCTGGCCATTCCTCTCCCTATGTACCCAAGCATCTATCTGGCTTTCACTGTCACCTTTTCTACCTGTTTAGCCACTTTAAGAGCATCAGAAACAGGTCCCGCTCCTTTTTCACGGACAGAAGTACATCACCCCCTATATTGTACTGCTCTCTTGGATTTTTGCAGCACAAAAGCATGACCCTGCATTTTTTAGCACGAAATCTCAGCTGCCAAATTTGCAACCATTCTTTAAGATTAGCTAAATGCCTCCTCATGTTATCTACTCCTTCCTGGGTGTCTATTCTTGTAGATTTTGGTATCATCCACACCAATATGGTTTCAGGCCCAACCACGGGGTGGACACACTATTAATAGCTCTCATGGACAATCTTATAAGGGGTACTGAAAAATTGCATCAAGGCTTTGTAACAATATTCCTGGACATCAACGCAGCATTTGATTCAGTGCCACACATGTTTCCAAATGGCACTAACACCAATACCTCTTTTACCAGATCCTGGTAAAATGCCTACAGTCGATAGGATTGGCTGTTACAAACCTGAAATGGTTCAAATCATACTTAACCAACCATAAACAGCAAGTGACAATAAAAGGTCTCCACTCGACTCCATAACACAAAAACAAGGAGTCCCCTAGGGTTCAGCTCGCTCATCATTCCTTTTCAATGACTTTCTCCAACCCATCTACACGATCATTCCATCTCACAACGTACTTTATCACATCTGTGCAAATGTTATGCTATATATGCCATTCGCCACTGCAAAACGGGTTTACACTTCCTTGACCAGATGTTTCAACGATGTTACACAGTGGCTGGCAAAACATAACTTCTTCATAAACCATAACAAAACCGAAGATCTCTTCATCTTCAAGGACACAAACTACAGCCCACCACCCATCATAAAAGTTGCAAGGAATGCAACTAGAGGTAAAATCCGAAGTACGGTACCTCAGCATAACCATAGACCAACACCAAACTTTACAACTGCACATCAACATCATCACCAGAACCATATACCATAAAATAAAAACAGTACAGCACCTATGAACATTACTGGGCTTCAAAGACTACCACACAGTCTTCCAATCATTAGTCGTGCCCTACCTCGACTACTACAACATCCTTTTCCAAGGGCTACCAAATTACGCACTCCATCCATTGCAACTAGCACAAAACATGGCTGCCCGCATCCTATGCAACTTCACCCAAATTGAACACACAACTCCTATACTCAAACAGCTACACTGGTTACCTGTCAAAGTAAGAGCAAAATATAAAGACATACTGGCAACATTCAAAATATACCTAGGCTCTCCTCAGTATACCTTCAGTTGCTACTACAAAGAAACCAACAATAGGGCCAGAAGAACACAACTACAAAACACACTCGGGATTCTTTCCATAATCTCAAAGAGCAAAGGAACCACTGCCAGCAAGGCCTTCTCACTTTATGCCGCCATATGTCAGATAACTTACATACAATAACTGATCTAATAGACTTCAGAAAGAAACTAAAAACACATCTCTTCCGTATGCATTTCGGAAGTGAAGACTGACCTCTGGTCCACAGGCCCCTCAGAGAATCCCCCCCCCCCCCCAGTAAACTAAAATTGCATTCTCCTACACTACTCATACTCCAACCCGTACTAACAATTCCCCAAACCCATGATTACACTTTTTAAACTTAATACCTCTGGACTCAGTCAGCCTACAAGGTCCCGTTCACTAAACAACTGTATCCAATCCATGTTCTGTACTTGATTTGAGCTTTGTACTTTAATCTTATGCTTCATGTAAACATGCTCAACTATAGATGTTCACCTCTCTGACTTTATGTTCTACTCTATGTTCCAGTTATAATTTGGATCTGATTATGTTCCATGTATAAGTGAAGTTATGTTGTACACTATTATGTTACATGTATAATTTATATTAGTTTTTCTGTAAACTGCTTTGGCTTTAAGATTAGGTGAATATAACCCATCTAATCAAATACATAAATAAATATCCTTTCATTAGAATTAAGAGCAGACATTAATTTATTACATTTCTATAAGGATTTACATTTTTTTTGTTTCCATCATAAAATTTTTAATGTAGAAAAAGGTTCTATTGAGTAATTGCTAATCCATTTCATTTTTATACTTTTTAATTCTCCTTTCCAATTTTAATTGCACATTTTTGTGCTAAAAAACAATTTTATTTATTATTTATTTAACAATTTTCCTATACCGTTTTTTAAATATTTAAAGCAGTTTACATTGAACAATAAACAAGGAACATTACATAGAACAAGGCATTAAACTTGGAGAATAAGGGTATTTTGAATGACAATTGTCACTAAGATGGCATATAAAACTTTTAGATAAACTATAAGGAAGGGAATGGTGAATAAAACAGAGAATATCATAATGCCTCTGTATCGCTCCATGGCATGACCACACTTTGCAGTTGTTGAGTTGCAGTTCCAATCACTGCATCTCACTAAATATATGGCAAAATTAGAAAAGGTACAGAGAAGGGTGATTAAACTGATACAGGGAATGGAAGGATACCTCTGTGAGGAAAGACTAAAGACGTTTAGGGCTCTTCAGCTTGGAAGAGAGATGGCTGAGAGGAGATATAATGGCTGTCTATAAAATAATGAGTAGAATGGAATAAGTAAATATGAATTATTTACTTTTTCAAAAAAGTACAGTACAAAGACTAGGGGACACGCAACAAAGTTACTACATAGTATATTTAAGACAAACTAGAGAAAATATGTTTTCACTCAACACTTAATCTCTGGAATTTATTACCTGAGAACATGGTGAAAACTGCCAGTGTAGGTGGATTTAAAAAATGATTTGGACAAGTTCCTGGAAGAAAAGTCCATAAACCATTATTAAGGTGGACTGGGGGAAATCCATTGCTTATCCCTGTGATAAGCAGTGTAGAATCTGTCTACCTTTCGGGCTCCTGCCAGATACTTGCAACTTGGATTAACCACTGTTAGAAACAGGATACTGGGCTTGATGGACCTTTGATCTGACCAAAATGGCATTCTTATGCACCCTTCTGGAGACTACACTTTTAAAAAGGTAAACAGGATGGAGTTGGCCTAGTGGGTGACTACGAAAATGGTCAGTGGCCTTTGCAATAAGAGTATATGAGGACAGACTTAAAGATCTCATTATGTATACTTTGGAAGAAAGAAGGCGAGAGGAGATATGATAGAAACATTTGTAACTACCCTCAAGCCATTAAACACAGGAGGTGGGCCTCTTTCAAAGGAAGCTCTGGAATGAGAGGGCATAAAACGAAGGTGAAAGGGGTAGATTTAGGACTAATCTTGGAAAGTATTTCTTTACAGAAAGTGTGATGGATGTAAGCAACAGCTTCCTAGCAGAAATGGACTGTATCTGAATTAAAACAAAACAAAACATGGCTTAAGCACATAAGATCTCTAAGGAAAAAAGACTGTAGAGGTTTCAGCTTTATTTAATAAGCTGCCTATCAAAGGGAAGCTTAGTAGTTCATATGTATAGATGGACAGAGTGGATAAGGCCATATGGTCTTCATCTGCCAGAATTTTCTATGTTTGTTTCAAAGTTCTGAACAGACTGGCATGCTCTCTTCCAATAAGGTCAAACCTCATAAAATAAAAGCCACAGCTGTTTTTGTAGCTTTCCAAAATCCATCTCACTGGAAAGCATATGCAAAGCAGTCATCTGCTCCACACTTGATACCTATATTTCACACTATTGCCTGGACCTGTCTTCAGAGACAGTGCTTCTAGTCAAACAGTACTGACCAATCTGCCTGTGTAATCAACTTAAGTATTATGATCTGACTGGGTTGCTCCGCAATGCTGAAAACATTAACAGGAAACTGGAGAAACCCTGAGCTTTGGAATCACCCACTTGTGTGCATAATTCAATCCTGCTTGTTGACAAGAGAAAGTAATGTTGCTTACCTAGAATAGGTCAATCTCCAGGAACAAGCAGGAATGTAGTCTTCACATAGTGGGTATCGTCGGAGCCTGCGCGGGAACGCTCCCCAGCATCCAATAGGAACGCTTTTGGGAGCACCCCACAGCGCATGCGTGCTGTCTTCCCACCTCTGTACCTCTCTCACTTCAGTTCTTCGTTTTCCACAGAGCCAACAGGACGTGTACCCTGTCACCGCAGAAAATTTCCTTTTATTCTTTGTTTTTTTGTGGTCGCGTCTGCCTTCATTTGACGCCTACTGGTACCGCCGGCTCTTCTTCTTCTTTCTTTTAAAAAAAAACCAACAACTTATATTTTCTTCAGGAGTCTTTCCCCTGTTTCTGGTGCTAGGCGCCATTTTGGGCACTAGGCCCACTTTTCTTCAGGCACGGAGAAACCAGCTAGTGGTTTCAAAAAATGCTCAAAGTGTGGCGGTACCATTTCTGTCACCGACACCCATGATTGGTGTCTAAAATGTTTAGGTCCTGAACATTGTCCAACGGAGTGTCTCTCCTGCACGAGGATGACCAAAAGGGACCTGCAGAATAGAGCTGCAAAACTCGGTACCCTTTTTGCCACGGATACAATGTCACTTGCATCGACGTCCTCCAGGGCTTCATCTTCCTCCCATGGATCTCAGGTAACTAAACTTAAGTCTTCTAAGACTGGCCAGTCCTCAAAGGGTAAATCTCCTTCAAAGTATCGAGATGCCACTGGCGTTGCCCTCAAGGATAGTTCACCTGCAAAACAGCCCCGGCGGGAGTCTTCGGGCTCCAAAGTATTAACAGGGCTCCAGGATGTTCTAGAGGCTTCCACCTCTGCAGAACTACTGGTGCCATGTTCTGGGGTCGTAACCGCTTCCACCGGTACCGACACCCAGGCATCGGCAGGAGCGATGGATAAAAGAATCCTCGCTATTGAATGCAGTCTAGCGTCCTTCTTAGCAGCTTCGGTACCGCTAAGACTGCTACAGATGGTTCAACAGGTATCGGTACCGGTACCGACAGTACCTGCTTCGACAGGACTGCTTCCCCCCATGCCGAGCCTTGAGTATCGGGAACAGGAACGGAGACATTTCGGTACCGATTTCGAGCGGTACCGATACCATGCGTTATGGAAGCCGGTACAGAGCGCCTTTGAGTCTTCCAATTCCGATGACTCTGACGATTCTACCAGTACCAGAGCGATCCTACTAGAGGATTCAATTCCTTCTCCTCAATGCAGGATGTCTCCTCCAGAAGATATGTCCTTCCAGGATTTCATATGTGATTTAGCAAAGGGCCTTGCAATCACTGTGATTCCAGAAGAGGAACCTAGGGCAGAAGAATTAAGAATTTTACAATACCCCATGGCTCCCAAGGAGGCAGCTATGCTTCCCATTCGCAAGATCTTACATGATCTGATGTTGAGAATGTGGGAAACTCCTTTAACGATATCTTCACATTCCTGACGCCTTGACACTATGTACTGAGTGCCAATTTGTCCTGGTTTTCAAAAAACTCAGTTACCACACCATTCAATGGTAGTGGAATCGGCCATGTGAAGAATCAAGAGTGCTAAAACACATTCTTCTAATCCTCCAGGCTGGGAATCCAGGACACTCGATGCCTTTGGGCGTCGATGCTTTCAATCCTCCATGCTATCAGCCAGGATCAGTTCCTATATCCTTTATATGGGAATGTTCCTGGAAGAAGTCACAAAAGAATTAGAGCTCATTAGCCCTTGCATCTCTGAGGAAAAAAGAACAGACTACCTTATTCTGGTCAAGCACACCCAGAATGTCTCTAAATTCATGAACTGTGCTACCTTTGATTGTTTTGAATGTATTAGCAGAACCTCTGCTAGTGGTGTGCAAAATTCTGGAATCACTTATAAATTTGACGTTTTTTCAACTTCGTGACCTTATATCTTAATTTCTTTTTCCTCCCAGTGGCTTTTTCTGTGTATCTCATGATAAGTGATAGATTTGGCTATTAGGGCCAACTTTTAGTATTGGTTTGGTCCTTATTTTCTGAGTTTGTTCCCCATAGTTGTTCTGTTGATAGACTTTCTGTGAAAATCGCATAATGTACATCGCTGGCCAACAATATATTATTGTAAGTACCGTATATACTCGAGTATAAGCCGAGTTTTTCAGCACATTTTTTTGCTGAAAAACGGCCCCCTCGGCTTATACTCGAGTCAACGTCTCTGCGCATAAATTGCTGCCGCTGCCGAGTCCGCTTCTCGGCAGCGGCAAACTCACCGACTCCTTCTTCTGCAGCCGCGGCTCCCTGCCTCTTAGGGAACCGCGGCTGTGCTTGTAAAATCATCTCGGAGCCCTTCCTGTCTTGACGGGCTCCGTACAGCATTGTCCCGCCTCCAAAGGAAGAACAACTTCCTTTAGAGGCGGGACAATGCTGCACGGAGCCCGTCAAGACAGGAAGGGCTCCGAGATGATTTTACAAGCACAGCCATGGTTCCCTAAGAGGCAGGGAGCCGCGGCTGCAGAAGAAGGAGTCGGTGAGTTTGCCGCTGCCGAGAAGCGGACTCGGCAGCGGCAGCAACTTCTGCCCCCCTCCCTCCATCCATATCAGCTCCCTCCCTCCATGTCAGCCCCCCTCCCTCCCTCCATATCAACTCCCTCCCTCCATGTCAGCTCCCTCCCTTCTTCTGCAGCCGCGGCTCCCTGCCTCTTAGGGAACCGCGGCTGTGCTTTTAAAATTATCTCGGAGCCCTTCCTGTCTTGACGGGCTCCGTGCAGCATTGTCCCGCCTCTAAAGGAAGTTTTGGAGGCAGGACAATGCTGCACGGAGCCCGTCAAGACAGGAAGGGCTCCGAGATGATTTTAAAAGCACAGCCGCGGTTCCCTAAGCGGCAGGGAGCCGCGGCTGCAGAAGCTGGGATGGAGCTGACATGGAGTGAGGGAGCTGATCTGGATGGATGGAGGGAGGGGGGCTGACATGGATGGAGGGAGGGAGGGAGGGGGGCTGACATGGAGGGAGGGAGCTGATATGGATGGAGGGAGGGGGGCTGACATGGATGGAGGGAGGGAGGGAGGGGGCTGACATGGAGGGAGGGGGGCTGATATGGATGGAGGGAGGGCGGCTGACATGGAGGGATGGAGGGGGCTGATATGGATGGATTGGGGAGGCGGGCTGACATGGAGGGAGGGAGCTGATATGGAGGGAGGGAGGGAGGGCTGGCTCTGCCGGGCAGGGGGGGCCCTGCGGGACATGCGATTTTGCCGTGGCTGAGGGGGGGGGGTTAGGACTGGTAATGTGCTGGGGGGGGGGGTTAGAACTGGTAATGTGCTGTGGGCTGGGGGGGGTTAGAACTGGTAATGTGCTGTGGGCTGGGGGGGTTAGAACTGATAATGTGCTGTGGGCTGTGGGGGTTTAGGACTGGTAATGTGCTGAGGAGGAGAACTCCAGTTTTGAAGGATTTTAGCTCTTGTGTGTTAGCTTGGTTGCTGATTAAGCTAAGGTTGATGTACTTTTAAAGATACGGTATTTTTGATACCATATTGTTTTTGTTGACCCCATTTTCCACTTACAGAGCTATTTTACTGTTTTTTGTTTAAATAAATATTCATGTAATTTTATTGGTCTCTATCTTTATTTTTTACATTGACTAGTAGGTGCCTCATTTCCCACCCTTGGCTTATACTCGAGTCAATAGTTTTGCCCAGTTTTTTGTGGTAAAATTAGGTACCTCGGCTTATATTCGGGTCGGCCTATACTCGAGTATATACGGTATGCTTTAAAATATTATGGACGCACGCCAAGTTTCCTTCAAATTAATGTATGTGGCCTTGAAAAAGGCCATTTTTATGTGTCAGTGATGGGCCACTCTTTGTTCTTGATCACCTGACTGCACCTTGTCGGCATTGAATGAACCAGTCTGACAAGGTGATCGTTGGTGACAACGCAGTTCCAAGCTGCAATGAGTGACTCAATCAGCTCATGCTTTGATGTCGGATGCCTCTTGAATATTTCCAAGGTCACCTTGTGCCACAGGTTCTCGAATGGATTCAGATCTGGAGACTGGGCAGGCCAGTCCATTGACTTGATGTTCCGCTGCTTCCAGCTGATCACCTGTCTGGAGCGATGGCAGGGTGCATTGTCATCTTGGAACAGGAACTGGCCAGGAAACGGCTGGTGTGCTGATAGCACCATGCACCTTTGCAGTATGGTGATGTACTTGGCCCCATTGACCATTCCATCGACGATGTGAAGATGTCCAACGCCACTGGTAGCCATGCAACCCCAGACGATGACCTTCACAGTGAGGTTGAGACACTCAGGCTTGTATTCCTCTCCAGGAAATCTCCTCACATAGGTGTGGGTCTGGTTATCAAACAGGCAGAAGGTGCTTTCATCGCTGAATAGCACCTTTTCCCACATTTCAGTTAACCAGGTTGAGTGCTTTCTCACCCACATGATCTGGGCACCCACACGATCTGGTTGCACCTTTGTATGTCAGTCATCAGTGGCTTATTCCTTGCTTTGCAGCCCCAGAGAACAAACTGCAGGCACCGGCGACGAACTGTTGATGAGCTGACACTGACCTCACTCTTGTCTGACCACTCTCGAAGTAGCTGAGGAGAGGTCAACTTGTGATTAGTCAGTGAAATGTGTTGTAGTGTGCGGTCCTGGTGTGATGTTGATGCACATGGACGACCTGAACGAGGCTTGTCCACCACTGAACCCATTTCTTTCTTCTTCTGTACAATCTTAACAACAGCGCGCTGACTGCAGCCAACTTTCCTGGCTATCTGACGGCTTGAAAATCCTTCCTCGCTCATAAAGGACACACGAACACGCTCCTCCAACATCAGGTTCCGAGTCATCTTCATGGTCGATCCAGAAAGCGTATGAAATTCAAAAATTCCGCGCGTTTTTATAGCTGCACTGTTGGCTAGATATCTGCATTGTGATTGGTTAGTGAAACCAGCCTCCTGATTGGTCAGAAATAACGTGTGCATATTGGATAATCTCGATCCAGTTTTGACGCAGGATCCACAAAAATCGCAGTAGCTATCTCCCAGTGTCTGTAAAGTATTTAAATTGGAAGCAAGGAATGCAAAAAAGTCAACTCTAATAGCCAGATGTATCCCTTTTAACGTGGTAGAAGGATGAATATGCTGGGCTAACGCAAAATTTAAAAAAAAAGTTGGAAAGTACGAAAAACGCAAAACTCACAACTGATTCCAGACTTTTGTACACCACTGTATATCCATAGGAGCACGTCGTATTACTTGGCTTCAAGCATCAGATTTAGAACAGTGGGTGCAAGAAAAGCTGGGAAACATTCCTTGTAC
Organism: Ichthyophis bannanicus; assembly: GCA_033557465.1. NCBI lineage: Eukaryota > Metazoa > Chordata > Amphibia > Gymnophiona > Ichthyophiidae > Ichthyophis > Ichthyophis bannanicus. The sequence goes on along the minus strand of CM066038.1, from coordinate 232,683,710 downwards.
AGGAGAAAATCTCTTTGGCAAGGACTAGCAGGACAAGGCTAATCGGCTTTAATCTGAAAATACTACCTTGAACAGACTATCAAAGTCTACAGCCAACCCAGAAAAGAAGAAAACATTCAAAAAAACCTTTTTCAGCAAGAAAAAGAAGCCTTACCCATCAAAGCCACTGTCTGCTTCATGTTCACCAGAAGGGGCAACAACTGAACAGACAGCAAAGAAAGCCGCAAGCTCAAAGAGCTCAACCGGCCCAACAGACCCAGCCCCCTTAGGGTCTTTGACTTCTACCTAGAGAATTTAGCCATTCTGCCCTTGAAAGGTCCAGAACCCTTAACCATTCCAGGAAGACTATGCTATTTTGCCAAAAGATGGCAACAAATAACATCAGAAAACTGGAATCCATTGTACGACTGGGGTACAAGCTTCATTTTCTCAACTTGCCCCCACCTACTATAATAAAACAGTTCAATTCTCAAGCCCCTGCCACCAACCTCTTGTGGCAGGATTTCACATCACTTCTCACTCAAGGAGCAATCGAAGAAGTACCCATATCCCAACAGGGTTCGGGGTTTTACTTCTCCTATTTTCTTATTCCAAAGAAGACTGGGGGACACCGGCCTATCCTAGACCTCATAGAATTAAACAAATATTTGTTCCGAGAAAAGTTCAAAATTATCTCCCTCGGGACACTCCTTCCATACCTTCAAAGTCAGGATTGGCTATGTTCTCTAGATCTACATGCATATTCTCATCCATTCAGATCACAGGAAGTTCCTTCGATTCCTGGTCCAAGGAAGACACTTTCAGTACAGAGTTCTTCCTTTCGGACTGGCCTCTGCTCCAAGAGTCTTCACAAAATGCATGGCAGTGGTAGCAGCATTTATGAGGACTCTGGGAATATTCATCTTCCCTTACTTGGATGATTGGTTCATTCGAGCATTGACAGCTCTAGAGGCCAGCTTTGCTCTTTTTTGAGCAATGAGAATTCTTCAATACTTGGGACTGGTCATAAACCTCCCAAAATCTCATCTCACCCCCCTCTCAATCTCTCGAATTCATAGGGGCTCGTCTAGACACATGGCAGTCAAAGCCTTTCCTGCCACAGCCATGCTGTCTAAAGATATTACAACTAGCAAATCAAGCATCTATGAAGGTGTTCCTTACTGCTCGAGAGATGCTTCAACTTCTGGGCCATATGGCATCCACTGTCCATGTGGTTCCCTATGTTCGCCTCCACATGCGAGCAGCCCAGTGGACCCTATCCTCTCAATGGTCACAGGCCTCGGGTCAGCTAATGGACAAGATCAGAAACACCACACCTGATTTCGTCCCTGCAATGGTGGCAATCTCTGGAAAACCTCCTTGTAGGCTCTCCTTTCCAGCTGCCTCTGTACCAGGCCACCCTAACAACAGATGCGTCCAAGATGGGTTGGGGGGCCCACTTACACGATCTGTCCACTTAGGGTCTCTGGACCCCACAGGAGGTTTCCCGTCACATAAACCTCCTAGAGCTAAGAGCCATCTTCAATGCTATTCAAGTCTTTCAGGCCTATCTCAGCAAAAAGACAGTTCTGGTCCAAACTGACAATCAGGTAGCTATGTTCTATGTGAACAAGCAAGGCGGAACAGGCTCTCTGTCGCTATGCAACGAAGCTTTGTGACTATGGGCTCTCGCCAGAAAGTTGCAAATTCACCAGTTTGCGGTATACCTTCCGGGCATTCAAAACCTATGGGCAGACAGACTCAGTCGAATACTGCTGCCACATGAAGGACTAGAAAAAGGGACTGTTACTTCTGGAGAGAGATCTGCAACTGTGAGTATATACTTCTGGTAATTTTCTAAAAGGAATTCTTTGTATTAAAGCTAATTAATCTGTGAACCCACTATTTTTTGTTAAATCAGTCAGGGCCTAGTAGCAGCAGTTTAAGTTTAAATTTAAAACACAGAGGAGAACTTTCTGGTTACATTTCATACCCAGCAGAGAGCTTGTAGTTTAAATTTAATAGTCACTCAGGGCCTAGTAACAGCAAAGTACTTTTAGTTTAAATTTAAAACACAGAAGAGAGCTTTCTGGTTACATTTGGAACCCAGCAGAGAGCGTGTAGTTTACATTTAATAGTCACTCAGGGCCTAGCATCAGAAAAGTACTTTTAGCTTAAATTTAAAACACAGAAGAGAGCTTTCTGGTTAAATTTAGAACTCAGCAGAGAGCTTGTAGTTTAAATTTCATAAGAAGTTAGAGCCTAGCAGCAGCTAAGAGCTATAATTTAAATCAAATCAGAATTTAGCTTACCTCAGCAGCACAAGACAGGATACTGTGTAGCAGCCCTCTTTTAATAAGTGTTATTTCCCTCCCTCCCCACACCCACCCACCCCTGGGATAATCGTAGCTTTATAGGTACTTACACATCTTAAAAGACAGGAGGTGCTCTCAGGTGAAGCTCATTACCCAAATCAGTCATACACTAAGGACCTGAGATTAGTTAAGCTTCAGGTGAACAAGGTATATTACACATATTAGGTACAGTTTTATTAGTATAAATATCCATAGCAACCCTTAGTAAGTAAAGAACTTAGATCTAAACACAAACTTAAAACTAAGATGCAGACAGCAGTCCAGCAGCGGGATGGGGGCTTTCCAGTCTTTTGCATTGAGTGTCACATGAATGATTTTCTCCCAGTTGGTGAGAGGTCTTACGTGTGCACTAGGTGCAAGGAGCTCTTTGCTCTCAGGGAACGAGTCCGTTCTCTAGAGGCTAAAGTAGCAGACTTGGAAAGCATAAGACAGACAGAGAGGTACATAGACGAGACCTACAGGGATATAGTCCTGAAGTCCCACCTCCAGTCTGGCAGCATCCCTGTTGCCATGGAGGAGAGAGGTCACGTGACAGGAGAGCATCACCCTGGTGTGGCAGGAAGTGATCCTGTAACTAGGACCTGTCCTCCAGGTGATGTAAAACCCTCTCACACCGAGGAAGTTTCTCCACGGCCATGTGCCCATGAGGGAAGGGTTAGGACAGCCGTTATAGTTGGTGATTCGATCATTAGGCATGTAGATAGCTGGGTGGCTGGTGGACGTGAGGATCACCTGGTAACATGCCTGCCTGGTGCGAAGGTAGCGGACCTCACGCGCCACCTAGATAAGGTCTTAGATAGTGCTGGGGAGGAGTCTGCTGTCTTGGTACATGTCGGTACCAATGACATAGGAAAATGTGGTAGGGAGGTTCTGGAGGCTAAATTTAGGCTTTTAGGTAGGAAGTTGAAATCCAGAACTTCCAGGGTAGCATTCTCCAAAATGCTTCCTGTTCCACGTGCAGGACCCAAAAGGCAGGCAGAGCTCCGGAGTCTCAATGCGTGGATGAGACAATGGTGCAGAGATGAGGGTTTTGGATTTGTTAGGAACTGGAGAACATTCTGGGGAAAGGAGGGGCTCTTCCGAAGGGATGGGCTTCACCTTAACCGGGATGGAACCAGGCTGCTGGCATTAACCTTTAAAAAGGAGATAGAGCAGCTTTTAAACTAGATATTAGGGGAAAGCCGACAGTCGCCCAAGAGCGGATGGTTCGGAAGAATGTATCTTTGAAGGATACTACCAAAAGCAGAGAGGTTCCACAAAAGAGTAAAGTAGCCCAAATGCCCTCAAGTATGGAGCAGACAGAGCTTAAAAATCCCAAATTACCCATGTCTAACAATAGCCAAATTAATATGAATAAAATACATTATGTAAAATGCTTGTATGAAAATGCTAGAAGTCTAAAAAATAAGATGGGAGAGTTAGAATATATAGCACTAAATGAAAGGTTAGATATGATTGGAATATCAGAGACATGGTGGAAGGAGGACAACCAGTGGGACACTGTGATACCTGGGTACAAACTATATCATAATGATAGAGCTGATCAAATTGGTGGAGGGGTTGCTCTCTATGTTAGAGAGGGCATTGAGTCAGAAAGGATTAAAGTTTTGCAGGAAACAAAATCTGCTGTAGAATCTATATGGATTGAAATTCCATGTAAAAGGGGGAAGGCAATGGCAGTGGGGGTGTACTATCGAGCGCCTGGCCAGAATGACCAAATGGATGATGAAATGCTCAAAGAAATCAAGGAAGCTAACAAAAGTTACAGCGCAGTAATAATAATGGGTGATTTCAACTACCCCGGTATCGACTTGGGTCAGTGTCACGTCAGGACATGCTAGGGAGATAAAGTTCCTAGATGAAATAAATGACTGCTTCCTGGAGCAGCTGGTTCATGAACCGACCAGAGGGGAAGCCATATTAGACCTAGTCCTTAGTAGAACACCAGATCTAGTGCAAGAGGTAAGGTTGTTGGAGCCACTTGGCAATAGTGATCATAGCATGATCGCCTTTGATTTAATTAGTGGAGGAGGGATAGTAAGGAAATCCACAGTACTACCTTTTAACTTTTGAAAGGGAGACTATGATAAAATGAGGAAAACAGTTAAGAAAAAACTAAAAGGAGCAGTTGCAAAGGTTAAAGACGTACATCAGGCTTGGCTGTTGTTGAAAAATACTATCTTGGAAGCCCAGACCAGCTGTATTCCACGCTTTAAGAAAAGTGGAAGTCCAAAAAACTGCCAGCATGGTTTAAAGGTGAGGTCAGAGAGGCTGTTGTTGCCAAAAAAGCATCTTTCAGGAAATGGAAAAAAGAGCCAAACGACGAAACCTGGAAACAGCACAAGCACTGGCAAGTCAAATGCAAGGCATTGATAAGGCAGACAAAGGGAGAATTTGAGAAGAAGCTTGCCGCGGAAGCAAAAACGCGAAGTAAAGACCTTTTCAAGTACATTCGTAGCAAAAAACCTGTGAGCGAGTCAGTTGGTCCATTAGATGATAAAGGGGTTAAAGGAGCACAAAGAGGCGACAAGGCAATAGCGGAGAGACTGAATGAATTCTTTGCTTCAGTCTTTACTGAGGAAGATGTAGGGATGTTACCCATGACTGAAGTGGTATTTAAAGGTGTGGAAGAATTGAAGGAAATATCGATACATCGGGAAGATGTATTACAACTATTAGATAAACTGAAGAGTAGCAAATCACCTGGGCCAGATGGAATACATCCAAGGGTGTTGAAAGAACTGAAATATGAGATTGCAGACCTGCTATTAGTAATCTGTGAACTATCATTAAAATCATCTCTAATACTTGAAGATTGGAGGATCGCCACTGTAACACCAATTTTTAAAAAGGGTTCCAGGGGTGATCCGGAAACTACAGACCGGTGAGCCTGACATCAGTACCGGGAAAAATGGTAGAAACCATCATAAAGAATAAAATTACTCAGCATGTAGATAGTCATGACCTAATGGGAGACAGCCAACATGGCTTTAGACAAGGAAGATCTTGTCTTACTAATCTGTTATGTTTTTTTGAAGGAGTGAATAATCAGGTGGACAAAGGTGAGTCGGTTGATATTGTGTATCTGGACTTTCAGAAAGCCTTTGACAAGGTCCCTCATGAGAGACTTTTGGCAAAACTAAAGAGTCATGGGATAGGAGGCAGTGTACTATTGTGGATCAGGAACTGGTTAAAAGATAGAAAGCAGAGGGTAGGGCTAAATGGCCAATTTTCCCAATGGAGAAAAATGAATAGTGGTGTACCCTAAGGATCTGTGCTGGGTCCGCTGCTTTTTGACATATTCATAAATGACCTGGAAAGTGGAATAACGAGTGAGGTTATCAAATTTGCAGATGACACAAAACTATTTAAAGTTGTTAAAACCCAAGAGGATTGTGGAAAATTGCAAGAGGATCTTGATAAATTGGAAGACTGGGCATCAAAATGGCAGATGAAATTTAATGTGGACAAGTGCAAGGTTATGCACCTAGGGAAGAACAACCCAAACTATGGTTACACGATGCAAGGTTCCACATTAGGAACCACCACCCAGGAAAAAGATTTAGGCGTCATTGTGGATACCATGTTAAAACCCTCGGCCCAGTGTGCAGCAGCGGCCAAGAGAGCAAATAGAATGCTAGGTATGATAAGGAAAGGAATGGAAAATAAAACAAAAGATATTATAATGCCTCTATATCATTCCATGGTGAGACCGCACCTTGAATATTGTGTGCAATTCTGGTCGCCGTATCTTAAAAAGGATATAGCGATTTTAGTAAAGGTTCAGAGAAGAGCCACCAAAATGGTAAAGGGGATGGAAGGATACTCCTATGAAGAAAGGCTAAAAAGGTTAGGGCTCTTTAACCTGGAAGAGAGACGGCTCAGGGGAGATATGATAGAAGTCTATAAATTAATGAACGGAGTGGAACGGGTAAACGTAGATCGATTGTTTACCTTATCAGAATATAGAAAGACTAGGGGACATGCAATGAAGCTACAGGGTAAACTATTTAAGACTAATAAAAGAAAATATTTTTTCACTCAACGTGTTATCAAACTCTGGAATTTGTTACCGGAGGATGTAGTAAAGGCTATTGGTGTAGCTGGGTTTAAAAAAGGTTTGGACAAGTTCCTGGAGGAAAGGTCCATAAACCATTATTAAGAAGGGACCCAGGATATCAATGCTTGAACCAATACAAGCATTGTGGAACCTGTGTCCCTTGGGGAAACTGCTAGGTACATATGACCTAGATTGGCCACTGTTGGAAACAGAATACTGGGCTTGATGGACCTTGGTCTGACCCAGTATGGCATATCTTATGTTCTTATGTCCCTCCACTCATACCAGCTTGCTCGTTTCAAATCTGGGGAACACCAGATATAGACCTCTTTGCAAGTACACAGAATGCCAAACTTCCCCGATTCTGTTCCAGATCCCAGCTCACAACTGTCAGGCAAGAGATGCTTTCCTACTCCACTGAGGTCAGGACTTCCTCTATACCTTCCCACCTATTCCCCTCATTCCCAAAACTTTATTCAAACTTCAGAGAGACAGAGGTCGTAAGATACTCATAGCTCCACGTTGGCCACGACAAACATGGTATCCTCTCCTTCTGCGTCTCTCTCAAACCACTCCCCTGAAATTGGGGAATACTCCAGATCTTGTGTCTCAGGAGGACGGATGCTTACTGCATCCCAATCCCCAGTCCCTACATCTCAGGGCCTGGTTACTGAAAGCCTAGAATTCCAGGATATTGACCTTTCTCAACAAGTAAAGGATATCCTTCTGGCTTCCAGAAAACCTTCCACAAGACGTTCCTACACTTTTAAGTGGAAAAGGTTCTCTGTCTAGTGTTCACAAAAGGGACTTAATCCCCTTTTGATGCCTGTAGAATTGCTACTAGAGTATCTCCTCCAATTATCAACTTCTGGTCTGAAGACCAATTCAGTGAGAGTCCATCTTAGTGCTATTGCTGCTTTTCATAAACCTTTCGATGGACAACCTATTTCCTCTCATCCACTTGTATCAAGATTTATGAGAGGTCTACTCTTAACAAAACCTCCCATTAAACCATCACCGGTGGCATGGGATCTGAATCTTGTTCTTGGTCAGCTTATGAAACCACCCTTTGAACCTTTAGCCACTTCAGAACTAAAGTTTCTTTCATGGAAAGTCATTTTCCTAATTGCCATCACTTCTGCAAGACGCATTAGTGAACTACAGGCATTAGTAGCTGACCATCCTTATACAAGGTTCCACCATGATAAGGTAGTCCTCAGGACTCATCCTCACTTTATGCCAAAGGTGGTTTCGCCTTTTCATTTATACCTGTCGGTTTATCTTCCTATATTCTTCCCTAGGCCTCATGCCTCTAGTGCGGAAAGAAATCTTCACACATTGAATTGTAAAAGAGCCTTAGCCTTTTATCTCCAAAGAACTAAGCCAGATAGAAAATCTTCTCAGCTTTTTGTGGCTTTTGACTCTAGTCATTTGGGGCTTCCAGTTTCCAAAAGAACTCTGTCAAATTGGATTGCAGATTGCATATCCTGTACTTATCAGAGTAAAGGACTTTCTCTCGAGGGCCATGTCACCGCTCACAATGTGAGAGCAATGGCAGCCTCAACGGCTAACCTTCATTCTGTGTCTACTGATGACATCTGCAGAGCAGCCACTTAGGCTTCGGTACACACCTTCACAGCCCACTACTGCTTGGAGAAGGACTCCCGTTGGGATGCCTCCTTTGGCCAGGCTGTTCTCCAGCATCTCTTCCATACTTAATAAAACTCCTACCCACCATCCACAGGTTGGATGCAAGAGGTCCATGGGAGGAAGCATGACCCATCTCACTTGGGTTCACAGCTTGCTGGGGTCACCCCTTGGCATCTTTCAGCTGGGGAGTCATTCCTGCTTGTTCCTGGAGATAGTGTAGTTACTCACCTGTAACAGGTGATCTCTGGGAACAGCAGGAATTTAGTCTTCACAACCCACCCACCTCCTGTCTCTATCTATCGCTTTCTCTACTTCGGTCTCAGCTATAAACTCAACTGAAGTGAGAGAGGTACAGAGGCGGGAAGGCAGCACACATGCACTGTGGGATGCTCCCAAAAGCTTTCCTATTGGATGCTGGGGAGCTTTCCCATGCGGGCTCCGTCAGTACCGACGATACCCGTATGTGAAGACTAAATTCCTGCTGTTCCCGGAGATCACCTGTTACAGGTAACTACGCTTTAGTCATAAATGGCAGGATTAATACACAGTCCTTACCATGTGCCCCAGAGCTGAACTATTTTGAGTGCTAGGGAACTGACTGGAGCAACTCATATCACTGCTTACAGGAAGGATCATGCATATTCCAAACTTTATACTAGTTCTGAACTTTGGAACAGTTATTCTGATTTGGCACCCTTTGAAGTCATTGCCCACTTGTGTGACTAATTAATCCTGCTTTCGTTATTTATTATTAATATTTAGCTCACACCTTTCAAGGAGAAGATCAAGGCGAGTTACATGGCATCATCTTGCTAGATCTGTCCAGATAAGTGAAGTTATGCAGTAGGTGGAAGCAGATCAGAGCAACTTACACTGAAGTCATCATTTGCATATATGCTGATGCAGTACTGAGAGAACTCAGTATTGTCTGCCTCCAGCAAATGGCAAGGTGTGTGGACTGGTGAAACATTGGTTCAACATTTGCTTGGATCTTAAGTACAACCATTGTCTCCTTGAGCTGATAGTTGCCCTGTGTCCTTTGCTGCTACCCATGGGTTCCAGCACTGGTGGGCCAGAGATCAGACAGGAGGGCCTCATGGGGCTCCGGGGGGGGGGGGGGGGGAAGGTTGTAATGTGTGGGCTCAGGCCATCCTTCTCTCTCTGTCTTAGTTCTGCATGGTCTGTTCATTTTTCCTTGTTTGTTTTCTTTGGTTTTAATTTTGCTGCTTAAATAAAGCAGCTTCAAAAACAAACCTCCTTGCATGCAACCATGCTTTCCCATGCTCAAAAGCTCTGACCTCCCCTACAGGGGAACTTCAGGCCCTCTGGCAACAAGAGGGTTAAGTGCCACCACCCTTTGTGTTCACTTATTCATTTCTCTAAGAGCTCAGCTCTGTCCCCTGTAGGAAAGGCTGAAGAGAAGCGAACTCTGTTGAATGAATGAATAACCAGAGGAAGGGGATCCATCGGTGATCTGTCTTTTTTTTAGGGAGGACCTTTCCACCATTATTCAGGGTGTCATGATAGCTCTATGAATTATGGTGCCCCCTCCAGTGGTGGTTTCACAAGTGAATCCTATCCTATAGGGACCACAGTGTCCCACTGGATTTGTTCCCCTCCCTGAGCCCTTGTGAAAGCTCATGTTCTCTCATTGGGAGACACTGGAGTTGGAACTGTGATGGTACTAAGGTCCTGGTTTGGCAGTATTCTTTACCTCAAAAGATAAGAACAACTCTTTTCAGGGTCCTTCAGGTGGATGCTCTGGTCATTGTGATGACAAAACACATGAACATTGTGATGGAAGGTGGACCTGCACTGCAGGGGTCTCATGATAGGAGTGTGAACGCCCTCCTCAAGAAGGCCTTTATGGCTTTGGCTTCTGAGGCAGCACTATGTGTGTGCTTGATGGCTCAAGAGCTATTAAAAGCTGGATCTAGCAATTGCCAGAAAGTCCAAAAGTAACTTGATTGAAGTCTGAAGCATTGTTTGTGGTAGAGGCTCTGTATTACTTGATCAGTTTAGCGCACTGAGATGGTGGCTTGGGCTTTGGAACTGGTCTGCTGATACTATGTCCAAGCTGAAGTTGAGCAGGTTTCCCCTTAAGGGCAGATTGCTGTTTAGGGAAGGACCTGGAGAAGCTAATGAAAGTTAGAGAGGCTCATTCACAGAGGTTCCTCATGTAGAGCTCAGAGGGGAGCATGTGGGTGATTTAGGGCCAGAGTTCGGGCATGGCCTTTTCCTTCTATGGGTCTGATTCCAAGAAGGGTCCCTCCTTTTGTGCACCTTAGTGATCTCAGGACTCAGCAGGTGCCTTCCTCTGGGGCTGGTAAGCCCTCACAATGAGATACTGTGGGACCCCCTTCTGAGGGACTGCTAGTCAGGGGCTTCTCTGGTTGTTTTAATTGGAATGGACTCACATCAGTTCAGACAAATGGGTCCTCTAGGTCCTTGAAAAAGGGTATGCACTGGAGCTTGCAAAGCTTCATTGGGACACCTTTGTGGAGTCTCCTTAAGCGAGAGAGTGGCAGTTGAGGAAATTAAGCACTTCCTGCAGTTGCAGACTATTATAGTCATGTCCACTACGGAACAAGGTGAAAGGCAGAATTCCATTTACCTTTGTGCCCCCCCCCAAAAAAGGGGGGGGGGGGTTCCTTCTTACCTATTCTAGACCTGAAGGTGGTCAATGTCAAGGCAAGGGTACTCCACTTCTACATGGAGATCCTCAGATTTGGGAGCCCTGCTGTCTTTTAATTTTCTTTTCAGTATCAGCAGAGTCAAGGGTGGTGGGAGTGTCAAATGTTTGTACAACTTAGTGTTGTTACTTAATACTTTTTCTGAGTTTTCAGTCTTGCTTTCTGCTTGGGGAATGTCATACTGACTTTTCTCATTGCTGCACCAGCAAGTGATGACATCACTGAAAGTTGCTCTGGTTTGCTTCCACCTGGGGAGCAGAACCCACTTATCTGGATTGGTCTAGCAGGATTCAAGGAAAGGAAATTAGCAGGTATGGAAAATGTCTCCATGTAGGAGTTTCATAACGGATCTAACAATGTTGCAACATGTGATAAATCTTTAGCCTATAAAAAGAACATTATCAGTACAGGAGAGCAATTTTATATGGCATGTATTTCATCTTTATTTTATAGAGTACATGAAAACTTTATAAAATAAGAGCATAAGTGGTTGAAATGCATGTAAATCTAAAGCACAAGCACTTATGCTAGGCAGAGGCAGCCCATCTACTAGATGGCTGCTTAGGGTGGTAGACCTTGGTGGGTGGCATGGCAGCTTTGTACTGCCCATTTTGTGCTTGCAATGCAAAAAGCATGGCCTGATGCTTTTGACCCCCCTCCAACACAACTTCCTGTTGGAGGGGGGCAGAAGCAGCAGACCATGTGTGCTGAAACACATGGCCTACCACAAGCACAAAAGCAGTGGCACATAGCCGCCGCCTCCCCCAGAAGATGGAACTGGCAGCAGTGGGGGGTGGCATGACATGGCTGGGTCCTGCTTGGGATGGCAGAAATGCTTGTGCTGGCCGTGATGCTGGGCTATGGCTGTGTAAATACCCACCATCTGGATTTTTCAAAAACACAGGCAAATTATAGAATTTTACATTATACAACATAACTTTGTGCCAAGCCCTGCCAAAATGATGCCCCATACACACACCCACAGTGAATGCATGTTTAGCTCAACACACATACTTTTCAAATAGTGACATTAAATATGCATGTGAATGCCCATTTATGCAAATATATTACTAAAATACCTAGATTTATGTGCCTTATTCAGAGATAAATGTAGGTGGCCTTTTACAAATTACCCCAAATGCATGTCTAGAATGTTAATAAATAACGCTCCTTGTGGTCTTGGGCAAGCCACTTAACCCTCCAATGCCCATGTTCCCTGTAAAATAGTTATCTCCAAGTTATAATGCCCTGTTCAATGTAATTTCAATTTGTTCAATGTAAACCGCCTTGATATCATGAAAGGCAGTATATAAGGAATGTAAAATAAATAAATAACATATTAAACAACTGAAAAAATGCACTTATTAGTATCTACATATATTTAAAGTGTTATTGTTTCCAAGCCATTTTGCAAGAAGACTCTGGGGCCCCTTTACTAAAGTGTGCTAGGGTTTTGCAGCTAATGTACTGTTAGTGCAAAAACTAGCAAGTGGTAATTGCAACTGCTGTGTGCCAACTACCAGGGAATGTGTCCGGTGTATTCCCAGCAATTACTGCACTGAATGGTACCCTAATGTGCCACGGTGGCATGCACAATTATTGCAGGTGCACTTAACCTTCTGAAGTGCTGTTAGGAAAACCCGCACTAATTGCAAGGGTCACAGGTAAAGCACAATATTAACTTATGCACGGATATCTCATGACAACCAAAAAGATCACACAAATAGAGCTTAACGTAAGTTACCCATGTATAAGTTTATATTGCCATCTGAGACTTGATACACCTGATGCAGCCTAATGGCACAACATGGCCTTGTCGGCTTTATGCTTTCATTTTTTTGTATTAATAAAAACATATTTATTCCATCTTTTTTTAAAATTTATTTGCTCTTGGTCTTGCTTCCTGTTTTTTTCATCTGGTACGTCTTTTGCTTAAGGCCTCGCCTGTTTTTTACTTATATAAAGATGGGTTAAAGTAGGCCTTGACCAATTTTCTTGGAATCTAGGAGCCAGCCAAAAAAATTAACACCTCTCCACTTCCCCCCCCAGAAAAGGTGCATCTTAGTTCCCTTTTTAGAGTTTGATTTACTAAGACTGTTGCCACATTTTCTTTGAAAAATAAAGCTTAATAAATCAGGCCCATAACATACAACTGTACAGTACCAATAGAAGGCAGTGGCCCCCTTTCCCTCCCCTTCCTTTGACCATAGCTGTATTTGAAGCAACTTTATTTTTTGCTTCACATATCACCATGGCTTGGTAATATATGAAATACAAAAAAGTTTATTTGTAATACCCCTCCAGCCTCACCCCACCTGTTTTTTGCCGTGACTCACTCCACCGCCTTCACCCAATCTTTCTCTGCCATGACACCTCTCTTATACTTCCCCCAGATAAACAGCTTTCTCCACCCCTCCACACCCCCCCCAAGCTTCATCCAGTCTCTTTCACCAATGCTTCGCTATACAAATGACCAGTAGCAGTATTTTCTTTTTTTTTTTTTTTTATGTGCCATCAAGTTAGTGCTGACTCCTGGCGACCCAGGTCTGGATTTTCTTGGCAATGTATCACTGGAAGTAGACTGCCAGGACTTTTCTTTCAAAGCAATAAAGAGTAAAGTGACTTGCCCAATGTCACAAGAAGTGCTAGTGGGAATTGAACCCTTGATCTTCTCCAGGAACAAGCAGGAAGTCAGTCCTCACACATAGGTGACATCGGCACCGACGAAGCACATGGAGAGCATTTTCCCAGCTTTCAAAGAAAGCCTTTGGGACATGCTACCATGCATGCATGGTCCCCTTCCCGCCCAAAGGTGTCATCTTGCTCAGTCTCCTTTTTTCTGCAGAGCCCAACAGATGTCTGTCCCATTTCCCCAGAAAAAATCCTTGCTAAATCCTTAAAACTTAGCTTTTCCCAGTTTGCGTACCAGTTTCTCTTCTCGCCTGGAGCCAGCTTAGGCTCGGCACTGTTCTCGGCTTTTCCCCTTTATTCAATCGAGGCTTGCCCCGACTGGCATTCACACCTTTTTGCCCAAGGGTGTTGACCCTGGCCAGGTGTGTCCCGGTAAAACCCCTCAGAGGTACTCGGGCGGCTCCGAGAAGTTCCCTATCAAGGTCCTCAAAAAGGATTCTTTGGCTGGAGAGACCATGCGAAGTTTGTCGAGGACACACTTGCAAGAGTGCCATGCTGGGCCCAAGCTGTAGAGCCTTTTGGCTTGGAAACCAGAATGGCGGCCCTGGAGCAGACATCACTACTAACCTGGCCCTGCAGCAGGCAATGATGGCTGGTTTGTCCACATCATCTGCCTTGACGACCAGCCCCCCGACTGCAGGGGGAGGGGTCTCCGGATATCGAGCCGAGCTCCGAGCATCATTGGCCTGAAGTAAGGCCTCGATGCCGGTAGAGGTCCTGGTCCCATTCCTCTGAAATCTGCCCCTCCCCCTGCAAGTTTCTGTGACTTGGATCCTAGGTCTTTTGGGGGCCCTGGGCTCCTCGGCACTGGTCTCAAGGCAAGGAGTTGCAGGACCTTGGATTCATTGTCACCCCTCAACTCTGAGTGGGAGTCCGACAACGAGGCATCCCCGGATACCAGATGGTACTGAGACATCCTCTTGGACCCATCTCCCATGGTGCCATTCTCCAGAGGACATGGCCTTCCATGACTTTGTCAGGGATATGGCCAGAGCCCTCTCAGTGCAAACCGAGGCGGAAGAGGACTCACATACCGAAAAGCTGGAGATCCTCCAGTATGAGTCTCCACCTAAGGAAACTCTCATGGTGCCGGTACAACTGATCCTCGAGTGGCTCCTGTTGAGAATGTGGGAGACCCTGGCGTCGGTGCTGGTGGTCAGCTGGAACCTCGACACCATGTACTGCATCAGGAAGGGGCCCAGGTTCCAAAAATCCCAACTCCCACATAACTCCATGTTTGTCGAGTCAACCACGCAAAATGTCAAGAGCCAGTAGACCCAATCTTCTGTTCCCACTGGTAGGGATGCTAGAGCCCTCAATGCCCTTGGGTGCAAGTGCTACCAGGGCTCGATGCTGGGGTGTTGGATCCAGGCCTATGAGTTATACATATACCTCAAGGCCCTAACTCAGGAGTTGTCCGTGTTTTCAGCAGGGCTTACAGGGGAACCCCTCCAATGGTTCCAATCCCTGATCTCCGGCATCAAGGGCTGCTCTAAGTTCTTCTCCTGGGCAGTCTACAATAGCTTTGAGTCTGTGGCTTGGGTAGCAGAGGCTGGCATCGGTGCCTAATGCCAAGCCTGGCTGCAGTATTTGGATCTTGAGCAGTGAGTCCAAGACAAGCTGCTCGACATCCCCTGTACTGGGGAGAAACTGTTTGGCAAACCTATGGCTGACAAGATGGCCGAGATAGAAACCGACATGGTGACTTGATAGAGGTTCTCCAAGAAGACCTCATCCTTCACCCATAAGAAACCATCGGGGAAAAGACCCCTGTCCTGAGGAAAAATGGGCCCTTTTATCAGAATCACCACTACCAGACCTCCTTGGGCCAGCAGCAAGGTTCTCACCCCAAAAGACAAAACCATAGGGCCCAGAAGCCACAGGCGCAGAAGCCCCAGGCCCCAGCTCCCACCCAACCTGGGGAGAGCTTTTGATTCATGGGCCAGGGCCTCCCCTCCCCTTCACCAGCCCAAAGCCACCTGGCACTCTTCACCCACAGGTGGGCCAGTGTTACCTCAGACCAGTGGGTACTGCAGGTGGTAAGGGAGGGCTATCTCCTCCTCCACCTACAGCAGGTGCCACTCGGATTTTTACCAGGAGAGCCAGTACGACCTCTCCTTCACCAGACCCTCTGCTCTCAAGAGCTCACAGGTCTGCTCAGGGACAACACAGTAGAGCCTGTACCCAAACATCTTTGGGGAAAAGGCTTCTACTCCAAATACTTCCTTATCCCAAAGAGAACTAGGGGCCTCGGGCCCATATTAGATGTGAGAAACTTAAACAAGTTTCTGGTGAGGGAGAAGTTTGGGATGCTGTCCTTTGGAACACTGCTGCCTTACCTCCATCAGGGAAATGTGCATGTACGCATCCTTTAGGTTCATGGAGCACAGCCAATTTGATTCATCCCTGCCACAGGTAGTACCTATGGTTTGTGGTGGGAGGAGGACACTACCAGTACAAGGTGCTACCCATTGGCCTGGCCTCCTCGCCAAGGGTCTTTACCAAATGCCTGGCGATGGTAGCTACCTACCTGTGTCTACAAGGGGCTTTCATCTTCCCCTACCTGGACAACTGGCTCATCAGAGGAGGTGCAGCCTCAGAAGTCAGTCAGGTTACAGAACGTGCCACCTTTCTGTTGCAGCACCTGGGGGTTCATCATCAACTACCTCAAATCCCATCTCTCTACAGCCCAAAGTCTGGAGATCATAGGTGCCCAGTTGAACACGTTACAGGCCCAGGCCATCCTCCCAAGAGAAAGGATAGAATGTCTCAGGCAACTGGCAGGAGAGGTACAACGCCGTTGGTCAGTGCTGGCTCAACTCTTCCTCTGCCTACTGGATCATATGGCCTTAATAGTCCACGTCAAGCCTTCAGCCTCCTTATACAGGTGGACAACTCAGTGGTGCTTAAGTTTGCAATGGACTCAGGCCACAGGCAAGCTACAGGACAGGGTCAGGGCTACCTGCCAACTGGCGAAGTCCCTTAATTGGTGGCAAAATCTGCCCCAGCTCCTGGCAGGAATGCCCTTCCAGGCACCCACGTCACAGAGGATCCTGAGCACAGATGCCTCCCGCCTGGGTTGGGGGGGCACACTGGAGACCACTGCATGCAGGGCAGCTGGTCTCAGGAATCATCGTTCCTACAGATCAATCTCCTGGAGCTCAGGGCAATCTTCCTGGCCCTTCAAGTGTTCCGCCACCGCCTGCAGCACCGACAGGTACTGATCCAGATTGACAACCAGGTCATCATATTTTATATCAACAAGCAGGGGGGCATGGGTTTGTATTCCTTTTGCCAGGAGGCGGTGGCCCTTCTCTCTTTCGCAGCACGCAACATCATGCTCCTGCGAGCGGTATACCTCTCCGGCCAGGACAACTGCCTAGCGGACAGGCTGAGCAGAGTCCTTCGCCACACGAATGGCGCTTAAACCCCAGAGTAACGAATGAGCTCTTCCATCTCTGGGGCAGGCCTCTCCGGACAACACAGTTACCCCACTTTTGCTCCTGTCAGCTGCACCTGGAGAGAGTAGCGATAGATGCCTTCCCGATCTGATGGTCCGAGGGACTACTCTGTGTTCCTACCGACCCCCCCCCCCCTGGTCACCAGGACCCTTTTCAAGGTTCAGCACAAGGGGGCATCAGTCATACTGATTGCCCTCAGGTGGCCCAGGCAAACTTTGTTCCCTCTGCTGCTTTCCATGTTGGTGGCACTCCCAGTCCCTCTGGGCCGAGCACCGGACCTCCTGTCCCAGGAGGAGGGCTCTCTCCTGCACTCAAATCTGGGATCGCTTACGCTAATGGCCATGGCTGCTGAAAGGGTAGCATTGGCCCCTTTCCATCTTCCAGGAGAAGTTGAGAAGATCCTGCTGGCTTCCCAAAAACCCTCCACCAGACAGGCTTATGCCTTTAAGTGGAGAAGGTTCAATGCCTGGTGTGTGGAAAAGGAGAATCCCTTCTCCTGCCAGATGCAACTAGTACTGCAGTACCTACTGCACCTGTCACACACCAGACTGAAATCTAACTTGGTGAGGGTACATCTGAGTGCCATAGCTGTTCACCACCACCCTATCAAGGGAAAACTCCTCTCAAGCGAGCTCCTGGTCTCCAGGTTCCTTCGGTGCCTCCTGTTATTCAAGCCCCCTCTTTGCTCTCTGGTGGCAGAGTGGGACCTCAATGTGGTGCTCTCCCAGCTCACCAAACCACTGTTTGAGCCACTGGACACTTTCCACCTGTAGTACATGTCTTGAAAAGTGGCCTTTCTGGTGGCCCTTATGTCCGCTCGAAGAGTGAGCAAACTCCAAGCCCTGGTGGCAGATCCACTATATACAAGGTTCTACAAGAACAGGGTAGTGCTCCGCACACATCCTAAATTCCTCCCGAAGGTGGTGTCTCCCCACCTTCTATCCATGGCCTCGTGCCGGCAAGGAGGAATTAGTGCTTCACACACTAGATTGCAAGCGGGTCCTGTCCTACTTACAGCAGACCCAGGACCATTGAAAAACTCCTTAGCTTTTCATGTCTTATGACCACAGCACACTGGGGTTCCCCGTGACTAAGCAAACTCTGTCCACTTGGGTGCCAGACTGTATTGCCCTGGCATACGAGTGAGCTGGCTTCTGCCATGAGCACCAGATCACAACGCATCACGTGATGGTGATGGCCATGTCAGTGATGGAAATCTGCAAGGCTGTCACATGGTCTTCAATTTATATGTTCACAGCTCACTACTGTCTGGAGAATGAGTCCCATAGGGACAGTGCCTTTGCCAGGCAGTACTCTGTAATATTCTTGGGGTGTAGGCAACTCCTGACTTCCGACCTTTCTGTGTTCAGGCTACTGGAGTGATAGTGTCACTGGACGCTAGGGTTTTGGCAAAGTCTCTCAGTGGGAACTCACCTTCTTGAACTCATGGCTGCCTGATTGGTCGCTGCTGGTGCTGATGTGATTTGGTCCTCGGCAACTTGGAGCTAGGGAATCCCATATGTGAGGATTGACTTCCTGTTTGTTCCTGGAGAAAGCATAGTTATTCAACCGTAACAGGTGTTCTCCAGGGACAGCAGAAATCAGTCCTCCGTCCTCCCTTGGGAGTTGCCTCTTACCTTGTTTTAGTTTTTACTGCCATCCTAGCTATGTCATCTGACTGAGCAAGATGGCACCCTTGGGCGGGAAGGGGACCACACATGCATGGTAGTATGTCCCAAAGGTTTTCTTTGAAAGCTGGGAAAATGTTGCACATGGGCTCCGTTGGAGTCAACATCATCCATATGTGAGGACTGATTCCTGCTGTTTCTGGAGAACACCTGTTACAGGTGAGTAACTACACTCTCTAGGTACTAGATAGTTGCTCTAACCACTAGGCTACTCTGCCTGTTGTACTAGTAGCTATTGAGATGGGAGGGGGGGGGGGGGAGAACATGTGTTTCTAGCTTTCCCACTCTAATCAGCTCTCTGCATGCTTGAACATTGTGGTGGAAGAAGTTTGAGTTGATCTTGCAGTTTCAAGTCTCATGATTGCAGTGGGAAAGTTGGAAACACAATGCTTTGCAGCAGCAAAAAGAAACCGCCATAAAAAATACATTCGGAGGCATGAAATCCCAGGTGCCAGGGTGCAATTTCTGGATACCATGGTGACCTGGCACCTGGGATTTGTCGAGCCCTGGGTTAAAAGAGCACAAGTACTGTAAGTATCAATAAACAAATCAAGGGCTCTAAATGTTAATATCAGTTCAAAACTATCAGTATGAAAGAGGTACCATCTATATACAGTATGTTTAATGCCAATGAGCTAACACTAAGGGGTATGTTTACTAAACCGTCCTAATGTTACCGGCGCTAATTGCAGCGATAATGTGAAGAATGCCAGATAAGGAGTGGGCGTTCCAGTCCTAAGGTAGCAAGACTATGTATTGCGCGATAAACATACCCCTTAGTGTTAACTCATTGGCATTAAACATACTGTATATAGATGGCTCTTCCCATAGTAATCGCCTTTTTCTTCCCTCCCCGTCCCAAGCTCATCTCAAACTCACCTGTCACTCTGCTTTCTTTTTCTTAAGTCCTGCTTTATGGAATTCCCTTCCCCATTCACTCCGCACTGAGCCTTCGTTTCCACATTTCAAAGCTCTCCTTAAGACCCATCTATTTTCTCAGGCTTTTGATCTCCCGGCACCCCTTGACAGTCATGCTGGCCTCCATACCATATACCACTCCCCCCCCCCTTCAGTTTCTGACTCTCTAGCCATATTATTCTGTCCTTTTCTTTTTTTCTATCTATCTCTATGGTGCTTTCCTATACATTGAATGGCGTTCCTTTCCTTTCTTTAATTTCCCAGCAGCCTGCTTTTATTGTACACTGCTCTGATACTTCGGTTTGGGCGGTTTATCAAGCCTCATAAATAGATAGTGGGCGCTGTGGCGCGTTAGCCCTAAGTACATGCCAGTGCAGTGTTAGAAGCTATAACGATGTAGCCCACTGGTTACTGCAATGACTGTGGAGGCTGAGGTCATGGGTTTGATCCTGCAGTGGTGTAATCTAAAATGGCTGTCTGAGGCATTTTCTTTTAATTTAAATCAGTGCTGCCAGCAAAAACACCCTCACAGTGCCCTAACCTAAGGCGCCCTATAGGTCACATTATAAAGTGCCCTGTCTGCCAAGGCACCCTATAATGTGCCTTATAGGGTGCCTATGAGGCACCTTAGGCTACAGCACTGTGAGGGTGTGTCTGCTGGCAGCACTGATTTAAATTAAAAGAAAAAGCTTCAGACAGCCTTTTTAGATTACACCACTGCGGGATCAAACCCATGACCTCTGCCTCCACAGTCATTGAAGTAACCAGTAGGCTACATTTCTATAGCTACTACCACACTGCTGGTTGGCTACAGAAAGACTGCAGGTCACCACACAAACTGTCTGCTGTGGTTACCAGGATAGGGTAAACCCACCTGTACCCATGATGCACTGCACATGCAGATCAGCAGTCTAGAGCTGATCACATAATGGGGTATACACCCCCACAACACCTAGGCCTGGTAGGGGGAACTGACTGTGTGTGTTACTGGCACAGAGTAGCTACAGACTGTGACATTGTGCGGGTCCTGTGCTCTCCCTGAGGGTAAGGTGGGGTCCGCAGCACCTGGCTTGGCTGAGATAGGCTATGCTGCAGGTCATTAGTGCCAGTGTGTGATAGGTAGTCCTTGCAGACACACCTAGGATACACCTGCATCCATTTGCATTTCCCAGTCATGTCTAGCCCTTGTGGACTATGATGCACCCAGAATAGTGCATATCCTGTGTGGGTGCCATGGTCACATGTTATAGGTGAAGGAGGTTGTTTGGACCCAAAAGTGGATTATGTAGCACCACCCAACCCACCCTCTGTGGCTCAGGTTGGAGGGACATGATCTCCCACCAACAGATCCACATTGTACATCTCTGCAATGGTGGCAGTAGAGAGGACCATCAACCCCAGCCCTGCTGGGGAACAGGCACCCTAGAGGGCAGTCAATGCAGATCTGTACGCATCACATAAGGCAATGGCAGACAGGCAGAATGCTGGAGAAGCTCAGCTGCCCCCCACCACTATCTGACATCCACCCACTACACCCTGCAAGGCATTCCAGCCATACACATGCTAACTGCAGACAGTCTGCTAGCTAGTATATAATGCATGTTCCTGGAGGAACTGTGTGCACCCAAAAATGGGATGTGAGCACACACACCAAACAGGTATGTCAGTGATTGGGCCCCAGAAAAGAGAACCCATAAATATCACTTAAGAGAAATACTGCATAGCACTATGGGGGAACCTAGCCATGCCATGGTCACTGCTCAGTCAGGGTGAGAGTGACCTCCCAGCATGATATGCTGTGGCTACCCTGTCCGTGCAGGTGGTGGTCAGGCACTACAAGGTCCCAGCCATTGCCCTATACCCTGTGCAGGTGCATCCTGCCCAGGCCACCTTGTCCAGCCCATACCCACAGTACCTTGCTCCTCATTATGCACATTGGCAGGCTAACAGTGCAAGCAGTGTGGGCTCAGTAAGGTGTAGGCAGCCACAACACACTGGATAGACAGACACACACACTCCCACACCTATGCCAGCATTGTGCAAATATAGAGGTTTGTGGCAGCCCTGGCCGCCACACCAGTCCTGGGCACAGTGCAGACATTGCTATGGTACGCAAAACTGTTGGGGTCACTCCCCGGGGTGGTAAACACTGTCAGAATCAATAACTGAAACACACTCCACAGGCTGCTATGATGAATCTCTATCAACAAATAGTGTTTAACTTAGGATTTGTTAGCTGACATTAATCATAGCAACCTTTTGATATAGGTGGAATGTGTTCCCAAGTTTAGGACAGCATTGCTAAGGTATGCAGGTGCTAGTATTGAGAGATGCTGCTCCACGCAGGGCCCAACAGCCTGACTCTCCATGAGGCGTTGGATAGTGGAGCCTGTGGATGTGGGTGTTTGTACCCCTGTTGGCCGCTGCTCTAGGGCTGAGTTTCCCAACTCTGGTCCTGGTGGGCCAAACACTGTTCAGGTTTTCATGCTGACCCTAACGAATATGCATGAGATACATTTGCATACAATGGTGGCAGCGCATACAAATGCAGCATGGGTATATTTATTAGGGACAGCATGAAACCTGAATGGTGTTTGGCCCTCCAGGACTGCAGTTGGGAAACTCTGCTCTAGGGATTGCACGTTTATGGTGTCTGTGCTCTGTAGGTTAAAATATAGGCATTTCAGGCATGTTTATTTTATCTGAAATAAAGGTTCTGACTTTATTACCACGGTTTAGTACTGGGTAAAATATGGGGACAGGGTTGGCAGGAGCCACAGCTGGGACTTGAACTTGTGACCTGATCCTGAACACACTGGCTGTGTGTACTGCACCAAACTGTTGCCACAGGGGCAGCTCATTCCCTGGGGATACCATGACTGTTCGTCAGACAGACCTTGTCTGTTGCAGTGCACAGCACCCACCTAAACGGAGCTTGGCCATGGTCTGCTGTGGGCAGATGCCACTGACCCCTCTGCCACCATGCTGACATGCCCTTAGGCCAGTGGTGCACAGTCCCAGGCCATCCAGTATGCCAGTAGGCAGCTGCCTATGGTTTGTGTTCTCGAGTAGGGGTGCCTACATAGACATGCACGCTTCCCTCCCGCACCGCCTGCCAATATTATGTGCCCTTGGGGGTACCTGCTGGGTAATATCCCCTGTGACACTGTGGGACACACACTCATGCCTATGTTGGACCCTCGTCACTTGCTGTCTTGCTGCTTTAGTTTCGGCATTCCTATGTGCCACCTAGGCATCTGCCTAGTCCACACCGTGCCCCAGCTGGACCACAGCATGTGCACCTGCAGCCCTCTGTATCCCATTTACAGCATCAGTACAGTTGCCCTTTCCTACATGCCCACTCTGCTGTTGCTGCACATGTGCACGCCATAACAAACCTGCCCAATATAAATGACAAAAACCCCGATCTCCGCTGTTTCAATGTGGGATCATTCACTTTGTAGAGGGACAGAGCATAGACCCTTCCAAACATGATATCTTCCTTTTTACGCTTTGTCAGTAGTGTTGCTTTATGCTTATCATTAATATCACTATTGGCCAACTTGGTTATTGGGATTTCAAATATGGTTTTGGTCATTTTATATATTTATTTGCCTTTTTGGTTCCTGCACATGTATCACTACTATCACTTTTCTGGGTTTCCCTGCCTTTGCTGTACATTGCTGACAGAAATGGTTTCTCTCTCCTGCAAATGTGCCTCTAGCGCAAGGTTTTCACTGGCGCTAATTTTCAGACCTTCATTTCACAGTGTCAGTGTGCATGGAGCCTCTCCCCACCTACTGACCCCTATCTCCATCCTCTGGGGAGCCTTATTCCACCCTTCAGATCCGGCTTTCACAGCATTAGTGTGCCTTAACGCTGCTGCCGACATTATCACACGATAACGTTGGCACTGCTACATTAAGACGGTTTAGTAAACATACCCCTAAGTCATTATCTTTGCATAGTTTGCAAGTTGGCTAAATCTACATAAATGTAAAATCATATACCTCCTCTATTTTTTGTTGCAAATAAAATCAGTTAAGGAAGTCCTTTCAGTTAAAGTGTAATATCAAAGTAAACTTTCTTCATTTTCTCAGAGATCTTTAATGCCCCAAGCCAGGCACTATTTAAAATGCACCATAGCTGTTTTGCTAATGTTGCCTGCTATACGGAGTGAATCTTTAAGCGGCATCTGTTCAGTACTGTAATATCAGATAACTCTTCACTAAGCAGTGTAAAACAGATTTGCATACAAAGTTATCTCATGTATATCCTGAAAAAGCAACTGCCTGGTGTGTATTAAGGACTGGGTTAAGAACCATTATTTTAAAACAATGACACATTAGAAAGTTCTGTGTTATTCACTTTATAAGTCATTGAGGACTGCAAATGGGTCATATTTTCAGGATACTGCCAATGAATATACAGGAGATAAATTTCCATGCATACCAACCTTGCCATATGCAAATATATCTCATACATGTTCAGGGTATCCTGAAAAAACAATCTATTTGCAGCCTGCAAGGATTATCAGTGAATACTATTGAAATATTTTACCCTTAAAAATGACATTGCAATAGTTCCAGTTTATTTAATAACAGATACAGTGGTCAGTTTCATGCTCGGATTTGCCTGTGCTTTCCATTCAGGGGACACACAGCATCGACTATCTTTCAGATATGGAGACATTATAATAATCTAGGGTAGTTCAGTCTTTTAAGCATGAACACTGACTGCCACATCTTTGACTGTGAACAGCCACAGCATGAAGCCGATATGTTAAATATAGAAAGACTGTACTATGCCAGTTCTTGTACTGTATATTATTAGCAATCATTATTTATTGCACTTAGGAAATACATGTCTATTTTACATATATTAAACGTGGAGAAGCTAGATGGCATAGGCAGATTTGTTTGTTGTATTATGTTTTGTTAATAGCTTGCTGGTATACAAATAACACTTAGAAGAGATTCAAGCCTTAAGCAGTTTATACAGGGTGTTACAGGCAGCAGCAGGAAGCCTACTGGCAAAATCTATTCCTGCTGTTCACGCAGAACTCCCGTTACAGGTAAGTAACCCCGTTTTCCAGCCCAAAGATGTTGCAACACAGTGGAAGGGCAGCTCCTTCTCTATTTTTAAGAAACAGATGCTGGGATTTGGGTGGGATGTTGAGAGAACAAAGCTAGCTGTAGAATGGAAGCTAAAGCATTAAAGAGCAGAGGAAAGACAGCAATAGAGGGGAACATACTACAGACTGAACCTGTCTTACAAAGCACAGGCACAAGCTGGGCATTCCTAGCAATTCAGTGGCAGTATTGGGAAGAGCTGGATTTGATTCCTGGGCCAGTTAATGCTTCCTAAGCTGAACAGTACTGGGGCCGATGTAGAGGAAGTGTTTGTAGCCCTAGTGGGATGGAATCGCAGATGTTCAACAGTGACATCTATTTGTTAAACAGGGTGCATGAATATCTGATTCTGGAGAAAGTGCAGTCTCAAGAGCTGGGCTATGTAGAGAGTTATAAAGATAAGGAGGGGGATCCTGGATGGCTGAAAAGAAGACTCATGGTTTTGTTGTCCAGTAGAGACCATTGCTAACTGAACAAGATGCCCAAGGCAGGGAACTGCCAGGTCAAAAATATAATAAAATAAATTAGGTTTGGCTCTTAGATACCAACAAATTATTTGATATTTGCATATGTATTCAACAGGAAATTAGTCTACCAATGTAACATGAATATATATATCACCCTGTTTCTCTATAAATAACTTGTGCTTTTACTATAAAGCTAAAGACTAGGTCACAAGACAATAATGTACCATGAACCATGGCTCAAATAAACCTGAATTTCAAATAAGACGAGACACACAGAACTCTCTCCTTTATTATAAAGACACACTATGAGGAAGAAACCTAAACGTATTATGAAGCCTGTAATGGTACATGCCGAAATGTACAGTACTATACAGAAAAGTGCATTGTCACAACAGATTAACAGTACAAGTTTTCCAGAACTGTATCATTTTAACTTTTTTTGTTCTCTGAAAATAGGAAGAATGTAATGGAAATGCAACAGTACAAGAGTAAGGTTGAAGTTCCTCTAAAAATTTAAAGGCACTTTCACATGTACATACTACAGATGTACATTGACACAATTCAGTAACAGTCAACAAGCAGGAAGCTACCAGTACTGCAATTTATCAAAATGACAGTACTGATTTAGTTAGATGTACAGAAGATACCCTAAAGTACAGCTGCAGTTTATATTAGTCTTCCCTGTTACATAGCCACACAATGTACTTAAAATATATCCATCAAACTACACATTTAACATGTGAATGCACTAACTGGACATTCACTAAATGCATTGCTTCTAATATTTTCTTTTACTAAACAATTCCTAATGTAAATATTATGCATTCTAATACAATTATTTAAATATACAAAATCCCCCATGTAATTCAAAGGTGTGGGTACTCACTTTAATTATACCACATCAGTTATCTGAAAAAAGTACTTGTTAGATCTTTATGAAAATGAAAGCAGAATTCCAGTTTGTTCCACCGATTTTCCTGAAGTCAGGACTATCTGAGTAGACCTGAACAGCGATAGTTTAACTACATATTTTCAAGTATGCCTGCAAATAAGAGTAACGGGCTCAGATTGTATGTGTTAAAGTTCAGGTCTATGGGCTCCAGAGTGCAGTGAAGAGGTAAGTGGTTATCAGACTGGGATGTAATTTACATAAGTAGTGTGAAAGCATTTATGGACTTTAGTTTTCCCAATGAACTCATAGGGGTATGTTTGCTAAAGGGCATTAAGGTATCAGGCGATATCAAGCATTAACAGCAGTGATAAGGTATTTTTGTACAAAAAGTGCTCTGGGCGTATAGGTGGTGTTCCAGCCTTAAGGGTGCTATGGGCCATTTAATGTGCATTAACGGAATATTGGGTGTTAAGTTGTCAAGCATGCACCTTAATGTGCAAAAACGGCTCTAACCCTAAAACTGGATAAAGGAGCAACGAGGTTGAAAGGACAGGTGAGAGCTGATGAACCTGCCAGATCTGTGGGCATTCTACGTGGCAAACCAGTAATGAACATGTGGGAGGCAGCTGTACTGATGCACAGGGGAATGCCAATGTAAAATGGCACAGTGTCAGTGTGTGGCATAGGATGGGGGAGACATGTCCTCCAGCAGAGCCAGAAGTGGCAGGATGTGTGCAGCGACAGGAGGACAGAGTAGGAGTGATGATGTGCATTTCAGGCACAGGAGAGGCATGCGTTAAGAGCTGAAATACACAAAAGAGTACCAGTTTTGGCCACAGTGTAACAGCTTGCACAAGAAGACACGGTCGCACACAGCTCATCCATCCGCATAGAGGCGGATGGATGAGTTGAAGGAAGGATGGCGGCTGAGGAGAGGGTTGTATGGGCCCGCAGCACTGATGTGCCATAGGTGCCTTCCCCAACATATATGTAATGTGTGTGCAAATGTGTGCCAGTGCCACTTGGAAGGCCCGATACCAGAAAGATAGGGGACACACCTGTCCTAGCCACACAGCCACCATACAACACCTCAAACAAATGTGCAGATAACAACTGCACAGGTGTCATCCAAACTGGGCAAATGGGGCATGTATGGACATGAGGTGATACCTGAAGGGTTGGATGTGTCCACATGTACTGCAGAGATGTAACGGAGCCAAAGCTATACAGTCACAGTCATGATATCATGCAGGACACATGTTGCCCAAGTAGGTTACAGCTGTATGCATTTAACTGCCTGTCTGTATACCACTGCAGCAGTGAAGTCACATTGGGGTATATCTTGCTGTCAATTGGTAATGTCTGATGATAAACAAGAACTGTACGGACCTGCAGACAGCTGAGCCATTGGTGGGTTAAGTGATCTGCTTGAGTTCAGAAGGAGGTGTTGTCAAGTCCATGAAGGTTATGGCAGACAGAATGCGACAGTAACACATTCTGAAATGTCACATAAGGAGTGGTAGTGGGCCTCCAAGCCATTTCCATGACCATCACACCATGCCACCAAGCAGGGGCCTGACATCTGCAGGGTGAACATGTCTGACTCCCTGCCATGGGCTGCAGCAGAGCCAATAAAGCCATGCTCTCAGAAGGCCATGATGGGGAATAGGATATTTGCTGACCCAAAGTGTGGCCAGAATATATAAAAAGGTAGAATGAGTGTAGGCATGTCACAGCAGAGCCAGGAATTTGTGCTACTCAGCTCAGGGAAATGACCTGAGAAGCACACAGGTACAAAATGAACAAGTGGGAATTGAACATTTGTCCCCTGTTTATGGAGACATTGCAGTAACCAATAGGCTACACCTCCACACAGCAATGTCTGGATTCAAATAGCCTGCAGGTCTCTGTCTAAACTGTCTGCTGTGTATGCCGGTATAGGTTAGCCCCTCCAGTACCCATGATGCATTGCACACGCAAAACAGCAGACTGCAGCTGATCACCAAATGGAGTATGCACTTATTCATCACACCAGTTCAGTAAGACACACTGACAGTGTGTGCTACAAGCATATAACAGCTACAAACTATGCTACTGAACAGTTGTAGCAGTCACCCTGAGAGCGAGGATGGGCGCCCAGCACCTGGTCCCCAGAACTTGCACTGTTAAAGATGGTCTCTGCTGGCTGTGCTGCAGATCATCACTGCCAGTCTGTGATAGGTATTGTCTGCAGTGTGTTATGCTGGTCACCTTTTTTCCTGCACAACTGCAGCATGTTGTAAATGTCAGTCACAAATGTGCCCTGTCCCTGCTGCACAGGGACTCTCCTAGAATAGTGCATGTCAGTGCCCAGTGTTAAAAAGCTGCTGCCATAGATGCCAAATGCAGTGGGTGCTTCTAAGCCGCCTGCTGCTGTCCTGCTATGACCACAGTGAGTAGGCCAGGACAACTGCTATCCCAACCATCTAGGACTAACCGTCCACTACAACAAGCTCAGTCAGACTGCACTTGCTGCCCACTACTGGGCTGTTTCAGCCATGCACATTCCAACTGCAGCTGTACATAATGCATGTGCACCCTGGCTTGGGATAAATCGCATGGACACCCAGCATTAACTCAGTGATTGGGCTCCCCAGACAGAGATTGCACTCACATCATTGCAGCCAGACATTATATAGCACTATGTGGGTACATAGCCGTGCCAGGAAGTTCACATGTCAGACGGGCACTACAAAGTCTCAGCCATTGACCCTACTGCCAAGGCAGAGACATCCTGGCCAATCCGCTCTGTTTCAGGCCCTACCCACACTCCTCTGCTCTTCATCATGCACATTTGCAGACTAACACTGGGAACAGCTTAGGCAATGCAAGGCACAGTGAATTGCAGAAAGCCATAGAACAATGGAGAGAGAGACAGACAGACATACACACACACTCACATTGCCACGCTGTGCAAAAGTGAGGATGGTTGGCATTCCTGCCTGCCACTTTGGTCTCCATAATAGCTCAGGCATTATTAACATGTGCTCATTGTGCAGGCTCTAATAGCATGCTCTAACATTAACGCCCATTGTTATCGCCTGCTCCGTGTGCCTGTGCTATCAATCTGCATCTCTATCCAGCTGTTGATAGTGGAGCCTGTCTGTGTGGCTGATGGGTGTTTGCACCATTGCTGGCTGGTTCATTGGGGGTTTCACATTCTGGTGCTGTAACTGCACTGTAGGCTAAACTTTAGCCACAGGGACATGCATTACATGTTCCACAGCCAGGACTTGAACCTGTGACCCTCTGTTCATATACACACCGACTGTTTGTGTTATACCACAGTGTTGCTATATGGATACAACAATCCCTGGAACAGAAATGCTCCATCAGACAGACCTTGGCACATGTTGCAATGAACCTGCCACATTGTGCAACAGGCGTTAAGAGAGCATATGCTGTTAACAACCACTCTCTGCCTACTGCACCCTTAATGCTGCTGGAGCCTTTAACGCCTGTTAAAGCAGCTTTATCGCTGCGTTAAGGGTGCCAGGGTGCCAATAACAGGCGTTAATGGCACACTGGCTCCCTTAACGCTCTTTAGTAAACATACCCCATACAACAGATCCTAGCATTAAAGATTCAGCAGTCAACCAGACAAACACATACCAATGAGTTTCTGCATTCAGAACATTTTGAATCAGCTACAATCTTCCAACTGAACAGACCAGCAGATGCTCTGGAACCTGCCACGTACTTTGTGCTCTAGGCTGGGCTCACAGCTGCAGCCAACGTAACTTCAATAATCTCAACAAGTTGTAACAGGCCAACCAGCTCCTGGTAATAATAAACTAACTTTTTATACCATCTTTTCTGTAGAAAATGATACAAGCCAAATACCAGTTTTTTATTTCAGTGTGTGTGCTGCAACTAAAACTTGCTTTTCTAACCACAGTATTTTGGGAGTGGCAACAATCATCATCTGTCATTTGGGAAAAAAACATGCTATTACTGTACTGGAGATCAAACAAACCACATGAAAGATGCTCACAGAAATAACATTATGGCTTTAGTGTTAACATGTGCAAAACAGCTGTACAGTTTGTTTACGTGTGAATTACCATATATGCCAACTGACCACTAAGCAAGTTTCTAAAATCTGAAAAGGAGGACTGGCGTACCTTTCTTAGTAAAACTAAAACAATGTTCTGGGGAAATCCCGACTTACCCTTCAGAGCATAAATGAAATACAGAGTATTTGCATGAAAAACCTTTGCAACTGAAGGAATTTCCTGTTCAGATGAGCTATATTACATTTGGAGATATGTCTTTATATAGACAAGTAACTGATACTCAGATTGTATTCCTTATGTTAACACCACACAGCAATACTATACAGTAATATTTGATTTTCATTAACAGTGATATGATCCATTAAGCCACTACATACTCCATAACTCTTTTCTGATGACTGTTGGCATCCTTATGGATCCAGACTGTCTATAAATCTAATACTGTTTTATTTTTCCTCCCTCTATATACAGTATAAGAGTACAGGTCAGTATATAGTGATGTGTGATGACTTTATAACATCAAGAATGTGGAAACAGCTTAACAAGTAGGCTACAAAAAGCTCACCAGTTATGAGTTCAAAGTAAATATAAGGCATTCAGACCCCGTGACATTCTACTTATGCAACAGTGCTTTTTGGTATTTCTTGCAATTTTAGCAGCTGCAAACTATTTTTCTGTAGCTATAATTTGAGGATATTCCCCAATAAACTGAAACTGAATAGACAAAACTCATCAATCACATTAGTTTTTTGACAATAGCAGCTAGCTTGTTATCCATCTTTGTTTGATAATATAATCAGTACAGTAACCATAGCCTCTCATATTTCCAGCCTACTTGGGACAACCAGTGATGATACAATAAATTTCTTACAGTGGTTATCATGATTCTGATCACATAATACAAAGACATATTATACCTGGCAGTGCAGTCCAAAGAATATTACATTAAAATACTATTTAACTAAATCTTTCAGACACTTACTAAGTTGCTCTGAAATCCACAAATACTTCCATCCTTACATATTCCATACTCACTAGGAGTTGAAAACTAACAGGCATTGCTATTTGGTTAATCAGCTTTATAGAGCATTCCCTTTTTTTAGCTAACCTATGTGAATGAAATGTTCTACTATCTGGGAACTATTTGATTTCTGGTTTATATTTAATACAACTGATGCAGCATCGGTCTTCAAGTAATTCATGGGCTCGGTTTAGAAAAAGCTTTCTTCCAAATGGGAAAATGTTTGCAAACAAAACCCTGTTATCTTTTTTTTTTCAACAGTCGGTAATTCACTCAAATATTTATCAAAGCCAGATTTCCCAAGGTGCACAATAAAATATCTGCTTCTCCTCAAGTATTTTTGTACTTGCACAACCAAGCATATTTGTTGTGCTTCTCTTGTATAGCTTGCTTGAAGTGAGCACATTTGAAAAAAAATGCAAATTTATTGTGCATTTTCAACGTGCATGTTACTGTGCACTTACCATACTCTAGGCCCTTTCTCTGCAAGAAAAACTTTTTCTGTGGATGCTATTTTTGAAAACAGCACAACTATGCACAAGCCCAATTTTGTTTGTTTTAAACTGAAGGCCTGTCTTCTGGTGGACTTAATCTCCCTTGATACATAATCTGGCCCTGGTGGGAAAGGAGTTTAACAAATAGGCCTCTTGACATAAGGATACATCAGAATCAAAGCACAAACAGAATGACCTCCAGAGAGATGATGCAAATCAAATGACCTCAGGAGAAATCAGCTGGGACTGGCAGGAGCCAGTATCCTGGGTGTATGTGGTATCTCTGCAGGGATACAGAAAAACAACTTGAAGAGATGGTACAGAATCTACACCATTAACACCATGTCGGACGTATGGCCTGGAGTGAGACATAATAGATGCAGCTAAATCTCTCAGTGCTAGAAATAGTGAACAAGTGACATGAAGTTTGCAATGGAATGAAATATCTGAACAAGGGATCTTGATAAAATGTTGCAGGGATAGATCCAGGAATAATAAAAGGAAGTACATTTTCATTGAAAAACAGTGGCAAATTCATGATCAACTTGCCAACGAAAGGGGCAGGGGCATAACTGGTATGTATTTAGAATGCAGAAGATAGATATAGATGATCTTTAGCAGTGGAAAACATAGAGAAAATCAATGCAGTTCAATCCATAGTACTGAAGCAGATAGAAGTTAATAGCAAGCCTATGCATTTTTCCTATCTTTCCATAGATCAGTGGTTCCTAAACTTGTCCAATCAGGTTTTTAGGATATCCACAATGAATATGCATGTATAGTTGCATAGTTTTCTTTCAGTATATTTTTGAAGTGAATAGAGACCCACACGTTTTTCGCCTGTGAACCAGCGGCCATTACTTTGTTTTCTACATATCATCTCTAGCCACCTAATTACTTGACTTTACACATGGTTTGTGGCATTCATCTGAAGACAAGAGAACGTTGATTTCGAGGCCATTATAATGGCTGACAGAGTAGTAAAAACTACCAATGGTTTTCTAGAGGCTCCAGATGGCCTAAATATTTTTAAAATTATGCTGAGATGTTTATTATTAAGATAATCCAATTACAGTAATCCTAGGAGTTCCTAACATTTTTAACCTCCTGTGCTTAGCCATCCCCTCTCGCGTTCTTCGCTCTTCGAACAGCCTTTGTCTGTCTATGCCCTCCACTCATACTGCTAATTCTAGACTTCGCTCCTTTCACCTGGCTGCATCCTTTGCCTGGAACAATCTACCTCTGTCTGTGCACAAAGCGCCCTCTCTGGACCTCTTCAAGTCCAGATTGAAAACCCATCTCTTCTCTATTGCTTTCTGTTCTTGATTCTTGTTTTTGCTCTTCTTGTTATTGTATACTTTGCCTTACTTGATTGTATTTGTATTTTGTGATCTTCTTGACTAGATTGTGAACTCTGATGAGCAGGGACTGTCTCTTCTTCATGTATTTACAGCGCTTTGTATGTTTGAAGCGCTATATAAATGATAGATAGATACTCGTAGATAGATAGATAGATAGATACTTCTTTCTTGTAGGAAATTCCATCTAAGGGGCATGTTTACTTAAGTGCGGTAGTTTTTTGCCCCTATGTGTTGCAAGTAAAAATCAATGTGTGTGAGGTATAACCGCACTAAAAGGTATGGGTTAAATCCAAAAATAATATTAAAGTACTGACATTATTTGAGACCGCTACTATAAGACAGATCTTTTTTCTTTCTTTTATATAATAGTTGGAACCTGTTGAGTCATGAAAGAGAAGCAAGCAGTTAAACAGCAGCTGTCATGGTCAAACCACAGTAAAAGGCAAAGACAAGAAGATAAAACTGAGACAAACAAGATGAAGAACAGAGAAAATAAAATATGGACAGAAAATGGATAATTTTCCCGGCATAAACTATGGGGCTATGCAAAATAAAGATGATGGAAGCATTATGTAAGCTACAGAAGACAGTTGTCCAAATCAGGGACTCTGGAGGGGAGCCAAATAAAACCTAGGTCCATCCATGAGAAGATACCAGAGGATGGAAAAATGCAATCAACCTCTGTGGACACTGATTTATCGGCTCAAATTCTTCTGGCAAGCCCAGGTTACCATCTGCGCATACAGGCAGGGTAGTGTGCAATAAAACAGAGACAAGGATAATCTCTATTGTAAGGGAGCAGACCATGATGTTACCTCAGCTGCAGAAAGCCCCAGGCCACCATCTGATTAACATACCATCTTCATGACAGTCATCCACAAAGTCAAACAGAAGCCCACAAATGTCATGAAAGCCTTGTTTCAACAAGGATTCCCCTATTTTTTTTACTATCATATAAAGAACAAATGGGCTTACAATATTATTATGCCACATATTTAACTTTTTTCACAGATTTTTTTTTTTAATGAAAATTTCAGTTATATTGTTCAGCAAATATTTTGACTTTTTTTCGGGTTGAGGAAACAATTCTTGCTTATGAGGTCTGCAAGAACAATTATGGGCATCAGATTATATTCCCTTATATAAATACTTGTACAAGGGCAATTTTGATTTGTCTTTTGCTCCCTTATGGCAACAGAATTTAAATTTTACATGCCACCCTTGAGAAGCAGACAGGAAAGTCATGCTATTTTGATAGGTCCATTTTGGAAATGTTATGGCTATGATCCCCAACATTCCCAATATTAAAAAAATGTAAATGGTATTTCAGGAAATACAAGTTTTCTTTGAACAGAATACATGGTTAAATCTGCCATTTGTACTTATGAACTTAAAAAAAAGAAGTTTAACACAAGTTTTCGCTAAAACATCTGCTTCTAATAGATAAACAATGGGCCCTAGTCATTTAACAGGTAAGACACACCTGTTTCAGATAAGCTCTGTCAAAGAACTGTGTAGATAGTGACGCTAACATATTTATGTTATAGTGCTAAAAACCTCAAGTATACCTTGGCTCTATAGTTTCTATTTAAAAAACTGATTCAAAAGTGGTTTGTGCACAAATATAAATAGGAAATAGCGAAAGTACACTGGAGAATCAATACAAACACAATTTTGCCAGTTTTCAAAAGTGATTATTAAAATAGTTGGTTTTTCTCCTCTTGACAATTCACAACTATAAAAAAAACTGTTGTAAATGTCAAGTATAGTTGTATGGTTTTTTTGGCAATAGTGGGTGTCCATGCAGGTCGAGATACACGTTATTTAACCAATAGATGATTAAGCCACTTCCTTCAGATGTGCTCTATCTGGTCTTGAAAACTCATGTACACATCATCTTTGAGAATTTTTATGCCGCCAACTAAGAGGCACTCAACCTGCAATGAATCCAACTTTCTCCAGAACCAGTCCAACTGTCAGAACCCTACACTACTTTGGCAATACACAGTCATAAAAATTAGGATGCATATGTCAAATTAGTTTTGACAGTATAATAGCATATGGTTTAAATAATTATTAATAAATGACTTTTTCTTGTATTTGATTTTTGTCAGTTGTATTCTTATTCATTTCTTTAAAATGGATCAGGGTACAGTTAAAAGCTCTTTTCTATTTCCGACTGAAGTGAAAAGCATGTAATGGGTACTTATTTGCCTTTGCCCTTTTTTTTGTAAAAATACCTAGGTCCAAATTGTGACTTTTGCAAATAAGTGAAAGATGCGTCTCTCCTTTACTTGGGAATGCTCTGTTTCCAACGCCTGTAGAGCAAGCAACGGTTATTTTTCAGTTTCTGGCATCCTAAAATTGTGCACATTGCAAAAACGCTTGTGCAACTGACAACAGTAAGTGCATAACGCAGTCAACAGCACAAGATTTTCTATTGAAAATAAGACCCTAGGTGTTTTTCTCTTGTTATACACAGAACAGTCCAGTTCAACAAAAAAAATGCCCTTTTTAGATGTAGCTAGTTTCAGATATTACATAATAAAACTATAAGCGCCAAACAACTCCAGTTACAAACACAAACTACTGATGTAATGGGGACCTCCCTCTTTCTGCTGCTCGGTTTTCCTTTCTATAACGCTCAGTATTTTGCATAGTTTTTACATAGTACAAGATTTGTCCGTTGGACCCTGTGAAGGAGGGGGGGGTCCTATGCCAGGGTTGGTTTTAGGAAGAATGATGGGTTTTGGCCTTAAAGCAGGGGGTTTCAGCTGTACTCCCATTCTGGGCGCCACCAGTGGCTTGAAGGTACTCATGGTGTCGCTGGAGGTGCTGGTGCTGCGTCGAATCTGCGGCTCAGTGCTCCTCAACATCACATTGTGAAGGGAGCTCAGCGATTCCGTTGAGGCAGCTGGAGTGGGGGAATTCTTAATCTGTTCCAAGGTATCCAGCACCACATCAGGGGCATGTTTAGCAGAGCTCTGGCGTTCCAGCTCCCGGAGCTCATTCAGGGCCGTGTTCATCGTCTCTTCAATATCCTGTTTATGAGAATGGAAAACAGCGGAAAATCTAAAGGTCAGGTCACGGTGCACTGCATGGCAATGCTGTTTTTGAAAAGACAAATCTTTTCTGTTTGACATTCCAAGCAGCTGAACCAAAACGGAACACAATTTTTTACACACACGCTCTGTCAACGGTAAGTAGTAGGCTTATTTTAAATGTGCTTCACTGACAACGTATGAAGTGAAGGACTAACACTAAACAGGATCTTATTTAAATATATAGCTAAGGATATGTATCCTGTGATATATCTGGGTAGGTTAAAAATTAAGCTGAGCCATGATAATGTACTAAATATGTTTAAACTATCATTATTCTTTGCCAGAACAGAAATATTTATTGGTTAGTTGTCAGCATGTATTTTTTAAGAGATTTAGAATATAGAGTCATTAATATAGTTATATTAGTACTTTTTAAGTTACTGTAACCATGCATGTTCTGTAAAAAATTGGATTCACAGTTAGATATATCCTCAGTGGTGACAAAGCATTTTATTCTCAAACAACCAGCAAGATTATTCTAAAATATATCTGACTTGTTAAATTTTAGATACTAACCTGGGAATACATAAAATGACATGATCTTTTTTAATATCTGACAAGAAGACCTCTCTTTAATAAAGATGAAAAGAACCAAAAAAAATTTTATGACAACCAGCTCTAGTGTACAGAAAAATACGGCCCTTTGTTGAAGCAAGTTCCCTTTCTATCCCTCCCCTCTTCAGGAAATACTGAAGAATGACCAGAATCTTCTTTTTCTGGTCCCTATTCTTAATTCTCAGTATGGGCACCCCACTTACTTCTTTACTTGACTCCTCATATTACACTCTGACCTTTGTTTTGTATTCCCTGCTGCTCCTATGTGCCACAAGAAATGAGCTCTCCCCATCCCCCTTGTCTTCCCAACATTCTCCCAACTCCATGCAATTTCTCGATACGTTTTAGAGGTCACTGGAGAGAGGTTAGATGCCATCTACAATATGTAAAAAACTTGTTTACATTTGTAAACAGGCATGTGAGTGTAATTAGTGATTTTAGAAAAGCTACTATTTGCATATGTATACACATAACACGTACAGATTTCAAGGGCATGTGTTTCGGGTGGACTTTAAAAGTAAATTTATATTTCTTATTTTGTAACAGCAATACATGTATACTTTCAAAAATTTTACCATTGGCATTTATACTTGCTCCGAGTCATGCATAAGTGTCAGTTAAACAGAATTACTTACAGTAAATGTTCTCCATGGACAGCAGTCCTCATATATGGGTGACATCACTGACTGAGCCCTGTTCAGGAAACCTCTCCCAGCTTCTTCTAGAAGCTTTAGGAGTGGCTCCATCGTGCCTGTGCACCCATTCCCACCTGCTACTGCCACGCTTCATCTCCTCAGTGAATTATTAGCTGAAGGTAGAATGAAACTCCAAGGGGAGGATTGTGAGGACTTATACTGTTGCTCACTGAGAATCTCCAGGCTGTAGGTAAGTAACTTGTTTTCTCTGTGGACAAGCAGGTTAAGCAATCACATTTGGGATCCCTTAGCTACAGGTTGCCTCATAAGAAAAGGGGAAAACTGGTGAGGGTGTAGGTCAGCAGGTGAACGTAGGTGAGCCGTTTGAAGTGGTGTCTCAGGATTTTCAGAGGGCCTCTGATGGGGTCCCATGGAGGAGGTTGGGGAGTCATGGGATAGGAGGTGGTGTGCTGTTGGGAACTAGGAGCTGGTTAAAGGATGGAAAGCAGAAAGTGGGGCTAGGTAAATGATTTATTTGGTGGAGGAGGGTGGGTGGTGGAGTGCCCCAGGAATTTGTGCTGGGCCCGCTGCTTTTTAGCATATTTGAAGGTGACCCGGAAATAGGAATAGCAGGTGAGGTGGTTGAGTTTGCGGGTGATGCAAGATTGTTCATGGTTGTTAAGACGCAGGAGGATTGTGAGGGATTGGGAGATTGGGCATCCAGGTGGCAGATGGGGTTTGGTGAGGACTAGTGCAGGGTTGTGCACTTGGGGAAGAAGGACCCAGGCTGCAGTTACATGATGTGGGGTTCTACGTTGGGAGTCACCACCTGAGAGGAATCTGGGTGTCATTGTGGATAATGTGTTGGGGCCTTTTACCCGCTATGCGGGCGCGGCCGAGAAGGTGGGTAGTGTGCTGGTGGTTATGGGGAGGGGAGTGGAGAATGGAACCAGGGATATTGTGGTGCCTCTGTGTCGTTCTATGGTGTGACTGCGCCTCGAGTGTTGTGTGCCGCTCTGGTGGTCATATCTCAAAAAAAGGATATGGCAGAGTTGGAGGAGTACAGAGAAGGGAAACGAATGGATATGGGGGATGGAGGGATATCCCTATGGGGAAAGGCTTGGGGAGTTGGGGCTCTTCAACTTGAGGAGGGGAGACAGCTGAGGGGAGATGTGATGGAGGTCTGTGGAATTTCTTTCTTTATTTATTTAACAAGTTTTTTATACCGCCTTTTCCTTCAATCAAAGCGGTCACAAGAAATACAAGGTATAAACAAGGGAAACATAAACAGTATAGACATGACAACATATGGTAATGTAGGAAAAATAACAAGGGTTAACAATATAGTGGATTATTTATAAAATATATACAATAGATGATATCTTAGTCATTTGTTGATCCATAGTGCTCAATGAAAAGTAAAGTTTTTAATTGCTTACGAAAATCACTTAAAACATCAATTGCACGTAAATCAGGAGGGAGAGAGTTCCAAATCAAAGGGGCAGCAAAATAAATTGCTCGTTGTGATGTACATTTGCGTGATTTAGCAAAGGTTTTTGGGGTATTGAGGGTGTTTGAGGTGGATAATCTTCTAGGTCTGTTGCTGGTATCACGGGATAAGAGGGCATGGAGGCTGGTTGCAGAACTGTTGTGCTTCATTTTGAAGATGTTTATGATTAACTTATACTTTATGCGATGGGTTATCGGGAGCCAGTGGAGATCTTTAAGGATGGGGGTAATGTGGTCATGATTTGTGGAACCGTTAATTATTCTGGCTGCTGTATTCTGTGCCATTTGAAGAGGTTTGAGAGCATGTTTTGACAGCCCATTGTAGATAGGGTTGCAAAAATCCAGAATGGGGGTAATAAGTGCCTGGCAGACTGTTCGAAAGTGTTCATAAGAGATAAGAGGCTTGAGGCGTCTAATTATTTTCATACGGTAATAAGCGCTTTTAACAGTTTTCTTTATGTGAGATCGTAGGTCTAGCTTCTTATCGATGGTTACCCCGAGGTATCTTACTTCATCCTTAATTGGAATCTCAGTACTGTTGCATGTGATGTATGGTGGGGGATTAAAGTTGGAGTTTCTAGTGACAATAAGTGCTTCAGTCTTCTTCAAGTTTATTGCAAGGTTGTTATTTGACAGCCAAATGGAAATGCTGGTAATGCAGTTTGAAATCTTGTTGTAGTTTGGGCAGTTGATATCAATCGGAGTGTAGATCATAATATCATCTGCATAAATCGTGTAGTCTATATGATGAGTTGATATTATGTGACATATTGGTTGGATAAAGAGGTTAAAAAGAAGTGATGAGAGTGCAGATCCCTGCGGTACGCCTTGTTTGATAACTGTATGATGTGAAGTGTTTAGACCGACTTTAACTTGGAACTGTCTACCAATTAGGTAGGACTCAAACCAGTTTAGGATGGTGCCAGTTAGACCGATGCTCTTTAGTCTGGCTAATAGTATTGAATGGTCCACTGAATCAAAGGCCGCTGAAATATCTAAGAAAATCATTAAGGTTCCTCTATTATAGTTGTCTATGGTTTGAGTGATATCATTAAATAAATAAAGTAGCAGCGTCTCAACTCCATGGTTCGGGCAGAAGCCATGCTGATGTATGTCAAGTGGCGCATGCTCATCAATATGGTCTTGGAGCTGCAGTTGTACTACCTTCTCAATAATTTTTGACAGGAGTGGTAAGCTGGAAATTGGCCTATATGCAGCTGGATTGTTTTTTTCAAGGTTGGTTTTCTTAAGGATAGGCCTTATTGTGGCTAATTTCAGCTGTTCTGGCATGATTCCTTGATTTAGGGAGTTTGATACGAGGTGGTGTATAAAATTAATGAAGTTTGACTTAGTAGCTTTGACCCAAGGTACTGGGCAAGGATCTGTGGGTGCGGTACTTGTGTTAAGTGCAGCAATGATGTCTGAAAGCTGCTTAGTTGAGGGAATATGAAACTTGTTCCAAATTGTACTTGGTAAAATAAGATTGTTTTTTTCAGATTGTTTTAAAGGTGGAGTTTGGCCTATTTTTCTCGAAGATAATCCGCAAACACTTGAGGATTGATCAGGATGTCTTTATCAGAAGAAGGTTCATTAACTAGGTATTTTACTATCTCAAAAAGTTCTCTAGGTTTGTTATAAGCTTTCTGGATAGTGTTTGTGTGGTGTTCTTTTTTTGATTTGTTGATGAGATCATTATAATTCTTTTGCTGAATTAAATATAAATCCTGAGAGGTGGTAGATTTGGATCGTCTCCATTGGTGTTCTAACTTCCTTAATTCTCTCTTAGCATCGCGTATGTTATTTGAATACCATGGTGCGTGATGTTTTCTTTTGATCTTTTTTGAGTCTGTTATAGCCTTGGCTGCAGTGCTGATGGTGTCATACCAATTGTTTACTTGTTTGTTCAAATCAAGTTCAGCTGAGTTAAGGTGAGGTATTGTGTCTAGTAAGAATTGATCTCTATTGAAGGCTTTGAACCTTCTTGGGGTAAACGTAGTAGCTTTTATTTTTTCGAGCTTGTCAAACGTGCTTTTGAATTCTATTTTAATTCTATGGTGATCTGACCATGGAACTGGGGTAATTATGGATGATGAGAAGTTGCCATTATTTATGATGTGGTTGGGGGCAAATATGAGATCTGGCATGGATCCGTATTTGTGTGTGGGAGCGTTTATTAATTGGGTATATTGTAAGGAGTCCATAGCTTGCAAGAAGGTTTCCTTATCTATATTGGAAGAGGAGTTGAGGTTGAAGTCTCCTAGTAAAATTAGAGGTTTATGGTGAGAGTTGACTGCACAGACGGTTTCTAAAATGGAGGTTAGCTCTTCAGCTGGGGCATGAGGTGCTCTATATAGTAGGCTGATGGCTAGGTGTTTGTTACCCACTGTGATAGTGCTGGATTCGTCAGAGGAATTAGAGGCTATATTTTGTAGATGTAAAGATTTTTTTGCGATGATCAAAACCGCCTCCTCTTCTCTGAGTGCGAGGGTTGTTAAAGGCAGAATATGAAGGTGGGACCAGTTGGTTGAGGAGGACGCTGTCAGTGGGAGTTAGCCAGGATTCAGTGATACATAGGATATCTGGCTGTTGGTCACTGATATGGTCTCTGATTGTGTGAATTTTGTTTCTTACTGACCTTGTGTTCATTAGTTCGATAGAAATTGTATTTGGAGTATAATACCTCTTGTGATGAATCTTTGGATTTGTTTGCTGGTGTTGATTAAAGTCGTTGTATTTGTATATTGATGTTATATGTGAACTTAGTGAGTTGAGGAATATATGGTATATTGGCATGAGAGTAGGTAACCAAATATAAAGGGGTTGTAAAAAAGGATCTCCACCTTGAAGAATGTAATGTTGAGTGGGTAAAAGAAAGACAGGATGGTAGGCTGGAGTAGCCATAGTAGTTAAGGATAAAAGGAATAAATCTTTAGCACTTAATGTCTGTGTGTGTTAACTTTAAAAGGATATCTACAGTAGGATGAGTAATAACAACATAACCAATTATTAAAAGAAGGCAATACGAATCTAGCTACTTCATGTGCACATCATGTGTGATTTCTCTGCTAAAGCAAATGATGATGAGTGGAATGGAGTGGATGGGCATAGATTGGTCGTTTGCTCCTTCTGAGAGCAGAAGGACTGGGGGACACTCAATGATGATACAGTGCGGCACATTTGGGACAGATCGCAGAAGTTAATTTTTCGCTCAACACATAGTTGGACTCTGGAATTCATTGCCAGGGGATATGGTAGGGGCTGTTAGTGTGGCTGGATTTAAGGGAGGTTTGGACGAGTTCCAGAAGGAAAAGTCCATAAACCATTATTAATGTGGACCAGGAAATTCCCTGCTTACTCCTGGAATTTGTATACTTTTTGGGAACCTGACGGGTATGTGTGACCTTGATTGGCCACTTTTACAAAAAGGATACTGGGCTTGATGGACCTTGGTCTGACTCAGTATAGCATATCTTCAATACCATATTAATGCAACAACAAATTCAAGACAATATCAATACAAATACCCCACTGGACCCACAGCAACACGGATTCAGACAACACCATGGAGTAGAAACACTTTTAATATCACTCATGGATAGACTTGTAAGAGGTATTGAAAAACCTAAACAGGGCTTTATTCTAATATTTTTTAGACATAGCAGCTACATTCAACTCCGTCTACCATGATATTCTTCTCATAAGACTATAAGGAATAGGAATAGAAAATACAATATTGAAATGGCTCCATTCATACTTATCAGATCGTCAACAACAAGTGAAAACAGGACCAAATATGTCTAATCCTTACAAACAAATACAAGGAGTTTTGCAAGGCTGCACACTATCCTCCCTGCTACTCAATATCTACATACAGCTTATCTGCGTCATCATACAGAAGCACAAGTCCATTACCTCATTTATGCAGATGATATAGAAAGAAATGGTACCATCAGACCACAGCATCATTTCTTTCCAAATTCCTTACCAACTGCAAGAAACCCCATTACACAAGAGGAATTAAACTGCCACGGGTTCAAACAATTTGATAACTCATTCTTCCAAGAGATTAACCCCAAACTAATGGTAGACTCAAATGACCTAGACTTCATTGTTGCTAACTAGAATGAAACTGCTGGCACTAATACCATTGCTCCTTCTCTTAACACAAAGAGAGCACAAAACTGTAATCATATGCCCTGGTACTCCACAGACCTGAAAAAGATGAAACAGGACCTCAGAAAAGCGGAACGCAAATGGAGACAAACACATGAGGATCAACTCAAAAACGATTACCTACACAACCTGTATTCATATTGGATTCAAAACAATAAAGCAAAAAGACAGTACCACACAAAAATTATTATGAAATCACTAAACAAACTAAGAAAGCTATTTGATATTGTTAAGTCTCTAGTCAAAGAAAACAAGTGAACTCCATCTCTGCTTATCCCTGGACCACAAGCACTTGCTTCACTCTTCCAATCCAAATTCCTGAACTCACCCCCTGCCATAATTAAATATAACATTCGAGCCTGCACTTCCAACTTACTTCAATCATTCTGCCCAGTTACACCTTGAAGATATAATACGTAATATCTCAACACCACCACATCCCCTCTGGACCCATGCCTGGAAAGTTGGCTCAAACTAGCAAGGACTGAGCTAGCCCCAACACTATATAAACTGACACACCTTTCATTCTCTCAAGGATATTTACTTCCTGGACTTAAGATAGCATCCATCCGTACTATTCTAAAAAAACATAAGCTAAATTCACAGAGACTAATATCTAGCTTGCCCTTCCTGGCAAAAATACTGGAAAAGATTATCCAAATCCAATTGCAAGATCAAATCAACACAAATGCACCCCTTGACCCACATCAACATGGATTCAGACCTGGCTATGGAGTTGACACCTTGCTAATCTCACTAATGGACAGACTGATGAAAGGCATAAAAAAACCAAAGCAGGGTTTCATACTCATATTTCCGGACATTGTGGCAGCGTTTGAAACAATATGTCATGACATACTAATAAAACGATTAGAAAACATTGGCATCCATGGCCTAGCCCTTACATGGTTTTGCTCATACCACTCCGACCGTCAAGAAATAGTTCAATCAGGAACAAATACCTTGGACGCTGACACTCAAAAACAAGGTGTCCCCCAGGGCTCAGCTCTTTCAACCCTTTTGTTCAACATCTATATTCAACCAATTTGCAACCTCATCCATTCACATGATGTTTTCTATCATCTATATGTGGATGACATCATGACATACGCTCCATTCGCAACCACTAATTGAAACTTCACACCAGTAACAAACTACTTCACTGAAATCAACCATTGGTTCTCTGAACACCACCTCACAATTAACTATAACAAAACCGAGGTCCTCTTTGTAATCAAAGATAAGAGCTTCTCCTCGCAGATTACCTTAAAAGTCAACAATGCAGATCTTGGTTAAACCAGAAGTCAGATAACTTGAAGTAATCATTGATCAGCACCTCACATTAAAATATCACATAAACAAAGCAACAAAAATAATTTACAATAAAATTCGGAACCTACAACACCTGTGACCCCTTCTCGAGGCAAAGGTTTCAGAACTGTCTTCCAGGCGTTGATACTCCCCCCACAGAGATTACTGTAATACAACCCTCCAAGGTATACCTAAAAGTCATTTACATTCATTGCAACTGGCTCTGCTTGCAGCTCTGCAAGAATCCTCTTTGGTGCACCCAGAAACAGCCACATCACTCCTATTCTAAAGGAACTGCACTGGCTACCCCTGTGTAGCAGAATAAAATACAAATACATAATGAACATATTCAAAGTCTATCATGAATTATCCTCACATTACTTGCAATCAATAATAGCAAAAACACAGAATAATCGGCATAAAAGAAGCCCTGCTCAACACCTGCTCACACTCCCGACCTCACCAAATTTGATCAGACAACCTGTTTGCGTGTATTCTCCTTATACGCGCCCGGCCTTTGGAACTCCATACTTGACATGTAAGAGCTACCACTGATACTAAATATTCCGAAAGTTATTAAAATCTTTCTTCTTTACAGATCACTTTGGAGGCTAGACCCTCATCTAGCCATGAAC
The DNA here is from genome assembly GCA_033557465.1 of Ichthyophis bannanicus. Lineage (NCBI taxonomy): Eukaryota > Metazoa > Chordata > Amphibia > Gymnophiona > Ichthyophiidae > Ichthyophis > Ichthyophis bannanicus. Next base: position 232,638,851 of record CM066038.1, on the reverse strand, counting down.
TTCTGTAGTAACGATTCACAGTTGACTTTGGCTCATAAATTCATATCACCTGGGCATCCTAGATACAACTTAGTTACATGGTTCATTGTTAAACGTTAAAAGTAAACTCAAAGTTGTTAAATACCTCTGTTAAGTTTGATATTTATCTATTTAAAATGTTACCTGTAATATTACATTATGTTTTTTGTAAACCGCCTTATCGGAAATGCGGTATATAAAATAAATAAATAAATATATACACACACATATATAAATATATATACATACATAGGTAGTTACTCACCTGTAGCAGGTATTCTCCGTGGACAGCAGGAATAAGTCCTCACGTATGGGTGATGTCACCGACGGAGCCTCGTCGGAAACGCTCCCCAGCTTCTTGGAAGCTTTTGGGAGGCTTAACCATGTCTGCACCTGTCTTCCTGCCTGCTGCGGTGCCATCTTCTCCAGTATGATAACAAAGCTATAGCAGAAGACAACTCCTTGAGGAGATGGGAGGGCTGTCCATGGAGAACACCTGCTACAGGTGAGTAACTATCTTTTCTCCGTAGACAAGCAGGAATGAAGTCCTCACATATGGGACTCCCAAGCTACAGGCTACTGAAAACTGAGGAGGCCAAAGAGCCCAACGGGGCAAACAAAACAGAAATGGAGAATCAACTATGTACAGCAAAGGTAGTCCCCCAGGGGAACTCATCTGATTCAGTATCTTCACCATACAGTTTCACACATCATCACTCATGATCTTAGTAATTTCAACTTTTTGGTAGCCTGGACGGACAGTAGGGCCTAGGCGGGATGGAGTTGGAGTCTAATCCCCAAATAGATGCCATAGTACAGATTGGCTGAAGTTGCTGTTGCATTGGGAATCCCCACCCAGACAGTAGTGGGATGTGAATATGTGGACAGATGACCATGTTGCAGCCCTGCAAATCTCTTCTATGGAGACCGAGTGCAAACTGGCCACCGACGCCAACCTGGTCATAGGCAAAAAAGATGCAGTCTGCCAGCTAAATTGAAAGCGTGCGTTTGAAAATGGCAGCCCCTAGCTTGCTGGGGTCAAGAGAGAAACAGTTGGATGGACTTTCGGTGGGCCTTCGTCTGCTCTAAGTAGAAGGTCAAGGCTCGCTTGCAGTCCAATATGTGCAGCGTTGCTTCCCCTCTATGGGTGTGAGGCCTTGAAAAGCAAGTCGGCAGAACAACTGACCGATTAAGATGGAAAACAGATACTACCTTTGGGAGGAATCACGGATGTGTGTGAAAAAACACTGTATTATGATGGAAACTGGTACATGGCGAGTGAGCCACTAAAGCCTGGAGCTCACTAACACGGTGTGCCGAGGTAACTGCCACCAGAAACCAGATCTTCCAAGTCAAGAACTTCAAAGGACAGGAAGCAAGCATCACAAAGGGAGCTGACATTAGCTGCGTCAAAACCACACTGAGGTTCCAAGCCACCACCGGATGCTTGAAAGGAGGTTTAGAGAGGAGTAAGGCACACATGAAGCGAACTCCAAAGGCTGAGAAGATATGGACTTCCTTTCTGAACTGCGATGGTAGGCCCTAGTTGCACTGAGGTGGACCCTGACAGAGTTGGAGTTGAGACCCGATTCTGAGAGATACAGGAGATACTCGAGCAGCCTGTCGATGGAGCAATGAAAGGGGTCCAGCACCCAGCCAGCGCACCAGGAAGTGAATCTCTTCCACTTGAAAGCATAAGACAATCTCGTCGAGGCCCTTCTAGAAGCCAACAGAACCTCCATCGTACCATGGGGCAGACTAGCTGCTCAACATCCACGCAGTGAGGGCCAAAGACCGGATGTTGGGGTGGAGCAGCCTCCCTTCCCCCTGAGAGATGAGGTTTGGGAGCAAAGCCCACCGCAGAGACTCCCACCTGGAGTGCTGGAGCAGAAGGTAGAACCACGGTTGCCTGGGCCAATATGGCGCAATGAGAATCATCTTACTCCTGTCGGCCTGGGGTTTCAGCAGGGTCTTCATTATGAGAGGAATGGGGGGATATGTATATAGCAGGCCTTTCTCTGAGCGCAGGAGGAAAGCATTCTGCCTGCGTGAGGCGACCCTGCCTGTGTGAGGCGACCCTGGAGCAAAAAGGATCCATTTGGGCGTTGTGCGGGGTGGCAAACAGATCGAGAGGATACCCCACTTCTGAAAGATCAGGGCCGTGGCATCCCTGTTCAGAGTCCACTTGTGTGGCTGGAGGACGTGGCTCAGCTGGTCTGCCAGGGAATTCTTTCCCCAGGCAGATAGGTGGCTCTTAACGCCATACCTTGAATGACGACGAACTTCCACAGCTGGACTACCTCCCAGCTCAGGAGATATGAACCTGTGCCCCTCTGCTTATTTACATAGTACTTCGCCACCTGATTGTTCTGATTCAGACCGACAATCTGGTTGGCTAGATGATCCCAAAAAGCTTGAAGGGCATCAGTTATGGCTCATGATTCCAAGAAATTGATCTGATGGAGACTCTCCTGTTCGGACCAAATGCCAAAGCCATCCAATTGCACCCCCCAACCCAGCTTGGATGTGTCATCAGTGTCCTCTGGGGAGGCGCCATCTGAAAGGGGAGACCCTTGAGCAGGTTTTGAGGATCTAACCACCAGTGCAGAGACTGGACCAGCGGTATGGTGACTGTCACTCGATCCTGGAAGCGGCCAGTGGCTTGCTTCCACTGAGTACTGTCCATTGAGCTCGTCTCATTGACAGAAGAGCCAGGGGAGTGACATGCACCATGGAGGCTATATGACCGAGCTGTCAGCAGCCCCCGGGCTGTTACATGATGCTTCCACACAGTATCGCAGACCAAAGCTGTCAACTATTGAAAATGGTACAGTGGGAGAAAGGAGAGCCACTATGAACTCCAGCTGCTGGGCGGGCTGAAGGTGGGACTTTGGGTAATTGACTACAAACCCCAATAGCTCGAGTACCTGAATGGTTAATTGTGCCGACCACTGGACTCCATCTGAAATGGTGCTTTTCATGAGCCAGTCATCCAGATAAGGGAAGACAAAGACCCTTAGTGTTCTGAGATAGGCCGTTAGCACTGTGTGGCACTTTGTGAAGACTTGGGGGCGCCGAGGCCAGTATAAAAGGTAATACTTGGTACTGGAAGTGCTGTCCCACAGGATGAATCGGAGATATGTCTTGTGGGTGGGATAGATTGGTATGTGTACGTACACGTCTTTGAGATCTAAGGAGCATAGCCAATCGTCCCTTGACCAGAGGGGATCATCTTGCATTTTTCTCACACCAGGAAGGTGTTGAGATTTCTGAGGTCCAGAATAGGCCGAAAATGCGCCCCCCCCCCCCCCCAATTTTCTTGGGGACCAGGAAGTAGCTGGAGTAAAACTCCTGCCTGACCCGATCCAGAGGCACACTCAAGGCGACATCGGCCAGAAGGGCAGAGATTTCCCCTTGCAAGAGGTTGAGATACAGAGGGTCGAGGGGATAAGCCCTTAAAGGGGAATGAGGCGGCAGTTTTGCAAAGTGCAAATGTAGCCACTCTGGACTATTTGCAGAACCCATGAGTCTGAAGTATGAGGGACCACCTGTGGGCAAAAATAAAGAGCCATCCCCCCATTGGAGGGGTCTCCTCTGCAGTCACCGGCAGATTGGCTATGCTCTAATGCAGGGGTCACCAACCTGCGGCCCACGAAGTCCCTTCGTGCGGCCCGCGAGGCTCTACCCCGGTTAACATTACGTGCGGCCCGCCAAGGATTCCCGCCATTGTATCCACACTCTCGCAGCTCACCGACGACCACCTGCAAGCGTCCCTTCTCCTGTCAGTGTCATCTGTGAAGCCGGACTTTAAGCGTTTGTCTGCTAGCATGAATCATCAGCCATCTCATTAAATTCAATAAAGGTGATCAGCCATTGTTTTCATAATTTTGCGTTTGTTGTTTTTTTTCGTGGGGGCGGGGAGAAGGGGGGTGCGGCCCGCGAGGCTCCCGGTAGTCGGCTGTGCGGCCCGCGGCCCTCTGGAGGTTGGTGACCCCAGCTCTAATGAAACCAGTCAAAACCCCACCCTCAGTTGTGCTTGTTGGTGACCGAGATGGTTTGGGCACATTTAGTGAATTTTTTGGAACCTGCTGGCTGGCTTCTGCAACCTGTCTGGGAAAATGGGTGTGGCTAAATTAAATGGCTCGATGGTGCCAGTGGGTCGTAGGAACAAGGAAAAAAATAAAAAAAGGTTACCAAAAAAAGCACTGGGACCCGAGAGCAGAACCGCTATCAACGGGCTCAATGCTACCGAGAGCAGGCAGAAAGGAAAAACAAATGAAAACAACTCCCGGAGAAAAAAAATAAACGTTTATTGGCAGATGACCAAAGCAGATCTGTAGGGCTCTGCGGAGAATGAAGACTGGAGAAGATGGCACCACAGCAGGCGGAAAGACAGGCAGAGGTGCAGTGGAACCTCCCAAAAGCTTCCAATAGAAACTGGGGAGAGTTTCTGCTTGGGGCAATGTCAGTGATGTCAACCATATGTGAAGACTTCATTCCTGCTCGTCCACAGAGAACATGATATACAAATGCCAAAGCTCCACCAACTGAACAATGGCTGAGAAAAATCATATTGTCAAAGCTGTTGCCTTGTCATAGCTTCTGCCTCTATCCAGAAAGAGAGCCCGATGCCAGTTGAAGGACCAGTTCCATGTGCAAGATGCCTGCAAGCTGAAGTTCTCATGAAACAGGTGGAGAAGCTCAGAGAAGAGGTGACGAGGCTGAGAAGCATTTGAGACAGTGAGAAGTACATTGATTAGACACTTCTTGAAACATCCAAGTTCTCCGACAGAGGTGAAGATGGGATGCTACAGAATAAAGAGAGTTGGACATGAGTCACCAGAGCCAGCAGAATCAACAGTCCAACTCCTCCAGACCTTGAATTGAAGAACTAGTATTCAGCCCTGGAAGTGAAGGAGGTGAAAGCATCCCAGGAAAGGGAAGAACCAGAGCTCAAAGTTGCGGAATCAGTGAACACAAGGAAGCAAAGGGTAGTGTGGTGGTTACTCTCTTCTGAGGGGTACTGAGGCATCAATCTGCTGACCAGACTTGTTGTCCAGAAAGGCTTGCCGTCTGCCAGGTGCTAAAATATGAGATGTCATGGAGAGTTTGCCGAGACTCATCAAGTGTACTGACTATTACACAGGTACACTACCAAAAAACTGCCTCCAGTTTTGCAACTGATTCCTATAATTTTGGGGTGCTGAATCCAGGAAAAATAGCCAAAATGTTCCATCACGTCACGTTTTCTTGCAAAATTAGATTTCTTACCCATATAAGGAATGTTCACATAATTTCTTTTTAGCCGACTGCAGTTTATTTTCTTGGCCCAAATAGAGGTTGTAATGGTTAACTAACTAGAAACACTCCCTCATGATATTTTAGAGTGTTTTGTATTCATTTTATACATTAACAGGACAATTGGGAGGCGGGGGGCTAAATCCAGTACTCGCGCTGGCGCATGTTCTTTCCTGTTCGCCTCGCCTCGTTCGCTCGCTCAAACACGGTGGTTGCGACATGAACGTTCCTGTCAAATTTCAGTTTCTTGCAAGCTCATTATTACCTTTTGTTTGCTCAGTCGTAATCCAGCTTTATTCCGAAGTGGTTCACTACAGTTGTAGTTTGCAGTGCTGTGTATTTGTGATGGCTCACAGAGCCAGAGGTTGCGTCAACTCTCCGGACAGTTTTTGTTTTATTTGTGGGGAATATACCATGAAAAAGCGGCAGAGGAACATTTCTGCATTTATTAAAAAAGTATATTTTGCCTATTTCGGTTTGAAGTTAGGCGATCAAGACAAACCGTGGGCTCCTCACAAAGTGTGCAAGACATGTGAGGAAGATCTACGCTTATGGATGAAAGGTAAAAAACAAGCATTTTGTTTCGGAATACCTATGATGTGGCGTGAACAAAGAGACCAGAGCAGTGACTGCTATTTTTGCTCTTGCATTGTGAAGGGATACAACTTAAAAAATAAGAACGTAATAAGTTACCCCAACCTTCCCTCAGCAATTAGGCCTATGCCTCATAGCAACGAAGTACCTGTGCCTGAACCACCAAAATCTTTGGATCATATTTGTGTGGACGGTTCTGATCATGATGAGACTCATCAGATGGCTTTTCCCGATGAGTCCAGTACTTCCGAGTTTGAAACTGAACCAGATCCGAAACCTGAACTTTTCTCTCAAGCTGAATTGAATGATTTAGTCCGGGATTTAGGACTCCCAAAAGATGCTGCCCAACTGCTAGGTTCTCAGCTTAAACAGAAAAATCTATTGTCACCAGGAACTTTTTATTGGTACCGCAACCGCGAGACACAATTTTTGAAGTATTTCAGCAAAGAGGAAGATTTGGTATTTTGCAACGATATATACGGAGTGATGGAAAAGTTTAAACTCAAGTATGATCCTGCTGAATGGCGGCTGTTCATTGATTCGTCAAAAGACAGCATAAAAGGTGTTCTTCTTCATAATGGCAACACATTCGCTTCAGTTCCTATTGCTCACTCTGTTATTCTCCAAGAAAAATACGAGAATTTGGCCCTGATTCTTCAGAAGATTCTTTATGATGAGCATAAGTGGATGATTTGTGGAGACTTTAAAATTCTATCCAAGCTATTAGGGCAGCAATCCGGTTTCACCAAATATCCCTGCTTCCTTTGCTTGTGGGATAGCCGGGCCCGCGACCTACACTGGGGGAAAAAAAGACTGGCCAATTCGGGAGTATTTGAGACCCGGTGAGAAAAATGTTCTTCATGAGAGCTTGGTACCTCGTGATAAAATTCTATTACCACCTCTCCACATTAAGTTGGGTCTCATTAAGCAATTCATCAAGTCCCTTCCAAAAGATGGTGAGTGCTTTCGGTACCTTTGCTCAAAGTTCCCCCGACTTTCTGAAGCAAAGCTAAAGGAAGGAGTGTTTGTTGGCCCTGATATAAGGAAACTCATTTCAGATGGAGCATTTGCTGAAACGATGTCTGAGAAGGAAAAAGAAGCCTGGGATTCCTTCAAGGATGTTGTTCTCAAATTCTTGGGGAACAGGCGGGATGAGAACTATAAGGATATTGTTGCCAGGATGCTCAATGCCTTCAAAGAACAAGGCTGTAACATGAGCCTGAAAGTCCATTTCTTGCACTCCCATGTGAACTACTTTCCCGAAAACTTGGGGGCGTACAGTGAAGAACAAGGTGAAAGGTTTCACCAGGACATCAAGGACGCAGAGAGAAGGTACCAAGGAAGATGAAACACCACTATGATGGTTGATTTCTGCTGGTTGCTGCTGCGGGAAACCCCAGATGAAAAATACGCCAAGCAGCGCACCAAGAGAAGCATTCGGGGGAAGAAGAAATGGGCCCACCAGGAGATTGATTGACCCAAGAATGACTTTAAAATCTAAACTGTGTTGACAAATATCGTGTTTTTACTAAACTTTGAAATAAAAATTTGCTAGTTATTACCACAGTGTCGGATCTCATTTATTAGAATTTTATTTTCACACCATCGGGTGTTTGTCTTCATGTATTGCAATGGTGCGGTTTGCGTTTTCTATTCTTACATACATACCTGTACAACATTTTTTGCACATTTCTTTGCTTTGCTTTGTGTCTAACCTCGCTCTTATATGCTCAATGTTTGTGCACATGTATGTGGCTGTTTTAAGTGCAGACAATTTTGCTACCATCACAGTGTGTTTTGTTGACATTACTCTATTCTTATGTGCTGCCTTGTTACAATTTTCTTTATTCTTATTTGAATAACTACTAAACAATTAGTATAAAGAATTCATCCAAGAAACTTTTATCTCGATCGCAATCTGAAACGTTCACCTCAAACTGCTAACCCAATGTAGCAAAAAATCTGTACGTGATGGAGCAAATTGGTTACCAGATTTGGATTCAGCGCACCAAAAAACGTAAAAATCAATCGAAACATTAGAGGCAGTTTAAAAAAAATTTTTTTTAGTGTACCTGTGTTATCCGATGTTGCTCATCCATGTCAGCACAAATGATACTGCTAGGTATCCCTCTGAGCATATCAAAAGTGACTTCATGGCTCTGGGACAGAGGGTGAAGCAGACAGGTGCACAGGTGGTGTTCTCTTCAATCCTTCCTGTTGAGGGTAAAGGCCGAGGCAGAGAAGCTCACATTCTGGAGATGAATGCATGGCTGTCTGGATGGTGTCAGAGAGTGTTTTGGTTTCCTGGACCATGGGATGATTTTCCAAGGGCTGCAGAGCAGAGATGGCGTCCATCTGTCCAAGAAGGGTCAAAGTGTCTTCAGCAGCAGACTGGCTAACCTACTGAAGGGGTCTTTAAACTAGATTTGTTGGGGATGGGTGAAGAAAGCCCCCAGGTAAGTGAAATTTTAAATACCTCTGTAGAAATTGGTAAAAGCGGTGTGTATAATGCCCATAGCATGGGGACTAAGATCCCAAATGTTGAGGTTTTAATGGAAGAGGCTGACTTGGATTTAGTGGTGGTTACAGGGACATTGTTCATGGACAACCATGACTGGGATGTAATTATACTGGCCTATACTTTATTAAGGAAGGACAGAGTAAGAAGAAGGGGAGGGGAGTGGCGCTATATGTAAAAAATAATATTAAAGCTATAGAATTACAGAGTTTCAAAGGGAGAGAGGAGGTATTGTGTGTTAAACTAGAAAGAGGGAAAGGAAAATCCATTTGCATTGGTGTGATATATACCTCACAGGGAGAAGAAGTGGACAGGGATATAATAGAAGACATATGCAGTATTGCTAGGAAAGGAGAAGTGCTACTGATAGGTGATTTCACTATGCTGGATGTTGACTGGCATATCCCTGCTGCGGTGTCATCTAGAAGTAAGGAGATCCTAGATTCTCTACAGGGTAAAAGAACATATGTAAAGGGGCCATACTAGACCAATGAGCAAAGTATTTCTGATGTCTTGTTAGAAAATCATCTCGCATCACCAGATGGTGTGGTTCAGTATTAGGACTAGGGTCTATAAAATCCATTCAAAAGTGAGAGTTTTAGACTTTAGGAAAACTAACTTTGCTAAGAATGGGACAATACCTCAAGGAATCTTTAGCGGGATGGGAACAGCTGAGGGATGTAGAAAAGCAATGGGCAAAACTGAAAGGGGATATTTAAAGAGCAACAAACCTTTTTGTTAGAAAGATAAATAAATCTAAAAGGAAAAGGACGACACTATGGTTCTCAAAAAGTAGCTGACAAAGTGAAGAAAAAAAGGGTGTCCTTCATAAAAAGTATAGTTACTTGCCTGTAACAGGTGTTCTCTAGGAACAGCAGGAATCAGTCCTCGCACATATGGGTGACATCGGCGCCGACGGAGCTTGCGCAGAGCAAGTCCCCAGCTTTCAAAGAAAGCCTTTAGGATATGCTCCCATGTATACGTGGTCTCCTTCCCGCCCAAGGGTGCCATCTTGCTCAATCAGATGACATAGCTAGGACAGTAGTAAAAAACTAAAACAAGGTAGGGAAGCAATTCCCTGGGGAGGAGAGAGGGTTGTGAGGACTGATTCCTGCTGTTCCTGGAGAACACCTGTTACAGGTGAGTAACTACGCTTCCTCCAGGAACAAGCAGAAAGTCAGTCCTCACATATGGGACTCCCTAGCTCCAGGCTGCCGAGGACCGAACCACGATAGCATCAACAGCAGTCTAGTTAGGTAGCCATGAGTTGCAGAAGATGAGTCCCCACTGAGAGACTCTGCAAGACCCTAGTGTCCAGCGACACTGTCACTCTGGTAGCGTGAACACACCCTGAGAAGATTATGAAGTACTGCCTGGCCGAAGGCACTGTCCCTGAGGGACTCGCGCTCCAGGCACTAGTGAGCTGTGAATGTATGAATTGAAGACCATATGGTGGCCTTGCAGATCTCAGTCAGCGGCATGGAGTGGAGGTTGGCCACCAATGTGGCCATTGCTCTCATGCAATGCACTGTGATCCAGAACTCGAGGGAGGGGTCAGTTCGTTCATAGGTGAGGACAATACAGTCCACTACCCAAGTGGACAAAGTTCGCTTAGTCACGGAGAGCCCCAGTCTACTAGAGTCATGGACACAAAAAGCTGAGGAGCTTTCCGATGGGCCTGAGTCCGCTGTAAGTATGACAGGGCCCGTTTGCAATCCAGTGTATGAAGTATTAGTTCCTCCCTGCCGATGTGGGGCCACGGAAAGAAGTTGGGGAGGACAGGTGAGCTGGAAAGGAGATACCACCTTCGGTAGGAATTTGGGGTATATGCGAAGCACCACCTGTTCTTATAGAACCTTGTATATGGTGGATCTGCCACCAAGGCCTGGAATTCGTTCACCCTTTGAGCGGATGTGAGGGCTACCAAAAAGGCCACTTTCCAAGACATGTATCTCATGTGGCAAGTGGCTAGGCGCTCGAATGGTGATTTGGTGAGCTGGGAGAGCACCACATTGAGGTTCCCCTCCGTCGCCAAAGGGCGAAGAGGGGCTTGGATAGCAGGAGGCCCTGGAGACCAGGGGCTGGCTTCAGAGGGGTTTTCCTTCAATAGGGTGGTGATATACAGCTATGGCACTCAGATGCACCCTCACAGAGTTAGATTTCAGCCTGGTGTGCACCAGGTGCAGTAGGTACTGAAGGACCAGTTGCACCTGGCAGAAGGGATTCTCCTCCTTCTCTGCATACCAGGCGGAGAATCTTCTCCACTTAAAGGCATAAGCCCACCTGGTGGAGGGTTTTCAGGAGGCCAGTAGGATCTCCTCGACTTCCCCTGGAAGATTGAAAGGGACCAATGCTACCCTTTCAGCAGCCACACAGTTAGCGTTAGCGACCCCAGATTGGGGTGCAGGAGGGAGCCCTCCTCCTGGGACAGATCTGGGGCCTGGCCCAGTGGGACTGGGAGCACCACCGACAGGGAAAGCAGCAGAGAGGACCAGGATTGCCTGGTCCACTTGGGGGCGATTATAATAACTGATGCCCCCTCGCTCTGGACCTTGAAGAGAGTCTTGGCAACCAGGAGAGGGTTGGTGGAAACGCATAGAGCAGGCCCTCGGACCATGAGATCAGGAAGGCATCTGTCGCCACTCTCCCCAGGTGTGGCTGGCATGAGCAGAAGCAGGGCAGCTGTGCATTGCCAAGGAAGCAAATAGGTCCATCACGGGCCTGCCCCAGCACTGGAAGAGTTGCTTCGTTACCCTAGGGTTTCGGCGCCACTTGTGTAGTGAAGGACTCTGCTTAGCCTGTCCTCTAGGCAGTTGTCCTGGCCCGGGAGGTCCACTGATTGCAGAAGCATGCTGTTGCATGCTGAGAAAGAGAGGAGGGCCACCGCCTCCTGGCAAAGGGAGTATGAACCCGTGGCCCCCTGTTTGTTGAAATAAAACATGGCGACCTGGTTGTCCATCTGGATCAGTATGGGCCAGTGTCGCAGGCAGTGGCAGAACGCTAATAGGGCCAAAAGGATTGCCCTGAGCTTCAGGAGATTGATCTGCAAGAGTGATTCCTCCTGAGACCAGCTGCCCTGTGTGCGGCGGTCCCCACAATGCACCACCCAACATAGGAGGGAGGTGTCCATGGTCAGGGTTCTCTGTGGTACGGGAGCCTGGAAGGGCATTCCCGCCTGGAGATGACGCAAGCTTTGCTACCAGTTGAGGGACTCTGTCAGTTGGCGGATAATCCTAACCGTGTCCTGAAGCCTGCTCGTGGCTTGAGTCCACTGGAGTGGAGGCACCATTGGGCTGTCACATGTGTAAGCGGGCTAAGGACATGACGTGGACCATCGAGGCCATATGGCCCAGCAGGCAGATGAGGAGATACCTCTCCTGCCAGTTGATTGAGGTGTTCTGCCCTCTCTTGTGGGAGGACGGCCTTGGGTTGCAACGTGTTCAACTGAGCATCTATGAGCTCCAGATTTTGGGCTGGAGAGAGATGAGATTTGGAGTAGTTGATGATGAACCCCAAGTGCTGCAGCAGGAGGGTTGTGCAATCTGTGGCCTGACTGACCTCTGAGGCCGTACCACCCCTGATTAGCTAATCGCCCAGATAGGGGAAGATGAAAGCTCCTTCTAGGCGCAGGTGGGCAGCTACCACCGCCAGGCACTTGCCAAAGACACTTGGCGAGGAGGCCAGGCTGAAGGGAAGCACTCTGTACTGGTAGTGCCCTCCTCCCAACATAAACCATAGGTACTGACTGCAGGAGGGGTGGATTAGGATGTTAGTGTATGCATCCTTTAGGTCCAAGGAGCACAGCCAATCTTCCTGGTGGAGGTAAGGCAGCACTGTTCCAAAGGAGAGCATTTTGAACTTCTCCCTCACCAGAAACTTGTTTAAGTTTCTCAGATCTAATATGGGCCTGAGGCCCCCACGTCTCTTTGGGACAAGGAAGTATTTGGAGTAGAAGCCTTTTCCCCATAGATGTTTGGGTACAGGCTCTACTGCGTTGTCCCTGAGCAGACCTGCCAGTTCTGAGAGCAAAAGGGTCTGGTGAAGGAGAGGTCGCACTGGCTCTCCTGGAAAGAACCTGGGTGGTACCTGCTGTAAGTAGAGGAGGTATCCCTCCCTTACTACCTGCAGTACCCACTGGTCTGACGTGACCCTTGCCCACCTGTGGGCAAAGAGTGCCATGCGGCCCCCTGTGGACTGGTGAAGGTCTCCCATGGGGGGGGGGGGGAGACCCTGCCCTGCCCTGGGAGTCCAAAGCTCCCCCTAGTTGGGTGAGAGCCGGGGCCTCTGAGCTCCCTGGCCTTGTCTTTTAGAGTGAGAACCCTGATGCTGGCCCGAGAAGAGCTGGTAGTGGTGACTCTGTTGGAAGTGCCCCTTCTTCCCTGGGAACAGGGGCCTTTTCCCCGAGATTTTCTTATGGTGAAAGGAAGAGATCTTTTTGGACAGCCTCTGGCGAGTCACCAGCTTGGCCTCTATCTTGACCGCCAACAAATTCTCACCAGTGCAGGAGACATTGAGCAGCTTGTCTTGGACCCATTGCTCGAGGTCTGAAGACTGAAGCCAGGCTTGGCATTGGGCACTGATGCGGGCTGCTGCCACTTGACCTGCTGACTGCATAAAATAGTCTCCCAGTGGAAGTAATAGAGACGAGAACGGTATCTGAGTTCAAGAAAGCATGGGGCAAACACAGAAGATCTCTAAAGGAAAAAAGGGGTCTACAGTAATTGGTATGGAAAAGCAGACTAGACCATGTGGTCTTTTTCTGACGTCATGTTTTTATGTTTCTAACCATATAACACTTCAAAACCAGAACATACTCAAATAACAAATTGCTTTGACGAAGTAACACAATGGCTATGAGAACACGGATTAACAATTTATAAAAGAAATGAGGTGCTATTCATTACAAACAGAAAGCATTTATCCCACCAAAAACTTTTAAGAGTAAAAGATGATGAGCTGGAAGTAAAGCAGAAAGTGAGATCCCTAGGAATAACCCTCAATCAGCAATTAAACCTAGCCCCACACATCATCAGAACCAACAGAATAATATCCAATAAAATAAGAAACCTACAACACTTATGCCCACTTTTAGGAAATGACTCCTGAACAGTATCCCAAGCAATAATCTTCCCACATTTTTACTTCTGACACAGTATTTACCAAGGAATACCGAATTATATGCCTTACATCATCTTCGAATGGCACAACACACAGCAGCCTGAATTTTTGCAGGAGCATCATGAAAGCAACACATCACCCCAGTACTGAAACAACTGCCCTGGCTTCCATTAATATGTTACTTGAAGACCATCATACAGGTGACACCAAATACCAGAACTAGAAGACATTGCACACAAAACACACTAACCTTACCACCCGGGATAACAAAAAGCAATCAATCAGTCTACCAGAAACAGAGCATTTGCACTTTACACACTGGTGCTCTGAAACACCCTCCCAGAAAAAATACATAACACTTTAAGGACAAAATGTAGCCTACTGAAGAATCAAGGAACTAATCATGTAATGCAATGTGTGCCTTTGAGTCAGTCCTGACTCCTGGCGACCCAGAAGCTCATGGGTTTTACCTACTACCATATTAACCCTGTTTTAATCACATCCAGTTACAAGTCACCTCACCCCAATAACTGCAGTGTTTAAGCAATGCTAAAATATATAATTGTTATTATGTTTATTTCAATAATGTTAGATTAACTTATGTTTATATGTAAATCATGGTTTATTGTTTGATGTGAAATGCGTATATATGGTTATATGTACACTGCTATGATTTCTAGATAAAGCGGTATAGAAAAAAAAATGTTATGTTATTATGCTGCCGCCAGAAGCCGACACCATATGAACATGTGCTTTTAGTGGCAACAGGCCTTTTTGCATTTTATGCTTTTTTTTGTTGGTGTAGTTTCTATTTTTAAGGAGGTAGCCTGGAACAAAAAAGAACTGGGCCAAGGGAGGAAGGAGTTGGGTTGACCTTCTATGGTATTCAGTCTACTCCATTCAGGTATGTAGCTATTTCCCTGTCCCCAGAGGGCTTACAATCTAACAGGCCGATGCAGAAAGCTAGCGTGTGCTTTACGAGCCCATAATGCCACGTTTAAGCACATTTTAACAATCATTTATATGCAGGAAATAGACATAAATGCCGGCGGAAAAACCAGCGCCCAATTAATGCCACGTGTATTTAAATGAATCCTTAATTATTTAAATGTATTTTAATCTGCTGGGCTGGTATGCAAATAATGGCAAAGCCTGATGCAGAGACAGGCATAGATGATTTTGCAACCAGTCACAGTGCCAAAATACTGTCGGAGCCTCTAACATGTACTCTGACAGTATTTTCATGGCATCGAGAAAGTCTCCAGATGCCATCAAAATACTGTTGGGGGGCTGTGCCCCACAATAAAATGATCTCTAGTGGTCTAGCGATCCCGATCCCACCCCGACAGTATTTTGATGGCATAGGGGGATGATCGTAGCAGCGGAAAAAGCCTCTGATGCCATAAAAATACTGTTGGGGACTGTGCCCGACAATAAAATCATCCCTGGTGGTCCAGCAGCCCCGATTCCACCTCCGACAGTATTTTGATGGCATCAGGAAAAGCCCTCAATGCCATCAAACACCCCCAACAGTATTTTGATGCATCGAAAAAGCCCCCGATGCCATCAAAATACTGTTGGGGGGCCGTGCCCGACAATAAAATTATCCCTGGTGGTCTAGTGACCCCTTACCCCCCCATTTAATAAAAAACAAAACCTGGTGGTCTGGTGGCCCCCAAATGCACCTAAGCAGGAGCGCTGCCTACGTGCTCCCGCTCTTCGTCGGCCATTGTGAAAAATGGTGGTGTTTGGCCCCGCATGGTGCATCCTGGGATGCACCGGGTGAGGTCAGACTGCCATGTAAGGAGTGTCAGTGGGATTTGAACCCTGGCCTCTCTGGTTTCCAGGCTGCTGCTTTAATCATTATGCTACTCCACATGGGTCCTCTGAGAATGTCGATGCATCAATGGTCTCTGATGTCTTGGGGAGCGATCATCCCCCAGTACACTTGAGACTGACAGTGCCTCTCCCACAAGCAGGTGGTGAGTCTCAAGGATTGGCTCAATATGTCATCTTCAATGCCACAGAAGCTGTAGCCTTGCACAGAGCAAAGAACATAGTCATCCACTCCTCGAGGCCTCCCATGCGATGCTCCTTGAGGGCTGCCAGCAGCAAAGGTTTGGGGGCCCCAGCAGGATCAGTCAATGTCTGCAGAATCTTTCAGGAAGCATCAGCAGGCCCTACAGTTCGTTCAATGTGTTGGTACCCAAGGCAAACCTTAAGCTTTACACCCCCTGGCTTTCAAAATCTATTGGTTATCTTTGAATGCCCTGCTCTTTGCCTTCCCCCTGAAGTTGCTGCCCTAACCAATTGCCTAGTTTGCCTAATGGTTGGGTCAGTTCCAGTTGAAAGCCACGGTTCATCTAGAACTTCTATGCTCTTGACATAGTACTCCAATGAACTGCAACACCAAAAAGCATTGGGCACGGGCTGAGATGCAACATCCTTAGTTCTTGATGTCTGGAAAGAAAGGACGAATCCTTCCTCTTCTTCAGGCAGGAGTCGGAGGATGACCACTCCCGGGACATCCTACTGATGCTCGACTCAAGGTGCACTCAATGACTTCTTGATGTTGATGCATCTCCAGCATCTGAGCATCTGATGCAGCTCCTGAGGCCATGTGAAATAATGCATCTAGACTGGACTGCACCAAAAATTCTTTTGCGTTTTTCCTGGCCTTCAATCCCTCTTTTTGTCATCTGCAAACAAACAACAAGATGGCTCATGGTTGAGCCCCAAAGCACTGCTGGCGCCAATTATGGGTGTCTGTTACAGACATAGCTTTGCCATACTGGATGCACATTCTAAATCGCTGGAGAGTTGACCCTGGGATATTTCATCTGGAAAAATAGCTGCAGTGAAATCAAATGACTCGATTTGACTGAAGTCTAATTGCAACCCGAAAATAGCCAAAAACCTGACTAAAGGGCACTAAAAGGTACAGAAAAAAACATATGGTGGTGGTAGTGGCAGGTAGAAGAGTTTGAAAAGTCATAAAAATGAAGAATTTAGCAAAAAAAAAAAAAAAACAGAAAAATTGAAATCACTGCCTGCGGAATAGCATGTCGTCAAGGCTCTGAAGACAAAACAAGATTGAGGAGCTGAGGTATGGCGGTGGCAAGCAGGAATAGACGTGCAGGCATGATGGTGCCACTCATATAAAAGCTTCTAGAATAAGCTAGGAGATTTTGTCCCCACAGGCTTCTGTTGATGACATCACCCATATATGAGCACTTATCCTACTTCTCCAAGAGAAATTGCTCGTGTACATTTGCAGTTGAGGAGTGATTGATGGGGCACTTTTACTTACCTCTCTGGTTCTAAAATCACCTCAAAAATTAAAATATTTACGCTTTGAAGCTTGGCTTCTTAATTGGCTCCCCTTGGAGGTGCAGTTTTGCAATATCTGGTACTTACACATATGAGTAATAAAATCTACCACTTACAGATACAAAACCCTAAGTGAAGACACTCTTTCTTCCTGCTATATGTGACACCAAAATAAGCATATTTTTACTGCAGCCTTACACATTTTGTACAAAAGGCTCAGCATTCAGCAAACCTTTTAAAAAATAACTTGCAAACTGAACATGAACATCTCTTTCCCGATCTAAACAAAATTTGGCTTCTTATCTATGAAATACAATTCCTTTCTCTGATGGTCAGCTCTCACCTCTCCATTTTCAAACCTTACCTTAAACCAATTCTATCAGAACCCCAATACATGTTTTTCTCAGTAATATAAACATCATTCCCTCTTCCAGTGCTTCTTATTCAACACTACTGTTCTGCATCTAAAGCGTAGTTACTCACCTGTAACAGGTGTTCTCCAGGGACAGCTGGAATCAGTCCTCACTTATGGATGATGTTGGCACTGACGGAGGCCGCATGGAGCAATTCCCTAGCTTTCAAAGAAAGCCTTTGGGATTGCCACCACACATGCACAGTCCTCTTCCTGCCCAAGGGTGCTATCTTCCTCAGTCATGTCCCTTAGCTCGAGCCCTACCTAGCAGATGGCAAGGGAAGGACAAAAATTCAGCAACTCATCAGGGGAAGCGGGAGGGTAGTGAGGACTGATTCCTGCTGTCCTTGGAGAACACCTGTTACAGGTGAGTAAATACACTTTCTCCAGGGACAAGCAGGAAGTCAGTCCTCACTTATGGGACTCCCTAGCTACAGGTTACCGAACCTGTAACCAAAAAACGCCTCCGCGAGGCCATAAGCAGAAGCCGAAGCCCGAAGGAGCCCGAGTCCTCGGGTCCTCAGGGCGAAACCCTCGGTAGCTGTGAAGAAGGGTCGGAGGGCAGGAGTTGCTTATACCCCGAATAGATTACGGAGTACAGCCTGGCCGAAGGCGCTGTCCCGGCGGGACTCCCTCTCCAGGCAGTAAAGGACGGCGAAGGTATTTATAGAAGACCAGGTTGCCACCTGGCAGATGTCCATCATGGGCATGGAGTGCAGTGAGGTCGAGGATTGGCTGCAGACCCCCCCCCCCCCCGGCTTTTTCGGGATGAGGAAGTACCGGGTATAAAAGCCCCGACCTCGAAGGTGGGAAGGGACCTTCTTGACTACCCGTTGGGTGAGGAGGGAGTGTAATTCCCGCTACAGCAAGAGCTGGTGTGCTGGGAGTTGAGGAGGCTCTGCCAGGGAGAAAGGGAGTGGGAGCCTGTCAAAGTGGAGGTGATAGCCCTCCTGAAAGATCTAGAGGACCCAGGTGTCTGAGGTGATAAGTGTCCATGCCGGGGCGAAGCAGGACAGGCGTCCCCTCACTGGTTGCTGCGGCGCCGGAGGGCGAGGGGCCATGCCACTGGTGTCAAAATCCCTGAGGGGGTTGTGGGGGAGCCGGCGTCTGGGCCTTTGGGCCCTTTGGTTTACAGTGACCCTGGCCAGACTTCCCCTGCGCTGGAGTGGTTGGCATGGGGTAGCGGGGTACGGCAAGTAGCCGCAGTACTGGAGGCCTTTTCTGGGAAAGAAGAGCGTCTTTGCAGGCTGCTTCTTCTGAGGCAGCGTCGAGGTCTTGCAGGAGAGACGAATCCTAGTGACGTACTTCGTCTCAATCTCTGCAGTCTTCTCCTCTATCGGCATACCAAAAAGTTGTTCGCTGAGGCAGGATACATCCAGGAGCTTCTCCTGCACCCACTGCTCCAAATCCGAAGATTGGAGCCAAGCCTGGCGGCGGGCTCCGATGCCCGCGGCAGTCACCCAAGCCGATGTCTCGAAGCCATCATAGGAGGCTCGAGAAATATACTCAGAGCAATCCATCACTGATTTCAACAGGATGCGGAACCTGTCGAGGGGCTCGCCCTTGAGGCCCACGGAGAAGCCTCCAAGTTCTTTTGCCAAGTCGCAGAGGACATACCCATATATAATTGGTATACCTGGATGCGACAGGAGAGCATGGAACCTTGATAGGCCTTGCGGCCCAGGGTATCAAGGGCTCTAAACTCTCGGTCCGGTGGAACCGAGGAGTCGGACTTCGGGCTTTTCTGCTTTCTCATGGCTGATTCCACTACCATCGAGGTGTGTGGAAGTTGAGTTGTATGGATGCCTGGCCCTCGCTGCACCTTGTACATTGTGTCTATGCTCTTGCTCACAATGGGGACCGAGGCCGGGGCCTCCCACATTTGGAACAATAGCCGGGAGAGGATCGGCGGCACCGGCACGGTGAGGGATTCCCTGGGCGGGGCCTCGTACTGAAGAATATCGAGTTCTTCAGCACGAGGGTCTTCCTCGGTCTGGGTGACCAGGCTGAGGGCCCGAGCCATGTCCCGAATAAACACCAAAAAGGAGATGTCCTTGGGTGGTGAATGCCGCTGGAGATCAGGCGGCAAGGGGTCCGACGGAAGATCCCGGTGGGTGCGGGTTTCTGGGAATGTGACCCCATCAGATTCCTAGTCCGAGAAATCGTTCGAAGGATCTGAGCCAGGTGGCTCGCTCTGTCTGATGGCTGGCAGCCTGGAGCCGGAACCCTGGACAATCTCGCCCCCGAAGAATGGGAGAGCGAGCGAGACCGACGTCGAGGACCCTAACGAGGCCCATGGCTCTTGGGGGTTTCCTGGATGGATTTGGGTGTCCCATGCGAGGAATCCGCGGTATCCGGGCACAAGTCAGCGAAGCTGGCCGTGAGCACCTGCTGGGAAACAATGAAAGCAGAAATGCTGTGTTCTAGCGTCAGCATACGGGACTCCCACATGGGTGGGGGGCCCTGGGACGCCGATACCGTGGTCACCGGATCGGGCGTTGAGGAGGAGAGGGGTCCTCACCGGGACGGCTCTCAGGAGACTGGGCGCCTTCGCTGGAGGCCTCAGTTTCTCTGCGAGGTACCTTGCGAAGCCGCTCCTTGTCCGACTCTTAGAAACGCCAAATGGGGCTAAGCGACCGGGCACGGGAGCGCTCGCGCTTGTCGGGGGCCCCAGATAGCGACTTCGAGGCCTTCTTCTTTTTGCACCGTTCCACCTTGGGGGACCCCTGGTCTGAATGCCGCCTGGAACATGGTGCTGCAGGGGGAGAACCTACCGGAGGGGAGACGACTGAGGGTGCCACCGGGGACTCTGAGACAGCCTTTCGAAAAATGTCTTTGGACTTCTGCTTACGGCTGAGCAGGTCCTTAGAGGACATTTTCTTACAGAGCGAACTGGGTCATGGTCGGCTCCCAGACACCTTAGACAGCAGTCATGAGTGTCCGTAAGCGACATGTTCCTAGAGCATCTATCGCATTTTTTAAACCCGGTGGCCATGGGGGCAAAAACGGCCCCTCGAGGTTGAAGACCCACGTGGCCAGTGGTTGGAGAGAAAAAAGGGCGTGAAGCCCGGGAAGTAAAAATTTAGAAAAGGTATCCCCACAAGCTCCAAAAGAGAGCAAGGGGAGGACGGGTAGAGGACTGGTGCAACCGGAAAAAAAGAGATATAGCCTGTTAAGGTGAGGAAAACAAAAACCTTTTCCAAGGGACGAGGATGTGCGTCTGAAGGGCTCCGCGGAAAAAGGGAGACTGAGCAAGATGGCACCCTTGGGCAGGAAGAGGACCAAGCATGCTGGGGAATTGCTCTGGAGAAACTATAAGCTCTGCTGGTATTGTTATATAGGTTGTTGCTTTTATAGTACTATTCAGCTTGAAAATACTCTATAAATAATAGATGTTTTCACTAAGTACTAATCAAATACATTTTCATGATTCTAGATAATATAGATTTTACAGAATATTAGTTTTTATTCCCATTCAATTCATCATCATCAGTGGTAACCTTTCCACATTTTGAATTGCTTTGAATGACGAAGAAAAGGCACAGTTTGTGTTTTTTCCATCACGATAACGCCACAGTGTAAGTGATTATTAAAACACATTTCACTAGCAAAGATGACATGAAGTCACGGAAGGCACATAAAAGATGCACCAGTTAGAAATTTACTGATGGGTAATTTAAGGAACGGCACCTCTGACTTCTGAGGTCTGACACTAATGAGTCATATATACTTTGCATAAGGGCACATGTAGCTACAGTCATAAAATGTTAATTTACTAAACACAGAAAATCAAGAGGGCTTACTCCCATTTGAAAACAGTAAATGTCCCCACTAAACAAAATTTCTTTGTTCCTTATGACCAAGAAAGCAGTGACATTTCAGTAGATAGCTTCTGGCTTATTTTAAGGTAGCCTTTTCTTAAAATGACTTTACATGTGCAACCATCCCTTTAACTATCGGAAAGAAAACAAGATAGACCACCATTTAACATGAAATCCAATTGAGATATGATAGCTCATCTTTAAAACAGCCAGTTAGGCATAATTTGCTGTACTTTGAGATTGTCTTTATTATTTTCCCTGTTTTTTTCCAGGAACTTATTATTCTGACTTAGTTCACGCTATCAATATCAGAATAGTTAACAGCATGCTTTATAAAAATATTAATGTTTTTATTCCTACTAATAATGGATCCGTTATAAAACATTTGTATCACTGCACGTTACTGGCAGGTTTTCCATTAAGATAATGAAGCCTCTCCCATTACCCCACAAACCTGAGCAATAGTCTCTGGGTCCAGTGGTTTATGGTCATTGAAACTTGTGTACTGTCCTGAGGATGTAGACCTTCTAATAGGAGGACTGTCTATCTTCTTCAGTGAATCATGCCTGCTGATATTGGTGAGACTACCATGGCCAGGTCTGCGCCTCCTTTCTGGGCTATCAGTGTTGATGTTGCGGTTTTGCAGGCCTCGCGGACTGCAGTGACTTGCAATGTTGGGGGAACCCATCTCTATTGAACTATTGTTCAAAGAATTTGGAGGGTGCACTGGGCAGTGGCTGTCGCTGGTCCTGCCGGAGCGTCTGGTAGGTGGTGGAGGATCTGCTCTCCTCCTTTGTCTAAGATGACAACAAGAAAGATGTTACTTTACTAAGGGAAATGACTTCTATTACTCACAGTCTGAAAATTTACAGAAATAAGTTGATTATACCATAATAATAGGGAAATATGCTTGTCCTCTCAAGCTTACCTTGCTAAATATAATTCTGGATGTCTGTCAGTTGGAGAGCTCATATCCTTGGAGGAGGATTTGTCTTCTGTTATTGGCCCACTGCTAGCTTCACTGTCTGCCTTCTGGCTCAAAGTATCTGAGAATGTATCATCCCTGAAAAGAAGTAGCAGAGATTATGTCATTCTTAAAATGTTTCTATGATTTACAATTTATTGAACCACCATCAAAATCTGACATTCAGATTTTTTCTATTTACTGATAAGGAAAAAAGAGAATAATTACAATAATAATAAAAATAATTAAGAACCACATTGCTAAAATATTGCATTCATTTATTCTTTTTTTTTTTTTAGTGCTATCAAATCAGTGCTGACTCCTGGCAACCCAGTTGCCTGGGTTTTCTTGGCAATGTATCACCGGAAGTAGATTGCCAGGAGGGTAAGTTGACTTGCTCAAGGTCACAAGGAGTGCCAGTGGGAATTGAACCCTTGATCTTCTGGGAAACAGGCAGTTGCTTTAACTGCTAGGCTACTCCTCAATTCATTTAAGTATTATTTAAACCCTGTGGAGTTTCCCCTAACGGAGGTCTGGAGCTCACTGACTGCATGAAGTGACCACTACCAAAAATAAAACTTAGGTTAACAGGAGTCAGTGGCTCACAGGGAACGTTCATCAGTTGGACCAGTACTACATTGAGGAACCAAGTGGCAGACTAAATGGGAAGCAGGCCCCACATAAAATAAACAATTACAAGCCATAGAGAGATGGGTCTATTTTGATAAGTGTCAACTACACTAAGATAAACCACAATAGATTTGCTTTTCAAACCGGACTCTGAAAGATGTGGAAGGTATTTAAACAGTTTCTGTGTGGGGCAGGGAAAGAAGTCTAGGGCCCTTCTGTTACACAGATGGCATACCTCTTCCACTTAAACCTTTAAGATTATTGCAAAACTTCTTATGAAAGCTACAAGGTTTGATAGTGCTTTGCCATTATTAAAGTGCTTATACTGGCTTCTTATTCAGGCCAGGATTAAATTTAAATTACTATTCATCTCTTTAAAAAAAAGCTTGTATGCTCTTGTTGAGTCTTATTTGCTGTCACATGTCTCTTTATTTCCTTCTGGATGACTGACTAGGAGTATTCATACTAATAAATTAGCTATTCCGTCAAATACGGACTTTAAGAAGGTTACTACACAGAAAAGACCCTTTTGATGACAGACCTCTAGAAAATGGAATAATCTCCCTCTTGAGATTTGTATAGAAAGCGACTTTATGAGATTTCATAGGCTCTTAAAAATTTCACTGTGTAGAAAAAAAATTGGTGATGTTTAGGTCTTTATGATGTGTTATTGTGTCATTTTAATTCTTTGTATTTGTTTATTAGTTGGTTGTAATTTATACTAATGACTCAGTTGTAATCCGTCTTGAATTTAAGATTAAGCAGACTATAAATGTCTGATTAAACTAAACTAGCAGAGTCATTTCTAGAAGCCAGATGCATGAGATCCTGGTCACCGAGTTGTTGGGTGATCTGGATGGTGACTCACAAGCTCTGAGCGGCTTTAATCCATTGAGAGGCAAGGTTCACTGGGCTTATCTCATACTGAAATGTGCTAAGAAGGATGCAGTGTTGTTGTCATTAGGCCCAACAATCTCAAAATGTCCTAAGATGATGTCCGCTGACTATCTTGTATGCCTTCCTCTATACACTGAGGTGGAGATGCTGTTTTTTAAATTTTCAGTGTTTTTCTATACCGTCCCTTCCTGAGATTAGGGGCAATTTACAATGAATGAATACTTTATATAGAACAATTTTACAGTCCAAACATTCAACATTGAACGTAACTATTTACATATGAACCTATTTATAAGGATTTCAGAATTTTTTTGTGGAAGAAAGGAATTCCAACTAAGAGAACAAAATCAAGTGGAATTTGGGGTAATTTATGACTAACCTTAGTGATTCCATCTCTTAAATGGTTGAGTCCACTGATTCTGTTGACCATCCTGAGATGTGCTCTTGAACAGGCAATCATCCAGACAGGGAAAGCATAGTTACTCACCTGTAACAGGTGATCTCCGGGAACAGCAGGAATTTAGTCCTCACATATGGGTATCGTCGGTACCGACGGAGCCTGCGTGGGAACGCTCCCCAACGTCCAATTAGAAAGCTTTTGGGAGCATCCCATAGCGCCTGCGTGCTGCCTTCCCGCCTTTCCCAACTGCCTCTCTCCAGTTGAGTTTTAAAGCTGAGACAAAGAGAGAGAGAGGGAAAGGAAAAGAGTTAGATAGAGAGATACAACTCCTAGGGAAGGTGGGTGGGTTGTGAGGACTAAATTCCTGCTGTTCCCGGAGATCACCTGTTACAGGTGAGTAACTATGCTATCTCCAGGAACAAGCAGGAATGTAGTCATCACATATGGGGACTCCCTAGCTTTAGATGCCAGGGAGAGACCCCAGAAGTTGTGTGTCCCTGAGAAGGGCTCCACTTCCCCCCATTGATCTCTGACATCCTACCAGGGATGGTGGGTAGGAGTTGATTAGGTATGGAACAGGTGTTGGAGAACAGCCTGACCAAACAAGGCATCCCGGCGGGAGTCCTTGTCCAAGCAGTAATGGGCTGTGAAGGTATGAACCGAGGCCCAGGTGGCTACTCGACAGATGTCGTTGATAGACACAGAGTGCAGATGAGGCTGCCATGGCTCTCACATTGTGAGCAGTGACATGGCCCTCCAGAAAAAGGTTGTTACTCTGAGAGGCGAAGGAAATACACTGAGAAATCCAGTTAGATAGAGTTCTCTTGGAGACTGGAAGTCCCAAATGAGAAGGATCAAAAGCAACAAAGAGTTGCGAGGACTTTCTATGTTGCTGTGTTCTTTGTAAGTAAAAGGCTAAAGCTCTTTTACAATCCAAGGTATGAAGATTCCTCTCTGCATTTGATGCATGAGGCCTTGGAAAAAACACAGGTAGGTAGACCGCTTGGTTCAGATGAAAAGGCGAGACCATCTTTGGCATAAAGTGTGGATGAGTCCTAAGGACTACCTTGTCATGATGGAACCTTGTATAAGGTGGATTAGCTACTAGCGCTTGCAACTCACTAATGCGACGTGCTGATGTGATTGCAATAAGAAAGATAACCTTCCAAGAAAGGAATTTTAAAGAGGTAGTAGCTAAAGGTTCGAAGGGTGGTTTCATGAGCTGCCCAAGAACCAGGTTTAAGTCCAATGCCACTGGTGGTGGCCTAATGGGAGGCTTAGTTAGAAGAAGGCCTCTCATAAATCTTGCTATAAGAGGATGAGAGGAAATAGGCTGTCCATTTAGAGGCTTAAAGGAAGCTGTAATAGCACTCAAATGGACCCTTACTGAGTTAGTCTTAAGTCCTGCATGGGATAAATGAAGTAGATATTCCAGCAAGGATTCCAGAGGTATCGCAATGGGGTTAAGACCCTTTTGCGAACACCATATGGTAAACCTTTTCCACTTGAAAGCATAAGAGCGTCTTGTGGAAGGTTTCCTGGAAGCAAAAAGAATATCTTTTACTTGCTGAGGGAGATTAAGATCATGGAGATCTAGGCCTTCAGCAACCAAGCCCTGAGATGTAGAGACAGGGGATTGGGATGCCATAACATTCCGTCCTCCTGAGATAGGAGATCTGGAGCAGACCCTAACTCCAGGGAGGGAGCTTGAGAGAGATGTAGAAGCAGAGGGTACCACACTTGCCGTGGCCAATGTGGAGCTATGAGAATCATATGGCCTCTGTCTCTCTGAAGCTTGAACAGGATTTTGGGAATTAGGGGAATGGGTGGAAAGGCATACAGGAAGTCTTGACCCCAATAAAGGAGGAAAGCATCCCTGGCCTGAGCCCCCTGAGCCGGAATTCTGGAACAGAACCGGGGAAGTTTGGCATTCCACGGACTTGCAAAGAGCTTTATGTCCGGGGTTCCCCAAATTTGAAAAATCTTGGCCACTTGGTCTGCATGCAGAGACCACTCGTGTGGAAGCAGAACTCGACTGAGTCTGTCTGCCCAAGAGTTTTATATGCCTGGAAGATACACTGCCAGGAGATGAAGCTGATGCTCTCTGGCGAGGGCCCATAGTCGCAAAGCTTCGTTGAAAAGCGACAGAGAGCCTGTTCCCCCCTGCTTGTTCACATAGAACATGGCTACTTGATTGTCCGTATGGATGAGGACTGTCTTGTAGCTGAGCAGGGTATGGAACACTCGAAGAGCAAGGAAGATTGCTCTGAGTTCCAAGAGACTGATATGTAGATGAGTCTCCTGTGGAGACCAGGTGCCTTGGGTGGAGAGGTCTTGCAGATGAGCTCCCCAACCCATTGGAGAAGCATCTGTTGTGAGAGTTGCTTGGGGTAGAGGTTGTTGAAAAGGGGACCCCAGCAACAGGTTTTGAGTGGACATCCACCACTGGAGGGACAAAATAAGGCGACTTGTGTTTGCTATTTTGTCGACAGGCATCCTGATGCCTGGGTCCATTGAGTGGATAAAGTCTACTGGGCTGCCCTCATATGGAGGCGAGCATAGGGCACCACATGCACGGTGGATGCCATGTGGCCTAGTAGTTGTAACATTTCTCGAGCAGTGAGATGAGACTTGTCAGACGGCTGCCTAGGGTGAGAACTTACACAATCTTGATGATGCATATATTCATATGATTCTTGCAAGGTATTGTGGGTAATGTAGTTCATTCACTCCCAAACACAGCTGAAGACAATAATTGAGTTGTGAAACCAGTGGTTAAAGCCAATAAAATACTTCTTTTATTGATGAGGTTTAATTCACCCAGCACAAATATGCTTGGTAGCAATATAAATGAGGTTACTTGCTTGCAGTGTTTAAATGGATAACATAAAGTCACAAAGCAAATCAGAAAACAACCTTCAACTTGTCAGGCAATTAGCTAATGTTTTCTTAGCAAATAATTACCAAATAAAAAGGCACAAAGAAATAAATAAACTTTGCTGGTTAGGTTAACTTCTGCTTAATTTCCACACAGATCCTGCAGTGATTCTCTCTTGCTCACACACACAATCAGGTGCAGCTTTAATTACTATCAATTGACCAGCTGAAACCCTTTAGCTGGCTGGCTGCTACTGTGTGAACCCAAATCCTGCTTTAAGAGCTGTTTGCAGTGGAAATAAAGAACAAAGTTAGGTTTCTTTGTGATGGCTGATGTGTTTGCTCACAGAAAGCTAGCAATAGCATTTAGATAGAGAACAGTCCATGTAATTAATAGTTTCATCTGCTGTATCTCCCCCTTCATCAATCAGCATAGGGTCACTATCATACATTGGCACAGACGAGTCTTTCAATAAGGCACTATCATGAGAATGCTTATTCCCTTGCTGCCATTCTCTATTATAGATAGGGTCTGGATCAGTGTTCATACCTGAGCCTCTCCTGCTATCATAATTCCTCTCTGTATAGCCTGGCCAGTGTGTAATCCAGTTCTGATGTCCAGCCTTCCAATCTTGATCCCTGGACACTGGATCCTCTCTCACATACCTTCTGGCCTTGGTCTGAAAGTCCCTTCCACGTGCAGTCTTCTCTCTTCCAGGTAGCCACTGGTGATTTCTATCTCTGCCAATCCATTCCTCTGGCTGACTCCAGTCCAATGGACTCTGCTGGCATTTGGAATACCTCCCAGTATAGGTACTGCCTTGGACTCTCCCAGACCATCCAATGGGCTTTCTTCTCTTCCTTCCAGAGAGTTTCCTTCTTTCTCTATCCGCTTGGCTTGGCTTCTGTTTCTCCAGGTGATACTGGTGCTTGAGCTTGAAGCTGTTGCTGTCTCCTTTCCTGAAGCTCCTTCTGTAGCTGTCTCCCCTATCTGTAGAATAAGCTCTATTCTTATTCTGTCCCAATGTGTGCTCCTCCCCAACACAGCGCAGCTGTGTTGAATCAGGACCTGCCCTTTGAGATGAGTGCTTAGGGATTACCTCATAGCTCTCTTGATTGCACACACATTTTCTCACTTCAGCCCCTCTCATGGCTGCTGGAAACCTGGTGCATTCTGGGACTGGTAGTCTTTTATGTGAAAACTCTGTTTTCTTACTTCTACCAGAACTGACAGGTTGCTTGTTCAGAGTCACATCATCTTTTCTATAGCTCCTACCTGAGCTATGATAAGCTTCCTTATCACAGACTTTAGCACTGCTTGAGAAGCTAACTGCACCATGCGAAGTCAGCGGGCCTGGGGGAGATAGGCCCTTGCCTTTCTGGTATCCAGCAAAGCTCCTATGAACTCTAAAGACTGAGTGGGAGTTAGAGTGGATTTTGGGATGTTTATTACTAGACCCAAATACTGAAGGATACACATTGTGCAGGATAGAGAAGTCCTGGCCTCTGACTCTGATGGAGCTCGAATGAGCCAGTCGTCTAAGTAGGGGAAGACGAATATCCCTAGAGTGCGGAGAAATGCTGCTACTACAGCCATGCATTCTGTGAACACCCTTGGTGCTGAGGCCAGACCAAAAGGAAGCACCCTGTATTGGTAGTGCTTTCCTTGAAAAAGGAACCGAAGGAACTTTCTGTGAGTTGGATGGATGAGGATATGGGTGTACGCATCCTTGAGATCTAGAGAACAAAGCCAATCCTGACTCTGAAGGTATGGCAGCAGAGATCTGAGAAAATCATCTTGAATTTCTCTTTGACAAGGAATTTGTTCAATTCTCTGAGGTCCAAGATAGGTCTGTATCCCCCTGTTTTCTTTGGGATAAGGAAATAGGGGGAGTAGAACCCTGTACCCTGCTGATGGATGGGTACTTCTTCTACTGCCCCTTGGGCAAGAAGGATAGCGACCTCCTGACCTAACAGGTTGATGAGAGAGGTCAGAGAATTGAACTGCCTTATTATTGTGGGAGGGGGCATGCTTGAAAAATGAAGCTTGTACCTCTCCTTTATGATGGAGAGTGTCCAATGCTCTGCTGTTATCTGCCCCCATCTGGGGGCAAAGTGACATAACCTTCCTGGAATGGTGGAAGGCTCTGGTCCCACGAGAGCCAGGAAGGCTACGTTCTCTAGCTGAAAGTCAAAGGCCTTGTGGAGGCTGAGACTGCTGGGACGGCTGAGGCTTAGCAGTCTTTGCTTTCTTCTGTTTGGGTGGTTGCTGACCTTTCCTGACAAGTTGACCTGCAGAACGTCCCTGCTGAGCATAAGCAGGATAATATATTTTCTTCTTGAGAGGAGGAGTAGCCTAGTGGTTAGAGCAACTGCCTCATACCCAGAAGATCAAGGGTTCAATTCCCACTGGCACTCCTTGTGACCTTGGGCAAGTCACTTTACCCTCCATTGCCTTAGAAGAAAAGGCTGGCAATCTACTTCCAGTGATACATTGCCAAGAAAACCCAGAGGTAGCTGGGTCGCTATGAGTCAACACTGACTTGATGGCACTTAAAAAAAAAATCTTTTCTTCTTAGAAAAGAATGGTTTCTTGAAAGATTTCTTTCTAGCAGGATCAGCTGTGGACTTGGATAATCTATCCAAGGTGGAGTTGTCAGCATCCAACTCATTGGCCTTTTCCTGCCAATCTCTACCAAACAGGTTCTCACCAGTACAAGGAATATTTCCCAATTTGTCTTGTACCCAGAGCTCCAGATCAGATGCCTGGAGCCAAGCAATTCTACGTGCACCTATGGCAATGGCAGAGGTTCTGCTTATGCACTCAAAGCAGTAAAAAGCTGCACGGTTGACAAATTTAGAAACATCTTGGGCATGTTTGATCAATGTGAGAAAATCCTGCCTTCTATCCTCAGGAAGAATAGGACTCAAAGGGGCTTGTTTACAAAGCCGCGGTAGTGGTTCGCGATCGCGATCGCAGCCGCGGCCCCATTGAAATCAATGGGGCTGCGGCTCCGATTACGATCGCAAACCGCTACCGCGGCTTTGTAAACAAGCCCCAAAGCCTCTAAATCACCTGTGACCTCCTTCAGGAACATTCCCATGTATAAACTATAGGAACTGATCCTGGCAGAAGGCATGGAAGCTTGAAAGACACGACGTCCAAAAGCATCCAGGGTTCTGCACTCACGTCCTGGAGGATTAGAGGCATGCCTCTTTGCACTCTTCATCCTTCTCATAGCTGATTCCACTACAATAGAGTGGTGAGGAAGCTGAGTTTTCTGGAAACCAGGACAAGGAGGGACTCGATACAGAGTATCTAGTCTGCGAGAATGAGGAGAGGTGGTAAGAAGTGTCTCCCACATTCTTAACATGAGATCATGTAAAATCTCATGAAAGGGCAAGGTAGCTGCCTCCTTAGGAGTTTTGGGATATTGTAAAATTTCCAACTCCTTAGCTCTGTTTCAGGGGTCACAGTAATGGACAGACCCCGAGCTACCTCCCTGATAAAATCCTGGAAGGAAATAGCCTCTGGAGGAGACATCCTGCGCTTAGGGGAGGAGGGTTCCTCTGGGAGAAGCATTCCTGCATCGACAGAACTGTCAGAATCCTCAGATTCTTCTGAGGACTCAAAGTACCATCTGTCCGGATGCTCCTGAAGAGCCCGATACCCGTACCGACCGAAGTCGGTACCGGGAGTAATCGGTACCGGGGTATCGGTACCCGAGGGCATCGGATGACTGGATACCGGCAAAGCAGACACCGATGCCGATGTTGATGCTATCGGTACCGACCAGATTGTCTGTCGTGGTTCCGAGGGCGTTGATGCCGCAAGGAGAGCCGCCAGACTGCGCTCAATAGCCAGGAATCTCTGGTCTATTGATGCTGCCGATGCCTGGATGTCGGTACCGGAGAAGACCGCCGGTACCCCAGAGCATGGCACCAGTAGTTCTGCCAAGGTCGAGGCCTCGAGAACATCCTGGAGCCCCGATAATGCTTTGGAAGCCGAAGTCTCCCGCCGGGGCAATTTTGCCGGTGCAGAATCCTTAAGGGCAATACCAGAGGCATCTCGATGCTTAGAAGGAGATCTACCCTTTGAGGACCGGCTGGACTTATGTTTAGTTACCTGAGATCCACGGGAGGAAGAGGAAGCCCTGGAAGACGTCGATGCCACCGAAGCTGCATCAGAGGGAAACAGGGTACTGAGCTTAGCAGCTCGGTTCTGCCGACCTCTTTTAGACATCATGGCGCAGGACATACAATCTGTGATGGAGTGGTCAGGACCTAAACATTTTAGACACCATTCATGGGTGTCGGTGACGGAAATGGTACCGCCACACTTGGTGCACTTTTTGAAAGCTGAAGCAGGTTTCTCCATTGTAGGAAAAGGCGCGTGCACCTGAGAAAAAATAGGAAAAGTCCTAGTATTTTTTTTTTTTTAAAGACAGAAAATAAGAAGAAAAAACCGGCGGTACCAGTAAAGTGTTGAGGAAGGTAGACGCGACCACAAAAAAGAAAGAAATAAAGAAGAATTCTTCTGCGGTGACAGGAACGACGACCTGCTGGCTCTGCGGAAAAAGAAGAACTGGAGAGAGGCAGTTGGGAAAGGCGGAAAGGCAGCACGCAGGCGCTGTGGGATGCTCCCAAAAGCTTTCTAATTGGATGCTGGGGAGCATTCCCGCGCAGGCTCCGTCGGTACCGACGATACCCATATGTGATGACTACATTCCTGCTTGTTCCTGGAGATACACATGCACCCCTAGTTTGCATAGAAATGCTGCTATTAAGGCTAAGCACTTTGGGGCTAGTTTTCTAAAAGTTTTTTTATGAGTATATGCCAGTATACGTGTGTAAAATTCTGCTTATAAATTTACACCATCTGCAAGTACACAAGGTGGCAAGAATGTGTGTACTTGTAGGCAACTCATGTGTAGATGTGTTCAGAAGCCGATTTTGGGCAGTGTGGGTGGACTTGCAATGTACAGTGTTATTTTTTTTTTTTTTAAATAAAATACACATATTTGCATATACTGGTGTAAATGTACACAGTTTATTATAGCTCCGATTTCTGAAGCTTCTGTAGTACAATTTTTTTTAAAAAAAAATTTTCCGTTTTAAATAATCTTTATTAACAAAAAATAAAGAAAGGATACAAATTCAAGTCCACATCAAGAGGACAATCATCCATAAAGAAAATAATACAAGACAACACGATCCAACACTATTATCTAGCCCAAATTATACATGGAAAGGGAGAAGAAAACTTCACACAGATTCCTTACTAATCAAAAACGCCTCAAGTTGCCAGACATCGAGAAAAACATACTTAGTATCCTCTAACACCAAAATACATTTGGAGGGATATTTTAAGAAAAAGGAAGCCCCAATGGCCAAGATCAGATTTTTCAAAGCCAAAAACGCCTTCCTATGGTTCTGAGTAACTTTGCTCACATCAGGAAATATTTGTATAGAATCTCCACAAAAAACTTGATTTCCAATTTCTGAAGCTTCTGTAGTACAATTTTATGACGCCACATAGAGGTCTTTATAAAATAGACACCCACTTGCTATTTATACATAGGCAACCTATTATAAAATTACTCTATTTATAAATACACATGGAACTGAAGCTAGGCCGAAATACAGTATGCAATAGTCAAGATTGTGTTTTTCGATTACAAATCTGAGATAATACCTGTGATTTTGGTGTATCTTTATATGTACGTACATCTCCTGTAGCTTCCAGGAAGTATAGCCAGTCTCCTTTTTGCAGGGAAGGGATTAAGGTGTCTAGGAAAAGCATCTTGAACTTTTCTTTCACAATAATTTTGTTCAAGGCATTTAAGTCTAGGAATGGATGGAGTTCTCTTGTTTTCTTTGGAATGGAGAATACTATGAATAAAATTCCACCCTCTGTCACTTTGTGGAATATGTTTGACTGCATTGCTCTCTAATAGGGAGGAGAGTTCCCTTAAAAGTAGTTCCTGATGCTGAGTGGAAGACCATGTTATTTTCAGTGGGCAATCTGGTGGGGTTTATGAAGGGCATACTTTGTATTTATTCTGCGTTATAGTAAGATCCTGATATCTCAGATTATACTGGGCTAATGATTAAAGCAAAACCTTAGCCACCCCCTGTCCCCAGGAGGATTTTCCAGACTGGACACTGAACTAGGGGCTACATCTTCTTGGTTCCAGTCAAAACCTCATTCCGAGTTTTGACTGGAAAGCTAATTGTGGCTTTTAGGGTCTCAGATACCTGGTACAAGAGAGATGATTAGGATGGTAGAAACGAGGAGGCAAAGGACAGTGCCCCTTCTAAGGACAGAACTGTCGTCTTGGCTCCCCACTCATGAAAGATGTGAAGAGTGGATGAGAAGTGGATATAGAGAGGGTCTGAAAAATTTGGCAGTGGTTCTTTATCTAATCCAACATTTCCCCGAAATAATCCCGAAAGATATTATCTCCCTTACTGGACATATCAGTGAGCTTTACCTACACATCATGTTTGCTAGGTGTGTGAATTTGTGACTGTGCATTTGGTTTATTTGAATGCCTAAAAATTTAAAATGCATACAAATTGCTTTTAATAAATATACCTATGAACTAATACCAGTACAATCAATTTCCATGCTTTAAAAATTTCTAATGTACATACATTACTCACATAAAGAACAAATAGACAAAATGAACACTACAAAATGCCCGAAGATCATACAAATATAACTTAAAATGAGCATTAATCAATTTTATTTTGGCCATGCACATTGCTAGTATCTGAGGTCTGAAGCCTTTGGCCATATGAGCCTGTGGGCTGTAATACCCATGACATAAGCTTTCAGTGCTGTTTTGAAAACATTGTAAATCAATCTGGGTACCTGTTTTCCATACTCCTTTCCATTGCTGGTAAGTGTCCTCAGGTCATCATGTTTTGCCCTGAGTGAGAAAATCTGAGAGACCTTCTACCTTATTCAGAATGTTTCAAATGTACTGGCTCATGAAGAGCTGACAATAAGCTATGCAGGAGATAATCGAGTGTTCCGAAAAACCTTTCTACCAAGAACGTCCAGGGCATAGTGCCACTCCCAAGAAGCACAGTGGAATGGGGTCTTGTCTCTGTGGCCTTTCTGAGAGTGGATTCAACTACCACTGACAGGTGTAGCATCTGTTTCTCGAACCAGGAAGCCTTCTGGATTCTGCACATTGACTTAGTCTTCCTATTCACAGATTGCAAAGGGGGAAGCGTTATCTCCCGCATTATTAAAGCCCTTGTGAATGGGCACTATTATGCCTTTCTTGGGGGTGGGGGGGGGGGGGAGAAACTGGAGGCTATTTAACATTTCTGCCCAGGGCTCTTCCTTCTCCTCCTCTAAATGAAATGGAATGGTCTTTGTCGTTTCCTTGAAAAAGTCTATGAAGAAGAGTTTCTCTGGCAGAGACTTCCTTCTTTGCTGTGGAGGAGATTAATTGATTCCTTGTGATCAGAAAAACCTTTTCATCTATAGGTTGAACCCATAAAAATGCTTAGGCTTTCCAAAGTCTATATAGGTAAGTAATAATTAAAACATACACTATTTATACATATATACAGTGGCATGCACAGATTTCAAAGAGGTATTTTGTAGATGGGCCTTCAAAGCATGTATTCCATATGTTAGAATAGCAAAACACATATACGGTATCTTAGAAAAATTCAATGTTGGAATTTATACTTGTTTTGCATCACACAACTGTGAGCTGATTTCTCATTTGGACTTGGCTTTTGGAGAGGAATTCTTCCTTTTTGGAGGTAAAAGCCACCTTGAAATGGTAAAAGTCTTAATTTCAAAGTTTAGCTCCTTAATTGGCTCTCCTTTGGACATGTAGTTCTGCAAAATTTGCCATTTGCACATGGAAAGCTCCAAGTAATGCTGCTTCTTTTATTAACATTTTCTATTGTAAAATAGCTTTTTCTGACATATATGCTGCCAAAAACATGTTTCTTTGGTGGCACTATATTTATTTTATAAGAGACTGCGTGCAAATTAAACAGAGTTAAAAGTCCATTTTCTGACCTAGGCATCCTATATAAATAGACTCCATGATTGTCTAAATCTTTTTCTGTGCTTGTGCCAGTGCAAGCCTCTGATTCAGATGCTGGTTCAGCGCCTCCTGTATATTTCAGTTGATGACAACATTGGGTGGCACATAGGAGTTGTCAAGATGTCTTCTTGAGTCACATACGTCTATTGTCAGGGAATCTGCTGCCTCTCCCAAAAGGGGTGTTTGGAAGAGATGGTGGCTGCCAAGATCTTCCTGCGCTAGCCAGTCTGCTCCAGTATGCACCAATGTCAGTGTCTCTTTGCCATTATTTATTGTCTGGGACTGAAGCAGAATTGTTCACCTTCTTAGGGTGAGACTCTGAATTTGGATTTAATTGCGCACCTTTACCAAACTGGAGCTCAGAGAGAATTACAAGCAGGTACAAAAGTTATTTAATGATGGCTTGTCCCAATGACTTCTATTGCGGTTTGACTCTGAGGAGGATCAGTGTCTCCTCAGTGCCATCGTGATCCAATGCTGAAGCATTTGAGTTGCTCTTAACAGTCAAAAGAATGTGAATCTGCCATCTTTTGGCATTACATCTTGTCAACAGAGTGCAGGCAGTGCAGTCACTGATGTGCATCTGTGGCCGACATGCTACACCGCTACACTTTTCATACTGTTTGAATCCATTGATTTTCTGGGGCATCAGAATAAAAGTAACCAATGTGAAATAAAATGAGATAGATGATTAAAACACTGACTAATTCCACTCAATGCACCGATAATGGTGCACAATTGTGGCCATACCAAAAATTAAGAACTTTAAAATGACAGAAAATCTAATCTAATCTAAAATCTAAATCTAAAAGCAAGGGAAGGAGAAACCAAGATGACTCAACACAAGTAACAAGGATTTGCTCACTTTTAAACACTAGAAATACCACGGAGACAAACATCCATCTCAAGGGTTCCATGGAAGAGGGAGGTGGCCCCCATATGAGGGCAGTTTGGGATGCCCCACATATGCATAGTCCTACCTGATGAAAAGCTCTACAAACTTGTGGAACTTTGTAACACATTTCATCACGCCAGGTTCTGTTGCACTACATCAACCATATGTAAAGATTCAAATCCTGCTTGTCCTCTGAGAAATCATTGTTTTGGATTTTAAATTTATTTACTCACCTTTCCAAATCTTATGTCAAGGCACATTACAATCAGGTATACTATGCAGTGCCTTGCCCAAGAAGGGTTACAATCTTAGGGTTAAAATTTTAACAGGGCTTCCGGTGACGTCGGATATCTGATGGCTGCCTGAATCCTCAGCTCCGTCCCGAGTTGTGGAGTTAATGCCCTAAATAACAGTTGAAACCCCACGAATTGCACCCCCGTGGCAACGAATTTAGTAGAGCATACACTGCGGGCTGTATGGCGACGAAGAAACCGAGTACGGACCTCAAAGCATTCACCTTTAAACCATCCTCGGGACCGCGGACCCCAGCTACCAAGATGGCGGCGGGTCGCGGCGAAACCGCCAGTGCAGGGGATGTCGGAGGAGGCGGTGGAGGGCCTAGTGAAATTCAGGCCCTGCGAGTGGACTTGCAGGGGTGGTTCGTGGCTTCCCGGCAGGACTTTGAGAATTTAAAGTCCGAGGTCCATACCTGGCTCCAGGAGGTGAGAGGAGACTTGGCTGGGCTAGGGAGCCGCCTGGAAGATGTGGAAACGCAATTTGAGGAGCACGTGGGCCAGTGTGCCGTAGTGGAACAGCGCCTAGACTCGTTAAACCAATTGCAGGAGGAGGTCTGGCAGAAGGTTGAGGACCTGGAGAACAGGTCCCGCCGGGCGAACCTGCGGATCCGGGGCCTCCCGGAGCAGGAAGGCTCGGTTAACTACCTGCTGCTTGCAGAAGAGTTCTGCGCAGCGGTCTTGCAGAAAGCGGAGGTGGCTATGGACTCGGTATGCTTGAGAGTCGACAGAGCGCACCGGGCGTTGGGTCCCCGCCGTGATAACAAGCCTCGGGACATCCTTATGTGCCTGCACGAATATCGCACTAAAGAGCTGGTGCTGGCTGCAGCGCGTAAATTGGGACGTATCCGATGGCGTGAGGCTGAGGTGGAAGTCTATGCTGATATCTCTGGTATTACTATGCGGAAGCGCCGCGCCTACCAGCTAGTTACTAAGAAGCTGCGGGATGAGAATGTTCGCTACCGGTGGCTTTTCCCGGTGGGGCTCCAGTACTCGCTGAATGGCCATTCTTATGCAGTGCACTCTGTGGAGGCAGCGATTGAGAGTATGCAGCAGATGGGCTGGGCGGATATACCGTCGATCCCGCCAACTGTGAGTGGTGACCCTGGCAGGAGCGGGGCGCAGAGGCCTGGCCCTCTCCAGTGGAGCCGTGCGGCCGGAGGAGACAGGCGTTTGCGGAGGCAGCGACTTTCTCAGTCTCAGCCAACTGTGGACACTTGAACTATATGTTTATGTGGCCTGTGGGAGGCCTTTTCTCCTTTTGATGGGGTTTCTCTATATTTCCTGCCCGGAGTGTCTGCCGGTCATTTGTATTTCAGCATGGGGTTGTCTTTTCTAGGGGGGTTGTGTGTTTTTCCTATTGTATGTTTGCATGGGGCTATGTGATTTATACTGTTTGATGGGGGGGCTATTTGGGTCTGCGGGTTCCTTGCCGCAGGTCGGTTTGCTGGGGTGGGAGGGGGAGGGGGGAGGAGGATGTGTGGGGGGGGAGTGGGGAAGGAGGGGGGACTGGGGAGGGGGAGGGGGGAGGGGTATTGTTTATATTCGGAGACAATATGCATTTGGGAGAAGCGTGCCTTAGGCCATGGCTTCTTTTAATTTGGTGACAATTAACGCTAAGGGGCTTAACTCTTACAGGAAGCGCCAACTCTTCTTTAAGGAGTGTGACCGGCTGGGGGGTGATATTGTTTTTGTCCAGGAGACCCATCTTCGGGTGCGCGATGAGAGGTGCATGAGGCATAAGCATTTTCCTCACCAGTACTTTGCCTCCAATAGGCGCGAACGGAAAAGGGGGGGAGTGGGGATTCTTCTTTCCTCTCGGGTGGCTGGGTTGGTGACAGACTGTATCCGGGATGCTGGGGGTAGGTATGTACTCCTAAAACTCACTGTGGGGGTGGATACCTTTACCCTGGTCAGTGCCTATGCCCCGAATGTGAATCAGGGAGAGTTTTTTGTGACATTGCAGGGGGTGCTTCTGGGGAAGACAGAAGGGAAACTGATTGTGGGGGGAGATTTTAATGTTGCCCCTGACCCTCGGATGGATACATCTCGGGGGACGGCTTCTACCCCTAGGAGTCATCGCCTCAAGCTGAAACATTTGATGAGTAAGCTGGATCTGGTAGACGTATGGCGGGAGGTGAATTATGGCCAACGAGACTACTCTTACTACTCCCCCGTCCACGGCACCTTCTCCCGGATTGATCTATTTTTTATTGATAAAACCTTGTTGGGTGGGGTGAAGGAATGTATGATTCGTGAGCGCACCTGGTCTGATCATGCCCCTTTGACGTGCCGGCTTCAGTTTGGCAAACAGAGCCCCTGCAGAGCATGGTGGAAGCTGAATGAATCTTTGTTAGATGATCCTGAGGTGGTGCTTCAAGTCCGAGACACTATTTCTGACTACTTAGCTCTGAATGACACGGGGGAGGTCTCCCCGGGAACTCTCTGGGAATGTTTGAAGGCAGTGGTGCGGGGCAAGCTAATCTCTGTGGGGTCCCATAAAAAAAAGCTCCGGCTAGCTCAACAGGAGAGAATCCTGGGTTCTATTCGGGAGACTGAGACTCAACTGAAGGCGAATCCGGCTAACCAGGCCTTGCGCGAGCGGCTGTGGGGGTTCCAAAAGGAATTGAGTGAATTTTCTCTTCAGGAAACTCAGGGGCTTGTTTACAAAGCCGCGGTAGTGGTTCGCGATCGCGATCGCAGCCGCGGCCCCATTGAAATCAATGGGGCCGCGGCTCCGATTACGATCGCAAACCGCTACCGCGGCTTTGTAAACAAGCCCCTCAGTATCGGTTACAGTTGTTGCGACAGCGCACCTTTGAATTTGGTAATAAAGCAGGGCGGATGCTAGCTCGCAAGGTGCGGCAGTGGACTGCGCGTAACGCTATCCTCAAGATTAGGGACGAGCGGGGTCGTTTACTCTGGCTTACTCATGAAATTGAAGATAGGTTTGTACAGTTTTATCAGACTTTGTACACTCCGGAGCACGACCCGGGCGAGGCAGTGCTTTCGGACTATTTAGAGGGCGTTCAGCTCCCTCGGCTATCTGGGCAGGCCAGTGAGGATTTATCTAAGCGCATAGGAGAGCAGGAGGTGCTTTCGGTGATTAAAGGTTTGAAGTCCCATAAAGCCCCGGGGATGGATGGGTTCTCAAATATATTTTATAAGGTTTTTGCTGGGCAGGTAGTTGAACCCCTCACAGCGATGTATAATTCTTTTAGTAACGGTAGCCCGCTACCGTCATCCCTGCGGCTGGCGGGGATTAGTCTCATTCCCAAGGAAGGGAAGGACCCCACGGACTGTGGCGCGTATCGACCCATCTCCCTATTGGGTAGTGACTTTAAGATTTTCACCCGGGTTTTGGCGAACCGGCTTTTGCCGAGTTTAGGTCGGCTGATCCATCCTAACCAATCTGGGTTTGTCCCAGGTCGGTATACTGCCGATAATATTCGTCGGGCGCTGAATTTGATGTGGCACAGTTCCCGGGCTGGGACGTCTTTGGCGCTGTTAGCGGTGGACGCGGAGAAGGCTTTCGATCGGGTGAGCTGGTCCTTTTTGTTTAAAACTTTGGAGAAGGTGGGAGTGCAAGGGGCTTTTTTGTCCTGGGTCCGGAGCCTTTATAATCAGCCCTTGGCGTGTTTAAAGATCAACGGTGCCGTTACTCAGGCTTTTGAGCTGCGGCGGGGAACGCGGCAGGGTTGCCCCCCGTCCCCTTTGCTCTTCATATTGGCGATGGAGCCCATGGCACAGCGTGTCCGGGACTGTGCGGAGATCTCTGGTGTGCAAGTGGGGACGGTACAGCATAAGATCTCCTTATTCGCTGATGATGTTTTATTTTTTCTTACACATCCTGAGGGCTCCTTGTCCGCTGTTCAGGCGGAGCTCGCTCGGTATGGGGAGGTCTCGGGTTTCCGCATGAATGTTTCAAAGTCGGAGTTGCTTAATGTCTCCCTCACAGATAGAGAGGCTGCCCGGGTGCGGCAGCTTTTTTCCTTTAAGTGGGCCCGCAATAGTATTCGCTATCTCGGAGTGCAGATTACCGCACAGTTTGGACAGCTTTTTTCGGCCAATTATACACAGGCTTGTGCTAACATGTTTCGGGAACTGGAGAGGTGGGAGGGCTTTGAAGTGTCATGGCTCGGTAGGATTGCGCTGTTAAAAATGATAGCTCTGCCCCGTTTGCTTTATCTGTTCATGAATCTGCCCATCAGAGTGCCCCGTCCTTTCCTAGTGAGGCTTCAGGCTCGGTGTTCTAAGTTTGTTTGGCGCGGACGACGGCCGCGGGTGGCGCGGACTGTTTTGTGTGCCCCTAAGTTGGAAGGGGGGATGGGGCTCCCGCTCTTTTCTCGGTATTATGAGGCTGCCCGGGTGCGAGAAGCCTTTGAATGGATATTTCGTGCGGAGGCGGAGTGGGTGACTCTGGTTGGAGCCGAGCTGCGGCGACCTGTTACGTTGACAGCTCTGCTCTGGGGGTTGGGTGGTGGGGAGGTGGTGGAGAACCCCTTCCTTCGGTTAACCTTGGGATACTGGCGTAAATGGCGCCTGAAGTAGTATGGTGGGCGGGGAGTCTCAAAATTTATTCCAATCGCGGACAACCCTGATTTCACCCCTGGACTTCATGATCCCGTCTTTGCCCGATGGGCGGAGAGGGGCTTGCAGTTTGTGGGCCAGTTTCAAGAGGGGGGGGATTGGGTCACTTTCGAGGATTTAGTTGGTGGTTTTCAACTCCTCCCCGTGGATCGTTTTCGGTACCTGCAGGTGCTTCACTTTTCCCAGTCTCTGGGGCGGCGGGGGAAAGGTGAGCGGGGGGAAGCTGTGGACGAGCTCTTTTCTAGGGGGCGGGTTAAAGGACTGATCTCTGCCTTGTATAAACTCATGGATTTTATGGTTTGTGCTACTTGGTCTCATCGGCGGGCATGGTTATGTGACTTGAACCGTTCGTGGGAGGGGCCGCAATGGCAGGGGGTTTGCAAGGGTTTGCTGACTGGGGTAGTGGCTAGTGCTGTCTTGGAGCATAATTATAAGATATTGTACCGCTGGTATTTGACCCCGCAGCGGCTACAGCGGTGGATAGGGGGCTCCGCGCTTTGCTGGCGACAGTGTGGGGGAGTGGGCTCCTTTATGCACATCTGGTGGGGATGCCCGGTCATACAGCGCATTTGGGGGGAAGTGCAGGATTGGTGCGGTTGTGTGGTTGGGCGGCCGGTCCCCTGGGGTCCCTGTATGGCATTGCTTGCTGTGGGGAGTGACTCGCTTTCCGGC
Source organism: Ichthyophis bannanicus (assembly GCA_033557465.1). Classification (NCBI taxonomy): domain Eukaryota; kingdom Metazoa; phylum Chordata; class Amphibia; order Gymnophiona; family Ichthyophiidae; genus Ichthyophis; species Ichthyophis bannanicus. Next base: position 232,597,443 of record CM066038.1, on the reverse strand, counting down.
GACCTGGCGGGGTGGTGCGGGGTTGTATGTACGGCGACCCGCCAATGCATTGCTCGACAGTGGCGGAAGGTAGAGCCGCCCTCTCTCTTGATGGTCCAGAACCAGGTTGCTCATCTTTACTTGATGTACCGCCTTACGGCGCTGCGGGTTAAAAGACCCTTGCGCTTTCACTCTGTGTGGGACAAGTACTCTGATTGGTGTCAGGGGGCTCAGGGTTAACTCCTTTGTTTGTTGTTACCTTTGATGCCAGGCCTATTGTTCTGATTGTGTGGCAGTGAGTCTTCGATTGTATTGTGGCAGTTTGTCGGGGGGGGGGGTGGGGGGGGGATTGGGGACTTTGTGGATCATTGCTGTGTCTGTTTCTCTTTATTGTATTGTGGCCCTTGGCCTTATGTTTGATAAACAATAAAGGAAAAAAAAAATTAATTTTAACAGAAGCTCCATTATTGTCAATGGAGCCTATTTACTAGTAAGATACATTAATCAAATTAATGCAGGTTAGTAAAGGTAGCTCTAAGATTCTAAGGAGGGTTAAGTGACTTTCTCAAGGTCACAAGAAGCATCAACAGAAAAAGTCAGATTTGAACCTTAGCTTCCCTAATTTGCAGCTCACTGATGTAACTACTGAGTTTTTACTTAACGATATGTGAATTAGGCAGCATCACAGTACAGTACTTACATATCTTGCACCACTATGTATTGATGAGGTACCAGTCCATCAATGCCATTATGCCTTCCTTCCCACCAGTCTTCAGATGCTCGATGATATAAAAGCAGAGAGGCACCCTTTTTGAAGGACAATTCTCGTGCAGATCTTCCAATGTAATCAAATTTGGCTATTGCTTCTATGGGCTCATATTCTACAGTTAAGAAGCAAAATATACTTTAGAATCTCAAAAACACTGCTTAAAATACTTTTTGATGAAATCTTCAGCATACCTTGAATTAGCAAATGGGCTGTCTGAAAACCGCCCACCCCATATGTGGATAAAAGAACATTTGGGGATCACTATGGAAGCAGCACACGGGTTCAGAGGCAGGATTAGGTAGGAGAGGCAACAACATGTGCACTTTTGCATTTTCAGAAATGCACACTTTATTTTGAGGGGGAAAAGTGTCCACAGAGAATGCAAGCAAATCTGTGCAAGTACATTCCCCCCCCAGGCAGTTTTCAAACAGAAAATGTACCCATACTTTCTCTTTTGAGAGACTGTGCATATTTTGCAGGTAAAAGTGCCCACAGATTTGCCACTATGTGGGGTCTTTTGAAAATTGCCCCAAACATGTCAAAATTTTCCAGATTCCATATCATATTGCAATTATTTATAATCAGATGTCAATTTTTGTAGCCAATGAATCTACATATTCCTAATCTTTATGTCTCCAGTTTTCATTTTATTTAGCAGTATTTAGCTTAACATGGTTTATCCAAAAAGGATGTCTTAACTGGCAATGGCTGCTTTGATAAATGAACAGTATACTCGTATAGCTTGTATAATGAAACAAAAAAATATTTATGTTTTTGGTTTGTTCATCTGTTTATACCACTAACATTAGAGGCTGGGACCAGTGGACAGATGAAGAAACTGGAGGTCTGTCAGGAGTTTATTTGTATTCAGCCTTGTTATCTTTATTATTCCTTCCAAGCTAGCAGAATGTTGGAAATACATTATTCATACGGGGTCAAGAATATTGGTCCATCTGGTGACAAAATAACTTGCTGAAAATTTCATAAACATGACAAAATTTGGCATAGGAGAGAGACATGCAAAATTTTAAAATGTACCAGATTGGACCAGAGTTTTCAGATAAATAGAAGTTCCCAAAAATGATCCAATGCATTTCTATAAGAGACGCAGTTCCAGCATAGAAACACAGTCAGAGAATTGTTCTTTTCAAATTGCTCCTCTCTTCTCTTTTGATGACAGACACAGAGCCAACATCCACACTCACATCCACATATATATATAGATATCTATCTATCAATATATACTGCATATATCTACACACATGCACAAACAAAAACAGACACAACACACATGGGGACATACATTCATAGGCACACTCACAGAGATACAAACATACACAGATATACACGCATACTCAGCTTGTCTCACTATCTACCTTTCCCCTACTAGGCTGGATCTTAGTGATTCAGATATGTATTTAATTTTCCTTGTTCTAAATTCAACTGTGAAGTCTAGTAAATGAAATGTATAGCTTTTATAATAGTTACAGTCACTTCTAGCGATAGGAACATGTAGTTTGTCATTAGTTTCCACTCTCATTCAGTCAATACCTATTGCTTTGGGACAGTGGCACACTGTGGTTAAAGTGTAAAATTTATCTGTTGAAATCTGCTGGCAGTGAAATCTAATGGTAAGATATATTAGGTCATTTGCTTTCATTTTATTATTCTTTCAAAACTAAAAAAGGGTTTGGGTAATAGGCCATTCAAAATGCCCCTTGCCTCTCTCTTCTAGGTCAGAAAAAGACACACATACACACACATAAGCAGAGGGGTCGTAAAGAATTACATGAGCATTTTCACGCTTTTCCCACTTATTTTATTTGTTGCTATATTTTATATTTTTATGGTATCCTCTGCTATGGGAAGTTCTGTGATGATCAACATACTAAATCACTGTGATTGCAGCCGGAGCAACAGGCCCTACCAGTTGAAACCTAGATGTGAAACCAGAGAAAGATGCAAACTCTGCAAGGATCAATGAGATGCACAAAGAATGGAGGCAAACCATGGACTAGACGACAAGATCCATATTTAATGCAAATTTCATTTATTGAATAAAAACATCCAACTTGGCCAACTTCATCAGAGGTCAGACTTCAATAAACAAATAATACTCCAGTTGTCATGAAGTAACAGTACAACAATATTCAGCTCTGCAAAAGCAGTAACAGATACTTGTTGCATTAGAGTTAGTGAGGCATTCTGAGAACATGTTAATTTATTTATTTTAAAACATTAATATTCCGCACAAAAATCCTAGGTGGATCACATAATGCAAAAAGTATCTAATGCTGCTTTTGCACCACTGAATGTTGTTGTGCTGTTACTTCACAACAACTTGAGCATTGTTTATTTATTGAAGTCTGACCCCTGAGAAAGGCATCCAAGCCAAAACCTGGCCAAGTCAGGTGTTTCTCAATAAATGAAATTTGCATTAAATGTAGATCTTGTCATCTAGTCAATGGTCCACTTCCGCTTTTTGTGAGTCAGATGAAACACAGAAACGTGATGACAGATAAAGACCATACGATCTGTCCAGTTGGTCCATCCATACCAACTATTAAGCTCTACAATCCATGACAGCTGGAAAAGGGAGTTAATGAGATTCTCCAGATCTTACCAACTGAAGATGATATGCAGCAGCAAGGAAGGATAAACATAGAAAAATAGTAAACAATGGCAGATACAGACCGAGTGACCTATCCAGTCTGCCCACCATAGCAACTATTAAGTTCTACAATCCATTAGTGTCCTCTCAGAGATCTCCTATGCTTTTTTGAATTCAGATACAGTTCTCATCTCAAACACCTCCACTGGAAGGCTATTCCACGCATCTACTATACTTTCCATTAAGAAATATTTACCCAGATTACTCCTGAACCGATTCCCTTTCACCTTCATCTTATGACCCCTCATTCCAGAGCTTCCTTTCAACTGGAAGAGGGCCATCTCTTCTTCATTTATTCCAGAGAGGTATTTAAATGTCTCTATTATACCACCACTCTCCCTGCCTTTCCTCCAAAGTATATATATTGGGATCTTAAATACTATCCCCATATGCTTTATGATGAAAGCCACTGACCATTTTAGTAGTTACCCTCTGGACCAATTCTATCGTGTTTATATCCTTTTGAAGTTGCGGTCTCCAGAACTAAATACTGTACTCTAAATGAGGTTACACTAGAGACTTGTATAATGGCATGATTACCTCTTTTCTCCTGCTGGTCATTCCTCTCCTTATGCACCCAAGCATCCTTCTGGGTTTTGCTGTTACCTTTTCTACCTGTTTGGCCACTCTAAGATCATCCGATATGATCAATCCCAGGTTCAGCTTTTCTTTCATGCACTGAAGTAATTCGTTCCCTATATTGTATTGCTCCCTTGGGTTTTGCAGTCTAAATGAATGACCTTGCATATTTTAGCATTAATTCTTAGATGCCAAATTCTTGACCATTCTTCTAGCTTTGCTAGATCCTTCCTCATGCAATTCACTTCTTCCAAGGTGTTTACCTTGTTGCAGATTTTGGTATCATCTGCAAAGAGAAATACCTTTCCTGACAGACCTTCCACAGTATCACTTACAAAAATGTTAAAAAGGATCAGGACCATAGACTGATCCCAGAGGAATGCTATTGATAACACCTCCTATCTTCAGAGTGAACTGTATTGACTGCTGCCTCAAACTCAACCAGTTTCTTATTCAGTCTGCCACTTTAGGTTCCATCCCAAGGGAACTCAGTTTAATTATAAGTCGCCAATGCAGAACGGTGTCAAAGGCCTTGCTAAAATCTAAATATACTACATCTTGCACTCTCCCCAATCCAGTTCTTTGGCCACCCAGTCAAAGGAATCAGATTCGTCTGACAAGACCTACCTCTAGTAAATCCATGTTGTCTCCGATCTCGTAATCCCTTGCTTTTCAGAAACGGTACCATCATCTGTTTTAGCACCATTTCCATTAATTTATTCACCACAGTGGTCAGACTAACCATTCAGCATTTACGAACCTCTGACTTCCACTTTTATTGACAGTAATCACACTTGCCCATTTCCAGTCCTTTGGGATCATTCCCAACTCTAAAGAAGCATTGAAAAGGTAAACCAGAGGGCTGCTAGTACTTCCTTAAGTTCTTGCAATACCCTTGGATGAATCCCATTTGGCCGTATCACTGTGTCTGCTGATAGTTTTGCTAACTTCTCACGAACATAGTCATCTGCAAATCGTTTGACTTCTACCTCATTTCCATTCCTATTTGTTTTCTGAGGTCTCATTCCCAGCCCTTCATCGGAGAACACAGAACAGAAACATCTGTTAAGCAATTCTGCTTTATCCTCATCTTCCCCTATATATTCCTACTCTTCAACCTTGAGTCTCACAATGTCACCCTAGTATTTCCCCCTATCCTTAACATACCTATAAAAAATCTTGTCCTCATGTTTTACTGTATGGGTTACTGTATCTTCTATTTGCATATTTGCTTTCCTGACTACTAGACCAGCTTCCCTTAGCTTTTCTAGATATTGCTGTTTGTCTTCCTCTTTCTGTGATCTTTTGTAGTTATTTAACAATTTTTATAGATTGCTTTTCCTAAGATCAAAGTGGTTTACATGTAATTATAATATTTTTAAATAATACAGAGGGTACTTAAATAGTACATAATGCACTTAAGAGAAAGCGTAGTTACTCACCTGTAGGAATAAGTCCTCACATATGAGTGATGTCATTGATGGAGCCCATGTAGGAATGCTCTTGAGCTTCCATAGGAAGCCTTTGGGAACCTTTTCACGCATGTGCACTTGCCTTCCCGTCCATCACTGCACCATCTTATCCTTAGTAAAGTACAAAGCTAGCAGCCAGAACAACTCCACAGGGAGGAGGAAGGGTTATGAGGACTTATTCCTGCTGTTCCTGGAGAACATCTGCTACAGGTGAGTAACTATGCTTTCTCCTGGAACAAGCAGGAAGTATTTCCTCACATGTGGGACTCCCCAACTACAGGCCACCGAAAAAAAATGGCAAAACAAGCCCAATGGCCATCTATCAGGCCCTAATCATGCCACATTTTGATTATGCGAATTCAATCCTACAAGGGCTCCCTCAATCCACCTTGCAACCACTACAACTGGCAATGAATGCCGCAGCAAGAGTCCTACATGGAGCTTCCAGGAAAGACCATATCTCACCCATCCTAAAACAACTCCATTGGCTCCCGATACGAAGTAGACTCACTTACAAGTCATTACTACTGACATTCAAGGCCATCAAAGGGCTCTCATCTGAGTCACTAACGGATCTGATCCAGGTGACACCTCAAAATAGGGACAGACGGTCAGTAACACTCAACACACTTGTAGTCCCAAAATCAATTTCACACTGTACCAAAGCAACAGCAGACAGGGCTTTCAAGTTCTGTGCCCCAAGGTGTTGGAACAGCCTCCCTCAAGACATCCGAGCAATCCCGGATCTATTGCAATTCAGAAAAGCTTTGAAACACCACCTCTTCCTATTGTATTACCCAGTAACCAATGCAGTTATTTCAACCACCTCACAGACCTCCCAAAACCAATAACGCTGAAACCAAGAAATGTTCATGATTCTGTCTTAATTTGTAAATAGTTACCTGTCTTAATTTGTAAATAGTTACCCCTGTTATCCAAGTTATTTCTTCCTGTTCAAATGTAAACACAAAGTACCATCGGAAATGTGTAAATTCTTTGTTCAATGTAAACCGCGCTGATGCTGAATAGTGCGGTATAGAAGAGACTTTAAATAAATAAATAAAATAAATAAACCAACAGAAGAACTGGAAGAACAGCATGAGTAGTCCCTCTAGCGTCAAATCAGCGTCTACAGCGGACATCAACATCAGGAGACACTTTACGGTGGTCTGGATGGACAGAAGGGCCGGTGAGATGAGTTGAGCCCAAGTCCCAAACAGATGTCGGAGTACGGCTTGGCCGAAGTTACTGCTGCATCGAGAATCCCCATTTAGACAGTAGTGGGCAGTAAATGTGTAGAACAAAGACCACGGAGCAGCCCTGCATATCTCCATTGTGGAGATCGAGCACTAGTTTGCCCCAGAAGCGGCCATAGCATGGACATTATAGGCATGACATGATGTTCAAAGCTTAGCCTAGCCTGCATGTAAGTGAAGGAAATGCAGTCTGCCACCCAGAGGGACAACATATGCTTAGAGACAGCCACATCCAACCTGTTAGGATAGAAGGAAAGGAACTGCTGAATAGAGCACTGATGGGCTTTTGTTCTTCAAGGTAAAAAGCCAAGGCCCGTTTGCAATCCAAGATGTACAATGTGGCCTCAGCTCTGTTGGCATGAGGCCGGGGAAAGAAAGTGGGCAGAACCACTGACTGGTTAAGATGGAAGGAAGAAACCACAGGAACTGCGGATGCGTGAGCAGGACCACTTGGTTTTGATGAAATCTAGTGTAGGGCGCATGTGCCACCAAAGCTTGCAGCTCATTAACCTGGCAGGCAGGGGTGACCGGCACCAAGAAAACCACCTTCCAGGTGAGGAACTTAAACAGGAGGCCAACGGCTCAAAGGCAGCTGCCCCAGTACTATGTTGAGATCCCATGCTACTGTTGGGCGATTGAACGGAGGTTTGGAGAGCAGACCCCGAATGAAGTGGGTCATCAGTGGTTGCGCAGAGATGGGCTTGCCTCCAACTCGTGATGGTACGCTCCAATAGTGCTGAGGTGCACTCGGATGGTGTTGGACTTAAGGCCTGAGTTGGAGAGGTGGAGGAGATATGTCAACAAGACCTCAGACAGAGAAGTGTCGCCATTTGAAGGTGTAGGACCTGCATGTGGAGTCTCTGTGAGACACTAGAAGGATGTTATCCACCTCTGTAGGAAGAGGAAGTTCTGAGAGAACTACCCACTCAGCATCCATGCTGTAAGGGCTAGAGACTGGACATTGGGATGAAGTAAGGTTATGTCATCCTGAGAGATGAGGTCCAGGGTGCAGTCGAACCAGAGAGGCTCCTGTGTGTACAGCAGGAGCAGTAGGGGAAACCACGGTTGCCGGGGCCAGTATGGCGCAATCAGTATCATGGTGCCCTTGTTGGCCTGAAGCCTGAACAAGGTCTTTGCAACCAGCGGGATTGGGGGTGCGTGTAAAGCAGCCCCACTCCCCAGTTCAGGAGAAAAGCATTGAGAGCCATCCGGTCGCTGGATGCTATCCTGGAGCAAAAGCAAGTCATCTAAGCATTGTATGGGGCGGTGAACAGGTCAATTACTAGCCTGCCCTACCTCTGGAAGATGCGATTCACCATGGCCTTGTTGAGGGTGCATTTGTGTGCCTGAAGGACCCTGCTGAGGCACTCTGCAAGCACATTGAGCTCTCCCAGCAGATATGTCACCCTGCGGTCAATGCCATGGGTGGCAGCAAACCACCATAGCTGCACAGTCTCCCTGTTTCTTGACATAGATCATCACTACTTGATAGTCCGCCTGAATGAGGACTGACTGGTCAACTGCGGTTGAAAAGCTCGGAAGGTGTTAGCAATAGCTTGGAGTTCCAGAAAGTTGATCTCATGCAGGCTTTCCTGCTGTGAGCAGAGGCTCTGCACACGTAGGTCATTGAGATGCACACCACAACCTAGCTTGGATGCGTCCATAGTCTGCATCCGATAAGGCAGAGGAAACTGAAAGGACAGTCCCTTTAGCAGGTTCTGGAGCCATCAGAGCACCGAGAGGGCAAGAGGCGTGGTGACCGCTACTCTGTCCTTGAGGCGGCATGTGACTTGGCACCATTGGGTGTACAGAGTCCATTGTGCTTGGCGCATCTGGAGATGGGCCAGCGGCGGAATGTATAAGCTGGAGGCCATGTGACCTACCATCTGCATCATCTCCCAAGCTGTGGTGAAGCGGCTGTGCTAGATGCTCTGAACCACGCTGATGAGCCACTGCAAGTGGTCGTCAGGAAGGAAGGCCCGAGCTCGGGTGGTGTTGAGGAGGGCTCCAATGAATTACAGCTTTTGTGATGGCTGGAGATGAGACTTTGAGAAGTTTATGATGAAGCCCAGTTGTTCGACCACCTGGAAGGTCAAGTGGGATGACTGGCGGACCTTGTCCACCCTTGGTCAGCCAGTCATCTAAATAAAGGAAGACGAAGACCTTCAAGGTCCGGAGGATGCCACCAGGAACTTGGTGAAGACCCTTGGAGCAGATTCCAACCCAAAAGGCAGCACCCAGTACTAGAAGTGCAGACCGCTGAGCATGAAGCAAAGATATCGCCAATGGAGAGGATGGATTGGGGAGAGGGGGGTATGTGTAGGCAGGACATACTAGAGAAAATAAAGTTTCTAGATGAAATAAATTGAAAAAGGCGCCAAATGATGAAAATGGGAAACATAAGCACTGGCAAGTTAGATGCAAGGCATTGATAAGGCAGGCAAAGAGAGAATTTGAAAAAAGGTTTGCTGTGAAAGCAAAAACGAATAATAAAAACTTTTTCGAGTACATTCGTAGCAAAAAAAACACCTATCAGTCAGTTGCAACACTGGATAATAGAGGGGGTAAAAAGGGCCCTAAGGGAGGACAAAGCCATATCAGAGAGACTGAATGATTCTTTGCTTCAGTCTTTACTGAAGATGATGTAGGAAAGTTACCCATGCCTGAAATGGTATTTAAAAGTAATATAGCAGAAGAATTGAAAGAAATATTGATAAACCAGAAAGATGCACTACAAGTATTTGATAAACTGAAGAGTAGTAAATCACCTGGACCAGATAGTATACATCCAACAGTATTGAAAGAACTGAAATATGAGATTGCAGACCTACTATTAGTAATCTGTGAACTATCATTAAAATCATCTGTAGTACTTGAAGATTAGAAAATGGCCAATGTAATGCCAATTTTTAAAAAGGATTCCAGGGGTGATTCGCGAAACTATAGATCAGTGAACCTGACGTCAGTACAAGGCAAAATGATAGAAACTATTATAAAGAATAAAATTACTTAACATGTAGGTAGTCATGATTTAATGGGAGAAAGCCAACATGGATTTAGCCAAGGAAAGTGGTGTGATACAGCGTAGTTACTCACCTGTAACAGGTGTTCTCCGGGGATAGCAGGAATCAGTCCTCACATATGGGTGACGTCAGTGCCGACGGAGCCCTCGTGGAACCATCTCCCCAGCTTTCAAAGAAAGTCTTTGGGAGATGCCACCTCGCATGCGTGGTCCCCTTCCCGCCCATGGGTGTCATCTTGCTCAGTCAGATGACATAGATCAAAGACGGCAAAAAATGCAAGATGGTAAAGAAGCAACTCCAAGGGAAGGAGGGAGGGTTGTGAGGATTGATTCCTGCTGTCCCCAGAGAGCACCTATTACAGGCAAGTAACTACGCTTTCTCCGAGAACAAACAGGAAGTCAGTCTTCACACACGGGACTCCCTAGCTCAGGCTACCGAAAGCCCATAGAGAAAAATCATGTTCACCCTCAGGGGAAGCAGTGAGCAGCAGCAATTGAGTCTGCAAGTGCAGACTGCAGTAAGACCCATGTGTCTGATAGGAACCAGCACTCCGGTAGCCTAAACACAGAAGGGTCAGAGGGTAGGAGTTGCCTAGACCCTGAAAGGATTACGGAGCATGGCCTGGCTAAAGACATTGTCCCATTGTGACTCCCGCTCCAGGCAGTAATGAGCTGCGAAGGTATGGATGAAAGACCAGGTGGCGGCCCAGAAGATGTCCACCATCAGGACAGAGTGCAAGTTTGCCACAGAGGCTGCCATGACCCTGACATGGTGCGCCGTGACCTAGCCATCCAGAGAAAGCCCCGCCTGCTCATAAGTGAGGGTGATACAGTCCGCCGTCCAGGTAGATAGCGTACGCTTGGGTCACCGCTTTCCCCAGTCTACTGGGGTCATATGAGGCAAAAAGCTGAGAAGCTTTATGGTGGCCCTGGATACGCTGAAAGTAGAAGGACAGGGTCCTCTTACAGTCCAAGGTGTGGAGGACAGTCTCTGCCCTACTGGCATGAGGCCTCAGGGAGAAGGTGGAGAGCACTACCTCCTGGTTGAGGTGAAAGGGCGTTACCATCTTTGGAAGGAATTTGGGGTGTGTGCGCCTCCGCCACCAAGGCTTGGAGCTTGCTGATCCTGCAAGTGGAGGTGAGCGCAACCAGGAACACCACCTTCCACAAAAGGTATCGCAGGTGGCAGGTAGCCAGGCGCTCAAAAGGCGGGCGAGAAAGCTGTGCCAGTACGACATTGAGGTCCCACTTGGTCGCCGGAGGGCATACCAGGGATTTCAATAAAAGGAGTCCCCTCATGCACCCCAATGGCTGGGCTAAGAGGGGTTTGCCATCCACCGAGTGGTGATGTGCCGCCAGGGCACTGAGGTGCACTCTGACTGAGTTCGATTTGAGTCCGGAGTGCGAGAGATAGAGAAAGTACTGAAGCACCAGCTGCACTGGACAGGAGAATGGGCTAATCCTGTGCTCTGTGCACTAGACTGAAAATCTGCACGACTTGAAGGTGTATGCTTTCCTGGTGGAGGACTTATGGGAAGCCAGCAGGATCTCCCTCCACTTCTTCCGAGAGGTTGAAAGGGGCTAGAGTCACCCTTTCAGCAGCCATGCTGTCAGTGACAGGGTCCCCAGGTTGGGGGTGCAAGAGAGAGTCCCCCTCCTGTAACAGGAGCCCTGGGGTACTCCCCAATGGGATTGGAGTCTCCACTGACAGACAGTAGCAGAAACCACGGCTGTCTGGGACATCGAGGGGCTATCAGGATCAGCGAGGCCTTGTCGCGGAGGGTCCTGAATAACGTTTTGGCAATTAGAGTATGGGTGGGAAGGCGTACATGAGACCTTCTGACCACGAGATGAGAAACGCATCTGCCGCTACCCGGGAAGGGTGAGCTTGCCGAGAGCAGAAGTGGGGCAACTGGTAGTTGGCTGGGCTGGCAAACAGATGGTTTCCCCCCAAGAGGTGGAAAAGCCGGCTGGCCACTCTGTGGTTCAGCTGCCACTCATGTGGCTGGAGGACACTGCTTAATCTGTCGGCTAGTGCATTGTCCAAGGCACTCACAATATGGCATATAGCTTTTCATGTAGACATCTTCCATACAATGTCTGCTCAGATTTCACTCAAAAACATTTTGTGTGTAGTAAGATAAAAATCCTTCATTTAATTCTATTTCATAAAAAGAAAGTTTCATATTTACAATTTCAGATTAAGTATTGTTTGCACGTGCATTGTCTATCGTGCTCATTTGTCCTTTGTTGTCTTGTCTTGTATTGTAACCTCTCCTGTCAACGCTTAATCTGGTATCCCCCTCTCTCCCTCTGCAGTGTTTTCTCTTGTACTGTCTAGTATGCCTGGTTTTATCTCTTGCTGTCCTATCTAAATATTGTAAACTTCTTTTCCTTTTCATGGCCAGCGGCTCTCTTTTATATTTGTGAAATTGTTAACCGCTTTGATTGTTTGCCTGAAAGGTGGTATATCAAATGCAATAAACAAACAAAAGAATGATATATCTTAGATTTACAAGCTTTGGAATAGTACCTGTGTGTCAAATAAATATTTCCCTGAAAGATTAGAAACTATATAATGTAGGTTTTCACTTCTGAATCTGCCATTTATTCTACTCTGAAACAGATGCTGTAGAACAAACTGTCCTTTAGGACCACCAGCGGATATGCTTTATGGATTATAGTGACCTGCATTGCAATTTCCTGAGATAACTCCTCTGAAGGCATAAAGATATATATAATACAATGAATTTCATATTCATTTTTTAAATAAATTCCAAAACAAGTGCTGCTTGCACTCAAGCATTAGAGCAAAATAAAGTGTGCAATACAGTGATGTTCTGTTTTGCTTTATTTTTTATTTGAGCTATTTAATACAATTTTGCAACTTCATAAGGGACATAAGTATACAATTACTGGACTTGATTCATCCAATTTAATTTTGATCTTTGGAGAGAAAATAGTGAGCATCTGTTGAATATTAACTGTCATAAAATAGAATACAAATATAGTTGGTCAAGTAAATATTTAGCAAGGACTGAAAAACTAATCAAGGCATGCAGAAGCAGCCACCACAGATATTCCACTAATATCTTCCACTCCAGCCCATAAGAACCAAAATATATTTACTAGGTCACGAGGTCAGCCCTCCACTTAGGGCTAAGAGGGCTGGTCTGCCATGATGTCCTTTAATCAGAAAGTGAGACCACACCTTTCTGCTTTTGCAATGCCTCTTGGGAGTTGTAGTCCCTTTTTAGACCTCTGATAAAGGAATAGTTATGAGTCGAGTGTTTAAGGCAAAATGACAAGAAATTTATTCCCCTCACATTAGGACTTAGTGTAGAACAAAATAGGAGAGTGTCCAGGTGTTTGCTTGAAGATTATTTACAACAAAATAAGGTAGCTGCTTTTCACACTCTGGCTCCAAACGTGCTGTGCCTTTTCTAAGTAACAAAGATGGGAAAACCAAATAGCTTCTTCTGGCAAAGTAAAATAACTTCTTTTCCTTTGCTGTTTCACAGCTCTTTAACTCAAAGACTTAACACAGTGACTCGATATCATCGGCTAAGCAAAGCGTGCAATCCATTGGAACTTCAGCTATGTCATTAACATTACAGTCCATTTGCATATCTTCCAGCTCAGGATTTACTGAGCTTGGCTGCCAGCTGTTACTACTGCGTTTAAGGTAACCTCCCTCTGCAAACTTGGGTGTTTCCCCTGTATACTATTCTAGACAGCAAGGGTTTGAAATACCTGTGGCTTTGGAGCTTCTTCTCTGGCTCTCATCTAGTTCCTTCCAGTTATAAGGAAATGCTCTGTGACTCTCTGTTTGTAATTCCTGACTAGAGCCACCCCCTGGCTCTCTGTTCCAGATAGAGCTTCTTAACCTCCCTGCTTTGGTGCTGGGTCTCCACTTGTGCAAACTCTGAAGCCTTTCCTCAGGCAGTAAGGACTGAAGGGCTCCCTGTTCTCTCTGCCCAGGCTGGTTCCTGGCAACAGGATGTGCCTTCCCACCTTCTAGTCTGCCGGCTTCTCTCCCAGAACTGCAGGTAGGTTCTTTGCCAAGTCTCCAATTCTCTAGGGTTCCTGAGCCTCTCCAACCACGTCTCTCAGGAGCTCTTTCCTCTTGCTCCCTCTCTGGCCTCCTTCCTTGCTTCTCTTGTTGTCCTCGCTGCCCCTCCTTTGCTCCCAACCAGCGTTTATATTTCTGTTCCCTGAGGCTTGGCTCTGCCTTTCTGAACAGGTGTGAGTGATCAAGCTCCAGGCTTGCTGCTACATCAGAGCTTGGGCGTGTCAGCTCAGCTTCTATCTCCCTCTGTTTGTCTTTCTCTTGTAAACAGTGAGCTATGTGTGCTGGCTGACTGTCAGTTTTAAAGGTAACCTTTTCCTTTCTTTCTATTTCCATGGGCTCTATAGGGGCTTCTACATTACATATCCCCCCCCTTAAGATATTGCGGGCTGGCGAACCCTCATTCGCACAGCTCGCAATCCGTGATAATGCATCAGCATTAAGATGTAACCTTCCTGCCCTGTGTTGTACTGTAAAATTGAAGGCTTGTAATGCTAAGTGCCAACGAGTTAGGCGAACGTTATGATTTTTCATGTGGCTCAACCACTTTAGGGGTGCGTGGTCCGTGATTAATAAAAACGTACGCCCAGTAAGGTAAACCCTAGGGGTTTTTACTGCCCATTTAATGGCCAAACACTCTTTCTCTATTGTAGAGTAGTTACGTTCCGCTTTGGACAACTTCCTGCTAAGATACAGAATGGGGTGCTCCGTGCCTTCAAATTCTTGTGACAGGACCGCTCCCAATCCGGTCTCCGACGTGTCCGTTTGGACCACGAAGGGCAGACCAAAGTCTACGCCGTGCAGCACCGGGGCCTTACAAAGCTTCCCCTTTAACAGTATAAACATCTTCTCAGCCTCCGTTATCCATGTTAAGTTATTCGGAGCGTTTTTCCTCAGCATGTCTGTAAACATGGCGCTCTCCTCCGCGAAGCGAGGGATGAATCGTCGATAATAGCCTATGAGGCCTAAGAAACTCCTTAGCTGTTTCTTATTCGTTGGTCTGGGAAAATTCTTTACGCTATCTATTTTGCTCAGCAAGGGCCTGACCATACCTTTCCCCACCATATGCCCGAGGTGCCTCACTTCTTCACCTGTAAACAGGCATTTTCCCGGATTCAGCGTTAGCCCTGCCCATCGCAGGGCTCTTAAAACGGCTTCTACCCTGGGCAAATGTTGGGCCCAGTTGGTACTATGAATAATGATGTCGTCCATGTACGCTACTGCGTACTCCTGGTGGGGCCGCAAAACATGGTCTACCAGCCTCTGGCACGTTGAAGCTGCGCCGTGTAAACCGAATGGCATCCTACGAAACTGGAATAAACTTATAGGCATACAAAAGGCAGTCTTTGGTCTTGACTCACGGGTTAGCGGTATCTGCCAGTAGCCTTTAGTCAGGTTGAGTGTGGTTAGGTACTGTGCCTGCCCCAGTTGGTCCAACAACTCCTCAATACTAGGCATGGGGTAGGCGTCGAATAGTGAAATGGCATTCACTTGCCTGAAGTCAATATAAAAGCTTAGGGTCCCATCTGGTTTCAGTACGAGGACGATGGGGCTACACCAGGGACTTTTTGACTCCTCTATAATGCCCATGTTAAGCATCTCCCGTACCTGGGCCACCACCTCCTTCTTCCGGGCCTCCAGCAGACGGTACGGCCGTTGCCTAACCACCTTTCCCGGTGGGGTGATAATCTCATGCGCTACCAAATTGGTTTCTCCCGGTAATGATGTCAGGACGTCTGTATATTTTGCCAGCACCCTGGCTAACTCCTGCCTCTGCTGTAGGGATAGTTCCGCGCCTACTCTAGGCTCCGGGTTTTCTTTACAATCCGCAAGTTGCGGACCTAAATCATCTTCCACTTTCTCTGCGGACATGGCAGTCAGGCCTTTGACTTCATTTCGCCCGGTGGACCCGAATCCCCCGGCTCCACGACTCGTGGGGGTCAGCAATGGTACTTCCTCCAAAGAGGGGAACCCGACTTTTTCACAGATAAGCTGGGCCACTCTATCACCCACCTTTACTTTAAAATCTTTCCAAAATTAAAAAGTAATACTTTGACTACCCCCCTGTAGACAGGATCTATAACACCTGCGCCGACGTCTATAAAATATTTGGAAGCTAAACCCGAACGGGGTGCTATTCGGCCATAACAGCCAATAGGCATTAGCATTTGCAGGCCTGTGTCTATTAAGGCCTTCCCTTGTTTCGGAATCACGTCCTCTACGGCGCTAAATAAATCATACCCCGCAGCTGCGGCTGAGGCTCTTTGTGGGCTCTGCGCCTTAGCAGATACTTTACAAAATTTTAGGACGAATTTTTGTTTACCTGGCGGTATAACTTCCAAGTGCTCCTTTGCATTCAGACCCTTCTTTCTGGGCTTCTCAAATAGGGGACTGGGAACCACTGTTATCATGGCCTCTACCCTCGTACCCTTCTGCTGTTCCATCCCTTTCCTGGTCTGATCGTAAGGGGCACTAATTAGGTTTTTATGTGTGGGAAGCTCCTCCCCTGCAGGTTCACCCTCATCCTCTGGGGGTTCCTCCCTCTCTTCAGGGTATTCATCTTTCACTTCCGAGGCTCCTGCCTGGGACCTAGTGGAGACCATGCCTGCCTTGGTATGTAGGCCCTTCTCCATCCCTCTACGAAACTGGGACCAATCCCTACCCAGCACAATGTCATGGGGAGCTTGGGGACTACGGCCACTAGAACCTCCTTTCGTGTTCCTAACCCCTTCACTGAGAGTTTGTATAGTGGGTAGAAGGAGGATGCACCGTGTATACACTGGATCTTAACCCTACCTTCTGGTCGGCTCGGTACTGACCCTACGCGGGCTACTATGGCCTGCCAGAGTTTCTTCGAAACCATGCTCTGGTCAGCAGCTGAGTCGAGCAACGCACTGGCCGGAACACCCTGAACCTCCACCTCTAAAAGAAAACCTTCTTGTACCTGTTTTTCCTTAGCAGTTATCAGTGCTGTCCGCATAATACAATTTCTTTGCATATGACCTGGTTTACCACATTTAAAACATTTTCCTTTTTCCCATTTACATTCTTGTTTTGGCAAACAACTAGTTATACATTTTACATTGGTTCTTGGTTCCTTTTCTGACTTTCCAAAGCTTGCCGCCCCAGACACGCTCAGAGCGCCTCCTTTTGGCTTATTAGCCAACTCTGCCTCCAAATATCGTTCAGTAAGGAGGGCTGCCTCTGCTGTGGTCTGGCAACTTGACAAGATCAAAAAGGATTGTATTTCATGGGGAACTGCTTCCATGAATTGCTCTAATACAATGGTGTCTATTACAGACTCGAGAGTCTTACCCTCAGGAGCGAGCCATTTCCAAGCTAAGCTTTGGCACAAAGTCTTGGGTGTCTCATTAAGTCTTAGCTTAGTATCCCTTAGCATTCTCCTATAAACCAAGGGTGTCAAACCTAATCTATCCCCTATAGCCTTTTTAAGCTCCTCGTAGTTCGTCGCAAGAGCAGCGGGCATGGCTTTATAGGCGGCTAAGGCCTCTCCTGTTAGGGACGCAGCGAGCCTTACTGCCCATTGCTCTAGCGGCCACTTCACAGTAAGTGCCACTCTTTCAAATGCTTCAATAAAGTCATCTATATTATCATAAGCTGTAAGCTGTCCAAAAGCTAAGGATCCACAGTCTTGTGGCCCTACCACACAAGTGGGTGTTGGTCTTGCTTGTTCCGCCACCTTTTGACCGGCAAGCAAAGCCTCGATTAGCTCTACAATGGGTTTTTGCTGGGCCTGCATGGCTGCCGCAGCCTGTTCCTGGGTGCGCTGGGCCATCTCCCGCTGTTTCTCGAATTGAGAAGCCATCCAACGTAGGACCTCCTGCGGATCCATCTCCATGGTTTTTCTTCTGCAGAGAAACAAAAAGAAAGACAGGCCCACCAAGTGCGGCACACCAACTTTTTCTCCTAACTGTCTAGCTTATATGCAGGTCAAGAGCTCTCCTCCTCACATGAATCCTAAACATCCATGCCCACATACCCTTTACCTGAGCATGGTGTAGATTCAGGTTTTGAAAAAGGAGTCTCTCGGCTGGTCTTCGGTCCCTCTGGCCGATACAGCCAGTGATATCCCACACGGCTCTCCAGTGCACAGCTTGGCAGAATTTTTTGGTGTTCTTGTTGAAAAACCTCTGGCGTATCTCCTGAATTTTTCCCACTCGAATATCTTTATGTTCCACACCAAAAATCCTCAAAACTACGCCACTTGTCATGAGGTCAGCCCTCCGCCTAGGGCTAAGAGGGCTGGTCTGCCATGATGTCCTTTAATCAGAAAGTAAGACCACACCTTTCTGCTTTCGCAATGCCTCTTGGGAATTGTAGTCCCTTTTTAGACCTCTGATAAAGGAATAGTTATGAGTCGAGTGTTTAAGGCAAAATGACAAGAAATTTATTCCCCTCACATTAGGACTTAGTTTAGAAAAAAATAGATGTTTGCTTGAGGATTATTTACAACAAAATAAGGTAGCTGCTTTTCACACTCTGGCTCCAAACGTGCTGTGCCTTTTCTAAGTAACAAAGATGGGAAAATAAAAACAGCTTCTTCTGGCAAAGTAAAATAACTTCTTTTCCTTTGCTGTTTCACAGCTCTTTAACTCAAAGACTTAACACAGTGACTCGATATCATCGGCTAAGCAAAGCGTGCAATCCATTGGAACTTCAGCTATGTCATTAACATTACAGTCCATTTGCATATCTTCCAGCTCAGGATTTACTGAGCTTGGCTGCCAGCTGTTACTACTGTGTTTAAGGTAACCTCCCTCTGCAAACTTGGGTGTTTCCCCTGTATACAATTCTAGACAGCAAGGGTTTGAAATACCTGTGGCTTTGGAGCTTCTTCTCTGGCTCTCATCTAGTTCCTTCCAGCTATAAGGAAATGCTCTGTGACTCTCTGTTTGTAATTCCTGACTAGAGCCACCCCCTGGCTCTCTGTTCCAGGTAGAGCTTCTTAACCTCCCTGCTTTGGTGCTGGGTCTCCACTTGTGCAAACTCTGAAGCCTTTCCTCAGGCAGTAAGGACTGAAGGGCTCCCTGTTCTCTCTGCCCAGGATGGTTCCTAGCAACAGGCTGTGCCTTCCCACCTTCTAGTCTGCCGGCTTCTCTCCCAGAACTGCAGGTAGGTTCTTTGCCAAGTCTCCAATTCTCTAGGGTTCCTGAGCCTCTCCAACCACGTCTCTCAGGAGCTCTTTCCTCTTGCTCCCTCTCTGGCTTCCTTCCTTGCTTCTCTTGTTGTCCTCGCTGCCCCTCCTTTGCTCCCAACCAGCGTTTATATTTCTGTTCCCTGAGGCTTGGCTCTGCCTTTCTGAACAGGTGTGAGTGATCAAGCTCCAGGCTTGCTACTACGTCAGAGCTTGGGCGTGTCAGCTCAGCTCCTATCTCCCTCTGTTTGTCTTTCTCTTGTAAACAGTGAGCTATGTGTGCTGGCTGACTGTCAGTTTTAAAGGTAACCGTTTCCTTTCTTTCTATTTCCATGGGCTATATAGGGGCGTCTACATCACAACTATCACAAGTCCTCATATCTAAATAGATTTACTACAGGCATCACACAGATTCCATTCTTTCCAAAGGATGCTATTCTAGAACTTTTGAAAACTTCCCATTGTGTTAGAAAAATATGAATAGAAGATAATGCAACCTTCATCTTTAACCCTAGCCCAAAGTTTCACATTTCACATGCTTCTCCTAATTTTACAATTTGAAAACTTTCCGAATGAAAAGATGCATGTCAGTTTAGTGACATTTGCCTTACTGAACCAAACTTATTCTCACAGTTTTGCTCCCTCACCAAACTATATATTTCTTAAGCTTTTCTTTTTTAAGTGCCGTCAAGTCAATGCTGACTCCTGGCGACCCAGCAGCCCCTCGGTTTTCTTGACAAGATATGATCTGAAGTAGATTGCCAGGCCTTTTCTTCCAAGACAATGGAGGATAAAGTGACTTGTCCAAGGTCACAAGGAGTGTCAGTGGAAATTGAACCCAGATCTCTTGGGTGCTAGGCTGTTGTTCTAACCACTAGGCTACTCTTCTACTCTACTGCATATTAAAATAAAGCACAGTTCCTTACCTGTAACAGGTGATCTCTGGGAACAGCAGGAATAAGTCTTCACATATGGGTACATCGGTACCGACGGAGTCTGCGTGGGAACGCTTCCCAGTGTCCAATCAAAGAGCTTTTGGAAGCATCCCAGCACGCCTCCGTGCTGCCTTCCCGCCTTTCCCAACTGCCTCTCCTCAGTTAAGTTTTAAAGCTGAGACAAAGAGAGAGAGAGAGAGGAAAGGAAAGATAGATAGAGATACAACTCCTGGGGAGGTGGGTGGGTTGTGAAGACTTATTCCTGCTGTTCCCAGAGATCACCTGTTACAGGTAAGTAACTGTGCTATCTCCAGGAACAAGCAGGAATGAGTCTTCACATATGGGGACTCCCAAGCTAAGATGCCTGGAGTCCCAGCATGTCATAGGTTGGAACATGCTATCCCCCACAACACCAGGCATCCTGAGGATGGAGGGTAGGAGTTGAAAGGAAGAAAGGTGCTGTGGAACAGCTAACCTAGCATAGGACTGCAGACAAGGAGTCCACGTGCGGATGATAATTATCATCAATGATATTGAAAGAAATATTGCAATATGGACCTCCCCTAACAGGATTACACAGCAGTAAAGAGGTTCATGGGATCCACTGGGGAACCCAGTAGAGGAACCTCAAGGAGGACCTCACTGTGAAGTGGAGGTAATAAACCTGTAGGAAAAAACAGTGGAGGTCAGATTCCTGAAAGGTAAGAGGGGACCCCGGTAATAATTGGGGTAGTACCAAAAATGGTGGGCCTTCAGCGGAAGGCTTTATGATAAAAGCCGAACTCTTTTGGCGACAGAATGGCTTACCCTTGGGAGCAAAAACAGAAGGCCGACCGAATTGGACAAACAGGCACAGTCCTTGTGGGAGGAAAAGGTATGGAAACCCCTTGTATCCCAAAAGAAAGGACAAACGCCAGAGGCGTTAGAGCCTGTGATTAGCTGAAGATATGCAATGTCTCTCCTAACTGGAGTCAGCTAGGAGAGATACTGGAACATGGAGAGCTTCAGAGGTACCTAAACCTTAAGGTTATGGTGGAAGTTGTTAACTTACCACAGAAGTGGTTGTGAGTGTAGAACCCCATACATGCTGGATAGCATAGGTATGGGTAAAGCCCATCTGTCAGAATCATGTAGCTATATGAGCCTCGACAGTCAGGTAGATAAATGCAGAATACATATCTACCAATAATAAAATATCTCGACAGATACATATATATATATATAGATAGATAGATAGATATAGATATATAGATATACGTATAAGAATATATCTATAGTGAGATATGAAAGGGCATAAAATACACACAAATGATAGACATAGACATCTGTAAGATGTATACTATAGATATGAATATATAGGCCTCTATATGGGTGTCTGCAAGAAGCAGACAGAGATATGCCTACAGAACGGTATTCCCATAGGAAATGTGGAGAGGAAAGATTCATCTAATAACAAGAAGGTGGAACCTACTTGAGAATCTATTCCCACTGGTTATGAGCTACAGGGATGCTAACTAGTGAAATAACCAGGACGGTTACGTGAAAAGCAGAGGATGAAATCAGTCTGCAGCCAGCAAGTCCCGAGTATTCCAGAACTCTAGCATGGTAAGTGAACAGAAGACGCATAAAATGAGATACCATGCTGACCTGCTTAAGAGCAAAGAGGTATCATGCGTTCTTACCATGAGGACGAGCTGCAAGGAGAAAAGCATATTCCCGATTGGAAATAGTATGGACAAAAGCAGGAAATTGGCACTCCTTAAGCTTTCACGTAAGAGAAGGCCTATGTCCTTTATATTAAAAAGGAGATAGTGAAAAAAGGGAGAACCTTTCTAGTCATGAAAGCATAGATGTCTGGAAGGTTTGACGTCCAAAGGCATCTAGTGTCTTAGACTCACGACCTGGCGGATAAGAAGAGTACTTTTTCTTACTCTTTACCCGCCTCATTGCTGATTCCACTACTATGGAATGATGAGGAAGTGGAGTCTTTTGAAACCCTGGAGAGGGGGGCACCTGATATAAGAGATCAGTTGGCTCTGGAAGGTGGGGGTACCCTTAAAGGTGTTTCCCACATTCCTAGAAGGAGATCCTACAAGGAATGATGCAAAGGTAGCATTATGTTCTCCTTTGCTTTGGTAGAAACAGAGCCTTGAGTAGGATCATGTCCCGGGATAGGAATGGCAAGAGATCTTGCTATATCCAGGAGGAAACTCTGAAAAGAGGGATCTCCAACAGGAATTTCCTTTGGACAGGTTAGATCTGAAGAACTAGCCTGAGCATCGAAAGAGCTATCCAAATATATAGGAATAGAAGATCCTGCACGGTGCAGTGTGGAATCCTTAAGGGATGGTCGCCAGTACTGGCTGTCAGGGGCAGCGACCGTCAGTACCACATCGTCCATGCCAGGTATCGACTCCAAGCTGGGTATAGAAGGGAGCGATCCTGTTGAAAAAAGCATGGCAGGAGTTGGCCACGATGCTACTGTGGATACCGGTACCGATGCCAATACCGGTACCGATGTCGGAGCCGAGCCCGACACAGACATCGGAGCAGCCATCGGTGACAGTTCAATCGGTACCGAGGTAACCGAAAAACTCTGGCCGCTATCCTCGGTACCGAGCCTCCGGTATCGATCGGTGTCGGTACCAAAGCGTATTGGTACCCAGTCTTCCAGACTAGAGATCGATTCCAAACTCGGCATCGAGGGCAAAGAGCCTGATGAGCGAAGCATGGGAGGCACCGACCGCAAGGGTAATGAGGACATCGGTACCGACTTCGGTACCGTGTCTGATACCAGTGGATGAAGGTCAACCAGTGGCAACTCAAACGGCCTCGGGGGAACCGAGAGTTGCGGATCCGAATCATCGGAACCGAGCCTTCGGTACCGCCGAGAGCCAGTACCAAGGCGAGTCGGTACCCAGTCCTCCAGACTGGAGAGCGATTCCAGACTCGGCATAAAAGGAAGCGAGGCTATCGATGCAGGTCTGGAGGGTACAGACGTCGGTGGTAGTATCGGTGGTACTGATAATGGAAAGTCAGTCTGGAGAGTATCCACTGGTCCCGAAGGCACCGAGGACGCCAGATGACCATCCCTGGTGAGGAGTGTTTCATCCAACACCAGTGCCGATGCCGGGGTATCGGTACCGCTCGAAGCGGATGCCACCACCGGACACAGCTCAGTTATGTTCTGTGAGGGGTAAACCCCAGGAACAACCTGAAACCCCTCAAACGCTTTGGAGACTGAAGACTCCCGCTGGGGTTTTGAAGCCAGTGGGCCCTCGAGGGCAAGGCCGGAGCCGACTACATGCTGTGCATGAGACCTACCACTCGAGGGCTGGCTAGTCTTAACAGACTGTTTGTGGGTTACCTGATCCTGTGTAGAAGAAGAAAGGGACGGTGCCCCGAAGTAGGAGGGAAACCGCGTATCGAGGGAACCTCGATGTTGAAAACCTCTTCTCACCAAACCGTTATCAGGACCCAAGCAGGTTAGACACCGACTTCGAGGGTCTAAAAATAAAGTTGTACCGCCACAGTTTGAACATTTCTTGGAGAAAGTGGCTGGCGGTTCCATGAAGGAAAAAGAAGAGGCCTAAAAGGCCTAAGAAACCGTGAAACACAATGAAGAAAAAATATCCCTTGAAAAAGGAAAATTTTACAAGAAAAGAAAAGAAAACACCGGCGGTACCGGTGGCGTCGGGGAAGACAGCCGCGACCACAAGAAAACGAAAGAAATAAAACAAGAATTTTCTGCGGTGACAGGAGGACGTCCTGCCGGCTCCGCGGAAAAACGAAAACTGAGGAGAGGCAGTTGGGAAAGGCGGGAAGGCAGCACGCAGGCGTGGTGGGATGCTTCCAAAAGCTCTTTGGATGCTGGGAAGCGTTCCCGCGCAGACTCCGTCGGTACCGACATACCCATATGTGAAGACTCATTCCTGATTGTTCCTGGAGATTATTTATTTCTCTGCTGCTCAGACATACCATATCATCCTTTAGGCATAAAGAATCCACAGTACATATTCTGAGTAATAAATACAGTACAGTGATGCATAAGATACCTTGTAAAGCACAGTTACTTACCTGTAACAGGTGATCTCTGGGAACAGCAGGAATAAGTCTTCACATATGGGTATCGTCGGTACCGACGGAGCCTGCGCAGGAATGCTCCCCAGCGTTCAGTAAGAAAGCTTTTGGGAGTATCCCACAGCGCCTGCGCGCTGCCTTCCCGCCTTTCCCAACCGCTTCTCTCCAGTTTGAGTTTTAGAGCTGAGACAAAGAGAGAGAGAGGAAGGAAAGAAAGATAGAGAGATACAACTCCTAGGGGAGGTGGGTGGGTTGTGAAGACTTATTCCTGCTGTTCCCAGAGATCACCTGTTACAGGTAAGTAACTGTGCTATCTCCAGGAACAAGCAGGAATGAGTCTTCACATATGGGGACTCCCTAGCTGCAGATGCCAGGGAAGACCCCAGGTTGTGTGTCCTTGAAAAGGACTCTACCTCCTCCCATGGATCTCGGGCATCCAACCAGGGTAGGTGGGTAGGAGTTGATTAGGAATGGAACAGGTGTTTGAGAACAGCCTGACCAAACAAGGCATCCCGGCGTGAGTCCTTGTCCAAGCAGTAATGGGCTGTGAAGGTATGAACCGAGGCCCAGGTGGCCGCTCGACAGATTTGTTCGATGGACACAGTTTAGATGAGCCATTAAGGCTGCCATGGCTCTCACATTGTGAGCTGTGACATGGCCCTCCAGAGAAAGGTTTCTAATCTGGTAGGTGAAAGAAATACACTGAGCAATCCAGTTGGACAGTGTTCTCTTAGAGACTGGAAGTCCTAAAAGAGAAGGATCAAAAGCAACAAAGAGTTGAGAAGACTTTCTATGTTGCTGTGTTCTTTGTAAGTAAAAAGCAAGAGCTCTCTTACAATCCAAGGTATGAAGATTCCTCTCTGCACTTGATGCATGAGGTCCTGGAAAAAAGACAGGTAAATATACCTCTTGGTTCAGATGAAAAGGCGAGACCACTTTAGGCATAAAGTGTGGATTGGTCCTGAGGACTACCTTATCATGATGGAACCTTGTATAAGGTGGATTAGCCACCAAAGCTTGCAACTCACTAATGCGTCATGCTGAGGTGACTGCAATGAGAAAAATAACCTTCCAAGAAAGAAATTTCAAGGAGGTGGTGGCTAAAGGTTCAAAGGGTGGCTTCATGAGCTGGCCAAGAACCAGGTTTAAGTCCCATGCCACTGGAGGTGGTCTAATGGGAGGTTTAGTTAAAAGAAGGCCTCTCATGAATCTTGCTATAAGAGGATGAGAGGAAATAGGTTGTCCATTGAGAGGCTTGAGGGACGCTGCAATAGCACTCAAATGGACTCTTACTGAATTCGTTTTCAGACCAGCATGGGATAGATGCAGGAGATACTCTAGTAGAGAATTCAGAGGTATTGCAAGAGGGTTTAGACCCTTCTCTAAACACCAAATGGTAAATCTTTTCAATTTGAAAGCATAGGAACGTCTAGTAGAAGGCTTTCTAGAGGCATGAATAACATCTCTGACTTGCTGAAAGAGATGAAAATCTTGAAGGTCTAAGCCCTCAGCAACCAAGCCCTGAGATGGAGCGACTGGGGGTTTGGGTGCCATAATGTTCCCTCTTCCTGGGATAGAAGGTCTGGTGCAGAACCCAAGTCCAGGGAGGGAGCTTGAGAGAGATGCAGAAGTAGAGGGTACCACACTTGGCGTGGCCAATGTGGTGCTATGAGGATCATGGTCCCTCGATCTCTCTGAAGCTTGAATAGTATTTTGGGAATTAGGGGAATTGGTGGAAAGGCATAAAGGAAGTCTTGACCCCACTGAAGGAGGAAGGCATCCTTGGCCTGAACTCCCTGACACGGAATTCTGGAACAGAACCGGGGAAGTTTGGCATTCCACGGACTTGCAAAGAGGTCTATGTCCGGGGTTCCCCAAATTCGAAAAATCCTGGCTACTTGGTCCATGTGGAGGGACCATTCGTGTGGAAGCAGAACTCGACTGAGTCTGTCCGCCCAAGAGTTTTGAACGCCTGGAAGATATACTGCCAGAAGATGGATATGATGCTCTCTGGCGAAGGCCCACAGTCGCAAAGCTTCGTTGCAAAGCGACAGAGAGCCAGTCCTGCCCTGCTTGTTCACATAGAACATGGCTACTTGGTTGTCCGTACGGATGAGGACTGTCCTGTAGCTGAGCAGGGTATGGAACACTCTGAGAGCTAAGAATATTGCTTTGAGTTCCAATAGATTGATATGCAGAGAAGTCTCCTGTGGAGACCAGATGCCCTGGGTGGAGAGATCTTGTAGATGAGCTCCCCAACCCTTTGGAGAAGCATCTGTTGTAAGAGTTGCTTGGGGCAGTGGTTGCTGAAAAGGGGACCCCAGCAACAGGTTTTGAGAGGACTTCCACCACTGGAGAGACCAAAAAAGGCGACTGGAGTTTGCTATCTTGTCTGACAGGCAACCTGATGCCTGAGTCCATTGGGTGGACAAAGTCCATTGAGCTGCCCTCATGTGAAGGCGAGCATATGGAACCACATGCAAGGTGGATGCCATGTGGCCTAATAGTTGTAACATCTCTCGAGCAGTTAAGTGGTACTTTAACTGAATCTGGGAGGCTAACTGCACTAGACGTAGGCAACGGGCCTGAGGAAGATAGGCCCTTGCAGTTGTGGTATCCAGCAAGGCCCCTATGAATTCCAGAGACTGAGTAGGGGTGAGATTGGATTTTGGGATGTTTATTACTAGTCCCAAATACTGAAGGATACGCATTGTGCAGGTCAGGTAAGTCTGGGCCTCTGACTGGGATGGGGCTCGAATGAGCCAGTCGTCTAGATATGGGAATATGAATATTCCTAGAGTGCGGAGAAATGCAGCTACTACTGCCATGCATTTCGTGAACACCCTTAGTGCAGAGGCCAGACCGAAAGGAAGCACCCTGTATTGGTAGTGTTTTCCTTGAAAAAGGAACCGAAGGAACCTTCTGTGTGTTGGATGGATGAGGACATGGGTGTACGCATCCTTGAGATCTAGAGAACAAAGCCAGTCCTGACTCTGAAGGTATGGAAGCAGAGCCCCTAGAGAAATCATTTTGAATTTCTCCTTGAATAGAAACTTGTTCAATTCTCTGAGATCTAATATGGGTCTGTAGCCCCGTTTTCTTTGGGATAAGAAAATAAAGGGAGTAGAACCCTGAGCCCTGTTGAAGAAGAGGTACTTCTTCTATTGCCCCTTGGGCAAGAAGGGTAGCAATCTCCTGACCTAGAAGGTTGAGGAGAGATATTGGAGAATTGAACTGTTTCACCATGGTGTGAGGAGGAAGGCTTAAGAAATGAAGCTTGTACCCTTCCTTTATGATGGAGAGGGTCCATTGCTCTGCTGTGATTTGCTCCCATCTGGGAGCAAAGTAAGTCAACCTTCCTGGAATGGTGAGGGGCTCTGGTTTTTCCAGAGCTAGAAAGGCTAAGTTCTCTAGTTGCAAGTCAAAGGCCCTGAGGAGGTTGAGGCTGCTGGGCTGTGGTAGGCTTGGCAGCCTTTGACTTTGCCTGTTTAGGTGGTTGCTGACGCTTTGCAGCAAAACGACCTGCAGAAGATGTCTGCCCATGAGCAGGATAATATCTTCCCTTTTTAGAAAAAGATGTCTTTTTGAACAATCTTTTCTTAACAGGGGCAGAGGTAGACTTTGAAAGTCGATCCAAAGCAGAGTTCTCAGCATCCATCTGAGTGGCCTTTGCTTGTCAATCCCTGCCAAACAGGTTTTCACCTGTACAAGGAAGGTTTCCCAACTCATCTTGGACCCAGAGTTCCAAATCAGAGGCTTGTAACCAAGCAATTCTGCGTGCACCTATGGCAATAGCCGTGGCTCTGCTTACACACTCAAAAGAGTCAAAGGCTGCACGGTTGGAGAATTTGGAAACATCTTGGGCATGTTTGAGCCAAGTGAGAAATTCCTGCCTTTTATCTTCTGAAATAAAAGGAGCTAAAGTCTGCAGATGATCTGTGACTTCTTTTAGAAACATCCCCATATAGAGACTATAGGAGTTGATTCTGGCAGCAAGCATATTAGCCAAAAGCATCTAGAGTCCTACATTCACGTCCTGGAGGGTTAGATGAGTGTTTCTTTGCACTCTTTATTTTCTTCATAGCAGACTCAACCACAATAGAGTGGTAAGAAGCTGAGTCTTATGAAAACCAGGACAGGGAGGGACACGGTACATGGTGTCTAACCTACGAGAATGAGGAGAGGTGGTGAGAGGAGTCTCCCACATGCCCAACATGAGATCATAAAGAATCTCATGAATAGGTAAGGTAGCTGCTTCCTTAGGAGCCTTAGGATATTGTAAAATATCTAATTGCTTGGCTCTAGGCTCTGACTCAGAGGCCACTGTGATGGAGAGGCCTCTAGCCACTTCCCTAATGAAGACTTGAAAAGACAAGTCCTCTGGAGGAGACATTCTTCGTTTTGGAGAAGCAGACTCCTGAGGAAGAAGTACCGGTGCATCGACAGAAGCCTCCGACTCATCAGAGTCTTCGGAGGAATCGAAGTATCGCCTCTCTGGATGCTCCTGTAAAGCCCGATACGCGTACCGAGTGGGATCGACATCGGGAGTAAGCGGTACCGGTTCGGTACCGATGGGCATCATAGGACAGGGTACCGTTGGAGTCGACACCGAAGCCGATGTTGATGCAATCGGTACCGGCACCGGAAACGGCAACGGAGATTGTTGCGGTACCGGAGGCGTCGAAGCCTGCATAAACACCGTAAGGGTGCGCTGCATGGACAGAATTTTCTGATCCATCGACGCCACCAAAGTCTGGATGTCAGTACCAGTGGAGGCCACCGGTACCCCAGAACATGGCAACAGGTGATCGGTCGAGGCCAAGCCATCGATGTCAACCTGTGATCCCACAGACAATGCTTTGGAAGCCGGAACTTCCCGCCGGGGTAATTTTGCCGGAGCGGAATCCTCGAGGACAAGCCCAGAGGCATCTCGATGCTTAGAGGGAGATTTGCCCTTCGAGGACCGGCTAGATTTATGTTTGGTTACCTGAGATCCATGGGAGGACGAAGAAGCCCTGGAAGACGTCGATGCCACCGAGGCTGCATCAGAGTGAAACAGGGTACTGAACTTGGCTGCTCGGTTCTGCCGACCTCTTTTAGACATCATGGTGCAGGACACACAATCCGTGATGGAATGGTCAGGACCCAAACATTTCAGACACCAATCATGGGTGTCGGTGACAGAAATAGTACCGCCACATTTTGTGCACTTTTTGAACCCGGAAGCGGGTTTCTCCATGAGGAGAAAATATTTAGGCTTAAGGCCCAAACTGAAAATGCACAGCTGAATAAAGAAAAGGTTTTTTTTTTGTTTTTTTTTGAAGAAGAAGAAGAAGAAAGAAAAGACCGTTGGTACCGGTCTGACGTCGAAGGCAGACGCGACACAGAAAAATAAAGAAAAAAATAAAGAACTTCTTCTGCGGTGACAGGAACACGACCTGCTGGCTCCGTGGAAAAGAAGAACTGGAGAGAGGCGGTTGGGAAAGGCGGGAAGGCAGCGCGCAGGTGCTGTGGGATGCTCCCAAAAGCTTTCTTACTGGACGCTGGGGAGAGTTTCCGCGCAGGCTCCGTCGGTACCGACGATACCCATATGTGAAGACTCATTCCTGCTTGTTCCTGGAGACAGTAAGAGTCACTCATACATAATTAATCATAGCATTAGCTACAAGCATTGTATACAGTCATATCAGTGTCATCTAGTACTACACAAAGTTTATTCACTTGACGTCTGCTTAAAACTATCATATTTTAGACAGAAACGTTAGATGCAAAATGAATTGTGCGTGTGGTAAACTTGTAGTACAGTTTTTAATGTGCTGTATTAGGTACTTACGTAGTAAATGACAGCATAAAACAACCAACTGAACCATCCAGATGCCATGCACAGAAGCTTGACCACCTATCAATTTAAGTATAATTCCTTACCTAAGCCAGTTTTTATTTTTGTTTTCTTTTACCCACAGTGGTTCTTCACCAACCCGGTGCAAATGATCATTCAAGATTCTATATTTAATACAATCATCATTCCACCCCCATTCCTTCACACACATTGCCCACCATCAAACCATGCAAAAATCCAAGCAGCTATCCTGTGACCTTGATAAACAATATACTGCCACTGGCAACTTAATTTATGGGTAGTTGCAGCCTGCTGGTACCAACCTAATTCATAGCTTGTAGTATTCTTAGGTCAAGTTTCCTTTCCCAATGCATTGTTTTTGTCCTTATCAGCTCTTCTCTGATCGTGAAAGAAGGATAGGTTATTTACAAAACTATAATCTTCAACCCTGCTCTTACCATCATTATAGAATATGACAGCCAGCAAGATCCATTAATTCCATCTAATGTGCCCAGTTTCACTCCTGGTGCAAAGCCACAGACCCCAACCAATCTTTCTCCTTCCCTGACACTAGGAATCCTCTGTGATTATCCAATGGTTTCTTAAAGCCCATTACTGCTTTTGTTTGCACCATGTCCAATGGGAGTTTATACTAGTTTATACCATACCATTAACTACCCTTTAAGTAAAAAAATATTTTCTAATGTTGTTCTTGAGTCTATCCATTTGGAGCTTCATACTGTGACCTCTTGTTCTACCATACTTTTCTGGAAATAGTTTGCTTCTTGTGCATGACTGATATCTATGAAATATCTAAATGTCTCTAGGGTACTGTCCCTGTCTCTCTTCTGGAGGACTGTTGTAGTGGCTGATATGGAAGGGCAGACTAGACAGGCCATGTAGTCTTTTTCTGCTATCATGTTTGTATGTTTCTCTTTTGGGGTATTCAATATTTAATTCTTTGAGTCTCATCTCATACAACTTTTAGAGGAAACACCACATGATTCTGGCAGCCCTTCTCGGGACCACCTTCAACCCGCCTTTCATAGGTACATCCTTTGTGCTTTTTAGAGATGTGCTGCCACTGTGCTATTTAGAGATGTCAATACTTCTTAACCATTTTCTTCACAAACAGCACATTTGTCATTTTGTTTTGTTTTCTACTCTGTCCGTCCTAGGAATGCTGCCTTAACCAGCAGTAAGTTAAAGAAAGTCAAAGTGTGTATGAGAATATGGCAGTATTCATATTAGTTCTGGTTTCAGTATGGTTGTCCGTCTGGACCAGGACCGGGCGATGGCGGAAGACTCTCCGGGCGAGGTGAATGGCACGAAGCTCCAGGAGTTTGATTTGCTGGGTGCTCTCATCTGGCGACCAGCTGCCCTGGGTGCGGAGACCCTCGCAATGGGCTCCCCAGCTGAGTAGGGAGGCATCCGTAGTGAGGACAAACGATTGCCCTGGGCCTTGGAAAGGCATGCCCGTTTCCAGGTGCTGAGACGACTTCCACCAGACAAGGGAGTCCGCTAACTGGTTGGTCACCCGAACTCTGTCCCTGAGGTAGCCCGTGGCCTGGGAGCACTTGTCCCGGAGACACCACTATGCCGTTCTCATGTGGAGATGGGCATCTGGAGTGATGTGGACTGTAGAGACCATGTGCCCGAGGAGGCACAGAAGATGGTGGGCAGATACCAAGGGATGGTGTTGTATGTCCTGGGCCAGAGATATGAGGCAGTATGCCCGGACCGTGGGCAAAAAAGCCTTTGACTGGCGGGTGTCAAGCTTTGCTCCGATGAATTCCAGGCACTGTGTTGGAAGAAGGTGGGACTTGGGGTAGTTTATGACAAAGCCCAAGTGCTGTAGAACCCGGATGGTGTGTGCGGTGACCTGCTGCACCTCAGATGTCGTGTCTCCTTTTACGAACCAGTCATCCAGGTAGGGAACCCGAAGAATCCCCGAAGCCTGAGAAAAGTGGCCACGACTGCCAGGCATTTCGTGAACACCCTTGAGGCAGAGGCGAGTCCGAATGGGAGCACCCTGTACTGAAAGTGCCTGCCCACTACTACGAACCGCGGGTATTGCCTGTGGTGTGGTTGGATTAGAAAGTGAGTATAAGCATCCTTGAGGTCTAAGGAGCATAGCCAGTCTCCCTGCTGGAGGTAGGGCAGCAATGTTCCAAGGGAGAGCATGTTGAACTTCTCCCGCACCAGGAATTTGTTGAGGTTGCGCAGGTCGAGGATGGGCCTTAGGCTCCCTGTCCTCTTTGAGACGAGGAAGAATCTGGAGTAGAATCCTTTGCCCTGGAGGTGTTGGGGCATCTGTTCCACGGCATTGTCCTCGAGAAGACCTGCCAGTTCCTTCAGAAGAAGGTCCCGGTGGAGGGGAGACTTGGGGGCTCTCCCGGAAAATAAGGAGGAGGCATCTGGGTCAAGCGGATGAGGTAACCCTCCATGAACACCCTCAGTGCCCAGGCATCGGTAGTGATGTTTACCCACCTCGGGACATATAGGGTCAGTCTTCCCCCTGTGGGCTGCTGACCTCCTTGCGGTAGAGAGACTATGCTGGAGTAGTCAAAAACTCCCCCCTGGCTGGGCCGGAGCCTGGGGCTTCGGAGCCTTCTGCTTATGCAGGCCATGCCCTTTGTCCCTTGGCCTGCTGCCCTTGTTGGGGAGCCGGGGAGGCCTGAAAATGTGGGTAGTTACGGTAAGCAGCTCCCTTCCTTGGGTAAAAGGTTTTTTTTACCTGAGGCCTTCCATTGGGGAGGGGCAGCAGTCTTCTTAGAGAGCCTGGTCCTCGTCATGAACTCGGTCTCCAACTATGTGGCCTTGTCGATCATGGGCTTTCCAAAGAGGTTTTCTCACTGGCAGGAAACATCGACCAACTTGTCCTGGACCCATTGCTCGAGGTCAGATGACTGGAGCCAAGCCCGGTGGTGCACACCAATGCCTGCCATGGCTACCTGGGCTGCCGACTCAAACCCGTCATAGGCTGCTCGAGACATAAACTTGGAGCATTCATGGACGGCCTTGGAAAGGCTCTTGAAGCGCTGCAAGGGTTCCTCGGAGAGACCAACTGAGAAACCGGCGAGTTCCTTGGAGAGACCAACTGTGAAACCGGCGAGCCAGATCCATAAGGTACATGCCCATGTACAGTTGGTAGGCCTGGACATGGCAAATGAGCATCGAGCCCTGGTAGCACTTCCTGCCGAGGGCGTCCAAGGTGCGGACCTCCCTCCTGAGGGGGCACCAAGGAGTGTGTCTTCTGGCTCTTCAGCCAATGCATGGCCAACTCCACCACCATGCATCGAGTCGAGTCGCTTGCTCACCACCGACGCCGGCATCTCCCACATGCGGAACATGAGCCGTTCCAGGATGGGAGGAATGGGCACAGTGAGCGATTCCCAAGGGGGAGTCTCGTACTGGAGGATCTCAAGCTCGTCAGCCCGAGGGTCCACCTCTGACTTGGTCGGGAATGCCAGGGCCTTAGACATGTCTTTGACAAAGTCTAAGAATCCCATGTCCTCCCGCGGGGACCTTCTCTGAGGATCCAAGACTGAGGAGTCCGAGGGGACGTTGCGGTGTCGACGGGTATCCGGGTACTCGTCATCCTCCATCTCCCACTCAGAGTAGTCCGAGAAGACTCGAGGGTGGGCTGCTCTGCAGGCCTCGAGGGACCCGGGCTGCATGGTCTGCCCCTGGGGGGGGGGGGACATCGAGGACGACCATGGCCCCATCAAGTGGTACACAGAGCGTGACCTTGGCCGAGGATCGACTTGAGGCCACAGGACCATGAGGATTGGCTCGGCCTCCAGGGAAGTCTTTGACGTCGAACGCCTGGTGGTTGGGGCAGAGGAACCGGACGTACCGGACAACAGCATCCACTGCTGGTCCAAGAAGGAAGATAAGCAGCGCTCCAAGACCGCCATTCTGGACTCCAGGCTAGAAGGCTCCGCAGTCTTCAGCGCGGGCCAAGAGGAACTTGGGCCCGATGCCAGCTCCCCCGAAGGGGAATCCTTGATGAGGATAGCTGACGAGGATCGAGACCGGTCCGCCGCCGAATTCTTCCAAGGGACCTTCACCGGCCGCTCCTTCTCTGAAGCCTCTGGTGGGCGCCTGGGGCTGCGGGCCCGGGAGGAACCCTGTCTTCAGAGCCATCCAAGGACATCGCCTTCGAGGGTTTCTTCTTCCTCCTGTGTTCCCTCGAGGGGGACCCCCTCTGAGGACCCACAACGGTGCTTGGGTTCAGAGAACTCCTCCCGAGATGTCGGCGCCTCAGACAAGGCCCTGGCCTTCGGAGGCATCGTGGAGTCGGGGAAAAACCTATCGTGCTACTGCTGGCAGCTATTCAGGGCCTTGGTAGACATCAGTTTGCATAAGTTGCAGGCCTCTGGGTCATGGTCCGGCCCAAGGCAATGGAGACAGCAGTCATGTGTGTCGGTTAAGGACATGAGCTTAGCACACCTATCACACTTTTTGAAACCACTGGTAGCCATAGGGGAAAAAAGAATCCCTGCGAGGTCGAAGACCCTCCGAGCTGCCAGTGGGGAAAAAAGGCACGAAGGCGCCCAGAAACAACAAAAACACAAAAATGAACCGAACTCGACAGAGTTATTAAAAGTGTTTTTCTCTGTTAACAATGACCTTAAACCTGCCTGTTGGGTTGTCAATCACCCACATCGACAGAGTTGCAAGCATCTTTATATTCTTGGCTGACATGGTGGTTTCACTTTTAACTTTGCGTGCTTCACAAGTCTATGTTGGGTAAATCTGGCTGTTTATTTCAGCTTTCTTTAAGATGTTTTGAAAGATGATGCTTCCCTGAATATGTGGGTCTATTGATGAGAATGCTTGTTTATGGAAATAGTGTTTATGTCCCAGTAGTATTTTTAGCATCTTTTAGTATCTGTTACACCTGCTAGGTGGTCTTATGGGTTTTGTAAGGCTGGTACTATAAAGCCCTTATGATATGTCTAATGTATTTGAATAGTCCTGTATTTTTTAGCTTCATGCTTTATTGACCAGTATTACTGTACATATCCTTCCAAGGGGCATGTTTATTAAAGTGCTGCAAGTAGCACAGGACATTTGTAGTTTTACTGTGGTGGGAGGTAATGCAGTGCTAACTGCATCAGTTCTACAGTCATTACAAACATCTGGCCAATGCACATGTGTGTCCTTGCATGATAGAAATGCAATGTTATGGATGGCAGTAAGCATAGGCAACCAAACCCTGCACAGAGAGCCCTGACACGATTAACCATGTATGTATTAAAGTGGGCAGTGATGGAAAGAGAGGGCTGACCTGGGAATAGGTGCATAGACAGACACAGAAACATGATGGCAGAAAAAGACCACATGTGCTATCTAGTCTACCCTTCTATATCAACTACAATAGTCTGCTTGTTTCTTAAAAGATCTTCTGTGTTTGCCCCATGCTTTTTTGAATTTAGATACAATCCTCGTTTCTACTACTTCCACTGGGAGGCTATTCAAAGCATATACCACTCTTTCCATAAAAAAATATTTCCGCATATTACTCCTGAGTCTACCCCCTTTCACCTTCATCCTATGTCCCCTTGTAGCAGAGTTTGCTTTCAGTCGAAAGAAGATCTCCTCTTGTGCATTTATGCCATAGAGATATTTAAACATCTCTATCATAACTCCTCTATCCTTTTCCTCTAACGTCCTTTAAGTCTGTCCCCATATGCTTTACAACAAAGACCACTAACCATTTTAGTAGCCACCATCTGCACCGACTCCATCCTGTTTATATCCTTTTGAAGGTGAAGTCTCCAGAATTGCACACAATACTCAAATCAGACAATATCACCTCCTTTTTCTGCTGGCCATTCCTCTCCCTATGGACCCAAGCATTCTTCTAGCTTTTGCCATTGCCTTTTCTACCTGTTTAGCTGCTTTAAGATCATCAGATATAATCACGCCCAGGTCCCGCTCTTCTTTCACGGAGAGAAGTACTTCGCCCCTTACACTATACTGCTGCCTTGGATTTTAGTAACACAAGTGCATGACCCTGTAATTTTTAACATTAAGTCTCAACTGCCAAATTCTTGACCATTCTCCAAGCTTAGCTAGTTCTCTCCTCATGTTATCTACTTCTTCCTGGGTGTCTATTGCAGATTTTGGTATCATCCGCAGAGGCAAGCCTTATCCAACAGCCCTTCTGCAATATCACTAACAAAGATATTAAAAAGAATCTGACCAAGGACAGATCCCTGCGGCACACCACTGGTACTGGAATCACTTGTGAGTTTTGTGTTTTTCGTACTTTCTAACTTTTTTTTTCAATTTTGCGTTAGCCCAGCATATTCATCTTTCTACCACGCTAAAAGGGATACATTTGGCTATTAGGAGTTGACTTTTTTGCATTCCTTGCTTCAAATTTAAATACTTTACAGACACTGGGAGATAGCTACTGCGATTTTTATGGATCCTGCTCAAAACTGGATCGAGATTATCCAATATGCACACGTTATTTCTGACCAATCAGGAGGTTGGTTTCATTAACCAATCACAATGCAGATATCTAGCCAACAGTGCAGCTATAAAAACACGCGGAATTTTTGAATTTCATATGCTTTCTGGATCGACCATGAAGATGACTCGGACCCAGACGTTGGAAGAGCATGTTCATGTGTCCTTTATGAGCGAGGAAGGATTTTCAAGCCGTCAGATAGCCAGGAAAGTTGGCTGCGATCAGAGCGCTGTTAAGATTGTACAGAAGAAGAAAGAAACGGGTTCAGTGGTGGACAAGCCTTGTTCAGGTCATCCACGTGCATCAACATCACGCCAGGACCGCGCACTACGACGCATTTCACTGACTAATCGCAAGTTGACCTCTCCTCAGCTACTTCGAGAGTGGTCAGACAAGAGTGAGGTCAGTGTCAGCTCATCAACAGTTCATCGCCGGTGCCTGCAGTTTGGTCTCTGGGGCTGCAAAGCATGGAATAAGCCACTGATGACTGACATACAAAGGCGCAACCGGATCGTGTGGATGAGAAAGCACTCAATCTGGGCTATTGAAATGTGGGAAAAGGTACTATTCAGCGATGAAAGCACCTTCTGCCTGTTTGGTAACCAGGCCCACACCTATGTGAGGAGATTTCCTGGAGAGGAATTCAAGCCTGAGTGTCTCAACCTCACTGTGAAGCATCCTTTGAAGGTCATGGTCTGGGGCTGCATGGCTGCCAGTGGCGTTGGACGTCTTCACATCGTCGATGGAATGGTCAATGGGGCCAAGTACATCACCATACTGCAAAGGTGCATGGTGCCATCAGCACACCAGCTATTTCCTGGTCATTTCCTGTTCCAAGATGAGAATGTACCCTGCCATCGCTCCAGACAAGTGATCAGCTGGAAGCAGCACAACATCAAGTCAATGGACTGGCCTGCCCAGTCTCCAGATCTGAATCCATTCGAGAACCTGTGGCACAAGGTGGCCTTGGAAATATCCAAGAGGCATCCGACATCAAAGCGTGAGCTGACTGAATCACTCATTGCAGCTTGGAACCACGTTGTCACCAACGATCACCTTGTCAGACTGGTTCATTCAATGCCGACAAGGTGCAGTCAGGTGATCAAGAACAAAGGGTGGCCCAAAAATACTGAGCCATCACTGACACATAAAAATGGCCTTTTTCAAGGCCACATACATTAATTT
This sequence comes from Ichthyophis bannanicus, assembly GCA_033557465.1. Lineage (NCBI taxonomy): Eukaryota > Metazoa > Chordata > Amphibia > Gymnophiona > Ichthyophiidae > Ichthyophis > Ichthyophis bannanicus. The sequence continues at coordinate 232,559,945 of CM066038.1, read as the reverse complement.
GAAGGAAACCTGGCGTGCGTCCATAATATTTTAAAACATACTTACAATAATATATCGTTGGCCAACGATGTACATTACAAGATTTTCACAGAAAATCTATCAACAAGACAACTATGGGGAACAAACTCAGAAAATAATGGCCATACCAATACTAAAAGTTGGCCCTAATAGCCAAATCTATCACTTATGAGATAAACAGAAAAAGCCACTGGGTGGAAAAATAAATTAAGATATAAGATCACGATGTTGAAAAAACATCAAATTTACAAGTGATTCCAGACTTTTGCACACCACTGTAACTTCCTTCTCCTCAGAGTGAGCTCTATTACCCTTTGTCGCATCTCACTCAACCAATTTCTAACCCAGTCAGTCACTTTAGAGTCCATCCCTAAGGTGCTCACTTTGTTTATAAGCCACCTGTGCAGAACGGTATCAAAGGCTTTACTGAAATCTAAGTACACAACATCTACTGTAAGCTCTCCCTTGTTCAACTCTCTGCTCACCTAATCAAAGAAGTCAATCAGATTTGTCTGACAAGCCCTGCTGTTGGTAAACTCATGCTGCCTTGGATTCTGCAATCCATTGGACTCCAGAAACCTCACTATTCTCTTTTAGCAGTGTTTCCAATAATTTACTCACCACAGAGATTAGAGTAACTGCCTGTAGTTTTCAACCTTATCCTTACTTCCGCTTTTGTGTAAGGGGACTACATGTGCTATTCTCCAGTTCTCTGGGATCACTCCCGACTCCAAAGAAGCACTAAAAAGGTCAGTCAGTGGAGCTGCTAGAACATCTCCAAGATCCCTCAGTATTCTTGGATGTATCTCATCCGGTCACATTGCTTTGTCTACTTTTATTTAGTTTAGTTAGTTTCTCCTGAACACAGTCTTCTGGAAATCGTTCAAGATCCCCTTCACTTCTGTTCCTATTTGTGGGTGTTTTCTGAGGTCCTGCTCCTGGCCCTTCATCTATGAACACAGAACAGAAATATTTGTTAAGAAATTCCGCTTTATCCTCATCGGCTTCTACATATTCCTCCCCTTCACCCTTGAGTCTGACAATGCCACTTTTGCCCTTCCTCCCTCTCACTAACATATCTGAAAAATGTCTTATCCCCCCATTTTATTGCATTGGCTACTTCTTATTTTTATATATTTTTGCTTTCCTAACTACTTTGCTAGCTTCTCTAAGTTTTTCCAAATATAGATGTCTGTCTTCATTTCTCTGTGATCTCTTGCATTTTATGAAGGCCTCCCTCTTTTTCTTCACCTTTTCAGCTACTTCTTTTGAGAACCAAAGTGGCCTCCTTTTCCTTTTACATTTATTTACATTTCTAACAAAAAGGCTTGTTGCCCTTAAAATATCCCCTTTTAGTTTTGCTCACTGTCTTTCTACATCTTCCAGCTGTTCCCATCCCGCTAACGACTCCTTGAGGTATTATCCCATTTTGGCAAAGTTAGTTGTCCTAAAGTCTAAGACCCTTGCTTTTGAATGGAGTTTTCCAGCCCTAGTCCTAATACTGAACCATACCATCTGTTGATCACTGTATGCGAGATGATCTCCCATTATTTATTTTATCTATTTATTTATTTATTTATGCGTTTTTCTGTACCGCCCCTTCCAGAGATCAAGGCAGTTCACAATGAACAAAACCAAATACATTAAACTTTAAAATCAGATGTTACAATGAACTGTTTGTGAACTATTTACAGTGAACATATATTGCAAACAGTATATTTACCTGGGTGTTTTGTTTTCATTATGATACAATGAGTACAGTATGAAATCTCTTATGGTACTGACAGTATCATGTAGGAGAGGTTACATGGTGGGGTTCATAGGTGTACTGAAGTTAGGCTGGATCAATATTATTTTGGTCTATTGAGTTTCCAAAATGTTCAAGAAACAAGTGCGTTTTATGACATCGGAAACACTTTCCCCATTGATAAGCAACAAGTCCAGTATGGCCCCTACACATGTGGGTTCTGCTACCAGCTGTAGAGAATCTAGGATCTCCTTACTTCTAGATGACAACGCAGCAGGGATGTGCCAATCAACATCCAGCATATTGAAATCAGTAGCACTTCTCCTTTCATGGCAATACTACGTATGTCTTCTATTAAATCTTTATCCAATTCTTCCCCCTGTGAGGGGGATCTGTATATCACTCCAATGCAAATAGACGTCCCTTTCCCTCTTTTTAGTTTAACCCATAGTGTCTCTTCACTCCCTTTTAAGCCTTATAATGCTATAGCTTTAATATTTTTTACAAATAGTGCCACTCCTCCTCCTCTTCTTCCTACCCTGTCCTTCCTGAATAAAGCATAGTCCGGAATAATTACATCTCAATCATGGATGTCCATGAACCATGTCTCCATAACCGTCACTAAATCCAAGTCAACCTCTTACATTAAAGCCTCAACATCTGGGATCTTATTTCCCATGTTATGGCATTTATACTGTCATGAGGCTGGAGCCACGGAAGGTGCAGGTTTAGAAAAAAAACCCTGTCTTTCATAGATCTGTGGATGTGCAGAAGATGCAATTACCTCGCAGCACAGCTAGAGGGGGCAGGAGTAATCCTGCAGAGGCTGAGTCAACACGCCCACCCACTGATTGTATGAGAGATAACCAGCTGCACCTGAAGGCAAGCCCGGGAGTTTCAAGGGCAAAATGCCCTTATAGAGGAATCCAGCCAGGGGGAATCCAGTAGGGAGGAATCCACTCAGAGGGAACTCAGCCGGCAGCAGTTCAGCCAGAAGGAAGGAGAAGGAGTGTGGAGAAGGAGAGAGTCCACACGGAGCAAGCCCAGAGGGACAGAATCCAGACGGAGATTATCCAGAGGGATAGAGTCCAAAAGAGCAGAGCACAGAGAGATGGAGTCCAGAGAGAGGCTGCCAGGAGAAGCAGTTTGGCTGGAAGGAGTGACACTCCCAGCCCAAGTAACGTAGCTGGATCAAGCAGCATAACAAAAGCAGTAACAGCTGAAAGAGGAGCACAGAAAACCAAGGAGCCATGCTTTAAGAGAAGCCTACATTCACCTGAGTACGCTGGACCAGGATTACAAGGTACAAGGAGGAGAGGTTCCTATAGCAAAGCTACCATTACACAGAAGCACAGAGGTTGGGATTCCTCACCAGGTTTTCCTGGGCTTCAGGAAGGCAAAGCACTGCACAAGAAAACCTGTCTCCAAAGAGAAGTACGTCAGAGTGAAAGCTCCAGGTGTAGCAGCTGCAGGAAGCCAAGGTATGGTGGCTCTTTACTTTTAAAAGAAAGCCTTGCTCCTAGAAACTCTGATAAAGCAGACACTCAGTATATGAGAAGAGGGAACAAAGCAGAGCTATTCAAAACAATACCTAAGGGCTTAACAGAAGAGTCTTACTGGAAGCAAAGAAACAGGGACAAACCCTGTAAACTTGTAGCCGCAAGGGAAAGCACTTATTCAGAGGGAGAAGCCAGTGACGCAGAGTCCATGGAAATGGAGTTTGAGAATACTATTCCCATTCCTCAAGATGAATCCATGGATTGTACTTTTTGTGCTACTACTAGTCTTGAGTCCTTAGTAGAACTGTAAATATAAAAGAAACCCTGCAATTAATTGTGAAGCCTATAACAGTTTGTTTGCCTACTTGTTTAATTTACTTTGGAATGAAGGAATCCTCAGTTAAACCCTGCATTCAATTGTGAAGCTTATAACAGTTGTTTGCCTGCTTATTTGGTAGAACCCTTTATAAAGGACTATCTTTATTTTCTTATGTCTTAGTGAACCCTTGTGTTAAAGGGGAAATAAAGCCTTATTACCCTCCACTCTTGGCTTATATAATTTGTTCTCATAAGGAGCTAAAACTTCAAGGACCAAACTGCACTTGGCCTTAAAGAGCCATTGCTCCTTAAAAATAATAAAATGCTCAGCATGCCCTTACAGCCATTGGCCACTGGGGGCACCTGACGACATAATGGCATAGTTGTTCGGATAAGGATACCGCCCTCAGACGTACAGGAAAAGAAGAAACCACCAGTACTAAGCTGGGGAAAACCCGGACCGGAGGAGGAAAACCCGGACCGGAAGAGGAAAAGCCCGGATTGGAAGTGGAAAACCCAGACCGGAAGAAGGAAATCCGGAAAGGAAGGCCGTGGTGTTGCTGGCAGCAGTTGCAGAGTGCTACGCTGTAGAGCAGCAGCGTCTTTTTTCTGAAAGCTGGACTCAACACTTCTACCAGGTAAAAGATAGAGGGGCATGACCTGTTTTGGATGCTGGTTTGAAATTTGAGAAAAAAAAAAGGAAAAGGGGGCTGATTGTGTTATCAGACCACACTTGGTTTTTTTTTTTTCTGTGTTTCCCTAGGAAATCCCATCAACATGGAGCAGAAAGAGATGTTCGCCTGGATGGCTATGCAATTTGACAAGCAAAGAGAACTGGCTTGTCAAACACAGCAGCAAGCAGTCTTGGCTCTGCAAGAGCAACAAAAACCCGTCTTGCAGATGATGGAGGCTTGGGTAGCCCATCAACAAAAGGTGCAGGAAGCAGCCTCCAGTCATCTGGGACAGAGTTCTGGACTGGGCAACTGTCCGGTAGGACAATGGTCTTATGATTCCTTAACCTTAGGGAAGTTAGCAGTTACAGATGACATCAATGACTTCCTGGACTCCTTCGAAAGGATAGCAGGTTCGGTAGGCTGGCCGAGAGAACAGTGGGCTATTAGACTGGCAGCTTCTCTCACAGGGGAGGCGCTGTCGGCCTATAGAGCAATGCCCACCTCATCAGCAAATGATTATACCGAGGTAGTGAAGGCCATCAGAGATCGCTTGGGTCTGACTCCCCTCGTGTATAACCGCATGCTGCGGGCCGCACACCTTAAAAGAGGTGAGACACCAAAAGCATTGGGACACAGGCTGAGAAGCTTGGCCACAAAGTGGCTAAGGCCAGATGAGAAAACGGTTGAAACATTAATGGATGTGATAGTCCTAGAGCAATTCATGTCTGCAGTACCCAAAAATGTGCAGAGCTTCCTTATCCTGCAGAAATGTCGCACCACTGCAGAGGCCATTATCTTGACAGAGAGATATTTGGAGGCGGAATTGGCCACCCAACAAACTGAGGAAGTTTCAAAGATGGCAGTGGGTGCGTTCAAGCAGTCATCAGGAAGCCTCTCACATTGTAAAACCCGTGATATGAAAAATGTTAATGCTGTATTAAGGAGTCACAATAAAAGATGTTTTACCTGTGGGAAAACGGGTCACGTAAGGAGTGAGTGCCAAGCACGTACTGCTCTCATAGGCGAGAACAGAAAAAGACTATGTGAAGGGTTTGTGTTGGACGTGACTGTACAAGGGGTTGCTGCCAAAGCTCTTCTTGACTCTGGCGCGGATCAAACTATGATTTCTCGCAAGCTCTGGTCTGTGATTAAAGAGCAAGCTGAATTCGCACCAGATCAACCAGAGGGCAAAGTGAAGATAAAATGTGTTCATGGTGCTGCCACATTTTACCCTGTATATAACCTGATTGTGAGAGGTTTGGGAATAATGAGGAAAATGTTGGTTGCTGTAGTACCCAGATTACCGCAGGAGTTAGTCTTGGGCAGAGACTGGCCCCAATTTAAAAGAGGCTTAGAAGAAGGCTTAACGCCCCGAGAAGCTTTTATGTCCACAGGCACTCCCTCTAAGGGAAAGGTAGTTCCTAGTCCCCTCTTAGGGAAAGTTAAAGGACCCAAACTCAAAGTACAGGAGGAGCCTGTAAAGAAGTTTGCCTTAAAATTTTGTAAGACCTCCAGGCAAGCTCGAAGTCCCTGTCGAGCATCGGCCCAGGCCGCTGGGTATGACTTGTATAGCGCAGAAAGTCAAATTGTTCCCAGGCGCGGCAGAGCCTTAATTAACACCGGTATTCAACTGGAGCTGCCACCAGGATGCTATGGTAGGATTGCGCCCCGCTCGGGCTTGGCCTCCAAGCATTTTATTGATGTAGGGGCTGGAGTGGTGGATCCAGACTACAGAGGCGTCATAAAGGTCCTGCTATTTAATTTCGTGGACGAAGATTTTGAGGTGAAAACAGGGGATCGCATCGCCCAGCTAATATGCGAGTGGGTTGGTTTCCCGATCCTGGAGGAAGTGGCTATGGTAACCCCCACGAGCCGAGGGATCGGAGGGTTCGGCTCCACCGGTCAAGGTGAGATGAAAAGTTTTGTAGCAGTAGCGGGAGAGCAACCGGATGAAGATCTGGGCCCAATTTTGTCCGACTGCAAAACCAATCCTGAGCTGCGCGTCAGCGATGAACTCTCTACAGTACAGTGGCAGCAATTGTCCAGCATGTTGGGGGAGTTCAAGGATGTACTGACACCCCTTCCAGGAGAAACGACTTTGGTTGCAGACAAAATAATTACACCTCCCAGGAGAATTATTAGGCAAAGGCCTTATCGTTTGCCGGAGGCGAAAAGGCAAAAAGTCATAACCAAGGTACAAGAGATGATACGTATGGGCGTCATCGAAGAATTACGAAGTCCGTGGAATAGTCCGATTGTTCTGGTGCCCAAACCAGACGGAACCATGAGATTTTGTATCGATTTCCGCCAGGTCAACGAGGTATCCACCTTCGATGCATATCCAATGCCCTGAATAGAAGAGCTGCTAGACAGACTGGGTCAAGCTAAGTTCCTCACGACCTTGGATATGACCAAAGGATATTGGCAGGTGCCCCTGACCAGAGGAAGCATGCCCCAAAACAGCTTTTAGCACTCCACTCGGGTTGTTTCAATTTAGGAGAATGCCCTTTGGGTTACACGGAGTGGCTGCGACCTGCCAGAGGTTAATGGACATAGTTTTGCGTCCTCACCAAAATTATGCCACGGCCTATATGGACGACGTAGTCATCCACAGCGCCACCTGGGATCAACACTTGCTCCAAGTAAGAGCGGTGTTAACAGCGATGAGACAAGCGGGTTTAATCCTAAATCCCGAAAAATGTATGTTTGCCGCCCCAGAAGTCAAGTATCTAGGACATCTGGTAGGCCGGGGTACGGTCCGTCCCTTATTGAATAAGGTGAGAGTGTACGAAATTTTCCCGTTCCCCAAAACAAAAAGCAACTGCGAAGCTTTTTGGGGCTTATTGGGTATTACAGGCGCTTTATTCCCCACTTCGCAGAGGAAAGCGCGCTATTCACCGAAATGTTGAAGAAAAACGCCCCGAACGCGCTGCACTGGACATCAGATGCGGATGAAGCCTTCCAAAAATTAAAAGAGAAGTTGTGCAGGGCACCAATATTGCGAGGTGTGGATTTCCTCCAACAATTCCTGCTTCAGACGGATGCTTCAGAAATCGGCTTAGGGGCAGTCCTTTCCCAGGTGCAGGAGGGTGCTGAACATCCCATCATGTTCCTAAACAGGAAGTTGTCTCAAGCTGAGAAAAAGTACTCAACAATTGAAAGGGAGTGCTTAGCTATAAAATGGGCAGTAGAGTCTTTGAAATTCTACCTAACAGGAAGGAAATTTATTCTTATTACCGATGATGCCCCGCTTAAATGGTTAAGCCACATGAGAAACAATAATAGTCGCCTAACCAGATGGTACATGGCATTGCAGCCATACGAATACAAAGTAGAACACAGAGCAGGAAAGCTGCATTATAACGCAGATGCAATGTCAAGGATTATGTGCTGTAGTAAAGATGAAAACTCAGCCTGTAATATTTTAAGACGGGGGATGTGTCATGAGGCTGGAGCCACGGAAGGTGCAGGTTTAGAAAAAAAACCCTGTCTTTCATAGAGCTGTGGATGTGCAGAAGATGCAATTACCTCACAGCACAGCTAGAGGGGGCAGGAGTAATCCTGCAGAGGCTGAGTCAACACGCCCAGCCACTGATTGTATGAGAGTTAACCAGCTGCACCTGAAGGCAAGCCCGGGAGTTTCAAGGGCAAAATGCCTTTATAGAGGAATCCAGCCAGGAGGGATCCAGCCAGGGGGAATCCAGTCGGGAGGAATCCACTCAGAGGGAACTCAGCCGGCAGCAGTTCAGCCAGAAGGAAGGAGAAGGAGTGTGGAGAAGGAGAGAGTCCACACGGAGCAAGCCCAGAGGGACAGAATCCAGACGGAGATTATCCAGAGGGATAGAGTCCAAAGGGGCAGAGCACAGAGAGACGGAGTCCAGAGAGAGTCTGCCAGGAGAAGCAGTTTGGCTGGAAGGAGTGACACTCCCAGCCCAAGTAACGTAGCTGGATCAAGCAGCATAACAAGAGCAGTAACAGCTGAAAGAGGAGCACAGAAAACTAAGGAGCCATGCTTTAAGAGAAGCCTACATCCACCTGAGTTCGCTGGACCAGGATTACAAGGTACAAGGAGGAGAGGTTCCTATAGCAAAGCTACCTTTACACAGAAGCACAGAGGTTGGGATTCCTCACCAGGTTTTCCTGGGCTTCAGGAAGGCAAAGCACTGCACAAGAAAACCTGTCTCCAAAGAGAAGTACGTCAGAGTGAAAGCTCCAGATAGCGTAGTTACTCACCTGTAACAGGTGTTCTCCAGGAGCAGCAGGAATCAGTCCTCACTTATGGGTGACGTCGGCGCCGACGGAGCCCTCGCGGAGCAATTTTCCCCAGCTTTCAAAGAAAGCCTTTGGGAATTGCAGCGCGCATGCGCGGTCGTCTTCCCGCCCGAGGGTGCCATCTTAGCCAGTCAGATGACATAGCTAAAAAAGACAGCAGAAAAATTTGCAAAAAAGAACATAAGCAGACGATTGCAACTCCAAGGGGAGGAGGGAGGGTAGTGAGGACTGATTCCTGCTGCTCCTGGAGAACACCTGTTACAGGTGAGTAACTACGCTTTCTCCAGGACCAAGCAGGAAGTCAGTCCTCACTTATGGGACTCCCAAGCTCAAGGCTACCGGAGACCCTAAGCACAAAAATGAGCTCCCTCTAGCTCAGCAGCACAGAAGGATAGAATCTTCGCTGAATTATCACCCACCGGTAGCCCACATCCGGGATGGAGGGTAGGAGTTGCTCAGACCTCAAAGAGATTACGGAGGACTGCCTGTCCGAAAGCACTGTCCCTACGGGACTCCCTCTCGAGACAGTAATGGACCGCAAAAGTCTGGCTCGAAGACCAAGTAGCGGCCCGGCAGATGTCTGCCAGCGGAACAGAGCGGAGGTAAGCCACTGACGTGGCCTTTGCCCGAACGCAATGAGCCGTGACTCGACTTTCTAAGGAGAGTCCGGCTGCCCCATAAGCCCAAGAGATACAGTCCGCAACCCAGATGGACAGAGTACGCTTGGAGACCGGGAGCCCCAATTTATTGGGGTCAAAAGACACAAAAAGCTGAGCAGCTTTACGGTGCTCCCGCGTACGGTCAAGGTAGAAGTTCAATGCCCTTCTACAGTCCAGGGTATGGAGGACCGTTTCAGCTCGGCTGGAGTGTGGTCTGGGAAAGAAGGTTGGAAGTACCACCTCCTGATTGATGTGAAAAGGGGAGACCACTTTAGGCAGAAATTTTGGGTGAGTCCGTAGGACTACCCTATTCTTGTAGAACCTAGTGTAAGGGGGATCAGACACGAGGGCCTGCAATTCACTTACGCGCCTAGCGGAAGTTAGGGCTATCAAGAACAGTGTTTTCCAAGACAGAAAACGGAGAGAACAGGTAGCCATAGGTTCAAAAGGCGGACAGGTGATCCGCTGCAAAACCACATTCAGGTCCCAGTCAGGCGCTGGCGGGCGCAGAGGTGGTTTAAGTAGAAGGAGACCTCGGAGAAACCTCGCTACGAGAGGGTCATTGGAGAGAGGTCTGCCGTCCACTGGCACATGATGTGCTGAAAGAGCACTGAGGTGAACTTTGACGGAGTTGGACTTAAGTCCCAGATTAGAGAGGTGCAGCAAGTACTGCAAGATCACCGACACCGGGCAGGAGAAGGGATCCTGAGACTGTTGGGTACACCAGACTGCAAAGCGACGCCATTTAAGGGCGTAGCATTTGCGGGTAGAAGGCCGTCGCGAAGCTAAGACGACCTCCTCCACCTCCGCCGGCAGGAGAAGGGGAGCAAGGACTACCCTCTCAGCAGCCAGGCCATGAGGTTGAGAGACCTGAGGTTGGGGTGCAGAAGGGACCCCTGATCCTGAGTGAGGAGATCCGGTTGTACCCCCAGAGGGATTGGATCCTCCACCGCCAGTTGCAGCAGGAGCGGAAACCACGGCTGCCTGGGCCAGCGAGGGGCCACCAGGATCACGAAGGCTTTGTCTCGGAGAACCTTGAAAAGAGTCCGAGAGACCAGCGGGATGGGAGGGAAAGCGTACAGAAGGCTCCCCGACCACGAGATCAGAAAGGCGTCCGCCGCAACCCGAAGGGGGTGTGGCTGACGAGAGCAGAAGCGAGGAAGCTGCCGGTTGTGAGGACTGGCAAAGAGATCCACCGTGGGGAGACCCCACTTGAGGAAGAGCTTCTGAACTACCAAGGGATCCAGACGCCACTCGTGCGGCTGGAGGACCCTGCTGAGTTTGTCTGCAAGGCAATTTTCTTGGCCCGGGAGATAAACTGCCTTGAGGAGAATGCCGTGACTGACGGCCCAAGAGCAGAGCTTCTGTGCCTCCCGGCAGAGGAGGAAGGAGCCCGTGCCCCCCTGCTTGTTCACGTAGAACATGGCAACTTGATTGTCCGTCAGGACAAGGACGGACTGTTGGGAAGTCAGGTGGGAGAAGGCCTTGAGAGCTAGGCGGATCGCCCTGAGCTCCAGGAAGTTGATCTGCTGAGCAGACTCCCACGTGGTCCAGAGGCCCTGAGTACGTGCCTCTTGGCAATGTGCTCCCCAGCCCAGGAGGGATGCATCGGTGGTCAGCACCCGGGTCGGCTGAGGTGACTGGAAAGGCATTCCGAATATCAGGTTCGGCTGCCGGAGCCACCACCGGAGAGACGAGAGCAGCGGCTCGGAGACGCGCACTAGGTCTGCCAGGCCGCCTGTGGCTTGTCGCCACTGCTGGCGGAGACACCATTGAGCAGACCGCATGTTCAGGCGGGCATTGGGGGTCACATGGACGGTGGAAGCCATATGGCCGAGCAGTCTCAGGAAGCGCCTGGCGGAGACCAGGGGCTGGCTGCGAAAGCGGTCGGCTAGGTCCATGAGCCGTTGAGCCCTGTCGAGCGGTAGGTACGCTCGTGCCCGAGGAGTGTGCAGCCTTGCGCCGATGAACTCGAGATCCTGTGAGGGGAGCAAAGTGGACTTTGCGAAGTTTATGACAAAGCCCAAGTGCTGCAGCAGAGTCACCGTGCGGCACGTGGCGTTGGTGACCTCTTGAGCGGACGCTGCTCTGATGAGCCAGTCGTCGAGGTACGGAAAGACATAGAGGCCGTGAAGCCGGAGATGGGCCGCCACGACCGCGAGACATTTTGTGAAGACTCGCGGTGCGGAGGATAGGCCAAAGGGCAGTACTCTGTACTGGTAATGATTTCCTGCCACCACAAACCTTAGGTATTGGCGGTGGCTTGGGTGGATGAGGATGTGCGTGTAGGCATCCTTTAGATCCAAGGAGCATAGCCAATCTCCCTGCTGGAGGTAGGGCAGAAGGATTCCAAGGGTAAGCATTTTGAACTTCTCCCGCACAAGGAACTTGTTGAGGTTGCGCAAGTCCAGGATGGGTCTGAGGCCCCCTGTTCTCTTTGGTATCAGAAAATACCTTGAATAAAAGCCTTCACCTCTCAGGTGGTGGGGCACCGGTTCCACCGCCTGTTCCTGCAGAAGACCTGCTAACTCCTGAAGGAGCAACTCCCTGTGCAGAGGGGGGCGCGAAGGTTCTCCCGGAAAATAGGAGGGAGGGACCTGATGGAAGTGGAGAAGGTAGCCTTCTCGCACGACCTGAAGTACCCAGGCATCTGCGGTGATGCTGGACCACCTGTGGGCGAAGTGAACCAGCCGGCCTCCGGTGCTGGGAGGAACCAGCGGGGGGGGAGAGGCTATGCTGAGCGAGTCAAAAACCCCCACCCTGCTGAGCAGGGGCTGGTGGTGCAGGCTTGGGGGCTTGCTGCCTACGGGACCCGTTACCCCGTCCCTTGGCCTGCTGGCCCTGTTGGGGAGCTGCAGGGGCCTGATAATGGGGGTACTGTTTGTAGGCAGCCGCCTTCCTCGGGTAAAAGGACTTTTTTCCCGAGCCCTTCTTTTTCTGGGAAGGGGCGGAGGTCTTCCTAGAAAGCCTGGTCCTGGTGCGAGTCTCAGTCTCAATTTGTGCAGCCTTTTCCGCCATGGGCTTGCCAAAGAGGTTTTCGCCTCGGCAGGGGACATCGACCAACTTGTCCTGTACCCAGGGCTCAAGGTCCGACGACTGAAGCCAAGCCTGTCGGCGGGCACCGATGCCGGCTGCGGCCACTCTAGCCGAGGCCTCAAAGCCATCATAGGCTGCTCGGGACATGAACTTTGAGCATTCCCGAATGCCCGTGGACAAGGCTAGGAACCTCCGCAAGGGCTCCTCGGAGAGACCAGCGGAGAATCCGGCTAGCTCTTTAGCCAGATCCCGGAGATACATGCCCATGTAGAGCTGGTAAGTCTGGACACGACATGCGAGCATAGAGCCCTGGAAGCACTTCTTGCCAAGGCCATCCAGGTTACGGGCCTCCCTTCCAGGAGGCACCGAGGAGTGCATCTTCTGGCTCTTAAGATGATGCATGGCCGATTCCACTACCATGGAATGGTGTGGCAGCTGTGCCTTCTGAAAGCCAGGGCTCTTGCGGACCCGATAGATAGAATCGACCCGCTTGCTCAGGACCGGCGAGGAGGCCGGACTCTCCCACATGCGGAAGAGTAGTCGTTCCAGCATAGGAGGAACCGGCACAGTAAAGTGCTCCCTCGCGGGAGAGTCATACTGGAGGGCGTCGAGCTCTTCGGCTCGAGGCTCCTCCTCGGGATCCGCAGGGAAGGCCAAAGCCTTGGCCATATCCCTAACGAAGTCCGAGAACCGGGCATCCTCCGGGGGGGACTGCTTCCGAGGCTCGGACCCCGGTGAGTCCGATGGGACACACCGAGTCCGGAAAGAATCAGGTGACTCTTCCTCCTCAGACTCCCAGACCGACTCCGACGAGGACTCGGTGGGGTCGGCCCGGGCAGGGTGCGGCGCCAGCCGTCCCGACGTCGAGGGAGTCGGCGTCGGCGACCTCGGTCCCGAACGGGAGGCCGAGGGTGACCTCGACCGAGGATCGACTCGAGTTCTCATTGACTCGAGGATCGGCTCGGTCTCCGGGGTCGACTTGGACGTCGACGTCCCGGCGGTCGGGGCAGCGGCGCCAGCGAGGCCAGCGAGCAGTGCCCGCTGCTGGTCCATGAAGGCAGACAGTCTGCTCTCCAAGGCCGTCAACCTGAGTCCGAGCTCAGGTGACCCAGCAGCCCCCGACTCGGGCCCCGACGGCGTCGGGCCCGACGTCGGCTGTCGCGGAGGCGAGTCCAGAAGGACCACAGGACTTACCCGGGCAGGCATCTCCGACTCCAGGCGAGGTCGCTTCGGGATGTGTTCCTTCTCCAAGGACCCGGGGCGGCTGTCGGGGCTATGCGACCTGGCCCTCGCGGAACCAGGAGCGTCCACCGACGCCGCCCTCGCGGGTTTTTCCTTCCGACGATGGTCCCCGGAGGGAGAACCCCGGTTGGAGAAGCTCCGGCGACGGTCCGAGCTGGAGCCTTTCGACGCGGAGGCCTCCGACGAGGTCCGGGTACGGCTGGGGTCAGCGAAGATTCTCTCACGCTGATGCCGCCGACTCCTCAACGCCTTTGAGGACAGTTTGCTGCAGGGCCCACAGATCAGTTCCTCATGATCCGGGCCCAGGCAGCGGAGGCAAAAGTCGTGTGTGTCGGTTAGTGACATATTTCGGTCACACCGACCACACCGCTTAAACCCACTGGCAGCCATCGGGGGAAAAAGGGCCCCTGCGAGGTCAAAGGACCGGGCTGCCAGGGAAACCGAAAACGAAAGCTGACTAAGTCAGAAAAACCGAAAAAAGTAAGCGGACTCGAGACCGGCGTCGCGAGTCCGGGCGGGAAAGCGATCGGCGTCGAACCGAAAGGAAAAAGAATAAAATAATGAAGAAAATCAACTTTTTCGCGGGGACAAGACGGGGACGTCTGTAGGGCTCCGCGGAAAAAAGAAGACTGGCTAAGATGGCACCCTCGGGCGGGAAGACGACCGCGCATGCGCGCTGCAATTCCCAAAGGCTTTCTTTGAAAGCTGGGGAAAATTGCTCCGCGAGGGCTCCGTCGGCGCCGACGTCACCCATAAGTGAGGACTGACTTCCTGCTTGGTCCTGGAGAAGTAGCAGCTGCAGGAAGCCAAGGTATGGTGGCTCTTTACTTTTAAAAGAAAGCCTTGCTCCTAGAAACTCTGATAAAGCAGACGCTCAGTATATGAGAAGAGGGAACAAAGTAGAGCTTTTCAAAACAATACCTAAGGGCTTAACAGAAGAGTCTTACTGGAAGCAAAGAAACAGGGACAAACCCTGTAAACTTGTAGCCGCAAGGGAAAGCACTTATTCAGAGGGAGAAGCCAGTGACGCAGAGTCCATGGAAATGGAGTTTGAGAGTACTATTCCCATTCCTCAAGATGAATCCATGGATTGTACTTTTTGTGCTACTACTAGTCTTGCGTCCTTAGTAGAACTGTAAATATAAAAGAAACCCTGCAATTAATTGTGAAGCTTATAACAGTTTGTTTGCCTGCTTGTTTAATTTACTTTGGAATGAAGGAATCCTCAGTTAAACCCTGCATTCAATTGTGAAGCTTATAACAGTTGTTTGCCTGCTTATTTGGTAGAACCCTTTATAAAGAAGGACTATCTTTATTTTCTTATGTCTTAGTGAACCCTTGCGTTAAAGGGGAAATAAAGCCTTATTACCCTCCACTCTTGGCTTATATAATTTGTTCTCATAAGGAGCTAAAACTTCAAGGACCAAACTGCACTTGGCCTTAAAGAGCCATTGCTCCTTAAAAATAATAAAATGCTCAGCATGCCCTTACAGCCATTGGCCACTGGGGGCACCTGACGACAATACACACCACTTTCCAGCTGTTGCCCCTTTTATCCATTTCTACAGAGTTATTTAATCTTTCACTAAACAGGGGAGCTTTCTTTACTCATCCTCAATGAATCTAGTAAAAGCCCTCTTAAGAAGGTTCCCCAGTCTGCTACAGAAGACACTTTGATGTTTCTTGGACAGATGGATACCATCTCTGCTCTGTAGCCCTTGGATCATCATCCCATGGTCCAGGAAACTAAAACGCTCTTGATGACACCATCCATGCAGCCATGCATCCATCTCCAGGATGTGAGTTCCTCTGCCTCGGCCTTTACCCTTAACAGGGAGGATTGAAGAGGACACCACTTCTGCAACTATTTGCTTCATCCTCTGTCCCAGAGACATGAGGTCACTTTTGATACATTCAGAGGAATATCTAGCAATATCATTTGTGCCGACATGGATGAGCAACATCAGATACTAGTCAGTAGGCTTGATGAGTCTCAGCAAATTCTCCGTAACATCTCGGATTTTGGCACCTGTCAGACAGCATACCTTTCTGGATATGAAGTCTGATCGGTAGATGGACACCTCAGTAACCCTCAGAAGAGAATCACTCCAGAAGAGGCTCTCCTCCTGTACAGTTTTGCCATCGCGCTACACAGCTCAGAGTTATGGGCCAAAACACAAGGAGGAGGGGCATGTAAATTAGGAAAGCAAACACATGCATAGTGACTGTTTGTGGGAGATAGAGTGCAAATGCAGTAAATGAAGGGGCAAGGGGCCCTGTATGGAGGTGGACAGAGTTTCAGCTGTGGCCACAAGGTGGTACAGCTGTATGAACTCTGCTCCCTCTGAATCAACCATGGTACCTATTTACCTAAACTGCAGTGGATAGGTTACCAGGGTAGATGGTGGTCTGAGAGCACAGTTTGGTGCCAAACCTTCCTTCTGCCAGCGATTTGCTCACATTTGCATGTCCCACCCTCATTTGAATCATACAGTTTCCAAGACTAGAGAGCACAAGATGTTAAGCATTCTTTTTTGTTTTCCCTACCCTATGGAATATACTGCCTCCAGACTTATGCACTAAGCCTTTGTAGAAGAACTTTAAGGCAGATCTTAAGACCCACCTATTCAAACTAACTTTTGGGAATGAACTGGGAGCTGTATGAAGCTCTGATCTGCATGAGAACAATTGCATTCTTCTCTGTTCCTTTACTTATTTCTTCTTTATATCAATTTGTAGTTCTTTTCTTTACTGATTTAATTTTATTGTAAACTGCTTCACTGCTTTACCAAAGAAGCAGTATATTAAGAAACCAATAAACTATAACCATAAACTATCCCTGGCTATGTGGGCAGTATTGGCTATTTCACTGAGCATAAGTCCAATCTCCCAACTCATCCGCAGCCGAGCACACCTGCAGCCCTCCAAGATTTAACCTTGTGACCTGCATACTGTCAAGACAGCCACTGCGGTGTATGTAGAGGTGTGCCCACTCTCCTAGTTGGCACACATGCACTAGAAGGCCCTGGTTTTGTGGCTGTCAGGCTATGATGTTCCACTGCCATGGTAGCTGTGTCATTCTGCCCCTCTAATATTTGTGCCCTAGTTGAGCACATGGTCCATGTGACCTTTGCTATCCTGCATTATGATGAATGCTACATAAGTGGGATGGCTATGATTATTAAACAGCACAGGATTTGAGACAAGAAGATGCTTGTGATGTGCTAGCAAGGTGGGTGCAACTACTACCTGGTTGGTGGCTAGTGATAGTTGCACCTGCGCTAGTGGCATCTGTGTGCCTCTAACGCACAGCTAGCATGGCTGCTTTCACCCATGCTCTGCCCCAAATGCACCTTAATTCCGCTTATTTGTGTGCTGCTCAGGCAGCACTGTGCTTTTAGTGTGAAGGCCTTCTGGCTGCATGTTCTTAGCTACTGCAGGCCCAAAATGCATTTTAGCCCTGTGCTAAAGTCCGCGCTCCTGACTACTGCACTTTAGAAGTACCAAGGGGCATATTTACTAAACAAGACAGAACTTCTGTTAGTTCTTAGAAGTGCTGATTAGTCTTAAATGTGCTACACTGCCACTTCAATGTGTGTCCCCTAGTCTTTCTACTTCATGAAGGAGTAAACAACTGATCTTCCTGTCTCCCCCCTTCTTTTTTGTCCTTAATTTTGAAGCAGTGTTGGATATTATTTTGTTTATTTTTTTTTTTTTGGCTCACAAGCCTTTTTTTTTTTTTTTTATTTATGCAATTTTCAAAGAAACAAACCATTCCTTGCAAGAAAATAGAGTACATGTCAACAAATCCATAACCTCACCAACATAATATAAAAGATACTAATTCAAACATTACTCCAAATAGTCCACATAGTGGGGAGAAAAGCAGAAAAAAATGCTTCCAAACAGAGGTATTTTGGAAGCAAAATATATATGATAAAGTAATTAATAGACAATCCAAGAGGCGCAGAGGACCCAAGTACTACTACTTCTTAAGAGAACATACTACAGTAGACATTATCATTCAGGCGACACAGCAGTTGAAATTCTAGCATTGATGAAGGTATTAAGATCATTGGGGTCTGAAAAAACATACTTGACATTCTTAATTATTACCAAACATCGACACGGGAACCTGAGAAAAAAGGATCCCCCCAACTGAGTCACCCCTGCCTTATATAAAAGAAACTGTCTCCTTCGCTTCTGGGTTTCTTTAGTCAAATCAGGAAACATTGAAATAGTAAAACCCATAAAGGATTCTAAGCGTTTTTTAAAAAACAGCTTCAAAAGCCAATCCTTGTCTGAGATTAAAGCACATTGAACTAACAATGTAGAAGCGATACAATTTTCTCCCTCAACGTCAGAAAGGATACCAGAAATATCTAGAGCTTCAAAATTAACTTCAGATACAACTACTGGGTTCTCAGCATTTTTCTTAGCTATTGGGAGATAATATACTTTAGCCAAAGGGGGAATCAAGCCCTCTGGGATTTTTAAGATTTCCAACATATATCTTTTAAACATATCTAACGCTGAAACACCAGACACACGTGGAAAATTCAAAACACGTAGATTTGCAGCCCTGGAAGCGTTTTCCAACACTTCCAGCTTATACCTAATTATCCCCTGATCTTTCATCAAAGCTGAAGAAACAGCAGAGAGATTATCTAGCTGGGATCCCAGATTATTAGTCTGACTCTTCAATTGTTCGTTAACAGACATAACAGTGTCGATATTAGCAACATTCCTCTGGATAGCAACATCATTTTCATGAACATGAGAGGCCAAAGTCATAGTTTATGAGATAATCACTGAAGATAAAGTGGCAACAGCATCCCATATGGATTCCAAAGTAAAAACCTTAGGACGAAGGAGAAGAGGAGAGTTCAACGAAACAGGGGTCGAAACAAGCACAGAGGATCCTTCCTCACACACAGAAAGTGTCGACTGAACAGCCACCGCTCTATTCTCACCCGAAGCCTCCCCAGAATCACGGGGGGTCAGAGGAACCACACGAACAGCTGACACCCTCTCCGCACTCGGGGTTCCCTTCCCGGAAAACACCGAAGCTGAACCAGGGTCCGACGCAGCTGGGTGTGGCGGCGGGGTTCTCTGTGCTGGGGAGAGAGAAGTCTCTGAATCCGAAGGAAGCGCCCGAACCTCAACACCAGGCGAAACCAAGCCGGCTCGAATCCCCTGCTTCTTTTCCTCAGGTAGATGAACGAAATGGTCCATAGGACCCGAAGTGGGCTGTCGGGGCTCAGAGGGAGCAGCCCGCAACTTCCCTTTCCGCTTAGGCATTCAAACAGTGGAAACACTCCGCTGACATCTTAGGAATACAGCTCCTCCACAAGCCATCTATTTTTGATAGAGAGCAATACTGCCAGGAGTCCAGGAGTTATTTTTCAAGATTACAGCTTCTGATGCAGGCATTGTTATGCCAAAAAATATTGGGCCACTCCTGAATGGTTGAACATAACAGACTTGGGACTCTTCCTTTGCTGCTGGATCGAACTAGGATTATTTTAAATCACTGGTATTAGGGGAAAGCCGACAGTCGCCCAAGAGCGGATGGTTCGGAAGAATGTATCCTTGAAGGATACTACCAAAAGCAGAGAGGTTCCACAAAAGAGTAAAGTAGCCCAAATGCCCTCAAGTATGGAGCAGACAGAGATTAAAGACCCCAATTTACCCATGTCTAACAATAGCCAAATTAACATGAATAAAATACATTCTCTAAAATGCTTGTATGCAAATGCTAGAAGTCTAAAGAATAAGATGGGAGAGTTAGAATATATAGCACTAAATGAAAGGTTAGATATGATTGGAATATCAGAGACATGGTGGAAGGAGGACAACCAGTGGGACACTGTGATACCTGGGTACAAACTATATCGTAATGATAGAGCTGATCAAATTGGTGGAGGGGTTGCGCTCTATGTTAGAGAGGGCATTGACTCAGAAAGGATTAAAGTTTTGCAGGAAACAAAATCTGCTGTAGAATCTATATGGATTGAAATTCCATATAAAAGGGGGAAGGCAATGGCAGTGGGGGTGTACTACCGAGCACCTGGCCAGAATGACCAAATGGATGATGAAATGCTCAAAGAAATCAAGGAAGCTAACAAAAGTTACAGCGCAGTAATAATAATGGGTGATTTCAATTACCCCGGTATCGACTGGGTCAGTGTCACGTCAGGACATGCTAGGGAGATAAAGTTCCTAGATGAAATAAATGACTGCTTCTTGGAGCAGCTGGTTCATGAACCAACGAGAGGGGAAGCCATATTAGACCTAGTCCTTAGTGGAACACCAGACTAGTGCAAGAGATAAGGGTGTTGGGGCCACTTGGCAATAGTGATCATAGCATGATCGCCTTTGATTTAATTAGTGGAGGAGGGATAGTAAGGAAATCCACAGTACTACCTTTTAACTTTCGAAAGGGAGACTATGATAAAATGAGGAAAACAGTTAAGAAAAAACTAAAAGGAGCAGTTGCAAAGGTTAAAGACGTACATCAAGCTTGGGTGTTGTTGAAAAATACTATCTTGGAAGCCCAGACCAGCTGTATTCCACGCTTTAAGAAAAGTGGAAGGAAGTCCAAAAAACTGCCAGCATGGTTTAAAGGTGAGGTCAGAGAGGCTGTTGTTGCCAAAAAAGCATCTTTCAGGAAATGGAAAAAAGAGCCAAACGACGAAACCTGGAAACAGCACAAGCACTGGCAAGTCAAATGCAAGGCATTGATAAGGCAGGCAAAGAGAGAATTTGAGAAGAAGCTTGCTGCGGAAGCAAAAACGCAAAATAAAGACCTTTTCAAGTACATTCGCAGCAAAAAACCTGTGAGAGAGTCAGTTGGTCCATTAGATGATAAAGGGGTTAAAGGAGCACTAAGAGGCGACAAGGCGATAGCGGAGAGACTGAATGAATTCTTTGCTTCGGTCTTTACTGAGAAAGTTGTAGGGATGTTACCCATGACTGAAGTGGTATTTAAAGGTGTGGAAGAATTGAAGGAAATATCGATACATCGGGAAGATGTCTTACAACTATTAAATTGGAAGACTGGGCATCAAAATGGCAGATGAAATTTAAATGTGGACAAGTGCAAGGTTATGCACCTAGGGAAGAACAACCCAAACTATGGTTACACGATGCAAGGTTCCACATTAGGAACCACCACCCAGGAAAAAGATTTAGGCGTCATTGTGGATACCATGTTAAAACCCTCGGCCCAGTGTGCAGCGGCGGCCAAGAGAGCAAATAGAATGCTAGGTATGATAAGGAAAGGAATGGAAAATAAACAAAAGATATTATAATGTCTCTATATCGTTCCATGGTGAGACCGCACCTTGAATATTGTGTGCAATTCTGGTCACCGTATCTTAAAAAGGATATAGCGATTTTAGAAAAGGTTCAGAGAAGAGCCACCAAAACGGTAAAGGGGATGGAAGGATACTCCTATGAAGAAAGGCTAAAAAGGTTAGGGCTCTTTAACCTGGAAAAGAGACGGCTGAGGGGAGATATGATAGAAGTCTATAAATTAATGAATGGAGTGGAACGGGTAAACGTAGATCGATTGTTTACGTTATCAGAATATAGAAAGACTAAGGGACATGCAATGAAGCTACAGGGTAAACTATTTAAGACTAATAAAAGAAAATATTTTTTCACTCAACGTGTAATCAAACTCTGGAATTTGTTACTGGAGGATATAGTAAAGGCTGTTAGTGTAGCTGGGTTTAAAAAAGGTTTGGACAAGTTCCTGGAGGAAAGGTCCATAAACCATTATTAAGAAGTGACCGAAGATATCAATGCTTGACCCAGTACAAGCATTGTGGAACTTGTGTCTCTTGGGGAAACTGCTAGGTACATATAACCTAGATTGGCCACTGTTGGAAACAGAATACCTTGGTCTGACCCAGTATGGCATATCTTATGTTCTGGTTTTATGATGGTATTAAAGTTTGTTTGACTATTTAAGTAGTTTTTTAATGCTGCTTTATCATTTCAGTCAAAGTGGTTTACATTGTAACAAAATTAGTAATGTACATTAAACAGTGACATTGATAACTTGGATTTTTTCTGAGGCACTTGAGGGTTAAATAACTTGCCCAAGGCCACAAGGAATGCTAGTGGGAAATGAACCCTGGCAGCTTGCTTCTCAAGCCAGTGCTCTAATCATTAGGCTACTCCTCCATTATCCCTGCTGGTTCGTTAGCCATCTGCTTGGAATGTGTTAATTGATTTTTTATTTACAATTTGCTTTACCTTTTCAATTTTCCCATAGATTTCTTTAATGTATTACACCGTGTTAATGCTACAGAAGTGTTTCAAAAAGGGGTATTTGGTGACTGATTTGTGAGCAAGTACGCTTGACTACAAGTCCTTCTGCCACGCTAACATCTTGCTGTTACTGAAATCATAAAAGTTATTCACATATTACAAGAAGGAAAAATAAGGCTTACACAGAGTGAAATGAGAATAATAATGTATTGCAGGCCATGGGTTTTATCTGACTTTTGTAAGATATGCATAGGAATATTTTTTGTCTAAGTTGCTGATTTATTTTTCTAAGTCCTAAATTTCGGTCAAGTAAGCCCCATGTGCACAACTGTAAACTTAACCCCTTGTGAAAAGCAAGGCTCCGTGCAAATCAGCTTTGGGACAAGTCTGTTGCAGCACTTTCATGTTTCTTTCCATGGACATGTATTAAGAATGATGGTAGGCTTTTTAAATTTAAGTTGGCAGTCTTGTTTTCATTTCCATTTTGCTATTCTACATGTGAGCAGCACATGTAGTTTTGTGTTATAATAACAGTTTTGCCTTCAAGGGTCTGTACCACTGGCATCACAGGCTTTGCTTCTGTTGCATGCATTTGTTTGCAAATAGGAAGTTAACTGCATCATATCCAATGAAGCCATATTCTTGAAAAAATAAAAGTCCACTGGTCAAGAGCTAAACTTTAAGAGTTATTGAAAGTGATAAAGGAAACCTACTCTATTATGATAAACTCTACACATTTGGAAAGCCCATGTTCTAACAGTTTATGAAGCTGTGTTTCAGTCTGTCTCCTTAAAGGTTGTGTTTATCAAGCTTACACTTTATTTTCAGCAAGGCTGTTATGATTAAGATTAGCAAATGATTTGAAGTGTTAGAAAATGTATAAATCTGTTTTATATTGCTTCAGCTTCACAGAGTCTAGAAACGGAATCCCAGTGACAGAAATATCACAGGTACACTAAAAAAAATTTTTTTTTAACTACCTCTAATGTTTCAATTGATTTTTACGTTTTTTGGTGCGCTGAATCCAAATCTGGTAACCAATTTTCTCCATCACGTACAGATTTTTTGCTACATTGGGTTAGCAGTTTGAGGTGAACGTTTCAGATTGAGTGCGATCGAGATAAAAGTTTCTTGGATGAATACTTTATACTAATTGTTTAGTAGTTATTCAAATAAGAATAAAGAAAATTGTAACAAGGCAGCACATAAGAATAGAGTAATGTCAACAAAACACACTGTGATGGTAGCAAAATTGTCTGCACTTAAAACAGCCACATACATGTGCACAAACATTGAGCATATAAGAGCGAGGTTAGACACAAAGCAAAGCAATGTGCAAAAAATGTTGTACAGGTATGTATGTAAGAATAGAAAACGCAAACCGCACCATTGCAATACATGAAGACAAACACCCGATGGTGTGAAAATAAAATTCTAATAAATGAGATCCGACACTGTGGTAATAACTAGCAAATTTTTATTTCAAAGTTTAGTAAAAACACGATATTTGTCAACACAGCTTAGATTTTAAAGTCATTCTTGGGTCAATCAATCTCCTGGTGGGCCCGTTTCTTCTTCTCCCGAATGCTTCTCTTGGTGCGCTGCTTGGCGTATTTTTCATCTGGGGTTTCCCGCAGCAGCAACCAGCAGAAATCAGCCATCATAGTGGTGTTCCATCTTCCTTGGTACCTTCTCTCTGCATCCTTGATGTCCTGGTGAAACCTTTCACCTTGTTCTTCACTGTACGCCCCCAAGTTTTCGGGAAAGTAGTTCACATGGGAGTGCAAGAAATGGACTTTCAGGCTCATGTTACAGCCTTGTTCTTTGAAGGCATTGAGCATCCTGGCAACAATATCCTTATAGTTCTCATCCCGCCTGTTCCCCAAGAATTTGAGAACAACATCCTTGAAGGAATCCCAGGCTTCTTTTTCCTTCTCAGACATCGTTTCAGCGAATGCTCCATCTGAAATGAGTTTCCTTATATCAGGGCCAACAAACACTCCTTCCTTTAGCTTTGCTTCAGAAAGTCGGGGGAACTTTGAGCAAAGGTACCGAAAGCACTCACCATCTTTTGGAAGGGACTTGATGAATTGCTTAATGAGACCCAACTTAATGTGGAGAGGTGGTAATAGAATTTTATCACGAGGTACCAAGCTCTCATGAAGAACATTTTTCTCACCAGGTCTCAAATACTCCCGAATTGGCCAGTCTTTTTTCCCCCAGTGTAGGTCGCGCGCCCGGCTATCCCACAAGCAAAGGAAGCAGGGATATTTGGTGAAACCGGATTGCTGCCCTAATAGCATGGATAGAATTTTAAAGTCTCCACAAATCATCCACTTATGCTCATCATAACGAATCTTCTGAAGAATCAGGGCCAAATTCTCGTATTTTTCTTGGAGAATAACAGAGTGAGCAATAGGAACTGAAGCGAATGTGTTGCCATTATGAAGAAGAACACCTTTTATGCTGTCTTTTGACGAATCAATGAACAGCCGCCATTCAGCAGGATCATACTTGAGTTTAAACTTTTCCATCACTCCGTATATATCGTTGCAAAATACCAAATCTTCCTCTTTGCTGAAATACTTCAAAAATTGTGTCTCGCGGTTGCGGTACCAATAAAAAGTTGTTCCTGGTGACAATAGATTTTTCTGTTTAAGCCGAGAACCTAGCAGTTGGGCAGCATCTTTTGGGAGTCCTAAATCCCGGACTAAATCATTCAATTCAGCTTGAGAGAAAAGTTCAGGTTTCGGATCTGGTTCAGTTTCAAACTCGGAAGTACTGGACTCATCGGGAAAAGCCATCTGATGAGTCTCATCATGATCAGAACCGTCCACACAAATATGATCCAAAGATTTTGGTGGTTCAGGCACAGGTACTTCGTTGCTATGAGGCATAGGCCTAATTGCTGAGGGAAGGTTGGGGTAATTTATTACGTTTTTATTTTTTAAGTTGTATCCCTTCACAATGCAAGAGCAAAAATAGCAGTCACTGCTGTGGTCTCTTTGTTCACGCCACATCATAGGTATTCCGAAACGAAATGCTTGTTTTTTACCTTTCATCCATAAGCGTAGATCTTCCTCACATGTCTTGCACACTTTGTGAGGAGCCCACGGTTTGTCTTGATCGCCTAACTTCAAACCGAAATAGGCGAAATATACTTTTTTAATAAATACAGAAATGTTCCTCTGCCGCTTTTTCACGATATATTCCCCACAAATAAAACAAAAACTGTCCGGAGAGTTGACGCAACCTCTGGTTCTGTGAGCCATCACAAATACACAGCACTGCAAACTACAACTGTAGTGAACCACTTCGGAATAAAGCTGGATTATGACTGAGCAAACAAAAGGTAATAATGAACTTGCAAGAAACTGAAATTTGACAGGAACGTTCATGTCGCAACCACCGTGTTTGTGCGCGCGAGCGAACGAGGCGAGGCGAACAGGAAAGAACATGCGCCAGCGCGAGTACTGGATTTAGCCCCCCGCCTCCCAATTGTCCTGTTAATGTATAAAATGAATACAAAACACTCTAAAATATCATGAGGGAGTGTTTCTAGTTAGTTAACCATTACAACCTCTATTTTGGGCCAAGAAAATAAACTGCAGTCGGCTAAAAAGAAATTATGTGAACATTCCTTATATGGGTAAGAAATCTAATTTTGCAAGAAAACGTGACGTGATGGAACATTTTGGCTATTTTTCCTGGATTCAGCACCCTAAAATCTATAGGAATCAGTTGCAAAACTGGAGGCAGTTTTTTGGTAGTGTACCTGTGTATCCTGAGGAATGGACTACTGATATCTAAAACGCTTCTTACTTCTGATGAAAAAAAAAATAAACTATGTAAAACTAAACTAGTTCCTGAGTCAGATAGATTGAAGGAGAGCCTATGATCTACCATATGGATTTACAATCCCCTCTAAACAACTGGTTTAGAGATGAGTGATTTAGCTGGGGATAAATCAGACCTGAATCTAACTCCATATAAGATGGAAAGTAGTGGACTTGAGAGAAATAATTTGCTTCTGACTCTGGGTCAGACCTAATCCAAATGCATTCCCCCTATTTCCCCTTGCCCAGAATTAAATCAAGTATTTTCAGAAGTAGCTAGAATCATAAATGTTTATTAAGACAAAAAGCATCAGTTTGACCTTATAGTTGAGAAAATGCTCCCATTCTGACCTGATTCTGGTAATGCTCCACAGAAAGCTAAATTTCACTTAAAAAGCAGAGGTCAGGATTGTGAGACAAGATAAAATATCAGACCCTCAATTCTCTAGTACTAAAGAAAGCAGTATTCATAAAATGGAACAAAACATTCTGTGTAGTATATAGTATGACTGTGGACTTGTTTATATATTTAAAGATTTCTATTCTGTTTATTAATATCTAAGCAGATTCCAATAAAACACTCAAAGTTTAAAATAACATAAAAGCATACAGCAACAAAGCCAACGGGAAAGATAAAACAATTAACCTATTCTAAATAAGTGCCTATGAGACTACATAGTCTCACAATATACCCTCTTATGAGCATGTCTGACTAAATAAAACTGCCTTCAAGTGCTTCCAAAAGCTTTTAGTACCAGATAATGTTCTTACTTCAGTTGGAAGGGAATTCCACAGCTTTGGTGCTCTGACTGAGAACATACACTCATGCAAAACTTTAAAATGAATGGTCAAAAACAATGGTATCAAGCAACAGTGATTCTTGAGATCTCAGAGCATGCAGCCGACAAGGTGACATTTTGGTACCAGATAAATGTCCTTTTCTTGAGTTCTGCTAGACCTATCAAGACAATTGGGTTGTATTCCCCTACCAGCAGATTGATGGAGACAAAGAACCAATGAAAAGCCCAAGTTTCAATGACATCACTTCCATGCTCTATCTGCCTCAGCCACCAGAGGTCTCTTCAGTATTCATCCCAAAGCATACAGGACAACATGGCAAGTCTACACAACATCAACATGGGCAATAATGAGTAATCAAACAGTAGAGAACTACGTACAAGAAGGCATAAACAGAAGATGTTCTTAGAAGATGGACCTGCAGAGCCATATTTCTATGTTTCTAAGTATATAAATCCTAGAGGACCCACGGGTACTGCTGCAGAAGAACAAAACAAACACAATTCCGGGGGGGGGGGGGGGGGGGGGGGGATTGGTTTAGCAGGACTCAAGGAAAGGATATTATCTGGTAAGTAAAATGTCAAATGTCATCTTCCATGTCATCCTGCTAGACCAGCCCAGACAAGTGGGACATACCAAAGCTACGCCTCCACTGGGCAGGAAGAAGACACAGCAGCTCACAAAACCTCAGAGCTGAAAGCCGTGTCCGTCCGGGCATGGACATCCAAGCAGAAATGCTTGACAAAAGTGGAAAATGATGCCCAAGTTGCCACTTAACTATCTGCAAGGGCTATCAAGCTCCTCTCCTTATACAAAGATGCTTGCGCATGGGTAGAATGGGCCACAAACCCTCTGGAACTGGCTGGTTCCGCAACTCATCTGCTGAAGCAATGGCCTCCTTAATTCAGTGCCTCAATGCAGACGTAGCCACCGTGTCACCTTGTGTGGGCCAGCAAACAGTATAAAAATCTGGTCTGACTTACAAAAATAATTTGTGACCTCCAAGAACTGGAGAAGCACTCTCCAGATGTCTACAAGGTTACCATTCCCTCGACACTGCTCAGAAAAAGGTAGGTAAGGCTCTTTGCAAGACAGAGCCAGCAGCTCAGAATCCTCCTTGTGGAACAAATCACAACCAAGAAGACCATCTTAAGCATCAAATCTTTCAGAGTAGCACGTTTCAACTGCTCAAAGGGCTCTGACATCAGAGCCCCGAGCTCCAGACACAGATCCCAGGAATGGACTACAGACTGGAAGGAAGGACACAGATGCCAAACTCCCTAAAGAAAACATGAAACATCTGGGTATAAGGCTAACCAGCCAACGGACCTCTGAGAAAGCCAAAGCTACCACCTGAACCCTCAGGGAGCTAAGAGAAAGGTCCTTCTCCAGACTGTCCCGCAGAAAAAGCCAAGAGAGATTGCACCTTGGCCGCTTCAGGAGCCAACTGCCATGTGCTGTACCAGCACTCAAGGAATCAGACCTGCACTTATGCCAGGTTGGTAGACCCCCAGGCTCTCAGCAGAGTGGAAAACCACCACCATAGAATCGCCCGTACACACTAACCATCTCCTTTCAGGAGCCAAGCCACAAGCGAGAAGGGAGTCGGGTCCTTCAGGATAAGCAGCCCCCAACACAACAGCCCTGAGACGGAGGCAATCGAAGAGGTGTGTCATGCAGGAACTGCACCAGATCTCCAAATCACTCTCTCCTCAGCCAACCTGGTGCCAGCAGAATAATCCTTCCCAGGTGGAGTTCCATATGCCGAATCACATGCCCAACCAGGGCCCATGGAGGAAACGCATACAGCAGGTGTTGA
Organism: Ichthyophis bannanicus; assembly: GCA_033557465.1. Lineage (NCBI taxonomy): Eukaryota > Metazoa > Chordata > Amphibia > Gymnophiona > Ichthyophiidae > Ichthyophis > Ichthyophis bannanicus. Next base: position 232,531,747 of record CM066038.1, on the reverse strand, counting down.
GTTGCTTAAGGTTCAGTCAGGGCGCCAATGCCCTTGGATCCCATCTCCGTGCGGCAATGGGAGAAGCGGCACACTTTGGCATTGGAGTGGGTGATCATCAGATCGCTTTCGGGGCAACCCCAGCGGCACAGAAACAACTGAATCACGTCCTGACTCAACTCCCACTCTCCTGGAACCAGAGAGAGCCAGCTGAGAAAATCCATTTCCACAGTATCTACTCCGGCAATGTGCAGAGCCAACAAACTAGAAGGTTCTTTGCTTCTCAGGCAAACAGGAGAGCCATCTCCAGAGTACTCCAGCACTCCTCGTGCTGCCTTGCCGACTAACATAAGCCAACACCATGGCATTGCCCGTTTCAAGCCCTGCATCCTGGACCACTTCCCCCAATATTAGCAGGTGACAAACCAGCGTCATATGCACTGCGGGCGCACGCTGAAGGAGTGTGCCCAAGGAGCAGATCTGCTCCATAGACGAGCTCCTTGGCGTGACTCCTGGGTGATGTCTTGCCAAACTCTCCTCCTGGGCCTGCTTCTCCTCCCCCATCCTTGACTCAGCTTTCTTTCCTGCCCTTTGGGACTAGCTCCCCAGCCAATGCTATGGCCACCTCCTTCGATACTTCTCAACTCAGGTAAGATATTTAATTCCATGCCAAGTCTCTTTTTAAGCATCATGCCTGCTTTACTCGACAGGCCTCAGGGTGGCTTTGCTTAACCGTAGATAGCTTAAAGTCAAAACTGATCTTATCCTGGATACTATCTTGTCCCTCAACTTGGACATTCTCTGTTTAACCGAAACATGGCTGAAAGACGGTAATGAACCATACCTTCACCGATGCCTGCCTCCTAACTATCTGCCCTATCAGCTCCCCCCATGCTTGGGGGGTGGGAGGTCGCCCTTCTTTTCTAGAACTCCCTTCCCCTCACCGAACTCCCAGGAGATCCCTGGGCTGGACCGGAAAAACGTATTGTTAAGGTGAGCACTTTATACCCTTTTCACCTCCTCCTCATGTACTGTGTGCTCTCCCTCTGCAGCGCACACTGGGATGCATACAACAGACGCTTCTAGACCTAACAGTGGTACTCCCCAATATTCTAATCCTAGGAGACTAACATTCACTTCCATGCCCCTTTCCAGGCCCTAGGATTACACCTTCATTCAATTCTTGGACGGCTATGGATTTCTCCAGCATATCACTGGCCCTACACACACTGCAGGGCACACTCTTGACCTAGTCCTGGCACAACATGATTTCCTTCCCTCCCCTGCAAAGTTCTCATTACACTCTATCCATTGGACTGACTGTTCCCTGATCTGCATTCATCTCCCGGGATTGACTTCTGCTCCCCATCAGCTCCTCGTCTCTCCCAGTTCACTCTCTCTACTCATCTCGGAATTCTATTTCAGAGATTCTAGCCTGATTTTCTTCTGCTGACAGCTTCTTACTACCTGAGTTCCTCTTCCTTCCCTGAACCACCAAGCCGATCTTTGGGTCTCCGCTCTTACCCAACAGCTTGACATTCTGGCCTTTGAACCCCAGACCCTGCACGCCACTCATTGCTCTGTGTCATGGTTCCACCCTGGCCTTCACCTTCTGAAATGGCAGCTGCCGAATGGGCTTGGTGGAGATTGTAGGACTCTGCTTCATTCCTAATTTTCAAGGAACAACATCGGCACTAAAGGGCCCAAGTCCTGGCTGCCAAAAAAGACAATTTTTCATCCCTTATAACCATCTCAGTCCGTAATCTGAGTATGCCATTCTGCCTCAACTCGCGGAACACCTCGAACACATCTCGGCTCTGCACTCTTGTCAGTCAGGCTGTCGTTCCTGTCATAGTACAGAGACTACTGTAAACTCTGTCCTCAAGGATCTTCATTGTATCCTTGACCAAGGATCCTATACATTAACAATCTCCCTCAATCTTATTATTTTTTATTTTATTTTATTTAACAAGCTTTTTATACCGCCTTCTCATAAAATTCAAGGTGGTTTACAGTATAACCAACATGCAGTATACATTGAACAGGGATCATACAACTTGGATGTACATTAAGCAAAATATTTATATACAGTTGTATCAGAAGGTTAGGGTTTGTTGATGGGATGAGGATGGGGTGGGGTAATTGAAAGAGGTTGGGTAGCACACTGGGCTGTTGTGGAGGGGTGTGTCTTCAGAGGAGTATGAGGGATAGGGATTGGGGGATCAAGTGTCAGGTCCAGAGTGTTCCTTAAAGAGATACATTTTAGTGCTTTCCTTAAGTTCCAGATGTCTTTGGTTGACCTTATGTTTTCAGGCAGGGTGTTCCACAAAGATGGCGCATACAGGGATATGGCTCTGCTTCATGTTGTCTGTTTGGCTTGTGTCATGTCCTTTGCTATGGCTATTAAATTTTTATTTCTGGTTCGTTTTGGTCTATGCTCAGGTTCCTTGATGATCAATGCATTAAATCTGATAGATCACATCCTTCTCCTCTTGCGACTTTATGACACTGGCCTTAGCGACACCGTCCTCTCCTGGTTCTCCTCTTTCCTCAGCAACTGATCCTACCAAGTCAACATGCACAACATCTCTTCTGCCCCTTACTCTATACCCTGTGGTGTGCCAGAGGGTTCAGCTCTCTTGCCCCTACTGTTTAACATTTTCCTTAGCCCCCTGGCTATTCTTATGTAATCCCTTGGCGTTCTTTTCTACATATATGCCAACGACATCAACCTGATATCTTGCATTGACGGTTTGACATTTGATCTTTCCCAGATTAACACTGCCCTTAAGGCCATCTCTTCTTGGCTGCATAACAACTTGTTGAAACTCAACATATCCAAAACCACAGCCACTTGGATTACTAGATCCGACATGACCCCATCTATGACCCCTTCTCTTGGCTCCCCTCCTATTTCATTACATTCCTCTTTTAGATACCTAGGAATCTACATTGACACCACACTATCCTTCTCCCCTCACATCAGTTGCCTCACCAGATCCACTTTCACCACCTTGCGCTGGTTCAGAGTCCTGTGCTCACTCTTTGATCATGCATCCCAAACCACTATCCTCCCCTAACAACAAATGAAAAAACTTCAGTCCATCCAAAATACAGTTATTTGCACCCTAGCACATGCCTGGAAATATGACCACGTGACTCCCTTTTTCATCCACCACCACTGGTTTCCACTTCCCCAGCATGTCCAGTTTAAAATCCTTTCCCTAAGCCCACAAGGCCCTGAATGATAAAGCCCCCAATATCTCTCCTCTCTTACTATTCCTTATGTCCCCCCCACTGCTTACACTTCCTCCACAACAGACTGGTCCCTCCTTCCCCAACTCGGGTTAGATACAAATCTAAAAAATGTTCAGCTTTCTTCTTTCTAGCCCCATCCCTTTGGAACTGCTTACCAGCCTGCATCAGTCTTGAATTATTCTTCCCCAAAGTCAAATCCCTTTTGAAGACCTACTTATTCGAACAGCCTTTTGGGGTAGATGCAGTCTAGGTGCACTGCAACTACTGGAGTAATTGTACTTGTTGATAGTTACAGAATGTATGCTCTTTTGTTTGATGTTGTTGTATTCTTTCCTATCACACACTGGAGTTCCTTTCTTTCTTTTACCTTATATGTTTACCTTTTTTTTAAAACTATGTAAACACTGTAAGAACACTCAAACCACATGGTCCTGGACTGGGGGCCGGAAACATAGAAGAGCCAACCAGCTGGCCTTTGCCTCAAGGCAGTTGATAGACCACACCACCTCCATGTGGTTCCAATGGTCCTGGGCCATTCAGCCTCGGCAATGGGCTCACAAGCTCGAAAGACTAGCATCCGTTGCCTGAAGGATCCATAAGCAATTGTCCAGCAGCATGCCCTTCCTCAGAAGACTGGACTACTGCCATCACCACTACTCCAAGCAGGAGTCTGAGTTCAAACTGCTGAGAATTCGGGGACCACTGAGTCAGTAATGACTGTTGGAGCCGCCATATATGAGCACACACCCATGGCAGCATCTCAATTGTTGCCACCATCAATCCGAGGAGCTGAAGATCAACCTGGACTCTGGGAGTCTGCTGCGAACAGAATAGAACTAGGCAATCCAACAGCCTTTGACTTTCTCCTCTGGCAAGAAGACTCTGCACACTTGAGTATCGAAATATGTCCCCAGGAACTCCAGGGATTGGGAATACAAGATAAGAATATAAGAAATGCTATACTTGGTCAGACCAAAGGTCCATCAAGCCCAGTATCCTGTTTCCAACAGTGACCAATTCAGGTCACAAGTACCTGTCAGGTTCCCAAAAGATACATAGATTCCATGCTGCCTATCCCAGGGGTAAGCAGTGATTTCCACAGTCCACTTTAATAATGGATAATGGACTTTTCCTCCAGGAACTTGTCAAAATCTCTTTTAAACCCAGATACACTAAACTTTTACTACATCCTCTGGTAACAAATTCCAGAGTTTGATTACACATTGAGTGAAAGTTTTTTTTCCAATTATCTTAAATGCGCTATACTGTAGCTTCATTACATGTGTCATAATCTTTCTACATCTAGAAGTAAGGAGATCCCGGATTCTTTACATGGAGAACTATTCAGGCAACTGTAACAGAACCCACACATGAAGGGGCCATACTGGACTTAGTGCTTATCAATAGGGAAAGTTTCTGATGTTATAGTGGGAAATCATCTCGCATCCAGTGATCACCAGATGGTATGGTTCAGTATTAGGACTAGGGCTGATAAAATCCATTCAAAAGCGAGGGTCTTAGACTTTAGGAAAACTAACTTTGCCAAGATGGGCCAATACCTCAAGGAGTCGTTAGCAGGATAGGAAGAGCTGGGGAATGTAGAAAAACAGTGGGGAAAACTGAAAGGGGATATTTTAAAATTTTAGTTAAAATGGTAAATAAAGGTAAAAGGAAAAGGAGGCTGCTATGGTTCTCAAAAGAAGTAGCTGAAAAGGAGAAAAAAAGAGGGAGGCCTTCATGAAATACAAGAGATCACAGAGAGAGGAAAACAGGCATCCATATTTGGATAAACTTAGAGAGGCTAGCAAAATAGTCAAGAAAGCAAAGATACAAAACGAAGAAGAAATAGCTGATGCATTAAAATGGGGTGATAAGACATTTTTCAGATATGTTAGTGAAAGGAGGAAGGGCAAAAGTGGTATTGTCAGACTCAAGGATAAAGGGGAGGAATATGAAGCAGTTGATGAAGATAAAGCAGAATTGCTTAACAAATATTTCTGTTCTGTATTCATAGATGAAGGGCCGGGAGCAGGGCCTCAGAAAACACCCCCACACAGGAACAGAAGCAACGAGGATCTCAAGCAATTTTCAGAAGACTGTGTTCATGAGGAACTAGCTAAACTAAAAGTAGACAATGTGATGGGACTGGATGGGATACCTCCGAGAATACCGAAGGAATATGGGGATGTTCTAGCAGCTCCACTGACTGACCTTTTCAATGCCTCTTTGGAGTCGGGAATGGTGCCAGAGGACTGGAAAGAGGCACATGTGGTACCTCTACACAAAAGTTGAAGTAAAGATGTAGTTGAAAACTACAGGCCGGTTAGTTTAACATCGGTGATGAGCAAATTATTGAAAACACTGCTGAAAGAGAAAAAAGTGAGGTTTCTGGAGTCCAATGGATTTCTGAATCCAAGGCAGCATAGATTCACCAGAAGCAGGTCTTGTTAGACAAATCTGATATTTTCTTTGACTGGGTGACCAGGGAGTTGAACCGAGGGACAGCCCTAGATGTGGTGTACTTAGATTTCACTAAAGCCTTTGACACTGCTCTGCACAGGCAACTTATAAACAAACTGAGCATCCTAGGGATGGACCCTAAAGTTATTGAGTGGGTTAGAAATTGGTTGAATGGGAGAGACAACAAAGGGTACAGGTAAATAGAGCTCACTCTGAGGAGAAGGGGGTTACTAGTGGAGTGCTGCAGGGATCTGTCCTTGGTCCAATTCTTTTATCATTTTTGTTAGTGATATTGCAGAAGGGCTGTCAGGTAAGGTTTGTCTCTTTGCGAATAATACCAAAATCTTCAACAGACACCCAAGATGTAGATAACATGAAGAGCGATCTAGCTCAGCTTGAAGAATGGTCTAGAATTTGGCAGCTGAGATTTAATGCTAAAAAATTAGGGTCATGCATTTCGGCTTCAATAACACTGGTCAACAAATTTTTACAAAAGTCATGTTACTAAAATAAAAATAGTCATTTCTTATCGATTTTTATATGCTGAACACGAATATGACAGTGAAATTGCAAAGTTGGCTCTAGTTTTTTTGTAATCTACAAGAATTAATGTTTACATCACAAAATGCATGTCAATAGTAAATATAATAGGCCTTCGGTTAATACCTGTAAAAAACCAAGTCATAGACTACTTCTTAGATTTTTTTCGCCTGTCTCTTGTACAGCAGTTCGGGAGCTTCTCTGGGGAGTGTCTAGCAGTAGTCAGCCAGCATTGTAGTGGACCATTTTCCCTGGTATCTTTGCTCCATCATTGTGATATCCTGGTGAAAACGTTTGCCCTGTTAATCACTAACCATATCACAGTTGTCAGGAAAGAAATCGAGATGGGAATCAAGGAAATGGATCTTTAGAGACATATTGCAGCCAAGTTTCTGATACTGCATCAGCATGTCTTCTACTAGTTCCTTGTAGTTTTCTGCCCTAACATTCCCGAGAAAGTTTGTTGACACTAGGCAAAAAGCATTCCATGCTTGTTTCGCATCACCCTGCAGCAAGTTGTTGAACCGGTCATCTTTGAAAAGCTCTCGAATCTGAGGACCCACAAAAACTCCCTCTTTAATCTTTGCTTCGCTGAGTCGAGGGAATTTTTTATGCAGGTATCGGAAAGCTGGCGAAGTGTGGTCCATGGCTTTCACAAAGTTTTTCATCAAACCTAGTTTGATGTGAAGGGGTGGTAGCAGGATTTTGTGAGCCTCAACCAGAGCTGGGTGCTGGAAATTCCTCTCTCCAACTGTTACATTTTGTCGGCGATTCCATTCCTTCCGCAAGTAGTGCCAATCCCTTGCTCGGCTATCCCACTCACATAAGAAACACATGTATTTTATATATCCCTGCTGCAGTCCCATTAAAAGGGCAACTATCTTCAAGTCACCACAGAGGTGCCATCTGTACTTGTTATAGTTAATGGAAGTCAGTAGATGCTTTAAGTTATCGTATGTCTCTTTCATGTGGATGGCATGCGCTACTGGAATAGATGGAAGACGGTTTCCATTGTTCAAAAGCACAGCCTTCAGACTCAGTTTCGAAGAGTCTATTAATAGTCTCCAGTCTTGTGGGTCATGAGTGATTTTTAAGGCATTCATGAGGCTTTCAATATCGGAACAGAATACCAGTTTCCTTTCCTTTCCGACTGCGTATAGTACATTGCTGACGTCAGATGGCTTCAGCAGCCGTCTGGCAGTAGTATTGCATTGCATCAGAAAATGATGCAATCAACTCTGGATGATGTGTGCATGCTGGTATTATGCAATGTGATGCAATATTACATCATTCAAGGCTTATTTGGGATGTTTTTATGTCCTACTGGATAAATTTACACGGTGAAACGTCAAAAATGAACTACATGCAATATCTTCAAAACGAGAGCCAATAAAATTTTTTTAATGTTATATTCGTGTTCAGCTTACCAAGATACTACAGATTAGGGCCTTTTAAAGTCAGTAACGATTTCAATGTTGACCAGTGTAATTCAAGGTAGCAGTACAGTGTAGGGGGTGAAGTACCTCTGTCCACAAAAGGAACCTGGAAGTGATTGTATCTGATGATCTTAAAGTAGATAAACAGGTAGAAAAGGCGATAGCAAAAGCTAGGATGATGCTTGGGTGCATAGGAAGAGGAATGGCCAGCAGAAGAAAGGAGGTGATAGTGCCTCTGTATAATTCTTTGGTGCGACCTCATTTGGAATATTGTGTGCAATTCTGGAGACTGCATCTTCAAAATGTTCAAAATGATATAAACAGTTTGGATTCGGTGCAGAGAGTGGCTATTAAAATGTTTAATGGTCTTCATTATAAAGCTTATGAGGACAGACTTAAGGATCTTAATATGTATACTTTAAAGAAAAGGCGGGATAGAGGAGATAAGATTGAGACATTTAAATACCTCCATGGCATAAATGCACAGGAAAGCCTCATTCGATTGAAAGCAAGGTCTGCTACAAGGGGACACAGGATAAGGGTGAAAGGAGAGGGACTTAGGAATAATATCTGGAAATATTTCTCTACGGAGAGAGTGGTAGATGCATGGAATAGTCTCCCAGTGGATGCGGTAGAGATGAGGACGGTATCTGAATTCAAAAAAGCATGGGACAAACACAGAGGATCTCTAAAGAAAAAAAGGGACTATTTTAGTAGTTGATATGGAAGGGCAGACTAGTTAGGCCATGTGGTCTTTTTCTGCTGTCATGTTTCTATGTTTCTACTTTCTGAAGGAGTAAACAGCTGATCTATGTTTACCCGTTCCACTCCATTCATTATTTTACAGATCTCTATCATATCTCCCCTCGGTCATCTTTTTTCCATGTTGAAAAGCCCTAATCTTGAAGCCTTTCCTCGTCGGGGTGTCCTTCCAGCTCCTTTTACCATTTTGGTGGCTCTTCTCCGCATCTTTTCTAATTCTGTTCATACAATGTTAATTTAATCGTCGTACTGATTTTTATTCCAGAGATGCATTTGCCTCTTCACTGTAATTTTCTTGTTACAGTATTTGATTTGAAGGAGAAATACTAGCATCACGTAAACAGAATTTACAAAGGAGCTTTGGAAAATGGGGAGGGGTGCAGCCTACCATTAATAGTAATGAGGGAGGAGGGGCACTGATCTGTAGGTTGCAGGGGGTTGTCAGAGACCCTAGCACTGGCCCTGGTCTGAATTTCCATGCCAGAATGACCAGGAAAAGAATTCTGGGGAGAACAATCTGGAGCCCAGAGAACAATAGGCAGAAATCCATGCCGAGCTCAGCTCTACTCCCCTGAAACTGTTTTGCTACTTTGCAGGCACTACGGTTAAGGTGGCTTGCAGGCAGATTTCTCTGAGAGCCTTCTGCAATCTTCAGGAGAGAGCAGAGGGGACAGAGGAGTAGGGAGAGGGTGTTGAGGTTGTGTGAGGCTGCTGAACTCTTCTAGATCCTTCCAATTTTTTGGTTGCTCAACAGGCGTGGAGCTGAACCAATTTTTCCTCTTCTTATGGCTACCAAAAAAACAGCAGTCTAGTGGAGCCTCTCACATCGTGCTCCAGTGAAAGAGTCATCCTAAAGGTGGTCATTCACAAGCGTTTAAATCAATCTTTTCCTCTCAATTATTCAGATTTTCTTCAAAGTGTAGAACATCCATCCATCATCTGCTGGAGATAAAGAAATACTGAAAAGACCTCTGGTGGCTAAGGCAGATAGAGGCATGGGAATGATATCATTGAAACTTGGGCTTTTCATTGGTTCTTTGTCTAAGCCAATCTGTTGGTAGGGGAACACAATCCACTTGTCTGGACTGGTCTAGCAGGACGATATGGAATATAGTCTTATAATAGATGTATTTGGCAATGGCGCCTCCTGATTAAGAGCCTTGAATATCAAATACCAACACCTTAAATACAGCTCGCCATTTAACAGGCAAACAATGGAGTTTTTGTAAAACTGGTGTAATGTGTTCTCTTTGTGCCATACCTGAAATAGCCTGAGCTGTGGAATTCTGAACCAAATGTAAAGGACATAATTAGGCAAACCTAACTACAGACTATTACACAGTAAATGACGGCAGATAAAGACCAATATGGTCCATCTAGTCTGCCCAGTAAGGTGGCTAGAGTGGTTGTAACTGCAGCTCACACCCCTCTATGCCTGTGTTTAGGGTTGTATCTGCTGCTCCTTGCAGGTCAGACTCCATTAAAATATATTTAAGTGTGCTTTGATTTCAACCTTTTGCTATAAAGGGATCCACTGTGTCTGTCCCATGTCATTTTGGATTCAGTCACTGTATTTGCCTCCACCACCTCCATCAAGAAAGCATTCCATGAATCCACCACTCTTTCAGTGAAAAAGTATTTCCTGATGTTGCTTTTAAGTTTACTGCCTTGTAACTTCATCGTATGCCCTCTAGTTTTACAGCTTCCCTTTCTTTGAAAAAAGTTTGTTTTTTCATTGATACCCTTTAAGTATTTAAAAATCTGCATCATATCTCCCCTGCCCCTCCTCTCTTCTAGGGTATACATATATAGGTCTTCGTCTCAGAACCATTTTGGTTGCCTTCCTCTCAACCGTTTCAAGTCTTTTTATGTCCTTTGTGAGATATGGTCTCCAAAACTGAACACAATACTCCAAGTGAGGCCTCACTAACAACTTGTACAGGGGCATTAATACCTCCTCCTTTCTCCTGGTTATTCCTCTCTGTATGCAGCCCAGCATCCTTCTGGCTTTGGCTACCATCTTGTTGCATCGTTTTGCAACCTTGAGATCCTCAGACAATAGCACCCAGAGGTCCCTTTTCCTGATCTGTACACACCAACCTCTTGCCCCCTATTGCGTACAATTCCTTTGGATTTCTGCATCCCAAGTGCATGACTCTGCTCTTCTTCGCGTTAAATCATAACTGCCAAGCATTAGACCATTCTTCCAGTGTTTTTAGATCTTCCACATGTTGTCCACTCCCTCAGAAGTGTCTATTCTGTTGCAAATTTTTGTGTCATCTGCAAAAAGGAAGACTTTTCCATTCAGTCCTTCCACAATATCACTCACAAATTCATTGAACACTATCGGTCCCAGAACCAATCCCTGAAGCACGCCACTACACATCTTCCTTTCTTCTGAGTGACTTCCATTTACCACCACCTTCTGTCGTCTGTCAGTTAACCAATTTCTGATTAAGTATCTAAACAAGTAAGGAATAGTATCAAGTGTGATGCCACACGCGGATGACAGAACATAAGAACATAAAATATGCCATACTGGGTCAGACCAAGGTCCATTAAGCCAAGTATCTTGTTTCCAACAATGGCCAATCTAGGTCACAAGTACCTAGCAGTCTCCCCAAAAGACACAGGTCCCTCATGCTTGTATTGGCTCAAGCAGTGATATCCTGGGTCCCTTTTAATAATGGTTTATGGACCTTTCCTCCAGGAACTTGTCCAAACCTTTTTTAAACCCAGCTACACTAACAGCTTTTACTACATCCTCCAATAACAAATTCCAGAGTTTGATTACACATTGAGTGAAAAAATATTTTCTCTTATTAGTCTTAAATAGGTTACCCTGTAACTTCATTGCATGTCCCCTTTTTATATTCTGATGATGTAAACAATCGATCTACATTTACCCATTCCACTCCATTCATTAATTTATAGGCCTCTATTATATCTCCCCTCAGCCGTCTCTTTTCCAGGTTGAAGAGCCCCAACCTTTTTAGCCTCTCTTCATAGGAGTATCCTTCCATCCCCTTTACCATTTTGGTGGCTCTTCTCTGTACCTTTTCTAATAATGCTATATCCTTTCTAAGATACAGCGACTAGAAATGCACACAATATTCAAGGTGCGGTCGCACCATTGAAAGATACAGAGGCATAGCACAGTTACTTACCTGTAACAGGTGATCTCTGGGAACAGCAGGAATTAGTCCTCACATATGGGTACGTCGGTACCGACGGAGACTGCGCGGGAACGCTCCCCAGCTTCCCAAGAAGGAAAGCTTTTGGGAGCATCCCACAGCGCCTGCACGCTGCCTTCCCGCCTTTCCTAACCAACTCTCCTCAGTTCAAGTTTAAAGCTGAGACAATAGAGAGAGAGAGGAAAGGAAAGATAGAGAGAGATACAACTCCTAGGGGAGGTGGGAGGGTTGTGAGGACTAATTCCTGCTGTTCCCAGAGATCACCTGTTACAGGTAAGTAACTGTGCTATCTCCAGGAACAAGCAGGAATGAGTCCTCACATATGGGAACTCCCTAGCTAAGATGCCTGGGAGATCCCCAAGGGTATGAGACCCTGAAGGGTTCCTCGTCTTCCTATGGATCTCAGGCATCCATTCAGGGAAGGAGGGCAGGAGTTGTTCAAGAATGGAACAGGTGTCTGAGGACAGCCTGACCAAACAAGGCATCCCGGTGGGAGTCCTTGTCCAAACAGTAATGGGCTGTGAAGGTATGAACCGAGGCCCAGGTGGCTGCTCGACAGATCTGGTCGATGGACACAGAATTTAGATGAGCCATAGAGGTGGCCATGGCCCTCACATTATGAGCTGTGACATGGCTCTCCAGAGAAAGGTTCTTACTCTGGTAAGCAAAAGAAATACACTGAGCAATCCAATTGGACAGTGTTCTTTTAGAGACTGGAAGTCCTAAATGAGAAGGATCAAAAGCAACAAAAAGCTGGGAAGACTTTCTATGTTGCTGTGTCCTGTGTAAGTAAAAAGCAAGAGCTCTTTTACAATCTAGAGTATGAAGGTTCCTCTCTGCACTGGATGCATGAGGAGCTGGAAAAAAGACAGGTAAATATATCTCTTGATTAAGATGAAAAGGTGAGACCACTTTAGGCATAAAGTGAGGATTTGTCCTAAGGACTACCTTATCATGATGGAACCTTGTATAAGGTGGATTAGCCACTAAGGCCTGCAGTTCACTGATGCGGCGAGCAGAAGTGATTGCAATAAGGAAAAGAACCTTCCAGGAAAGAAATTTCAAGGAGGTAGTGGCTAAGGGTTCAAAAGGTGGCTTCATAAGCTGACCAAGAACCAAGTTTAAGTCCCATGCCACCGGAGGAGGTCGAATGGAAGGTTTAGTTAAAGTTAGGCCTCTCATGAATCTTGCAATAAGAGGATGAGAGGAAATAGGTTGTCCATTGAGAGGCTTAAGGGATGCTGCAATAGCACTCAAATGGACCCTTACTGAATTCGTTTTAAGGCCTGCATTGGAGAGATGCAGGAGATATTCCAATAGAGAATTCACAGGAAGTGCCAGAGGGTCAAGACCCTTTTGAGCACACCAAATGGAAAATCTTTTCCACTTAAAAGCATACGAACGCCTAGTGGAAGGTTTTCTGGAAGCATGGAGGACATCCTTCACTTGCTGAGAAAGATTGAAGTCTTGAACGTCTAGGCCTTCAGTAACCAAGCTCTGAGGTGAAGGGACTTGGGGTTTGGATGCCACAAAGTCCCTTCCTCCTGAGACAGAAGGTCTGGCGCAGCTCCCAAGTCCAGGGAGGGGGCTTGGGAGAGATGCAGAAAGAGTAGTTACTCACCTGTAACAGGTGTTCTCCAGGAGCAGCAGGAATCAGTCCTCACATATGTGTGACGTCGGCGCCGATGGAGCCCTCGCGGAGCAATTTTCCCCAGCTTTCAAAGAAAGCCTTTGGGAATTGCAGCGCGCATGCGCGGTCCTCTTCCCGCCCAAGGGTGCCATCTTGCTCAGTCTGATGACATAGCTAAAAGACAGCAAAAAATTAGCAAAAACGAAAGCATAGAACTGCAACTCCAAGGGGAGGAGGGAGGGTTGTGAGGACTGATTCCTGCTGCTCCTGGAGAACACCTGTTACAGGTGAGTAACTACTCTTTCTCCAGGACCAAGCAGGAAGTCAGTCCTCACATATGGGACTCCCAAGCTTAAGGCTACCGGAGACCCTAAGCACAAAAAGGAGCTCCCACAAGCTCAGTAGCACAGAAGGAAGGAATCTTCTCTGAATACGTCTCCAACCGGTAGCCCAACATCCGGGATGGAGGGTAGGAGTTGCCTATACCTCAAAGAGGTTACGGAGGACTGCCTGTCCGAAAGCACTGTCCCTGCGGGACTCCCTCTCCAGGCAGTAATGGGTTGCAAAAGTCTGGCTTGAAGACCAAGTAGCGGCCCGGCAGATGTCTGCCAATGGAACAGAGCGGAGGTAAGCCATTGATGTAGCCTTCGCCCTAACACGATGAGCCGTGACTCGACTTTCCAACGAGAGGCCGGCTACCTCATAAGCCCAAGCGATACAGTCAGCAATCCAGATGGACAGAGTATGCTTGGAGACAGGGAGCCCCAACTTATTGGGGTCATAAGAGACGAAGAGCTGAACAGCCCTTCTGTGCTCCCGCGTACGGTCAAGGTAGAAGGTTAACGCCCTTCTACAGTCAAGGGTATGCAGGACCATTTCAGCTCGGCTGGAGTGTGGCCTGGGAAAGTAGGTCGGAAGTACCACCTCCTGGTTGATGTGAAAAGGGGAAACCACCTTGGGAAGAAACTTAGGGTGAGTCCGTAGGACTACCCGGTTCTTGTAGAACCTAGTGTAAGGAGGATCAGATACTAGGGCCTGCAGCTCACTAACGCGTCTAGCAGAAGTGAGGGCCACCAAGAACAAGGTTTTCCAAGAAAGAAAACGAAGATGACAGGTAGCCATAGGTTCAAAAGGCGGACAGGTAATCCGCTGTAAAACCACATTGAGATCCCAGTCCGGGGCTGGTGGGCGCAAAGGTGGCTTAAGGAGAAGGAGGCCTCTGAGAAAACGAGCCACTAGAGGGTGGCTGGAAAGAGGTCTGCCATCCACCGGCATGTGATGCGCAGAAAGAGCACTGAGGTGGACCTTGACCAAGTTGGACTTAAGTCCAAGATTGGAGAGGGAAAGCAAGTACTGCAAGACCACTGATGCTGAACAGGAGAAGGGATCTTGAGACTGCTGAGCATACCAGACGGAGAACCGACGCCACTTAAGAGCGTAGGACTTCTGGGTGGAGGGCCGCCTGGAGGCCAAGACGACCTCCTCCACATCTGGAGGCAGCCGGAGGGGAGCAAGGACTACCCTTTCAGCAGCCAGGCCATCAGATGAAGGGACCGGAGGTTGGGGTGCAGGAGAGTCCCCTGATCCTGTGACAGGAGGTCGGGCTGAAACCCTAGAGGAAGAGGAGTGTCCACCGCCAGCTGCATTAGAAGCGGGAACCAAGGTTGTCTCGGCCACCGGGGAGCCACTAGGATCATCGAGGCATTGTCTCTGAGAACTTTGAAGAGTGTCCGAGACACCAGCGGCATGGGAGGAAAGGCATATAAGAGGCCTGTGGACCATGGAATCAGAAAAGCATCCGCCGCTACTCTGAGAGGATGCGGTTGTCGAGAGCAGAATCTGGGAAGTTGCCGGTTCAGAGGACTGGCAAACAGATCCATGGTGGGGAGGCCCCACTTGAGAAAGATCCGCTGAACCACCATCGGATCCAACCTCCACTCGTGTGGCTGGAGGATCCTGCTTAGCTTGTCTGCCAGGTAATTTTCTTGACCTGGGAGATAGACAGCTTTGAGGATGATGCCATGGTGGACGGCCCAAGAGCATAGTTTCTGTGCTTCCTGACAGAGAAGGAAGGAGCCTGTTCCGCCATGTTTGTTCACGTAGAACATTGCAACCTGATTGTCTGTCTGGACCAGCACCGACTGGTGAGAAATCAGGTGAGAGAATGCTTTGAGCGCTAGGCGGATGGCTCTGAGCTCCAGGAAGTTTATCTGCTGAGCAGACTCCCAAGGAGTCCAGAGACCTTGAGTACATGTCCCTTGGCAATGTGCTCCCCAACCCAGGAGAGAAGCATCATAAGAACATAAGAACATAAGATATGCCATACTGGGTCAGACCAAGGTCCATCAAGCCCAGTATTCTGTTTCCAACAGTGGCCAATCTAGGTCATACGTACCTAGCAGTTTCCCCAAGGGACACAGGTTCCACAATGCTTGTATTGGTTCAAGCATTGATATCCTGGGTCCCTTCTTAATAATGGTTTATGGACCTTTCCTCCAGGAACTTGTCCAAACCTTTTTTAAACCCAGCTACACTAACAGCCTTTACTACATCCTCCGGTAACAAATTCCAGAGTTTGATTACACGTTGAGTGAAAAAATATTTTCTTTTATTAGTCTTAAATAGTTTACCCTGTAGCTTCATTGCATGTCCCCTAGTCTTTCTATATTCTGATAAGGTAAACAATCGATCTACGTTTACCCGTTCCACTCCGTTCATTAATTTATAGACTTCTATCATATCTCCCCTCAGCCGTCTCTTTTCCAGGTTAAAGAGCCCCAACCTTTTTAGCCTTTCTTCATAGGAGTAGCCTTCCATCCCCTTTACCATTTTGGTGGCTCTTCTCTGAACCTTTTCTAAAATTGCTATATCCTTTTTAAGATATGGCGACCAGAATTGCACACAATATTCAAGGTGCGGTCTCACCATGGAACGATATAGAGGCATTATAATATCTTTTGTTTTATTTTCCATTCCTTTCCTTATCATACCTAGCATTCTATTTGCTCTCTTGGCCGCCGCTGCACACTGGGCCGAGGGTTTTAACATGGTATCCACAAGGACGCCTAAATCTTTTTCTTGGGTGGTGGTTCCTAATGTGGAACCTTGCATCGTGTAACCATAGTTTGGGTTGTTCTTCCCTAGGTGCATAACCTTGCACTTCTCCACATTAAATTTCATCTGCCATTTTGATGCCCAGTCTTCCAATTTATCAAGATCCTCTTGCAATTTTCCACAATCCTCCTGGGTTTTAACAACTTTAAATAGTTTTGTGTCATCAGCAAATTTGATAACCTCACTCGTTATTCCACTTTCCAGGTCATTTATGAATATGTCAAAAAGCAGCGGACCCAGCACAGATCCCTGGGGTACACCACTATTCACCTTTCTCCATTGGGAAAATTGGCCATTTAGCCCTACCCTCTGCTTTCTATCTTTTAACCAGTTCCTGATCCACAGTAGTACACTGCCTCCTATCCCATGACTCTTTAGTTTTGCCAAAAGTCTCTCATGAGGGACCTTGTCAAAGGCTTTCTGAAAGTCCAGATACACAATATCAACCGACTCACCTTTGTCCACCTGTTTATTCACTCCTTCAAAAAAACATAACAGATTAGTAAGACAAGATCTTCCTTGTCTAAAGCCATGTTGGCTGTCTCCCATTAGGTCATGACTATCTATGCTGAGTAATTTTATTCTTTATGATGGTTTCTACCATTTTTCCCGGTACTGATGTCAGGCTCACCGGTCTGTAGTTTCCCGGATCACCCCTCGAACCCTTTTTAAAAATTGGTGTTACATTGGCGATCCTCCAATCCTCAGGTATTAGAGATGATTTTAATGATAGTTCACAGATTACTGATAGCAGGTCTGCAATCTCAAATTTCAGTTCTTTCAACACCCTTGGATGTATACCATCCGGCCCAGGTGATTTGCTACTCTTCAGTTTATCTAATAGTTGTAGGACATCTTCCCGATGTATCGATATTTCCTTCAATTCTTCCACACCTTTAAATACCACTTCAGTCGTGGGTAACATCCCTACATCTTCCTCAGTAAAGACCGAAGCAAAGAATTCATTCAGTCTCTCCGCTATCGCCTTGTCGCCTCTTAGTGCTCCTTTAACCCCTTTATCATCTAATGGACCAACTGACTCTCTCACGGGTTTTTTTGCTACGAATGTACTTGAAAAGGTCTTTATTTCGCGTTTTTGCTTCCGCAGCAAGCTTCTTCTCAAATTCTCTCTTTGCCTGCCTTATCAATGCCTTGCATTTGACTTGCCAGTGCTTGTGCTGTTTCCAGGTTTCATCATTTGGCTCTTTTTTCCATTTCTTGAAAGATGCTTTTTTGGCAACAACAGCCTCTCTGACCTCAGCTTTAAACCATGCTGGCAATTTTTTGGACTTCCTTCCACTTTTCTTAAAGCGTGGAATACAGCTGGTCTGGGCTTCCAAGATAGTATTTTTCAACAACACCCAAGCTTGATGTACGTCTTTAACCTTTGCAACTGCTCCGTTTAGTTTTTTCTTAACTGTTTTCCTCATTCTATCATAGTCTCCCTTTCGAAAGTTAAGGGGTAGTACTGTGGATTTCCTTACTATCCCTCCTCCACTAATTAAATCAAAGGCGATCATGCTATGATCACTATTGCCAAGTGGCCCCAACACCCTTATCTCTTGCACTACATCTGGTGTTCCACTAAGGACTAGGTCTAATATTGCTTCCCCTCTGGTCGGTTCATGAACCAGCTGCTCCAAGAAGCAGTCATTTATTTCATCTAGGAACTTTATCTCCCTAGCATGTCCTGTTGTGACACTGACCCAGTCGATGCCGGGGTAATTGAAATCACCCATTATTATTACTGCACTGTAACTTTTGCTAGCTTCCTTGATTTCTTTGAGCATTTCATCATCCATTTGTTCATTCTGGCCAGGCGGACGATAGTACACCCCCACTGCCATCGCCTTCCCCTTTTTACATGGAATTTCAATCCATAGAGATTCTACAGCAAATTTTGTTTCTTGCAAAACTTTAATCCTTTCTGACTCAATGCCCTCTCTAACATAGAGCGCAACCCCTCCACCAATTTGATCAGCTCTATCATTTCGATATAGTTTGTACCCAGGTATCACAGTGTCCCACTGGTTGTCCTCCTTCCACCATGTCTCTGATATTCCAATCATATCTAACCTCTCGTTTAGTGCTATATATTCTAACTCTCCCATCTTGTTTTGTAGACTTCTAGCATTTGCATACAAGCATTTTAGAGACTGTATTTTATTCATATTAATTTGGCTATTGGTAGACATGGGTAATTTGGGATCTTTAAGTTCTGTCTGCTCCATACTCGAGGGCATTTGGGCTACTTTACTCTTTTTTGGAACCTTTCTGCTTTTTGTAGTATCCTTCAAGGATACATTCTTCCGAACCATGCGCTCTTGGGCGACTGTCGGCTTTCCCCTATTATCTAGTTTAAAAGCTGCTCTATCTCCTTTTTAAAGGTTAATGCCAGCAGCCTGGTTCCATCCCGGTTAAGGTGAAGCCCATCCCTTCGGAAGAGCCCCTCCTTTCCCCAGAATGTTCCCCAGTTCCTAACAAATCCGAACCCCTCATCTCTGCACCATTGTCTCATCCACGCATTGAGACTCCGGAGCTCTGCCTGCCTATTGGGTCCTGCGCGTGGAACGGGAAGCATTTCGGAGAACGCTACCCTGTTCGTCAGGACCTGAGAAGGCGGAGGGGGCTGAAAAGCCACTCCTAGTACTAGGTTTGGCAGATGAAGCCACCATTGTAGAGAAGAGACCAGCGGGTCGGAGACCTTTACGGAGTCCGCTAGGCTCCCAGTGGCCTGATGCCATTGTGTGCGAAGGCACCATTGAGCAGGTCGCATGTTCAGGCGGGCATTGGGGGTCACATTGACCGTGGAAGCCATATGGCCGAGCAGTCTCAGAAATTGCCTGGCCGAGACCAGGGAATTGCTGTGAAAGTGGCTGGCGAGATCCATGAGCCGCTGGGCCCTGTCCAGAGGCAGGAAGGCCCGCGCCTGAAGAGTGTCCAACCTGGCGCCGATGAATTCGAGATTTTGAGAGGGGAGCAAAGTGGACTTTGCGAAGTTTATGACAAATCCCAAGTGCTGGAGTGCGATGAGTGGCCTGAGTGGCCTCTTGGGAAGACTGGGCTCTGATGAGCCAGTCGTCCAGGTATGGAAACACAAAAAGGCCTTGAAGTCTTAGATAGGCCGCCACCACTGCCAGGCATTTGGTGAACACCCTGGGGGCGGAGGATAGGCCAAAGGGCAGTACTCTGTACTGGTAATGATTTCCTCCCACAACAAACCTGAGATAATGTCTGTGGTCTGGATGAATAAGGATATGAGTATACGCATCCTTTAGATCCAAGGAGCATAGCCAGTCTCCCTGCTGGAGGTAGGGCAGCAGGATTCCAAGGGTAAGCATCTTGAACTTTTCCTTTGCAAGGAACTTGTTTAGGTTGCGCAAGTCCAGGATGGGTCTGAGGCCTCCTGTTCTTTTTGGTATCAGAAAGTACCTGGAGTAAAACCCTTGACCTTTCAGGTGGTGGGGTACCGGTTCCACAGCCTGTTCCTGAAGGAGACTTGCTAACTCCTGAAGGAGTAAGTCCTTGTGCAGAGGGAGTCGAAGAGGCTCCCCTGGAAAATAGGAGGGAGGTACCTGGTGAAAGTGAAGAAGATAGCCCTTTTGAACTATGTGAAGCACCCAGGTATCTGTGGTGATGTTGGACCACCTGTGGGCAAAGTGGACCAGCCGGCCTCCTGTGCTGAGAGAAACCAGCTGAGGGGGAGAGGCTATGCTGATGAAGTCAAAAACCCCCACCCTGCTGAGCAGGGGCCGGTGGTGCAGGCTTGGGGGCTTGCTGCCTACGGGACCCATTACCCCGTCCCTTGGCCTGCTTACCCTGTGGGGGAGCTGCTGAGGCCTGATAATGAGGGCAGTGTTGATAGGCAGCCGCCTTCCTCGGGTAAAAGGGCTTTTTCCCCGAGCCCTTCTTCTTCTGAGAAGGGGCAGAGGTCTTCCTTGAGAGACGAGTACTGGTGAGAGTCTCGGTCTCGATCTGTGCAGCCTTCTCATCCATGGGCTTGCCAAAGAGGTTTTCACCTCTGCAGGGGACATCGACCAACTTGTCCTGCACCCATGGTTCGAGGTCGGATGTCTGAAGCCAAGCCTGGCGGCGGCCACCGATGCCAGCTGCGGCTACTCGAGCCGATGCCTCAAAACCATCGTAGGCTGCTCGAGAGATAAACTTTGAGCACTCCCAAATACCAGTTGACAAGGTTTGGAACCTCTGCAAAGGTTCGTCGGAGAGACCAGCAGAGAACCCGGCTATTTCTTTAGCCAGGTCTCGGAGATACATGCCCATGTAGAGCTGGTAGGTCTGGACTCGACAAGCAAGCATAGAGCCCTGGAAACACTTCCTACCGAGGGCATCCAGGCTTCGGGCCTCCCGACCGGGAGGCACCGAGGAGTGCATTTTTTGACTCTTAAGTCTATGCATGGCCGATTCCACCACCATGGAATGGTGCGGTAGTTGTGCCTTTTGGAACCCGGGGTTCTTGCGGACTCAATAAATGGAATCGACCCGCTTGCTTAACACCGGCGACGACGCCGGGCTCTCCCACATGCGGAAGAGAAGTCGTTCCAGCATCGGAGGAACCGGTACAATAAAGGCCTCCTTCGGGGAGAGTCATATTGGAGGGCATCGAGCTCTTCGACTCGAGGCTCCTCCTCGGGATCCGCGGGGAAGGCCAAGGCCTTGGCCATATCCCGCACGAAGTCCGAGAACCGGGTATCCTCCGGGGGGGACCGTCTCCGAGGTTCGGACTCAGGGGAGTCCGATGGGACACACCGAGTCCGAAAGTAACCAGGTGACTCTTCGTCCTCTGATTCCCAGGCCGACTCCTGGGCGGGCGGGCATCGATGCCATCCGCCCCGACGCCGAGGGAGTCGGCGTCGACGACCTCGGTCCCGAACGGGAGGCCGAAGGAGACCACGACCGAGGATCGACTCGAACCCTCATGGACTCGAGGATCGGCTCGGTCTCCGGGGACGACTTGGAGGTCGACGTCCCGGCGGTCAGGGCAGAAGCACCGGCGAGGCCAGCGATCAATGCCCGCTGCTGGTCCATGAAGGCAGTCAGACTGCTCTCCAAGGCCATCAACCTGAGTCCGAGCTCAGGAGAGCCAGCAGCCCCCGACTCAGGCCCCGACGGCGTCGGGCCCGACGTCGGCTCCTTCGGAGGCGAGTCCACGAGGACAACAGTACTCACGTGAGCGGGCAAGTCCATCTCGAGACGAGGATGTTTGGAAGGCCTCTCCACCTCCGAGGACCCGGGACGGGAATCGGGGCTATGCGACCTGGCCCTCGAGGAACCAGGAGCGTCCACCGATCCCGCCCTCGCGGGTTTCTTCTTCCGATGATGTTCTCGGGTAGGAGACCCCCTTTCAGAGGAACTTCAACGATGCTCAGGACCAGAGTCCCGAGACGTCGAAGCCTCTGACGAGGTCCGAGCCCAGCCGGAGTCAGAGAAGATACGTTCCCGCTGATGCTGCCGACTCCTCAACGCTTTTGAGGACATTTTGCCACACGGACCACAGATCATCGGGTCATGATCGGGTCCGAGGCAGCGGAGGCAGAAGTCGTGTGTGTCGGTAAGAGACATGAGTTTCTTACACAGGTCACACTTCTTAAACCCGCTGGCAGCCATCAGGGAAAAAAGGGCCCCTGCGAGGTAAAAGACCGGGCTGCCAGTGAAAAAGTAAAAAGGCGCGAAATCTGTCACGAAGGACAAAAAAGCGAAAAATAAAGAACGGACTCGCAACCGGCGTCGCGGGTCCGGGCGGGAAAAGAACCGGCGTCGAAACCGAGAAAAAAGAGAAATAAAATCAACTTTTCTGTGGGGAATTACAAACAACGTCTGTAGGGCTCCGCGGAAAAAAGAAGACTGAGCAAGATGGCACCCTTGGGCGGGAAGAGGACCGCGCATGCGCGCTGCAATTCCCAAAGGCTTTCTTTGAAAGCTGGGGAAAATTGCTCTGCGAGGGCTCCGTCGGCGCCGACGTCACCCATATGTGAGGACTGACTTCCTGCTTGGTCCTGGAGAAGTAGAGGGTACCACACTTGGCGTGGCCAGCGTGGAGCTATGAGGATCATAGATCCTTGATCCCTCTGGAGTTTGAACAGAGCCTTGGGAATCAAAGGAATGGGTGGAAAGGCATACAGGAAGCCCTGACCCCAATGAAGGAGGAAGGCATCCTTGGCCTGAACTCCCTGACACGGAATTCTGGAACAGAACCGGGGAAGTTTGGCATTCCACGGACTTGCAAAGAGGTCTATGTCCGGGGTTCCCCATACTTGGAAGATTATGAGTACTTGATCCATGTGCAGGGACCATTCGTGTGGAAGCAGAACTCGACTGAGTCTGTCTGCCCAAGAGTTTTGGATTCCTGGGAGGTATACTGCCAGGAGATGGATTTGATGCTCTCTGGCGAAGGCCCATAATCTTAGAGCTTCGTTGCAAAGCGACAGAGAGCCAGTTCCTCCTTGCTTGTTTATGTAAAACATGGCTACTTGATTGTCCGTATGAATGAGGACTGTCTTGTAGCTGAGGAGGGTATGAAAGACCTTGAGAGCTAGGAACACTGCTCGAAGTTCCAAGTGGTTGATATGAAGAGAGGTCTCCTGTGGGGACCAAGTGCCTTGGGTGGAGAGGTCTTGTAGATGAGCTCCCCAACCTGTTTGGGAGGCATCTGTTGTGAGGGTTGCTTGGGGTAACAAAGGTTGGAAGGGGGACCCCAGCAACAGATTTTGAGTGGACATCCACCATTGGAGAGACCAAAAGAGACGTTTGGAGGTTGCTATTTGGTCTGAGAGAGCTCCTGAAGCTTGAGTCCACTGGGTGGACAAAGTCCACTGAGCTGCTCTCATGTGTAGGCGAGCATAGGGTACCACATGTACTGTGGAAGCCATATGGCCTAGCAGCTGTAGCATCTCCCTGGCAGTTAAGTGGCTCTTTAACTGAATCTGGGAGGCTAACTGCACTAGACATTGACAACGGGCCTGAGGAAGGTAGGCCCTTGCAGAAGTGGTGTCCAACCAGGCCCCTATGAATTCCAGGGACTGAGTAGGGGTGACCTGGGACTTTGGGAGGTTTACCACAAGTCCCAGGTATTGCAGAATGCGCCTGGTGCGGTTCAGGGAGATCTGAGTCTCTGACTGGGTTGGAGCTCGGATGAGCCAGTCGTCCAGGTATGGGAAGACAAATATTCCCAGAGTGCGTAGAAATGCAGCAACTATTGCCATGCATTTGGTGAACACTCTTAGAGCAGAGGCTAGACCGAAAGGAAGCACTCTGTACTGGTAATGTTTTCCCTGGAACAGAAAACGTAGGAATTTTCTGTGAGATGGATGGATGAGGACATGAGTGTACGCATCCTTGAGATCTAGAGAACAAAGCCTATCCTGACTCTGCAGGTATGGAAGGAGAGTGCCTAGAGAAAGCATCTTGAACTTCTCCTTGCATAGGAATTTGTTCAATCCTCTGAGATCTAGAATGGGAGAATTGAAGTGTCTCACCATGGTGTAGGGAGGAAGGTATGAGAAATGAAGTTTGTAGCCCTCTCTTATGATGGAGAGGGTCCACTGCTCTGATGTGATTTGCTCCCATCTGGGAGCAAAATGAGCTAACCTTCCTGGAATGGTGAGAGGTTCTGGCTGTTGTAGAGCCAGAAAGGTTAAGTTCTCTAGTATCAAGTCAAAAACCCTGAGGGGGTTGGGACTGCTGGGTTGTAGCAGTCCCTGCAGGTTTAGGCCTGGCCTGTTTAGGTTGCTGACGCTTAGTAGCAAAGCGACCTGTAGAAGGATTGTTGGCCAGAAGTGGAAGGAAATCTGCTCCTTTTGTAAAAAGGCTTTTTGAAAGGTTTTTTCTTGGCTGGAATGGAGGTTGACTTGGAAAGTCTATCCAGAGCAGAATTCTCTGCATCCATTTGAGTGGCTTTTATTTGCCACTCTTTGCCAAAGAGGTTTTCACCCGTACAGGGCAGATTTCCTAAGCCATCCTGAACCCAGGGCTCTAGATCAGAAGCCTGGAGCCAAGCAATTCTGCGAGCAGCTATTGCAATGCCTGAGGCTCTGCTGGCACCTTCAAAGGAGTCAAAGGCTGCCCTGTTGGAAAACTTTGAAATGTCTTGAGTATGCTTAAGCCAAAGGAGGAACTCATCCCTTTTATCCTCTGGAAGAAAAGGGAGAAAGTTGTGCAGCTTTTGTGCAACTTCCTTTAGAAACATACCCATATAAAGGCTATATGAGTTGATTCTGGCAATAAGCATGCTGGCTTGGAAGATTTTCCTACCAAAAGCATCCAAGGTCCTGCATTCTCTTCCTGGAGGAGCAGAAGAGTGTCTTTTGGTACTCTTTATCCTTTTCATAGCTGACTGCAGCACAATGTAGTGGTGAGGAAGCGGAGTTTTCTGAAATCCAGGACAAGGAGGGACACGGTACATAGTGTCCAATCTGCGAGAATGAGGAGAAAGGGTGAGAGGAGTCTCCCATAAGTCAATCATATGCTCATGAAGAATTTCATGAATTGGCAAGGTGACTGCCTCTCTGGGAGCCTTAGAGTATCCTAAAATATCAAATTTTTTTGCTCTAGGCTCTGTTTCAGAGGTTACTGAAATAGAGAGTCCTTTAACCACTTCTATTATGAAGTCTTGAAAGGACAAATCCTCTGGAGGAGACATTCTCCTTTTTGGAGAAGTAGGTTCCTCAGGAAGGGTAATGGATACTTCAGGAGACTCATCTGATGAATCAGAATCATCAGAGTAATCGAAGTATCGTCTGTCCGCTTCCAACGATCGATACGCGTATCGATCGGTACCGACATCGGGCGTCCCCGGTACCGGATCGGTACCGAGAAATAGCCCTGGACAAGGAACCGGAGTCGGTATCCTGGCCGATGTCGATGCAGTCGGTACCGGTATCGGCGCTGGTACCGGTACCGGCGCTGGTACCGACAACGGAACTCGTTGCGGTACCGTTGGCGTCGCAGCTTTAATAAAAGCCATTATAGCCTGCTGCATGGATTGAACAGTGTGATCCATGGACGCCACGACTGCCTGGATGTCGGTACCGGGAGAAAGTGCCGGTACCCCAGAGCAGTCTAACAGGTGATCGGTCGAGGCCGTGCCATCGATGTCAACCTGTAACCCCATAGGAGGAGCTTTGGAAGCCGGAGCTTCCCGCCGGGGTTGTTTGGCCGGGGCAGGATCCTCGAGGGCAAGCCCGGAGGCATCTCGATGCTTAGAGGGAGATTTGCCCTTCAAGGACCTGCTAGGTTTATGTTTGGTTACCTGAGACCCATCAGGAGAGGAAGACCTGGAAGATGCTGATTGCACCGCCGGTGCATCTGTGGGAAACAGCACATGGAGCTTGGCTGCTCGGTTCTGTAACCCTCGTTTAGACATTAGAGAGCAGGACTGGCAATCCGGAATGGAGTGTTCAGGACCCAAACATTTAAGACACCATTCATGGGTATCTGTAACAGAAATTGTACCGCTACACTTAGTGCATTTTTTGAACCCGGAGGCTGGTTTTCCATGAGGGAAAATTTTCTTGTGGGCCTGGAGGCCTAAGAAGAAAAATACACTAAGTGAGGAAAAAATATATATCTATTTTTTTTTTTAGAAAGAAAAGAAAAGAAAAGACCGGCGGTACCGGTCCGGCGTCGGGGAAGGCAGACATGCGACCAAAGAAATAAATTAAAATAAAGAACTTCTTCAGCGGTGACAGGAACACGACCTGCTGGCTCCGCGGAAAAGAAGAACTGAGGAGAGTTGGTTAGGAAAGGCGGGAAGGCAGCGCGCAGGCGCTGTGGGATGCTCCCGAAAGCTTTCCTTCTTGGGAAGCTGGGGAGCGTTCCTGCGCAGGCTCCGTCGGTACCGACGTACCCATATGTGAGGACTCATTCCTGCTTGTTCCTGGAGATTATAATATTCTTTGTTTTATTTTCCATTCCTTTCCTTATGATACCTAGCATTCTATTTGCTCTCTATGCCACCGCTGCACACTGGGCAGAGGGTTTTAACATGTTATCCATGATGACGCCTAAATCTTTTTCCTGGGTAGTGGTTCCCAATGTGGAACCTTGCATCATATAACCATAGTTTGGGTTGTTCTTTCCTAGGTGCATAACTTTGCAGTTGTCCACATTAAAGTTCATCTGCCATTTGGATGCCCAGTCTTCCAATTTATCAAGATCCTCTTGCAATTTTCCACAATCCTCTTGGGTTTTAACAACTTTAAATAGTTTTGTGTCATCTGCAAATCTGATAACCTCACTCATTATTCCCTTTTCCAGGTCATTTATGAATATGTCAAAAAGCAGCGGACCCAGCACAGATCCCTGGGGTACTCCACTATTCACCTTTTTCCGTTGGAAAAAGTGGTCATTTAGCCCTACCCTCTGCTTTCTTTTAACCAGTTCCTGATCCACAATAGTACACTGCCTCCTATCCCATGACTTTTTAGTTTTGCCAAAAGTCTCTGATGATGGACCTTGTCAAAAGCTTTCTGAAAGTCCAGATACACTATATCAACCGACTCACCATTTTCAGAAATAAAGGATCTTAACCTTCATATCAAAGTTTCTATATTGCTGTTTTGTTTACTCTATCTGTACTTGCAAATTCAGCTCGGTATCAAACACCTAAATTCCTTACTTTTTAGATACTTTAATGTCCCAGTCATCTATTCTCATACAAACTGGCAATATCTGAGGAATGGGCCAGCCTATATAAAGTATTTTGTTTTTTGGACATTGTTGTTAAGTGCTGTTGAGTCAGTGTCGACTTCTGAAGACCCTCCGGATAGTTGACCTAAACTTTGTTCGGTCTTCAGCCAAGTCGCTCATTGTTGATAGATCCATAGCCGCTGTTATTGTATTGATCCATCTCATTGCTGGCCTTCCTCTTTTACAGTGACCTTTTACCTTGCCAAGCATTATGTCTTTCTCCAATGATCTTTCTTTTTGCATGATATGTCCAAAGTATGAAAGTCAAAGTCTTGTCATCTGAGCTTCTAAGGAAAGCTTAGGTTTGATCTCCTCTAGTACTGACTGGTTTGTTCTTCGGGCAGTACATGGTATATACAGTATTCATTGCCAGCAACATAATTCAAAGGCATCAATTTTCTTCCTGTATCTTTTTCACTGTCCAACTTTCGCATCCATATGATGTTATTGAAAATATTATGCAGCGCAGAAGGGAGGCACCTCCTGCAGACACAAGGGAGCAGGAGAGCCACACCACTGGAGGAAAGAGCTTTATTGATTACAGGGTCTGCCCATGGCCTAGACAAGTCGAATCTTTGTATGGAGAGAGACATCTCTGCCCTTGAGGATCTTGTCTAGGTCCTTCATAACCATTCTACCAAGAACAATACATCGTCTGATTTCTTGACTGCTAGTCCTTTCTTTATCAGCTATTTCAATTTCTTCTCCATCAATGATGAACTTATTGATTTTGCCAGTTGTCAGGAGCTTTGTATTCTTAACGTTAAGGTGCAGACACATTTTAAGACTATATTCCTTGATCTTGAGAAGCTAATGTTTCAAATCATCTTCAATTTCAGCCAGTATTGTGGTATTATCAGCATAGTGAAGATTGTTGATGAGTCTTCCACCAATCTTCACATCTCAGTTGTCTTCATATAGTCCTGCTTCTCTGATGATTTGTTCTGCATATAAATTAAAGAGGTAGGGGGGAGGTATGCAGCCTTGTTGTACACCTTTGCTGATTTTAAACCATTCTGCTTTTTCTCCTAGTTCTGTTTGAACTGCTGCTTCTTCATCAATGTAAAGATTGTGCAAGGGAATGATCAGGTGTTCTGGTATATCCATACTTCTTAATGTGGCCCAGAGTTTCTGGTTTACACTGTCAAAAGCCTTCCTGTAGTCAGTAAAACACATGGATATCCTTTTGGTATTTTGCCTTTTCAAGGATCCATCTCACACCACGATAATGTCTCTCATTCCTCACCCTTTCCTGAACCCCGCTTGCACTTCAGCAGTTCTCGTTCCAGGTATGGTTGTAGTCTCTGCTGAATGATCTTGAGTAGAATTTTGCTGGCATGTGGTATCAGAGCGATTGTGCAATAATTTCCACAGTCGGGCGGGACACCTTTCTTCAGTATTGATATAAACACAGATCTTTTCCAGTCAATTGGCCATGAATTTGTCTTCCCAATTTCTTGGCAGAGCCTTGTAAGTATGGTAGCAGCTTCATCCGATTGCTGTAATATTTCAGTGGGAATGCCATCAATGTCCAGTGCTTTGTTTTTTGATAAGGCTTTCAATGCTGCTTCGACTTCTTCTTTCATCACCAATGGTTCCTGATTATAAGGTACAGGTTGAAACGGCTGTTGGTCCACTTGATCTTTATGGTATAATGACTCTGTATAATAGAAATTAAGTGTTCACTGACTGCATTGTATTTCATTACAGTTCTTGCAAGTTTCTTAATTATAAATGCAATACCATTTCTTCTTTGTCTTTCATTTCTAGCATAGTAGACCATATGATCATCAGATGCAAAGTGCCCAAAGCCAGTCCATTTCAGTTCACTGGACATTAAGCACCAACTTATTATGAGTCATCCACACTCGAGGAGTCCGGATGCAAAATGAAATATGTTCAAAAGCATATGAAGGTGAGTTAGTAGCTGGAATTGAAAATTGAGTATCAAGAACGTATATTCTGTAATCTAAATTGAGCCCTGAAAAGACACTGCATGTAGGTGCAATGCAACTGATAAAGAGAAGAGATGATAATGTGGAGCCTTGAAGGATTCCTGCCGTCAAAGAAAAACAAAGTTACTTACAAATTTTTTATCTTAGCCTGTGCTTTCTGATTAGACTAAAAAGAATTAAATGAATTACAGAAACAGATATACTCATATCATGCAACTTTTGTAGGATCGCATGGTTAACTGTATTAAATGCAGCAGAGATATCCAGTAATACAAAAAAAAAGTTTTGCTTTGTTGAAAACCTTCGAGGAAATGCTTTATTGAGGATAGCAGTAAAGTTACCGTGCAATGATATGGCCTAAACCCAGACTGTAAAGGGCTCAGGATGTACGGTGTGTGTCAATAAATGTATGTAATGATCCAATATTATTTTTTCAAAAACTTTTGCTACGAAGGACAAAGAAGAAACTGGACGATAATTCAAAAGATCTATTATCAAAGCGCCGGAGGGAAAGAAATTATGAAGGACATACCATCCTCACTGGTGTGAGGCTCAGTACCAGCATCCTGCTCCACTTCTTCTAATGTCCCATGCTCACTGTAGGGGCTATCACTGTTAAACACAAACAAGCAATGTTTAAATAACATGGGAGCCACAGAATCTCAAGAACTTATAAAACTTTTATTTACAATATTTTTACCCTCACTGTGTTTTAAAAATATATAGTAAATACATATTTTATTAAAAACATGATATCAGTGAGGTCTAAAGCACAAGCCACAGAACAATCCTTTGGTCTTGGGGCAAATCTGAATACTGAGGAGGTTTCAGTCATTTCGAGACCAGACTATCCCCTGGTTAAATTTAGATTCAGTACCATATACAGCCTAGCACCTCTCAGGCAGCACTAAACAAGGTATATGTTGTGTTAAATGTAAACCGCCCCTGATCTCTGGAAGGGATGGTATAGAAGAACCAAATAAATATATATAAATAAATAAATAAAAGGTGTGCCCCCGTGTATTTCACAAGTCTTAGAGGTTTATAAATAACTTGGGGATAATTTTGCTTGACCAGGTAGTATCCCTCCTGTTCCTTCTGGCTAGGATCTGGCACCATGAGCCTTCACTCACTACCCAGGGATTTTCTCCTTATTTTATATCCTCTTTCACAGCAGCAGTAGTTCTTCCAGAACCCTTCAACCATGGATTTTATATTCAGCCACCAACGCCGCCACAATGTGTTAGCTATGCTTCTCCAACCTTCTCCAAACTGAAGAGTGGAAAAGTTGAACCTGGAAATATACCTCCTCCAGGTTGTTTCTTAGCAATTTTAACAAATCTGCAGGTTTTCAAGAGTGCATGGTTTACTATTAGCAAGTGAATTTCTGATCCCAACATACTTGCCCGCTTCAGGGATAAATCAAATATAAGAAAGTTTGTAAGGCCTAAAATAATGGTAGTAGGCATTAAGGAAAAGAACAGATTGTATTCTTTAGCTATTTAGCCAGCATACAATAAGACTAATATGGAAGTGGCTCCATGTTGGCCTCTGATACAGATATGACAAATTATTATTAAATGAAGCTCTTTGGAACTGTAGGAAAGCTGTGTACTCTGAAAGGTGCAGTTTATTGTGAGTTGGATTTTCCTTTCTTTATCTCTAAATCAAGTAGATTTGATCTGTTTCTACCTTCCTCCACTACAGCAGCAGAATAAGAATACCAATCTGCATGAGAACCTTTTGTACTCACTGAGTTTTCCAGAAAGGGGAGAGCTAATGCGTAACCCATCTTTTTGAGGTTTAGAGCTGTGTCTCTGATGGCTAGTTGAACAAATGCAAAGCAACTGAACAACATGCATAAAAAGGCCTATGAAAAATATCAATGCTTCTTTATATTATATTCATGTATAATACATTAAAATGACTAAAAATAATTCTCTAAATTTATTCTACTTTTATTATTTTCCCCTCCCTACAATCATTGCTCTGTGTAATAAACTGTCATTTATTCAAACCACAGTAATTAGTCATTTTTCTGTCATCACATATCAATCAAAAACTCACCAGTAGTCATCACCAGCCATGCATTTTTCATATACAGGACCCTCCAATTCTTTAGCATCTGGGAAAATGATCTCATGATGGATGATTATAGTTTTGATTATTTCATTTACATGAGCCTGACAGGATACTTGGTCTTGTATATCTGGAACAGGCATCAATGTTGGACCAAAACAAATTGCCAGGTTGCATGGGTCCATCATGTTCTCATCACTGTACTGTGAAAGACTTTCATAGGAAATAAAGAGGAAACAGTAAAATAAAAAAACCCCTGGTATCTCCGATTAGACTGACAATTTGAAAAGAAAGTTAGGCAAGTGGAGAGTCATTTTATAAACTTCCTCACAGTTAATACGTGTATGTGGGGACTATTCTATAAAGTAAAGTATGAGCATGATACAGACACCAATTCTAGGCACGGCCACTTACACCAATCCTAGATTTGGTGAAATTGCTCACAACTAGATTTATAAAGAACATGAGTAAGTTATGGTATTTTATAACTTACACATGTGAATGTAAGCCTCGACTACCTTCTATCCAAGTTCCGCCCTTATCCACCCAAACTAAAAGTGCACATGGTGGGACATACATGTGAGCTTACAGAATAGCGATGGCCTAAAGCATGTGCGTTGGTCCTTTAGAATAGAAACTTACACACATAAATAGCATGTAATTCTGTGCATCCTTTATAGAATAAGCCCCAAAAATGCTACTTTACAGTGAAGACAAATTATACTGCTTAATTATGCTGGTTCTTGATAAAATCATCCTGAGTTTTCTAATACATTTGATTGTGCAGTAGGGATGTGCATCTGTTAGCAAATATTCAGTTCACTTTGTTATGCATGCAAAAAAATACAAATAAAATCAATTTAATGTTCATTAAACTAGCAATGAATATGCTTAAAGTCAATTTCATTGCATGAACATTTTTTAAACAATCTATACTACTACTACTACTATTTAGCACTTATAGAGCGCCACGCACGCAGCGCTGTACAGTTAACCTTCAAGAGGTGACTAACAAACAAGAGACCGTCCCTGCCCGTCAGAGTCATGCTCATCGGAGCTTACAATCTAGTTAGAACAGTACAGAGCATTAGTCAGTTCTGCGGAAGATATGGTGTGGTACAGTTTGGTACAGCTTGGTCTATATTTTGGTCAAAACGTTGACGGGGGTTAGGGTAGGATGAGGATGGAAGTCAGGATCTGAATGCAACGGTGAAGAGGTGGGTCTTCAACCTGGATTTGAAGAGGGCCAGGGAGGGCGCCTGGCACACAGACGCAGGTAGGTCGTTCCAGGCGGGTGGCGCAGCAAGGTGAAAGGAGCGCAGTCGAGAGTTAGCGGTGCGGGTGAAAGGCATTGAAAGAAGCAATTTGTTAGCGGAGCGCAAATTTCGAGAAGGGACGTAAGGAGAGATAAGGGATGTGAGGTATTGAGGGGCCATAGAGTGAATGCATTTATAGGTCAGCAGGAGAAGCTTGAATTGGATGCGGAATTGGACAGGGAGCCAGTGAAGTGACTTGAGGAGGGGAGTAATGTGGGCATGGCGAGGCTGGCAGAAGATTAGTCGAGCAGCGTGATTTTGTATGGATTGAAGGGGAAGGAGGTGGCTCACGGGGAGACCAGCGAGGAGTAGGTTACAGTAATCGAGGCGAGAGGAGATTAAGGAGTGGATAAGCGTTTTGGTAGTGTGTTCAGAGAGGAAGGGGCGGATCTTGTTGATGTTGTAGAGGAAAAAATTGGCAGGTCTTGGCTACAAGCTGGATATGGGCGGAGAAGGAGAGAGAGGTGTCAAAGATAACCCCTAGATTGCGGGCCGAGGGAACAGGAAGGATAGTAGATCCATCTACATGGACTGAGAGAGGGGGAAGTGGGGGGGGGTGGAATTTGGTGGAAAGACAAGGAGTTTAGTCTTGGCCATGTTCAGTTTCAATTGGCGATGAGACATCCAGGCAGCGATGTCCGAAAGACAAGCAGAGATCTTGGATTGGGTTGCCAGAGAGATATTAGGCATAGAAAGGTAGATTTGGGAGTCATCGGCATAGAGATGGTACTGAAAGCCATGGGAAGAGATAAGCGCGCCAAGGCCTTGGGTATACAGAGAGTAAAGGAGGGGGCCCAGGACAGATCCCTGGGGTACACCTACCTGGAGCGGGGTAGGGGAGGAGGAGAATACTCCAGAGCATACACTGAATGAGCGGTGGGAGAGGTAGGAGGAGAACCAGGATAGTACGGAGTCCTTGAAGCCAAGAGTGAGGAGAGGGTGGTGAGGAGAAGGTCGTGGTCAACGGTGTCGAAGGCAGCAGAAAGGTCAAGAAGGATGAGGATAGAAAAGAGGCCCTTAGACTTAGCCAGGAACAGGTCCTTGGTGACTTTTGTGAGTGCCGTTTCGGTGGAGTGTAGGGGGCGGAAGCCTGATTGTAGTGGATCCAGGAGGGTCTGGGAGGTGAGGAAGTCGAGGCAGCGACGGTGGACTGCTCGTTCTAGCAGTTTGGATATGAAGGGAAGGAGGGAGATGGGTCGATAGTTAGAAGGGCATGTGGGATCAAGTGAGGGTTTTTTAAGGAGGGGTGTGACAACAGCATGTTTGAAGTCAGTGGGGACAGTTGCAGTGGAGAGTGAAAGGTTGAGGATATGAGTGATGGAGGGGGCAATGGTGAGGGAGATGGAACATAGGAGATGGGTGGGGATAGGATCTGATGAACTGGTGGTGGGTTTGGAGGAGGAAAGAAGAAGTGCAGTTTCTTCTTCAGAGATTGGGGAGAAGGAGGAGAGGGTGGCAGGGGGAGTATGGATGGGGGAGGAGAAATGGGGGGAGGGGAGGTTGATGAGGGGGTCAGGAATTGGAGAGTAATTTTGAGGATTTTGTCATGGAAGTAATTGGCTAGGGTTTGGGCAGAGAGGGAGGGTGGGGTCGGGGGGACCTTGAGGAGAGAACTGAGTGTGTTAAAGCAATGGCGAGGATCAGAGGCAAGGGAATTAGTCAGGTGGATGTAGTAATCTTGCTTGGCAAGTGCTAAGGCTGACTGGAAGGAGCCAAGCATGAATTTGAAGTGTAGAAGGTCTTCCTAGGAGCGGGATTTGGACCAGGCTCGTTCGGCAGAACGGGCACAGATGCATAGGTAATGGATTGTAGGTGAAAGCCAGGGTTGGGGAGAAGATCGTTTTACAGGACGTAAGGTGGGAGGGGCAAGAGTGTCAAGGGCTGAGGATAGTGTAGTATTGTATGAGGATAGTGCCTTGTCGACGGACTCGGATGATAAAATGGAGGAAAGAGATGGAGAAATGGTGGAGGAGAGAGTCAGGGGATCAATATTATTAAGATTTCTAAATAGGATGGAGGAGACAGGACGAGGATGGGATGGCAGGAGATGAAGAGTAAAAGTTAAGAGGCGATGGTCAGATAAGGGAAGGATTGATTTGCGGAAGTTTGAGGGAGAGGAATTGGAGAAGAGCATTAGGTCAAGGCAGTGGCCGTACAGGTGTGTGGGGGCAGTGGAGTAGAGTTGGAGGTCAAACGAGGCGGTAAGAGTGAGGAACTTTGAGGCATGGGGGTCGGAGGGGTTGTCAACATGAATGTTGAAATCACCAAGAATAAGAGTGGGGGAGGAGGGATCCATAAAGGCAGAGAGCCAGGAGTCGAAGTCGGTGAGGAAGGTTGATTTGGAGTTGTCGGGTGGGCGATAAATAACTGCTACTCGGAGGGGAAGTGGTGTGAGGCGGCGAATGGAGTGGACTTCGAAGGAGAGGAGGAAGTGTGATTGGGGTGGCAGGAGGGGTTGGAATTGGCAAGAGGGAGAGAGTAGGAGGCCAACACCACCACCGCGACCAGTAGATCGAGGTGTATGGGAGAATTGGTAGCCCCCATAGCAGAGAGAGACAATGGATGTGGTGTCGTCAGGGGGGAGCCAGGTCTCGGTTAGGGCAAGGAGGTGTAGGGCATTAGAGATGAAAAGACTGTGAATAAAAGAGGGTTTTTTTGATGACTTAGCATGCATTCCATAGGGCGCAAGTAAACAAGAGCGCGGAGGGGGGGAAGAGAGGGATATGGATAAGGTTGGATAAGTTATGTGCGGATTTCTTATTAGAATAGCGCGGGGTCTATTTTTAGGGTAGTAGCAAGCTTTAGATGGAGAAGGGTGAGGGTGAGTACGTTTGGGTGTATATGCTCCCAGGGAGGGATATGAGGGGGGGGGGGGGATGAGGGATAATTTGATGGTGCCAGGTAGGTTATGTGAGGGTTTATTTTTGGGGGTAGGGTTGGAGTTGATATTTATGGGTGAATGATTGTGGGATGACTGGGAGAGGGTGGAAGGGGGGAGGAGCGGAATGTGGATGAGATTAGATAGAGTACGTGAGGAACTATCTTTAGAGTGGGAGAGAAATCGGGGGGGGGGGGGAACCAGGGTTAGGGTTGATATTACCTGATGAGAGAAGGAGAATGAGTATTAGAGAGCGAGGTAAAATGGAGATAGTACGGCGGAAGTGAGGGGGGGGGAAGTTGAATGCGGGGGATGATGTGGAGAAGCTCAAGAGTAGGTGCTAGGGTAGGGGGCAGAATGGAGGGAGAAGTGAGGAAGGTGGAGAGAGGGGCTGGTTAAGTGCGGGGGATAGTGTGGAGAAGCTCGAAAGCAGATGCTAGGCTAGGGAGGAGAGTGGAGGGAGAGGTGAGGAAGGTAGATGCTAGGTTAGGGGAAAGAGTGGAGGGAGGAGTGAGGAGAGTAGGGGGAGAGGAGGGAGGGTGTTGGTAGGAGGGGAGGCAGTTGGGGAGGATAAGGGAGAGGAGGACAGTGAGATATGGGGGCATGGGGGTAGGCAGCAAGGTATGAGCAAACAACAGGTAGCAGTTCTAAGCAACAATAGGTAGCAGTCATAAGCAACACTGGGTAGCAATAATGGGTAGCAGATCTAAGCTATAATGGGTAGCAGTTTTAAGCAACAATAGGTAGCAGCTCTAAGCAACAATAGGTAGCAGCTCTAAGCAATAGTGGGTAGCAGTTCTACGCAACACTGGGAAGCAGGTCTAGGCAATAATGGGTAGCAGATCTAAGCAATAATGGGTAACAGTTCGAGCAACAATAGGTAGTAGCTCTAAGCAACAATAGGTAGCAGTTCAGGCAATAATGGGTAGCAGTCCAAGCAACAATAGGTAGCAGTTCTAAGCAACAATGGGTAGCAGTACTGTGCAGTAATGGGTAGCAGTTCAGAGTAGCACTGGGTAGCAGTTCTGCTGGGGTGCTGGCAATGAGCAGCAGTTCTGTGCAAGAACTGGGTAGCAGTTCTGTGCAGTAATGGGTAGCAGTTCAGAGTAGTACTGGGTTAGCAGCTCTAGGCAGGCAGTAGGTAACAGTACTAAGTAGACAATGGGTAGCAAGTATGAGGAGGATAATGGAAGGAAAGGTCCATGTCAGCCATGGGCAGCAAGTCAAGGAAAGTTGCTTGAAGGAAGGTGGTGTTGGCGAGATGGTTGGGGTCAGGAGGAGAAGTATGAGATGTGTGGAGGAGCGATCGTGCCTACCCGGTTCCAGGTCAGCTCCAGGCAGCCACGATGATTAGGAGGAGCAGGTTTCACGGCTCGCACCAGAGCACTCCAGGGCCCGCGCCTAAGGGCCACGCCAAAGGGACCTGTGGCGAGGCCCTCAGGCACGGGCATGCCAGGTGCGGGCGCGCCCGATGGAGCACGCTGCTTTAAAGGGCCGCTGCCCTTTGATCTCCCTCGGCGGCAGTGTGCTCTAGCTGCTCCGATGGAGCATGCCGCTTTAAAGGGCTGCTGCCCTTTGATCTCCCTCGTCGGCGGCGTGCTCTAGCTGAAAACCTCATTTTTATAGGATGACATGATAATACGTTTTCCCTTCCTTCATTCAAAAACATAAGATATGCCATACTGGATCATTCCAGAAGTCCATCAAGCCCAGTATAAGGTTTCCAACAGTGGCCAATCCAGGCCACAAGTACCTGTCAAGTTCCCAAAAGGTAGACAGATTCAATGCTACTTATTCTAGGGGTAAGCAGTGGATTTCCTCCAGGAACTTCTCTAAACCTCTTTTAAACCCAGCTGCTACATACTAACAGCTTTTACTACATCCTCTGGCAATGAATTCCAGAGTTTGATTATGTGTTGAGTGAAAAATTATTTTCTCCAATCTTAAATGTGCTACATTGTAGCTTTATTGTGTGTCCCCTAGTCTTTCTACGTCTTGAAGGTATAAACAACCGATTTACGTTTACCCATTCCATTCATTATTTTATAGACCTCTATCATAACTCCCCTCAGCCATTTCTTTTCCAAGCTGAAAAGCCTTAACCTTTTAAGTCTTTCCTCGAAGGGGTGTCCTTCCATCCCCTTTATCATTTTGGTCTCTCTTCTCTGTATCATTTCTAATTCCGCTATATCTGTTTTTTTTTTTTTTAAGATATAGTGCCTAGAATTGCACACAATATTCAGGGTGCAGTTGCACCATGGAGCATCTCTCAGTAGGGTTTGCAGGGGTTGTGTTATAAAGCAACAGAATGACAGTAGATAAGGACCAATCAGGCTAATCACACCAACTACTAAATTCCATAATCTCTTCCTCTCCCCTTCTACCATACTTTGTTGTTAGGTGTGGACAAGTATAAGGAGTTTATATTCTGTGACTCAGTGTGAATGTGAACTATGCCCTTTATTCAGTAGTAAGGTGTGTGCATGTGTACACAGGGGTGTGGAGATGTCTTGTGGATCTGTTAACTGTGTAGGAGATGTTGGGCATAGCTGGGTAATTGTGTCCAATGGTGAGCGCAATGTGTGTGTGTGTGTGAAGGTGTTTTATAGGGGTAGAGAGTGTGGGAGATGTCATTAGCTTGTGGATGTGAATATGGAGATGTTGGTGGAGGGGATGTTTCATGACGTTCTTACTCCTCTTCCCCTTCCAAGTTTTTGCTCCCTTTACCTCCCCTTTACAATCTCTTCCACTCTTCCTCTCAGTCACTCCCCTTGCACTTACTCCCCCCTTCTCTTTATGCCCTTGCCTGAACTCCCTCGCCTCTCTCCCTTTGCACTTGCTCTACCTCATACATCCCTTCTGCACTGTATTCACTCCCCTCTCCCTGCATTTGCTCCCCTTTCAGGTTCCTTCCCTCTCCTTGCACTCAAGCCATCGCTCCTTTCCCTGTTCCTCTCAGCTCAAGATTACATTTTTCAGTTAGCTCCTATTTTTTTTAACACTGCTGCAGCAGTTACACTTCTCTTCAATCAGCTCCTTTTTACTGTTGCCATAGTCTTCCCTCTTCTTCCAGTACTGTAGCATATATAGCTCCTCTTCAACCCTCCTCAACAACTTGAATATTGCAATAAAACATTCCGTTGCACTTCTTTTCTATATAATGTGGTGTACAGCTTCTTACCCTCTTTGCAAATCAACAAATCAAATTGCAATATTCAAGCTACTATCCTAGCTCTCTCCGGAGGGGTTTGCCCTTTGGCCAATTTTTACAGCTTCGACGGTTGTGCAGTACCTTGTCTGAATTTAAACATCATGCTAAAGATTTGGAGGATCGATTACGCTTTAGAGGATATCCTTCCTCTTTGATTCATACAGCGTATAAACGAGCTCTGAATAATCATCCAGTGTGGTGGCAAGCTAGTGGCCAGCAGGAGCAACTGTTGATGGAGAAAATTGTATGGGTACTTCCTTACATGCCAAATACGGCTGAGGTAACTAAGATTCTTAAACATCATTGGCCTCTTTTATCATTACATCAGTGCTTTCAAAAAAACTTGATGATAGCCTATCGGAGGACTTCTAATCTTGGGGACTTGGTGGCTTGTACGTCTTCACCGCAATTGCGATCATCTATTGAACAACAGCCAGGTCATTTTGCATGTGGATCATGTGATTTTTGTACCACTACTATCGAGGGTTCTTCTTGGAGGGATTTAAAGTCAGGAACTCAATATTACATGCATTTTAGAACATCCTGCAAGACATCATTTGTGATTTATTTAATTATTTGTCCCTGACACTTATACTATGTAGGAAGAACTTCTCAATCAATGTGGAGAAGGCTATTGGAACACCGATCGCGTTTCAACACGCTAGTTTTAACAGCTCCCCTGGTTTTGCATTGTTCTCAATTACGACATCAGTTTGAAGATTTACGATGGTTAGTGTTGGATCACATCCCTTTGAACATTAGAGGTGGTGATCAGTTTTCAAGGTTGCAAGCCAGAGAACAGCGATGGATCTTTAAATTAAATTTGATTGCTCCCCTTGGCCTCAATGCTGAAATAGAATGGTGGTCATTACGCGATTGAAGTTGTTGCTGATGCCAGTCAAAGCGTTGACTTTGTTTACCTGTGACGTCATCAATACGTCATAATCGGAACCAGATTTTTGACCAGGCTTATAAGCTTGAGAAAGGACTGATACATCATAGAGCTTGAAACACTAGGTAGTGTTCAACAAGAGAGCAGGTGTAGGGTAGATTTAGTGAATCACCTTATGGTAGGAATTTTTAGGTGATTTAGTTGGGCTTAATTTCATACAGATACAGAACATGATTATTGGCACCCTTATAACAATTCAAATCAGTTTGAACAGAAAAACCACATTCCCACTGCAGTAAAATTAGACATACCTGTGATCAACTGTCGGTACTCACATGACTTGAATTAACCAATGAATGATGGTTCTAATATTTAAAATGGCCACATTCACTCCCTGTTCCATTTTCACAATGGTGAAGACAAGATTACTGCCTGGGACCATCAGAAAAGCCATCACCACCAAACATCAAAGGGATACAACAAGGTAATCTCCAAAGACCTTGGGATTCCTGTGTCCACAGTTTACAATGTTATTCAGACAGTTTCTGCTCAAGGAACTTTCAAGAACCTCCCAGGACATGGTGGGAAAAGGAAAATTAATCCAAGTAGTCTTTGAAAGTTAGTGCGAACTGTTGGAAAAACACTATGTACAACATCCAAAGAGCTTAAGGCTGACCTGAAGCAAACTGGAGTGGTGGTTTCAACTCACACCATACACGGCACACTAAACAAAGAAGGACTTCAGACATAAGAAGTAGTCGTAGTAAAAGGCACACCTGATCTTTGCACACACATACCCTGAGAAACCACAATCCTTCTGGGAAAAAGTTCTGTGGACAGATGAAATCAAACTCTTTGGCAATGCAGACTAGTGATATATTTATAGGCAAAGAAATTAAGTTTATAAGGAAAAAAATACTCTTTCTACAGTTAAATATGGTGGAGGTTCCATAATGTTGTGGGGCTGTTTTGCTGTCTCAAAAAAATGGAGTTCTGGAACGTATTAAAGGAATCATGAAGTCAGATGACTATCAAGTTATTTTGGAGCAAAATGTGCTACCTAGTGTCAAAAGCTCGGTCTGGGTCCAGCAGGACAATAATCCAAAACATACATCCACAAGTACAAAAAGAATGG
Organism: Ichthyophis bannanicus; assembly: GCA_033557465.1. NCBI lineage: Eukaryota > Metazoa > Chordata > Amphibia > Gymnophiona > Ichthyophiidae > Ichthyophis > Ichthyophis bannanicus. Next base: position 232,491,204 of record CM066038.1, on the reverse strand, counting down.
TTAAAAAGGAACAAATGGACTGTTTTAAACTGGCCAACAATGAGTCCTGATCAATTCAATCGGGGACCGAATGAGATAAAAGAGGCACCTAATTCCATCTTTCAAATGTAAGTTTTTTTAACCATCATACTCGCCTTTTTCTCTCTGTCTCACTACCCTATATGTTACTGTTAGTACTGCTGGTAATGTAATGTAGCTAACTGTTCTGTCATATCCTAAAGCAATTGTTACCTTACGGTCTCCCTTTAGAATCTTGCTATAACACAGTGGAAACCTTCCTATGCTAGCATATCCCATTGTATCTGCTACAACTCACAAACTATAATCCCCTCGGGATATCAAACACTACTGCAAACACTGGTGCAACGCATTGCAGATCAAGCACCGCTGCAACTCTCACACGCTACACATCGAATACTACCATATTCCACTACTTTTCACACATTGATTTACCACCTCCACATATAACACAAATCCAACTATATGGATACAACACACCCCTTCCTATATTAGTTCATCTGTATCCCTCAGAACCCCCTCCAAATAATCTCTTTCAAGCATGCCACTCTTTCCCAGCTGGCTAGCGCTCCTATACCTCTCCTCCCTCCTCACCTATGGCATCTCAACTCACCTCCCCTCCCCCTCCCATTCCAATAATCCACCTTCCAAGACCTACCACCCCCCCGCCCTACTTCAACAACGCACTCACCAATACAAAAGACCTTCTCACCTCATATACATCCCTACCTCACCACAAACTGAATTATTCAACCCCCCTCCCCACCCACCACACAGCCTGTCCACACAATCAAATGCAGTCTGATAAATGCTTGCTCTGCCCGCAACAAACTACAAACTCTCTCTGAACACATCTCTGATGATTCAACAGACCTCCTCTTCATCACAGAAACTTGGTTTACTGAAACGGACAACGTCCTGCTTAATCAACTCAACACCAACACCCATAACATCCATAATTGCACACGATCCAACAACAGAGGTAGAGGAGTCTGCATTCTTTCCAACAAGCAACTAAACTTCACAACCACGAGCGCAACATCATCTAATGGTCTGGACACCATCATCATAAGCAATAAACAATTTGTCATTTGCCTTGTATACAGGGCACCCCATCACAACACAGATCAACTTGACACACTCCTCGAAGCTGCATGCTCTCACATCTCCTAACACCAGCACTTTATCCTTCTTGGTGACTTCAATCTCCCTTCAGCTAATGTCAACCAAAGCAACGCTTTCCTTCAAGCCATGGATGATTTGCAATTTACGCTACTAATCAATGTCTCAACTCATCTGAAGGGTGGTGCCCTAGATCTCCTCTTCACCTCCAACCCACTTGCCTCTTCACACCCCATCTCCCCCATATCTACTCTGGTCCCTTGGTCCGACCATCGCCTTATAATATTCTTCCTACCCACCACCCTGCCTAAACATCTCCCTCCCCCAAATCCCCGTCTGTGAGAAGATTTAGGAGTTTCAAAGAGACATCTTTCACTCAACAAATCACCCCCACTCTGAAGCAAGCATTTCTACACTTCAACCTCGACACTCTTGTACACTCCTGGTACACCACCATCAATGCAACTGCCAAAGCTTCACCGCTCAATCCACCTAAACCTCATCGTCCCTATGTACCCTGGTATTCAACTCATCTCAGAGATCAAAACCGCTCCCTCTGAAAGCTTGAGAGATGTTGGAGAAAATCCAAAGATCCACAACTTCATGCTATCTATCAGCATACTCCAACAACACCATCAAAGCCAAGTGTGAACATCATGAAAACATGGAAGGACAGACTAGATAGGCCATTTGGTCTTTTTCTGTCGTCATTTTTCTATGTTTCTATACTGCTTCATTCTATAAACAAGCCAAGAGAACTTTTCAACATTGTCAAATCCTTTACAAATGATCCATCCCAACCTCATCACACCAGCACAATCCACCCTCAGTTAATATCCGACTTCCTGATATCTAAGCACCAACCTCCTGGCTCCTCCACTATCATCTTTCCTCCTCAGACTCCCTCGACTGCCAACACAGCTCCCTGGACAACGTTCAGAGATGTTACCCCTGAAGAAATATTAAACACCATCAACCACATCAATGCTACCACCTCCCCCCTGGACCCCTGCTCAGTAACCTGGATCAAGAAAACAAAAACCACTATGTTATCATTCATCTCCACCATCCTCCAAGCTTCACTCAACCAAGCATATCTCCCTCCTGCTCTCAAGCAAGCCTCTGTGAGACCCCTACTCAAGAAACCTAAATTTGATCCCAACTCTCCTGCATCCTACAGACCTATAGCCAGCGTTTCTCACCTTTCAAAAATTATTGAAAAGGCAGTCCAAATCCAACTTCAAGAGCATGTGGGAAGATCTGCCCCACTTGACCCCAGGCAACATGGTTTTCATCCCTATCATAGCGCCGAAACTCTTCTCACCTCCCTGCTAAATACATTCATCATTGGAACTGAAAAACCCTATTCTGGCTTCATTCTGCTATTTCTGGACATTTCTGCTGCATTTGGCACTATCCCATCAAATTCTGCTTAACCAGCTCAACACCATCGGAGTTCAAGGCACCCCTCTTAAATGGATCCATTTCTACCTATCCAATCGAACCCAAACAGTAAAGATAGGTAACCAAACATCTGCGCCTTACAACCTTCCTCAAGGAGTCCCTCAAAGCTCTGCCCTTTCCTCCCTATTTTTCAATATACACATCAGACCATTATGCTTCATCATACAGAAATTCAAGGTTGGCTACCAACTCTATGCTGACGATATAATGATCTTCACTCCATTCCATACTTCCTCCCCCGACTATTCCTGCATCAACGAATGCTTCAACAAAATCATCCTATGGCTACAGCATCACAACCTTGCAATAAACTTCAACAAAACAGAGATCCTTCACGTCTCCAAAGACCGCAACGTCACACCACATTCGATTATCAAACTCGGAGATGTAAACATACAAGTCAAATCCCAAAAATACCTCGCCATCACCCTGGACTAGCATCTAAGCTTCCAACATCATGTCAAGAATGTCACCAAAAACATATACTTTAAACTCTGAATCCTCCAAAACCTTCAACCCCTCCTATCACCAGACAGCTTCCGGACAATCTGCCATGCCTTCATTACTCCATTCCTCGACTACTGTAACTCTGTTCTCCATGGGCTCCCTAAGTCTACCATTGCTCCTCTCCAGCTTCCTCAAAACACCGTAGCTCACTTCATAGCCAGTGTTCCAAGACGGTCACACATCACCCCCACATTGAAATCTCTCCACTGGCTCCCTGTTGCGTCCTGCATTAAATTTAAGATACTCACCATCATCCATAGAGCTTATTTCAACATTTCAGCTGAACAGATCCAATCCCTAATCAAGCAAGCTATTAACAACAGACTTCGTCGGGAAAATGCAGTCAATCTTCTTCTTCCATCAACGTAATTCTGCAAGAAACCCCAACACACTTGCACCAGAGCATTTCAATTTTACACCCCTACCTTATGGAACCAACTGCCCCCCATCTTACACTGCATACAATCTCACATCACCTTTAAGAAGCACCTCAAAACAATCCTATTTGAAGAATACCATGGTACTTCCTCAGCATCCAACACACAGCAAGACCATCCCACACTCTCTCACACTATCCCCCTGTCCCCCCCATCATAACCCTCTCTTTTCCCCCTCCTAGGCATAAACTCATGGATTCTCTTGACACGCTCCACATTACCTCCATCCACTATATCAACTCCATCAACCTAACACCAGCTATCTCCGCATAGCTGTCTGTATATAGTTTGCCAGAATTGGCCTTGTACATAGTTGACTGCACTGTTCTATGAAGTTAACTGTACCGTTATTGAATTGTTCTATGTAAACCGTTATGCCTTGTAGAATAACCGTATATCGAATTCAGTCAAATAAATAAATAGCCTTTAGAAAGAGCGGAAATCTGCCATTGGTAAAAAGAATCCTGGAAACAATCATGAGCTCGAATAAATCGCAGTTAAAGAGTGGGAAAAATACCAGCAGACAGCTGTACGGAATTTATAGACAGCTACAAGAAACGTTTGGAGGCTGTCATCACTGCCAAGGTTTATGCAGCCAAATATTAGCAAAGGGTGCCATTAATCCTGTCCAAGTCATTTTGTTTTTTCTCAGAAATTACTACATTAAAGTTGCACAGACATCTTTTTTTTTGGTGTATACCTTTAAGCATACTATTAAAATATTATGATGACATACAGTTGGAATATTTCCAATTATTTGTAAAGATATTGTACACAACATACCTAAAATGCAAGGGTGCCAATAATGATGATCACAACTGTATGTCTGAAAACTGGCCAAAAGGTTCAAAAATGAACTGAAACCGTTTCCATTCACATCCTCATTATGTAGGAAATAATTGTATTAAATTGATTTAAACTATAAAACTGAATAGATATAACCAAGCCATTAAGCAGTAACAAGTAGAAACCATAAATATCTCAAGCAAGTATTATTCCATTGTGCACCATTATGCATCCTGAACTCTGAGGCAGGTTATATTAATAAAAAACAAGATTTGCAATCCTTGAGGATTGCTCAGTGTCTGGCAGCAAGCTTTTCATTCATGTCTCTGCAACTTTGCTTGCCAAATTCCTGTACAACAAACATTTTGTAAATAATACATATGACAGAAAGCCCAAGAGTGTTTATTTAGTTGTCTTCTTGCTTGGTTGCATCTGAGCCATTTCTTAAATAAATCAAGCAAGTGGAGAAGCAGCCAACTACGTAACTTGCAGGATCAGCAGTGTCTCTCACTTGATTCTGAAACTCCATAAAATGGGCTGAGCAGCCATGAAGAAACAAATAGATTTTTATTCTGGAGGCCCTGTAAGGTTTGGTACCATTCCAAAATATGCCTCTTAGAGACCTTCTTTTTTAGTCTGTGCTCTTAACAAGATCATTCGGTTGATAGGCATTACAACACAAGAGAACTGCTGCTTATTTATGTAGTATTTAAGCTTTGCGTATAAAGCATAGTTACTCACCTGTAAGAGCAGGAATCAGTCCTCACATATGGGTGACGTCAACGCCGACACAGCCCCCACGGAAGCATCTCTCCATCTTTCAAAGAAATCCTTTAGTAGATGTCACCACGCATGCGTGGTCCCCTTCCCGCCCAAGGGTGCCATCTTACTCAGTCAGATGACATAGCTAGAGCCGACAAAGGAAGATGGCAAAAAATGTACAGCAACTCCCAGGGGAGGAGAAAGGGTTGTGGGGACTGATTCTTGCTGTCCCTGGAGAACACTTGTTACAGGTGAGTAACTATGCTTTCGTCAGGAACAAGCAGGAAGTCAGTCCTCACATATGGGACTCCCTAGCTACAGGCTACCGAAAACCTGTAGAAAAAACACGGCCCAGCCGCAAGCAAATCTGAGGAAAGATTCTGAGATCCCCAGTGTCCAGGGAGAAACATGGCTCCGGTAGCCTGAACAAAAAAGGTCGGAGGGCAGGAGTTGCCTAAACCCTGAACAGATTACGGAGTATGGCCTGGCCAAAGGCATTGTCCAGTTGGGACTTCCTCTCCAGACAGTACTGAGCTGCAAAGATGTGGACTGAGGACTAGGTGGTGGCCCGGCAGATGTCTGCCATAGGGACAGAGCATAGGCTCATAACTGAGGTTACTTTAGCCCTGACATTATGCGCCGTGACCTGGTGTTTCATCAATAGCCCAGTCTGGTCATGGGCGAAGGCAATGAAGCCGCCACAGAGGTGGAAAGGGTCCGCTTGGCGTCAGCCTCCCCCCAGTCGACTGGGGTTGTATGAAACGAAAAGCTGTGAGGTTTTGCGGTGGCCCTGAGTATGCTGCAGGTAGAAAGACAAGGCCCTTTTGCAGTCCAGAGCATAGAAAACAGCCGCTGCCCTGTTGGCATGGGGCTGTGGAAAGTAGGTAGGGAGTACCACCTCTTGGTTGAGGTGGAAGGTGGATACCACCTTTGGAAGAAATTTAGGATGTGTGTGAAGCACGACCCTGTTCGTGTAGAACCTGGTGTAGGGTGGCTCAGCCACCAAGGCCTGAAGCTCGCTGACTTTGCAGGCCGAGGTGAGTGCCACTCGAAAGACCACCTTCTAAGATAGGTAATGCAAATGGCAGGTAGCCAAAGGTGTGTAGGGTGGCTTGGTAAGCTGAGTCAGAACCACGTTGAGATCCAATTCTGTCAGGGGCAGCCGGATGGGAGGTTTAGAGAGCAGCAAGCGCTGCATGAATCGGGTAATGAGGGGCTGCACAGAAAGAGGCTTTATCTTTATTAGTAGATGTTGATATACCGCCCATGCCGGAGCATCAGAGCGGTATACAATACAAATATATATTGGCTACTGAAAAATAAAGTCAGAAAGGAACGCCATCAGTGGATTAGACAGGGATAGATAAAACAGAACAAGACAGAGGACAGAGACAGATCTAGAAGGAAGAATGTGGTGACAAAGGACAAGGAAGGGGGAGGGCGGTGGAGGAACTGAAATTATGAGGGTACCACATTATGAAGAGTGGGGGACACGGCTGGGGGATGCGAGGCCATCGGCAGGAGTGGGGAGATTGTAAACCTGGCAGAAAAGGTGAGTTTTGAGAAGAGCTTTGAAAAGGGGGAAGGATAATTCAGTGCGAAGAGGTTGTGGGAGCGAATTCCATAAAGCGGGGCTTAGAAAGAAAAACACGGAGTGACGGGTGAGTTCAAGGTGAGCCTGAGACGGGGAAGGGAGGAAAAGACGATTGCTGTGAGCAGAACGAAGAAGACGTGGGGATGGTTGGAGGTGAATAGTGTCAGCAAGATACTGAGGGGTGCTGGTATGAAGAGCCCTATGTGTAATGACGAGAAGTTTGTAGATGAATCTAACCTTAACCGGAAGCCAGTGAAGAGTGAAAAGGCAGGGAGTGACGTGAGAATGAGCGGGGGAACGAGTGATGAGACGGGCGGCAGTGTTTTGGACTAACTGGAGGTGGCAAAGCTGATAGGAGGGGAGGCCTGCGAAGATGGCATTGCAATAATCTAAACGAGTAATCACGAGCAACAGAACAAGGGTGATAACAGAACAAGGGAGAAACGACCGAATAGCCCTGATCCGACGAAGGTGAAAAAAGGAAGTATGTACCACAGAGAAAATATGTTGGTGGAAAGAGAGAGAGGAGTCCAAGGTGACACCCAAATACCGTAGAGTTGATACCAGGGGGATGGGGCGAGAGGACATAACAGGTGATAGATCGGGAGAGGGGACCCCGAAGGAGAACCAGATAGCAGAGGATTTAGTGGGGTTAGCGTGGAGAAAGTTTTGGTTGAACCAGGAGGCAACTGAGGTAAGACAGGAATTAAGTGGGGTGAGGTCAGGGGAGGAAGAAGAGGTGTGATGAACCAAGAGAATGTCATCAGCGTAGATGTAGGCAGAAATTCCAGCTTGTTGAATAAGCAGGGCAAGGGGGGGCGAGAAAGCGTAGTTACTCACCTGTAACAGATGATCTCCGGGAATAGCAGGAATTTAGTCTTCACATATGGGTATTGTCGGTAATGACGGAGCCTGCGCGGGAAGGCTCCCCAGCATCCAATAGGAATGCTTTTGGGAGCATCCCTCAGCAAATGCGCGCTGCCTTCCCGCCTTTCCAACTGTCCCTCTTCAGTTAAATTTGTAGTTGAGTGAAAGGATAGAGGGAGAGAGGAAAGAGACAAAGAGATAGAGAGACAACTCCTAGGGGAGGTGGGTGGGTTGTGAAGACTAAATTCCTGCTGTTCCTGGAGATCACCTGTTACAGGTGAGTAACTACGCTATCTCCAGGAACAAGCAGGAATGTAGTCTTCACATATGGGGACTCCCTATCTGGAGATGCCAGGGAGATAGCCCCAGGAAGGTGCCACCCTAAAAAGGTAGGCATCCTTCCTCCCATGGATCTCTGGCATTCCACCCGGGTTGGTAGGTAGGAGTTGAATTAGGTCTGAAAAAGATTTTGAAGAACAGCTTGGCCAAAGAAGGCATCCCGACGGGAGGCTTTATTCAGGCAGTACTGGGCTGTGAAGGTGTGTACCGAAGCCCAGGTGGCTGCTCGACAAATGTCATTGATAGACACAGAGTGGAGATTGGCCATAGAAGCTGCCATGGCTCTCACATTATGAGCTGTGACATGGTCCTGAAGAGGAAGACCCTTACTCTCATAAGCAAAGGATATGCATTGGGCAATCCATTTAGATAAAGTTCTTTTGGAGACTGGAAGTCCCAAATGACTAGGGTCAAAAGCTATAAAAAGTTGCAAGGACTTTCTATGTTGCTGTGTTCTTTGTATGTAAAAGTCTAAGGCCCTTTTACAATCCAAAGTATGAAGGTTTCTTTCTGCATTAGAGGCGTGAGTAACTACGCTATCTCCAGGAACAAGCAGGAATGTAGTCTTCACATATGGGGACTCCCTAGCTGGAGATGCCAGGGAGATAGCCCCAGGAAGGTGCCACCCTAAAAAGGTAGGCATCTTTCCTCCCATGGATCTCTGGCATTCCACCAGGGATGGTGGGTAGGAGTTGACTAAGTCTGAAAAAGGTGTTGAAGAACAGCCTGGCCAAACAAGGCATCCCGGCGGGAGTCCTTGTCTAAGCAGTAGTGGGCCGTGAAGGTATGTACCGAAGCCCAAGTAGCTGCTCGACAGATGTTGTCGATAGACACAGCGTGAAGATGAGCCATTGAGACTGCCATGGCTCTCATACTGTGAGCTGTGACATGGCCTTCAAGGGTTTCTAGTCCCACAGGTGCTCCTTGTGGTCTTGGGCAAGCCACTTAACCCTCCATAGCCCATGTTCCCTGTAAAATAGTTATCTCCAAGTTATAATGCCCTGTTCAATGTAATTTCAGTTTGTTCAATGTAAACCGCACTGATGTAGAATAGCGCGGTATATAAGAGAATATAAATAAGAGGAAGGTTCTTACTCTCATAGGCAAAGGATATGCATTGTGCAATCCAGTTAGATAGAGTTCTTTTGGACACTGGAAGTCCCAAATGACTAGGATCAAAATCAACAAAGATTTGAGAAGATTTTTGATGTTTCTGTGTCCTCTGCAAGTAAAAGGCTAAAGCTCTTTTACAGTCCAAAGTATGAAGATTCTTTTCTGCACTGGAGGCATGAGGCCTTGGAAAGAATACAGGAAGGTAAACCGCTTGGTTTAAATGAAAAGGCGAAACCACCTTTGGCATAAAGTGTGGGTGAGTTCAAAGAACAACCTTATCATGATGAAACCTAGTATAAGGAGGATCAGCCACTAAAGCTTGCAATTCACTAATGCAACGGGCAGAGGTGATTGCAATTAGGAAGATGACCTTCCAGGTCAAAAACGTAAGGGCTGTAGTGGCCAAAGGTTCAAAAGGCGGCTTCATGAGCTGCCCGAGAACTAGATTTAGATCCCATGCCACCGGTGGTAGCTTGATAGGAGGCTTAGTTAATAAAAGGCCTCTCATAAATCTTGATAGGAGTGGATGAGAGGAAATTGGTTGTCCATTTAGAGGCTTATAAGAAGCTGCAATTGCACTAAGATGGACTCTTACCGAATTGGTCTTTAAAACAGAATTCGATAAGTGAAGGACATACTCTAGTATCGATTCTAAGGGTATGACCAGGGGGTTTAATCCCTTCTTGGAACACCATATAGTAAAACGTTTCCACTTGAAGGCATAAGATCTTCTTGTGGAAAGTTTCCTAGAAGCCTGAAGGATATCTTTTACCTGCTGGGACAGGTTGAAATCTTGGAGGTCTAAGCCTTCAGCAACCAGGCCGTGAGGTGCAGGGACTGGGATTTGGGTGCCATAGCGTCCCGTTCTCCTGGGAAAGGAGATCTGGAGCATGCTCTATCTCCAGAGGTGCCGCTTGAGAGAGACGTAGAAGCAGGGAATACCACGTTTGGCGTGGCCATCGTGGTGCTATGAGAATCATGCGACCCCTGTCTCTCTGAAGCTTGAAGATTGTTTTGGGGATGAGGGGAATGGGTGGGAAGGCATAAAGGAAGTCCTGGCTCTAGTGAAGGAGGAAGGCATCCCTTGCCTGACAGCTGTGAGCCAGAATCCTGGAACAGAACCGGGGAATTTGGCATTCAGTGGACTTGCAAAGAGGTCTATGTCTGGAGTGCCCAAGAGATGAAATATCTTTGACACCTGGTCTAGGTGGATGGACCACTTGTGACGCAGCAGTACTCGACTGAGTTTGTCTGCCCAAAGGTTTTGAATGCCTGGAAGATAAACCACTAGAAGGTGAATTTGAAGCTCTCTGGCGAGGGCCCACAGTCGTAAAACTTCGTTGCATAACGACAGAGGGCCTGTTCCGCCCTGCTTGTTCACATAGAACATGGCTACTTGATTGCCCGTCTGGACTAGGACTGTCTTGTAGCTGAGCTGGGCGTGGAACACTCGAAGTGCTAAATAGATTGCTCTTAATTCCAGGAGGTTTATGTGTAAACTAACCTCCTGTGGAGTCCAGGTGCCCTGGGTAGAGAGATGATTCAGGTGTGCTCCCCAACCCACCTGTGATGCATCTGTTGTTAGGGTGGCCTGAAAGAGGGGTTGATGGAAAGGACACCACACTGTCAGATTTTTTAGTGATTGTCACCATTGGAGGGACAAAATTAGTCATTGAGAGATTGTTATTTTGTCCGACAAATGACCCGTAGCCTGTGTCCACTGTGTGGAGAGGGTCCACTGAGCTGCTCACATGTGGTGGCGAGCATATGGGACTACATGAACTGTGGATGCCATGTGTCCCAGTAACTGCAGTAGCTCCCGAGCAGTGAGGGAGGATTTGCCTGCTGCTTGAGAAACTAGTTGCATTATGTGAAGACACCGGGCTTGTGGAAGGAAAGCCCTTGCCTGTCTGGTATCCAGATAGGCTCCTATGAATTCTAGGCATTGGGAAGGAACTAGTTGAGATTTTGGGAAGTTTATTACCAATCCCAAGTATTGGAGGATTCGCATTGTATGGGGCAGTGCAGTGCTGGCCTCTGCAACTGTAGGGGCTCGAATGAGCCAGTCGTCTAAGTAGGGGAAGACGAAAATCCCCAGGGTTCGTAGAAATGCAGCTACTACTGCCATGCATTTTGTGAATACCCTTGGTGCTGAAGCCAGACGAAAAGGAAGAACCCTGTACTGGAAATGTCTTCCCCTGAAAAGGAAATGTAAAAATTTCCTGTGATCTGGATGGATGAGAATGTGGGTGTATGCATCCTTTAAATCTAGAGAGCAAAGCCATTCCTGGCTTTGAAGGTATGGCAAAAGAGTTCCTAGAGAAATCATTTTGAATTTCTCTCGAAACAGATATTTGTTCAATTCTCTGAGGTCTAGAATGGGTCTGTGTCCTCCTGTTTTCTTTGGAAAAAGAAAATAGGGGGAGTAGAACCCTGCACCCTGTTGAAGAATGGGTACTTCCTCTATTGCCCCTTGGGCAAGAAGTGTGGAGACCTCGTGATCTAGCAGATTGTCTGCAGAGGTTTGTGGATTGAATTGCTTTAGAATTGTAGGAGGGGGCATGCTGTGAAAATGAAGCTTGTACCCCTCTCCTACAATGGACAAAGTCCAATCTTCTGCTGTTATCTGATGCCATCTGTTGACAAAGTGGCATAACCTGCCCGGAATATTGGGGGGTTGGGGATCCCTCAGAGGCAGGGAGGCAAAGCTCTCTAGGAATAATTATAGTTATAATGCCCTGTTCAATGTAATTTCAGTTTGTTCAATGTAAACTACCTTGATATCATGAAAGGCGGTATATAAGAAATGTTAAATAAATAAATATGAAGGAGTCAAAGCCCTTGAGGGGGCTGAACCTGGAGAGCTGGTTGGGCTCTCAGGCCTTTTGGCTTCTTTTGCTGTCTAGTTTGTCCCTTTTGGGAAACCTGACCTGGAGTTTGACTCTGCTGGGTATAGGAAGGATAAAACTTCCTCTTTTTGCTAAAAGAGGGTTTTTTTTATAAGGCTTTCTTTTGGCTGGAGTGGCTGTAGACTTTGACAATCTATCTAAGGTAGAATTGTCAGCATCTAACTCGTTAGCCTTTTCCTGCCAGTTCTTGCCGAAGAGATTCTCCCCTGTGCAAGGAATGTTGCCTAACTTGTCCTGTACCCAAGTCTCCAAGTCTGATGCTGTAGCCAGGCAATCCGTTGTGCGCCAATGGCAACAGCAGAGGTTCTGCTGATGCATTCGAAGCAGTCAAAGGCTGCACGATTGACAAACTTGGAAACATCTTGAGCATGCTTAACTAGAGCAAGAAAATCTTGTCTCTTATCATCTGGGAGAAATGGGCTCATAAGTTCCAAGTCTTCTGTGACTTCCTTGAGGAACAATTCCATATATAGTATATATGAACTGATCCTAGCTGAAAGCATAGAAGCTTGAAAAGTCCTGCGTCCAAAAGCATCCAGAGTCCTGCATTCACGACCTGGAGGATTGGATGCATGCCTCTTTGCACTTTTCATCCTACGCATGGCTGATTCCACTACCATTGAATGGTATGGCAGCTGAGTTTTCTGAAATCCAGGACATGACGGAACTCGATACATAGTATCAAGTCGCCTAGAGTGAGAATTAGTCAGAGGTGTCTCCCACATTCTGAGCATCAAGCTATGCAGAATTTCATGGATAGGCAGAGTGGCTGCCTCCATAAAAGCTTTAGGATATTGGAGAATTTCCAATTCTTTTGCTCTGGGTTCGTCTTCAGGAGCTACTGTGATTGAAAGACCCTTGGCCATATCACGGATGAAATCCTGAAATGACATGTCCTCTGGAGGTGACATTCTGCACTGGGGAGAAGAGGGATCTTCTAGGAGAAACCCTCTAGTCCCCGCAGAATTGTCAGAGTCTTCGGAATCAGAGGAATCAAAGTATTCCTGACCCCGATGCTCTTGTAAAGCACGATCCTGCTACCGATCGAAGTCGGTACCGAGGTGACCCGGTACCGCTTTGTCAATTCCAGCCAGAGATGGCATGGGAAGAGTTCCCACCGTAGTCGGTATCGTCGGTACCGGTGTCTGTACTGGTGTCTGTACTGGTGCCGATGTCGGTACCGGTGCCCGTGGGACAACCGGTAACGCAGCTGAAAGAAGAGCTGCGATGCTGCGTTCGATAGCGAGGAACCTCTGGTCTATCGACACTGCTGATGCCTGGGTGTCGGTACCGGTAAGGACGGCCGGAACCCCTGAGCATGGCACAGGTAGTTCTTGCGAGGTTGAAGCCTCGAGAACATCCTGAAGCCCCATTGATGCTTTGGAAGCCGAAGCCTCCCGCCGAGGCTGTTTTGCCGGTGTGGTTCCCTCAAGGGCAATGCCAATGGCCTCTCGAAGCTTAGCAGGAGAGCTACCCTTTGAGGACCGGCTTTTATGTTTAGTTACCTGAGATCCATGGGAGGAAGAAGGGGACTACGTATGCGTGGTGGCATCTCCCAAAGGCTTTCTTTGAAAGCTGGGGAGATAATTCCGTGGGGGCTCCGTCTGCGTCACCCATATGTGAGGACTGACTTCCTGCTTGTTCCTGGAAAATAGCTGCTAAGTTACCAGTCAACACACACAAAGCAGAGATAGACCAGGGACCTTAAATAGCAGTCTTTGCGGAGTTTTACCTTACAGCTTCTATTTTTGGACACTTTGGAGAGCTGGTTTAACATTCATTAGTGCAGGCCTTGACAAATGTTGTTTGGATTTAGGAGTCAAGCCAAAATCTTAGGAGCCAGTGACTGTAATCACTTCAGCCCCCCCCCCCATTGTCTCCATTCTCCACTGAAGTTCAGGAGCTAGTGGGGGAGGGGGGGGGGTGCGCGCGCGCGTGCAGAATCTCCTCTGAGGAGGTCATCCGCATCTCCTTTAGGGACAGATTTGCTAAGGCTGCTTTTCCATTTTATGTCCAAGGGAAAAAAAAGCTTAGTAAATCAGGTCCTTAATGCATTCCTGCAGGTCACTGGTAGAACACACAGCTGTCAACCCCCTCCTACCAACCCTGTTATCCTGTTGTCAACCAGTCCCGCAATCTCTCTCCCTTCCTATCCTGTTTTCACCTAGTCTTGCGCTCCCTCCCCTCCTCACCCTCTCGTCACCCAGTCTCACTTTTCCCTTAAAATTGGCCACCCTAGGCTCCTACCTCCTGAAATTCAGTCCACTCTGCATTAGTGTATATATAAACAGAAATAATTCAAGGAAATTACAAATTGTGTTACCACCACAGGATATCAAGAAATGACCGTGCTAAGTTTTTCTAGGAAAATAAAATACTAAAGTACTACCTAAAGATATATAACCACAGTATTGCTTCAGTTCAGTAAAATTTAATTGCAAAAAACTGAAGACTTCCTCTGTTCAGTTACTGAGGGGCATGTTTACTAAAGTGTACTAACCAGTAGCACAGGATTTAGTACGTGGTAAGAGCTCCTGGCTAAAACTCCTGCACTTACCTGTTAGTGCGTGGACTGGGCGGGGCCTTGGCAGATTAGTAGTGGAACAGGGGTTCTGCTTCTTGGGCACATGCTAACTAGCCGTAGCCGTTACCGCAGGTGTTTTTAATGCCACCTCAATGGGTAGCTTTAAGTGCACCTATGTGATGGTTAGTGCTGTGCTGCATGGCTGCAATGTGCTAATGGTTGGGGGATGGATGCACATTCTCCCTAGGTTAGCACAGGCTTCCGGGTTAGATTCGCAGCCCAGTTTAGCATACTTTAGTAAATATGCCCCTAAAATGAAAACATTTCTTGTCTTACTTTATGAACTGTAAAGAACGTAATCATTAGGATATTCATGAATTAAACTAGAAAAATGTTTATAATGTGGTTTACAAATTACAGAAAAGTATGTCTCCTATCTGGTAATTCAAAATGGAAGAGCTTCACTTCATGGGATAATTTTATAAACTTATCCCAGGAATTCTCTCCATGTAAAAACAGACATGGTAACAAGAAGGTGTGTACTTTTTATGTAAACATGCAGGCATGTTCTTTATAAAATAAGCATAGTCGCACAGATTGTACATGTGTACATTTACACTAGTTCCCGAGCTGGTCTAAGTGTCCGTGGATTCAATCTAGCCACGGTTTCTGCTGCTTTATCCCTAGTATTTTATAAAGATACAAGCGCCTATGCCTCTTTACAAAATAGGCTAGAAATAGGTGCCTTCTTGCCATCTTAATGTCTCTGTTGAGGTTTTGTGGGTGTCTTGCTACCTCTATTGCCTCTTTGATCCTTCTTGGTCACCAGCATTGTTCATTTTCCAGGATTCTTGTGTCATCAAACATGATTACATGGCCAGTTTCCATCACGTGGAGGGCTACAACAGATTTCTCTGTATTGCTGAGTTTAATGTCTTTAATGTGGCTGGTTTAGTCTATATATGACTTGCCGCAGTTGCATGGAATTTCCTAGACTTCAGTGGTTTGGAACATGAGTGAAGATGCTAGCTTCTGTGGTGCGCTATACACTGTTCTGATGCTATACTTTTTAAGTAGTTTACCTATGTGGTCCTCCTTGGACAAAGGGGAGCACCACAAATCTTTGTTCTGTCACAGGTGGTTATTGGTTACTAATCTTGTGGATTGGTTTAGAAGTTCTAAGGCTTGAGAGATGGCCATTTTGCTGGCTCTCAAGAATTCTGGAAAACAACAATGCTGGTGGCTAAGGAGGGTGAAGGAGGCAGTAAAAACAGCAAGATACCTGCAAAATTTTAATGGAGACAAGGGGACTCGACATAGATAAGGGATGGCAACCCCTGTTTCACAGGTTTAGTGCTAGAAGGAACGGCGCCGAAGACCAATGTTTTTTTTCCATCTTCCAGAATCCGAGATTTTCAGAACAATCTTCTTGCTAAAAATAAAAATTCCTGCCTTTTCTCCAATGAACTTTCCCAATAAAATTCAAAATTTCCACCTTTTTTCTACGTAACAAACTTTCTCTCCAAAATCAAATTTCCTACCTTTTCTTCAATGAACTTTCTCACCAAATTTCCCTCCTCAATCCCACCAATCTCGTTTGAGAACCACTATATATAAGAACACATATCTATTGCATAACCACTTCATGCTGAAGAAAGTCACGGCATGATAGCTGAAACCTCAGTTCCGCTTACTAAGATGACCCAGAAAACGGCAAAGACCATGATAACAGCAACTCAAAAAAAAAAAGGCTCAATGGCTCTCCACCAAAAATTCTCCACAGCCTTAATCAATTTAAATCAACGGTTTACTACTTCCATTTAAAGATTTAGTTAGATCTTTAGGCATTATTTAGGACTACAAACTATCATTTATGCCCTTTATTTCTTCAACAGTAAAGGGTGCCTTCTTTGCACTAAGGAGAATTAGAGAACTGAGATCTTTTTTGGATCTCAAATCGTTGAAAATCCTACTCCATGTACTAGCAATCAATAAGATTGATTACAGTAACTCCTTGCTGGCAGGGGTTTAGTTATCTAACAGGTTTTTTATACTGCTTTATCATTTCAGTCAAAGCGGTTCACATTGTAACTTAAACTTGGTAATGTACATTAAACATGGACATTGATAACTTGGATTCTTCTGAGGCAATGGAGGGTTAAGTGACTTGCTGAAGGCCACAAGGAGTGCTACTGGGAAATGAACCCTGGACGCTTGGTTCCCAAGCCAGTGCTCTAACCACTAGGCTACTCTTCCACTCCACAGATATTCAGATGATCTAACTTCAACCGGTGTAGCTAACCAGATAATGGCAGCCACCATCCCTGATCTACCCACAGACCATCTCAGGTTTAACTGGCCATTTTTCAGCAGTCTGTGGGGATATTCAATGCCACTAACCAGTTACTGCCACTGAATATTGGGTTGACAGCGTTTTAATAGGTTAGCAGGTCTGTTTAACACTAGAATTTTACCTAGAAACCCCAAAGTGCGTCAATTGACACATTATCACGATGACTGCGTTTAGCATGAAATGCAGATGTGAATTAATTTGAGGTTATTTGTTTAATAAGTGCAGTATGTGACATTACATGATGTCAACATGTGTTTATTGTTTTGTAATTTCGGAATAAAACCGTAAACAGTGATTGATGTAAAACCGAAATTTACTCTGTTACACAGGTATGTACAATGTCGTGACTTTCGAACACGCCCTAGAACAGGCCGACACTCCAGAACTTTTAGCATATTGCTTCCTCCCTGAAATTTTATTCATTTTTTTCTACGATTCTATTTACAGAATGCCGAGACCTCGTAAGAAGACAGCAGTGCCTACTGGTGTAAAATCAGTTGATCTGTTGCCAGCTGTGGCTACCGCTTCGATGCAGAAAACGAGAGAACCGCGTCCGCAGCGCATGATAGCAGCACAAGCACTTGCCAAGCTGCAAGATATTTTTGAAATTGACAGTCGCTCTGATTCAACTGAATCAGATTCAAACGTTGACCTACATGTTACAGGTTGTGCAGGTGTAGAGGATTTGATTGGTTCAGACTACAGCAGAAACACTGATGAAAATGATGATGATGATGCTCATTATCCAATAATCGCTGAAAACAAGAGCAGGACGACAGGGTCAACAGTGGTAGAAAAAGATGGGACTGAATGGAAGATCATGTCACAAGGTGAAAGCAGTGGCAGATTGCATGCCCAAAACGTATTCACTGCTAAAAGTGGGGTTACTGCATATTGTCATAATGTTGAAACACCAGTAGATGCATTTAGATTGATCGTTGACCCCGGTTTGTGAGTCACATCAGGAGCTGCACTGTCACGCTGTGCGCTAAATGCAAGTGTCCAGTTTGCGGACAGTGTCTGTCGACAATCTGCGCCAGTTGTGCATAGACTCTGAATGTACAATAGCAAACCGTACATGCTTATCCTGTTCGTTCGTTAACTGACATGGACTTTGCAGTTACCTTTACATTTAGTTAACACTGTTCTTATGTTAGTCGTTGTAAGAAAACTTGTGAAAACCACTCAGTTTTCTTGGTTGCGTCCATTGACGTACTTTGGGGCTTCTAGGTATAAATTCATTTTCCCGCTAGGTGGCGCATCTGTCATTAATTTTTGATGCATATATTTGAACATCTTGACCTTGCTAACAAAGTTATGGAACATGACTGACATCGTTCTAGCAGTGGCGCTGGTATACAACTTCGAAGATGCATTTGCATCAATTGACGCACTTTGGGGCTTCTAGTGTTAATTGGGTTAAATGCTTTGAATATGCCACCCATGGTTATTTCATAAATCTTTCTCTAATTTCATTCAGTTTGTCTGATGCTTTCTTTCATTTTGTTTTGCTTATGTCTGTTGGAAATAACTGTTCTGCTATTACAAATTGTTTTGTTTATCTAGTCTCTAAGGGAGGGGAAAGGATATCCCTGGGTGCTGGTTGCATCAGGGCATTCGTGTGGTGGAGCAGAGGTGGCACCCGAGGTAACGACTAGTGCAGATATGGTCCTGGCATTGACTATCCAAGATTTAAAGTTCAGCAGCAGTGGCTAGCCACTTTATTAGTGATAGCTGACGCCACTGGATATCTCCACTAAGTTTTTACTGTGTTATTTTATATTTTTATACTTCCATTGTTTTAGTACTAATTGTTTTTTTAAATTTATTATATGTTTCTGTAATTTACTGATGAGCTTGTACACGACCTTATCATCATCACAAAAGGCAGTATATCAAATAACACAAATAAATAAACTGTCATTCTCCTCATTTCCTGAGCTCATAACTTCTTAGTCATCTTTGATTCTTCCCTCTCTTTCTCACACTCTTTATCCACTCTTTAGTCACCTCCATTTAGATTATTATAGCCTGCTACTCACTGGTCTCCCAATGAATCATCTCTCTCCCCTTCAATCCATTCAGAACTCAGTTACACACCTAATCTTTCTCCAGTGTTGCCATGCTCATATAACCCCTCTTCTCAAATCACTTCATTGGCTCTCTATCCTTTTCTACATCCAATTTAAACTTTTACTACTGACCTACAAGTGCATCAATTCTGCGTCTTTTCATTACTTTTCCTCTCTTAACTCTCCCTACACCCCTCCTCGAGAACCCAGCTCATCAAGCAAATTGCTTTTATCTGTATCTTTCTCTTCCACTGTCAACTCCAGACTCTTTATTCTACCTTGTTGTGCCATATTGCCTGACTACCTGAATCAGTATGTTAGGCCCCATCTCTGGTTCCATTCAAATCCAGGTTAAAAATCCACCTCTGAGATTTCTTTTGGTTTCTGACCCCCTTATTCTCCTGTTTAAACACCCATGTGTGTTTTAATCATTTCCCTTAAACATTTATCCTAGTCTCCTGTTTGTCTTGAATGGATGGTATGTCGAGCAGGGACTGTAGTTTATATGTGCTGCATATGCCTAGTAGCACTATACAAATGATAAGTATTAATAGCAGTAGTATCTTACTGGGTCATATGCTGAAGCCAGGGTGAATTTTTTGCTCAGGATGCTAAATGCTGAAATCTTCTTTATTACATGAATAAACTGGGTTGTGCTTTTGCTATCATTTTTAATTTCAAATAAGAACGTTAGCTAATCTGCTATATTCAGCAGAACCCTTTTCAAACATCCTATGGTCTTGATAAAGCACTATTTAATATTTTTATTTATTAAATTGTATTTTTATTTTCTGTAAGTTGCTCTGGGTGGTCCTTTGGAGCAGGACAGCGGGAGAAGCATATAAAATTTAAAAAAAAGAGTGAAAATAAAAACACTGGGCTTGTCTTCCTGTTTTCCTTGTCTTTCAAAACACCTCCTTCAGCTAAAGACAATATTGTTTTGTCTTTAATTATGATTCATAAATGTGACGACCAAGTAGAATCCAGAGGAATGAATATCAAAAGGTAACTATTAGATACTTACTGGTTGAGAAAGGCAAAGAGGTATCTCATTACTATGAGAACCGACCTGGGCACAGTCAGAAGGACTTTCCGGACGTGTAGAGCCCTCTCATAGAGATTATCTATTCCTGCAGACAGAAAACAGCAAAGCATCATTTTACATACTATGTTTTATACAGTAAAAGACAGCCTATCATCTGCCTACTGAATCACACACAATGGTAAAATCGTATTTAACTTTGAAACTGCACTTAAAAGGCACACTACCAGTTCCAAAAACGGAAGCACCGTCTCATTCTAAAATTGTTTTGTTGAAACTTGTAACATTAGCTCTATAAGAGGTCTCGACAGGACACCTTAAACCACAAAAGAAGGGAAGAGTTCATATGAGAACAAAAGATAGCTTCAGTTAGCCAATAGAGGTGGATATTTAAAGGAAAATGTATTTTGTTTCAAATCTAGGCAGCAGCTGTTTTGTACATGTTAAAGGTCTGCACATAAATAAAGGATTAAGGAAGAGCAAGAGGATGAAAGTACAATAAACATAGTGCACTACACAGTGCTATTTGGTTTTAGAAGCAAACATCTCCGCTGCTGTAGATTTATTTGCAGCTAAATCATGATGAACACCTTGTGAAATGAATGCATCAATATAAAATATCTGATCAAGTGTTTCACAGAGATCATTTCCCCCAGGTCCATGGCTGTGTTCTTAAGCAAGAAAAACAACTCCTCTTGCAGGCAATTCACAGGTCAAGGAAACAAACAAGACTACATTCAAGCTCCAGTCCCAAATGTGGCAACAGTTCTGTAACCATGCATTCCTTGTCAGCAGAGTCGAGAATACAGATGATGTGCTCTTTCATATTGAGAAACCTCAGGAGATCTACTATCCAGAAAGGACATCTTTACTACAAATAATAACTTCATAGATTTTTCTATCTTTAACAAAGAATAAGAATTAACATACATATAATTTACGGATGACTGAATTTAATATTTAGATATCGTAGCATGCACAGCTTATAAAGGTGCTGTCATCAAATGCTGCTCACAAATTAGGAAATATATTAACTCTGTATTTCATGATAGCTAGATTTTAAATTTAGATTTTAAATTCAACAGAAAAAATCCCTTTACATAAATTCCTATACAGACGGTTCTTGTGGTATTTACTCACCACAAGATATACATTACAACATTAATTCAGAGCTACTTCCAAATATATAGGTATAATAAAGTTAAGAATTAGCATTGTGCAAGATTTTAAATATTCTATATTTTTAAAACTGAAAGACAAGTCTTTAAAGATGATCTTAGCCTGCATTTACTTGTTACATCTACCTGACAAATTATACAGCACCTTCAGAAAGACAGATATACAGCACACCTTTAACTGGGGTTCACCTAGGCTTGGTAAACTGATTAAGAAAGAATGTATGCAATGTTTTGTCAGCAACACAGATTTATTGCAACAGCTAGCTTACTATATAAGAAAATAATATAGCATTAAGGCGGAAATTTTACAGCAGATCGATCGCCTAGTAGGGAAGTCCAAGAAGGTACCTCTTTTGGGGCTTGTGGTAGTGTGGGTGTGGTGGGAAGGGGGTTTCTTTAAAACACAAATCAGACTGCAGTTCAGGGAAAATAAATGCAGATTTTATTTGGTCCCAGCTTGTTAAACCTCCACAAGCAAAACCCAGAACAGACAGAAGTTCAGGGAAAATAAAGTCAGCTTACTTCTGTCCCAGCTTGTTAAATCTCCACAAGCTGGTTCTCCCTGCCCTTCTTCCAGCCCGTTAAAGTCCCTACCTCAGAACTCCTTTGCATGGTTTGCCTTGGAAGGACTTCTCACTCCATGGGCCTCTCTCTCCCTCCTGCAACATACTGGGTTCTTAACCTCACCCTGTGGACCACACCCTACCAGCCCTGAACTCTGGGCTGCAGACTCTCTTAAACGGGAGAGTTGATACACCTTTTGGAGAGGGATGGGTAATATTCTATAGACCCCATCACACACCCTCCCCCCTCAGCTCAACCATGCCCTGTTGAATGCCTCCCTCATCCAGGACCCCCACCAGGGAAAGGAAGGCGGTGTTCAGGTGAGTCTGACCAGTCCTATGATGGACCCGAAACTGGTAGGGCTGGAGACTCAAAAACTACCGCATAATATGCCCGCTGGATTCCTTATGCCGAGCCAGCCACTTGAAGAACTGGTGGTCTGTTACCAGCATAAATGGACAGCTGAGGAGATAGTATTTGAAGGTCTCAAGCATCCACTTGACAGCCAGGGTTTCCTTCTCAATCACTGCAAAATGCTGCTTCTGAGGAAGCAGATTCCTGCTGATGAATGCTACGGGATGTTCTTCACCCCTAACTTCCTAGGCCAGGGGCTCGTACGCCCACCTCTGAGACGTCAGTTTGCACAATAAATGGTGGAAAGAAATCAAGGATAATCAGGACGGATTGAGAGCACACAGCCTTCTTGAGGCACTGGAAGGCCGGGTCCAGGTTCGGGGACCACTGAATCCATTCGGGAGCTCTCTTCTAGAGGAGACTGGTTAATGGCTCTGCCACCTCTGCAAAATTACAGATGAACTGGAAGTCATAGCCAATCAATCCAAGGAAGGCACAAACTTTTTTCTTCAACTTCAGGTTGGGGACCTGGGCAATGGCATCCACCTTCTGTAGTTGAAGTTGTATCTGTCCATTCCCGATTAAATATCCCAGGTATTGAACGTCCTGACCTCCCAGAAAACATTTCTTGAGGTTGGTCATCAACCTAGTCTTCCGCAGCCTGGTCAACACAGCTTGTACTTGGGTTAGATAGGTGGTTCAGTCTCTGCTGTAGATGATGATGTCATCAGGGTATGCAGCCGCATACTCCTTGTGCTGTCTTAGTAGCCAGTCAACTAGGCATTGAAAAGTGGTAGGAGCCCTGTGTAATGCAAAGAGCAGTACTGTAAACAGGAACAGACCTTGCGGTGTCATAAAAGCAGTCTTCTCCTTGGCAGCTGGAGTCAAGGCACCTGCCAATATCCCTTGGTCAGATCCAAGGTTGATATAAAGCATGCTCTACATTCACTCAATTAGCTCATCTACTCTGGGCATGGGATATGCTTCCAATTTAGAAGCTGCACTGACCCTCTGGAAGTCATTGCAGAATGACTTCTGTTGAGCTTAGGAACCTAAACAATGGGTGACTACCAGTCACTCATAGACTCTATCACTTCCAGGTTAAGCATCTCTTCCAGTTCCTTGGTGATGGCCTCTGTAATCCGGTAGGGTCCTTGCTGGATAACCACCCCTAGGGTTAATAACAATTATCATGACAAATGAGGTAGGTCTGTCCCAGATGGGTGGTGAACACCTTTTGGTTTCGGTGGATCAAACCTTCTAAATCTCTTCTCTGGGCAGCAGAGAGCTGTTTTCCAACTGGGACTTGAGCTGTACCATCATAGCCGTCACTGGAGTCCATTTTTTCAATAGGTTACTATGATAAATTTTAGCTTTCTTCTGTTTATCTGACTGGGCAATCTTGCAATTAGCAGGTCCCACTTTCTCTTCCACCTCAAAGGATCCCTGCCATTTACAGAGTAATTTGCTCTCGGATGAGGGCAGCAAGACTAAAACTCTGTCTCCCGGTTGGAAGGTGCGGCGCATGGTTGCCTGATTGTAGCTCTTTGCCTGTTCGACTTGGGCTTTTCCAGTTTGAGTTTGGCCACCTCTCCGGCTTTCCTCAGTCGGTCTTGCATTTGTATAATGTACGCCACCAAATTATGCTTGGCTCGAGGTTCTTCTTCTTATCACATCTAATACTGTATGCCTCTTGGCTGTCTTCTGAAGAGCAAATGAAAAGGTGAAAACCCCATGGAACTCTGAGGTACCTCCCAGATGGCATACATCAAATGGGGTAGGAGAACGTCCTAATTCTTCCAGTCCTCCTGCACAAACTTCTTAAATATCTGTTTCAGAGTTTTATTGAATCGCTCAACAAGGTCATTCATCTGTGGTTGGTATACTGATTCGCAACATTTTGACCTTCACCAAGGCACATACTTGCTTCATCACCTTGGATATAAGGGTGTTCCCTGATCAGTGAGGATCTCATTGGGTATTCCCCCCGTGAGAATACTTCCCAGAGGGCACTCGCGATCGCAGTAATCTTCAGATTCCTTAGCGCAATGGCGTCCGGGTATCGAGTAGTGTATTCCAGTATGACTAAAATATAAAAACATAGAAACATGATGGCAGAAAAATACCACATGGACTATCTAGTCTGCCCTTCCATATTTATTTATTTAGCTGTATTTATATCCCGCTTTTCACCGGGTCAAAGTGGTCAATTGGGAGATACATTTAACACGAGGGGATATGATACACATACGCTAATACTTACAGGGAACATGGGCAATGGAGGGTTAAGTGGCTTGCCCAAGACCACAAGAAGTACTTATAGGACTAGAAATCCCAGTCCCTCCGGCCTGAGATTGCTGTCCCCAGGTGGGACTTGAACCCCCGGCCCTCCGGCCTGAAGTACCTTGTCCTAACCACTAGGCCACTCCTCCCTTCCATATCACCCACTACAAGAGTCCCCTTTTTTTACTTTAGAGAGCCTCTGTGTTTGTCCCTTGCTTTTTTAAATTTAGATGCTGTCCTCATCTCTACTACCTCCACAGAGAGACTATTCCATACATCTCTACCACCTTGGCATTGTCTGAAAACACTTGAACTGCCCGGCCCTTGATCAGAGGTCGGAAACGTATTAGAGCCAACCTAATGACCCTCGCCTCGATGGTTGGTGGAACACATCGCTTCCCTGTGGTTCCAACAACCCTAGGCTGTACGGTCTTGGCAACGGGCTGCCCAGCCCGAGACAGTGATATCTGTCATCAGGAGAATCCAGGAGAAATTATCCAGTCGCATGCCCTTCCTCAGATGACAGGGCTGTTGCCACCACCACAGGCTGAACTTCAGCATCAGCGAGAGCAGAAGCCTGCGCTCGAACTCCTGGGAACTCAGGGACCACAAAGTCAATAAGGACTGCTGGAGTGGTTGCATGTGCGCACATACACAAAGCACCCTTTCTATGATCACCACCTTCAATCCAAGGAGCTGAAGAGAATCCCAGATTCTGGGAGCCTGCTATGCACAGAACAGTGCCAGGCATTCTGATAGGCTTTGATGTTCTTCTCCGACAGGAAAACTCTGTCCATTCAAGAGGTGAAATGTGCTCCCAGAAATTCTAGGGATTGAACCAATTTTCTCTCCTCCTACCACAGTATAGTGGAGCCTCCCACGTCACGCTCAAGTGAGAGAGTCACCATTGTTTCTCAAGGTGGTTGTTCATGAGTGTTTAATCAATCTTTTCCTCTCAATCCTCAGATTTTTTTCAGGAAGGAGAAAATCCATCCACCATCTGCTGGAGACAAAGAAATACTGAAGAGACCTCTGCTGGCTGACACAAATAGACACATGGCAGTGATGTCATTGAAGCCTGGGCTTTTCATTGGTTCTTTGTCTCCACCAATCTGCTGGTAGGGGAACACAACCCACTTTTCTGGACTGCTCTAGCAGGACGATTTGAAATAAGCTATTAACTCCCTATTGTTCTTGACCTTGCATCTTCTTGTACTCGGTTGTGTTTGTTGTTTTTAGATACACATTTTATAACAGGCGCCTAGGTGCATATGTGCACATACTTTATAAATGCAATATATGTGCCTATGTACTTTTGTAAAATCACTTGCCAGAAAGCTCCCACACCAAGGTGCATGTTTACAAAAAAATGTGCTGGTACATAAGAACATAAGATATGCCATACTATATCACACCAAGGTTCATCAAGCCCAATATCCTATTTCCCACAGTGGCTAATCTAGGTTGCAAGTACCTAGAAGTTTCCCCAGAAGACCCAGGTTTCACAATGCTTGTACTGGGACAAGCAGTGGCTTTCTCAGGTCCCCTTTAATAATGGTTTATTAACCTTTCCTCCAGGAACTTGTCCAAACCTTTTTTAAAACCAGTTACACCAACAGCTTTTACTAATCCTCTGGTAACGAATTCCAGAGTTTGAATATGTGTTGAGTAAAAAAATATTTTCTCTTATTAGTACACTGTAGCTTCATTGCATGTCCCCTAGTCTTTCTACAATTTGATGGTGTAAACAATTGATCTATGTTTACCCGTTCAACTCCATTCATTAATTTATAGACCTCTATCATATCTCCCCTCAGCCGCTTCCTTCCACTTTTCTTAAAGTGTGGCCTAAGCTGGTATGGGTTTCCAAGATAGTATTTTTAAACACCCATGCTTGATGTAAATCTTTAATCTTTGCAGCTGCTCCTTTTAGTTTTTTCTTAACTGTTTTCCTCTCCCTTTTGAAAATTAAAAGGTAGTTCTGTGGATTACCTTGCTGTCTTTCCTCCATTTATTAAATCAAATGCGATCATGCTATGATCACTATTGCCAAGTGGTCCCACATCCTTACCTCTTGCATCAGATCTTGTGTTCCACTAAGAACTAAGTCCAAGATGGCTTCCACTCTTGTCAGTTCATGAACCAGCTGCTTCAAGAAACAGTCATTTATTTCATCTAGAAACTTTATCTCCCTACTATGTCCTGCCGTGACACTGACCCAGTCAATACCAGGGTAAATGAAATCACCCATTATTACTGTGCTGTAAATATTGTTAGCTTCCCTGATTTCTCTGAACATTTCATCATCCATTTGTTCATTCTGGCCAGATGGTCGAAAGTACACCCCAACTGCCATCGCCTTCCCCTTTTTACATGAAATTTCAATCCATAGAGATTCTATAGTGTATTTTGTTTCCATTCAAAACTTTAATCCTGTGTGACACAGTGACCTCTCTAACATAGAGCGTATGTAGTGTATGTTGGAACTGTGAATCCAGCATGAAAGCCCACCCTAACTTTAGGGGGCATGTGCATCCATCTGCCTTCGGCTGAGGCACAATCCAGCACATGGGTGCACTTAATGTTACCCACTGATGTAGCATTATGTGCATCCATGCTAACCATGATGTGCTGTAAAAGCCCATGTTCCACCCCTAACCCACTCAGTCCCTGCTCAAGCATGTGCTATCAAGTCAGTGCACAATTTTTAGTAGCCCTATGCTAAATTTTGGTGCGGTGTGCTTACCATATGCTATACTTAGCACAGTTTAGTAAACATACCCAATAGTGACACTTGCTCCAAGGGAAGAGTAAATTTGTGCATGCTGGTAGAAATCTGCTGGTAGAAAACTGTGCATATCAGTGCATTTTATAAAAAAAAACCATAACATTCATAAGCGCTGATCCTGGCCCCACTCCACCCATTCTTTGTCCCTCTCTCCCTGGGAATACCTATCTGCCTATCATATAAAAGCAGTGATTGAGTCTTGCTTACTGAAGTGCAGTAGCTGGGAGCAAAGGGCTAACGTGCATTTTGGCCAAGCATTAGCCTGGAGTGCACAGACAAAAGGTGACTGTGCTAAAAATGCTACACTACCCAAGCAGTGTGCGAATAGGTGGGGTTAAGGCTGAGTGTGGGCAGAGATGTGGTGTGTGGCCATGCTTGTTGCACTCATGTGGCAGAATGATGCCACCAGTCAGTTGCAACTACCGTCTGCCTCTGATCAGGTGGTAGTTGCACCCACCTTGCTACAAGGGGGAGCTGATAAGTCTCTGGCCTTGTAACGAAACAGATAGCTATGGGCACACTTCAGTTCCGGTGGTCCGAATAATCTCTCTGCAGTTTAGTTTTAAATAAAATGAAACTGCAGAGAGATCATTTGGACCACCGGAACTGAAGTGGGCCTGTAGCTTTCTGTATCGTTAAAAGGCCAGAGACTTATCAGCCCCCCCCCTCGTAGTGCAGTTTGGATGCGAGCATTAGGAATATCAGGGGCAGAACAGGGCAAACACATAAGGAATAATAGAGCAAACAGGTGATGCTAACATTATACCTAGGCAACTGCCAAGGCCACCCTTAGGGGCTACATGGTGCAACTGCCATGGCAGTGGACCACAATAGCTTGAGATCCACAAAACCAGGGCCTGAGGGTCAGGAGTAACCCTGCCGGAATGAGCAGCTAAATAATACTTCTAGCACTAAACATGGGCTTCCTGTGTTGAAGCTCACTGATCAGTATCCCCCTCCTTGGCTCCCATGCCCAGAGGTTGAGGCATTCCATGGAACTTGGTAACTCTTGTGGGTTTCCAAGGTCTTGTGTATCTCTGCATCTCTGATAGCTGGGATGCTTGGCTTGGATTTGGTCACCTACATGGGGGTGTGTGGGTTGCATTGCAGTGTTCCCCCAGAGCCCTTCCCAGTGGGGAGAAAGGGGGCTATAGGTGCTCTATCTGCCTTGCACCTCCCATTGTCAGGCCACAGGAATGGTGTCCTATATGGTGTACCAACACACAAAAAAACAGCTGTGAAGAGCAACAAAAATATCTAACAATACAAGAAACTGCTCTAAATCTAAACTTTCTCAATACACATAGATATTCTAATATAAATAACAACTCCAAACAATCACTTTCAGGCAAAATGACCTCAGATGGCTCAACCCTACATGTAGTGAAAAATCACTATAGGGATTAGCAGACGCTCACATCAGTGGTCAAAGCCTCCACACACTTACCAACTTTATTATTAATTTTTACCAAAACAATCCTTAAAAAACCACAACTTCACCTTTGGGAAAAGCCAAGTTAATATTTTTAAATCCTTTATCTACAACCATACATCCATCACTCCTACTCACACTCAAACAATCCAATATTAAAGCATCTGAATTTTGCTCAACTGAGCAAAGCTGGGCACCGCCAGAGCAACCAGATGGCACCTAAAACAGAATAGCAAAAAATTAAGACATCTCACTCGGCAACACATGCACGAAATTCTCAAAGACTTATCTTCAAATAGATGTCTTGCACCCGGCGGAATCCTCAATCTTCAAGTTAATTCACAACACAATGGGTCAAATTGACCTCCAACGCGGGGAATACTACTATCTTCTATACTCACTACCGCATTCTATTATCAAATCCCTACCAAGCCCTACAAAAGCTTTTGTTTCGCCATTATCCGGCTTCATCAGGGGCTATGTGATAGAAATAAAACGCCACTACAATAACTACTCAAAACATAACTCCCCCGCCATCCACAAACAACAGCGTGTGACGCACCAAATATCATAAATCAACAACCAATCAGAAACTTTCCAAAATCCTGACGTCACCTAAAAGCTATATACACCATCCCATTAATTGGAACTGCACAGTATCTCCACACTCCAAACTAGCCAACAGCCTAAGCCACGCTATGCAAGGTATCACAAAAAATCAAAAACATCAAAAGAACAATGCCCATTCTAATTTATCATGTAAGCCTCCTGGTTGTAAAGTATCCAATTTAAAAATCGGAACGTTGTTACTTCTGTAAAAGCAATCTTTTACGATCCCCTCGACAAACACTGGGGGGTACATATTCCAAAACAGTACATCGAAAATCCTCAAAGTGGTGACCAAAATCCACACAATGTTGAATTAAAGGTGTATCAATTCGCACTTTCTTCAAGCTATATTTATGTTCAGCCAACCGCGTTCGCAGAGGCCGTGTGGTCTTCCCAATATACAGTTTCTGACACTCACACCATATACTGTAGACCACATACGAAGTGCTACAAGTCGTAGCTATGTTCAAACTCTTCACTCGCTTCTGATATTTATCACAAATATGTATACTCATAATGCTACAAAACGAACAATGCTGACATGCTGAATGGCCCACCGTAGCAGAAGAAGGTGTAACATCACGCCTTAGCACAGCTGGACATAAACGATCTCTAAGGTTACGGCCACGACTGTAAGCCATCCGTAAAACACAGCTGGATAATTTAGGATGCATTGTAATAAGACTCCAGCGTTTACGCAACATTGATGCAATACGATGAGAGAGACTTGAATAAGGTAAAACACACGTGACAACAGGCAAAGTTGTGTCAATAGACTCTGTAATATTAGAATGAAGTAACCATTCTCGATGATTATACTTAGCCCTTTTATAGGCCTTATTTAAAACATCAATAGGGTATCCCTGATCCAAAAATTTATGCATCATAAGTTTAGCTTGAGTCTTAAATTCATCATCTGTAGAGCATATACGACGGCATCTCAAAAACTGCGAATAGGGTAGACTTCGCTTTAAATGCGGGGGATAGAAACTTGAGAAATGCAATAAAGTATTTCTATCCGTAGACTTTGAATAAAGCGTAGTAACAAAATGATCTCGTTGTCTCAAAATTCTCACATCCAGAAAATGTATTTCACATGATTGAATATTAATATCAAATTTAATAGAGACATGACATTCATTCAGATATGAAAAAAATTCTTCTAAATGAGCTTTAGTACCTCGCCACAAAAGAAAAATATCATCAATATAGCGATGCCATTGTACAATGTACCGACTATAAGGAGAAGTATAAATATATCGATTTCAAAATTGCTCATAAAAAGATTCGCCAACGAAGGGGCAAATGTAGCACCCATAGCAGTACCAGATATCTGCTGAAAAAAGGTATCATTATAAATAAAGTAATTCTTTTTCAATGCAATATCCGCTAAAGTCAATAACAGAGAAGTTGGTACTCGGAACGGTTGTTCCCGGGCATCCCAAACCATCTTCAATACTTCTAAAGCTTCATCCTGTGGAATAGAAGTATATAAGGCCGCTACATCCAAACTAGCCATCCATACCACCTGCTCAACTGAACACATACTCTCCAACAGTTGTAAAAAATGTGTGGTATCTTTCACATAAGAGCGGATTTTAGGAACTTCACTCTTCAAAAAAGCATCCAAAAAAATTCCTACTCGTTCTAGCAATGAATCATTACTAGATAAAATAGGACGGCCAGGAGGAGATGACACCACTAGTGGCCTAGTGGTTGGGGCAAGGTACTTCAGGCCGGAAGGTCGGGGGTTCAAATCCCACTAGAGGACAGTAACCTTGGGCCGGAAGGACTGGGGTTTCTAGTCCCACAGGTGCTCCTTGTGGTCTTGGGCAAGCCACTTAACCCTCCATAGCCCATGTTCCCTGTAAGCACAGTCACTTACCTGTAACAGGTGATCTCTGGGAACAGCAGGAATAAGTCTTCACATATGGGTACGTCGGTACCGACGGAGTCTGCGCGGGAACGTTTCCCAGCGTCCAATCAAGAGCTTTGGGAAGCATCCCAGCACGCCTGCGTGCTGCCTTCCCGCCTTTCCCAACTGCCTCTCCTCAGTTAAGTTTTAAAGCTGAGACAAAGAGAGAGAGAGAGAGAGGAAAGGAAAGATAGATAGAGATACAACTCCTGGGGAGGTGTGGGGTTGTGAAGACTTATTCCTGCTGTTCCCAGAGATCACCTGTTACAGGTAAGTAACTGTGCTATCTCCAGGAACAAGCAGGAATGAGTCTTCACATATGGGGACTCCCAAGCTGAGATGCCTGGAGTCCCAGCATGTCATAGGCTGGAACATGCTATCTCCCAGAACACCAGGCATCCTGAGAATGGAGGGTAGTTGAAGAAGAAGGAAGCTGTGGAACAGCTAACCTAGCATAGGTCTGCAGAGATGGAGTCCATGTGTGGATGATGATTGTCATCAATAATATTGCAAAGGATATTGCAATATGGACCTCCTCTGACAGGATTTCACAGAAGTATGGAGGTTCATGGATCTACTGGGAAACCTAGTAGAGGAACCTTGAAGAGGACCCCACTGTAAGTGGAGGTAATAATCCTGTAGGAAAAACCGTGGAGGTCAGAATCTTGAAAGGTAACAGGTAACCCCAGTAGGGAAAATGGGGTAGTCCAAAAACGGTGGGCCTTCAGCGGAAGGCTTTATGAGAAAACCCCTAGCTCTTTTGGAGGTAGAGTGAGTCACTCTTACGAGCAAAAAGAGAAGGCTAACCTATTTGGACAAACAGGCACAGTCCTTGTGGGGAGAAAGGGTGTGGGAACTCCTTGTATCCCAAAAAGAGAGGACAAATGCCTGAGGCGTTAAAGCCTGTGATTAACTGAAGATCCACAATGTCTCTCCTAACTGGGGTAAGCTAGGAGAGATATTGAGCACGGTGAGCTTCAGAGGTACCTAAACCGTCAGGTTATGGTATAAAAATTGTAGACTACCACAGGAGTGGTTGTGTGTGTAGAATCCCAAACCTGCTAGATAGCATAGGTATGGGTAAAGCCCCTCTGTCAGAATCATATAGCTATATGAGGATAGACAGTGAGAGAGAAGTATGTGGATACATATCTATAATAAAATATCTCAACAGATATATATATATATATATATAGACAGATATATAAGAATATATCTATAGTGAGATATGGGAGGGCATAAAATACACACAAAAAATAAATATGGATATGTAGGCCTACATATGGGTGTCTGCAGTTAAACAGACAGAGATATGCCTACAGCACAGTGATCACATAGGATATGTGGAGAGGAAAGATTCATCTAAGAACAAGGAGGTAGAACCTACTTGAGAAGACATATAGAGAATCTGTTCCTCCTGGTCATGATCTGCAAGAATGCTAGTTAGTGAAAAATAACCAGGACTGTTACGTGAAAAACAAAGGACAATGCCAATGTGCAGCCAGCAAGTCCTGAGTCTTCCAGGACTCTAGCATGGTAAGCAGACAGAAGACGCCTAGAGATGAGACACCATGTTGACCTGCTTAAGGGCAAAGGTATCATGCGTTCTGACCATGAGGACGAGCATATCCCCGATTGGGAATACTATGGACCAAAGCAGGGAACTGGCAACTCCTTGAGATTTCACGTAGAGGAGGCCTATGTCCTTTATATCAAAAAAGGAGATAGTAAAAGAAGGGAGAACCTTCTAGTCATGGGAGACATGACTGAAAGCCTTTTCTAACCAGCTAGGATAGCTGCTGGAGAAAAAAAAAAACATGCTCTTTAGCAAGGGCCCATAGTGGAAAGCTTCTCTGTAGATTGCAGAGAGCATGATGCAGGAGAATGAGGAGATAGAACTGGCTGTTAGAGAGCCAGTATCTCTGCCAACTATGCTGCCAAACTCAGGAAATGAAGATGGCAGAATAGAAGACAATCTAGAAAGCTTGTAGTGAGATGATCTCCAAGAGAGATGAAGCACTGACTTGGAGCCACTACTAAGACTAGACAGAATGTTAGTGGAGGACAATCTGGTTGTTTGTGGATAAGAACCAGTGGTCCAAACATTAAAGCTCCTGCATGGGCAGCTGTTAGCAAGACAGCAGAAAGAATCTTACTGTTCAAAAAAACAGAAAGAACAGACAGAACAGGAGTAGGAAACTCTGGACATGTCTGATAAGCTGCCCCAAAGCAAGATTGAGCAGAGGAAGTAAACTCCGCACTGGAAAGTGATAAAAGTAGAGAGGCTGAAGAGAAAGTCTCTCAGTAAGTAATTCCGCTCTTACAGAGGAAAAACTTGGTAAGAGGGTGAAGAGAATAGAGCTGAAGAAGACTTACGAAGCAGTAAGTCTATAGAAAGGAAAAATACATGCTGGCACAGGAACTATCATCTGATAGTGGTTAGCCCTCTTTCCCTAGCAGGAAAAAGAGGAGAAACCCGTGACTTATAGGCATGAATATCCTGACAGCTCAAAGAAATATAGAAAAAATGGATATCTTTTGGAAAAAGATCCATGTGTAGGGGTTAGAATAAAGCGGTGGATTGCCTCTATTGAGAAGAAGCAACTGTAGATTCTAACCCCAAGAGTCACAAGCATCTGATGATGAATGATCAGAAACTCTGCAGGTGCTGGGTTTGTTGAGCCTGGTGAGAGGTTGGATTCTTCAGACCAGGACGATGCTTCCCCTGATGGGGAACATCTGTATGATGGGCAAATGATGAATAAAACCTTCTTCTCCTGTGTGAAGAAAGTTTGGTAGGACATTTCCTACCTACTGGGACAGAGGAAGGGGTAAAACAACCCTTAGGAACAGGTAAATCAGTGGACAACTGAGTAACCTGACGTAAAGACTCCTTGTTGAAAAGATTTTCTCCAGTGCAAGGAGTATGTCCCAGCCTTTGCTGTGCCCATTTGTCCAAGTCTGAAGCTTGGAGCCAGGCTCTACGTCGTGCTCCTATAGCTATAGCAGAAGTCCTGCTAATTAGACTCAAAAGAGTCTAGGGAAGCACGAGAAAGAAACCAAGAGATATTCTGAATATGCTTAAGCAGTGAGGAATAGTCTTGTACTCCTGGAATCTGAAAGGAAAGGAGACAAAAGATGCAATTCCTTTGTGACCTCCTCAAGAGAAAGACTCATATAAAAAATATATGAGAGAATTCTTGCAGAAAGCATAGATGTCTGGAAGGTTTGACGTCCAAAGTCATCTAGTATTTTAGACTCACGATCTGGCGGATATGAAGAGTGCTTTTTCTTACTCTTTACCCACCTCATTGCTGATTCCACTACTATGGAATGATGAGGAAGTTGAGTCTTTTGAAACCCTGGAGAGGGGGGCACAGGATATAACAGATCAGTTGCCCTGGGAGGTGGGGGTACCCTGAAAGGTGTTTCCCACATTCCTAGAAGGAGATCCTGCAAGGAATGATGCAAAGGAAGCATTATGTTCCCCTTTGCTTTGGTAGAAAGAGAGCCTTGTGCAGGATCATGTCCTGGGATAGGAATGGCAAGAGATCTTGCTATATCCAGGAGGAAACTCTGAAAAGAGGGATCCCCAACAGGAATCTCTCTTGGACAGGTTAGATTTAAAGAACTAGCCTGAGCACCCACAGAGGTATCCAAATATATAGGAATAGAAGATCCTGCACAGTGCAGTGTGGAATGCTTAAGGGAGG
This sequence comes from Ichthyophis bannanicus, assembly GCA_033557465.1. Classification (NCBI taxonomy): domain Eukaryota; kingdom Metazoa; phylum Chordata; class Amphibia; order Gymnophiona; family Ichthyophiidae; genus Ichthyophis; species Ichthyophis bannanicus. Next base: position 232,456,459 of record CM066038.1, on the reverse strand, counting down.
GTTGCTGGTACTGGGTATCAGGAGCAGCAACCGTCCTCACCACATTGTCCATGCCAGGTATCGACTCCAAGCTTAGTATAGAATGGAGCGATCCTGTTGAAAAAAGCATGGCAGGAGTTGGCCACGATGCTACTGTGGATACCGGTACCGATGTCAATACCGGTACCGATGTCGGAGTCGAGCCCGACAAAGACATCGGAGTAGTCATCGGTGACAGTTCAATCGGTACCGAGGTGACCAAAACCCTCCGGCCACTATCCTCGGTACCGAAGCACCGGTATCGATCGATGTCGGTACCAAAACCTATGGGTACCGAGTCTTCTAGACTAGAGATTGATTCCAAACTCGGTATCGAGGGCAGAGAGCCTGATAAGCGAAGCATGGAAGGCACCGACCGTAAAGGTAATGGGGTCATCGGTACCGATTTCGGTACTGTGTCTGACACCGGTGAAGGAAGGTCAACCAGTGGCAACTCAATCGGCCTCGAAGGAACCGAGAGTTGTGGATCCGAATCATCGGAACCGAGCCTTCGGTACCGCCGAGAGCCGGTACCAAGGCGAGTCGGTACCCAGTCCTCCAGACTGGAGATCGATTCCAGACTCGGCATCGAAGGAAGCGAGTCTATCGATGCACGTCTGGAGGGTACCAATGGTGGTGGTAGTATCGGTGCTGGTACAGATAATGGAAAGTCAGTCTGGAGTGTATCCACTCGTCCCGAAGGTACCAAGGACACCAGATGACGATCCCTGGTGAGGAGTGTTTCATCCAACACCAGTGCCGATGCCGGGGTACCGGTACCGCTCAAAGCGGATGCCACAACCGGACACGGCTGAGGTATGTTCTGTGAGGGGTGAACCTCAGGAACAACCTGAAACCCCTTATCTGCTTTGGAGACCGAAGACTCCCGCCAGGGTTTTGAAGCCAGTAGGCCCTCGAGGGCAAGGCTGGAGCCGTCTACATGCTGTGCATGAGACCTACCACTCGAGGACTGGCTAGTCTTAACAGACTGTTTGTGGGTTACCTGATCCTGTGTGGAAGAAGAAGGGGACGGTGCCCCGAAGTTGGAGGGCAACCGTGTATCGAGGGAACCTTGATGTAGAAGACCTCTTCTCACCAAACTGTTGTCAGGACCCAAGCAGGTTAGACACCGACTTTGAGGGTCTAAAAATAAAGTTGTACCGCCACAGTCTGAACATTTCTTGGAGAAAGTGTCTGGCGGTTCCATGAAGGAAAAAGAAGAGGCCTAAAAGGCCTAAGAGACCGCGGGACACTATGAAGAAAAAATATCCCGTGGAAAAGGAAAAATTTTTCAAGAAAAGAAAAGAAAACACCGGCGGTATCGGTGGCGTCGGGAAGACAGCCGCGACCACAAGAAAACTAAAAAATAAAAACAAGAATTTTCTGCGGTGACAGGAGGACGTCCTGCCGGCTCCGCGGAAAAATGAAAACTGAGGAGAGGCAGTTGGGAAAGGCGGGAAGGCAGCACGCAGGCGTGCTGGGATGCTTCCAAAAGCTCTTGATTGGACGCTGGGAAGCGTTCCCACGCAGACTCCGTCGGTACCGACGTACCCATATGTGAAGACTCATTCCTGCTTGTTCCTGGAGATAAATAGTTATCTCCAAGTTATAATGCCCTGTTCAATGTAATTTCAGTTTGTTCAATGTAAACCGCACTGATGCAGAATAGCGCGGTATATAAGAGAATGTAATAAATAAATAATAAAATAAAAATACTCTTATGGATCTTCGGCAGAATATAAAAAGCCGGTATTTTAGGATATAACGGATTCAAAAAGGATTTTTCTTTATCAGTCAAAAAAACGGATTCAAAAGCTTCAGTTGTAACAGCTTGAATCTGCGTCTGTAAAGCCTCAGTAGGATCTTCCAACAAAACTTGATAATGACCAACATTATTTAATTGTCTCCATACTTCTTCCTCATAATCTACAGTGTTCAGTATCACTACCGCGCCACCTTTGTCAGCACGCTTGATTACAATTTGTGTCATATGAGATAATTCCTGTAGCGCTGTAAAATCCACAGGAGATAAATTCTTAGGTTGATTATGATATTTCATCTCTAAGAATGCTATATCAGCTAATATCAATTGCCGAAAAGTATAAAGGAGCGGATCCAAGGGTCCTGGAGGGGTCCAAGAAGACTTCAAACGGACCACTGAATGATCTTGAATTGGAGAAGAATCATCAAAAAACAATTTCAACTGTAAAGATTGTATCAGACGTTCAACCGCCACTCGACTGGAAAAGCGATCATAACTGGGACCACAGACAAAAGATAAACATTTAGCAAGCACCATCATCTGAGCTGAAGTTAAACGAGTGTCTGATAAATTCACAACTGTCGCTAGTCCAGACATCATCCCATCTTTCTTGCATCGTGAGCGCGTCGGGGGCCCAGAAAAATTCTGTTGTTTATCATGATAAGTTTTTGAAGAATCCCTCATAGAGCCCTCCTGGTCTCTAAATTTCACTCGAACATCAGAGCCACGACTCTCTAAACTAGAGTCTGCATAGCGTGGCTTAGGCTGTTGGCTAGTTTGGAGTGTGGAGATAATGTGCAGTTCCAATTAATGGGGTGGTGTATATAGCTTTTAGGTGACGTCAGGATTTTGGAAAGTTTCTGATTGGTTGTTGATTCATGATATTTGGTGCGTCACACGCCGTTGTTTGTGGATGGCGGGGGAGTTATGTTTTGAGTAGTTATTGTAGTGGCGTTTTATTTCTATCATATAGCCCCTGATGAAGCCGGATAATGGCGAAACGAAAGCTTTTGTAGGGCTTGGTAGGGATTTGATAATAGAATGTGGTGGTGAGCATAGAAGATAGTAGTATTCCCTGCGTTGGAGGTCGATTTGACCCATTGTGTTGTGAATCAACTTGAAGATTGAGGATTCCGCCGGGTGCAAGACATCTATTTGAAGATAAGTCTTTGAGAATTTTGTGCATGTGTTGCCAAGTGAGATGTCTTAATTTTTTGCTATTCTTTTTTAGGTGCCATCTGGTTGCTCTGGCGGTGCCCAGCTTTGCTCAGTTGAGCAAAATTCAGACGCTTTAATATTGGATTGTTTGAGTGTGAGTAGGAGTGATGGATGTATGGTTGTAGATAAAGGATTTAAAAATATTAACTTGTCTTTTCCCAAAGGTGAAGTTGTGGTTTTTTAAGGATTGTTTTGGTAAAAATTAATAATAAAGTTGGTAAGTGTGTGGAGGCTTTGACAAGTGATGTGAGCGTCTGCTAATCCCTATAGTGATTTTTCACTACATGTAGGGTTGAGCCATCTGAGGTCATTTTGCCTGAAAGTGATTGTTTGGAGTTATTTATATTAGAATATCTATGTGTATTGAGAAATTTTGGATTTAGAGCAGTTTCTTGTATTGTCCTATATGGTGTGCCATGGGGGTGCTTCTTGACCCCTTGGACCCCATGTGGTAAGGGTGTCGACTAGCAGGCTTCCAAGTGCATGTGTGCTAATTGCGCATGGCCTCCAAACCTCCTGACTTTAGCCTTCCCTTCCTCCACATGGGGGGGACACTTCACCATGGCTATAGAAACAGAAAAATGACCACATGGACTATCTAATCTGTCCTTCCATATCAACAACTACAACAGTATAGAGACATAGAAAAATGATGACAGAAAAAGACCACATGGCCTATCTTATATGGCCTATGGTGTTGCCCAAGCCATATAAGAGGAGTGACTGAGAGTAGAAGCCCAGCAACCCAACACCGGAAGCCTTGTACTGTGTTCCCTGCAGCCTAGGTGAACATGCACCCTGGACGCTTCAGAGTGAGGGTCATATATCTGTCCCCCATGATGGACATTGCAGACATCCTGTTTGATCCCATACAAGGCCCTCTGCGTCTTCAGAGGGCACATTTGCACCCTATCTCCCACAGCTAGGGACGCAGCACAGACTTGTTGCATGTGTTTGCTTTCCTAATTTGCATATCCCACCTCTCTTGTACTTAGCCATGGTCATCCCTCTCTATTCTCCACTGTCCTAGCGGTGGGTTGGAGCCTATTTATTATAGTCTGCAATGTTTCTGTAGATTACTGCCACCCTAATAATGCATTCACGTTGCAAATGCATTCACTGTGTACATGCACTATGGCTGCAGGTCCACAACTACTGTGGTAGTGATGCACTTAGTGCAGTGGAATATCCCTAGTGTGACCATACCCCCTGCATTTACTATGGCCACTAGACCCCACCACGGTAAAAATGTACACTAACTGCTTGTTTGCTCTGCATTACTCGCAGCACTTTAGTAAACATGCCCCCTTATGCTGAGCATCTTTTATGCATATACTCTGTGGGATATTATCTAAGTGCCTACTTGAGCTTGTAAAATGCTGTTCTACAATTACCCCCAAATGTATTTTACTTTTTATGTGATCCGTTTTGTGCCTAAGCCTAGGAAAATCCAGCATAAAAATCCCCTCGATAACCAACCCCTCAATCACTTTTCAAACTTTTCAACTTGTCAAATATTATTAAGATCTTAAAAAAATTTTGTCGGAGCGTGCCGAGGGAGGGCCAGAACCGAAAGTCCAACCCCCTCCAGACGGCCAACTTCTTTTATTCAATTAAAGGTTTCCAAACCAAATAAACCCTCATCAAAGGGGGCACTTATCTGTATGTGTTCATAAGAAGAGAAAATTGCCAATTCAACCGTTGCTCTTAATGATGTGTCCGCACGACGTGCACGTTTCGGGTGAGAACCCTGTATCAAGTGCATTTACAAGCTGAATTCCATCAGGCAACTGTTTCATCAAAATGCCGGCTCTGCAGCCAGGATTCTTCATTTAATAATAATGCATTCATGAAGAATCCTGGCTGCAGAGACGGCGTTTTGATGAAACAGTTGCCTGATGGAGGTATTTAAACATCTCTATCATATCTCCTCTATCCAGTCTTTCTTTTAAATTATACATATTGAGATATTGGTCTGTCCCCATATGGTTTATAACAAAGACCACTGACCAATCTGGTAGCCACTCTCTGCACAGACTCCATCTTGTTTATGTCCTTTTGAAGGTGTGGTCTCCAGAATTGCACACAATACTTTAAATGAGGTCTCACCAAAGACTTCTAAAGAGGCACTATCACCTCCTTTTTCCTGCTGGCCATTCTTCTCCCTAGTCACCCAAGCATGCTTCTGGTTCTCGCCATTGCCTTTTCTACCTGCTTAGCCACTTTAAGATCATAGAAACAATCATGCCCAGGTCTTACTCTTCTTTCGTAGACAAAAATACTCCACCCCCTATACTGTACCGTTCCCTTGGATTTTTACCATCCAAATGCATAGTCTGCAGTTTTTAGCATTAAATCTGAGCTGCCAAATTCTTGACCATTCTTCAAGCTTAGCTAGATCCCTCCTCATGTTATCTACTCCTTCTTGGGTGTCTACTCTATTGCAGATTTTGGTATCATCTGCAGAAAGGCAAACCTTACTCAACAGCCCTTTCACAATATCACTAACAAAAATGTTAAAAAGAATCAGACCAAGGACAGATCCCTGCAGCACACCACTGGTAGCATCCTTTGTCTCAGAGTGAGTTCCATTAACCTGTACAGTTTGTCGCCTCCCACTCAACCAATTTCTAACCCAGCCAGTTATTTTATGGTCCATCCCTACAGTGCTCAATTTATTTATAAGTTACCTGTGTGGAATGGTGTCAAAGGCTTTACTGAAATCTAAATACACCACATCTAGGGCTCTCCCTCGGTCCAACTCTCTGGTTACCTAAATCAGCTTTGTCTAATAAGACCTGTCTTTAGTAAACCCATGCTGCCTCGGATCCTGCAATCCATTGGACTCCAGAAATCTCACTATCCTCTGTTTTAGCAGCATTTCCATTAATTTACTCACCAGACTAACTGGCCTGTAGTTCTCAACCTCATCCTTACTTCCATTTTTGTGTAAAGGTACCACATGTGCCTTTTTCTCTGGGACCACTCCCAACTCTAAAGAAGCATTGAAAAGGTCAGACAGTGGAGCCGCTAGAACTTCCCCAAGTTCCTTCAATACTCTCAGATGTATCCCATCCGGCCCCATCGCTTTGTCTACTTTTAGTTTAGCTAGTTCCTCATGAACAAAGTCTTCTGAAAATCATTAAGATCCCATTCACTTCTGTTTCTATTTGTGGGAGTTTTCTGAGGTCCTGTTCCTGGCCCTTCATCTGTGAGCACAGAACAAAAATATTTGTTAAGCTATTCCGCTTTATCCTCATCAGCTTCTATAGCTCAGATGGTTTGAGTTTGCACCAGTACCGCCACAAGCTCGAGAAAGAAGGCAGCAGGCAGCAGGACCCAATGGAGAATCAGCAATGTTCTACATGCAACAACAAAAAAAAAGAGCAGCTTAAACAAGGAAACAGTTTACGGCAACCTCAGAGGTGCACGGCATCCAACACATACCATCTACATAGGATAGACCCTTAAGAGCAACTCTCTAACCACACATAAACACTATAGAAACTGGAGTTAGAACAAAACACCAATACAACCTCCACTACTCGCTACCACAAAGCACAAAGGAACTTAATCTCATTGCAAATCATTGCACAAAGGGACTAAACACAGGGACCTCCAGCATCAGCAGTCAACCAGCTAGAAGCCTGGTACCATCAGGTATAGAAAACCCCAAATGAGTCCATTCGGAATCAGTCTAATTGAGCAGGCAGTTTACAGACGTGAACTTCTATAGCCTTTCTCTTCTGCTGCTACTGATGTTCCACCACAGAAAGGGCATACACAACTACTGCCAGCAACAGACGTACCGCAGAGCTTTGAAACTAACCAAACAAGCGTCCAGCCTACATGCACCAAATAACCAACAACTTTCTACACACAACTGGAGATAAACCGATACACGACCTCTCCTCAACTCAGCCCAGGAACCGCCTCCACAACAATTGCAAGCATAAGCACGCGTCACATAAACCTGCAACATCACGAATTATCATCAAACATGCACAACTACCAATTGTTCATGCTCCTTCTCTTGGAAATCATACTCCTATTTTCCTACTCTACTGCCCTAACAACCAACACTCGCTATATCCCTGTTGTCTCAAGGGCTCAACGCCAGCAACCATACAATACACAACGTGATCCATGGTTCAGGGTCTACAACAGACTCATACAAATAATACCTACTGCATTCACTCCAACCAAACAACGGGTCACACACAACGTCAAGCGCCACCTGAAATGCACCCTTATCAATGCATGTTCTATACGAAACAAAACTCCAATTATCACCGACATCCTAAAAAAAAAAAAGAGATCTGGACCTACTATGCATAACGGAAACATGGCTACCCCCCTCCCCCCCTCGATACTATCCTCCTCAACCAAATCACACCCATGAATACACACCCTTCATCTGCCCAAGAATAAACAAATGAGGAGGAGGAGTCATTGCAAAATCCAGATTACAGTTCCGAATTATAACATCCACAACCACAGATGACCTTGACTGCCTGACAATAACCAATGACCACACCACAATATGCCTTATATACCAAACACTATCACCCATTGATAGTAGCCTAACCAAAATTTAGGATGCAGCAAGTGAAAGTGTTACTCACAATGGACCCACTCTACTATTAGAAGATTTCAATTTGACCTCACTATCCAAAAATCACTCTAACACATTCCTCAATGCAATAGATGCCCTGGGCTTCCAGCAAATAGTAAACATCCACATTCACACCAAGGGAAACACATTGAACCTAATATTTGCACCAAAACACCTTGTCATCAACATAACACAATCCGATCCAGTCCCTTGGTCTGACCACATCATGATCAACTGCTCCACTAGACGCAACTAGACAATCATGCAACTAACCCCATCCATACATCCAAATGCATATTTAGCACCTTCAACAAAGAGAACTTTCTGAAAGAAATAATGCCATAACTAAAATTCAACACATCTGATATAAATACCATGATCATAGTCTGGAATCAGACCAAAAGCAACTTAGCTTACACCCCCCCCCCCTACAAAACACAAGTCAAATGCAACATGGTACACTGCAGACCTCAGATGCCTCAAAAGGGAGCTCCAAAGAATCGAAAGAAAATGGCGAAACTCCGAACACCCAGAACTGCAGATGAGTTTCATGCAGAAACTAAAACAATATTGCAATATGGTAAACAATGCAAAGAAGGATCACCACACAAGAGTGCTACTTACCTCCTTAAACTGCCCAAGGTAACTAGTTAGCATTGTCAAAACACTAACCACAATGTCTAACCACGAGAAACCAAGCAGCTCCCCTCATCCTCAAGCAATGGCAGAATTCTTCCAGAATAGAATGGGTCCCATCACTCCACGAGAAATTGCTCCCCACAATAACCAATAGAATACCTTTGACTCCATCTCCGAGGATAACATAGAACATATAATCAGCAGCATCAATACCATCACCTCCCCGCTTGATCTTTGCCCTGTCAGCTGGATCAAAATGGCCAAATCTGAACTATCTCCTATCATCCACCATATAGCACAATGCTCACTTAACCAAGATATACTTCCAAGGGAACTGAAAATGGCCTCCATATGGCCTATCCTACAAAAAGAAAAAACAATTGACAAAACTGATTCCGCATCTTACAGACCCATCACCAATCTTTCTGTCATCTCCAAGATTATTGAACACATATTTGAAACACTCCTCACATCACTTATAGCTACAAAACCATGAGGCACTGACAACATAAACCAGGCTTACATCCTCATCTTCCTTGACCAAACTGCAGTATTCAACTCAATACCACACAATCTTCTGCTCGCTAGACTTCAATCTGTAGACATTATCGACACCCCACTCAAATGGTTACAGTTGTATTTGACAGAACATCAACAACAGGTACGTGTAGGACCAATCAAATCTACATCATACCTACAACACAAAGGAGTTCCACAGGGATCTGCACTGTCACCATTACTCTTCAACACATTTGTTCAACCTAGATGTGTAATCTTCCATACACACAATGTTCATTACAGGATCTACGCTGACGACATCATGATGTTCATGCTCTACAATATCTCTAACTCTGACCACAACAAAAAAAATCCACCTGTTTCCAGGACATCTCATAATGGCTACATGAACATGGGCTTCATATAAATCACAAAAAGTCTGAGGTCCTCCACATATCCAGAAATAAACTTCTATCTCCAGGAACAAGCAGGAATGAGTCTTCACATATGGGTACATCGGTACCGACGGAGTCTGCGCGGGAACGCTTCCCAGCGTCCAATCAGAAAGCCTTTGGAAGCATCCCACCACGCCTGCGTGCTGCCTTCCCGCCTTCCCAACTGCCTCTCCTCAGTTTTCGTTTTTCCGCGGAGCCGGCAGGACGTCCTCCTGTCACCACAGAAAATTCTTCTTTTCTTTTTTAGTTTTCTTGTGGTCGCGGCTGGCTTCCCAGACGCCACCGGTACCGCCGGTGTTTCTTTTTTCTTTTCTTGTAAAATTTTTCCTTTTTAAGGAATATTTTTCTTCCTTAGTGTCGCACGGTTTCTCAGGCCTTCTAGGCCTCTCCATTTTCCTTCATGGAACCGCCAGCCACTTTCCCCAAGAAATGTACAAACTGTGGCGGTACAACTTTATTTTTAGACACTCACAATTGGTTTCTAACCTGCTTGGGTCCTGACCATTTTCCTCCGGAGCCCTCGGGCAATAGTATTGTGAGAAGTTGTTCTCAACATCGAGTTCCCCTCGACACGCGGTCCCCATCCAACTTCAGGGCACCGACCATATCTTCTTCTACACAGGATCAGGTAACCCAAAAACAGTCTGTTAAGACTAGCCAGTCCTCGAGCAGCAGTTCTCATGCACAGCATAGAGATGCCTATGGCCTTGTCCTCGAGAATCCACTGGCTTCAAAACCCCGGTGGGAGTCTTCGGCCTCCAAAGCCTGTGTGGGGTTTCAGGTTGTTCCTGAGGTTCACCCCTCACAGAACATACCTGAGCCATGCCCGGTGGTGGCATCCGCTTTGAGCGGTACCGATACCCTGGCATCGGCACTGGTGTTGGATGAAACATTCCTCACCAAGGATCGTCGTCTGGCGTCCTCGGTACCTGCGGGGCCAGTGGATACGCTCCAGACCGACCTTCCAGTATCGGTACCGGCACCGATACTAGTACCAAAGTCGGTACCCTCCAGACATGCATCGATAGACTCGCTTCCTTCGATGCCGAGTCTGGAATCGATCTCCAGTCTGGAGGACTGGGTACCGACTCCCGTCAGTACCGAAGGCTCGGTTCCAATAATTTGGATCCGCAACTCTCGGTTCCTCCGAAACCGTTAGAGTTGCCACCGGCTGGCCTTCATCCACCGGTATCAAATACGGTACTGAAGTCGGTACCGATATCCACATTACCATTGCTGTCGGTGCCTTCCATGCTTTTCTCGTCAGGCTCGCTTCTCTCGATGCCGAGTTTGGAATTGATCCCTAGCATGGACGATGTGTTACCGACTGTCGCTGGTCCTGACCTGCAGTACCAGCGACCATCCTCTAAGGATCCCATACTGCACCATTCAGGATATTCTATTCCTATATACTTCGGTAGATCCCTCGGTGCCAACGCTAGTTCTTCATCAGATCTAGCCTATCCAAAGGAAGTTCCCTCTGGGGATCCTTCTTTTCGGGCTTTCCTCCTGGATATGGCAAAATCACTTGCCATTCCTATTCCTGGACAGGATCCTACACAAAGGAATGCAAAATCCCTCTCTGTTCCTAGCAAAGCAAAGGAGAACATAATGCTTCCTTTGCATCATTCCTTGCAGGATCTCCTTCTACGAGTGGGAAGCTCCTTTAAAGGCACCCCCACCTTCCAGAGCGACTGATCTTCTATATCAGGTGCCCCCCTCTCCAGGATTTCAAAAGACTCAACTTCCTCATCATTCCATTGTGGTAGAATCAGCAATGAGGCGGGTGAAGAGTACTAAAAAGCACTCTTCTTATCCGCCAGGTCGTGAGTCTAAGACACTAGATGCCTTTGGACGTCAAACCTTCCAGACATCTATGCTTTCAGCAAGAATTCTCTCATATATTTTTTATATGGGTCTATCTCTTGAGGAGGTCACAAAGAAATTACATCTTTTGACTCCTTTTCTTCAAGAGCCCAAGAGTGCAGACTATTCCTCACTAGTTAGTCATGCTCAAAATATCTCTAGGTTTCTTACTCGTGCTTCCCTAGACTCCTTCGAGTCTGTTAGCAGGACTTCTGCTATAGCTATAGGGGTACGACGTAAAGCCTGGCTCCAAGCTTCAGACTTCGAAAAATGGGCACAAGACAGACTGGGAAATACTCCTTGCACTGGAGAGAATCTCTTCAACAAGGAGTCTTTACTCCAGGTTGCTCAGTTAACCACTGACTTTCCTGTTTCCAGAGGCTGTTCTACGCCTTCTTCTTTCCCAGTAGGTAGGAAATGTCCTACCAAACTTTCTTCCCCTAGGGGGAGAAGGTTTTATCCCACATCTGCCCATCATACAGATGTTCCCAAACAGGGGAAACATCGCCCTGCTCTGAAGAATCCACAACTTCAACAGGGTCAACAAACCCAGCAGTCGCAGGGTTTCAAATAGATCATGGTCCCTCTTGGTTGGTGGTTAGGGTGGCAGTCTGCTTCTTTTCACTTGCAGTATCTGCACTAAATTTATCTTAACCTAGATATCTCTTCATGAGACATCTTTTCTCTAACTCTAAAAGTCTTTATGATGCTCATGCCCATACTTAACAGATTTTCCTCTCCCTCTTGGAGGAAAGAGAGGTAACAACTATCAATAGACAGTTGTTTCCCTGTACTGGCATGTATCATCTCATCTGTCAGAGACTTCCTCCATAGTCGATCTCTTGCAACTTGTCTTACCTCCCTCTTACTACAACATTTGGTTTGTAAGAGTGGCTCTTTTAAACGGGTAAGCCCCTATGGTCCTCTACCTGTTCTACCAGGGGATTCTCCCTTCTGGAGTTGTTTCCCTCTTTGTTACCGTAGGGCAGCTCATCAGACAATAGGAAGCCCTACCATGTCTGTTGTTTCTTTTTCCCAATCAAAAAAAGGAAGAGGGAAAAGAAATTTTCCACGCTGCCCTGGTAGTTGCTGCAGATACAGCAATTCCTAGTGGTTAAGCCACTGGTTTGGTTCACCACACCACCAGGGATTCCCCTCCACTAGCTATCCTCCTAGCCTCATTGCTAAATCCCAAACAGGTTATCAACCTCGTTTGGGAAACCCTATTATCACAGTCTGGTTGGTTAACTTCTATTCTTCGCCCCCTTGTCCTTGGCAGAATAGCTGGTTACCTGCTGGCTTTCCACAGCCAGTTTTTTCTTCTAACCAACCTGCAGCATGCTCTCTGCATCTCTACAGAGTAGCTTTGCACTATGGGCCCTTGCTAGATGGTTAGGAGGGGTTCCCCCAGTCATGTTCCATGTCTGGCAGGTATTCCCTACCCTTATCATCTCATGTTAAATCTCTTTTGAGGCATAAGCCTCAGGCCTTTCATTACGTGAAAACCTAAAGGAGGGCCAATTCCCTGGCTTGGCCCATATCTCCTTGAATCTTCTCGTCAGAGATAAATTTCTTCAATGGCAGCTAGAGGACGCCTAATACCCATCTTGCCCTCATAGGTGGGTCACTAGGGTATCTTCCTCCAGGGGCGTCCTCTATCCATTCTCCATACTGCAATTCTGGAGAGATCTGGACTTCCTCTCTGCAGACTGAAGTTATCCTCTGCAATTTTCACGTAGGCCATCCTGGTTATTCAAGAGCTCAAATTCTGTAAAGAATTCAGACTTCTTGTCAGGGAGACCTTTCCTCTGATTCTGCCAGTCATAACCAAGAAAAGAGGATTCTCTATGTATCTATTCAAGCAGGTATCAACGCTGTCAGATAAATCTTCCTCTCTCCCTATATCCCTAAGGGGGATGAGGTTCTATGGACATCTCTCCAACCATTTTATTTATTTATTTATTTTTATTTATTTAACATTTCTTTTATACCGCGCTCTTTTCCATCAGTGCGGTTTACAAATAACAAAGTGGCTCAATGACAGCGAAGGCAATCAGAGTTTACATAGAACAGGGGAAAACAACTTGGAGTGAACTGAGGGAAACTATGCACAAAAGTTTGCATATAAAACTATGTACAAATTACAAGTTACCACGTTAATCTTTCCATTGTTCCTAGGGTTATACAATTGCTGAGAGCAAGTGTAGGACAGCAGGGTGTAATCTGTCTGAGGCTGTTTTGCGTAACCTGACAGTTGCCCCTTGTGGATTGTGAAGTTCAAGTTGAGATGTTAGGTGGATTGGAGGGAGGTGTGGTGGGGTAGTTGTGTTGAGAATAGTGTATGAGGAACAGGTGTTGTTTGATGGCTTTTCTAAACTGCATGAGGTCTTTGATTACTCTGATATGGGGTGGCAGATTGTTCCAGGCCCTGGGGGCATAGGACACGAAGGCACGTTTGTTTGTTGATTGTGCCCATTTTGTGGTTATTTTTGGGATGATTAGCATATTGTCGGCAAGTGCTCGCTTAGGTCTGTTACTGGGAATGTGGGAAAGAAGAGCTGAGATTGATGAGGGTGATATGTTATTTAAGGCTTTGAATGACATAAGAAGGGCTTTGTAAGTTATCCTACTGCTTACTGGGAGCCAGTGTAGCTCTCTTAATATGGGGGATATGTGATCGCTCGCAGGAATCCCACTTAGGATACGGGCAGCAGCGTTCATCGCTAATTGGAGCGGGTTCAATGTGTTCTTGGGGAGGCCATGTAATATAATGTTTGCATAGTGAAAGTGGGGAGTGACTATTGCTTGGAATATAGTTCGGAAGTTGTCGGGGTCCAGCATGGGTTTAAGGTGTCGAAGATTCTTGATCTTATAATAGATGGACTTCACTGTGCAGCTTATATGGTCTTTGAATGTTAATCGTTGATCTAGTGTAACGCCGAGGTAGCATGTGGTGGGCTTTATTGGTAGTTCAGCATCTCTGACCTTCAGGGTTGGGGGGGGCGTGAATCGTTTGTTTCTCGTGATGGTTAGAACCTCTGTTTTCTTAAAGTTTATTCTCAGGTTATTGTTTAAGAGCCAGTCTGTTAACATATTGAAGCAGTCGATGATGGGTGTGTAGTCTGGAGTCGTGACATTGAATGGTGTATATAACAGCACATCGTCAGCATAGATGAGGCACGATATGCCAAATGCACGAGTAATTTCACAGATTGGTTGCATATATATGTTGAAGAGTAAAGCCGATAGGGAGGATCCTTGGGGTACTCCCTGTTTTTGTTGGAAAGGTTCAGATGTGTTAGAGCCAATTCTAACTTGCTGCCATCGATCTTCAAGATATGATTTGCACCATTCCCAAGCTAGACCCTGGATCCCCTTCTCATGGAGACGGGCGAGGAGTTGATTGTGATTAACGGAATCGAACGTTGCGGAAATATCCAGGAAGATCAGCACAAAGCCCTCTTTGATGTTGTCTATCCCACAGATTAATGTGTTGCATAGGGAGGTCAGGAGAGTTTCGACTCCGTGGGCTTCTCTAAACCCGCGTTGGCAAGGGTCTAGGGGGGACATGGCGTCTATGTGTTGTTGTATTTGTCTCAGGGACACTTTCTCAAGTATTTTAGCTAATAGCAGGATACTTGAGATTGGCTGGTAAGACTCTTCCTTTTTCGGGTCTAGTTGGGAGTTTTTTAGTAGAGGCCGGATTGATGTCTGTTTAAGTGCTGCTGGGAAACTTCTTGTTGAGAATGACATCTTTGTTATTTCTGCTATGATTGGGCTAATCTCAGATCACATTGCTCTGACCCAGTGAGCTGGGCACGCGTCGTTAGGCGCAGTGGTAGTGTTGATGGCGGCGATGATGTCTTCGATGTTCTTTGCTGTTGGGGGTAAGAGCTTCATGAGAGGCTCCACGTGGGGTGGAGTTTGTGGTTTTCCTGGACTGATAGCCGTAATTGGCTGGAGAGCTTTGGATTGTATCTGGAGACATGTATCTATATGCCTGCATATTCATATAGGTATATATAGATATATATAGATACATATATTGTGGTGAAGATGGCCCTTCAGAAGAAATGGACGTTGAGGAAAATCCTGAGAGCAGAGCTAACTCACACAGGATTTCCAAAACTGGAATCGGGAGCAGCCATCATTGGAGGGAGTGAGCAGGAGCTCCTCCTCGCTTCCCCTGCTTACCATCAGCAGCCCTGCATAAATTAACTGCCGTTCTGAGGCGGGCCCGCGCCTGAGGGCCTCGCCAGAGGGCCCTTTGGCGTGGCCCTTAGGCGTAGGGCCGTGGCGTCTGAGGCTGTGGGTTGATCCGAAGACATGGATTGGGTCGACTTGCTTCTATTTTGTGGTAACTTGTTATCCCGTGTTCCTCTCCTCTTCTTTTCTGTCTGACTGTCTCTTCCGCTATTCTGTCCTATCATATACATGGCGTTCTTTTCCTATTTCCTTGAAGGATTTGTATTGTAAACCGCTCTAATGCCTCTGGCCTGAGCGGTATATCAAATTTGAAATAAACATAAACATAAACCTGAAAAAAACACAGTGCTCTGCTGAGCCGAAGACACACCCCAGTACAGGGGAGGAGTTAGGCTTCAGCTCTGATTGGGCACACCCAAGGGAACGGCAGGGAGTGCCAGGAATTGAAGCCCTTTTTAAAACCTCAGAGAGAGCTGAAAGAGAGGTGAGGAGGAAGCAGGAGAAGGGTGAACAGGTTGTTGTTGCAGAGAGGACCATGGAGAATATCCCAGAGGATAGCGTGGGGAAGGATATCCAAGTCCAAAAGAACGTTGTGAGAGGAGTGCAGAGTGCTGGAAGCCTAGAAGCTAGGAGAAGAGCACTAGGACCTTGTGAGAAGACAGAACCCCGGAAGAGTCAGCCTGGGAGTCCAACGTACCCTACAAGAAACTCTTACTGCCGGGAAAAGACTAGACCTAGCCAGCCTCGAGAAAGCAGCACGTGGAGAAAAGGTACTTCTAATGCCAACAAGCAGTGCTATAAAGACAGAGAACTACAGCCAGGAGAAAGTTTTCCTAAGAGAAGTTCTTTTATAAATGCCTCTAAACAAGGTAAAGCACAATTTCCTAATTTGTATGCTTGGCTGAAGAAACCTTCATATAGTGCTGAACTGTGCAAACCTAACTTTGCTACCGATATAGATAGTGAGTGAGGGAAGGGCGTAACCCTTGCCAATAACTATCCACCAGATGAAAAGCAAACACAGGCTGAATTGCTACTGAAGGAATTTCAGAAGTTCCTGGAGCTGAAGTCAGGGCAAAATAAAGAATCTGATACAGACAGTAATTCTGTTAGTTCAGAAGAATACATGCAGGTAGAAAGTTCTTTACCTACCCTGAATCCTGAGCCTTGTGCCATGGATTGCTCTTTCTGCTGTATTGAATAACAGTTTAAAGAAGCACATAAGATTTATATGAAGAGAATATAAAACGTTGGCGTTTCTTGTTGTTTAATCGTAAGAGTTCCTGATTGTGTTCACCTGTTTCCAAGTCACGCTGTGAAGAGAACAGCTATTGATATAAAGCTGCAATATTTTCTAACAACCACATGAGGCAATGCTGAGTTAAGCTGCTGAAGTTTATGAATAGCTGAGTTAAAGCAAATTTGATTTCACTGCTTCCTGAGTTCCTGTTTTCCTCTGTTTATCCTAAAAGTTCCACTTTTTGCGTTTGTTGCTTTGAGCTTTTGATGCGCTGGAAACTATCCCCCAAGACAAATAAATTTTCTTGCTTGCCTAACCACATCTGGTCACGACTACAATTCTTCCCTAAGGAATATACAAGAGCACTACAGTTCCCAAGATTCATTGGGAACCGTGCCAGCTAATTCTTCAAGGGACAATATAAGGCCACTCCTGCCTGTAAGCTCTAGGGCGCAGGCAGGAGCGTCGCAATATATACTTATCTATATCTATCTGTGTGTCTTCTGCCCATACATATCTATAAATATATGCATATATACCCTACATGTGTATATCTTCAAAAATACATACATACATATATATATACACATATATATTTATAGATATAATGAGATATATTTTTAGACAGATCTGTATCCATCTACTTATCTATCTCTCTGTTAGGTTCAGATATCCTTACATTCCTATATGATCCTGACAGATGGGCACTGCCCCTATCAATGCTGTGCCAGCATACTTAGGGGGCTACACTTATAACCACTTCCTGTGGTAATTAACAAACTTTTTCCTTACCATAACCTTTTAAGGTTAGGTACACCTGAAGCTCTCCATGTACCTTTTTTCTTTCCTAATTGATCCCATTTAGGAAAGACATTGCGGAGCTTCAGTTAATCTAAAGCTTAGCGCTCCTGAATCTGTCCTTACTTTTTTATCAGATGCAAGGGTCTCCATACCCTTTCTCTCCTACATGGACTGATTCCATTCCCAGTCCAGTTGGGTCAGACTCATTTTATCTCTTGGTCCTAGGTTTGTACTGTTTTTGGACCCAACCAGCTTAAGCTTTCTTTAATAGTACCTTCTGTGTCTCCGCTGAAGCTCTACCTCTTATACTACCCCAGTTTTTCCCCTGGGGCTATTTCTCACCCTGAAGGGTTCTGACCTCCACTTGTTTTGGTTCTACTTTTATTACCTCTACTTCTCAGTAAGGTACCCCTTGAGCACATTCACTGGCTCTTCTAACAGATCCATATGTACCTCAGTGGACTTGTGCAATGCCAACAAGGGAGGCCCACATTAAAATATTTTACTACTAAATGCCCTCTATACAGGGTCTTCCCCTTTAGAAGGCCTCTTCTAGTCAGCTGTTCCACAGCTCCTTTTCTGTATTCAACTCCTACCCTCCATCCCCAGGATGCCTGAGGTCCTGAGGATTAGCATGGCTCGTTCTACACTTGCAACAAGCTACGACTCCCTCTGGGCATCTGAGCTTGGGAGTCCCCATATGTGAAGACTCATTCCTGCTTGTTCCTGGAGATAGCACAGTTACTTACCTGTAACAGGTGATCTCTGGGAACAGCAGGAATAAGTCTTCACAACCCACCCACCTCCCCTAGGAGTTGTTTTTTCTTTATCTCTATCTTTCCCTTCCTTGCTCTCTCTCTCTTTGTCTCAGCTTTAAAACTTAACTGAGGAGAGGCAGTTGGGAAGGCAGCACGCAGGCGTGGTGGGATGCTTCCAAAGGCTTTCTGATTGGACGCTGGGAAACGTTCCCGCGCAGACTCCGTCGGTACCGACGTACTCATATGTGAAGACTTATTCCTGCTGTTCCCAGAGATCACCTGTTACAGGTAAGTAACTGTGCTTTCTCCCCCTGCCACAATCAAAATACATGGCACCCTCCTTAAGACAAAGCAGGAGGAGAAATATCTGGGCGTAAACATCGACAAACAACTCACCTTTTCCCCCCCATATAACAAAAGCAATTTACTACAAGATAAAAACACTCTGCAACCTTTAACCACTGCTTTCTGCTGCAGACTTCCACTCTGTATTTCAGGCTCTGATCTTCCCATTGCTAGACTACTGTAACAGCATATACCAAGGGCTTCCTAAACAATCCCTCCACCAACTACAAATGGCGCAAAATTATGCAGCACGCACCCTCATCAGAGCAAAAAAATCCAACCACATTACACTACTACTAAAAGACTTGCACTGGCTACCTACTCACAGCAGAATCCAATACAAATTGGCCATGAACATATTCAAAGCTCTCCATAACCAATTCTCCTCAAACCTAAAGGCCCTCATCTGTGCACAACAACGAACAGATCAAGACGCAAATGCAACACAAACCTCCTCAGCTTACCAATGCACATCACAAGTATCAACTAAAACACTAGTACAAGCATTCTCTACGTATGCACCAGACTTATGGAACAAGCTTCCCAGTGACCTCAGAGAAACACACAAACTCACTGACTTTTGCAAGAAGCTCAAAACTTTACTATTCAATGATTATTATATCATATAGATGGCATACAAGCTCAAAACTTTACTATTCAATGATTATTATATCATATAGATGGCATACAAGACATCAATAACCTAAATCCCATGTCCAACCCCCCTCCCCCTGCTCCTCCTCCCCCCTTTACAAGCCATGTAAACATTCAAAATAACTATACTATACCAATCTTACTCTCCAACCCCCCTCCTTTCCCCACTCCTCCTCCCCCGCTCCCCCAAAACTCCTCCTCCCAGCTCCTTTCTCTTCCCTTACAAGCCATGTATATATATGTTCAGTATAATTATACTATACCAATCTTACTTTCCATGTTAAGTTTACCATTCAGTGTATTCTCTTACCAAAGTCTATGTAAACAATTGTCATTTTGTTCCTTGTAAACTGCCTTGATTCCCAGATAAAGCGGTATATATAAATAAATAAACATATTCCTCCTCTTCATCCTTGAGTCTGACAAAACCACTTTTGACCTTCCTCCTATCGCTAACATATCTGAAAAATGTCTTGTTCCCACATTTTATTGCCTTGGCTATTTCGTCTTTTTATTTTTGCTTTCCTGAATAGTTTCCCAGCTTCTCTAAATTTTTCCAAATATTGATGCTTGTTTTCCTCTTTCTATGATCTCTTGTATTTTATGAAGGCCAACCTCTTTTTCTTCATCTTTTCAGCATAATAAACACTGACAAGTTAGATGAAAGCATTAATAAGACAGGCCAAAAGATAATCAGAAAAGAAGCTTGTTATAGAGACATAACTCATAATAAAAACTTTCTCAAGCACACATGAAGCAAGAAGCCTATAAGGAAGTTAGCTTGAATGCAGGGAGGATAATTTTATAACCGGATGTCTAGGCTGTCAAGGTACACATGCCCATATGTTACACATATTCTATAAAATTACATCTCAGGGTTTTGAAAAAACTATAAAATGAAACTGCAGACCTGTTATTAGCAAACTAACCTATCCTTAAAATGATTTGTGGGTGGCCAATGTAATTTATTATTATTTATTTATTTATTACAATTTCTTATATACCGCGCTATTTAGCATCAGTGCGGTTTACATTATAACATTAACGACCATAACAACAAGCTGTCAGGTTTACATCGAACAGGAGTATAAACTTGGAAAACAGGGCTAACTATATACATAATCTATTTACATTGGAAGGATAGATAAAAGTCAGATAATGCATGTAGGTCTTTTCTAACTAAATTGGGTCAATTCCTGGAGGGTATGTCAAGGATCAATTTAATGGGTTAGAATAATTGCCTAGTACACAGAAGGGTTTGATTCCCATTGGTACTCCTTGTGACCTTGGGCAAGTCACTTTACCCTTCACTGCCTCGGAAGAGAAGGCCTGGCAATCTACTTCCAGTTAAAAATTGCCAAAAAAAACCCAGAGGCAGCTGAGTCGCCAGGAGTCAGCACTGACTTGACGGCACAAAAAAAAAAAGTAATGCCAGTTTTTAGTAAGAGCTCTGGTGGTGATTCAGGAAACTAGAGACTAGTATGCCTGACAATGGCACTATGCAAAATGGTTGAAACTATTATAAACAAACAATTACCATTGCCCATATGGACAGAAATGGTTTAATATGGCACAACATCTTTAAAACTGGGGAGACCTCTCAAACAGACCCCTTCATCAAAAGCAAGAATGAAACACTACCTTCTTGACTGCCCAGTACACCTATCCATGGACTCACTGGCAGGAGATACTCCCAGCATAACCTGATCTTGGCCCCTCGACTACATTTATTCCCCCATCCCTCTCATAGTAAAGACTCTGCACAAGCTTGGCACAATGAGTCACAGTGCCCCAGTGGCCTTGTCAGAATGTGTCATTAAAATTCTCCTCACCGCCACAAGGGCGACAATCGAATGAGAAAAGAAACCACCCTCCTTCTCCCCACCCCAGATGGTAGATTACTCATCCATCCAGCAATTGCTAACTATTCAACACCAAACCACGAGACGGATAGGGAAGGCAGTTCCAAAGTTTTCTGATACCCTTTGAAAATCCATTCAAAATCCAGAATCCCGTTCTCCATACTTTCAAGCATTCCAGCAGCATAAGTTCATACAACAAATTTCACCATTAATGTCACATTTGGGGACACTATATTTCTCCACTCAGAAATATTCTTTTCACCTTTAACACACACAAAGAAAAATCATTAAACAAAAGCATCAACATATTCATCCCCAAATAACACTTTTGTCAGATACCAGATCATCTACCTTCAGAATTCTTGAATAAGCCACAACTCCAAAACAAATATCCCAGTACAGCTCCATCTCCCCCATATTTCTAAAATCAATTATCAGCTGGTATTCCTGAGTTAAGCACTCACCTCAGTGAGATAAATGCTCTCAGGATAAATTTATATTTCTACTCTTGCAAAAGCATATTCTTTGTCGAAAAAGGAATTCTGATTAGATTTTGTAAAAGCTGATCTGCTCTTAAGTGCACAGCCAATTCCCCATTCCATTTGGCAGCTGAACCTGAAAAAGTCAATAAAAGGCTAAAACCGAACACATGCCCTCAGCCTCCAGCAATTGTCCTCCAGCTCTTCTATAATCTGTGCAGCCAAGTCATCCCTTTTTATTGACTGGATAAAATGCCTTGCCTGTAAATAAGCAAAAAATGCTTTGACAATCCATAAGTCTCACCTAACATCCTACCTTCTGTATCTATGCAAATGGAATGTGTGCCTTTGAGTCAATGCTGACTCCTGGCAACCCAATTCTTGGCTTTTCTTGGCAAGGTGGAACTGTAAGTAGATTGCCAGGCCTTTCTTCTGCACCGTGAGTTTACAGCCAATGATATTCCAAGGTGGTCATCCATCCAAGTGTTAGCCATGTCCAACCCTTCTTAGCTTTAGAGATCAGCCAAGAGCAAGTTCGATCAGTTAAAATCCTTAGTCCTTTCTGTTCTCAATCAGCAAAAATACTACTGGTCATTGCCACTGAAAAATCAATCAGATTACACCCCAAGCACTGACAGATTCATTGCAGGTCTTATGCAAAGACTTAATCAACTTAATCTGCTACGAGGGGGACATGGGATGAGGGTGAAGGGGGGAAGATTCAGGAGTGATATGCAGAAATATTTCTTTACGGAAAGAGTGGTGGATCCATGGAATAGTCTCCCAGTGGAGGTGGTAGAGATAAGGACAGTATCTGAATTCAAAAAGGCATGGGACAAACACAGAGGATCTCTAAAGGAAAAAAGGGGGACTGTTGTAGTTGTTGATATGGAAGGACAGACTAGATAGGCCATGTGGTCTTTTTCTGTCATCATTTTTCTATGTTTCTAAAATACTAGTTCTAATCTCCACTGGGTGCTGAACTGCCTGCGCATGAAGAACAAACTCCGTCTTCAGAGTTTAAGAAATGTCTCCCAAGTGTTGCATATCAAATAAGAAGTTATACAACATAATATCTGAAAAGAGGAAGCCCCTCCCCTCTTTTCCTTAAGCAACATTAAAAACCTCAAACACCCATGCTTTCTTGCCTTTCCACAAAACTTTTATCAAGGGAGAATTTAATGTAGCTATATCTTGGCGAAGCAGGAAAGGGGCAGCATCTGCAGCACATACAACTACTTAGGGAGAACAATTATCTTGTACAAAAAATCCACCCCATTAATGAGACTGCAACGGAGATCCAATTTTGTAAAAATTCTCTCGTTTCTTTTAACAAAGGACCTATACTCTTATTATACAAATTCCCATTCTCTGAGGGAAAAATAATCCCTAGGTAACGTATTGAGTCACCTGCTCATTTTAAATGAAAGGTGCTGCCCTACATTGTTTCCTCATCTATATTTAAGGAATAGCCTCTGATTTAGTTAAATTTAACAGTAAACCTTATATTAACCTAAACACATTAAAATCTTTTAATACTGCCTGCAAGGTATCTACTGGATGTGTCAACAACAAAAAGATGCCATTAACAAACACTAAGCATTTAATAATTTATCCATCCAACTGCACACCCTCAATCTGCTTGTTCTCTAGCAATGCTGCAGGAATGGACCTAACAACAACAGAAAAAGCAAGGGCAACATGGGATAATGCTGTCTTGATCCTCTCTCCAACCCGAATTCTAAGGAGGTTACTTCATTAAAAATAACCACAGCCTAAGGACCAGTATACAAATGCCTGTAAAGCTGAAGGTAATAACCTCCTATACCATACTTCTGAATTGCCGCAAAAAGAAATTTCCAATTGACTAGATCAAAAGCCTTCTCAGCATCACAACTAATTGTAAGGGCAGGAATATTATGCATTTTACAGTATTGCACAGTGAGCAGAATGTTCGTATGAAATTCATGATTGTCCTTAATCAGCCTAAGAAGGAACTTGGCTAACCTATCAGCTAGTACCTCTACAAACAGCTTCAAATCTACATTTAACAGAAAAATGGGAGCATAGGCTTCAAGGGAATGTGTACTTCTCTGGGCTTTGGAATAAGCACTTTAGGCCCAGCTAAGAAAATCTCCTCTTCCAGAAAGAAATAATTCTCTAAGGGGCACGTTTACACGCGTTAAGTGCAACTGTGCCCATAGAAATTAAAGGGCAAGTGGATACTTAATGAACATTAATTTCATTAGCGCAAGTTAAACCTAAGGGATCACAAATATACGGGTTTAATAACTCAAAGAACTCCCCTGTAAATTCCTCAGGGTCTGACGCCTTATTCAACTTAAGATGTCCTATAGCATTCTGAGAAGCAAACGTTTCAGATCATCTTCACTTTCAGCCAGTAATGTGGTATCATCAGCATAGCGAAGGTTGTTGATGAGTCTTCCACCAATCTTCACACCTCTGTTGTCTTCATACAATCCTGCTTCTCTGATGATTTGTTCTGCATATAAATTAAACAGGTAGGGGGAATGTATGCAGCCTTGTCTTACACCTTTGCTTATTTTAAACTATTCTGTTTCTCCTTGTTCCATTCGTACTGTTGCTTCTTGATCAATGTATAGATTGTGCAAGAGTACAATCCGGTGTTCTGGTATACCCATGCTTCTTAATGTGGCCCAGAGTTTCTCATGGTTTACACAGTCAAAAGCCTTGCTATAGTCGATAAGCACAAATAGATATCCTTTTGGTATTCTTTAGTCTTTTCAAGAATCCATCTCACATCCGCAATGATGTCTCTCGTTCCTTGCCCTTTTCTGAACCCTGCTTGCACTTCAGGTAGTTCTTGTTCCAGGTATGGTTGTAGTCTCTTTTGAATAATCTTCAGTAGAATCTTGCTGACATGTGATATCAGAGCGATTGTGCGATAATTTCCACAGTCAGTTGGATCACCTTTCTTTAGTGTTGGTATAAACACAGATCTTTTCCAGTCAGTTGGCCATGATGTTGTCTTGGCAGAGCCTTGTAAGTACAGTAACAGCTGCATCAGATTGCTTTAATCCTTCTATGGGAATGCCATGAATGCCTGGTGCTTTGTTCTTTGATAAGGCTTTCAATGCTGCTTCAACTTCTTATTTCATCACCAATGGTTCCGGATCATAAGGTACAGGTTGAAACGGCTGTTGGTCCACTTGATCTTTATCATATAAAAACTCTATATTCTTTCCACCTTGTCTTGATCTTCTCAGCATCATTCAACATAGAACCCTGAGCGACTTGTAACATTCCAATTCGATGCTGGAACATAGTCTCAAAATGGGCCTGCACCTTAATGTAAAGAAGACAAAGATCATGACAACTGGCATAACCAACAGGTTCATCGTTGAAGGAGAAGAAATTGAAATCGTGAACAACTTTAACTTACTTGGATCAACTATCAATAAAGAAGCAACAAGCAGTCAAGAAATCAGACGACGTATTGCTCTTGGCAGAATGGCTATGAAAGACCTAGATAAGATTCTCAAGAGCAGAGATGTCTCTCTCCATACAAAGATTCGACTTGTTCAAGCCATGGTATTTTCAATAACATCATATGGATTTGAAAGCTGGACAGTGAAAAAGATAGACAGGAAGAAAATTGATGCCTTTGAATTATTGTGCTGGCGGCGAATACTGCGTATACCATGGACTGCCCGAAGAACAAACCAGTCGGTACTAGAGGAGATCAAACCTAAGCGTTCTTTAGAAGCTCAGATGACAAGACACTGACTTTCATACTTTGGACACATCATGCGAAGAGAGAGATCATTAGAGAAAGACATCATGCTTGGCAAGATAGAAGGTCAACGCAAAAGAGGAAGGCCAGCAATGAGATGGATCGATACAATAACAGCAGCTACGGGTACCAGTCTGTCAACAATGAGCCGCCTGAGTCAAGACCGAACACAATTTAGGATAGCTATCCAGAGGGTTGCCATGAGTCGACTCCGACTCAACGGCACTTAACAACAACACAACAACATAGCTTTCTGAATACTGATAATTGTAATCAGAGCATTCTAGCCTGTTAACTCATCTGGTTTTAATCTAGGCAAATCAACAGATGTTAAAAACTCTTCAGCGTTTCCTTCCCGGACCTCTCTAGCCAAATAGAGAGTGGAAAAATAATTTGCAAACAGCTCAGCTATATCCTGATTAGTATGAACTACCTGCCCACCATTATCATGAATACTCTCAACATATAGGTTCTTTACATGCTACAAATATGTACATAGTTTCCCCAAGTTATAACCCCAGTTGTATATTTCCTGTTATATGTAAACTCACCACAGTCTGTTGATTGAAATGAGTATTCCTGTTTAATGTAAACCGCGCTGATGAAAAAGAGTGCAGTATAGAAGAACTACAAATAAATAAATAATAAATACTCAGGCTCAACCAGGGTTTTATCAGCCTCGGCAATATCTTCCCAGGTTTAGTTTAATTCAAACATTAATATCCATAACCAAAACTAGTTCTAGATGGCTAGCAAAAAATTAAAATAAATATAATACTTGTGAACATCCATACAATCCAGATGAATATATTAATCCAAACTAAATAAGTCTAAAACAATACATAATGTAATATAAAAAATACTGCTAAAATAACCAGGTTTTTACATTACAACAATTCTTAAAGTTATCCGCAGCCTATTTCAATAATAAGCGGCACTGTAACTAAAACATCTTCTAAACAGTGAAAGAAGAGGGTCTTCCGCAAGAAACACAGTGAAACAAAGCGGAAGCCAAGGACCACGGCCAAACACAGTAAAGGTGTTTAAAAGACTTTATTAGCAGACCCAACTCCAAGGTTTCGGCCGGAGGCCTTCTTCAGGGGTATCGCTACGGCAAACAATGAGCCACGGCTCCCCCACTTTCTCCCCCTTTGCTTCTGCATTCAGCACCCATGACTGCCAGCGAAACACAACAAACATGAAGCCAAACCTTTGAGTTGGGTATGCTAATAAAGTCTTTTAAACACCTTTTTCTGTGTTTGGCCGTGGTCCTTGGCTTCCACTTTGTTTCACTAAAAAAGCTTCTAACAAAATCTTCAGAGGAACAAGATGTGGGGAGAAGGAAAATTATTTGATCTAGATGACCTGACTATTTATTTATTTATTTATTTAAAAGTATTTCTATCCCGCCTTCTCCTACAATCAAGGCGGTCTCCGCAGCAAACAATCATAAGAGTGGTTCTGGTGTGTTCATGCAGTGATACTGATTGTGTGTTTGTGTTGGTGTATATTAGATTCTTGTTGAGCTATTTACATCGTGCGCTATTATACAATCTTATGTACAAGGGTCAGGGGAGGGGGTAGGTCTTTTGTTCTTGCTTGGTGAGTAGATCATGTGACGTGGCCATAGTGTTCAATGAATAGTGCTGTCTTAAGCTGCTTCCGAAAGTCTTTGAAGTCTGCTGTTAGTCTTAGTTCGTCTGGGAGGGTGTTCCAAATTGCTGGTGCAGCCAGGGAAAGGGCTCGTTCCGCGGTGTCCTTGCGGACCTTGGTGAGATCTTTTGGGGTGTTAACACGATTGGAAGTGCCTCTCCTCCTTGGTCGTGTGCTTCTGTCAGGTTGTATGAGTGTTTGTAGGCTGATGCCAGTCCACAAAAGGAAGTAGGTACTGAAGGGCTAGCCCCTGTCTAGTTTTTAAAGTGAGACATTTAAAAAACAAACACTCTCAACCAAACTGGTGATGAAAGCAATCACTGCAATAATGGGGAAGCATGATCTCAACCCTTGCCTCCTAAAACCAACTTAACAGCTGTAATTTGCTTAGACTATAGGGAATAAAAAGTCTTCTGCTATATAAGATCTTATTTGCCACAAATATAAATTCATAAAGATGTTAACAACCTGATTTACCTGTTTGTTCAAAGTCAAGGCAGAGTCTAAAATGACCCCCAAATAATGAGTCTTGCAATGGAGATACTGACCCTGGATAGGAAGGAGAAAATTGGACATACAATTATTTAGGTTTGCTACCAAACCTAAATAATCAATACTTACAGAAGGTCAGAGCTTTCTTCATACTTCTCAAAGGGGTGGTGTATTCAAAGCTATCCAGTTGCTAAAACCTCTCTTTACTTTCTCTAGTAGGACATCCTTCAACTCTATCAGCTTCCTAAATCCTTCTGCTTTTTAGCTATATAGGAAATCACCTCTCTTCTCAAAACTGCTTTAGGAGCCTCTCAAAAAAATGACTGGCTCATCCTTAAGAGCCTCATTGTCTTGACAATAGTACTCCCATTTTCCCAGCAAATAGGTAAGAAATTGTTCATCATATTACAACTTCCAAGGAGATGTCCATTGGAATCCTGCAACGCTTTCGGCATCCACCCATTTGAGGGATATGGCTAATAGGCCAATCTCTGCCCTTAAAACCTCAGAGAACCAGCTTTGATATATAATCTATCCACTACACAGAATTATGAGCTTAAGATATGTGTGTGAAATCTTGTTCCAAGGAATGGAAAACCCTCCAAGTGTCCACAAGTCCCCAACTTTTGTACAAAAATGGCAACCCCCAATTGTCAATAAGGGTCCCCTGGCCATGAGACGGAGACCTATTAAGGCCTTGGTTCATTACCAAAAACACTGACCATTGTTATTGGGAAGTCCCCTATCACCACACAGCACCAAATCACTTCCAACAAAAAGGGGTGACCATTCATGTTTTATGCAAACACATCAACAAGCAAAATTCCCTGCCCTGCCAGGTAAGAACTAGATAACAAAATAACTTCAGAGACTCATTTCTACTATCCTAATCCCACTAAAATAGCTTAGCCTTCTGTTCACCTGAAGATGTAAAGTACATTTTGCCAACCCAACTCTGTCAAAACTTCTGGTGTTCCAAATCATCTTATCTCATCACTTGCAAACACGTAATTTGTATCTTATCAGTGACATATTCAACATCTTATATCATTTGACAGGTGATTTGATACCAGAGACATTCCAAGTCTAACATCATCCATGTTCCTCACCAAATAATAGCTTGCCATAATATCCATTCTTACCATTCCAAAGGCTCTGAGCATACAGCCTCACCTATGAAAATACTTCCTCCTTCCCTGCAATCAGGGCTGTGGCTAGGGCTGTGAAGCAGTGCAGCTACAAAGGAGGCAAGTACAGGGGGGGTGGGGGTGCTGCTGACATCACCACTGGGCTTCCAGGAAGCTCGATAAGAGCAAGTTTGTATGCACAAATGGGTGAGGAGTGCAGGTCACACAAAGCACATTTCTAGCTAGCTCAGGTTCTGCCTACAGTACTATTAACCCCTCATCCTATATCATTGTCATCGGAGGTACCCTCTCTTCCCACCGACCTCGCTCCTAATCCCCCACTCTTCTACCTTCCCACAAATACTTTTGCTTATCATCTAAGCTAGATCACTTACCCATATGCATGACACCTCAACAGCCCTCCTCCCATTCCCACTATACATCTCTCCCCACCTCACCTCACACTGCTTAATAAACTGATATTAATAAGACATTAACATAAAGAGAAGAAAGGGGGTAAGGGCAAGAGAACAATATGAAAGCAATGTTCTGTGTGTTACTATGTTAATGATCTCAACAGTGTGCCCCTACAGTAAGACTCATAGAAGTCTAATGCAATCCATTACATCAAGTTCATAGCAGACTGTCTTACAGCAATGCCAGACATTTTGAAAGTTATCTAATCCAGACTCAAATTCTTAAATTGCCAGGCATTACCTCTGTACAAAACAAATTTCCATAACTCCCCAAATGGACTCACTATCCAACCAGACAGCATAGCAAAATAAACTTGACATGCTCTCTCTAAATTAGGGTTAGAGTTCTCACAGCAGCACTCCACCAATCAGAGAGCTAGCAAGAAATCGATCTCAAGTATATATATAAATTCTTGCTCAAGAGCATTTTGAGCTGGGCTTGCATCTCCTGCATCCTGTCATCTGTTTCCGAGACCTGCTGCACCACCTCTGTCATCCAAGTCATATTATCATTTAAGGTCTGAAAGTCGCATGATCATTTAAGATAATCTACCCTGATAACTCTTCAAATTTGTCAACAAGAGCTTGAACCACTGCTGATGTTCAAAGTATGTATCTGTTTACCCTCTTATCCTAGCCACTCAGTTATAAAATTAACATTATTTATTTAAATTCATGCCGTTACAGTAGCAGTTCAAGGTGCATTACATTTAGATACGACATGCATTTTCCTATCCCTGGAGGGCTTACAATCTAAGTTTGTACCTGAGGCAATGGAAGGTTAAACGATTTCCCCAAGGTATGCCAGTGTGATTTGAAATCTGGCTTCCCTGGTTTCAGTCAGCTTCACTAAACACTAGGTTACTCATTCATTTCTATATGAAAGCAGCAATTTAGTCTTCACTCCTTACTATTGCTTGAACCAGTTTAAAATCAGAGACAGTGCATTTGGCTGAGTTATGCTCGCCAACCCGTCTTTGTAACACTGGAAACTTTCACATCTTCTTTATTACCGGGATGCTAGTGGACAATAAACAATTCATACTTAAATGAGCAAACCTGAGCTCAGGATCACCCACTTATGTGCCTGACTCAGTTTTGCTTGTTGATAGAAAAAGCATTGCCTCCATCTACTAACAAATTCCATTGCTTAATTAATACATTGTTTCTTACCTGTAACTGGTGTTTTACATAGACAGCAGGATTGATCAGGCACACTATCCCTCCTAACTCCCAAGGCATATAATCCTTTCTACTTCCCTTAAGAGTTGCATTCCTTATTGAGCTATGGAGAGACCATTGTGTAGAAGAAGGGACCTGCATACTCTGAACAACTTTCCCGATGACATGTGATGATGTCACCCCTCTATTTGTGTGCCTGATCTGCTGTTTATGAAAAATGCCTGTTATAGGTGAGAAGCAATGCCTTTCACTCAATGCATATTAAGCTGTGGTATTTATTGCCAGAAGATGTGACCAAGCAGTTAGCATAGATGGGCTTAAACTATTTAGACAAATTCTTGGTAGAAAAATACATAACCATTACAAGATCTGTAAACTTGGGAAAGTAAACACTTATCTCTGGGAGTGAGCAACAAGTGATGGATCTACTCTTTGGGATCAAACTGGGTACTTTTGACCTGGATTGGTTAATGATGGAGACCAATCCTGGGACAGCTTCTCCAAATGGATAGGTTTTGTGCATAACCACTATCTTATAAACTATACTTACACTCAACCCAAATAGCGTAGCTACTCACCTGTACATAAGAACATAAGATATGCCATACTGGGTCAGACCAAGGTCCATCAAGCCCAGTATCCTGTTTCCAACAGTGGCCAATCTAGGTCATACGTACCTAGCAGTTTCCCCAAAAGACACAGGTTCCACAATGCTTGTACTGGGTCAAGCATTGATATCCTGGGTCCCTTCTTAATAATGGTTTATGGACCTTTCCTCCAGGAACTTGTCCAAACCTTTTTTAAACCCAGCTACACTAACAGCCTTTACTACATCCTCCGGTAACAAATTCCAGAGTTTGATTACACGTTGAGTGAAAAAATATTTTCTTTTATTAGTCTTAAATAGTTTACCCTGTAGCTTCATTGCATGTCCCCTAGTCTTTCTATATTCTGATAACGTAAACAATCGATCTACGTTTACCCGTTCCACTCCGTTCATTAATTTATAGACTTCTATCATATCTCCCCTCAGCCATCTCTTTTCCAGGTTAAAGAGCTCTAACCTTTTTAGCCTTTCTTCATAGGAGTAGCCTTCCATCCCCTTTACCATTTTGGTGGCTCTTCTCTGAACCTTTTTTTAATAACGCTATATCCTTTTTAAGGATATAGCGTTATTAAATATATATCTATTTAATTCCCCCTCCCCCTATGTTACACTGCTTTGACCCGGCGAAAAGCGGTATATAAATACAGCTAAATAAATAAATAAATAAGATACGGCGACCAGAATTGCACATAGTATTCAAGGTGCGGTCTCACCATGGAATGATATAGAGGCATTATAATATCTTTTGTTTTATTTTCCATTCCTTTCCTTATGATACCTAGCATTCTATTTGTTCTCTTGGCTGCCGCTGCACACTGGGCCGAGGGTTTTAATATGTTATCCACAATCTTTTTCCTGGGTGGTGGTTCCTAATGTGGAACCTTGCATCGTGTAACCATAGTTTGGGTTGTTCTTCCCTAGGTGCATAACTTTGCACTTGTCCACATTAAATTTCATCTGCCATTTTCATGCCCAGTCTTCCAATTTATCAAGATCCTCTTGCAATTTTGCACAATCCTCTTGGGTTTTAACAACTTTAAATAGTTTTGCGTCATCTGCAAATTTGATAACCTCACTCGTTATTCCACTTTCCAGGTCATTTATGAATATGTCAAAAAGCAGCGGACCCCGCACAGATCCCTGGGGTACACCACTACTTGCCTTTCTCCATTGGGAAAATTAGCCATTTAGCCCTACCCTCTGCTTTCTATCTTTTAACAAGTTCCTGATCCACAATAGTACACTGCCTCCCATCCCATGACTCTTTAGTTTTGCCAAAAGTCTCTGATGAGGGACCTTGTCAAAGGCTGCCTGAAAGTCCAAATACACTACTATATCAACTGACTCACCTTTGTCTACCTGTTTATTCACACCTTCAAAAAACATAACAGATTAGTAAGACAAGATCTTCCTTGTCTAAAGCCATGTTGGCTGTCTCCCATTAAGCCATGACATGTTCAGCAATTTTGTTCTTTATGATGGTTTCTACCATTTTTCCTAGTCAGGCTCACCGGTCTGTAGTTTCCCGGATCACTCCTGGAACCGTTTTTAAAAATTGCTGTTACGTTTGCCATCCTCCAATCTTCAGGTATTACAGATGATTTTAATGATAGTTCACAGATTACTAATAGCAGGTCTGCAATCTCATATTTCAGTTCTTTCAACACCCTTGGATGTATATCATCCGGCCCAGGTGATATGCTACTCTTCAGTTTATCTAATAGTTGTAATACATCTTCCCGATGTATCGATATTTCCTTCAATTCTTCCGCACCTTTAAATACCACTTCAGTCATGGGTAACATCCCTACATCTTCCTCAGTAAAGACCAAAGTAAAGAATTCATTCAGTCTCTCCGCTATCACCTTGTTGCCTCTTAGTGCCCCTTTAACCCCCTCTATGATCTAATGGACCAACTGACTCTCTCACAGGTTTTTTGCTACGAATGTACTTGAAATAGTCGTTATTAAACGTTTTTGCTTCCGCAGCAAGCTTCTTCTCAAATTCCCCCTTTGCCTGCCTTATCAATGCCTTGCATTTAACTTGCCAGTGCTTGTGCTGTTTCCAGGTTTCGTCGTTTGCCTCTTTTTTTCCATTTCCTGAAAGATGCTTTTTTGGCAACAACAGCCTCTCTGACCTCACCTTTAAACCATGTTGGCAGTTTTTTAGACGGTGAATGCTGCTGGAGACCAGGCGGCGAGGGGTCTGACGGAAGATTCCAGTGGGTGCGGGTCTCCGGGGATGTGTCCCCATTGGATTCCCAATCCGAAAAGTCGGTCGAGGGATCTGAGCTAGGCGGTTTGCCCTGTCTGATGGCCTGCAGCCGGAGGCCCTGGACGATATCACCCCCAAAGAATGGGAGAGTGAGCGAGACCAATGTCGAGGACCCTCAGGAGGCCCATAGCTCTCGGAGGTTTCCTGGACAGATTTGGCATCCTACGCAAGGGACCCGCGGTCTCCGAGTGCAAGTCAGGAAAGCTGGCCATGAGTGCCTGCTGAGAAGCAATGAACGCAAAAATGCTGTGTTCCAGCGCCAGCATACGGGACTCCCACGCGGGCGTGGGGCCCTGGGACACCGATACTGGGGTCACCGGATCGGGCGTCGAGGAGGAGAGGGGGTCCTCACCGGGATGGCCCTCAGGAGACTGGGCGCCTTTGCCGGATGCATCCATTTCTCTGCGAGGTACCTGGCGGGGCCGGCTCCTTGTCCGACTCTTGGGAACGCCGAAGGGGACTAAGCGACCAGGGGGCAGGAGCGCTCGCACTTGTCGGGGGCCCCAGACAGCAACTTCGAGGCCTTCTTCTTTTTGCGCTGTTCCACCTCGGGGAACCCCCGGTCACAATGCCGCCTGGAACGCGGTACCTCAGGGGGCGAACCCACCGGAGGGGAGACGACCGAGGGTGCCACAGGACTCCAAGGCAGCCTTTCGAAAAATGTCTTTGGACTTCTGCTTACTGCTGAACAGAGCCTTAGAGGACATTTTCTTACAGAGCGAACAGAGCTCTGGGTCATGGTCGACTCCCAGATACCTCAGACAACAGTCAAGAGTGTCCGTAAGCGACATGTTCCTAGAACATCTATCACATTTTTTAAACCCGGTGGCCATGAGGGCAAAAACGGCCCCTGCGAGGTCAAAGACCCACGCAATCAGTGGTTAGTGAAGAAAAAAGGGCACGAAGTCCGAAAAGAAAAAAATTGAAAAGGTTTCCCCATAAGCTCCAAAAGAGAGCAAGGGGAGAATGGGTAGAGGACTGAAAGAAATAAGAGCCTGTTAAGGCTAGTAAACAAAAAACGTTTTCCGAGGGATGAGGACATGCGCCCGAAGGGCTCCGTGGAAAAAGGGAGACTGAGCAAGATGGCACCCTTGGGCAGGAAGAGGACCATGCATGCGTGGTAGCAATCCCAAATGCTTTCTTTGAAAGCTGGAGAATGGCTCCGCGCGGGCTCCGTCAGTGCCGACGTCACCCATAAGTGAGGACTGACTTCCTGCTTGTTCCTGGAGAATAAATTATATATAAAAATAAATTGGACAGAAAACACCACCTCAAATTTTGGCTAGGGGAAAAAAAAGATCTCAGGGTGATAATTTCTCTCTCTATGTGGCAGCAAAATTACCATAGGAGATGCTGTAAAAATCGCATCATTGGTCTAAAAAACTCCCCAAACTTTATTCAATAATTACAAAAACCCCAAATTAATGGATAATGGGCAAAATGACCCGACCACTTAAAACCCGTTTGAAATTGCTATGTCTAAGTTGCACAGACATCTTTTTTAAGTAACTAAATCAGAATTTATTCAACTATAATAAAGCAAAAACTTCATCAATTCATCATACAGCAATTTAAAAATCACAAGAATTCCATTTTGTACGACTACCATCACAAGACAGATCGGGGCTGGTCAACTCATGTCACAGTCCTAGATAGAAACAGAACAATATTATGATACAAAGTAGAAACATGTAGAAATACTGCTTCACTGATCTTTCAATCTCTCGATATCCTATACGGGAAGTAGACCATCCATAGGGAAAGTACACGGCCCAACAAAGATCTTGTTTCTCCCACTTAGGGCTACTTCAGGAGCAGGCAATTCAAACCGGAAGAAAGCTCTTGCTTCTAAAATTAGCATCTGACATCAACACTTTTAAACAGTCAGGAACCAATCAGATTAAAATAGCCCACATTAACTGAAAACCAATCAGAAACTCAAAAAAAGAAAAAGGGGTGGAGCATCACATAAAAACAATCCAAATCCAATTAGATTAACCCTCACAGATTTGAAAGTCAATCAGAAAATCAGCCAGAGGATAGAGGTGGAGCCTCACTGCCAAAACTAATTGCAAAATCTAATTCTAAAAAAAGATTCCCCGTTCAATCTTTTCATTAAGCTCATTCGATTTGATGGTATTTAACACATACATCCAGAGTTGCTCCTGTTGTAACAATATCTTCCTGCGGTCACCACCTCTAGCACTGGAGGGAACAAAGTCAATTGCTAGATAGCAGAGACCTGTAAACAGATGCTGATAATGTATACAATGTTTCACCAATGGTGCATCTTCTCTAGACTTCAACAGACTATACTTATGCTCAGACAAACGGGTTTTAAGTGACTGGGTCATTTTACCCACATAAAACTTGCAGCAAGGGCAACGGATCACATATACCACATATGAAGAAACACACGAGGTCAGCCACTTTAAATGAAAGGAGCATCCATTAACTTCAAAAGGACTGCCGGACACAATACATCCCTCAAATTTTTACCCCTATTATGCGCCACATGGGGGCTACTATTGGCAAAACAAGAGTGAACAGAAAGTATGGTCCACCTCCATTTGATAGATGCAGCCATATACCGCGATAGTGCAGAACACTGCAAAACACATGTTACAGGGTCGAGTTGAGAAACCACAGAAGAACTTGAACCACATAGCAACAGCAACCAATCATGATGATTGCACCATGCATGCTTATATACTCTATGCAGCACAGAATCCGGATAGACTCGTTCAATAAATTTCTGCATCATCCTTTTTGCTTGCACTTTAAACTTCATATCTGTAGAGCAAATAAACTTACACGGCAACAACTGAGGACAGGGGAGGCTATTTTTTAAATGAAAAGGGTGAAAACTAGTATATTTTATCAGAGTATTCCTATCAGTAGGTTTAGAAAAAAGGTGGTAACAAAGGTATCAGTGTTTTTCTTCACGGAAACATCCAAAAAATGGATACAAAATTCATGACACACCATCTCAAACTTGATGGAGGGATTACAGGAATTCAGATAATCAAAAAAATTATAAGAGATGGTCATTTGTTCCTTTCCACAGAAGGAATACATCGTCACTACATCTTTGCCACTCCAGAATGGACTGTATAAACACTGATGGATAAATCCATTCAACCTCAAATGAGTGCAAGTTTTTGGAAACTTAGAAAAGGGGGTTTTGATTCCTATCTCTACTATTTGCTGTGTGATCTTGAGCAAGCCATTTCATCAATTAACATGCCTTAATCCCTTGTCCTTTGCCCCAGAAGAGGACCATCAAATGTATCAAATTATAACAAAAAATCCATACACAGGAAATAATATTCACAAGTTCAAATTTCAGGTTAAATGAAATTAAAATAAACAATCAATACAACTATAAAATACAGTTGAGGTCAACATTATTGGCAGCCTTGCATTTTAGGTATGTTGTGTAGAATATCTTGAGAAATAATTGGAAATATTCTAACTGTATGTCATCACAATATTTAGTAGTATTTTCAAAGGTATACAACAACAACAAAAAAGATGTCTGTGCAACTTGGACATAGCAATTTCTGAGACAGAAAACAAAATATGATCTAGACAGGATTAATGGCATCCTTCACTAATATTTGGTTGCAGAACCCTTGGTAGTGATGACAACCTCCAAACGTTTCTTGTAGCTATCTATAGGTTTTGTACATTTGTCTGCTGTTAGTTTCTCCCATTCTTCAACTGCGATTTGTTTCAGCTCATGAATGTTTCCAGGATTCCTTTTACCAATGGCAGATTTCAGCTCTTTCCAAAGGTTCTTGATTGGATTGAGATCAGCCTCATTGCTGGCCAGTTTAAAACAGCCCATTTTTTCCTTTTTAACCATTCTTTTGTACTTTTGTATGAATGTTTTGGGTCACTGTCCTGCTGGAGGATCCATGACCTTCGACCCAGACTTAGCTTTCAGACACCAGGTAGCATATTTTGCTCCAAAATACCTTGTTAGTCCCCTGATTTTATGATTCCTTTAATACTTTCCAGGCCTCCAGTTCCTGAGGCAGCAAAATAGCCCCACAACATTATGGAACCTCCACCATATTTCACTGTAGGAAGGGTGTTTCTTTTCCTTATAAGCTTCATTTCTTTGCCTGTAAATGTATCACTGGTCTACATTGTCAAAGAGCTCAAGTTTGGTTTCATCTGTCCATTGAACATTTTCCCAAAAGGACAGTGGTTTCAAGGCTTATTTGGGAAAGATCAGGAGTGCTTTTTATGTCTGTCTTTGAGCAGTGGAATCCTCCTTGACCTTCGCCCATGAAGTCCTTTGTTTAGTGCGCTATGTGTGGTGTGGCTTGAAACCACCACTCCGGATTGCTCCTGGTCAGCCTTAAGCTCTTTGGATGTTGTACATGGTATTTTTCCAACAGTTCACACTAACCTTCAAAGACTTCTTGGATTAATTTTCCTCTTCCCACACATCCTGGGAGCTTCCAGACAGTTCCATGATCAGAAAACTTCTTAATAACATTGTGAACTGTAACCACAGGAATCTCAGGATATGGCCTTGTGTACCCCTTTGAAGTTTGATGATAATGGCTTTTCTTACTGTCTCAGGCAGCTTTCATCTTCACCATTGTGAAAATGGAACAGGGAGTGAATGTGAACATTTTAAACATTAGAGCCATCATTCATTGGTTGATTCAAGTCATGTGAGTACTAATTGATCACAGGTGTGTCTAATTTTACTGCAATAGGAATGTGGTTCTTCTGTTGAACATTTTATATGGGTGCCAATAATCATGCCCTGGCAATGTCCCAGTTTTTATACTTTTTCCCTTTTTAATTGGTCTTGGTTTTATTTGATTCTTTTATATCTCAAATGTGTGTATATATAGTCCAAAGCCATTTCACTGGCCACCATTTTTTTAAAGGAGATATTGGACATTAAGGGGTTGAACTGCAAGGTCGCCAATAATGCTAGCCACAACTGTACCAATGCCCTGATAATCACTTAAGTGTTGTATGCTCGGATAGACTATAAAAACTCTTTAGGAACATTATTTTGAATTCTTATATATAAAAAGACAATATTATTTATGGAAACCTTTTCAGAAAACTGAAATGTGATATAGTTTTTAGTTTTAAACAATATAAGATGTTGAAAACCTTAATTTAACCAGAAGTAAAGGCATTCTTTAATTGCCTGGGTTATTTCAAAGAAATACCATATGTACCCAATTATAACTAGGAAATATATAAGTATTCAA
The DNA here is from genome assembly GCA_033557465.1 of Ichthyophis bannanicus. NCBI lineage: Eukaryota > Metazoa > Chordata > Amphibia > Gymnophiona > Ichthyophiidae > Ichthyophis > Ichthyophis bannanicus. The sequence continues at coordinate 232,418,208 of CM066038.1, read as the reverse complement.
TTACAGAAGAATGGAACAATAACATGTTTTCATAGGGCAAAAAAACAGCTAGTCACGTAGTGTGTTAATTTTTATCTGTCATTGGGAGAAAGAGTGAAAACTACTGTTTGGCTTTGCTCTTTTAGTTTCCCCACTGCTCTTCCTTGTTCATACCTGCATTTTATACCACAAAGAAGAGGAAAATTACAACAAAGTTATTTTAAAGTCTTATTGCCATACATTCACAAAAGAAATAATTTCCTGCTGTGCTTTGCAGAAATGAGTTATATATAATTCCACCAAAAATGGAGCAGTCAAAGCTGCAAGCATGACTAATAAGCACACAGATCACAGCAGATGTGAGGAAAATTACCTCGAAAAAAATTCAAGCACTTATCCTTTTCAGGAAGCTACTTACAAAAACAATACATAGGCAGAGGAAAGAGTAAGGGGAAAAGAACAAAACAAGTCGCTGAAGCAAAGCAAAATGGAACTGTGAAAACTAGAGACTTACTGATGCAAGAAATCAGATCATTAAATCTTTCCTTAGGAAAGAGTGCATTTTCCAGCCCTCGGAAGTAAAGCTTCAGCACTCCGGCGACTGAATTAATATCATGGTTATTTTGGTCATCTACTAAAGGATCTTCACCTAAAGAAACAAACAAATGAAATGTAAGACGAACAAAAAAATTTGAATTCAGCTCACATAAGTGGGAATTGGAATGTTTCTATCTTTTGTGCAGGATGTTCTCTAATAAGTAATAAAAGTAAAACAATTAGCTTAGAAATCTCACTGTTATGCAATGGGTTTGCGACAAATAACAAACATTACTGGCATTAGCATGTGCTGTTAGTAAACGACCCCTCCCCCTCTATGTCTAACCTCACAATAGTTTAAAGTTAAGTTCAATAAAACCAAGAAGAGTGGGAAAAGGCATGTTGTGAGTTAGTTACCATTATTAAACTACAAGCTCTCAAGTACGAGTAACTGGATCAATCTGCACAATAGCCATCAATGCTTCAGGAGTTTGTTCCAAAGAATCTTACAAGCTCATATCCCTGTAAAATGTACTAGGGAAAAGGCTGTAGAAGTCAACACACTAATGCTATTTGTGCCTGCCACAAAATTGAAGAGAAAAAAATCCTGGAAGGTCTTTAAAGAGTTTTCTGAGAAAAAAAACATCTGGCTTGAGGTTTAAACCCCATCATCCAAATAAATACCTTTTAATTTTATAAAAATAGGACAGCACAACTCTAAACACATGACGACTCTGGTTTTTCTTATGATCACAACCTTTTTTCTTCACTAAAATACAAGTCATACTGCCTGCTTCAACTAACTGTAAATAATCTGGACTACCAAAAGGGACTGCTACAGCTGGAAAAAAAAGTCTGCACTTGTATTTATCCAATGGAATATTTTCTAAATTTTGAGGAAGAATGGAATTCTTTGGGTTAAAGCTGATAAATCTGTGTATTTTTTAATTCAGTGATTTTGCTGAGTCAATCAGGTCTTAGTACCAAAAGAGAGCTTTTCATTAAATCAAATCAGAGTATAGCTTAGAAAGAAAGTAAAATAGAGTCACTAGTTTATAAGCAGAAAGAAATACATTTGTTTCTAAAGAGATTTTCATTTAAATCAAATCAGAATATAGCTTAGAATACAAGCAGAATAAATAGCCTCAGAGTAGAAAGAAATAAACTTGTTTCTAGTGAACTTTACAAAGAGATCTTCCAGTGAGGAGGCAAAGATCTGTGAAGTTGTCTTAAATAGGCGTTAAAGCCAAGCGACAGATGAAAGGAGCAATTTGAAAGGCCTTCTCTATCAAACCAAAGGCTCTGTGAATCTCACAGGAAATTGGTAGGGCTTTACCTTTGAAGCAAAGTCAGGGCACTGTGTAGCAAGCCAGCTTTTACTAAGTCTTCTTTCCCTCCCACCCACTCTGATCCCATCCACTCCAGGGATAATCTAAGCTTTATAGACTCTTCAACCTATATTTACTTTCAGGTGCGGCTGGTTATCCTCTTCAGGAATAGATTAATTAAGGACCAGCTATGAATTAATCTTGAAGTGAACAAAGTCCATTAAATGTATTGGGTCCGATTCCATTCTGAATGTCCTGGCCTTCTGTGCCCCCAGCTGGAACCGGATGCACAGAGGGAGCCATGATTCTGATCCCATGGGCCACGTCTAGCCCCGTGGCCTCTGTCTCCTCCAGCCCTAGTCCTGCAATCCTCTGCTGAATAAGGAACTTATTTCACCTCTGAGGTGGAATAAGTTCCCCATGAAGCTGCTGGCCCCAGACGTACAGGCCCGGCATTGGAATAGGCCCTGTAGATCCAGGGCCAAAGACTGTCCACTGCCCGCCCTAAAGCCGCCTCCGCTGCGTCCTTTCCCGCCCCTGTCTACCTTCCCTGTAGGTATAGGTGTATTACAATAAGTATCCCCAGCAAACTTAAGTAAACAATTTAAATCACTAAACAAAACCTTAAAACTAAGATGCAGACACCAGCAGCGAGCTGGGGGCTTTCCAGTATTTTGCACAGAGTGTCACATGCATGATTTTCTCCCAATTGGTGAGGGGCCTTACGTGTGCACTAGGTACAAGGAGCTCTTTGCTCTCAGGGAACGAGTCCGATCTCTGGAGGCTAGAGTACATAAGGACATAAGGAAAAGAGGGAGATATATAGATGAGACCTACAGAGATGTAATACTGAAGTCCCACTTCCAGTCTGGCAGCACCCCTGTTGCCATGGAGGAGAGAGAGATCACGTTTCAGGACAGCATCACCCTGGTGTGGCAGGAGATGATCCTGTAGCTAAGACCTGTCTTCCAGGTGATGTAAAACCTTCTCGGCACTGAGGTTTCTCCAGGGCCTTGTGCTCATGAGGGAAGGATTAGGACGGAAATTATAGTTGGCAATTTGATCATTAGGCATGTAGACAGCTGGGTGGCTGGTGGACAAGAGGATCACCAGGTAACATGCCTGCATGGTGCGAAGGTAGAGGACCTCACATACCACCCAGACAAGGTTTTAGATAGCGCTGGTGAGGAGTCAACTGTCATGGTACATGCTGTTACCAATGCCATAGGAAAGTGTGGGAGGGAGGATCTGTAGGCCAAATTTAGGCTTTTAGGTAGGAAGTTGAAACCCATAACTTCCAGGGTAGCATTCTTAGAAATGCTTCGCATTCCATGTGGAGGAACCAAAAGGCAGGCAGAGCTCCGGGATTTTAATGTGTGAATGAGATGATGGTGCAAAGAAGAGGGTTTTGAACTGGGCAACATTCTGGGGAAAGGAGGGGCTTTTCTGAAAGGATGGGCTCTACCTTAACTGAAATGGAACCAGGCTGCTGGCATTAACCTTTAAAGAGGCGATAGAGCAGCTTTTAAACTAGATAATAGGGGAAAGCCGACAGGATACTAGCAAAAGATTGAAGTTAGGGCATAGTGACAGAGAGGATCCATTAAAGACAAAAGTAACCCAAATGCCCTTAAGTACAGAGCAGAAAGAGCTTAAAGATTCCAAATTACCCCTGTCTACCGATAACCAGATTAATATGAATAAAATTCAACCTCTAAAATGCTCGTATGCAAATGCTAGAAGTCTGAAAAATAAGATGGGAGAATTAGAATATATAGCACTAAATGAGAGGTTAGATATGATTGGCATCTCAGAGACCTGGTGGAAGGAGGACAACCAGTGGGACACTGTGATATCTGGGTAAAAATTATATCGCAATGACAGAGCATATCATATTGGTGGAGGGGTTGTGTTCTGTTAGAGAGGGCATTGAATTACACAGGATTAAAGTGTTGCAGGAAACAAAATACATTGTAGAATCTCTGGATAGAAAAGGGGAAGGCGATAACAGGCGGATGTACTACCGACCGCCTGGCCAGAATGAAAAAATGGATGATGAAATGCTCAAATAAATCATGGAAGCTAACAAAAGTTACAACACAGTAATAATAATGGGTGATTTCAATTATCCCAGAACTGACTGGGTCAGTGTCACGGCAGGACATGCAATGGAGATAAAGTTTCTAGATGAAATAAATGACTGCTACTTGGAGCAGCTGGTTCATGAACAGACCAGAGGGGAAGCCATTTTGGACCTAGTCCTAGTGGAACACAAGATCTGGTGCAAAAGATAAGGGTGTTGGGGCCACTTGGCAATAGTGATCATAGCATGATCGCGTTTGATTTAATAAATGGAAGAAGGACAGCAAGGAAATCCACAGTACTACTTTTTAACTTTCAAAAGGGAGACTATGATAAAATGAAGAAAATAGCTACGAAAACAATGAAAGGAGTAGCTGCAAAGGTTAGAGATTTACATCAAGCATGGGTATTTAAAAATACTATCTTGGAAGCCCAGAACAACTATATTCCACACTTTAAGAAAAGTTGAAGGAAGACCAAAAAACTGGCAGCATGGTTTAAAGGTGAGGTCAGAGAGGTTGCTGTAGCCAAAAGCGCATCTTTCAGGAAATGGAAAAAGAAGCCAATTGACGAAAACACGAAACACCATAAGCACTGGCAAGTTAGATGCAAGGCATTGATAAAGCAGGCAAAGAGAGAATTTGAAAAAAAGCTTGCCATGGAAGCAAAACGCATAATTCCCATCAGAGGATCTCTAAAGGTAATAAGAGGACTATTGTAGTTCATTTATGGAAGGGCAGACTAGATAGGCCATGTGGTCTTTTTCTATCATTATTTTTCTATAATAAAAACTTTTTCAAGTACATTCATAGCAAAAAAAACTTATGAGAGAATCAGTTGGATCACTGAATGATAGACAGGTAAAAAGGGCACTAAGATAGGACAAAGCTATAGCAAAGAGACTGAATGAATTCTTTGCTTCAGTCTTTATTGAAGATGATGTAGGAAAGTTAGCCATGCCTGAAATGGTATTTAATGGTGATGCATTCGAATGACAAAGAAATATCGATAAACTGAGAAGATGTATTACTATTGGGAGGGAGGAGTGGTCTAGTGGTTAGGACAGGGTACTTCAGACCGGAGGGCCGGGGGTTCAAGTCCCACCTGGGGACAGCAATCTCAGGCCGGAGGGACTGGGATTTCTAGTCCTGTAGGCACTCCTTGTGGTCTTGGGCAAGCCACTTAACCCTCCATTGCCCATGTTCCCTGTAAGTATTAGTGTATGTGTCTCATATCCCCTCGTGTTAAATGTATCCCCCAATTGACCGCTTTGACCCGGTGAAAAGCGGGATATAAATACAGCTAAATAAATAAATAAAATAAATAAATATTGATAAACTAAAGAGTAGCAAATCACCTGGACCGGATGGTATACACCTGAGGGTGTTGAAAGAACTGAAATATGAGATGGCAGACCTACTATTAGTAATCTGTAAAATATTATTAAAATCTGTAATACCCAAAGATTGGCGAATGGCCAATGTAACACCAATTTTTAAAAAGAGGGTTCCAGAGGTGATTCAGGAAACTACAAACCGGTGAACCTGACGTCCAGACTGAGAAAAATGGTATGCATGAGTAAACAGGTAGACAAAGGTTAGCCGGTTGATAGAGTGTATCGAGATTTTCAGAAAGCCTTTGACAAGATCCCTCATGAAAAACTCTAGGCATAATTAAAAAGCCATGGAATAGGAGGCAGTGTACTTTTGAGGATCAGGAACTGGTTAAGATAGAAAGCAGAGGGTAAGGCTAAATGGAGAAAGATGAACAGTGTAGCACCCCAGGAATCTGTGCTGGGTTTGCTACTTTTTAACCTATTTGTAAATGACCTGGAAATGTGACTAACGAGTGACACAAAATTATTGAAAGTTGTTAAAACACAAGAGGATTGTGAAAAAAATGCAAGAGGACCTTAATAAATTGGAAGACAGGATGTTCAAATGCCAGATGAAATTTAATGTGGACAAGTGCACAGGTATGCACCTAGGAAAGAATAACCCAAACTACGGTAACACGATGCAAGGTTCCACATTAGGAACCACCACCCAGGAAAAAGATTTAGGCATCATCATGGATATCCAGTAACCTGTTTTTAGTGACTGTAAACTGCTCTGATGCCCTTCAGCCTGGGCGGTATATCAAGAAATTGCATAAACCCATTGAAACCCTCCGCTCAGTGTGCAGCAGCGGCCAAGACGGCAAATAGAATGCTAGGTATCATAAGGAAAGGAATGGAGAAGAAAATCAAAGATATCATAATGCCTCTGTATCATTCCATGGTGCGACCGCACCTCAAATATTGTGTGCAATTTTGGTCGCCGTATCTTAAAAAGAATATAAAGGAATCAGAAAAGATACAGAGAAGAGCCACCAAAATGGTAAAGGGGGTAGAATGATACCCCTACGAGGAGAGGCTTAAAAGATTAGGGCTCTTCAACCTGGAAAAGAGACGGCTGAGGGGAGTGATAGAGGTCTATAAATTAATGAATGGAATGGGTAAACGTAGATCGATTATTAATAGCATCAAAACATAGAAAGACCAGGGGATATGCAATAAAGCTACAGTTTAAGCCAATTAAGACTAAAAAGAGAAAATATTTTTTCACTCAATGCGTAATCAAACTCTGAAATTCGTTACCGGAGGATGTAGTAAAACCTGCTAGCGTAGTTGGGTTTAAAAAAGGACTAGTTCCTGGAGGAAAGGTCCATAAACCATTATTTAATGGGAGAGGAGGAAAATCAGAGATGGAATTGCGGGACTCAGAAGTGCTGGGAACGGATTCGTGGAAAGTGACATTGAAAAAGCGAAATTGCTAAACAAATACTTCTGCTCTGTTTTTACTAAAGAAAATCCTGGAGAAAGACCATCTGTGACTCCCAAATATAAAAATGGGAATGAAGTAGATACCACACCATTCACAGAAGATGATGTGTTAGACAGGGGTGTCAAACTCCAGTCCTCGAGGGCCGCAAACCAGTCAGATTTTCAGGGTATCCCTAATGAATATGCATGAGATATATTTGCATGCACTGCCCCCATTGTATGCAAATATATTTAATGAATATTCATTAGGGCATCCTGAAAACCAGACTGGGTTGTGGCCCTCCAGGACTGGTGTTTGACACCCCTGTGTTAGAACAACTTGCAAAACTGAAAGTGGACAAAGCCATGGGACCGGATGGGATACATCCCAGGATATGAAAGAGCTCAGAGAGGTTCTTGCAGGGCCATTAAAGGATGTTTTCAACAGATCCTTGGAAACAGGAGAAGTTCCTCAGGACTGGAGAAGGGTGGATGCGGTACAGGCCCGTGAGCCTTACCGCGGTGGCGGGAAAAGTAATGGAAGCGCTTCTGAAAGAGCGAATAGTGGACTTTCTCAAAACCAACAGTTGCATGATCCGAGGCAACATGGTTTTACCAAAGGACGATCTTGCAAAACAAATCTGATAGAGTTCTTTGACTGGGTGACCAGAGAACTAGATCAGGGGCATGCGATGGATGTCATCTACCTGGATTTCAGCAAAGCCTTTGATACTGTTCAACATAGGAGGCTTGTCAATAAACTCAGTAGTTTGGGGATGGGTCCCAAGGTGGTGAACTGGATCAGAAATTGGTTGACTGACAGACAACAGAAGGTGATGGTAAATGGAGCTCGCTCGGATGAAAGGAGGGTGATTAGCGGGGTGCCCCAGGGTTTGGTCCCGGGCCCGGCACTGTTCAAGTGTATTTGTGAGTGATATTGCTGAAGGACTGCATGGAGAAGTCTTTTTGCAGATGACATGAAAAACTGCAACAGAGTGGACTCCCCTGAGGGAGTGGATAACATGAGGAAAGATCTACAAAAGCTGGAAGAATGGTCTAATGCTTGGCAGTTAAGATTTAATGCGAAGAAGTGCAGTGTCATGCACTTGGGAAGCAGAAATCCAGGGGAAATGTATGCGATAGGGGGCGAGACGTTGGTGTGCACGGACCAGGAGAAGGACCTTGGTGTGATTATTTCTGAGGATCTCAAGATGGCAAAACAGTGCGACAAGGCAGTGGCAAAAGCCAGGAGGATGTTGGGTTGCATACAAAGAGGAATTACCAGTAGAAAGGAAGAGGTACTAATGCCACTGTATAAGTCACTGGTGAGGCCTCACTTGGAATACTGTGTTCAGTTTTGGAGACCATATCTTGCAAAGGATATAAAAAGACTGGAAACTGTTCAGAGGAAGGCGATCAAAATGATTTGGAGTCTGCATCAGAAGCCTTATGAGAAGAGACTTGAAGACCTAAATATGTACACTCTGGAGGATAGGAGGAACAGGGGAGATATGATTCAGACCTTTAAATACTTAAAGAGAAATAATGAACAAACAAACCTTTTCCAAAGACAGGGAAGCTGTAAAACTAGAGGGCATAACATGAAGCTGCAAGGGGGTAAATTGAAAGGCAATGTCAGGAAATACTTTTTCACTGAAAGGGTGGTGGATGATTGGAATGCCCTCCTGATGGAAGTGGTGGGGGCAAATACAGTGACAGAATTCAAAATGGCATGGAACAGACACAGTGGATCCCTTTACAGCAACAGGATAACAGGATCCCTTTACAGCAACAGGATAACAGGATCCCTTTACAGCAACAGGTTAAAATCAAAACTAACTTAACTATGTAATTTCTCAACATACAGGGGTGTCCCTACACGGAGCGGTGGGTTCACCCCTAAAACAAAGACATGGGGAGGGGTGGCCTGCATGGAGCAGTAGGTGCACCTACTCTTGCCATCTTACTGGGCAGACTAGATGGACCATACTGGTCTTTATCTGCCGTCATTTACTATGTTACTTTGTAGAGAACCCAGGAAATCCACTGCTTCTGCCAACAACAAGCATTGTGGAACCTGTGAGTCTTTTTGGGACACTTCTAGGTACTTGCGACCTGGACTGGCTACTGTTGGAAATAGGATACTGGGCTTGATGGACCTTGGTCTGACCCAGTATGGCATATCTTATATTCTTATGAAGTATGCATACACTATATTTTATATGGGCATACATCACAGAATTAGAAATGAATAAAATGTAGAAGGTTTAAGATATATTGTAACATTATAAAACATAATATGAAATTATGTATATCTCTCCAATAGTACTGAATTACAAAACATCTCAAATAACGTAGAACATTTCTGTCACTAGACCTCATGTAATATGTAACATGAAAAAGACTCTTACACTTTCCATTAGGTTAACTGCAGGCTGATTTCATGTATATAGTTTTCAAGCACAATTCCCATTCTTAGTGTTTCTGTACCTGAGCAAGTACAAGCAATATCGCTTTTGGTAGCAAACTTGGGCTCAACATGTTCTTTTTTTGAAACACGAGTACAAATCTGAAGACTCTGCCCCTTCATGAAAAATATTAAAATGTAGTTTGCTCTTCAGCAGAGTGGCAATCTAGCAATAAAGGCTTCCCAATTACGATATAAAAAATAATGCAATTGTACACTAGTGAATATGGCGGGAAATACAATATGGTAATAGGCATTTGAACTAAACTTTACAATGCTATAAGGTGGGTTAGAATATCAGTGAATGATATGTTCCTATACGAATAGCTATTGTAAGAATGAGGTAACAGCCAATTCAATTATATAAAATGAGAAGAGACTGTTAATGAAGATATGATGCTCCATTCACTGAGAGCTTCTTATAGGTCATGTCTTCATTTATAAACCCATGGTGTGACTTATTCAATTTGTAATGGTTTTCTGAGACAGAAGAATACTGACATGGGGTCCCCACTAGATAGACCCAATTATGAAGTGTGCCTGCTGTATATTTAAAAGCTAAGAATGAAGTCTTATCAAGAGAGATATATGGACTGTGAACTGTTTTGAGAAATACATAGAAATAAATTAATTTTGTCAGATTCATTTCTGGCACAATATTGAAAAACGCACAATAATGTAAGATAATAATACATTGTTACTTTATTGACTGCATTAACACTCAGCATAAGCTGCACTGCTAACAACTTACAATAACGCTGTATATATGCACTGCTAGTAATTTACAGAAGAATCGCATACTGTTAGCTGCTGTATTTAAGATAACAATACATTGTCTCTTTATCTGCCACACCCCACACGACCAGGCATCCACACAATAACTTCTACTGTTGCACACAGCAAAAATGACCCTTCCGAGCCTACTCATAGGTATACTTTACCTACTCAGTTATACATTAACGAGCTCCCTCGCTGAGTCAACCAGCCACAATCCTATCTTGATCCTAAGAAGACACGGAAGAAGAGATCACAACTCCTCACACCATCCACCTCCAGAGTACCCCCATAACTCACACCCCCACCTAATTCACATACCAATTATACACCGCACCAATACCAAGCAACACCAAGATCCACACATCTTTAGATGTGCCCTCATAAATGCACGATCTGTCCGCAAAAAATGGCCAGTCATCCCTGCCATTATATCACACCTCAACTTGGACATGCTACTGGTGACTGAATCGTGGCTCAACAGCTCTGACTCAATCCTCATCAACCTTCTCACCCCCCCTAACTTCACATTCCACGCATGTCATAGAACCGACCGCAGAGGCGGTGGTGCATTCATTCTAGCTAAAACCCACCTACACTATCAGACAATCTATGCCAACAGCTCAACCCACCTTGATACCATTTCCATTGCAAACAAATACAACACAATTAACCTAATATATAGGTCTCCATCCCCATCTACTGATGATCTTGCAACTATAATGAAACTAGCAGCTAACCCCCAAAACGCACGTAAACCTAACTGGCTACTGGGTGATTTCAATCTCCCAGCTCTACATGATATCCATTCCAAAGCCTTACTAGAAGCACTCAGTAACTTACACTATGAGCAGATAGTTGACGCCCCTACACACCAAAAAGGTAACACGTTAGACATCATCTTCAGCCCCCGACAGGAGGTAAAGCCCAACCATACAAGTTCAACATGTACATACCATTCACAATCCCAACACTCCCACTACAACTGTTATCAGAATGCTTCTCTGAATTAACAATCTGGCTAAAAGACCACAATCTCCACATCAATCATGCTAAAACTGATATATTAATAGTAACTAAAAATCAATCATACATACCTCCAACACACATCACTCTCCAAAATCACAACATTACAATCAAAAACGAAGTAAAATACCTAGGTGTCACCATTGACTCACACCTTAGTATGGACACACATATTAGAAACATCACTAAGAAAATCTACTTTAAACTCAAAATTTTAAAACAATTACGTCCCCTTGTACTTCTACACGATTTTCTGAGCATTATTCAGGCTATCATCACTCCACACTTTGATTTCGCAAATCTCACCCTACTAGGAACAACAAAACAGAACATAAAGAGACTCCAACTTGCCCAAAATGCAGCAGCAAGAATCGTAATGAAGGTTCCACCATTTGAGCACATTACACCTATATTAGCAAACCTTCACTGGCTCCCAATTCAATCCAGAATAAATTACAAATTGATTATCACTACATTTAAGACACTAAATACAATGGCCCCAGTCTCTTTAACAAAAATTATCACTAAAGACACATCCCAAACTGCGCTACGGAGAGGCCACGCGAATAAAATTAGGATCCCAAAGGATTTCACAACTACCAAAAAAACAACTAATAAAAAAGCGTTTTCACATGCGGCTCCCACCCTATGGAACTCCCTCCCCGAAGAAATAAGAGCATTAAAAGATGCAAAGGAACTCCGCAAGAAATTAAAAACATATCTATTCACCTCCCACTTCGGCACACTAGAAAATACCCCACCACTAACAGGAAATGGTTAATAGTGAACCCAAAGTATACCAATTTAAATTTTCTCTATCTAACTACAATTAAAGCCGATTAAATAACTATTTGTAAATCCTGTAAATAGATATATGTAAATAGTTTGAATTATGTAAATAGTTTGACTGTTACCTAACAAATTATTTACCATATTTAATCCAATCAAGTTTAATGTACTTAGCAACATTGTACCTAGTTAATTAATGTTCCATGTAAAACAGACCTGTTATTCTGTTCATTCTTTGTTCATTGTAAACCGCACCTGATCTGTGGAAGGTAGCGGTATATAAGCAACTGTTAAATAAAAATAAATAAAATAAAATAATAAAAAATAAAAACATAACCATCTCACCTGTACCATGGTCTGATCATAACCTAATCAGCTTCCAAATACCATTATGCCAACAGAAAGAAAACACCCCTGAACCATCTAAGAATACAATAGCTTACCCTAGACGCTTCAGACCCTTTGATGGTGAGGAGATCATCAAAAATGTCCTTCCCAATATCAACACAACTTCACCAATTCTCAAAGAGGTACTGGCCTAATGGACTAACAACTTGAGTACATTTGCAGCCGTACCTACCCGAACAAAAACACGAGTTACAGAGAAGCAACCAGATAAAAAGAGATCTGCACCCTGGTATACTGCTGAATTAAAAACCTCCCTACGTGCCCTCAGGAAATTGGAAAGAAAATGGAGACGCACCCGAGCCACATCAGACCTGACACTCTACAACTCCCACTTACAAGCACTGTTCCCTCTAAGCTGTGCACGTGTGCGCGCGCACACACCTCGCTGAGCGAGCGCACATACTTTACAACAGAGCGCACAAAAATTTTGGTTCTGATTCTGATAAAAAACAACACAGATGTCTTAAAATGTAAAAGTTGGTGTGTAATTATGGTTTTCACAAGTTCTACAATATTTTCTAGTGCAATCAGTGTGGTATACATACTGTATTCTGACGTGTAGTCAAATTTTAAAGTATATAACTCCGAGTGTCATTATGTGGCGCACAAAAATGTAACCTTCCTTCAAAAGCTGCACAGCTGATATTTTATGCGCACACAGCCTACAGAAAATTAGAGGGAACATTGCTTACAAGCCCATCGAACTCTTATATCATCTAAAATTAAAGAATACCATATTGATCTGCTGAATCGATCATTGAACAAGCCTCATGATTTGTTCAACATAGTTAAGTCCCTAACGAAGGAACCATCAGCCTCACAACCAACGTTGATACTACCTCAAGATTATGCTGACCACCTGATAGCCAAAACCAGCAACATCAGTAAAGCCACCCTATCCTGCCCTACCATGAATCCACCCAAGCAGCTCACCACCATTACAAAAAAGCATTGAAAGCATCATTGCAAGCATCAACGCCACCACGGCCCCTAATGACCCTTGTCCAGCGCTCTGGATAAAGGCACTACACCATGAAATCAGTCCCATAATAGCAAAAATCATGGACCTCTCTTTCTCCTCTGGGCAGTTCCCAACAAGCCTTAAGCAGACATCCATCAGGCCCTTCTTAAAGAACTCCAAACTTGATGCCCTGAAGGTCGAATCATACCGACCTATACCTAGCATCCCATTACTAGCAAAGATAATCGAGAAGGTGGTACAACAGCTACAGGATCATATCGACACGAATGCCCCCTCGACACAAACCAACACTGTTTTAGAGAATCTCACGGTGTCGAGACACTCCTCACCACACTCATCAATACACTCATTAATGGGATCGACTCCATCAAACAAGGATACGCACTAATTTTCCTTGACATCGCCGCAGCATTTGACTCTGTAAACCATGAACAACTCCTGATTCGGCTGCACGATAAAGGGATAAGCGACTTAGCATGGCACTGGTGCAAATCTTACTTAACCGACAGATGGCAGCAGATAAGAACAGGATCTACAACCTCCATGCCATTCAAACAACACTATGGAGTACCCCAGCGCTCATCCCTCTCGGCACTCCTTTTCAATATTTACATGCAACCGATATGTGAGATAATTCGATCATTTAACATCTCTTGTCTACTATATGCAGACGACGTATTACTCTTTACTCCATTCACAATCGAAACCCCAGATCACTCAATTGGTAAACTGCTTCAATGCCATAACAGGCTGGCTCCTCTCCCAAAGTCTCAAAATCAACTTTAAGAAAACAGAAGTTCTATTTGTGACAAGGAACCAGTCCTTCATACCTCCAACAACCATAAGGACAAGAGATGCAGAACTTACAAGTGGACCCTACATCCGCTAGGTGTGACTATTGACCAACAGCTCAATTTCAAAACACACATCAACAACATAATCAAACAAATATACCATAAGATACAAACCCTACGACTTCTTCGACCTTTACTACACCCAGAAGAGTTCAGAACAGTCTTCCAAGCACTGGTGATCCCCCACTTTGATTACGCTAACGTAATCCAACAGGGCCTTCCCAAAAACACCCTTAGCCCATTACAATTAGCCATGAATATGGCCGCAAGATTCCTGAGCGGAGCATCCAGAGCAGACCACATCACCCCGGTCCTCAAAAATCTACATTGGTTACCAATTTACTGTCGACTATCATATAAAGTAACCATCATCACTTTCAAAATTATTAACAAGATGGCCCCCTCAGCTCTACTGAACCTCATCCACCCCATACCAGCAAACAGAGAAAGAAGAACATGCACTGCCAACACACTATCGATTCCCAGCGAAATCACAAAATGTACCAAAACAACCAGGAATAGAGCATTTACGTTTTATGCCCCTAGCTGCTGGAATGCACTCCCTGCTCCCATTAGAGCCATCAAAGACCTAGCTCAATTCAGAAGAGCGCTTAAGCACCACCTCTTTCTTTTACACTATTCACAGTCCCCCAACATGGCACCCCCCAACATACCACCATCCATGAACATGCAAACCCTTACCAATGCAGTACATACTACAGAATGTAAATAGATGTAAATTGTTGTATATAGTTACCACCAGTTTAATCCAAGTTATTCCTCCCTGTTCATTGTAAGTGCTCTTATGTCACAACACCGTTTTATGTAAACTGCGCTGATTTTTAAGAGTGCGGTATATAAGAAAAATAAATAAATAAATAAATAAATAATGACATGACATGGCACTATGAAGAATATGATATCAGGCATATGTATGATATGAGCAGAACACATTTTAAAATAACTTTTGAATATCACCCTCAGTGAGTGACTATTAAGGTATTCCCCAAGCAAAAAATACAAATATTAGCAAGTATTGCAAATCTTCAACAAATAAAGGCTCAATTCTCTCCCATCATAACATAGCAACGTAGTAAATTATGGCAGAAAAAAGACCTGCATGGTTTGTCCAGTAAGGTGGTTAGAGTTGTAGAGTTGCACCTGTAGAGTTACCTCTACCCCCCGTCTTGTTTAAGGTTGTACCTGCTGCTCTGTGCAGGTTACCCCCTGTATTTATGAAAATATTTAAGTTTGCTTTGATACCATCCTCCTGCTATATAAGGATCTTCTGTGTCTGTCCCATGCCTTTTTGAATTCTCTTCATTGTTCTTATTCTCATCATCTCCATCAGGAGGGCATTCCAGACATCCACCACACTTTCCATAAAAAAGTATTTCCTGATGTTGCTTTTAAGTTTACCTCCTGGCAGTTTCATTTCATGTCCTCTCGTTCTACAGTTTCCCCATTTTGGAAAAAGGTTTGTTTGTTCATTAATACCCTTATGTATTTAAAGGTCTGTATCATATCCTCCTCCTTCTAAGGAATACATATTTAGGTTTACAATTCACTTTTCATATGTCTTCTGACACAGGCCTCATATCATTTTAGGGCCCACCTTCAGAACAGTTTTAAATGTTTTTATATCCTCTGGAAGATACGGTTTACAAAACTGAACACAATACTCCAGGTGAGACCTCACCAATGACCTGTACAAAGGCACTAATACCTTCTTCTTCCTGACACTTATTCCTTTCCGTATGCAGCATAGCATCCTTCTGGCTTTGGCTACCACACTGTCACATTGCTTCACCATGTTGAGATTCTCAGGCATCACCCTGAGGTCTCTCTCCTGGTCTGTACACACCAGCCTCTCGCTCCCTATCACATAGTGCTCCTTTGGATTTCTGCATCCCAAGTGCATCACTCTGCATTTCTTTGCATTAAATCTCAATTGCCAAGCATTATTTTTGTAGATCTTTTCTCATGTTCATGTTTCTTCTCTTTGTTGCGGCTGAATTTGTGATTACAGCCTCTAAACAATTATAGGAAAATTATGGCCAAACAGTAAATTTTGATGAGTGAGAGGGTGTTGTTTAAAAGCTTTGACAGTGGCCCTTAGATTTAGCATTAAAGATTAGAGGGATTTTTTGAAGCCTGTAATGTGAAGCTCACTGGATCTCCTGGGGCCTTCACGTTGTCGCATAGTGGGACAAGTTATTCCTTGAGACTTTTTCTCCCTTGAATTAAAATATATTAATTACTATAATGAAAAAATAAAAAAATATTAGAATAATTGAAATGATATCTATCTATACTGAAGGTATTTCTGCCTTGCTGTTCTTTGCTATTCTAAATTTAAGCAGGTTTTGGAAGATGTAAAGGGATAAATTCTACTTTGGGAAATTATTTACAGAATAGGTATTTATCTATTTAATTAGTGGATATTCTGGGAGTTTGTTTTGGTGATAATGTATTACTCTCAGTGTGTGTTGTATTTTGTGTAATAAATATGCATGAGATAAATTTGAATATAATAGGGGGGAGTGCATGCAAATATCTCTCATGCACATTCATTAACGACATCCTGAAAACCTGATTAGCGTCCATCCTGGAGTAGAGTTGGAGAACCCTGTGCTAGAGCCTGAAGTTGGCTCACTCTTTATTCTTTATTCTCACATTTGATATACCGCCCAGGCAAATGCATCTGAGCGGTTTACAATAAAAGGGTAGCTGTGAAAACGAAAGTGCAGAAAAAACACCACTATCAGATAGGACAGGAAAGAAACAATCATAGTACAGGGTGGAGGGAAAGTATAGTAAGGGGAGAGGTGAAGGAGAGGATGGACATTTAGGTTTGTGGAGGGGGGAGGTGAAAAGCAACATGAAAAAAGTGGGTTTTCAACATGGCCTTAAATTTCTGGAAAGAAAGTTCTAAACGGAGTGGAGTAGGGAGGGAGTTCCAGAGGGCGGGTCCTAGAAAGGAGGAGGCAGAATTGTGAGTAAGTTCAAGGTGGGCCTGAGAGATGGAGGGAAAGGACAGACAGTTGACATGAATGACTCGCAGGAGACAGTGTAGAGTGTGGAAATGAATAAGGTCGGTGAGGTATTGTGGAGTATTAGTATAAATGGCCCTGTGAACGAGAATGAGGATCTTATATTGAATTCTGTACTTGATGAGGAGCCAATGGAGGTTAATAAGTAGAGGAGTGATGTGATCTGAGCAAGAGGCATGAGTGAGAATACTGACTGCAGTGTTTTGTAGTAGTCGTCCATCGCCACTTTGCGCTTCAACTTTCGTGGCTTCACTCTATCACGGTTTTTTCAAATACATGTATATTCATTAAAAAGTTGATTGAGACAGTGAAAATGATAGAGCGCACGCTCAGTTGTCTGAGTCAATTATACACCCCTGTATTACAATATGGAATGTAGGCCTTTATCTAAGCCCCACAATGTCTCCTAAACGTGCTGCTTCTTATAAGCCTTCTGACAATGAAACTACGCACCGGAGGAAGATGCTTACCATGCAGGAGAAGGTAAAACTCTTGGATATAAATAAAGAATCCTACTTCGCAGAAATTCACTTATCGC
The DNA here is from genome assembly GCA_033557465.1 of Ichthyophis bannanicus. NCBI lineage: Eukaryota > Metazoa > Chordata > Amphibia > Gymnophiona > Ichthyophiidae > Ichthyophis > Ichthyophis bannanicus. The sequence continues at coordinate 232,400,588 of CM066038.1, read as the reverse complement.
GGTAGAGTCTGGAACTGATTAACCACGATAAACGAGAGACGACTGTAGTTGAAATCTATGTAATTGGTACTGCGAAGTCTTGCCAGAATGATGTTACAATAATCGAGTCTCGTAGTGACCAAAGAGAGAAGAAGTGTGGGCAGAGAAGAGAGGGACAGGAAAGAGCGGACTGCATGAACCTGACGTAGGGAATAGAAGGAGCAGAAGCAGAGGGTAGAGAGATTTTTATTGAAGGCTAGTGAGGAGTCCAGGGTAACACCAAGATAGCGGAGGGATGTGACTAATGGGATAGGCGTGGATGCAAGCAAGAGGACTGATGACGGACAGGGGGGGCACCAAAGGTAAACTAGACAGCGGCAGACTTAGAGAGATTAAAGATAGAGGAAGTTTGTAGACATCCAAGAATATATGAGAGTAAGACAGGAATTCAGCAAGGCCAGGTCAGGGGCAGAAGGAGCTGTGTGGAAAAGAAGAATTATGTCATTGGTCTAGTAGTACACTGAGATACTACACTGTTGGATAAGAAGAGAGGTGCCAGGAAAATGTTAAACAAGAAAAGGGCCAAGACTGAGCCTTGTGGGACACAAAGTGAGCAGAGTGACAGGGAAGTGGTGGAGCTGGAAAGGACAGAGAAAGATCGTGCAATGAGGAAGGAGTGAAATCAAGCCAAAACAGTTCCACGGATCCCAAAGTCATGAAGATGTGAAAGTAAAGCACGATAGTCCACTAAGTCGAAAGCAGAGGAAAGATCTAGAGACACAGCCAGAGAGAAATCACCATGATCATGTGCAACATGTAATTCATTCAAGAGGAAGAGAAGGATGGTTTCTGTACTATGTCCTGTTCTGAAGCCAAACTGTCGGGGGTGGAGAGTGTGAGTGGTATCAAGGTGTGTGGATAAATGAGTGTGGACCAGCTTCTTCAAGACTTTTGTTAAGAAAGGGAGGTTAGAAATGGGACACCAATGTACAAGGATGGAAAGATCAAGTGAACACTTTTTGAGAATGGGATGAATCAAGGTGTGCTTTCAAGGGGTAGAGAAAGAACCAGAAGAGAGACTGGAGTTAAATATGCAAAGGATAAATGGAAGGAGGGCAAGAATGGGCTCCGACAACCAGTGGGAAAGTATGGGATCAGACAGGCATGTAGTGTTCCGTAAGGATGTAAGGGCTCTGGACAGCTCTGCAGTAGTGACTGGGCAGGAGGAGGACCAAGCATGTGGTAAGGAAGTGGACATGGGAAGAGATTGGGGGGTGGCTGAAGAAGAAGGGCCTGGAGAAAGAGGAGGCAGGGAGACCGGGAATGAGAAATGCAGTGAGAGAACCTTGTCAGAGGAGAAGGTGGCTAGGTTGGTTGGGTCAGGGGTAGTGGAGGGACAGGGGGTAAGAAGCAGAGTGGTGAGAGAGCGGAGGATGGAGTAGAGCTCACAGGAGGAATTGGAAGACGACAAGCTCTTATGGGAGGAGTAAGACTGCCTAGCAGAGTGAATCATGGTGCGGTATTCATGACAGCAGTGGCAAAAATGGGAAAGGGACTCAGGGGAGGGATGTCTGCACCTGAGACATTCAGCACGATGGAGGTGGCCTCAATGGAGGTGAAGGTCAGGGTGATACCAGGGATGGTGAGCGTGAATGAGTGGGGCTGGGGACAGGTGGAAGGATGGTAACTGATCGAGAGCAGAGGTGAGGACAGTATTTCAGGACTCTGCGTGCTGAAGTGGCCACCACTAGAAACAATATCTTCCAGGTCAAGAACATCAGAGGACAGGAATTGAGTGGCTCAAAGGGAGTTTTCATGAGCTGCATAAGAACCACACTGAGGTCCCAAGACACTGTGGGCAGCTTATACGGAGGTTTAAAGAGAAGCAAGCCCTGCATAAAGTGAACAATTAAAGGCTGTACAGAGATGGACTTGCCTTCCACACCTCAATGGTAAGCTCCAATTACACTGAGGTAGACCCTAACAGAGTTGGATTTAAATCCAGACTCGGAGAAGTGTAGAAGATATTCAAGCAGTTTTTGTGTGGAATAGAAGAAAAGACCTAGGGCCTGGCCCTCAAACCAGACAGCAAACCTCTTTCGCTTGTAAGAGTAAGACTTTCTCGTAGAGGCCCTCCTGGGGCCAAAAGACTTGGGTTACACCATCTGGAAGGTTAAGCTGAAAGAACATTAGCCTCTCAACATTCACGCCATGAGGGTCAAGGACCAGATGTTGGGGTGCAACATCGTTCCGCCCTCTTGCGTTATTAGATTGGGCATGTGGCTGAGTCATAGCAGCTCTAGATTGGAGAGTTGCAGCAGGAGGGGAAACAAAGGCTGTCTGGGCCAATAGAGCACGTCCACTTATGTGGCTGGAGGACTTGACCAGTCAATCTGCCAGAATGTTTTGCTGTCTTAGTAGGTACATGGCTCTCACGTTCATCCCACGTGCAAAAGAAAATTTCTATAACCTGACTGCTTCTCAACACAGGAGGTACAAATTCGTTCCTCCCTGCATGTTGAGGTAGAACATGGCGACCTGAGTGTCAATCTGAATCAGAACAATTTGGTTGGCCAGTTGATCTCGGAAAGCCATTAGAGCATTTGCCACTGCTCCTAATTCCAAGAAGTTTATCTGATGAAGATTTTCTTGAATGGACCAATTGCCCTGGGTTTGCAACCCATAGAGATGAGCTCTCCACCCCAGCTTGGATGTATCTGTCATCAGAATTTTTGGGGTGGAGCAATTTGGAAAGGGAGACCTTTGAGCAAATTGCGGTGGACTGTCCACTGGTATAATGACTTAACAAGAGGGGGGTGACCAACAAAAGATCCCTGAGCTGACCTGTGGACTGGGTTCATTGAGTCCTCAGAGTCCACTGAGCCTGCCTCATATGGAGGCATACAGAAGGTGTGACATGCACTGTAGAGGTTATGTGGCCTAGTAAAGTCAACATCTTGTGAGCCGTTACCTGCTGACTCAATTGACTTTCCCACACAAGTACTGTGAATCTGAGAAGTTGGTCAGGCGACAGAAAGGTTCTCGCCTGAGTCATGTCAAGCAGGGCTCCAATGAATTTCAAATGTTGAGAGGGCTGAAGGTGGGACTTTGGGTAATTTACAATGAACCCTATTAGTTCCAACACCCAAATAGTCAAGTGTGTTGATTGGACTCTGTCTGGAGTGGTAACTCTTGATCAGCCAATCGCCCAGATAAAAGAAGACACTCCCAGCATCTGGAGGTAAGCAGCTACTACCATGAAGCATTCTGTGAAGATACGAGGCTAGGCCAAACAGCAACACTGTGTACTGGAAGCGTTGTCCTCCCAGAACAAATCTGAGATACTTCCTGTGAATGAGGTATATCTGCATTTGGGTATATGCATCCTTTAGATCCAGGGAGCATAGCCAATCTCCGTTGAGGCTGAGGAGTACTGCAGGATCTCCAACTCTTCTGTCCTGGGCTCATCCTCAGTCTCAAAAGAAAATGGAATGATCTTGGCCATATCCCTCAAACTCTTGGAAGGTCATATTCTCAGGAGGGGACTTGCGCTGCGCATGAGGTGGAGAAGGGTCCAAATGGAGTTCATGGGATCTGCCTTCCAAGTCCTCCAATTCCACTTTGATGACCAAGTCTTTTAAGTCAGACTCAGAGGACGTTGAAGTACTTCTGAGTCTCTGCCTGGATCTCCCTCCAGCTTTGAGGGAATTGGGAGCTCCTTCAGAAGTGATGATGCATAGATGCCCGTCTAGATTTTGAGGGTGCATTGAAACCCTAGACACTAGATAGGGATATGGGCAGGGCAGGCTCTTGTGTTGGGGTTCTTTGATGTCCTGATGTCACTGCTTCTCTCGCAGGCAGTGCATGTGTCTCCAGGAATGGTTGCAAGGCAGCCAATGTCGATGCTGACATCAAGGCCCCAACATTCTGCCTGGCTACCATCACTGTGATGCATTCCTCGAGCGCTTGCAGAAGGCGCTTCTCCATGGCTGCCAATTCCAAAGGCTGCAAGACCTGAGCAACTTCAACCGATGTATGTGGTATGTGTACAGGGATATTGGTGGCTGGATCTTGGCTGCCGGTATGCTATCTGTGCCTTTCTGATGTCCTGGAGGATGAGCTTGCCTCCATTTGGGGCACCTCCGATGGGGACTCACGTGGATCCCCATTGCTCTCAATGCTATGCCTCAATAGGCTCCAATGCAATGCACCAGATGTTTGGTGTGGTCACCCTTCAATGTCGAAGGCAACGTGGTCGAATCCTTCATTTTTGGGTGGAGATCGATTGATGGTTGATGCTCTGAGGCACTATAGGTGCTCGGCTCCGATTGAGATTGAGAGCTCTTTGGTGTTGATGCACCTCTAGCGTCCGATGCAGCCTTGGAAGCCATAGAGACCAATGCTGTCAATGCCGACAGATCGGACTTTTGAGCACCAAAAAAGTAATTTGCGCTGCTTCTCATGACCCTTGAGTCCTCTCTGTCATCAGCAAACACTGTAGTCACATGAGCATCCATGACAGATATGGTCCTAGAGCACTTAGAACACTTCTTAAACCCATTGGCAGGTTTCTGGGATATGTCATCTAGAAAAACAGCCAAGGCAAAGTCAAACGGCTCAATGATGAAGGCTGAGGCCCGCCAGAGCACTGACACGAAAGAATCTGAGGCGCTGCGTAATTATAAAAATACATGATTGGAGGAAGAAAAAGTAAAGGGAGGACAGAACTGTGATGGTAGGTGACTAGATTGAAAAACCCAAGGCAAAAAAACCCTGTTAGGAGAAAAAGGGGGTTTACCAAATGGAGGATGTCTGGAAAATGAAAAACTGAATGAAGGTGGTGCCATGGGCTCACAATAGTTAAGTAAACAGAACATAGCACACTGTGCAACCACATTTAAACATATATTTAGAAGTATTAAAAATGGGAGGGTGAGAGTGAAGACACATTTTGATTTTTCCTGAAAACAAATGACTAAAAATTATTACAATAAGAAAAGTTCAGATGGTGCTTTAAATTAAAATAACTCTTACACATACTACTTCATCCTTGCTGATAGAGTTGGGACAGATCTCCTGTAAGGCTTCCGCCCTGTTCATTTAACAAAATTCACTTATAATAACAGCATGATGTTCACAAATTTTCTGAACAAGCAAAATACAACCTAGGGTCCTGGTAGGTTAGAAACAGATCTATCTTTACTAGCAGAGAAGCTTCATATATCAGGCAAGCTGCTCCAATATGAAAGAAAGACATGTATTTTTAATAGGATTTTAAAGCATAAGAATTGAAACATTTTTAGATTAAAGAAAAAGCAATCACATTACCTCTTTCAAATGCATTTTTGATATCATTGACTTCCACCTGGGAACCAGAAACTCTGAAAATTCCTTGATGCTGAAGACCTATGAAGAATGAACAGAAAAAATGGAGGAAATATGAGTATAAATGATACTATACCCGAAAGGCTTCATCTATTAGAAAAAACCAGTAATAATTGGAAAGCACACACTATGAGAACTGTTTCAGGATGCTCATAAAATACACATTTAGAGAAGTCTTACCATACAGGTTGATAAATCGGATACAGCTTTCCACTATAAGGGGAATGATTTGTCCTGAATCCTAAGGAAATAAATTTACTTGTTATTAAAACAATAAGAAACACAGTCATATTGATTGAATGACTCATTCGAGGGTACAGTAAACCTAAAATGACAAATAAAATTTCATCACAAAAACATATGATATTCCCTCAGTGACAACAGTAATGACAACTGGTTTGGAGGGAATGTTTCAATCATTTTGTATTAACAATTGCTGGGCTTGCATCAAAATTATTTGTTCACTAACAATTTCGTAGTATGGCAAATAATAAAAATTATTTTAACAATGCCATACCAATCCAGACTGCGTAGTCACTTCCAACTAGTTATTTGACCAATGTGATGGGTCATAAATATTGTTTGGCAAAATCACAATAAGGAATACTGTACCTTTCGAAATGTTAAATATCTGAATGTAAGTGTTGAGACACACAATATTAATTGGATGTTGTATGAAACACACAATGTTAATAGGCTAATATGGCATATGTCAGGAGCTGAAATCCATTTAAAAGGGAAATGCTTGAATTAAGAAATGAATTGTTTGCAACAATGTATTCAAGATTACTGCAGAATCTTGTAACATCTGGCTCTGCTACACAATCAATTGCAATGAATACATGTTTAGGGTTACCAGTGCTGAAGTAATAATGTGACTTGTGCATTCTGCCAGTGACATTAAGGTAGACATAAAGATAGTGTTCAACATGGCTGGGAATGGAGAAGTAGCCTAGTGGTTGCAGTACTGGATTGATAACCAAGAAACCAGGCTCTGTTCCCATTAGCACTCCTTGTGGCCCTGAGCAAGTGACTTAACTCTCCATTGCCTCGGAAGAAAGGCCTGGTAATCTATTTCCGGTAACACTGCCAAGAAAACCCAAGAGGCCAACCTCGCACTGCAACATAGTTGATTGGAAAGCACAGTTACTTACCTTTAACAGGTGATCTCTGGGAACAGCAGGAATAAGTCTTCATATATGGGTATCGTCGGTACCGACGGAGCCTGCGTGGGAACGCTCCCCAGCATCCAGTAAGAAAGCTTTTGGGAGCATCCCACAGCGCCTGTGCGCTGCCTTCCCGACTTTCCCAACCGCTTCTCTCCAGTTCGAGTTTTAAAGCTGAGACAAAGAGAGAGAGAGGAAAGGAAAGATAGATAGAGAGATACAACTCCTAGGGGAGGTGGGTAGGTTGTGAAGACTTATTCCTGCTGTTCCCAGAGATCACCTGTTACAGGTAAGTAACTGTGCTATCTCCAGGAACAAGCAGGAATGAGTCTTCACATATGGGGACTCCCTAGCTGCAGATGCCAGGGAGAAACCCAGGTTGTGTGTCCTTGAAAAGGACTCTACCTCCCCCCATGGATCTCTGGCATCCGACCAGGGTAGGTGGGTAGGAGTTGATTAGGAATGGAACAGGTGTTTGAGAACAGCCTGACCAAATGAGGCATCCCGGTGGGAGTCCTTGTCCAAACAGTAATGGGCTGTGAAGGTATGAACCGAGGCCCAGGTGGCCGCTCGACAGATTTGGTCGATGGACACAGAGTTTAGATGAGCCATTGAGGCTGCCATGGCTCTCACATTGTGAGCTGTGACATGGCCCTCCAGAAAAATGTTCCTTCTCTGGTAGGCGAAAGAAATACACTGAGCAATCCAGTTGGACAGTGTTCTCTTAGAGACTGGAAGTCCTAAATGAGAAGGATCAAAAGCAACAAAGAGTTGAGAAGACTTTCTATGTTGCTGTGTTCTTTGTAAGTAAAAAGCGAGAGCTCTCTTACAATCCAAGGTATGAAGATTCCTCTCTGTATTTGATGCATGAGGTCCTGGAAAAAAGACAGGTAAATATACCTCTTGGTTCAGATGAAAAGGTGAGACCACTTTAGGCATAAAGTGTGGATTGGTCCTGAGGACTACCTTATCATGATGGAACCTTGTATAAGGAGGATTAGCCACCAAAGCTTGCAACTCACTGATGCGGCGTGCTGAGGTGACTGCAATGAGAAAAATAACTTTCCAAGAAAGGAATTTCAAGGAGGTGGTGGCTAAAGGTTCATATGGTGGCTTCATAAGCTGGCCAAGAACCAGGTTTAAGTCCCATGCACTGGAGGTGGTCTAATGGGAGGTTTAGTTAAAAGAAGGCCTCTCATGAATCTTGCTATAAGAGGATGAGAGGAAATAGGTTGTCCATAGAGAGGCTTGAGGGACGCTGCAATAGCACTCAAATGGACTCTTACTGAATTCTTTTTCAGACCTGCATGGGATAGAAGCAGGAGATACTCTAGTAGAGAATTCAGAGGTATTGCAAGAGGGTTTAGACCTTTCTCTGAACACCAAATGGTAAATCTTTTCCATTTGAAAGCATAGGAACGTCTAGTAGAAGGCTTTCTAGAGGCATGAATAACATCTCTGACTTGCTGAGAGAGATGAAAATCTTGAAGGTCTAGGCCCTCAGCAATCAAGCCCTGAGATGAAGCGACTGGGGGTTTGGGTGCCACAAAGTTCCCTTTTCCTGGGACAGAAGGTCTGGTGCAGAGCCCAAGTCCAGGGAAGGAGCTTGAGAGAGATGCAGAAGTAGAGGGTACCACACTTGGCGTGGCCAATGTGGTGCTATGAGGATCATGGTCCCTTGATCTCTCTGAAGCTTGAATAGTGTCTTGGGAATTAGGGGAATTGGTGGAAAGGCATAAAGGAAGTCTTGACCCCAGTGAAGGAGGAAGGCATCCTTGGCCTGAACTCCCTGACACGGAATTCTGGAACAGAACCGGGGAAGTTTGGCATTCCATGGACTTGCAAAGAGGTCTATGTCCGGGGTTCCCCCAAATTCAAAAAATCCTGGCTACCTGGTCGATGTGGAGGGACCACTCGTGTGGAAGCAGAACTCGACTGAGTCTGTCCGCCCAAGAGTTTTGAACGCCTGGAAGATATACTGCCAGAAGATGGATGTGATGCTCTCTGGCGAAGGCCCACAGTCGCAAAGATTCGTTGCAAAGCGACAGAGAGCCAGTCCCGCCCTGCTTGTTTACATAGAACATGGCTACTTGGTTGTCCGTATGGATGAGGACTGTCCTGTAGCTGAGCAGGGAATGGAATACTCTAAGAGCTAAGAATATTTCTCTGAGTTCCAAGAGATTGATATGGAGAGAAGTCTCCTGTGGAGACCAGATGCCTTGGGTGGAGAGATCCTGCAGATGAGCTCCCCAACCCATTGGAGAAGCATCTGTTGTCAGAGTTGCTTGGGGTAGCGACTGCTGAAAAGGGGACCCCAACAACAGATTTGGAGGGGACTTCCACCACTGGAGAGACCAAAATAGGCGACTGGAGTTTGCTATTTTGTCTGACAGGCAACCTGATGCCTGAGTCCATTGGGTGGACAAAGTCCATTGAGCTGCCCTCATGTGAAGGCGAGCATATGGAACCACATGCACGGTGGGTGCCATGTGGCCCAATAGTTGTAACATCTCTCGAGCAGTTAAATGGGACTTTAACTGTATCTGGGAGGCTAACTGCACCAAGTGTAGGCAACGGGCCTGAGGAAGATAGGCCCTTGCAGTTGTGGTATCCAGCAAGGCCCCTATAAACTCCAGAGACTGATTAGGGATGAGATGGGATTTTGGGATGTATATTACCAGTCCCAAATACTGAAGGACACACATTGTGCAGGTTAGAGAAATCTGGGCCTCTGACTGGGATGGAGCTCGAATGAGCCAGTCGTCCAGATATGGGAAAACGAATATTCCTAGAGTGCGTAGAAATGCAGCTACTACTGCCATGCATTTCGTGAACACCCTTAGTGCAGAGGCCAGACCGAAAGGAAGCACCCTGTATTGGTAGTGCTTTCCTTGAAAAAGGAACCGAAGGAACCTTCTGTGTGTTGGATGGATGAGGACATGGGTGTACCCATCCTTGAGATCTAGAGAACAAAGCCAGTCCTGACTCTGAGGGTATGGTAGCAGAGTACCGAGAGAAATCATCTTGAATTTCTCTTTGAATAGAAACTTGTTCAATTCTCTGAGATCTAATATGGGTCTGTAGCCCCCTGTTTTCTTTGGAATAAGAAAATAAGGGGAGTAGAACCCTGAGTCCTGTTGAAGAAGGGGTACTTCTTCTATTGCCCCTTGGGCAAGAAGGGTAGCAATCTCCTGACCCAGAAGGTTGAGGAGAGATGTGGGAGAATTGAACTGTCTCACCATGGTGTGGGGAGGAAGGTTCAAGAAATGAAGCTTGTACCCTTCCCTTACAATGGAGAGGGTCCATTGCTCTGCTGTAATTTGCTCCCATCTGGGAGCAAAGTAAGCCAACCTTCCTGGAATGGTGAGGGGCTCTGGTTCTTCCAGAGCCAGAAAGGCTAAGTTCTCTAGTTGCAAGTCAAAGGCCCTGAGGAGGCTGAGGCTGCTGAGCCGTGGGAGGCCTGGCAGCCTTTGACTTGGCCTGTTTAGGTGGTTGCTGACGCTTTGCAGCAAAACGACCTGCAGAAGATGCCTGCTGACCATAAGCAGGACAGTATCTTCCCTTTTTAGAAAAAGTTGTCTTTTTGAACCACCTTTTCTTAGCAGGAGCAGAGGTAGACTTTGAAAGTCGATCCAAAGCAGAGTTCTCAGCATCCATCTGAGTGGCCTTTGCTTTCCAATCCCTGCCAAAAAGGTTTTCACCTGTGCAAGGAAGATTTCCCAGGTCATCTTGGACCCAAAGTTCCAAATCAGAGGCTTGTAACCAAGCAATTCTGCGTGCACCTATGGCAATAGCCGAGGCTCTGCTTACACACTCAAAAGAGTCAAAGGCTGTACGGTTGGAAAATTTGGAAACATCTTGGGCATGTTTAAGCCAAGTGAGAAATTCCTGCCTTTTATCTTCTGAAATAAAAGGGGCTAAAGTCTGCAGATGATCTGTGACTTCTTTTAGAAACATCCCCATATAGAGACTATAGGAGTTGATTCTGGCAGCAAGCATATTAGCTTGGAAAACCCTTCAGCCAAAAGCATCAAGGGTCCTGCATTCACGTCCTGCAGGAGTAGATGAGTGTCTTTTTGCACCCTTTATTTTCCTCATGGCAGACTCTACCACAATAGAATGGTGAGGAAGCTGAGACTTATGAAAGCCAGGACAAGGAGGGACATGGTACATGGTGTCTAATCTACGAGAATGAGGAGAGGTGGTAAGAGGAGTCTCCCACATGCTCAACATGAGATCATAGAGAATCTCATGAATAGGTAAAGTAGCTGCTTCTTTAGGAGCCTTAGGATATTGCAAAATATCTAGTTGCTTGAACTGGAGAGAGGCGGTTGGGAAAGGCGAGAAGGCAGCGCGCAGGCGCTGTGTGATGCTCCCAAAAGCTTTCTTACTGGACGCTGGGGAGCGTTCCCGCGCAGGCTCCGTCGGTACCGACGATACCCATATGTGAAGACTCATTTCTGCTTGTTCCTGGAGATAGCCAGTTACCTATATAAATGCATCTTTGTGATGTTTACATTTGTAAAGTCTCGATGTGTGTTTTATTTTCTTTGAGATTTTTGTTGATGCCATAAAAAGAAAATTGTGCCCTGTAGTTTCCTACCGGTCATATCAAGCGGCTATGTATGAGCTCTCTTACCAACCCATTTCTGGGTTCTGGGCTCTTTCCAAGCCCCTACACCAGGGGTGTCAAATTCCAGTCCTAGAGGGCGCAAACCAGTCAGATTTTCAGGATATCCCTAATGAATATGCATGAGATATATTTGCACAATGGGGTAAATGCATACAAAATATATCCATGAATATTCATTAGAATGGAAAATATCACACTGAGAGTTAAATACAAATGTCAACACAATACTCTCAGACTTACAATCCCTCTATACACACAGCACATACAAACTAAAATACTTACTAAAGCCAATAAAACAGGTCCAAATCTCATATAGGAAACCAACCAAAAGGACAGCAAATATTCACTCATGCATTCAACCAGGGAGAAAAAGCCTCAGGACAATGTCTCATCCCACTATGCGGCAACATAGAACCATAGGGGAAACAAAGAACTCAACATCATTGGCTTCAAAAAACTCCCCTTTTTTAATATATTTTATTTTTTACTGAAATGTATTAAACTAAACAGAACGGAAGGTATTATAAGGCACCTCAACAATACTTGCCGTTCAAAGAACAGCAAGATATCAAATAATCAATAAAATGCCAAAACAGAGACTGAATTAGCAGTCTCTGTTTTGGAATTTTATTGATTATTTGATATATTAGCATCTTGTTATTGTCTAAACAACAGGTATTGTTGAAGTGCCTTATAATACCATACATTCTGATTAGTTTAATAAATTTCAGTAAAAATAAAATATATAAAAAAGAGGAGTTTTTCGAAGCCGATGTTGTTGGGCTTTATGTTGCCGCAAGCGGGATGAGACATTGTCCTGAGGCTTTTTCTCTCTGGTTGAATGTATAAGTGAATATTTGTTGCCCCTTTGATTGGTTTCCTATATGAGATCTGGACCTGTTTTATTGGTTTTAGGGAATATTTTAGTTTTATGTGCTGTATATATAGAGGGATTGTAAGTCTGAGAGCATTGTGGTGACATATGAATATTTATTAGGGAAACCTGAAAACCAGACTGGCTTGTGGCCCTACAGGACTGGAGTTTGACATCCCTGCCCTACACTATGGTGGAAACTTGATCTGGCCATTTACCACACCAAGTCTCCCTCAATAGTTCAATGTTTAGTGGCTGAAAAGATTCTTATCTCTATCTAGAGCCTTAGCTCCTACCTCCAGATGCACTGGAAACAGAGCATTCTAGTAAGTTTGAACAGTCTGATACAGGGGTTCGCAACCCTGTCCTCGGGACCCACCTAGCCAGTCGGGTTTTCAGGATATCACAATGAATATGCATGGGAGAGATCTGCATATAATGGAGGCAGTGTATGCAAATCTCTATCATACATATTCATTGTGGTTATCCTGAAAACCCGACTGGCTAGGTGGGTCCCGAGGACAAGGTTGACAACCCCCGATATCTATCCTCTTGAACAGTGTGAGAATCATAGTCCTGCACTGTTCTTGTGGTACCCTGAGAAGTGCTGGCCAGCTGGCCACAATGAAGAAGAGTAAAGGGAGGTTCAGAGGCTAAAATGTTAATGAGAAGGTGAAACAGAAAAAAGTGAATAAAAGGAGGGCTGGGTTTAAAAAATGGAGAGGAGAAAGAGTGAGCAAGGAGGAAGAGGGAAAAGAATGAACGAGCATTGGATACAAGAGGGAAAAAAAGAGAAAGAGATTCAGTAAAAGGCTTGATGTGCATCTAGCACTTTCTTCTTAATCCAGATTGAAAGATCACGAAGAACAGGCAGACCTACCCATCACTTAAACTAATGTGTGTTACTTCATTTATTTTTTACTTTTTAAAACTGTGTACAAGTAACACCAATGGCTTATCCTAATTATCTGAAATGAAGTGGTTAAAGCTAGCAGTTATTGCATTTCCATTATTTAATGAGAGCTCAAGTTAGATGACACTGTTGTGTCATAGGAAATAAGGGGTCTATTTACTAAAGAGCATTAAAAGCATGTACTATTGTGGTATACCTGTGAGAAAAATTAGGTGATGGGAGATTTGATGGACATATTTAAATACTTCCAAGATATAAATGCAACCAAACGGAGGCTCTGGATCAAGAGATCATGGCATGAGGGTGAAAAGAAGGTGGACTCAAAAGGAATATAAGGATTTATTTCTTTACAGAAATGGTTTAACAACCTTCCAGTGGAGGTAAGAGAGAGAAAGATAGTATCTGAATTCAAAAAAGCATGGACAAGCATAGAACACTTCTGAAGGAGAAGGGATTATTATACTGTCATTGAGAGGAACAACAATTTTTTGTCAAGAAATTTCTATTTGCAGTTTCAGGTTTACTATCCCCTCAAATGAATCATTTGGCGGTTTATGATTCACAGTAAGATACTTCTGAAGAACACCATCAAAAGTGGGAAAGCTAGGACATGCTGATAGAGAGGTTGCAATAAAGGCTAAAGAGCAAAAAGAGTTGAAAGATTACAAATTATCCCTCTTAACTGCTAGGAAGGTTGTCAATTCAAACAAACGTACCTTGAAATGCCTCTATACAAATGCTAAAGTCCAAAAAATAGCATGAGAGAATTAGAATGTATAGTACTAAATGAAGAGATAGATACAATAGACATTTTGGAGATCTGGTGGGAAAGAGGATAACCAATGGGGTATAGTGATACCAGAGTACAAATTATATCACAATGATAGAATGGACCAAACTAATGAAGAGGTGGTGCTATATGTTAAACATAGCATTGAGTCAAATAGAATAAACATTTTGCAGTAAACAAAATGCACTATCGAATCTATAGCTAGAAATTCCATGTGTGAAGAGGAAGAAAATAGTGGAAGGGGTAAACTACCGTCTACCTCTAGTCCTGACCTTCAAAGCCATGAATAATTACCCACCGACACCAATCAGCAAACTAATTCATAACACCCTCGAAAATAGGAACAGAAGGACTACTGCTATGAACACCTTAATAGTTCCCAAGATGATGACATCATGTACTAAAGCTACATCGAATAGAGCTTTCTCAATATTCGCACCCCTAAATTGGAATACACTTCCCCACGAAATCCGTGGCATCAAAAGTCTATTACAATTCCGAAAAGCCGTGAAGCATCACCTATTCACAAAATTCTACCCAGAAGTGATCATGGACTCCCACACAACCAACAGGCCTCCCACATACACCAGACACCTTAGCACCCTAATACAACCAGAAAATGGTTAGACTACACGATAGCCCACATGACTACCATTTACCCGTACCACCCACATGAATACACGCACAATATCCATTCGAGCTTGAATATTGTATATAGTTAAAGTATATATTTAATATAATGTTGGCTGTACATAGTTATCCCTGTTATTCCCTGTTATATATTCCCCTGTTCTCTGTAAACTCAATGTTGCCTGTATGCATTGCAGTATTTTGTTCAATGTACACCGCGCTGATTGTAATAGCGCGGTATAGAAGAGATGTTAAATAAATAAATAATAAATAAATAAATAAATACCTGGACAGAATGAGCAGATAGATGAAGAAATCAGAAATTAGGGAAGCTAACAAATTTGGCAACATAATAATAATGTGTGATTTGAATTATTGCAATATTAAATGGATAAACGTTACATCAGGGTATACTAGGCAGTTGAAATTCCTAGATGAAATAAATGACTTTCTTGGGGCAGATGGTTTGAGAACAGACTAGACAAGGAACTATTTTGGACTTAGTTCTTTGCAGAGTACAGGGTCTGGTACAGAGCTAACTGTGTTGAGACCACTAGGCACTAGTGATCGCAATATGATCAAATTTGATTTAATTACTGGACAATAAAAATATATCTACTGTGTCAGCATTTAATTTTCAAAAGGGAGACTACAATAAAATGAGAAAAGTAGTTAGACAAAAACTAAAAGCAGCAGCTGCAAAGGTCAAGAGTTTACATCAGGCATGGACGTTGTTTGAAAAATACAATCTTAGAAGCTCAGACCAGATGTATCCCACACATTAGGAAAGGGGGAAGGAAGGCCAAACGACTGCCAGTATGGTTAAAGGTAAAGAGGCTATTGAAGCAAAAAAAAAAAAACCCTTTCAAAAAATGGAAAAAGGAAGCATGAAGAAAACAGAATAAGCAAAGGCAAGTTAAATGGAAAACACTGATAAGAAAGGCAAAAAGAGAATTTGAAAAGAAGCTGGACACAGAGACAAAAAGAAGTCAGTTGGACCATTAGATGATCAAGGGGTAAAAGAGAATAAGGTCATAGCTGAGAGACTAAATTGATTCATTGTTTTAGTCTATACTGAGGAAAATATGAGAAAGCTACCCATGCCAGAAGATATTTAATGTGATGATTTAGAAGAGCTGAATCAAATCTTAGTGATCCTGGAAGATGTAGTAAAAAAACCTGATAAACTAAAGAGGAGCAAATCACCTGGATTGGACTGTATATGCCAGAATGCCGAAACAACTCAAAGATGAAATTGCTACTATTAACATTTTTAAGATATCATTAAAATCATCTATGGTACGTATCATAAGATGGAGAGTGGCCAACGTAATGCCAATTTCTGAAAAGGGCTCCAGGGGTGATCCAAGAAATTACAGATTGATAAGACTAATGTTGGTGCTGGGCAAAACATTTGAAACCATTATAAACAACAAAATTACTGAACACATGGACAGATATGCTTTAATTGAACAAAGTCAACATGGATTTAGCCAAGAGAAGTTTTGCTTCACTAATCTGCTCCATTTTTGAAGGCATGAATAAACATATAGATAAAGATGAGCCAGTTGATATAACATATTTAGACTTTCAGAAAAGGTTAGATGAAGTCCCAAATGAGAGACTCCTGAAGAAGTATTGTGGACTGTAAATTGGTTGAGAGGGAAAGGAGAGAGGAGAGGGAAAGGAGAGAGTAGGGAGGAAGGTGAATACTCAGGGATCTGTACTGGGTCCAGTGCTTTTTAACATATTTATAAACAATATGGAATTTGTAACAACAAATGAGATGATTAAATAATTTGGTGTCACATGCAAATTTAGAGTTCTTAAATCTCATGCGGATTGTGAAAAACTGCAGTAGGACCATGTGAGAAAGAGCATCCAAACGGCAGATGAAATTTACTGCAGACATGTGCAAAGTGATGCACTTAGGGAAGAATAATGCTAACTATAGATACACAATGCTAGGTTCCACATTAGGAGTCACCCCTCAGGAAAAGGTACCATTGTGGACAATATGTTGAAATCTTCTGTTCAGTGTGAAGCGGTGGTCAAAAAAGCAAACAGCGGAGCTACTCGCCTGTAACAGGTGTTCTCCAGGGACAGCAGGAATCAGTCCTCACATATGGATGACGTCAATGCTGATGGAGCCCTGCATGAAGCATCTTTCCAACTTTCAAAGAAAGCCTTTGGGAGATGCCACAATGCATGCGTGGTCCCCTTTCCGCCCAAGGGTGCCATCTTGCTCAGTCAGGTGTCATAACTAGAGCCCAACCAAGAAGATGGCCAAAAATGAACAGCAATTCCAAAGGGAGGAGGGAGGGTTGTGAGGACTGATTCTTGCTGTCCCTAGAGAACACCTGTTACAGGTGAGTAACTATGCTTTCTCCAGGAACAAGCAGGAAGTCAGTCCTCACATATGGGACTCCCTAGCTCCAGGCTACCGGGGACTGGCATAAAACAGAGGCACAGCTGTGGGAAGCCACAGGTGAATTCTGATGACAGACTCAAGGGACCCCAGTGTCCAGGGAGAACCATGGCTAATCAGCACACCCATGCACCCTCACTGTACATAGACTTATCTAACAAACAACATTGCCATTGATTGTTTGATGTGTACACCGTCTTGATTGAAGGATAAGGTGGGATAGAAATACCCTTAAATAAATAAATGGCTCCGGTAGCCTGAACAAGAAGGGTTGGAGATCAGGAGTTTCCTAAACCCCGAAGAGGTTACAGAGTACGGCCTGGCCGAAGGTGCTGTCCCATCGGGACTCCCTCTCCAGGCAGTAGTGGGCTGCAAAAGTGTGGACGGAGAACCAGATGGTGGCTCTGGCAGATGTCTGCCACGGGCACCGAACGGAGATTGGTGACCAAGGTTGCCATCGCTCGGACATTGTGCGCCGTGGGATACTGGCTCGACTGTGAGCGAAGGTGATACAGTCTGCCACCCATATGGATATGGTCCACTTGGTGACAGCCAGCCCCAGACAGCTGGGGTCGAAGGAGACAAAAAGCCGTGAGGCTTTACGGTGGCCCTGGGTTAGCAGCAGGTGGAAGGACAGGGCTCGCTTGCAGTCCAGAGTATGGAGAACGGCCAATGCAGAGTCAGTGTGGAGCCATGGAAAGAAGGAATATAATGGGTCAATCTAGCTCAAACTGCAACTATTGGAATCTTATAGAGAAACATAGTATCAGGCTACCAAGGTCTCAGTTTAAAACAACGCAGCGATCCTTCAGTTCGAGAAAAAAGTTTTGTATAAAACTCCTGCTGCTGTTCACATCAATGACCTTTGATCGGTGCCGTCTACTTGCTTCACTATATGTTTTTCATTTATTATGTTTTTCTGATTTTCTTTTCATCGTTTTTAATATTTTAATATCCACTTTTCTGTGTTATTCTAAAAAATGGTGCTGTCTTCTTTTTCAATATTTTAATGTCCACTTTTTTTCTATTATTCTAAAAAATGGTGCTTATTGCCCAACTATAAAGATCAGTTACTACACTTCGCGACCATGCTGCAGTATCGTTTCTATTTTCTATTATCCTCTTGTATTCAATCTCAAAAAATGCATGCAAAATCGTGCTGATGATACTTCAATGAATAGAAAAGTCCAATTTGTTCAAAACAAAATTCACACTTAACTTCTATGACCGGACTCCAGACTTCACGTTTCTTCTGATAGGATCATTCTCCACCGTGTCTGCTATTATTAGACCTCTGGTGGCTATATCGGAAGTATCATACTGCTTGAAATCACTCCCAACGCCAGTTATCTAAGGCGCCCAAGCGTTTCGTTGTAACAAGTTCTTCAGGGGAATTATTTCTCCCAAACTGACCTGCAAAAAGCTGTTTTCGCTCTTGAATCAACTCGGAGGACGCCTTCCTCTCGTCTCCCCGTCAGTTGTTAGAGAACTCCGCCACAACCGCCAGACACTTGGTGAAGACCCTTGGGGCAGTGGCGAGGCTGAAGGGAAGAACCCTGTACTGGCAGAGGTTGCCTCCAACCACGAACCTCAGGTACTTTCTGTGACTGGGATGGATAAGGATGTGGGTGCCTTTAAATCCAAACAGCACAGCCAATCTTCTTGCTGAACATAGGGCAGCAGCGCTCCAAGTGAGAACATCTTGAACTTCTTGCACACCAGGAACCTGTTGAGGTTCCTCAGGTCCAGGATGGGCCTCAGGCCACTGTCCTTTTCGGCATCAGGAAGTACCTGGAGTAGAAACCCTTCCCTCTTGAGGGGAGTGGTACAGGCTCCACTGTCCCATTCTTGAGGAGGCCCGTGAGTTCTTGCAGTAGCAGGGCCCGATGTAGGGGAGACCGAGGGGGTTCCCTGGGAAAAAAAGACAGAGGAGTCTGTTCCAGGTGCAGGAGGTAGCCTCCCGGATGACCTGGAGAGCCCAGGAGTCAGTGGTAATGTGGGCCCACCTGTGGACAAAGTGGACCAGGCGTCCCCTTGTGGGGTGCTGATCCTCCAGAGGAAGAGGGGCTATGCTGATGGCATCAAAACCTCGACCCAGGCTGGGCTGGGGCTGGTGTCTGGGTCTTCTGACCTTTGGGTTTGTGCGGTCCCTGTCTATGCCTTTGCCCTGGGGACCCTGCTGAGGGGTCTGGGCAGCCGGAAAGGCAGGGTAGCCCCGATAGGGTTGACTCTTCTGGAGGAAAGGGGGATTCTTCCCCTGTGGCTTCTTCCTGAGAAGAGTGGAGGTCTTCCTCGAGAGACGGAGCCGAGTAACATACTTGATCTTGATCTCGGCCGCCTTATCCTCCATTGGCTTGCCGAAGAGCTTTTTGCCGAGGCACAGGACATCTAGGAGTTTTTCCTGCACCCATTACTGATGATTGTAGCCAGGCCTGGTGTCGAGCGCCGATGCTGGTTGTGGTCACTGGCACTGGATTCGAAGCTGTCGTAAGTGGCTTGGGAGAGGTATTTGCAGCACTCTGCGACAGACTTCATTAGAGCCTGGAAACATCAGAGATGGTCTCCATCGAGGCCAGTGGCATAGCCGCCGAGCTCCTTGGCCAGGTCCCACAGAAACATGCCAAAGTAGAGTTGGTAAGTTTAAATGCGGCAAGCCAGAATTGAGTCCTGGAAGCATTTGTGCCCTAGGACATGGAGCGTGCGGGACTCCCTGCTCGAATGCACTGAAGAGTATGTCTTCAGGCTTTTTTCCCAGCACATGGCCAACTCAACCACCATGGAGGTGTGTGGAAGCTGCATCTTGCGGAATCCCGGCCCCCACTGGACTCGATACATTGTGTCGCGTTGTCAGCTCATGATGGGGACCGAGACTGGGGTCTCCCACATCTGGAGCAGAAGCCAGGTGAGGATGGAAGGCACAGAGACAGTCAGGGTCTCGATGGGATGATCCATCACCAGAGGCCACAACCTCGGCCCTGGACACCTTCCGAGGGCATTCCCTCTCCGGTTCTTTGGGAGCTCTGCGGGGACTAAGAGATCGGGCATGAATTTCCTATGCTTCCCCAGACGACGCTCTTGAGGTCTTCCTCTTCTTCTTATGCGCACGCACTGGCGATCCCTGCTCAGAGAGTCGATGAGCCCACGGGGAGGAGCCGCGGGGGCCATACGCGAGTCTGAGGATCCGTGCGGGCCTTCGGGCGTGAGGCTAATGGGTAAACTGGGCTTGAGTTTGCCTTGTGGAAGATGCTGTCCTGCTTAAGCCGACAGCGCTGTATGGCCTTAGCAGACATTTTCTTGCACAAGGAGCATTCCTCCAGGTCGTGGTCTGTGCCCATACACCAGAGGCAACAATCATGAGTGTCGGTGAGTGACATGTTTTTGGAGCACGGATCACATTTTTTAAAGCTGGTGGCCATTGGGGCAAAAAGAACCCCAGCGAGGTCGAAGACTCTCGCTGAATCCAGAGGTTAAAAAGAGTGCAAAAGCGCTGTGATGAAAAAAATGAAGACAAAAATGTTTTTCGAGGCCTGGTGCGTTTTGCAGTGGGTCTCAGGTGGGAAAGGAGACGGCGCAAGCCAGAAAGATACAAAAATAGTACAAAAATCAACTTTTTTCTGGGGGGACGAGACGAACATCTGTAGGGCTCCACGGAAAAAGGGATACTGAGCAAGATGGCACTTGGGCTGGAAGGGGACCACGCATGTGTGGTGGCATCTCCCAAAGGCTTTCTTTGAAAGTTGGGGAGAAGCTCTGCGCAGGTCTCTGTCAGCGTCAATATCAGCCATATGTGAGGACTGACTTCTTGCTTGTTCCTCGAGAAAGAATGTTACAAATTATTAGGAAATAAAAATAAAATAAAGAATATCATATAATGCCTCTGTATTAATCCATGGTGCTACGGCATCTTGAGTATTGTGTGCATTCTGGTCACCACATCTCAAAAAAAAAGATATGGTAGAATTAAAAATGGTACCGGGAAGGGCAACCAGAATGATAAAGGCTAAAGAGGTTAGGGCTCTTCAGCTTGGAGGAGACAGCTGAGGGAGGATATGATAGAGGTCTATAAAATCCTGAGTGGAGTGGAACGGAATGGACAAACATGAATCAACTGCTGACTTTTTCAAAAAGTACAATTACTAGGGAACATGCCATGAAGCTACAAAGTAGTTTATTCAAAACAAATATGAAAAAATATTTTTTCTCTCAATTAAACTTTGTAACTCATTGCCTGAAGATGTGCTAAAAGCAGGTAGTATTACTGGGGTTAAAAAAGGTTTGGACAAACTCCTGGAGGATGTCTATAAACTATAATAAAGAAAGACCAAGAGAAAGACACTGCTTATCTCCAAGGATAAGTAGCATGGAACCGACTACTTTTTGGATATGCCAATAGTTGTGACCTGGATTGGCCACTTCTGGAAAAAGGACACTGGGCTTGATGAACCTTTAGTTTGACCCATTATGGCAGTTCTTATATTCTTATGTAGAGCTGACCAAGCTCGAATGTACAGACAGATTAGATAGATCATACAGTTTTTTCTGCCATCATGTTTTGTATTTCTATGTTTGTTTAATGCCTATTCATGACGGGCTTAAGCCTTTAGATTGTAATTTTATAACTGCATGCACATGTAAAGCATAGTTACTCACCTGTAACAGGTGATCTCCGGGAACAGCAGGAATTTAGTCTTCACATATGGGTATCATCGGTACTAATGGAGCCTGCGCGGGAACGCTCCCCAGCGTCCAATAGGAAAGCTTTTGGGAGCATCCCAAGCGCCTGCGTGCTGCCTTCCCACCTTTCCCAACTGTCCCTCTTCAGTTGAGTTTAAAGTTGAGACAAAGAGAAAGGGAAAGAGAGAAAGAGAGACTAAATTCCTGCTGTTCCCGGAGATCACCTGTTGCAGGTGAGTAACTATGCTATCTCCAGGAACAAGCAGGAATGTAGTCTTCACATATGGGGACTCCCTAGCTGCAGATGCCAGGGAGAAGGCCCCAGAAGTTGTGTGTCTGTATGAAAGGGCTCCACTTCCCCCCATGGATCTCTGGCATTCTACCAGGGATGGTGGGTAGGAGTTGATTAAGTATGGAACAGGTGTTGAAGAACAGCCTGACCAAACAAGGCATCCCGGCGGGAGTCCTTGTCTAAGCAGTAATGGGCTGTGAAGGTATGAACCGAAGTCTAAGTAGCTGATTGACAGATGTTATCGATAGACACAGAGTGAAGATGAGCCATAGAGGCTGCCATGACTCTCACATTGTGAGCTGTGACATGGCCTTCAAGATGCCATGTGGCCTAGCAAACTGTAACATTTCCCGAGCAGTGAGATGAGGTTTTAGCACTGCTTGGGAAACTAACTGCACAATGTGAAGGCAGCGGGGCTGTGGAAGGTAGGCCGTCTGTCTGGTATCCAGCAGAACTCCTATAAACTCCAGGGACTGAGTGGGAGCAAGGTTGGATTTTGGATAGTTTATGACATTTCCCAAATACTGAAGGATTCGCATTGTGCGAGAGAGAGCAACCCTGGCCTCTGGCTCTGAAGGGGCTCGAATGAGCCAGTCGCCTAAGTAAGGGAAGACGAATATTCCTAGGGTGCGAAGAAATGCTGCCACCACAGCTATGCATTTTGTGAACACCCTTGGTGCCGAGGCAAGGCCAAAAGGAAGAACCCTGTAATGGTAGTGCTTCCCTTGAAACAGAAAGCGAAGGAACTTTCAATGAGTTGGATGGATGAGAACATGAGTGTACACATCCTTGAGATCTAGAGAACAAAGCCAATCCTGAATCTGAAGGTATGGCAGCAGAGTTCCTAGAAAAATCATTTTGAACTTCTCTTTGAACAGGAATTTGTTCAATTCTCTGAGGTCTAAAATGGGTCTGTGTCCTCCTGTTTTTCTTTGGAATAAGGAAATAGGGGAAGTAAAACCCTGTACCCTGTTGGGGAATGGGTTCCTCTTCTATTGCCCCTTGGGCAAGAAGCACAGTGACCTCTTGATCTAACTGGTCGTTGAGAGAGGTCTGATGAGAATTGAACTGTCTTACCATTGTAGGAGGGGGCATGCTGAGGAAATGAAGCTTGTACTCCTCTCTTACAATAGCAGAGTCCAATTTTCTGCTGTTATCTGACCCCATCTGGGGGCAAAATGACATAACCTTCCTGGAATGGTAGAGGGTTCTGGGCCGTTCAGGGCCAGGAAGGCAAAGTTCTCTAGATAGGAGTCAAAGCCCCTGTGGAGGCTGAGTCTGCTGAGCCGGTTGAGGCTTAGCTGCTTTTGTCTTTCTTTGTCTAGGTTGTTGCTGCTGTCCCTTTTGGGCAGACTGACCTAAACGATGCCCCTTTTGGGTATAGGAGGGATAAAACTTCTTCTTCTTACTGAAAAATGGTTTCTTAGAGGATTTTTTTCCTCGCAGGATCAGCTGTAGATTTAGACAATCTATCCAAAGCGATATTGTCAGCATCTATCTCATTAGCTTTTTCCTGCTAATTCTTGCCAAAGAGATTCTCTCCTGTGCAAGGAATATTCCCTAGTTTATCCTGTACCCAAATTTCCAAGTCAGATGCCTGGAGCCAGGAAATCCTACGTGCACCTATGGCAATGGCAGAAGTTCTGCTTATGCACTCAAAGCAGTCAAAAGCTGCACGATTCACAAACGTGGAAACATCCTGAGCATGTTTGACAAGGGCGAGATAATCTTGCCTCTTATCATCAGGAAGGAGAGGGCTCATAAGCTCTAAATCTCCTGTGATCTCCTTAAGGAACATTCCCATATATAAAATATAGGAACTGATCCCAGCAGAAAGCATGGAAGCCTAGAAGGTTCGACGTCCAAAGGCGTCAAGAGTCCTACACTCATGTCCTGGAGGATTAGATGCATGCTTTTTTGCACTCTTTATCCTTTTCATTGCTGACTCCACCACCATGGAATGGTGTGGTAATTGAGTCTTCTGAAACCCAGGACAAGGAGGAACTCAATACATGGTGTTGAGTCTTCGAGAGTGAGGAGATGTGGTAAGAGGTGTTTCCCACATCCTTAACATAGGATCATGCAAGATCTCATGAATAGGTAAGGTAGCTGCCTCCTTGGGAGCTTTAGGGTATTGCAGGATTTCTAAATCCTTTGCACTAGGCTCTTTTTCAGGAGCCACTGTGATGGAAAGACCTTGAGCCACATCGCGGATAAAATCCTGAAAGGACATATCCTCTGGTGGAGACATCCTACGCTGAGGAGGTATTGACAGAGCTTTCAGTCTTCAGACTCATCCGAGGATTCGAAGTATCTCCGATCGAAGTCGGCATCGGAGTGGTCCGGTACCGACCTGTCGATACCGGATGGATACGCATGACTCGGTCCCGGTAGAATACCTGCCGATGTCGATGGAGTCGGTGCCGGTACCGGTTGAATTGTCTGAAGCAGTTTCAAGGGCATTGAGGCCGTGAGAAGAGCCGACAGACTTCGTTCAATAGCCAAGAATCTCTGGTCTATCGACGCTGCCGATGCTTGGGCATCAGTACCGGAAGAAGCGGCTAGTACACCAGAGCATGGCACCAGTAGTTCTGCCGAGGTTGAAGCCTCGAGAATATCCTAGAGCCCCGTTAGTGCTTTGGAAGCCGAAGCCTCCCGCCAGGGCAATTTTGCCGGTGAAAGTCCATCAAGGGCAACGCAGAGGCATCTTACTGTCTAGTAGGAGATCTACCCTTTGAGGACCAGCTAGATTTAAGTTTAGTTACCTGAGATCCATGGGAGGAAGACGAAGCCCTGGACGACGTCGATGCCATGGAGGCTGCATCGGAGGGAAAAAGCGTGTTAAGCTTAGCAGCTCGGTTCTGCCGGCCCCTTTTCGACCTCATCCCACAGGCAACACACTCCGAAACAGAGTGGTCAGGACCTAAATATTTGAGGCACCACTCATGCGTGTCGGTGACGGAGATGGTACCGCCACACTTAGAACACTTTTTAAAACCCGAAGCGGGTTTTTCCATTCTGAAGGAAAGCTGGGCCTAGTGCCCAAAATGGCGCGTGGCACCTGAGAGAAAATTACTGGAAAGACTCCAGAAAAAAGATTTTTGTTTTTTTTTAAAGAAAAGAAAGAAGAACCACCGGCAGTACAGGTGTAGCGTCGAGGGAAGGCAGATGCGACCACAAAAAAGAAGAACAGAAGGGATTTTTTTCTGCGGTAACAGGATGTCGGCTCTGCGGAAAACGAAGAACTGGAGAGGGACAGTTGGGAAAGGCAGAAAGGCAGTACGCAGGCGCTGTGGGATGCTCCCAAAAGCTTTCCTATTGGACGCTGGGGAGCGTTCCCGTGCAGGCTCCGTTGGTACCGACGATACCCATATGTGAAGACTACATTCCTGCTTGTTCCTGGAGTGCATATATTTCTCAGGCTTGGCTTGGCACAATGGCAGCGGCTTGTCACTTCTGATTTCCCTCCGGCACAACATCCTGTCAGAGGGGGGTCAGATTTAGGAGAGATGCTGGGAGATTGGGACTGGGCAAGGATGTTTGAATAAACACCTGGGGGGTCTATTTCTGCCATGATTCAAGAAGCTAGGTATAAAACTTTGTATCAAATGTATTTAACGCTTGTAACGCTTAGTAAGATGATTCAAGATATAACCCTAGTTGCTGGAGGGGCTGTGGGGAGTGAGGAGATACTGTATGTTGTCATGTGGTGGAAGTGTGTGGCTGTCTGGAAGCTGTGGGAGTTGGTAGGCATGTTTGTGGGGATGATAATGGGGAGTGAATTGATGCTAGACCCAAAATAAAGGTTATTGAGTTTGTATCTGGAGAATATGGAAGCCAATATGGCTCAGCTGGGAGCTGTGTTCAGTGTGGCGACACATATGGAGATTGCACGCCATTGGGAGAGTAGTAGGATGCCAAGTGAGGCAACCGTTCTGGACTGGGTGGATTATATTTATAGAATGGCTGGGTTGACCACCCATAAAACTGTACAACTATGCAGTTTGAGAGGATATGGGCACCATATGTACATTGGCAAGATAAAGCCAGTTGTGCATCGATACCAGATCGAAGCATGAGGTTGTTAGGGAAATAGTAGGGTGGGCAAGGGGCGGTTGGGAGGGGACAGTGAGGGTGGGGGTGTGTCTGGATTGTGGGGGAATGTTGGATTTATGTAAGTATAGGGTGGGGGTATTGCTTTATGATGATACTGCTTATTGGTTTATAGTTTTATTGTTTAATTGCTTGGTTGTTAAGGCTGGATATTGTCACTCTGGATTAAAGAGGGGGGGGGGGGGTCTGTGAGTTGTATTATGGGAATGCCATGATATGTAATTGCTTTTTTGCAGCTAGTGTGGTTTTTTGGGGTCTGACATATTTGTATTATGTTGATACAATTACACTAGAATGTTCTGGCTGGCAGAGTAAGATGTCCAGGGACCTGGCATTGTGTTTGTTTTGACGTCTGTTTAACTACTAAAAATAAAAGTTACAAAAAATGTCCCTAGCGAAATTTTACACAAACATTTATACCTGCCCTCGATTAAACATTTTCTGGGTTAATTTAAATGCATAGCTTCAAATTTTCAAAAGCATATGTGTGTAAATGCATTCCTCTCCTGAAATCCACTCTTGGGAACTCCTGCCCAATTCAAGAAAATCTACAAACATACAGGCTGAATGTACATAGGTTTACTCATATATCAGATGGGTAATTTTATAAAAGTCTATTTCTGCATGTGAAGCATTGTTTTACCTATGGAACTGCTGAATAGCATGGTAACAGCACAGCAAATATAGTCATAAAAACATAGTAATGCCGTTTTTAAACACAAACACTTTTACTACATTTCTAGAAATGCAGTTAGGTTTACATTAATGGCAGCATTAACGTGGATATATATGTTAACACAAGCCATGCTGTACTTAAGTATTACTGTGCATATTAGCAGTTTATTAAAAATTTAACGCATAACTGGTCGTTAATGTTGAAAACTGCATCAGTATTGCTGATCTAAATTGACCCTTAACTGCTTTCCTTCCCGAGGAAGCCTGTAAAATACTGCAGCAAAGGGCAACACAGAAGTGAGGACAGAAATACTTGGGTCTCCCTCAAAAGTACGAATTTCTTAAGAAACAATTTCATCTTTGGAGGGTACACTAATTACAGGTAAATCAGAGGAAAATAATTCACAGCTACTAAAGACTGTGCTACTTGCTTATTTTTGAAAGTGGCAATTCTTTAACTTTGTTAGTCAAATCAGATTAACTGTAAGAATGTCTTATTTGAAGAGGCAGCAACTATCTTTAACAAAATCATATTTTGAATCCACCATATCAAACTAATGGTGTCATTTTAAATACAAAGAAAGAAAAGGTGGGTGGATGTAGTGAAGTTTATTTATAGCATAAAGAATGCAGTGGTGGCACTTCTCTAAAGACAGCATTGATTATTTTAACTTGGTGAAAAATGAAATTAAAAAATTGATATTAAACTAAGCAAAAAAAACCCTTTGCTTTAGACTTGTTTTGAGTTTTGTGTAAGATATTCACTATTTCCCTCATTTACTAATGTTTAGCGCATGAGAAAGAGACATTAGACTTACCTGCTAATTGTTGTTCCTTGAGGAACTCCAGTCCAGTCCCGCACCTCTGGGTAGTGCACCTCCTCCAGCAGCTTGGAGACTGAGCATGTCATCTTTTGATGACATTAATGTACATATGCAGCTGGCACCGCCCACCAGCCCCAGTACCTATTGACAAAGCAGACTCAGAGGAGCAACAAATAAGTAGTTAAACATGCAACAAACACGTCTACGTCTAAATAAACTAGTATCCCCTCCATCCCCTGGAAAGGATACCCCGTCCTCCGCTCCAGGATGGGGAGGCCTAACTGTTGAGCGCTTGAGCAACTCCAACCAGCGGAAAGCGAGCAACCGACAGCTCTTCTGGTCTGCCCCTTCCCCAAACACTGATTACACACCCCTCCCCGGCTCCCCCTGGCCACTTCCTCCAAAAAGGGAACCAGCTTCAGGACCAGGGTGTGTATAGATCATCACAGAAAGCACTCAGGGAGGGTTCTGGGACTGGACTGGAGTTCCTCAAGGAACAACAATTATCAGGTAAGTCTAATTTCTCTTTCCTTATCGTCCCTCCAGTCCAGTCCCACACCTCTGGGATGTATCAGAGCAGTTAAACTAATAGGAGGGACCTGCACAACCAGCCTGAAGCACTGCCGAGCCAAAACGAGCATCCCCCACCGCCTGGACATCCAGGCGAAAATGTTCAGATAAAGTATGCCACCCTACAGATCTCCACCGGCGGAACTAAACTATACTCTGCTCACGAGGCTGCCTGAGCCCTCTTGGAATGCGTCTGCAACCCCGCCGGCACTGCTCTACCCTTTAAGATGTATGCAGGTGTGATTGCTTCATTGATCCATCTGGAAATGGAGGCTTAGCTGCCGCCTCAATTTTGCGCGACCCGCCAAACAGAACCAACAGATGGTCCAATCTCCAAAAGAAGGAAACCCTTTTCATATACCTTTGCATCCAAGTGGCACAGCTGTGGAGTGGCAGAGCCCATATCCGCTCACGCCCACATCCGAGCTCACCAGAGCCAGTAAGGAAACGGCCTGATTTACATGAAATGCTCACACCACCTTGGGCGAAAATGAAGGTACCGGGCGCAGGACCACTTTCTTCTTGGAGAAGGAAAGGAATGGCTCCTGGCATGACAGGGTCCGAAGCTTCGAAATCCTGCATGCCGAGCAAATCGCCACCAGAAATACTATTTTCAGAGTCAAATCCTTCAGGAAAGCTTGACTCAATGGCTCAAAGGGTTCCCCAGACAGCACCATCAGCACCAGATTGAGATTTCAAGGCGGTACCACTGCGCTCTTTGGCAGACGGAGGTGGGTCACCACCCCTAGAAAGCTCAGCCCGTCTGGATGTGTACCCAAAAGCACCCTGTGGACTTTCCCGCGATAACCGGAAACTGCCACCAGTTGCACCCTCAAGGAACTGGCAGCTAGACCCTTATCAAAACCAGATTGCAAGAAAGCCAAGATGTCCAGGATGGAGGCAGTGGAAGGGCGCGCCTGTCTCTCTCCGCACCATGATTCATAGATGCGCCCTACGCAGATGCATGCCAGGTCCGTAGACCACCTCTGGGCCTGTAGCAAGGTCACTATTCCCGAGCCTGATTATCATTTCTTCTTCAACTTCGCCCTTTCAAGAGCCATATCGTAAGCGATAATTGATCCACCTGGGGCATATGAAGCAGCTCCTGTGTCAAGAGGTATTTCCAACTGGAAGCCACCACGGTCAATCCGCCAGTATCCGAATCAGGTCAGCATACCACTGGCACCTCGGCCAGTCTGGTGCCACTAAAATTACAAATCCCCGGTGCACCTCTAGCCATTGCACTAACTGGCCTATGAGTGCCCAAGGGGAAAAACAGAGTAGACCCTCTTCGAGCCACTGCTGAATTAGAGCATCCAGGCCCTTGGACTTCCTCTCTTCTTCTGCTGAATAAAAGTGACAGGCCTTGTCCGACTCGAACATTGCCATTAGGTCCATGACCGGTGTGCCCCATCGGCGGACCACCTGCTCGAACACCTCCTGATTGAGCTGCCACTCTCCGGGGTCCATGCGCACTTGGCTGAGGTAGGCTGCCGTCACACTGTCAGCTCCTGGTACGTGCGCCGCCATAACGCCTGGAGACGAATTGCTGCCCATCCGAACAACTTTTCGGCCTCCTCCTCCAGGGCTGCACTGCCTGTGCCTCCTTGCCGGTTGATGTAAGCCACCATGGTCACATTGTCTGAGAGGACTTGGACAACCTTCCCCTGCAATCATGGCTCGAAACATTCTAGCACCAAGGTCATCGCTCGCATATCGAGCCTGTTGATTGACCACAGAGCCTCCTGCGGACTCTTGTCCCTAAACAAAGCATCCTTCACAATGGGCTCTCCAACCTGACAGGCTGGCATCGGTCATCAGAGGAACCCACACCGGGGACTTCTTCCAGGCTCCCCACATGCAGCCATCAACTGAGGGCTCTCCTGGTGCTCTGTGGGCAGGGGAGTACTTGGGACAGGGGTTGACTCTGATGGGACCATCGACTGAGCAGAGCCCTCTGCAGCGGTTGCATGTGCGCCCTTGCCCATGGGACTAGCTCGAGAGTGGCCGCCATGGTCCCCAGAACCTGCAGATGCCGCCACTGATGGTCTTGCCATCTTCAGGACCTGTCATATCCACTGTCGTAGCTCCTGCACCTGGCGAACCGGCAGGAAAATCCTGCCCACGCAGGTATCAAAGCACGCTCTCAAATACTCTAGCTCCTGGGCTGGCCATAACTGACTCTTGGCCAGTCTGACCCCAACTGAGACTTTGAAGGAACTCTCCCATCCGCGCTGTTGCTCTTTTCGCTATCGTCCCTGGACTTCACCTGGACCAGCCAATCGTCTAGGTACGGGTGGATGAGAACCCCTTCCTTGTGGAGAGCTGCCGCCACCACCATGACCTTGGTGAAGGTATGGGGGGTGGTCACCAGACCGAACGGCAATGCTCGAAACTTGAAATGGCCCCTTGGCACCGCAAAGCAGAGAAACTGCCGATGTTCTGGATGGATGGAAACGTGCAGATACACCTCTACGAGATCAAGAGTCACCCAAAATCTCAGCTTCCTACCGCCATTATTATTGTGAACATGCTGTACCCGGAGACCTTCCCTTTGGGCACCACGAAATACATGAAGCCTCGACCGCAGACGTACTGGTCTCGTGGAACCAGTTCCACGGCTCTCAGCTGACAACTGCTGACAACTGCTGCCAACACCGCTGAGCCCACTTTGGGTGATCAAAGGAGCTCATTCTTGCTCCAGCAGTGGGTATAGGCATGTCATGGATTGCACCTCTTTAAGGCCAACCTCTGACAGATCCCACTCATCCTTGATCATCTGTCCTACTACCCCATGTACTGGTAAGACTTTCTGTGATTTCCGTGCCGCCTGGAACAATGGATCCTACAGCGCCTCTTCCTCTGCCAGGAGGTTAGCAGGCATATTCAAGGCCTTGAGGGTCTCCAAGGTACACATAGAATGTGAGCCCTTTGGGGACGAGGAATTGTATCAGTACCCGCTTGCAGTGATTGTAAACCTCCCTAATGGCCTTCGGCCTGGGCTGTATATCGAGAAATTGTATAAACATAAACATAAGCATAAAGATGAGCACTGTAGCTCCTCCCGGCGGAAAACCTGAACAATCCAGGCCTGATCCTCCTGTTCTAGGCTCTCTCCTGCTTCCAACTCCTCCTGCAGATCTAGCTTCGTGTCAAGGTCTTCCTCATCCAGCCCCTCTGGCAACGGCGACTGCTGCCACTCCTCTTAGATGCCTCTGCTCTTGACTCGTGCTCTTTTGCATCTTGACATCCTCTTAGTCCTGTGTTCTGGGCTGAGGAGCCACTTGGTAGGCAAAATGCCTTCTGCAAAAGTAAGAAAAACTCCGGTGAGAACTCCCCCAGGAGCCCTACTGTTCCCTGGGCTCAAGGTGTGGATGGTCCAGGCATCGTGCAGGGACCGGGAGCCGGATCTGTTGAAGGTAACATGGCGCCCCCTGCCCCCAGGGTCTCTAGCAACCGGGAGGGACTCTCCTGCCTCATGTCATCCTGCAGGTCCTGCTCCCATGACAGCCTCTTGCGTGCAGTTTAGGCAAACGCCTGCCTCCGAGACCACACCACACTGGGGACTGCATATCTTGAGGATTTTTAGATTGCGCTGCAGTGTTGTATTTTAAAGATATGAAATGGACTTTGCACTGATCCAATCAAACTGACACGTTCTTCGAGAAAAATTTACAATTTTCTTCTAATACTACAAATGGCTATAAGGGAGTACAGTTTCCCTTACAAGCAATATTACGAATTTAATAGGTACATAATCTGGACTAAGCAACAAGAGATGATCATGTCAGGTTACTCACTGACCATAGATAGATGGAAGGATTTCATTTGTGTCCAATCCACTGACTGACGCTCTTTCAAATTACATACATTTCTTGTATGCAGGTACTTCCTGTTTTTCCCAGAGCTGTAGCTGCTACAAACCTATAGGCAAAATAATTTCTAATTACTCCGATCTGATGGAGATATAACACAATTAATCTCTAACTTCCCAAATGCAATATCTTAAGTATTTAGCCATGGGTCTCAGACTCACAGGAGCTACGGCAAAAGCTTATTGTACCAAACGCTCCGATTTGCATCAATGACCCAAATGACTGGTTTTTTTTGTAGTTTTTCATAATATTATTTTTTAAAACTCCTTTTTCAAAAATAAATAAGTCAGGCTTATCTTTTTTAGAGAGTCCCAACGCCAGGCACAGCGCTGCTACATTTCACGAATGAATCGTTTCTTCAGGGGTGGATGCTCTGACTTACAAATCTTCAACTGTAAACACATTACGTCCCCATTGTTAAATGTTCGTGTGATGAAAAAACGCCGCGCATCTCGGCGTGATGCAAATCGGAGCGTTTGGTACAATAAGCTTTTGCCGTAGCTCCTGTGAGTCTGAGACCCATGGCTAAATACTTAAGATATTGCATTTGGGAAGTTAGAGATTAATTGTGTTATATCTCCATCAGATCGGAGTAATTAGAAATTATTTTGCCTAACGGTATTATTACTCTGGAATACATAGACCAATTTTTTTGATTGTTGGCTACAAACCTATATTTTTTTTTACACTTGGCTACAAACCCACCTTTTTTTTTACACTTATCTTTATTTCTGTCTCTGACTTATCTTACCCTTCTCAGGAGAACGCAACAATGTTTCAACCAAGTGCCAGTTACATCACCTGACCTAGCACAATAGCCCTCTGAAAATCTGCCCAGCAACAAACAACGGCCTATCTGATTAAGCCTTTCCCACATGTCTGCATCAAGTCATTGTGCACTGAATCAGTTCAGAGCTGTATAACACAAGGAATGCTTAAGGATTAAGTGGGGTTCATGCCCCTTGATACCATCCTATACCAGGCACTGCGGTCTGGCCGGAATGGTGGGAAGGGCTGGGGGCACTCCCCAGGAATGCCCTCAATCTGTACCCGGGTAGGTAAAAGGATCCCCAGCACAGTGCACCTCCACAGGCTCAGGCACAGAGCACTAGAGTACTTGAACTAAAATAAAATAAAACCAAACCAAAACCTAATTAACTGAAACTGAAATTAAAAAGAAACTGCAAATGGCCCCCTAGGAAGAGGCTGCTTTATTCTCCGGTGGCTGCCTCTCCTAGACACCCAAAACACATCAGGGGGTTAAACACATGCAGGCCTGAATAAGAAGAAATCACGTATAAATGCAGCAGGGGGAGTTTCCCACACCGCTGCAGGCTCCCAAACATATGGCTGCAGGCTGCTCTCTGTCTCCTCGTGTTCTGGCGGTTGCTAGGGCTTCCTGCTCTCCCCCCCCTGCCACTCTTACCTTGGAGCCTCTTTGTCGCATGGCTTTTCTACCCCTCATGCTCAGCCTTCCTTCCCGGCTTCGGCGCTGAGGGGGGTGACTCGGGCCTGCCAGCTTTCACACCTGTCAAGCAACTGCAGCGGCTCCTCACTCGATAACGGGTTTGGGAGCAGCCAGAAGGACCGAGGAAGGCCCCCACAGAACTCCCCACCTGAAATCCTGGGGGGAGAGGGGGAAGAAGGAATATCCTCCCCTCAGCCCTCTTGTCCCCCGGGTTCTCTCTGTTCCTTCTGATATATTTTTTTACACTTCTGCCTTTAAAAACAAAGAAACCTGCACCTTAACAGGGGAAATAAAAGCAAACTCTAACTAAACCTATCTCCTTAGTTGTCTCTTCAGTGAGCCAGCACCCTGGCTCACAACCTCCTCCAGATGCTTGGAGACTGAGTTTACTTGGGCTGGTGGGCGGTGCCAGCTGCATATGTACACTAGTGTAATCAAAAATATGATATGCTCAGTCTCCAAGATGCTGGAGGAGGTGCACTACCCAGAGGTGTGGGACTGGACTGGAGGGACGATAAGGAATGGTGTTGACACTGTCTGCTTCAAAGCCCATTTTAGGCAATGACTTTTGCAGCAGATATGTTAAAGTGATCCAAGATGGTGCTGGTTTGAGGCTCGGCATTCTTCTTGGCAGTTTTGATTTTCCTACCTGTCTTATGGGTCAAGAAAAAGAGGAAACATCAGTCTTGCCCTGCTAAACCGATGCCTGTCGCTGCACAAGGAAAGATATGTGTCACCTGGCCAGGCTCTGTCCCAAGAGAAGCCCCAAAGAGTGTTGCATCACTGGGGGCTGCTGTAGAGGAAAGTTTGTTTGTGGATCCCTCTTGTCTGAGTCATCATTGAACTCGGAGTTGCAGACTCCTAAGGTGCAGCCAGAAATATGAGCAGCTGCTGTGGCTGCCACGAGATTGGTGCAGCAAGAGAAAGCTATGACCTGGTCTCAAGTGGGGACAGCTGCTCAGGTGTGTCTTGCTGCCAGGAAATTGTTGCAGGCACCTGGCAATATGCTGACAAGGATGAAGGAAAGTGGGGATTAACTTTTGATTTCTAACATGAATGCTGCTAGAGACATGTTTGAAATGATAATAAAGATTGAAACGACTCTGTGATTATCTAAGCCCAACCCCGTATCCCTAGAAGGCTTTTGGGAGGTAGTGGCTTCTCTTGAAAAATCACTATTTTCTCAAAATGCTTTACTAAGTAAACAGCTTAGTGGTGTCTCTTGGAAGATTCAGGACTTGGGAGCCTATAGTGTCAGAACATAAAGTAAGGTTGGAAAGTCTTAACGATAAAGTGGGAGAAATGGCAAGAAGAAAACCTGACTATAATATGTGATAATTTAAATCCGAGAACAAAGTTGGAAAATTAGGAAAATGTTCAAAGGAAGCAAACTTTCTGTGTTATTAACTTTTCTAAAATGCCTATGATTCCCCCCTCCCTTTTTGCAAACACTTAAGAGATATTTTTTGAGATCCTGAAAATCCCAAAGAACACTTGCTGTCCAATTGCTTGTGCTTATTACTTGCCTCCATTTTAAAGGAAAGAAACGCAGAACAATATGAATGTGTCTGCAATTTCATTTGATTCCTTGAATGCTTTGGAGGCTGGATACTTCTCTGTTGAAGTTGATTTTGTTTTAGATCCTGACAGGAACTGGGTATTAAAACTGTTTTTACAAAAATGTAATCAGCTCTATGAATAAAACAAAATGTGGGTTTTCTTGATGTGGAAAGGTCAACCCAAAGATGAAGAAAGTCGTTTCTGCTCATGAGACCCCAAGTTATTAAATTAGGAGTATGGTTTTGGCTTACATTTCCCATGTAAATGTGTTACCAAATACATGGGAGTGAAATATGTCATCTTTGAACCCCAACGGCTGTCATGTTTCGGCTTACAAAATTCCTCAGACAACATCAAGAAGAATTAGATGGCAAGACTGAGGTAATCTATGGTGTTGAGTCTGCTTAATGATATAGTTCAGCAGAGCAGCTTTACTACAAATTTTCTTTCCTAATTACATTTCTTGGAACGGTGACCTTGGATCTCTACAGCTGTGAACTGTATGGCATTATTTTCCTTTGTATTTTTTTATATATTTATTAATTCTTATAGGCATTTTCTTGGTTGTAATTGTATATATGCTAATATATATAAAGTTAAAAAAGTGTTAGTAAATAGAGGTCTATGAATCCACAACTGGTATAAATGGATCCTTTCTTTTCAACAAATATTTAAATAAGCAACAATATTTTGACTTTCAAGTCTACAGAATCTGCTAGATCTATTATTAGCCATTCATTTCTAGGTACATTCATCTATATGCTAAATTCAACTGACTTCTCTCATGTGCTGGTTTCATGGTTTATTGTTAATCTTTTTAACATGTGGCACTCTGATTTGGGACCCTAAAGTTTACCAACTAGTCCATAAATAAAGTCTCATTTTGCATTTTTTTTTGGCTTGGACATTTTATTTGGAATGCATATTATAGGCAGTTTTTTTTTCAGTAAGGACAAATGGTACAAAGGCGGTATATAAAAAACTGTTAAATAAATAAATAAATGAACAATTCATGACTTCTTTCAAACATTCCCTTTTAAGTTCACCAAGAGAATTAATTTCAAGTCTGGCAATAATGTGACTTGATTGTGAGGCAGAAATCTGCTCCTCACTGGCACCATACCTGATGTCTTGTGTGAGAGTTCCTTCGTCCTCGGCTAGAAGCATTATTAGCAATACAGAATGGGAAAAAGGAGAGAGAGTGAATACAGGAAAGATACAAGGCAAAGGCTAAAGTTTCTTACAAGTCCACACAATATAATGGATTCCTCAAGTCATGGGAAATCAAACTATTGCTTTCTCAAGACCTATGTACAACAGATTTATACATAGCTCTAATCTTTCACAGGATTAATTCCAAAAATATAAAAATTGATTAAGTGTGTTATCAGTTCATTGCATTTTAAGAGGTGGGCTACCTTTATTTGAACAACAAATTATTCAAAAACAAAGGGTCTGATATTTAAAGCCAAATCTGCGCTTTCTAGCAGGTGGTGAATCCATAAATTGGTTTATGCATGTATTTATCAATATTTCCATGAATAAAATCAGGCCATTTAACTTGGTCAACAGCTAAATTTTATCAATATAACAAATAGCTGGCATTAGGGAGTGGCAATGGTGGAATTAGCATTCTGTATTTATTGGCAATTTTCAGTTGCTAAATGGATAAATTATGTATTCAAAATTAGGTCTGCTATTTAGCAGGCCAAACTTTAAAAAGATAGTTGCTGTTGCACTTGCCAATCAGACATATATTCAATTGTGATAAACAGATAGCACCACTGAATAGAAGAATAAAGTTAAATGCCTGTAACTGACCCGGCTGATATCAGGCCTAAAACTGCCATATGCCAAACTGATAACATCCAGTATATGAGCCTTAGGGGAATTTAATCTCAAGATTAAACTTTCACCTTTCCCTCTGACTTCAGGAAATATTATATTGATCAGCTGGAAAAAGAGCCCCAGGACAGACTGGAAAACAATGCTCTGCCTCAGCTTACATGAAGCCTGAACCGTTAGAGTAAAACATAAGATTAGCCAACCAGAGGGTTGATGGTAGTACCTTGATGAATGATTCCAAATCCCCATTAAATTTAGCATTATATTGTGATCGGGGTCTGGACTTCCTGTGTTTCTGGGGCTTAGGGGGAACATTTGGAGGCCTAGGGAAGGGAATATAAATACTGAGCAAGAATTTATACATGTACCACAAAGCTCATGGAAGAAAAAGTATCATACAAAGTAGCATGTGAAACATGATACACACATTTCATTGCAAGTTAGAAAAAAAACATGCTGTTGAAAATGAAAGCTTAAATTTATAATTTATCTTTTTTTTATACAGGCTTTATTTTAATAATTCTTTCATGCATAAATCTTCAAACTACCCTTCTGAACTAAAACCACAAAACCTGTGGTTATTCTCTTTTATGGATACCAATGCCAGTTAGATTATTGCCTTCCTTTTTTAAACAAACACAAGCAGTAAAAGCCTTGGCAACATGAATTATTCTTACACTTTCAGTATTAATTCCCAGCAAGAAATAGCAAAATGACTGGGGTAAAAGCTCTAACAATACAACGTAAACAGTTTTATAAAATGTGGAAGCACAAGTAACATTTTCAACAATATAGTTAAACTTTTTTTTCTAAAACTATATGAATATTTTCTGATCCTGAGATTTAGACTATAGTGGGATCTGAGTTTGGATTCTTACCTGTCCAGGCCAGGTGGAACTGAGGGTAAAGCACAGTTACTTACCTGTAACAGGTGATCTCCGGAACAGCAGGAATTAGTCTTCACATATGGGGTTCGTCTGCGCCGACGGAGCCTGCACGGGAATGCTCCCCAGCATCCAATCAGAAGGCTTTTGGGAGCATCCCTCGCGCCTGCGCGGTAGCTTCCCGCCCTTCCCACTGCCTCTCCCCAGTTGCGTTTAATAGCTGAGACAGAAGGAGAGGAGAGGAAGGAAGAGAGAGAGAGTTACAACTCCTAGGGGAGGTGGGTGGGTTGTGAAGACTAATTCCTGCTGTTCCGGAGATCACCTGTTACAGGTAAGTAACTGTGCTATCTCCAGGAACAAGCAGGAATGAGTCTTCACATATGGGGACTCCCTAGCTGAGGGTGCCAGAGGAGATCACAGAATGCGCGCTCCTGGACAGGGCGGCATCGCCCAACCTGGATCCCCGGCATCCCCTGAGGGATGGAGGGTAGGAGTTGAGAAGAGTTGCCAAGGCACAGCAACCGAAGACTACAGGGGAGTCTTCAAACCCACGTCAATTATCATTAAACCGTTAATGATCTAGCACAATCTAGAGCTTACCTACTGGATTGTAGAAGGCAGAGCTGCGACGGGTACTGTAGATGCAGTAGCGAAGTCCTCAAGGGAACTTCACCGCAGAGAGGACGAAGTTCCCAGTCCGGGCGGGCTGGAGACGCAGGTGTCAACCGGCACCGGAAAGACGGCAGGTCTTCACGAGGAGCTCTAAGAGAAGCTGAGAACTCCAGTAGGAGCAGAGTCCCCAATCCGGAAGACTAATCAGAAGACTGACCGATCTGGGAGAACCCAGCCCGGAGAAGAACAGGAGTGTACCCCGGGATACCGAGGGGTACACTGTCTACCCTAGCCGGCAAGGGATAGGAAGACAATGGGTTCGAAAACCTCCAGACAAGGAGGCGTAAACCAAGGGGCTGTTGACTTCACAGCAAGTTTAAGCATAACCGGTCCGAGCACCCGAGCCGCAGAACGCAGGCAAGCGGACCGGCCAGACCCCGTAAGAAATAACAAAACGTCAGTACCGACAATTGGGAGATAGTCAGTAAGACACAGGGCGCTATAACATTTCCCAAAAGCGCCCACCTGTACCAATATATATCCAATAACAGGTATAGATGTATATCGGGCTATAGGTGGGCCCGGGAGCGCCCACCCAGGTTACTAAACCGGTATGCACACGTGAGAACGATACTGCCAACTCGGACCGGCCCTTGATCCACAGGAGGGCGCCCACCTGGAAGGTGGCGGGGGGAAGGGCCATCCAAAGTGATGGGCCGATGTGTGTGGTGCAGGGCAGATCGGCGAGAGTAGCAGTATGGTTGCGTGACCGCCAGATCAGTTGGGGAGGAGCACATCAGGAGTACGTAGGCCCCTGAGGCGTCCACCTGACAGCCACGCAAAAAAACGTGTCCTCCGTACCACAGGGAAGGCAGGAGGATAGAAAACCCTATAGCCACGGCGTGACCGTGGGGGTCATCTCCGGCCTATATAAAAAAAACCCTCGGGGGTAGGGCCAATGCCCTCCGCCGCTCCGAAGAGTGCAGGGAGCGGAGCCGGGGATCGGCATGGGTCAGTGGGACCCCTGTCCACCGTAACCTGACAGACCCAGGGATTTCTCTGCGAGAGCGGAGACACAGACCGGGGGGGGGGGGTCCGGCCCTGTCGAGGATTGGTTCGGCCATGCTCGGAGAGTAGCGGCCAAGGCCTACACTGGGAGAAGGAGATTCGGTGCGCGATCCCCTCAATCCGGGGGAACCAGGCAGAGGGGAATCCGAGGGATGTACCCGAGGGTAAGTCCGAAGAAGACTAGCAGGGACCTGAGGAGCCAGGCTAACCTAGCGTGGGAAGGGTCCCCCCCCCCAGGGGAAGGGGCTCCATACCTCCAATCAAGCAGCCGAACCGCTTGTCACACTGAAAAGAACCCCAGTGTAGAACTGGACAGTAACTTCAGGTAAGAGGAGTTAAGCGCAAACTGCCGCATACCGGAGCCTAAGGCTGCTTGGCATGGGCAGCCTGGCGCGAGCCCTGGCACTGCCGACCGGTGTGAGACGTCCCTGGCATGGGCGCACCTGGCAGGTGGGCAGAGGGATGAAACCTCCTCCTCTTCGGAAAGGAGGGTCGGGAAGGACATTTCCTACCCCCGGGAGAGGGGGAGGGCCGCGGGCAGCCAGTGCCAAACAGGTCGGCGGAGCACTGAGCAACCTGACGCAAAGCCTCACCATTGAAGAGGTTCTCCCCGGTGCACGGGGAAGTACCCAGATTATGTTGTGCCCAGCTGCACAAGTAGGAAGTCTGCAACCAGGCTGTACGACGCGCCCCTATGGCTACAGCAGAGGAACTGCTAACTAACTCAAAAGAGTCCACGGCAGCCCGAGAAAGAAACCAAGAGATATTCCTGCAATGGTAAAGAAGCAAGGAATAGTCAGGGGCCCGAGGGGCCGACACAAAGGGAGACAAAAGAGATAACTTCTCGGTGACCTCCCGAAGCGCCAGGCTCATATAGAAAATATATGAGAGAATCCTGGAAGCCAACATGGATGTTTGGAAGGTTCGCCGCCCAAAGTTGTCCAGAGTTTTAGACGCATGATTCGGGGGGCAGGAAGAGTGCTGCTTCTTGCTTCCGACCTTCCTCAGGGCCGATTCCACCACAATGGAATGATGGGGAAGCTGGTGCGTCTGGAAACCCGGAGAGGGGGGCACCCGATACTGGGCATGCATGGCTGTAGGCGGCGCCGATACCTGTAAGGGCGAGCGCCAAATCCCGAGCAGGAGATCCCGCAGGGAGGGATGTAGAGGAAGCATTACGGCTGCCTGTTCCGCAGTACCCGGACTTAGCGAAGGGCCCGGGATAGGAATGGCGAGCAAGTCCGCCATGTCAAGGAGGAAGTCATGAAAAGACGGCTCTCCCAGAGGGGCTATCCCGGGGGAGGCCGAGGTGGAGGGGCCCGCTTGAACACCAGGGGACCCATCGTGCTGGTGCACGGGAGGAATCGCTCTAAACAAAGGAGGGTACTGACAGTCCCAATTCGAGGCAGTCGGTACTGCATCATCAGAGCCCGGGATTGACTCCAAGCGGGGCATCGAAGGGAGCGACGTCCCCGACGGGCCCGCGGGACTCGGCCTCGGCCCCGACTCCGGGGCCGCCCCCGGGGCAATCCGCAAGGGCGGCTGGAGTGGTGCCGAGGCAGCTGGAGAGCAGGCGAGCGCAGCACTGCGCCGTCGGAAGAGACCGGGGTCGGATCCGAAACGCGTCGGAGCCACGCTATCCAGACTGGAGATCGATTCGAGGCTGGGCATCGAACCGAGCGACGCCTCCTTAGGGGGCCCTGGTGTCGGCGGCCGCGCCGGTGCTGACACTCCCGCGAATGGAGTCGGGGTCGCGACGATCGGTGCCGAGGGCAACGAGGGCTTCCCAGGCTGAAACTCGGCGAAGAGGGAAACACCCGAAGTCAGCTCCGATGCCCGGAGAGAGGCCCTTCTAGGCGCCGGGGTTCTGCCCGCGCTTGTTTTATTGAGCGGGAAACCCTTACGGGGCGTACTACGCGGCCTCGAGGGTACCCAGGTAACCCGCCGACGAGCCCTGGCGGAGAGCGAGACGCCCAGCCCTGGCTCCGCGGCCGCGGCGCTTCTTTGGATTGACTCGACCGAAGGACCCGGGTCCCGCGGGCAAACTCTAGTGATGAGTGGAGCACTCGACGCCCGCGTAGATGCCGGGAGGTCGGTGGCGTCCGGGGGAGGCCCCGGCCCCGTGCAAGGTGGGGGTGCCGACCCGCCCGACCGGGATAGATCGATCGGCTCCGCAGGTGGAGCCCGGAGGCGACCCCTGGCGAAGAACGGGGCCCTTGTTCCCGAGACCGCTGCCGGAGGGGCGGAGCCGCTCAAGGCCAGTACCGCCCCCGCGGAAGCCGGGGACGAGTCGATCGGTCCTGGCAGAGCCGAGGGCACCCGGTGCCGATCCCCGGCGGGGAGTGGGGCCACCGACTCCGATGCCGAGGACTTGGTCCCGCTCGAAGCGGTCACCACCTCCGCTCATGGCAGGGGTGTGGGCACGCCATACCGGGTCAGGTTGGTCCGACGATACCCTGTGACGAGTGGAACACTCGACACCGACGCCGGGGAATCGGCACCGCCGAAAGCGGGTACCGCCCCCGCGCAGGGCCGGGATGCCGTAGAGCCAGACTGGGTCGAGTCGATCGGCCCCGAAGGCACCGAGGACACCAGCTGACAGTCCCTGGCGAAGAGTGGAACACTTGACGCCGGTGCCGATGCCGAGGGATCTGCACCGCTCGAAGCGGGTGCCATCCTCGGGCATGGCTCGGGAATGTTCTGTGAGGAGCGAACCTCAGGAACAACCCGAAACCCCGTGGAGGCTCTGGAGCCCGAAGACTCCCTCCGAGGTGTAAGGGACTGGAGGGGAAGGCCGGAGCCGTCGTCATGCAGCGCATGAGACTCACCCCTCAAGGCTCGGTTAGTCTTAACAGACTGTTGTTGGGTTACCTGATCCTGGCGAGGAGAGAAAGCCGACGACCGCACCTCAGAGGGAAAGACGTCATCGAGGGACACTCGAAACAGGGAGGGTCTTCTCCCGACACTGAAGCCCGGGGAACCGGGGGAGAAGGGGTCAGGGCCCCAACAGGAGAGACACCAGGCGTTGGAGTCGGAGAAGAAGACAACATCTCCACAGTGGGGGCACTTCTTAGGGGAAGAAGGCTCCATGCTGTAAAGCCCGGTAGGCCTCAGAATAACACGAGGATGCTGCTCCTCGAAGGAAAATAAAGGAAAACAAAAAATAAGGAAAAATTGGCACCAGCGGTGCCAGAGTCAGCGGGAAAAAAACCGCGACCACAGGAAACAAGAAAAGAAGAAAAGTTTCTGTGGTGACAGGAGGCACGTCCTGTTGGCTCCGCGGAAAAACGAAAACTGGGGAGAGGCAGTGGGAAGGGCAGGAAGCTACCGCGCAGGCGCGAGGGATGCTCCCAAAAGCCTTCTGATTGGATGCTGGGGAGCATTCCTGTGCGGGCTCCGTCGGCGCCGACGAACCCCATATGTGAAGACTCATTCCTGCTTGTTCCTGGAGATTAGGGAAATAGTGTGCCCAGCACAAGAAGGGAGGGAAGATAGCTACCACTGAAGTGGCTGCATCTGTTAATCACTCAGGGAAATGTCTCCAAATAGGTTCCTTTGGAATAGTGGGAAGGCGTGAGCTAAATAATAATAAGTAAAAATAAAAATATTCTACAACAAAAATATTCATCAGTCTGGTGCAAGGGTATAGTGGATATAATCTTAATCTCTCAGACTTGCACTGTGCCAAAGAAAATCACCTTCTGGAGTTCATAAGGTGCAATATGTACAAGCAACAAATCAAAGTGCACTTGGAAATTCTTTTTAAACAATCTGGTGGTAACCAGTACAACTTGGACAATTTATGTATCTTTCTGCCACATTATCTTTATCTTTTATTTCATTTGTTGTTATTTGAGGATCTTCTTTTTCCCCACACATAGTATAAAATATTGGTTTGTTTTGTTGTGTGCCACTGAGTCTATGCAGTCTCCTGGTGACCCTGTGGGTAGTTGTCCCTTTCCACTGGGTTTTCTTAGTAAGGTGCAACCAGAAGTAGATCGGTGTAGCCATGGTGAATAAATATATGGGTTAATATATAACCTGTCTAGGTTTTTAACCTGTATTTCTGTGTTTTTTTCTATCCTTCAGGTC
The DNA here is from genome assembly GCA_033557465.1 of Ichthyophis bannanicus. NCBI lineage: Eukaryota > Metazoa > Chordata > Amphibia > Gymnophiona > Ichthyophiidae > Ichthyophis > Ichthyophis bannanicus. The sequence continues at coordinate 232,357,238 of CM066038.1, read as the reverse complement.
TCTTACTGCCATTGGATATTGTGCCCTAATTGTGCAGTCAATTCGCAGCTGTGGAGTGGCTGCCTTAATCTCGCCCCCCTTTTGGCCTTGGTGAGGAAATAACATCAAAAGCATCATTTAAGGGACTGTTTTTTTTACAACTCTTACACTTGTGGCACACATCGAAGGAGTGCGACAAGGATCATGATGCGCTCCATTGTGCATCCTTCTGGCTGTCCAATGCCTTTTTGGCTCGCCTTCTGCATCCTGTCCGTCTTGCCTTTATTGGCTCTGTTCAGACCTCATGCTGCGTCGGCCTCTGTGTCGATGTCTGCCCTCCCCATCCTGGTTCATTGGGGCAACCATCCTCTTGCTCTCCGTGTTCCAGCTCTTGCCCAGGTAAGGTTCTTAGTGGATATCCCACTTTCCACCTTAGCTCCATTTGCTCTTTGTCCTGTCTCCCCTTCCCAGGCTGCGTGTCAGTTTTCGCTTGACCTTTTGAATGTCCGGTCTCTTAAGAGAAAATCCCATTTAGTCTTTGACTTGCTCGATTCCTCTCATCTGGATCTTCTCTGTTGGGTGGAAACTTGGCTTTCTGATGCCTATTTGGCTTACCTCCATCACCCCTGTCCCTCAGGCTACCGCTATTTGTATCTTAACTACCTACAGCACTGTATGGGGCCAACAGAGACAGCGGCAAAATACATCAAACTGCTTACTTTTTAAAAATGTGTCATGCGACGTCCCACTAGCTTTCTCCCACACTCTTAATATTTTTATTGCGTCGTTGGGCATCTTAGTCCAAGGATTTAACCTCGGAATACATAGTTATGTGGATGATATTCAAAACGTAATTAGTCATGAAAGGTGGGATCCTATTTTCAGCACACTATTACGGAGTACTTAGGCAAAGTAGCAGACTGACTAATATCTCGCAAACTTGTTCTTAATATCCATGCCGATAAAAGGTAGTTACTCATCTGTAGCAGGTGTTCTCCATGGACAGCAGGAATAAGTCCTCATGTATGGGTGATGTCCTTGATGGAGCCCAGTGCAGGAATGCTCCCCAGCATCTATTGGGAGCTTTTGGGAGGCTCCACCATGCCTGTGCACATTCTCGCCTGTCGCCGCGGTGCCATCTTCTTCAGTCTGATAACATAGCTGTAGCAGAAGACAATCCTCAGGGGGTGAGGGTTGTGAGGACTTATTCTTGTTGTCCATGGAGAAAACCTGCTACAAGAGTGTAACTAACTTTATTCCATGGACAAGCATGAAATCCTTATGTATGGGACTCCCAAGCTACAGGCTACCAAAAACTGAGGAGACCGCCGAGAAGCCCAACAGAGGCAACATTCAATTACGGAATTCAAAAACCAACTATGTGGCAAGAGTCCCTTCTTTTCACTCTGCTTTTCTTTTTTTTGGTAGCCTGGACTGACAGAAATGGCCTAGGCAGAAAGGAGTTGTATCCTAATCCCCAAACAGATGCCGAAGTACAGATTGGCTGCAGTTGATGTCATGTCGGGAATCCCCAACCAGGAAATAATGAGATGCGAAGGTGTGGACCAAAGACCATGTTGCAGCTCTGCAGATCTCTTCCATAGAGACAGAGCCTAAGTTGGCTACTGACGCTGCCATAGCTCCGACATTGTGAGCTGTGGTGACATGACCATCAAGGCTGAGGCCTGCCTGGGCATAAGCGAAAGAGATGCAGTCTGCTAACCAAATTGAAAGAGAGCGTTTGGAAATGGTGGCCTCTAGCTTGCTGGTATCAAAGTAAACAAAAAGTTGGACGGACTTCCTATGGGCTTTTGTCTGCTCCAAGTATAAGGCCAAGGCTCGCTTGCAGTCCAACATCTGCAATGCAGCTTCTCTTTGTGGGCGTGAGGCCTTGGAAAAAAGGCTGGTAGAACAACTGACTGATTAAAATGTAAATCCAAAACCATTTTTGGCAGGAATTTAGGATGAGTACGGGGGACCACTCTATTATGGTGGAATCTGGTATAGGGCGGATGCACTATCACCCTGTGGGCTGAAGTGACCGCCACCAGAAACAAGACCTTCCAGGTCAAGAATTTCAGTGGGCAGGAATCAAGTGGCTCAAAGGGAGCCTTCATGAGCTATGGAAGAACCACAGTGAGGTTCCACGCCACAATGGGGGGCTTGTAAGAAGGCTTCAAAAGAAGCAGCCCCCCATATAAAGTGAACAACCAAAGGCTGTACCAAAATGGACTGCCCTTCTATTCGACAATGGTATGCTCCAATCGCAATGAGGTGGACTTTGACAGAGTTGGACTTCAGGCCAGATTTGGAGAGGTGGAGAAGATACTCAAGCAGCTTGTGTATGGGGCAGAGGAAGAGATCCAGGGCCTGGCTGGCACACCAGATGACAAATTGCCTCCACTTGCAGGCATATGACTTTCTCATTGAGGTCTTCTTGGAAGCTAGAAGGACCTCAGTGATGCAGTCAGGCAAGCTGAGCTCTCACAGGACTAGCCTCTCAACATCTGTGCCATGAGGGCCAAGGACTGGATGTTGGGATGCAGCATTTTTCTATCATCCTGCGATATTAGATCTAGAGCATGGCCTTAGCCGGAGGGGTTCCAGACTGGAGAGTTTTAGCAGAAGAGGAAACCATGGCTGCCTGGGCCAATAGGGCTTCAGGAGGGTTTTCACTTTGAGAAGAATTGGAGGATAAGCATACAAAAGGTCCTCCCTCCAATGTAGGAGGAAAGAATTCAATGCTAGTCGGCCGTGTGCCTCAACTCTGGAGCAGAGCTGCACTACCTGGGCATTATGTGGGATGGCAAACAACTCCAGCGAGGGGGTGCCCCACTCCCAAAAGATACGAGTCACCACCTCCCTGTTCAAAGTCCATTCGTGTGGTTGGAGGACCCACTCTGTCTGCCAAAGTGTTCTGCTTTTCTAGACGACATGTGGCCCTCAGCTCCATCCCGGGAGCAATGGCGAACTTCCACAACCTGACTGTCTCCCAGCACAGGAGATATGAGCCAGTGCCTCCCTGCTTATTTATATTAAACATGGCGACTTGATTGTCAGTCTGAACTAGGACAATTTGGATGGCTAGCCAATCTCGGAAAGCCCTTAGAATGTTTGCTATGGCACTCAATTCCAGGAAGCTGATCTGGTGAAGACTTTCTTGGCCAGACCAGTCGCCCTGAGTGTGAAATCCATCCAGATGAGCTCCCCAACCCAGTCTGAATGAGCCTGTCATCAAAATCTTTTGGGGTGAGGCTTTCTGAAAAGGCAGACCCTTCAGCAAGTTCTGATGAACCATCCACCAATGCAATGACTGGACCAGAGGACTGTTGACGTACAGCCGATTCCGGAAGCAACTGGTGGCCTGGGTCCACTGTGTCCGCAGAGTCCAATGAGCCTGTCTCATCTTGAGGTGTGTCATGGGCGTGACGTACTGTAAAGGTGATATGGCCTAGAATGGTCAGCATCTTGCGAGCGGTGATTTGTCGACTTAAGTTGAGTTTCTCGTACTAATGCTGTTAGCGTCTGGAGATGGTCATGCAGAAGGAAAGCCCTCACTTGAGTCATGTCGAGCAGGGCTTCTATGAATTCTAGTTGGGTGGGTTGAAAATGGGGTAATTGACTTAGGGTAATTGAATTAGGGTAATTGATTACAAATAAATAAATAAATGAATAAATAAATAAAATAAATAAAATCCTAGGAGCTTCAATACCTAGATTGTCACCCACACTGATTCTTGAACTCCTTCTGGAGTGGTACTCTGTTTCAGCCACTCGTCCAGATAAGGGAAGACAAACACCCCCCAGAGTCCCGAGGCAGGCTGCTACTACCACAAGGCATTTTGTGAAGAAACAGGGTGCTGAGGCCAGGCCAAAAGGAAGCACATTCAGTACTGAAAGTGTCATCCTCCCAGGTCAAACCTGCGATATTTTTTGTGAGCAGGATATATTGGTATATGAAAATATGCATCTTTTAGATCTAGGGAGCATAGCCAATCTCCTTTTTGAAGGTATGAGAGCAGGGTGCCTAGAGAAAGCATCTTGAACTTTTCTCTTATGAGGTAAGAATTCAGGACTTTGAGGTCTAGGATGGGACAGAATCTCTCTATTTTTCTGGGAACCAGAAAGTACTTGGAGTAAAACCCCTGCCCTACTTGCTCCGGCGGCATGAACTCAATGGTGAGATTGGACAGGAGGGCAGAGATTTCTATCTCAAGCAGTTCCTCATGCAGAGGGTCGAGATAATAGACCCTCGGGGGGCAATTTGGAGGCAGCTCGAACAAATGTAACTTGTAATCATTTTGGATTAACTGCAGCACCTATGAGTCTGATATTATGAGGGGCCACCTTTGAGCAAAGAAAATGAGCCGTCCCTCCATCAGGGTCTTGCCCCTTGCCAGCACTAGTAGACTGCCTCTGCTCCAGAGGAACCAGTCCAAATCCTGCCCTGGGCTTTGACTGCACAGCAGGTTGGGCCTTCTGAGGCTTCTCTCAGCGCTGCTGAGGTTGAGGATTCTGCTGTTTATGTTGTGAGTTTTGGGATCCAGGAAAGTGCTTATGCCTGCGAGGGTGGTAGGTCTTTTTCTGGCATCCATCCTAATACCTCCTGCAGAAAGAGGCCAACTCAGATGTACGGCTGGAGAGTCTAGTAACAGACATATGCTGCTTTTCAATGAAGCCAGTCTTCTCCTCAAACTATTCCCCAAAGAGATTCTCTCCCCAGCACAGTACATCTGCCAGCTTGTTCTGTACCAACTGTTTGAGGTCTGAAAAATGGAGGCATGTGAGTCTCTAGGCACCTATACCCATGGCCACTGTTCTCAAGGCCCTCTCAAAGGTGACATAAATCAACAGGACCATGAATTTTGAGCAGTCTTTACCATGGCCCACCAGAGTACGGTACTGTTTGAACTTTTCAGGAGGAAGGCATCGGGATAGGTCAGCGAGATCGTGCATGATGTCCTTCAAGAACATGCTTTTGTAAAGCTGGTAAGAGGCCATGCGGGCTACAAACATGGAACTCTGAAAATAGCGTCTCCCGAAGGATTCCAATGTCCGGAGCCTCCTTTCCTGAAGGCACTGAGGAACGAGTCTTGGAGCTCTTGAAATCTCTTAAGGGCGGACTCAACCACCAAAGAGTGGTGCAGGAGCTGAGGCTTCTCGAAACCAGGGGTTTTCTGAACCCTATACATAGAGTCAAGCCTTCTGCTCACTAGGAGTACGGTAAGGGGTCTTTCCCACATTCTCATCTGTACCCTCTGTAAGATGTGGTGTGCAGGCACGGTTACTGCTTCCTTAGGGGCTGAAGAGTACTGAAGGATCTCCAGTTCCTCCGCCCTGGGCTCATCCTCAGTCTCAAATGAGTGTGGAATGGTCTTGGCTATATCTCTCACAAAATCCTGGAAGGTCATGTCTTCAGGAGAAGACATACACTGTTCATGAGATGAAGAAGGGTCTGACGGGAGCTCAGGAAATTTGCCCTCCAACAATTCTTCCAATTCCACATCAGTTACCCATCCCTCTGAGTCAGACTCCGAGAGAAAGTCAAAATACCTCTGAATCTCTGACTGGCTTACTCTCCTGCTTCAAGGAGAATTGGAGCTTCTTCGGGAGCGATGATGCCTCAATGCTCTTCTTGATTTCGAGTGTACTTCAGACTCCAAAATACTAGAAAAAGAAATTGTCCAGTTCAAATCGGGGTCCTTTGGTGTCCTGATGTTGATGCTTCTCCCACCGGCAGGGCATGTGTCTCGAGAATCGGCTTTACGATGGTCAATGATGATGTCAATGTTGAGGCTCCTGCCTGCTGCATCATTAGCAGTGCTGCAAAGCGATCTTTGGGCGCTTGCCGTTGGCACTTCTTTAAGGCTGTGGGACCTGGGCAACTTCGACCGATGTACCCGGCACCTGTGCAGGGGTATTGGTGGCTTGGCCTCTACTATCAGTGCCCCTCCGATGCTCTGGAAGATGAGCAGTCCTCCCTTCAGGGCATGCTCATGCTAGCCCCCATCGCTCTTGATATCATGTTTTGATGGGCTTCGATGCTGATGCACCAGGCCCTTCCCCCATTGCTCAGTACGATCACCCCTCCACATCGATGAAGCACAGAGTCTCTCCCCTATCCCAGATGGGGAATGGTCGATGTCCGATGCTCCAGGGCTCTATGAGTGCTCGGCTTAAACTGAGCTCAAAAGCTCCTCAATATCGATGCACCATATGGTGCTGTTTTGGCTGCCATATAGGCCGAAATTGTTGGTGCCGAAGGGGATGGGATGGATCGGACCACTGAGTGCTGAAAAGGGACTCACTGCTTTTTCCAATTCTTGAGGCCTCTCTTTATCATTTGGAAATATAAAGCACAAGAAGGGGGATGATGATTGGGTCCCAGGCACTGAAAGGCACCAGTTGTACCTATCTGTGATGGATATGGTCCTGGCGCAGTTGGAGCATTTTTTTAACCCATTCACTGGTTTTTGGGACATATTGGGAAAAAGTGGGCCCAACTAGGGCACTCGCCGGAGGCAGAACTGGCGATGGAAAGACTGAAAAAAAAAATTTAAAAGAAAAAAAGCAGAGAACTGCGACGGCAGGCATATGAGGTAGTGAAAATCAATTTTAGACAAGGATCCCATGGGGGAAAAGAAGTTTACCAGTTGAGGATCGTGGAACATGTCTGTGGGGTTCCGCAGAAAACTAAAGATTGAAGAAGATGGTACCTTGACGGCAGGCAGGAAAGGAGGCATGGAGGAGCTTCCCAAGAACTTCCAATAGAAGCTGGGGAGCATTCCCGCATGGGGCTCTGTCAGGGACGTCATCCATACGTGAGGGCTTATTTCCAGCTTGTCCATGGAAAAGCACTTTTCAATATCGATCTCAATCATCTCCAGCATTGTTTGCTAATATATTGTTGCATTAATTTGTGCCGCGTCTTTGCACCTCCTTCTTCTTCTATTTATATACATGTTCCTTCATAACACAGAGATAGTATGCCCCACTTCCAGAAAGGGAAAGAAGATAATTGAAATTAGAGTGGCTGCCCTGTGTGATAAGGAAGCTTATCAGGGCCCAGGAAACAAGGATAAAGAGGGGGAATTTACCCTTATCAAAGGACCTGTATTGCCAGGTCAGAGATACAAAACCTCAGTTGTACCTAGAAACCGGATTGTACCAGGCTGCAATAGGTTGCAGAGTGTCCCCTAGTGGTGAGAAGGAGGGGGAAAGCAAGTTCAGAGTAAGGAACCCTTACGTCACTGACTTTCCCAATTACTCAGCTGCCAAGAGGCAGACTGATTTGCAACACCTGAGAGGAGAAAGAGCAGGGTTAGAGCCTGGGAGGTTTAAAGCTAGGACAGAATATTCAGGAGGGGAGAGGAGAAGGAGTAGGAATGCCTACTGGAGGAGAAATGGAGCTGAAGCCCTGAGAACCAAGAGCCCATGCTGGAGGACAAGACAGGGAAGCTCAAATACATGCTGGCCAGAATATGAGGGAGGAACCACTGAACCAAGCCTTGACCCAGGTATGAGTTTTGGAAGCCTGTCTGACTGGGAGCATTACAGATTTTCTGGAGAAAGCGTTTGTCCTGATGGGAGGCAGTCAGCTAAGCCCTCGGAGCCAGAAGTAGAACCCATGCAGCTCGGATAACAGGAATTAGTTCTGGAAGAGGATGATTCTTACATGGACTGTTCTTTATGCCAAACTGCCAAGCGCAAAGAAGTCCTGAGAGGGAATACATCATAAGGGAACCTTCCAGAGTCCAGTACTCTAGAGAGCCTGTGTGTGAAAAAGGAAAGGTTCTTTGAAAAGGAAAATACTTGTGCTGAGAATGTCTGCAGCTGCTTAATTGTTTGCTCATTGACCAGCTGAAGTCAGTGCAGTGCAGAGCTTATGCCGTACTCACAGTGGATTTAAGAAGTTTCTTTTGGAAGAGAAAAGAGAGCTGTTTATGTGAAGCTGATATTTTTGGTTTTGTTTTAAATAGCACTGCTAGGCACGTTTGCTAGCAGTGGCTGTGGAAAGGACTTTCTGTTTTGCATTGAAAGACATTACAAGCTGTTTGTGCTTAAATTCAGTTATATCCTGTTGTACTAAATATAATCCTGGAGAAGAAATCCAATAGGTGACAATTTGTGAACCTTATTTACATTTACCTCATAAATAAATTCTGTCAATGCCTTAACTCTCGACCAACTACAAAAGAGTGTTTTTCTGCCTAAAAGTCAAGTGTAACCTGACTGGACTACCTTTCCTATGGTGCACTTCAAAGTCAGTCAGTCAGGCACATTGCTGAAGTGGTGGAATCTGCTATAACAAGCACGCCCCTCCACACTGCTGTAAGGGGCTATGGGCGTGAAACCTGTTAGGATTGGCTCTAGGGGTTGTGGCACTTGAGACAACTTTTGCTTTTTTATCCCCATTTTTGGGTTCAAACTTGTCTCTGTATGAGGCTCACATACAGGGACAAATTTTTAGTCACAACAGTCAGCATTTAACTTAATCCATATATTCAGCACCAGACTCTTCCAAATGGTAGGCCTAAACCTAACATATAATTTATCCAGATAACAGCTTATTATTGCCACTATCTGGATAATATTTTGGTCTACCTTCACACCTCTCCTAGCCTAGTCCACAAAGATAAAGGTAATATCTGACCATTTGTATTTTTTTAGGTGGCAAATGCATCGATATTTTTTTTTGCCAGCAAATACATTATTGTCTTTGAATATCGGTCCGATAAAATATAAAATTTCATTAACATGGAACACTCCCAGACCAACCAATAAATTTCTCCCAACAACGGGTGCATAACAGAAGCAGGTTGTTTCACTTAAGTAATCAATTTAAAATGGCACTTATATTCCGCTTTTCGATCACAAGAAATTCAAGGCAGGTTACAAAATTAAAGATGGTAGGAAAACATAAGATAACACAAAAAAACAGATATCTTTAAGTAATTAAACTTCAATCACCTAACTATAAGCGTGAACAAAATTCCAACCATGTATTACAGCATATCCTTATAAAATCTCCAAGAACAGAAAGAAAACAAATGAAAAAACAAAGTTTCCTTCTCTCAACAATTTATTCCCCTTTCTCATTGTATTTAATAACTTATTTAGGAAATAAAGCATAGTTACTCACCTGTAATAGGTGTAACTCCAAAAGGCTTTCTTTGAAAGCTAGGAAGCGATTAGCACGCGAGCTCCATCGGTGGCATCACCCATATGTGAGGACCAACTTCCTGCTTGTTCCCAGAGAAATTTACTCACTTGTAGCAGGTGTTCTCTGTGGACAGCAGGATAAGTCCTCACATATCAATATGTCATCGACGGAACCCCACATGAGAACCTCTCTCATTCTTTTAGAAGCTTTTAGTTTGGTTGCTCTGTGCATGTGTGCACCTCGCCACGCTGCACCTTACCTTTTCAGTCTGATCATCTAGGCCAGAATACTACTCCAAAGGGAAGAAAGTGGGTTCTTATCCTGCTTTCCACGGAGAACGCCTGCTAGAGGTGAGTAATTTTGTTTCCTCTGTGGACAACCAGGATAATTGCGCACATAAGGGACTCCCTAGTTACTGACTGCCTGCAAACAAAGGAACGAGGTGTTGTAACTAGCAGATACGTAAAACAACCTTTTTTACTGTATTTGGAAAAAAAAACCTCTAAGCAACAGATCGGTGCTGCCTTATTGTTTCTAACAAAAGAAAAATGGGCCTAGAGCAGATGTTCCCAACTCCAGTCCTGGAGGGCCAAACACCATTCATGTTTTCAGGCTGTCCCTAATAAATATGCATGAGATGCATTTGCATGCATGGCCCCATTGTATTCAAATGTATCTCATGCAAATTCATTAGGGACAGCCTGAAAACCTGAATGGTGTTTGGCCCTCCAGGACTGGAATTGGGAACCTCTGGCCTAGAGGGAATAGAGATGGATTCCAGTCCCCAAACAGATTTTGCAGGACTGACTGGCCAAATGTGCTTTTGTCTTGGGAGTTCTGTTCCAGACAGTAGTATCTTCCATGGCGGCTGAAAGCAAATGAACCACTGATGCTTGTATATTATTTACAGTGACATGGTCCTCATCAGACGCAACCTGCTAGGCAAACAAAGGGAACGTTTGTTGGCAGCCACCAACCTACTGAGGTCAAAAGAAACAAAATGCTGGTTGGACTGACCATGGGCTTTAGTTGCAAGTAGAAGGCCAAGGCTCTCTTGCATTCCAATGTACAATGTGATGTCCCCTTTGGGAGCATGTGCACTTCTGCTCCTCTGTTGTAATTGTTTTATTTTGACTTTTCTCTATTCCTTCTCTTTCCTGTCAATTGTTTTTTTTATTTAGCATTTCTTATATACCACCTTTCATGATATCAAGGTGGTTTATATTGAACAAATGGAAATGACATTGAACAGGGCATTATAACTTGGAGATAACTATTTTACAGTGAACATGGGCAATAGAGGGTTAAGTGGCTTGCCCAAGACCACAAGGAGCACCTGCGGGACTAGAACCCCCAGTCCTTCTGGCCCAAAGTTACTGTCCTCTAGTGGGATTTGAACCCCTGACCTTCTGGCCTGAGGTACCTTGTCCCAACCACTAGGCCACTCCTCCACTCCACTTATTTTAGAGTACATTTCTGTGCCTTTATGTATTTTTTTAAATTTGTTTTTGTAACTTGCTTTGATCAGATTGTGAAAGGCAGCATAGAAAGTGTAATAAACCATAACCATAAACCAGTATCCTCTCCCTAATGGAGAAGGAAGACATCCATACTCTGGAACAGAACTGTGGCACTTGCCTGTTCTGGGGAGTGGAGAAAGCGTAGTTACTCACAGGCGTTCTCCAGGGACAGCAGGAATCAGTCCTCACTTATGGGTGACGTCGGCACCGACAGAGCCCGTGCAGAGCAATTCCCCAGCTTTCAAAGACAGCCTTTGGGATTGCTGCCACGCATGTGTGGTCCTCTTCCCGCCCAAGGGTGCCATCTTGCTCAGTCAGGTCCTTTAGCTTGAGCCCTACCAAGCAGATGGCAAGGGAAGGATAAAAATGCAGCAACTCATCAGGGGAGGTGGGAGGGTAGTGAGGACTGATTCCTGCTGTCCCTGGAGAACACCTGTTACAGATGAGTAACTACGCTTTCTCCAGGAACAAGCAGAAGTCATGCCTCAATTATGGGACTCCCCCAGCTGCAGGCTATAGAACATGTAACCAAAAAACGCCTCCACGAGGTCGTGAGCAGAAGCCAATGCCCGAAGGAGCTTGAGTCCTCAGGCCTCAGGGCGAAGCCCTCAGTAGCCGTGAAGAAGGGTCAGAGGGCAGGAGTTGCTTATACCCCGAACAGATTATGGAGTACAGCCTGGCTGAAGGTGCTGTCCTGACGGGATTCTCTCTCCAGGCAGTAGAGTGCAGCAAAGGTGTTCACTGAAGACCAGGTCGCCACCCAGCAAATGTCCTGCAGGGGCACCGCACATAGCGAGGCCACCGAAGCCACCTTGGCTCGGACTTCATGTGCGGTGACTCGCCGATCCAAAGGGACACCCGCTTTCGCATGGGCGAAGGCTATGCAGTCTGCTACCCAAATGGAAAGGATGCATTTTGTGATTGCCTGCCCGAATCGATTGGGATCGTAAGTCACAAAAAGTCGTTCAGACTTGCGATGAGCCTGGGTGTGCTGCAGATAGAAGGCAAGAGCTCTCTTGCAGTCGAGAGCATGCAAAGTCACCGACACCTGGTCGGCATGGGGTCTTGGGAAGAAAGTCGGTAAGACTATCTCCTGGTTGAGATGGAGATCTGAGACAACTTTAGACAGGAATTTAGGATGGGTACGGAGGACCACCCTATTCCTATAGAATCTGGTGTAAGGAGCATCAGCCATGAGAGCCTGGAGCTCACTGACTCGGTGGGCCGAGGTTAGCACCACCAGGAATACCGCCTTCCAGGATAGACGCCGAAGCGAGTATGTCGCCATCGGCTCGAAAGGTGGACGCATAAGATGCCTGAGCACCACGTTCAGGTCCCAATCCGCCAGGGGAGGCCAGATGGGCAACTTGGATGGCAAGAGACCCCACATAAAGCGGGAGACCAAAGGCTGCCCCAAGAGGGGCTTTTCCCTCGACAAGGAAATGATTCACCAAAGATGGTGCTCAAATGCACCCTGACGGAGTTTGACTTCAGACCTTCCGTCGAGAGATAGAGGAGGTACTGAAGGACCCATCGAGTAGGGCAAGAGAATGGGTCGATTTGATGGTTCCTTCCCATCAGCCCTCAAGAGAACATCTATTAGAACTCTCTTGAAGAACACCAAGCTTGACCCACAAAAGGTTGAATCTTATAGACCCATAGCTAGTATACCCCTTCTAGCTAAAATAATTGAAAAGGAAGCACAAAGGCAAATACAGGACCATATAGACACCGCCTCACCTCTAGACCAATGCCAGCATGGCTTCAGAGAGTGCCATGGTGTAGAAACCCTCCTCACCACCCTCTGCAACAACATTATCACAGGCATTGACAACATCCGCCGAGGCTTTGTTCTTATCTTCCTAGACATCGCTGCTGCCTTTGACTATGTGCATCACGATCTTTTAATAGGGAGGCTAAAAGAAAAGGGCATCAACGACACTGCTCTTGCCTGGTGCAGATCATACCTGGATCAGAGATGGCAGTATGTAACCTCTGGTACAGCAACATCCACACCCTTCCATCAAAGACAAGATGTGCCACAAGGCTCATCCCTATCATCTCTGTTATTTAATATATACATTCAGCCCGTCTGCAACATCATCAAGTCCTTCAAGGTCGACTGCTTGATATATGCAGACGACATTCTTCTCTACATGCCTTTCTCCACAGTCAACATGGATCTTTCTCCGCTAACCAAATGCTTTGATGCAGTCTCTGATTGGCTTCAATCCCAGAACCTCCGCATTTAACACAAGAAAACTGAGGTTCTCTTCATCTCCAGGGACCCATCTTTCACACCGCCACTTCATATAAAGGTGAAAGAAGCCGAGCTCCAAACAAAGCCCTCAATCCGATATCTTGGGGTTACTTTGGACCAACACCTGGATATGAAATTACATATAACCAATGTTGTCAGAGCGATCTACCTCAAAATCCGGACGCTCCGCCACCTTCGCTCCTTGCTTGATCCCGAGGACTTCCGAACTATATTCCAAGCTTTAACCTTACCGCACTTCGATTATGCTAATGCCATTTTTCAAGGCCTCCCACACTCTACTTTAAACCCTTTACAGCTTGCCATGAACACCGCTGCCAGAGTCCTCTATGGAGCATCAAGAAGAGACCATGTAACACCTATTCTGAAACAGCTTCACTGGCTCCCCATTCATGGGAGACTCTTGTTCAAGACATTATTACTCACCTTCAAGGCTATCAAAGGCATCACCTCCTCATCTCTAATAGACCTCATACAGACCGTTCCACCTAACAGAGCTAGGAGAACTATTTCCACAAATGCGCTAATAATCCCTAAGGAAGCAACAAAATGCTCCCTAACGACGTCGAACAGGGTTTTCAGCCTCTATGCCCCTAAGTGCTGGAACACCTTACCACCAGAGATTAGGGCTATCTCCGACCTAACGCATTTCAGAAAAGCACTCAAATCACACATATTTCCCCAATACTACCATACCAGCCAAACACCGACTTAACCTCCCATCTCCTTTTAATCACTTGTTCCACATGACCCATCCCATCCTAAGAATAATACTGCTGTATATACATGTAATTACATATGTAAATAGTTTTAGTCTATCTTTTTCCCCCTTGTTTTATCCAAGTTCTTGTTCCTGTTATATGTAAAACCAAACAACCTGTTGTTCTGGTATATTGTTATATTGTAAACCGCGCTGATCTCAAATAGTGCGGTATATAAGAGCCTGTAATAAATAATAATAAATAAATAAATTTGTAGCCCAAAGCACCAGACCGAAAAGCACTGCCACTTGAAGGCATAGGCTTGTCTAGTTGAGGACTTCCTCAATGCAAGGAGGACCTTTTCGACCTCCTCCAGGAGACCCAGCAGAGCTAGGGAGACCCATTTAGCCGCCAGTACCCCCTTCATTGTTGACGTAGAACATTGTCATGCGGTTGTCGAAAAGCATGAGCACCGACCTCCCCTTGAGGTGATCCTCGAAGGAACTCAGGGCCCACCGAATTGCCTGGAGCTCGAGCAAATTTATCTGCTGCTGAGACTCCTCGGGTGACCACTGCCCCTGCCGTGCACAACGCACCACAGTGGGCTCCCCACCCCAACAGGGAGGCATCCGTTGTTAGCACCATGTTGTGTTCTGTGGTCTGAAGGGAAACCCCTGGAGGAGGTTGTGGGGGTTTTGCCACCAACCCAGGGACAGGCGAAGGCTGTGGGAGACCCTTACGGGTTCCTGAGATGACCAACAGATGGGCTCCACTGGGTGCTGAAGCACCACTGAGCTGTCCGCATGTGCAGTCAGGCGTGGGGAACCACATGGATGGTAGAGGCCATGTGGCCCAGGAGCAATGTTCCCTCTAATTTTCTGTAGGCTGTGTGCGCATAAAATATCAGCTGTGCAGCTTTTGAAGGAAGTTTCAATTTTTGTGCGCCACATAACGACACTCGGAGTTATATACTTTAAAATTTGACTACACGTCAGAATGCAGTATGTACACCACATTGATTTTAATCAAATTAAATGAAAATAGACGATTACTAAATGAAGCGGAAAATTTCTAGTAATTATAATCACAACTTTTAAATTTTAAGACATCTATGTTGCTTTCTATCAGAACCAGAACCGTAATTTTTGTGCGCTCTGTTATAAAGTTTGTGCGCTCGCTCGGTGAGGTGTGTGCGCGCGCACAAGCGCACAGCTTAGAGGGAACAGTGGTTACAAGGAGGCGCAGCATAGTTCAGGCTGTGACTCAGGGGGTGCTCTGGACCTGAGCTGCCTGGGCTCGGAGGCGGTCGGTGCGATCCGCTGGTAAAAATGCACCCGTTGAGTATCGAGGCGCACCCTGATGAACTCTAAAGCCTGTACTGGTTCAAGGTGGGACTTGAGATAGTTGACCAAGAACCACAGGCCTTCAAGTAGAAGGATCGTGCGTGATGCCACCTGGTGGATTTCCTCGACCGAGGACACCGTGACGAGCCAGTCATTGAGGTAGGGAAAGACCGGTACGCCCTGGCGCCTGAGACAGGCGGCAACCGCGGAGAGGCATTTCGTGAAGACACGCAGGGCGGACGCGAGGCCAAAGGGAAGCACTCTGTACTGGAAGTGCTCTCCCCGCACCCTGAAGGGCAGGTATTGCCTATGCTGGGGGTGAATCAAAATGTGAGCGTAAGCGTCCTTTAGATTCAAGGAGCATAGCCAGTTGTCCTGCCAGAGGAAGGGCAGCAGAACGCTAAGGGATAACATCTTGAACTTCTCCTGCACCAAGAACTTGTTTAACTTTCGGAGGTCGAGGATGGGCTGCAGACCCCCCCCCCCCCCACCATCTTCTTCGGGATGAGGAAGTACCAGGAAAAGAAACCCCAACCTTGGAGGTGCGACGGCACTTTCTCAACCGCCCGTTGGGCGAGGTTGACTAATTCCCACTGCAAGAAAGCCTGGTGCGTGGGGAGTTGAGGAGGGTTTAAGTATCTTCCTTGATTTCCCTTTTTGGATATGGCGTCGCTTTCTTTTGGTGGTAACAAGCAAAAACCTGAAGCAGGGTCTTTAAGTCAGTGACCTGAAATGCAGGACTGTGTTGTTGACCACTTCCACTTGGATTTTGCTACGCCGTTATGTCGCAGTTAAGTAATGAATGATTGGAAAATTTTGGCTTTTGAATGTTGAATAGCCACAATTGTTTTGCTGCAAAATTTTGATTAAAATGGACATGGACCTTTTTTATTTCACTTTGACTTAGGGTCTAAGGTCCGACAATAAAATATATAGTTTTTCATTCCTTAGAAAGTTATCATTTTTGTTTGGAACCTACTGTTTTTTTCTTTGATATTTCTGGGCTGATGGTGTTCTGTTGCCCTGGGATGCTTTATTAATTTGGAACATCCATGCAATGGCATTATGTATAGTTTTAAAAACTTTTCATACAGCTGGCCTCTGACTTATCTATGCCAGAGTTTCTCAACCAGTGTGTCTTCAGATAAGATCAGGTGCTCCACAAAAAAAAAACGCCACCATTTCTTGATGATCAACACATGGGCTCTGCTCTCAGCATCTCACAGCAACAAAAGACATCAGCGGTGACTCATGAACACGCAGGAGCTCCTTTCTGGGCATGTATAAGTCACAAAGGCCTCTCTCCTTCCCGGACAGAGTACGAGTGTGCTTTCCCCAGCAAATATATTGGGCAGAACTTCTCCACTTTCATGGCTTCCCCAGCTTTTCTTTTGACTATATGAGCTTCTCCTATTTCATACTGCCTGCTTCGTGGAGGCTGGGGAGCCACAAAACATTTTTGAAATACAGGCATATCTTGAGCTTGAAAAACTGGGAAACATTGGGGCTTGTTTACAAAGCCGCGGTAGTGGTTCGCGATCGCGATCGCAGCCGCGGCCCCATTGAAATCAATGGGGCCGCGGCTCCGATTACGATCGCAAACCGCTACCGCGGCTTTGTAAACAAGCCCCATTGTTTTTTTTACTGAAGTACTATTTTATCACTTAATTGGTTGAGTTGTGAAGTGCTATTTTAAGCTTCGATGCTATGTATTGCACAACAGCGAGAGTGATGGTTCAAACAGGTACCAAAATCAGCAAGACAACACATTTACCTCTGAAGACTAACGTTAGTTTTGTTGTTCACATGTTTATATAAAATACCGATTTATTTTCGAAATAAAATGAATATAAATATGTTTCCCACCTTGTGGTCATGTATTCAGCTCTGTGACCTAGAATTAAAATTAGAGAAAAGGGTACCTATTTAATGATGGGAAAATTGTTTAGTATTTGTATTCACGTGACTAAATATGCAGTCTGTTCTCAAAAGGTTACAACCAATGTTCCCTCTAATTTTCTGTAGCCTGTGTGCGCACAAAATATCAGCTGTGCAGCTTTTGAAAAAAGGTTAAATTTTTGTGCGCCACATAACGACATTCAGAGTTATATACTTTAAAATTTGACCACACATCAGAATACAGTATGTACACCACATTGATTGCACTAGAAAACATTGTAGAACTTGTGAAAACCATAAATACATAACAACTTTTAAATTTTAAGATGTCTGTGTTGTTTTCTATCAGAATCAGAACCGTAATTTCTGTGCGCTCTCTTGTAAAAATATGTGCACTCGCTCGGCGAGGTGTGTGCGCGCGCACACGCGCACAGCTTAGAGGGAACAGTGGTTACAACATTTTTGATTTAGCAACTATATTCTTCGTTTACATGGGATTAACCAGTTCAAGTGGACTATAATACAAATCGCTGAAAATATATCCCTAAATAAGTACCCAACTCAGAATAAATACATAACAAGAAAATTGCGAATTACCAGGAAAATGAAATCCTCAAAACAAATTAACAAAATAACAAAACAATACCTAAAGTCTAACTGATATTTGCGATCTCAGCTATTCCCAAGTTCCAATCAAACCTGTAGCTGGATCTTGGGAATAGAGATTGCATTAAGGGGGCTGTTTACTACAATGTGGAAAGCAGTTACCACATGCGTTAGGACACAGTAAAAGTTACTATGTGGCCCCTGGAAATCCCACGCTAAAGATAGCGTGGTACTGCTTACCACAGCAGAGTGCAAGAAATGGAGAATGGGTGGCTTATGGGCATAGAGTGTGCTTACAGTTAGCACATACGTTACTGTACATTGTCACAGCTGCAGATAGCATGAGTGCACTTATGTTCATTTTATTTAATTTGATTATCTGCCTTTCAAAACAATAACAAAGTGGAGTACAATCATAATATGGCAGGACATGGCAAGGAGAAAAAGAAAAGAAAACAGAAATCAATTATAATATGGAGAGAGCTAAGTCAGTATAATTGAAGAGGACTGAGTGAAGACTCTGAATATCATCTTCACTCCGGTATTGTGCCAAAAAACAGTTAAAAAAGTCTCTGAACCCCTCTTAAACTTTTCAACAAAGGTTTTTGCTCTCAAATAACAGAGTAGGTGCCAAGTAAAAGAATGCTGAATGATATCGAACTTCAGAGGCGAGTTGGAATGGTAAGCAAATTATCATGGAGGTGTGAAGTGCACCAAAGCTATGGGCATGAAGTTACTGCACCCGCTACCGTAAAACCCCCCAACAAATCTGATGTACCTCAGTTAAACCTTGCTCCACCCCCATTCAACCTCAGCATGGTCCCCCGTCACTCGCCTCTCTCAACATTTCAGGGTGGGAGGATAGTAGTGGGACAGAAATGATCCTCAGACACTCTTGCCCTGTTGCCACCTGAGTTCCAAATGACAACTCTGACTTTTAGCGGTAGCCTTGCAGTACTACTTTTAGATGTCAGGCCATCCCTTATATTTGGGGGAGGGTGGGGGTTAACTGAGGCTTACTGGGGGCGGAATGAGGGGCTGGGTTAGCTGAGGCTAAGCAGGGTTCGGTGTTTGCTTTATCATTTTTGGAGCACCGGATAGCACAAATACACTTCCCATACTATCTAGAGTTGTATTTACCATGTGGTAAATGTCTGTCCCGTGCGGTAACTGCAGAGCAGATGCTGACCCCGTCAGACCCAACAGTTGCCACACAATAACTTTTTTCTCCTGACATCCAATAAGTGGAAAAACTTACCACACTTTAGTAAATGGATTCCTATTCAATTGAAATATCACATTAGTCTTTTGGTCACAACCATATATTACGAATTATACCAAAGCATAAAACAGGATTTGTAAACAAAAATCCTCAAAAATAATTAAAAAGGGCAATTAAGGGGTATACTCTGGACAAACCACAACACCCTACAGTGTTTAAAAATACCCCTATTTAATTTTTCTGTTTACTTTCTTTAAATTTAATTTTCATTCAGCTATGTGATTTACAAATGAGGGATCCATCAATCAATTTACACAGAAAAATAACATTGTATCATTCAATTTTTAGAAATGTTTCATAAAGGTGAGATCAGACAACTCTCTCTCAGTTTGCAGAGGCAAGATGCCATTGTGAAGAGGGGGCACTAAGAATAGAAATATATTATGACAAGCTATCTTAACAGATTCAAATGTAAACCTTGAACAGGAATCCTCAAACAGACTAACTCAAAATACATGGCTTACAGCAGAAGATTATCTGATGTCTCCTTTACAAGAGAACCAAAATTATTTTCAATACTTCTGATACAGAAAATGTTTATCATGGCCATAAGTAAACAATAAGTATTTGCTATTATGAGAAAATCTTTCCCAGTTTTGCTTAAAATAACTGAGCTGTTTCTGCCTTAATGCTGATGAATTCTTCTTTCGGGATAAATGTTTTGCCCCACTTTTTGCTTGGATAAGATAAACCATGGAAAAAACAAATCTAGTTTTTACTGAGATTTGTTTTTAAAAGTAATTTTGTTTTTTTCTAAAAATAGGTTTTCCTTAACCAGAGCGCACAAATTCATTTTATTCAAGACTATTTTATTCAAGATTATGAGTCTTGGATAAATCTTGTTTTACAGTCTCCATCTTATCCAGAACATTACTAAGTCACAGTTTTTGCTCAACAATAACATTTGATGATTGGATTTAGGACCCATGATGGTAAGGCTCTTTGAGACAGCCCAGGTGCATAGGGCCCCTGCCCAGAACCACTACTGCAATGACCAGTCTAGATATGTACGTGGGGGATCTAAAAAACCTTCAGGTAGCTGTGAATAAAGATTCGTGGTACCCGAATCCCAGCCCTTTTTTGACTGAGGGGGTAGTTACTAAGCTACAGTAAAATATCACGTTTTACCATAGCTCAATTTACTGTGCAAACTTTTTTTTGTACTGCCGCAGCTGGGAATACCGTGTGTTCCTGATCACAGAAATGCAAGTATAGTTGGGCTTGCTATCTTTTAAAGAGGTTTATGGTCAACAACCCCTCAGATTCTATCCTCCTCAATCAGAACCTTCATCCTGATTTAGACCACTGAGGCACCTATTAGAGATTTCAATTGGTTCTGACCAGGGTTGGGTGGGGGAGAAGCAGGTGCAATCCCTACTCACTCCTGTTCCAAAGGCTGTTGGTTTCAAAATAGCACCTCTCAATCCCTTAGTAGTTGTCTCAAGGTACCACTGCTAGCGGGGTCAATCTGCATAATAATGAGGTAATCCACATGCATTTGCATCTCATTATTATCTCAAGTTGCACTATTAAAATGTGTATTAGCAGGCTAAGATCTAGGAATAGGCAACTCCTAGGACACTAACGGAGGTCATCTCTCATTTATTTTAAGGCCGTTTACCAGTGCCACTTCAAAGGGGTACCATTATGGCACTGGACAAACACCAACACCCCTAATTTCTAGTCTCCAGGAGGATCCCCCTTGGTTCTCCAAGCTTCAAGGAAGAATCCCTGCCTTCATCCTCCAACCCTGCCTACAAGTGCCGACATCTTAAATCCAACTCACTGCGTTAATGGAAAATAACGCACAATTTGGACATTTAATGCATGCTACTTGGCAAAAATCATGCACTATTCTCTCAAAGCACATTAGTAACTATCCATCCAAACTGCAAATACAAAGAAGCAGAAGGAAATTTCTGAGTCTAAAAGGCATTACATAAGCCTTGTAGCGCTATAGAAATGATAAGTAGTAGTAGTAGGCCTCATTTTATCATGTACATTTACCTTCCCCAAGTGTCCGCTGTAGTAGGTCATGCTTTGCTTGAAGCTTTGTAATGAGATTGCTTCCTTCCAGATATTCTCTGAATTTCTGTGGAGACAAAGACTACAGTATTTGGGGTTTTGTTTTGTTTTTTTGCAAACTCAAGAAGAACATAAGATTTGCCATATTGGGTTAGACCAAAGGTCCCATCAAGCCCAGTATCTTTTTTTCCAGCAGTGGCTAATGCAGGTCACAAGTACCTGGCAGGATCCGAAAAGATAGATTCCATGCTGCTTATCCCAGTCTACTTTAATAGTGGTTTGTGAACTTTTCCTCCAGGAACTTATCCAATCCTTTTTAAAACCCAGCTACACTAACAGTTTTAACTACATCCTCAGGCAACAAATTCCAGAGTTCGATTATAAATTGAGTTAAAAAATATGTTCTTCAATTAGCTTAAATTTACTACTTTGTATCTTTACTGCATGTCCTTGTCCTATGATCTTTGTACTTTTTGAAAGAGTAAATGAGCGATTCACGTTTAACATATCTCCCTCTCAGTCATCTCTCTTCCAAGCTGAAGACTCTAACCTTTTAAGCCTTGCCTCATAGGGATATTCCTTCCATCCCCTTTATTATTTTGGTTACCCTCTCTGTATTTTTCTAATTCCGCTATATCTTTTTTTTTAGATGTGACAATCAGAACTGTATGCAATACTCAAGGTGCAGTGTAACAGAGACATTATGATATCGTTTGCGTTTTTCTCCATTTCTTTTCTTATAATTCCTAGCATTCTATTTGCTTTCTTGGTCACCGCTGCACACTGAGCAGAGGACTTCAACGTATCATCCACGAAGACGCCTAGATCCTTTTCCTGGGTGGTAACTCCTAATGCGGAACCTTGCATTTTATCTTCTTCTTTTGAAAGCATTAACTTTATTGAGAACTATATTTTCCAACTGTAGGAGCATACAACATACCATGAAATAAAACTGCTCTGTCTCTTGCTGGTTTGCTCTTCGTTTAGCAATACTAGGTTTACTCAAGTATGTCTCGGACACTGTCGATTTCACAGACTCTGTGGAGCGACTGTGCTGGAAACACTCAGAAACATCATAGTCCTCAATAGTGACCATATCTTGTATTGTTTGCAGAGTGGCCTCTGTTGTTTTCTTTATCTAGAGACAGCACAAGAACAACATTTGCCTTTTTATTTGTTTTGAAAGAAATGAATGCAATAAATCTTTAAATGATTTCATCAATACAGCTGATATGTTAATACTTCCCACCATGAATACTACATTCATTGGGTAAAAACTGAAAATATTAGTTATCTAATTTACCCTTATTAAAAGTTTTAATCAAGAAGAATAAGAGAATTCATGATATCTAAAGCTCATAGTTCTAAGTGCAGACATAACAATTCAGCCTCTATTGCTCCCTATTCTAGGAGACATCTGTGGCCCGATATTCAGAAGCACATATCCAGATCTGGTAACCTTACAGATGGAAGATGCTGCTCTGTCCCCAATTTTCAAGGGCATGCACATATTCAGGGAATGTCATGTTCCCTTGCTCCCAACAGGAAAGTTTTATTGGAGAAAGTGGGATATGCAGACCTAGAGCGTATACTGTGCAAAGGCCCCACAGTGTGTTGCTCACCGCACATACATGAGATCCAAAGCTCTGAGCCACCTGCCGCACAGAGAGCTTTTATGTGCTCTGTTCCACCACATCTTCTGTGCACTGCCCATCACTACCTTCTGAAAGACACCTCTGTCCCCATTGCTGGAATACAGCTCTAAAATTGTAGACAATCCCTGAAAATCAGGGACATCTGGTAACCTTACTATGCAAAGACAGTACAAACAAGACGATATAAGAAAAGGTGACATTTTACTGGATAATGTCCTTTCTTTGAGTCCTGCTAGGCCAGTCCAGACAAATGGGCTGTGTTCCCCTACCTGCAGAGGTAGAAACAGAGAAAAATTCAGTCTTATGACCTCATCCTGTTCTATATCTAGAGCAGCTGGAGGGCATACAACCTCAGTATTCACACCCAAGAATGGATAAGAATGTATATCTCATACCAATTAACCTACTGTTACATGTAAACCGCACTTGAAACAAGGGAAAGAGCGGTATATAAATAACTGTTAAATAAATAAATAAATAAATACATTTATTTTTAATATTATATACCCTATTTTCAAAAATAAACGACACTAATACACTAATTTAACCATACTACACACTCATTTACATGATGATTAATAATTTAACTAGCAATGTATATATGTTCTAATATGTTATACTTGTAATGTTACAATTTTCCTTGTAATTTATAATTATCTGTTCTATGTAAAATGTCCTGGTATATCTCATACCAATTAACCTACTGTTACATGTAAACCGCACTTGAAACAAAGGAAAGAGCGGTATATAAATAACTGTTAAATAAATAAATAAATAAATAAGAGCCCCTCGCTGCACAAGCCCCAGTGAAGGTAACAAGGACTAACAGTCCAAGAAAAGAACTATATACAGAACACCCTGAGAGTCGAAGGTCAACCAAGAGGAATATAGCCCCCATAGCTAAACCGCAGAAAACAGCCGATCATCATAGATTGCAGCAGAACATATCAGGAGTTAGTAATCTTCAAGTAACGAAGAAGCACTCTTCTACCACGTGAAGGTCCTTATCCTTCCCCTGGCATTATTCCTTAGAGAATGCTGGCAAATGGTGGCAGACATTACCTTAGGCAAGAAAAAAGGAATGGGCTGCAAATACATGGCCTCTTCTGAAAAGGACAGATAGTGACCTCTGCACAACAGAGACTGCAACTCCGAGATGTGTCTTGCTGAGCAGATTGGGACCATGAAGGCAGTCTTAAGGGACAAATCCTTGAGTGCAGCCCTCCTCAAGGGGTTAAATGGGGCGGCCACTAAGGCCTAAAGAACCAAATGGGGATCCCAAATTTAGCACAAATACAGTATAAAGAAAATGAGGACTGATACGCCTTTAGTTTTGCACTGTGATACTTTGAATCATAAGTTCCAAGATCTACAATGTACAGTTATTGAACAAGTATTTCCAGATATTCGCAGAGGTGACAAGGGCCGCCTACTTTTACAAAGAGAACAATATTGGATCTTTACTCTCCAGACTCTTACTCCCAGGGGCTTGAATGATAAGATCGAGTGGTCAGTCTTCATTTAATAAATATAGTGTGAATATCTATTTATTGATGATTATTTCCAGTAGGCGTGGTTTCTATGTGAGTTCCAATTTAATGTTTCTTTTGTTTTATTGTTTTTCAGTGTTTTTTATTTTATATATTTGCAGATATAGGAAATAGGTTTAGTGGTAATATATTTATTGTCTAGTAGGTAGTTAGGTACATGAGCTATTGAACATTGATGTACCTGCTTTGGTTTGAATGGGTGCTGTCTGTGTGTTACTCAATAAAGTTGAGCGGAGCGGGAAGAGAGGGGTGTTAGAGCTATGATGACGTATCAGCTTGGTAGTGGTTTGTTATATTTAAGGGCAGTGATGTCAGACGCCGCTATAGAAGCTGAAGCGCTTGTGCCGCTCTTGTTTAATGGTGTAATGGTTATTTGGGCATGACGTTCGATCCCTGAGGAAGCCCGGCAGGGTGAAACAGAAGCTTTTGTCGGATCTGGAACGTAGTTGCTGCCCAGTTGTGCTTATGGTGAAGTTTGACCAGTGTCTTGAGCACTTACGGCAACTAACCATGAAGCGAGTGATTCTTCTTTGAGAGGTTTCGTAGGAAATACATCGGGAGCAAAGCGTTAAGATAAGTGAAGAAGAGATATTACGAATTAAGAGATTGAGATTGGTTCTTTAAAGCGTTTCTCTTCTCTTTATTTTTCTAGATGCTTGCCAGTCTCTGTAAGAGATGTCTTCACATTTCCATTGTGAAGTATTTGGTGCTCCTTAGATAGAGCTGTAGTTCCAAATAATAGATACACTTTAGTTTTTGAATATACTTATATACGATTGTTTGAATGAATCCTTTAAAAGTACTTTTTTAGGATAAATCTTTTAAGAAATTTTTTCATTTGGTTAAATTAAATTATGAATAAAAGGTGTAGGTAGGGAGGGCTTGGCCTATGATGTGGAATTTCTTCAGCTCGATCCAATGGTGACACTGTTCACCGATGAATGGTAAGAGCGTTTACTGAGGCCTTTTGAACCATAGAATTGAGGTTTAGTAATTTATTGTATAAAAAGAAAACCTAGTTAAAGATTGGTGTGAAAGGGTTGTGTTGTTTAGTGTGGTTTACCTATACCCTTTCGGTGGTCTATTTTTTGTGAGATCCTAAGAAGGAACCATCGAGCATAAGGGAGAATACAAGTGCTTCATTCTCCTCAGAAACCGGCTGACGTCTGGAGTGTAAGGCCAGGGAGAAGGCCTGCCATCGGCACTCTAAAAAATAAGAAGGCTATCACCTGAACTCTAAGCCAATTGAGGGAAAGGCCCTTGTCAAAACCATCCTGGATAAAGGAAAGAAGGACCAGTACGTCCATAGCACCAAGACTGACTTGGCGCTCCTGGCATCATTGCTCAAACAAAATCCAAATGCACACATAAGAAAGACAGGAGGAACTTCTCTTTCAGAGGCATGGAAAGCACAGCAAGAAAGAAGGACGTATGTAATAAGCATCACCTCTCAAGAGCCAGGCCATAAGCGAGAAGGGAGCTGGATCATTCAGCAGAATTGTCCCCTGCCTCAAGGGTCCTTGCTCTGATGGGAACCACAGAGCAAGCCCCTTTTGGAGACTTATGAGATCCACATACCACGGCCTCCTTGGCCAATCTGGCCCCACCACACCATTCGACTCTGATGGTGCTCTATGAGAGGCCATGGGGGAAACACGTACAGCAGAACCTGCTTTGGCCAAGGCTGAACTAGGATGTCCATGCTCTGGTAGCCTGCCTCTTTGCAGCAGCTGAAGAAACTCTGCATCTTGGCAGTGGCCCAGGTCACCACAAGATCCATCTTGGGGTGACCCCACCTGTTCAGGATCCTCTGGAACGCTAATTGGTTCAACTCCCACTCTCTCAGGACTGAGATAGTCCACTTTCACGTTATCTACTCTCGCAATATGATGTGCCAAGAGGGTCAAGAGATTCCACTCTTCACAGGCAAACAGGAGGCTCATTTTCTGGGAGACCCCAGAACTCTTTCTGCCCCCCACCCCCCCCCCGTCAAATGACATTGGCCAGAACTGTGGCACTGTCTGAGAAGATCCAAACTTCTCTGCCACAGACTATGCCTTGAAGGGGCAGTAGAGAAGTAAATGACTCTCGCCTCCAGCAGATTGATGGGCCAGGCCGCCTCCCACTTGTTCCGGCAATCTTAGGCCATCAGCCTCAGGCAATGAGCTCCCCTTCTGGAAAGGCTGGGATTCGTCATTAATAGAAGTCAATGGAGATTGTCCAGGGGAAGGCTTTTCAGCAGATGATTGTGCTGCCCTCACCATTTTAGGCTGGCTGCAATCAGTGGGGGACCAGTGGAACAAGAGATCTCTGTAATGGACCCAAGTGTGCCCATGCCCAGGGGACCACCTCGATAGTTGCTGCCATTGACCCCAGGAGCTGGAGGTATTCCTAGCTCTTCAAAATGCCTTTAGCTTAGACCACAGCTTCTTTGCCCTCTTCTCGGCCCTTGACCCGTTTGGCACATGGCACTGCCACTAAAGCACTGAGACTAAGTAGCCTCTCAAACGTAGACTGAATGGCGGCCTTCTTAGCCGCAGACCCACCTGAGAGATCAAGAAGGTGCCAAGGTTGGGATCCTTGCATTCCAGCATGCAGCCAAACTGATGTTGAGCACTCACCAGTCCAAGGTCACACAGGCTAATTCCTGGAAGAAGTGATGGAGCTGGCCGCCAACAAGTGGCATTCCGGAATGGCTGAAGAGGACACCTTGTGGGGCCCACAAGTCCCTAGAAAGGACCGACTTCGAGACTAGGAGCCAGAGGGAGGGAAAGGATGGCCTACCTGGGTGATACTTCCAGGAGTCTCAGAACCCCCAAAACTCCTGGTGGCAGGAGCAAGGAGAATGCAATGCAAAGGAGGAGAGGCTCTTTAGGTCAATCTTCCAGAAGACAATGAAGTTTAGAAGCTCCTAGCTCCTTGACCAGCCTCTCCAAGTCCTCCCCAAACATAGGATTCCCCGTGAAGCGGGGGTCCAGATAACCCGGACTTGAATGCTGGATCTGATGCCCAATAGCAAAGCTAAAGCCAGTGACATGCCACCATGAAAAAGGCAGTATCTTTGGCCACCAAGCAGACCAAATCATACATGGCGCCCATCAAAAAGGCCACTGCTAACTCCAGGGTCATCAAAGTGTCATTCTGCAGGAGTGACTGGATCCAATGGAGCAGGGCACAAGCCATAAGGCCTTCGCAAACCACTGCTTGGAGAATAAGGTAGGCGACTGAAAACTGGCTCTTCAGAAAGGCCTCCACCTTGCCATCCATTTGATCCTTAGGGGCTGCACCACCCTCAACCGGAATGGTGGTGCACTTAATAACGGCAGTCACCTGTGCAACCAGCTGCAGCAACCGCATCCAGGCAGCTAGGTCCTCCTGAGGAAGAGCATAAAGCCTACTAATGACTCTACATCCTTTCAATGGGGCAGTAGGAAAGTCTCATTCTGTACGCATCAAGCTCTTCAGGATCTCTGGGAAGGGACATACTCTGGAGGAATTTCTGATCCCCATGCAAAAGGGAATGCATCTGAGGCTTCTGCTCTGCCAACACAGCACCTGATAGCCACAAAGCAGAAGAAACTTATCAATAAGGGCTGCCAGTTCCTCTTTCAAAAACAAATGAATGATGAGGGAATCATCTTGGTCATTTGGCACCTGAGGCTAATTCTCTTCACATGTGGAGTCACTGTCTGATCCCCCGGTGCTCAAAACAGGATTCTTGGCAGTGAAGAAATAATCCACGTTCCCCAAATTCATCCTCTTCTGGGGATGCTTCTGCAGAGGGGCCCATTCTGGACTCTGCCCGCCCCGCATCAAGGGGCTTCCCCCTCTGAGTGAGAGGAGAAGTAACAAGAGGGCCCGGAGATCACTGGGTCCAAATTGCCACACCAGAAGGACCATACTTGCTGAAGAAAGGAGAAGAATTCTGGAGAAGATTGGCCAGAAACTTGGGAATTTTGCAGAGTAAGCTATGGGTGTGCTGGGCTCCAAAGATCTAGTGGAGGGATCCCAAACAGGGGCGCTGCCTTTCCCTATGCCAACCTCAATGAACCTGCAAGGCTGAAGAGGTAGAAGAGAAATCCATGTCCACCAACTCTAAGAAATGAACCCCAAGGGGTGATCAGAAGCCTCCATGCCAAGAAGGCAGAGGGAAGGCAGAAAGGCAGCAACTCCTCACAGAAGATCAGTGCCTATGTCAAGCACAGCAGCTTCCTGAAGCAAGTCCTTCCAATCCTCCAAGACACACAGGAGTAAGCTGTGTTTATAGCACTGCACCAAAGGCATGGGGTTACCGCACGTTGCAGAGAGGGCACTCAGTACACAAATGGTGCATGATGAAGGCATGCAGATATCATGCATACTGATGCACACAGATACCATGTGTGGCTACAGACGGATACTGCATATGCCACTGTGCACGGCACGGATGGTGGGTTAACATGCAGCCAGGCACCAGTTGCGCATGCCCACAGCACAAGCACAAGGCAGGAACCAGCAGGTAAAGCACAGTTACTTACCTGTAACAGGTGATCTCTGGGAACAGCAGGAATTAGTCTTCACATATGGGTACGTCGGTACCGACGGAGCCTGCACGGGAATGCTCCCCAGCATCCAATCAGAAAGCTTTTGGGAGCATCCCTCGCGCCTGCGCGCTGACTTCCCGCCTTTCCCACTGCCTCTCCTCAGTTGAGTTTCATAGCTAAGACAGAAGGAGAGAAAGAGGAAAGGAGATAGATAGATACAACTCCTAGGGGAGGTGGGTGGGTTGTAAGACTAATTCCTGCTGTTCCCAGAGATCACCTGTTACAGGTAAGTAACTGTGCTATCTCCAGGAACAAGCAGGAATGAGTCTTCACATATGGGGACTCCCTAGCTGTGGATGCCAGGGGAGATCCCATAAAATGCGTATCCCTGGAAGAGGACGGCATTTTCCAAACCTGGATCCCCGGCATCCCTTGAGGGATGGGGGGTAGGAGTTGAATAGAGAAGAGCTGTAGAGCAGTGTTTCCCAACCCAGTCCTACGGGGCACACCGGCCAGTCAGGTTTTCGGGATATCCCTAATGACTATGCATGAGATATCTATGCATTAGAGATATCCTGCCAACCTGACTGGTTTGTGGCCCTCCAGGGCTGGATTTGGAGACCCCTGCCTTACACCTCTGTCATTTAAGATTGTGAGTGGGCAAGGTGCAGATGTCCTAGACATCGAAAGGGTATATAGAATGTGACACATTCCTCCTCGATTCTCACCACCACCAAAATATTGTCTATTAGACAACTTTTTGGTGGTGGTGAGAATCGAGGAGGAATGTGTCACATTCTATATACCCTTTCGATGTCTAGGACATCTGCACCTTGCCCACTCACAATCTTAAATGACAGAGGTGTAAGGCAGGGGTCTCCAAATCCAGCCCTGGAGGGCCACAAACCAGTCAGGTTGGCAGGATATCTCTAATGCATATATATCTCATGCATAGTCATTAGGGATAT
This sequence comes from Ichthyophis bannanicus, assembly GCA_033557465.1. Classification (NCBI taxonomy): domain Eukaryota; kingdom Metazoa; phylum Chordata; class Amphibia; order Gymnophiona; family Ichthyophiidae; genus Ichthyophis; species Ichthyophis bannanicus. Next base: position 232,327,746 of record CM066038.1, on the reverse strand, counting down.
CCCGAAAACCTGACTGGCCGGTGTGCCCCGTAGGACTGGGTTGGGAAACACTGCTGTAGAGGAACAGCAAATCTAAAGACTACAGAGAAAAAGAGTCTTTAGAATGTATGTCAAGTATCATTAAAATATTTAATGAACTAGTACAATATAGATCTTACCTACTGGATTGTAGGAAGTAGAACTGTGATGGAGTGTACTGTAGATGCAGTAGCGGAATCCTCAAGGTAACTTCACAGCAGTGAGGATGAAGTTCCAAACCTGGAATGGGCAGGTGACCCAGGTGTCAACTGGGGTAGGAGAAGAACGGCAGGTCTTCAATGGAAAGCTTTATGGGAAAAAGCTGAAAACTCTTTTAGGTACAGAGTTATTAACATTGAGGACTAAAAGAAGAAGACTGACCGATCTGGAGAATTAACCCAGTCCTGAAGGAAAGAGGGGGTATGGAAAAAAGCCCCTATTCCCAGGGAGAACAGAAATGTACTCGGAAATACTGAAGATGTACACTGTCTTTCCTAGCTGGTAAGAGATAGGAAGACATTGAAGTTTGATACTTCATAGACAGGGAGATCTATAACAAAAATAGAAGCTGTTGACATCACAGCAGTAATTGTGTGTATAACCGCTCCCACTTACTGAGCCGTATGAGAATAGGCAAGTTGACTGTCTGATCCCCTTAAGAAGGTAAAAGCTTTATAGCACAGACAGTTAGGGAGATAGTAGGTAATACATAGCGTCCTATGGACATCTCCCAATGGGTATATATATATATATATATATATGGAGATACATACATATCTATAAATATGTGCATATATGTCTAGATATGTGATATATATATATATATATGGGCATGACTTATGCCCACACAGACTACAGAAATATGTATGTATAGGACATATACATACATACATGAATATAAGTCTGAGGATACATGCCTGCAACTGAGCCCCACAAAAACATGCACGTGGGGAATGTGATGGGAAAAGATTCATCTGATAATGAGGGGGTAAAAACCACCTGAAGATATATAGAGAATCTATTTCTGTGGTGCAGGACCAGTATGGTTGCGTGAAAAAACAGAGGGTAATAGCCGTCTGGCAAGAGCACGTCAGGAGTACTTTAGGACTCTGACATGTCCAAAGGACAAAAAAACCCCGCATAGACTAAGATACCAGGATGACCCAGCCAAGGGACACAGGGGTATCATGTACAGCAAAAGAGTATGCGTTGTCCAAGTGGAGCAGAAAAACATAAAGCCAAGCTGCAAGGAAAAAAAGGGGTAGATTCCTGCAAGATTGGAAACTCCTTGGACATTCACGCCATGGAATGATTATATAAACGTTTTCTACTATATGGGAAAAATCCCCAGAGACAAAGTCCAATGCTCTGTAGCAAGGGCCCATAGTAGAAAGCTTCTCTGAAGATTGCAGAGAGCATTGAGCAGGAGAATTATAAAAGAATACTGACAGAAGTCAGGTGTGTTGCCACATCCTAGGAAAGGATATGGCTAGAAGAAGATAACCTGCAGTGAGTAATACTATGCAAGATAGTTGAAAGTAGCTTGCAATGAGTATTAAAGTAATCACTGGAACTCCTGCATACACAGCAGCTGAACAAAACAGCAGAGGGGATTCTCCTGTAAAAAACAGAGAGAAAACAGGTAAAGGGAGCGGAGATATTCACGTCCCTGTCTGATGAGTTGTTCAGAGCATGCAGTGAAGGATAACAAAAAATCTACACTGGAAGAAAGAAAAGTGTTTCAGTATGGTACCAACCCAAGCAGGGGAAACCCTGGAAGAGAGGGGGTTGGAAAGCACAGTTACTTACCTGTAACAGGTGATCTCTGGGAACAGCAGGAATTAGTCCTCACATATGGGTACGTCGGAACCGACGGAGCCTGCGCGGGAAAGCTCCCCAGCTTCCTAGAATGGAAGCTTTTGGGACCTCCCACTGCACATGCGCGCTGCCTTCCCGCCTTCCTGAACAGCTCTCCTCAGTTTCGAGTTTATAGCTGAGACAATAGAGAGAGGACAGGAAGACAGATAGATAGAAGATACAACTCCTAGGGGAGGTGGGTGGGTTGTGAGGACTAATTCCTGCTGTTCCCAGAGATCACCTGTTACAGGTAAGTAACTGTGCTATCTCCAGGAACAAGCAGGAATAAGTCCTCACATATGGGGACTCCCTAGCTGAGATGCCTGGGAGATCCCCCTCCAAGGGTTCGCCATCTTCGTATGGATCTCAGGCATCCATCCTGGGAAGGTGGGCAGGAGTTGTCTAAGAATGGAACAGGTGTTTGAGGACAGCCTGGCCAAACAAGGCATCCCGGCGGGAGTCCTTGTCCAAACAGTAATGGGCTGTAAAGGTATGAACCGAGGCCCAGGTAGCGGCTCGACAGATCTGATCAATGGAAACAGAGTGCAGATGAGCCATAGAAGTTGCCATGGCTCTCACATTGTGAGCTGTGACATGGCCTTCCAGAGAAATGTTTTTACTCTGGTAAGCAAAGGAAATACACTGAGCAATCCAATTGGAAAGTGTACGCTTGGAGACTGGAAGTCCCAAATGTGAAGGATCAAAAGCCACGAAAAGTTGAGAAGACTTTCGATGTGGCTGAGTCCTATTAAGGTAAAAGGCTAGAGCTCTTTTACAATCCAGAGTATGAAGGTTCCTCTCTGCACTGGATGCATGAGGAGCCGGAAAAAAAACCGGTAGATATACCTCTTGATTAAGATGAAAAGGCGAGACCACTTTGGGCATAAAGTGGGGATTCGTCCTAAGGACCACCTTGTCATGATGAAATCTTGTATAAGGTGGATTAGCCACTAGAGCCTGCAGTTCGCTGATGCGGCGAGCGGAAGTGACTGCAATTAGGAATAGTACCTTCCAGGAAAGAAATTTCAAGGAGGTAGAAAATAACGGCTCAAAAGGTGGCTTCATAAGCTGACCAAGCACTAGATTCAAATCCCATGCGACCGGGGGGGGTCTGATGGGAGGTTTAGTGAGAGTCAGGCCTCTCATGAATCTTGCAACAAGAGGATGAGAGGAGATAGGTTGTCCATTTATAGGTTTCAGGGATGCTGAAATAGCACTTAAATGGACTCTTACAGAATTCGTCTTAAGGCCTGCATTGGAAAGATGCAGGAGATAGTCTAAGAGGGAATTCAAAGGAAGTGCCAGAGGGTCAAGGCCCTGCTGAGCACACCAAATGGAAAAACGTTTCCATTTGAAAGCATAAGACCGCCTCGTGGAAGGTTTCCTAGAGGCATGAAGGATATCTTTCACAGGTTGAGAAAGATTAAAGTCTTGAAGACTTAAGCCTTCAGTAACCAAGCTCGGAGATGTAGGGATTTGGGGTTTGGGTGCCACAAAGTCCCCTCCTCCTGAGACAGAAGGTCTGGTGCAGCTCCTAAGTCCAGGGAGGATCCCTGGGAGAGCTGTAGAAGCAGAGGGAACCACACTTGGCGTGGCCAGCGTGGAGCTATGAGGATCATAGAGCCGTGATCTCTCTGGAGTTTGAACAGAGTCTTGGGAATCAGCGGAATGGGTGGAAAGGCATATAGGAACGCCTGACCCCAATGGAGGAGAAAGGCGTCCGTGGCCTGAGCTTCCTGACACGGAGTCCTGGAACAGAACCGGGGAAGTTTGGCATTCCACGGACTTGCAAAGAGGTCTATGTCCGGGGTCCCCCATTCCTGAAAGATTCTGCTTATCTGGTCCACGTGTAGGGACCACTCGTGTGGCAGCAGAACTCGACTGAGCCTGTCTGCTCGAGAGTTTTGAACTCCTGGAAGATACACTGCTAGCAGATGAATTTGGTGCTCTCTGGCGAAGGCCCATAATCTGAGAGCTTCGTTGCAAAGCGACAGAGAGCCCGTCCCTCCTTGTTTGTTTATGTAAAACATGGCCACCTGATTGTCTGTCTGAACCAGGACAGTCAGATTGGCAAGGAGGGTATAGAAGACCTTGAGGGCAAGGTAAATTGCTCGCAGTTCCAGGAGGTTGATATGAAGGGTGGCCTCCTGTGGAGACCAAGTGCCCTGAGTGGAGAGAGTTAGCAGATGGGCTCCCCACCCCAATTGGGAGGCATCTGTCGTGAGGGTTGCTTGGGGTAGCAAGGGCTGAAAGGGAGCCCCCAACAACAGATTCTTGGTGGATATCCACCAATGGAGGGACCAAGACAGACGGTTTGAGGTTTGTATTTGGTCTGAGAGTGCTCCCGACGCCTGAGTCCACTGGGTGGCCAGGGTCCATTGAGCTGCTCTCATATGAAGACGAGCATAGGGCACCACATGTACTGTGGAGGCCATATGGCCCAGGAGGCGTAGCATTTCCCTGGCTGTCAAGTGAGTACTGGACTGGGCTTGGGAGGCCAAGCTCAGCAGACGCTGACCCCGAACCAGTGGAAGGTAGGCTCTTGCAGTGGTGGTGTCCAACTGGGCCCCTATGAATTCTAGAGACTGAGTAGGGCTGAGTTGAGACTTGGGAAGGTTTACCACCAGTCCCAGATACTGCAGAAGGCTCCTTGTGCGGTCTAGGGAAATCTGGGCCTGCGACTGAGTTGGAGCTCGAATGAGCCAGTCGTCCAGATATGGGAATACGAAAATCCCCATGCTTCTGAGAAATGCGGCTACGACTGCCATGCATTTGGTAAAGACTCTTGGGGCAGAGGCGAGACCGAAGGGAAGTACTCTGTATTGGTAATGACTTCCCCTGAACAGAAAGCGAAGATATTTTCTGTGGGATGGATGGATGAGTAGATGTGTATACGCATCCTGCAGGTCTAGAGAACAAAGCCAGTCCTGACTCTGAAGGTATGGAAGGAGAATGCCCAAAGAGAGCATTTTGAATTTCTCCTTGTACAGAAATTTGTTCAATTCTCTCAGATCTAGGATTGGTCTGAATCCCCCTGTCTTCTTTGGAATGAGAAAATAGGGGGAGTAGAAACCTGACCCTTGTTGATGAAGAGGAACCTCTTCTATGGCCCCTTGGGCAAGCAGAGAAGAGATCTCCCGACCCAACAGGGCTAGGAGAGGAGATGGAGAATTGAAGGGTCTCACCATGTGATGAGGAGGAAGGTTGGAGAAATGAAGTTTGTAACCCTCTCGGATGATAGAGAGGGTCCATTGCTCTGTTGTGATTTGTTCCCATCTGGGAGCAAAGTGAGCTAACCTTCCAGGTATGGTGAGAGGTTCTGGTTGGTCCAGAACCAGGAATGGCAAGTTCTCTAGGGGCAAGTCAAAACCCCTGAGGGGGTGGAGCCTGTTGAGCTGTAGTAGCTGCTGCAGGCTTTGCTCTTGCTTGTGTCGTTTGCTGACGTTTAGCCGCAAAACGAGGTTGAGAAGATTGCTGGCCAGTATTGGAAGCATATCTGGCCTTCTTATAATAAGGCCTCTTGAAAGACTTCTTCTTAGTGGGAGTAGAAGTGGACTTAGAAAGTCTCTCTAAGGTGGCATTTTCAGCGTCCATTTGAGTGGCTTTAACTTGCCACTCTGCACCGAATAAGTTCTCACCTGTACAGGGCAGATTCCGTAAGCCATCTAGAACCCAGGGTTCCAGATCAGAAGCCTGGAGCCAAGCCAGACGTCTGGCTGCAATAGCAATGCCAGAAGCTCTGCTGGCTCCCTCGAAGGAATCAAAGGCAGCTCTGTTGGAGAACTTAGAAACATCTGAAAGTTGTTTCACTACAGAAAGGAAGTCCTCCTGTTTATCCTCAGGGATAAAGGGGGCAAAATGCCGCACTTTCTTGGCAAGTTCCCCTAGGAACATGCCCATATAGAGGCTGTAGGAATTAATCCTGGCTATAAGCATACTAGCCTGGAAGATTTTCCTACCAAAAGAGTCCAGTGTCTTACATTCCCTTCCTGGAGGTGTAGAAGAGTGCCTTTTAGTACTCTTGATCTTTTTCATTGCAGACTTTACCACAATGGAGTGGTGAGGCAATTGAGTTTTCTGAAAACCAGGAGAAGGAGGGACCCGATACATGGTGTCCAACCTACGGGAATAAGGAGACAGAGTTAAAGGGTTCTCCCAGAAATCCATCAATTGTTCTTGAAGGATTTCATGGATAGGCAGGGTAACTGCTTCTTTAGGAGACTTAGAGTATCCTAAAATATCCAATCTTTTTGACCTTGGTTCCCTTTCAGAGGAGGTAGTGATAGAAAGGCCTTTAGCCATTTCTAAAATAAAGTCCTGAAAGGACAAATCCTCTGGAGGAGACATTCTCCTTTTTGGAGAAGAAGGTTCCTCAGGAAGGTCAAGGGAGAGCTCTGCAGACTCATCAGAGGAGCCAAAATCCTCAGAGGAATCGGTGTATTCTCTAGTTTCCTCCAACGCACGATACGCATACCGATCGGTATCGACATCGGGCGTACCGGGTATGGAAGCGGTATGGAGCGAAAGCCCATACGGTACCGATTTGCGTTTAGAAGAGGAAGGCCTGGGTTCCGGCATGGCGGACGATACCGGAACCGGGCCCGGAACCGCTGGAAGCGGTACCGATGGCGTTGCAGCGTTAATGAAAGCCATGACGGCCTGCTGCATGGATTGGACAGTATTGCCCATAGACGCCACAGCTGCCTGGATGTCGGTACCGGTATGGGCCGGTACCCCAAAGCAGTCCAACAGGTGATCTGTCGAGGCCGTGCCATTGATGTCAACCTGTAGCCCCTGAATTGGCGTTTTGGAAGGCAGAGCTTCCCGCCGGGGCTGTTTGGCTGGGGCAGGGTCCTCAAAACTAAGAGCCTCTCGATGCTTTGAAGGAGATTTGCTCTTTGAGGACTTGCCCACAGAAGGTTTGGTTACCTGAGATCCATCCGGAGATGATGACCTGGATGACTGTGATGTTGGATTCTCTGAAGCAAACAGCACATGGAATTTGTTGGCCCGGTTCTGCAGCCCACGCTTAGACATTTGGGAGCAGGAAGGGCAGTCCGGAATGGAGTGGTCAGGCCCCAAACATTTAAGACACCATTCATGGGTGTCTGTGACTGATATTACAGCAGTACACTTGGTACACTTCTTAAATCCAGGGGCTGGCTTCTCCATGTGGAGAATTCAAGTAGGCCTGAAGGCCTAACTGAAGTGACCAAGTGCTGAAAAATAATAAAAGAAAAGAAAATAATTTTTCAAGAAAGAAAAAGGAAGACCGGCGATACCGGTATCGGTATGGGAAGGCAGGTACGCGGTCTAAAGAAACAAAACAAAAAACTACAATTTCTTCAGCGGTGACAGGATACACGACCTGCTGGCTCCGCGGAAAAAGAGAAACTGAGGAGAGCTGTTCAGGAAGGCGGGAAGGCAGCGCGCATGTGCAGTGGGAGGTCCCAAAAGCTTCCATTCTAGGAAGCTGGGGAGCTTTCCCGCGCAGGCTCCGTCGGTTCCGACGTACCCATATGTGAGGACTTATTCCTGCTTGTTCCTGGAGATAGTGACTTACCATATGGTAAGACAGCTGAAGGAAAAGATGTCCATGTGGGGACAGAAAAATATCATGGGATAGTTGTAACCTCCCTTCGTAGTAGTAAGAAGGGGAGAAATTCTGTAACCCATGGACAAAAGTATCCTAACAGCTTAGCATACGGAAACCCAGTGTAGAGTTTAAAGAATAAACCTCTGCTAAGAAGAAGTTAACTGTAGATTGCAACATATAGGAACCTATGGTTGCTGTTTATGAGCAGACTGGTTAGAGTCTGGAGACTTCAGACTAGGATGAGATGTCCCTTGCTTGGGTACATCTGGAGGATGGGCAGGAGAAGGGTGAAACCTTCTTTTCTTAGGGAAAGGAGGTTTGGTAGGACATTTCCTACGTCCTGGGGAAAAAGAAGGCTTAGGATGGTTTCCAAAGCCAGGGAAGTCAGTGGAGCAATGAGCAACCTGACGTAAAGCCTCTCTATTGAAGAGATTTTCTCCAGTACAAGGAGAATTACCCAGTGTATGTTGTGCCCATCTGCTCAAGTCTGAAGCTTGCAGCCAGGCTTTACAATGTGCTCCAATGGCAATAGCAGAGGATCTGCTAACAGACTCAAAAGAGTCTAGAGAAGCACGAGAAAGAAACCAAGAGATATTCCTGCTATGATTAAGAAGCAAGGAATAGTCAGTGGCCTTAGGCTCTGACAAAAAAGGGGACAAGAGAGATAATTTCTCTGTGACCTCCTGAAGTGTCAGACTCATATAAAAAATATATGAGATAATTCTTGAAGCCAGCATAGAAGTCTGGAAGGTTTGACGTCCAAAGGTATCAAGTGCTTTAGATGCACGACCTGGCAGATAAGAAGAATGCTTCTTCTTGCTTCTTACCTTCCTCATTGCTGATTCCACTACAATGGAATGATGTGGAAGTTGGTTCTTTTGAAACCCCGGAGAGGGAGGCACCTGATATAGAACATTCATGGCTGTAGAAGGCGAAGGAACCTTTAAGGGTGATTCCCAAATCCTCAGAAGAAGATCCTGCAAAGAATGATGTAAAGGAAGCATTATATTTTCCTTATCTTCAGGATCTTGGTTAAGAGTAAAGCCAGGAATAGGAATGGCAAGAAAGGTTGCCATGTCAAGGAGAAAGTTCTGAAAAGAAGGATCTCCAATAGGAACTATTCCTGGGTAAGCTGAGGTTGAAGGAGCAGCTTGAGCACCAGAAGACATACTGGACTGGTGCAGAAAAAGAAACCTGCTAGATGGACAGTGATACTGACAGTTCTGATTTGAGGCAGTTAGTACTGCATTGTCAGTGCCTGGTATCGATTCCAAACTAGGCATAGAAAGGATCGATGGCACCGATGGAACTGCAGGAATAGACATCGATACCGGTACCGGTATCGGAGACGATAATGTCATCGAAGCAGTAATCGGGGGCTGCTGAAGCGGTGCCGAGGTAACCAGAGAGCCTTGGTAAATATCCTCGGTACTGCGTAGTCGGAAACGAAATGGATCGGTTCCGAAACGCGTTGGTACCAAGTCATCGAGACTGGATATCGATTCTAGACTCGGCATCGAAGGGAGCGTGTCTATCGATGCATGTCTAGAAGGTATCGACGGTGGTGGTGGTATCGGCGATGCCGATACAAGAAAGTCAATCGGAGTCGTATCGATCGGTTCCGAAGGTACCGAGGACGTCCGAAGGCGATGCTTGGTGAAGAGTGGAACACTCGACACCGGCGCCGATGTCGGGGTATCAGTACCGCTCTAAGCCGATACCAACCCCGAGCATGGCGGAGATACAGGAAAGTCAATCTGGGTCGTATCGATCGGCCCCGAAGGTACCGAGGACACCAGATGACGATCCCAGGTGAAGAGTGGAACACTCGACACCGATGCCGGGGTATCGGTACCGCTCGAAGCCGGTACCAACCCCGAGCATGGCTGGGCTACAGGAAAGCCTATCTGGGTCATATCGATCGGCCCCGAAGGTACCGAGGACACCAGATGACGATCCCTGGTGAAGAGTGGAACACTCGACACTGGTGCTGATGCCGGGGGATCGGTACTGCTCGAAGCGGATACCACCCCCGAGCATGGCTCAGGTATGTTCTGTGAGGGGTGAGCCCCAGGAACAACCTGAAACCCCGTAAATACTTTGGAGCCCGAAGACTCCCGCCGGGGTTTTATTGCCAATGGGGTCTTGAGGGCAAGGCCGGAGCCGTCATCATGCTGGGCATGAGATTTACCCTTGAAGAATTGGCTAGTCTTAACAGACTGTTTGTGGGTTACCTGATCCTGGAGAGAAGAATAAACCGGTGTCCTCACCTCAGGAGGAAAAACGGCATCGAGAGAAACTCGAAAAAGGGAAGGTCTTCTCCCAATAATATAGCCTGAGGTATCAGGGGAAAAAGGGTCAGGACCCAAACAGGTTAGACACCAAGCATTGGAGTCTAAAAAGAAAACTAAGTTTCCAAAGTGAAGGCACTTCTTAGGGGAAGAAGGCTCCATGTTGGAAAAGGCCTGGTAGGCCCCAAAAAGAAAATATTTCTCTAAGTTTGAAAAGAAAAGAATAAAGCACCGGCGGTACCGGTATCGGCGGGAAAGACAGCCGCGACCACAAGAAAACAAGAAAATAAGGATTTTAGGAGAAGCAGCAGCCAGGATATCAGGGCTTGGCAGTCAACTTTGTTTCCAGCTGAAGTGTTTGCAGGTGAAGCTCTTCCTACCCCTTCTTTCATCGGGGAACTGCAACAGTTAAAAGCCAAGTGCCTTTCACGGCCGCGGCCGCGATCGCGTGCCCGAAGGGGGCGTGACCAAAGGGGGTACGCCCCTTTGGTGCCCCTTCGGTGCTACTTCGGAGCCTCGAAGCTCTAGCCGCTGAGGGAATGCCCAGAGGTCATTTTAAGAGGAAAAGTAAGTCTTTGAAAAAACTTTCTGTTAACGATTCAGGTTCTAAAGTAGTGGTTGGTCCGATGGACCAGCATTTGGTTTCTAAACATAAGCTTGTTTCATCAGTTCCTGCTTCCTCCTCGCCTGCCTCTGGAGCTTCCCTGAGTACCATCAAAAGGACTCCTCCTCCTAATCCCGCTGGCACTCAGGTGGTGGATTTGGACACCTTTTCCTCTGAGGCTTCTGCCTCAGAGGAGGAAGAAGGTGCTGTTTGTGACAGTTCTCTTAATGCTATTAGTAAAGTTTCTTCTTTAACTTCTATTCTGGCTATCAAATTGGAGGATTTTTCCTCCTCTTCTTCTGTAGTTGATCCTACAAATGTTTCTTTATTGGTTATTTGGAAACAAGTCTCTGCCACTAACTTGTTGTTAACTAAATTTATGGATCAAACGTCTGCTTTCTCCCAACAGGTTGTGCACAAGGTACATACTTTGAGCTCAACGGTTGGGAGTTTGTCTACGCGGGTTGATAAATTGGAGACTCAAGCTGGTGTTTTTCAATCGGCGAGCGCCTCCTCTTTAAAAGATACGCTACTTTTGTATAAACAGGTAGAGTTATTGGAAAATAAGTCTCGTGCGAATAATCTTCGTATTCTAAATTTTCCTAAGACTCGTTTTATGACACCTCTTCTTTTATTTAGGCAGTACTGCAAAGATGTTTTATTGATGCCAGATGCTGATTTTATTTTGATTTCACATTCTTATTATTTGCCAAGTCGTGAGACTTCAATGAACAAGGATGTGGCTCCATCAGAAGTACAAAGTGATTTAAATTTGACTGATTTTCTTGAAAATTCTCAGGCTTTGATTTCTACGCGTGCCACTTTAGTAATTACTTTGGTAAATTTCTCTGACAAGGCAAAAATTATGAAAGCTTTTTTTCTGAAAAGGAATGTTGATTTTTATGGATTAAGAATGTCTGTCTTTCCTGATGTTTCCCGTTATACTCAACTGAGGAGGAAGTCCTTCCTCCAGCTTAAACCTCGTGTTTTGGCTGCAGGGGGGACCTTCTTCCTTCGGTTTCCTTGTAAATGCTTAGTTACTATTCAGGGTATAGATTATGTTTTTGTTGAATCATCTCAACTAGATGCGCTCCTGTTGTCCCTCCAAGCCAGAATTCGCTTCTTTATCTTTCTTTAATGATACGATTATTTTGTTAGGTGGTTGTAGCCTTTATTAAGAATTTTCCCAGGTACCTTTAAGCTGTCTTCTCCATGATGTGGGCTGTTACACAGTATTGAGTTTAGTTTGATTGTTGATATTTCTTTGTATTGATTCATCTCAGACTGTGTATTTCTTTTGAACTATGTATTAGGATTGTATTTATGATATAATAAAAAAAAAAAAAAGATTTTAAAGAAAAAAGTTTCTGCGGTGACAGGAGGACGTCCTGTTGGCTCTGCGGAAAAACGAAAACTGAGGAGAGGCAGTGGGAAAGGCGGGAAGTCAGCGCGCAGGCGAGAGGGATGCTCCCAAAAGCTTTCTGATTGGATGCTGGGGAGCATTCCCGTGCAGGCTCCGTCGGTACCGACGTACCCATATGTGAAGACTCATTCCTGCTTGTTCCTGGAGATAGACCATGAACACCAACATTTCTACTCTTGTACCTGAGCAGCTGAAGTCGAGGCCCTCACAGACACCTTTAAAATAAGCAGACAAGCATAGATTCGGCACAGAGATAAGAATCTGGTACTCACTCCCAGGGAGCCCAAACAGCAATGGTGCTGGATTCAATGCTGCTACTCCTCTGCAGCCACATACCTCTTGCAATCTTCATTTAATCTTCGGGGGAAGGAGAGAAGGGGAAGGAAGCACAGAGGCTGTGCTAGGCTCAGGGTTTTGATCCAACAATTTTGGCTGATCAACTGGTCCTTAAGAGGATAAGGATGGGGAACTGAATAGACACTCCTCCTTTTTTGGCAAACCAGGAAGGCACCGGTGTTAAGGATGACCCAACAGGTGCCTCCCACATTGAACTCAGATAAGGAAGTTGCCCCTAAGAGTGGTTTCTCATGAGTTAAATAAAATTCTCCTCAAAGTTTACACATAGCTGATCAAATTGTCTCCAGCAGAGTGTGGGCATGAGAAATACTGAGTTGTATGCCCTCTAGCTGCTCTAGATATAGTACAGGATAAGGTCATCAGAAGACTCTGGATTTTTCTTTGTCTCCACCTCTGTTGGTAGGGAAACACAACCCACTCATCTGGATTGGCCTAGCAGGATAATATGGAATGAACAGATTTTAATTGGACATGATATTAAAACCACATATTTCCAAATGTCCTGCTTTTCTGAATGCAGGACATCCTTGGCAAAGGTAAGGGTGCATGCAATAGACAGGAGAAGGGAACAGGTTCAGAAAGGGGAAAGGAAGAGGGAGGAGATGCTGGATATAGCTGGTGGGAATAAAAAAGTTAAAGGAAAGGGAGATGCTGGACATGCAGAATTGGAAACAGAAGGAGATACGCCTGCACACCATAAAAGACAAGCGCCTGCAGCATTGTTTCTCTACCTGTCCTCTGCTCTTCTGCTCTCTGCTGCCTTACTGTGTGTTATTATTTATTTGAGTTTTGCTGTCTCTCCGTAGTGTCTGCCCTTGCCATCTGGGTCAGCGCTCCTCTGCCTGTCACTTGGGTTCCGCCCCCTCCCGGAAGTCCCGCGGCCGTGTTCACGAGGCCGCGCTCAGCGAGGTACGGTGCCTGCACACCATAAAAGACAAGCGCCTGTGGTGCTTGTCGCCGCGGTGCGCGTCGGGGGCGCGCACCGAAGGAGCACGCCGTGCTCCTTAGGTGCGCTCCTTAGGGCCGCTCCGGGCGCGGAGGTCGTGGACGACAGTTTGTTACCACTATGCTGCTCAGTCTACTTTTTGTTTTCCTTCTCTCCCCTTGGTCATTAGGATTACGCTCCCCCTCTACGTCGTTTTATTTATCTTTCACAGTTGCTCCTGGTCTAGTTCCGGTAGGTGCTCCGCCTTCCTGTTCTTTTCCCTTTTTCTCTCCTTGTCGCAGCTCCATGGCCCTCATTCCTGTACACTGGGGCAGACGGCCAGGGCGGCCCTGCTATGCACGCTCTCGCTGTCCTGCCAATCTCCGTCCCTGTCTCCCTTCTGTCTCCTCTCCTAATAGGTTACTACATTCTCGCGCTCTCTCTCAACCCCCCCTTACTATCGGTCTTCTTAACTGCCGATCCCTGCGTACCAAGTCCCTTCTTGTGCAGGATCTTATCCTTCGGTCTTCCTTTTCTCTCACCCTTCTCACGGAGACATGGCTTAAGGAGGGTGAAGACGCTCTCCTCGCCCGCTGTCTCCCTCCTGGATTTTCTGCAGTCTCTATCCTCCGTTTTGGGCGGTCCGGTGGTGGCATTGCTGCCGTGCTCCACCCAGACCTCCCGTTTACCCAGCTTTCTTCTCCTTCACTGCCCTATCCTGAATCCCTTTTACTCTGTATACATACTTCCCCTCCAACTCACATACTTCTTATTTACTCTCCCCCTGCATTACGCTCTGATCTTTGGGAAGCTCTGTTCTCCACTATCACTGATGTGTCACTGGCCTTTTCTCAACTCTTCATTGCTGGAGACTTCAATCTCCATGTGGATGCTCCCACTTCAGCCAGGGAACACTCTTTTCTCTCTCTTCTTCACGACTTATCCCTCACACAGCATGTTGTCTTTCCCACTCACCAAGCAGGTCATACCCTTGATCTCTTCCTGACCTCTTCTTCTTCCTCCTTCTCTCTCTCCAATATCAGTTCTATATCTCTTCCCTGGACGGACCATGTCTGTCTCACTGCCACTTGCTCTTTCTTTGAGAACCCCCTTCCCTCCCCTCCCCTCTCTCCGTCCCCACCAACCCAGCTCTGGCGCACTCTTACCCCTCTCACTCTTCAGCAGTTCCCCATGGCAGCTGATCTTTTGCCCCCTGACTTTTCTCTGCTTTCCCCTACCTCTCAGGTTACCCTCTGGTCTTCCACTCTCTCCACTGCTCTAGATCTGGTGGCCCCTCTGCGCCACCGCCCTGTCCGATCCCGCCCCTCCCACCCCTGGTATCACAGTGGCCTTCGGCTGCTTCGGGCCCAGCTACGCAGAGCAGAATGGCTCTGGCGTAAGGCCCCTTCTCCTGCTACTCTGGCAGTCTTCAATTCTCACCATTCCTACTATCGCTCAAAAGTCCATTCTGCCAAGCGTTCCTACTTCTCTGATGCTATATCTAAAGCCCCTAACCAAACTCGGCATCTTTACTCTGTCTTTCAGTCCCTTGTCTCTCTGTCTACTCCACATCCCAACACCTCTGTCCCTTCTCTTCCCTCTGCGTCACAACTCGCTTCTTTCTTCAGCAACAAAGTCTCATCTTTAAGGACCTCCCTACCCTCTTGCCCTGCTCCTATCGATTCCCCCCCCCTGTTTCCTCCCCCCCACCCATTTCTCGGCTCTCCCACGTTTGGGCTTCTTTTGAGTTAATCACTGCTCCTGAGTTATTGCACCTTCTGTCCTCTTCCAAGAAGACTTTCTGCTCTCTCGATCCTATTCCTTCCTCCTGGCTTCTTCACTCCTTCTTTAGGATTTCTTCCTTATATTCTTACTATGTTTAATTCTAGTCTCTCCACTGGGGTCTTTCCTAAACCCTGGATGCACGCTCTAATACGTCCCATTCTCAAAAGCTCTTCACTCGATCCCTCGGTCCCTGCTAGTTATCGTCCTGTTTCTAATCTTTCCTTTCTTTCTAAATTGTTGGAGAAGTTTGTCTTCGCGCAACTTTCCCACCACTTGGATTCCACGAATTTCTTGCACCCTCGCCAATCCGGGTTTCGACAGGGTCACAGTGTGGAGACAATTCTCTTAGCTTTCACAAACGCTTTACATGTAGCACATGAATCTGGTGATATCTCGGTGGCAGTTGCTTTGGATCTCTCAGCTGCTTTCGACTTGGTGGATCATTCTCTTCTTCTTCACCGTCTGCGGGATGCGGGTCTCTGTAGTACAGTTCATCACTGGTTCCACTCTTTTCTCTCTTCCCGCTCCTGTGCAGTCATTTCCTCTCTCCCTTCCTCCTCTCCATCAGATTCTCACTCTCTTCCCTGTGGGGTTCCCCAGGGCTCGGTTCTTGCCCCTCTTCTCTTTAATCTTTTCCTGGCCCCTCTTGCCTCTCTGATCCAGCAATTCGGTATCTCCACGTTTTTCTATGCTGACGATATTCTTCTTCTCTATCATACTTCTCCCTCTTGTCCAGACCTCTCACCCCTTAACACCTGCCTCGCAGCTGTGGCAGACTGGCTGACCCTTAACTGTCTCCACTTGAATCTCACTAAGACTGTGGCTATTTGGTTCTCGCATGGCAGTCCCCCTCCATCACTAGCCCCTTCTTTTTCTGGCACTCCTGTACCCTTGGTTTCCACTTTTCATTACCTGGGGGTGCACTTTGATTCAGACTTATCCTTTCACTCCCATATCTCTCAGGTTACTAAAACCTCTTTCTTTTTTCTTCGTCAGATTCGCTCTGTTCGCCCCTTTCTCTCTCCTTCAGCTCTTGTTACCCTAGTACTCTCTTTAGTCATATCCTGTGTAGATTTTGCCAATTCTCTTTTCACCGGTCTCCCCAAGAATCGTCTATCCCGTCTTCAACGCATTCAGAACACTGCCGCATGCCTTGTCACTCACTCCTCCCTTCGCGATCATATAACCCCCATATTATTTCACCTCCACTGGTTGCCAGTCTCTTTCCGTGCTATGTTCAAGTTACTGACCTTGGTTCACAAAGCCTTTCACGATAGCACTCCACAATACCTCACGGACCTCCTCTTTTTCCACTCCCCTAGACACACTCCCCGCTCATTTCATCTTAATCGTCTTACCCTCCCCTCCCCTTCCCGTGCTCACCTTCAGTCCACCCGCTCTACCGCCTTCTTCTTCGCCGGACCCGCCCTTTGGAATGCCCTTCCTTCTTCCCTCCGTTTAGAACCCCAACACTCCACCTTCAAACGAAACTTGAAAACTCATCTGCTCTCTTTAGCTTTTGATGTTCCCTCTCCTTTTGTATGACTCCTACTTTTCCCTTACCTTTTGTTTGCCCTTAGATCTTCTTCCTTTTCATGTTCCGTCTGTCTCCTTTCCCCTCCATTCTTCTGTCCTATAATATATTGTACATTTCTCCTCTTTTTCTGTTGGCTGTTAGTCTTCTTTTATTGAATTTTTTTTAAATTGTACACCGCCTTGATTTCTGTAGAAAGGCGGTTTTTATCAAATAATAAACATAAACATTTGGAGGGGGGGAGGAGTTAAGAGAAGGGGAAGTGTTGGATACTTGGGGAGGGGAGAAGGGAAGAGAAGGTCCTGGACATGGGGAGTAGAGAAGGGAAGGGAAGATGCTGGATTCCTGGAGGGGAGGAGGGGAAAAGAAGGGAAAGATGTTGGACATGGGGAGGAGGGAAGGGGAAATCCTGGACATCTGAGGAGAGGGAAGGGAAGGGGGGATACTGGATAACTGGGGGTGGGGGAGAGAAGGGAAGGGGCAATGCTGGGGAAGGAAAGAGAAGAAAAGATACTGGACACTGGGAGTAGAGATTGAAAGGGAAGCTGTTGGGCTGCAGGGTGAGATGGGGAAGATAAGGGAAAATGCTGGACACAGAGCAGGGTAGCAGTAGCAGATTCTGAGATTCTGGACATGGGCATGGGGGAAGAGATAGTGAGGCAGAGTTAGTAAGAGGCTGGGGAAGGAGAGAGAAAGATGGTGAATGGGAGGGCTGAGGTGAATGAGATCAGAAAGCTGTAGGTAGATGCAGTAAAAAAAGAGGGCCAAAAAAAGAGAATGGGTAAAATCTGAGCAGACAAGAAGAAAAATAAATGGAAGAAAGCTGAAAGTGAAAAATTAATGTCAGAGATACATGTTAGGGAGAAAGTGAAGACAAGAAAAGGAAAATGAAATGGCATTTGGACAGGAGACTATGAGAACAGTGTTAAGAGAAAACAGAAGAAAGCAGAAACCAGAGATTGGCTGTGAGACAGTTAGAAAAATAAAATGGCTAGATAGAAAATGTAGAATTTTTTTTTTCAATTTAGTGACTGGAATATATCAGTTTTTAGAATTTAAATCCATTATCTTTAAATTTTGCACAGTATAGGAGAAACGCATCACTGCTGCTCTTTCTCTGCTGATATGTCTGCTTGGAAGCGATATTGTTGCTGTCATGAGATGGATGGGGGGTTTCAGATTAATGATTCCTCTTCCCTCCTCAACCTCTTCTTGCTCAAACCTGGAACCAAGGTGTCCCTTCCACTCCTCCCTCCCCTACCCCGCTTCAGATAACAAATGTCCCAGATTTGCCTGCAAAATATCAGTAACCTTATCCATCTGCATAAGTGCCATTAGCTGGGTCCATTTGCCAATTTTCAGTGGCATTATCTGAACAGTGCTGCTGAAAGATAGTGCAAGGACAGAGCGCAGGCAGTCCCGGTAATTATACATATAGCAGCAATATTCAGAATCCAAAAAGGCTGCCCTAAGTTATCCAGATAATTACCAGTGCTGACTGCAGTATATTCAGCACTAACTGCTATCTAGATAGTGGCTTGGAATATATGCATTTTATTTATATGTTATGGCTGTCATTTAAAAAAAAATGCTGACCATGGTGGTTGAATATTGATCCACTGGTTAAAAAGAACAATCTCATTTTAGATATGTCTTGCTCATGATAGAGTATCCCCCTGCTTGATTTTGCTGTGTTTAAGGTTACATTACTAAGACTTCAGTAGCTTAATACAGTTGCCATAAATAGTTTGGAAAAAAGATATTAAAAAATTACTTGCCCATTGAAACTTTATGTTGTGTTAGGCCAAAGGCAAGACTGGACAGATCAGAACAAGAGCCTCTTTGCTATTTTTGTTTGCAAAATAATTTACAAAAAAAAGAGCAAAACGTCTAATCATGAATTCATGCTTTTTCTCTTTTTTATTTTACCATTAAACCTTCTATCTTCTTTTCCTTTCTCAAACAAATTAGGACCTGTTCCAGGCCCCATACATTGCTTTAAGAAGGAAGGAAGGTCAGGATCACAGAATTGTCACATATGATGTTAGACCTATTCATATACATGAAAATACAATGCTTATTACTCAGTTGAAGAGGGCTGCTAAAAACGTATATGTTGTCATCCAATGGATATCATAACAATGCTTAGTTTATTTTCATATATTCATATTGTTGATCTATTATTTTTATGATGCATTATGTATTCTATTCTTTATGTACTGCTATTTACTTGTAAACCACTTTGGGTTGAATTGTGGCTAAGGAAGGCAGTACAGAAATATAATTTTTTTTTTATCTCTAGCAATCCTTAAGCTTTCCCTCCTCAGTTCTTTCATTCACAAATAGAGCCATTGCCAGGTTTTCTTTTGTAGAATCAATGGACTTAGTGGTTTTATACTACAACATTTACAGTCAGGGAGAGCAAACAGTATAAGAATATAGAATGTGTGGCATGCTTAAAACAGAGGTTATGTGAAGGATGCCGCCAAGAGCGTCAGCTGGGAACCTGTATATATATATATATATATATATATATATATATATATATATATATATATATATATATATATATATATATATATATATATAAGATTTTAAGATTATTTGAGAATTCATGACCTGAAATCTTAAAAAGTACTAAATGTTGGTAAGGATAAAATGTCAGCTGGTGAAGTGTTTGGGAGAGGGTAGCCAAGAAACAAGGAAGAGAAGCAGGAATTATCAGCTTGAAAAAAAGATAAGGTATGGAATTAGAGAAATTAAGGGAAAAAGAATCATCACTGCTGGCCACCAACAAACTCTATCACAAAACGTAAGTTTTAGCAAGATAGCTGTCTTTACAGCAGGCAAACAGCATCTAACTTTGCTCCAAATTACTGCTGAAACCTAACATAGAAATAGCAAAGTACTGCATACTAGCTCTGGGATCGAGTTGAAATTATATTAACCAATTTACAGCTATTTTATACTTATACTTTTCACCTTAAAATGCAAAAGAAATTCAACTAATTCATCATCTAGCTATTAACCCAATTTATGATACATACCTCCCAAGTGTTAATGAGATAATTAGCAAACTGTGTTCAAATCTGATCCAAAAACGTAATACTTAAGCATTCAGACTAAACTTCTTCAACACTAGATATCTGGACTGCAGAGAAGCCAGTCCGCTGTGCTTTTAGATGGGGACTATAGATACATGTATTTAATGAAGACAACAGCAGGGTCCTTCAGAACATAAGTGGGATCCATGGCATGTATTCTGGAAATATTTTGACTCAAATACCTCAATGCAATTTTAAAAAAATCAGCCGCTGAATAACAGGTTAGTCTATTGTCAAAATCCCTTTTAATTGATAATAAGACGTACAAACATGCAGACTACAAAGAACATTAGTCACATTCTCTGACACCTTTCATTATAATACGCAAAATACACAGTGGGTTCTACTCTATAAAAGGTTCCCATTCTTAAGCTATGACAAAACCTTAGTGAAATATAGTTCAGTATTATTAGAATGCTCTGTCATTAGAATAAGTGTGTCAATATTTCCATTACAAACGTGTGTTTGTATCCGAGTATGCTCTTGGGTTCCCTGGATTTTCCGTTTGCACTCTAATTTCTTCTGTTAGGTGCATATCATTTTATGCTAATGACACAAAAATACTTCCCACTTTCTTCTACTGATTTCCTTTTATTTCCATTCAGTTGTCATCCTGCCTTTAGTAATATCTGCTCTGAATGCATTCTTGCATTCTTACTTTCTTAACCCTTGAAAACTGAAGTTCTTGTATTTCCAGGCTTGGTAGCTGCTCTACACATTCCACTTGTTTCTCTTCTCATTCTCTCTTGAGCTCTGATGCTGCAAAAAGTCATTGTATTATTAACTGATTTTTCTCACCACACATTCTCTTTTCTTTATTCTACCCTCCACTACCAGTTGTTTAATATCCAAATAACCACTCCTCTACAGTTTAAAATTTACTACCCACTACAATTAGCGTTCTTTCTCCCAAAAGGATCACTATAAAAGTATCTCTTCTGGTTTCCCATTATAATTGCTACAGAATCCTACTTCACATGTCCTCTTCCACACTCTACATCATTGTTCTACTTAATTTAATTTAGCTGAATATTTATAAATCACCTCTCCGTGTCACAACCAGTTTGAAACAATGTACAATTTATGAAAAAAATCAACATATATCATATCATAAAGGAGGTAATTTTATAAATTTTATGTGTATCAGGCTAAAAGAGTAGTTACTCACCTGTAACAGGTGTTCTCCAGGAGCAGCAGGAATCAGTCCTCACATATGGGTGTCATCGACGCTGATGAAGCCCCAGCGGAGCATTTCCCCAGCTTTCTATGAAAGCCTTTGGGAATGCAGGCACGCATGCGGGGTTCCCTTCCCGCCTAAAGGTGCCATCTTACCTCAGTCAAATGACATAGCTAAGAACAGCACACAAAAATGTAAAATAAACTATGTACAACTGCAACTCCCAGGGGAGGAGGGAGGGTTGTGAGGACTGATTCCTGCTGCTCCTGGAGAACACCTGTTACAGGTGAGTAACTATTCTTTCTCCAGGACCAAGCAGGAAGTCAGTCCTCACATATGGGTGACTCCCTAGCTCTGGGCTACCGAGGAACCCAGGCTGAACAAGAGAACTCCCTCTAGTCCCAGCATCAAAGAAAGGCTTTGCACTGACACAACCTCCACCGGTAGCCCAACAGAGGGCTGGAGGGCAGGAGTTGCCTAAACCTCAAAGAGAGTCCGGAGTACTGCCTGGCCAAAAGCACTGTCCCTGCGGGACTCCCTCTCCAGACAGTAATGGGCCGCAAAAGTCTGGCTTGAAGACCAAGTTGCAGCCCTGCAGATGTCTACCAACGGTACAGAGCGGAGATGAGCCACTGAGGCAGCCATTGCCCTGACACGGTAGGCCGTGATCCGACCCTGCAAAGGAAGGTCAGCCGCCTTGTAAGCCCAGGTGATACAGTCAGCCACTCAGATGGACAAGGTACGCTTGGACACAGCCAACCCCAACTTATTAGGGTCAAAAGACACGAAGAGCTGAGTAGCCCTTCTATGCCCCTGCGTACGGTCAAGGTAGAAGGATAAGGCCCTCCTACAGTCCAGTGTATGCAGAACTGCTTCAGCCTGGCTTGCATGAGGCCTAGGGAAGAATGTTGGAAGAACCACCTCCTGGTTGAGGTGGAAAGAGGAGACCACCTTTGGGAGGAACTTAGGATGAATCCTGAGGACTACCCTGTTCCTATAGATCCTGGTGTAAGGCCTGTCACAGACCAGGGCCTGAAGTTCACTCACTCGCCTGGCCGAGGTGAGGGCTATCAGAAAGAGAGTCTTCCAGGACAGGAAGCGTAGAGGGCAAGTAGCCATTGGCTCAAAAGGTGGGCGAGTCAATTGCTGCAAGACCACATACAACTCCCACTCAGGAGCAGGAGGGCGGATTGGAGGCTTGAGCAATAGCAAGCCTCTGAGAAACCGGGACACCAAGGGGTGACCCGAAAGAGAATGTCCTTCCACCAGTGAGTGGTGAGCTGCTAGAGCTGAGAGGTGGACCTGAACAGAATTGGACTTAAGTCCTTGATTTGATAAGTGCAGTAAATACTGAAGCACTACTGGTACAGTACAGGAGAAGGGATCCTCTGTACTTAGGTGACACCACACAGAAAACCTTTTCCATTTGAGAGCATAGGTTTTCCTAGTGGACTGTTTCCTAGAGGCTAGGACAACCTCCTCAACTTCCTGAGGTAGGCCCCAGGGAGCCAAAACTACCCTTGCAGCCTCCAGGCCATCAAATTGAGAGCTTTGAGATTGGAGTGCAGAAGGGAACCCTGCTCCTGAGAGAGAAGGTCGGGTTACAACCCCAGAGGCAGTGGGGGATCCACTGCCAGCTGATGCAGAAGTGGAAACCAAGGCTGTCTCGGCCACCTGGGAGCCACCAGCAGGACCGAGGCCTTGTCCTGAAGAATCTTGAACAGAGTTCGGGCCACCAAGGGCGTGGGAGGAAACGCATACAGGAGGCCCTGAGACCAGGGAATCAGAAAAGCATCTGCTGCTATCCGCAGAGGATGCGGTTGCCTGGAGCAGAACTTTGGCAGTTGCTTGTTCAGTGGACTGGCAAACAGATCTATCAAAGGAAGACCCCATTTCAGGAAGATCTTCTGAACTACCAAAGGAGCAGCTGCTACTCGTGGGGCTGCAAAATTCTGCTCAACCTGTCGGCCAGGTAGTTTTCCTGGCCTGGAAGGTACATAGCCTTGAGGAGCATGTTGTGTTTGAGGGCAAATGAGCAAAGGTCTTGTGCCTCCCGACAAAGGAGTCTGGACCCAGTCCCGCCTTGTTTGTTCACATAAAACATGGCTACCTGGTTGTCTGTCTGAACCAGGACAGATTGATGAGCCAGGGTAGGACAGAAAGCTTTGAGTGCTAATCGAATAGCCCTGAGTTCTAGGAGATTGATCTGCTGTGCAGCCTCCCAAGGAGACCACAGGCCCTGGGTGCACTTGTTCAAGACAATGAGCCCCCCAGCCCTGCAGGGAGGCATCTGTGGTCAGTACCACTGTGTACCCAGGAATTTGAAAGGGCACCCCTTTCAGTAGATTGGGTGGGTTCAACCACCAGTTGAAGGAGTCCAGGAAAGGTCTGGACACCCTTATCCTGTCTCTGAGGCTGCCTGTGGCCTGTGACCACTGACTCCGAAGGCACCACTGTGCAGGCCGCATATGGAGTCGGGCATTGGGGGTTACATGAACTGTCGAGGCCATGTGGCCAAGCAACCTCAGGCAGAGTCTGGCAGAGACCACTGACCCGCTGAGAAACTGATTTGCTAAGTCCATCAGTCTTTGGGCCCTGTTTGCTGGCAAGAATGCCTTTGCCAGGACAGAGTCCAGCCTTGCCCCTATGAACTCCAAGTTCTGGGAGGGGAGCAAAGTGGACTTTGCGAAGTTTATTACAAATCCCAAGCTTTGAAGAAGAGCAAGAGTTCTGAGGGTGGCCTGTCGGGCCTCCTGGCACGTCTGACCTCTTATGAGCCAGTCGTCCAGATAGGGAAAGACAAAGATGCCCTGATTTCTCAGGTAGGCTGCCACCACTGCCAGGCATTTGGTAAAGACTCTGGGGGCGGAGGTTAGGCCAAAAGGCAGTACTCTGTACTGATAATGGTTTCCTCCCACAATGAACCTGAGGTACTCTCTGTGGTCTGGATGAATGAGGATGTGAGTGTACGCATCCTTTAGATCTAAGGAGCATAGCCAATCTCCCTGTTGGAGGTAGGGCAGAAGTGTTCCAAGAGTAAGCATCTTGAACTTTTCTTTCTCTAGGAACTTGTTGAGGTTCCTGAGGTCCAGGATAGGTCGAAGGCCACCAGTTCTTTTGGGTACCAGGAAATACCTGGAGTAGAACCCTTGACCTTGCAAGTGGGGAGGCACAGGCTCCACCGCCCTGTCCACCAACAGACCTTGGAGCTCCTGGAGGAGAAGATCTGTGTGCAGGGGAGACCTTGGAGGCTCCCCTGGAAAATATGGCGGAGGCAGTTGGTGAAAGTGTAGTGCACAGCCCCTGTGGACTATGTTTAACACCCAACTGTCCCCAGTGATGTGAGGCCACTGGTGGGCAAAGAGGGCGAGGCGACCTCCTGTGCAGGGTTGGGAGAGCAGGGACTGAGAGGCTACGCTCAAGGAGTCAAAAACCCCCACCCTGCTGAGTGGGAGCAGGGGCCAGAGGGCTTGGGGGTCCTCTGCCTATGGGGCCCATTACCCTGCCCCTTGGCTTGCTGACCCTGGGGTGCAGCTTGGGCAGCCTGATATTGAGGGTACTGTTTGTAGGCAGTGCCCTTCCTCGGGTAAAAGGGCTTCTTACCCGAGGCCTTCTTCTTGTGAGAAGGGGAAGAGGTCTTTCTAGACAGCCTTGTCCTTGTGAGGTGCTCGGTCTCGAGCTGTGTGGCCTTCTCGGCCATGGGCTTGCCAAAAAGGTTCTCACCGCGGCAAGGGACATCGACCAACATGTCCTGAACCCATGGCTCGAGGTCCGATGACTGCAGCCATGCTTGGCGTCGAGCCGCGATGCCGGCTGCCGCAACTCGGGCCGAAGCCTCGAAGCCACCGTAGGCAGCGCGAGACAAACTTAGAGCAGTCCCGAATCCCCGAGGACAAGGACTTGAATCTCTGCAAGGGCTCCCCGGAGAGACCAGCGGAGAACCCGGCCAACTCCTTGGCCAGGTCTCGCAAGTACATGCCCATGTACAGCTGGTAAGACTGGACACGGCATGCAAGCATCGAGCCCTGGAAGCACTTTCTACCGACACCATCGAGGTTCCGGGCCTCCCTGCCAGGGGGCACCGCGGAGTGCATCTTCTGACTTTTCAGGCGATGCATGGCCGATTCCACCACCATGGAATGGTGTGGTAGCTGCGCCTTCTGAAAGCCAGGGCTCTTCCGGAGTCGATAAATCGAATCGACCCGCTTGCTTAGAACCGGCGCCGAGGCCGGTGCCTCCCACATCCGGAAGAGGAGCCATTCCAGCATCGGAGGAACCGGGACAGTAAAGGCCTCCTTTGGAGGAGAGTCGTACTGCAGGGCCTCGAGCTCCTCGGCTTGAGGCTCTTCCTCGGGGTCCGCCGGGATAGCCAACGCAGTGGCCATATCCCGGATAAACTCCGAGAACCGGGTATCCTCTGGAGGGGATCTACTCCGGGGTTCAGACTGCGATGAGTCCGACGGGACGCACCGAGTCTTGAAAGTGTCGGGGGACTCCTCATCCTCCGTCTCCCAGGCGGACTCGTCCGACGAGGAGTCAGGATCCGACCCCACGGGGCCCTGGAGCACCCAGCCCCGCGGGGCCCTGGAGCACCCGCCCCGACACCGGAGGCACCGGCGTCGACGCCTTCGGTCCCGAACGAGAGGTCGAGGGAGAC
Organism: Ichthyophis bannanicus; assembly: GCA_033557465.1. Classification (NCBI taxonomy): domain Eukaryota; kingdom Metazoa; phylum Chordata; class Amphibia; order Gymnophiona; family Ichthyophiidae; genus Ichthyophis; species Ichthyophis bannanicus. Next base: position 232,302,418 of record CM066038.1, on the reverse strand, counting down.
CGCGATCGAGGTCGACCTCGAGCCATCATGGTCTCGAGTATTGGCTTGGTCTCCGGGGTCGACTTCGATGCCGATGTCCCGGTGGTCGGGGCAGATGCGCCAGACAGGCTGGCCATCAGTGCCCGCTGCTGCTCCATGAAGGCAGACAGTCTGCACTCCAAGGCTGTCATCCTGAGACTCAGCTCGGGAGATGCAGCAGCACCGACTCAGGCCCCGGCGGTGCCGGGCCCGACGTCGGCTCTCTGGGAGGAGAGTCCTTGAGGACCACAGGGCTTACGTGTCCAGCAGACTCCGGCTCCACGCGAGGAACTTTGGCAGGCTTCTCTTGTTCCACGGGCCCGGGGCGACGGTCGGGGGGGTCTTAGACCTGGCCCTCGAGGAGCCAGGGACCTCCTCCGACGACGCCCTCACGAGCCGCTTCTTCCTCTTGCGTTCCCGGTCGGGGGACCCCCTGTCCGAGGAGCCACGATGGCGCTCGGGATCCGAATCCCGAGATGTCGAGGCCTCAGACGAGGTCTGGGCCCGGCCGGAGGCTGAGTCAGAGAAAAGCCTTTCTTTCTGCTGCTGGCGACTTCGCAGTGCCTTGGAAGACATCTTCCCATACGGTCCACACGTCTTAGGGTCGTGATCAGGACCGAGGCACCGAAGGCAGCAGTCATGTGGGTCGGTGAGAGACATCAACTTCTTACACCGATCACACTTTTTAAAACCGCTGGAAGCCATCGGGGAAAAAAAGAGTTCCCGCGAGGTCAATGGACCGGCCTTCCAGGGAAAAATAAAAAAAGGGCGCGAACGCCAGTCATGAAGGGCATAAACCGAAAAAGAAGAAAACGGGCTCGATACCGGTGTACCGAACCCGGCGGGAGGGGAACCGGCATCGAACCAGAGAAGAAAAAAAGCGAGAATCACCGAAAAAATCAAACTTTTATCCGGGATGACAGGACACACGTCCGGTGGGCTTCTCGGAAAAAGAGAGACTGAGGTAAGATGGCACCTTTAGGCGGGAAGGGAACCGCGCATGCGTGCCTGCATTCCCAAAGGCTTTCATAGAAAGCTGGGGAAATGCTCCGCAGGGGCTTCATCGGCGTCGATGACACCCATATGTGAGGACTGACTTCCTGATTGGTCCTGGAGAAAGGTCTGATACATATGTAATAGGTAAAATATGTATACAGCTGGTGATTTTATACAGGGCATATCTTATATGTGAACTCAGCAAAACGCAGAGATTTATGCATATGGAAATGAAATGGATGTGGGTAGCCTAAATGTATGGTGTGTTTTTTTTAGTGCTGTCTCCTGGCGACCCAGCTGCCTCTGGGTTTTCTTGGCAATATATCACTGAAAGTAGATTGCCAGGCCTTTTCTTTCAAGGCAATGGAGGGTAAAGTGACTTGCCCAAGGTCACAAGGAATACTAGTGGTAATCGAACCCTTGCATTCTGGATACTAGGCAGTTGCTCTAACCATTAGGCTATTCCTCCACTGCTATACATGTATTCCTTATTTTATAACAGTAATACACAAATATCTCCGCTCTTTTATCCACTGGAATTTACACCCACTTAAAAATTATGCAATTCCCAACTGACTTGCCTTTTTGAGGCTTAAAGGAATATTTTATTGTAGTGATTCGCTCACCTCTGACTAATAAATCCATCTCCCCAGCAACAGAGTTTGTCTTTCTGAGAAAGGCTCCCTTCTTTCCTGCTATTGTGCAAGCATATTTAAAACAGTCATCATATATAGGTTCAAATGGCCCTCCATACATGCATATGACCCTACAGTTCATAAAACGGACACCTACTTCCATGAAATTACCTCAAAATGTACAGAGCAAACATCAACTTAAGTTACAAAAACATAGTAAAAACAAATAGTCATCAATACTCCAACGTATTGACATAATCATATTTTATTTATTCAGTAGAAAATATATTTCTTCACTTTACACATTCATAAAGCATTGAAAACATTAATACTTTACCATAGATTAGTTTAACACAAACGAATATTTAGAAAAAAATACTTTCTTCCTAAATGACAAATTAGTTTTTAATTTAATACAACTTGAAGATTAAAGTTGGCATGGTGATATAAAAAGCTCTTACCCTGAGACAAGACTGATCCTCATCCTACAGGGACCTTTAGCAGAGCATTCTTTCTGAGTTTCAGTAACTATCCAGCTTTATACCAGGAATGTTTATCTGAAGGATAATGGCGCTTCCGATATCTTCATGGCTCAAATATTGAAATTAACAGTTTGAGTTTAATACAAACAGAAACGGAAAAGCGTAGTTACTCACTGGTAACAGGTGTTCTCCAGGGACAGCAGGAATCAGTCCTCACATATTGGTGATATCGGCGCTGACTGAGCCCTCGCGGAAGCATCTCCCCAGTTTTCAAAGAAGGCCTTTGGGAGATGCCACCACACATGCGTGGTCCCCTTCCCACCCAAGGGTGCTATCTTGCTCAGTCAGATAACATAGCTAGAGCAGACAAAAGAAGATGGCAAAAATACAGCAACTCCACAGGGAGGAGGAAGGGTTGTGAGGACTGATTCCTGTTGTCCCTAAAGAATGCCTGTTACAGGTGAGTAACTGCCCTTTCTCCAGGAACAAGCAGGAAGTCAGTCCTCACATATGGGACTCCCTAGCTACAGGTTACCAGGAACCTGTAGAAAAACATGGCCCAGCCGTGAGCAGCTGCAAGAGAGCCCGAGGAGAGCTCTAAGGACCCCAGAGTCCAGGGAGAACTGGTAGCTGAACAGTGAAGGGTCGGAGTTGCCTAGACCCCGAAAAGATAATGGAGTATGGCCTGGCTGAGGCGCTGTCCTGTTGGGACTCCCTCTCCGGGCAGTAGTGAGCTATGAAGGTGTGGACTGAGGACTATGGAGTGGCCAGGCAGATGTCTGTCATAGGGACAGAGCGCAAGCTTGCAACCGAGGTCGCCATAGCCCTGACTTTGTGTTCTGTGACCCGGCGCTACGACGAGAGTTCAGTCTGATCGTGGGCGAAGGTGATGCAGTCCACCACCCAGGTGGATAGAGTCTGCTTGGTAACAGCCTCCCCCCAGGCGACTGGGGTCATAGGAAACAAAAAGCTGCGAGGCTTTTTTGATAGCCCTGGGTATGTTGCAGGTAGAAGGAAAGGGCCCTTTTCCAATCCAGAGTAGAGAGAACGGCTGCTGTCTTGTCAGAGTGGGGCCGTGGGAGGAAGATGAGGCCGTGGGAGGAAGATGGGAAGCATCACCTCCTGACTGAGGTGAAACACGAACACCACCTTCGGAAGGAATTTAGGGTGGGTGCAAAGCACAACCATATCCTCGTAGAACTGGTGTAGGGTGGCTCAGCCACCAAAGCTTGAAGCTCACTGACTCTGCACGAAGAGGTTAGAATCACCAGAAAGACGCTCTTCCATGAGAGGTATTGCATATGGCAGGTAGCCAAAGGCTCAAATGGTGGCTTGGTGAGCCGCATCAGGATCACATTGAGGTCCCATTCCACTGGAGGTGGGCGGATGGGAGGTTTGGAGAGCCAAGTAATAAGGGGCTGAGCAGAGAGGGGTTTACTCTTCATAGAATGGTGATGCGCCGAGAGCACACTCAGGTACACCCTGACTGAGTTGGACTTGAGTCCAGCTTGCGAGAGGTGAAGCAAGTACTGCAGCACCATGTGCACATGGCAAGAGAACACATCAATCCGCTGCTCTGCACACCACAATGAGAATCTGCACCACTTGAAGGTATAGGCCCATCTCGTGGAAGTCTTACGAGAGGCCAGGAGGACTTCCTTCACCTCAGGAGGTTGAAGGGAGCTAAGGCTACCCTTTCAGCAGCCATGCTGTCAACGTCAATGACCCCAGGTTGGGGTGGAGAAGGGAGCCCTCCTAATGAGTGAGGAGCCCCAGGGCGCTCTCCAGAGGGACCGGGATCTCTTGTCGAGAGGTGGAGCAACAAGGGGAACCAAGGTTTCTTGGGCCACTGCAGGGCCACTAGGATCATAGAATCCTTGTCCTGCAGGACCTTGAGGAGGATCCAGGCGACTAGTGGCGTGGGAGTGAAGGAGTATAGGAGGCCCTCTGACCATGAGATGAGGAAGGCGTCTGCCGCTACCCGGGATGTGTGCGACTGGCAACAGCAGAAGCAGGGCAACTGAGCATTGGTCAAAATGGCAAAGAGGTCCAGACGTGGGGTACCCCAGAGTTGGAAGAGTCGCTGTACCACCCTGAAGTCTAGTCGCCATTCGTGCAGCTGGATGATCCTGCTCAGTCTATCTGCTAAGATACTGTCTTGGTCCGGAAGGTATACCGCCCTGAGGGGCATTCCTTGACTGATCACATACGAACAGAGGGCTACTGCCTCCTGGCAGAGGCAGTAAGACCCTGTGTCCCCTTGCTTGTTCAGATAGAACATCGCAACTTGGTTGTCTGTTTGGACCAGCACCGACTAGGGCTGCAGGTAGTGGTGAAAGGCTGTGATCGCCAGAAAAATGGCTCTGAGCTCCAGCAGATTAATCTGCTGCAGGCTCTCTGCTAGGGACCAGTTGCCCTGCATGCAGAGTTCCTCGCAATGGGCACCCCAGCCCAGTAAGGAGGCATCCGTGATAAGAATCCTCTGAGTCTTAAGGGACTGGAAGGGCTTGCCCTCCTTGCAGGTGCTGTATGACTCCGCTAGCTTGCAGGATACTAAGACTTTGTCCCAGAGCCTGCCTGTGGCCTGAGTCCACTGGGAGCAGAGGCACCACTGGGCTGTCCGCATATGCAAGTGGGCAATGGGGACCACATGGACTGTGGAGGCCATGTGGCTCAGCAGGAAGAGCATGGACTGTGCCGACACTGTGTGGCGGTGTTGCACCTCAGTGGTTAGGGCCAAGGCGACCTGCCTGGTCTAAGGGGAGAAAGGCCTTGGCCTGAAGAGTGTCTAGTCGAGCCCCTATGAACTCCAAGTCCTGTGTTGGAGTGATATGGGACTTGAGGGGGTTTATCATGAACCCCAAATACTGTAGGACACCGATGGTGCAGGCCATGGACTATTGCACCTCAGTGTCCGTGTCTCCCTTTATGAGCCAGTTGTCCAGTTATGAGAAGACGAAGGCTACCTGAAGACAAGAGGTAGACTGCCACCACTGCCAGGCATTTGGTGAAAACTCTTGGTGCAGAAGCTAGGTCAAAGGGTGGTACTCGGTACTAGTAGTGGTCGCCCCCGATCATGAACCTTAGGAACTGTCTGTGGAGTGGGAGCAAGATTGAGACCCTCGTCAAGGATCAACTCGAGGCTCTGTGCTCACGAGGATCAACTCAGCAATTGGGAGAGTCCTCAGTGACAAGGTCTTTGTGGTCTCGACAGATGCACTGGTGGTGCCGGCATCAGCGCCTGCTGCGTGGCGAAGAAGGTAGTGAGACTATGCTGAAGCGCCATCATTCTGGTTTTCCACTCAGGATGTGCAGCCTTTGACGCAGACACCGGGGTCACTGCGTCCAGCGTTGGTGAGAAGAGGAAGTCCTCGAAGAGACAGGGATCTGGGACCTGTTGCTGGAAGCCTCTGTGTCTGTTTGGGGAACTTTGGCTGGCTGCTCCTGTTCCGACACCTCGCATTCCCTCCGCGAGCTTTGGGACCTGGCGCGGGACATGCCTGGTGTGTCTGAGTGCCGGGATGAGGTCTTTTTGTGTTCTTGCTCCGGGGAACCCTTGTCAGAGTGTCTGTGGACCTGGTTGGGTGCTGCAGGGAAATTACGTGACTCCGAGGACCCATGCAGGGCCTTGAGTACTGGAGATACCGAGGTAGAGTCTGACCTGTGGAAGATGTCATCCTGCTTCTAGTGACGACACTGGATGGCCTTCATGGACATATTTTTACAGAGGGAGCAGACCTCCGAGTCGTGATTAGCCCTTAGACATCGAAGACAGCAATCGTGTGTGTCAGTAAGGGACATGTTTTTAGTGCACTGATCACACTTAAAGTGTCCCAGCGAGGTCGAAGACCCTTGGAGCAGCCAGAGGATGGAAAAAAGTATGAATTGCGCCGGGGAAAGAAACTAGTACGGTTCCAGAATGCGATACTGGGGCAAGCGCATTTGGAGGTAAGAAAGGGACTGGTCTCAAGCGGATAGAGAAAAAGAGGTTTTTCACACAATTTGATTAACTTTTTCCAGGAAAAAAGACAGTTGTCTGTTGGGCTCTGTGGAAAAAAGGAGACCGAGCAAGATGGCACCCTTGGGCGGGAAGGGGACCATGCATGCGTGGTGGCATTTCCCAAAGGCTTTTTTTGAAAGTTGGGAAGATGCTTCCGCGAGGTCACCGTCGGCACTGATATCACCCATATGTGAGGACTGACTTCCTGCTTGTTCCTGGAGAAGCCAGTGTGATGATTTTGTTTTCCTGATATTCTCAACATCAGCCTTACCATAACATTCTGCACTCTAATTTTTTAAATGGAAGACCCATAAAAAAAAAGCAAAACAGTAATCCCCCAGGGTTATCTGTAAATTTGAGGCTGAGATCATACTTCCCCTACCCTTGGCTAAGGAGTGAGGTTCACTGCTGTCATAGTACACATTTAGAGACATTGTGCCCAAGAGGTAATAACTAATGCATACAACTGTTTACATGGCTTGTCCAGAAAAGGGTGCAAGCTTGTCACCATATATAATTTATAGAAGTCTGGTTAAACAAAATAAATAAACTGTGTATAATATTCCGTGTTCCCGGCAAAAAACATTTGTCTGCTAATTGGACATGATTTACCAGATCTATGGTATTGTATCTGTTACTGTGGCAAGCACTAACTAGTACTACAGCCTGCATGAAACTCTTATTGATAACAATCTGATCCATTTACTGTTTCCAAATAAGGCTATAAGGCGACATATTATCACTTTTTCAAATAACTGCCAGAAATGATAGATTTGTAACTACCCTATAATTACAGCGTAAAGTAGGATCCAATGATGACTTTTTTTTTTTTAAACTTGGGAGAATAACTGCTTTAACTCTGCAGAGGTAATGACTATAAGAGAAATGACATCATTCATTAACACTACATAAGAACATAAGATATGCCATACTGGGTCAGACCAAGGGTCCATTAAGTCCAGTATCCAGTTTCCAACAGTGGCCAATCGAGGCCACAAGTACCTGTTAAAAAGCAACAAGCTCAGCAGAGATCCCTGGGGTACGCCACTCTTTACCTTTCTCCATTGAGAAAATTGGCCATTTAGTTCTACTCTGTGTTTTCTATCTTTTAAGCAGCTCCTAATCCACAACAATACACTGCCTCCTATCCCATGGCTTTTTAATTTCCCCAAGAGTCTCTCATAAGGGACCCTGTCAAAGGCTTTTTAAAAATCCAAATATACTATATTAATAGGCTCACCTTTATCTACCTGTTTATTCACACCATCAAAATAATGTAAGAGATTAGTGAGACAAGACTTTCCTTGGCTTTTGGTCTGATCCAGTTCAGCAAATCTTATATTCTTAAATTACAATAAAATAAAAAATCTTTAACAATATTTATCTGACAAATTTCTAAATTGCACAAATAAAATACAGAAGCTACAAATTCAAATAATCTTTCTAGCTCCTCTAGCCTCATTCATAGCATAGCAACCCTGGCCTCTGCTCTTGCACGCATTCTCTGTAACTTCCCTTATCCCCAGTATTCTCTCTTTTTAGCTCTTCTGGTTTCATCTTCACTAGGCACACTTTCTCTCAAGAACCCCTCATCTCCAGCATATGCTCTCTCAATGACAATTACTTCAACACAATTCCAAATTTTCCTAAAAAATACATCAAAACAGCATATTATCAACTGTGAGAACTCTAAATAAAATAAACAATTACACAACCTATGAAAAATATTACACGTGGTAAACAATCAATATGCCTCCTACTGGAAAAAAGATCCCTGCAGAAATTATACATTAGACAGACCCTTGGAAAATGCAAAATAAGTGGCCATAAATGAGAAACTAATCAATTCTCCTTTACGGGAGTGATGCCTAGGATCTGTAAATCATGGAACACAATCTCAGTATAAACTTTGCACCTCCGGAGAGATTTGTAAACATACTATGGGGTATGTTTAATAAAAGGCATTAAGGGAGCAGGCTTATCGAGCATTAAGGGCGCAGGCTTATCGAGCATTAAGGGCGCAGGCTTATCGAGCATTAAGGGCAGCAATAAGGGCTGTGTGAAAAGGGCTCTGGGCATATTGCAGGCATTCCAGTGTTAAGGGCGCTATGGGCCATTTAACATGTGTTAATGGGACATCAGGTGTTAAGGTGTCAAGCATGCACCTTAATGTCCGAAAACAGCTGTAACCCTAACGCTGGATAAGGGAGCAGCAAGGAAAGTCAATCTGAAGATGATGGATGCAAGAACAGGTGGGAGCTGATGGACCTGCCAGATCCGTAGGCACCCTAATGTGGTGGCTAGTAAAGTCGACGAACATGTGGGAGGCAGCTGTACCAATGCACAGGATGATGCTAAATGTCCCATGTCTACAGTTACTGTGTTGTCTGTCTGGACTAGATTGCAAGCTCCAATGATCAGGGACCATCTTTTACATGGGTCTGTGCAGTGCTGCGTACACCCTGTAATGCTATACAAATGTTCAGTAGTAGTAGTAGTAGTAAAATGGCATAATGTCAGTGTGTGGCATAGAATGGGGAAGAGTTGTCTCCAGCGGCGTCAGAAATAGCAGGATCCTTGCAGTGACAGGAGGACAGAGTAGGAGTGTCGTGCAGATCAGGCACAGGAGAAGTATGCGTGAAGAGCCGAAATGCGGAAAAGAGTATCAGTGTAGGCAGTGGTATAGCAGCTTGCACAAGAATACATGGCTGCACACAGCCGACAGAGGCGGATGGATGGGCTGAAGGAAGGATGGTGGCTGAGGAGATGGTGGTATGGAGTGGCAGCACCGATGTGCCGTAGGTGCCATCCCCAACGTATTTGTACTGTGTGTGAAAATGTGCACCAGTGTCACTTGGAAGACCTGACACCAGACATGTGGGACTCACACCTGTTTTAGTCAGACAGCTATCATACAAAACCTCAGACAAATGTGCAGATAACAACTGCACAGGTGTCATCCAAACTGGGCAAAGGTGCACGTACAGACATGAGGCGATACTTGCAGGTGGCTGTCCAATGGTTAGGATGTGTCTGCATGTACTGCAGAGATGTAATGGAGCCAAAACTGTACAGTCACATTCATGATGTCACACATGACTCATGTTGGCCAAATAGATTGCAACTATACGTATGCAACTGCCTGTTAGTATACCGCTGTAGCAGTGCAGTCACATCAGGGTATATCTTACCATCAATTGTTTATGCCTGATGATAACCAGGGACTGTACGGACCTGCAGTCAGCTGAGCCATTGGAGGGTTAAGTGATATGCTCAAGGTCACAAGGAGGTGTTGTCAGTCTATGAAGGTTGCGGCAGACATAAAATGCAACAGTAACACATTCTAAAATGTCACATAAGGAGTGGTAGTCCGCCTCAAATCGTGGTATCTTGGCCCCCAAGCCATTACCATGACCATCACGCCATGCCTCCAAGCAGGGGCCTGATATCTGCAGTGTGAACATGTCCAATTCCCTGCAGTGGGCTGCAGCAAAGCCAATAAAACCATGCTCTCAGAAGGCCATGATGAGAAATAGCATATTTGCTGACCCAAAGTGTGGCCAGAACACATAAAAAAGTAGAAGGATGAGTGTCTACAAGTCACAGCAGAGCCAGGACTGTTACAGGCAGTGAAATAACCTGAGTAGCACACAGGCGCAAAATGGACAAGTGGAAATTGAACTCATGACCCCTGCTTTTGGAGACATTGAATCAACCAGTAGGCTGCACCTCCACACTTCTCTACACAGCAATATCTGGATTCAAAGAACCTGCAGGTCTCTGCCTAAATTATCTGCTGTGCGTGCCAGTATAGGTTAGGCCCTCAAGTACCCATGAGGCACTGCACACACAGAACTGCAGTCTGCAGCTGATCACCAAATGGAGAATGCACTGATCCATCATATCAGCTCAGTAAGACGCACTGACAGTGTATGCTACATGCACATAACAGCTACAAACCATGCTACTGAGCAGTTTTAGCAGTCACTTTGAGGGCGAGGATGGGTGCCCAGCACCTGGTCCCCAGAACTTGCACTGCTAGAGGTAGTCTCTGCAGGCCGTGTGGCAAGTCCACATCACTGCCAGTGTGTTATGCTAGTCACCTTGTTTCCTGTACAGTTGCAACCTTGATTTATGTGCCAATCACAGCTGGGCCTTGTGTCCTGCCCCTGTTGGCAGGGAGCCTCTTAGAACAGTGCCTGTCAGTGCCCAGTGTTAAAAAGCTGATGCCATGGATGCCAAATGCAGTGGGGGCTTTTAGACTTGCATGGGGCTGCTGCTACTGTCCTGCCGGTCCTGCCATAACCAACCATCTAGGACTAATAATTCACCACAACAAGCTCAGTCAGACTGCACCTGCTGCCCACCACTGGGCTGTTTCAGCCATGAACATACCAACTGCGGCTGGTCCGCTGGTCAGCACATAATGCATGTGCACCCTAGCTTGAGATAGGTTCAGTGATTGGGCTCCCCAGAAAGATATTGCACGCACATCACTGAAGCCAGACATCATATAGCATTATGTGGATACATAGCCATGCCATGGACACTGCTCGGTCAGAATGAGAGTGCCCTCAGCATGACATGCTGTGGCCACCCAAGCCATGCACATAGCAGACGGGCACAACAGAGTCTCAGCTATTGAACCTATCACCGAGGCAGACACATCCTGGCCAATCCACTCTGTTTCAGACCATACTCACAATCCTCTGCTCCTTGTCATGCACATTTACAGACTAACGCTGGGAACAGCTTAGGCAATGTGAGGCAAAGTGAAGTGCAGAAAGCCACAGAACAATGGAGAGACACAGACACACACACACACACACACATCTCCACACTGTGCAAAAATGGGGATGGTTGGCATTCCTGCCTGCCACTTTGGTCTCCATATCAGCTCAAGCATTGTTAAAGTGTGCAGGCGCTAGTAGTGTGCTATGACTTTAACACATGTTGTTAGTGCCTGCTCAGTGTGCCTGTGTTATCAGCCTGCCTCTCCATCCAGCTGTGGATAGTGGAGCCTGTGTGGGGCTGATGGGTGCTTGTACCCTTGATGACAGATTCACTGGGGGTTGCACATGCTGGTTGCTGTACCTGCACTGTAGGCTAAAGTTTGGCCACAGGGATATGCAATACATGATCCACAGCCGGGACTTGAACCTGTGACCCTCCACTAATATACACACTGACTGTGTGTGTTGAACCACAGTGCTGCTATATGGATACAACAGTCCCCGGGACTGACATGCTCCCCATCAGACAGACCTTGGCACATGTTGCAATCTGCATGGCACACAGGACCAGGACATGGCTTTGGTCAGATGCAGGTGGTGCCACTGCCCCTGCCACTACCACCTCCACACCATGCTGATATGCTTGCATGCAGACAGTGGTGGTGGTAGTGCGCAGTCCCAGCCTGTCCAACATGCGGGTTTGGCAGGTGCCTAGGGCACAAGATCTAGACTGTGGGAGGGGGGGCAGAGGTACACAAGGACAGCCACGCAGCCCCCCCCCCAAAAAAATCTGCCTCTGCAGAGACTCCATCACCGCCTGCTACCAATACATCTTGGAGGGAGGATGACAGCCACTGCTGTAGTTGTTCCCCGGGGATGCCTGCATTTTGCAGCTACCTAGAGGGCTACAGCTGCTGGTGCTATCGGCCTCTTCCTCCACAGCTGGGTTCAGCGGCAGCGGGGAGGGGGGCACCCGGGATCTCTGCCTAGGGTGCCAAGGCCCTTGGACCACCACATGTGGCACATCACCTTTCTGCAGCAGCAGTATATCTGTGTGCCGACACCGTCACTGTGGGATCATTACAGACATCACAGATGGTAATACAGAAAGAGAATAGCCCTATGAGGAAAGGCTAAAAAGGTTAGGGCTCTTTAACCTGGAGAAGAGACAGCTGAGGTGAGATATGATAGAAGTCTATAAATTACTGAATGGAGTGGAACGGGTAAATGTAGCTTGATTGTTTATGCCATCAAAATGTGGAAAGACTAAGGGACAGGCCAATAAGAGAAAGCACAGTTACTTACCTGTAACAGGTGATCTCTGGGAACAGCAGGAATAAGTCTTCACATATGGGTATCGTCGGTACCGATGGAGCCTGCGCGGGAACGCTCCCCAGCATCCAAAAGGAAAGCTTTTGGGAGCATCCCACAGCGCCTGCGCGCTGCCTTCCCGCCTTTCCTAACCGCCTCTCTCCAGTTCAAGTTTTAAGCTGAGACAAAGAGAGAGAGAGAGAGGAAAGGAAAGCTAGATAGAGATACAACTCCTGGGGAGGTGGGTGGGTTGTGAAGACTTATTCCTGCTGTTCCCAGAGATCACCTGTTACAGGTAAGTAACTGTGCTATCTCCAGGAACAAGCAGGAATGAGTCTTCACATATGGGGACTCCCCAGCTAGAGATGCCAGGGAGATCCCCAAAGTTGTGAGTCCCTGAGAAGGGCTCTACCTCCCCCCATGGATCTCGGACATCCAACCAGGGATGGGGGGAAGGAGTTGATTAGGTATGGAACAGGTGTTTGAGAACAGCCTGACCAAACAAGGCATCCCGGCGACAGTCCTTGTCCAAGCAATAATGGGCTGTAAAGGTATGAACCGAGGCCCAGGTGGCCGCTCGACAGATTTGGTCGATGGATACAGAATTTAGATGAGCCATAGAGGCTGCCATGGCCCTCACATTGTGAGCTGTGACATGGCCCTCCAGAGAAAGGTTCTTACTCTGGTAGGCGAAAGAAATACACTGAGCAATCCAATTGGACAGAGTTCTCTTAGAGACTGGAAGTCCTAAATGAGAGGGATCGAAAGCAACAAAGAGTTGAGAGGACTTTCTATGTTGCTTTGTCCTTTGTAAGTAAAAAGCAAGCGCTCTCTTACAATCCAGGGTATGGAGATTCCTCTCTGCACTTGATGCATGAGGTCCTGGAAAAAAGACAGGTAAATACACCTCCTGGTTCAGATGAAAAGGTGAGACCACTTTAGGCATAAAGTGCGGAATGGTCCTGAGGACTACCTTGTCATGATGGAACCTTGTATAAGGAGGATTAGCCACTAAGGCTTGCAGCTCACTGATGCGGCGAGCTGAAGTGACTGCAATGAGACAAATTACCTTCCTAGAAAGGAATTTCAAGGAGGTAGTGGCTAAGGGTTCAAAGGGTGGCTGCATAAGCTGGCCAAGAACCAGATTCAAGTCCCATGCCACTGGAGGTGGTCTAATGGGAGGTTTAGTTAAAAGAAGGCCTCTCATGAATCTTGCTATAAGAGGATGAGAGGAAATAGGTTGTCCATTGAGAGGTTTAAGGGATGCTGCAATAGCACTCAAATGGACTCTTACTGAATTTGTTTTAAGGCCTGCATGGGATAAATGCAGCAAATACTCTAGTAAAGAATTCAGAGGTATTGCAAGAGGGTTAAGACCCTTCTCTGCACACCAAATGGTAAACCTTTTCCATTTAAAAGCATAGGAACGTCTAGTGGAAGGCTTTCTGGAAGCATGAAGGATATCCTTCACTTGCTGAGAAAGATGCAAATCTTGAAGGTCTAGGCCTTCAGCAACCAGGCTCTGAGGTGAAGAGACTGGGGATTTGGGTGCCACAACGTTCCCTCCTCCTGGGACAGGAGGTCTGGAGCCGATCCCAAGTCCAGGGAGGGAGCTTGAGAGAGATGCAGAAGTAGAGGGTACCACACTTGGCGTGGCCAATGTGGTGCTATGAGGATCATAGACCCCTTGTCTCTCTGAAGTTTGAACAGTGTCTTGGGAATTAGGGGAATGGGTGGAAAGGCATAGAGGAAGTCTTGCCCCCAATGAAGGAGGAAGGCATCCCTGGCCTGAGCTCCCTGACACGGAATCCTGGAACAGAACCGGGGAAGTTTGGCATTCCACGGACTTGCAAACAGGTCTATGTCCGGGGTTCCCCAAATTCGGAAGATCCTGGCTATCTGGTCCACATGGAGGGACCATTCGTGTGAAAGCAGAACTCGAATGAGTCTGTCTGCCCAAGAGTTTTGAACCCCTGGAAGATACACTGCCATGAGATGAATTTGATGCTCTCTGGCGAAGGCCCACAATCTCAAAGCTTCGTTGCAAAGCGACAGAGAGCCAGTCCCGCCCTGTTGTTCACGTAGAACATGGCTACTTGGTTGTCCGTGTGGATGAGGACTGTCTTGTAGCTGAGCAGGGTGTGGAAGACTCTGAGAGCTAGAAAAATTGCTCTGAGCTCTAAGAGGTTGATATGTAGAGATGTCTCCTGTGGAGACCAGATGCCTTGAGTGGAGAGATCTTGTAGATGAGCTCCCCAACCTCTTGGAGAGGCATCTGTTGTAAGGGTTGCTTGGGGTAATAGCTGTTGAAAGGGGGACCCCAGCAACAGATTTTGAGTGGACTTCCACCACTGGAGAGAGCAAAAGAGGTGACTGGAGGTTGCTATTTTGTCTGACAGGCACCCTGATGCCTGGGTCCATTGGGTGGACAGAGTCCATTGAGCTGCCCTCATGCGAAGGCGAGCGTAAGGAACCACATGCACAGTGGATGCCATGTGACCTAATAGTTGTAACATCTCTCGAGCAGTTAAATGGGATTTTAACTGAATTTGTGAGGCTAACTGCACCAAGCATAGGCAACGGGCCTGGGGAAGATAGGCCCTTGCAGTTGTGGTATCCAGCAAGGCCCCTATGAACTCTAAAGACTGAGTAGGGGTGAGATGGGATTTTGGGATGTTTATTACAAGTCCCAGATACTGAAGAACACGCCTCGTGCAGGCAAGGGAAGTCTGGGCCTCTGACTGGGATGGAGCTCGGATGAGCCAGTCGTCCAGATATGGGAATACGAATATCCCTAGAGTGCGTAGAAATGCAGCTACTACTGCCATGCATTTTGTGAACACTCTTGGTGCAGAGGCCAGACTGAAAGGAAGCACTTTGTATTGGTAGTGCTTTCCTCGATAAAGGAACCGAAGGAACCTTCTGTGTGTTGGATGGATGAGGACATGGGTGTATGCATCCTTGAGGTCTAGAGAACAAAGCCAATCCTGACTCTGAAGGTATGGAAGGAGAGCACCGAGAGAAATCATCTTGAATTTCTCCTTGCATAGAAACTTGTTCAATTCTCTGAGATCTAATATGGGTCGGTAGCCCCCTGTCTTCTTTGGGATAAGAAAGTAGGGGGAGTAGAACCCTGAGCCCTGTTGAAGAAGGGGTACTTATTCTATTGCCCCTTGGGCAAGAAGGGTAGCAATCTCCTGACCCAGAAGGTCGAGGAGAGATGTTGGAGAATTGAACTGTCTCACCATGGTGTGAGGAGGAAGGTTTAAGAAATGAAGCTTGTACCCCTCCCTTATGATGGAGAGGGTCCATTGCTCTGCTGTGATTTGTTCCCACCTGGGAGCAAAGTGAGCTAACCTTCCTGGAATGGTGAGAGGCTCTGGTTCTTTTAGAGCCAGAAAGGCTAAGTTTTAGGTTGAAAGTCAAAGACCCTGAGGAGGCTGAGGCTGTTGGGCCGTAGCAGCCCTTGCAGCCTTAGTCTTGGCCTGTTTAGGTTGTTGCTGTCGCTTTGCAGCAAAACGACCTGCAGAAGATGCCTGTTGACCATAACCAGGATAATATCTCCCCTTTTTGGGAAAAAAATCCCTTTTTGAACAACCTCTTCTTAACAGGAGCAGAAGTAGACTTTGAAAGTCTATCTAAAGCAGAATTTTCAGCATCCATCTGAGTGGCCTTTGCTTGCCAATCTTTGCCAAAAAGGTTTTCACTTGTACAAGGAAGATTTCCTAGTCCATCCTGAACCCAGGGTTCCAAATCAGAAGCTTGTAGCCAAGCAACTCTGCGTGCACCTATGGCAATAGCCGAGGCTCTGCTAGCACACTTAAAAGAGTCAAAGGCTGCACGGTTGGAAAACTTGGAAACATCCTGGGCATGTTTAAGCCAGGTGAGAAACTCCTCTCTTTTATCTTCTGAAACAAAAGGAGATAAAGTTTGTAGGTGATCTGTAACTTCTTTTAGAAACATCCCCATATAGAGACTATAGGAGTTGATTCTAGCCACAAGCATATTGGCCTGGAAAATTCTCCTGCCAAAAGCATCTAAGGTTCTGCATTCTCTTCCTGGAGGATTAGATGAGTGCCTTTTTCCACTCTTTATCCTCTTCATAGTAGACTCCACCACAATAGAGTGGTGAGGAAGCTGAGTCTTATGAAAGCCAGGACAAGGAGGAACACGGTACATGGTGTCCAACCTACGAGAATGAGGGGAGGTAGTGAGAGGTGTCTCCCATATGCCCAACATGTGATCATAAAGGATCTCATGAATTGGTAAAGTAGCTGCCTCTTTAGGAGCCTTAGGGTATTGTAAGATATCCAATTTTTTGGCTCTAGGCTCAGCTTTAGGGGCCACTGAAATGGAGAGGCCCCTGGCCACTTCCCTAATGAAGTCTTGAAAAGACAAGTCTTCTGGAGGAGACATTCTTCTTTTTGGAGAAGAGGGCTCCTGAGGGAGGAGTACCGATGCTTCGACAGAAACCTCTGATTCATCAGAGTCTTCAGAGGAATCGAAGTATCGCCTATCTGGATGCTCCTGCAGAGCCAGATACGCATACCGCGTGGTACCGATGGGCATCACAGAACAGGGTACCGCTGCAGTCGACACCGAAGCCGATGTCGATGCAATCGGTACCGGTACCGACAACGGAGTTTGTTGCGGTACCGGAGGTGTCGCAGCTTGTATGAATGCCGTAATGGCACGCTGCATGGTCAGAATATTCTGATCCATCGACGCCACCAATGTCTGGATATCGGTACCAGTGGGAACCACCGGTACCCCAGAACATGGCAACAGGTGATCGGTCGAGGTCGAGGCCGAGCCATCGATGTCAACCTGTGACCCCATAGATAAAGCTTTGGAAGCCGGAGCCTCCCGCCGGGGTAATTTTGCCGGTGCGGATTCCTCGAGAGCAAGCCCGGAGGCATCTCGATACTTAGAGGGAGATCTACCCTTCGAGGACCGGCTGGACTTGAGTTTGGTTACCTGAGATCCATGGGAGGAAGAAGAAGCCCTGGAAGATGTCGATGCTACCGAAGCTGCATCAGAGGGAAACAGGGTACTGAGCTTGGCTGCTCGATTCTGTAGACCCCTTTTAGACATCATGGAACAGGACTCACAATCCGTGATGGAGTGGTCAAGACCCAAACATTTTAGACACCAGTCATGGGTGTCATTGACAGAAATAGTGCCGCTGCACTTCGTGCACCTTTTAAACCTGGAAGTGGGCTTCTCCATGAGGAGAATTTCTCGTAGGCCTAAGGCCAAAATAAAAATGCACAGAAGTGAAAAATAGTAGTCTCTTTTTTTTTTTTTTTTTAGAAGAAAGTAAGAAAGATCGGTGGTACCGGTCCGACGTCGAAGAAGGCAGACGCGCGACCAAAGAAATAAAATAAAATAAAGAACTTCTTCAGCGGTGACAGGAACACGACCTGTTGGCTCCGCGGAAAAGAAGAACTGGAGAGAGGCATTTAGGAAAGGCGGGAAGGCAGCGCGCAGGCGCTGTGGGAAGCTCCCAAAAGCTTTCCTTTTGGACGCTGGGGAGCGTTCCCGCGCAGGCTCCGTCGGTACCGACGATACCCATATGTGAAGACTCATTCCTGCTTGTTCCTGGAGATTATAGTTTGTCACTCAATGCGTAAGCAAACTCTGGAATTCATTACTGGAGGATGTAGTAAAAGCTGTTCATGTAGCCGGGTTTAAAAAAGGTCTGGACAAGTTCCTGGAGGAGAGGTCCATCAACCATTAATCAAGGGGACTGCATGCCCCACTACAGGCACTGTGGAACCTGTATGTCTTTTGGGGAAACCGCTAGGTACTTGTGACCTAGATTGGCCACTGTTGGACACAGGATACTGGGTTTGATGGACCTTGGTCTGATCCAGTATGGCATATCCTTTCTGAACACACTACTAAAACCCTTGTCCACTCCTTAATCTCCTCTCGCCTTGACTACTGCATCCTTCTCCTTACTGGTCTCTCTGTGAGCCATCTCTTTCCCCCTTCGATCTATTCAAAATTATGCTGCTCGACTAATCTTTAGCCAGCCTCACCATGCCCACATTACTCCTCTTCTCAAGTCGCTTCACTGGCTCCCTATCCAATTCCGCATCCAATTCAAACTTCTCCTCCTGACCTATAAATGCATTCACTCTATAGCCCCTCATTACCTTTCATCTCTCATCTCTCTCTACATCCCCTCTTGGGAACTTCGCTCTTCTAACAAATTACTTCTATCTAGACCCTCCACTTGCACCGCTAACTCCCGACTTCGCTCCTTTCACCTTGCTGCACCATATGCCTGGAACAACCTACCTGTGTCTATACGCCAGGCACCAAGTCCAGGTTGAAAACTCACCTCTTCACTGTTGCTTTCAGATCCTGATTTCTACCCTTTGTCCTAACCTGACTCCCATCCTTTGTCATGTGTAAAACTGTAAATGCCATACTTGTTTTGCCCGAATTGTAATTGCCATACTTTGTTTTACCCCATACTTTGCTTTATCCCGAATTAACTATTGCTCCGTGTCACCATAATTGTTTTCCTGATCTCTCTATTGTTCTGTGTTGTCTTGACTAGACTGTAAGCTCTGATGAGCAGGGACTGTCTTTTTGCTAATATTTCTGTACAGCGCTGCGTGCGTAGCGCTATATAAATGCTAAATAGTAGTAGTTGTATATCTTAGGATCTTCTGTTCTTATGTGCCATCTGGGCAACTGCCTGTTCCACCCTGTGCACTAGCAACCCCCATTGCATGACCCATGTGACACCTCCTTTGCTCCATTTGCACCATCAACATAGTGCCCTTTCATACTTGGGCACTATGCTGTTGCTGCTAATGGAGCACTACTATCACTGACTGCGGCTCCCCTGTCAGTGTATCACATTGCAAATGTTCAAATAGGCTCTCTTCTCTCTAAATACACTCTTCGAGAGGTTTTACTTGGCATTAGGGTTCCCAGAGTTAAAGGGCTTTTCAGCACATTATGCAATAGACGTTAAGGGAGCACATGCTGTAAACACCCATTCTCCGCCTACAGCACCCTTAATACTGCAGGAGCCTTTATCGCCCATTAAAGCAGCTTTTTACCTGCATTAAAGGCACAAGGGTGCCGAAAACAGGTGTTGACAGCACAACTTGTTCCCTTAACGCCCTTTAGTAAACATGCCTCTATGTGTTTACAGAATCTCCCCCAAGAGGTACAGAGCAGAACTAGAATACTCCCTTTTAAAAGGAATCATATAACAAAAATATTCAAAAGGCAACTTAATTTGAATTATTTAAATATAAGGTGTGCATAATTGTGCAGAATTTTACACTTTTTGATATAAGGTTTTCCAAGGAATATAAACATTTCCTTTCCTACCGTGCAAAATACAATATACAAATATATAAAAGATGATCATTTCCAAAAGCTGGCAAATGATTAATTTTCCCGCTAAACAGCTTAGAACAGTACAGAAGTCCTGCACTTGTGGGTTATGCATCACCATCACACTTAGAATTGCAAGACACAGGCAGGCCTCTGAGGACAGGCAAATCTGGACCTGTCTATCCCTCACGACCTACGTGGGCCTTGTGATGGTGTTGCACCACCCCCAACCGGCAGAAATGCTAAAGGAGGACTCCCGTGCAGCTTTAAGCTGCTTAGTGGGAACACTGATCATGATATCAATATAATGAAAATAAAATTCTTGATAATAATGTCCAGACAACAAAAACAGATCATCACATTAATCCTGCTCTCTTTTTACCACTTTCTTCAATGGCCTTGTCCTCTTTCACCAAACCCCAATTCCTTGCTCTCACAAGACTGTATTCAACCCTGAGGTCCCACTTGCCCCCTACCCGCAACCCAAGTCCTTGTTCTTCCTCCTTCTCACTCAATTCCTACTTACCTAAAGTTTCCATTCTCCCTTTTAGTCCCAAAGTCATCATTCCCCAATTTTGCTTGCTCCCCCCACAGGAAGCTCTCTCTCACCCCATCCCCATCCCATTGCCCAATTCATACATTCCTGTTCTACTCAATAGCCTAGTCCCTGCTCTCATTTTCCCTAACCATGTCTTACTCAAAGTTCCCATTTTCAATCCCATCACCCCCTTCCAATCCCTAATTTCCTGTTTTCCCAAGCCTGCTCATGCTTGTTGCACTCTTCAAGCAGAAGCTCTCAGCTTTTCGTTGTGTGCAGGTCTTCTCTGGTGCTCACAGATGTACAGCGAGCTCAGAGGAGGAGCGGCTTTCATAAAAGGCTGCTCCTGCCGAGTACCTGTTGCATTTTCATTAGTAGTATTTAGCTCACAGCTTTCCAGTAGTAGTTTAAGGTGAGTTACATTCAGCTACAGTAGGTATCTCAGTATCCCTGGAGGGCCTACAATTTAAATGTGTACCTGAGACAGTGGAGGGGGTTAAGTGACTTGCCTATGGCCACAAGGAGTACCAGTGGGATTTGAACCCTGGTCTTCTTGGCCCAGGCTGCTGCCCTAACCATCAGGCTACTCCTCTTTGAGGACATGTCTGCCTGGTTGAGGGCCAGGAAGGGTATGGGCACTGGGTGCTGCTGTTCTGCAGCCCTAGCAGAGGGAGAATAAAGAGGGTCTAGTGGAATTGGCCTGCATTGCTATGTGCACCCTGCATGTCTGACCCTTGACTTGCCCAGTCTCTCCTTAAGTGGCCTGGGCATGGCTGCTACTGTTGCTACTGCTTTCTAGTCTCATCTCTGGTCTGGAGTATGTGTGGGACACAGGGAACAAGCTCTAAATGGCTGACTGCATGCTTACACAACCCCCGCTCTCTCTGCTGTGCACTGTTATGCGCAACTCTTCCTTGCTGACTTCTATAGTTTTTTGAATGCAGGTGTCGCCCATCTCACTCTTTTCTTAGCTCCATGGTACAGCACCATTTCCTCAAAAGGGGCTGGAATAGCTAGCTGCTTGCCTGGGTTTCTCAGCATACGCACTGCACTGCCGGCCACATTCGCAGGTCACTCTTTCATTGACTCTGCACTACGTCCACCAGCGTGTGTGCTCTCTTCTTTGCTGTAGCTCGCTTCATACATCATGATGGGCCTCAGCTCTGCCTTTCATTCAGTCCTTGGACATTCTACCCTGTGCTGGCTCAACTCCATTGTTGAAGCACCCTATGCAGAGGGTAGGTAAGCAAGCTGCAGCCTGCACCAGTAGATCTTTTGCACAGTGGTGACTCGTGACTTAACAGGCTGCAGACAGCACAATGCAATGTAATGGGAAGAGAAAGGAACAGAGCAGAGGATGCAGCATATAGTGTTCCAGGCTGTCTCATGCCATGGTAGAACCAATCAAGTGCAGATACGACAGTTCACTGAGGCATGCTCAAATATACACAAATAAGGGAAGAAGCCTTGCTGATACTTCCTGACCTCTCAGCAGCCTACAGGACCTGGGGCTTGCAGGCCCAATGGCAGCTTCCTCTAGAATTGTTCCCAAACAGTATCCCTGTGATCAGCATACTCTCTTGTGAATTGCCTTCGGTATCTATCCTATCACTCATCCTATTTAATCGCTCATCTCTAGGCCCCATGCACTCCCTTCCTTGTCAAAGGCAATGTAATATTTGTCGAGCCATGTTATACCAGCTTCGCTTCATTATAATATTAAAATGTAAAGCTGTTCCATGTGTAACTGTTCCATATAATGTTGAAGTTCTGTTCTCTGCAAACCGCATTAATCCTCGGAAACACAATATATTAGAATAAAGAAATAAATGTAACACATATTCAGTCCCCAAAGGCAAACTTTTCAGAAACTATCATATTACCTTCTACTCATATACAAACATCCAGCTATTAATTCCTTTGGCCTGGATCCTGATAAAGCAACTGCCAACTTGAAGGAATGTCTCTGGCTGACTGAGACAAAATAAATTGAAGATTAACCCACATAAATAGAAGTACTGGGGATAGGCAAAACAGATCTCGGTCAGTTGGATTCCAAGGTGACCCCTGAAGGAACATCTCTGGCTTTCAAAAACCAAGTCTGCAGCATGGTATTTGCTTTAGATTCCCACTTATGAAGATTAAAATCCTAGCGATACCTAAATCAGTATTTTCCAGATACACCTGGGAATGGTGTAGGTCTTACCTAACGGATCGTTGGCAACATGTCCGGGTCGGGTCCAACACATCTGTACCTTTCCACCAACAAGGTGTTCCACAAGGCTCCTCGCTATCTGCGCTGCTATTCAACATCTACATGCAGCCAATATGTGACATCATCCGCTCCTACAATATCTCTACTCTAATTTACGCAGATGATGTCCTGCTGTTTATGCCTTTCAAAGTCAAACTCCCAGACTTCACCAACCTTGTCAACTGCTTCAACGCAATCACAGACTGGCTACTAACCCAAAATCTCCGCATAAACTTCAAGAAAACCGAAGTTCTGTTCATCTCAAGGAACAAAACGTTCTCCCCTCCATCCACGCTAAAAGTAAGAGATGCTGAGCTTCCAAGTAAATGCACCATACATTACCTAGGGATTACTCTGGACCAGCACCTGAACTTTAAGGAGCACATAAGAAGCACAACCAGGACCATATACCATAAAATCAGAACACTAAGGCACCTTAGACCCATGCTACCCCCTAATGATTTCCGAACCATTTTCCAGGCCCTCATATTACCACACTTTGACTATGCAAATGTAATCCTGTTTGGTCTCCCCAAGAACACCCTCAACCCTCTTCAACTCGCAATGAACGCCACGGCCCGTGTTCTCTGTGGTCTAGCCAGAACAGACCATATCACCCCGATACTTAAGGAGCTCCACTGGCTACCAATATACTGCAGGCTAACTTACAAAATTCTTCTCATTACATTCAAGATCGTCAATAACTTAGCCCCCATGACACTCAAGGACCTCATCACCCCTACCCCGAAAAACAGAACAAGGAGAACAGTAACAGACAACACATTGATCATCCCCAAAGACTCCATAAAGTGTACCCAATCAACCAGGACTAGAACCTTCGCCTTCTATGCCCCAAAATGCTGGAACGACCTCCCACCAGAAATAAGATCAATCAAAGACCTCATACAGTTCCAGAAAGCAATCAAACACCACATCTTCTTGTTACACTTCGCACAAGCCTCTACCCCACCACTGATTTGTCACCACCCAACCCCCACAAACTCTCCATTCACTACATAAACAAATGTGTCTCTAGTAATAGCAGCTCCACCTATTAGCATTCCATTACAATACTGGCCAAGCTATGATCTTTTGTTCTATGTCAATATGTATATAGTTACTTTGTATTTGCTTCAAGTTTTATCTCCTGTTATAATGTAAGCGCAAAACAGTTTTGTCTGATTTGAGCAACCTTTGTTTAAATGTAAACCGCACTGATAATAAATAGCACGGTATAGAAAAGATGTTAAATAAAAATAAATAAATAAACAAAGTACAGCATCTCCATCTCTTCTTGAGGGCTTGGTTTTTGTAACAGTCATCCTGATGTCCTGCCTGGACTATGCAATCTGTTTTATGCTAGAGCTAGACTGATGTCCGAGTTTCTCCAGAATGTTGCAGCTTGTCTTATCACCTCCATCCTAAAATCTCTACATTGGCTTCTAATACTCTGCCATACTAAGTTCAAAATCTTGGTGCTGGCCTTTAAGTCCACTAAAGGCAAAGCACTGGCCTATCTTAGCTGTCATCTAAATCATTATACACCATCTTATCCACTACTTCTCCAAAAACTTGAATAGCCACCCTGACACCAAATGAACTGCTCCTCACAAGTACTACAGAGTGAACTTACTTGGGGCTCAGCCAACAGAATTCCCTTCTATTTTATATCAGATTTCTACCCGATTGCATAATTTCCAGAAACTTACAAAAAACATGGTTCTTTTAGGCAGCTTATGGACCTGAATCTGAAATAAGGCTTCTCTCTCAAGATGTACCTCCAGTACAAAGAGTAGTACTGATTTCCAGCAGACAGTGAATTCAACTGCTACACCCGTGTGAAATTTCCTTACCCTCAAACCCATTGATCCTAATCCAGATGACACCTAGAACCTTATTCTGTTATCTGACTACCAGCCAAAATTACCTTGCATGCTACCTGCAGTAACCTAAAAGAATATTTGTCAGAACAACCCTGCCAACACCTAAAAAAAAAAATATCTGACAGAGCAAAATTGCTTTCAGCCACCCTTAAACTCCATATTATTGCCTCCTCAATGTTAACTCTATTTGCACCTTTTACCCCCAATTAATGTGCTTTCTATTACCCTGAATTAATGTGCTATCACCCTGAATTAATGTGCTATTTGCACCTTTTACCCCCAATTAATGTGCTATCACCCTGAAAACATTGTTTGTAGTTTCCTAATATCAAAATATGCAAAACTGCAATTGTAACTTGAATTTTCTATGTATCACTTAGAATTCTTTGTTGGAAAAGCGTATTAAAAATATATTATGATGACTATGAAAGATGCATTCATAATATGTCCCAACTAGATCATCAATATTTAATCAATCAAATTAGCTGGACTGGACACAGGTCAAGTATACAATAAGTAGATATAATTTTATTCAAATGGGAGTTTCAGTTTTACCAAATAAAGGAGTTGAAATGGCTCCACTGTCTTAGTGGGTCTAAAGAGGCAATTCTCAACCAATATATCAGCATACACTAATTTTTCCTTCTTCCATCTATCAATTGGTATAGTGCCATTAAGATATTAATCTTCTGTCCTTCTACTTCTGTCTGTATCACACTAGTCTTTTCCTCAAAAAATAAAATCTCACAATGTAAACCCAAAGGCAAATCTTTAGACTATTTATTTAATAACATTAACAAATCACAGATCTGTTGCATTCTCTGTGATGAGCAAACATGAGAATTTATCAAGAAAACATGCAATGTATACAGACAACCAATAAGCATATTCAGTATAAAAATGCATAATAAAAATACATTCCAATCAAAAATAAAAAAAATATCAGTTGCTAAAAGCCTGTTGAAAAAAATGAGATTTTAGTTTCCAGCAAAAATCAAACATATAAAGCAATCATATTTGCATAGGTAGATGATTCCAATCTAATGGAGCAAAGGGCAGCAATTTGTTCAAAATATGCTTATCATGGATCTTAGATAATGAAGGACAATAAAGCTGATGACTTTCAGAAAACTATGTGGTGGCGAAACAGGGTTAGAGCCCAAGGAAAGTGGGACAAAACAGTCTTTTTCCCCTGAGCACAGGACAGATTCAGGAAGTGTAAGGGTTAAAACTCTTACTAAAGAAAAAAACTCTATGCACCAAGAGGTAGAGAAGGAACCATGCCCTAGCTCCATGGTAACCAGGGGAGGTGACGAGGGAAGCCTAGGGGTGGAGTCAGAGGCTATAGGACAGCCTCAAACATATAAGCAGAGAGAAACTGCTAATGAGAGGCAGGCGAGGCAGGCAAGGCAGGTGAGGCAGGCAAAGCAGGAGAGGAAGGCGGAGCAGGCAAGGCACACGAGGGAAGCAAGGAAGCCGGAGAGACGAAGGAGGCCAGAGAAGCTGGAGAGTCTTTCCAGGAGAAGGAGAAGTCCTTCCAGAGAGGTTTCCACAGAAACTGCCCTGAAAGGAGATAAAGCAGAAAGAGGCAGATGCTTCAGCAGAACCCTTAAAGGAGATTCTTATTGCAGGCAACGTTCAGAAAGCTCAAGCCTTGAATGCAGCTCAGCTGATAGAAAGAGGACAGCTGGCTGGAAACAGAGGGGAGTTGATTCTGAGGTAAACGCTGCTGAAAGGCATGGAACAGGAATCCAAGTGAGGGAGTCTCTGGGAAGAGTTTTACCTGTAGCACAGTCTGAGAGGAGACAGAGTGCTGGAAATAAGGTGAGCCCTTTACAAGCTTTTAAAAGTCTGCTGAGAAAGAAAAATCTCCTGGGTCCTTCCCCTGTAACTCAGCATAGTGTGGAGTCTCACTGGGGGCAGGTTCTGAAGTTGTTAGAACAATTGAAGCCTGACGTCAGAGACACTGAGGCCAGCCAGGTGTTATCCGGATCTGAGCAAGAGAATATGGAAACAGAAGAATGTCTTTTTGAAAGCATGTCCTCAGATTTTGAAATGGATTGTTCTTACTGTAAAAGCCAGAAGCAGTACAGCTATTTGAGTTTTAAAATAGTGGGAAAAGCCAGAAGCTTTGAAACTGCGTGACTGGAGGAAGGGTGTTAATTAAAGCCCTAAATTGAGCTGGCCAGATAAGCTCAAGGAAGCTGAGAGTGTTAGAAGTAAAAAAGCCAGTACTTGCAAAACTTGAATGGGAAAGTACAATTGCTTTAAGGATTGATGCAAATGTTTAGCAGCTTGTTAAGGAAGCCAAGGTGCTATGCAAAGCCCTGAATGCCGTGAGAGTATAATCTCTGCTGACAGAGGGGTTTGCTGCTCTGTTTAAACAAGCTAGCTGTGAAGACTAATGCATGGACTGTGCTGTATCGTTTGAGCTTTGTTTTTCTTTTGGAGAAAGTATCCTGTATTTTTATGTTTGTGCAATACCTGAACTGATGCCAAAGAAGTTTAGTGGGCAGTAGAAAATAATTCCTGTGCAAAAATAAATTTTCCTGTTAACCTTGGAAACCCTCGGCTGTCTGATTGACAACACAACTACAACATTGAGAAACTCTCAGCAATAAAAAGTGACATAAAGAGGTACGCCCTCCACGGTTAGGCAACCGCCTGACCAGTAGGAGGCCTTACAACTATAAAGGCAGCAAAGGGGAGTAATACTCCCATGGAAAAGTAAAAGGAGGCCTTAACCACTTTAAAAATCATAAACATCACTCAAAACCTTATACGATATAACACTGGCAAAAAATGCAAAGATTGCAAATGGGGAGAAATATGCTCACGAAACAGGTCTCCTACTAACAAATGTGCCACAGCATTTTGGATAGACTATAGAGGTTTCAAAGAAGAGGCAGGAAGACCATTAAACCCCCCCCCCCCCCCACATTACTATAAACAAAGGGTGATAGCACCACAGCTTGCATAAAAGTACAAAAGTTGCCAAGGGACCAAAACCTCTTAAGTTGCCGCAACAGGTGTAACTTTAAGAATGGCCACTTCATCAGATCCCAAACAAACAGGCAAAACGTTAAGTCTGTATCCAATATAATGTCCCAATAATGAACCTGTTGAGCAGCAACAATGTTGTGCCCATCAACATCAATAGTTAATGGTGGTAAAATATAATCATTCTGCTGAAAAAATAAAAAAATTGTTTTCTGCAATTTTAACTTGAAACTTTGAGATAACCAATTATTAATATTAGAAATGCAGGCACCCAAATAAGCCAAGATAGTTTCTGGTGATCCCTGCTCTGAAAAAAACAACAGGGGGACAAATTCAAAGCGGTTTAAACAATTAGCAGACCTGCTAACCGTTTAAAGCGCAGTGAGCGGAATACTTAGCAGAATTAAACTGTTTAGAGCTACTGAATATCCCCTGCTACCTGGTTTGTACAATCTGACACTAAGGGGTATGTTTACTAAACTTTCTTAACGTGCGCGGCGCACATGAGCGCGCGCTAAGGTACCTTAGCGCACGCTAATGATGCTTTACGGGGCCAAAATGCGCTTTAGTGCACGCTCATGCGCGCAGCGGCGCACACGAGCGCTGAAGGTGGGGAAAGGCTACTGGAGGGCGGAGGAAGGCTCCCCAGGGGCGGAGAGAAGGGGTCAATGGGTGGAGAGTGGGAGGGGAGAGGGTCCCCGCACACTAGCGAGGTGAAATTCGAGGCTAAAAATAACGCAAGTGAAAACCTCGCGTTAGAGCCGATTTAAAGGGAAGAGAAACCATTTCTGTCAGCAATGTACAGCAAAACCAGGGAAACCTACAAAAAAGTGATAAGTGTGATACATGTGCACAGAACAAAAGTACAAATAAACATTGAAAAGGACCCCAACAAAATAAAAAAAAATTATAATCAAGCTGGGCAATAGTGATCGTAATGGGAAACATCAAAAAACACTCCCAAGAAAGCCCCAAAATATACATATGAATTTTGGAAGGGTCTACGCTCCGTCCCCATACAAGGTGAATGATCCCACGGTGAAATAGCACTGATCAGGGTTTCCCTCTCCATCAGACCGGTTACCTATGGCATGCACATGAGCAGCAACAGCAGGGCGGGCATGTCAGAACGGGCAACTGGACAGATGCTTGGAAATGGGATACAGAGGGCTGCAGGCGGCACATGCTGTGGTGCAGCTGGGGCACAGTGCGGACTAGGCAGATGCCTAGATGGCACTTAGGAATGCTGAAACTGACCAGCAGCCAGACAGCAACTGATGAGGGCCCAACATGGGCACGAGAGTGTCTATCACAGTGTCACAGGGGATAGTACCCAGCAGGTACCCCCAAGGGCACAGAACATTGGCAGGCGGTGTTCGGGGGAAGCGTGGACGCCTATGCAGGCACCCCTACCCCAGAATACGCACCATAGGCAGCCGCCTACCTGCACACTGGATGGCTTGAGACTGCACACCACCAGCAGAAGGGCATGTCAGCATGATGGCAGAGGGGTACTGGTGGTAGAGGGGGGCAGTGGCAGCTGCCCAGAGCCGACCATGGCCTAGCCCTGTGTAGGTGGGTGCCATGCACTGCAATAGACAGGCTCTGTCTGACAAACAGTCATGGTATCTTCAGGGACTGCACTGTCTCTGTGAGCACAGTGTGGTGCGGTGAACACAGCCAGTGTGTTCAGGAGCAGAAGGTCACAAGTTCAAGTCCCAGCTGGGGCTACTGCCAATCCAGTCCCCATATTTTACCCGCTACTAAACCGTGATAGTAAGGGCAAACCTTTATTGCAGAGAACATACGCATGGTTCAAACGCCTATATTTTACCCCACCGAGCACAGACATAAGAACATAACATAAGATATGCCATACTGGGTCAGACCAAGGTCCAACAGTGGCCAATCTAGGTCATACGTACCTAGCAGTTTCCCCAAGGGACACAGGTTCCACAATGCTTGTATTGCTTCAAGCATTGATATCCTGGGTCCCTTCTTAATAATGGTTTATGGACCTTTCCTCCAGGAACTTGTCCAAACCTTTTTTAAACCCAGCTACACTAACAGCCTTTACTACATCCTCCGGTAACAAATTCCAGAGTTTGATTACACGTTGAGTGAAAAAATATTTTCTTTTATTAGTCTTAAATAGTTTACCCTGTAGCTTCATTGCATGTCCCCTAGTCTTTCTATATTCTGATAACGTAAACAATCGATCTACGTTTACCTGTTCCACTCCGTTCATTAATTTATAGACTTCTATCATATCTCCCCTCAGCCGTCTCTTTTCCAGGTTAAAGAGCCCTAACCTTTTTAGCCTTTCTTCATAGGAGTATCCTTCCATCCCCTTTACCATTTTGGTGGCTCTTCTCTGAACCTTTTCTAAAATCGCTATATCCTTTTTAAGATACGGCGACCAGAATTGCACACAATATTCAAGGTGCAGTCTCACCATGGAACGATATAGAGGCATTATAATATCTTTTGTTTTATTTTCCATTCCTTTCCGTATCATACCTAGCATTCTATTTGCTCTCTTGGCCGCCGCTGCACACTGGGCCGAGGGTTTTAACATGGTATCCACAATGACGCCTAAATCTTTTTCCTGAGTGGTGGTTCCTAATGTGGAACCTTGCATCGTGTAACCATAGTTTGGGTTGTTCTTCCCTAGGTGCATAACCTTGCACTTGTCCACATTAAATTTCATCTGCCATTTTGATGCCCAGTCTTCCAATTTATCAAGATCCTCTTGCAATTTTCCACAATCCTCTTGGGTTTTAACAACTTTAAATAGTTTTGTGTCATCTGCAAATTTGATAACCTCACTCGTTATTCCACTTTCCAGGTCATTTATGAATATGTCAAAAAGCAGCGGACCCAGCACAGATCCCTGGGGTACACCACTATTCACTTTCTCCATTGGGAAAATTGGCCATTTAGCCCTACCCTCTGCTTTCTATCTTTTAACCAGTTCCTGATCCACAATAGTACACTGCCTCCTATCTCATGACTCTTTAGTTTTGCCAAAAGTCTCTGATGAGGGACCTTGTCAAAGGCTTTCTGAAAGTCCAGATACACAATATCAACCGACTCACCTTTGTCCACCTGATTATTCACTCCTTCAAAAAAACATAACAGATTAGTAAGACAAGATCTTCCTTGTCTAAAGCCATGTTGGCTGTCTCCCATTAGGTCATGACTATCTACATGCTGAGTAATTTTATTCTTTATGATGGTTTCTACCATTTTTCCCGGTACTGATGTCAGGCTCACAGGTCTGTAGTTTCCCGGATCACCCTTGGAACCCTTTTTAAAAATTCATGTTACATTGGCGATCCTCCAATCTTCAGGTATTAGAGATGATTTTAATGATAGTTCACAGATTACTAATAGCAGGACTGCAATCTCGTATTTCAGTTCTTTCAACACCCTTGGATGTATACCATCCGGCCCAGGTGATTTGCTACTCTTCAGTTTATCTAATAGTTGTAATACATCTTCCCGATGTATCGATATTTCCTTCAATTCTTCCGCACCTTTAAATACCACTTCAGTCATGGGTAACATCCTTACATCTTCCTCAGTAAAGACTGAAGCAAAGAATTCATTCAATCTCTCCGCTATCGCCTTGTCACCTCTTAGTGCTCCTTTAACCCCTTTATCATCTAATGGACCAACTGACTCTCTCACAGGTTTTTTGCTACGAATGTACTTGAAAAGGTCTTTACTTCGCGTTTGGTTGCAACAGGGAGTACGCCCTCTGTAACTTCCTCCCAACTTTAGTTCCCCTCCAGACTTTCAATACGTATCTCAGAAAGGGGTTACGGAAGGTTTCCACCACTTGATCCATCCACCGACTACGCCACAGAGGTATATCTCTCTCCATGCCTTGGACTAATTCCACCCATTTTCTTTGCGAGCTCTCTTGCCACCCAATGATGTCAGAAAGCTGTGCAGCATTATACTACCACATTAAGTTCGGGACAGCAAGCCCTTCCATCTTTCTGGGTCTATATAATATCCTCCTAGCTACCTTTGGTGGTCTGTGACTCCAAATGTAGTGAAACACTTTTTGTTGTGCCTGAGTCAAGGCTTGCTTTGGTACCGCTATCGGCAGTGTTTGAAAGAGCTATAAGTCCCAACCACAACAGTGGGAATCTGTGCCAGCGCTACAAATCAGAAAATACAGGGGTTCATAATTAATTTGATAGAATTTAGACAAATCTGCACAAATCTGGACTCCCAAATCCTTCAAGGGCCCTTTTGATGGTCTAGTGGTTAGGACAAGATACTTCAGGCCAGAGGGCTGGGGGTTCAAGTCCCACCTGGGGACAGCAATCTCAGGCCGGAGGGACTGGGATTTCTAGTCCTATAGGCACTCCTTGTGGTCTTGGGCAAGCCACTTAACCCTCCATTGCCCATGTTCCCTGTAAGTATTAACGTATGTGTGTCATATCCCCTCGTGTTAAATGTATCCCCCAATTGACCGCTTTGACCCGGTGAAAAGTGGAATATAAATACAGCTAAATAAATAAATAAATAAAATTTGTCCACCGAAACTGGAAATGTTTCTTTAGTGCTATCACTTCACTATCTGCCAGGGTAAGATTGAGAATTTCAGTTTTCTCTAGGTTGGCTTTAAATCCTGACACTCCTTGGTATGCCTTTAGCTCCTCTCAAAGCCCCCCAGTGAAGTTCTGGGGTCAGTGAGTGCTAGCAGGGTATCATCGGCAAACAAGGTGATCCTGTACTCCTGTTCACCTATCCACACCCCTTTAACATCTTCCTGATGCCAGATCTTGGCTGCAAATGGCTCCACAGAAAGCACAAACAAAAGAGGGGACAGAGGGCACCCCTGTCTAAACCCCCCTTTGTAGCGTAAAATTTGAGTACCCCCTGTTAACCTTAACAGCTACTGCAGGTTTTGTGTATAATGCCTGTATCCAATTTAAGACAGCTCTCCCCCACCCCAAAGGCCCTTAATGGTTCCCATAGGAATTTCCAGTCTACTCTGTCAAATATCTTTTCGGCATCTATAGCCTCTGTTATAGCTGGAACATTCTCTTCTTTAACCCATCTACTCAGGTTAACTATCTTTTTAAAATTATCAGCTGCTAATCAACTTTGGATAAACGCGGCTTGATCATTATTTACTAATTTAGACGTATAAATGCTAGGATACGGACCAGGATTTTCGCATCCAGATTTATTAATGAAATTGGACTGCAAGAGGCACACTGTATGGGTGATTTCCCTGGTTTCAACAATATGCTTACCCCAGCTTGCCCCATTGATTCAGGGAGTTGCCCTACTAGAAGTGCTCCATTGTATATCTGCACTAGTCTTGGCACTAATTGCTCCTTAAAGGTCTTATAAACCCTGGCAATTAATCCATCTAATCCCAGTGCTTTATTATTTGAAAATGTTCCGTGAGACTTCTTCCTCGTTAATAGAGCGATCCAGATTGTCTTGCTCATCTGCTGTTAATTTGGGGAGAGGGACCCCTCGCAAATATTCCATTTTGGCTTCCATATTTTGTCTTCCCTCCTCTCTATAGAGCTGATGATAAAAGGTCCTAAGGCCTCTCTTGGTGCCTCATCTCTGTAAATCCAGCTATCCCCTTCTCTACGGAGCTTAGCCACCGCCACCTACGCCTGTTGGATTTTAAGACTCCGTGCTAATAACAGTCCTGGCTTGTCCTCGTGTTCATAGACCTTTGGCAGACACATTGGAGTTGGAATGCTAATGATTCTGCTTGTAAGTCGCAAACCTTGGTTCGAGCTTCCACTAACTTTGTTCCCCATTTTAGTCTCCCTTCTAACAGAGCCTGTCTTTCAGTTTCTTTAAGTATCCTTATTGCCTGCACTGTAGCCTGCTCCTCTGTCTTTTTTTTTTGCTCCCCATCTATTGAAATGTCCCCTAATAATGGCCTTAAAGGCATCCCAGACCACTTCATCTGGCATTCCCTTTTGGGCACTGTTTTCCAAAAAAATCCTCGATAACCCCTTATTTCAGCTGTCACCTTTTGTCTCTTAAGTGGAG
The DNA here is from genome assembly GCA_033557465.1 of Ichthyophis bannanicus. Classification (NCBI taxonomy): domain Eukaryota; kingdom Metazoa; phylum Chordata; class Amphibia; order Gymnophiona; family Ichthyophiidae; genus Ichthyophis; species Ichthyophis bannanicus. The sequence continues at coordinate 232,269,158 of CM066038.1, read as the reverse complement.
TGGAGGAGTGGCCTAGTGGTTGGGGCAAGGTACTTCAGGCCGGAAGGTCGGGGGTTCAAATCCCACTAGAGGACAGCAGCCTTGGGCCGGAAGGACTGGGGGTTCTAGTCCCACAGGTGCTCCTTGTGGTCTTGGGCAAGCCACTTAACCCTCCATAGCCCATGTTCCCTGTAAAATAGTTATCTCCAAGTTATAATGCCCTGTTCAATGTAATTTCAGTTTGTTCAATGTAAACCGCACTGATGCAGAATAGCGCGGTATATAAGAGAATGTAAATAAAATAAATAAATAAATAAATTAAGAGACCATCATTCATTCGCCAGAAGCAGGAGCTAGATTGTTGTCCCCAGGCAAGCAACTCTATCCATTCAACATTATGGTCTGTCCATGTGGCAGGTTCATAGCCCGCTCCTTGTATTTTTGCCATCAATGGGGCCGAGACCAGAATCATATCAATATGGGAGCTTGTTCTATGGGGGTGAGAATGGTATGAATAAACCCTACTCCCAGGGTGCAATTCCCTCCATGCATCTAATAACTGCCATGCTGCCATCATTTCCTGCAGGCTTTTTCTGTGCGTGTGTTCTCCCCCTCTCCCTCCTCTCATGGACTCGAAATCCAGGCGTAACACCATATTGAAAGCCCCTGCTAGTATAACATACCCGTACAGAAAGCCGGAGAGCTCCGACAATATCCTATCAAAGAAGTTCCCTTGATACTGATTTGGAGCGTATATGCTAACAATTTTCACCAGTCTTCCCTGAATGGAACTCTTGACCACCTCATATCTGCCGTCTTCATCTTTACACACCCCTAATTCTTCAAAGGCCACGCTATTGTGTAACATTATTGCCATGCCCCCCATTTTGCCTCTCCCCCTCCGTGAGGCACAATATCATCTTTGAAACTGTTTGTTACTTATTAACTTATGGTCCCGCATTTTCAAATGTGTCTCTTACATGCATATAACTCCCAGTTGCAACCAACCTGCCTCTTGAAAAAATAATTGTCGTTTTCATGGAGAGTTGAGACCATTCACATTTATGGTCCCAATTTTAAGTGCAAGCATCTTCACTCTGACACCTATTCCTCTGCCTCCACCCTGGGTTAACCCCTTTAGCATCTTTTCCCCCCTCCCCTCCCCTTCCTTCTCCCACCCCCTCTATCTATACTGCCTAAGCTCCTCTGGCAGCACCTCTTCTGGGATTTAGTGACAACTAAACCCCAGAATTTGACCCCTCTCTCTCTCTTAGCACACCCCCATTTATTCTATCACCCTCGCGTTTCCCTTCATACTGCATGCATTCATTTGCTTTTAGTCTCAATACTTACTACCCCAAATCATTCCCCCTGCAGGCTCATATCTTGCACCCATTCTCCCCTTAACCTGTTTCAACTCACTCTTCCACATGTGGTAACAACATTGATAGAGCCCTGCAACAGAAATACTTCCCTCTGTTCCATGTATCTGCTACTATAAAAATCAGTCATCAGAGTCCATATTTGTGTTTCCTAGCCAGAGTCTCATAGCCTGGTCTGAATGCCTCCACAGCCTGCTACCTCCTTTAACCCTTTGCTAAGTTGCTTGCTGACATTCTATGGATAGATTTTTCTTAGGAAAGGCTGCCGCTCCTTCTATTGCTAGTTTCTGCAGGTGCGCTAATACCTCCGCTTTTGTATGCCCATGTAGTGTGCACCCATCCTTTGTGATACCCAAAGCAAATGGAAAGTGCCATCTGAACCGTATCCCTGCTTCTCTCAATTTTATAGTGATGTTTCAAAGTTCTTTTCGCCGCTGCAGTGTTGTAGGTGAAAGATCTTCATATAGAATAGAATGTCCCTTCCACTGTACATCTGTAGATTTCTGGCCTTAGCCATCACTTCCTGCTTTGTTGTATAGCAGTGGAAACAGACCACAGTATCCCAAGGTTAACCGACCCCAGGGGTGCCCAGGCTCCAATGAGCTCTCTCGAGGACTACCACAGGTCCATCTCTCTTTGGCCATAAATGCCAGACGATACTCTCAACTAGTTTTGCACAGTTCTGGTAATCCGGTTCCTATGGCACCCCTGGACTCAATGTTGCCTCCATCTTGTCCATTAATGCATCCTGTGTCCCTTCCATCTCCTCTATCTTGGTGTGTAGGGCCTTTAGTTGTTCTGCCTGCTCAGTTCCTCGACCGTTTCAATCCGGCTGCCCATAAGTCAGCTGCCAATGTGCCTTTGCATTCTACTTTTAATCTCCAGGAACCAGCTACATCCTCAAACTGTTCCCTTATTCACCATGTTCTTCCTAGCCTTGCTTGCATGTGCCAGCCACCGGCGCAATTCTGGCCTCCTTTTTCAGAATGAGCGGCCGCTTGTAAACAAACTCTTTCAAATCACGTTTCTTTTTATTTGCCATGCAGTCTTTTCGTAGTAGATATGGCATTTTCCTGTTAGAACACTCCTGTTTGTGTGTGTATTTTTGCTGATTTTGCTGAGAGGGTGTGGGAGCCCGCAACTCACGCCGCCATTCTGTACACTGACGTCACTGGAACCTTCTTGGTCTTATTTAAACAATTAAAGTACATCTCACAGAAATATTACAGTCACATTGACCAAGGATCTCAAGTAAAAGCTGAGTAACACCAAAGGCACCTTCTCCTGCCTCCAGGTATTCTCTAAAATAGCACACACTTAACACATTTCTCTCTGGTGAATCCCTGATAGCTTTTACCCTGCTAAGCCAAATCAGAAATATTCTCAATTGGCTCTGAAAAGAACGTTAAAACAGAGCTTTGAGTAGAAACTTAAAATGTTTGCTAGGGCTAAATTATCTACATTTAATAAAGGGAAAAAAACCCATAGTACTGAAGTGTGAATGTTGCAGTACAAACAGCTATAACCTATTTTCAGATGCATTCCTCAAGGGAAAATGGTAAAAGACACCAACTTGAAAAAAACAATACTAAGATGGCAAAAATGTATATCTTAATACAGACTAATAAATTATGTAATTATGCTACTTTCATAAGATGGTATGGAATAGCCATCTATTAGAGCAGCAGAGAGAGCCAAGGAAGCCAGAGCTGAAATCCTGCTGACACTCCTTGTGACCTTGGCTAGGTCACGTCACTTTCCACTGCCTCAAGAATAAACTTAGGACTAGATCTGCTAAAAGGCGCTAATGCATTAGTGCATGTTAATACTCATTATTAAGCGATATTTACTGCAGGTTCCATTGTATACAATGGGGCTATTTACTAGTAACAGCAGCATTAGCATGCACTAACACATTAGCACATTCTATTAAATCTAACCCTTAGATTGTAAGCCCTCTGGAGTTAAAGAAAAGCATAGTTACTCACCTGTAACAGGTGATTTCCGGGAACAGCAGGAATTTAGTCTTCACATATGGGTATCGTCGGTACCGAAGGAGCCTGCGCGGGAATGCTCCCCAGCGTCCAATTAGAAAGCTTTGGGAGCATCCCACAGCACCTGCGAGCTGCCTTCCCGCCTTTCCCAACTGCCTATCTCCAGTTGAGTTTTAAAGCTGAGACAAAGATAGAGAGAGAGAGGGAAAGAGAAAGAGAGAGACAACTCCTAGGGGAGGTGGGTGGGTTGTGAAGACTAAATTCCTGCTGTTCCCGGAGATCACCTGTTACAGGTGAGTAACTATGCTATCTCCAGGAACAAGCAGGAATGTAGTCTTCACATATGGGGACTCCCTAGCTTTAGATGCCAGGGAGAGACCCCAGAAGTTGTGTGCCCTGTGAAAGGGCTCCACTTTCTCCCATGGATCTCTGGCATCCACCCAGGGATGGTGGGTAGGAGTTGATTAGGTATGGACAGGTGTTGGAGAACAGCCTGACCAAACAAGGCATCCCGGTGGGAGTCCTTGTCCAAACAATAATGGGCTGTAAAGGTATGAACCGAGGCCCAGGTAGCTGCTCGACAGATGTCGTCGATAGACACAGAGTGTAGATGAGCCACTGAAGCTGCTATGGCTCTCACATTGTGAGCTGTGACATGGCCCTCCAGAGGAAGATTCTTACTCTGATAGGCAAAGGAAATACACTGAGGAATCCAGTTAGACAGTGTTCTCTTGGAGACTAGAAGTCCCAAATGAGAAGGATCAAAAGCAACAAAGAGCTGAGAGGACTTTCTATGTTGCTGTGTTCTTTGCAAGTAAAAGGCTAATGCTCTTTTACAGTCCAAAGTATGAAGATTATTTTCTGCATTCGATGCATGAGGCCTTGGAAAGAACACAGGTAGGTAGACCGCTTGGTTTAGATGAAAATGCGAGACCACTTTTGGCATAAAGTGTGGATGAGTCCTAAGGACTACCTTGTCATGATGGAACCTTGTATAAGGTAGATCAGCCACCAGTGCTTGCAACTCACTGATGCGACGTGCTGATGTGACTGCAATGAGAAACATAACCTTCCAAGAAAGGAATTTCAAGGAGGTAGTAGCTAAGGGTTCAAAAGGTGGCTTCATGAGCTGACCAAGAACCAAGTTTAAGTCCCATGCCACAGGTGGTGGCCTAATGAGAGGCTTAGTTAGCAGAAGGCCTCTCATAAATCTTGCTATAAAAGGATGGGAGGAAATAGGTTGTCCATTTAGGGGCTTAAAGGAAGCTGCAATGGCACTCAAATGGACCCTCACTGAGTTAGTCTTAAGTCCTGCATTGGATAAATGAAGGAGATGCTCCAGTAGTGATTCCAGAGGTACCGCACGGGGGTTAAGACCCTTCTGCGAACACCATATGGTAAATCTTTTCCACTTGAAAGCATAAGAGCGTCTTGTGGAAGGCTTCCTGGAAGCATAAAGGATATCCTTTACCTGCTGAGGGAGGTTAAGATCATGGAGATCTAGGCCTTCAGCAACCAAGCCCTGAGATGCAGAGACTGGGGATTGGGATGCCATAACATTCCGTCCTCCTGAGATAGGAGATCTCGAGCAGACCCTAACTCCAGGAAGGGAGCTTGAGAGAGGTGTAGAAGCAGAGGGTACCACACTTGCCGTGGCGAATGTGGAGCTATGAGGATCATATGGCCTCTGTCTCTCTGAAGCTTGAACAGGGTTTTGGGAATTAGGGAAATGGGTGGAAAGGCATACAGGAAGTCTTGACCCCAGTAAAGGAGGAAAGCATCCCTGGCCTGAGCCCCCTGAGCTGGAATTCTGGAACAGAACCGGGGAAGTTTGGCATTCCACGGACTTGCAAAGAGATCTATGTCCGGGGTTCCCCAAATTTGAAAAATCTTGGCCACGTGATCTGCATGCAGAGACCACTCGTGTGGAAGCAGAACTCGACTGAGTCTGTCCGCCCAAGAGTTTTGTATGCCTGGACGATACACTGCCAGGAGATGAATCTGATGCTCTCTGGCGAGGGCCCATAGTCGCAAAGCTTCGTTGCAAAGTGACAGAGAGCCTGCTCCCCCCTGCTTGTTCACGTAGAACATGGCTACTTGATTGTCCGTATGAATGAGGACTGTCTTGGAGCTGAGCAGGGTATGGAACACTCGAAGAGCAAGGAAAATAGCTCTGAGCTCCAAGAGATTGATATGTAGATGAGTCTCCTGTGGAGTCCAGGTGTCTTGGGTGGAGAGGTCTTGCAGATGAGCTCCCCAACCCATCGGAGAAGCATCTGTTGTGAGAGTTGCCTGGGGTAAGGGTTGTTGAAATGGGGACCCCAGCAACAGGTTTTGAGTGGACTTCCACCATTGGAGGGACAAAATAAGGCGATTTGTGTTTGCTATTCTGTCTGACAGGCATCCTGATGCCTGGGTCCATTGAGTGGATAAAGTCCACTGGGCTGCTCTCATATGGAGGCGAGCATAGGGAACCACATGCACCGTAGATGCCATGTGGCCTAGTAATTGCAGCATTTCTCGGGCAGTGAGATGAGGCTTTAGCACTGCTTGAGAAGCTAACTGCACCATGTGAAGGCAACGGGCCTGGGGAAAATAGGACCTTGCTTTTCTGGTATCCAGCAAAGCTCCTATGAACTCTAGAGACTGAGTGGGAGATAGACTGGATTTTGGGATGTTTATGACCAGACCCAAATATTGAAGGATACGCATTGTGCAGGATAGAGAAGTCCTGGCCTCTGACTCTGTTGGGGCTCGAATGAGCCAGTCATCTAAGTAGGGGAAGACGAATATCCCTAGAGTGCGGAAAAATGCTGCTACCACAGCCATACACTTTGTGAACACTCTTGGTGCTGAGGCCAGGCCAAAAGGAAGCACCCTGTATTGTTAGTGCTTTCCTTGAAAAAGGAACCGAAGGAACCTTCGGTGAGTTGGATGGATGAGAACATGGGTGTATGCATCCTTGAGATCTAGAGAACAAAGCCAGTCCTGACTCTGAAGGTATGGCAGCAGAGTTCCTAAAGAAATCATTTTGAATTTCTCTTTGAACAGGAATTTGTTCAATTCTCTGAGGTCCAAAATAGGTCTGTATCCCCCTGTTTTCTTTGGGATAAGGATATAGGGGAAGTAAAACCCTGTACCCTGTTGATGGATAGGTACTTCTTCTATTGCCCCTTGGGCAAGAAGTGTGGTGACCTCTTGATCTAAAAGGTTGATGAGAGAGGTGTGAGAATTGAACTGTCTTACCATTGTGGGAGGGGGCATGCTCAAAAAATGAAGCTTGTACCCCTCTTTTATGATGGAAAGTGTCCAATGCTCTGATGTTATTTGCCCCCATCTGGGGGCAAAGTGACACAACCTTCCTGGAATGGTGGAAGGCTCTGGTCCATTGAGAGCCAGGAAGGCTACATTCTCTAGCTGAAAGTCAAAGGCCTTGTGGAGGCTGAGACTGCTGGGATGGTTGAGGCTTAGCAGTCTTTGCTTTCCTTTGTTTGGGTGGTTGCTGACCCTTCCGGACAGGTTGACCTGCAGAACGTCCCTGCTGAGAATAAGCAGGATAAAACCTTTTCTTTTTGGAAAAGAATGGTTTCTTGAAAGATTTCTTTCTTGTAGGATCAGCTGTGGCCTTGGATAATCTATCCAAGGTGGAGTTGTCAGCATCCAACTCATTGGCCTTTTCTTGCCAATCTTTGTCAAACAGGTTCTCACCAGTACAAGGAATACTTCTCAGTTTGTCTTGTACCCAGAGCTCCAGATCAGATGCCTGGAGCCAAGCAATTCTACGTACACCTATGACAATGGCAGAGGTTCTGCTTATGCACTCAGGTCAAAAGCTGCACGGTTGACAAATTTATAAACATCCTGGGCATGCTTGACTAATGTGAGAAAGTCCGGCCTTCTATCCTCAGGAAGAAGAGGGCTCAAAACCTCTAAATCTCCTGTGACTTCCTTCAGGAACATTCCCATATATAAAATATAGGAACTGATCCTGGCAGAAAGCATGGAAGCTTGGAAGATACGACGTCCAAAAGCATCCAAAGTTCTGCACTCACGTCCTGGAGGATTAGAGGCATGTCTCTTTGCACTCCTGATCCTTCTCATAGCTGATTCCACTACAATAGAGTGGTGAGGAAGCTGAGTTTTCTGGAAACCAGGACAAGGAGGGACTCAATACATAGTATCCAGTCTAAGAGAGTGAGGAGAGGTGGTAAGAGGTGTCTCCCACATTCTTAGCATGAGATCATGCAAGATCTCATGGATGGGTAGAGTAGCTGCCTCCTTAGGAGCTTTGGGATATTGTAAAATTTCCAACTCCTTTGCTCTGGGCTCTGTTTCAGGAGCCACAGTAATGGACAGACCTCGAGCCACCTCCCTGATGAAATCCTGAAAGGAAATGTCCTCTGGAGGAGACATCCTGTGTTTAGGGGAGGAAGGCTCCTCCGGGAGAAGTATTCCCGCATCGACAGTATTCCTCTGAGGGCTCGAAGTACCTTCTGTCTGGATGCTCTTGAAGAGCCCGATACCCGTACCGACCGAAGTTGGTACCGGGGGGAATCAGTACCGGTGTATCGGTACCGGAAGGCATCGCATGACTGGGTGCCGGCAATGCGGACATCGAAGTCGATGTCGATGCTATCGGTACCGGTATCGACACCAGTGCCGGAGTCGATGCCAGTACCGGTTGAACTGTCTGACGTGGTTCCGAGGGTGTCAATGCCGCAAGGAGAGCCGCCCGACTGCCAGGAACCTCTGGTCTATCGACGCTGCCGATGCCTGTGTGTCGGTACCAGAGAAAACAGTCAGTACCCCAGAGCATGGCACCAGTAGTTCTGCCGAGGTCGAGGCCTCGAGAACGTCCTGGAGCCCCGATAATGCTTTGGAAGCCGAAGCCTCCTGCCAGGGCAGTTTTGCCGGTGCAGAATCCTCAAGGGCAACGCCAGAGACATCTCGATGCTTAGAGGGAGATCTACCCTTTGAGGACCGGCTAGACTTATGTTTAATTACCTGAGATCCGCGGGAGGAAGACAAAGCCCTGGAAGACGTCGATGCCACCGAGGCTGCATCAGAGGGAAACAGGGTACTGAGCTTGGCAGCTCGGTTCTGTCGACCTCTCTTGGACATCATGGCACAGGCCATACATTCCGTGATGGAGTGGTCAGGACCTAAACATTTAAGACACCACTCATGGGTGTCGGTGACGGAGATGGTACCACCACACTTGGTGCACTTTTAAAACCCGAAGCGGGATTTTCCATTGTGGAAAACATTTTGGGCCTAAGGCCCAAAATGGCGCGTGCACCTGGAAAAAGTGGGAAAAAAAGTACTAAGTATATATATATATTTTTTTTTTTAAGAAAAGAAAGAACCGGCGGTACCAGTAAAGCGTCGAGGAAGGCAGACGCGACCACAAAAAAGAAGGGCAATAAGGAAAATTTTCTGCAGTGACAGGAACACGACCTGCTGGCTCCGCGGAAAACGAAGAACTGGAAAGAGAAAGGCGGGAAGGCAGCACGCAGGCTTTGTGGGATGCTCCCAAAAGCTTTCTAATTGGATGCTGGGGAGCGTTCCCGCGCAGGCTCCGTCGCTACTGACGATACCCATATGTGAAGACTACATTCCTGCTTGTTCCTTGAGATTACCTATTGTACCTGAATGTAACTCACCATGAACTATAAATGAAAAGTATGAAGTAAATACAAAAAGTAAAATAAAAATATAAAAGTGACAGAAGCATAGCATTAACTTCATTTCAGCAAACAAAAAAATAAGTCAGAATTTTTTTATTTATAGAAAATGTAGGTTGCTAATCAACACAATATTAACAGAACAAAAGAAAGTAGATGCTGAATACTTATTAACTATAGCTCTTGATATACAGTGGTGAGGTTAAGTAATGAGAATTACAAGTTCTTACCACAATATCCTTATTTAATTGAAATCAGTCTTTTCTTATGCAATAAAAAACATAAATAATTCAGTTTCTTGAAACATAATAGTGTACAAAGCAGAAGAATGAGACTCATTCAGAATCAGTGTGAGAAACAGTATAAGAATCGCTAATTTCCATAGCACAATGAACTTTGGTTAATTAAAAATTAGGTGCTTAAATAAACGAATGATAACTAAACCATCCTTCAGAGTAAATCTGCATGACTGAGTTTGGGCATCCTGCCCTATGTAAAGATTCAAACGGTTTTGAACTTGGCCTTCACCAAAAGAGTTAATGAGAACTCATGATTCCACTATCAAAAGATACTTCAGAGGATCTATGAAAAAGAGTAGTTGATGCTCATTTGTCTGAACAGGGTTACAAGTCCATTTCTAAACATTTGAGGCTCCATCCATCCACTGTCAGTCTGTCTACTAAAGGATCAGAAGAAGAACTGAAGAATTGTCTTTTATTTTCTTCAAGCCTGCTCCTATCTTTGCCCTTTTCTCCTTCTGCTAACTCCAGACTTTGGTCCTTTCACCTTGCAGCTCCTTATGCTTGGAACTCTTCCTGAAGCTGTTCATCAGGCTTCCTCACTCCCCCTCTTCAAATCTCTGCTAAAGGCTCACCTCTTTACGTTTACCTTTGGTTCCTAATCCTCTGTTCCTTGTGTCTCCTTTGTTGTTTGTCTCCTTCTCCTACTCCTTCTTAGTTTTGTTTGCCTTGATTAGATTGTAACGCTCTAATGAGCAGGGCCTGTCCTTCATCTGTATTTGTATAATACAGGCAGAGAGAATGGAATGTGTGAATAGTAATTAAAGGGCTTAAAGAGGGTTAACACCCCCAGGCTGGATTGGTTTAAGGCTTGGTTCTATAAGACCTTCCAAGGGAACATATAGATTTTCTGGTAGAGATGTTTAATAGGATGGGGAGGTGTGGAAGACTGCCAAAGACAATGGATATTGCACGTATAACGGTACTCCCCACACCTGGGAAGGACACAACAACATGTTGGTCTGATAGGTCTATTTCGCTGATAAATTTGGACGCAAACATTTTAACAAAGATATTAACAAACAATGCAGGCCCATCTGCCCTTTTTGGTAGGGCCAGATTGGACAGATTTGTTCTGGGGCAACAAGCTAATATATGAAAAGTGTTAAATGTTATTTGGGAGGCCAGGGATCAGAGGATACCTACTGTTATGATGGCAGTCAATGCAGAAAAAGCATTTGACAGAGTGGAATGGGATTTTGTGCTACAGATGTTGAAGGAAGTGAGGATATAGGAGAGGTACTGTGAGTGGATTAGAGCACTCTATGCCATTCCAAAGGCAGGAGTAAGGGTCAATGGGGGATATTCAGAAGAGTTTGGATTGGGGAGGGGGATCAGACAGGGATGCCCGATTTTGCCGTTATTTGTGTTGATCATCGAACCCTTGCAAATGAGGCTGAATAAGGAAATAGTGGGGTAAAGTTAGGGGAAAAGGGGGGTAAAAATATCATTATTTGCAGATGTCATTTTTTGGGGAGGAAACCATTATTGTCGCTACAAGTATTAATGAAAGAGTCTGAAGGCTAAAACAGAGTATTGGGTTATAAAATTAATACGGGGAAAATGGAAATTATGGGTATGGGGCTTGATTCACAATTAGAGGGATGCTGAAGAGGGGCATTCACATTCAAATGAGTGTCTAAAGCTATTAGATATTTAAGAGTGATAGTGGGGAGGGACTGGCAGGATATATATGGGTTCAATTATGAGCCTTTGTGGTAGGAGTTGGGGAAAAATCTGGATAGGTGGGAGAATCTGAATCTGTCCTGGTTCGGAAGGAGAGTGGTGATAAAAATGAATATTTTACAGAGGGTCTTGTTTTTGTTTATGGCTTTTCCCATAGAGATACTAGATGGGATATTGAGGAGGGTCCAAAAAAGGTTTTCATTTATTTTGAGGGAAAGACCACAGAATAGTGAGGGGAGTGTTATGTAGGAGGAAAGGGGGAGTTCTAAATTTGAATGGTGGTTAGAGCTAAGTGTAAAATGTGGGTAAAATTAGAGCAATCAGCAGTGGGAGGGAGGGCCTTGAGAGATGTGCCTTGGATGGGTAATGAGGGGGGGGGGTGGTGGTGGTAGTAGAGAGGCAGTTGGGGGTGAATCTCTTTGTCAAGCAGACAATGAAAAGTTGGAAATGGTTTAAACACGTAGTGTTACAGGATGAAGGGGGAGGGAATGATGGCTCCATTGTGTGACAGTAAGGATTTCCCATCAGCGATGGGCAATAGGAGATTAAAGGAGTGAGGGGGGATATTTGGTTTAGGAGGGATAAAAATGTAATGTCATTTGAGAAGGCCAAAGAATGGTATGAGTTGGTGGAAGTGGATTGGTATTTATATTTACAGTGTTATTTTATTAAAAGGAAAGAGATGGGAGGATATAATGTATTAAAGGGGGAATCTGACCTGGAAAAGCCAAGTAGGATCTGTTGTCAGTCTAAGGGTTTACTGTCTAAGCTTTATAAGCTGCAAGAAGATGAGGGGTGGGGGTGGTCAACTGTGGTTTCTGAAAGCTCGGGAGAAAGATATGAAAGAAAGAGAAAGGGAATTGGAGGTAGGTATATGTGGGAATGACAAAGATGCTATTATCTGCCATCAAATAGGAGAATAATTATAAGATAGTATACCGAATATACTTGACCCCCAGTAAAATTTAGTAAGATGTTAGTGGGCTCCAATGAGAGTTGTTTGAGGGGTTGTGAAGGATCTTTTTCATATGTGGTGGATGTGTGAGCAGGTGAAGAAGTTGTGGGAATGGTGGGAAAAGTCTTTTCAAGAGATCACGGGAGGTGAGGGTGGTGCTGAACCCAAAATTCTCTCTGGCAATCCAGGCCTAGATTTCTGCCTGCCTATCTGACATTGCTGTCTGGTTGTCTCACCGATGTTTGAAATTGAACATGGCCAAAACTGAGTTTCTTATTTTTCTCTCTAAACCCACCTCTCCCCTTCCTCATTTCTCAATCTCTATGGATAACACTTTTCTACTCCCTGTTTTCTCGGCTCACAACCTTGGGGCTTTCTTTGACTCCTCCTTCTTCTCACGCATCCAACTGATAGCTAAAACCTGTCGTTACATGTTCATTGTAAAATAGTTTGTTAAATGTAAACCGCTTTGATTTCAAGATAAGGCGGTATAGAAATAAACCAACTAACTAAATAAACATCAACAACAAAATGTGTTCCTTCCTTTCTGAACACACTACTAAAACATTTATCACTCTTTAGTCACCTCGCGTCTAGACTATTGCAACCTCCTCCTTGCTGATCTCCCTCTGAATCATCTCTCTCCCCTTCAATATGTTCAAAATTTTCCATCAGCCTTGATATGCTCGTATTAACTCCTCTTCTCAAGTCACTTCACTGGCTCCCTATCCATTTCCGCATCCGATTTAGACTTCTTCTACTGACCTATAAGTGCTCCTCACTATCTTTCTTCTCTTATCTCTCCCTATACCCCTCCTTGGGAGCTCCACTCTTCTGGTAGATCACTTCTATCTGTACCCTCCTCTTCCACTGCCAACTCCAGACTTCGATCCTTTACCCTTTCTGCTCCTTATGCCTGGAACTACCCTGAGTCTGTACGTCAGGGTTCATCTCCAGGCCTTTTCAAATCCAGAATGAAAACTCACCTCTCGAGGCTGCTTTTGGATCCTGATCTGCTTTGTCTCCTATGTGTTTCCTTATCATAACCCTAGATGTATTCTTGTCCTCAGCTCTTGTATGGTCTGTCTTAATTAGATTGTAAGCTCTGATAAGCAGGGACTGTCTTTTACATGTGCCTGTGCAGTGCTGCATACGCTTTGTAGCGCTATATAAATGACCAGTAGTGTTAGTAGTAGAGTGAGAAATTAGATTTTAATAATCTTGGGGAGGATGTTGTGTGGCCTGTGGATGTGGTTGGAAAGGCCTTATTGCCTGACTACATGAACCAGTCATGTATGTTTACACTGAGGTGAACTTTTAACAAATGCTACTTGTAGAGGGAGGAAGTGCATCTTGAAGGCTTGGGTGCTCTTCTTTCCGTTAACATAGAGGAGAGGGGATGGAATACTACTATAAGATATATGCAGTTAAATGGAATACTGTTCTGCCAGCACAACATGAGCTGAATTTTGTTTGGGTTGTTCTCTGATATGGCTCTTGGGCTGAGATTATTTGCCGATGATATTATGCTGTACACACAACTTGACACTGATAACCCGGACTACAGCCCACTCGAAACTTGCCTTGGAGAGATGCAAAACTGGTTACAACAAAGCAGTATGACAATCAACCACAAGAAAACTGAAGTGAAGTATATCTCCAGGAAAGCAAATTTTGACCCCCCTACAACAATAACCCTGTGCAGCAACACTTACCAAACAAAGAAATAAATAAAATATCTAGGAGTCACATTTGACTGCGAACTAAAAATGGAGAAACACCTCCGCAAGACTAACAGGGCAGTTTTCCACAAACTGAGAGTTCTACAACCCATACGGAATATTATTGATCCCCTCGATTTCAGATCCGTGGCTCAAGCACTCATCATGCCACATTTTGACTATTGCAACGCCATTCTTCAAGGCCTACCTAAGAAAACCCTGAACATCCTACAAATGGCACAGAATGTAGCTGCCAGGGTCATTATGAGGAAAAGTCTTAACGAACACATCACACCAGTACTAATTGAGTTGCACTGGCTCCCCATAACAGCTCGCACAAAATACAAAATACTGACAACCACTTTCAAACTCATCCACAGCATAGCACCATCCTTCCTCAACACCCTAATCAGATTGCAACCTACCAACAGAACCAGGAGAACCATCAACTCCAACACCCTCCACACTCCAACAGATATAAGATCTGTCAAAGTCAACACTAGTAACAGGGCGTACTCATACGTAGCACCGACTCTATGGAACCAACTCCCACCAGAACTACGAGCCAGCAATGATCTTTCAGACTTTAGAAAAAAACTCAAAACGCACCTATTTCAAAGTCATTTTAACCTGTACTAAATTCGCGTGAGGGGCAACTATCCCCCAGCAACCCAGAGAACCTGTTATGTGAAAATGTACATATGTAAATTATTATCCCCATAGCTAAGAAGTAGATAATTCTCCGTGTGACGTGCTTACCTTACTAATCTGTATGTAAACAAAAATTTTATCTGTCTTGATTCGGCAGCTTTTTCTATGTAATCTTACCCGCTTCTGATCGCTGGAAGGAGCGGCATACAAATGCTTGATAAATAAATAAATAAATAAATTACCAAAGGAGTGTTTACTGTATTGGGAGGGCACGGATGGGTATAGTGATGAAATCTATAAATTTAATATTGACTATTGGTCTATGTTATAATAGTCTTATGGTGGTTGTAAGGAATCCCACATGCTGCGGAATTACATTGCAATTGGTTTATTTCAACAAACAGATTCTAAACTAAAATCTGCGGTTTAGTAGATGAGTCTCATAAACTGAAATATTTGGGACCAATTACATGTCATTATATTTTTCCAGAAGAGTTTCTTTTGTAGCCCGTAATTAGCTTCTAATATTTTAATTTAGTACAATGTTGATCCTGAATTTCTTTAAAGCGGGCCTTGACAAACTGTGCAGATTTTGGAGCCAGGCCAAAATCTTAGGAGCCAGTGCTTGTGACAACCTCGCACGCCCCCCCCCCCCTCTCCGGTTCTCTTGCACTGGTCTCATGTTCTTGTGAGGCCAGTGCCAGAGTTCCTACACCATGCATCATCTTTAGATAACAATAGTTATAGCTTCAGATGGCAAGTGTCTCTATGAGTGTGTGGGGCAACGGTGGTGTGCCTGTCTGTGTGTGGGATGTGGTGGTGGGTGCAAGGCTGCAGTGCATGTGTGTGTGTGCAGAGCTGGGAAGTCTCTGTGTGTGGCGCCGAGGTGGGCTGCCTGTGTGTGCGCAGGTGATGTGTGGTGCAGAGATGAGGTATATATGTGTGTGCGAATGTATGTTCATGTGTATGGGGGGTGAGGTGCTTGCATGTATGTTCGGGGGGGGGGGGGCTGCATGCATGCTTTGGCATATACAGACTGTAATTTTTGTCCCAATGCATTCATACCTTGCACTCTTTCCTCCCCACTTCAACCCTTCCCCACTCTCTGTTCCCCTTCCGGACTCTTACTCCCCTTCTCCCTACTCCCAGCACGCCCACCTCCTATCCTCAATTCACCCATCCTCTATACTGCCCCTTTAAATTTTTCCTTCCTCTCTCCTGGTCTTTTTTTTTTTTTTTTTAATGAAAACTCCGAGCCCCTCTGTTCTCTGCTGCCCTGGGCTTCCCCTCCTGTTCTGCCTACGAGGATCCGATCTCCCACAGACAGAACAGGAGGGATCTTTGCTGCGATCGTGGGTTAGATGCAGCAGATAACCCACAGACTGGATCCCTGTGGGCTGTCTGTGGATCTGGGCCCCGATCGCGGCAAAGATTGCTCTTGTTCTGCCTGCAGGGATCGAATTTCCCACAGGCAGAAGAGGAGGGATCTTTGCTGCGATCGTGGGTTAGATGCAGCAGACAGCCTGCAGATCGGATTCCGGCGGGTAGTCTGCTGCATCTAAATTCCGATTGCAGAAAAGATTCCTCCTGTTCCACCTACAGGAGATAGGATCGTCCGTAGGCACATAGCAGTGGTTTTCTGGCTATGATGGGGGGGGGGGGTGGGGTGAGGCACCAGGTATAAATTTCTGGTCATTATGAGACCTGGCGCCTGGACTTTGTCAAGCCCTGCTTTAAGGTTGTATTAGTTTTTATTAGTATAATATATAGATTATGCATATATGTTGTAACTGAAGAGCTTTCAAGATAAGCAAAAAATTAATATCCATATGTAGTTTATGAAATAGTAACAAGATACAGATAACATTTTCTGTAAAGCCTAAACATACATACCCGACTTTGATCAAGTACTATAGAAGCCCTATATGATCTAATCCTCCCATCCTACTGGGATCCCTTCATTTCTCCCTTCCCCAATCCAAGCATTAAACACAGACAATCTGTTTGAGAGATTATTCTTTACAGATGAATGGTTCAAGGCTGCAGCATACGTTAAATGCACTATACCACAATTATCAGGGAATAGACCAAGACTTTGCTGGGGCGCACAGTTCACTTAACCAATATTTCGGTTTATCACTCCCGATGGCAACATCCTGCTCTAAGGAGTAGGCAGTAATTTACTACTGCTAATGCAATGGGACAACCAGCTGTGCAAGCCTTGCTCCTAGCGTTGTCTTGCAATTTGCTCTTTGACTACCACAAAAGGTAACGTGTTCATAGGTTGCTAACTCCAATTTATAGCTGCGTAGGAGTGCACTCCTCTCACATGTAGGCTTATCCAGGTCGAAAAAGCTGGTAATTGCCTTATTTTGCCACCATTCATTCCAAATATTTCTCTTTCAACAAGAGCCCAAAGGATATTTTTCTTGTCATTCTTGCCCAACGTGACTCAAAACATCATGTGCTATGTGTTCTTGACATGGCCAAACCTGTTTACTTTGAAGGCTGCATTGGTTATTAATGCATAATCTATATGTTGAAGAAATACTATAATTTATGAGCTTTCAAGATTGGCATAAAATAAATATCAAAACATGGTTTATGAAACAACAAGCTATGCATAATACTTATATAAAGTCTCAAATAAACAACAAATTTTCTCCAAGACCTAAGCATACATACACAAAATGAACATGTTATTGTACAATTTACATAAAATGATCTTATGCCAAAAAATAGCCTGCATCTTAAAGACTCTAGTGTACATGTGAATAAATATATATCTGTAAAAACCCTTACCTCTTCATTCTCAATTTTGAGCGTGGCTAGTCGTGACTGCAGCTGTTGATATCTAAGCATAAGGTCCGCTTGCACAGGCTGTTGGGCGCTGACCTGACAAACCTGGCAAAAGATCACAAAGTTACGATTTGTCTCTATTAGGAAACTGGGATTCCTCAAAGCAAAAAAAAAAAAAAAAAGACATTCCAAAAGTCCTTCTAACAGGAAGCACCATGGAAATCACTTTTACAATTATACATGAAATAATCCATTATTTTGCACATTTAGTAACAGTGCTTCAAACAAACACCTGGATGGAGAAACTAATATTCTTAATTGCCAGAACATGTGAATGTAAATTAACGGAGTGGTTTTTATTTTGCATAGCAATTTTCTCACAGCTGGTATAACAGTTCTGCATAACATTCTCATAACTGCATTCTTAAGGATCTACAAAAGTTTTATTCACTGATCTGCTGTAATCAGCATAGAAACCAGTTCGTTGTAATTAGGGCTCTTTCACAGAACACAAATGAACAGGCAAAATTAAGTCTTAAGGGAAGAAAAGCTAGATTTTGTTCAATGCATAACAGTGAACTCACTGTTGGTCTGGTTTGGATATACTGGTTACTTGCTTATTTTAAGGAAGATCTTTTCTACTGACCTCATCACCCAGGTGAGACTGAAACTCAAATTTCATTGGTGGACAAAAGGCAGTGGGATACATCTCCATAAATCTCTGCTTGTCATTTCTTGGTTCCAAGTTGTCAACAGCATTCTCAATGATATCCAGACCCTCGTGTCTTGAGGTTTCAAGGTTATATTCTGCAGACAGATATGTTCTTAGAGCTCTGTTCAGACTGGCATGATATCCAAGATCACAACACTGATGCAACAGAAGGGAAAAAAAAAATAAAAAATAAGAATACTACCTTGTCCCTGCTTCTGATGAGAATGATTCATGACTGTAGGCTTATCTTTCTTTACATAATACTGCATTAAGAATGATTTATATTGAAATTTTAATCTCTTTATGGTTGCACATATTGTGCTGATGTACTTTATTTGACATGAGTATTTTCTACATTCTGTATTCCAAAACATAGTCATTACACAAACAATGAAAACCCCAAAATTGCTTTTTCCAGTATTAACTCAGTCTCATACTTTAAGACATCTCCACAAAAATAATACAAAGAAGTGTTCATACACAGAACACAATTTTCCCATTTGCATAAGCATTTGCCATATATTATACTATGAGCCCGATTCAGTGAGGGGCACGTTCGGGCCATCTGGCTGGCCAAAATATGGACTGCCCCAACGTGTACCTGATTCTGCAAACGCGAGAGCTAGACATTCCCGTGGGTGCAGGATCAGGCACATAGACTGGCCAGCGATGCCATTATGCAGCGGCACAAGATGTCTTCCCATCACCCCATCTGCCCTATGCTCCTGCTGGTGTGCCAGTGCTATGACGTCCTGTCGCCATAGCACTGGGTGCCCAGAAGGAATGCCGACAGCCCGCCACAGCGTAAAACATCCGTTCTCTGCCTCCTGACCCTCGGCGGGGGCAGCCAGAGCCAGGACCAGGACCGGGTGGGCAGGGACTCACCTGCAACCCCTCTGTCTGTTTGGTGGGGCTGTGTGGCCCGATCACTGCCACAGCAGGGGCTTATACCACCTCCGAGATGGTATGAACCGCATGTCTACCCTTCCACCGGTGGACATACAAGGTCATGACCTGAATCGGCTCTATACATTTGGATGCCTTGGCCCGCCCCCACTCCACCCATTCTCCACCTCCGTCTCACCCCTCCACCCTCGTCCAGTGCTCCCCATACAATGGCTCTGTTCATGTGGGGAGCACTTGAGGCAGCATACTGTCCCGAATAGCGGGGCTGGATATCCAACCTGGACATACATCCCCGCTGTTCGCTGGTCAAAATGGGGACCTATGTATAATATTGCATGTTAGAACAAGAAGACATTTAAATCTATCTGTATATTTTCTTTCCTTGAGTCTTAAGCATGTCAATCTAGATGAATAGCTTATGCCCCCTTCGAACTGATGAAGAAATGAAGAAAGCTCTTTGCTGAATTTGCTTCCTCTATAAAAGATGGTGCAGCTGAAAAGTTAGCCCACATACCTCTGCCAAATTCATTAATATAAAGTGACAAAGTTACCTAACTCCTCTCATCCAACTAAGATAGTAGACTCTGAAGAAGAGAAACTCTTCAAACAAGAACAGAAGTCTGACTAAAGCCCAGAGCTAAGGCAAACTCAATTGCCTTCCTCCAAGGATCTTCAAACTTCCCGAGTGAGTTCTGGACTAGTCTGGCAGGACTCAAGAAAGGAAATTAACAGCCAAGTATTAATATTTATTTTATTTACTTCTCTTATATACCGCGCTATTCTGCATCAGTGCGGTTTACATTGAACAGGGCATTATAACTTGGAAATAACTATTTTACAGGGAACATGGGCTATGGAGGGTTAAGTGGCTTGCCCAAGACCACAAGGAGCACCTGTGGGACTAGAAACCCCAGTCCTTCCGGTCCAAGGTTGCTGTCCTCTAGTGGGATTTGAACCCCCGACCTTCTGGCCTGAAGTATCTTGCCCCAACCATTAGGCCACTCCTCCACTCTCCCCTTCCTTTTCATTCTACTAGGTCAGTACAGATATGTGGGCTAAGCTTCACAAGAACAAGGTAGGAGAAAGCCAAGGCAATTCTCAAGACTATTGAGACACAAACGAAGTTTACTCTGGCCTGCATATCCAACCAGTGAAGCTTAAAGGAGACATCTTCCTGATAATGCCTTCCAGAGGAAAAGATCTATATTCCACCCTTGCAGGTGAATGTGCTTTAGTAGAAGGTGCTCATATCCCTTCTGGAGTCTGTAAATTCTTGCTAATGTAACTTGAGGCAATTGCTTCCTTGATCCATCTGGAACAGAGGCCACATCCCCTTTCCAAAAATCACAAAAAGAACCAGCAAGACTGCCAAATCTTCAGAAAGAAACATGAACCTTCAGGTATAACAGTGAACCATGTGAATGCCTAAGAAATGGAGGTTTATTATTCTTTCCTGCGTACTCTGACCCCTTAAGAACAAAGAGAAAAAGTCTGATTTAGAAGAGACTAAGACACTATAGTAGAAAGTAAAGAGGGTACAGGATGATCAAATTCTTCCCTTGAGAAATGAAATAAGGAGCCCAGTCCAAATGATCCACACTTCCATACTATTCCTAGCCAAACAATGTCTATAACGAAGGCCAACTTGAGTGTCATCCTTTAGCAATGCCTCCCATAGGGTCTCAAAAGAAGGAGAGACCAAGGGCACAGACACCAAATATAGATCTCAAGGAGCACCACTGAACACATCCTCTATTGCAAGTGAGAGCTACTCCATATACTGTGAAGGAAATGAGGGTAGGCCTTTGTCCACTCCCTTCTAGAAAAGGCAGTGAGAAGCATGATGAACATTTCAAGGAGAAAACTAACTTATCCTGACATCAAGAAATAAAGAACTTCACACCCTGAACCAGGCAAGTGACGAAAACCTCTAATGCGTCTTCACAGAGCCACAAATATCAGAACTGAGTAACTTCGGTACATTTTCAGACTTAGTTTCCCCTAATGCAAGGCAGTAGCAAGATGTCTTGATTCATTTAAATTGTCAGATTTCTATTATTATTTTTGTTTAATCTAATTATTTATTTAACGTCTTTTTTTATACCGCTTTAAACTTGTAAATATACATTAAACAGTGACATTGATAACTTGGATTATACATTAACTTTGTAGATTTTATTTATTTATTTATTCGCATTGCTTGATATACCGCCCTTGCCGAAGCATCAGGGCGGTGTACAATAAAATAAAAATAGACTACTAGACAGAGGCAGAAGGTGAAAAGGAACGCCATTGTTTTAATAGGAAAGCAACAGAAAAGGACAGAAAGAGAGAAAAGCAGGGAAAGGGACATACAGAGACATTGAAACAACTGTCAGACGAGAAAAGGGGAATGGACAGGGGAGGGAGGGGGGATGTTGGCCTAAGCGGCAGGTGTGAACTTGCATATCAGGGAGGAGCTCCAACTGAGGGCGAGACCAGGTGGTCCAAAGAGAGGGAAAGATCAAAGGCCTGACAGAAAAGTTAAGTCTTAAGGAGGGCTTTAAAACAGAAAAATGACAGTTCGACACGGAGGTGGTGCGGGAGTGAGTTCCATAGAGCAAGGCTTAGGAAAAAGAAAGTAGATCGGCAAGCACATTCAAGATGGGCTTGGGACGGAGAGGGAAGGAAAGACGATTATCATGTGCTGAGCGAAGAAGACGAGGGGCGGGCTGGAGGTAATTAGATCGGCCAAGTACTGGGGTGTGCTAGTGTGGAGGGCCCTGTGAGTGATAATGAGCAGCTTATAAACAAATCTAACTTTGATAGGGAGCCAGTGCAGATTAAGAAGAAGAAGGGTAACATGATCAGAGAGGGAAGAGTGGGTGACGAGACGGGCATCGGTGTTCTGAACTAACTGGATTCGCTGCAACTGATATTGCGGGAGGCCGGAGAGGGCAGAGTTGCAATAGTCCAGTCAGCTGATGACAACTGACAGGACTAGAGAAGTGATGGAGGAGGAAGGGAGGAATGGCCGAATGGCCCGAATCTTGCGCAGATGAAAGAAGGAACTACAGATCCCAATCTCAGTAATCTTCACATGGAACCTTGTCTATTCCACCCCATAAGTCGATTTCCTGGGCAGACTGGATGGACCATGCTGGTCTTTATCTGCCGTCATTTACTATGTTACTATGATTTACACAAGCCAAGCTATCTGCACCATTCCCCCTCTTATTACTCATACTATGATGTATATAGTTTTGTTTCAAAACTCCCACCTAACCCTCCCCTTCGTTTACATAAAAACTCTTTGGAGATTATTTAAATCTTGAAGTATGAAGTTACAAGAGACTGTTTAAGTTTTTGATATGTGATGTTACTGTTTACAATTGAAAGTTCTTTGTAAAAGTTATTGTTTATAATTAAATGTTCTTTGTAAAAGCTGAAGTTAATGTAAACCGCCTTGATTAAATGCAAAGGCACTAAATAAAAACTACGAACAAGCGTCGAAATGTGTTGGTTAAAGGAAAGTGAGGGATCCAAGGTAACACCGAGGTAGGGGAGAGTGGAAACGAGGGATGGGAAGAGCTGACAGGGTAGGGGATAAGGAGGGGGGAGGAGCACCGAAGGAGAACCAGATAGCGGCAGATTACAGTGAACGGAATGTAATCGCATTTGAAATAGTGCAAATCTTAGCATGCTGATGTTAGGTTATGTTATGTATCGGTTACAAAATGTTCTGTGAACAGGAATAGAAACACAGAAACATGATGGCAGAAAAAGACCACATGGCCTATCTAGTCTGCCCTTCCATATCAACTACAATGGTCCCCTTTTTACCTTTAAAGATCCTCTGTTTGTCCCATGCTTTTTTGAATTCAGATACTGTTTTCGTGTCCAACACTTCCACTGGGAGACTATTCCACGCATCTACCACTCTTTCTGTAAAGAAATATTTCTGCATATTACTCCTGAGTCTATTCCCTTTCACTCTCATCCTATGTCCCCTCATAGCAGAGCTTACATCAAATGAAAGAGAGCCTCCTGTGCATTTATGTCATAGAGATATTTAAATGTCTCTATCATATCAGCCCTTATCCTGCCTTTTCTCTAAAGTATACATGTTAAGATTTGTAAGTTTGTCCTCGTATGATACATAACAAAGACCACTAACGATTTTAGTAGCCACCCTCTGCACAGATTCCAACCTGCCTATATCCTTCTGAAGGTACAGTCTCCAGAATTGCACACAATACTCCAAATGAGGTCGCATCAGAGACTTATACAGAGGCATTATCACCTCCTTTTTTCTGCTGGTCATTCCTCTCCTTATACACCCAAGCATCCTTCTGGCTTTCGCAGTCGCATTTTCTACCTGTTCAGCTATTTTAAGATCAGACACAATTACGCCCAGGTCCCACTCTTCTTTTGTGGACAGAAGTACCTCACCCCCTACACTGAACAGATCTTTTGGATTTCTGCAGCCCAAATGCATAACCCTGCATTTTTTAGCATTACATTTCAGCTGCTATATTCTAGACCATTCTTCAGGTTTAGCTAGATCCTCATGTTGTCAACTCCTTCCCGTGTTTCTACTCTATTGCAGATTTTGGTATCGTCTACAAACAAGCAAACCTTACCTGACAGTCCTTCCACAATATCACTAACAAAGATGTTAAACAGAATCGGATCAAGGACAGATACCTGCGGCACATCACTAGTAACCTCCTCCTCAGAGTGAACTCCATTTACCTGTACCCTTTGTCACCTCCCACTCAACCAATTTCTAACCCAATCAGTAACTTTAGAGTCCATCCCTAGGGCGCTCAGTTTGTTTATAAGTCGTCTGCATGGAACGGTGTCAAAGGCTTTACTGAAATCTAAATACACCACATCTAGGGCTGTCCCTCAGTCCAACTCCCAGGTCACCCAGTACAAGAAATCTATCAGATTTGTCTGACAAGACCTGCCTCTGGTGAATCCTTACTGCCTCACATCCTGCAATCCATTGAACTCCAGAAACCTCACTATTCTCTCCTTTAGTAGCCTTTCCAATAATTTACTAACCACCGAGGTTAGACTAACCGGCCTGTAGTTCTCAATGTCATCCTTACGTCCGCTTCTGTGTAAAGGAACCACATGTGCCTCTCTCCAGTCCTCTGGCACAACTCCCAATTGCAAAGAGGCATTGAAAAGGTCAGACAATGGAGCCGCTAGAACGTCCCCAAGTTCCCTCAGTATTCCTGGATGTATCCCATCTGGACCCATAGCTTTGTCTACTTTTATTTTAGCTAGTTCCTGAAAATCGTTCGAGATTCCCGTCACTTCTGTTGCTATTTGTGAGTGTTTTCTGAGGTCCTGCTCCAGGCCCTTCATCTGTGAACACTAACAGAAATATTTGTTAAGCAATTCTGCTATATCCTCATTAGTTTCTGCATATTCCTCCCCTGCACCCTTGAGTCTGACAATACAGAGTAGTTACTCACCTGTAACAGGTGTTCTCCAGGAGCAGCAGAAATCAGTCCTCACATATTGGTGACATCGGTGTCGACGGAGCCCCCATGCGGAGCATTTCCCCAGCTTTCAAAGAAAGCCTTTGGGAATGCAGGCACGCATGCTGTTACCCTTAGCATCCACTCCCTAACCTTGAGGGTTTAAGGAGGGATAGGCCTTTGTAGTTGTGGGGCCAAATGATAGGCGGGCACAAGAATATTTATTTTTATAAGGATTCATTTACCCCGCTCCGTGGTGGAATGGAACAGGCGTGAGGATTAAACCAAAACAGGAACAAAAGAAAATCAAGGCTTTTCAATGCTGTGCTTAAAATGTCCTTTCATGCTGGGATTCACATTACGTCATGTGTCCTCTTACTTTGCAATCACAATAAACAAGGGAAAACAATACTGTTCATGTGTTGTATCTAAATTATGCTTTAGCTTATTTTCACTGCTTCATAAGCTCTTCATCCAGGTACTTAAACATACATTTTTGTAAGCTCTTCATCCAGGTACTTAAACAACATACATTTTTGTAAGCTCTTCATCCAGGTATTTATTTATTTTATTTATTTAGTATACATTTGTATACCGCTACTTCCAGCGATCAGCAGCGCTTTTGATTACAGATTGGAAATTGTCAAATCATGACAGGAAACTTTTGAGGTATAAACACATTGATTAGACAGGAAAGCACAGCACACAGAGAACTATTTTACAGGGAACATGGGCTATGGAGGGTTAAGTGGCTTGCCCAAGACCACAAGGAGCACCTGTGGGACTAGAAACCGCAGTCCTTCCGGCCCAAGGTTGCTGTCCTCTAGTGGGATTTGAACCCCCGACCTTCCGGCCTGAAGTACCTTGACCCAACCACTAGGCTACTCCTCCACTCCTCCTTAAACAACATACCTTTTAGGATAGGCTAGAAAATGACCATTCAAGCTTTGCTTTGGTTAGTTCTATCAATCAGACCGATTGAGCAGTCCATTGGCTGATTGACTTCAATCATGGGCAACGGAGAAGCTAATGGTATTTCTGCCTCAGGATTCTTTCCTGCTTGCACTAACTTTTGTTCAGCAATAGCTCTTTTATCTAAGAATTGTTTAAACTCTTTAAGGAGAACTTCAGCCTGCTTTCTAGCTGGGTTAGACTGAGGATTTGCTCCTTCCTTGGGTAAGTAATTGTTTACAGAGTTTACTTCTGGAAAGCAAGCAATGCCGTCTCTGTTCAAACATTCATTAACTGCAGTGGAGTTACCCCTCCCCCACTTGTCTCTGTATGCAGGTGTCGGGTTAACAAGTTCCTTTGTATGAGGAGTGTTTCTAAGGAGTGATTCAAAGGTAGGACCTCTTAAAACATCCTGGCTTAATTCTCTCCTGAACAATTCAGCTGGATTCCTTATATCAGCCTGCTTGCTAAAAGCTTCAGCTGTCTGGTGAGAAAGGCTGGGTTTGTTTAAAGGAACTTCAGGCTGCAGCCAACTGCTTTCACAATGCCTGAAACTGTCCTGAGTTTTAAAGTCAGCATTCACTCTTTCTGGGTTCTCATAAAACTTGTCATATGAATTAAATACACCAGGTACCTTATAATGAGGCTTGTCTGAGAATGCCTTGCCACGCTGCCTTCCTCTCCAAGGGTCAGCTGTTTGTTCCAGAAGCCTAGGCTTTATCCCTGGGTCTCTCAGTGCTTCGAACCTCTGTTGCTCCCAGAAGGTTCTTTCAGGCACTGAGTATCCCCGGTACCTACTTCCTGGTTCTGAATCCCTTTTCCTTGTATTACAGCTGGGCAGTGTTTCTCTTGCTAGGTCAAAGGTTTCTGTATCAAAGAGAGCTTCTTGCCTTATTCCATCTTCACTCTCCTCTCCTTGTTGCTTTTCCAACGTCCTTTGCCTTCTCATTCGTTTTCCCCTTCTGATACTCATTCCAATTCCACTCATACTAACACTGTCTTCCTTCTCTCTGTTTAACAAGGTGCCCCTGTCTGGGGAGCCCGCCTCCAGCTAGGGCGTGCCCAATCAGCAACTCTGCTTCTCTCCTCCCCTGAGGTGATCTGTGTTAGCTGATTAGCTCTGTGCATCTTGTGCTGAGAAGGGAAAACCTTGCATTTACCTGCAGTACCTGAACCTTCCAGCGGGTCAGTATCAGTTTCCATGGCTTCCAGCCCTGCCACTGCGTCACAATGCTCGGTCCCCTTCCCGCCCAAAGGTGCCATCTTGCTCAGTCTAATGACATAGCTAAAAGACAGCACAAAAAGAAAATGAACTATATACAACTGCAACTCCAAGGGGAGGAGGGAGGGTCATGAGGACTGATTCCTGCTGCTCCTGGAGAACACCTGTTACAGGTGAGTAACTACTCTTTCTCCAGGACCAAGCAGGAAGTCAGTCCTCACATATGGGTGACTCCCTAGCTCTGGGCTACCAGGAACCCAGGCTAAAAAACAGAGTTCCCTCTAGAGCCTCAGCGACAGTGAGAGAATCTTCTCTAAGACCACACCTGAACGGTAGCCCAACACCAGGGCCAGAGGGTAGGAGTTGCCTAAACCTCAAAGAGATTACGAAGTACCGCTTGCCCGAAAGCACTGTCCCTACGAGACTCCCCTCGAGGCTGTAGTGGTCCACAAAAGTCTGGCTTAAAGACCAAGTAGCGGCCCGGCAGATGTCTGCCAACGGAACAGAACAGAAGTGAGCTACTGATGCGGACTTCGCCCTGACCCGGTGGGCCGTGACTCGACCCTCCAGGGAGAGGCCGGCTGCCCTGTACGCCCAGGCGATACAGTCTGCCACCCAAATGGATAACGTACGCTTAGTGACAGGCAGCCCAAATTTATTAGGGTCAAAGGAAATGAAGAGCTGAGAAGCCCTTCTATGCCCCTGCGTACGTTCTAGGTAAAAGGACAGCGCCCTTCTACAATCCAGGGTATGCAAGACAGTCTCTGCCCTACTGGCGTGCGGCCTGGGAAAGAACGTCGGAAGTACCACCTCCTGGTTGAGGTGGAAGGAGGACACTACCTTTGGAAGGAACTTAGGATGAGTCCGCAAGACTACCCTGTTCCTATAGAACCTGGTATACGGCCTATCTGAGATCAGGGCCTGAAGCTCACTCACCCGCCTAGCCGAGGTGAGTGCCACAAGGAACAACACCTTCCAGGAGAGGAAACGTAAATGGCAGGTTGCCATCGGCTCAAAAGGTGGGCGAGACAGTTGCTGCAAGACCACATTGAGATCCCACTCAGTGGCCGGTGGACGAATAGGCGGCTTAAGCAGAAGCAGGCCTCTGAGAAAACGAGACACCAGAGAGTGGCCTGAGAGAGATTGTCCATCCACCAGCGAGTGGTGAGCTGAGAGGGCACTGAGGTGAACCTGGACAGAGTTGGACTGAAGTCCTAGGTTGGAAAGGTGGAGCAGGTATTGTAGTGAGGTAGGCTTTGGCCTAGCATGGCCTGCTACTATGAAAGGCCTGTAAGTTAGGCCTGGATCTTAACTCCCATTATAGCTAGAAAAAGAACCAAAAATCTGTGAAAATTGAGAAAGATGTTTTAAAATGCTTAATAAGAAGTTTTCATGAATTCATAAGTCTTCTATTATTCTCTTGTGTGTGAAAGAACAGAAATGTTTCAAAAGATGCATTCCTGGAGCCGAAGTTAACCTTGCAGTAGAAAAGTTACCAAGTTAAGACTATACCATTGTTCAAGCAATCCTAAAGGAGGGGGCCGGTTGCTAGGCTCCGGAGGGATTTCTAATTGGACAAATGAAGGGAATGTATAACCAATGAAAAGTTTGTATGTATCGAGTTAGAACCAATAGAAAATTCTCATGTATCAAACTGAAAAAGCGGTATAAAAAGTTATGTCTCTGTATAAACCTTCGCTCAGTTCCTTTTGAAGCTTTGACTGACTGGGCCTGTGCACATTAAACTGGCTTGGACCCTGTCAATTGACTCCTGGATTTATTCATTGACTGCACTTTGCTACAACATATTCTTGGTGCGTTGGGCCGGGAAGTGCGAGTGGTAAATGGTATTCAAGTGAGTAGTCCACGTAATTCGCCTTGAGGTTTGGTCCGGTTGGAACCATGTCTGTCCGACCGCAGGGGAACTTCTCAGGCGCCGCCGATCACTTTGTATCGGAGAGGGTTCTGCCTGCCTCGGCGGGCCATCGGGTCCAGCTGGCTAACACCTCCGACCCGGGGAGTCCAGGGTCCAACCCACGAACTGGTTTGGTATCAGGAACTGGATCCGGTAAGTGGACATTTTTGTGGTTTAAAAGTCAGTGCAGCCTGGGGAAACAGTCTTGCATGAGTATGCGCAGGACTACTTTGGTATATTTGGTATAGACTAACTGGGAAAAATCTCGCATAAGTATGGGCGAGACAAGGGAGCCTGATCACCTCCCATAAGGGCGATCCTAGTAAGCTCCGTGTAAGAGAAAGCGGAAGCTGAAGCCATCGATCCTTCTTGTTTGGAATAGTCAGTCAGAAAACCTGGGCACTTGAAATATTGAAAAATGATTTCTTGTTAAAATATGATTGCTTGTGTGAGTGAGAGGCCTTGAAATACAGGCCGAGCGAGAGCGGACGTCTGAGAAGCGCAATTCCTGTTTGTCTGTTCTTACTGCTTGTTGTTTGTCTCTGATTTTTGTTATCTGTTAAAACCGCGAGTTTCCCTTCTGGTATGATGTAAGATTATTCTGTTGGGTAATTTGTGACAGTTTACCGATTAAGAAATAGTATTAAGAAGGCAGGAATCGCGTTTAAATCAAGAAGCTGTTTCATTCATTCTAGTTTTTTTGTTCCTTCAGCACAGCATGAAATTAGCTAGCGAGAGAGACGGGGCGTGTTTGAAGACAGGAATGTGCAGTGTCTTTTTAACCCTGTGAAGGCTTAATCTCAACACTTTGTAGCTGGGTTAATTTGTGCTTATTTTAGGAAAATTGTACCTGTTTTATTCAATATGTTTTAATAGTGATGTTCCTTCTGCTATGGTCATGTATTATATATCATTTAATAGGAATGTTTAGTCAGAATTTTGAATCCCGATAGTTTTGGGCTTAGCCTGGAAAGGGTTAAGTTCTTATTAACCCCTTTTGAGCTCCTCAGCTGTTCTTGATTATATCTCAGCCCTGCTTTGTGGTACGGACCCAGTGAGGAGGATTTTGTAGAGCTAGTATTACGTGTTACGGCATGTTACCTTAAAATAAATACTTTATTCCAATCAGATAGGCAGATTTTATGGTCCAAACAGAAATAATAGAGAAATTCAGGAAACTGCTTTTTTTTTCCCTTTGTCCTACGAAGTAGAGGTTAAGAACCATTCCGAGCCAGTAGTACCAGATCGCGACTTGAAAGTGATTTAAATCCTGAGTGGATAAGGAGTTCATCGTGTTTCAATTCTAGTTCCTGATATACTGCAGCAAGCACCTCATAGAAGACATACTTATTGTTAATAAAAAATAAGATAGGAAAAACATAAATGTATATGTATTCTAGATATCCACCCACTTTATGGAAAAAGTATTCGGAATGTCTTTTGAATATCTGCTTCCTAAAACTATACGATTTAAAGTAATTTCTTTTGCAGAGACATGCTGATTACAGCTGGCAGTTAGTTTTCATGCCAAGTAATTTTATTCCAGCCATACGTAACAGATATGTGGCCGTCATGTTATGAGCTATAGTGCTTTCTGTTGGGATTGTTGTTATAACATGTTGCAAAATAATAGTTTTATATTTTAAGGACTTTATTTAAATTGTTCTTATTTAGAATGAGCACACACATCTATTATGCTTAGTGCACAGGGAAATGCAGCCCGCCCCCTCTGTCTGTAGACAAGCACATGTGGGGGAGGGGGCCAATTTTGTTGAAATGTATGCCTAATGCTCTGTGAAAGGGGGGTGGCTAGTGTTAGTTACTTCATGGCCCCGTAGTTTCCCGTGTTTATTAGATTGTACAGAGAACGTTCCCTGATCAGGTCCCCTGCATAGGATTCCTGGTTAAATGTTAAAAAAAAAAAAAAAAAAAAAAGCCCCGGCACAGTTTAAAGTACTCAGAGTAGGCCACAGTCCACCGATGACACTACAAGCAGGGATTATTGCCGTATGCCTTCAGAAGTACAACTACCAGTAAAAGGGAGGGTCACGTTATCCCACTGCACTAGGTCCAGGGCCAGCTTTTGCACTAGCCAGCTGACCAGCCTTGTTTCTGCCACTGATTTACTGAACTCAAATAGTGCAGGCAGCCCTCACTATATACCCCATGCGATCCAGCAGCCCAGGAGAATTTGCGTTTTTGTCAGTCAGTCCCAGAGAGATATAAAACAGAAATTGCAGAAACTGGATGGATTTGCGGGCATGACAGTTAATGGAAGTAGCTCAGAAAGTATGTGAATCGTGAAAATGAATGTAACAGAGAAAGTGAATGTAAAATAAAGAAGAAAGCAGATCTTCTTGCTGATACTTTAGTTGAATGATGTGGAGGTTTTCCTAATCAAAGGACCAGAGGACATGGAAGAGGCCGCGGAAGTGAAAGACCTCAACTGGGTGTGAATCAGTGCGCCCATTGCAGAGAAGAAGGACATTAGAGAAGTGAATGCCCGTATTTTGACTCCACCCCCAGGAGGGGAGGAGGGAGTACTTGATTTTAGAAAAAAAATAAACCGAGCACAGTGTTCCAGCAAGAGAGGGAAGCAGCTATAGAGTGAGTGGCAGCCAAAGAGGGCTACAGCATGGATGAAGACTAGGCCAGACCGGACTCCAAGTTTCCCTGGGTCCCCAGGAGCCTATGGTCAGTCTGAAAATAGGGGACCAATATATGGACTTTATGGGGGATACAGGAGCAGAATACTAAAGCCAGTAGCCCCTTTGTTTTCTTGATGCATCACCATTGTCAGAGCTACTGGGGCTAAGGCCACAAAGCCTCTCCTGCAGAACCGCATGTGTGAACTAGGGGGACAGAAAATAACGCACCAGTTCTTGTATATGCCTGAATGCCCTATTCCACTTCTGGGCCGAGACATGCTTGTTAAGCTCCAGGCACAAATATCTTTTGCTGAAAGGGGAGAAATGCAAATGACTGTGAACCTAAAACCTGCTGGATTGATGGTGCTGACTGTTCCCCGAGAAGAAGAGTAGCGGTTCTATAGTGCATCTCCAATCAAGCCAGCTAGTTCCTGTATACCTACCAACCTCATAGCTCCACCTGAAGTATGGGCAGAAGATAATCCACCTGGCCTAGTGAAGAACATAGCCCCTGTCATTGTCACCCTCAAGCTGGGAGTGGAACCAGTGCATGTGAAGCAGTATCCTCTCCCTCGACCGGCCATTGAAGGAATCCACTGCCATTTGATGAAACTGCTGAAGTATGGACCTCTCAAGGAATGTCAGTCACCTTGGAACACCCCCCTTCTCCCAGTCAAGAAACCTGGGACAGGGAATTACCGCTCAGTACAAGATCTGAGGCGAGTGAATGATGCAGCTGAAACTATACACCCTGTAATACCAAACCCTTACACTCTCTTGGGACTGATCCCCGCTGAGGCTGCTCACTTTACCATTTTGGACCTGAAAGATGCCTTTTTCTGTGTGCGCCTAGCCCCCACCAGTCAACTTTTGTTTGTTTTTGAATGGCAAGACCCCACAACAGGAAGGCGGGGCCAACTCACCTGGACTAGATTACTTCAAGGATTCAAGAATTCACCTACTCTCTTCAGTGCTATTTTAAATCAAGATCTTTCCAGCTACTATGTGAACCCAGGAGAAAGGGTTCTTCTCCAGTATGTGGACAACTTGCTTATAGCCACCAACTCAGAAAGTGAATGTCTACAAGCCACCAGTGAACTCTTGCACCTTTTTAATGAGGCTGGATACAAAGTCTCAAGAGCCAAGGCGCAATTATGTCAAACAAGTTAAATACCTAGGATTCCAGTTGTCCAGCAGAATTAGACGCCTGGGACCAGAACGCAAAGAAGCTGTATGCAGTATCCCTACTCCAACCACCAGGAGGCAAGTGAGAGCCTTCTTGGGTGCCGCAGAGTACTGTCGTATATGGATCCCCAATTTTGCGCTGCTAGCAAAACCATTGTATCAAGCTACCAAAGGAATGGAAAAGTCTCCATTGGAATAGGGACTTGAACAGGATGCAGCCTTTTGATCTTTGAAAACCGCTCTGATGTTATCACCAGCTCTGGGTCTACCAGATGCCTAGAAAATCTTTCAATCTCTATGTTCATGAGTCACAAAGAAATGTTCTAGGAGTGTTGACTCAATCTCATTGGATCTTGGCAACGACCAGTAGCCTATTTGTCAAAGCAATTGGATGTAATTGCAAAAGACTGGCCTCTTGTTTGAGAGCTGTTGCAGCTACAGCCCTCCTAGTGAGCAATCTTCAAGTTACTGTACCACACTCTGTTCTAACCATTATGAAACACAAAGGAAACTTCTAGCTAATTCACGAATGTTGAGGTATCAGAGTATGCTGTGTGAAAACCCCCAGATACAATTGAAGGTCAGTCAAGCTCTGAATCCTGCTATGTTGTTACCAGTTGGTCTTGACCCCCTGATCATGACTGTTTAGAAACTATGAACACTATATTCTCACGTCACCCTGATTCGACTGATGTTCCTTTGGAGAACCCTGGACGGACTTTCTTTGTAGATGGAAGCAGTCTTGTCATCATTAATGGACACTGTTGTGCCAGATATGCAGTAGTGACCCTTGATCTGGTAGTTGAGTCCTCAGCCCTGGCCCCAGGAACTTCAGCACAGAAAGCTGAACTGATAGCTCTTACTAGAGCACTGACAATAGGAAAAGGGGCTCTGTCTAACTGTGTACCCAGATTCCAAGTATGCCCTTACAACCTTGCATGCACATGGGGCCCTGTACAAAGAATGAGGGAGGATAACCTCAGGAAGCAAGTCCATTAAGTATGGCCCCGAGATATTGATATTATCAGATGCATACTGCCTACAGATTTCAGAATTTAGGAAAAGTAGAATGTATGAATAGAACCCTGAAATCTCAGTTGTCCAAACTTTGCCAAGAAGTTCACCTGAAGTGGCCCCAGGTTCTTCCTATAGCCCTTCTTAGGATATACTTAGCCCCTGCTAAGTCTTTAGGAGTTTTCCCTTTTTAGATTCTGTATGGGCGACCCCCGCCTATTGTATAGGAAATAAAGGGAGATATGGAACAGATTAGATCTGAAATTACTATACAAAAACTATTGGTTTTAAGTTCTGTTTTGCAGAGTCTTCATACGTGGGTACAAGACCAGCTGCTCATCCATCTAACAGAACCCCTGCATCCTCTCAAGCCTGGAGTCTCGGTGTGGATCAAAGAGTGGAGAAAGACACCGTTGACACCGCATTGGAAGGGACCTTATGTTGTCATCTTGTTAACCCCAACAGCAGTTAAAGTTGCAAAACTCGAAACCTGGATTCATCACAGTTTAATAAAGTCAGCAGCCATTAATAGCAATGTAGAAAGGAAGGCAGCTACAAAGATATTAGCTATGTGGCAATATTACCCTATACCACACGATGATGCTATTACACCTGTATAATGTGTTAATTGGCTAATGAGTGATTTAATTCTCACCCTTTCTCACTTGCGGGTGAGAATAATCAAAGGGGGGAATGAGGTAGGCTATGGCCTAGCATGGCCTGCTACTATGAAAGGCCTGTAAGTTAGGTCTGGATCTTAACTCCCATTATAGCTAGAAAAAGAACCAAAAATCTGTGAAAATTGAGAAAGATGTTTTAAAATGCTTAATAAGAAGTGTTCATGAATTCATAAGTCTTCTATTATTCTCTTGTGTGTGAAAAGAACAGAAATGTTTCAAAAGATGCATTCCTGGAGCCGAAGTTAACCTTGCAGTAGAAAAGTTACCAAGTTAAGACTATACCATTGTTCAAGCAATCCTAAAGGAGGGGGCCGGTTGCTAGGCTCCGTAGGGATTTCTAATTGGACAAATGAAGGGAATGTATAACCAATGAAAAGTTTGTATGTATCGAGTTAGAACCAATAGAAAATTCTCATGTATCAAACTGAAAAAGCGGTATAAAAAGTTATGTCTCTGTATAAACCTTCGCTCGGTTCCTTTTGAAGCTTTGACTGACTGGGCCTGTGCACATTAAACTGGCTTGGACCCTTGTCAATTGACTCCTGGATTTTTTCATTGACTGCACTTTGCTACAACAGTAGCACCACCTGGACCGAGCAGGAGAAGGGGTCCTCTTGCTGTTGAGAGCACCAAGTAGAGAACCTTCGCCACTTCAGAGCATAGGCCTTCCTAGTGGAATGCTTCCGGGAGGCCAACACCACCTCTTCAACCTCCCTTGATAGGAGCAAGGACTAGCCTCTCAGCAGCCAGGCCATCAAATTGAGGGATTTGAGGTTGGGATGCAAGAGGGACCCCTGATCCTGAGTCAGAAGGTCAGGTTGCAACCCCAGAGGAAGTGGAGTATCCACCGCCAGCTGCAGAAGAAGAGGGAACCACGGCTGCCTGGGCCACCTGGGGGCTATCAGGATCACCGTGGCTCAGTCCTGCTGGATTTTGAATAGAGTCCGGGCCACCAGAGGTGTGAGAAGAAAGGCATACAGCAGGCTCTCTGACCAGGGGATCAGGAATGCATCTGGCGCTGTTCTCAAGGGATGCGGTTGCCTGGAACAGAACCTGGGTAGCTGCCTGTTCAGCGGACTGGCAAAAAGATCCATGGTCAGAAGTCCCCACTTCAGGAAGATCTGTTGAACTACCAGAGGATCCAACTGCCACTCGTGAGGCTGCAGGAGCCTGCTTAGCCTGTCCGCTAGGTAGTTTTCCTGGCCTGGGAGGTAGACCGCCCTGAGGGTCATGCCCTGATTGACAGCCCAGGAGCAAAGAGCTTGCGCTTCCAGGCACAGAAGTCTGGATCCTGTGCCTCCCTGCTTGTTGACGTAGAACATAGCCACCTGGTTGTCCGTCTGAACTAGGACAGACTGGTGAGACAGGATCTGAGAGAAAGTCCGTAAGGCTAGTCGAATGGCCCTCAATTCCAACAGGTTAATCTGCTGAGCGGCCTCCCACGGAGACCACAGGCCTTGTGTGCAGGCCCCCTGGCAGTGTGCCCCCCAGCCCTGCAGGGAAGCATCAGTTGTCAGTACCTGAGTGTGTGGGGAGGCCTGGAAAGGAAGACCCCTGACCAGATTTGGAAGATGCCTAAACCAGCGTATGGAGTCTACCAAGAGTTTGGACACCTTTATTCTGTCTGACAATTTCCCTGTGGCCTACAGCCACTGTGCTTTGAGGTGCCACTGAGCCGGCCTCATGTGCAGCCGGGCATGTGGTGTGACATGCACAGTGGAAGCCATGTGACCTAAGAGCCGGAGGAAGTGTCTGGCCGAGA
The DNA here is from genome assembly GCA_033557465.1 of Ichthyophis bannanicus. NCBI lineage: Eukaryota > Metazoa > Chordata > Amphibia > Gymnophiona > Ichthyophiidae > Ichthyophis > Ichthyophis bannanicus. The sequence goes on along the minus strand of CM066038.1, from coordinate 232,233,539 downwards.
CCAGAGAGTTCGCCCGAAACTGGCCGGCCAACTTTATCAGCCTGCGAGCTCTGTCCACAGGCAAATAGGCCTTTGCATGGATGGTATCCAATCTTGCCCCTATGATCTCCACGTCCTGTGAGGGGACTAAAGTGGACTTGGGGAAGTTTATGATGAACCCCAGGTGCTGAAGCAGGGATATGGTTCTGAAGGTGGCCTGCCTGGCCTCTTGTGGAGACTGGCCCCTGATAAGCCAGTCGTCCAGGTAAGGGAACACAAAGATCCCCTGGTTCCTGAGGTAGGCCGCAACCACTGCCAGGCATTTTGTAAAAACCCTGGGGGCGGAGGTGAGGCCAAAAGGAAGCACTCTGTACTGGAAGTGCTTTCCTCCCACCACAAATCTGAGGAATTGTCTGTGGCTTGGATGGATAAGGATGTGAGTATAAGCATCCTTCAGGTCTAAGGAGCATAGCCAATCTCCCTGCTGGAGGTAGGGCAGTAAGATTCCAAGGGTAATTATCTTGAACTTTTCCCTCTCCAGAAACTTGTTCAGATTTCTCAGGTCCAGGATGGGTTGGAGGCCTCCTGTTCTTTTTGGTACCAGGAAGTACCTCGAGTAGAAGCCTTGCCCTTCCAGGTGGTGAGGCACCGGTTCCACCGCCCGGTCCCTTAGCAGACCTTCCAACTCCCGAAGGAGTAAGTTTCTGTGCAGAGGGGGTCTCAGAGGCTCCCCTGGAAAGTAGGAGGGGGGTATCTGGGTGAAGTGGAGCAGATAGCCCCTTTTGATGATGCTTAACACCCAAGTATCCCCTGTGATGGCTGGCCACCTGTCTGCGTACAGGGTCAGCCGGCCTCCTGTGCCCTGGAGAGGAGGAGAGGCTATGCTGGCATAGTCAAAAACTCCCTCCCTGCTGAGCAATAGCCGGAGTAGGAGGCTTGGGAGCCTTCTGCCTACGGGGCCCATGACCCTGCCCCTTGGCCTGCTGGCCCTGTTGGGGAGCTGCAGAGGCCTGGTAGTGAGGGTAGGTTTTGTAGGCAGCGGTCTTCCTCGGGTAAAAGGTCTTTTTCCCCGAGCCCTTCTTTTTCTGAGAAGGGGCAGAGGTTTTCCTGGACAGCCTTGTCCAGGTAAGAGTCTCGGTCTCGAGTTCTGCAGCCTTTTCGGCCATGGGCTTGCCAAAGAGGTTTTCACCTTGGCAAGGGACATCGGCCAACTTGTCCTGCACCCATGGCTCGAGGTCCGAGGATTGTAGCCAGGCCTGGCGGCGTGCACCAATGCCGGCCCCTGCTACCCGGGCCAAAGCCTCAAATCCATCATAGGCTGCTCGAGATATAAACTTCGAGCACTCTCGAATACTAGAAGACAAGGCCTTGAACCTCTGCAAAGGTTCCTTGGACAAACCAGCAGAGAACCCGGCAATCTCCTTTGCCAGGTCTCGAAGGTACATACCCATGTACAGCTGGCAGGTCTGGACACAGCAAGCAAGCATAGAGGCCTGGAAGCACTTTCTACCGAGGGCATCCAGGTTCTGGACTTCCCTGCCGGGAGGCACCGAGGAGTGCATCTTCTGACTCTTCAGGCGATGCATGGCCGATTCCACAACCATGGAGTGGTGCGGTAGCTGTGCCTTCTGAAACCCAGGGTTCTTGCGGACTCGATAGATGGAATTGACTCGCTTGCTTAGAACCGGCATCGAGGCCGGTGCCTCCCACATGCGGAAGAGCAACCGCTCCAGCATCGGAGGGACCAGGACAGTAAAGGCCTCCTTGGGAGGAGAGTCATACTGCAGAGCCTTGAGCTCCTCGGCTCGAGGTTCCTCCTCGGGGTCCGCAGGGAATGCCAGTGCTTTGGCCATGTCCCTTACGAAATCCGAGAACCTGGTATCCTCCGGGGGGACCTTGTCCGAGGCTCGGATCCCGGTGAGTCCGAAGGGACGCACCGAGTCTGGAAGGTGTCAGGGGACTCCTCCTCCTCCGTTTCCCACGCCAATTCCTCCGAGGAGGTATCGAGCGGCTCCGAGTGGGCGGGCCCCGACGCCATCCGCCCCAACGCCGAGGGAATCGGGGTCGACGACCTCGATCCCGAACGGGAGGCCGAGGGTGACCTCGGTCGAGGATAGACTTGAGTTCGCATGGTCTCGAGGATCGGCTCGGCCTCCGGGGTCAACTTGGACGTTGATGTCCCGGTGGTCGGGGCAGATGCGCCAGTGAGACCGGCGATCAGCACCCGCTGCTGCTCCATGAAGGCAGACAATCTGCTCTACAAGGCCGTCAACCTGAGTCCGAGCTCAGGAGACCCAGCAGCCTCCGACTCGGGCCCGATGTCGGCTCCCCGGAGGAGAGTCCACGAGGACTACAGTACTCACTTGACCTATGGCCTCCAACTCCACAAGGGGATGCTTTGCAGGCCTCTCCGACTTCCGACAACCCGGGACGGCGATCGAGGCTATGCGACCTGGCCCTCGAGGAGCCAAGAGCATCCACCGATGCCGCCCTCACAGGTTTCTTCTTCCTTCGATGCTCCCTCGAGGGGGACTCCCTTTCAGAGGAGCCCCGAGACATCGAGGCCTCTGACGAAGTCCGGACCCGTCCAGAGGCAGATTCGGAGAAGATCCTCTCACGCTGGTGCTGACGGCTCCGTAATGCCTTAGAAGACATTTTGCCACAGGGACTACAGACCGTAGAGTCATGGTCTGGCCCTAGGCACCAGAGGCAGCAGTCATGTGTGTCAGTGAGAGACATCAGTTTCTTGCATCGATCACATTTCTTAAAGCCACTGGAAGCCATCGGGGGAAAAAGGGCCCCTGGCAAGATCAAAAAATTGGGCTGCCAGGGAAAAGAAAAAGGCGCGAACGCAGTCTCTAAGGACAAAAAACGAAAAAAGAGATCCGGGCTCGGCACCGGTGTACCGAGTCCAGGCGGGAAAGGAACCGACATCGAACCGAAGAAAAAACTCGACCCAACGCAGAAAAATCAACTTTTTTCACGGGTGACAAGCACAGGCATCTGAAGGGCTCCACGGAAAGAAGACTGAGCAAGATGGCACCTTTGGGCGGGAAGGGGACCGTGCATGCGTGCCTGCATTCCCAAAGGCTTTCTTTGAAAGCTGGGGAAATGCTCCAGATGGGGGCTCCGTCGACGCCGACGTCACCCATATGTGAGGACTGACTTCCTGCTTGGTCCTGGAGAACACTTTTGCCCTTCCTTCCTCCTCTCACTAACATATCTTAAAAATGTCTTATCCCTGCATTTTATTGCATTGGCTATTTCTTCTTCTTTTTGTACCTTTGCTTTCCTGACTACTTTGCTAACCTCTCTATGTTTCTCCAAATACAGATGCCTTTGTGGATTTTAGGTCTTCTGGGAGGGAGTTCCATAGTGATAGCGTGGATAGGGAGAATGTCATTTGCCGCCTTTTTCTTCTGATGTTGGGAATGACAAGTTTTTATTGTTGGTTCTTCTTGGTCTGTTCTCTGGATCTTTTTGGAACAGTGATTGGGGGGTATCTGCTGACGTATGGTTCAGGATCTTAAATGTGGTAAGTATTGTTCTGAATTTGATGTGTGTCTGGATTGGGAGCCAGTGCAATTGTTTTAGGATGGGCGTTATTGTGGTTGTGCCTTGAAGTCCCTGTTATTATGCATGCTGTCGTATTTTGGGCCATTTTGTAGGGGTGTATTTTGTGCTTTAGGAGACCTTGATAGATTAGGTTGCATTAATCTAGAAAGCATAGTTACTCACCAGTAGCAGGTGTCCTCCGTGAATAGTAGGAATAAGTCCTTACGTATGGGTGATGTCACCGATGGAGCCCCAAAGGAAGCTTTTGGGAGGCATGACACATATACGCACCTGCCTTCCCCACCCACCATGGTGCTATACTCTCCAGCATGATGATACAGCAGGAGCCAACAGGCAACTGAAGGCATCCAAAAAGTTTTTAAACTTTTTTCCAGATTTGAAGGAGTAATCCAATCCACATCGGGTAGATTAAAGTCACCCAATATGATCACTTCCCCCTTCATGGCTATCTTTGCAATATCAATAACACAGGTACACTACCAAAAAACTGCCTCCAGTTTTGCAACTGATTCCTATAGATTTTGGGGTGCTGAATCCAGGAAAAATAGCCAAAATGTTCATTCACGTCACGTTTTCTTGCAAAATTAGATTTCTTACCCATATAAGGAATGTTCACATAATTTCTTTTTAGCCGACTGCAGTTTATTTTCTTGGCCCAAAATAGAGGTTGTAATGGTTAACTAACTAGAAACACTCCCTCATGATATTTTAGAGTGTTTTGTATTCATTTTATACATTAACAGGACAATTGGGAGGCGGGGGGCTAAATCCAGTACTCGCGCTGGCGCATGTTCTTTCCTGTTCGCCTCGCCTCGTTCGCTCGCTCAAACACGGTGGTTGCGACATGAACGTTCCTGTCAAATTTCAGTTTCTTGCAAGTTCATTATTACCTTTTGTTTGCTCAGTCGTAATCCAGCTTTATTTCCGAAGTGGTTCACTACAGTTGTAGTTTGCAGTGCTGTGTATTTGTGATGGCTCACAGAGCCAGAGGTTGCGTCAACTCTCCGGACAGTTTTTGTTTTATTTGTGGGGAATATACCGTGAAAAAGCGGAAGAGGAACATTTCTGCATTTATTAAAAAAGTATATTTCGCCTATTTCGGTTTGAGGTTAGGCGATCAAGACAAACCGTGGGCTCCTCACAAAGTGTGCAAGAAATGTGAGGAAGATCTACGCTTATGGATGAAAGGTAAAAAACAAGCATTTCGTTTCGGAATACCTATGATGTGGCGTGAACAAAGAGACCACAGCAGTGACTGCTATTTTTGCTCTTGCATTGTGAAGGGGTACAACTTAAAAAATAAGAACGTAATAAGTTACCCCAACCTTCCCTCAGCAATTAGGCCTATGCCTCATAGCAACGAAGTACCTGTGCCTGAACCACCAAAATCTTTGGATCATATTTGTGTGGACGGCCTTTGCTTGTGGGATAGCCGGGCCCGCGACCTACACTGGGGGAAAAAAGACTGGCCAATTCGGGAGTATTTGAGACCCGGTGAAAAAAATGTTCTTCATGAGAGCTTGGTACCTCATGATAAAATTCTATTACCACTTCTCCACATTAAGTTGGGTCTCATTAAGCAATTCATCAAGTCCCTTCCAAAAGATGGTGAGTGCTTTCGGTACCTTTGCTCAAAGTTCCCCCGACTTTCTGAAGCAAAGCTAAAGGAAGGAGTGTTTGTTGGCCCTGATATAAGGAAACTCATTTCAGATGGAGCATTCGCTGAAACGATGTCTGAGAAGGAAAAAGAAGCCTGGGTTTCCTTCAAGGATGTTGTTCTCAAATTCTTGGGGAACAGGCGGGATGAGAACTATAAGGATATTGTTGCCAGGATGCTCAATGCCTTCAAAGAACAAGGCTGTAACATGAGCCTGAAAGTCCATTTCTTGCACTCCCATGTGAACTACTTTCCCGAAAACTTGGGGGCGTACAGTGAAGAACAAGGTGAAAGGTTTCACCAGGACATCAAGGACACAGAGAGAAGGTACCAAGGAAGATGGAACACCACTATGATGGCTGATTTCTGCTGGTTGCTGCTGCGGGAAACCCCAGATGAAAAATACGCCAAGCAGCGCACCAAGAGAAGCATTCGGGGGAAGAAGAAACGGGCCCACCAGGAGATTGATTGACCCAAGAATGACTTTAAAATCTAAACTGTGTTGACAAATATCGTGTTTTTACTAAACTTTGAAATAAAAATTTGCTAGTTATTACCACAGTGTCGGATCTCATTTATTAGAATTTTATTTTCACACCATCGGGTGTTTGTCTTCATGTATTGCAATGGTGCGGTTTGCGTTTTCTATTCTTACATACATACCTGTACAACATTTTTTGCACATTTCTTTGCTTTGCTTTGTGTCTAACCTCGCTCTTATATGCTCAATGTTTGTGCACATGTATGTGGCTGTTTTAAGTGCAGACAATTTTGCTACCATCACAGTGTGTTTTGTTGACATTACTCTATTCTTATGTGCTGCCTTGTTACAATTTTCTTTATTCTTATTTGAATAACTACTAAACAATTAGTATAAAGAATTCATCCAAGAAACTTTTATCTCGATCGCACTCAATCTGAAACGTTCACCTCAAACTGCTAACCCAATGTAGCAAAAAATCTGTACGTGATGGAACAAATTGGTTACCAGATTTGGATTCAGCGCACCAAAAAACGTAAAAATCAATCGAAACATTAGAGGCAGTTTAAAAAAAAATTTTTTTAGTGTACCTGTGTAATCAATTTGTTATCCATTTCTTCGGTTTGAGTTGGAGGCCTGTAGACTACACAAGCATGGATGACAGTGCCATCTCCTCTTTCCAACACAATACACAGTGCGTCTTCTTTTCCTCATGTCCCCTGTATTTCAGCAGTTTTAATATTGCTTTTGACATATAGGGCTATGCCTCCTCCTTTTCTACCCTCTCTATTTCTTCTAAATAGATTATAGCCAGCTATGGCTATATTCCATTCATGTGACTTGTTAAACCATGTTTCTGTAATGCCACAATGTCCAAGTCCATTTCCATCATTAGAGCTTCCAGGTCAGGAACTTTATTGGCTAGGTTTCGAGCATTTGTGCTCATTGCTTTCCAGCATTTGTTGATTGGCTTGCCTGTCTTTTGCATGGATTTTATTTTACATGCCTCTTCCCACTTGGCATTGATGTGTGGGTTAATACTGCGGCTGTTTCCAAGGTTATTATGTTTTTGCTGGGAGAGACATCCTGAACTTGTTCTTTTCCATCTGTCACCCCCTTTCCCAAGTTTAAATGCCTGTCCACATAATGCCTTAATTTTTCACTTAGGATCCTTGTCCCTGCAACAGAGAGATGTAATCCATCAACACAGTATAGCCTCTTGTTGTTCCATCTATCTCCCTATTCGCCTATATATCTAGTTTGCACCAGGTTTGGAGCCATGTATTAAAGTTGTTTATGTGATGCAGCCTTTCTGCCCCCTTACCATGAACAGGTAGGACTTCTGAGAATGCTATAGTGTTAGCAATGGGTTTGAGTTTCGCTCCCAGAATCTGTAAGCCCCTCTGAACTGTAGAGGCACTGTTTCTAGCCAGGTCATTTGTACCCAAGTGGATGATAACATCAATTTTGGAGCGCTCACTTTCCACGCTAATTATGCCAGGAATTTGCTTTGTATTCCTGCTGGCTGAAGAGCATGGGAGGCATTTGACCATCTTTTCCCCTTTGAACTGTGTTCCCAAGTTGGTGCCTCAGATGATGGAGTCTCCAAGTAATAGTTGTTTCCTCTTTTGTGACAGTTTCTTCATAATTAGGGCATTAACCTTCTTGTTTAAGGACACTTCAGTTTCCACTAATTGGGCACTCAAATTTCCTAAAGCAGAGAAGGTGTTATATACAGGCATATCTCTTGATGGCAAGGATATCTCCGTGGTTGCAACCTACCAGAGCCCACTGTGATCCATTTGTTCCTGGGCTGCTTGATTCTTTGTGGGAGTGGTTGTGGATGTTTTTCAATTTGTACCCTAGAGGAGGGTGTATTTAATTGCAGCTAATTCTCTCTTTAATAGAATCAATTCTTTATGCACGGCAGATAACTTGAGACATATAGGGCAAGCTCTTAGGCTCCAAATGTTTCTTCTTAGAATGAAGGCACCACAACTATTGCATTTAATACATGACATGTTGATTAAGATGATTATAAAGCAGTTCTAGGACAAGGAGAAAAGGTGGGTGTTACACCTAATTGGAGGACAGATGTCAATCTATATGATGACTATATAGGCAGTGCAACCCTGGACTGGGTAGGTGGGTGGGTAGGAATTTAAGTGTCCCTGGCCACCTTCTATGAACTGAGGGTACACTTAGATCTAAGAGAATATAAGCAGATAATAAATAGGCAAGTAAATTTTATATCAAAACCAGCCAAAATAGTAAATGTAGAAACTTAGCTTTGCAGTAAATGCTGGATCAGAACTCTTGCTCAGGTAGCAGAGACTGACTGAATTAATTCTCAGGCAGCAGACTGATTGAATTAACCATACCCTGTGAGGTGGGCTTCTACTAACAGAGCAATGGAATAAACTTTAAAATGAAATCCTACTTCTATGTACCAATCTACTATGCAAAGGACCTTGGAACTTTAAAATGTTTGCTTTTTCTGCAAAATTTAGTAGGAAACCAGGTCTTTGCAAATCTAAAAGCAAATGTGTACTGCAAGTCCTAGTAGACTAGGGAAGTGAAGTCCTCAACGTCCAGCATGACATTCTTGGGGAACATGGTCATGTAAGTTTGGTGGGCCAGAATCCAGGCTATCAGCATGGAACCGTGGAAGCAGTTCCTCCTGAAGCCATATTTTTAGATCACTAGATACATATGTATCATTTTACTGAAGTTAAAGGACAGTCCCCCAGAGTTTGAATGGACTGTACATATATTCAGTGTTTAATGGAGAATGCCAGTTTCCCATTGGACCACATTCTTGGGTGATGTCACGTCACATCATTACATCATCTAGTTTTAAATTTGCACAACGGCATCCTCAGCACTTTCTCTGTTTTGTATGCTGCTTGGACTGTTCATATCAGGTTCGTGAGATTGATTTTCTTACAATCTTACCTCTAGTGAATACACATACATGCTAAGAGTCCCTTTGGAATCCGATGGACTTGGTTCAGGCTGAAATTGTTATGTTTCCTTCAGATTGTGCCATTAATTCTTATAGTTATCACCACTAGTGGAGGATCCTTTTTGTTTTCTTTGAGATTGTACCATTAATTTGGACAGTTTTCTGTATTACTGGAGGTTCCTTTTTGTATTTCTAATTTTGGCTAGGCAGTATAGGCTCTGTGTTTTTTGTGGGCGGCATTTTCTAAGTCATTTCCAAGGGGAACTGCCCTAGTTACCTGTGTAAATGACTTATCCGGGATTTTTGAAAGACACCTACATGAGTAGGGCCTTTTGAAAATCACTGATAAGTCTCTACCGTGCCCAGATGCTATGCAGTTAGCATCGGGGCGTGTTGGAGGCGTTCCGGGGTGGAGCAGGGGCTGAGGAAAGGGCTAAGCGGGTAGCAGTGACTTCCGCTGATCCGGAGGGGGTGACGGGAAATCCTGGGCCTGAAGATCAGACATCGTCGATTCCACCTTGGTTTCCCATTCTGATTCCGATTTTGAAAGGAAGTCAAAGTAATGCAGAGTCTCCTCCGAGCACCGACTGCGCAGCTCAGGAGAGGGTGGACGTCGATGGTTGCTCTTGAGTCCAGCATGCTGATGTCGATGTCCCGCGACCTCGGACTCCGACACACTGTAGAAGGAGATGGCTCCAGCCACCGGTGTCAATACTGATCTCCCAACCAAAGTCCCTGTTGTGGTGGACAGGGCAAGGGTCTCCAGGATTGGCTGGAAGGAGTATGGTGACAACACGCTCTGCATCGCGAAGCCTGCTCTCCGCAGGGCTTCCATCACTGCCAGATGAGCTTCTAAGGTTTGTAGGCATTCTTCCAGAACTACCACCGATGAGGACATCGATTCTGCAGCCATGAACATTGCTGGTGAACCCTCAGGTGGGGACGCCATGATGATAGGAGCATCGGGAGACATTCAGCAGCCCTCCTGGGTACTGGGAATGGACTCCACTGTTTGGGTCGGGTCCTCCCACTGGGAGGAAGCTTGGTCAGTTATTCCTGGCCCTTGCTGTCCATCTCACAGCGAGACAGTCAGTGGTGGTGCTGCACATGGATTTTCTCCTTGTGCTCTCCTTTCAATGTGGACAGGGTCTCTGTAGAGGATGCCCCTCTCCATTCGAACCCTTCTGCTCTGACTGAACTCTCTGCTCTTTTCCCTTGGCCACCTCAGGCATGGACGAGGGGGTCGGTGCTGAGGATACTGAATCAGATGAGACAAAGAGGGACTTCCTCCTGCTTCTCCAGACTCTTCAGCCCTCAATGCATCATCTGCAAACAGAGTTCACAGGACGCAGACTGGTGGTTGGGTTCAAGGCATTGCAAGCAGCAATTATGGCGGTCAGTGACAGAAATGATCTTGCCACATTTAGTGCATTTTTTAAAGCCGCTAACTGGCTTAGATATGCTGAAAAAGACCGCCTTGGCAAAATCAAATTGAAAAATGGCTGTGGGGAAAAACACCAGAGGGGAGGAAAAGAATGCCAAAAGGTGCAAAAAGACTAACCAACAACAGGCAGATAAAAAAAACGAGTGAAAGCTCAGCCACAAGGGCAAGAAATTCAAACTTTTTTCTGGACTGCAGAAACACGTCCTAGGGGCTCCACAGAAAAAAGAAGACTGGAGAATATGGCGCTGCGGCAGGCAGGAAATGTAGGTGCACATGTGCGGCATACCTCCCAAAAGCTGGGGAGCATTCCCATACGTGAAGATTTATTTCCTGCTTGTTCACGAAGAATCAGCGTTATTGTTGCTTGGCATACTGTTCAGAAATTGTTGTGGCTGAGTAGTTTTTGTATGACCCTCATTTAGTAGTACGCTGTTTTCGCTGCTCTGCTGATGTGCGACTGAAGATTGAGGTTTTGGTCTAGTATGACTCCCAGGTATTTGTGTGATGCTCATAGTTGTTGGTGGGGTGAATGTTGTGTTCCTGGTGATGTGGAGGACCTCTGTTTTCTTGTAATTTATGCTTAGATTATATTGATTAAGCTATTTTACCATTGCCTCCAAGCATTTTGTTAGAGCCATGTATTCTGGTTTGGCTGTTATATATGCTCTTTGATGTTTGTTATGCATTTTATTTGTGATTTGCTATTAAAGGTGTCTTTAACTGATACTCTCCTGTGCTTTGTGTGTTTGTGCAATAAAGCTTGTTTCTCATCCACTTCACAAAAAAGGGCTTACATGATTTGAAAGGGCAAATAAGTTAATTATAGAAATACCTTTTTCTCTCCCCTAATGAGTATGTAGCAGAAAACCCAGTAATTAATGTCCAGTTATTAAGTATTGTTTGCCATACAAGAATTCAATTTAAAACAACCCTCTAAAACACAATTTTGCTGTTTTAAGCTATTCTGGATTGACTAAGTTGTCAAACACTGTGAAAGCAGCTGAATAGAACAATCAAGCAATTTGAATGGCTAGAGCAGCTGCAATGCTTACAACTGCTAAAACAAAATAATTGTGTAATGCTTAATAAACTTTGGCAGACAGGTAGTTAAAAATTTTACATAAGGACTTTGAACAATGGAAAAGACTAGATTTTATGAAGATCTGCAATTAGATGGCCACTCCAGAAGGAGAAGAGAAAAATAAGCGTGCCTATAAAATTTGAGGAATGAAGATTGGTAAAACATGTAGATCATGCATTTGGAGTAGAGAAATTCAAGACAGCGATATACAGTACAGACGGGGATGTGGCAATGGACAAAAGCCTCACTAATTTTTATAGTTGTTTGGATTATTACAAATGTTACTGGTAAGACATGGAAGGTTCCCAGTCCAATACTTAACCCTGGGAGTACCGATGGGGTCAAAAGTAACCCCATTGCAAGTTTCACAAAGCGTATCTCGGAAACTAGTTGTTCAAGAATGCAATCTTTTTATGACTTTTCACATGTCAATATTCTCTTTATATTGTGCCATGAGAGGAATAATTTTCATCCGCTAGGTGACGCTAGTGATGAATTGCAGTACAGAGTACCAGTGGGGTCATTTTTGACCCCAGTTGCTTACGTCCGGTTTGGATCGTGATGCAATTTGCAGTTTTGTGAATTTTTTGATCTGACAAAGGTATTTAACATTAATTATGTATCATTTATTTTTTGTACTCTTATTTTATGAAAATTACACATTTTCTGTAATTGATATCATACGTACTCTCATTATTTCCGATGAAATCTAAAAGCTTTCAGCTCGTTCATCACGATTATTGTACACCTACGAGTAAAGTAAAACTGCTTTGTGTTTTATTCAACTTTATCTTTGTATATTTTAGGTTATTGTTTATGATGTCAAAACAAAAGTATTCAGCTACCCAAACAAGAGAAATATTGCAATGAGATGCTGACAGTGACAGCTCTGAGTCATCTGATGATGCAGCATATTTAACAAGCGAAGAAGAATATCAGCCAAGTTCAGGCGATAAATCTGATGATGACAATCATGATTCAGATGGCGACAGCAGTTGGTCGCCAAGTGAATGTGAGACTGATGTTGAGCCGGTAACATCGCCTGCAGCAAAAAGTCAAGTTACAGGTCAAGGCAAAGGTCGAGGCTGTGCTGGACGGGGAAGAAGGCAGGAGTCCTCGATGTCAGTATCATCTATGAGGAATCTTAGCTGTGGTCGTAGAGGAGCTAAGAGGTCATCAACTATAAGCACAAATGTTGCCATTGAAGCCTATGTATCTAAGGATGCCACATCATGGAACAGGAAACCTATAAAGCAAGCTGCTGGAAGATACGCCAGGGCTAATGTCATGCCCGTACAACAAGGTCCTACAAGGTATGCTGTACGAAATGTTGATGGCCCTCTCGCAGCATTCCACTTGTTCATGAGGAAGAACTTATTAAATGAAATCATGATGTGGACGAGCAAACAAGGAAGACACATTTATGGCGACACCCGGAAAGATTTGACAGACGGAGAATTTCAACGTTTTCTTGGACTTCTGATCCTCTCAGGCATGTACAAGTCACGAAATGAATCCATAGTTCAGTTGTGGAACCTTGAAGATGGTCGTTCTGTTTTCGGCAAAAATATGACCCGTAACCGTTTTCAGCAAATTTCTTGTGCTCTCAGACTTTATGATGTAACCAACAGACGTGAACAATGAGGCGTGGATAAGCTTGCTCCAATCAGACATGTTTTTGATACCTGGGAAGCAACTCTAAATGACGAATATGTTCCTGGTGAAAATGTTACCGTGGATGAGCAACTGCTTACATTTCGTGGCCGTGTTCCGTTCAGACAATATATTCCCAGCAAACCTGGGAAATATGGCATAAAGCTATGGATGTTGTGTGACAGTGCAACATCATATGTTCTGCGTCTTCAAGTATATACAGGAAGGGAACTCGGACAAAACAGGGAACAGAATCAGGGTGAAAGGGTTGTGCTGCAACTCACTGAAGGATTGACGCGATCTGGCAGAAATGTTACTGTTGACAATTTCTTCTGCAGTTTATCCGTGTCATGGAAATTGCTAGAAAAACAAATGACACTTTTGGGGACAATTCGAAAGAACAGAAAAGAATTACCTCCAGAATTTGTAACAGCAAAGGGCTGAGAGGTATTCACTTCACTGTTTGCCTTTCGCGATGATGCCACTCTGGTTTCCTACTGCCCGAAGAAAGGAAAAGAAGAAATTAGGCCTTACCTGCTAATTGTCTTTCCTTGAGTTCTCTCCGGGCCAGTCCAGGCACATGAGGGTTGTCAGCCTTCTCCAGCAGCTGAGGACTGACTACTGAACCTTTTGCAAAGGAACTAGCATCTGGCTCCCTCTGCTGGCTAAGCTCAGTCTAACTCTTACCAAGCCGCTGAACTAAAAAACCCAACGTAACCAGCGTACTCGGCCCTAAAAACAAGAAACAGGGACTAGACCGAGCCTGCCCAAACCAGTTAGCGCTCTGAATGCCTAACCGCTAGGACGGCTCCTTCGACTTTTTTTTTTTCTTTTAAATGCCAATGAGAAAAACACTCCCTACCGAAAGACGTGGGAGCCCCCGAAATCATGCTAACCACGCTCCTCGAGCGGAAAATCTGCGCCAAACTCTTCCAAAACTCCGTTTGAATCGACCTACCGCCCGTATCACAGAAATCAATGTCCGATACCCCCGCACCAAGGCTGACACGAAACCCTGATATTTAGCCCTAAGGCACGGGTGGGTCCTGGACTGGCCCGGAGAGAACTCAAGGAAAGACAATTAGCAGGTAAGGCCTAATTTCTTCTTCCTCTTCTTCTCTCCGGGCCAGTCCAGGCACATGAGGGAAGTACCAAAGCAGTATCTACCCCTGGGAGGGACCCGCCAGGCCTGCAATGATGGCCGACGCTCCCACCTTTGCATCTTGTCTGGCCTGCACATCCAATCTATAGTGCTTCGAAAAAGTGTGCAGGGAAGATCAAGTAGCCGCCCGACAAATATCCACAGGCGGAACCAAAGTAAACTCGGCCCAGGATGCTGCCTGGCCACGAGTCAAATGTGCCCAGAAGCCTTCCGGAGGCGGTTTTCCACTAGCCTGATACGCCGCAACAATGGCGTGCTTTACCCATCTAGCAATGGAGGCCTTGGAGGCCGCTGTCCCCTTTCGAGGACCTCCAAACAGAACAAACAACCTGTCCATCTTACGAAAGGACTCCGTACACCACAGGTACCTCTTCAGCACCCTACCTAAATCCAACTTACGGAGCACCACATCGATGGGCTTTCCCTCCTGGACTTGAAAAGTCGGAAGCGAAATGGGCTGATTCACATGAAAACTGGACACCACCTTAGGCAGGAAGGCGGGAACTGGCTGCAATGTTACCTTTTCTCGAGAAAATTGCAGATATGGCTCTCTACACGAAAGCGCTTGAAGATCCGAAACCCTTCTTGCTGAACATAACGCTACCAAGAAGGCGGTTTTCCAGGAGAGTTCTCTGAGCGACACTTCCCTAGCCGGCTCAAAGGGAGGCCACACTAACGCTTCGAGGACCAAATTGAGATCCCAGGCCGGTACCACTGACCGTACCGGAGGGCGCACATTTCTCACCGCTCTTAAAAATCGCAAAATATCTGGATGCCCTGAGATGAGAACTCCCTTTACCTTACCTCGAAAACACGCTATCGTTGCCAACTGCACCTTGAGAGTAGCCAGAGCTAAACCCTTGTCCAGACCATCTTGGAGGAAAGACAAAACTTCCAGGACTAGCGCCCTGTGCGGCCGGAACCCCCGCTCTTTACACCAGCGTTCGAAAATACGCCAAATGCGAACATACACTAAGGAAGTAGATCTTCTCCTGGCCTTCAAGAGGGTAGCCACCACCGATGCCGAATAACCTCTACTCCTCAACCTGTCCCCTTCAAGAGCCAAGCCGTAAGCGAGAAGCGATCCACGTCCGGCATTAGAAGAGGACCCTGACTCAAAAGGTTCGAGCGAGCCGGTAACCTCCAGGGCTTGTCTATCAGAAGCCGCACTAGATCCGCGTACCACGGTCTCCTGGGCCAATCTGGGGCTATGAGTATCAGATGCCTTGCGTGACTCTTTACTCGATGAATGACTCTTCCTTTCATAGGCCACGGGGGAAACACATAAAGCAACACTCCCGTCAGCCACGGTTGTGCTAGACCGTCCAGGCCTTCCGACATATAATCCCCTGTGTCTGCTGAAGTACCTGGTCGCTTTGGCATTGTTGAACGTAGCCATCAAGTCCATAACTGGTTGCCCCCATAGCCGGGAAAGGTCGTAAAACACCGCCACGTTCAACTCCCACTCTCCCGTATCTACTATATGCCGACTGAGGTAGTCGGCCTGTACGTTGTCTCGGCCCGCCACATGCGCCGCCGAAAGAGCTAGCAAATGGGACCCTGCCTAGCTCATCAACTTCTGACTCTCTTCCAAGAGGGACGCGCTGCCCGTCCCTCCTTGACGATTGATGTAGGACACTATCACCGGAGAAAACTCACACCGCCTTCCTTTCGACGAGAAAGGAAAACTCGAGAAGAGCAAGACGTACAGCCCTGAGCTCTAAGAGATTGATGGAAAGAGTGGACTCCTCTGGAGACCAACACCCCTGAGCTATTCGGGCTTGACAATGAGCTCCCCAGCCGACGAGACTGGCATCCGTTGTGAGGAGAAGCCATCCTGGTTGACACAAGGGCATGCCGAGCTTCAAATGAGCTGGATCCAACCACCATAGCAAACTGTCGGTCACCTCCTGCGTGCGAGGCAATCGTCGACCCAGAGGATGCTCCTGCAGTGACCACCTTGTCAGCAAGGCCTGTTGCAAGGGCCGCATGTGCGCTCGAGCCCAGGAAACCAGATCCAAGGCCGCCATCATGGACCCTAGCAGTTGCAAGTAATGCAACGCTGACGGGGCTTTCAAACGCAAAAACGCTTTCACTTGTCTCAGAATCTTTTGTATTCGGACCTCCAGAAGGAACACCGCTCCTATCTGCGTGTCGAACACTGCCCCCAAATAAAGGAGCCGCTGAACTGGCACTAACTGACTCTTGACCTGATTTATTACCCAGCCCAGACTTTCCAGCAGCGAAACTACTCTGGCCATCGCCACTAAGGATTCTTCCACAGATGGAGCCCGAATCAGCCAATCGTCGAGATATGGGTGCACCATCACGCCCTCTCTTCGCAACGCCGCCGCAACCACCACCATCACCTTGGTGAATGTTCGCGGTGCCGTAGCCAAACCAAACGGCAGCGCCCGGAACTGAAAGTGACCTATGGGAACCGCAAAACGCAAAAACCTCTGATGCTCCGGCCGGATGGGAATATGCAGATAGGCCTCTGTCAGATCTATGGAGGTTAGAACCTCTGATGGCTGCACTGAACAAATTACCAATCTCAGTGTCTCCGGTAACGGTTGGGCAAATTCGAGAGCGTTGCATATAATTTCCAGAACCCACTGGTCCGTGGTTATGGTGGCCCAGACGGAAAGAAATTGCTGTAGCCGACCTCCCCCCTGAATTTCCGTCTGGACCAACCTCCTTTCATTGTGGGTTTTTGCCGGAGTTCTGATGGGCTGCGAAATAACCCCTGCCAAACCCTCGAGCGCCACGAAAGGACTGACCACGTGCTGCAAAACGTCCGCGTTGATAAGGGGCAAAACGAGAGCCTCTAAACTTGCGAAATTCTCTCGACGGAGCTCTGTGTGCTCCACTCGGCCTTTGGCCTCTGGTACGATCCTCCGGGAGGCGACCGCCCTTGGAATCCCCAAGGTCCTTCACAATCTTTTCTAGAGCGGCACCAAAAAGCAGCGTGCATTTGTACGGCAACTTACTAAGCCGTGCTTTGGAAGAGGCGTCCGCCGCCCAATTTCGCAGCCATAAAAACCTCCTGGCTGCTATGGACGCAGCCATGGACTTTGCAGAAATACACACCAGATCATAGAAAGTATCTGCTAAGTAAGCGGCGGCTGATTCCAGCTTTGCGCCTTCGTCCATCTCCTCGTTGGCCTGCGAGGCACCCTGAATCCATCGAATGGAGGCTCTGGAAACATCCGCCCCACAGATAGCCGCTCTGAGCGCCAGGGCGCAAGTCTCAAAAGTCTGTTTTAGGAGAGTCTCTAGCCTCCTATCCTGTAAATCCTTGAGGGCCGCTCCGCCCTCCACCGGAATAGTGGTCTTCTTGGTTACCGCGGAGACCAGGGCATCGACCTTAGGCATTTTCAGCATGTCCTGTTCCTCTTGGGGCAACGGGTACAAACGGCCGATAGCTTTAGCCCCTCGCAAAGTGGCCTCCGGACATTCCCATTCCGATTCCACCATTTGCTTCATTACCCTATGTACAGGAAAACACTTTTGATCCGTCTTAAAACCCTGGAGCAGAGGATCCTCCAAAGGTTGTTCCGGAACCGATGGTAGAGCAACTCTTCTTTCCGAAACACCCTAAAGAGGCTAGGATCCTCAGAAGCCCCCAACTACCCATCTTCTAGGTCAGTGACCCACTGATCCAGGTCTGAACCTGCCAAGATCTCACCTTCCTCCATACTCTGAAGCTCTGGGTAAGGCAGACCGACACCATCGGTGCCCCCTTGAGCCCCCTGGCCTGACTGGGAAGAGCCCTCCCCCGGGTCCAGTGAAGCAAGTTCCTTAGCCGGGAGTTGGGAAGGCTGGGATGCAGGATCCTTTCCCTGCACTTGTTGTGATTTGAGACAGTAAGCGTGATGCAGCGCTAAAATAAAATCAGCAGAGAAAACAGACTCCAAACTCCCCTGAGCTGTAGGCAGTGATAGTGAGGGAGCTTCCCCCACTTTCACAGGCTTTTTTGACTTGGACTTTTTCTTCCCGGCCTCTGGCTGACTAGAAACAAAAACAGGCTGCTTACCCGAAATGGCTGCCGTTCCCGCCATTTCTGACGCACTCTGACGATCGCTGAAGAGATCCCCTGCATCGGGTCTACTCTCCATGCTGGCAACGGGACTATTGACGAAAGGGAGCTGAAACCGAACTAACCCCGCTGAGAAAAAAACGAACCCAAGCTAGGATGACTACCGCGTGCCGCAACAATGCTTCCAAAACCCTGTAACCGCTGACAAACCTGTCCGTGAGTGCCCCGGAATAGCGCTGCTAGCGGAAAGGTACTTCTTAAAGTCGGAGGTGATCAGATGGACTTCGGGGGCTCCCCGCACCGTCCGATTGCTTTAACCGCCGGGATAAGAGCTAGTAGATTAAGGCAGGCTCTGCCTTCCAAATATGCAGCGCTACCACCGACTTCACAAATAAAAACATTCGCCGAAGCGAAGTGCTGTGCCGGGACAGAAAAGCCCTGCTAAAGCCTTCCTGTTGTAATAAAATAAATAAAACTAAAGGAAATAAAAAAATTAAGCAAGGTTTCCTTTCATTCTCCGGGAGACAGACGGTTGAACGTCCTTTCCAGCTGCTGAGGACTGAAAGACTGAGCTTAGCCAGCAGAGGGAGCCAGATGCTAGTTCCTTTGCAAAAAGTTCAGTAGTCAGTCCTCAGCTGCTGGAGAAGGTTGACAACCCTCATGTGCCTGGACTGGCCCGGAAAGACGAAGAGGAAGTGGTTGTTCTTCTGAGCAGTTTGCATGATCAAGAAGGTAGATAACACACATCTAGACAAAAAAAACACGCATGATCTTGGACTATAATTCTAGTAAAGGTGGAGTAGATATGGCAGATCAAATGTTGCACACGTATACCACAAAATGAATGACAAGACGTTGGCCAGTGACAATCTTCTACAACATGTTGGACATCAGTGCTTTGAACGCCTTCATTGTTTGGATGTCACTAAATCCAGAATGGCAGTCCAAGTCAAAGCACAGACGTCGTCAATTCCTCTTGGATTTAGGAAAGCAGCTGCTTCAGAGTAATTGCAGCGAGACTTCTTCCAGCATTGAAGAAGCCACTGATGCTGTTTGCAATGTCGGGATCCCAAAGAAAAGGGCAAGGTGTCACTGCTGTTCCAGAGAAAAAGACAAGAAAAGCAACATAGTTTGCACCTCCTGCAAGCGCAATGTTTGCAAAGAACATTCAGAAATTGTCTGTGTCTCATGCAAATGACTGTAGTATTTTACTGTGTTCATCAAGTGCATGCAAAAACTGCTTTCATGACAACTCTTCTTCATGTAATTTTATGATAAAGCATTAAATTTCAAAACATTTAACCTTCATATAATAAATAATTAATTTGGAATAATATTTTGTCTGTTTAGTTTAAATTTTTCATGGTCAACAATTAAAATTTGTCTTGGGGTCATTTATGACCCCAAAGGTATTCAGTGTGTGCAAAAAATCTCGGTAATTCCAGGGTTAAATTAACTAGGGCTGAAGACACCACAGAATTGTAATTGCTTAAGTGTGATAGCTGATGGTCAGATTCAGGGCCCACAACTGCAGAAGCCCTGGTGCAAGGCCTCCTAACCATAGAATGTCATTGCAGTGAACAGACAGGGCATATGTTGGCATTGGGAGGAGGAGAATATAAAATAGGTGAAAAATCTCTAGGCAGCTGAAAATGAAGACTCATGGAATCAGATCCCAGTCCTGTTTCTGACAGAACTGGAAACTGTTCGGTAAAAATAGGAACTAAAAAGGATTATGTCTGGAATGGCCTGCCAGGGGTAGAATCTAGAATTAAAACACATTTTGAGAAATATAGAGGGCAGCGGTAGGAACAGAGTTAAAGGACTCTGTAAAAGATTGTTCATCAACCCATAGTGGTAGAGAACTACTGAGGAAGAGGTAGGTCAATTAGTCATTATCTGCTGTCATTTCCTATATATGTAACTAGGTATCAGTGTCCACCAATCAGGAGAGAAATCTCAGGGTGATCATATCTGATGATTTCAGGGTTGCAAGAGTCAAAAGAACACCAGTGTGCATAGGAAGATGAGAAGAGAGCAAATTGTAAAGTGCATACTAGAAGCACTGCAAATAAATGCATTTTGCTGAGCAAATGGGTGAGCTGTGTGTATGTGGGTGTGTGACTGCATGGAAGCAAACTGGTCAGGAGGGATGTACAAGTGAGTGGGATGCATATATATGTATGACTGGGTTTCGTGGAGGTAGGGTGCATGTGTTTTTTGTGTGTGTGGTGCGTGTAGTGTGGTGCGGTGTGTGTGTGCGGGTGAGTGGGAGGGGTACTGTTTGTTTATATGAGTGGATGAATAGGTGATGGTGGATAGGTGGTGTTTAGGGTGGTGCATTCTTTTACTCTTCAGTTCTTCACTTGGTATTGTCTCTATCACCCTGTTCCTTCTCATCAACCTTTCTCTCTTACACTACAGTCATGCTTCTTCCTGCACCTACATCCCCTTCCTCACTGCAGTCAATTCCTTCCTACTCCAGGCTACCTTCTTCTCACCTTGTATGTGGCAGCCAGCTCCTCTACCACCCCCGGGGCTACCTCCTCCTCTTCATCCAGGTATAAGAAGCTCAGGGTAGTGAATCCTCCTCACAGCTCCTATTTCCTCTTCTGAGCTGCAGCTGGAAGTATGTGGGAAAGAGACCAAGCAGGCTTTCTCCGAGTCTGATTTCTGTCTCAAGTTTCTACCCTGCTCTCCTGGTCACTAAGGTCCGCCAACCTAACTGATCCATGTACCACTGCACAAAGCCTTCCCCACTTCAACTGGTTGTGGTCGGGGGGGGGGGGGACCCTTGCCACTCCAGGAAGTCTCTTCTGTTTCAGCAGGTGGAATTGGGTCTCCACTAGCACACCCAAGACTGCAATACCACAGGTTTTCTTCAGCTTTTGTGCTGCGGGGCTTGGGTTTCCAGTAGTACTGAGTTCTATGCTGTGGCTTCACTAGATCTCCCTGCCACTAGGCTGTTTTCTGCTTTCCCCGCTTTATCTCTGCGCAAGTAAATCCCATGTGTACAGATGGATAAAAAGACTGACATATGAGTGAACCCTCCCTACTAGGTTCTATCGCTCTAGTACTATGTGCCTAAAAAGGAGATAACTTTCTATAACAATCTAGATTACTGCGTCCAGTTCTGGAGGACATGAACCCAAAAGGATATTGACAAAATGGAGCACTGCTTTTCAAAGTTTTAACCTGTATGACCCCATTTTAACAACTGAACATTCACGTGACCACAGATGATGATGAAATCAAACTGGCAGATCTCCAGCCTCCTTCCCCTCCCTCTACTCATCTAAAGAAGGAAGGCAACAGCAATAGTAGTGGCAACAGCAGAAGCAGTCAGCACAGGGTCCCTTGAGTCAGTGTGCAGTGTATGCTTACAGACCCCAGTACTCAGCAAGGGTTTCCAATCTAACAGAAAGCTTACCCAGGAAGGGCAAGGGCCTATGATGTTCGTTGGCACACAGGCCACATGCTGACTGGTGTCTTGGCATAGGTCATAGTAAAAGTCCAGAGAGATGGGGAAATGGCCATGTTTCTGTGACCCCATCCACTGATGATGTGACTATTTCAGATCCCAAGTTTGGGAACCACTGTAATAGAGGTTCTCCAGAGGTGAACTAGCATATTGGTGCAAATTGATGCCTTCAAATTATGGTGCTGGTAAAAAAACCACTATGTATACCATGGACTGGACAACAAATCAGTCCATACTGGAGGAGATCAAACCTAAGCATTCCTTGGAGGTTCAAATGACAAGATTTCGACTTCATACTTTGGACAGATCATGCGGAGAGAAAGATCATTAGAGAAAGACATCATGCTTGGCAAGGTTGAAGGTTGACACAAAAGAGGAAGACCGGCAATGCGATGGATCAATATAACAGCAGCAGCTATGGATGCCACTCTATCAACACTTAGCTGCTTAAATGAAGATTGAATATAGTTTAGGACAACTGTTCACAGAGTCACCATGAGTTGATAAGAATCTATAAGCACTTATTAATAACAACATATCCTAGAAGAAAGAAGGGATATGATAGAAATATTCAAATACCTCAAATATACATATTAAATGCACAAAAATCAAGCATTTTCCTGCAAAATAAAAAATAAACACGAGGTCATGATATTTAAGCTTACAGGTGGAATATAAGAAAATAATCTGTCATAAAAAGGGTGGTGGAGGCATGGAACAGACACCCAGTATTTAGATGATGAAACTCCAAACAGTAACAGAACTCAAGAGAGGATAAAACCCAAGACTGGCTAGGCTTTGCGATGTTGCATCAGAGTTGATTTGAAGGGTAATTATCAAAGCCTTTATTCATGTAACTTGGTCATTTAATCATTGCCCTTCCTCACTGCTGCCAAAAGATGGCATCATTGGGGGTATGTTTTTGTTGGGGAGGAAAATAATGTGAAAATATATAAGTGCTATTTTAATCCTAAAATATCAATACAAAAAATAAAATGCAAAAGTCTGCACATGGCATTAATTGCAATTTTTAAGCAAAAGTACACATTTGCTTTCACTTTGAAAATTGAATTAAAGCCCATGGATAAAAAGCACTAATGATTAGACAATAACAGTTTGTGTCATGTTAAATCAGCTGGCATGAGGCACAATGCTGGGTGATCCCAAAAGACCGCAAAGCACTTGCTAGGTGCAGCAGCAATAAAAGAGGGCAGCCAAGCTTCATGGTAGGGACTCTGGAAAAAGAGAAGATGTTGGCTTAGCTGGCTCCTTAGCAGGAGACACAAAAATGCACAGACAGCCTACCAGATCCTATGCCTGGGTGGTCAAGCATCATGTGACAGAAAGGAGGAAGTAAAGGGGATTTAGTATTTTTATGATTTGGGTTGAAATTTTTATTAAATAAAGCTGTGACCTTGTTTATTTCCATATAAAAAGTTTTCTGAAATGTATTTCATGTTAGTAATTGATGCATGATGTGTAGTGGGATGGCCGCGATGATAGGATGCTAGGAATGGTTACAAGTGTCTATATTATTTAGTTCAACACAAAGCCAATGTACCCAATACATTGGACCCAATATTCAGCAGCAGCTAGCACTTCTATAGCGCACAGCTGTCGCCGTTGAACCGTAAAGCACAGTTACTTACCTGTAACAGGTGATCTCTGGGAACAGCAGGAATAAGTCTTCACATATGGGTACGTCGGTACCGATGGAGTCTGCGCGGGAACGCTCCCCAGCGTCCAATTAGAACGCTTTTGGGAGCATCCGACCACGCCTGCGTGCTGCCTTCCCGCCTTTCCCAACTGCCTCTCCTCAGTTAAGTTTTAAAGCTGAGACTAAGAGAGAGAAAGAGGGGAAAGATAGAGATAGAGAGATACAACTACTAGGGGAGGTGGGTGGGTTGTGAAGATTTATTCCTGCTGTTCCCAGAGATCATCTGTTACAGGTAAGTAACTGTGCTATCTCAAGGAACAAGCAGGAATGAGTCTTCACATATGGGGACTCCCAAGCTAAGATGCCTGGAGGAGTCCCAGCATGTTGCGAATCTGAGAAAGCCATGCTATTCGACAGAACCTCAGGCATCCTGGGGATGGAGGGTAGGAGTTGAACTAAAGAAGATGTGCTGTGGAACAGATGGAACAAACAGGACGCCTAGATAGGAGTCCCTGTGCAGGTGATATCTAGTAGTAAATATTGAACTGCAATACACCAATATGGACCTCACCTGATGGCATTCTAAAATGTTTATGGAGGTTCATATGGATCTGCTAATATGAACCAGCAGAATATCCCCAAGGAGTACCTCAATGTAAAGCAGAGGTAAATAAACTGTGCAAAAGACAGGTTGAGGTCAGAACCTTTAGGGCGAGAAGAAAAAATCCCAGTGAAAACTGGGGTAGTTCAATGAGGCAGGACTTTTGCGGGAAACGCGGAAGTCCCTATTAGATAAGCCTGAAGCTCTTTTGACCTTAAAGAGACATAGTTCTTATAGGAGAAGAGGAGCTTTGAAGATCCCTATATCCGACAACAAAGAAGGACAGAAGTATGAGGCATTGTAGCCTCCTATTTTCTGAAGATTCAGAATGTCCCTCCTAATTGAAGTCACTTAGGAAAAAAGGGGTATATGGAGGGCTTCAGATGTACCTAAACTGAAGGTCATGGTGCAAAAACCCTTTAACTACCACAGGGAAGTGGTTGTTTATGGAGAACCCTAAGCATGCTGGAGCAGCATTGAAAGGGTTAGTGACTATCTGTCGGGGCCGTAAGGAAATATATATATGAACCTAGGCAGACAGATAGAAAAAAGTATATAGATACATATCCACCTACTATCATATATTGCAATATATACATATATATACCCATGTCCCCACATAGGGATATGTGGTGAGAGAAAGATTCATCTAATAACAAGAAGGGAAATACCTGCTTGAGAAGATGTTTAGAGAATCCATTTTCCCTGGTTATGAGTGGGAGAGCTAAGGGAGTGCTCTCACTGACAAGGAGAAGTCTAGAGTCCTCTAAGAACTCTAGCCCTTGAATAACCAGGAATGGAGGCCTACATGAAAAATGCAGAGGATGTTTCTAATCTGCAGATAGTAAGTCTGAATCCTCCCATAACTCCAGCAGGGCAGCTGGAGAAGAAGATGCAATGAAATAAAATACCATATTTACCCTTCTATGAGGGCAAAATGAGTATGGTGCATTCTTGCACTCAATATGAATTACACCATGAAGAATTGAGGGTGGAAGGAAAATACAAGACAAGGACTGGCTGTTACTAAAAGAAAACCATCCCTGGTGAAGGGGTCCACTGGAGATATGAACCAACCCAGGGGATTGGATAATTCTTTAGGTCTTCACTTAATTAAAGGCCTGTGTCCTTTACTGAAGAAGACGACTTTAATGGAAATAAGGGTAGGGAAGAACCCAGTAGTCATGACTAGGTAAAGCCCTTCCTAACCATCTGGAATTATTTGCTCTCTAGCAAGGGCCCATAGTGCAGAGCTGCTCTGTAGAGATGCAGAGAGCATGTTGCAGGTTGATTAGAAGAAAAGCTGGCTGTTTAAGAGCCAGTATGTAACCTGAACTACTCTGCCAAGCCCAAGGATTGGGGAAGGCTAAGGATAGAAGGTATGCTGATGTGTCTGCAACAATAGGCAGAAAAGGTTCTTAGCCTGTCTGGGACTTAGTACTAAGGCCAGAAAAGATTGATATTGGAGATCAAGCTTGGTTGCTTGGTCAGCCAGTCAGTGGTCAAACCACTAAGAGCCCCTGCACGTCTAACTACTGTTAGGGCAGCAGAAGAAATGTTAGGTCCAAGATTGGAAAAAGACCTACAGACATAAGTAGGAGTGGTAAGACTCCATCATTGTCTGAGAAGCTGCCAGAAACACAAGAATGCAAGGGGGAGACAACTCTGAAAAGAAAACTCAGGGGCTTAGGGATAAGCCTTCAGTTAAGTGGTATCACTCTTACAGACCAAAATGTCTTAGTAAGAGGGACAGAGTTGAAAAAACTGATACAGGAGAAACTGTCAAAGGTAAAGGCATAGGCAACCTTATTGATAGTTGTTACTCCTCTGTCTACTTAGGAGGAAGAGGAGTAACTTTACTACCTGTAAAGCATAATCATCCTAAGAAGCTCTATGAGCTAAAAGGAAGGATGTCTCTTTAAAAAAGATACATGTGTAAAATTTAGGATGGAACTGGTGTAGATGCTTGCAATGAGAAGAAGCAGATTACAGGTTCTAAACCTCAAACAGGAAAGAAGGATTCAGTGAAGAATCTATCAGCATCCCTGCGGCTGCTGGGTTTGCTGAAGCGGTTGAGGTTGTGGTTTCTTTAGCCTGGTTTGATGTTTCCCTTGTTTGGAAACAGCTGTATGATGGGTAGAGAAGGAATAAAACTTTTTCCCCTTGGGGGAATAAAGTTTGGTAAAAGATTTCCTACCAGCTGGGATAGAGGAAGGTGTTGACAATCCTTTGAAAGCAATAGTGTCAGTGGTTAACTGAGCTGCTTGGCGTAAAGTCTCTTTGTTAAAGAGATTCTCTCCAGTACAAAGAGTATTTCCCAGCCTTTCTTGTACCCATTTGTCTAAGTCTGAAGCTTGGAGCCAGGCCACGCGTCTTGCCCCTATGGCTATAGCAGATGTTTTGCTAACAGACTCAAAACAGTGCAGGGTAGCACGAGTAAGAAACCTAGAGATATTTTGAACATGACTAACCAGTAAAGAGTAGTCTGCTCTTTTGTGATCTTGAAGAAAAGGAGTCAAAAACAGCAAACTGTTTGTGACCTCTTCAAGAGATAGTCCAATATAGAAAATATATGAGAGAATTCTTGTTGAAAACATGGATGCCTGGAAGCTTTTACGTCCAAAGGCATCTAAAGTTCTAGACTCACGACCTGGCGGATAAGAAGAGTGCCTTTTAGCACTTTTAACACGCCTCATTGCTGATTCCACAACAATAGAATGATGTGGAAGTTGAGTCTTTTGAAAACCTGGAGAAGGGGGCACCTTGTACAGAGAGTCAGTGGCCCTTGGAGGTGGGGATACCTTTAAAGGAGTTTCCCACATTCTAAGTAAAAGATCCTGTAAGGCTTGATGCAAAGGAAGCATGATGACCTCCTTTGGGTTCTCAGGGATACGCAGAAGCTCTGAATCCCCTGGTGCAGGATCTTGACCAGGTATAGAAATGGCAAGTAACCTTGCCATATCAAGCAGGAATGCTTGAAAAGAAATTTCCCCAGAAGGGGATCCTCTATCATGAGGAGTAAAGGTTAGATCTGTTGAAGATCTAGTCTTGGCACTAATGGATTGATCCATTGGAGTACCAGACCCGAAAGGGTGGAGCATCGAATTATCCTGAAAGGATAGTCAGCGGTACCAGTCGAGGCCGGTGCCGCGACAAATCGGTGGAAAACTATCCATGCCAGGGATGGACTCCAAACTCGGTACCGAAGGAAGCGAGCTTGTGGAAGTAAGCATGGAAGGCACCGGTACCGATGCGAACGCAGAAAGCGGTACTGGCAGTGGTATCGCAGCAGGTACCGATATCGGAAGATCAGTCTGAGGCGACTCTAAAGGTACCAAAGGTACCGAGAGCGGTAGACTTTGATCTCCGGGACAATGTCTTCGGCACCGTCCGAGGTCGATACCGAGACGAGTCGGTACCCAATCGTCCAGGCTAGAGATCAATTCTAGACTCGGCATCGAAAGCAGCGAATCTATCAAAACAGACCTGGAGGGTACCGACGTGGATACCAGAATCGGTACCGGGATCGATACCGATGCTGGAAGATCGGTCTGTAGCGACTCTAGCGGCACCGAAGATACCGAGAGCGCTACACTGCGATCATCGGTGTGGAATGTTTCATCCAACACCATTGCCGATGCCGGGGTACCGGCACCGCTCAAAGCAGATACCACCACCGAGCATGGCTCAGGTATGTTCGCAGAGGTAAAAACCCCGGGAACAACCTGAAACCCCATTAATGCTTTGGAGGCCGAAGACTCCCGCCGGGGTTTTAAAGCCAATATGTCCTCGGGGGCAAGGCCAGAGGCATCTCGATGGTGAACATGAGATCTACCACCCAAGGACTGGCTAGTCTTTACAGACTTTTGTTTGGTTACTTGATCCTGTGAAAAAGAAGTTGTATCTGGTACACTCAGGTCTGATGGGAACCGCGTATTGAGTTGAGCTCGATGCTGAAGACTTCTTCTGGAAATACTACTGCAGGAGGGACACTCCAGCAGATAGTGGTCAGGACCCAAACATGGATGGCACCAGTTATGGGTGTCTAAAACTAATTTGGTACCGCCACAGTTGAAACATGTTTTAGGGATAGTGGCTGGCGTTTCCATGAAGGAAAGTGGAGAGGCCTAGCAGGCCGAAAACCATCAGGCACTAAACAGGGAAAAAAATTCCCTATCAAAGAAAAAATTTGTAGGAGAAAAGAAGAAGAAAACAACGGCGGTACCGGTGCATCGAGGGAAGGCAGACGCGACCACAAGAAAAAAACAAAAATAAAGGAAGAATTTTCTGCGGTGACAGGAGTACGTCCTGCCGGCTCCGCGGAAAAACGAAAACTGAGGAGAGGCAGTTGGGAAAGGCGGGAAGGCAGCACGCAGGCGTGGTGGGATGCTCCCAAAAGTGTTCTAATTGGACGCTGGGGAGCGTTCCCGCACAGACTCCGTTGGTACCGACGTACCCATATGTGAAGACTCATTCCTGCTTGTTCCTGGAGATCCCTGGATATTCAATGCCGGGGCCAAATCCAACTACCAACATTGAATATTCCTGGTCTGCTGCACTGCGCGGAAGCTAACTGGCCGATGGCGATATTGAGGCGCTGCCTGGTTAGCTCCCATGGGTAAAGATAAGACAGCTTTTCCTGCACCTATCTTTACCTGCGGGTCACTAACCAGGCAGCAGTTTAATATTGCTGCTGCCCAGTTAGCGATGGATGCTGCCTCCGTTCTGCCCCAGAATGCAGACAACATGCCCCGATGCTACACAGTTGGCATCGGAGCGTATAGCAGCAGAACCTGCAGATGTTTAGTGGCACTAATTATATTTGTGCCACTGAATATCCCTCTAAGTCGCATTTACACAGTTTACAGGTCAGTATGTTTCAAACTCTTCAATTTCAATTTTCATTCGAGTTCTGCTTCAGGGGAATGGAACATGAAACTTTTTACTTATCTCTACTTTGTTATAGCAATACAGTGTTAATCTTTCCAACTGCAGGCTAAGGTACTCACATTATGCTGATGGCTCTCCTTCAAACATGGTTGCGGCTTCTTATTCCTCTACATGACATCATATTTCCTTCCCTTAAAGGGATATCTCACAGCAAAGAGTGCCATTCAGTTGCATTATTCAAACCGTACAGGACTAACATGCCCAATTTATAAATCCAGTACTGCTCCCAATAAGTCAATCTGGCCAGCCAGACCCCAACTCCTCCAATTCCCTTACTTCTTCATTCAACCTCCAGTTTCACTACTGCCCCCACTCACCAGCATGGCCACTGCCTCAACCTTGTATTCTTCTCTAATTGCTTACATTCAAACTTCTGTACCTCAGTTCTTCCCTTATCTGACCATCACCTGCTAACCTTCACTCTTCATCACCCCCAACTCAAGCTCACCCAGTCTCCTCCAACCTCTTTAGAAATCTTCATGCTATCGACCCATTGGCTGTCTCCACTACTATCTCGTCACTTATTTCCTCCACTATGTCATCTGAGTCTGCTGATGAGGCAGTAGCTTCTTATAACACTCCACTTTCCTCTGCTCTGGATACTCTTGCTCCACCCATGCCATGGCCTGCGAGGCGTACTGTACCTCAGCCCTGGCTCTCTTCGATTACCCACTATAGCTCTCTACGTTTCTATGCCCACTCAGCTGAGCGCATTTAGTTCATCATGCACCTTTGTGGAGTTTCCACACTTCAAATTTATTCTTGCTTCTTTACAGCCAGCCATAGCACTCGCCAAACAAGACTATTATGTCCACCTGAGTAACTCATTTGCTTCTGGACCCTCGCCGTCTCTTTACAACTCTCAACTCTCTCCTCAAGGTGCCTCCGCTTCTGACCCCTCCCTTCCATTTCTGCCCAAACTTTGGCCGACTATTTCTATGACAAAGTCCATAAGATACCAAAAATACACAATGCAAAATGGGATGTGAGTTTTTATGATAAGGAGGAGAGTGAGTAGTGTATGTATGTTGTGTATGTAGTTATGTATACTATGATGAATTTATGGGATATTTAGAAACATCAATTTAAGAGATTATGAGATATAATGGAATGATATATTAGTGGTATGTATAGAAAGTAGAGAAATATGAGCTTATGAAATTTTGTGCAGCAATAGTGATTAGGTCATAAATACATTTTAGTATGACTTGTATGTATATATGATGTGGTTTTTTGTACTCATTGTAAAGATATGAAATTTATATGAGGGGAAATTTGTGAGGGATTCTGAATAAGTGGGAAGTCATATTGTTTTATGTGATATTAATGTTCAAATAAAATAAGTATAATAAAATGAATGATTTTGAATGATTTTTGGATGAGATGTTGTGTAAGTGATTTTAGTAGTTTAGGTTATTAGTATACACTAGTATGGAGATTGTTTTTGAAAATATGGTTTAACATATGGTGAATGAATGATAGTGTTTATTAGATTTATTTTAGAATATTTTGCATTGTGTATGTTTGGTATATTTAATGTTTGCAAATTAGTGGTGAAATTATATTAAAGTCCATAAGATTACACTCCAGTTCCCCATGAGGTCAGCTCCATCACCTCTTCACTTCCAACTCTTCCATTCAACCTATGCCACCCTTTCTTCCTTTTCTAAGATCTCTGAAAAGGAAACCACACATCTGCTTTCTTCCTCCAAATTCACTACTTGCTCCTCTGTTTCTATTCCCCCCCATCTCCTAAGCTCTATCTCCTCCACTGTCATCCCTTCCATCTCTCATATTCTCAACCTATTGCTCTCCACTACTACTGTTACTGCAGCCTTCAAGCATGCTGTGGTCACACCTCTCCTTAAGAAACCCTCACTAAACCCTATCTGTCCTTCTCATTATCGACACATCTCCCTCTTCCCCTTCATTTCTAAACTACTTGAATCTGAGGGTTCACCGCCGTTGCCCTGACCTTCTCTCCTCTCAAGCCCTTCTGGATCCATTGTAATCTGGCTTTCATCCTTTATATTTTATTAAAACGGCTTTTGCTAAAGACTCCAGCGACCTGTTCCTGGTAAAATCCAGAGGGCATAACATGAAGCTGAAAGGGGGTATACTGAAAGGCAATGTCAGGAAATACATTTTCACTGAAAGGGTGGTGGATGCTTGGAATGTCCTCCCGATGGAAGTGGTGGGGGCAAACACAGTGACAGAATTCAAAATAGCATGGGACAGACATAGTGGATCTCTTTATAGCAACAGGATAAAATCAAAATAAGCATAATTATCTCTTATATCTTTACAAATAGGGGTGACCTACACGGAGCGGTGGGTACACCCCTAAACAAAGGCATGGGGAGAGGTGACATGAATGGAGCGGCAAGTGCACCTACTCTTGCCGCCTTACTGGGCAGACTAGATGGACCATACAGAGTAGTTACTCACCTGTAATAGGTGTTCTCCAGGAGCAGCAGGAATCAGTCCTCACATAAGGGTGACGTCGGCGCCGACGGAGCCCCAGTGCGGAGCATTTCCCCAGCTTTCAAAGAAAGCCTTTGGGAATGCAGCGTGCCTGCACAGTCCCCTTCCTGCCCAAGGGTGCCATCTTGCTCAGTCTGACGAAATAGCTAAAAGACAGCAAAAAATCAAAATAAAGTATATGACTGCAACTCCAGGGGAGGAGGGAGGGTCGTGAGGAATGATTCCTGCTGCTCCTGGAGAACACCTGTTACAGATGAGTAACTACTCTTTCTCCAGGACCAAGCAGGAAGTCAGTCCTCACATATGGGACTCCCCAGCTCTAGGCTACCGGGAACCCAAAGCTGAAAAAATGGCTCCCTCTGAAGAGCCTCAGAATCTGTGATAAGAATATCCTCTGAGAACGCCCCGTACGGTAGCCCAACACAAGGGCCGGAGGGTAGGAGTTGCCTAAACCTCAAAGAGATTACGGAGTACTGCCTGTCCGAAAGCACTGTCCCTTCGGGACTCTCTCTCGAGGCAGTAGTGGGCTGCAAAAGTCTGGCTTGAAGACCAAGTAGCGGCCCAGCGGATGTCTGCCAACGGAACAGAGCGGAGATGAGCTACTGACATAGCTTTCGCCCTGACACGGTGGGCCGTGACTCGACCCTGCAAGGGGAGGTCGGCTGCCTTATATGCCCAGGCGATACAATCTGCTACCCAAGTGGACAATGTACGATTGGAGACAGGTAACCCCAGCTTAATAGGGTCAAAGGAGACGAAGAGCTGAGTGGCCCTTCGATGCCCCCGCGTATGTTCTATGTAAAAGGACAACGCCCTCCTACAGTCCAGGGTATGCAAGACTGTTTCAGCCCGGCTGGTATGCGGCCTGGGAAAGAATGTTGGAAAAACCACC
The DNA here is from genome assembly GCA_033557465.1 of Ichthyophis bannanicus. Lineage (NCBI taxonomy): Eukaryota > Metazoa > Chordata > Amphibia > Gymnophiona > Ichthyophiidae > Ichthyophis > Ichthyophis bannanicus. Next base: position 232,201,437 of record CM066038.1, on the reverse strand, counting down.
TCCTGGTTGAGGTGGAAAGAGCAGACAACTTTTGGAAGGAACTTCGGATGGGTCCGTAGGACCACACTGTTCCTATAGAACCGTGTGTACGGTCTATCAGAAACCAGAGCTTGTAGTTCACTCACTCGTCTGGCCGAGGTAAGAGCTACCAGGAAGAGTGCCTTCCAAGAAAGGAAGCGTAATGGCAAGTAGCCATCGGCTCAAACGGTGGGCGAGTAAGTTGCTGTAAGACCACGTTCAAATCCCACTCAGTGGCCGGTGGACGAACAGGAGGCTTGAGCAGAGGGCAGACCTCAGAGGAAACGGGACACCAAGGGGTGAACCGACAGAAACTGTCCCTCCACCGGTGAGTGGTGTGCTAATAGAGCACTGAGGTGGACTCGAACAGAGTTGGACTTAAGGCGTAGGTCTGACAGGTGAAATAGATACTGCAGTACTACTGGCACAAGGCAGGAGAAAGGATCTTCATTGCGCTGAGCACACCATATTGTGAGCCTATGCCACTTGAGGGCATAGGACTTTCTGCTGGACTGCCTCCCAGAGGCCAAGACCACCTCCTCCACTTCCCTAGGTAGAAGTAAGGGAGCTAGCACTATCCTTTCAGCAGCCAAGCCATCAGATTGAGGGATCTGAGATTGGGGTGCTGAAAGGAACCCTGATCCTGAGACAGGAGATCGGGTTGCAACCCCAGAGGGAATGGAGTTTCCACCACCAACTGCAGCAGTAGAAACCACGGTTGCCTCGGCCATCTGGGGGCTACCAGAATCACCGAGGCCTTGTCCCGGAGAATCTTGAACAGAGTTCGGGCCACCAGGGGCGTGGGAGGAAACGCATACAGGAGGCCCGTAGACCAAGAGATCAGAAATGCATCTGCTGCCATTCTCAGGGGATGCGGCTGTCTGGAGCAAAACCTGGCCAGCTGACGGTTCAGTGGACTTGCAAAGAGATCGATGGATGGGAGTCCCCATCGTAGAAAGATCTGCTGGACCACCAGTGGATTCAACTGCCATTCATGAGGCTGGAGAATCCTGCTTAGTTTGTCTGCCAAGAAGTTCCCTGACCAGGTAGATAAACTGCTTTGAGAAACATGCCTTGTTTGACTGCAAAGGAGCAAAGGGCCGGCGCCTCCTGACAAAGGAGTCTGGACCCTGTGCCCCCTTGCTTGTTCACATAGAACATTGCTACCTGATTGTCTGTCTGCACTAAGACAGACTGGTGAGAGAGGGCATGAGAAAAAGTCTGTAGAGCCAAGCGAATTGCTCGCAGCTCCAAAAGATTGATCTGTGTGGCCTCCCGAGGAGACCAGAGGCCTTGAGTGCACGTGCCCTGGCAATGTGCACCCCAGCTCTTTAAGGAAGCATCACTCGTCAGCACCCTTTTGTGTGCTGGGGCCTGAAAAGGTACCCCCCTGAGAAGGTTTGGGAGATGTAGCCACCACTGCAAGGAGTCCAAAAGTGGTTTGGACACCTTTACTCTGTCTCGGAGGTCGCCTGTGGCCTGCGCCCATTGAGCTCTGAGGCACCACTGAGCAGTCCGCATGTGCAGATGGGAATTCGGAGTCACATGTACCGTGGATGCCATATGGCCCAGGAGCCGCAGGATGTGCCTGGCGGAGACCTGAGAATTGCTTTGGAATTGGTTGGCCCTGTCCTTGGGCAAGTAAGCTCTTGCCTGCAGGGTGTCTAATCTTGCCCCTATAAACTCTAGGTTCTGTGAGGGGAGCAAAGTGGATTTTGCGTAGTTTATGACAAAGACCAGATGCTGAAGAAGAGAGACAGTGCAAAGAGTGGCTTGTCTGGCCTCCTGGAGAGATTGGCCCCTGATGAGCCAGTCATCCAGATATGGGAAGACAAAAATTCCCTGATTACTGAGATAGGCCGCCACCACCGCCAGGCATTTGGTGAAGACCCTGGGGGCGGAGGTTAGGCCAAAGGGAAGTACTCTGTACTGGAAATGGTTTCCTCCCACCACAAATCTGAGATATTGTCTGTGGTCTGGATGGATGAGGATGTGAGTATAAGCATCTTTTAGGTCTAAGGAGCATAGCCAATCTCCCTGCTGGCGGTAGGGCAGCAGTATCCCAAGGGTAAGCATCTTGAACTTTTCACTCTCCATAAACTTGTTTAAATTTCGCAAGTCTAGGATAGACTGGAGGCCTCCTGTCCTTTTTGGTACCAGGAAGCACCTGGAGTAGAAGCCTTGCCCTTTCAGATGGTGAGGCACCGGTTCCACCGCCTGTTCCTTTAGAAGACTTGTCAACTCCTGAAAGAAAAGGTTTCTGTGCAGAGGGAGTCTTGGAGGCTCCCCTCGAAAGTAGGAGGGGGGTAGCTGGTGGAAGTGGAGCATGTAGCCCTTCTGGACTATGCTCAGTACCCAGGTATCCCCTGTGATGGCTGGCCACCTATAGGCGTACAGGGTCAGCCGACCTCCTGTGCTGAATGGAGCCAGCTGTGGAGAAGAGGCTATGCTGTGGGAGTCAAAACCCCACTCCCTGCTGTGCAGGAGCCGGAGCTGGCGACTTGGGGGTCTTCTGCCTGCGGGGCCCATGCACCTGCCCCTTGGCCTGCTGGCCCTGTGGGGGAACTGGAGAGGCCTGATATTGAGGGTAGGATTTGTAGGCAGCACCCTTCCTCGGGAAAAAGGGCTTCTTTCCCGAGCCCTTCTTTTTCTGAGAAGGGGCAGAATTCTTCCTGGACAGCCTTGTCCTGGTGAGAGTCTCAGTCTTGATTTCCGCAGCCTTTTCAGTCATGGGCTTACTGAAAAGGTTTTCACCTCAGCAAGGGACATCAACCAACTTGTCCTGCAGCCATGACTCCAAGTCTGATGACTGTAGCCAGGCCTGACGGCATGCACCGATGCTGGCCGCGGCTACCCGGGCCAAAGCCTCGAAGCCATCATAGGCTGCTCGAGAGATAAACTTCGAGCACTCTCGAATCCCTGTTGACAAAGCCTTTAACCTCTGCAAAAGTTCCTCAGAGAGGCCAGCTGAGAACCCGGCAATCTCCTTTGCCAGGTCTCGGAGGTACATGCCCATGTACAGCTGGTAGGTCTGAACACCGCAAGATAGCATAGAGCCCTGGAAGCACTTTCTACCGAGGGCATCCAGGTTCCAGGCCTCCCGGCCGGGGGGCACAGAAGAGTGCATCTTCTGACTCTTCAGACGGTGCATGGCGTTGTGTGGTAGCTGCGTCTTTTGGAACCCAGGGCTCTAACAGACTCAATAAATGGAATCGACCCGTTTGCTATGAACTGGCATCGAGGCCGGTGCCTCCCACATACGGAAGAGCAGCCGTTCCAGCATTGGAGGAACCAGTACAGTAAAGGCTTCCTTTGGAGGAAAGTCATACTGGAGAGCATCAAGCTCCACGGCTCGAGGCTCCTCCTCGGCATCCGCAGGGAAGGCCAAGCCCTTGGCCATGTCCCTCACGAAGTCCGAGAACCGGGTATCCTCTGGGGAGGACTGTCTCTGAGGCTCGGACTCCGGTGAGTCCAAAGGGACGCACCAGGTCCAGAAGGTGTCCGGGGACTCCTCATTCTCCGTCTCCCACGCTGACTCCTCCGAGGAGGAATTGAGCGGCTCCGGCCGTGTGGGTCTTGGTGCCACCCGCCCCAACTCTGGCCCCGCTCAGGAGGTCGAGAGAGACCTTGACCGAGGATTGACTCGAGGCTTCATTGACTCGAGGATCGGCTCGGTCTCCGGGGTCGACTTAGACATCGAGGTCCTGGTGGTCGGGGCAGATGCACCGGTCAGACCAGTGATCAGCAGCCGCTGCTGTTCCATGAACGCAGCCAAGCTGCTCTCCAAGGCCGTCAACCTGAGTCCAAGCTCAGGAGACTCAGCAGCCCCCGACTCGGGCCCCGATGGTGTCGGGCCCGACGTCGGCTCCCCCGGAGGAGCATCCACGAGGACAACTGCACTTACGTGACTCGGGGACTCCGGCTCCACACGAGGTAACTTGGACGGCCTCTCTGACTCCGAGAGCCCGGGGGGTCGTCAGGGCTACGCGACATGGCCCTCGAGGAACCAGGAGCCTCCATCAACGCTGCCCTCGCGAGCTTCTTCTTCCTTCTGTGCTCCCAGGTGGGAGACTCCCTCTCAGAGGAATCCCGACGGCGCTTGGGGTCAGACTCCCGAGATGTCGAGGCCTCTGACGAAGTCCGGGCCCGGCCGGACGCGGAGTCAGAGAAAATTCGCTCACGCTGATACTGACAGCTCCGAAGCGCCTTCGACGACATCTTGCCGCACGGGCCACAGGCCAGCGGGTCATGGTTGGGCCCGAGGCAACGGAGGCAGCAGTCATGTGTGTCGGTGAGAGACATAAGTTTCTTGCACTGATCACACTTTTTGAACCCGCTGGCAGCCATCGGGGGAAAAAGGGCCCCTGCAAGGTCAAAAGACTGGGCTGCCAGTGAAAACACAAAAAAAGCACGAACGCTAGTCACAAAGGACAAAAAACGAAAATCAAAATTCCGGACTCGATACCGGTGTACCGAGCTCAGGCGGAAAGGGGAACCGGCGTCGAACCGGATAAGACAAAGCAAAAATCGGAGAAAAAAAATCAACTTTTCCCAGGTGACATGAACTCACGTCCTCTTGGGCTCCGCGGAAAAAGAAAGACGGAGCAAGATGGCACCCTTGGGTGGGAAGGGGACCGCACTGCATTCCCAAAGGCTTTCTTTGAAAGATGGGGAAATGCTCCACACGGGGCCTCCGTCGGCGCCGACGTCAGCCATATGTGAGGACTGATTCCTGCTTGGTCCTGGAGAAAGAGTAGTTACTCACCTGTAACAGGTGTTCTCCAGGAGCAGCAGGAATCAGTCCTCACATATGGGTGTCATCGGCGCCGATGAAGCCCCAGCGGAGCACTTCCCCAGCTTTCTATGAAAGCCTTTGGGAATGCAGGCACGCATGCGCAGTTCCCTTCCCGCCTAAAGGTGCAATCTTACCTCAGTCAAATGACATAGCTAAGAACAGCACACAAAAATGAAAAATAAACTATGTATAACTGCAACTCCAAGGGGAGGAGGGAGGGTTGTGAGGACTGATTCCTGCTGCTCCTGGAGAACACCTGTTACAGGTGAGTAACTACTCTTTCTCCAGGACCAAGCAGGAAGTCAGCCCTCACATATGGGTGACTCCCCAGCTCTGGCTACCGAGGAACCCAGGCTGAACAAGAGAACTCCCTCTAGTCTCAGCAGCAAAGAAAGGCTTTTCAAGGACACAACCTCCACCGGTAGCCCCACAGAGGGCAGGAGTTGCCTAAACCTCAAAGAGATTCCGGAGTACTGCTTGGCCAAAAGCACTGTCCCTACGGGACTCCCTCTCCAGGCAGTAATGGGCTGCAAAAGTCTGGCTTGAAGACCAAGTTGCAGCCTTGCAGATGTCTACCAAGGGCACAGAGCGGAGATGAGCCACTGAGGCAGCCATTACCCTGACACAATGGGCCGTGACCCTACCCTGCAAAGGAAGGTCAGCCGCCCTGTAAGCCCAGGTGATATAGTCAGCCACCCAGATGGACAAGGTACGCTTGGACACAGCCAACCCCAACTTATTGGGGTCAAAAGATACGAAGAGCTGAGTAGCCCTTCTATGCCCCTACGTACGGTCAAGGTAGAAGGATAAGGCCCTCCTACAGTCCAGGGTATGCAGGACTGCTTCAGCCTGGCTAGCATGAGGCCTAGGGAAGAATGTTGGAAGAACCACCTCCTGATTGAGGTGGAAAGAGGAGACAACCTTAGGGAGGAACTTTGGATGAGTCCTGAGGACTACCCTGTTCCTGTAAATCCTGGTGTAAGGCCTTTCACAGACAAGGGCCTAAAGCTCACTTACTCGCCTAGCCAAGGTAAGGGCTATCAGGAAGAGCGTCTTCCAGGAGAGGAAGTGTAGTGGACAAGTAGCCATCGGCTCAAAAGGTGGGCGAGTCAGTTGCTGCAAGACCACATTCAGCTCCCACTCAGGGGCAGGAGGACGGATGGGAGGCTTGAGCAAAAGCAAGCCCCTGAGAAAACGGGACACCAAGGGGTGACCAGATAGAGATTGTCCCTCTACCAATGAGTGGTGAGCTGCTAGAGCTGGGAGATGGACCCGAACAGAATTGGACTTAAGTCCCTGATTGGATAAGTGCAGTGTACTGAAGAACTACTGGCACAGTACAGGAGAAAGGATCCTCTGTACGTAGGTGACACCACACAGAAAACCTTTTCCACTTGAGAGCATAGGTCTTCCTAGTGGATTGTTTCCTGGAGGCTAGGACAACCTCTTCAACTTCCTGAGGTAGACCCCAGGGAGCCAAAACTACCCTTGCAGCCTCCAGGCCATCAACTTGAGGGACTTGAGATTGGGGTGCAGAAGGGAACCCTGGTCCTGTGTGAGAAGGTCGGGTTGCAACCCCAGAGGCAGTGGAGGATCCACCGCCAGTTGAAGCAGAAAAGGAAACTAAGGCTGTCTCAGCCACCTGGGAGCAACCAGCAGGACCGAGGCCTTGTCCTGGAGAATCTTGAATAGGGTTCGGCCACCAAGGGCGTGGGAGGAAACGCATAGAGGAGGCCCTGAGACCATGATATCAGAAAAGAATCCGCTGCTATCCGCAGAGGATGTGGTTGCCTGGAGCAGAACTGTGGCAGATGCTTGTTGATGGGGCTGGCAAAGAGATCCATCAAAGGGAGACCCCATTTCAGGAAGATCTTCTGAACTACTGAAGGATGAAGCTGCCACTCGTGGGGCTGCAGTATCCTGCTCAATCTGCAAGGTAGTTGTCCTGGCCAGGAAGGTACACAGCCCTAAGGAGCATGTTGTGCTTGAGGGCAAAAGAACAAAGGTCCTGAGCTTCCCGACAAAGGATCCTGGACCCAGTTCCGCCCTGTTTGTTCACATAAAACATGGCAACTTGGTTGTCTGTCTGAATCAGGACAGACTGTTGAGCCAGGGTAGGAGTGAAAGCTCTGAGTGCTAATCGAATAGCTCTGAGTTTGAGGAGATCGATCTGCTGTGCAGCTTCCCAGGGAGACCAGAGGCCCTGGGTGCACTTGCTCAGACAATGCGCTCCCCAGCCTTGCAGGGAGGCATCTGTTGTTAGCATCACTGTGTAATCTGTAATCTGAAAGGGCACCCCTTTCAGCAGATTGGGTGGGTGTAGCCACCAGTTGAGGGAGTGCAGAAATTGTCTGGACACCCTTATCCTGTCTCTGAGGCTGCCTGTGGCCTGTGACCACTGAGACCGAAGGCACCACTGTGCAGGCCTCATATGGAGCCTGGCATTGGGGGTCACATGTACTGTCGAAGCCATGTGGCCTAGAAGCCGCAGGCGGAGTCTGGCGGCAATGTTCCCTCTAATTTTCTGTAGGCTGTGTGCGCATAAAATATCAGTTGTGTGCAGCTTTTGAAGAAAGGTTAAATTTTTGTGCACCACATAACGACACTCGGAGTTATATACTTTAAAATTTGACTACACATCAGAATACAGTATGTACACCACATTGATTTTAATCAAATTAAATGAAAATAGATGATTACTAAATGAAGCGGGAAATTTTTAGTAATTACAATCATAACTTTTAAATTTTAAGACGTCTGTGTTGTTTTCTATCAGAATCAGAGCTGTAATTTTTGTGCGCTCTGTTGTAAAGTATGTGCGCTCGCTCGGCGAGGTGTGTGCACGCGCACACGCGCACAGCTTAGAGGGAACAGTGTCTGGCGGAGACCAGGGACCTGCTGAGAAACTGACTGGCCAAGGCCATTAACCTTCGGGCTCTGTTTTCTGGCAAGAATGCCTTTGCCAGGAGAGAGTCCAACCTTGCCCCTATGAACTCCAAGTTCTGGGAAGGGAGCAAAGTGGACTTTGCGAAGTTTATGACAAACCCCAGGAGTTGTAGAAGAGCAATAGTCCTGAGGGTGGCTTGATTGGCCTCCTGACATGTCTGACCCCTGATGAGCCAGTCGTCCAGATAGGGGAAGACCAAGATGCCCTGATTTCTCAGGTAGGCCGCCACCACTGCTAAGCACTTTATAAAGACTCTGGGGGCGGAGGTGAGGCCGAAAGGCAGCACTCTGTACTGATAATGGTTTCCTCCCACGATAAACCTTAGGCACTTTCTGTGGTCTGGATGAATGAGGATGTGAGTGTACGCATCATTTAGATCTAAGGAGCATAGCCAATCTCCCTCCTGGCTCTCGTCATCAGTAGACTAGACTATTGTAATGTTTTCCTAGCAAATCTCCCTAATTATCAGCTTCAAAGACTCCAGTCCGTTCAAAATACCGCTGTTCGGCTTATTACTTTCACTCACCGCTATGATCATGTTACCCCTCTTCTTTTTCGATTACATTGGTTACCCCTTCGGTTTCGTTATCACTATAAATTTCTTATCCTACTTCACCGTGCCATTTACACGGGTGAACCCACTTATCTGGCTGATCTCATCTCCCTCCACACCCCATACTGCCAGCTTTGCTCCCTTCACGCCAACCGTCTAGCTCTGACTGCTCCTTCGCGAGCGCATCTAGAACAGACCCGACACTCGGCCTTTTTCTTTTTGGGTCCTCTTCTATGGAACACTTTGCCATCTACCCTCCGATTAGAATCTTCCTATCCGCACTTCAAATCATTACTCAAAACTCACCTGTTTAAACAAGCCTTTGATCTTCCCTCTGATTCCCATCCCTAAGATATGTTGTCAATGTCATTTTGTCTGTCTTTTTATTTTATTTTTTATTTTTGTCTCTGTTTGAAGTATGTGTTTGGTCTTCATAGTAATTTTAATAGTTTTAGCCTGTACTATCTTCTGTTTTGGTCCTCTTTCATGTTCACCTTTTATGTCCTTTTTTGACCTTCTGCTTTCCTATTATTTTATGGCGTTCTTTTCCTTACTTTGCAGTGTTGACTTATTTTATTTTATTGTACACCGCTTGCTTTGGCCATAGCGGTCTATCAAGTGTTTTAATAAAGATAAAGATAAAGGGTTCCAAGAGTAAGCATCTTGAACTTTTCTTTCACTAGAAACTTGTTGAGGTTCCTGAGGTCCAGAATGGGACGAAGGCCACCGTTCCTTTTGGGCACCAGGAAATACCTGGAGTAGAATCCGTGACCTTGCAAGTGGGGAGGCACAGGCTCCACCGCCCTGTCCACCAACAGACCCTGAAGCTCCTGACGGAGAAGGGCTGTGTGCAGAGGAGGCCTTGGAGGCTCCCCTGGAAAATATGGGGGTGGCAGTTGGTGGAAATGGAGGGCATATCCCTTGTGGATTATCTCCAGCACCCAACTGTCCCCGGTGATAAGGGGCCACTGGTGGGCAAACAGGGCGAGACGACCTCCTGTGCAGGGTTGGGAGAGCAGTGGAGGTGAGGCTATGCTCAAGGAGTCAAAAGCCCCCACCCTGCTGAGTGGTAGCAGGGGCCTGAGGCTTGGGGGTCCTCTGCCTATGGGGCCCATTACCCTGGCCCTTGGCTTGCTGACCCTGGGGGGCAGCTTGGGCAGCCTGATATTGTGGGTACTGTTTGTAGGCAGTGCCCTTCCTCGGGTAAAAGGGCTTTTTATCCGAGCCCTTCTTTTTATGAGAAGGGGCAGAGGTCTTCCTCGACAGCCTTGTCCGGGTGAGGTGCTCGGTCTCGAGCTGAGTGGCCTTCTCGGTCATGGGCTTGCCAAAAAGGTTTTCACCTCGGCAAGGGACATCGACCAACTTGTCCTGAACCCATGGCTCGAGGTCCGATGACTGCAGCCATGCCTGGCGTCGAGCCACGATGCCGGCTGCCAACAACTCGGGCCAAAGCCTCGAAGCCATCGTAGGCGGCGTGGGACATGAACTTCGAGCAGTCCCGAATCCCCGAGGACAAGGTCTTAAATCTCTGCAAGGGTTCCCCGGAGAGACCAGCAGAGAATCCGGCCAACTCATTGGCCAAATCCCGCAAGTACATGCCCATGTACAGCTGGTAAGACTGGACACGGCAAGCAAGCATCGAGCCCTGAAAACACTTTCTACCGACGCCATCTAGGTTTCGGGCCTCCCTGCCAGGAGACACCGCGGAGTGCATCTTCTGACTCTTCAGACGATGCATGGCCGATTCCACAACCATGGAATGGTGTGGTAGCTGTGCCTTTTGAAACCTAGGGCTCTTCCGGAGTCGATAGATGGAATCGACCCGCTTGCTAAGAACCGGCGCCAAGGCCGGTGCCTCCCACATACGGAAGAGGAGCCGTTCCAGCATCGGAGGAACCGGGACAGTAAAGGCCTCCTTCGGAGGAGAGTCATACTGTAGGGCCTCGAACTCTTCAGCTCGAGGCTCCTCCTCGGGATCCTCCGGAATAGCCAAGGCAGTGGCCATATCCCGGAAGAACTCCGAAAACCGGGTGTCCTCCGGAGGGGACCTACTCCGGGGTTCAGACTGCGGTGAGTCTGAAGGGACGCACTGAGTCTTAAAGGCATCGGGAGACTCCTCGTCCTCCGTCTCCCAAGCTGACTCGTCCGAGGAAGAGTCGGGGTCCGACCCCGCGGGGCCCTGGAGCACCCGCCCCGACGCCGGAAGCACCAGCGTCGATGCCCTTGGTCCAGAACGGGAGGTCGAGGGTGACCGCGACCGAGGTCGACTCCGAGCCACGGACTCGAGTATCGGCTCGGCCTCCAGGGTCGACTTTGACGTCGATGTCCCGGTGGTCGGGGCAGATGCGCCAGACAGGCTGGCCATCAGTGCCCGCTGCTGCTCCATGAAGGCAGACATTCTTCTCTCCAAGGCTGACATCCTGAGACTCAGCTTGGGAGACACAGTAGACTTTGGCTCCCTGGGAGGAGAGTCCATGAGGACTACGGGGCTTACCTGTCCAGCAGACTCCGGCTCCACATGAGGAACTTTGGCAGGCTTCTCCAGTTCCACAGGCCCAGGGCGACGGTCGGTGGTCTTAGACCTGGCCCTCGAGGAGCCAGGGACCTCTTCCGATGACGCCCTCGTGAGACGCTTCTTCCTCTTGCGTTCCCGGTCGGGGGACCCCCTGTCCGAGGAGCTTCGACTGCGCTCGGGATCGGAATCCCGAGATGTCGAGGCCTCAGATGAGGTCCGGGCCTGGCCGGAGGCTGAGTCCGAGAAAAGCCTTTCCTTTTGCTGCTGTCGACTTCGTAGTGCCTTGGAAGACATTTTTCCACAGGCCCTGCATGACTTAGGATCGTGGTCGGTGCCGAGGCACCGAAGGCAGCAGTCGTGTGTGTCGGTGAGAGACATTAGTTTCTTACACCGATCACACTTCTTAAAGCCACTGGAAGCCATCGGGGGAAAAAAGAGTCCCCGCGAGGTCAAAGGACCGGCCTTCCAGGGATAAAGAGAAAAAAGGGCGCAAACGCCAGCCACGAAGGGCAAAAACTGAAAAAGAAGAATCGGGCTCGATACCGGTGTACCGAACCCAGCGGGAGAGGAACCGGCGTCGAACCGGTAGAAAAAAGAGCAAAAAATTGCTAAAAATCTGATTTTAACCGGGAAAACGGGACATACATCCGACGGGCTTCATGGAAAAAAAGAGACTGAGGTAAGATGGCACCTTTAGGCGGGAAGGGAACCGCGAATGCGTGCCTGCATTCCCAAAGGCTTTCATAGAAAGCTGGGGAAATGCTCCGCTGGGGCTTCATCGGCGCCGATGACACCCTGTGATAAGGAAGCTTATCATAGCTCAGGAAGGAGCTATAGTAAAGGTGAAGTGACTCTGAACAAGCAACCTGTCAGTTCTGGTAGAAATAAGAAAACAGAATTTTTCTATAAAAGACTACCAGTCCCAGAATGCACCAGGTTTCCAACAGCCATTAGAGGAGCTGAAGTGGGGAAACGTGTGTTCAATCAAGAGGGCTATGAGGTAATCCCCAAGCACTCATCTCACAAAGGGCAGGGCCTGATTCAGCACAGCTGTGCTGTGCTAGGGTGGAGCACTCATTAAAGCAGAATAAAGGTAGAGTTTATTCTACAGAGAATTATCCTCATCCTCAGATTCAGCTTGGAGATCCTCAGCTTGGACATCTTCATCATCTGGAGGATCATCAGAAGCAGAAGCCAGTGCGGACGGACAGAGAGGGCAAGAAACCCTTTGGAAGAAAGAAGAGGAAAGCATTTGGGAGGCCTAAAGGAGTCCAGAGCAGTACGTATACTGGGAGACATTCAAAAGGCCAGCATACACCACTGGACTGGGGAAAGCCAGAGGAATGGTGCTGCAGAGCTAGGAATCTCCAGACGGTACCTGTGAGGGAGATGGCTGCACGTGGAAGGGACCCTAGGACCCGTGCCAGAAGGTATGTGAAGAGAGATCCAGTGTCCAGGGATCTGGATTGGAAGGCTGGACATAAGAACTGGACTACATACTGGCCAGGCTATTTAGAGAGGAACTCTAACAGCAATGGAAGCTCAGGTATGAACACTGATCTATGCCCTAGCTATAACCTTGAAAGACAGCAGGGAAACAAGTATTCTCCTGAAAGTGCTCCATTGAGAAATTCCTCTGTGCCAATCCCCGATATTGAACCCATGATTGTTGAAGAAGGGGAAGGAGCGGTCTTAGATACAGGCTGTGAATATATGGATTGCTCTCTGTCTAAACTCCTTTGGTAATTTTCTGTTACAAAGTACAGCAACCATCACAAAGAAATACAAACTTGTTCTTTAATCTACTCAGAAAAGCTCCTGAAGTAGGATTTGAGCCACGCAGTAGAAAGCAAGCCAGCTAAGGGGTTTCAGCTGGGTAACTGCTAGCAATTGAGCCTTACCTAATTGCTTGTGAGCTCTGAGGGAATCACTTCCGAGTCTATGTGGGAAGATATAAGAAGTTAACCTGAAAAGAACAGTTTTTTCCCTTCTTTGTGGATTTTGTTTGTTGTTTGATACACTGCTAAGAAAATATTAGCTAAAGCCTACAGAAAAGACCAGTTTGTTACCAACCAGGTCTTTATTCTTTTGCTTTGATTGCCTGACAAGTTCAGCTGTTGTTTTCCTGATTTTGTTTTTCTAAGTTAAACACTGAAAGCAAGTATCCTGTTTTATGTGCTACCAAGCATATCTGTGTTGGGAGAAATAACCCCATAAATAAATATCTTATTGGCTTTACACTCAAGCACAATTATTGTGAGCAGCTGTGTCTGGTGTGAATGAACTGCATTTCCCACAATCCCTTGCAAATCATATTGATATATGCACTTGCCAAGACTGTGAACATTCTCACCCAGGCAGCCGCGTGACAACCCATATGTGAGGACTGACTTCCTGCTTGGTCCTGGAGAATGGTCTTTATCTGCCATCATATACTAGTTTTCTATGTTATATTTACTGGAACCTCATTTTTGTTAATCTTTCTGCTGCTTATGACACTGTTGACCACCATCTTCTTCTCTATACATTGCCCTTGCTTGGTTTTAAGAGCTCTGTGCTATCCTGGTTCTCTTCTTATCTCTCCCATTGCACTTTTGGTGTTTGTTATGGTGGATCCTCCTCTATTGCTATCCCACTCTCAGTGTACCCCAAGGGTCTGTCTTAGGCCCACTCCTTTTCTCTCTATATATCCAGTCCCTTTGTTTACTTATCTCCTCCCATGGTTTTCAGTACCATCTTTACGCTGATGACTTTCAGATCTACCTCTCTACAGCTAAAATCTCTCCAGCAATCCAAACACGGATCTCTACCTGCCTTTCTGACATTGCTACCTGGATGTCTCACTGCCATTTGAAATTGAACATGGCCAAAACCGAGCTTCTTATTTTTCTCCCTAAACCTACCTCCCCCATTCCTCCTTTCTCAATCTCTGTGGATAATGCTCTTCTCCTCCCTGTTTCCTTGGCTCACAACCTTGGGGTCATCTTTGACTCCTCCCTCTCCTTCTCCACACACATACAACTGATAGCTAAAACCTGTTGTTTCTTTCTCTATAACATTAGCAACATTTGCCTTCTTTTCTGAACACACTACTAAGACACTCATCCGCTCTTTAGTCATCTTCCACTTAGATTATTGCAACCTCCTCCTTGCTGGTCTCCCTCTGAATCATTTCTCTCCCTTTCAATCTGTTCAAAACTCGCTGTGCAGCTAATCTTCTGCCAACCTCGATATGCTCATAAAACCTCAAGTCATTTCACTGGCTCCCTATCTGTTTCCGTATCCAGTTGAAACTTCTCCTACTGACCTATAAGTGCACTCATTCTGCTGCTCCTCACTACCTTTTTTCTCTTATCTTTCCCTACACTCCTCCTCAGGAACACCACTCTTCTGGCAGATCACTTCTGTGTCCTCTTCCACTGTCCACTCCAGGCTTTGATCCTTTTGCCTTGCTGCTCCTTATGCCTGGAACAAACTATGGGATATGTTTACAAAGCAGCAATAACCGCTACTATGTGGACTGTGTGCCATGGCTCCGTTTTATTCACTGTTTAGTTACTATTATTGCTCCTGCCTGTATTTTGTGTCTTCCAGGTTCCCCGGCCTGTTTGTGTGCCTCCTGTTTGCCTCCGGACCCAGTGCCTGCACCCGGAAGTGACGCGACCGCGATCCCGCGGTCGCGGTCTCTCCAGGTACTTCAGTCTCCTATAAATTCAAGCTGCCGGCGGCGTCCTGCTCCTTGGTCGCGCTCCTTGGGGCGAGCGAGGGGCGCGGCCGTGGCTTAACGCTCTTTGTGTGCTCTCTGGTATCTTGCTTCTGTTGGCTTGCTATTCTTTCTCTGGTAATCTCTCAGTGAATCTTTCTCTCCATGCCGGCATGTCGGCCATTCCGGTGTTTTGGGGACGGCGCTCCCTATCTCCACTCAGTTCTCCCTCTGGTTCCCTGGCTCGCTGTCCCGCTAACTTAATTCCCTGTAACCTCATTAAAACTTCACTGAAGCGGTTCTCTCTTCCTCCTGAGCCCTCCGCAACGGCCTCCGCCACCGTGCTTCGCGTTCCTTTATTAAATTACCGTTCTCTCAAGTCCAAATCCCTACTGGTTTCTGATCTGATCTCTCAACATTCTCTTGACCTTTGCTTTCTCACTGAGACTTGGCTCAAGGAGGGTGATAACCCTGTTCTCTCTAGCTCACTTCCCTCCGGGTATTCAGCACTTTCATCCCCCAGGCTGGGCCGGGGTGGGGGTGGTGTTGCCTTGCTCTACCGTTCTTCTATTGCTCTTGAGGAAGTGACTTCTCCATCTGTTTCACTTTCTGAGTCCCTCCTCCTCCGCCTTCACTCCTCCCCCCCCGCTCTATTCCCTTCTTCTCTATCTTCCACCCTCCCTCTCTGTGGAGCGCTGGGAGGCAGTCATACAGATCCTCTCAGATGTTGCTTTGCAGTTCCCCAGTCTCATTATTCTAGGTGATTTCAATATTCACGCCGACAATCCCAGCAGACAGAAGGACTTTGCCTTCCTGAATCTCTTCCATGATATTGCATTCCATCAACACGTCACTGGCCCTACCCACACCGCTGGTCATACCCTGGATTTAGTTTTGTCATCGTCTGCGCTGTCAGCTAAGATCTCCCCCCCTCCATGTTGGACGTTCCTTGGTCCGATCACCGCTGTGTCCTTTTTTCAGTTACATATTCTCCCCCTGTGATGGCTCCTCTCTCGGCACCCTCTTCGCCCCCCCTCTTTGTCGCCGTCTAACTCCTGACACCCTGAGTTCCTTTCCCCCCGCTCCCTCTGTTTTCCCCCCGGACTTTGCATTGCTCTCACCCGATAGTCAGGCTTCCCTCTGGAACTCCCTCCTTACGGACGCTCTGGATCAGTTAGCGCCACTGTGCTCTTGCCCTCGCCTGCCCACCTCTAGTCATTCTTCCTGGTTTCATCCGGCCTTGCGACTGCAACGGACTCAACTCCGTCAGGTGCAACGCCGCTGGTCCCGTCATCCCTCTCCTGACTTGTATACCCGTTTTAAGCAGCTCTATGCTGATTACCGTTCGGCTATTCAATCCGCCAAGCGAGCTTATTACGTGACTGAAATATCTGAAGCGGCGAACTCTTCTCGCCAGCTCTTTACAATCTTACGCAAACTTTCGTCTACCAGTTCCCACCGTACCACGACAATGGGGGCTCCTGATCCCCATTCTCTGGCTGCCTTCTTTTCTGACAAGGTCCTTACCTTACGGGCTTCCTTTTCTACTCCCCCTCCACCTCCTCCCTTGCCACCTGTTTCCACCGGCGACCTGCCCGCCACCGACCATTCTCCTCTGTCATCTCCTTCTATGACCAACCGGGCCCTTGCCCATACTTGGTCTTCCTTTCATTCGGTCCTCCCTGCTGAACTTCTTTCGATGCTGTCCAACTCTTGGAAGACCACATGCTCCCTAGACCCGGTTCCTTCCCGCTGGCTGTCTGAGCCTTCGCTGCAGCTGGTCCCTATCATCACCACCATCATTAATTCTAGCTTATCCTCCGGTCTGTTCCCCTCCCCGTGGAAGTCGGCCATTGTTCATCCCCTTCTGAAGCAACCTTCCCTTGACCCGTCTGTCCTTGCCCACTGGCGTCCTGTCTCAAACCTTCCCTTCTTTGCTAAGCTTTTGGAACGTTTCGTATTTAATCAGCTGTCCTCTCACATCGAGTCCACCAACGCCCTTCACCCCCGGCAAGCCGGTTTTCGGCAGGGCCACAGCACTGAGATGTCCTCTTGGCAGTTCTAAATGAACTACATGTTGCGCACGATCGCGGTGATGTTACTTTGTTGGTTTCTCTTGATTTGTCTGCGGCGTTCGATTTAATTGATCACACGCTTCTTCTCGCCCGTCTCATGGAGGTGGGGCTACGTGGTGCGGTTCTCCTTTGGTTTTGTTCCTTTCTCACTGCCCGATCCTTTTCTGTTACCTTAAATGGTAAGTCATCTGCCTCTCTCCCCCTCACTTGTGGTGTCCCCCAGGGCTCTGTACTGTCCCCTTTGCTGTTCAATATTTTCCTGGCCCCTCTACTTCTCTTGTTACAGCAGTACCCAGTATCTTCATACGTTTATGCGGACGATATTATCTTGCTTTACCATACCTCCCCACTTTCTCTGGATCTCTCCCCTTTCAACTCCTGCCTCTCTCATGTGGCCTCCTGGCTTTCTCAACACTTTCTGCATCTTAATCCTTCTAAGTCCACCGCTATGTGGATTTCCTTGAGTGGGTTGTGTCCCTACGTTGCCCCCATGATTAATTCTATCTCCATTCCTCTCGTGTCTTCCCTCCGGTATCTCGGGGTGATCCTTGACTCTTCTCTTTCCTTCCATGACCACATCTCCTCCCTTACTAGGCGCTCTTTCGCTATCCTCCGTCAGCTTCGGGCTGTTCGTACACTTCTTCCTCTTGGTTCCATGGTTACTCTCGTCCTTGCCCTAATTACTAGTCGACTCGATTACTGTAACATCTTTATGGCCAATCTTCCCAATTACCAACTCCAAAGTCTCCAGCTTATTCAGAATACCGCTGCCCGCATCATCACTTTTGCCCGCCGTTTCGATCACATCACTCCCATCCTCTTTCGCTTGCATTGGCTACCCCTCCGTGTTCGTTTTCACTATAAACTTCTTATTCTCACTCATCGCGCTATTCATACTAATAATCCTCTGTACCTGGCTGATCTGGTTGCTCTTCACACGCCCTATCGTCAGCTTCGCTCCCTTCATGCAAATCGTCTGTCCTTACCATCCCCTTCCCATGCGCATCTTGAAAAGACCCGTCACTCTGCCTTTTTCTTTCTTGGTCCCTGGCTGTGGAATGCCCTACCCTCGTCCCTCCGTCTGGAATCCTCCTATTCTCAGTTCAAAGCCTCACTTAAAACTCATCTGTTCCAAAAAGCATTTGACCTCCCCCTGGATTCTCCTCCCTGATGCAGCCGTGGTTGCTGTCCTGTCCTAGCCGAGTTTGGTCTTGTCATTCCACTGTCTGTCCATGATGGTTGTGTTGGTTGTGTCTTTCTGTGTTTGGCTGTGATTATTGTTTGATGTTTTATGGTCCTTTACTTTGCGCTATTCTTTCTCTTTCTTTCCTGTCATTTTTGGCGTTCTTTTTCCGTAGTTTGCAGTGTTGACCTTTTATTTTATTTGTACACCGCTTTAATGTCTTGACGTAAGCGGTTTATCAAGTGTGAAATAAAGATAAAGATAAAGATAAAGATATCACCGCTTCGTAAACATACCCCTAAGTCTGTCTGTCAGGCTTCATCCAATCCAGGCTGACAACTCATCTCTTTGAGGCCTCTTTTAGACCCTGATCCGCTTATTAAGAATATAAGAACAGAAGAAATGCCATACTAGGTCAGACCATGGTCCATCAAGTATCCTGTTTCCTACAGCGGCCAATCCAGGTCACAAGTACCTAGCAGTTTCTCCTATGGGTTTCCTTACCATTCCCCTAGATGTATCCTTGTTCTCAGCTGTTGTGTTGTCCGTCTTGACTAGATTATTACATGTAACTGTACAGTACTGCATATGCCTTGTAGTGCTATACAAATGATCAGCAGTAGTAGTAGTAAAGGGATATACTCAATAATAGGCCACTTCAATTGATCAAAAGTAGGCTTCTGAGAAAGGCAATGTTCGACAATAGAAGCCAGCAAAATTTGATTCCGTAGCAGAGATAAATATTCCTGTAAGCACATCAAGCGTAGTTACTCACCTGTAACAGGTGATCTCCGGGAACAGCAGGAAATTAGTCTTCACATATGGGTATCGACAGTACTGACAGAGCCTGCGCGGGAACGTTCCCCATCGTCCAATAGGAAAGCTTTTGGGAGAATCCCACAGCGCCTGCCTACTGCCTTCCCGACTTTCCAACTGTCCCTCTCCAGTTGAGTTTATAGCTGAGACCAAAGAGAGAGGGTGAGAGAGAGAGAGAGAGAGAGAGAGAGATACACCTTCCTAGGGGAGGTGGGCGGGTTGTGAAGACTAAATTCTTGCTGTTCCCGGAGATCACCTGTTACAGGTGAGTAACTACGCTATCTCCAGGAACAAGCAGGAATGTAGTCTTCACATATGGGGACTCCCCAGCTGCAGATGCCAGGGAGATGGCCCCAGGAAGTTGTCAGCCCTTGTGAAAGGGCTATGCTTCCCCCCATGGATCTCTGGCATCCTACCAGGGATGGTGGGTAGGAGTTGACTAAGTCTGAAAAAGGTATTGAAGAACAGCCTGGCCAAACAAGGCATCCCGGCAGGAGTCCTTGTCTAAGCAGTAGTGGGCCATGAAGGTATGTACCGAAGCCCAAGTAGCTGCTCGACAGATGTCGTCGATAGACACAGAGTGAAGGTGAGCCATTGAGGCTGCCATGGCTCTCACATTGTGAGCTGTGACATGGCCTTCAAGAGGAAGGTTCTTACTCTCATAGGCAAAGAATATCCATTGTGCAATCCAGTTAGATAGAGTTCTTTTGGACACTGGAAGTCCCAAATGACTAGGATCAAAAGCAACAAAGAGTTGAGAAGATTTTCGATGTTGCTGTGTCCTCTGCAAGTAAAAGGCTAAAGCTCTTTTACAGTCCAAAGTATGAAGGTTCCTTTCTGCACTGGAGGCATGAGGCCTTGGAAAGAATACAGGAAGGTAAACCGCTTGGTTTAAATGGAAAGGCGAAACCACCTTTGGCATAAAGTGTGGATGAGTCCTAAGAACTACCTTATCATGGTGGAACCTTGTGTAAGGAGGATCAGCCACTAATGCTTGCAAGTCATTGATGCGACGTGCTGATGTGATTGCAATGAGGAAGATGACTTTCCAGGAAAGGAATTTCAGAGATGTAGTGGCTAATGGTTAAAAGGGTGGTTTCATGAGCTGCCCGAGCACCAGATTCAAGTCCCATGCCACCGGTGGTGGCTTAATGGGAGGCTTTGTTAAAAGAAGACCTCTCATAAATCTCACTATGAGAGGATGAGAGGAAATAGGTTGTAAGAAGCTGCAATAGCACTAAGATGGACTCTTACTGAATTTGTCTTAAGACCCGCATTTGACAAATGAAGGAGATACTCCAGTATCGATTCCAGAGGTATCGCAAGAGGGTTAAGACCCTTCTGCGAGCACCATATGGTAAACCTTTTTCACTTAAAGGTGTATGAGCATCTTGTGGAGGGTTTCCTAGAAGCATAAAGGATATCTTTACCTGTTCAGAAAGGTTGAGATCCTGAAGGTCTAGGCCTTCAGCAACCAGGCCCTGAGATTTATTTTATTTATTTATTTATTTATTTAACACTTATTTCTATACCGCTCTTTCCCAAGTATCAAGTGCGGTTTACAATGAACAGTAAATTATATGGTATGTGAAATAGCATACCTAGTCGTTTTACATAGAACAGATGGAACTATTTACAGGTAACAATATAAAGTTTGAACAGTAAACTAATTTGAACATATTTACATTGTAGGTATTTACAAAATATAACGTAGATCAGTTGTGGATGCATAAGTTATTTTAAAGTGACATTTAAAGTGGATGCAGAGACTGGGGATTGGGATGCCACAGCATCCCGTTCTCTTGGGAGAGAAGATCTGGAGCAGATCCCACTCCAGAGGTGGAGATTAGAGAGATGTAGAAGCAGAGGGTACCATGTTTGCCATGGCCAACGTGGAGCTATGAGAATCATATGACCTCTGTCTCTCTGAAGCTTGAATAGTATTTTGGGGATGAGGGGAATGGGTGGGAAGGCATATAGGAAGTCTTGACCCCAGTGAAAGAGAAAGGCGTCCCTTGCCTGACAATGTCGAGCCGGGATTCTGGAACAGAACTGGGGAAGTTTGGCATTCAGCGGACTTGCAAAGAGGTCTATGTCCGGGGTTCCCCAAATCTGAAATATTTGGGCAAGCTGGTCTGCATGGAGAGTTTGTCTGCCCAAGGGTTTTGAATGCCTGGAAGATACACCACAAGGAGATGAATCTGATGCTCTCTGGCGAGGGCCCATAGACGCAAAGCTTCGTTGCATAGTGACAGAGAGCGTGTTCCGCCCTGCTTGTTCACACAGAACATGGCTACCTGATTGTCCGTTTGAACTAGGACTGTCTTCTATCTGAGCTGGGCCTGAAATACTCGAAGAGCAAGGAAGATTGCTCTGAGTTCTAGGAGGTTGATGTCAAGACAGGCCTCCTGTGGCGTCCAGGTACCCTGGGTAGAGAGATCGTGCAGGTGGGCTCCCCATCGCATCTGAGATGCATCTGTTGTTAGGGTGGCTTGGAATAGGGGTTGCTGGAAAGGAGACCCCACGAGAAGATTTCTGAGCAATTGCCACCATTGGAAGGACGAAATAAGATGGTCTGAGTTTGTTATTTTGTCCGACAGGCAACCCAAGGCCTGTGTCCACTGAGTGGATAAAGTCCACTGGGTTGCTCGCATGTGGAGGCGAGCATAAGGAACCACATGCATGGTGGATGCCATGTGGCCCAGCAGTTGTAGCATTTCTCGAGCTTGGGAAGCTAGCTGTATTATGCGAAGACAGCGGGGCTGTGGAAGGAAAGTCTGCCTGGTATCCAGATGAGCTCCTATGAACTCTAGGAATTGAGTGGGAGCAAGATTGGATTTTGGGAGGTTTACCACTAGTCCCAAATACTGAAGGATTCACATTGTGCAAAACAAAGCAGAGCTGGCTTCTGGCACTGTAGGGGCTCGAATGAGCCAGTCGTCTAAGTAGGGGAAGACGAATATTCCCAGAGTGCGGAGAAATGCAGCTACCACAGCCATGCATTTTGTGAATTCTCTTGGTGCAGAAACCAGGCCAAAGGGAAGAACCCTGTACTGGAAGTGCTTTCCTTGAAACAGGAATCGGAGGAATCTTCTGTGATTTGGATGGATGAGAATATGAGTATACGCCTACTTGAGATCGAGAGAACAAAACCAATCCTGACTTTAAAGGTACATTCAAACTAATACACAACTTAGCCCCCTCATTCCTATCCACCCTTATCTCCACGCAACAAACCACCAGAAGCAGGAGAACCATCAATTCAGACACACTAATAGTTCCAAACGACATCAGACATGTAAAAGTCAGTACCAGCCGCAGAGCGTTCTCTTTCTCCGCCCCCACTTTATGGAACCGCCTACCACACGAGCTGAGAGCAATTCCAGGCATAATTGACTTCAGGAAGAAATTGAAAACGCATCTGTTCAATTGTCACTACGACCAGATGTAAATCCAAGAAGATAAAAGATGAAGTGAGTAGTTGTATGTAAAAATGTAAATAGATGAAGGACAATCTCTTTTGTAAATGTATGTTGGTACATTAAGGTCTATATTTAGACCCTATTATGTGTGCTGTGTATTACCCCTATTCTCTCTATCTATGCCCCAAATTTTCTGTCTTGATTTGTGACAAATCCCAAAATTATAATCAAACCGCTTCTGATCGCTGGAAGTAGCGGTATATAAATGTTTACTAAATAAAAATAAATAAATAAATAAATAAAATGACAGCGGAGTTCCTAGAGAGAACATTTTGAACTTCTCTCGGAACAGATATTTGTTCAATTTTCTGAGGTCTAAAATGGGCCTGTATCCTCCCGTTTTCTTTGGAATAAGAAAATAGGGGGAGTAGAACCCTGTACCCTGTTGCGGAATGGGTACTTCCTCTTTTGCTCCTTGCACAAGGAGTATTGTGACTTATTGACCTAAGAGATTGTCGAGAGAGATCTGAGAAATGAACTGTTTTACCATTGTAGGAGGGGGCATGCTGTGAAAATGAAGCTTGTACTCTAGTACAGTGGACAGAGTCCAATTTTCTGCTGTTATTTGGTACCATCTGTGGGCAAAATGACATAACCTACCTGCGATGTCCAAGGGTTCTGGACCCTTCAGGGGCAGGAAGGCGAAATTCTCTAGAGAGGAGTCAAAGCCCATGAGGAGGCTGAGCCTGCTGAGGTTTTACCGCTTTTGGCTTCTTTTGTTGTCTAGGTTGTTGCTGTTGTCTCTTTTAGGCAGGCTGACCTGGATGGTTTCCCTGTTGGGTACAGGAAGGATAAAACTTCTTTTTCTTATTGAAAAATGTTTTTTTAGAGGATCTTTTCCTTGCAGGATCAGCTGTAGATTTGGACAATCTATCCAAAGTGATATTGTCTGCATCTATCTCATTAGCCTTCTCCTGCCAATTCTTTCCAAAGAGATTTTCTCCTGTGCAAGGAATGTTTCCTAATTTATCCTGTACCCAAATTTCCAAGTCGGATGCCTGAAGCCAGGCAATCCGACGTGCACCAATGAGTTCTATTGATGCACTCAAAACAGTCAAAGGCTGCACAATTTACAAACTTGGAAACATCCTGGGCATGTTTGACAAGAGTAAGATAGTCCTGTCTTTTGTCATCAGGAAGAAGGGGGCTCATAAGCTCCAAGTCTCCTGTGACCTCTTTAAGGAACATTCCCATATACAAGATATAGGAACTGATCCTAGCTGAGAGCATGGAAGCTTGAAAGCATTGATGCCCAAAGGCATCGAGAGTCCTGCATTAACGAACTGGAGGATTGGATGCATGTCTCTTTGCACTTTTCATCCTACGCATGGCTGATTCCACTACTATTGAATGGTGTGGTAATTGAGTTTTTTGAAAGCCAGGACAAGGTAGAACTCGATACCCAGTATCGAGTCTTCGAGAACGAGGAGATGTGGTTAGAGGTGTTTCCCACATTCTTAGCATAAGATCATGTTAGATCTCATGAATAGGCAGAGTAGCTGCCTCTTTGGGAGCCTTAGGGTATTGGAGAATCTCCAACTTCTTCGCCCTAGGCTCTTTTTCAGGAGCTACTGTGATGGAAAGGCCTCTGGCCACATCATGGACAAAATCATGAAAGGACATATCCTCTGGCAGAGACATTCTGCGCTGAGAAGAAGAGGAATCCTCTGGGAGAAGTACTCTTGTATCGGCAGAGTCTTCGGAGTCATCAGACTCAGAGGATTCAAAATACCTCCGATCCCGGTGATCGTGCAGTGCACGGTACCAGTATCTATCGAAGTCGGTATCGGGTTGCTCCGGTACCGATCTGTCGATGCCGGAGACAGACGCATGACTCGGTATGGGTGGCATACCCATCGACATCGATGCCATAGGTACCAGTATCAGTTGAGGTGTCTGAAACGGTTTCAACGGTACCGAAGCCGTGAGAAGAGACGCTAGACTGCGTTCGATAACAAGAAATGTCTGGTCTATCGATGCTGCCGATGCTTGGGTGTCGGTATTGGTAGAAGCAGCCTGAATCCCAGAGCATGGCGGCAGTAGTTCTGCCGAGGTTGAGGCCTTGAGAACATCCTGGAGCCCCGTTGATGCTGTGGAAGTCGAAGCCTCCTGCTGGGGCAGTTTTGCCGGTGAAAATTCCTCAAGGGCAACGCCAGTGGCAGCTCGATACTTAGGAGATCTACCCTTTGAGGACCGGCTAGATTTATGTTTAGTTACCTGAGATCCATGGGAGGAAGATGAGGCCCGGGAGGACGTTGATGCAAAAGACACCGGGTCTGAGGGAAAAAGGGTGCTAAGCTTTGCAGCTCGATTCTGCTGACCCCTTTTTGACATCATTCCACAGGAGAGGCACTCCAAAGTAGAGTGGTCAGGACCTAAACATTTGAGACACTAATGATGGGTGTCGGTGACGGAGATGGTACCGCCACACTTAGAACATTTTTTAAAACCAGATGTTAGTTTTTCCATTTTTAAGGAAAAATTGGGCCTAGTGCCCAAAATGGCACCTAGCACCAAGGAAAAAGGTTTCTGAAGGAAAATAGCTCAGAAACTATAGTTTTGTTTTGTTTTTTAAGAAGAAAGAAGAATGAACTGGCGGTACCGGTATAGCGTCGAGGGAAGGCAGACGCGACCACAAAAAACAAAGATTAAAGACAAACTTTTTCTGCGGTGACAGGGTATGGGACCTGTCAGCTCCGCGGAAAATGAAGAACTGGAGAGGGACAGTTGGAAAGGCGGGAAGGCAGCATGCAGGCGCTGTGGGATGCTCCCAAAAGCTTTCTTATTGGATGCTGGGGAGCATTCCCGTGCAGGCTCCGTCGGTACCGATGATACCCATATGTGAAGACTACATTCCTGCTTGTTCCTGGAGATTCATTCTTTTGGTGCATCCCACATATTTCAATGAGCAAGGACATGATTATATATACCAGAAACAATGAAATATAAGTGGTTCTATTCTTTGCTTTCACTATCTATCTCGGGGAATGATTCTCTCAACATTCCTTTTCTACTGTTGGATTACAAAAATCACAACTTTGATATTTATAATACTGTCCTTTAATTCCTTGTTCCCTATTTTCTTCCTCAGTCCATGTAATCACTTTAACCAAAATGTCAGACAGATTTCTGCGTCTTTTCAAGGCTATAATGGGATGTTGCTTGAAACATTCATGAGATTCTAAGATCCCCCAATGCTTATGGAATATAGCTGCTACTTGAGTAGCTTTTGTTGAAAAGGGCACTGTGCACACCAAACGATTCGTTTCAGATTGTACTTTATATTATTTAGCTAGCAGATAAATGCTAAGGATAATGCTAAAATATACAAACATTGCACTTTTAGAAGGAGAAAATATTTTTGAATTAAAAGTCACTATTTTCAGACCTGCTCTAAAGCCCCTTTGGTATAATCACTCAGGGAAGCACACTCTTTTTTTGCAGTTGAATGACAGATACAGAAGAGAGTCAGATATTAGCTCTCAGAAGTAAGCCTCCGAATTACTGCAAAACCTCTTTTATTTATATTTTTTTCTTCTGAGAGGGTAAAGTTCAATTTTTCAGCTTAATACATTTAGGAGGTAGCATTTCAAAAATTGAGTGACTTTTGATGAAAATCGATTCACTAGATATCGGAGAGAGATATTTGCTAATGGTATGCAATTGATCCTGGAGTTTCTGAGTTCCTTTATGATATTTCTTAGGGCTCTTTGATGTTTGACTCCAAGGGCAAAGCATGTTAATTTTAATGTGTTTAGGATGGCCAGATGTTCTGCTTCAATAACCGGCATCTGTGGATTTGTTCTATTTATCAATGTAAACCATGCTTAATTGTAAAAATAATATGGAAGAATACATCATGAAAACTACACAATTCTTTACACTGTAGAGACTAACAAATAAGTGAAATATACCAGAGCAGTAGCAATGAACAAAGTACTTACATCAATTAAATCTGAAAGATCATGAATGTAATATTTGAATACAGATGCGTTGGTTGCTTCAAGTGTTAGTAGGTACTCATTTCGTGCTTTAATGGATTTCAGTTTGTTTTCTGAGTATTTAGCTTGACGCTGAGAAGTAAAGAGTATTCAAATTAAAAAAGCTCACCAACAAAATCCTTACATGTTTTTTTCTTAATTAAGTCTTTAAAAACTGTATACATTGTTGAAATGGAATTGTACGTTCATTTTTAAATCAGACTGACTTGCCAACTATGATTACTTTAGATAGCCATGGTTATTACCTGCTTAAATAGTTTAGTTAATACATCCTGGTGGTATATCTATTGGAGACAATAACTCTTGAAAGTAAAAGCACTAGGGAACTAGCATACATCAAGAGAACATATCCTTTCCCCAGTTGTCTTTCCATCTCCGTTAGCCAGCTTGTGGTACAGGAGAGCAAGATATATGGCAGAAAGTTTCAAGATTTCAGAGAAAATACCCTCTAATTTCACGGTAACCATTTTCATTTTTAAATTATTTTATCTAAAATTTCTGAGTTTTTTCCAGGTTTGATGCTCCTAGCTGACCCCTTTTATCCTCTAGAACAAGCAGTCACAGTATGAGGGCTCCAAGGAGGTAGGCTCATGCGCAACATCAGAAAACATTTCTTTACAGAAAGGGTGGTAGATGCATGGAATGGCTTCCCAGGAGAGGCAGTGGAGCCAGGAATGGAATTGGCTTCAAAAAGAATAAAGAGTAGTTACTCACCTGTAACAGGTGTTCTCCAGGAGCAGCAGGAATCAGTCCTCACATATGGGTGACGTCGGCGCCGACGGAGCCCCCGGGCGGAGCATTTCCCCAGCTTTCAAAGAAAGCCTTTGGGAATGCAGCGAGCCTGCATGGTCCCCTTCCCGCCCAAGAGTGCCATCTTGCTCAGTCTGATGACATAGCTAAAAGACAGCAAAAAACAAAATAAAATATATGACTGCAACTCCAGGGGAGGAGGGAGGGTCGTGAGGAATGATTCCTGCTGCTCCTGGAGAACACCAGTTACAGGTGAGTAACTACTCATTCTCCAGAACCAAGCAGGAAGTCAGTCCTCACATATGGGACTCCCCAGCTCTAGGCTACCGGGAACCCAAAGCTGAAAAAATGGCTCCCTCTCAAGAGCCTCAGCATCTGTGATAAGAATATCCTCTGAGAACGCCCCCGTACGGCAGCCCAACACAAGGGCCGGAGGGTAGGAGTTGCCTAAACCTCAAAGAGATTACGGAGTACTGCCTGTCCGAAAGCACTGTCCCTTCGGGACTCTCTCTCGAGGCAGTAGTGGGCTGCAAAAGTCTGGCTTGAAGACCAAGTAGCAGCCCGGCAGATGTCTGCCTTTGGAACAGAGCAGAGATGAGCTACAGACGTGGCTTTTGCCCTGACACGGTGGGCCGTGACTCGACCATGCAAGGGAAGGTCGGCTGCCTTGTACGCCCAGGCGATACAATCTGCTACCCAAGTGGCAACGTACGCTTGGAGACAAGTAACCCCAATTTATTAGGGTCAAAGGAGACGAAGAGCTGAGTAGCCCTTTGATGCCCCCGCATACGTTCAATGTAAAAGGACAACGCCCTCTTACAGTCCAGAGTATGCAAGACTGTCTCAGCCCGGCTGGTATGCGGCCTGGGAAAGAATGTCGGAAGAACCATCTCCTGGTTGAGGTGGAAAGAGGAGACAACTTTTGGAAGGAACTTCGGATGAGTCTGAAGGACCACCCTGTTCCTATAGAACCATGTGTTCAATCTATCAGAAACCAGAGCTTGTAGTTCACTCACACGTCTTGCCGAGGTAAGAGCTACCAGGAAGAGCGCCTTCCAAGAAAGAAAGCATAAATGGCAAGTATCCATCGGCTCAAACGGTGCGAGAGTAAGTTGTTGCAAGACCACGTTCAAGTACCACTCAGTGGCAGGTGGACGAATCGGAGGCTTGAGCAAAAGCAGGCCTCTGAGGAAGTGGGACACCAAGGGGTGAACAGACAGCGACTGTCCTTCCACCAGTGAGTGGTGTGCTGAAAGAGCAATGAGGTGGACCGAACATAGTTAGACTTAAGACCTAGGTCTGACAGGTGAAGTAGGTATTGTAGCACTACTGGGCACTAGGCAGGAGAAAGGATCTTCATTGTGCTGAGCACACCACACTGAGAACCTGCGCCACTTGAGTGCATAGGACTTTCTGGTGGATTGCTTCCTCGAGGCCAAGACCACCTCCTCAACTTCCCTAGGTAGAAGCAAGGGAGCTAGCACTATCCTTTCATCAGCCAGGACATCAGATTGAGGGATCTGAGATTGGGGTGCAGAAGGGAACCCTGATCCTGAGACAGGAGATCGGGTTGCAACCCCAGAGGGAATGGAGTTTCTACTGCCAACTGCAGAAGTGGAAACCACGGTTGCCTCAGCCATCTGGGGGCTACCAGAATCACCGAGGCCTTGTCCCGTAGAATCTTGAACAGAGTTCGGGCCACCAGGGGCATGGGAGGAAACGCATACAGGAGGCCCGTAGACCAAGAGATCAGAAATGCATCTGCTGCCATTCTCAGGGGATGCGGCTGTCTGGAGCAAAACCTGGGCAGCTGACGGTTCAGTGGACTTGCAAAGAGATCGATGGATGGAAGTCCCCATCGTAGAAAGATCTACTGAACCACCAGTGGATTCAACTGCCATTCATGAGGCTGAAGAATCCTGCTTAGTTTGTCTGCTAAAAAGTTCTCCTGACCAGGTAGATAAACTGCTTTGAGAAACATGCCTTGTTTGACTGCAAAGGAGCAAAGGGCCTGCGCCTCCTGACATAGTAGTCTGGACCCTGTGCCCCCTTGCTTATTCACATAAAACATTGCTACCTGATTGTCTGTCTGAACTAAGACAGACTAGTGAGAGAGGGCATGAGAAAAAGTCTGTAGAGCCAAGCGAATTGCTCGCAGCTCCAAAAGATTGATCTGCTGTGTGGCCTCCCGAGGAGACCAGAGGCCTTGAGTGCACGTGCCCTGGCAATGTGCACCCCAGCCCTTTAAGGAAGCATCGGTCATCAGCACCCTGGTGTGTGCTGGGGCCTGAAAGAGTACCCCCCTGAGTAGGTTTGGGAGATGTAGCCACCACTGCAAGGAGTCCAAGAGTGGTTTGGACACCTTTACTCTGTCTCGGAGGTCGCCTGTGGCTTGCGCCCACTGAGCTCTGAGGCACCACTGAGCCGCTCGCATGTGCAGACGGGCATTCGGGGTCTCATGTACCGTGGATGCCATGTGGCCCAGGAGCCGCAGGAAGTGTCTGACGGAGACCTGAGAATTGCTTTGGAACTGGTTGGCCAAGTCCATCAGCCTGTGGGCCCTGTCCTCGGGCAAGTACGCTCTTGCCTGCAGGGTGTCTAATCTTGCCCTTATAAACTCTAGGTTCTGTGAGGGGAGCAAAGTGGACTTTGCGCAGTTTATGACAAAGCCCAGATGCTGAAGAAGAGCGACAGTGCAAAGAGTGGCTTGTCTGGCCTCCTGGAGAGACTGACCTCTGATAAGCCAGTCGTCCAGGTATGGGAAGACAAAAATTCCCTGATTTCTGAGACAGGCCGCCACCACTGCTAGGCATTTGGTAAAAACCCTGGGGGCAGAAGTTAGGCCAAAGGGAAGTACTCTGTACTGGAAATGGTTTCCTCCCACCACAAATATGAGATATCGTCTGTGGTCTGGATGGATGAGAATGTGAGTATAAGCATCCTTTAGATCTAAGGAGCAAAGCCATCTCCCTGCTGAAGGTAGGGCAGCAGTATCTCAAGGGTAAGCATCTTGAACTTTTCCCTCTCCAGAAACTTAGTAACATAGTAACATAGTAAATGACGGCAGATAAAGACCAGCATGGTCAGTCTGCCCAGCAAGATGGCAAGAGTAAGTGCACCTGTCGCTCTGTGCAGGCCACCCCTCCCCATGTCTTTGTTTAGGGGTAAACCCACCACTCCATGTAGGACACCCCTATTTGTTGAGATGTTATATGGTTCAGAAGTTAGATGGTACCGTTTATCTTGTTTTTATCCTATTGCTGTAAAGGGATCCACTGTGTTTGTCCCATGCCTTTTTGAATTCCGTCACCCTGTTTGCCCCCACCACTTCCAACGGGAGGGCATTCCAAGCATCCACCACCCTTTCAGTGAAAAAATAACTTGTTTAGGTTTCGCAAGTCTAGGATAGGCCGGAGGCTTCCTGTCCTTTTTGGTACCAGAAAGTACCTGGAGTAGAAGCCTTGGCCTTTCAGGTGGTGAGGCACCGGTTCCACTGCCTGTTCCTTTAGAAGACTTACCAACTCCTGAAGGAGGAGGTTTCTGTGCAGAGGGAGTCTTGGAGGCTCCCCTGGAAAGTAGGAGGGGGGTATCTGGTGGAAGTGGAGCATTTGGACTATGCTGAAGACCCAGGTATCCCCTGTGATGGCTGGTCACCTGTAGGCATACAGGGTCAGCCGACCTCCTGTGCTGAGTGGAGCCAGCTGTGGAGAAGAGGCTATGCTGTGTGAGTCAAAACCCAGCTCCCTGCTGTGCAGGAGCCAGAGCTGGCGGCTTGGGTGTCTTCTGCCTATGGGGCCCATGCCCCTTGGCCTGCTGGCCGTGTTGGGGAGGTGGAGAGGCCTGATATTAAGGGTAGGATTTGTAGGCAGCACCCTTCCTCAGGAAAAAGGGCTTCTTCCCCGAGTCCTCCTTTTTCTGAGAAGGGGCAGAAGTCTTCCTGGACAGCCTTGTCCTGGTGAGCGTCTCAGTCTCGATTTCCACAGCCTTTTCAGTCCTGGGCTTACCAAAGAGGTTTTTAACCTTCGCAAGGGACATCGACCAACTTGTCCTGCACCCATGGCTCCAGGTCTGTTGACTGTAGCCAGACCTGACGGCGTGCACCGATGCTGGCTGCCGCTACTCGGGCCGAAGCCTCGAAGCCATCATAGGCTGCTCGAGAGATAAACTTCGAGCACTCTCGAATCCCTGTTGACAAAGCCTTGAACCTCTGCAAAGGTTCCTCAGAGAGGCCAGCTGAGAACCCAGCAATCTCCTTTGCCAGGTCTCGGAGGTATATGCCCATGTACAGCTGGTAGGTCTGGACACGGTAAGACAGCATAGAGCCCTGGAAGCCCTTTCTACCGAGGGTATCGGCATCGATGACCTCGGACCCGCACGGGAGGTCGAGGGGGACCTTGACCGAGGATCGACTCGAGACTTCATCGACTCGAGGATCGGCTCGGTCTCCGGGGTCGACTTAGACGTCAAGGTCCCGTTGGTCGCGGAGTCAGAAAAAATTCTCTCACGTTGATGCTGACGGCTCAGAAGTGCCTTCGACGACATTTTGCCGCACAGGCCACAGGGTCATGGTCGGGCCCGAAGCATCGGAGACAGCAGTCATGTGTGTCGGTGAGAGACATAAGTTTCTTGCACCGATCACACTTTTTGAACCCGCTGGCAGCCATCGGGGGAAAAAGGGCCCCTGCAAGGTCAAAAGACCGGGCTGCCAGTGAAAACACAAAAAGAGCGCGAACGCTAGTCACGAAGGACAAAAAAACAAAAATCACAAGTCCGGACTCGATACCGGTGTACCGAGCCCAGGCGGGAAGGGGAACCAGCGTCGAACTGGATAAGACTACGCGAAAATCGCAGAAAAAAAATCTACTTTTTCCGGGTGACACGAACTCACGTCCATCGGGCTCCGCGGAAAAATAAAGACTGAGCAAGATGGCACCCTTGGGCAGCAAGGGGACTGTGCAGGCACACTGCAGTCCCAAAGGCTTTCTTTGAAAGCTGGGGAAATGCTCTGCACAGGGGCTCCGTCGGCACCAACATCACCCATATTTGAGGACTGACTTTCTGCTTGGTCCTGGAGAAGTGAGTGTTTTCTATGATTCTGTACACAGGTATTTTCCATATACAATTTCAGGTAGCATTTAAATCCAAGATCTCCAGTCAGTTTATTTTTTAGAATTTAGTTCAAGCCTCTTCTGTTGGTTCAATGCAAGTTACAGTCCTGGAGGACTTAC
Source organism: Ichthyophis bannanicus (assembly GCA_033557465.1). Lineage (NCBI taxonomy): Eukaryota > Metazoa > Chordata > Amphibia > Gymnophiona > Ichthyophiidae > Ichthyophis > Ichthyophis bannanicus. Next base: position 232,169,371 of record CM066038.1, on the reverse strand, counting down.
AATCTAAGTTCATACCTGAGGCAGTAGAGCGTTAAGTGACTTGCCCAAGGCTACAAGGAGTGGCAGTGGGAGTCAAACCCTGGTCTCTTCAGTTACCAGGTTGTTGCTCTACCCACTAGGCTACCTCTCCATTTCACAATTTCAGTTAACGTAAAGAGCCTTTTGAAAGAAAACCAAGTTCTCAAAGGGTTGTTTTCAGTTGCTGCCATGATAATTCTTCATACAAACAGGAAGGGACAATGCAGAAAGTAAAATTCAATACAATAAAACCTTAATGATACATAGAAATTCTGTGTTGTTCTTAATTTTTCTTGTTAACACTAAGGGGTATGTTTACTAAACCATCTTAATGTTCCCGGCGCTAGCTCCAGCGATAATGTGAAGAATGGCATATAAGGAGTGGGTGTTCCGGTCTTAAGGTAGCATTTCGGGTTATCGTGCGATAAAGTCCGTTATCGCACGATAGAGGGAGCTGTGGCACGTTAACGTGCATTAATCTTAATTAGGCGCGCTGACCTGCAAACACAGCAACAGAGTTGTAGCACAATGGTTAATACATTGACTGATACAGTGGTCATGAGTTCGATCCCCCAGTGGGCCAAATGAATAATGGTGACGAAGGCAATTCCTTTTCCTGCTCGTAACAGTCCAACAATCTGTGCTGCCAGCTAAAAATACCCGCACCCCAGTGCCATAAACCAATGCACCTTTTAGGGCGCACCAGAAGGCACATCCTAAACCACCACGTCAGCCAAGGTGTGTTATAATGTGCCCCAGAGGGTGTGTTGAAAGGTTGTCAACCCCCAAGGCACCATATCAGGCGCCCCATAAGCTGGCTGAATCTAAGGTGTGGCTAAAGATGCCCCAAGGATGTATGGGGCACTCAAGAAATGTTGGCCAAGGGCAGTAAGGTTCCCCAAGTTGAAAAGCAAGAAAGGTATGGGCCAAACACAGATGTAACCCTAACATTGCACAGAGCACCAAGGAAAGACAATGCACAAGTGATGGAAGGAAGTAAATCTGAGCTGATGGATCAGACAAATCTGCGTTCAGCCCATGTGGCAGTTTGAAAAATGGACAAACATATCAGGGCCAGCTGTAGTGATGCACAGGGTGATGGTAATGTACCATGCAACAATGACAGTGTGTGGCAGAGGATGGGAAGATGTGTCCAGCAGAGGAGGTAGAGGTGGCAGGATAGGTGCAATGACAGGAGGACAGAGGAGTAGCAGTGCCATGCACAGCACACACAGGAGAGGCAACCAGGAACAGCTGCAATGCAGAAACGTGTACCAGTTTGCACATCAGGGCAGGATGGCACACAGCTGCCAGACACACACAGAAGGACAGAAAGATGGTTGGCAACTGTGATAAGGGTACAATGTGCTAACAGCACAGATCTGCACAGATATGACTGCTACAGGAATGAAAAGTAGCTGTGCAGGACAGGCATACAAATGAAAGAGAACAGAGAGGAATCAAACCTATGACCATTAGCACAAATGTCAGGGCACAAACCAGTAGGCAACACCACCAACGTGAGATCATTAGCAAAGGCTGCATACAAGAATACTGCAGGGCATCACACAAGAAGCCTGCTGGCTGCCAGGATAGGCAAATCTCCAACAGTAACCATGATGGAATGCATATGCAAATCTGGTGTGTACAGCTCAAATCACAGTCTGTAATTGGGACCAGAACCACATATAACTACATGCACACACACAAGGAAATGTTATGCAGTAGAAACAGTATGCAAAAGAGGAAAGAACCGAAACCCAAAGGGCAGCAGGGCAAAAAGAACCTGTCGAGCAGGGCACAATATGGAACAGAACAGAAAAGGAACATGTGAGAATTGAACCTGCAAACAGCTAAACCACAGCAATGCCAATCCCCCAAACAGACTGCCTATGTGAATGCTACAAAGAAAGAAACATATGTAACAGCTAATATGTGATGGATAGGCAGCACAGAGGGCACACTTTGGTGTACAGTGAAGAGGTGGAAGGGTGTGTGGATAGGTGATGAACCTGTAGTTAGCTCATGGCCAGGTTAGCACAACACAAAAAAAACAACAACAACCCCATGTGGGAATCAAAACTGCAACCTATGGTGTTACAACACACGTCCGTAACCACTATCCCAAACAACCACAGCAAGCACAATGCAAAGATATTACCTCAAAGGGAATGTGTGTATGGGAACCTGTAATACCCAGTGATGTGGCAGACAGCTGGCAGATAGACAGCTAGCACCGTACAAGGATGTGAGCACAGGTGGGCCATGTACATGACCAGGAAATCACTAAATACGTGTGTCAGTGTGTTCAAGCAGAAGCAGAGACAAATGTATGTCCAACACATTTTTATTTTGGTTAATCATCAGAGATAGTGAAGATACCGCCTATCATAATATCAAGGTGATTGGATAACAGGGGAGAAATCAAAACAAAAATTTGCAGAGCAGCAACCCACATGTTACAGAAAAGTCACTGGCCCATCTACAGATGATGGGCAGGAGAGATAATGTGCATTAGGTGCATGGTGTGCAGTATGCATTTGCCCCCACCCCCCACATGTTGCTGCATGCCCCAAATGCTTTAAGTACATATGTGTGCATGTAGACAGTAGGCGGTGCATGATGAGGGCCCAACATACATCAATCATGATCTGTATATTAAAACATATCTGTCTTCCAACACAGGAGGCAAACAAATGAAACAGCATATGTTGTTAAACGTAAGAAAGTGTAAACACATATATCGAAATATGTTACAGCTGTCACATAATGCCTGATATAGGAATCAAAGCAGCAACAATGTAACCCAAAACAATCGTCAAATGCAAATGGGGATATGCTAACAGTTATCAGAGGCACATGAACACAGAGAATTCAAATGAAACAAACTGCAAAAACATGCAGACATAACACTATGCAGAAGGTCCCCTGCACGGGTTGGTGTGGATACAGTGTCTGTACACATATCATGGTACATGGAATGCACAAATGAAGAAGGAAAATGGACACACACACTGCCACACTCCAAATATAACGGGGCAATTTGAGTGCCAGAACCTCAGGGGATAAATAGGACTGTGCAGACATTCAATGCTAGGTTTGTACACCAATGCAGAGCCTCACGTCTGTACAATAAACAAACACAATAACCTGTATATAGAGGTGGAAAGAAAGGTCAAACATTTTACAGTAACCCAAACAGAAGCTATATTGCCACATGCTGTGTTGCAACAAAATAGTCAGTCACATGCACATGCACCGTGTACGTTGAAACATGATACAGTGATGTCACACAGGCACTGTAACACCCTTGGTGAGTGCAAACATCAATCCAAGATGTTGGTGTGCAGTAAAGTGGTGTGGTGGCAAATACTGTGTCATGTCCAAGTGGAGGGTAGGCGGACATGGACAAGAGGACCTCTCCAGTGTTCCCCCTGTGCCACACGCACGGCTGTATGCTCGTGTTGAACCAAACAGATGAGCATATCCTGCATCCCATGTCACACATATGGGCAAAACACAACAGCACAATGTCAGAAGGATGCACAACATACAGCGACAATGTCAGTCCCAGCTGCACATGTGGGGACCAGTACGCAGTGTTCACAGTGCAAAGGGTGTCTGCAAACCAACAAGTCCCGTGAAGACTGTCCTTGAAACCCTGGGCATGCATAGTCAAGTGTGACATCCCAATTCGCCACAGTACTGGAAAGGTCAGGTGTGTCTCCTGCGATGAACAGGACACCCAGCCAGAGCACGGCAGCAAACGGTGTGTTGGACAGGCCTGTCATGGCCAAAGTAGCAGTCCAACAATAATATCCATCCTAGGCATGTCCCCCCCTCGCAGAGGTCAAACATCCTATGGCACCATGTCCCAGGGATAGTTCCATGGTGTTGTTGTGTCCTCCAACAGGTGGGTGATGGTGATGCCTGATGCCCTGTAGTAGATGTGCTATGTGTGTCATCTACCCTGTGTCAGAAGAGGATAAACAATGTATTGGTATGTTGCTTGCAACATCAGCCCAAATTGCAGAGAGTCAAACATCAATATGTATGTAATGAAACATCACACAGGCAAACATAACATGATCACAACACAGAACACAGTGCATGTTGTGGACATTTGGAATTGGAACCGCAAACGAGGGTGTCACATGGATATGGTCATGTTCATGCCCATGTTACACAGGCGTTTCACAGCTCCACCCCATGTGCATCAGCGTTTGTGTACAGAGACTCCACATGCAATGTCCATGAAACAAACAGTGTTTTGTGTGTGGGGCTAGAAGTTGTTCTGTGGCCGAGTCCGGTGTTTTCAAGGTGTGCGCAAAGGAGGCCACAGTGATGGAACACGTGAGAGAGGCCAAGGAAGGGGCCCTAGAGGCAGAATCGGAGGTAGCTCGGGATCAGGCATCCTTCCTGCCCTTAGAAGAACCGGTGGCAGGGCCATCCTCTGCCCCAGACCTTTCTCCATCTCCAGTGGTCTGGACTAAGGGCTTGGCGTCTATCTTTTCGAAAGATTTTATGGCTCTGCTGCAACAGGCAGTGGGAGGCGCTCCACTAACACAGCAAGTGGGTGCTACAGAAAGGCGTGGTGTAAAGAGGACTTCCTCTAACGATACTGTGGAAGAGCGCCAGGAAAAGACACGGCGAATGGAGGAGGAAGATTTTAAGGATCAATCGGTTGCATCGGAGGGGCGGCTTTCCAAGGATGACTGCCACAGTGTGGACCTGGAGGAAGAAATGGAGGAAGGGGAGCTCGCAGAGGAGGAGGATCAGGTGAGAGTTGTGCGAGTGTTCCGCAGAGAGGAGCTCCCAGCGCTTATTGTGGAAACACTTGGGGCATTGAACATGCCGGTCCCGGGGTCAACGGAGGATGACGCCCTGGAAGATCCATTATTGCAGGTCTTTAGGAAGACTCAAAAGGCTTTTCCGGTGCACAGAGTCTTTCAGGAGATGATTCAGGAAGAATGGAATGTTCCTGAGGCACCGCTGAAAGGGGCCAGAGTAATGCGCCGGCTCTATCCCCTGGTGGATCGGGATAAGGAAGTTTTTCAACCACCTAAGGTGGATGCAACGGTGGCGGCGGTCACAAAGAAGACCACAATCCCGGTGGAGGGTGGTGCAGCCCTCAAGGATGCTCAGGACAGAAAATTGGATGCCATGCTGCGTCAAATTTTTGATGTGAATGCCTTGGCGCTCCAAGCGGCTATCTGTGGAGCGTGGGTGGCCAGGGCCTGTCTTCGCTGGTCACAGTGGGTACAAGGAGAGCGGAGCAGCAATGGTGCCGGAGAGGCCTCCAGGCTTGAGTCCGGAGCGGCCTATCTAGCGGATACTAGCGGGAGGAGTGGTCTAGTGGTTAGGACAAGATACTTCAGGCCGGAGGGCCGGGGGTTCAAGTCCCACCTGGGGACAGCAATCTCAGGCCAGAGGGACTAGGATTTCTAGTCCTATAGGCACTCCTTGTGGTCTTGGGCAAGCCACTTAACCCTCCATTGCCCATGTTCCCTGTAAGTATTAACGTATGTGTGTCATATCCCCTCGTGTTAAATGTATCCCCCAATTGACCGCTTTGACCCGGTGAAAAGCGGATTATAAATACAGCTAAATAAATAAATAAAAAAAATAAAATATGCATTATGATCTCATGAGAGGATTGTCAAAGAGCATGGCTTCTGCGGCCAGGCGCTATCTATGGCTTCGTAATTGGGTGGCAGACAATTCATCTAAGTCAAGACTAAGTAAGCTGCCTTTTAAGGGACGTCTCCTTTTTGGAGAGGATCTGGAGAAGCTAGTTAAGGACCTTGGCGAGTCGAAGGGCGGTAGATTACCTGAGGACAAGCCTAAGCAGGGACAGTCAGCTCCCGGGGGCAAGGTACCGTTTTCAGAGATTTAATTTCCCTCAAAGAGGCAGATTGCCCAATAGAAACTAGGGCTTCCGGTGGTTTCAGGGGGCGGGAAGAGGATTTGGATCCTCTTCCGCGTCTTCTTCGTCCAATTTTAAGAAGTCACAATGATGCCAAAGGGACCCAGGACCCCTAGTTTCCATAGGGGGGAGACTGCAAAAGTTTTATGCAGCCTGGGTCCGCATCACGTCAGATCAGTGGGTGCTGGAAGTAATTCGAGAAGGCTATGCCTTGGAATTGAGGATGCCAGTTCAGGACGCCTTCGTCATGTCCCCCTGCAGGTTGCTGGGCAAGAGCGAGGCGGTGAGGGGGACAGTACGGAGGCTCCTAGAGCTCGGGGCAATAGTTCTGGTACCTCGAGATCAACTCGGCTGCGGTCGATACTCCATTTATTTTGTGGTACCAAAGAAAGACGGAGGTTGCCGTCCGATTCTGGATCTCAAAGGTGTGAACTGCGCTCTTCGCGTGTCCCGGTTTCACATGGAAACACTTCGGTCGGTGATCGTGGCGGTGCGAAAGGACGAGTACCTTACGTCGCTGGACCTTACAGAAGCATACCTCCACATACCCATTCGGACGGATCAACAGCGTTTTCTCCGCTTTGCGGTTCCTTTCGGACACTTTCAATTCCGAGCGTTGCATTTTGGTCTAGCAAAGGCTCCCCGCACGTTCACCAAGATCATGGTGGTGGTTGCAGCGGCGTTGCGAAAGGAGGGAATTTTGGTTCATCCGTACTTAGACGATTGGTTGATTCGAGCAAAGTCAAAGGACGAGAGCGAAAGAGTGACAGCCAGAGTAGTGTCCTTCCTGGAGAGCCTGGGTTGGGAGGTCAAGTTGGAAAAAAGCTATCTCCTTCCCTCGCAGAATTTGGAAAACCTAGGTGCGCGATTCGACATGGAGTCGGGGCACGTGTTTCTACCTCGTCGAAGGGCCACAGCGCCTTGTGAACACTAGTGTGGAGATTCCTGCGCTGCCTGGCGCCCACTGCATGGGAGTACCTGCAACTGCTAGGCACAATGGCGGCGACGACTGAGTTGGTGCCGTGGGCGAGAGCGCACATGAGACCTTTACAGAGAGCGCTGCTCAGGCGCTGGTCACACCAGCGGGATACTCTGTCAAGGAAGCTTCCTTGTCCATGGGAGACGAGGGTATCCCTGCGCTGGTAGCTAAATCCCGAGGGGTTACAGAAGGGGAGACCTTTGGAATCGCCTGTCTGGGTGCTGTTGATGACGGACGCCAGTCTAATGGGCTGGGGTGCGCATTGCCAGGGCCGGTTCACCCAGGGGCAGTGGAATGTGCAGGAGCGGACTTGGTCAATCAACAGACTAGAGCTGAGGGCAGTGGCGCTGGCCCTGCAGAGTTTTCAAAGTTTTCTTGCGGGGTCGGCGGTTCAGGTATTCTCCGACAACGCAACTGCAGTGGCGTATGTAAATCGTCAAGGGGGAACCAACAGCATGGGGCTGGAGACGGAGGCTGAGGCCCTGTGCACTTGGGCCGAAGAAAAGCTGGTGGTTCTCTCGGCAGCGCATGTGGCAGGAGTAGACAATGTGCAAGCGGATTTTCTGAGTCACGTGAAGGTGGATCCAGGGGAGTGGGTCCTTCACCCAGAGGTGTTTGAGATGCTGCAGCATCGCTGGGGCTCGCCGGTCATGGACCTCATGGCGACCTTCCAGTCGGCGAAGACCAGTCGGTTTTACAGCAGAAGAAGAGAAAGAATGTCAGAGGGGCTGGATGCTCTCGTTCAAACTTGGCCAGAGGAGCAGCTTCTGTATGTTTTCCCTCCATGGGCCCTGATAGGCAGAGTTATCCAGCGCATAGAGGAATACCGAGGAATAGTGATTCTGATAGCCCCAGATTGGCCTCGCAGGCCCTGGTACGCGGATTTGGTGAGGCTGTTGTTAGAAAGCCCATGGCGTCTTCCGAGGCGAGCAGACTTGTTGTCGCAGGGCCCGCTGTTTATGCCCCACCTGGATCGATTCTTGCTTACGGCTTGGCTATTGAAAGGGCACGGTTAAAAGCAAGAGGCTATTCTGCTGCGGTAGTTAGCACTTTGATGAGGGCTAGAAAGAGGTCTACCTCGCTGGCATATGTTAGGGTCTGGAGAGTGTTTGACGCCTGGTGTGCCGCTCGTTCGGCCGCGGCATTGGAGGCTACAGTACCGCAGATTTTGCAATTCCTGCAGGATGGTTTTGACAAGGGGCTGGCAGCTGCTTTGTTGAAGGTGCAGGTCGCAGCCCTGGCCTGTTACAGAGGTAGTATAGGTGGACGGCTGTTTGGGGGGCACACTGACATTAAGCGGTTCCTTAGAGCGGTCTCGCTTTTGAGGCCTCCTGGGAGGCACTTCGTGTCTAAATGGAGTCTTCCGTTCGTGCTGGAAGCGTTGGAACACGAACCCTTTGAGCCTTTAAGTCGGGCGTCGTTGAAGGATCTAACCTTGAAGGTTGTGTTCTTGGTCGCAATTTGTTCGGCGCGCACGGTCTCGGAGTTACAGGCCTTAGCCTGTAAGGAGCCTTACCTGTCATTCTTTGAGTCCAAGGTAGTTTTGAGGCCAGTGCCAACCTTCCTACCCAAGGTGGTGTCGGCATTCCACCTGAATCAAGTCGTCTCCTTGCCAGTGTTTTGGAGGGAGTCGGAGGACCCTGCCACGAAGACTCGGAGTCTCTTGGATGTAAAGCGTGCGTTGAAAAAGTACCTGCGCCGAACGGTGGAGTTCCGTAGGTCGGAGAGGCTGTTTGTGCTGTTCGCGGGCCTGCGTAGGAGCGAAGCAGCCTCGAAAGCTTCCATTTCTAGATGGATTAAGCAAGCTATTGCTTCCGCATATGTGCTGAAAGGTAGGGCTGTGCCAGAAGGGCTGAGAGCCCATTCCACGAGAGCGCAAGCAGCGTCTTGGGCTGAGTCGCTTTTGATTCCGCCGCTGGAAATTTGTAAGGCGGCAACCTGGTCTTCATTGAATGCCTTTGTTAAGCACTACCGTCTGGATGTTCAGGCGCAGCAGGACACGTGTTTTGGAGCAGCGGTCATTCAGGCTGCTAAAGGGGGTCCCTCCCGTTGAGTACTGCTCTGGTACAAACCCAGAGGTCCGGGTCTAGACTGGAGATATGATCAGGAAGGTTAAATTAGACTTACCTGCTAATTGTTGTTCCTGGAGGAGATACAGTCTAGTCCCCTGTCCCTCCCCAGTGTTGTTTCATTTAGACGGCAACAGCCTGAAGAACAGGGCAGCTGACACAGGTAAGCATATTAGTCAGACCAGTGGTAATTTTTGTTCAATGACAATCCCTCGAAGCATTGACGGGGGGAAGGTTCTTCGCAGTTTTACAGGCTACATATTACTGTTTTCAATGTTGGTTGATGAGGGGGTTCCTCTCTCGGTTATGGTAAGGTTTGCGTAGAATAGCGCCTGACAAGACTGTTTTAAATGCCATGAATACTTACTTGTTGCTCCGGTGAGTCTGCTTTGTCAATAGGTAACTGGGAAGTGGAGGCGGATCCCAGGATGATATACTGGTGACATCAGGAAAAGAAGGTGGTTCCTCAGTCTCCAAGCTGCTGTTTAAGGTAGACAACCCAGAGGTCCGGGACTAAACTGTATCTACTCCAGGAACAACAATTAGCAGGTAAGTCTAATTTAACCTTATAATGCCTCTGTGTTGTTCCATGGTGCAACCGCAACTTGAGTATTGTGTACAATTCTGGTCGCCGTATCGTAAAAAGGATATAGCGTTATTAGAAAAGGTACAGAGAAGAGCCACCAAAATGGTAAAGGGGATGGAAGGATACCCCTATGAAGAGAGGCTAAAAAGGTGAGGGCTCTTCAACCTGGAAGAGAAACGGCTGAGGGGAGATATGATAGAGGTCTATAAATTAAAGAATGGAATGGAACGGGTAATCATAGATCGATTGTTTATGTCATCAGAATATAGAAAGACTAGGTGACTTGCAATGAAGCTACAGGGTAAACTATTTAAGACTAATAAAAGAAAATATTTTTTCACTCAACGTGTAATCAAACTCTGGAATTTGTTACTGGAGGATTAAGTAAAAGTGTAGCTGGGTTTAAAAAAAAGGTTTGGACAAGTTCCTGGAGGAAAGGTCCATAAACCATTATTAAAAGGGACCCGGGATATCACTGCTTGACCCAATACAAGCATTGTGGAACCTGTGTCTTTTGGGGAAACTGCTAGGTACTTATGACCTAGATTGGCCACTGTTGGAAACAGGATACTGGGCTTGATGGACCTTGGTCTGACCCAGTATGGCATATCTTATGTTCTTATCTTAGCTCCCAGGTAGCGGACTGAGTTGGCAGCAGTGGTAACTGTGAGGCTAATGGATGGAGCTGAGAAAGTGTGGATACAAAGTGGTCCCATTGGACTCTAGTGCAGCAGGAAAGAGCATGGACAGGGAAGTCTGGTGCCTGAAAAAAATCCAGGACGGAGGGTAGGAGTTGCAGTTAAGTCCCAAAAAGGTGCTGGAGGACAGCCTGGCCTAAGACATTATCCCAATGGGAGTCTAGGCAGTAGTGAGCAGTGAAGGCGTGAATGGAGGACCAGGTAGCTGCTTGACAGATTTTAGCAATGGAGACGGAATGAAGGTTGGCAACTGAGGTTGCCATGGTTCGCATGTTATGAGCAGTGACATGGCTCTCAAAGGAGAATCCCGCTTGAGGATAGGCAAAAGAAATGCAGCCCGCAATCCAGTTGGATAGGGTGCGCTTCGACAATGGAAGTCCAAGGTGACATGGATCAAAGGAAATGAATAATTGAGAGGATTTCTTGATATTCTTGATTCTGTCCAAGTAGAAAGTCAGTGCGCATTTGCAATCTAGAGTGTGTAGCACTGCCTCAGCCCCAGAGGCATGCGGTCTGGGGAAGAAGACAGGTAGCATCACCCATTGGTTCAGCTGGAAGGCTGAGGCCACCTTTGGAAGGAAGTGTGGATGGGTACAGAGAACCATCTTGTTGTGGTGGAACCGGGTATACGGAGGATCAGACACTAAAACCTGCAGTTCGCTGATGCGGCGAGCTGAAGTGAGGGCGAAGAGGAAGGTTACCTTCCAAGACAAGAATTTTAAAGAAGTGGTGGCTAAAGACTCAAAAGGAAGCTTTAGAATCTGTACTAGGACCACGTTGAGGTCCCAAGCCACCAAAGGTGGTTTGATCGGTGGCCTGGACAGCAGGAGACCCTGCAAAAATTGTTGCACCAAAGGGTGTGAAGAAAAGGATGCCTGTTCACCGGTCTGTGATAGGCTGAGATGGCACTAAGGTGAACTCTGAGTCTTAAAACCTGTCAAAGACAAGTGGAGGAGATAATGTACAAAATTTTACCAGGCAGGCAGAGGGGTCAATATTTTTCAGGCTACACCAGAGGGTGAACTTTCACCATTTAAAGGCATAAGAACATCTGGTAGGACAGCTTGTGTGATGCAAGTAGTATGTCCTTGATCTGTTGAGAAAGGTCGAGGCCAGCAAAGATCATTCTTTCAGCAGCCACGCCATGAGATGGAGGGCTTGTGGATTGATACGGAGAACTGTCCCATGATCCTAAGAGAGGAGGTTGGGTGCATGTCCCAGGCTGAGGGGTGGAGTCTATGCTAATCGAAGCAGCAGAGGAAACCATGGCTGACAGGGCCAGTAAGGGGCTATTAGAATCATGCAGCCTCTGTCAGTCTGCAGTTTGAACAGGGTCTTGGGTATTAAGCGGGTGGGTGGGAATGCATAAAGCATTCCCCTTCCGAAATGGAGAAGGAAGACATCCATTGCCTGTGTAGGGAGGGAAGCCTTGAGCAAAACAGCAGCAGCAGTGCATTTCTACTGTGTGATGAACAAATCTATTCTAGGGGTCCCCCACATGTGGAAGATCCAAGATGCCATTTCCTGATTTAGAGTCCACTCATGTGGATACAGGATGCAGCTGAGTCTGTCCGCAAGAAGACTGAGTTTGCCTGGGAGATACATCTCCCTGAGATGGCTGTGGTGTACAATGGAGAAGAACCAAAGATGAAGGGCTTCCTGGCAGAAGGGATAGGAAACTTGTACCCCCTTGCTTCTTCACATAGAACATGGCCACCTGGTTGTCCATTTGGATTAAGTCCTCTTTGCCCAAAAGCTGAGGTTGAAAAGCTTGAAGGGGATTTGCAAGAGCACATGGCTCCAGGAGTTTGATCTGCAACTGAGATTCCTGTTGTATCCACTGCCCTTGTGTGATGAGACTGTCCAGATGTGCTCTCCACTCAAGTTTGGAAGCATCCGTTGTCAGGGTGCATTGAGGTGGAGGCATCTGAAAAGGTTTTGAGGGGAGCACCACTACTGAAGGGAATTGACAAGAGAAGGGGTGATGCAAATCTTGTCTGAGAGATGCCCGGTTGCTTTGATCCATGTTTGTCTTATGTGCAAGTGGGCATAAGTGACAACATGGACCGTGGAGGCCATGTGTCCCAGAAGACATAGCACTTCTCAAGTTGTTATAGCACTGTGGTTCTTTAATAGTGTGGGCCAGCTTGATGAGACGGGCAGAGCAGTCATGTGGAAGGAAAGCTTGGGCCTCACAAGTGTCCAGAAGTGCCCTGATAAATTTGAGCAGCTGGGATGGGACCAGCTGCCAACTGGTGAAATTTAAAACGAATCCCAGATTTTGGAGCACAGTAATGAGATAGTTTTACCTCATCTGAGGATTCTCCCATTGATTAGCCAGTCATCTAAGTAGGGGAAGACAAAGATCCCCAACGTATGAAGGTAGGTGGCGACCACTGCCATGCATTTTGTGAACACTCGAGGTGCGGAGGCTAACCTGAAGAGGAGCACCCAATATTGGTAATGGATTTGCTGGACCTGAATACGGAGATATTGTTTATATTGAGGGTGGATCAGCAGATGTGTATATGCCTCCTTGAGGTCTAGAGAACATTCCTCTTAAGGTAAGGCAGAAGTGTACAGAAGGAAATAATTTTTAATTTTTCTCAAACGAGAAATTTGTTGAGATCTCTCAGATCTAGAATGGGCCTGAACCCTCCTCTTTTCTTGGGAATAAGGAAGTAGGGAGAGTAGAAGCCCCTGCCTTCTTGGGTGGCAGGAAATCTTTCTACAGCCTCTGAGCTAATAGGGTGGCCACCTCGGCTGACAGGAGATTGGCCTGCAGAGGGTTGGCAGGATAATTCCTTGTGGAGGTGGTGGGAGATAAGCTTTTGAAATGAAGCAGATAGCCCCTGTGGACGATGTTGAGAGTCCACTGCTCTGATTTGATGAGGTGCCATCTGTGGGCATAGAAACAGAGTCTGCCTGCTGTGTGAAGGGGCTGGGGACCCTGCAGAGGCAGAGTAGCTATGCTCTCTGGGAAGGAGTCAAAAACCAGGTGCTGGCTATGGCAGTGCAGCTGGTTGTGCCTTAGGCTTCTTATGCTGGCAAGGGCCCTGTTATCTCTGTTGTTGCTGCTGAGGTTGCTAAGCAGCTGCAGGTGGATAAGAAGGATAATATCTCTTCTTCTTAGGATAGAAAGACTTCTTTGGATTGGTCTTTCGCCTATAGGGGTCTGACATCTTTCAGGAGAGTCATTTGATGGTGGGATCATTTGTCTCTATCTCTCCAGTCTTCTCTCTCCAACCTTTTTGAAAGTGGCTCTCTCCAGAGTAGGGGATATTGGCCAATTTATCTTGAATCCACTGCTCAAGATCAGATGGCTGGAGCCAGGCCATTCTGCGAGCACCAATGCAGACTGCTGAAGCTCTGCTAGAAGACTCAAAGGCATCAAAAGATGCTCTGGTAAGAAATTTGAATGTATTCTGATTTTGCCTGATTAAGGCTAGGAATGCATCACATTTATCATCAGGAAGAATAGGAGCAAGGTTCTCCAGATCGCTGGAGATATCCTTGAGATACAAGCCCATGTAGAGCTCGTAGGAAGCAATCCTAGAAGTGAGCATGCATGCCTGAAAGTAATGATGCCCAAAGGCATTTAGAGTTATGGAGTCCTTCACGGGAGGCATGGGATTTTTATAACTCTTGATGCAACACATCGTCGAGTACACTACGATGGAATGGTATGGTAATTGAGGCTTTTGGAAGCCAGAGCATGGTGGAACTCGGTACATGGTATCGAGCAGTTTGCTGATAGGCAGAACCATGAGCTGGGCCTCCCACATATGTAGCATTAGATCCTGCAGGATGCGATGCACTGATAATGTGGCCCCTTTTTGGGTGCAGAGGGGTATTGGAGAACTTTCAATTCCTCTGCCCTTGGTTCCGTTTCCAATGTCACAGTAATCTGCAGGCCTGCTGCAACGTCCTGAATGAAGTCCTGAAAAGACATGTCCTCTGATGGGGACCAACGCCACTCATGAGGAGGGGAGTGATTGGAAGGGAGATCCTGGGTTTCCCCTAGAATCCTCCAATACATTATCGGAACCAGAGGAGGTAGAGTCTTGATTCCAATAGAAAGTCAAAGTATCGATGGTCTTGTACAGATGTCGAGGCTCAGTGCCAATGATCAGTTGGTGCGAAACCGGGAGCCTGCTGGGTACTGACAATGCCTATCTGTTTCAAAGCAGGCATCATAGGTAGAGGATCTCCCGATGCAAGTTCGAGGGCTGGCATCAGCCTTGAGACGAATGCTAACACCTGCACCCCTGGAGCTGTCGATACCATTGGTACTGAGGCTATCAGGAGTGCTGCCAAGCTCCTCTTGATAGCCATGATGCGCTGGTTGAGAGAGAAGGCCGATGCCTGGGTGGAATCATGCATGGGGCTTTGAACCACCATCCCAGAGCATAGAACCAGTAGCTCTCTGGAGGTCGAGGCCTTGGGAGTGTCCTTGGGCTCCTGTGGTGCTTTGGAGGGCTGGTCCTCCCGCTGGGGCTGTTTGCATCGGTCTGCATTGGATGCACCTTTCTCTGAATCCTGGTAATGATGAAGGGACTTACCTTGAGGATCGGTATCAGTTTTCAATGCCGATCACTTAGACATATGTTTATTAAACCGCGGTAAAGTAGCAGTGGCTACGTTAACGTGCGATAACGTTACCAAATGCAACGTTAACGAGTTAACGTTACCAGATGCAACGTTAGCACGTACTAACGTCTCCGGCAGCATTAAGTCCCGCAGAGGGTGGAGAGAGGGCGGAGAGAAAGGGTCAATGGGTGGGGAGTGGGCGGGGAGAGGTTCCTGCTACACTAACGCTACTAACACTAACATTAGCAAAATCCGACCTTTCCTTTCTGAACACACTACTAAAACATTAATCCACTCCTTAATCACCTCCTGTCTTGACTACTGTAACCTACTCCTTGCTGGTATCCCTTTGAGTCATCTCTCTCCCCTTCAATCTTAATCTTCCGCCAGCCTCGCCATACCCATATTACTCCTCTTCTCAAGTCACTTCACTGGCTCCCTATCCGTCTCCGCATCCAATTCAAACTTCTCCTGCTGACCTATAAATGCATTCACTATGTGGCTCCTCAGTACCTTTCTTCTCTTATCTCTCCTTACAACCCCTCCTTGGAACTCCGCTCTTCTAGCCAACTGCTTCTATCTGTGCCCTTCTCTCCTACTGCCAACTCCAGACTTCGCTCCTTTCACCTTGCTGCACCTTACGCCTGGAACAAACTACCTGTGTCTGTATGCCAAGCACCTTCTCTAACCCTCTTCAAATCCAGGTTGAAGGCTCACCTCTTCGCTGCTGCCTTAAGACCTTGACTCACCTGATCTCCTTTTCCTTCCCCCTGTTTTACCCTTGTTTACATCTTCTGTCTTTTGTCTTGATTAGATTGTAAGCTCTGATGAGCAGGGACTGTCTCTTACATGTTTGTACAGCGCTGCGTACAACTGGTAGCGCTATAAAAATGCTCAGTAGTAGTAGTAGTAATGTGGGGAACTGAAGGGCTGAACATTACCGCGAGTGAAAACCTGTCGTTAGATGCATATTTACAGCATAGGCAGGGAGCACAAAAAAAGTGATAGTAGTGCTACATGTGCAGAAACAGCATAGTACCCAGGTATGAAAGGGCACTATGGCGATGCTGCAAATGGGGCATAGGGGGCTGCAGGCGAGACATGAGTGGGGCAGCTGGGGCACAGGGTGGGCTAGGCAGATGCCTAGGTGGCACATAGAACGCAAAATCTGGAAATCAGCAAGACAGCAACTGACCAAGGTCAAACATGCCCATGAGTCTGTGTCCCACAGTGTCCCATCCAGGGGACATTACCCAGCAGGTACCCCAAAGGGCACATAACATTGGCAGGTGGTGCCGGGGGGAAGCGCGGATGTCTATGTAGGCACACCTACCCCAGACCCCACACCCTAGGCAGCCACCTACCTGCACACTGGACGGCCTGGGACTACACACCACCGGCACCACCAGCATATGGGCATGTCAGCAAGGTGGGGGAGGGGGCAGTGGCATCTGCCCACAGCAGACCTAGGCCAAGCCCTGTTCAGGTGGGTGGTGTGCAGTGCAACAGACAAGGTCTGTCTGATGAACCATCATGGTATCCCCAGGGACAAGCTTGCCTCTGTGGTAACAGTATGGTGCAGTACACACAGCCAGTGTGTCCTACGGCAGAAGGTCACAGGTTCAGGTCCGGTTGTGGCTCCTGGGGCCATGTCCCTACATTTTACCCCACATTGCACATACAACATAAACATGTGCACGTCTTAGAACATCGGCCAACAGGGGCACAAATACCCATACCCACAGGTTCCACTATCCAAAGCCTCATGGAGAGTCAGGCTGTTGGGCCCGGCACGGAGCAGCACTTACCACCAAAGCACTATTACTAGCACCTGCATACCTTAGCAATGCCTGCACTGTGCTCAGGACTAGTGTGGTGGTCAGGGCTGCTAACCACCCCTATCTTTGCACAATGCTGAAATAGGAGTGAGAGTGTGTGTATGTCTATCCATTGTTTTGTGGCTGCCTACTCCTCACTGGGCCCACAATGCTTACACTGTTTCCAGCGTTAGCCTGCCAATGCGCATAATGAGGAGCAAGGTGTTGTGGGTATGGTCCGAACAGGGCGGACTGGGCAGGATGCATCTGCACAGGGTGTGGGGCAATGGCTGGGACATTGTAGTGCCCGACCACCAACTGCATGGACAGGGTGGCCACGGCATGTCATGCTGGGAGGTCACTCTCACCTTGACTGAGCAGTGACCATGGTATGTCTAGATTCCCGCAGAGTGCTATACAGTGTTTCTCTCAAGTGATATCTGTATGTTCTCTGTTCTGGGACCCAATCACTGAGATACCTGCTTGGTGTCTGTGCTTACATCCCACTTATGGGTGCACATAGTTCCTCTGGGGACATGCACTATGGACTGGCTAGCGGACTGTCTGCAGTCAGCATGTGTATGGCTGGAATGCCTTGCAGGGTGCAGCAGGTGCAGACTGAATGTGCCCTCTGCTGGTGAATGTCAGATTTTGGTGGGGGGGGGGGCAGCAGAGCTTTTCCAGGCCTACTGCCTGTCTGGCAGTGCCTGTGTGATAAGTACAGATCTGCATCAACTGCCCTGGACGGCGCCCTTTCACCAGCAGGACTGGGGTTGATGGTCCCACAGCCCTTCATCATGCCCCTCTACTGCCTCCATTGCAAAGATGTAGAGCATGGGTCTGTTGGGGGCAGATCCTGTCCACCACCTTGAACCAGACAGGGCGGGTTGGCAGGTGGTGCTACATAATCCACATGTGAGTCCAGACACCCCCCCTGCTCTTATAACAATTGACCATGGCAACCACACTGGATATGCTTAACTTGGGTGGCTCCAGGTCCCCAAGGGCTAGATGTGACTGGGGAATACAGATGGACACAGGATTATCTTAGGTGTGGCTGCAAGGAATACCTGTCACACACTGGCAATGATAGGGCCCTGCAGCAAAGTCTATCTCAAGCAACCTGGGTACTGCGGACCTGGTGCTGGCCACCCCACCTCACCCTCAGGGTGAACACAGAACTGGCACAATGGCATGGTATGTAGCTACTCTGTGCCAGTATCACACACGGTCAGTTCCTCCTACCAAGTTGAGGTGCTGGAGAGCTGCATACCCCATCTGGTGATCAGATGTAGACTGCTGTTCTGCATGTGCATTGCATCATGGGTACTGGTGGGTTTACCCTATACTGGTAGACACAGCAGACAGTTTGTGTGGTGACCTGCAGTCTTTCTGTAGCCAGCCATTGCTGAGACAGAAGCCATAAAGATATAGCCCACTGGCTAATACAATGACATCCTAGGCAGAGGTCATGTGTTCAATCCCTCCGTGGTCTCATTTTATTAGGCCTGTCTGAGGCAAGTCCTTTTCATTCCTGTGAAAGTCATATCTCTGCAGATCTGTGCTGCCAGCACATAGTACCCTCATCACAGTTTCCAGCCATCCTTAGTCCGTCTATCTGCATCTGTCAGCTGTGTAGCGTCCCGTCTTCATGTGCAGGCTGCTACCCCATGTCCTGCACTGGTACCCTTTTCTGCATTGCGGCTCTTCATGGTTGCCTCTCCTGTGTCTGCTCTGCATGGCACTACTACTCCTCTGTCCTCCTATCATTGCAAATATCTTGCCACCTCCACCGGCTGACACGTATTCCCATCCTCTTCCACCCACTGTCATTGTAGCACTTTACACTGCCAACACCCTGTGCATCGGTACAGCTGCCTCCAATATGTTTGTCCATTTTACCGGCTGCCACATCGGCTGCATGGAGATTTGGCAGGTCCATCAGCTCCCACCTCTACTTCCTTCCATCACTTGTCCATTGCTTTTCCTTGGTGCTCTGTGCAGTGTTAGGGTTACATCAGTTTTTTGGCCTTACATTTCATGCTTGTCAACTTGGGGCACCTTACTGCCCTTGGGCACCATATCTTGGGTCACCTTAACATCCTTAGGGCACCTTAGGTTAAGGCACCTTATAAGGCGCCTTAGGTTAAGGTGCTTCATAAGGCGCCCTATAGGGCACCTTATAAAGCACCTTGTCAGCCTTGTAATGTGCTTTGTTTAACATGCTATGTCCCGTTAATGTGCGCTAACTGGCCAAGGCGCCCTTTAACGCGCGTTAAACGGCCATTGCTATCTTAACGCCGGTATTCCCACTTCCTTATATGGCATTGCTCATGTTAACGCTGCACTTAGTGCCGGTAACGTTATCGCGCTTTAGTAAACATATCCCTTAGTCTTATGTTTGGACTCTGAGGAGATCTGAGAACCAAAAGAGACCGACGTCTTCGACAATGCAGAAGCTACTGAAATCAAGACCAGAGCACACAGAGAACCATACTGTCTGACTCTATTCTTTAGCCTTCTTTTTGTAATTTGTTGGCACAAAGGACAATCATTTGGTAGATAGTCTGGGTGAAAACATTTTAAACACCGGTCATGTTTATCGGTGACTGATATTGTACAAGAGCACTTGGTACTTTTTTTTTAAAATCACCGATGTGCTTTTCCATTGTGACGGAAAAGATAGGCAGAGGTCTAATATGGCGATAAAAATCATAAAAAAGTTAAATTAGACCTTACCTGCTAATTGGCATTCCTTGAAGAACTCCAGTCCGGTCCCGCACCTCTGGGTTATGCACCTCTTCCAGCAGCTTGGAGACTGAACCTGCCATCTTTTTGATGACCCCAGTGTACTTATACAGCTGGCACCACCTACCAGCCCCAGTAACCTATTGCAAAACAGACTCACAGGAGCGACAAATAAGCAGTCAAAGGCAAACAAACTTTGTGTCCCCTCCCATAATGAAAGGGATTCCCACAGACCTCCCAAACGAGGTGGCTTACCTGTAAACTGAAGGGGGTACAATGCCCCAAAAGGGCCCCTGAACAACAAAACACGTAAGCCTGATAGCACTCCTGCAGAACATGATTGCTGCAACCAATGTCACTGTAACACACTGCCCACTGCACTCTTTAACACCTCTGATGCCACTATCCACTGCTAATGGCCTACTCTTCAGGACCGGGGTCGTGAGACAGATTATCATGCTCATTAGGGAGGGATGCGGGACTGGACTGGAGTTCCTCAAGGAACGCCAATTAGCAGGTAGGGTCTAATTTATTAAGGATATGAAGAAACTACTTAAAATACATCTTTTCATAGAACACTTTGGACCTAATGACATTACATAATTATAAATGTATCATCCTCTGCTGAACTACTGACTCAATCAAAATCCCCATAATTAACTCTAAGTTGTTTATCCCCCTGTTCAATATAAAACAAATCTCATCAAATTATGTTATTCATTGTAAACCACCTTTGAACAAAGGCGGTATATAAAAAACTGTTAAATAAATAAAAATAAAATAATTTAATTTTCCTTAACGTCCCTCTAGTCCAGTCCCGCACCTCTGGGATGTAACAGAGCAGTTTTAACAATGGGAGGGACCCACGAAACCGGCATGAAGTACTGCCGACCCGAAACGGGTGTCTCCCATCGCTTGCACATCAGGCGATTATGCTTTGCAAAGGTATGCAGTGAAGCCCATGTGGCTGCTCTACAGATTTCGACTAGTGGCATCAAACTGCACTCTGCCCAAGCGGCCGCCTGTGCTCGCGTGGAATGTGCTCGCAATCCCATTGGCACTGTCTTTCCCTTCAAAATGTACACCGATGTGATGATTTCTCTGATCCAATGAGAGATAGATGCCTTGGCCACTGCCTCTCCTTTACGTGGCCCCCCAAAAAGTACAAACAGGTGATCTGATTTGCAAAACAAAGCTAACCTCTTCAAATAGCACCTCAGCACCCTCCGAACATCCAAGAGCCGCAGCTGCGGATCATCAGACTCATCCCCCTCTCTCACTAGAGCTGGCAGGGCCACTGATTGGTTCAAATGAAAAGCTGATACTACTCTGGGCAAAAACAAAGGCACAGGTCTGAGAACCATCTTCTCTTTCGAGATAGAAAGGAAAGGCTCCCGACAAGGTAAGGCTTGAAGCTCCGAAATCCTGCACGCCGAGAAGACTGCAACCAGGAACATGGTCTTAAGGATTAAGTCCTTCAGCGAAGCCCGACTCAGAGGCTCAAAGGGCTCCCCTGTAAGGGCCGCTAACACCAAATCGAGGTCCCAAGACGGCACCACCTATCTCCGTGGCGGGAGGAGGTGACCCACTGCCTTCAGGAACTGCACACCTTGTACTCTACCTCAATATAGCAGGCAATCACAGCCATTTGTACTTTCAAGGAACTGGTAGCCAAGCCTTTCTCCAAACTGGCCTGCAAAAACTCGAATATATCCGGCACTGTAGCCGAAGACGGACGACACTGACTTTTCTCACATCACGCCTCAAAAATCCACCATACATGGATGTACGATAGGGACGTGGAGTTCTTCTGAGCTTTCAGCAACATGGTGATCACCGGCCCTGAGAAGCCTCTCTTCTTCAACTGCGCACTTTCAAGAGCCATGCCATAAGCAAGAATCGATTCAGCTGAGGCATGCGCACCGGTCCCTGAGTTAAGAGATCCTCTCGCGTCGGCAGACACTACAGCCGTTCTGCTACTAACTGCACGAGTTCGGCATACCACAGGTGCCTTGGCCAATCTGGGGCGATCAGGATGACCCAGTGAGCTTAAATCCACTGCACCACCCTGCCTATGAGTGCCTATGGAGGAAATACAAACTAGCCCTTCCTCGGGCCACTTCTGTATCAGGGCGTCCAGACCTTCCAATATCTGTTCTTTTCACCTGCTGATAAACTGGCTCGCCTTGACTGTCTTGAACTTTTCTATTAGATCCATGATCAGCGTGCCCCATCTGCTCACCACCTGTGAGAACATCTCCTGGCAGAGCACCTACTTGCCCGGATTGACAAGCACCCTACTGAGGTAATCCACCGTCACATTGTCGACTCCTGCTACATCTGCCACCAACAATGCTTGGAGATGGCTTTCTGCCCACGATAGCAGCATTTCGGATTCCTCTTCCAACGCCACGCTGCTCGTGCCTCCCTGGTGATGTAGGCCACTGTGGTTGCATTGTCCGAAAAAACCCGGACTGCTTTCCCCTGCAACCATGAAATGAAGGTCTGCAGCGCCAGAGCCACCGCCCGCATCTCTAGTCTGTTGACTGATAAAAGGGCTTCCTGTGAGCTCCACTGTCCTTGAGCAATGTGCCCTTTGCAGTGGCCCCCTCCCAGCTGGCCAGAGTGGCATTGGTCATT
Source organism: Ichthyophis bannanicus (assembly GCA_033557465.1). Taxonomy (NCBI): domain Eukaryota; kingdom Metazoa; phylum Chordata; class Amphibia; order Gymnophiona; family Ichthyophiidae; genus Ichthyophis; species Ichthyophis bannanicus. The sequence goes on along the minus strand of CM066038.1, from coordinate 232,147,300 downwards.
AGAGGGATCCACTGTGGGGACTCAAGGTGCATGCCCTCCTCCAGATTCCCAGGAGGAGCCACCACCTGAGTGCTTTCCTGGTCCCTCGAGAACAGGGTAGCCTCTTTGATAAGGGATGCCTCTGGTGGGACCACCAGCGGAGTAATGCCCTCTGCAAGGGTCGTATGTGTGCTCTGGCCTGGGGCACAAGCTCGAGCATCGCTGCCATGGTTCCCAGTATCTGCAGATAAAGCCAGGCCATTGGTTTCGACATTCCCAGGAACTGACGCACCAACCGCCACACGAGGTGGCTTGGGCCCGATGCCTCCCTTTGTGGGTGTCAAAGTGCGCTCCAGATACTCAAGCTGCTGGGACGGCACTAAACAACTCTTGGTCCTGTTGATCACCTGAGGCTCTGCAGGAACTCAACTACTCTCGTCTCTCGCTCACTCTCGCCCTTGGGACTTTGCTTGAATCAGCCAGTTGTCAAGGTAGGGTGTACCAGGATCCCCCCTTGTGTAGTGCCACCGCTACCACCACCATGACCTTGGTGAAGGTATGAGGAGCTGTTGCCAGCTCGAAACTGGAAATGCTCCATCGGCATCACAAAATGAAGAAACTGCTGATGGTCTGGACAGATGGATATGTGTAAATACTCCTCCATGAGACTGAGAGACATCAAGAACTCTCCGCTCCTGACTGCCATTATGACTGACCACAACGTTTCAAGACAGTTCACCCGCTTGAGAATCGGCCAAAAAGAGCCCTCCTTTTTGGGAACTACAAAATAAATGAAGTACTGATCATAGCCGCACTGGCCTTAGGGAATGGGCACCATGGCCCCTAACCCATACTTAAAACCGCAAATTCAGACAAAAACCTACCGCCCAATATCAAGCTTACCTTTCCTGTCGAAGGTGATAGAAAAATTGGTACAACTACTGTTTCAGGATTATATTGATCTAAATGCCCCTCAGATGAAAACCAACATGGGTTTAGACCTCAACATAGCGTCGAGACCCTCATGCTCTATTTGACAAGCTTACACGTTGGCTTGACTCTTGTAAACAGGCCTTTATACTGATTTTCATTGACATAGCAGCTGCTTTTGACAGCATAAACCACAACCTATTAATAAGCAGACTAAAACAAATAGGACTGCAAGGTACAGTAATACAATGGTTTACCTCCTACCTAAACAACCGAACCCAACAGGTACAAATAGACCATAGATCCTCCTCAACCTTTGCCCAGAAACAAGGGATCCCCCCTTTCCACACTCCTGTTTAACATTTACATTCAGCCAATCTGCAACATATTCAAAACACATAACATCAACTATCATCTATACATTTATTTATTTTATTTTATTTATTTATTTATATTCTCTTATATACCGCGCTATTCTGCATCAGTGCGGTTTACATTGAACAAACTGAAATTACATTGAACAGGGCATTATAACTTGGAGAGAACTATTTTACAGGGAACATGGGCTATGGAGGGTTAAGTGGCTTGCCCAAGACCACAAGGAGCACCTGTGGGACTAGAAACCCCAGTCCTTCCGGCCCAAGGTTGCTGTCCTCTAGTGGGATTTGAACCCCTGACCTTCCGGCCTGAAGTACCTTGCCCGAACCACTAGGATGATATCATGATGTACCTCCCTTGAGATTCTAACAACCCAAACTTTTCCAAAATAACCGCATGTATGACTGACATTTCATCTTGGCTGAACAATCAAAATCTCAAAATAAACCTCAAGAAGACTGCGGCGCTATACATCTCAAGAAACCCAAACTTTACCTCAACTAGTAGAATCACACTACAAGACACAGAAATTGAATTCAAGAATGAAGTCAGATACTTAGGAATATTCCTAGATAAAAATTTAAGTATGATCCCACACATAAAATCATTTACAAAAAATATATATTTCAAACTTAAAACTATTCAATGCTTTAGACCACTCTTGGAAGACCACGACTTTAGGAATGTACTAATAACCCCACTCATGGATTATTGTAACAGTATCCTCCAGGGGCTTCCTAAAAAAAAACCACACACCAGCTCCAGCTCGCTCAAAACCGCATAGTTACAAACTCAAGACACACGGACCACATTACCCCAATCCTGCGTTACCTCCATTGGCTACCAATAACCTCAAGGGTGAAATACAAGCTCACAATGATTATGTTTAAACATCATTACAACATTGCATCCACCACCTTATCCACTCTCCTCACAACAACTGACAACTCTAGAGTAAGGAGAAACTGTTCCCAAAACACATATATTATTCCTTCACACATCCGTAATACAAGACAATACACCAGCACCAGAGCCTTCTCTTATGTGGCCCCAACACTGTGGAACTCACTCCCCGACCAACTAAGCAACAAAAGGTAGGTAGGCAGCAACAAAAGACCTCCTGCAACTCCGTAGGAACCTAAAAACTTACCTTTTTATAGAACAGTTTGATGACTCAGACAACCTCACAAATTCCCAAGAAACCTAATGAGCTAACAAACAATCCCATCAGCTACCTCAACAGCCTAAATATGCAGTGTCACTAAAATCTGCCCTTGCAATGATATTGTACATAGTTTTCTGTATATAGTTCGAACATGTTAGATGTATATAGTTCCAATGTTCAATGTAAAAGTTGTGATTATGTTCGATGTAAACCGCCTCTTATCACAGGAAGAGGCGGTATATAAAACTTTGTTAAATAAATAAAAATAAAAACTGCTGCAGCCAGGGTGTCCTCTATCGCCACAGCCTTACTTTGTGGGGAACTGAATGAAGACCTGGCCCACTGGGCATGCGAATTCCAGTACATAGCTGGCCCAGAAGATCTCCAGGACCCACTGATTGGATGTGATCTGGATACAGGCAGGGTAAAAATCCCACAGCTGACCTCCCTGGGGCTGCACCACTGCCTGGGCCTCCCTCACTTCATTTGCTTTCTTTGGCCCCGAGAAGGAAGCACTAAAACCCCTACCGGCTCCTCGAAACCCTCAAAATCCCTGGCTTTGTGAGGGAAAACACTCCCTCTGATAAGGGCCCATATGGGCCGTACAAAACCATCTAAAGTCCTGTGGCTAACCCCATGCAGGAGGGGCACTGTGACTCTGCTTCTGCTTATTCTTGGGCAGACACCTGCCTTTGGACTCCCCCAAGTCCTTCACCAACTTGTCCAACTCCTCTCTGAACAGAAGTCTACCTTTGAACGACAGCTTGCTAAGCCGGCCTTGGAGGAACCATCCGCCATCCAATTCCACAGCTAGAGTTAGCGGCATGCTGCGACCACCAAGGTCATACTCTTGGAGAGACCTCTAATGAGATCGTAGCAAGCATCGGCGAGGTATGCTGCTCCTGATTCCAATTTGGACGCCTCCCCTGCTGCTCCACAGAACCATTCCTCTGATCCAGAACCCACCGAGACCAGCAGAGACAGGCCCTAGCCACCCAGGCCCCACAAACGGAAGCCTGTAACGAGAGGGCGTTGATATCAAAGGTTTGTTTTAACAAGATGTCCAATTTCCTATCCTGGGCATCCTTGAGCATCGTACTACCTTCTACCAGAATTGTAGTCTTCTTAGTCACTGCCGAGACTGACAATCTCTGGAAGCGGGTGTAGGCGCGACATCGTCCGCATCCCTCGGAGACCGACCTCTGACAGATCCCACTCATCTTATATATCTGCCTGACTACTCTATGCACTAGAAAAACTTTCTGCGTCTTCCACACTGCTTGAAGTAGCGGGTCCTCTAGCACCTCTTCTTCCACTGGGAGACCTGTGGGCATATTCAGGGCCTTTAAGGACTCCGCAATGAGTGCCAGCAACTCTTCCCGGCGGAACAAACGTACAATCCATTTCTGTTCCTCCTGCTGAATCTCACCTTCCTCCAGCTCTTCGCTTTCCACCTCTGTGTCCTCACTGTCGTCTTCGGACAACAGAGACTGCTCTTCGCAGTCTTCAAACAGTCTAAATCTCTTTGCCGCCTCTGCGGCCTGCTTGCTCCCCTTTGTGCCTGTTGACAGTTTTCGGCTGTGTTCCTGCGCTGCTGAGTGGCTATTTACCCCTTGCCTGCGCATACAGAATGCCATGCATCAGCAGGACAAATTCAGGGGAAAAAAACTCCTGGGCTCCTCCATTCGAGGGCCTGCGAGGTGGATGGACCAGGTGAAGACTGAGGCTCGTTTGCTGGCTCTAGCAGTGGAGGAGCGGTCCCTGCTGATCTGGGCTGCCTCTCTCCTGAATCCTCCAGGTTTCGGAGGGACTCTCCTGCTCTGATCACTTGTGCAAGACCTGCTCCACAGACCGGGCCTCATTCTCGCACCCACGGTACATGTCCGCTTCTGAGACTGCCCCCCCTCCCCTCTGAGAGCCTTCCACTAAGCACGGTGGTCTCGCGGGCATGGTCTCCAGCCTACCCCCTTCTGCCAACCTAGCCGGAACCACGAGCTGAGAAGAGAGGAAAGGAAAAAAGAATTCCAGAATCAAACTTAAAATGCAAAACTAAACCCCCAGTGCCCAAGATGAGGACAGGGTATCCTGAAGGCTCTTGACCATTTCTTCTTTCTTCTTTTAACTCCAAAATAAAGGAATTAAATGAATTAAAGAGCCCTCAAACCCCTGGGCTATGCTGCTGAGAGCCTACTGTATCCCAGAGAAGAGCTACTCAGCTACCCTTCCCCCCCCCCCCCCCCACTGTAGCAGGGCTGTAGAGGCTGATGGCACTTTTCCCCATGCGGCCACCGGCCACCATAAGGTCTGCAGCCGCACGCTCGAGCAACCTACAGAGGACTTTCTTGCTTTGCGCGCCTCCACTCCCAGCTCTACTGCCCTTCGGGTGAAGTTTATCTCAGCCCTTCATGCCTCTGTAGCTGGCTCCATGGACTTATCTTGCCGGTCTGCCCACCTCATGCTCAGCCGTGTCCCCCAGCTTTGGCAACAAGGAGCGGTCAGAAATGATGCCTGATGGATTGGAAAGCACACGGCACCTCACCTGATAACGGGTTTGCTGCACTTTTCTCTTGCTGGCCTTGTCCTTTTTTGTTTGTCACATCCGGTTGATCTGCAGAGGGGAGGGAGTGGGGAAGGAACTCCCACTGGCCAAGAGCTGTCTCTTTCCCTCTTTTTCTTTTTATTTTGCAGCAAATTTGCCAACTAAAGCAAGAGAGGAAGAAAATTAAAAAAACCCAAATTTCAAAACCTAAACTCTCTCCTTATCCGTTCCTTCAGTGAGTCCAGCACCCTGGCTCACTGCCTCCTCCAGCTGCTTGGAAACTGAGCATACTGGGGCTGGTAGGCAGTACCAGCTGCATAAGTACACTGGTGTCATCAAAAAGATGACATGCTCAGTCTCCAAGCTGCTGGAAGAGGTGCACAATCCAGAGGTGCGGGACTGGACTGGAGGGACGATAAGGAACTAGAAAAAATGAAAAAATAAAATAATAAATATATTAAAATGAAAAGAAAATATTGGGGCCGGTATCAGGTAAGGTACCAATTTCGACGGAAAGGCAGCTGAGCAAAAGACTTGGGAAGACAGGAAGACATATGCTCATGCATACTGGAGTGCTCCCAAAAAGCTTTCCATTGGATGCTGGGGAGTGTTCCCAATCGGGGTCTGTCGGAACAGACGATACTCATGTGTAAAGACTGCATTCCTGCTTGTTCCTGGAGATACTATTTCTTAATGCTTTAAATAATGAAAACAAGCTATGAACGTTTAGTTTAAATTCCATGTGTGGTTTGTTTTTTTTAATAAAACCTGCAACTATACGACTGATCAAACAAAATAGTTCTTACAGAAAAAAGTTTGCAAAAGCATATTATTAAGCTATGAAAATGTAAGAACGAGTTGTGATGTTTGATACACATCCACCCCAGATACATTCTCTGATCACACCCTCACCAGAAACATTTTATTGGCAGTGATCCTTTGAGGTAATTAAAGAAAATCATTCTAAAATCTAGAAGATGAACTAAGGCAAATTGACAAACTAAAGAGTAACAAATCAGGAGGACTTGATATTATTTATCTGAAAATGCTGAAAGACCTCAAATATGAAATTGCTAACCTGTTACCAGTAATCTGTAACCTATCATTCAACAAAGCCATAGTACCTGAGGACTGGAAGGTAATCAATATAAAACCAACTTTTAAAAAGTGAGGAAAGCAAACAGAGCATAGTTACTGAACTCTTCTTAAACCTTCCACCAGCATGTGTATAGCTGTGACCAGAAGAGAAAGGGGAGGGGCAGTTTGAATGGAGCATTTCTCAAACATTCTGCAGCCATTGAAACTACTTCTCCCATAGAAATATACTGGCCCATTTTTGGAGGGGACTTTATTTCTCTAAAATCCTCAGTCTGATTTGGCTCATTTTCTCTTTGGGGATCTTTTACTAAAGAGGGCTAGGCAGTTAACATGGGTTACAGCACATGCTAACCCCATGCTGTGACCAGCGGTATCTCTTAGCACAGGATCAGCACAGTTGGTGTAGCCAATTTCTGTGCTAACTGTGCTTCACGCTTTGGGGTGGTAAGTGGGTGGGGCGCGTGCCTTGCAGTCAGACATTCAACTAGCACAGGTGCAGTTTTCACTGTCTCCATAGGTGAAGGCAAGTTTATCTGTGCTATTTTTATGCAGGTTTAGGGCAGGGTGTACCATGTTACCTGACAGAACATGCTTTCCATACCCCTGACAGTTAACGCGCTATGGTTTTGAGTGCTATCAACACATTAGGTGCAACACCATAGCACCCTTTAGGAAAAGGGCCCTTCTCCTCTCATCTCCATTTCCCACCAAATTTGTTCTGTTAAGTTTGCACCCAAAAGGGACAGATATTTTTGACCACTCATGTATAACTGCTTTCCAACATTCCACTGGGTTGGAAAGAATAAAAAGGGCTCCAGAGACGATAGGGGAAACTTTACATTGGTGAGCCTGATTTTTGGGCAAAATGATAGAAGCTATTTGAAAAGAATTACTAGCCATATGAACAGACACAGCTTAATGGTAATGGTCAGCATAAATTTAACAAAGAAAAGTCTTCCTCCCTTAACAATTTATTAATTTTTTGAAGGTACAAATAAGATAAATGTGAACTGGTTGATAAGAGTGTTTCTGGATTTTCAGAAGGCATCTGGCAAAGTCCCTCATGAGAGACTCCTTGGGAAATTAAAAAGTCATGGGATAGAAGGCAGTGTCTTATAGATTAACAACTGCTTAAAAGACGAGAAACAGAGAACAAGACTAAATAGTCATTTTCCAAATTAAAAAAGGTCAATGGTGGAGTGCGACAAGGTTCTGTTCTGGGACCTCTACAATTTGACATTCATAAATTAAGTAAAAAAAAGGATCACTGAGTGAGGCAATTAAATCTGCAAATGACACAAAATTGTTCAAAATTGTTAAAACAGCAAAGGATTTTAATGAACTACAACTGGATTTTGTGAGAATAGGAAAATGGGCATCTAAATGGAAAAATAGGTAAAAATAATTTCAACTACATGTACACAATGCTAGGTTCTGTATTGGTACCCACCACCAAAGAAAATGATCTTGGAGTCTGTAAAGGAGTGTACGCTAGGTGTTTCCAGCTGTCCTTAAAGGGAAAAAGCCCAGGCCAGAAGCTGAGCGTGGAAATCGGGAGCAATGAGTAGAGCTCAAAGTCTTAAAATCAAAAATAGAGAGGGAGAAAGATTATCAGCAGGTGTTGTGTATGTAAGGCCCAGTTGATCTGTTGCTTCTTCAACTTACATTAGTATGCTAGGCATTGTTTTTTGGTTATAAGAATTCAAGAACAGTTTTGTTCGAGCTTAGTTCAACTGGTTGTTTTTTTTTTTAAATGATCTTTTCATAGGCCCAGAATTTGACCATTTAGCTGTTCTATTACATATGGTGGCAGTGGTGGAATGTAAGTCTTCCCACCTACAGACTAAGAAGCCACACCTGCCTTACAACACCCTAGGCTTCACTACAGCATAGTGCTGATTATAGGGCTAATAAGCTTAGTCCTGCCTGGTAAACAGAAACTGGAAACAGAGGCAGACAGGCAGGCTTTTGAAGTTGGTGTAAACCCTGCAGATTCTGCAGAAGCAGACAGAGAATGCCATTAACCTGAGCTACAGACCCGACAGTGGATCAGTTACTATAAGCCCAAATAGAGAAGGAGCTGCAAGTTGCATTGATTCAGATGGACCAAGTTGTCCATGGCCATATTGTTCAATCCACTCCTCTGACTCCCATAATGTCCATGTTGCTCGCTGTATGGATCTGGACTATTTTGGGGTGAATTTTTGAGTGTACTAAGCACCTAGTGAGACCACCTGGAGCACTTGTCCAGGTAATATGCTGACATGCAACAGCCTTGCCACCTTCCAATTCAGAAGGGAGAGCTACCTACATTGAGGTCAAGACTACCATCTTGCAGAAGGCCGAATGTGCCCCCCCCCCCCCGAAGAATACAGACAGCACTCCCAGAGAGGAACTCTACAGCCAGAGGAAAGTCTGAGAGGGTTCTTTCATGGACTAAAAGACATAGAATGGAAGTGCCTACAACCAGAAGGGAAAACTAGAGTCAAGATGGTCAAGACAGTCTTGTTGGAAAAGTTTGTAGATGGGTTAAGTCTACTTTATTTGTTTGTTTGTTCAAATAATAAAAGCATTCAAAGCTCGGCACCCTGGAAGTAGTAGAGGCATTCACCAAGCTCAAGCCAGGCTCAGGAGCCATAGGCTGAAGGAAAGGAAGCCATTTCAGTATTCCAGAACTCACAAATGGAAAGTGGACTGTCCACAGATGACTGGGGAGAAGATTCGGCCACCTACTGGCCCCAAGATCTGGAACCACAAACCTGTTTTACATGTAGAGAAAGGCATCATTTTGCAAGAGAATGCCTTAGTGTATAGGGCTACAAAGGAAAATTTGGAGGGGTAGGGGGTTGACCAGCTTCTAGTGCCCCAGCCTACTGCCAAGCATGTACTTCAATTGGCTCAGGTTATATAAACAAGTTCACCTGTACCATCAGTCTTGTCCTACATGTTAGTTTACTAAGCCTGATGGGGTCCAATTTGCTCCCTTACTACCAATGCCTATTGTAGAAACATCCTTTGAGCAGGCTGCTATGGATTTATTAGGACCATCAGAGAGAACCATCTGGGGCAACTGGTATATGTCATCCTTGCTTATGCTACCCTTCTCACAGGCCCAGAACTTGATCATTTGCCCATGCTATTATAGAAGCATTGTGTACAATACACTGAAATGTTCAGCCCAATGTGCTGTAGCTGCCTAAAACAAATAGAACATTAGTGATAATTCGAAAAGGAGTGGAGATTAATATGCCTCTGCAAAGGTCCATGATGCAATTGTACCTTGAGAAATGATAATTACACTTAACTGGTAATTGTAGTTCCTTGAGTGACGACAGTTCATTCCTCCACCTCTGGGTTGTGCTCCCCTCTTTTCTTTTTTTGCCACAGTTCTCTGCTATATTCTTTTTGAGATCAGGTAACCACAGTTCCTTATCGTTCCTACAGTTCAGTCCTCCACCTCTGGGTTGTGCACCTCCTCCTGCAGCTTGGAGACTGGGCATGTCAAAATCATGACATCACTGGATGTAACAATCTTGTATGGTCTATTATCTTATGAGTAATAGTACAATCAGCTGATTAAAAAATATTACCCAAAACGTGCCCTCTATGATACCAGAAACTGGTGTTACCAGAATACCCGTACGTGAACAAAACAATTGCTTTCAAATGCATAAAGTTTAGGCTTATCTTTTGTGTATATAGACTACTGGATGTAGTCTGCTGGTCTCTCCCATCAGCCCCAGTGAACTATTGACAAGGCATACTCAAACGAGCAACAAATAAGTAGCCAACAAATAAATTGTAACCTCAATAACCTGTAACTACCTGAATAGTTAAAATTTCCCTCTTGACAGAACAAAACTTTGTCTCGCACCGTTCCCTCCTGACTCCTTCAGAAATAAAAGTCAGAAAGGAGGATAAATAGAGAGAAATAAACAGAGCCGAATGAAGCAAAGAGAATCCCTCGAAATTCATACATACCTGTAAATGTATCGTTCCACCTAATGAAATTCCACTGCCAACGCCACCACCCCGGGCGGGATCGAGGACTGAACTGTCGTCACTCAAGGAACTACAATTACAAGGTAAGTGTAATTATCATTTCCTTATCATTCCTACAGTTCAGTCCTCCACCTCTGTGATGTAACAGAGCAGTGTTCCTTGGGAGGGACCCTCATACCCAGCTCGCAAAACTGCCAAACCGAAACAGGCATCATTCGCCGCCAGCACATCCATGCGATAGTGCTTACTGAAGGTATGGAGAGACGACCAAGTAGCCGATCTACAGATGTCCCCTGGTGGAACCAAGCTGTGTTCCACCCAAGAGGCTGCCTGCGCTCTGGTAGAGTGCGCTCGCAATTCCACTGGAACAGAATGACCCTGTACTAGATATGCTGAGGCAATCACTTCTCTAATCCATCTATAAATGGACGCTTTTGCTGCCGCTTCACCCTTGCGAGGACCTCCGAACAACACGAAAAGCCGTTCAGATTTGCGAAAAGGCTCGGAAACTTGCAAATATCGCCGGAACACCCACTTAATGTCCAACAGATGCAAACTGCGATCGGACGCGGTCTCCCCCTTTGAGCTAAGGACCGGAAGCGACATCGTCTGATTTAGGTGAAACGGAGAGACGACTTTCGGCAAAAAGGATGGTACTGAGCGTAAGACTACCTTTGCCTTCGAAAACGACAGGAAGGGTTCCCTGCAAGACAGTACATGTAACTCCGAAATGCGCCTTGCCGAACATATGGCCACTAAAAACACTGTCTTTAAGGTCAAATCCTTCACCGTTGCTTTAAGTAATGGCTCAAAGGGTTCCTTTACTAACTTCTGCAGATCCCAGAATCCGCGACCATTCCCCTGCGAGTGCCGCAGAGCACACACTGGGGACGGGACACCATCCACTAGGCTCCCTCACCCTCTAGGGAGTCTCCCTGTTCCTCTCTTTTTGTCTTTTTTTTTTTTGGTATAAAATTCCGAGATAGCAAAGGCTAGGTAGAGAGAAACCATAGGAAATTTGCCGCTACTCTTTTTTTTTTTTACACAGGAACTCCCTCTTATAAAATAAGTAATATTTCAGACTACTCGAGGGCCTGCAGAAGCTCCGATGGGAAAAACGAGGCCTTGCAAATAGAGGGGAGCACTGCCCCGCGCAGAAACCATAGTGCAGATCCCCCCCGATATTAGCTCCTTGTTAAAATATTGTCCGGAGCTCTTTCCACGCGGCGCCCATGCTCCCAAAATGGCCGCCGCAACTGGTGCAAGGGAAAAGGGCGCCAAATGCGACGCGGGAGCACCGGCCCTGTCTCTGCACGGTTCCCGGCCGCTGGAGAGAGACTCAGCCCCAAACCTACACACAGGAACTAAAGGACTTACGGCTCTTCAACGGGGCTCCAACCCGCGCGGTTCTGCTGAATGCAGAGCAGAAAACCGCCGGGCGAGCCTCCCATCAGCTTGCTCCAGCATAAGGTGGGATCACGGTTGCTTGCACAGCCAGAGGATGCTCCCTCGGTCCTGCCACAGAGCTCTCCACCGTCCTGTCCAGGGGGAGAGATCTGAAAAGATGAGCCCACAGCCCCGCACAAAGGAGGCAGGCCGGTACCGGCACCAGAATAAAGTTTGTCTGGGGTTTTTTTTTTTAAAGGGACAGTATGAAATTAAATTTAAAAGTAAAGTTAAAGTGAATTTAAAGGGCAAAAACCAAATTTGAGCGTAAAAATTTAAGAACCTAAGCTAAACTACTCCTTAGTGCTCCTTATGTGTTCCTCAAGTGAGCCCAGCACCTAGGCTCACTATGTACTCCTGCTGCATGGAGACCGGACACACTGGGGCTGATGGGAGAGACCAGCAGACTACATCCAGTGATGTCATGATTTTGACATGCTCAGTCTCCAAGCTGCAGGAGGAGGTGCACAACCCAGAGGTGGAGGACTGAAATGTAGGAACGATAAGGAACTGTGGTTACCCGATCTCAAAAAGTACATAGAGAACTGTGGCAAAAAAAAGAAAAGAGGGGGGCACCTCCCATATGAAGCAAGGCTAAACAGGTTAGTGTCCTTTGGTTTGGAAAAGATATGACAGAGGAGATAAGATAATAGTTTCTAAAATGAGGGGGGTTGAATAAGGGGACGGTAGTTTTCAAACAGCGCTTAAACAAGAGGATACTGCATGAAACTAATGACCATCTGACTGAAAACAAATTACATATTTTTTCAAACGGTACACAAAGAGGTCAAAAAAAGCTTAGCATGGTATTTTTCTGGTGCTTCCAATGCAGAAAGAAAGCTATCATTGGAAAAATACCAAAAAACAACTGTACTACATTGCAGTGTACTTGGCATGCAAATCGCTGCATAATTAATTGTGCCCAATATAAAAAACTGTGCTAACTCTAAGAAGTTTTTCACACTGTTTTAAATGCTGGATCTTCACACCAGTTTCAGATCCAGCTGGGAGCAAAAATATTATCTGAAGTGAAGTTCGGCACTTCACCTCAGAAGCTCCAGGCATCAGGGAATACCTGAAGATTGGAGGATCGCCAATGTAACACCAATTTTTAAAAAGGGTTCCAGGGGTGATCCGGGAAACTACAGACCGGTGAGCCTCACGTCAGTACCGGGAAAAATGGCAGAAACCATCATAAAGAATAAAATTACTCAGCATGTAGATAGTCATGGCCTAATGGGAGACAGCCACCATGGTTTTAGACAAGGAAGATCTTGTCTTACTAATCTATTATGTTTTTTTGAAAGTGTGAATAAACAGGTGGACAAAGGCGAGTCGGTTGATATAGTGTATCTGGACTTTCAGAAAGCCTTTGACAAGGTCCCTCATCAGAGACTTTTGGCAAAACTAAAGAGTCATGGGATAGGAGGCAGTGTACTACTATGGATCAAGAACTGGTTAAAAGATAGAAAGCAGAGGGTTGGGTTAAATGGCCAATTTCCCCAATGGAGGAAAGTGAATAGTGGTGTACCCCAGGGATCTGTGCTGGGTCCGCTGCTTTTTGACATATTCATAAATGACCTGGAAAGTGGAATAACGAGTGAGGTTATCAAATTTGCAGATGACACAAAACTATTTAAAGTTGTTCAAACCCAAGAGGATTGGGGAAAATTGCAAGAGGATCTTGATAAATTGGAAGACTGGGCATCAAAATGGCAGAGGAAATTTAATGTGGACAAGTGCAAAGTTATGCACCTAGGGAAGAACAACCCAAACTATGGTTACACGATGCAAGGTTCCACATTAGGAACCACCACCCAGGAAAAAGATTTAGGCATCATTGTGGAAAGCATGTTAAAACCCTCGGCCCAGTGTGCAGCGGCAGCCAAGAGAGCAAATAGAATGCTAGGTATCATAAGGAAAGGAATGGAAAATAAACAAAAGATATTATAATGCTTCTATATCGTTCCATGGTGAGACCGCACCTTGAATATTGTGTGCAATTCTGGTCGCCGTATCTTAAAACGGATATAGCGTTATTAGAAAAGGTTCAGAGAAGAGCCACCAAAATGGTAAAGGGGATGGAAGGATACTCCTATGAAGAAAGGCTAAAAAGGTTAGGGCTCTTTAACCTGGAAAAGAGACGGCTGAGGGGAGATATGATAGAGGTCTATAAATTAATGAATGGAGTGGAACGGGTAAACGTAGATCAATTGTTTACGCTATCAGAATATAGAAAGACTAGGGGACATGTAATTAAGCTACAGGGTAAACTATTTAAGACAAATAAGAGAAAATATTTTTTCACTCAATGTGTAATCAAACTCTGGAATTTGTTACCGGAGGATGTAGTAAGAGCTGTTAGTGTAGCTGGGTTTAAAAAAGGTTTGGACAAGTTCCTGGAGGAAAGGTCCATAAACCATTGTTAAGAAGGGACCCAGGATATCAATGCTTGACCCAGTACAAGCATTGCGGAACCTGTGTCTTTTGGGGAAACTGCTAGGTACCTATGACCTAGATTGGCCACTGTTGGAAACAGGATACTGGGCTTGATGGACCTTGGTCTGACCCAGTATGGCATATCTTATGTTCTTATGTTCCCCGATGCCATCGGCACACTGTTGGCAGGGCCGGTGCCCCCCTTCCTGGACACTGGCCCCCCTACAGAAACAATGCCCAGGATGCAACATAGGGGCCAGGTGCTTCCATGTTACAAGATGGTGATCCAGGAGTGGGAGTGTGTGGCCAACACTACCACCCCATAATTTAAGGGACTTGGGGTGGGAGGGAGGGGTCAGGGCCACTGGGCCAGCAGGGATTTTTTTTTGTTGGGTGGGAGGGGGGAGGGAATTGGGGCCACTCGAAAATTTTTGGTTTGAGTAGGTGGCGGAGGATTGGGGCCACTGAAATTTTTTTTTTTTATTTGAGGGGTGGAGGAATCGGGTCTGCTGGGCCACCAGGGATATTTTTTGTTTGGGTAGGGAAATCGGGGCCGCTGGGCCACCATTGCTTTCGTTTCTGTTCAGAAGTCAGTATCTGAGGGGGCATGAGACCCCAAACAGTGTGCCGATGGCATTGGGGGCTTTCACTGATGCCTGGATCATCTGAGGTGGAGTGTCAAACTTCACCTTAGATGACCCTGTTTCTCCTAGACAGCATGCTAAACTTGCGCAGACATCTGTGCGCTTGTGTTTAGCTTGCTCTCCCAGTTTAACGCTGAATTGTTGCGCACTGAGTAACCTGCATATTGCATCCCACTGCAAAAAGTCAGCGTTAAACCCTGTGCTAGAGCTTTAAGCACTGCGCTCTAGAATAGAGTTTCTGCATCTGCCTGAAAATTGTGTAGTGTATTGCCAGGCAACTAGCATGGTTCAAAAGGAGTTTGGACAAGTTCCTAGAGGAAAAGGCCATGAAATTATTAGCAAGTCAGATTTGGGAAAGCCCTTGCTTAATCCTGGAAATGAGCTATAAGAAAATGAATTACTTTTTGGCATCAATTGGGTACTTGATATCCAGAATGGCCACTGTCAGAGGCAGGAAGCTGGTCTCAATAGACCCTGATCTAGCTCAGCATGGCTTATCATATGTTCTTATGAGTACATACAGATTCTGCACCTGCCTTCAAGTATGTGTAAATTTGTGAAAGAGCATTTGTGCACTACTGGTAACCTATGCATATAGGTGCCTGTGTAGCCATAGACATAAGAGAGACACTTTTTGGACATTTTCATAGGTACCTTATCATAAAATTCCCCCTATGTATAAGTCACACAGTTGCATGAACCTTTGTAAGTTAAACTCTATGGAAGATGTTGAATCCTTTCTGCATGGCTTCTCCTGTACCTTATCTTACGTTTGGGCATGCATCCTACAGTATTTTTCTACACTGTCTTTAATACTTGGATTGATCTCTAGAATGGAAAAGTGAATGACTTGCAGGTTATACATGTTTTCTAACTTTATTTTTTTGACAATTTCATTATTTTATTGAAGAAGAAAAAGCCTGGATATTTTAGAAGAAACAAAAAATGCATAATCTTATTTACTTTTTCTTTCATTTTCTCAATCTTCTTAACAGAGCTACGCCTTTGGTGTTTCTCTTCCAGTCGAATATGAAAGGTAGGGTCTCCTGATCTTCCAATTTGCTTCTCTTCCTGCTTCTCAGCTTCCTTCAGCTTGCTCTCTGCACTGATGCTCTCCGCATGATACATATGGTATGTCTTCATAACCTGTAGAAGAACAAAGTGGAAGTCAAAAGATCAGAGAATATATAAGCTACCATCATAAAATGTAACATTTTTTGAGAAAAAAAATAACTATGACCCAAAATGGATATTTAAACATTTTCTGAGTTTCCTTAGAAGAAATTAACACGAGCTATACTTTATCCAGTACCTGAACTATGATTATAACATGCCAGAAGAACTCCCATAATAAAACTTTTTAAATCACCTCTGGGTGGTATATCAAGAAATTGCATAAACAAACATACCACTACCAATGTCTTTTTGGGCCCTTCAGTCCATTATGGAATTTGCTCAATGTTATATATTTAAAAAATGTATAACCCCCTATCACTGCAGTCCAGGGCAAGGCACAAACATACAAAATTTCCACAGTTCATAATACAATATACAATCTTAAACACACACAATTCTATAAAACAAGTCATCTCATATTCAAATTTGTCTGCACCAATAAATTCATTTCTAGCTACTTCTGAAATGCAAATAAATATAACAAAGCCCTTAAATGAGGGAGGACATTCTATAATGTAGCAGCATAAACAGAAGCAGCTCCCATACATGTCATATGTTGACTGGCTATATTTTCAGAAGGCAACTCCTGAATGGATGAGTATAGTAATAGCAAAAGAAAAGACAAGAGTGCCAAGGGAAACCCATGAACTGTTTTAAAAACCTTAATTATGACCATATAGTTGATACAGTACTCCACTGGTAACCAGTGCAATTGCACTAAAATAAACATAATATGACCACATTTGGATTTATTTAATAAAACGCTTGCTGCTGCATTTTGTTTCATTTGCAATGCTTTAAGAGATGCATTTGGTAAGCCAGAAAATACCATATTACCATAACCAAGGCATAGAAATATTATTATTTGGAAAACAGTACGAAAAATACTCATGAGAGAAAAACAAACATTTCATGCAATCCCAATACCAGAAACACATTGCCAGGTTATCAAAGCCAGAAGCAAATGCATGCATGCCTCCTAATATTCAGCTATCAAGTCAAGGAATTTATTGCATATGTTATTAAGTGCCATCGAGTCAGTGTCAACTCCTGGAGACCCTCTGGATAGTTGACCTAAACTCTGTTCGATCTTCATTCAAGTGGCTCATTGTTGATAGAGTGGTACCCATAGCTGTTGTTATTGTATCGATCCATCTCATTGCCGGCCTTCCTCTTTTATGGTGACCTTCTACCTTGCCAAGCATTACGTCTTTCTCCAATGATCTCTCTCTTCGCATGATGTGTCCAAAATATGAAAGTCAAAGTCTTGTCTTCTGAACTTCTAAGGGAAGCTTAGGTTTGATCTCCTCTAGTACTGACTGGTTTGTTCTTTCGGCAGTCCATGATCTACACAGTATTCGTTGCCAGCACCATAATTCAAAGTCATCAATTTTCTTCCTATCTTTTTCACTGTCCAACTTTCACATCCATATAATGTTATTGAAAATACCATGGCCTAGACAAGTCGAATCTGCATGGAGACAGTCTCTCTGCTTTTGAGAATCTTGTCTGGTCCTTCATAGCCATTCTACCAAGAGCAATATGTCACTGGATTTCTTAACTGCTAAGCCTTTCTTTATTGATTTTTGATCCAAGTAAGTTAAAGCTGTCAACTATTTCAATTTCTTCGCCATCAATGATGAACTTATTGATTTTGCCAGTTGTCAGGATCTTTGTCTTCTTAACATTAAGGTGCAGACCCATTTTAAGACTACATTCCTTGATCTTGAGAAGCAAATGTTTCAAATTGTCTTCACTTTCAGCCAGTAATGTGGTATCATCAGCACAGTGAAGATTGTTGATGACCCTTCCTCCAATCTTCACTCTTCGGTTGTCTTCATACAGACCTGCTTCTCTGATGATCTGTTCTGCAAATAAATTAAAGAGGTAGGGGGAAAGTATGCACCTTTGCTGATTTTAAACCATTCTGGTTTTTCTCCTAGTTCCATTTGAACTGTTGCTTCATGATCAATGTAAAAGTTGTGGCAAGAGAAGAATCGGGTGTTCTGATATACCCATGCTTCTTAATGTGGCCAAGAGTTTCTCATGGCTTACCAGTCAAAAGCCTTGCTGTAGTTAATAAAACACATATGGATATCCTTTTGGTATTCTTTTGTCTTTTCAAGGATCCATCTCACATCTGCAATAATGTCTCTCATTCCTTGCGCTTTGTGATAAGGAAGCTTATCTTAGTTCAGGAAAGAGTAGTTACTCACCTGTAACAGGTGTTCTCCAGGAGCAGCAGGAATCAGTCCTCACATATGGGTGACGTCGGCGCCAACGGAGCCCTCGTGCGGAGCATTTCCCCAGCTTTCAAAGAAAGCCTTTGGGAATTGCAGCGCGCCTGCGCGGTCCCCTTCCCGCCCAAGGGTGCCATCTTGCTCAGTCTGATGACATAGCTAAAAGACAGCAAAAAATTAGCAAAATAAATCATATGACTGCAACTCCAAGGAGAGGAGGGAGGGTTGTGAGGACTGATTCCTGCTGCTCCTGGAGAACACCTGTTACAGGTGAGTAACTACTCTTTCTCCAGGACCAAGCAGGAAGTCAGTCCTCACATATGGGACTCCCCAGCTTAAGGCTACCGGAGACCTCAAGCCGAAAAAATGAGCTCCCTCTAGCTCGGCAGCATGTAAGGAAGGAAACTTCTCTGAGAACGCCCCCGACCGGTAGCTCAACACCAGGGCCGGAGGGTAGGAGTTGCCTAAACCCCAAAGAGATTATGGAGTACTGCCTGTCCGAAAGCACTGTCCCTCTCAAGGCAGTAATGGGCCGCAAAAGTCTGGCTTGAAGACCAAGTAGCGGCCCGGCAGCTGTCTGCCAACGGAACAGAGCAGAGATGAGCCACTGACGCAGCCTTCGCCCTGACACGATGAGCCGTGACTCGACCCTCGAAAGAGAGGCCCGCTGCCCCATAAGCCCAGGCGATACAGTCAGCGACCCATATGGACAAAGTACGCTTGGAGACAGGGAGCCCCAACTTATTGGGGTCAAAAGAAACGAAGAGCTGAACAGCCCTCCGATGCTCCCGAGTACGGTCAAGGAAGAAGGACAACGCCCTCCTACAGTCCAAGATATGCAGGACCATCTCAGCCCGGTTGGCATGCGGCCTGGGAAAGAAGGTCGGAAGAACCACCTCCTGATTGAGGTGAAAAGGGGAGACAACCTTAGGAAGAAACTTAGGGTGAGTCCGTAAGACTACCCTATTCCTGTAGAACCTAGTGTAAGGGGGATCAGACACTAGTGCCTGAAGTTTACTTACTCGCCTAGCAGAGGTAAGAGCTACCAAAAACAAGGTTTTCCAGGAGAGAAAACGGAGAGGGCAGGTAGCCATAGGTTCAAATGGCAGACAAGTAATCCGCTGTAAGACCACATTCAGATCCCACTCAGGGGCTGGTGGACGCAAAGGAGGCTTAAGCAGAAGGAGGCCTCTGAGAAAACGAGCCACCAAAGAGTGGTTGGAAAGAGGCCTTCCGTCCACCGGCGAGTGGTGCGCTGAGAGAGCACTGAGGTGAACCCTGACAGATTTGGACTTAAGGCCTAGATTAGAGAGGTAAAGCAAATATTGCAATACTACCACTACCAAGCATGAGAAGGGATTCTCGCTGTGCTGAGCACACCATGCGGAGAATCTACGCCACTTAAGAGCGTAGGATTTCCTGGTGGATTGCCGTCTAGAGGCTAAGACTACGTCTTCCACCTCTCGAGGCAGTAGTAGGGGAGCCAGGACTACCCTTTCAGCAGCCAGGCCATCAGATGAAGGGACTGGAGGTTGGGGTGCAAGAGAGTCCCCTGCTCCTGAGACAGGAGATCGTGCTGAAACCCCAGAGGAAGAGGAGTGTCCACCGCCAGTTGCAGCAGAAGCGGGAACCACGGTTGCCTCGGCCACCTGGGGGCTATCAGGATCATGGAGGCCCCGTCCTTGAGGACTTTGAGCAGTGTTCTGGACACTAGTGGCGTGGGAGGAAACACATACAGTAGGCCTGTGGACCACAAGATCAGAAACGCATCCGCTGCTACTCTGAGAGGATGCGGTTGTCTGGAGCAGAATCTCGGGAGTTGCCAATTCAGAGGACTGGCGAAAAGATCCAGGGTGGGGAGGCCCCACCTGAGAAAGATCTGCTGAACCACCAACGGGTTCAATCTCCATTCGTGCGGTTGCAGGATCCTGCTCAGTTTGTCCGCCAGGTAATTTTCTTGACCTGGGAGGTAGACAGCCTTGAGGAGGATTCCGTGATTGACGGTCCAAGAGCACAGCCATTGTGCCTCCTGACATAGAAGGAAGGAGCCTGTGCCTCCTTGTTTGTTCACGTAGAACATGGCAACTTGATTGTCCGTCTGGACTAGTACAGACTGGTGAGAGGTGAGGTGGGAGAAGGCTCTCAGAGCTAGGCGTATCGCCCGTAGCTCCAGGATGTTTATCTGTTGAGCAGCCTCCCAAGGGGTCCAGAGACCCTGAGTACATGTCCCTTGGCAATGTGCTCCCCAACCTAGAAGAGAAGCATCTGTCGTCAGCACTTGAGAATGCGGAGGGGATTGAAAAACCACTCCAAGTACCAGATTTGGAAGATGAAGCCACCATTGCAGAGAGGAGACGAGTAGGTTGGATATTCTTACTGAGTCCGCTAGGCTCCCTGTGGCTTGATGCCACTGAGTTCGAAGGCTCCACTGAGCAGGCCGCATGTGCAGACGGGCATTGGGGGTTACATGAACCATGGAAGCCATATGGCCGAGAAATCTCAGGAATTGCCTGGCAGAGACCAGGGAATTGCTGTGAAACTGCCTGGCTAGATCCATCAGCCTGTGGGCTCTGTCCATTGGCAGAAAAGCCTTCGCCTGAAGAGTGTCCAGCCTTGCTCCTATGAATTCTAAGTTCTGGGATGGGAGCAAAGTGGACTTTGCGAAGTTTAGGACAAACTCCAAGTGCTGAAGCAGAGCCACAGTGCGAAGGGTGGCTTGACTGGCCTCCTGGGAAGACTGGCCCCTTATGAGCCAGTCGTCCAGGTATGGAAACACAAAAAGACCTTGAAGCCTTAGGTAGGCCGCCACCACTGCCAGGCACTTGGTGAACACCCTGGGAGCGGAGGTCAGGCCAAAGGGTAGTACTCTGTACTGACAGTGGTTTCCTCCCACAACAAATCTGATATATTGTCTGTGGTCTGGATGAATAAGGATGTGAGTATAAGCATCCTTTAGATCTAAGGAGCATAGCCAATCTCCCTGCTGGAGGTAGGGCAGCAGGATTCCAAGGGTAAGCATCTTGAACTTTTCCCTCTCCAGGAACTTGTTGAGGTTGCACAAGTCTAGGATGGGTCTGAGGCCTCCTGTTCTTTTTGGTACCAGAAAGTACCTGGAATAAAAGCCGTGACCTCTCAGGTGGTGGGGGACCGGTTCCACAGCCTGTTCCTTTAGTAGACTTGCTAACTCCTGAAGGAGTAGGTCCCTGTGCAGAGGGAGTCCTGGAGGCTCCCCTGGAAAATAGGAGGGAGGTACCTGGTGAAAATGGAGAACATAGCCCTTTTGGACTATATGAAGCACCCAGGTATCTGATGTGACGGCTGACCACCTGTGGGCAAAGTGGGCCAGCCGGCCTCCTGTGCTGATAGAAGCCAGCTGAGGAGAAGAGGCTATGCCTTCTGAGTCAAAAACCCCCACCCTGGTGAGCAGGGGCCGGTGTTGGTGGCTTGGGGGCCTTCTGCCTACGGGGCCCATGACCCTGCCCCTTGGCCTGCTGACCCTGTTGGGGAGCTGCAGAGGCCTGATAATGAGGGTATTGTTTATAGGCAGAGGACTTCCTCGGGTAAAAGGTCTTTTTTCCCGAGCCCTTCTTTTTCTGAGAAGGGGCAGAGGTTTTTCTGGACAGCCTAGTCCTGGTCAGAGTCTCGGTCTCGGGTTCTGCAGCCTTTTCAGCCATGGGCTTGCCAAAGAGGTTTTCACCTCGGCAGGGGACATCGACCAACTTGTCCTGTACCCATGGCTCGAGGTCGGATGACTGTAGCCAAGCCTGTCGGTGGGCACCGATGCTGGCCCCGGCTACTCGGGCCGAAGCCTCGAAGCCATTGTAGGCTGCTCGAGAGATAAACTTCGAGCACTCTCGAATACCGGTGGACAAGGCCTGGAACCTCTGCAATGGTTCCTCGGAGAGAGACCAGCAGAGAACCCGGCAATCTCCTTTGCCAGGTCTCGGAGATACATGCCCATGTAGAGCTGGTATGTCTGGACACGGCAAGCAAGCATAGAGCCCTGGAAGCACTTCTTACCGAGGGCATCCAGGTTCCGGGCTTCCCGGCCGGGAGGCACTGAGGAGTGCATCTTCTGACTTTTCAGTCGATGCATGGCCGATTCCACAACCATGGAGTGGTGCGGTAATTGTGCCTTTTGGAACCCGGGGCTCTTGCGGACTCGATAGATGGAATCGACCCGCTTGCTTAACACCGGCGTCGAGGCCGGGGTCTCCCACATGCGGAAGGAGCAGCCGCTCCAGCATCGGAGGGACCGGTACAGTAAAGGCCTCCTTCGGGGGAGAGTCATACTGGAGGGCCTCGAGCTCCTCAGCTCGAGGCTCCTCCTCGGGATCCGCGGGGAAGGCCAAGGCCTTGGCCATATCCCGCACGAAGTCCGAGAACCGGGTATCCTCCGGTGGGGATCGTCTCCGAGTTTCGGACTCTGGTGAGTCCGATGGGACACACTGAGTCCGATAGGTGTCGGGTGACTCTTCGTCCTCCGTCTCCCAGCCCGACTCCTCGGAGGAGGTGTCGAGCGGCTCCGGTCGGGCGGGCACCGATGCCCTCCGCCCCTACGCCGAGGGTACCGGCGTCGACGACCTCGGTCCAGAACGGGAGGCCGAGGGAGACCGTGGCCGAGGATAGACTCGAGCCCGCATGGACTCGAGGATCGGCTCAGCCTCCGGGGTTGACTTGGACGTCGATGTCCCGGTGGACGGGGCAGATGCGATCAATGCCCGCTGCTGTTCCATGAAGGCAGCGAGGCTGCTCTCCAAGGCCGTCAACCTGAGTCTGAGCCCTTGACAAGGTCCCTCATCAGAGACTTTTGGCAAAACTAAAGAGTCATGGGATAGGAGGCAGTGTACCATTTTTCCCGGTACTGATGTCAGGCTCACCGGTCTGTAGTTTCCCGGATCACCCCTGGAACCCTTTTTAAAAATTGGTGTTACATTGGCGATCCTCCAATCTTCAGGTATTAGAGATGATTTCAATGATAGTTCACAGATTACTAATAGCAGGTCTGCAATCTCGTATTTCAGTTCTTTCAACACCCTTGGATATATATCAGAGGCTTGGAGATATACAGCCAGGAACCCCCAGATAGCACCTGTAAAGGAGACGGCTGCATCTACAGAAAGAAGGAGTTCTAATATCTATTTAAGGAGGTATGGGAAAAGGGACCTGAAGTCCAGAGATTCTGACTGGAGAGCTGGGCACAGAAGCTTTGCTAGCTACTGGCCAAAATACCCAGAGAGGAAACCTAATGACAACGTGATCTCAGGTATGAACTCTGATCTGTTCCAGCAGGGAAACAGTTTCTATCCTGGTAGAGATCAGTTAGAGAAATCCTCTGAGCCAGTGTATGAAAGTGATCCTATGATATTTCAAGAGCAAGGGGAAATATCAAATGAGGAAGTTGAATGTATGGATTGTTCTCTTTCTAAGCTGCTGTTCTAAAGTAATCCTCAGATAAGGATCAAACATCAAAAGGAAACTGTACTGATTTTTAGCTTCCCAGAAAAGTTTCTTTGAGAGAAAGCTTTGGGGAAAGTTGGAGCCACGTGGAGAGTGGGCAGGCAATGGTTTGCAGCTGGTTAAGCACCTGTGATTAGAGCAAGGCACAAGTGCACGTGGGACTTTGGAAAAAAGCTTCTTCTCTGTGTGGAAGGAAGAAAGCAGGCTGGTTTTTTTTTGATAAAGAGAATTTTCCTTTTGGGTTTATTTTTCATTCCAGCACTGCTAAGAAAGTTTATTAGCAGGGGCTAGAAGGAAGACCTTTTCTGTTCCATCAAGGTCTTTACTAAGTTGTTGCATAAGTAATTCAGTTGCCTTATTTGTTTTGTTTCCTGAATAAAACTCCTGGAGAAATTATCCTGTTGATGTTACCAAGCATATCTGTGCGAGGGAATAACACCCCATAAATAAAATCTGATTTCTGCTTTACACTCGAGCAACTACAATTCTTTATTCTTCTTAAATGGCTAGTTTTTGTGTGATTGAACTACAAGACCCACAATCCTTTGCAATTCAAGTAAATTCATGTCCTTGCCAAGATTGTGGAACTTTCACAACAAGCACCCCCTTTTACAGCTTGCATTTCAGGCAGTTCTCGTTCCAGGTATGGTTGTAGTCTCTGCTGAATGATCTAGAGTAGAATCTTGCTGGCATGTGGGATCAGAGCGATTTTGTGAGAATTTCCAGAGTCAGTTGGGTCACCTTTCTTCAGTATTAGTATAAACACAGATCTTTTCCAGTCAGTTGGCCATGAATTTGTCTTCCAAATTTCTTGGCAGAGCCTTGTAAGTATGGTAACAGCTTCCTCCAATTGCTGCAATACTTCAGTGGGAATGCCATCGATGCCTGGTGCTTTGTTCTTTGATAAGGCTCCCAATGCTGCTTCCACTTCTTCTATCACCAATGGTTCCAGATCATAAGGTACAGGTTAAAACAGCTGTTGGTCCACTTGATCTTTATGGTATGATGACTCTGTATATTCTTCCCACCTTTTCTTGATCTTCGTAGCATCTTGTAGCATTCCAATTTGAGGCTGGAATTTTTTCTTTAACTCTCGTAGTTTTAGAAAAGCTGATCTTGTTCTTCCTCTAATAGTTTCTGATTCTATTTCCTTGCATGTGTCATTGTAGTACTTCTCCTTGTCTTGCCTTGCTGCACATTGGAAATCTCTGTTGAGTTCTGCAATTGCCTCTTTTTCTCCTCTGACTTTAGCTTCTCTGCGTTTCTGGACAATTTTCAAAGTTTCTTCAGACATCCATTTTCGCCGTTTTTGCTTTTTCATCTTATGTAGAAACGTATCGCTTTCTTCCAACACAACCTTCTTGATGTCATCCCATAACCTACTGCATATAGGTGAACTGAATATCTGTATTCTGGCACATTATAACACTTATTCCTATGAGATCATGAAATAGAATAGGTATCTATGGATCATTCCCATTTCAAGAATGGCACTGGCAACTATTAAGGAAGAGTTTGTTAAAATAATAGCATTGTCACAAAGCATTTAAGAGACTTTTTGGAAGATAATGGTGATTTTTTACTTACCAGATAATGTCCTTTCCTTGAGTATTGCTAGACCAGTCCAGACAAGTGAGTTGTGTTCCCTACCAGCAGAATGGGGGAGACAAAGAACCAATGAAAAGCCCAGGTTTCAATGACATAACTCCTGTGTCTCTATCCGCCTCTGCCACCAGAGGACCCTTCAGTATTCGTCCCAAAGAAAATGGGAGATACACAGCAAGCCTCGCAGAACCTCAATGTGAGCAACAATGATTAAACAACAGTACAGAGCTATGTACAGGAAGGAAGAAATAGAAGACTGTCAATAGAAGATGAGCCTGCAGAGCCAAATACAGAATCATGGCGGACCCAAGGGTACTGCAGCAGTAGAACAGAGCAAATAACAGAGCAAATAACAGGACTAATCTAGCAGGATTCAAGGAAAGCACATTATTTGATAAGTAAAATGTCACTTCCATATCATCTTGCTAGACCAGTCCAGACAAGTGGGATGTATCAAACCTATAACACCACTGAGTGGGAAGACGACACAGCAGCTTGCAAAATTCTTGAGCCGAAGGCCATGTCTGCCTAGGCATGGACATCCAAGCGGTAATGCTAAACAAAAGTGGAAAGTGATGCTCATGTTGCTGGACAACAAACGTCTGCAGGGGCTACCCAGCTCCGCTCCATCCACGAGGATGCTTGCACTCAGGTAGAATGGACACACAGACCTTCAGAACCGGTCGGTTCCGTAACAGATATGCTGAGGCAATAGCCTCCTTAATCCAGAGCCTCAAAGTCAACTTGGTTGCCGCTTCACCCTTGTGAGAGCCAGCAAACAGCACATAAAGCTAAAATTTTGGCAAAGATTTTACAATCTACGTTTATCAGCAATATGATGCAACATCATACCATTCCTTTGAGTGATATGCTGTCTTTCCAGAATCTTGATTTCCTTATTCAAGGACTTCAATTTCTGATTTCTTTGTTTAGCCGTCATGTACACCTTCAAATTGTTCCACCACGCCCATGTAAAGGCATCCCCACAACTGTTATTGGCAAAATATGTCATATGTATTACAAATAGCCTCTAGAAAGATCTCTTCATTCCACAAAACTGTGCTAAATAGCCACATAGGCACTGCCGTAAGAGCTGCTGAGATTTGCAGCAGCATCACACAGGTCTCAAATACTTTGCATATTGGATTTTGTGTGAAGATGCGCTGTTAGCCCTCTTGCTTTCAAACAGACAATCAAATTAAATCTTTACTGTGGTAAGAAGCTCAAAGAAAGCAACTGGATCTTCTCCCTCGGCTTCTTCAAGTAGGCCCTAAAATGCTGATGTTGTTCTTCTGGGTGCAATTGTTGAGGTATTCACATTGCCACTCTAAGATTACAGTGACAAGAAAAACAGCTCCAGAGTTCTCCGTGCACTGCAAACTGTAATTGAAATTTTTCTGTCTGATCAGCAATCAAAAAATTTGGCCCTCCAGATCCAACAGCACAGATTTAATTTCTACTAAAACCTCACTGTTAGCAGCTTGGCGGATCTTGCAACATATTCTCTGTCTCTTTACTAGTCACCAACTTGCTAGACGAGGGTGGTGCAGTCTAACCTTTTAGCACCCTCAGACTGCGGAAAATAATCATCTAATTTGGTGGGTTTGATCCCTGACATTCTTAGTTTGCAGCTCCTTCAAAATGATTTGAGCCACTCCTATTAGGGAGAGAGAAATCTTGTGTAACTAGATCAGCGCTTTCCAAATTTTTTATCCCATATGAACCTATTTTAGCAACTGAAAATTCACATGACCCCCAAATGATGATGAAATCAAAATAGCAGGCCTCTAGCCTCCCTCCTCTCCCTCCACTCATCTAAAGCAGAAAGCAGTGTTAGCACAGGGTCCTTTGTGTCAGTGTGCAGTGTATGCTTACAGACCCCAGTACTCAGCATGGGTTTCCAGTCTAACAGGAAGCTTACCCAGGTGGGAACAAGGGCCTATGAATGTTCACTGGCTCACAGGCCACATGCTGACTGGTGACTGTCACTACTTGGCATAGGTCCCAGTGAAAGTCCAGAGAGGAGAGTAAATGGACATGTTTCTGTGACCCCATTTGGGGTCCCAACCCCAGGTTTGAGAACCACTAAACTAGATCTTTCACTACAGAGCTCTCTCCTCAAGCAGCCATCTTATAAGACTTGCTAGCACCCTCTTAAAATCAAATTTAAAATTTAAAAATTCATTTTTTAAAAAAATTAACAATCAGTTATCTTTATCAATCTTGTATCATTTTGTTTACTGCAAGAGTGGTCATAGTGACCAGAGAACAAAGGTAGACTATTATATCAACTACTGTAGTTAGCAACAGACTCTTCTAAACCATAAACCAGTCAATGAATATCCTCAGTATGTTTCCCATAACTCTGCACCTTACCACTGACAAAGAGCCAAGCAAATAAGTTTAAAACTGTGAATGGAGAGATAAAGCTTTTCCATCTCTGAGCCCTGGTTGTTGGGGAGCAACACTAGTGGGGGTGTGCCTGTGCAGGCGGTGGAGTCGGCAGCCCCCGCTCCTCCTGTGACGCTGGTAATCAGAAGACCCTGGAGTAATAACAACTGGTCCTGCGGCCCTTTAGGGCCATGGCCCAAAGGATCAGACTACGCCCCTTTGGTGCCCCTTCGGTGAACTGGCGGGGAAGTGACGCAAGGTTGGAGTGCGGAATAATTTCAGGTACTTTATAACGAGTTTCTTTTCTTTGTGCCTTGAGTCTAATGGGAAACGCAAGGCCAAAACGGTCGCAAACGTTACATCTGCGGATATGGCCTCAGGTAAGACTGTGGGCTCATTGGACAAACACTTCACTCCATGCACAGGCCAATTGGACTCGCTAGAAGAAGTGTCTCTCAGTCCAGCACAGCGGACTCCTCCGTCCTTCCCCCAATCTCAGCTTTCCTCTACTGCATCATTGAATGGTTCTCTGGACAAATTGGTCCCCTCCTTTGTCCCTGGCCAATTGCCTAATCCGGTTGTTTTCAAGGGCCCGCTGAAGTACCGGAAGAACCTATTCAGGATATCACCCTTAAGGACCTTTGGTCTGCTATTGCTAAAATTGACTTTAAATTATCTGGTTCTGTGGACTCTCTTTGCAGTTTTACACAGAAGTCAGTACAGAAGATTAAGGAAGTTGTTTCTAGGCTTTGTGATAGATGATGTTATTTCTAAGATGGATAGTCAGTTGCAGGTTTTTCAACATACAAATATGACTTCTGTGAAAGATTCCCTTATAAGTTGGAAACCCTGGAGAATTTCTCCAGGGCAAACAATCTTTGGTTTTTGAATTTTCCATTTGTTTTCAGCAGAGATTCTCATAGTTAAATATTTCAAGGAGATTCTGCAGATCTCAGATGATATTCCTCTTCAGATGTGTTTCTACCTACTTTCTCGGAGGTGGGTAGAGAGCATGCCTGGCGATGGAATTCACATATCTCCTACTGCTAGTCAGGATTTGACAAAATTCTTGGAA
This sequence comes from Ichthyophis bannanicus, assembly GCA_033557465.1. Taxonomy (NCBI): domain Eukaryota; kingdom Metazoa; phylum Chordata; class Amphibia; order Gymnophiona; family Ichthyophiidae; genus Ichthyophis; species Ichthyophis bannanicus. The sequence goes on along the minus strand of CM066038.1, from coordinate 232,118,733 downwards.
GATTCATTAGATGCGACTACCAAAAGGTCTACATTATTGGTAACGTTTATGTCTATTGCGGATAAAAATAAAGTATTGCGGTCTCTCTTTAAACATAAGGAGCCTATCTTCTGCGGGCAAAAATTAAGTGTCTTTCCAGATATATCCAGAGGCACTCGGCTTCGCAGAAGGCAGTCCCTGTAATTAAAGTCTAAGGTGTTGGGAATTGGGGCAACTTCCTTTTTAGGGTTCCTGTGCAAATGTGTAATAACTTGGCACAGTAAGATGTATTCCTTTTTTGATTCTTCGCAATTAGAAACTTTTTTGGCTGGGAAGTATTGTGAGTATGGTCCCAGAAATGTTTAGCCAGACTGAGGAAAGGGATCTTCCCCACTGATCTCCTAATTAATTTCTTGAGTTTAATGTCTTTTGTTATTGGCTCTGTTTTCTCCAGAGATGTGGGCTGCTGCTGTTTATTCTTTACTATATTTTCTTATTATGGATTTTGTATTTTACAGCAACATCCTTTAAGATTACTTTATTTGTATATTGCAAATCTTATAAATAAAAAAACAAAACAGTGAAACATTATCATTTGCTATCAGCACCACCAGCTTATGTGTTGTATGTCTATTTTAATCCCTGAAAAAGTAGTCTTTTTGGTGTCTGTTAATTTATGATGGGCATAACGTGCATTTGGGGTTATGAGCCATATCCCACATTGGGTGCAAAATAAATGTTAATAGCTAGCCAAAGACAACTAAAGATATGCTGTTCGCTCAATAGCGCTCTCCTAGTTAACTAGATAAAAAAGTTTTGATCAAACGGCCCTAACATTTAATAACATATGCAATTTGCAGCATAAAACAACATGTTTGGGTTAGTTCTCTGTCATGCTTCTGGATGTGCTCTGACCATGTACTAGAGAGAGCAGGCCAAAAGTAGTAGGTGGAAGCTGCATGGCTTCTCTCCAAGTAAAGCAAAAAAAATCTCATGAATATATAACAGCAGGTAGAGATTCTGTTTCCAGTAATGCAGGATTTGGTATGCTTTCATTATATGTTGATGCCTTTAAAACAAATATTATACAACTGGTTGGGGATTCAGCTTTTGGTTGAAAGGAGACATTTCCAGCATTTAAAGTGAAGAAATTTGCCTCTTGCATTGGTCAGGCAGAAGTCTAGCAATCTAATAAGTCACTGCCTCTGGCTCACAGCAAGATCACGGGTTTTCTTCCCGATTAATAGTTTTGTCATTCTATTAAAAAAACCTCTAATATCTCTATACCGTATATATCACATCAGCAGCAATTCTGTCACCATGGTTTATTAGCAGGAATTACATTTCTGAATACTTTCATATGAGCTCAAGGGAAGAGTTGATTTTTCAGCGGGCTGGAAATGATGCTACATCCATGCTGCTATGTAGTTTAAAAAAGAAAGAAAGAAAAAAAAAAAAACCAAACAAATAAAGTAAAATGTGATGTATTTCACAGGGTATCAGAATTTCCAGTTAATATCAACAGAAGCCCATGGGGCTAACTGTCTGGTTTTGTGTATGACAACATAAGTTGTTCAGATCCTGAAGCAGTAAATACACTCTGCAATTCGTGCTACCTCTAAGGATCTAAACAATTTTTTTGTGCTGCTTACTAAACCAGTGTAGTCCCTAGTGGCTTTTTCCTAAGATTTGTTTCTAATATATAAGAGTTTACAAGTACATTTTCAAACAACACCTTTTGAATGAAAAAGCAGCATAATGGCTAAAGCAGAAGATGAAAAACCAGTGAAACAAGTGTTCAAATCCTGCTGACGCGCCTTTTGGGTAAATCAACTCACTCTCCACTGCTCCAGATACAAACTTAGATCAATATCTACTAACCTGCACTGATGTTTTAAGATAGACAATATGAGTTAAATGCTGAGATACATTAGGAGTTTAATGCTGCTTTTAACATGTACTAACAGCACAGTGCTGCGTTAACTGTTAGGGATTTAATGTCACAATTAGTGTATGCTAATGCAGAAATTTTCATTAATTGGTATGGTATGGGCTGGGAAAGGATGGCAACTGCACCTGGCAGTCAATGGTGAAATGGTGACCATGGCGACTATACATCGGGGTACGTATACCCCTGGATGAATCCCAGGAGGAAACCACGGAAAGCTCAAAAACGGGTAGATTTTGAAGCTTCTTCGGGAGATTTAAGTTCTTCCGATTCCAGCAAGGTGTCAAAAGAGGATTTTCAAGAGGAAGACAACAAAAAAACAAAGAAAAAAGAATCTACCAGAGGAAAACAACGGGGGAGAGGAGGGGGTCGCCAGAAGTATTAGGAAGGGATATAGCACACCATACAACGATTGGAAGGTCAGGTTCAATACAACATTCCTTAGTAATCAACATTTCGAAGGCACAATTATCTCATGATCATGAAACATTATTAAATAAAGGCTTCTCATTTGTGCCTGTAACGTTTTTTGATAGTTTCCAGTTCCGAGTGGATCTGGAAAATCTTATGCGTAAATTGCATCTGAAGTCTTATTTTTGTTCTCAAGGTAATAAGGATCAATCAATTGAGTCATATCAAGATTCTCATAGACTCCAGTTACCCATTCGTTCTACGTGGTGTCCTCCAGAACCTCCACCTGCAGCGTTAACTATATTCAAAGAATTAGTTCTTAAGGATATACAGTGTTTGGAACAACATAGGTCTAAGAAATCTCAACGGCTTACAACATCTGAATGGAATGCGATGCAAGAACTAAAGGCTCGCACTGATTTAGTTATCAAAAGAGCGGACAAAGGGGGAGCCACGGTGGTAATGGACCGAGAGCAGTATATACAGGAAGCAGTTCGTCAATTATCACAATCTGAAGTGTATATAACTCTATCTCAGGATCCTACCAAGGAAGTACAAGAACGAATTAAAAATTTAACACGAAGAGCTTTGGAGCTAACAGTTATAACTAAGAAGGAGTATAGATTCTTAAATGAACCTTCTCCAGTTGCAGCACGTCTATATTTGGTTCCGAAGATCCATAAGGATGTGAACAAACCCCCGGGGAGGCCGATTGTCTCCACAAAAGGCTCAGTGTTAGAGCCATTATCGATTTACATTGATTCCTACTTGCGACCTCTAATGCCAGCAATACCATCCTATCTTCGAGATACCTCCCATTTTTTGAACGTTTTAGAAGAATTTTCAGGGCTGGCATCTAACGAATCGGTGTTGCTTGCCACTTTGGACGTCGCTGCGTTGTATACTAGCATTCCTCAACAAGCAGCCCATACAGCGATAATGACATCTTTACGCGAGCAAGCACATTTATCTTCCAACCAGTTGGAATTCATCTCGGATTTGGCAGAACTTACAATTTTTTTCAACTATTTTGAGTTTGAGGGGATGTTCTACCAACAGCGATCAGGAGTGGCCATGGGAGCCACATGTGCCCCTTCAGTGGCCAATCTGTATATGTATGGGTTCGAGAGTAAGTGGTTGGACAATTCTCCATACCAATCGCAACTGCTTTTGTGGAAAAGATTCATAGATGACGTTTTCCTGTTATGGAATGGTTCGGAGATTGAATTCAATTCATTTGTGGATTGGTTGAATCAGGTGGATTCTAACATAAAATTTACCTCAACAAGCCATTTGCAACGAATTGTGTTTCTAGATGTTACAGTAAAAAAGAGTCCAAATGGTTGGTTGACTTCCATACACAAAAAACCCACGGACAGGAACACAATTCTGCACTATCATAGCAATCATCCGAGACAGCTGCGGGACAGTTTACCCTTCTCCCAATTTATAAGATACAGAAGGAATTGCTCAAGTACGGAAGAGTATAAGTTCCAGGCAAAAAAATTGATGAAAGATCTTTATGATAGAGGGTATCCCCGATCAATCGTTAAAACAGCTTACAAACGTGCTCTGTTCAATAATAGAGCCCTATTGTTACAAGTCAAACAGAAGAGATCCCTGATGGATGAGAATACTATCAATCTGATCACCAAATTTTCCCCCTTTAGTGGAGATGTTAAACGCATTATAAGAAAACATCAAAATGTACTAAGGACAGTACCAGGACTTGAAGACAAAACAGTGCGGTGCGTGTGGACCAGACACTCTAATTTAAAAGATAGTTTGAGTCCAGCACGGTTAAGATCTTTATCAGGAACCGTCGAGTCAGAAACAAGAGGTCATAAACCATGTGGAGCATGCAATATTTGCATGATAACTGAAGAGCTTACACAATTTGAATATCAAGGGCAATTGTACATTTTGAAATGTTCAACGACATGTACCTCTGATTATGTAGTGTATGCCTTGAGGTGCCCGTGCAAACTTCTCTACATAGGGAAAACTGAAAGATCATTAAGAGTGAGGATCAACGAGCATAAGAGCCGGCTCAAGTGCAAATCATTAGAGGCCCCCATAGTGGCACATTGGGTAGAATACCAACATCAGTTTACCGATCTCAGATGTTTCGTGATTGACAGGGTGATGGCTGGACAAGGAGGGAAAACTCGAGCTCAAACTTTGGTGATTCATGAGCAGCGATGGATTTTCCGTTTAGGCACGGTGGGAGCCGCAGGTTTGAACAATTGGATTGAATGGCGGGCTTGTATTTAAGTTGGAAGCATGACACTGTCTAATCAAGTGAGTCTTTCAATGGGCAGGTACTATCATTTGATTGGCTGCTCGAATGACGTCAATGCCTTTTAAATTTTGGCGAGTATAGCTACCCGCATGCGCGGCGTTTTTGGGACATTCAGCAAACCAGGTTAGAAGGAAGTCCTGATGACTGCAAATGTAAAGAATAACCGCGAGTTTCATAGGTAGGTGATTTAGTAGAACTAGCAACATCCTGTTCAAGTCTGCAATATAGTTGCATTGGGTAAACTGACGTGTAAATAAATTTTGTGTTGTAGATCGTGCTATTAACAGTTCAGCTGTGCAGTAATAAATCGTGCTGTGATCATTTTAATTCCCCCTGAAGAAGATTAACGAAACGCAAAGTGCGGCACCTATTAGATGGCGTCGGGGAAATGATCAGCGATGACCAGATAAGCAAGAATTAAATGCTACGATTAGTAAATGAAAATGCACGCATGAATAAGCAGAAATACATATTGATTTAGCTGTGAAGCACATTCTCAAGTATGGCATTAAAAGATTGAGATGTGACAGTTTAAAAACTTTAGAGGATTTCAAGACATGGGATAAAATTCATATCATTTAAGCATTGCAAGTGATAAATAGATAACGTTGAAAGTGAATTTTTAAGTACAAAAAGAAGAAAGAAAAAGGAAAAACCCAGAGACGTATTGAGGTCGTTGATGCAATCAGGCACATTGCTCGTAAAAATCATTGGAGCATTGCCGCTGGAAGTCTGAGACCTCTTGTCACTGGCTAATTCGTATTCAAGTGATAGAGTGAGGCAATGCTTGCTTAATTAACATAGTGTGATAATTATCAATATCCTTCTAAGTATAAGTTGAGGGCTTATTTTTCATTTTGATTAATGGTGAAATTAGGCCTTACCTACTAATTTTCTTTCGTTGAGTTTCTCCAGACCAGTCCAGATGCATGGGCTATGCCTCCCCATCAGGAGATAGAGAACCAATGGTTTGATAATGATATGGTATATGGGTCTTGTGCAGCCCTTCGCTCTCCAGTATTTATGCAACAAAGTAGACTCGAGACCAGACCATTACTAGGTACACACATGCAGGTAGACCCAGCAGAGACTATACTTATTGACTGTGACCCCTGATCCGCACAGGGTCCCGAAGAGTGGAAACCAAAGTCTGTACCTCCATCTACTGTCACCAAACAAAATTAGCTGTCTAGACTCACAATTGCAGAACACGTAACTTGACTGAGCCAAAACAAACAAAGTTGCTGCCAAACTCATCCTTAGTACACTTGCTCCTCCAAGCCAGCTGGGTTCTGGACTGGATTGGAGGAAATAAAATTAGCAGGCAAGGCCTAATTTCATTTTCCTCATCATCCTTTCAGTGCAGTGCAGATGCATGGGATGTACCAAAGCAGTACCTAATGATGGGAGGGGAACAGAAGTGCCTGGCTTGCCCAAACTATGTCCCAAAGGCATAACATCCTCCACACCAGAATTTTCCAAATGTCCATAAGACACAAAAGAGATGAGGCATAGTGCAGTTGTGCCCAAGAGACACATACGAAGGACTCTGAGCTAGGCTCTGCCCAAGAATTCGAACATAGTGGGAGAAAGTTTCATCCTTGCAGGTATCGACTGGCCATCTTTCGCCAATCACAAAATCTGACTCAGAAGTCAGCTCAAGCTGAGAAACCACTGCAAGCTAATCAAGGGGAAAATGTTGTCAAGGATAACTTTGTCCTCCAACCTATACCTGACGAAGGACCCATATATGAGACGCTTGTGCAGTCCACCTTGGAAACCATGGATAAAGGTCAAGAACTGAAAAGGCCAGCTACACACCTGTACAAGGAGCCGCCACACCTATTCACAGAAACCAACTGCCTTCTGTCCAATTCCACCAGACTGGCTTTAATCAACTTCCCAAGCACCATAAGGTCCCAGGAAAGACCTGGTATGGAGAAGAGGGCACTACTCTTTCTCACAAGTTGCATCTCAGTGGAAAGAGAAGGGAGAGATCATTTCTGTCAACAGAACTATACACAAGTTGGTATTGCTGCCTGCAGCCATAGGTGATGCCAAGTGCCAGTCCAAAAACTAACTCCAGGAATGAAAAGCCCATTTCTTTGCCCTCCACTGAAAAGAGTGCTCCCTACATTATGCACACCAGATAGGCATAATAGCACTCAAAAGAGAATAGCTATAACCCGGGAAGGAAAGTTTCTCTTCCCAAGCCTGGCCTCCCAAGAGTCCCCTGAAGGGAAGGAATTGTGAACCCTCTAGCCTAAGAAACCAACACCTAAAGACTGGAGCTTGCCTAAGTCCAGCCACGGACAAACAAACAGCCTACTGCCCAAAGTATCTAAAATAAACTATAGCTGCCACCTCAAAGCCGCTAACAGCAAGCCCCAGGTGGCCATCCACTTCCAAGCCAGAAAAGTACTGGAGCCAACAAGGAGTCCACTGTACTGAGAGATTGCCCCATCACGTAGGACTCCACTGCAAGAATGCAGAGATTCCACAAACACTAGAAAATGTAGAGGATTCTCCCCCAACAATCCAGCAACATGTCAGACCATACTAGCTCCCGTGAACCACAGCCAGCTTGAAGAGCTCCCCGAATCCAAAACCATAGGCCACTGGGATATGGAAATGGCTGCCTGCAATTGCAAAGTGAGCTACTGGTGGTTACGCAAGTATCTTCCCTGTACTAAGACAGTTTCCTTGCTGCCCCCTGGAAAGATCATAACAAGGATAGTTTCCACCAAGGTGAGCACACTGAGCTTTCCACAGGATAGAACGAGTCATTTCTGACTGGCTGTACTGTGCCCAGACAAATAGTCTAACTTCAAGAAGTTAGAACTAACTCTGAAAGGGCGCTCCCGTCCCTGAAGAACCGGATCTATTTGGCACACACTGAGGATACATGTAGTTGAAAGCAACTGTGAAGGGCGATGACTGGCAACCATGAAATAACTTAGCCACATGGCTAAGATAACACTGTTCCCGACCAGGCCCAAAACAGCCAAAGAATTCAAGCATTACTCTTGACTACAAAGATAGTCTACATCACTGCCACAACCCTGCAGCATCAAGAAATCTTAGGGAAACTGCAGCCCCTAGTTTCCACCCCAGGGCACAGTCAGAGACCTTCTTGTCCTACACATGCCCCTCAGAACAAGCAGATGAGATTGAAAGCTTGTCCTCAATGTCACTTTTGTATTATTAATATTTATTTATGTATTTATTTGTTTTTTTATAGACACAGATTGGTCTTGAGCTTGCATGCACGTATCCTAAGAGGAGAGGTAACCCATTTGGAGGAAATGCCCTGAGAGCCCTCCAGACTTCCTCCTCTAGTATCTCTTACAGAAGGAAATTCTCATAATAAAACAATATGCATGCAGTTGAAAAATTATGCAGACCGGTTCCAGAACCAAAAAGCAGTCTTAGAGAAGAGTAAGAATAAACCATATCATAGTTTATTAAAACTTGATATACCGTCTCTCATAGTAACATAGTAAATGACGGCAGATAAAGACCAGTATGGTCCATCTAGTCTGCCCAGTAAGATGGCAAAAGTAGGTGCACCTGCCGCTCCGTACAGGCCACCCCTCCCTATGTCTTTGTTTTAGGGGTGAACCCACCGCTCCGTGTAGGACACCCCTGTATGTTGAGAAATTAGTTAGTTAAGTTTATTTTGATTTTATCCTGTTGCTGTAAAGGGATCCACTGTGTCTGTCCCATGCCATTTTGAATTCTGTCACTGTATTTGCCCCCAAAACTTCCATTGGGAGGGCATTCCAAGCATCCACCACCCTTTCAGTGAAAAAGTATTTCCTGACATTGCCGTATTGAAGCGGTTCACAAATTAAAAGGAAAATATGAAAGGAATTACAATTAAAACAGGATAATTAACAACAATTATACCACAGTAGAAGGTAGGGTAGGATAGAGAGGCATAGGACCAAGAAGGAGGGGTCAAGTAGGATGTGATTGTTCCAGGCTGTATTCAGGGTGGGAGATCAGAATGATGTAGGCCAAAGACACATAAGAGTGTAGACCAGAGGAAATAACCTAGGAGTGAGGTTCTCACCCACACTACTCCACATACCAGGGGAAGGAGCCTAACAAAACTGCATTACAGAAGAGGCTCTTACAGTCCCTTAACAAAGCATATGCCTAAACTATCAAAAAGGCTTGAAGCAAGATGTCCATCCTGATTGATGAGAAAAAGGATCGGCCCTTGCCCCTCAGCACAAAACAATAACAGATCCTACCCTAATCAACAGCAGTTGAGACATACAATGAAGCTATTGAGTACCTGAAACCCATCTGAATATCTTGTACTCAGAGCCAGAGGCAGGAATGGAACCAGGACCTTCACAACCAAACTATGGGGCTGCCATGCTCTCACCAAAGTAGCAGCCAACTGCCTTGCTCCACTTTGACAGGCCAACTACAAAACATCTACGGAATCACCAACTGCGAACCATGACTGAGAAAGGTAGCATGCCTGAAAGGCTAATGTCCAGCATTGCCAGGGCAAGGTAATTATTGACAGCCCAGCAGAAAGTATTGAGCACAGACCGTACAGAAATACCTATTCATCCTTTATTTTTTTGAAAATTTATTTAGTTTTCTTTATTTTTCCTTTATTTTTTGTGTCCCCCCCCCCCCCCCTGCACTTTAAACAGCAGCTGGGTAGCTGGCCCTGTCCATCATTAGAGAATATGAAGGTCTTAATATGAATTGTCAGAGATACGCACAGAAAACCAGAGTTTTGACAGGATTCTAAGTTTAAAAAACTCCTCTACTTGCTTGCAGAACTGTGACCAAGGCACAGACTGCGAAACCTGCTACTTCAACCAAAATAAAGCTGTTAGCATTGTCTAGACTATCAAGGGATACTGCAGTAGCTATTACTCAGATAAACTATCCAGAAACTGATCCCAACAAACAGCTGCTGTGGGGTACACTCTGAAGTCACATGAAAGTATCCCAAAATATACCCAAAAGGTAAGACTAAAGGAACCATAATTATCTCCTTATCTGACAAGAAAAAGGACCATGAATTCCTTGAGAACCGCCAAGCCCCTCAAGAAACAAAATGTTCCTCTCCATCTTTTTGATTTAAATGCTATCATAAGCATTCTCCTACACCAATCACTTCTGCTAAGAGGGCCTTGCCATACTATACTATTACATTTCCTCTTTTCTATGAATTTTTAACTTTATTATATTTTATTTAAGAAGAAAAATGACAGCTCAGCACATATCACTGATGAGACATCATCCTAGCCAAGCTAGGACCCCTCCAGATCCCATATCTAGGCCACACAATCCTTTCTGCAAAAATTCAGCCCAAGGTCTGGCACAAGGAGGATAACACTTTGATTTCAAGATTCTCTGAATAAGCCCTGTGCACTATTTCACTAGCCTCGTCAAACATGCAAAACAGAGGAACAAAAATGGCTGCCGTTTGTGCCAAAATTTCCACTCTCAGGATATCGGCTCAGCCCGCCATGGCAGTCACTTACTGTGACACTGCCTTCAATCGGTACTTCCATCACTTAGACGGCTATTCTATTTGTTTGTTTGCTTGCTTTTTTTGTCATGTTGCTCAGCAATAGAAATGCACAGCAGAGAGTCCGGATCACGATGCTGCTGTTCCCACAGAAAACGGCTCAGGGCAGCCCACTACAGCAGTATCTACCGCTGCCTACCACTGTGGTCCATTACAGCAGGATGTCTGCCTTGTATTGCAACTAAAATGGTTTTGTATTGCAACTAAAATGGGCCATACGCTGCCGAAAACAGAAACTCCTACCGGGATCCCTACACACACATTTGCGGCAACAGTCTGCTCCCACCCAAAGCCTAGACCACCTGCAGATCCTACAATGCTTGGCTTCCACCCCAGCAAAGGGGATGATGGCTACAGAGGCTGCTCTGATCAGTGATCGATGCTTGGTTTCTTCCTATGAAAGGGGACATTGGCCGCAGATCCTCCGCTGGTTGGACACTGAGGCTGTGAAATCCACCCCACCCGAATACATTATTTACTGAGCCTACCGTAGTGTGAACATAAGAAAATAAGATATGTCATAATGGATCAGACAAGAGTCCATCAAGTCCATTATCCTGTTTCCAGCAGTGGCCAATCCAGATCACAAGTGCCTGTCAGGTTCCCACAAAGATACACAGATTCCTCGCTGCTTACCCTGGTAATAAAGGTTTATGGACCTTTCCTCCAGAATTTGTCCAAATCTTTTTTAAACCCACCTATACCAACAGCTTTTACTACATCCTCCGGTAACAAAATCCAAAATTTGATTATGCATTGAGTGAAAAAATATTTCCTCTGATTAGTCTTAAATGGGCTACAATGTAGCTTCATTGCGTGTTCCCTAGTCTTTCTACTTTTTGAAGGAGTAAACAACCGATTTACGTTTATCATTCCACTCCTTTCATTATTTTATAGACCTCTAACATATCTCCCCTCAGCCATCTTTTTTCCAAGTTGAAGAACCCTAACCTTTTAAGTCTTTCCTCATCGTGATATCCTTCCATCTCCTTTACCATTTTTGTGGCTCTTCTCTGTACCTTTTCTAATTCTGCTATACCCTTTTTAAAATATGGCGAACAGAACTGCACACAATATTCAAGGTGCGGTTGCACCATGGAACGATACAGAGGCATTATAATATTCTTGGTTTTATTCTCCATTCCTTTCCTTATTCCTAGCTTTCTGTTTGCTTTCCTGGCTGCCGCTGAACACTGGGCAGAGGGTTTCAATGCATTATCCACAATAACACCTAGATCATTTTCCTGGGTGGTGATTCCTAATGTGGAACCTTGCATTGTGTAACTTTAGTTTGGGTTGTTTTTCCCTATATGCATAACTTTGCATTTGTCCACCTTAAATTTCATCTGCCATTTGGACGCCCAGTCTCTCAATTTATCAAGGTCCTCTTGCAATTTTGCAATATTCTCCTGTGTTTTAACAACTTTGAATAATTTTGTGTCATCTGCAAATCTGATCATCTCATTCATTATTCCCACTTTCGGGTCATTTTTAAATATGTTAAAAGGCAGCGAGCATAGCACAGATCTCTGGGGTACTCCACTGAGAAAATTGGCCATTTAGCCCTACTCTTAACCAGTTTCTAATCCACAATAGTACACTGCTTCCTATCCCATGACTTTTTAATTTCCATAAGAGTTTCTCATGAGGGACCTTGTCAAAGGCTTTCTGAAAATCTAGCTACACTGTAGCAACCGGCTCACCTTTATCTACCAGTTTATTCACACCTTCAAAAATATATAAGAGATTTCTGAGACAAGTCTTTCTTAGCTAAACCCATGTTGGCTTTCTGCCATCTACATGTTCAGTAATTTTATTCTTTATAATGGCTTCTACCATTTTGCCTGGTACAGATGTCAAGTTCACTGGTCTGTAGTTTCCCGGATCACCCCTGGAACCCTTTCTAAAAATTGGCATTACATTATCTACTCTCCAATCCTCAGGTACTACAGATTATTTTAATGATAGTTCACAGATTACTAAAAGTAGGTCTGTAATTTCATATTTCAGTTCTTTCAACACCCTGGTATGTACGTATACCATCTGGTCCAGATGATTTGCTGCTCTTTATTTGATAAACTAATTGTATTACATCTTTCCGATTAATGGAGATTTGTTTCAGTTCCTCTGATACATCACCTTTAAATATCATTTCTGGCATAAGTAAATTTCCTACATCTTTTTTAATAAAGCCTGAAGCAACTAATTTATTTATTTATATATATATATATATTTATTTATGTCATTAAATCATTTTAGATACCTCTTTATCCTTAAGCCAAAGCAGTTTACAATTAATATGAAATTTACCTTTAAACTTACATGGAACAGGGGTGGGATACAATTGCCTGCTTCAACAAACTAGTATTAGTATCATGGGCATAACTGTTACACAGACAGTGACATTTGACAAAATGTGTAGTAATTACATGAAAGCACATTTTATAATGGGACATCCAAGTGCAATCTGGGATGTCAAAGCCAGAACATCTGGTGGGGGGGGGGGGGGGGGAGGGCATGTGCAAGTTCAGGCACAATTTCAGAAACTTGGATGTGCCCGAGATGGATATCTATAGAGATGTCTACATAGACGTCCTCAGAATAGCACCTCAGAACATGGACGTCTAATGGCATAATTTTAAAGTAGTGGGTTGGGAGCAGGGTGGCCAGGGTTCAAATCCCAGTGTGATCTTAGACTAGTCATTTAACTCTCCATCTTCTTTACACTCTCTGCATGTTTTAAGGCCAAAGCAAGCACTTTCCTAATGCCTATTCATGCCAGCAGCAGGTCTAAACATGGACGTGCTTGCAGATATCCCTGTCATTCCTGAAATCGAACATTCAATCTCTCTGCTATTGCCTTGTCCTCTCTTAGTGCCCCTTTAACCCCTCTATCATCTAATGGTCTACAACTCGCTCTCTCAAAGGTGTTTTGCTACAAATGTATTGAAAAATTGTTTATTCTGTGCTTTTGCTTCCACGGCAAGCTTCTTTTCAAATTTTCTTTGTCTGCCTTATCAATGCCTTGCATTTAACTTGACAGTACTTATGTTCTTTCCTGTTTTCATCATTTGAATCTTTTTTCCATTTTCTGAAGGATTCTGTCTTAGCTATAACAGCCTCTCTGACTTCACCTTTAAGCCATGCTGACTGTCGATTGGCCTTCCTTCCACCTTTCTCAAAGCATGGAATATATCTAGTCTGGCCTTCAAAGATAGTATTTTTAAATAATGCCCAGGCCTGATGTAAACTGGTGTCTCTCTGAATCATCTCTCTCCTCTTCAATCTGTTCAATACTCTGCTGCGCGGCTAATCTTCCGCCAGCCTCATCATGCTCATATTACCCCTAATCTCAAGTCACTTCATTGGCTCCCTATCCATTTCCACATCCGTTCAAACTTCTCCTGCTGACCATATATAAGTGCATTCACTCTGCAGGTCTTCACTACCTTTCCTCTCTTATCTCTCCCTACACCCCTCCTCGGGAACTCCACTTGTCTGGCAAATTGCTTCTATCTGTGCCCTTCTCTCCTATTGCTAACTCTAGACTTCACTCCTTTCACCTTGCTTCTCCTTATGCCTGGAACAAACTATCTGAGTCTGTAAGCCAGATGCTTTCTCTGACCCTTTTCAAATCCAGGCTGAAAACTCACCTCTTTACTGCTTCTTTCAGATCTCCTTTGTGTTTCCTTACCATTCCCCATGGCTGTATCCCACGTCTACAGCTACTGTGTTGTCTGTCTTGACTAGATTGTAAGCTCTGATGAGCAGGGACATCTTTTACATGTGTCTGTGCAGCACTGGGTACATCTTGTAATGCTAAACAAATGTTCAGTAGTGTTAAACTCTTAACCTCTGCAGTTACTCAGTTTAGTTTTTTCTTAACTCTTTTTCCTCATTTTATCATCGTCTGCTTTTTGAAAATTAAATGCTAGTGCAGTGGATCTCCTTGTTATCCTCCCTCCAATTATTAAATCAAATGTGATCATGTTATAATTGCTATTGCCAAGTGACCCCAACACCTTTACCTCTTGCACTAGATCCTGCGTTCCACTAAGCACTAGATCTACAATAGCTTCCCCTTGTGTCTGTTTCTGAACCAGCTGTTCCATGAAGCTGTCATTTACTTTCATCTAGAAACTTCATCTCCCTAGCACGACCTGATGTAACACTGACCCAGTTAATACTGGGATAATTGAAATCTCCCATTATTACTGTGTTGTAAATTTTGCTAGCTTCCCTAAAGCGCAGTTACTCACCTGTAGCAGGTGTTCTCTGTGAACAGCAGGAATAAGTCCAAATGAAAGGGTATCACCGACAGAATCCCATACAGAGCGCTCCCCAGCTTACAAAGGAAGCCTTTGGGAGGTACAGTACATCGTGCATGCGTGCCTGGCTTCCCATCTGTCATAGCACCATCTTCTCCAGTATAATAACATAGCAGGAGCCAAAAAGGCAACTCCCTGGGGAGGTGGGAGGGTTGTGAGGACTTATTCCTGCTGTTAACAGAGAACACCTGCTACAGGTTAGTAACTATGCTTTCTCTGGGAACAAGCAGGGAGCAAGTCTCACATATGAGATTCCTAAGCTACAGGCTACCAGAACCTGAGGAGATAGACAGCCCAACAGTGGCACCGAAACTGGAGAAGCCAGAAAGAACAGAAAGGTAGTCCCACCAAAGGACTCATCTAATTCAGTAACCTCCACAGACATCGACCTAGGGATTTAGCAGCTAGCCTGAATGGACAGAAGGGCCGTGGGCAAAGTTGACTAAGACCCAAAAAGATGCCAGAGCATGGTCTGGCTAAAATTGCTGTCCCATCGGGAAACCCATCCAGGCAGTGATGGGCTGTGAAGGTATGGACCAAAGACCAAGTGATAGCTCTGCAGAATTCCTCTGCAGAGACAGAGCAGAGGTTGGCCACAGATGCGGCCACTGCACGGACATTGTGAGCCGTGACATGACCCTCAAGGCTCAATCCAGCCTGGAAATGCGTATGAGCGATGCAGTCCGCTAGCCAAAGGGATAGTGTGTGCTTCGAGACAGCAGCACCCAGCTTACTAGGGTCTAAGGAAATGAACAGCTAGGTGGACTGGTGATGTGCTTTTGTGCGCTCCAGGTAAAAGGCTAAGAATCGCTTGCAGTCCAGTGTATGCAATGTCACCTCTCCCCAGTTAGCCTTGAGACCGGGGGAAGAAAGTTGGTAAGAATATTGATTGGTTGAGGTGGAACACCGAGACCACTTTTGGCAGAAAGCAGGGATGTGTGTGGAGCACACATCTGGTAAAACCTGATGTATGGCGGGTGAGTGACCAGAGCCTGGAGCTTGCTGATGCGTTGCACTGATGATACAGCCACCAGAAAGAGAACCTTTCAGGTCAGGAACTTCAAGGGGCATGAGTCCTGCAGCTCGAAAGAGGGCTGCATCAGACGCGTGAGTACCACGTTGAGATCCAAAGCCATTGTAGGGGGCTTGAGCAGGGGCTTTGAGTGGAGCAGATCCCTCATGAATCGAGTCACCAGTGGCTGGACCAAGATGAGCTTCCCCAGGAGCCACGATGGTATATGCCCCTATTGCGCTGAGGTGGACTTGCACCGAACTGGACTTCAGGCCGGAGTCGAAGAGGTGCAGAAGGTACTACAGTGGATGATGGTAACACCCTTGGGAAGACAAAACTCAGAGAGAACTACACACTCGGAATCCATGCTGTGAGGGCCAATCAGCAGACACTGGGTTGCAGCAAGGTCCCACCCTCTTGTGAGATGAGGTCTGGGGAAGAATCCAGGCAGAGAGGCTCCCTCTCCAAGAGCTGAAGCAGACATGGGAACCATGGCTGCCAAGGCCAGTAGGGGGTAATGAGGATCATGGATCCCTTGCTGGCCTGGAGCTTCAGGAGGGTTTTTGCCACAAGAGGTATCAGGGGTTTTCATACAGCAAGCCCTTCCCCCAGTGGAGGAGGAAGGCATCTGAGGCCAGGCGGTTGCTGGCCAACCTCTGAGAGCAGAACCAAGCCACCTGGGTGTTGTGTGTAGTGGTGAAGAGATCCACTATTGGAGTGCCCCACTCCCAAAAGATCCAGTTCACCACCCCACCCTGTGCATTTCTTAAAACCACTAACTGGCTTAAACATGCCAAAAATTACTGCCTCGGCAAAGTTAACCTGAAGAGTTGCCATGGGCGGGAAAGTATAGTTACTCACCTGTAACAGGTGATATCCAGGAACAGCAGGATTCAGTCTTCACATATTGGTATCGTCGGCACTGATGGAGCCCGTACGGAAACGCTCCACAATGTCCAATAGGAAAGGCTCTGGGAGCACTCCACTGCGCCTGCGCATTTGCCTTCCCACCTTCCCAACCCCTCTCCTCAGTTGAGTTTGTAGCTGAGAGGTAGAAGAAAAAGTATATCCAACAACTCCTAGGGAGGAGGGTGGGTTGCGAAGACTGATTCCTGCTGTTCCCAGAGATCACCTGTTACAGGTGAGTAACTACACTATCTCCAGGAACAAGCAGAAATGCAGTCTTCACATATAGGACTCATGAGCTCCCGGGCACAAGACTGAAAAGATATCCCTGAGGAAAAGAAATGGAGCCAAGAGGACATGGACACAAGGTGGTCCAGCGGATTCGAATACAGAAGGCCAGAGCATGGAGTCAGGAGTCGTGTGCCAGAGAAGTATAATTGGTAGGAGCTGTGATTAAGTCCCAAAGAGATGCTGAAGAATAGTCTGGCCAAAGACAGCATCCCAACTGGAGTCCCTGTCAAGGTAGTACTGACCAGCAAAGGTGTGAACAGAGAACCAGGTAGCTGCTCGGCAGATCTCCTCTATGGAGACAAAATGGAGATTGGTGACTGAGGCTGCCTTAGACCCGTTGTGAGCGGTGAAGTGACCCTCGAGAGAAAGTCCAGCCTTAGCAAAGGCAAAAGAAATACAGTCCGCAATCCAGTTGGATAGGGTGCATTCTGACACTGGAAAATCCAAGTGGCTTGGGTCAAAGGAGATAAATAATTGAGAGGATTTCCTAAAATCTTTGGTCCTGTCAAAGTACAAGGCAAGGGCATGTTTGCAATCCAAAGTATGTAATATTGGCTCAGCCCTAGAGGCATGCGGTCAGGGAAAGAAGACATGACAGACTGGTTGATATGAAAAGGTGAGACCACTTTTGGAAGGAAATGAGGATGGGTATAGAGAACCACCTTGTCATGGTGAAACAGAGTGTAGGCAGGATCCTCTACTAAAGCTTGTAGTTTGCTGATGCGACGAGCTGAGGTAAGGGCAATGAGGAAGAAGACCTTCCAAAACAGGAGTTTTGGAAAAATGGTAGCCAAAGGCTCAAATGGGGCTTTTAGAAGCTGTGCTAGGACCACATTGAGGCCCCAAGCCACCAGCAGTGGCTTGATTGGTGGCTTGGAAAGCAAAAGACCCTGCATTAATTATTACACCAAGGAGTGTGAGGAAAAGGGATGCCTATCCAGTGTCCTGTGATAGGCAGTGATGGCACTGAGGTGAACTCTGACAGAGTTAGTCTTAAGTCCCATGGAGGACAAGTGTAAAAGATATTGCAGAAGAAGTTCCACTGGGCAGTCAGATGGATCAATCTGCCTTGGTGTGCACCAAAAGGTGAACTATTGCCATTTGAAGGCATAAGAACATCTTGTAGATGGCTTGCGCAACGCAAACAAGAAGCCCTTAACCGGTTGAGGGAGATCCAGGTCATCAACGGTCATGCTTTTAGCAGCCATACCGTGAGACAGAGGGCTTGTGGATTGGGATGGAGGAATAGCTCCTGGTCCTGAGAGAAGAGTTCAGGGTCATGATCCAAACTGAGGGGTGGAGTCTGCGCTAGACCAAGCAGCAGAAGAAACTACGGTTGATGTGACCAGTAAGGAGCTATTAGAATCATGGAGCCCTTGTCGGCCTGCAGCTTGAACAGAGCTTTGGGTATGGGGGGGGGGGGGCATCGGTCGGAATGCATAAAGGAGGCCCGAGCCCCAATGCAAGTCTGGAGCAAAAGAGCAGTAGTCGCGCATTCTCTTGTGTGGAAAACGGATCTATCTTGGGCTTTTGCCACACATTTGGAAGATCCAAGATCCCGTCTATTGTTTTAGAATCCAATTGTGTGTACGGAGGATGTGGCCGAGTCTGTCCGCCAGGACATTGAGCTCGCCTGGAAGATGCACCACCCAAAGATGGATGCGGTGTGCAATGACGAAAAACCAGAGTCGAAGGGCCTTCTGGCAGGGGGCATAGGATCCAGTTCCTCCCTGTTTGTTCACATAGAATATGGCTACTTGGTTGTCCGTCTGGACTAAGACGCATCTGCCAGATAGTAGGGATTGAAAACCCCAAAGTGCATTTGTAAGAACACGTAGCTCAAGGAGATTGATTTGCATTCAGCATTCCCATTCTGTCCACTTCCTCTGTGTAGTAAGATTGTTCGGATGTGCTCCCCACCTGAGTTTGGAAGCATCCATCGTTAGGGTGCATTGGGGGTAGGCATCTGAAAAGGTGACCCAACGAGAAGATGTTAGGTGGAGCACTATCACTGAAGGGAGTTGACAATAGGAGAAGTGATGCAAATCTTGTCTGAGAGATGTCCACTTGTTTGACTCCACTGGGATGAGAGTGTCCATTGGGTTGATAGGCATCTGGGACAACATGGACCATGGAGGCCACGTGTCCCAGAAGACGTAGCATGTTTCGAGGTGTCACAGAACTTTGACCTTGTATGGTGAGAGTCAGCTTGATGAGATGAGCAGAACAATCCTGAGGAAGGAAAGCTCGGCCCTAACGGATATTGAGAAATAAGAACATAAGAACAATGCTATGATGAGCTAAAGTTGCTGTGAAGGAAGCATGCTGGAATTTGGAAAGTTTAACACAAAGCCTAGATTTTGGAGCACCGTGATGGAGCAAGAAAGCAACTGTTTTAGGACCTCTGGGGATTCTCCCCTTATCAACCAAATGTCTAAGTAGAGGAAGACAGAGATCCCCAAGGTACGCAGGTATGCTGTGACGAATGCCATGCATTTGGTGAATACTCTGGGTGCGGAAGCTAGCCTGAAGGGAAGCACCCAATACTGGTAATGGATCAGCTAAACCTGGCAGCTCAGTTATTGCCTGTGGTAAGAGTGTATCAGCAAATAGATGTAAGAATTTGAGGTCTAGAGCACATAGGCAGTCGTTTCTCTGAAGGTAAGGCAGAAAGGTGCTAAGGAAAATCATCTTGAACTTTTCTCGAACGAGATCCCTTAGATCTAGAATGGGTCTGAAACCTCCTGTTTTCTTTGTGATAAGAAAGTAAGGAGAGTAGAAGTCCTTGCTTTCTTGGGAGGAAGGGATTCTATCGATAGCCCCCTGAGCTAACAGGGTGGCCACCTCGGAGGACAGGAGGTTGGCCTGCAACTGGTTTGCAGAATAATCTCTTGTGGAGGTAAGCTTTGAAAGTAAAGCAGATAGCCCCTTTGAATGATGTCGAGAGTCCACTGCTCTGATGTGATGAGATGTCACTTGTGTGCATAAGCACAAAGTCTGCCTGGTATGTGAAGGGGCTGAAGACCTTGCAGAGGCAGGATAGCTATGCTCTCTAGGAAGGAGTCAAAAACCAGGTGCTGGCTGTGGAGGAGCAGTTGGTTGGGGTTTAGGAGTCTTGGCCTTCTTAGGCTGATGGGGACCCTGTGGCCATTGCTGAGGTTGAAAACCAGCAGAGGGTTGGTAAGAAGAAAAATTTCTTCTTTTTGGTGTAGAATTACTTCTTTGTAGCAGCCTTCCTCCTAGAGGGATCTGAAGTCTTTCTTGAGAGGCATTTGAGGGGGAGATCATCTGCCTCAAGCTCTCCTGCCTTCCTCTCTCCAACTTTTACCTTTTCTCCAGAGCAAGGAATATTGGCCAATTTCTCCTGAACCCACTGCTCGAGGTCCAATGCCTGAAGCCAGACCATCCTACGAGCTCCTATGCAAACTGCAGTAGCTCTGCTGGTAGACTCAAAAGTATTGAAGACTGCCCTGGTCAGGAACTTAGAAGTGTTCTGAGCCTGCCATGACCATTGTCAGGGTATGCATCACGTCTATCATCTGGCAGAATAGCAGCGACATTTCCTAGATCCCTTGAGACGTCCTTGAGGTACATGCCAATGTAGAGGGTGTAGGATGTAATTCTAGAAGCAAGCATACATGTCTGGAAGCAGCAACGCCCAAAGTCACTGAGAGCCCTAACGTCTTTGCCAGGGTATCGGAGGATTTCCAATTCCTCAGCCCTCAGTTCTGTTTCTGATGTTACTGTGATTTGGTGACCCACTGCCATGTCCCAAATGAAGTCCTGAAAGGACATGTCCTCTGGCGGGGATCGATGCCTTGCATGAGGAGGAGAGGGATCTGAGGTGATATCCCGGGTGGCTCTGGAATCCTCCGATGTTTCTTCAGAGTCAGAAGAAGACGATGAGACTGAGTCAGGAAAAAAATCAAAGTATCAACGGTCTTGAGCTGATGTCGATGCTCAATGCTGATGTGAGTCCATGCGGTACCGGTTCAAGGGCTGGCATTTGACCCAGAGGTACCGGCACTGAGCTAGAAGGCAGTGCCAGACTCGTCAGGACTGTCGATACCTTTGGTACCACAGCAATCAAGAGTGCTGCCAAGGTCCTCTTGATAGCTAAGAAACACTGATCAAGGACGGACACAAATGCCTGGGTGGATTCAAATATGGGGCTGTGTGCCACTGTCCCAGAGCATGATACCAGTAGGTCTCCAGAGCTTGATGCCTTGGGAGCATCCTGGAGCCCCTGTGTGGCTTTAGAGGGCTGGTCTTCCTGCTGGGGCTGTCTGACAAGCTGGTCAACATCAGATGCCCCACCCGGTGCATCTTGTGGAGTATGGGACTTACCTCAATACTTGGTATCGGATTTCAATGCAGAGGACTTAGCCTTTAATTTATGACTGGACTTTTTGGAGACCTGGGAACCAGCTGAAGAGGCAGACATTCTCGATGATGCAAAGGCCACTGAAATTGAGATCGGGGCGAACAGCGAGTCATACTGCTTGGCCCTATTCTTTAGGTGTTTGCACAAATGACTAGTTTAGAGTCTGGGCCTAAATATTTCAGATATCAATCATGAGAATCAGTGACTGACATTGTGCCAGACCATATGGATCATTTTTTAAAGCCACTAATGTGTTTGTCCATAGTGACAAACGTGAAAGTTTAGGCCGAGGCCTAAGATGGTGGTGAACTGCCAAAAAGAAAAAGGAAAAGAAAAAAACTAAAAGAAAAAGAATATCTGGACCAGTATTAGGGAGGTACCGGCATTGATGGAAAGGCAGAGTAAAGAATTTAACCAAAAAATAAGTTTTTCAGCAGCGACAGGAAAGAGCTTTCTGCTGGCTCCGCAGAAAACAAATTTACTTGAGAGGAACTGGGTAGGCAAATGTGCGGGTGCATTTGAGTGCCCCCAAAGGCTTTCCTATTGGACACTGGGGAACATTCCCACGCGGGCTCTGTCGGTGCTGATGATACCCATATGTGAAGACTGCATTCCTGTTTGTTCCTGGAGATAAAAACCTCGTAGGGGTAAAACACGCTAAAAGCGAGAAAAGAAAACAAATAGACAGCCTAAGCCAGTAAAACAGACTAAACCGATGACTGGCGGCAAGGAAAGCGTAGTTACTCACCTGTAACAGGTATTCTCCAGGGACAGCAGGAAATCAGTCCTCACATATGGGTGATGTCAACGCTGACAGAGCCCTTTGGGAGGTGCACCACACATGTGTCGACCCTGTCTCGTCCAAAGGTGACATTTTACCTCAGTCAAATGACATAGCTAAAGACAGCAAAAATGATAAGAAGCAACTCCATGGGGAGGAGGAAGGGTTGTGAGGATTGATTCCTGCTGTCCCCGGAAAATACCTATTATAGGTGAGTAGCTACACTTTCTCTGGGAACAAGCAGTCAGCCCTCACATATGGGACTTCCAAGCTACAGGCTACCGAAAAACCTGTAGAAGTACCACGGGTGACCAGAAAAAGGTGAGTCGGGAGCAGCAGCAAGTGAGTCTTAAGGAGAGAGACTTTCAAGAGACCCAAGACCCAAGTGTCCAGTGAGAACCAGCACTCCGGCAACAGATGACAGAGTACAGCCTCAGCGAAGGCACTGTCCCGTCAGTAGTCCCTCTCCAGGCAGCAATGAGCTGAAAAATGTGTGGATGGAAGACCAAGTGACAGTTTGGCAGATGTCCGATAGAGGGACAGAACTCAGGTTTGCCACAGATGCCACTATGGCCCCAATGTTGTGCGCCATTTATTTATTTTTATTTATTTATTTACGAGGCTTGATATACCGCCCAAACCGGGGTATCAGAGCGGTGTACAGTAAAAGCAGGCTGCTGGAAAATTAAAGGAGGAAAGGAACGCTATTCAATTGATAGGAAAGCACTAGAGAGATAGATAGAAAAATAGAAGAGGACAGAATAACATGGCTAGAGAGTCAGAAGGCTGAAGGGAAGGGCGGAGGGAGGGGGGGAAGTGGTATATGGTATGGAGGCCAGCATGACTGTCAAGGGGGTGCCGGGAGATCAAAAGCCTGGGAAAACAGATGGGTCTTAAGGAGAGCTTTGAAATGCGGGAATGAAGGCTCAGTGCAGAGTGAGTGGGGAAGGGAATTCCATAGAGCAGGACCCAAGAAAAAGAAAGCGGAGTGACGGGTGAGTTCGAGATGAGCTTGGGATGGGGATGGAAGAAAAAGGCGATTGCTATGGGAAGAGCGGAGAAGACGAGGGACGGGTTGATGGTAAATAAGATCAGATAAATATTGAGGAATACCTGTGTGAAGAACTTTGTGGGTGGTAATGAGGTATTTATAAACAAACCTAAATTTAACGGCAAGCCAGTGAAGAGAGAGAAGGCAAGGAGTGATGTGATCAAAAGGGGAAGAGAAAGTAATTAGACGGGCGGCAGTGTTTTGGATGAGCTGAAGGCGATGGAGTTGATAAGAAGGAAGGCCAGCAAAGATAATCCAAACGGGAAATCACAAGGGAGAGAACTAGAATAGTGAGGGAATTAGCAGAGAGGTAGGGCTGGAGGGAACGGATACGACGGAGATGAAAGAAGCAGCTACGAACAAGGGAGGAGATATGAGGGTGAAAGGACAGGCAGGAATCAAGGGTGACACCAAGGTAGCGGAGAGAGGGAACGAGAGGGATGGGAAGGGAGGACATAGTGGGGGCTAGAGTGGGAGGAGGGGTAGTGAAGGAGAACCAAGGATTTAGAAGGACTGACACAAAGAAGGTTATCGGAGAACCAGGAGGCAATAAGGTCGGGGCAGGTGTTGAGAGAAGAGAGATCCGGGGATACAGAGTTGGTGTGATGGATAAGAAGAATATCATCAGCATAGAAGTAGGAGGAAATACCGGACTGTTGAATGAGGAGGGCAAGCGGGGCAAGGAAAATATTAAAAAGCAGAGGGGCGAGAATAGAGCCTTGTGGAACACCACAGTGCAGAGGGAAAGGGGCTGAGGCAGTGGAGCCGGAGTGAACAGTGAAGGTGCGAAGTGAGAGAAACGACTGGAACCAGCGTAACACAGTGCCTCGGATACCAAAATCAGACAGACGAGTGAGGAGGGTACGGTGATCTATGACATCAAAGGCGGCGGAGAGGTCTAGAGAAACAGCGATAGATAAATCACCCCGGTCGTGAGAGCGGAGGAGTTCACTGAGAAGGGCAAGTATAGTTTTGGTGCTATGCCCAGTCCTAAAACCAGATTGACGGGGGTGAAGAGAGAGGGTGGTGTCAAGATGCGCTGAAAGCTGGGAGAAGACCAATTTTTCAAGAACTTTGGAAAGAAAGGGAAGGTTTGAGACGGGACGCCAATTGGTGGGAAGACTAGGATCGAGGGTAGGCTTCTTCAGGAGAGGGCGGACCATGGCATGTTTCCAATGAGTGGGGAAGGTGCCGGAGGTAAGACTGGAATTGACTATGGCCAGGATATATGGCGAAAGTTGGAGGGAGGGGTCGAGGAGCCAAGTGGAGGGAAGGGGGTCAAGTGGGCAGGTTGTTTTGTGGGATGAGGAGAGTACCTTAAGGAGCTCAGCAGAGGTAACAAGGTGGAAGGAGTGCCATTTGTGGGGAAAGGCACTGGAAGGAGGAGGGGAGGGAATGATGGGGGGAGCAGAGGGAGCGGGGGGGAGGGAGAGAGGGAGAGAGGAGGGGGACAGTGGGGGAAGGAAGAGCGGAGAGACTGGATCTTGTTGATAAAAAAGGATGTGAGACTCGTCGGAGTGGGAGCAGTGGGAGGGAGTGCCAATGAAGGGGGATGGACTGAGGAAGAGGATGAGTGAAGTACCTGATACAGGCGACAGGAGGAGTTAGAGGAGGAGATAATGAGGTCAGAGAAATAGGTCCTTTTGGCCTCAGTGATCATGGCACGATAGCGGCGGTGCTCGTAGCGAAAGGAGGTTAAAGAGGGTTAATAATATAATGTTAATGTACATAATGTATATAGTGTTGCACTGTTCAGTGCTATCTGTTCAACATTTCTGTTTACTGTACATTGGTTATAGTTATATGACGTTATATGTAAAACAAATCCATGATTTGTTGCCTGTTGTTATTTGTGAACCGCAGCTGATCTTAGGAAGCTGCGGTATATAAGAGATTGTTAAATAAATAAAAATAAATAAAATAAAAGAGGAGTCAGAGGGGTGTTTGCGTCAACAGCGCTCAGCACGACGGAGATAGGTGCGCTGGAGATGGAGACCCGGGTGAAACCAAGGATGATGAGATGTAGGACGGCAGGGAGTGGGGCGGAGGGGAGCTAGAGTGTCAAGGGTGCCAGTGAGAGTAGAGGACCAGGAATCGACCTGTTGGTCCACAGGGAGGGAGAAAAATTCGGGGGGAAAGAGGGAGTCAGCTGGAGGAAAGGCTTGTAAGATGAGAGGTGTGAGACGCCGCTTAAGAATCGCAGGAGCGGTGACAGCAACAGGTGAGATAGAGGCTTGTACGGGAGGAAGGGAGAAAGAAAACAACAGACAACGATGATCAGACCAGGGAAGAGGGAGGGACGAGAGATCAAATGGAACATAAGGGGACGAGGAGAAAGTAAGAATACGATCAAGAGTATGGCTGGAAGAATGGGTTGGGCAATCTATGTGCTGGGTCAGATCGAGGTCGGTGAAGAGTGACCAGAGGGCTTTATCGCGGGGACGAGTTGGAGAGGACAGTTGGGCATTGAAGTCGCCAAGAATGACCAAATGCGAAGTGAGAAGGATGTCTCCAAAAGGGTGAGGAGAAGAGATTCCCAAAGATCAGGACGCATCAAGGGTGGGGCGTAGAGAAGAAGGAAGAATACAGTAGTAGAGGTCCCCGAGCGCAAGAGGAGGGCTTCCGGATACCGGGGCTGAGGGGAGACAAGTGAGAGAGAATCGGTAAATAATTGCTACGCCACCACCGGTCTGGTGGAGACGAGGAACATGTAACGCAGAATAGCCAGGGGGGAGGCAACGATGAAGAACACCATACTCACCCTCGCGGAGCCAGGTCTCGGTAAGAAACAGAGTGTCGAGGGAGTATTGGAGCAGTAGATCATGAACCAAAGGAGTTTTAGCACGGAGGGACCTGCAGTTCAGGAGGGCAAAAGAGAAAGTCAGCAGAGAGGAAACAGACTGAGGTGATAGCGTAGAGGGAAGTTGGCTTGTATAACAGACAGAAAGATTACTCATATTCCGGGTGCAAACCCCTGACGGGAGTGAGAACGTATTCAGAGGACGGTGTCCCCAGAAAACAGGGATGGAAGCCATAAAATGAAACCAAGCGAAGGGTAAGGAGGGAAGTAAGAGTACAGGGGCGGGCTTGGGGAGAACGCGATAGACAAGACGCAGAGGGGATAGACAGGAAGAAATATGCAATGAGGCCCAAGCAGGCCCACTATCAGGGAAGAGACTGACCTGATGAAAGACGGAAGGCGCCCCAATCGTCACCCCAAGGAGCTCGCCCAAGGAGCAGGATCTGCTCCTTGTGCGCGCGCCCATGGCGCGCGCCGCCGCCGCAGCATGGAACGGCGCCCTGATGTTCCTTAAATGCGTCAGGGTACCTGGAGTTTGGTGCGGACGCGTTACACGCATCCGCGTCACTTCCGGGAGGTGGGAGCAGGTGACTGGCAACCGAAGAGGAGGAAGCAGCACAACCAATGGGAGGAGGCAGCACAGCAGGAGCTACGGAGAGGGTAGAGGGTCAGCAGGCAGCAAAATAAACAACAAAAACGTAATAGCAAACAGCAGGAGACAGCAGCAATGACCCAGCATTCCAGCGAGATCTCAGCCTTCTTGTAGGCGTGGGCAATGCAGTCCACCACCCAAGTGGACAGAGTTTGCTTGTTCACCGCCTCCCCCAGCTGACTGGGGTCATAGAAGACGAAAAGCTGAGAGGCTTTGCAGTGGCCCTGGGAATGTTAAAGGTAGAAGGATAGTGCCCTCTTACAGTCCAGGCTATGCAGTACTTTTTCTGCCTGGCTGGCATGAGGCTGCAGAAATAAGGTGGGGAGCACCACCTCCTGAATGAGATGGAAGGGAGACATGACCTTAGGAAGAAACTTGGGGCATGTGAGGAGCACCACCCTGTTCTTACAGAACCTCGTGTATAGCAAATCCGCCACCAATGCCTGAAGCTTGCTGACCCTGTGACTGGACATGAGCGCCACTAGGAAAATGACCTTCCATGAGAAGTACCAAAGGTGGCAGGTAGCCAGTGGCTCAAACAGTGGCCCTGTGAGCTTGGACAGCACCACAATTGAGGTCCCCCTCCACCGCTGGAAGGCGAACGGGGGGCTTGGATAACAAGAGGCCCCACAAGAACCGGGTCACAAGGGGCTGGACAGAGAGGTGCTTGCCCTCGATAAGGTGGTGGTGTGCCGCTAGAGCACTCAGGTGCACCCTGACCAAGTTGGACCTCAGTTCTGCCTGAGACAGGTGGAGCAAACATTGCAGCACAAGCTGCACAAGGCATGAGATTGTGTTAGCTTGCTGTTCTACGCACCACACTGAGAATCTGTGCCATTTGAAGGCATAGGCCCATCTGGTGGAGACCTTATGGGAGGCCAGCAGTACCTCCTCCACCTCCCCCGAGATGTTCAATGGGGTTAAGGCTACCCTTTCAGCATCCAAGCCGTTAGCGACAGGGACCCCAGGTTGGAGTATAGGAAGGAATCCTCCTCCTGCGACAATAACCCCAGAGCACTCCCCAGAGGGACCAGGGGCACTGAGGACAAGCAGAGGAGCAGTGGAAACAATGGTTGCCTAGGCCACTGAAGGGCAACCAGTATCAGTGATGCCCTGTTGTGCTGAGCCTTGAAGAGGGTCTTTGCAATCAGTGGCATGAGCGGGAAGACACAGAGAAGGCCCTCTGTCCACAGGATGAGGAACGCATCTGCTGCCACCCGTGAAGGGTGTGGTTGGTGGGGGAGCAGAAGCGGGGCAGCTGAGTGTTGGTCGGACTCGTGAAGAGGTCCAACAGTGGAGTTCCCTAGAGCTGGAAGAGCCAAGAGGCTACTTTTGCGGATAAAGGACCCTGCTCAGCTTGTCCGACAGGGAATTGTCCAGGCCCAGCAGATACACTGCCCTCAGGAGCATCCCACAGCAGAGCGCAAAGGAGCAGAAAGCCATTGCCTCATGGCACAGGACCCTGTGCCTCCCTGTTTGTTCATGTAGAACATCCCCACCTGATTATCCATCTGCACCAGACTGGTGCTGCAGGAGGTGGTGAAAGGCTCTGAGAGCCAGGGATATGGCACCGAACTCCAGCAAGTTCATCTGCAGTTGGCTTTCTGACAGCGACCAGCTGCCCTGAGTTCAAAGGTCTTTGCAATGAGCACCCCACCAGGCTCCTATGAACTCCAGACACTGTTTCGGGAGGAGGTGAGACTTGAGGTGTTTATGACAAACCCCAGATGTTGTAGGATGCTGATGGCGCAGTCCGTGGCCCTGCTGCACCTCGGCGGCCGAGCCTCCTCTGATGAGCTAGTCGTCCAGGTAAGGGAAGACAAAGGCCTCTTGGAGGTGGGCTGCGACACCGCTAGGCACTTGGTGTGGAGGCCAGGCCAAAGAGTAGGTCTTTGCACTGGTGGTGGCCACCCCCCCCCCCCCCATGAACCTGAGGTATTGGCTGCAGCTGGGATAGATAAGGATGTGTATGTATGCATCCTTTAAGTCCAAAGAGCATAGCCAATCTCCCTGCTGGAGGTATGGCTGCAGCATCTCAAGGGAAAGCATCTTGAACTTCTCCCTCACCAGGAGCCTGTTCAGGACCCGCAGGTCCAGGATGGGCTTTAGGCCCCCCTGTTTTTTTGGTATGAGGAAGTACCGTGAATAGAACCCTCTACCCCAGAGGTGTGGGGGTATGGGTTCCACCACCTTGTCCTCGAGAAGGCCTGCGAGCTCCTGCAGCAGCAATGTCTGGTGGAGGGGAGTCCTTGTGGGCTCTCCCGGGAAGAATGGGGGTCTACCCCAAGTGGAGGAGATAGCCCTCCTTGACCACCTGGAGTGCCCCATATGTCAGTGGTGATGGCTGGCCACCAGTGGGCAAACAGGATTAGACGTCTCCCTGTGGGCTGCTGGGTTGGGCCTCCTGGGGGGGGGGGGGGGAGAGGCTATGCCCAAGGAGTCAAAAGCTCCCCCCAGGCTGGGCCGGAGCTGGTGCCTGAGACTTGGGAGTCTTCGGCTTATGAGAGCCATGCCCTTGTCCCTTGGCCTGCTGGGGAGGCCTGATACTGAGGGTAGTTTCCATAAGCCCTTCCCTTCCTCAGATAAGGGAGGAGTTGCCAGGAGGAGTGGCCTAGTGGTTGAGGCAAGGTACCACAGGCCAGAAGGTCAATGGTTCAAATCCCACTAGAGGACAGCAACCTTGGGCAAGAAGGACTGGGGTTTCTAGTCCCACAGGTGTCCTTGTGGTCTTGGGCAAGCCACTTAACCCTCAATTGCCCATGTTCCCTGTAAGTATTAGTGTATGTGTCTCATATCCCCTCATGTTAAAATGTATCCCCCAACTGCTTTGACCCGGTGAAAAGCAGGATATAAATGCAGCTAAATAAATAAGGGGGCTTTTTACTCTGGGCCTTCTGTCAGGGAAGGGTAGCAGTCTTCTTGGAGAACCTGGTCCTCATCAGGAACTCAGACTCCAACTCTGCAGACTCAACCATCATGGGTTTGCCAAAGAGGTTCTCTCTTTGACAGGGGAAATCGTCCAATTTGTCCTGGATCCATTGCTCCAGGTTAGAAGACTGTAGTCAAGCCTGGCATCGGGCACCGATGCCCGCCGTGGCATAGATAGATAGTCACAACCTAATGGGAGACAGCCAACATGGCTTTAGACAAGGAAGATCTTGTCTTACTAATCTGTTATGTTTTTTTGAAGGAGTGAATAAACAGGTGGACAAAGGTGAGTCGGTTGATATTGTGTATCTGGACTTTCAGAAAGCCTTTGACAAGGTCCCTCATCAGAGACTTTTGGCAAAACTAAAGAGTCATGGGATAAGAGGCAGTGTACTATTGTGGATCAGGAACTGGTTAAAAGATAGAAAGCAGAGGGTAGGGCTAAATGGCCAATTTTCCCAATGGAGAAAGGTGAATAGTGGTGTACCTCAGGGATCTGTGCTGGGTCCGCTGCTTTTTGACATAATCATAAATGACCTGGAAAGTGGAATAATGATTGAGGTGATCAAATTTGCAAATGACACAAAACTATTTAAAGTTGTTAAAACCCAAGAGGATTGTGAAAAATTGCAAGAGGATCTTGATAAATTGGAAGACTGGGCATCAAAATGGCAGATGAAATTTAATGTGGACAAGTGCAAGGTTATGCACCTAGGGAAGAACAACCCAAACTATGGTTACACGATGCAAGGTTCCACATTAGGAACCACCACCCAGGAAAAAGATTTAGGCGTCATTGTGGATACCGTGTTAAAACCCTCGGCCCAGTGTGCAGCGGCGGCCAAGAGAGCAAACAGAATGCTAGGTATGATAAGGAAAGGAATGGAAAATAAAACAAAAGATATTATAATGCCTCTATATCGTTTCATGGTGAGACCGCACCTTGAATATTGTGTGCAATTCTGGTCGCCGTATCTTAAAAAGGATATAGCGATTTTAGAAAAGGTTCAGAGAAGAGCCACCAAAATGGTAAAGGGGATGGAAGGATACTCCTATGAAGAAAGGCTAAAAAGGTTAGGGCTCTTTAACCTGGAAAAGAGACGGCTGAGGGGAGATATGATAGAAGTCTATAAATTAATGAACGGAGTGGAATGGGTAAACGTAGATCGATTGTTTACGTTATCAGAATATAGAAAGACTAGGGGACATGCAATGAAGCTACAGGGTAAACTATTTAAGACTAATAAAAGAAAATATTTTTTCACTCAACGTGTAATCATTTCTGGAATTTGTTACCGGAGGATGTAGTAAAGGCTGTTAGTGTAGCTTGTGATAAGGAAGCTTATCATAGCTCAGGAAGGAGCTATAGGAAAGGTGAAGTGACTCTGAACAAGCAACCTGTCAGTTCTGGTAGAAATAAGAAAACAGAATTTTCCCATAAAAGACTACCAGTCCCAGAATGCACCAGGTTTCCAACAGCCATTAGAGGAGCTGGAGTGGGGAAACATGTGTTCAATCAGGAGAGCTATGAGGTAATCCCTAAGCACTCATCTCAAAGGGCAGGGCCTGATTCAGCACAGCTGCGCTGTGTTAGGGAGGAGCACTCATCTAAGCAGAATAAAGGTAGAGTTTATTCTACAGAGAATTATCCCCA
Organism: Ichthyophis bannanicus; assembly: GCA_033557465.1. NCBI lineage: Eukaryota > Metazoa > Chordata > Amphibia > Gymnophiona > Ichthyophiidae > Ichthyophis > Ichthyophis bannanicus. The sequence continues at coordinate 232,087,740 of CM066038.1, read as the reverse complement.
GGATTATCAGAAGCAGAAGCCAAACCGGACGGACAGAGAGGGAAAGAAACCCTTTGGAAGAAAGAGGAGAAAAGCCTTTGAGAGGTCTAGAAGAGTCCAGAGCAGTACGTATACTGGGAGGCATTTCAAGGGCCAGCATATACCATTGGACTGGGGAAAGCCAGAGGAATGGTGCTGCAGAACTAGGAATCTCCAGACGGCACCTGTGAGGGAAACGGCTGCACGTGGAAGGGACCCTAAGACCAGTGCCAGAAGGTATGTGAAGAGAGATCCAGTGTCCAGGGATCTGGATTGGAAGGCTGGACATAAGAACTGGACTACATACTGGCCAGGCTATATAGAGAGGAACTCTAACAGCAATGGAAGCTCAGGTATGAACACTGATCTATGCCCTAGCTATAACCTTGAAAGACAGCAGGGAAACAAGTATTCTCCTGAAAGTGCTCCATTGGGAGATTCATCTGTGCCAATCCATGATATTGAACCCATGCTTGTTGAAGAAGAGGGGGTGATAGCAGATGAAGAATCTGTTTACATGGACTGCTCTCTGTCTAAACTCCTTTGGTGATTTTCTGTTATAAAGTACAGCAACCATCACAAAGAAATACAAACTTGTTCTTTAATCTACTCAGAAAAGCTCATGAGTAGGATTTTTAGCCACGCAGTAGAAAGCAAGCCAGCTAAGGGGTTTCAGCTGGATAACTGCTAGCAATTGAGCCTTACCTAATTGCTTGTGAGCTCTAAGATAATCACTTCTGAATCTATGTGGGAAGATATAAGAAGTTTACCTGAAAAGAACAGTTTTTTTCCTTCTTTGTGGCTTTTGGTTTGTTGTTTGATACATGCTAAGAAAATATTAGCTAAGCCTACAGAAAAGACCAGTTTGTTATCAACCAGGTCTTATTTCTTTTGCTTTGATTGCCTGATAAGTTAAAATGTTGTTTTCCTGATTTTGTTTTTTCAAGTTTAACAATGAAAGCAAGTAACCTGATTTATGTGCTACCAAGCATATCTGTGTTGGGAGAAATAACCCCATAAATAAATATCTTATTGGCTTTACCCAAAAGCACAACTAATTATTGTGAGCAGCTGTGTCTGGTGTGAATGAACTGCATTGCCCACAATCCCTTGCAAATCATATAGATATATGCACTTGCCAAGACTGTGAAGATTCTCACCCAGGCAGCCGTCTGACAAGCTGGGTTTAAAAAAGGTTTGGACAAGTTCCTGGAGGAAAGGTCCATAAACCGTTATTAAGAAGTGACCGAAGATATCAATGCTTGACCCAGTACAAGCATTGTGGAACTTGTGTCTCTTGGGGAAACTGCTAGGTACATATGACCTAGATTGGCCACTGTTGGAAACAGAATACTGGGCTTGATGGACCTTGGTCTGACCCAGTATGGCATATCTTATGTTCTTACTCTAGCCACCGAATCAAAGCCATCATAAGCTGCTCGAGTCATGAATTTGGAGCACTCTCTGACAGCAGAGGACATGTTCTGGAACCGCTGGAAGGGTTCCTCGGAGAAACCAGCCGAGTACATGGCAAGTTCCTTTGACAGGCCCCTCAAGTACATGCCCATGTACAGCTGGTATGCCTGGCTCTGGCCAACGAGCACCGAGCCCTGGTAGCATTTTCTGCTGAGAGCGTCCAAGGTGCAAGCCTTTCTACCCGGAGGCACCGAGGAGTGCATCTTCTGGCTTTTGAGCTGATGCATGGCTGACTCCACCACCATGGAGTTGTGTGGCAGTTGTGCTTTCTGGAAGCCCGGGCTTTGGCGGACCCAATATATCGAGTCCAGCCGGCGGCTCATGATGGGAACTGATGCCGGTGATTCCCACATTTGAAGGAGCAGCAGTTCCAGGATCGTGGGAATGAGCACTGTAAGTGCCTCCTTCGGAGGGGCCTTGTACTGGAGGATCTCAAGCTCCTCTGTGCGAGGGTCCTCCTCCAACTCAGTGTTGAATGCCAATACCTTTGACATATCAAGGCCATATCCTCTGATGGGGACCAGTGACGGGTCTTTGAGGGAGACTGGTTCGAGGACACGTTGCGGTGGCAACAGGTGTCTGCAAATTCCTTGTCCTCGGTCTCCCAGTCTGACTCGAGGTCGGTGGAGGAGTCTAGGGCAGGCTGGGTTGTTGGCTCAGGCCCCACACCCAATGATTCGTGTCCCTTGAAGGCCACTCATTGGGGAGGACCTCAATCCCAACGATCGGGATCGGGACCGGGACCAGGACCGATGTCGAGGATCATCTTAAGTCTGATGGCGCTTGAGGATTGGCTCAACATCTGTGGATGTCCTCGAGGTCAAGGCCCTAGTGGTCTGGGCAGATAACCCGGCAGAACTGGGCATCATGGCCTGCTGCTAGGCCATGAAGACAGATAAGCTGTGTTCCAAGATTGCCACACTGGTCTCTAGTCCAGATGGCTCCACAGCCTTTGGTGCAGGCACCAAGGATTTCTGGCCCACACGGCTCCAACAAGGGAGAGTCCTTGACTATGATGGCCTCGGAGGTCTGAGGCTCATCACCAGAAGCCAATGATTCTTTGTGGGAAACTTTGGTCGACCACTCCAGCTCCGACCCTTCGGACTTGCGGTGTTGACTGCGGAACTGGGCGTGGGACTTACCCGCCTTCCCCAACTCGTTCACGGATGCTGTCCTCAAGGATTTCTTCTTCTTGTGTTCCACCTCTGGGTGCTCTACCCGGATGGCCTCAGTCGGAGGCGGTAGGGTCACCTCAGGACTATGGGGGTCCCAGATGGGGCCTTGGGGCATGGCATCGCCGGAGACTCTGGGGCAGAGTATGACTTTTGTAAGATTTTGTCATGCTGCTGATGATGACTCTTAATGGCTGTGGAGAACATCCTCTTACATAGGCCGCAATCCAAGGGGGGTTGTGGTCCGGCCCTAGGTAATGGAGGCAGCAGTCATGTGTGACGGTGAGGGACATGTTCCACAAGCACCAATCACACTTCTTGAAGCCACTGGCAGAGGCCATGGGGAGAAAAGGAGTCCCAGCAAAGTCGAAAACCCGAGGCTCTGCCAGTGAAAAAAGGGTGTGAAATTGTGCCAGTCAGAACCAAGGGAAATTAATATGAACCCCAGACACGATGCCAAGGCAAGTCAGCTCGAGGATGGGAAAGGGAACCGGTATGCAACTGGGGAAAAAGTAATTTCCAAGAAAAAAACTAACTTTTTCCAGGAAAAACACACTGGGCTCCGCGGAAAAAAGGAGACCAAGGTAAGATGGCACCCTTGGCCGGGAAGGGGACCATCCATGCGTGGTGCATCTCCCAAAGGCTTTCTTTGAAAGCTGAGGAGAAGCTTCCGGGCAGGGCTCCGTCAGCCTCAACACCACCCATATGTGAGGACTGACTTCCTGCGTGTTCCTGGAGAAAACACAAAAACCTTTTTTCCAGACTGCAGGAATTTATTTTATTTATTTATTTATTTAACATTTTTATATACCGCACTATTCATCATCAGCGCGGTTTACATAGAACTACAAAACATCAGATAAGATAAGATACATATATCTGTTTTTACATGTAACAGGAAGAAAAACTTGGAAAACAGGGGTAATAGTAACAATGGATAATAGAACTTGAACTATATACATATGATAGTAATATTACTTGAAAAAGTATCATGTTAGATAGGGATGGGATTGGAGCTGTTTAGATGAACTTGTGTTATTGTGTTCTCTGGAAAGTATATGATGAAAAGGTGATGCTTCAAGGCCTTTTTGAACTGGAGCTCCGCGGAAAAAAGAAGACTGGAGAAGATGGCACCACAGTAGGTGGGAAAGCAGACACACATGTGCAGTGTATTTCCTAAAGACTTCTTTTGGAAATTGGGGAGCATTCCATGCGGGGCTCCATTGGTGAAATCACCCATACGTGAGAATTTACTTCCTGCTTGTTCACAGAGAATTTCTGTTAGCATTTCATCATCTGTCTGATCATTCTGACCAGGCAGTACATCCCCACTGCCATTCCCTTCCCATTTTTACATGAATTTCTATCTAGAGAGATTCTACAGTGTATTTTGTTTCCTGCAAAACCATTATCCTGCTTGACTCAATGACCTCTTCAGTGTCACCCCTCACTATATGCCCCCACCCTCTGGAATGCATTACCCCCAGCAATTCGAACCATCAAGTCTTCCATGGACTTTTGTAAACAACTTAAGACTCATCTCTTCCAGGAGCATTTTGGCAATCAGCAAACAATGTAGAATCAGCAGAAACTCATGCCCACAAGCACATCCTCCCCCTGTCCCACACTCATGAATCCCCTTTGACTCCACTCCCCCCACCCTCATGAAACCCCTATGACCCTACACTCGCCAACCCTTCTTCCCCTTGCATATAGTTTCATTTGTTCTCAGCTTTAAAAATTATCATTGTTATGAGTTCACTGAATTACTCTCCATATTCATTGTAAAAGTTCTAATTCTGTTCATAACTTGTTCATTGTAAAAACTTAGTTCTTTGTAAACCGCTTTGACTTGTAGAAAAGCGGTATATCAAAACTTGTTAAATAAATAAATCCCTCCACCTCTTGCGATATACTTTGTAGCCTGGTACCACAGTGTCCCATTTGGTTATCCTTCTCCTACCAGATCACTGAGACGACAATTGTATCTAATTTTTCATTCAGTGCTATATAGTCTAACTCTCCCATCTTATTTTGTAGACTTCTAGAATTTGCATACAGGCATTTCAAAGTTTGTTTTTTGTTCATATTAACAGTTTCGCTTTCAGATGATGGGGCAATTCAGAATTTTTCAACTCTACCTGATTTTTATTTAAAGGCACCGGGGTTACTTTTACATTTATTGGAACCTCTCTATCAGGAAGCCCTAACTTGCTAATATCCTTCAAAGATACATCGTTTTGAACCATGCACTCTTAGGCATCTGTCAGCTTTTTCCTCATTATCTAGTTTAAAAGTTGCTCTCTGTCCTTTTTAAAGGTTAATGACAGTAACTTGGTTCCACCCTAGTTAAGGTGGAACCAGTCTTTTCAGAAAAGCAACTTCCTAGCCTAGAATGTAGCCCAGTTCCTAACAAATCCAAAACTCTCTTCCTTGAACCACTGTCTTATCCACACACTGAGAATCTGGAGCTGTCTGCTCTCGGGTCCTGCGCATGGAATGAGAAGCAACTCTGAGAATGTTACCTTGTGGCTCATGGGAAGTTCGAGTCCAGCAGCTTTTTTTTTTTTTTAAATGTGTTCTTAGTTTGCACCATACCTCTCCTAGCCTCCTTCCACCAGCTCGAGAGGAAAAAGGGAAGATCATGCACCATGCCTTTCCCATGTCCCCTCCAAAATACTTCTCAAACTGTGAGAATGAGTAGACTAGTGGGGACGGGAAGGACCTGGAACAACCAGGTTCTGCACCTTGGGATTTGCTATCAGCAATAGCTGACCTACACCCCAAAATTTTCATCATCTTTTTTCAATCCAGTTCAGGCTACACAGGTTACAATAACCTCCATCTACTGAAGATTGAGAAATACTGGTGAGCAAAAGGCTGCACAGAACTCATATACTGTGACATCAACAAACCAGTGGTTCTCAGTCTCCATCTGCTGGTGGGGAGGTATAACTCATGTGTCTGGACTGGACTGGAGGGACAATGAGGAAGCAAAGATTACCATACATTAACTGCTTACGTGGTAGATAATGCAATGCAAGTACTATGCTTCCAGCTGTATCTTTAGTGAATGGTAGCAAATATCACTGCCTTAACTACACAGCTATCTTCCCTAAAGTGCCCGATAGCTCCTCCAATAGTTAATACAGAGGTTTTGCAATTAATACACCTTAACTCTGGCTTTTAGCATGTGTGATTTGCAATTCTTTAGTGCAGGTTAGCAAATAGATCCCTTGGTAAAATAGAGCCCATCAGGAATAATAAGGTTTCTGTTAAATAACATGCATTAATGCACATTAATATACATTAATACGTTAATGCAAGACAATAAATGAGGCTATTACTTTGTAAAATGATCTAGGCATCATTGTAGATAATATGCTGAAACCCTCTGGGGAAAGGTAACCTTCTGCACCTAAACGTAGCTTGCCTGGGACTACCAATGAAAATTTAAGAGCTAAATCCAAAAGTACAAACACAATGATGTTTATTCAATGGAATGCCCAGTAATCTAACAAATTTTCTTTCCATATAAACTAAGAAAACTCAGATTTTGTTTAAACCTTGATCTCTCTCTCTCGTGTTCCATAACATGTTATTTTTCTACGGCAAATATTGTATCCAAGACATTACTACTATGAATTGCTTGATAAGTTGTTGCACTAGCAGAACAAACTATTACGCTGCGTGTCATTATCATGACTTTAATCACTCCAAATACTGGTTGTTGATCAGTCATCAAGTGATCATTATGAAACAAAAAGCAGTCATCATCATTTTACTGATGCAGGAAAGCCAGTGACAGATGTTCTCTGCTTCCTGTCCTGGGTCTGACACAGACATCATTAAGTAAAGGTATACCATTGTTATTTCCATAAATTAAATGGCCAAATTAACACCTGTTATTTCAGCAGAAACGTTACAGTTCACGTCAATATAATTTATCATTTTAAAATAGCATCTCACACACATAAATTCAACATGAGGCAAAAGACAAGTACAAAAGTCCATCACAAGCTTCCTCACTGTTAAATAATAAATAGCACATTATTAAGGGGCAGCATCCAGTTGTTTTGTCCATAGTAAAATAGCTTCTGGGCTGAATCCCAAGATAAATGCTGGGTAAGACAGAAGACCATTTACAAGTACATGAATTCCAATTCAATCGATCAGATGGATCAGTTGTTTTTAGAAATCAATTTCATGTTAACACACTACCAAGAAGAATTTTAAATGATCTTTTTCTGTCAGAGAAATTTTCTTTCTTTCTTTTATTTTATTTTTTATTCATAACTAAAAGTCTCTCAAATGAATCAAAGTAACTATTTGCCTCCAATAACTCCTTCCACTGAGTAAAGGCCACATTTTCAATAATGTTCCCTAAAAAGGGCAAATTAGAAACTGATTTATAATTTCTGTGAAGCTCATTTGAAACAGTAGCTTTTTCAAAATGTGCCATAGTGTAGCTACCTCATTCAGAGATGTATTAACAATAAGATGTAACAACCCCTTGGATTTCAAAGTACCTTTAACCAGCCACAATGGCCAATTGTAAGAACAGCAAGATATAACTTTAGCCTAAACTTTCAAAATTCCATAGTGCCTGGTAACAAAAAAAGCAGAAAAAAATAATTATGAATCAGTTTGGGTTTTGATGGAAATTAGGATTAAGGGTCCTATAAGCCCCCCTCCAATTGTAGTTCACCAGGTAACGTTGCAGTTTTTCCCTGAACTTTAGCCCGTAAATCTTGAACTTGCTTCTGAAAAAAGTGATAGCCGATATAAATGTGGGATGAAAAATCTCAACTGGTTATACTGATCGAAAGGTTGCAACAAATGTCCTACAAATAAAAACATTTTTTTTCGAGCACTTTTATATCCTTTATAAATGTAGAATAATATGTTTTCTTTGCAGCAGAAGCCATTCTAAAATAGATGCGATAATGATTATTACTACTTTCTTTATCCATATCTAGCATGGATTTATGCCAGTTGCTTTCCGATTTATGGCCCATACTTTCAGGACTCAAAGCTCCTCAGTTTACCAAGAAGCTAGAGGCTTCACAGGAACACCACACTTTTGACGGGGAAGCAGAATTGATTGCATACATCAGAGCCCTATAATTGGCATCAATCATATTATCAACTAGTCCAATCAACTTATCAAAAAAGCACTAAAAAAAAATCCAAAACCCAATTTGATCCCTAGTGACAGTACTACAAAACTGATGCCAGGAGATGGGGTGCCATTTTCAAGTTGGGGGCTGACAGGGCAGGAGTGACCGAGAATACGCCTGCCTCTCCATTGGACACCAGAGAGATCCACAGTATGGTAGATGGGAAAGTAGTGCAATGGGCAGCTATGTCAATGCCAGGAGTGTTGGGGGGGGGGAGGTTAATTTATTCCACTGCTGACCCTTTAAACGACAGCAGGCCAAACTTAGGGCGTGCTATTTCTGTGCTACTACAGCCAGAAACCTGCAATGCTTGTTCCTGCAGCAACGCAAATCTATATTTACTACAGGAGTTATTAACCCCTTTGGCAACTCTAAAGGTAAATATTGTATTAAAAAGCAACATTTTACCACAGTTTAGTAACTACCACTCCAAATTTAATATATAAGTTGGGTAGTAAGTTAGTAAAGGATAAAAAGGATAAAGTAGTTAACAGATAGCATAGTTACCCACCTGTAACAGGTGATCTCCGGGAACAGCAGGAATTTAGTCTTCACATATGGGTATCGTCAGTACCGACGGAGCCTGCGCGGGAACGCTCCCCAGCGTCCAATAGGAAAGCTTTTGGGAGCATCCCACAGCGCCTGCGTGCTGCCTTCCCACCTTTCCCAACTGTCCCTCTCCAGTTGAGTTTAAAGCTCAGGGGAAAGAGAGAAAAAGAGAGAGAGAGAGAAAGATACAACTCCTAGGGGAGGTGGGTGGGTTGTGAAGACTAAATTCCTGCTGTTCCCGGAGATCACCTGTTACAGGTGAGTAACTATGCTATCTCCAGGAACAAGCAGGAATGTAGTCTTCACATATGGGGACTCCCTAGCTTCAGATGCCAGGGAGAAACCCCAGAGGTTGTGTGCCCTTGTGAAAGGGCTCCACTTCCCCCCATGGATCTCTGGCATCCTATCAGGGATGGTGGGTAGGAGTTGATTAAGTATGGAACAGGTGTTGAAGAACAGCCTGACCAAACAAGGCATCCCGGTGGGAGTCCTTGTCTAAGCAGTAATGGGCTATGAAGGTATAAACCGAAGCCCAAGTAGCTGCTCGGCAGATGTCATCAATAGACACAGAGTGAAGATGAGCCATAGTGGCTGCCATGGCTCTCACATTGTGAGCTGTGACATGGCCTTCCAGAGGAAGGTTTTTACTCTCATAGGCAAAAGATATACACTGTGCAATCCAGTTGGACAGCGTTCTTTTGGAGACTGGAAGACCCAAATGACTAGGATCAAAAGCAACAAAAAGTTGAGAGGACTTCCTCTGTTGCTGTGTCCTTTGTAAGTAAAAGGCCAGAGCCCTTTTACAATCCAAAGTATGAAGATTCCTTTCTGCATTTGAAGCATGAGGCCTTGGGAAGAATACAGGAAGGTAAACCGCTTGGATTAAATGAAAAGGTGACATCACCTTTGGCATAAAGTGTGGATGAGTCCTAAGGACTACCTTGTCATGATGGAACCTTGTGTAAGGAGGATCAGCCACCAATGCTTGCAATTCACTGATGTGACGTGCTGATGTGATTGCAATAAGAAAGAATACCTTCCAGGAAAGGAATTTCAAGGAGGTAGTGGCTAATGGTTCAAAAGGCGGTTTCATAAGCTGCCCAAGAACTAAATTTAAGTCCCATGCCACCGGTGGTGGCTTAATGGGAGGCTTAGCTAAAAGAAGGCCTCTCATAAATCTCGCTATGAGAGGATGAGAGGAAATAGGTTGCCAATTTAGAGGCTTGAAAGAAGCTGCAATAGCACTCAAATGAATTCTCACTGAATTGGTCTTAAGCCCTGCATTAGATAAATGAAGGAGATACTCCAGTAATGATTCCAGAGGTATCGCAAGAGGGTTAACACCCTTCTGCGAGCACCATATGGTAAAACATTTCCACTTGAAAGCATAAGAGCGTCTTGTGGAAGGCTTCCTGGAAGCATAAAGGATATCCTTTACCTGCTGAGAAACGTTAAGACCGTGAAGTTCTAGGCTTTCAGCAACCAGGCCCTGAGATGCAGAGACTGGGGATTGGGATGCCACAGCATCCCGTCCTCCTGAGAAAGGAGATCTGGAGCAGATCCTAACTCCAGAGGCGGAGCTTGAGAGAGATGTAGGAGCAGAGGGCACCACATTTGCCGTGGCCAACGTGGAGCTATGAGAATGATATGACCTCTGTCTCTCTGAAGCTTGAACAGGGTTTTGTGAATTATGGGAATGGGTGGAAAGGCATACAGGAAGTCCTGGCCCAATGAAGGAGGAAAGCATCCCTGGCCTGACAACCCTGAGCCGGAATTCTGGAACAGAACCGGGGAAGTTTGGCATTCAGCAGACTTGCGAAGAGGTTTATGTCCGGGGCTCCCCAAATTTGGAAAATTTTGGCCACCTGGTCTGCATGGAGAGACCATTTGTGTGGAAGCAGAACTCGACTGAGTCTGTCTGCCCAAGAATTTTGAATGCCTGGAAGATACACCACAAGGAGATGAATCTGAGGTTCTCTGGCAAGGGCCCATAGTCGCAAAGCTTCGTTGCATATCGACAGAGAGCCTGTTCTGCCCTGCTTGTTCACATAGAACATGGCTACTTGATTGTCCATTTGAACAAGGACTGTCTTGTAGCTGAGCTGGGTGTGGAATACTCGAAGAGCAAGGAAGATTGCTCTGAATTCCAGGAGATTGATATGTAGATAGGTCTCCTGTGGAGTCCAGGTACCCTGGGTTGAGAGGCCTTGCAGGTGGGCTCCCCAACCCACCTGTGAGGCATCTGTTGTTAGAGTGGTGTGGTGTGGAGGTTGCTGAAAAGGGGATCCCACCAAAAGGTTTTGGGGTGATTGCCACCATTGCAGGGACAAAATAAGGTGATCTGAGTTTGCTATTTTGTCTGACAGGCAACCTGACACCTGAGTCCATTAAGTCGATAAAGTCCACTGGGCTGCCCTCATATGGAGGCGAGCATAAGGAACCACATGCACGGTGGATGCCATGTGGCCTAGCAACTGTAACATTTCCCGAGCAGTGAGATGAGGTTTTAGCACTGCTTGGGAAGCTAACTGCACAATGCGAAGGCAGCGGGGCTGTGGAAGGTAGGCCCTTGTCTGTCTGGTATCCAGCAGAGCCCCTATAAACTCTAGGGACTGAGGTGGAGCAAGGTTGGATTTTGGGAAGTTTATGACAAGTCCCAAATACTGAAGGATGCGCATTTTACGAAAGAGAGCAACCCTGGCCTCTGGCTCTGAAGGGGCTCGAATGAGCCAGTCGTCTAAGTAAGGGAAGACGAATATTCCTAGCCATGCATTTTGTGAACACCCTTGGTGCCGAGGCCAGGCCAAAAGGAAGAACCCTGTATTGGTAGTGCTTCCCTTGAAACAGAAAGCAAAGGAACTTTCAATGAGTTGGATGGATGAGAACATGAGTGTACGCATCCCTGAGATCTAGGGAACAAAGCCAATCCTGACTCTGAAGGTATGGCAGCAGAGTTCCTAGAGAAATCATTTTGAACTGCTCTTTGAACAGGAATTTGTTCAAGTCTCTGAGGTCTAAAATGGGTCTGTGCCCTCCTGTATTCTTTGGAATAAGGAAATAGGGGGAGTAGAACCCTGTACCCTGTTGGTGAATGGGTACCTTTTCTATTGCCCCTCGGGCAAGAAGCATAGTGACCTCTTGACCTAACTGGTCATTGAGAGAGGTCTGAGAATTGAACTGTCTTACCATTGTAGGAGGGGGCATGCTGAGGAAATGAAGCTTGTACCCCTCTCTTACAATAGAGAGAGTCCAACTTTCTGCTGTTATCTGACCCCATCTGGGGGCAAAATGACATAACCTTCCTGGAATGGTGGAAGGCTCTGGGCCGTTCAGGGCCAGGAAGGCAAAGTTCTCTAGATAGGAGTCAAAGCCCCTGAGGAGGTTGAGACTGCAGAGCCGGTTCAGGCTTAGCAGCTTTTGTTTTTCTTTGCCTAGGTTGTTGCTGCTGTCCCTTTTGGGCTGACTGACCTAAACGATGCCCCTGCTGGGTATAGGAGGGATAAAATTTCTTCTTACTGAAGAATGGTTTCTTGTAGGATTTTTTCCTTACAGGATCAGCTGTAGATTTAGACAATCTATTCAAAGTGATATTGTCAGCATCTATCTCATTAGTTTTTTCCTGCCAATTCTTGCCAAAGAGATTCTCTCCTGTGCAAGGAATATTCCCTGGAGCCAGGCAATCCTATATGCACCTATGGCAATAGCAGAGGTTCTGCTTTTGCACTCAAAGCAGTCAAAGGCTGCATGATTCACAAACTTGGAATCATCCTGAGCATGTTTGACAAGTGCGAGGTAATCCTGCCTCTTATCATCAAGAAGGAGAGGGCTTATAAGCTCTAAATCTCCCGTGACCTCCTTAAGGAACATTCCCATATATAATATATAGGAACTGATCCTAGCAGAAAGCATGGAAGCCTGGAAGGTTCGACATCCAAAGGTGTCAAGAGTCCTACACTCACGTCCTGGAGGATTAGATGCATGCCTTTTTGCATTCTTGATCCTTCTCATAGCTGAGTCCACCACCATGGAATGGTGTGGTAGCTGAGTCTTCTGAAACCCAGGACAAGGAGGAACTCAATACATGGTGTCAAGTCTTCGAGAGTGAGGAGATGTGGTTACAGGTGTTTCCCACATCCTTAACATGAGATCATGCAAGATCTCATGAATAGGTAAGGTAGCTGCCTCCTTGGGAGCTTTAGGGTATTGCAGGATTTCTAATTCCTTTGCCCTAGGCTCTTTTTCATGAGCCACTGTGATGGAAAGACCTCGAGCCACATCTCAGATAAAATCCTGAAAAGTTATATCCTCTGATGGAGACATCCTACGCTGAGGAGAAGAAGAATCCTCAGGAAGAAGTACTCTGGTGTCGGCAGAGCTTTCAGAGTCTTCAGACTCATCCGAGGATTCAAAGTATCTCCGATCTGGGTGATCGTGCAAGGCACGGTACAGGTACCGATTGAAGTCGGCATCGGATGGACAAGCATGACTCGGTTCCGGTAGAATACCTGCCGTTGTCGATGCAGTCGGTAACAGTACCGGAGTTGGTGCCGATACCAGTTGAATTGTCTGAAGCGGTTTCAGGAGCATCGAGGCCGTGAGAAGAGCTGCCAGACTGCGTTCAATAGCCAAGAATCTATGGTCTATCGACACTGCCGATGCTTGGGTATCGGTACCGGATGAAGCAGCCGGTACCCCAGAGCATGGCACCAGTAGTTCTGCCGAGGTTGAGGCCTCGAGAACATCCTGGAGCCCCGTTAGTGCTTTGGAAGCCGAAGCCTCCCGCCGGGGCAATTTTGCCGGTGAAAGTCCCTCAAGGGCAACCCCAGAGGCACCTCGATGCTTAGAGGGAGATATACCCTTTGAGGACCGGCTAGATTTATGTTTAGTTACCTGAGATCCATGGGAGGAAGATGAAGCCCTGGAAGACATCGATGCCACAGAGGCTGCATCGGAGGGAAAAAGGGTGCTAAGATTAGCAGCTCAGTTCTGCCGGCCCCTTTTCGACATCATCCCACAGGCAACACACTCTGAAATAGAGTGGTCAGGACCTAAACATCTGAGGCACCACTCATGAGTGTCGGTGACGGAGATGGTACTGCCACACTTGGAACACACTTTAAAACCCAAAGCGGGTTTTTCCATTTTAAAGGAAAAAGTTGGGCCTAGTGCCCAAAATGGCGCATGGCACCTGAGGAGAAAATAACTGGAAGAGCCTCCAGAAGAAAGGTGGGTTTTGGGGGGGTTTTTGAAAAAAAGAAAACCACCGGCGGTACCGGTGTAGCGTCGAAGGAAGGCAGACGCGACCACAAAAAAGAATAGAAGGGAATTATTTTTTATGGCGACAGGATGTGCGACCTGTCGGCTCCGCGGAAAACGAAGAAATGGAGAGGGACAGTTGGGAAAGGCAGGAAGGCAGCACGCAGGCGCTGTGGGATGCTCCCAAAAGCTTTCCTATTGGACGCTGGGGAGGGTTCCCGCGCAGGCTCCGTCGGTACCGACGATACCCATATGTGAAGACTACATTCCTGCTTGTTCCTGGAGATAAAAAAAAAATCACATGTAGGTATCGAACCAAACACATCAGGATGATAAATAAAATCCCCTAAAAGGAACTTTATAGACTGAAATAACACAATTAACTCATGCGGTGCCTCATGGTGACTGTGTGGTGAGCAATATACCAATGACAACCCTAACTTAGTCAGGCTCTGTATTTCTTCCTTTGGCACAATTCCCCCTCCTTCGAAGAGGCTTGTTCCTAAAAGTGAAATGACTTCTCTTCCAGTCTTCTCTCTCACCTCTTTGCATCAACTTACTGGGATTTCCTGCAATTGGACGCAAGAGTGGGCACTCCAAAATCTCTATTTCATATACCCTAGAGCAGGGGTCTCAAACATGCGGCCCGCGAGACAGCTTTGTGCGGCCCGCGACGGCGGAAAACCAAAAATCCCCCAAAACCCTGGCTTCTGCTGCTGCCGTTGCCGCCGTGGCAGCAGCAGAATCAATTGTCAAATTAAAAAAAAAAACTGACTTCTGCTGCTCAAGCAGCTGTCCTGCGGCCCCTTTCCCTCTGCCCGGAGATCCGACTCTGCTCTCAGCGGCGTGCTTTTCAAGCCGCGAAGAGAGTATTCCCCTCTCACGCGGCTTGAAAAACCGCGCGAGAGGGGAATACTCTCGTCGCGGCTTGAAAAGCACGCCGCTGATAGAGCAGAGTCGGATCTCCGGGCAGAGGGAAAGGGGCCGCAGGACAGCTGCTTGAGCAGCAGAAGTCAGTTTTTCTTTTTATAATTTGACAATTGATTCTGCTGCTGCCACGGCGGCAACGGCAGCAGCAGAAGCCAGGGTTTTGGGGTTTTTTTTGTTGGCCGGTAATGAGCTATGGAGGGGCTGACTGAACTGGAAGTGGGCTATTGGCAGAGGGGGAGGGGGAGGGGGGGGGGGGGGTTATGACTGGTAATGGGCTGGGGGGGGGTTAGAACAGGTAATGGGCTATGGTGGGGGCTAGGACTGGAAATGGGCAGATGGGGGTTAGGACTGGAAGTGGGCTATTGGCAGGGGGGGTTATGACTGGTAATGGGCTGGGGGGGGTTATAACTAGTAATGGGCTATGGTGGGGGCTAGGACTGGAAATGGGCAGATGGGGGTTAGGACTGGAAGTGGGCTATTGGCAGGGGGGGTTATCACTAGTAATGGGCTATGGTGGGGGCTAGGACTGGAAATGGGCAGATGGGGGTTAGGACTGGAAGTGGGCTATTGGCAGGGGGGGGTTATGACTGGTAATGGGCTATGGTGGGGGCGAGGACTGGCAATGGGCAGAGGGGGGTTAGGACTGGAAGTGGGCTCTGGGCCGGGGGGGTTATGACTGGTAATGGGCTATGGTGGGGGCTAGGACTGAAAATGGGGTGATGGGGGTTAGGACTGGAGGTGGGCTGATTGGGGGGTTAGGACTGGTAATGGCCTATGAGGGGAGGTAAGACTGAAAATGGGGTGATGGGGGATACGACTGCAAGTGGGCTATGGGGGGGACTAGGACTGGTAATGGGCTATGGGGGGGGGTAAGACTGAAAATGGGGTGATGGGGGGTAAGACTGGAAGTGCGCTATGGGGAGGTTAGGACGGGTTATGGGCTCTGGGGGGTCTAGGACTGGTCATGGGCTGGGGGGGTGGAGGACTGGAAATGGGCGGAGTGGAAGGGGGCTTGAACTGCAAATGGCTGATGGGGAGGGGGGCTTGGAATGGAAATGGGCTGTGAGGGGAGGGAGCTAGGATTGGAAATGGGCTGATGGGGGGCTAGGATTGGAAATGGGCTGATGGTGAGGCTAGGATAGGACTGGAAATGGACTGATGCAGGGACTAGAAAGGAGCAGATGCTGGGTGGGGCTGGAACTAGAAGGGAGCTGATGTTGGGGGAGGATTAGAATGGGATGGAGCTGGGAAAGTGAAATGGAGAGGGGAAAAATATTTTGTCTGGAAGAGAAGACAAATCTACAATTGGCCAGGTATTGGGAGAGTAAGTGGGGATTGAGGATGGAGGGGTAAAATTTGAGTGGATGAAATAGGAATGAGGAAAGAGCAAAAGGAGAAAGATTAGTATGTTAAAGCAGATGTAGAGATAGAGAATGGAAAAAAACTAGAAGAGAGAAGAAAGGACAAATGGACAGCAGACGATGGAGATAGCAGAAGACACGAAGAAACCAGAAGTGGCTGGAGCAATTGCAACTGAAAAAAAATGCACAAAAGGTAGAAAAATATCTCTTTATTTTGAATTTATTAACTGGAATATGTCAGCTCTGGGAAATGTGCATCATTAATGTCTGTGCTTTGGTACAAGAAATTATTTATAGTTTTATTTCTACAGTGCTGAGGTATTCTGTGTAATTCCTATTTGACATTGCTACTTGTTCTCTTTTCCCAGTAGGTCATGTATTGTTCTCTGAAATGTATTGATTTAATATTTGCAGTGTTGCCTTTTGATAGGTAGGGTCTGGTGCTTGTGAGTCCTGGTAGTGCTGTTATGATACGGGGGGTTTGCTATGGGTTCCAAATGGGCAGTGTTAGTAGTAGTTCCTAATGTGCCTGGCGGTTGGCACTGGATTATAGTAATATAGAAATTTTCTAGTCTTTCTTTATCCATGCACTCATTATGCAACATTATGCAAATATTTATGCAAATGAGGCCCCTTATGCAAATGAGGCCCGTGTCTTATGCGGCCCCCGGGTTACTTTACAAGTCCTCATTCGGCCCTCAAAGCAATTTGAGTTTGAGACCCCTGCCCTAGAGTGCCACACCCCTGTCGACAGTTGCATACAATATGAGCAATTCAGAATGCCATGATCAGGCTCCAGACACCTGCAGCAGACTTTGTGAAAGTCTATGACATCTTCACTCCACAACTGCACCTCAAACTTGCAAGGACTGGCTAGAGGGAGGTTAGAAAAAAAAAACATCAAAAGAGTGGAGAGACATGCTCATGCAGCAACATGGGCAGACAGAAGGGTCCAGCAAGTTGATTGCATTTGAACTTCTATATATGATCAGAAAAATGCTTGCTTTCTAAGTTCTGAGAGCTCGCTCAAGTTGATGCCATCCAAGAACCTCATCTATTAGTGTGGCTGATTTTATTCAGATGGTTGACGTTGGAACTGTTTACACAAACACTCATAGCATTTGCCTGATCACAGGATCACATTTTTTAATCTAAAACTGATTACTTATCTTTTAATTGAGTGACTCCAATTTTCTTTTCTCACAGCAATTGAAATTAGAGCTTATCTTATATCAAAGTCACCCTATAATCGTGCAAATATGGTAAAATGCCAAGAACACAAAGTTTAACATTACAGCTACCAGCTGTCACTTTTCAAATTCCTAAAGCTAAAAAGGAACTTAGGAGCATGTTTACTAAAGCGTGTTAGCCAACAGAGTGGGGTTAATGCGTATTTGGGCAGCGCAGCCCAAAGGTGATTGCATAAAAAATGCCACACTACCCAAGAGCATGCAAATAAGTAGGGCTAAGGCAGAGAGAGGGCAGAGTAAGGGAGTGTGTGCTAGTCACACGCAAGCTACACAAAAGGTGGGTCATGGGGATGCTTCTCAACACAGTATGGTAGAATTACTGGCTGGCAGGCTGCCCAGAGCATGTATTTCTTCCCTCCCCCAATATCTGTGTGCACATTGTGTTTGGGCTCTGATTCACGTGCTCTAATGCCCCCATTCCTCCCATATGACTGACACACTTCACAATTGGAAAAAAATGTGTTCAGTACCTGCTTGTAGTGATTGTAAACTGCTCTGATACCCTTCAGCCTGGGCGGTATATCAAGAAATTGCACAAACATATACAAGCCATATCAGAGACGTGAATAAGAAGGGGGTTCCCTCCCCATACACCAGAGACTTTGTGCTATATTCCCTGCAGCCTAGGTGAACAGGCACCCTGGGCGCTTCAGGGTGAACATGATGAACACTGCGGACACCTACCTGATCCCATACCAGGTCCCCAGCATTGTAAGATGCCACAACTGCACCCTATATCCCACAGTCAGAGCTGCAGCACAGACTGTCTATATGCCCCACTCTCCTGTACTTAGCCCCATTGTTCTGAACTGTGCAGTCATTTGTGTCTATTCCCAGGCATCCCTCTCTATTCTGTTCTGGCCTGTTACTACTGTCCTGTAAGTGGGGGCTAGGGTACAATTACTGTCTTCAGTGATTCAGTAGCCCACTGCTGCCATAATAATGCATTTGTTGCTTACGACTGGAGGGCACGCATTGCAAATATGTTCACTGTGCACATGCGCTATGACCGCACATTCAGAACTTCTGTAATGACGACACACCTAGCACGGTGGCATGTCCCTATGCTCTGGTGCAGTAAACTCACACGCTATTCATGCATTAGCCCTGCGCTACTCGTGGCACTTTGGTGAACATGCCTCTTAAACCCAGTTAATGAATTTTTTTCACTCACCTAAATAAAATTCTAAAACACTCATCTTCAGGCTTCTTATTCTCATAAACCAATGTATTTAACTGTTTCCTTTCCTGTACATGCAATCTTTTGAGATTTTTTTCCAGGTCTTCAAAGGTAAATGAGTAATAAGATGGCTACATGAATAGAACAGTGTTTCATAAACAATACAGCTTACAAGACCAGTAAGAAAACCATTTAAAATCATTCTTGCTGCACTTGGCTAAATAAAATGCTATATATTTTAGTAAAAATAGCAGCATCTAGAATACTTAAGTAAAAGTAAATAACCCCTTCCCCTGCACCCCAAAAAACAATTCTATCATGAGATGGTACAGAAACGTACTTACCGTATAAAGTTCATTAAGGACTTTCATTAAATCCTCATGCAGCTGGAATGCAATCTCTTTACTCTGCAATTGAAACAAATTTGACAGAACTAAGACTTTTACCTCATAAATATTTTATTTGTTTGTTGGTTTATTTATTTACTTACTTACTTAACTAGGCTTATATACTGATTTTCTACCAGTCAAAGTGGTGTACATTCAGGTACTGTACATATTTTTCCCTTGTCCCTGAAGGGCTCACAATCTATGTTTTTTGTATCTGAGGCAACGGAGGGTTAAATGGCTTGCCCAAGGCCACAAGGAGTACACCTGTGGGACCAGAAACCCCAATTCCTCTGGCCCAAGGTTGCTGTCCTCTAGTGGTAACTTGGCACAACTATTAGGCCACTCCTAGTGGCCTAGTGGTTGGGGCCTATATACGAGTATATCCATGGCCCTCATTTATTCGAATTATGCAATATGGAACTCCCTCCCTTCACCTAAGGGTTGAGAGCTCCTATAACAAGTTTTAAAAGGGTTTAAAAACTCTCTTTTTTGTTCAGGCTTTTGGGGGAGAGCAGCAGAAGGCCGAGTCTATTTTTTGTGATTATGCATATGTTCTCCTTTTGTTTTGTCCTTTCACGAGAAATTGTAATACATAACCAAGACAGCCAACAAAAGGGTATTTGCCCATGTTAGTCTCCCCCCACGCCTTTTTTCATTTTTTTAACTTAAGTGGGGGGGGGGGGGTCCTATAAACTAGATTGAACTAAAAATCAGATATCATTATGATCTTTAACTTGCTACTCATTAAAACAGGGTTTCTCAACGCACTCCTTGGTGCATACCTAGTCAATCAGGTTTTCCGTATAATCACAATAAATATGCACGAGAGAAATTTGCATGCACTGTTTCCACTGCATGCAAATCTCTCTCACGCACATTCATTGTGATTATCCTGAAAACCTGAATGGCTAGGAATGTCCCAAGAACTGAGTTAAGAACCCCTATAATAAAGGGCAGATTTATTTTCCTTCTTTTGGGCTCCTGAGGATAAATATCAGGATTTTCTAAACAGTAGCAATCAATTTGGGAGCTATTTCAACACAGCTGATAAGATATTTGGAGGGCACAGGAGGTAGAGCAACCATGGATATACTCCATTAGCAACTTCCAATCTGTAGAGCAAAACACAATGGATTATTCTCTCTCACCCTTATGCCACTCTCAACTAAAAATATGATTTTATGTATTCTAGAAAATCCTGTGTCAGAATTCTGTGGTTCCCTCAGAGTGATTCTATCAATTATTTTCATCTCGAGGCCAAAGCAACAAGTCTTGCCATTTTACTTGAAAGCAGGTCACAAAAAAGAAAATGTAAAATATTCTACAATAAAAAAGAACTAGCTACGCTTTCTTACGGCAAATATTAATTATTCTGTTTTTATTCAGCAGCTTCCTTCTGCTCCTTTACGCCTCAGCTCAATCAGGACCAAGGCTGGAATCCTGGTGCCATGAGCCTATCTTCACAACTACTTGTGGATTTTTATATCCTCACTCTCAATGTAGCTAGTTTGGACACTGCATCAATAGTCCTGGACAAGAGTAATGCATCATGGGCATTGAATCTAGCCATTAGCTGTCACCCTTGATCTATGACCATGAATTGATGTACCCCAATGGCTACAAATACTGCTCTGTAGTATTCCTGGCCTCAGTCGACCCCAGGAACACAAGACCTAACTCAGGGATCAAACTGGGGACCTGCATGCTAGTGCAGAGCAGTGCCACTATGCCACAGGGCAAAGGTTTATTTTAAAGACACTGTCCTGATTTCTTTGATACTCAAAAACCCTTGCTCTTGTATAAAGATCTCTTATAAAAGCATCTGAAAGTGCTTAACAAACATAAATATGCAGATATTGAGAGAGAGTGAAGCAGCTTGGGGCATGTATCTTTCTAAAATTACTTTGACTCTCTCACTAGCTACCTCCCCCTTATACTGTAAGCCCACTTTATCCTTAGATCCTCTGTCCCATAAATAGAAATACTTGTAGTCATACTGGACAAGCACATGCATACTCTTCTGCTTTGGAAGAAAGGAAAATTGTCACAAGAAAAACTGCAAAAAGCAACAGATGCAAATCTAAGATCTTTAATTTCACAGATCAAACTAAAGAAGCATGTGAATGTTAACATCTTGGATCAACTAAGAGCTTCCGAGTAAAAAGAAATACAGGGAGGAGGAGGAGGAGGAGACCTAGGTGAGAGTACCAGAAGAAAGGTTTACACAGAAAAAGAAAGAACAGTTGAGGGGGAGATGGCGCTTAGAGATCTGGAACTGCAGGAAAGTGAGATGAGCAAAGGACAGGTCGATAAATAACTGAAGACGAAAAAAGGGAGGAGAAAGACCCAGAGGTGGAGAAATTCAAGATCAAACTCCTAGTCCATACAGAAAAAGAAGAATATGCTGGAGTCCAGGCAAGGGAAAGATTACTCAAGTTAAATTTAACACCAAAGGTTATTTATTTTTATTTAACGTACATTTGTATCCCGCTGCTTCCAGTGATCAGCAGTGGTTGCTATACATGGGAGAGTTGGCTGTACCGGCCGGTAATTAGAGTATGTACATTTCGATTAGGGAGGGGAGATATTTCACAGCAAGCATGGGGTTACAGGATTTACAATTGATTATCGCAGCTACATACAGGGTACTTAAAAACATATTTACACTTTATACGAAGGATCCTTATATACATATTTACATACGGCTGGGTGCATTTCATGGCATTAGTGCATTTCATGAGGTTAAGTTGAAATGTGATTGGAAGAGGTGCGTCTTAAGTTGTTTTCGAAAGTCTTTCAGATCGCAGACTTCGCGTAGATCACTTGGCAACCGGTTCCAGAGTGCCGGAGCTATAAATGAGAAAGCTCTGTTGCTGGTGCATGCATTAACCTTTGTGAAGCACTTCGGGATACTGAGGGTATTTATGTTCGGTGTTCGTCTACTTCTGCTGTTGGGTAGATTGGATATTAAGCTGTTGAGGTGTGAGGGCGCTATGTCATGGATGAGTTTGAAAGTCGTGACTATGATTTTGTATTGAATGCGGGCCGTGATTGGGAGCCAGTGAAGCTCAATTAGTGTGGGCGTAATGTGGTCAGAGAGTCCTTTTTGCATAATGATTCTGGCCGCTACATTTTGTGCCATTTGTAGAATATTTGTAGTTTTTCTTGGCAGGCCTTGCAGTATGGCATTGCAATAGTCCAAGTGTGGGATGATGAGGGCTTGAGCGACAGATCTAAAGTCAGTATGATCGAGGATGCTACGTAGGGGCTGCAAGACTCTTAATTTGTGGAAAATAGCCCGATTGGTAATTCGAAGATGCTTGTCTATATGCAGGTTGCTGTCAAGCATCACTCCCAAATATTTTATCTCTGTTTTGATGTTGTAGTTATTACTGTTCATGGTGATCATTGTGGGGGGCTTGAATCCCGGTTTCCTGGAGACACACATTGCTTCTGTTTTCTTGTGGTTTATGGACATATTGTTGCGTAGGAGCCAGACTTGAAGTTCGTGTAGGCAATTTTCTAGCTTGTTGAGGTTTGGGTTATTTACATCTAGTTTTGTATAGAGCATTAGGTCATCTGCATAGATATGGTAGTTGATGTCGTGGTCCTGGAAAATATTGCATACTGGTTGAAGGTATAAGTTAAAAAGGAGGGAGGAGAGGGCGGAGCCCTGTGGAATGCCTTGGGTCTGCGGGAAGGGGGTTGCTTTGCATTGTTGAAGTTGACCTGCTGCATTCTGTTTGTTATATAGGAGGAGAACCATTTTAGTGGAGCTCCTGAGATATCTATGGACTCGAGTCGTTCTAAAAGTGTGGGGTGATGCACTGAGTCGAAGGCTGCTGAAATGTCTATGAATAATAAGCATGCACATCTTGCTCTTGTTTTCCAGACCCTTGAGTAGTTTGTCCATTAGGGCTAACAGGAGGGTTTCTACGCCGTGATGTTGCCGAAACCCGTATTGATGCACATCAAGGGCGTTTGTGTCATCAATGTGGTTTGCAGCTGCCACTGTACTGCCTTTTCAATGATCTTGGCGAGGAAGGGTTATGAGGTTATGGTTATCAAGATGAACAAAGTCATATACTGTATAAAGGAACCACTTATTTACATCACTCAAATAAAGCATAGTTACTCACCTGTAACAGGTGATCTCCGGGAACAGCAGGAATTTAGTCTTCACATATGGGTATTGTCAGTACCGACGGAGCCTGCGCAGGAATGCTCCTCAGCGTCCCATAGGTAAGCTTTTGGGAGCATCCCACAGCACCTGCGTGCTGCCTTCCCACCTTTCCCAACAGTCCCTCTCCAGCTGAGTTTAAAGCTGAGACAAAGAGAGAAAGAGAGAGAGATAGCAACTCCTAGGGGAGGTGGGTGGGTTGTGAAGACTAGATTCCTGCTGTTCCCGGAGATCACCTGTTACAGGTGAGTAACTATGCTATCTCCAGGAACAAGCAGGAATGTAGTCTTCACATATGGGGACTCCCAACTGCAGATGCCAGGGAGAAGGCCCCAGAAGTTGTGTGCCCTTGTGAAAGGGCTCCACTTCCCCCAATGGATCTCTGGCATCCTACCAGGGATGGTGGGTAGGAGTTGATTAAGTATGGAACAGGTGTTGAAGAACAGCCTGACCAAACAAGGCATCCCAGCGGGAGTCCTTGTCTAAGCAGTAATGGGCTGTGAAGGTATGAACCGAAGCCCAAGAAGCTGCTCGACAGATGTCATCGATAGACACAAGAGTGAAGATGAGCCATAGAGGCTGCCATGGCTCTCACATTGTGAGCTGTAACATGGCCTTCAAGAGGAAGGTTTTTACTCTCATAGGCAAAAGATATACACTGTGCAATCCAGCTGGACAGTGTTCTTTTGGAAACTGACAAAAGCAACAAAGAGTTGAGAGGACTTTCTATGTTGCTGTATCCTTTGCAAGTAAAAGGCCAAAGCCCTTTTGCAGACCAAAGTATGAAGATTCCTTTCTGCATTTGAGGCGTGAGGCCTTGGGAAGAATACAGGAAGGTAAACCGTTTGGTTTAAATGAAAAGGTGACACCACCTTTGGCATAAAGTGCGGATGAGTCCTAAAGACTACCTCATCATGATGGAACCTTGTATAAGGAGGATCAGCCACCAACGCTTGCAATTCACTGATGCGACATGCTGATGTGATTGCAATAAGAAAGATGACCTTCCAGGAAAAGAATTTCAAAGAGGTAGTGGCTAATGGTTCAAAAGGCGGTTTCATGAGCTGTCCAAGAACCAAATTTAAGTCCCATGCCACCGGAGGTGGCTTAATGGGAGGCTTAGTTAAAAGAAGGCCTCTCATAAATCTCGCTATGAGGGGATGAGAGGAAATAGGTTGTCCATTTAGAGGCTTGAAAGAAGCTGCAATAGCACTCAAATGAACTCTCACTGAATTGGTCTTATGCCCTGCATTTGATAAATGAAGGAGATACTCCAGTAATGATTCCAGAGATATCGCAAGAGAGTTAAGACCCTTCTGCGAGCACCATATGGTAAACCTTTTCCACTTAAATGCATAAGAGCGTCTTGTGGAAGGTTTCCTGGAAGCATAAAGGATATCCTTTACCTGCTGGGAAAGGTTAAGACTGTGAAGTTCTAGGCTTTCAGCAACCAGGCCCTGAGATGCATAGACTGGGGATTGGGATGCCACAGCATCCCGTCCTGTTGAGAAAGGAGATCTGGAGCAGATCCTAACTCCAGAGGCGGAGCTTGAGAGATGTAGGAGCAGAAGGTACCACACTTGCCGTGGCCAACATGGAGCTATGAGAATCATATGACCTCTGTCTCTCTGAAGCTTGAACAGGGTTTTGGGAATTAGGGGAATGGGTGGAAAGGCATACAGGAAGTCCTGACCCCAATGGAGGAGGAAAGCATCCCTGGCCTGACAACCCTGAGCCGGAATTCTGGAACAGAACCGGGGAAGTTTGGCATTCAACGGACTTGCAAAGACGTCTATGTCCGAGGTTTCCCAAATTTGAAAAATTCTGGCGACCTAGTCTGCATGGAGACCATTCATGTGGAAGCAGAACTCGACTGAATCTGTCTGCCCAAGAGTTTTGAATGCCTGAAAGATACACCACAAGGAGATGAATCTGATGCTCTCTGGCGAGGGCCCATAGTCGCAAAGCTTCATTGCAAAGCGACAGAGAGCCCGTTCTGCCCTACTTGTTCACGTAGAACATGGCTACTTGATTGACCGTTTGAACTAGGACTGTCTTGTAGCTGAGCTGGGTGTGGAATACTCGAAGACCAAGGAAAATTTCTCTGAGTTCCAGGAGAATGATGTGTAAATAGGCCTCCTGTGGAGTCCAGGTACCATGGGTAGAGAGTCCTTGCAGGTGGGCTCCCCAAACCACCTGTGAAACATCTGTTGTTAGAGTGGCCTGGCGTGGGGATTGCTGAAAAGGAGACACCACCAAAAGGTTTTGGGGTGATTGCCACCATTGGAGGGACAAAATAAGGCGATCTGAGTTTGCTATTTTGTCTGACAGGCAACCTGACGCCTGAGTCCACTGAGTAGATAAAGTCCACTGGGCTGCCCTCATATGGAGGCGAGCATAAGGAACCACATACACGGTGGATGCCATGTGGCCTAGCAACTGTAACATTTCCCGAGCAGTGAGGTGCGGTTTTAGCACTGCTTGGGAAGCTAACTGCACAATGCAAAGGCAGTGGGCATGTGGAAGGTAGGCCCTTGTCTGTCTGGTATCCAGCAGAGCTCCTATAAACTCTAGGGACTGAGTCAGAGCAAGGTTGGATTTTGGGAAGTTTATGACAAGTCCCAAATACCTAAGGATGCGCATTGTACGAGACAGAGCAACCCTGGCCTCTGGCTCTGAAGGGGCTCGAATGAGCCAGTCGTCTAAGTAAGGGAAGACAAATATTCCTAGGGTGCGGAGAAATGCTGCCACCACAGCCATGCATTTTGTGAACACCCTTGGAGCAGAGGCCATGAGTGTACGCATCCTTGAGATCTAGAGAACAAAGCCAATCCTGACTCTGAAGGTATGGCAGCAGAGTTCCCAGAGAAATCATTTTGAACTTCTCTTTGAACAGGAATTTGTTCAATTCTCTCAAGTCTAAAATGGGTCTGTGTCCTCCTGTTTTCTATGGAATAAGGAAATAGGGGGAGTAAAACCCTGTACCCCGTTGGAGAATGGGTACCTCTTCTATTGCCCCTTGAGCAAGGAGCACAGCGACCTCTTGCCCTAACAGGTCGATGAGGGAGGTCTGAGAATTGAACTGTCTTAACATTGTAGGAGGGGGCATGCTGAGGAAATGAAGCTTGTACGCCTCTCTCACAATAGACAGAGTCAAATTTTCTGCTGTTATCTGACCCCATCTGGGGGCAAAATGACATAACCTTCCTGGGATGGTGGAGGATTCTGGGCTGTTCAGGGCCAGGAAGGCAAAGTTCTCTAGATAGGAGTCAAAGCCCCTATGGAGGATGAGTCTGCTGAGCCGGTTGAGGCTTAGCTGCTTTTGTCTTTCTTTGTCTGGTTGTTGCTGCTGTCCATTTTGGGCAGACTGACCTAAATGATGCCCCTGCTGGGTATAGAAGGGATAAAACCTCTTCTTCTTACTGAAGATTGGTTTCTTATAGGATTTTTTCCTCGCAGAATCAGCTGTAGATTTAGACAATCTATCCAAAGTGATATTGTCAGCATCTATCTCATTAGCTTTTTCCTGCCAATTCTTGCCAAAGAGATTCTCTCCTGTGCAAGGAATATTCACTAGTTTATCCTGTACCCAAATTTCCAAGTCAGATGCCTGGAGCCAGGCAATCCTACGTGCACCTATGGCAATGGTAGAGGTCCTGCTTATGCACTCAAAGCAGTCAAAGGCTGCACGATTCACAAACTTGGAAACATCCTGGGCATGTTTGACAAGGGCGAGGTAATCCTGCCTCTTATCATCAGGAAGGAGAGGGCTCATAAGCTCTAATTCTCCTGTGACCTCCTTAAGGAACATTCCCATATATAAGATATAGGAACTGATCCTAGCAGAAAGCATGGAAGGTCCGACGTCCAAAGGCGTCAAGAGTCCTACACTCACATCCTGGAGGATTAGATGCATGTCTTTTTGAACTCTTTATCCTTCTCATAGCCGATTCCACTACCATGGAATGGTGTGGTAATTGAGTCTTCTGAAACCCAGGACAAGGAGGAACTCGATACATGGTGTCGAGTCTTCGAGAGTGAGGAGAGGTGGTTAGAGATGTTTCCCACATCCTTAACATGAGATCATGCAAGATCTCATGAATAGGTAAGGTAGCTGCCTCCTTGGGAGCTTTAGGGTATTGCAGGATTTCTAATTCCTTTGCCCTAGGCTCTTTTTCATGAGCCACTGTGATGGAAAGAGCTTGGGCCACATCTTGGATAAAATCCTGAAAGGACATATCCTCTAGTGGAGACATCCTACGCTGAGGAGAAGAGGAATCCTCAGGAAAAAGTACTCTGGTATCGGCAGAGCTTTCAGAGTCTTCAGACTCATCCGAGGATTCGAAGTATCTTCGATCCGGGTTATCGTGCAAGGCACGGTACCGGTACTGATCGAAGTCGGCATTGGAGTGGTCCGGTACCGACTTGTCGATGCGAGATAGACATGCATGACTCGGTCCCCGTAGAATACCTGCCAATGTCGACGCAGTCGGTGCTGGCACCAGAGTCGGTGCTGGTGCCAGTACCGGTTGAATTGTCTGAAGCGGTTTCAGGGGCATCGAGGCCGTGAGAAGAGCTGCCAGACTGCGTTCAATAGCCAAGAATCTCTGGTCTATCGACGCTGCCGATGCTTGGGTATCTGTACCGGATGAAGCGGCCAATACCCCAGAGCATGGCACCAGTAGTTCTGCTGAAGTTTAGGCCTCGAGAACATCCTGGAGCCCCGTTAGTGCTTTGGAAGCCGAAGCCTCCCGCCAGGGCAATTTTGCCGGTGAAAGTCCCTCAAGGGCAATGCCAGAAGCATCTCGATGTCTAGAAGGAGATCTACCCTTTGAGGACCAGCTAGATTTATGTTTAGTTACCTGAGATCCATAGGAGGAAGACGAAGCCCTGGAAGACGTCGATGCCACGGAAGCTGCATCGGAGGGAAAAAGGGTGCTAAGTTTAGCAGCTCGGTTCTGCCGGCCCCTTTTCGACATCATCCCACAGGCAACACGCTCAGAAATAGAGTGGTCAGGACCTAAACATTTGAGGCACCACTCATGGGTGTCGGTGACGGAGATGGTACCGCCACACTTAGAACACTTTTTAAAACCCAAAGCGGGTTTTTCCATTTTGAAGGAAAAAGTTGGGCCTAGTGCCCAAAATGGCACGTGGCACCTGAGGAGAAAATTACTGGAAAGACTCTAGAAGAAAGGGTTTTTTTAAAGAAGAATAGAAAGAAGAAACGGCGGTACCGGTGTAGCGTTGAGGGAAGGCAGACGCGACCACAAAAAAGAAGAATAGAAGGGATTTTTTTTCTGCGGCGACAGGATGTGCGACTTGTCGGCTCCGCAGAAAACGAAGAAATGGAAAGGGACACTTGGGAAAGGCGGGAAGGCAGCACGCAGGCACTGTGGGATGCTGCCAAAAGCTTTCCTATTGGACGCTGGGGAGCGTTCCCGTGCAGGCTCTGTCGGTACCGACGATACCCATATGTGAAGACTACATTCCTGCTTGTTCCTGGAGATATCAAATTCAATATTGTGCAGATAAAATTACTACTGCAAGAATACAAACAACTAAAGTGCGGGGCCAGAAGAAAAACAATAACAGTTCCTCATTGGAAAAAGCGCATTGAAGGAAAAATACAATCCCTGCGTGCGGAGGTATCACTGATAGACCTATATCTAAAAGGATCAAGATCATCAAAGATATCGAGGAAGATCAAAGACATCAAAATGAAGCATGTGGCGTTAAAAAAAAACCTGAAATTTATAAGTTCCAACAATAAATTGAAAGTAGCAGTAGAAGCGCAAAAACTAAAGATATGAAGAAAATAAAAAAAGAGATATCAAAATAAACTAGAGAGAACCCAAAACAGTTCTACAGGGAATTGGGAAAGAGCATTAAAATGGTAAAAACACCACCAACCAAATCTGAAACAGAAACTTTCTGGAGAAGTCTATATGAGGACCCCATAGAACACGATCAAGAAGCAGAATGGTTACTCTGCATACAGGAATATTTAGAAAAATCAAACATCAAACCTATGGAATGTCCTGCAGTAACAACAAAAGAGCTGGAAAGCAGGTTAAAATGAGTCCCAAACTGTATGAGCCCTAGCCCAGATGGAGTGACCAACCTTTGGCTCAAACAACATCACTCCACCAAGACATGATAAACTGCAAGAACCAATTAAACAAGCAGCCGATCTTAAACAGGAAAAACATTTCTCCTTCCAAAGGGGGGGCGCAAGTAACATTCCCAAAAATTACAGACAAATAACTTGTCTCCTACATCCTCAATATCCCTAGACAAGTGATATTGAGTGAGGGCTATCCTCTCAGTATCCACGCTGGGATGCAGGAGTGGTCCCACTGTTCTGAAAGTTCAGATCCGGAGCGAAACCCAAGGAAATGGGTGGCGCCTTAGAAAGTCAAAACAGCAGAGGGTACCACGGTTGCCAAAGCCAGCATGGGGTGGATAAGGATCACTTTGGCCCTTTCCGTCTGGACTTTGAAGAGGGTCTTGGCCACCAAGGGAGTGGGCAGGTAAGCATCCAGCAGGCCCTTGCCCCAGTGGAGAATAAACACATCAGCTGTGAGGCGGTTCCAGCAAGGTATCCTGGAGCAGAACAATGACAGCTGAACATTGTGAGGGCTGGCGAAGAGGTCCACTGCCAGCGTGCCCCACTTCTGGGGCACTGGTGGGTTGAGAGTCCACTTGTGAGGCTGCAGCACTCTGCTGAGCTGGTCCGCCAAGACATTTTACTGCCCAGGGAGGTAGATGGGCTGGAGGAGCATACCCCGTTGGCTTGCAAAATTCCAGAGTCTGATCGCTTCCCAGCAGAGAAGGTATGACCCCATGCCTCCTTGTTTGTTGATGCAGAACATAGCTACTTGATTGTTCGTTTGAACAAGGACAATCTGATTCGCTAGATAGTGCTGGAGAACCATCAGGGCATTTCCGAATGCTCTGAGTTCGAGGAAGTTGATCTGGTGCTGGCTCTCCTCCTGCGACCAGAGATCCTGGGACTGAAGGCTGCTCCAATGGGCTCCCCAGCCGAGCTTGGAGGCATCCATGGTGAGGATCTATTGATGCAAGGGATCCTGAAAAGGCAGCCCCATGAGAAGATTGCTCAACTGTCGCCAGCAGGGAAGGGAACGGGAGAGGGGAGGGGTGACCCATACCTTGTCCGACAGGCACCCCGTCACCTACTTCAACTGAGTGTGGAGAGTCCACTGGGCCCGATGCATGTGGAGACGAGCCGAGGGTGACACATGAACCGTTGAGGCCATGTGCCCTAGGGGGCAGAGCATCTGACAAGCTGAGACCATCATACAGGTATGGACTTCCTCCACCAAGACAGATAGCACTGAGCCCTGTTGGGTGGAATAAATGCCCGGGCCAGAGTGGCATCAAGGAGGGCTCCTATGAACTCCAGGTGTTGGACGAGGTGTGGGTGAGACTTGGCATAGTTGACTATAAATCCTAAGGTCTCCAGTAGCTGGATGATGCAACGTAGAGCCGGACCTCTTCCGGGGACCCTTCCCTTATCCACCAATTAAGCAGATAAGGGAAGACGACCACACCCTGCAATTGCAGGAAGACGGCGAACATCGCTAGGCATTTTGTGAACACCTTGGGTGTGGACACCAGTCCAAACGGAAGGACCCAGTACTGGTAGAACACCCGCTGATGGCAAAATGGAGGTACTGCCGCTGCAAAGGGTGGATCAGGATGTGGGTATAGGCATCTTTGAGATCCATGGAGCATAGCCAGTCTCCCATGTGGAGGTAAGGAAGCAACATTCTAAAGGACACCATCTTGAATTTCTCCTTCACTAAGAAACGGTTGAGATCCCACAGGTCTAAAATGGGGCACAAAACGCCTGTTGTCTTGGGAACCAGAAAGTAGCAGAAGTAGAATCCCATGCCTCTTTGAGACAACAGGACAAGCTCCACTACCTTGTCAGCAAGAAGAGCCATGAGCTCCCTTGGAAGGAAGTCTCTATGGGGGGGATCCAGAGAAAGTTTCCCCGGAAAGTACGATGGGGGCATCTAGTGGAAGTGAAGGAGGTAACCCTCCTTTACTATCTGAAGGGCCACCGGTGGGCAAAGAACATGAGACACCCCCCTATGTGTTACAGCTCCTGACCTCCCATGGTAAGAGAAGCTATGCCCCGGGAGTCCACCCCCCCCCCCCCCAGGCTGCGGCAAAGATGTTTGAGATTTGGAGGCTTTAAGCCTATGAGGGTCCTGCCCCTGACCGGCTGCCCCTGCAGGGGAGCTTGATAGGACTGATAAGCCTTCTTTTTCTTTGGGTATAAGGACTTTTTCCCCAAAGCCTTCCATGGGGAAGGATGAGCAATCTTCCAAGGCAGCCTGGTTCTGGTCATCAGCTCAGTCTCCAACTTGGCAGCCTGGTCCGTCATGGGCTTGCTGAAGAGATTCTCCCTCTGGCAGGGGACATTGATCAATTTGTCCTGAATCCATTGCTCCAGGTCTGAGGACTAGCCATGCCAGGTGGCAGGCACTAATGCCCACCACAGCCATTGTAGCCAAAGACTCAAAGCCATCATAGGCTGCTTGAGTTACATACTTAGAGCACTCCTTCATCGTGGACACCAGCAGTTCAGGAGCTGTTCATCGGACAAGCCCAGCTGAGAACCCGGTGAGTTCCTTCACTAGTTCTCTCAGGTACATGTCCATTCACAGATGATAGGCTTGGATATGGGTCATAAACATCGAGCCCTGGAAACACTTCCTACCAAACCCATACATGATGCCCGACCTGGGGACACTGAGGAATGCGTCTTAGATTTGTGTGGCAGTTGGGGTTTTTTCGATGCCTGGGCTCTTGTGGACCAGATACATGGAATCAAGCTGCTTGCTCACAATGGGACCCGTAACCAGGGTCTCCCACATCCTGAAAAGGACGCACTCCAAGATGGGAGGAACCAGCACCATTATGGCCTCCTTGGGAGGACAGTCATACTGGAGTATGTCCAGGTCCTCCACCCAAGGCTCCTCTTCTGCCTCAATGGTGAAGGCAAGGGCCTTGCCCATGCCCCGGAAAGAGAAGTCCTCGGGCGGGGTCCTCAGACACTCCTGAGGAAGAGAGGGGTCCGACAGAATGTCCTGATGCTGAATGGTATTGGGAGACTCATCATCCGTCTCCCATTCTGATTGGAAGGTAGCTCAAACCGCCAGTGGGAATCGCGCCGGTGCGCATTCAGTGGTGAGGATGGCGGCCAGGATTCTCGGAGCTCTGAGCCCAAAGCACTCGGGGGAGAGGACCGAGGCTCTCACAGAGATGGGGGATGGTCATCAGAATCAACCCACAGGGCATGCCGCTCCAGAACAGGCTGGATCTCCTCTGGTAAGGCCCTTGTGGTGGAGGGGCTTGTTGCTGGCCCTGAAGAACCAGAGGTAATTGGAACCGGGGTCTGCTGGTGCACCAGAAAGGCAGCGAGGCTGCGCTCCAAGGCCGTGATCCTGGCCTTGAGGGCCAAAGGTGATGTAGCCACTGGCATAGGCACAGAGGGCATCAGGCTCGACACTGTTTCCCTCGGTGTGGACTCACAAATGGTGATTGCCTCGACAGTCCAGTGGCAATTCTCTGAGGGGGTGGGAGCTGCCTCTTGCTGGAGTAGCTTCGGGGGCCGCTCTCGCTCTCACCCCTGGCATCCCATCGAGGGCTGCAGTGCCAGTGCCCATGGGTCTTACCCACATCGCCATCGTCTCCTGACAAGAACTTGATCAAAGTCCTTCCTTCTGGGGATGGTCCTCCACAGACTGTCACCGGTCTGATGCTCCGCAACCTTGGGGCTCTGAGTGAGCTTGGTGGCCGCCTGGGTCTGACTTCTCCACAGCCGCCCCCGAGGCAGTCTATTCCAACGCCGATGATGAAGTCGAGGAAAGCTGGGGGAGGTTACCCATGCGGGCTGCGTTGGTGCAGTCACTCTTATGTGAGGGCTGACTTCCTGCTTGTTCCTGGAGAAATTGCTTTCAATGAAAGAGGCTCTCCTCTTGTGCATTTATGTCATGGAGGTATTTAAATGTCTCTATCATATCTCCCCTCTTCTGCCTTTCTTTCAAAGTATACATATTGGGATCTGTAAGTCTGTCCCCATATGCCTTATGACCAAGATCATTGACCATTTTGGTAGCCACCCTCTGTACAGACGCTCTATCCTGTTTACATCCTTTTGAAGGTGTGGCTTCCAGAATGGCACACAATACTCCAAGTAAGATCTCACCAAAGATTTATACAGAGGCACTCCTGCCTGCTGACCATTCCTCTCCCTATGTACCCAAGCATCATTCTGGCTTCTGCAGTCAAAGTTTCCACCTGTTTAGCCACCTTAAGATCATTAGAAACCATCATCCTATGTTTTGCTCTTCTTTCAAAAGTACTTCAACCTCTGTTGGAGTTTTACAACCCAAATGCATGACCCTGCA
Source organism: Ichthyophis bannanicus (assembly GCA_033557465.1). Taxonomy (NCBI): domain Eukaryota; kingdom Metazoa; phylum Chordata; class Amphibia; order Gymnophiona; family Ichthyophiidae; genus Ichthyophis; species Ichthyophis bannanicus. Next base: position 232,054,354 of record CM066038.1, on the reverse strand, counting down.
TTTTTAGCATTAAATCTCAGCTGTCAAATTCTCAAACATTCTTCAAGCTTCGCTAGGCTAGATCCCTCCTCACCTTTCTGTGGGTCTACCCTACTACAGATTTTGCTATCATCCACAAAGAGGCAAACCTTACCCGACAGCCCGCCCACAACATCACTTACTAAAATGTTAAAAAGAATCAGACCAAGGACAGATCCCTGTGGCATATCACTGGTAATGTCCTTCTCAGAGTGAGCTCCATTTACGTGTACCCTTTGCCAATTCACACTCGACCAGTTTCTAACCCAGTTGGTCATTTTAAGGTCCCATCGCTAGGACGCTCAATTTATTTATAAGTCCCTTGTATTCTGAGTCCTGCCTGACAGACACCATATCCATCAAAAAAACCCAAAACAACTATTTTAGCATCAAATGCTTGAAAGAGGCCTTCTGAAAGGCTCAAAAAGGGGGCAGGGGGAACCTTTCAGGACCTTCAAACACAGAGAAAGACTCTACTGAGGAACAACTGAACACACTAGCTGATAGATCTGCTCCATTGTCTTGAGAAAGTGGGAGATGTCATGGTGCGCCGCCAAGGTTATCTCTTGAACACATCCATAGCAGCATCTTAGGGCAGTTATCTGAACTTTATAAGAACAAAACAAAGATAATGTCCACCTTTTTGGCATTTTAAAGGCATGTATTTTAATTTGCACAATTTAGATAGTATAAATTAAGTCTGCCTGTAAGAGTAAGGAAAATGAATAAGCACTATGTAAAGAGCCACATGAGAGCCCCAAAGATTATGTAAATGCATTGAATTTTTCATGTTTTAAATCATAGAGGAAAGCGTCTATTAATCCTCCTATAGATGATCAAGTTGAACCGTGCATACCGAATTCAAGAAAGGGTATGAGCCTGTATGAAATTCTCTCATGTAGAACATATTTATATTGAATACATCCTCCTTTTTATAAATCATCTAGGTGTTTTTACAAATTATTTATGACTTTTAAATACTTAAGTATTTATGGTCTTATGGTTTATATTTTTTAGCAACCTATGCATATTATTCATTTATATGCTAATTTTACTTTTAATTTCATTGTGAGCATTAATTACATCATGTAATAAGCGGCACACTCACTCCTGCCCCGTTTGCTGTCCATAGGTGTGGCAATTTATCATTCTCTTGGAGTTCTATACACAAAACAATATGTATAGATGTCAGTTACATGTGGTTTGTACACCCTTTTTATAAGTTTATTAAGTGTGTTGATTCAGTTATGAACTTTTAAGTTAAGTTCTTGATTTTCATCAGTTTCTATATAAGTATTTTATAGGTAAAGACAATTTTTATGGAATATGTTTTTATTGCATGTTCATGTTATTTATATGTATTATGATATTTATGTTTGCATGTATGCAGCACGCCTGAATCCCCTGAGAAAGTGAAAATGAAACACGGCCTGTGTCAGGTTATCAGGTTGTTGAATGATTGATTAATAAAGTATCCTTCCAATTTTAAACCATGTAGTAGTGACTGGCAATCTTGAAGACCCTCCAGACTCTCACAAAAAAGTCCTCCAGCCTCAAGGACAGAGTTCACTATTGCTCCAGACCAGCCCATCTTGGACAGCCTATGTCTCTCTAGGATCAGGCTGTAAGCAAGAAGGGGACGGTATCCATCATCAACAGGGCCCTTGTTACATAAGACTCTTCTCTTAAGGTCACAAGAGAGGGGACTCCCACCAACAGGCTCATGACATCCACAAACCATGGTCTGCACAGTCAGTCTGGTGCCACTCAAATCACCAAGCCAGGATGAAACCGAATTCTGCGCATAATATGGCTCACCAAAGCCTGGTGGAGGGAGGGGGGCGGAGACATACAGGAGCCTCTCCTGGATCCACACCTGAAGGAAGACATCCAGGCCCTGCGGGTTCTTCTTGCAACTGAAAGAGTTCTCCACTTTGGCATTCTCCTGGGTAGCCATCAAGTCAAATGTTGGCAGACCCCACTTTTCACTAAGAGATCTCAAGTGCAAGGGCTTAACTCCCACTTGCTTGGATTCAAGGTGTTCTGGTCTGTATGCACATTGTCGACACTTGCTATTTGGGAGGCTCATTGCATCGGTCAAGCTGGGGGTGCTCCTCATCAACCTAGACCTTGCAATGACATACTGTCACTTTCCCACTGGAAAAAGCATTAGCCGTTTCTCTGCTTATGCATTCTAGGCCACCTTTTCAGTTTTGGGCCCTGCCCTTTGGCCTAGACGTAGCTCTGCATACTTTTTTCAAAGTAGTAGTGATGGTAGCAGCGGGGGTTTTTTTGCAGTCAGAGAGCCCGGGATGTTGCGCTGTCTGGTCAGTCTCTCTGGAGACGGCCAGAGATGACACAGACTTTGTGAATTTTGCCAGGGAAGGCTGGGGTCGGTGATCACCAGTCCTTAAAACAGCCTGATTCTCTCCCAGGATTGGAGTACATACGGATCGGTTCAATACTCTCCTAAGCTGAGTTTCCTTACAACAAAGGGATCACTCAATTTTCAGCCAACTCAGGGCATGTGGAGCTTGGTCAGTCCCATGGACCTGGGACTTCCTCAGGTCCTTGGGTCTGTGACATCAACCTTGAAGCCGGTTCCTTTGACCAGGGTACATGTGCGTTCACTGCAGAAGAATCTGCTAACCTCCACAAACTCCCTCCACCCCCCGCCAATCTGGTTTTCAACCTGGTTATAGTGTAGAAATGGTTCTTCTGGCTTTCCTTAATGAGATACACGTTGCTCACGATCGAGATGACATCTCAGTGGCGGTATCTCTGGATCTCTCAGCAGCTTCTGATCTTGTCGACCACTCCCTTCTTCTCTCTCGCTTGCATGAAGCTAGTCTTCGAGGCACTCTTTATCGATGATTTCACTCTTCTATCTTCTCTCGGTCTTATGCAGTTCTCTCTTGCACCACCCCAGCTGTTTCTTCTGACCCTATCCCCCTTCACGGCGGTGTTCTCCAAGGCTCAGTCTTGATGCCTCTTTTGTTCAATGTTTTTCTGGCACCACTTGCCCTCCTGGTACAACAGTTTGGAATATCTGCTTACTACTATGCTGACGATCTTGTCCTTCTCCATCACACTTGTCCCCCTTCAGCCAGATCTCTCCCCCCTCAATTCCTGCCTCCCCTCTGTTGATAAATAGTTGACCACCAATTGTCTACACCTCAACCTTGCCAAAATGCTTGCTATTTGGTTCACTCATGGCAGTCCTTGCCCCCCAGGTAGCCCCAATCCCTTTCAGGTTCTCCCATCCATTTGGTGTCATGTTTTCGTTATCTCAAGGTTTTCCTTGATCCCGATCTCTCATTTCGTGATCATATTTCCCATGTCACTAGAAATTCTTTCCTCTTTCTCCATCAGATCCATGCTGTTCGTCCTTTCCTCACTCCACAGGCTATCACTACTCTTTTGTTGTCCCTTGTCATGTCTCGTCTTGATTTCTGTAACTCTGCCTTGCCGGTGTTCCACAGGTTCAGCTACACAGACTACAGCAGCCCGTATCATTGCTCATTCCACTCGTCAGGAGCACGTAACCCCCCTTCTCATCCACCTTCACTGGCTTCCTGTAGAATATCGCATTTGCTTTAAAATCCTCACCACGGTTCATCAAGTTGTTTACACCCATAACCCACAGTATTTGGCAGATCTCCTTCAGTTTCACACCACCAGTCGCAATCTTCGGTCAGCACACATAAATCACCTCCACCTCCCCTTTCCTTGCCGTGCCCATCTGCAATCCACCTGTACCTCCCCCTTTTTCTTCTTTGGTCCCGCATTATAGAATTTACTACCCACCTCCCTCAGGCTGGAGCAGAACCATCGTATCTTTAAAGTCTGCCTAAAAACCCATTTGTTCTCCTCCGCCTTCAACCTCCCTACTCCCCCTATGTGACCTTTTAAAGTGTTGTCCGTTTTGTTTTTTTTCTCCCGCCTGGTATGCTTGATTACACTACTCCCTGTCCTGTCTTGCATTGTAACTTCCTTTCTTTTTTCCAGCCTTTGGCCATCTTTGTATTTTATTGATTGTACACCGCTTTGTTGTAACGAAGGGCGGTATATCAAATGTAATAAACAAACATAACCTTCTGGTTTTCATGTTTCCCACTGTTCATCCAAGAAGTCATTGTGATGAAGGTTGCAGTTCTGCCATCTGATGGCCGGGGTGCAGCTGGAAGCATCAGATGGAATGCTAGTCATCTCAGATGCCAGCCTGAAGAACTGGGGGCGCAATACCTGAATCAGCTGGCCCAGAGACTCTGGCTCCCTCATGATACCTCCAGGTGATCATCTACCTGGAGGTCAGAGCAATCAGTTTGACCCTGGAGAGGTATGGACCTCTTTTACTGGGCAAAGCAGACTGAGCGTTCTCAAATACTGCCCTGGCAGTGGCATGTCCACAAATGAGACAGAACTTGAGGTACTGGAGTGGATCTTGAGGTTGTAGAGCTGTGCTGTTGAGTGGAGGAGCACTTAATTGCCCTGTCTAAAGTGCACATTGCAAGCTTCAGCAACATGCAGGCCAACTTTCTTTGCCAGAATTCTGTAGGTCAGGTGAGTGAGAGCTCATTTCTCCCGTGTGCAACCTGACAGTGCAAAGTTGATGGGCACGCCGGAGAATGCTAATGTGAAGAGCTATTTAAGCTGCGGGAAGGATCCACAAATGAGGGTCTTGGATGCCCTACTTCAGGCATAGGCCCCTAGAGAACCATCTTTTCCACAGATAAGCCATGCAGACCATGGTACACAGATTTCTTGATCATGGGGGGTGTGGCCCTCTTTTGCTACTTCAAGAGATGGGCCTACTATGATGGAAGCTCCTGCTAATGGAGGTTTCCTAGACTGTTCTCTCTTATGGTCTAGTCCTTCTAGGCGTAGGGTCTCTAAAAAGGACTGCTCTGGAGTGATAGTAGTTTCCCTGCTTATGACCCGATGGCCCTCTACATCCTTAGCTTATGTCAGAGCCCTACTCTGACCTGGACCAGAGCTTGGTCTTGAACACTCAAGGTACAGGTGGTGATCCTTTTGTGATACAGATATTACTTCTAAGGGATTTCATTGGTGGTGCACTGCAATGTTGCCCGCTTCCCCAGGAGTGCAGCAGTTCTGTCTGCCTGTGTGCCCTGTTTTGCCTCAGTGGTTCTCCCTCTGAGACTAAGGGCCCTGAAAGGGCCTCTCCTTGGGCCAATAAATAAGGCTTCCCTCAAGGGCTAGATCCTTACAGTGGCTTCCTGAGGGCTCGGGGCTCTAGCGTTTGTCAGGTGGGTGTCCAAGCTACAGGCCTAGTCTTGCAGGGAACCTTTCCTTGTCTTCAACAGTTTGTGGTCTATGCCATTCTTCTCTCAAGTGAGCACCCTTTCCCCTTTTTCATCTTGACCAGACTGTTGTTCTGCCTTCCTTCTCAGAGAAGGATCTACACAGAAGGACCCCTTGCAGCATCTGCCAGACATGCGGAGTGTGTTGTTCACATAATATTTGCTAATTCCTCTGACCACCAAAGGGGACAGAAGAAAATCTTGCCAGCGGACGGAAAGAACTGGTAGAGGTCAAATCCTCTAGTGTCTGCTCGCTTAAGGAAACCATTGGGTCAGTGCGTATCGGAATAGGTCAGAACTCACTCCACTGGGCGCGCACATCGTGGGCAGAATCTGCTCTATTGGCTTCAGAGGACATCCGTAAGGTGGCTTCCACGTCTTTTTTGAATACCTTTTTGAAGCCCTACAAGGTGCTCATGGAGGTTGGGGTCCAGATGGTGCCTTTAACAGGATAATCTATCCTGAGCATTGTCATCATCCCACCCTGGGTCCTGACTGCTTGGGTATGTCACATTCATCTGGACTGGTCTAGCAGGATAAGTAAGGAGAGGTTTTACATACCTGATAATTTACTTTCCTTGAATCCTGTTAGACCAGTCCAAGACCCAGTCCTGGACGACTCTTTTCTGCAGATTTGGGGGTCTGGCTGCCATAAAAGACCTTGTTAGTCCCGGGGTCCAACACCAATTGTTGGATATGGAAGGACAGACTAGATAGGCCATGTGGTCTTTTTCTGTCATCATTTTTCTATGTTTCTATGTTTCAATTTCATTGTGACATAAGAGTCAAATACTTGCTCACGGTATCTGTAACAAAGTTAGTTGTGGTTAATAACATTTTGTTAGTTTTTCCAAACGTCCTTACTGCTTGGAAAGTGTCATAATGGCTTTTCTGGTGTAGCAATAACAGGATATACCAAGTGACGACATCATTAGATGTTGCTAAAGTCTGCTTCTGCCTGCTGGCAAGGGAGCATAAGAACATCTCATCATAAGGTATGCCATACTGGTTCAGATCAAAAGGACCATTAAGCCCAGTATCCTGCTTCCAATAGTGGCCAATCCAGGTCACAAGTACCTGTCAGGTTCCCAAAGGTAGACAGTTTCTATGCTGATTATCACAGGAGTAAGCAGTGGATTTCACTTCAATAATGTTTTATGGACTTTTCCTCCAAGACCTTGCCCAAAACTCTTTTAAACCCAGCTACAATAAAAACTTTTACTACATCCTCCAGCAACAAATTCCAGAGTTTTATTACACGTTGAGTAAAAAAATACATATTTTTTCTGATTAGTCTTAAATGTACTACATTGTAGATGCATTGCATGTTCCCTAGTATTTTACTTTTTGAAGGAATAAACAACCGGTCTACATTTACCCATTCCACTCCACTCATTATTTTATAGACCTTTATCATATCTCCCCTCAGCCATCTCTTCAATGTTGAAGAGCCTTAACATTTTAAGCTTTTCCTTGTAGGGGTATCCTTCTATTGCCTTTATCATTTTGGTCACTCTATTCTGTACCTTTCCTAATTCAGTTGTATTCTTTTTTAGATATGGCGTTCAGACTTGCAGACAATATTCAATGTGTGGTTGCACCATGGAGCAACACAAAAGCATTATAATACCCTTTGTTTTATTCTCCATTCTTTTCCTTATGATTCCTAGCTTTCTATTTGCTTTCTTGGCCGCCGCTGCACACTGGACACAGGGTTTCAATGAATTATCCACGATGACTAGGATCCTTTTCCTGGGTATTGATTCTTAATGTGGAACCTTGCATCATATAACTCTAGTTTGGGTTGTTCTTCCCTAAGTGCATAATTCTGCACCTGTCCACATTAAATTTCATCTCCCAACTGGGCAGAGCTGGCCAATCCACTAGGCGGCTGACTAGAGTGGCCGATCTTTATGGGCGGCACAGCGGTTTGTGTTACCCTTTGGTTCCCACAGCACGAAAAGCATGGCCGGCCACTTCTGATCTCCCCCCTGTCGGAAGGGGGTCATAAGCAGCAGGCCATGTGTATTGAAGCACGTGGTCTTCCACAGGCATCAAAGTAGCAGTAAAAAGCTGCCAATTTTAAAGTGCCATCACAGCTGCTGCTGCCTCCCCCCAAAAGACGGAAGTGGTGGTGGCGGCGATGGTGGGGGTGGGGGGCGGTGTCAGCATGGCCAGGTCCTGCCTGGGGCAGCAGAAACCCTTTGGCCGGCCCTGTATCTGGACACCCAGTCTCCCAATTCTCAAGGTCCTCTTGCAATTTTTCACAACTCTCTTGTGCTTTAACAACTTTGAATAATTTTGTGTCATCTGAAAATTTAATCATCTGACTTATCCCCATTTCCATGTGATTTATGAATCTGTTAAAAAGCAAAAGATCCAGCACATAACCCACTTGTCTGATCTGATCTGGTTTGGCAGAATTCAAGGTGAAGTAAATTATCAGGTATGTACAATTTCTCCTTGATTAACAAGGCATTTACAAAGGCATTCCTAACAGGAGCTCTGCATTTCAAGCAAAGGTAAGAGTGTGTGGCTTTTTGGTTACTAGTTCTCTGTCTGAGAGCTCTTAGAGGGGTTTTGGTGCATTTTTGAAACTGGGTTGCTTCTTTCTGTAGGCTTCAGAGTCTTACACTGTTGAGGCATTCCTAACAGGGGCTCTGCATTTCAAGCAAAGGTAAGAGTGTGTGTCTTTTTAATTACTAGCTCTATGCCTGAGAGCTCTTAAAAGGGTTTTGGTACATTTTTAAAACAAAGTTACATTCTTTTTGGTGCTTTAGTTCAAAAGGGGAAATATTTTCTTTAGTGGTGTAGAAAACTCTGTTTTTATTATCTTTTCTCAGCTCTTTGAAGCTACTGGCACCTCATCAGGTGTTAGCTCCCTCCCTACCCCCCCCCCCCCAACTCCCACCTACCACATGTGAGCAGTCTTGCGTTATAGTGCACCTCCCCAATTAGCTACACACAGGGACCTGGAACAGCACATTTAGAACACACTTAAGAGGTTAACTGCTTTTTCTTTGAAAGGACAGCTGGGAAACCGTCTGGTACATTGTAGGTCTCTCTCTCTTTTGCTTCAACAGGTACCTGAGCTCCATCAACTGAACAATGGCTGGGAAAAATCGTATCACCAAAGCTGTTGCCCCCATTATAGCTTCTGCCTCTGTCCAGACAGAGATCCCAATGCCAGTTGAAGGACCGGTTCTATGTGCAGGATGCCTGCATGCTGAAGCTCTCAGGAAACAAGTGGAGGAGCTCAGAGAAGAAGTGGTGAGGCTGAGGAGCATTCAAGACAGTGAGAGGTACATTGATGAGATGCTTCTTAAAACATTCAAGCTCGCCAGCACAGGAGAAGATGGGAGCATACAGAATGATGAAGGTTGGACACGAATCACCAGGGCCTGCAGAATTACCAATCCAACTCCTCCAGCCCTTGAATTGAAGAACCATTATGCAGCCCTGGAAAGGTAAGAACCAGAACTCGAGCACCCAAAAATTGCAGAATCAGTGACCACAAGGAAGCGAAGGGTAGCGTTTGTTGGTGACTCTCTTCTGAGGGGTACTGAGGCGTCCATTTGCCGACCAGACTTGATGTCCAGAGAGGTATGCTGTCTGCCAGGTGCCAAACTCTAAGATGTTACAGAAAGTCAGCCGAGACACATCAAGCCCACTATTACCAATGTTACTCATCCATGTCGGCACAAATGATACTGCCATGTATCCCTCAGAGTGTATCAAAAGTGGCTTCATGACTCTGTGACAGAGGGTGAAGCAGATAGGGACACAGGTGGTGTTCTCTTCAATCCTCCCTGTTGAGGATAAAGGCCAAGGCAGAGAAGCTGGCATCCTGGAGATAAATGCGTGGATGGTGTCATCAAGAGTGTTTTGATTCCTGGACCATAGGATGCTGTTACAAGGGTTGCAGAGCAGAGATGGTGTCCATATTGTGATGTAGAAGGTCCCTCTGATCCCGTAGAGATAAGTGAAACAGAAGAATTGGCTTCAGTAGCTGACAGGCAGCTAAAGCACATGGCTCATGGTTTCCAGGGAAACCACAAGCAGAATGAGTCACGAGAGAGGAAAACACGCCCCTGCTGCAGTTTATCCCCACAGTCAGGAGTTGAGGCAAAACACCTGGTCGGGGGAAGGGCTAAGTTAAACCCTAGAAAGCAGGGATATAAGAAATGCTCATTAGAGAGAAAGTCAGAGCCAGAGCGGGAGAGAGAGCCGGAGTTGGAGTCGAAGTCAGAGACAGAATCAGAGCCAGAGCAAGGGCCAGAGCCAGATTCAGAACAGAAACGAGAATTTGAAGCAGAGAAGGAGCTGTATTGGAGTGAGAACTCAGAGGAGCTGAAGTTGGGAGAGGACTCTCTGAGGTACAAGTCTGAGAGGGAAACCAGCAAGAGAAACAATTGGAGAACCAGTGCCAAGAAGCCAGGTAGAAACAGCCCAGGTTTGGTGCCGTGTCTGAAAGGCAGCCAAAGGGAAAGAATACCGGGAAGGCTACTTTGGGAGCACTCACAAACTCCAAGGTTTGGAACCTTAGCTGACCCTGCAGTACTGAGAAGTTCTCCTGTACGAAAGCCAAAAGGTAGGCTGAGTAATTGGCTCAGAGATAAAACTGCTTTTAAGAATTTATCTTATGCTAACCCAGAAGGGTGGGACTCTCTTCCTGCTAAATCCAGTATATATGGTAATTCTCAACCGTATCTGTTAGAGTGCTGTAAGGAGAAGCCTCAAGAAGAGAAACTGGGTGTGTGCTTAGAAACGCCGTGTAACAAGTTTCAAACGTACCCAGCTGATAGCCAGTATGAAGCAATGCAGACAGAACCGGTTGTAGAAAATATAATAGAAGAACAAATGGATTGTACACTGTCTAATACCGATGATATAATTTCATTGTGCTAAAGCCAGGCTGTTCAGAGAGCTGTGTGAATCAGCAGAGAGAAAGCACCAACGTTTTTGGTCTGAGAAGTGTTTGTTTAACTTTGAGCGCTGTGAAGCAAATGCACATGCTGAAGAAAGAAGATATTTTTGTTAGTTCTTGTATTGTTTTTCCTGCCAGAGATGTATGGCTATTTGTCCTGAATTTCCTTTGTTTTGAATCTGCCCGGAGGGGAAATAAAATCCTGTCATTTTTGCCTGAAACCATTCGTTCACAACTGCTCCTTATTTGGATAGTAAAATGGTACTACAACTCCCATGAGGCAGTGCATGCTCAAAGCCCTGCCATGCTGTCTGAATAAGGGATCCTAGGCAGCTTAACCCTATATGCCTAGGCTGTGGGGTGGCTACTGGTGACAATATGTCTAAGAAGGGTCAACGTGTCTTCAGCAGCAGATTGGCTAACCTACTGAAGAGAGCTTTTAACTAGATTCACTGGGGAGGGGTGAAGAAAGCTCCCAGGTAAGTGAAACATTAAATACCTTTATGGAAATGGGTAAAAGGGGCAACATATGAAAAGCAGTGTGTATGAATGCCCGTAGCATGGGAAATAAGATCCCAGATGTTGAGGCTTTAATGGGAGAGGCTGACTTGGATTTAGTGACAGTAACAGAGACATAGTTCATGGACAACCATGACTGGGATGTAACTATACCAGGCTATACTTTATTTAGAAAGGACAGGATAGGAAGAAGGGAAGGAGGAATGGCACTATATGTAAAAAATAATATTAAAGCAATGGAAATACAGAGCTTAAAAGGGAGAGAGGAGGCATTGTGGGTTAAACTGGAAAGAGGGAAAGAGAAATCTATTTACATTGACGTGATATACAGACCTTCCTCACCAAGGAGAAGAGGTGGCCGGCGAGTTAATGAAGACATACACAGCACTGCCAGGAAAGCAGAAGTGCTACTGATAGGGGATTTCAATATGCCAGATGTTGATTGGCACATCCCTGCTGCAGTATCATCTAGAAGTAAGGAGATCCTGGATTCTCTACAGGGAAAACTATTCAGGCAACTGGTAACAGAACCCATATGTGAAGGGGCCATACTGGACTTGGTGCTTACCAATGGTGAAGGTGTTTCTGATGTTATAGTGGGAGATCATTTCGCATCCAGTGATCACCAGATGGTGTGGTTCTATATTAGGACTAGGGCTGATAAGGTCCATTCAAAAGCGAAGGTTTAGACTAGGAAAACTAACTTTGCCAAGATGGGACAATATGTCAAGGAGTCGTTAGCAGGATGAGAACAGCTGGGGCATGTAGAAAAGCAATGGAGAAAACTGAAAGAGGATATTTTAAGGGCAACAAACATTTTTGTTAGAAATGTAAATAAATGTAAAAGGAAATGGAGGCCACTATGGTTCTCAAAAGAAGTAGCTGAAAAGGGGAAAAAAAGGGTGACCTTCATAAAATACAAGCATCAATATTTGAAAAAAAAAACTAAAGAAGCTAGGAAAAGTAATCAGGAAAGCAAAGATACAAAAAGAAGAAATAGCTAAAGCAATATAATAGGGGGGGGGACAAGACATTTTTCAGATGTTAGTGAGAAGAGGAAGTGCAAAAGTGGTATTGTCAGACTTAAGGGGAAAGGGGAGAAATATGTAGAAGCTAACGTGAATTTGCTTAACAAATATTTTTGTTCTGTGTTCAGGGATGAAGGGCCAGGGGCAGGACTTCAGAAAACACCCACAAATAGGAACAGACGTGAAGGGGATCTTGAATGATTTTCGGAAAGATTGTTCATAAGGAACTAGCTAAACTAAAAATAGACAAAGCAATGGGACCAGATGGGATACATCCGAGAATATTGAAAAAACTTGGTGAAGTTCTAGCAGCTCTACTGATTGACCTTTTCAATGCTTCTTTAGAGTTGGGAGTGGTCCCAGAAAACTGAAGAAAGGCACATGTGGTCCCTTTACACAAAAGCAGAAGTAAGGATGAATTGAGAATTGCAAATCATTTAGTCTGACCTCTGTGGTGAATAAATTTATGGAAACACTGCTAAAACAGAGGATAGTGAGGTTTCTGGAGTCCAAAGGATTTCAGGATCCAAGGCAGGTTAGAAAAATCTGATTGATTTCTTTCACTGGGTGACCAGAGAGCTGGACCTAGGGAGAGCCCTAGATGTGATATACTTAGATTTCAGTAAAGCCTTTTGACATACTTCTGCACAGGCGACTTATAAATAAACTGAGCACACTAGGGATGGACCCTAAAGTGACTGACTAGGTTATTAATTGGTTGAGTTGGAGGCAACAAAATGTACAGGTAAATGGAGCTCATTCTGAGGAGGAGGAAGTTACCAGTGGTGTGCCGCAGGGATCTATCCTTGGTCCGATTCTTTATAACATTTTTGTTAGTGATGTTGCGGAAGGGCTGTTGGGTATGGTTTACCTCTTTGCAGATGATACCAAAATTTGCAACAGAAACCCAGGAAGGAGTAGATAACATGAGGAGAGATCTAACTACAGTAAGCTTGAAGAATGGTCTAGAATTTGGCAGCTGAGATTTAATGCTAAAAAATACAGGGTCATGCATTTGGGCTGCAAAAATCCAAGGGAGCGGTACAGTGTAGGGGGTGAAGTACTTCTGTTCATGAAAGAAGAGCGTGACCTGGGCATGATGGTTTTTGATGATCTTAAAGTGGCTAAATGGGTAGAAAAGGTGACGGCGAAAACCAGAAGTATGTTTGGGTGCATCGAGAGAAGGTGATAGTGCCTCTGTATAAGTCTCTGGTGTGACTTCATTTAGAGTATTGTGTGCAATTCTGGAGACCATGCTTTGAAAAGGATATAAACAGGATGGAGTCAGTGCAGAGGGTGGCGACTAAAATGGTCAGTACTCTTCGTTATAAACCATATGGAGACAAAGATCTTAATATGTATACATGAGAGGAAAGGCGGGATAGAGGAGATATGATAGAGACATTTAAATATCTCTGTGGCATAAATGCACAAGAGGAGAACCTCTTTCAATTGAAAGTAAGCTCTGCAATGAGGGGACACAGGATGAGGGTGAAAGGGGATAGATTCAGGAGTAATGTGCAGAAATATTTCTTTATGGAAAGAGTGGTAGATGTGTAGAATAGTCTCCCAGTGGAGGTAGTAGAGACGAGAACAGTATCTGAATTCAAGAAAGCATGGGACAAACACAGACAAACGCTAAAGGAAAAAATTTGACTATAGTAGTTAATATAGAAGGACAGACTAGATAAGCCATATGGTCTCTTTCTGCTGTCATGTTTCTATGGATACTGAGAAATCCAAGTTGGTTTGCCCGACCCTGTTGCGAGTAAATTAATGGAAACACTGCTAAAACATAGAATAGTACAGTTTCTGGAATACAATGCATTACAGGATCCAAAGCAGAATGACTTTACTAGAGGCAGATCTTGTCAGACAAGTCTGATTAATTTCTTTTACTGGGTGATCAGACAGTTGGACTTATGGAGGGCTCTAGATGTGGTGTATTTAGATTTCAGCAAAGCCTTTGACATGGTCCCATTCAGGCGACTTATAAACTGAGCACCCTAAGGATGGATCCTGAAGTGACTGACTGGTTTAGAAACTGGTTTAGTGGGATGCAACAGAGGGTACTGGTAAATGGAGTCCATTATGAGGATAGGGACATTACAGGTGTTGTGCTGCAGGGATTGGCCCTTGGTTTGATTCATTTTAACATTTCTGTAAGTGATATTATGAAAGAAACCTCAGTTAAGCTTTGCTGCTGACACCAAAATCTGCAACAGGATAGACACCCAGGAAGGTGCAGATTTATTTATTTATTTATTTATTTAACATTTCTTCTATACCACGCTATTCAGATCAGTGCGGTGTACAGATAACATAAAGAGGGATCTAGAAAGGCTTGAAGATGGTCAAGAATTTTGCAGGTAAGATTTAATACTTACAAATGCAGCATCATGCATTTCAGCTGCAAAAATTCAAAGGAGCAGTACAATATAGGGGTAAAGTACTTCTGTCCATGAAAGACGAGTGGGACATAGGGTAATGATTTCTGATCATCTTAAAGGTGGCCAAACATGTAGAAAAGGCAGTGACGAAAGTCAGCATTCTTGAGTGCATTTGAAGAGAAATGGCCAGCAGAGAAGAAGCAGTGATGTGTCTCTGTTTAAGTCTCTGGTGTGATCTCATTTGTGTGCAATTCTGGAGACCGCACCTTCAAAAGAATATAAACGAATGGAGTTGATGCAGTGATCTTCATTATAAAGCATATGGAGATAGACTTAAAGATCTCAATATATATGCAATGTAACGTAAAAGTCAGTACAGACTCCTGGTGACGCAGCAGCTCCTGGGTTTTCTTGGCAGTGTGACTAGAAGAAGATTGCCAGACCTTTCTCCTGAGGCAATGGAGGGTTGTGACTTGTCCAAGGCCACAAGGAGTGCTAGTGGGAATCAAACCCTGGTCTCTTGGTTACCAAGCTAGTGCTCCAACCATTAGGCTACTCCTCCACTCCCCTCAATATGTATACTTTGGAAGAGAGGCAGGAAGAGGGGAGAGCTACAATAGAAACATTTAAAATCCGGGGGCGGAGCCTGATGTCCAGCGGGTAAGACGCTTCGCGCTGAAGCTCCCGAGAGGCCTACTTAGAATCCTGATTTAATACCTATACAAACTTACTATTTCGCTCCGGGCTGACCGGGGTACCTCGGGGGGGATGGCGGCCCATAAACCAGCGCGCTTGGACTTCGGGTCTCCTTCTTCTTCTCACGGAAAACGCTCCAAAACAGAGGTGTCCTCCCCACAGAAGATGGTTCCATTTCGTGAAAACCCCGAAATGCACCTGGAGATTCTGGAGGAACTACGCGGCGTGAAGGAATTGGTGCAGTCCAATGGAGAAGCGCTTAGAGCCCTGCGAGAAGACTTTGGAGTGCTCCAGGACCGACTTGAAAGTCTCTCATTACGGCAGGACAATATGGCGGGGGTCCTCGACTCGCACGCGGTGCGCTTGGGCGCACTGGACAAGGCCGAGCGCCAGATACAGAATCTGCAAAAGGAGTTAGAAGATAGCAATAATCGAGCCCGTCGCAACAATGTGAGGCTCATTGGAATACCGGAGGGGGCGGAAGCGGGAGATATGAGAGAATTCCTGCTCAAAACTCTTCCCTCCTTGCTGAAGATCACCTTTCATAAAGAATTGGAAATCGATCGTGCACACCGTGTTCCTACCCACATGGCGCTCAACCGAACGACCCCCCGGCCTATTATCTTTCGCTTGCTACGATATCAACAAGTGGAACAAATTTTAAATGCTGCCCGGGCGAACCATCATTTGGAATTTGAAGGTCACAAAGTCTCCTTCTTCCCTGATTTGGCAAAGCCTACCGTTGACCGACGGAAGAAACTCCTTGCTTTTCGCCCTCGCCTTCAACAGCTACAGGCTCGCTTTGGCCTGTTGTATCCCGCGAAGCTCCGAGTGACTCTTCACAACCAAACCAGGACATTCGAAGATCCTGATCTACTATCAACATTTTTAGACTCCAAAGAAGCAGAGCAGATGCGCTAATTCAACGACGTGGACTTTTATTCGCCGGCTCTGTCCGCCATTTTGAGGGGCCCGATGCGGCGGTCATAGTCAAGCACAGAGACTTCCTGGACTTTCTTTCTTTCTTTCTATGACTCTTGTTTTGTGGTCTCCTCTCCCTCCATGATGTGTGCCTCGGTCGGATTCGGAGCACGCACAGTCCTACAGGTTATGTGTTTTTCAATTTCGGCCTTCTCTGGGGCTTCTCCCCGCAGACACATGGTCGCCAGTAATTTTTGGGGTTTTGCTTCTTCTCTACCGCGCTGCGGTTTTTCTTTTTTAATGTGGGGCGCTTCATTGTATTATCTAAGCTTATTTTCTTTTATGCCATATGTACAGCCTGTTACAGTCAATATGAGGGACATTGTGAAATTAGGTGCGCTATCATGCTCAGAATTTTTAACTTGTCTGAATGGCTTTATGTAAAATTTTATCACTCAACGTAAAGGGCATTAATAGTCCAATCAAAAGAAAGAAAATCCTTAGCTATCTTAGCCATGAGCATGCTGATTTAGCGTTTCTTCAGGAAACGCACTTAAACTCTGCTGAAACACTGAAACTCAATGTTAAGCCTTACATGGTGGCTGCCTATTCTCCCGCCGTTTCCAAACGGTGCGGGGTAGCCATTCTGGTTAAGAAATCTTTGCAAGCTACTGTAATTGATACTAGCGCTGACAAGGAGGGTAGATGGGCCCGAGTACACCTCAAGGTTGGAGATAGTGAATTTACATGTATTTGCATTTATGCCCCGAATGTGGACAACCCTGCTTACTATGCAAGTATTGCGCAGTTGGCACAGGCCTCTGCCAATACACCATTAATACTTGGTGGTGACTTTAATCAAGTGTTAGACCCTCTGATAGATAGACAGCCGCCAAGAACGAGTAGTCCACCCAAGAGTCTTGCTACCCTTACAGCTCTGATGCAAGATCTTGCGCTGGTAGATATATGGAGGCTGCTTCACCCCTCCGACTTAGAGTTCACTTTCTTTTCTGCCCCCCATCACTCCCAATCTAGAATAGATTTCTTTCTCATTTCCAAAGCACTGATTTCTCAAGTAGACACGACTAGGACTCATCCTCTCCATATTTCAGATCATGCTGCCATATCTTTATCATTACGTGTCACTGCGCGGGACGATTCTCCCCGAGCTTGGTTTTTTGATAGATCCCTACTGGGTCAAAAAGATTTTCAGGTTGATATAAAGGCCGCTATCCAAGATTATTTTCATTTTAACTCACCCCATGACACAGCGGGCTGGGCTTGGTGGGAGGGTTTTAAAGCATCTATCCGTGCCACTATAACTAGCTATCAAATTCGGCAGGGGAAACAAAGAAAGCAGCATTTACTGACTCTAGAGCAGCAGATACAAGCTGGGGAGCGGCTCCTCACGTCCCGTACTGACCCATGTATTTTACTCCGTTTACAACGCTTGCGTTTTCAATACAATCAGCTTTTGCACACTGCTGCTGTTAAAATATTGAATCACAACATGGGCTATATTATCGGGAAAATAATCGTGCTGGCAAATTATTAGCAAATGCCCTAAAAGGTCGAAAAGAAGCCAAGCGTGTTACCGCCCTCCGTAATCCGTCGGGGGGGGCTTGGTCACTAAAGATACCGAAATCTTAGAACTCTTTCGTGACTTTTATACTCGGCTTTATCAATCTGAATGTGATTTTGAGCCAGATGTATTTGAACGCTTACTTTCAGGAGTACAAAGACCGACCCTATCTGACGAAGATAGAGTGGCCTTGGACACACCATTTACTGTCTCAGAAATTCATTCTGCTATTAAGAAATGTGCCTCAGGTCGAGCCGCAGGCCCAGACGGTCTCCCCGCTGAATTCTACAAAACCTTTCACGCTGATTTAGCTCCAGTTTTGAAAATTTATTTTTCTGCTCTGGCCGAGGAGGGTTCTCCTTCTGGGTCCTTTTCAATGGCAAATGTAGTAGTTTTTGAGAAAGAGGGGAGAGACCCGCAACTAACAGCTAATTATCGTCCAATTTCCCTCCTAAACGCGGACTATAAAATCTTTGCCACCATTCTCTCTACCCGGCTCTCGGATAGGATGCCTACCTTAATACACCCAGATCAATGCGGTTTCATTCCTGGTAGATCAACTGCTGACAATGCTCGGACTCTATGCCATGTATTGACTACCGCAGTTAATCTTGATCGCCCATTTGTTGGCCTCTCACTTGATGCTGAGAAGGCCTTTGATCGCTTAGAGTGGCCCTTCCTGTTTGCAGTCCTCCGCTGGTACGGATTCGGGGAAGGTTTTCTCCGTTGTCTTCGCACCATGTACGCTCAGCCTACAGCCAGTATATGCGCAAATGCTTTAAAGTCTCAGCCTTTTCCCCTTCAACGCGGCACTCGCCAGGGATGCCCACTGTCTCCACTCCTCTTCGATCTTGCACTCGAACCCTTGGCTTTACTAATCCGGCAATCGGAGGAGATTCATGGAGTCCCCTTCACCCATAGGGAAATCAAAATTTCAGCGTATGCTGATGATCTTATGCTTTTTGTCTCAATAGACTCAGTACCGGCTGTCCTAGAGCAAATTGGTAAATACTCACAACTGTCCGGTTATAAGATAAATTGGACCAAGTCGGTAGCCTTTCCATTAAATCCTCTGCTTCATCAGGCAGATATGCAATCCTTCCCCTTTTTATGGCAACCTCGCATGGTCAAATACCTTGGGGTTCACTATTGTTCTCCTTTGGAAGACACTATCTCCTTCAATGCCAAAGACTTAACCTCTAAAGTCCGGGCGCTTACTCACCGCTGGACTCCTTTAACGCTTACCTGGTGGGGTCGATTAGAAACCATAAAAATGATGATTGTTCCGAAAGTGAATTATATCTTAGAAATGGTGCCCTGTCTCTTCCCTCGACGTATATATAAAGATATCGAGGGCCTTCTGACTAGATACTTGTGGCAAAACAAGACACCTAGGATAGCGAAACATAAGCTGCAAGCAGATAAGGAAAATGGGGGTGTCAGATTCCCTGATTTCCTGAAGTATCATCACTCTTTTCTTCTCAAACAAGGTGCTCGTTGGCTGGAAGATCCAGTACCGAGTAGACCTGTGTGGCTAGACATAGAAGAGGACCTTTGCAAACCGATTCCTCTTACTTTTCTCCCTGGTATGACTCTCCCATCAGACTCCCACTTTCCACCAATGCTTTTAGACACCTTAGGTGCCTTTAATAATCTCATGCAATCTTTAGACTCCCGACTCTGTCCGTTAGACAAGCTCCCACTTTGGTACAACCCTCGATTTCGAATACAAAATAAGCCGATGGCGTGGAGCCCCTGGTACACTAGGGGCATTTGGATTCCTAGTCAGTTGTTCCATGAAGGTCGCTGGAAAACTTTTAGTGAATTGCAAATTGAATTTGGTCTCCCAGCGAAACACTACTTTCAGTTGGTGCAACTTCAGCATTGCCTTAGGAGTGCTAAGGTGCTCCCGCCATCGGCCTCCCCTACACAAGGTCGGTTGGAGACTATCCGATCTATCGGTAGCTCACCGGGTGTAGCATCCAATTTTTACAAAACCTTATGCAATGCTATAACTAGGGATACCCCTATAGCGCAGAAAGCATGGGAGAGAGAATTGCATGTGACCTTGACCCCGGAGCAATGGAGCCTTGTCTGGAGTAGAGTGACACGGGTCTCCCGATCCGCCTCACTCACTCAGACACTCTTCTTTCTAGCCCACCGGTGTTTTTACACTCCTGACAGATTAGCCAAATGGAACACTACTCAGGGCAATAATTGTTGGACATGTCATGCGGCCATTGGTTCACTACCTCATGTTATGTATGAATGTCCCGCACTACAGTATTACTGGAGTCGGGTCTGGGGTCGTATCCAGTCTATTTTGCACTTTCAAGAGCCCCTTTCTTGGAGGATAGTGGGACTTCGCTCAGCTGCGGGGATCCCCTCTCTTCCAAAGACGGCTTACTTCCTTTTGGACTTTATGCTAGGCATTGCTATTTCCCTAATTACGAAATACTGGAAAAATAGCTCCCAATTGAGCCCCAATGAATGGTGGAATCATGTCTGTCTCTACAGTAAATATGAACAAATACCTCGTATGTTTGCTTCCCCCATTCAGACTCCTCATCATCGGTCTAAATGGAAGATGCTCAATGACTATGTACACTCTGCTCAATGCTCTCATCTGACTGTCTAAATTTATATATATCTTTGTCTCATGATTATTCTGTATCGCAGATACTCTTTTGATTGTTTTGATGTACAATCATTGTTGTTTGGAAGCGCTCACATGCTGACATAATCAGCTAGAGAAGAAGCGTGGGGGTGGGGGGTAATTGGGTTTACTTTTCTTTATTGTATACTTGTTTTGTCTCCTTTGGTGTGTTGTTTCTTTTGTTTGTTGCAAAATGAAAATAAAAGTTTCAAAAAAAAAAAGAAACATTTAAAATCCTCTATGGCAGAAATGCAGAAGAGGAAAGCCTCTTTCAATTTAAAGCAATCTCTGGAATTAGGGTGCATAGGATGAAGATAAAAGGAGACAGATTTGGGAGTAATCTGAGAAAATATTTCTTTACAGAAAGAATGGTGGATGCATGGAATAGCCTCCAAATGGAAGTAGTAGAAACAAAGCTGTATCTGAATTCACGAAAGCATGGGAGAAACACAGAGTATTGTAGAACTTAGCAGTTGGTATGGTTGGGAAGCCTGGTAAGGCCATATAGTCTTTATCTGCTATCATTTTCCTATGTTTCTATTATCATGGACCAGGAATGTATAGACCATTATTGGGGTACATCATGTTCTGGGCTAAAATTGTAGAATTTGCTGCCAACTTCCATTTAATTAGTGACAGATTTTAGGGAAAAAAGTAAAGATTTTCTTTTTTGAAAAGGCTGTCACTTGAAGATTGATGGTCTTTTATTTCTCTATTAGAGCTTTTATTTAATGGAAGCTATCTAGATGAAAGTCATGAAGCTTTTAGAATAATGTATAATTTTTAGCTATGATGTAAGTCTTTTTGTTGAGTTCAATAATTTTTTTTCGAGAGCTGTTTTGGTTATTCCACGTAATCTTTATGTTTTTTGGTGCGCTGAATCCGAAAATGACCTCCATTTTGTCATAGGACATCACGTTTCCTGACAATTTAGGTAACTATGTTAAATAAAGCAATACCTCAAAATAAATGGAAATAGACATAAAATTAAAGTTTATTACAATATTTTCATGAAAATCCTTTTTTGAACTGAAATGAGCTCACCTACACATACTAAACTCGATTCTTCTTCCTTGTGAGGCTCCTCTTGGTGCATTTACGCTTGTGAGTAGCATCTGGAATGTCTCTCTGAAGCATCCAACAGTAGTCTGCCATCATTGTAATGCTCCATTTTCCCTGGTATCTCCTTTCCATCTCTTTAATGTCTTGGTGGAATCGTTCACCTTGTTCCTCACTCACAGCTCCCAAAGTTTCAAGAAAGTAGTCAAGGTGGGACTGGAGGAAATGCACTTTCAAATTCATCAGGCAACCTAAAGCTTGAAATGCTTTCAGCATTCGTCCAACGATCTTTTTGTAGTGAGGATCTTTGTTATTGCCTAAAACTTTCTGTTACGACTTCTTTAAATGCAATCCACCCTTCTTTTTGAGGATCCGTCATGGTATTGACAAACTCTTGATCAACTATAAGCCTTCTAATGTCTGGTCCGACGAACACACCTTCCTTTAATTTTGCCTCCGACAGGCCTGGAAACTTGGTGACCAAGTATTTGAAGCATTCTCCATCTCTTGGAAGTGATTTTACGAATTGCTTCATCAATCCCAATTTTATGTGGAGAGGTGATAGAAGAACTTTATGGGAAGGTACCAAAGTTTCTCGGAGGACATTTTTTCACCGACTGTTAGCACCCTCGGCTGCCAACTCTTCTTGGTCCAGTGATTTTGTCGGTCTCGACACAGAAAACAAGGATATTTGGTATACCCAGCTTGTTGCCCGAGCAGCATGCACAAGACCTTCAAGTCCCCACACACTTGTCAACCATGGTCTTCATATTTAAGTTTAGGAAGAACCAATTCCAAGTTCTCGTAGGTTTCCTTCAAGTGTACGGAATGACCTACAGGTATGGAAGCGTAAAAGCCGTTGTGGAGTAAAACTGCTTTGAGACTTCTTTTTGAAGAATCTATAAAAACATGCCATTGCTCTGAATCATATTGGATTTTAAAATGACCCATCAGACCTTTGACATCGATGCAATAAACCAACTTGTCTTCCTGGGCGAAGTAAGGAACGAACTCCTTTTCACGATGTCTGAACCATGAAGATGACACTCCTGGCAACAATAAATTCCTGCTTTTCAGCCTTGATCCGAGTAACTCAGCGGCATCTTTGGGAAGATTCAAGTCTCTTACCAAATCATTCATCTCCTCCTGAGAAAACAATTTTGGTCTTGTATCATCTTCAAAGTCAGAACTTGATTCGTCATCTGGTTCAGGTATGACTTCACCTTCATCGGTGCTAGGTGCCTGAAAATAATTTAATCATTGTATTCTGGAACCCCTTTAAGGGTTTTTTGGCATTTTATATCTTAAATGCACTTATGTGAATTAATTAATAGTAATTTGAAATAATTAAATTAATTTGAAAAAAATTGATAAATTTGAAGACAATTTTGCATGTTGTGGCAAATCATGACGTCTAGGAGTTTTTTCAATATTTTATTTTTCAGCACACCAAAATACATTGAAATTAGATGAAAATAATCAAACAGCTTTTTAGTCACAGACCTGTGTAATCTTTGTTTTAATTTATGCTAATTTATTTGCTTTATTTTGATTTCTGTTGACTAATTATTTGTGTTGATAGGAGCCAGCTGAGGATCTCAAATCAGAAGGCTATCATTTAAAATACGGTAGATAAAGTAAAATAATGAGGGCGCCTATATAACATTTTTTAAAAAGTGCCTATTTTATAAATGCACAAATAAATGCCTTTACGAAACAGTCTCTCAGAATCAGTGCACAAATGCCCCAGTAGTACACAAATGCCCTTGTACGAAGTTACAATTGGTGTAGCTTCCTATGGGTACTATACATGAGTATGTGAGTATTTTACAAAGTCCACACATACCTGAGAACTCCTCCCCTGCTTTGCCCAAATGATTCCTCTGGAAATGCCTACTTACAGTCTATGTACAAGTATTTTTGTTGGCATATCTACTTGAATGCATGCATAAACAAGCACAATTTATAACAGCCATTTCCTGCATGTTAAATATGCTGTATTCATGGAATATGCTTTTGAAAATTATCCCACCAAAAACAGTTCTTCCACAAGCCTTGGTTGTTGCTAAACAACAATCACACACCTTTTCCAATCTAATAGGTTAGACGAAAACCCCCAAACTGACTATCCCAATACATTTTCACTCTGCAGCCCATCAGTTACATTCATAGCAGGACTTATTAAAGAGGTATAGAATTACAGATTTTATATGGAATGCAAACTCAGCAAATTTTGGCTGCAAAATCACTCATGCATAATGCAAATCAGAAGACTATTTTGCTCTTCTCCCAGAAACATTACAAACTGCTCCTTTAATTTCCTTAGCTATAGCAATTAAACATAAAGAAACTTTAAAAAAATATATATAGCTGGCCTGAATCTGCCAGTGTTATGGATGACCTATTTTAATGTCGTGATAGTTCTGCTTCTGTTACATTCAGTTCCCTCCACATTTAGAAGTAATTTTATAAAATGCCATCTCAGATGTATATGGCAAATGTGCACAAATCTAGGAATTAGAGCCATATATATGTGTAAATGGGTATTTATGCACAAATCTGATGCAGCCACTATTCTGAAAGCCATGCTAAGCACGCGTGTTTTCACTGTGGGTGTGTACAGGGTGGAACCTGAGAGGAGCACAAAATCTAGGTGTGGGCATTTACACAAGCATAGTAACACAGTATATGATGGAAGATAAAGGTCAGCATAGTCCATCTAGTCTGTCCAACAAGATGGCAAGAGTAGATGCACCTGCCCCTCCATGCAGGTCACCCCTACCCATGCCTTTGTTTAGGGGTGTACCCACCACACTATGCAGATCAACCCTAGTGCTTGCGCCATAAATGTGAACATGTTTTCAACAATTTACACCACTGTTTAATACTTATGTACTTGACTTTATAAAACAGGAATAAACTATGCACATAAAAACATATACAAATCTAACTATGCCTTATAAAGCACAGTTACTTACCTGTAACAGGTGATCTCTGGGAACAGCAGGAATTTGAGGCTTTCCTAACCAGGGCTCCACACATCAAACAGTAAGTAAGGATTTGAGGGTTTCTTTGTTTGGGTTTGTTTGTTTTTTATTACATTGCTAGCTCTCTGACTGGGAGCTCTTAAAAAGGGTTTTGTGTATATTTTTTAAAGCAAGGTTACTTTCATTTTTGCTGTTTTAGGGGAACTTTTACTTGAGCACAGTAGGTTGCTGAACTCTGTAACCTCCTCAGGTTCAGAAACTGCTAACACCTAATCAGGTGTTAGTTCCCTCCCTACCCACCCCGATTCCCACCCACCCCTAGTGAGCAGTCTTGCTTTATAGGGCACCTCCCCCTTTAACAAATCACAGTGAATTGGACCAGCATATTTTGAATATAATTAAAGAGATGTAACTGCTTTTTCTCTGAAAGGACAGCTGCGAAACCGGCTGGTACTTGGTAGATCTCTCTCTTTTTCTTTAACAGATACCTAAGCTCCACAAACAGGACAATGGCTGGGAAAATCGTATTGCTAAAGCTGTTGCCCCCGTTACAGCTTCTGCCTCGGTCCAGACAGAGGTCCTAATGCCAGTTGAGGAACCGGTTCCATGTGCAGGGTGCCTGCATGCTGAAGCTCTGAGGAAACAAGTGGAGGAACTCAGAGAGGAAGTGGCGAGGCTGAGGAGCATTCAAGACAGTGAGAAGTACATTGATGAGATGCTTCTTGCAGCAACCAGGCTCTCCAGCACAGGAGAAGATGGGTGCCAACAGAATGTCGATGGTTGGACAAAAGTCACCAGAGCCTGCAAAATCACCAATCCAACTTCTCCAGCCCTTGAATTGAAGAACCATTATGCAGCCCTGGAAGTGGAGGAGGTGAAAGCATCCCTGGAAAGGGAAGAACCAGAGTTCAAGTACCCCATAGTTGCGGAATCAGTGACCAGAAGGAAACGAAGGGTAGTGGTGGTTGGAGACTCTCTTCTGAGGGGTACTGAGGCGTCCATCTGCCGACCAGACTTGATGTCCAGAGAGGTATGCTGTCTGCCTTGTGCCAAGATCCAAGATGTTGCGGAGAGTTTGCCGAGACTCATCAAGCCCACTGACTATTACCCAATGTTGCTAATCCATCTTGGAACAAATGATACTGCCAGGTATACCTCGGAACGTATCAAAAGTGACTTCATGGCTCTGGGACAGAGGGTGAAGCAGGTAGGTGCACAGGTGGTGTTCTCTTCAATCCTCCCTGTTGAGGGTAAAGGCCAAGGCAGAGAGGCTCGCATCCTGGAGATGAATGCATGGCTGCGTGGATGGTGTCTTCGAGAGCGTTTTGGTTTCCTAGACCATGGGATGCTGTTCCAAGGGTTGCAGAGCAGAGATGGCATCCATCTGTCCAAGAAAGGTCAACGCATCTTTGGTAGTAGACTGGCTAATCTACTGAAGAGGGCTTTAAACTAGATTCGTTGGGGATGGGTGACAAAAGCCCCCAGGTAAGTGAAAGCACCCAGGTAGGTGATACATTAAATACCTTTATGGAAATGGGTAACAGGGGTAACATATGGAAAGCAGTGTGTATTAATGCCCATAGCATGGGAAATAAGATCCCTGAAGTTGAAGCTTTGGTGGGAGTGGCTGACTTGCATTTAGTGGCAGTTACAGAAACATGGTTCACAGAAAACCATGACTGGGATGTAACTATACCTGGCTATACTTTATTCAGAAAGGACAGGGTAGGAAGAAGGGGAGGAGGAGTGGCACTATATGTAAAAACTACTATTAAAGCTTTGGAATTACAGAGCTTAAAAGGGAGAGAGGAGGCATTGTGGGTTAAACTAGAAAGAGGGAAAGAGAAATCTATTTGCATTGGTGTGATATACAGACCTCCCTCACAAGAGGAAGAGGTGGACAGAGAGTTAATTGAAGACATACGCAGCATTGCTAGGAAGGGGAAGTGCTACTGCTAGGAGATTTCAATATGCCAGATGTTGATTGGCACATTCCTGCTGCAGTATCATCTAGAAGTAAGGAGATCCTGGATTCTCTACAGGGAGAACTATTCAGGCAATTGGTAACAGACCACACACGTGAAGGGGCCATACTGGACTTGGTGCTTACCAATGGTGAAAGTGTTTCTGATGTTGTAGTG
This sequence comes from Ichthyophis bannanicus, assembly GCA_033557465.1. NCBI lineage: Eukaryota > Metazoa > Chordata > Amphibia > Gymnophiona > Ichthyophiidae > Ichthyophis > Ichthyophis bannanicus. The sequence continues at coordinate 232,028,106 of CM066038.1, read as the reverse complement.
GGAGATCATTTTGCATCCAGTGATCACCAGATGGTGTGGTTCAGTATTAGGACTAGGGCTGTTAGAATCCATTCCAAGGTGAAGATCTTAGACTTTAGGAAGACTAACTTTGCGAAGATGGGCCAATACCTCAGGGAGTCGTTAGTGGGATGGGAACAGCTGGGGGATGTAGAAAAACAGTGGGCAAAACTGAAAGGGGGTATTATAAAGGCAACCAACCTTTTTGTTAAAATGGTAAATAAAGGCAAAAGGAACAGGAGACCGCTATGGTTTTCGAAGGAAGTAGCTGAAAAAGTGAAGAAAAAGAGGGAGGCCTTCATGAAATACAAGAGATCACAGAGAGAGGAAGAAAGGCATCTGTATTTGGAAAAACTTAGAGAAGCTAGCAAAGTAGTCAAGAAGGCAAAGATTCAAAAGGAGGAGGAAATAGCCAATGCAATAAAATGGGGGATAAGACATTTTTCAGATATATTAGTGAGAAGAGGAAGGGTAAAAGTGGTATTGTCAGACTCAAGGGTGCAGGGGGGGAATATGTAGAAGCTGATAAGGATAAAGCGGAATTGCTTAACAAATACTTTTGTTCTGTGTTCACAGATGAAGAACCAGGGGCAGGACCTCAGAAAACACCCACAAATAAGAACAGAAGCGAGGGACATCTTGAACAATTTTCAGAAGACTGTGTTCGTGAGAAACTAACAACTTAAAGTAGACAAAGCGATGGGACCGGATGAGATACACCCTAGAATACTGAGGGAACTTGGGGACGTTCTAGCAACTCCACTGACTGACCTTTTCAATGCCTCGTTGGAGTCGGGAGTGGTGCCAAAGGACTGGAGAGAGGCTCATGTGGTGCCTTTACACAAAAGTGGAAGTAAGAATGTGGTTGAAAACTACAGGCCGGTTAGTTTAACTTCGGTGGTGAGTAAATTATTGGAAACGCTGCTGAAAGAGAAAATAGTGAGGTTTCTGGAGTCCGGCGGATTACAGGATCCGAGGCAGCATGGATTCACCAGAGGCAGGTCTTGTCAGACAAATCTGATTGATTTCTTTGATTGGGTGACCAGAGAGTTGGACCGAGGGAGAGCTCTAGATGTGGTGTATTTAGATTTCAGTAAAGCCTTTGACACTGTTCCTCACAGGCGACTTATAAACAAACTGAGCACCCTAGGGATGGACCCTAAAGTTACTGCTTGGGTTAGAAATTGGTTGGGTGGGAGGCGACAAAGAGTACAAGTAAATGGAGCTCACTCTGAGGAGAAGGATGTTACCAGTGGTGTGCCCCAGGGATCTGTCCTTGGTCCGATTCTTTTTAACATCTTTGTTAGTGATATAGCGGAAGGGCTGTCGGGTAAGGTTTGCCTCTTTGCGGATGATACCAAAATCTGCAATAGAGTAGACACCCAGGAAGGTGTAGATAACATGAGGAGGGATCTAGCTAAGCTTGAAGAATGGTCTAGAATTTGGCAGCTGGGATTTAATGTTAAAAAATGTAAGGTCATGCATTTGGGCTGCAGCAATCCAAGGGAGCAATACAGTATAGGAGGTGAAGTACTTTTGTCCACTAAAGAAGAGCGGGACCTAGGCGTGGTTGTGTCTGATGATCTTAAAGTAGCTAAACAGGTAGAAAAGGTGACGGCAAAAGCTAGAAGGATGCTTGGGTGCATACGGAGAGGAATGGCTAGCAGAAAAAAGGAGGTGATAATGCCTCTGTATAAGTCTTTGGTGCGACCTTATTTGGAGTATGGTGTGCAATTCTGGAGACCGCACCTTCAAAAGGATGTGAACAGGATGGAGTCGGTGCAGAGGGTTGCTACTAAAATGATTAATGGGCTTCATTATAAAGCTTATGAGGACAGACTTAAGGATCTTAATATGTACACCTTAGAGGAAAGGCGGGATAGAGGTGATATGATTGAGATGTTTAAATACCTCCGTGGCATAAATGTTCAGGGAGAGAGCCTCTTTCAATTGAAAGCAAGTTCTGCTACGAGGGGACATGGAATGAGGGTGAAGGGAGATAGATTCAGGAGTGATATGCGGAAATATTTCTTTACGGAAAGAGTAGTGGATCCGTGGAATAGTCTCCCAGTGGAGGTGGTAGAGATGAGGACAGTAACTGAATTCAAAAAAGCATGGGACCAACACAGAGGATCTCTAAAGGTAAAAAGTGGACTGTTGTAGTTGTTATGGAAGGACAGACTAGATGGGCCTTGTGGTCTTTTTCTGTCATCATGTTTCTATGTTTCTATGAATTAGTCCTCACATATGGGTACGTCGGTACCGACGGAGCCTGAGCGAGAAAGCTCCCCAGCTTCCCAGAAGGAAAGCTTTTGGGGCCTCCCACTGCGCATGCGTGCTGCCTTCCCGCCTTCCTGACCAACTCTCCTCAGTTCGAGTTTATAGCTGATACAATAGAGAGAGGAAAGGAAGAGAGAGAGAGATACAACTCCTAGGGGAGGTGGGCGGGTTGTGAGGACTAATTCCTGCTGTTCCCAGAGATCACCTGTTACAGGTAAGCAACTGTGCTATCTCCAGGAACAAGCAGGAATAAGTCCTCACATATGGGGACTCCCTAGCTAAGATGCCCGGGAGATCACCTGAAGGGTATGAGACCCTGAAAGGTTCCTCATCTTCCTATGGATCTCAGGCATCCATTCAGGGAAGGTGGGCTGGAGTTGTTCAAGAATGGAACAGGTGTCTGAGGACAGCCTGACCAAACAAGGCATCCCGGCGGGAGTCCTTGTCCAAACAGTAATGGGCTGTAAAGGTATGAACCGAGGCCCAGGTGGCTGCTTGACAGATCTGGTCAATGGACACAGAGTTTAAATGAGCCATAGAGGTGGCCATGGCCCTCACGTTGTGAGCGGTGACATGGCCCTCCAGAGAAAGGTTCTTACTCTGGTAAGCAAAAGAGATACACTGAGCACTCCAATTGGAGAGTGTTTCTTTTGGAGACTGGAAGTCCTAAATGAGAAGGATCAAAAGCAACAAAAAGCTGAGAAGACTTTCGATGTTGCTGTGTCCTATGGAGGTAAAAGGCAAGAGCTCTTTTACAGTCTAGAGTATGAAGGTTCCTCTCTGCAGTGGATGCATGAGGAGCTGGAAAAAAGACAGGTAAATATACCTCTTGATTAAGATGAAAAGGTGAGACCACTTTAGGCATAAAGTGAGGATTTGTCCTAAGGACTACCTTATCATGATGGAACCTTGTATAAGGTGGATTAGCCACTAAGGCCTGCAGTTCACTGATGCGACGAGCTGAAGTGACTGCAATGAGGAAAATAACCTTCCAGGAAAGAAATTTCAAGGAGGTAGTGGCTAAGGGTTCAAAAGGTGGCTTCATAAGCTGACCAAGAACCAAGTTTAAGTCCCATGCCACCGGAGGAGGTCGAATGGGAGGTTTAGTTAAAGTTAGGCCTCTCATGAATCTTGCAATATGAGGATGAGAGGAAACAGGTTGTCCATTGATGGGCTTAAGTGATGCCGCAATAGCACTCAAATGGACTCTTACTGAATTCGTATTAAGTCCTGCATTGGAGAGATGCAGGAGATATTCCAAAAAAGAATTCAATGGGAGTGCCAGAGGGTTAAGACCCTTTTGAGCACAACAAATGGAAAATCTTTTCCATTTAAAAGCGTAAGAACGCCTAGTGGAAGGTTTCCTAGAGGCATGTAGGATATCCTTCACTTGCTGCGAAAGATTGAAGTGTTGAAGGTCTAGGCCTTCAGTAACCAAGCTCTGAGGTGAAGGAACTTGGGGTTTGGGTGCCACAAAGTTCCCTCCTCCTGAGACAGAAGGTATGGAGCCATTCCCAAGTCCAGGGAGGGGGCTTGGGAGAGATGCAGAAGTAGAGGGTACCACACTTGGCGTGGCCAGCGTGGAGCTATGAGGATCATGGACCCTCGATCCCTTTGAAGTTTGAACAGAGTCTTGGGAATCAAAGGAATGGGTGGAAAGGCATACAGGAAGCCCTGACCCCAATGCAGGAAGAAGGCATCCTTGGCCTGAACTCCCTGACATGGAATTCTGGAACAGAACCGGGGAAGTTTGGCATTCCACGGACTTGCAAAGAGGTCTATGTCCGGGGTTCCCCATTTCTGGAAGATTCTGAGTACCTGATCCATGTGCAGGGACCATTCGTGTGGAAGCAGAACTCAACTGAGTCTGTCTGCCCAAGAGTTTTGGATTCCTGGAAGATATACTGCCAGGAGATGGATTTGATGCTCTCTGGCGAAGGCCCATAATCTTAGAGCTTCGTTGCAAAGCGACAGAGAGCCAGTCCCTCCTTGTTTGTTTATGTAAAACATGGCTACTTGATTGTCCGTGTGAATAAGGACTGTCATGTTGCTGAGGAGGGTATGAAAAACTTTGAGAGCCAGAAAGATTGCTCGAAGTTCCAAGTGGTTGATATGAAGGGTGGTCTCCTGTGGAGACCAAGTGCCCTGAGTGGAGAGATCTTGGAGATGAGCCCCCCAACCTGTTTGGGAGGCATCTGTAGTGAGGGTTGCTTGGGGCAACAATGGTTGAAAGGGGGCCCCCAACAACAGATTTTGAGTTGATATCCACCATTGGAGAGACCAAAAGAGACGATTGGAGTTTGCTATTTGGTCTGAGAGAGCTCCTGATGCTTGAGTCCACTGGGTGGATAAAGTCCATTGAGCTGCTCTCATATGTAGGCGAGCATAAGGCACCACATGCACTGTGGAGGCCATGTGGCCTAATAGTTGTAGCATCTCTCTGGCAGTCAAATGGCTTCTGGACTGAGTCTGAGAGGCTAAGTGCACTAGACGTTGGCAACGGGCCTGAGGTAGATAGGCCCTTGCAGTGGTGGTATCCAACGAGGCCCCTATGAATTCTAGGGATTGAGAAGGGGTGGGTTGGGACTTTGGCAGATTGATCACAAGTCCCAGATACTGTAGAATTCACCTGGTGCGATCCAGGGAAGTCTGAGCCTCGGACTGAGATGGAGCTCGGATGAGCCAGTCGTCCAGGTATGGGAAGACAAAAATTCCCAGGGCGCGTAGAAATGCCGAAGGGAAGTACTCTGTATTGGAAATGTTTTCCCTGGAACAGAAACCGTAGGAATTTTCTGTGGGATGGATGGATGAGTATATGTGTGTACGCATCCTTGAGATCTAGAGAACAAAGCCAATCCTGACTCTGTAGGTATGGAAGGAGAGTACCTAGAGAAAGCATCTTCAAGTTCTCCTTGTATAGAAATTTGTTCAATTCTCCGAGATCCAGAATGGGTCTGTACCCCCCTGTTTTCTTGGGAATGAGAAAATAAGGGGAGTAAAACCCTGACCCCTGTTGAGGAAGAGGAACCTCTTCTATTGCCTTTTGGGTGAGAAGAGTGGTCACCTCCTGACCCAACAGGTCTAGGAGAGATGGGGGAGAATTGAAACTTCTCACCATGGTATGGGGAGGAAGGTTGGAGAAATGTAGTTTGTAGCCCTCTTTGATGATAGAGAGGGTCCATTGTTCTGATGTGATTTGCTCCCATCTGGGAGCAAAATGAGTTAACCTTCCTGGAATGGTGAGAGGTTCTGGATGTTTTAGAGCCAGAATGGTTAAGTTCTCTAGTTTTAAGTCAAAAACCCTGAGGGGGTTGGGACTGTTGGGCTGTAGCAGCCCCTGCAAGTTTTGCCCTGGGCTGTTTAGGCTGCTGACGCTTAGGAGCAAAGCGAGCTGCAGAAGATTGTTGGCCAGTATTTGTGGCAAATCTGGTCTTCTTGTAGAAAGGCTTTTTGAAAGATTTCTTCTTGACAGGGGTAGAGGTAGACTTAGAAAGTCTATCTAAAGCAGCATTTTCTGCATCCATTTGAGTGGCTTTGATTTGCCACTCCTTACCAAACAGATTCTCACCTGTACAGGGCAAATTTCCCAACCCATCCTGGACCCAGGGTTCTAGGTCAGAGGCCTGGAGCCAAGCAATTCTGTGAGCCGCTATGGCAATACCTGAGGCTCTGCTAGCACCCTCAAAGGAGTCAAAGGCTGCTCTGTTGGAGAACTTTGAAATATCTTGGGTATGCTTCAGCAAAAGAAGGAACTCGTCCTTTCTATCCTCTGGGATAAAGGGGAGAAAATGGCATATTTTTAATGCAATTTCCTTCAGGAACATGCCCATATAGAGGCTGTATGAGTTGATTCTGCCAATAAGCATACTTGCTTGGAAGATTTTTCTTCCAAAAGCATCCAGAGTCCTACATTCTCTTCCTGGGGGAGTAGAAGAGTGTCTTTTAGTACTCTTGATCCTTTCATAGCTGACTGCACCACGATGGAGTGGTGAGGGAGCTGAGTTTTTTGAAACCGAGGAGAAGGGGGGACACGATACATGGTGTCCAGACGACGAGAATGTGGAGATAGGGTGAGAGGAGTCTCCCACAAGTCCATCATGTGTTCTTGAAGAATTTCATGGATGGGCAAGGTGACTGCCTCTTTGGGAACCTTAGAGTATCCTAAAATGTCTAACTTTTTGCTCTAGGTTCTTTTTCAGAGGATACAGAAATAGAAAGACCTTTAGCTACTTCAATGATGAAGTCTTGAAAGGATAAATTCTCTGGAGGAGACATTCTCCTCTTTGGAGAAGAGGGCTCCTCAGGTAGAGTACGGGATACTTCAGCAGAGTCATCTGATGAATCAGAATCATCAGAAGACTCAAAGTATCGTCTGTTTGCTTCCAGGGATCGATAAGCGTATCGACCGGTATCGACATCGGGGGTACCCGGAACCGGATCGGTATCGGGAAAAACCCCGGAACCGGGAACCGGAATCGGTATCCTGGTCGATGTGGATGGCCTGGGTACCGGCATTGGTTGTGGTACCGGAACCGGAGTCGGTACCGCAGGGTGCGGTACCGAGGGCGTCGCAGCCTTAATAAAAGCGAAAATGGCCTGCTGCATGGATTGAACTGTATGATCCATGGACGCCATGACTGTCTGGATGTCAGTAACCGGGATGATTGAGCCGGTACCGGTACCCCAGAACAGTCTAACAGGTGATCGTCGGTCGAGGCCGTGCCATCGATGTCAACCTGTAACCCTATAGGAGGAGCTTTGGAAGCCGGAGCTTCCCGCCGGGGTTGTTTGGCTGGGGCAGGGTCCTCAGGGTCAAGCCCAGGGGTATCTCGATACTTAGAGGGAGATTTGCCCTTTGAGGACCTGCCAGAGGAATGTTTGGTTACCTGAGATCCATCAGGAGAGGAAGACCTGGAAGATGTCGATGCTGGAGTATCTGTAGAAAACAGCATGTGAAACTTGGCTGCCCGGTTCTGTAAGCCACGTTTAGACATCAAAGAACAGGATGGGCAATCCGGAATGGAATGGTCAGGCCCCAAACATTTAAGACACCATTCATGGGTGTCTGTGACTGAAATAGCACCGCTGCACTTGGTGCATTTTTTAAACCCAGAGGCTTGTTTCTCCATGAGGGAGAATTAGTGAAGGCCTAAAGGCCTCACAGAACAAAGACACCAAGTGAGGGGAAAAAAAGAAGATTTTTTTTTTTTTTTTTTTTTTTTTTAGAAATAAAGGAAAAAAGACCGGCGGTACCGGTCTGGAATCGGGGAAGGCAGACACGCGGCCAAAGAAATAAATTAAAATAACAACTTCTTCAGCGGTGACAGGAACACGACCTGCTGGCTCCGCGGAAAAAGAAGAACTGAGGAGAGTTGGTCAGGAAGGCGGGAAGGCAGCGCGCATGCGCAGTGGGAGGCCCCAAAAGCTTTCCTTCTGGGAAGCTGGGGAGCTTTCCCGCTCAGGCTCCGTCGGTACCGACGTACCCATATGTGAGGACTTATTCCTGCTTGTTCCTGGAGATAACTGTTCTCCATGGGGGTAATTTTATAAAACTTCTACCTGTAAAGCCTTTTTTTGCACACAGAAAAGGGCTTTTATAAAATTGTACAGCCACAAACGCATAAAAAGAAGGTATATGGAAAGACTGTTTTTACACAATATGCGTGAAGGCATTCCCAGGGGGCAGTCTTGGTGGAACAGAGACAGAGTTGCATGGTACACGCATATTTTATAAAATACACAAGGAGACTACAAGAGTACACATGCACCTTCTTGGGAATAGGTATTAATTTGGTTCTGGGAATCTATTTTATAAAAGTACATAGTCACCTACATTGCCTTTATAAAACAGGTGCCTTTTTTGTCTTTTCACAGAGCTCTCCTAAACATGCTGTCAAACAGAGACTTAGATAACATTTAAACCGTTTAAACAATCAACAAGAGAGGAGAATACAGCACAATTATTAAATTACTGTGAGCAGTGGTGGATTTACAAGCTTCGATCTGTGACCCTTAATGGGTTAAACAATGAGACTGAATGGACATCACTATCGTGAGAGAACTGATTGGTCACATGATTTATTCAAAGGTTGGCTGACGCTTTTGTTTCTTTAACAGCTTTGATGAAATATCCTTTGCTGTATGAGAAGTAAACTCGATGGGGAATTCAATGCTTTGGTTATGAGGCTCCCTGAAGCAGAGTGGATGAATATTTCTCTTACTCGAAACACGGATTCATGTCCAAGCAAGATAAGCACCCATCAGATTCCTTGACCGAAAGAATTTTTAGTGCAAAAAATTTATAAAAAAATGAAATGGGTGGTATGGATGGAGAGGTAAGGGGAAGGGAAAGGGAGGGTGGGGAAGAGCGGGGATACTTCGGGCTGGCTGCTAATTCCTGAGGTGGTAGTACCTTAAAGAGGGCTATAAAGGTCTCAGGGACACTGAGGGGCAGGAGGTTGAGGATGACAAGGGAGTTCGGGGGGGGTGGGGGGATGGGGGGATAAGGGGGGAGGGGAGGGGTGGGAGACAGGGTGAATACTAAGGAGCTAGGGGATGCCCACAGTGGGCTGTTGCTAGGAGCACTTTGCCGGTGAAGGGGATAGGGGCATATGTGGTGGAGCACGCTAGGATGTACACAGCACTGCGTTGCATTTGGATAACTCGAGTCACGGTTGACTAGAAGCAACAGATTGCAAAAAGGGTACACCAAAAGGGGAGAGTTCATATCAGTTGGAGGCAGGCTGTTGGTCTGTCTGGGGGGGGGGGGGTCAGGACTGTGTACCAAGAGAGGTCTGGGGTTTACCTGTTACGTTTCCCTGGGGTGGGTTATATACGATGTTGTTAGGTTTGCTGATAATAAGAATTTTCAAATATCACACAAAACAAACTGAGCCAGCAATAGTTTAGAGCAGAAGTTAGTAGTTTACTACTATGATATGGTCAGAAAATTATATATGGTAATATATAATTTATATAATTATATATATATATATATATATATATATATATATATATATATATATATAATATATTATTATATATATATAATAATATATAATATTTATATATGTATATATATAAATATATATACATATAAAATATACATATATGTGGAGTGGAGGAGTGGCCTAGTGGTTGGGGCAAGGTACTTCAGGCCGGAAGGTCAGGGGTTCAAATCCCACTAGAGGACAGCAACCTTGGGCCGGAAGGACTGGGGTTTCTAGTCCCACAGGTGCTCCTTGTGGTCTTGGGCAAGCCACTTAACCCTCCATAGCCCATGTTCCCTGTAAAATAGTTATCTCCAAGTTATAATGCCCTGTTCAATGTAATTTCAGTTTGTTCAATGTAAACCGCACTGATGCAGAATAGCGCGGTATATAAGAGAATGTAAATAAATAAATAAATACAATAAAGGAGCAGTGCATATGGACAACACAGTCAACCTGTGATTAGAAATGTGATAACCGCTCTGTATGGATTAATAGATATCAACCTTGTCTATCTCATTTTCTTTCTTTACATTTCTTCTTCATTCTACCAGAAGAGAGGCTTACTCCCGCTTTCAAGGGAGGGCAATGGACATTATAGAGGCAAAGGAAGACTGTGTAGCACAGACCAGCTGTTAATGTTCTGTAATGTTTCTTATGTTGTGTGTGAATAAAAAAAACTTTAAATTATAAAAAAAAAAGAAAACTTAAATTTAAAAAGTACAAACATTGGTTTTCAAAAAAAAAAAGGAAATGGGGAGACCGATGATGAAATAGCAGGATTGATGTAAGATCTTTGAAAGAGTATTGTGATCTATGTCCTTGTTGATGGTCTCCCTGTTTCTAAAAAAATCTTCCCAAGAACAGGAGACATGCTTTCCCACAGCCTAAACCTTAGTGAAAAGCTCTGCGCATGTGCAGCCCTTCCCTCGCACAGCGGTCTCTCTAGCTACTCAGTCTTTTCCTAAAGCTCAAGACTATAGGCAACTCTTGGGGAAGAGGAAAGCAATTTGTGACTTATCAATCCTGCTTTTACAGAAAAAAAACACCTTTTATGAGTAAGCAACACTGATTTTTCCATCAACGAACAGGATTGAGTCAGGCACATGAGTGGATGATTCCCTATCTTTTTTTTTTTTAAAACTAAGGTCCCCTTTTACTAAAGTCCATTAGCTGGTTAGGGGTGCTTTAACGCATAAAGCGGTACACGGCCACACATTAAAACGCTCATTAGCCAGTAATCATGGAATGGGGCAGGAAATGGAAGAGCATGGGCAGGGAATGCGCATTACCTCTGGAGCCCAGGCAATTGCTGCAGGCTCATTAGCAAAACGTCTTTTAGCATGCGTTCACCTAAAAACTCTAGAGGAGCAGTTAAGAGAATCCACCTTGCTGGAGCGCAGATTAGGTAAACCAGTCATGCATTAGCTATGAGGAAGATGCTCGTCATACCTCTGAGAGCTAACAGAGGTTTTGCATATAATGCGCATGCATTCAGCTCATTACTTGCAAATCCTTAGAAGCCTTTAGCTATAGGGGACCTCAATGTTGTATTAAGAGCAGCCTGCAGATAGAAAGCAACAGCTGCCATTTATTAAAAGAAAAAACTCAAGCTGGGAGACAAACAACTGATTTCAGAGCTAGGAAATTTCAAACCTTGTATGAGATGCTGCATAATGAATTTTCTATCTATGCTTGAAGATGTAGTATCAAATATTTCATCAGAGGCATATGGTACTACGTATGTGCACACTACTATGGAGTGGAGGAACAGCCTAATGGTTAGAGCACTGGCTTGGGAAGCAAGAGACCAGGGTTCGATTCCCACTAGCACTCCTTGTGGCCTTGGGCAAGTCACTTAACCCTTCACTGCCTCAGAAAAATCCAAGTTATCAATGTCTCTGTTTAATGCACATTACCAAGTTGCAATGTAAACTGCTTTGACTGAAATGATAAAGCAGTAAATAAATAAATGATACACAGACTTCCATGCAGAATGAGGTGGTATATCCAGAGACCAGTGCCCTTGGAAGCTTTGGAGTATACTCCATGCATGAATGCTGGTCTTCCTGTCCAAAGGAGCCATCTTACCTTTGCTATGATGATAGCTAAATGAAGCTCAAAAAGAAAAAAACTCCACAGGGAGGAGGGAGGGTAGTGAAGGACTGATTCCTGTTTCCAGAAAACACCTGCTACACGTGAGTAACTATTTTTTCTCCAGGACCAAGCAGGAAGTCAGTCCTCACATATGGGACTCCCTAGCTACAGAGGCCTTGCATGCAGAGGCCATCGAGATGAGCTCCCCAGCTTAGCTTGGAGGCATTCAATGCACCAACTGTTGGCACCATGGAAGGGAATCGAGTAGTGGTGGAGCTATGCACACCATGTCGGACAGACGGCCTGATGCTACTGAGTACAGAGGGTCCATTGCACCTACCGCATATTCAGGCGGGTGAACACATTGACATGGACTGTGGCAACTATGTGGCCCAGGAGGCAAAGCATCTGGCGAGCAGATACAATCAAGCAGCACTGAACCTGGGAGACAAGTCAGTGGGCCCACTCTATCAGGAGATATGCCGTGACCACCAAAGTATCGAGGAAAGGCCCAATGAACTCAAGGGGCTGATCGGATTGCAGGTGGGACTTTGGATAGTTGATTATGAAGCCCAGCTGCTCCAAGACATTGATGGTATGCTGCAAGGCCTGATGAACCTTATCCAGAGTGCCGCCCCTCACCAAGCTGCCATCCAGGTATGGGAAGACGAAAATCCCCTGCATACAGAGAAAAATGGCTACAACCGCTAGACACTTGGTGAAAATCCTGGAAGCAAACGCAAGTCCGTAGGGAAGAACTCTATATTGATAGTGCCTGCTGCCAAGGATGAAGGGGAGGTATTGTCGGTGCAGTGGGTGAATGAGGATGTGGGTGTAGGCATCTTTTAGATTCAAGAAGCACAGCCAATCTCCCTGCTGGAGGTAGCGCAACAACGTTCCAAGGGATACCATCTTGTACTTCTCTCTGACAAGGAAGCGATTTAGATTGCGAAGATCTAGAATGGGCCGGAAGCCGCTTGGAACCCCATTCCTTCTTGAGATGGCGGAACTGGTTTTATCACCCTGGCTTCCACAAGTTTTGCTATTTCCAACTGGAGAAGTTTGCAATGGTGAGGGTCCAGAGGGCATTCCGCTGGGAAGAACAGAGGGGAGGTCTGCTTGAAGTGTAGGAGATAATCCTCCTTTATTATCTGCAATGCCCAGATGTTGGTGGTGATGCTGAGCCAACGGTGGGCAAAGAACTGGAACGGCCCCCAATATACTACAGAACTGGGCCTGAAAAGGGAGGAAAGGCCATGGTCCGGGAGTCAAAATTCCACCCAAGTTGTTGCTGAGGAGCCAGCTGGGGCTTTGGGGTTCTAGGCCTACGCTGTTGTCTTTGGCCTTGGCCCTTGGCCTGCTGCCCCTGTAGGGGTGCCTGGTAGAAGTGATATGGGGGATACACACCGTAGACCTTCTTCTTTAGGTAGAAGGACTTTTTCCCCAAAGCCTCCTTTGGGAAGGGTCAGCAGTCTTCCTAGAAAGCCTAGTTATGGTGAGCTGTTCCGTCTCCAGTTCAGCAGCCTTTCTGCCATGGACTTGCTGAAGAGGTTCTCTCCCTGGCATGGGACATCAGCCAATATGTCCAGAACCCATTGCTCCAGGTCTAAGGACTGTACCTATGGCAGGCACCAATACCCATCGCAGCCACTCTGGCCACAGACTCTAAGCCGTCATAGACTGCCCGAATCACAAATTTAGAGTATTCCTTGGTTTTACTGGCCAGGCTCTGGAAGTGCTTGAGACAGTCACCAGAAAGCCCAGTTAAGAACCCGGCAAACTCCCCTGCCAGTACATGCCCATGTACAGCTAGAATGCTTGTATATGGGCCATGAGCATTGAGCCCTGGTAACACTTCCTGCCAAAGTCATCCATGATGCAGACCTCCCAATCCAGGGGCACAGAGGAGTGCATCTTAGTGCTATTGATGCGGTACATGACTGACTCCACCACCATGGAGTTGTGAGGCAATTGTGTTTTCTCAAAGCCTGGGCATTTGCAGACTCAATATATGGAATTGAGCCGCTTGCTTATTGCAGGCACCATAAGCAGGGTAGCCCACATCCTCAGAAGGAGCCGCTCCAGAATGGGGTGGACAGAGATCATGATGGCCTGCTTTGGCGGGTGGAATACTGAAGTACCGACGGGATCGAGGGCTCTGTTGATGACGGGATGGGATTTTCAGTTCTCGATGTTCAGAACCGGAGGCAATGGGATGCACTGACTGGGAATGGAACTGGTCTTGGGATCAGGAGGAAACCATAAAGGTTTTGAGGATCGGCTGCACCTCAATCGGTGAGGCCTCCACCATTGACAAGGCCATCACTGGTGCCGAGGAACTGGAATTACCTGGTCCTTGGCAGGGGGGGGGGGGGCGGTTGTTGTACTATGAAGGCAGACGAAGCCGATGCCAGCTCCTTCAGTGGGGACTCCACAAGGGTTATAACCTCAGGAGCCCCACACCGAATCTCTCAGTTCTTAAGAGGCAACTCCTCCTGCTGAGGCAGCTTGGAAAGCTGCTCCTGGCCTTCATCCTCAGAGTCCAGTCAAGGGCTCAGATGCCGATGAACAGGGGGTTTTCCCTCTGGCATCGGCACCACCCTTCGATGCAGACTTGGACAGAGTCCATTCATTCCGAGGCACTCTTCATTAAAGGAGAGCCTCCGGTCTGATGCCCCGTAACCTCAAGGCTCAGAGGTCACCTGGTCCCCTTTCGGAGTAGATGCCACAGACAGGGCCTTTGAGGGAGTCGAAGCTGAGGTCAATGACAGAGATGGTATTGAGGCCTTGGAAATGAATGATTCCCACTGCTTTTCTCAGTTCTTCAGCCTCTTGCACGTCATCTGCAAGCAGAGAGGGCAAGTAGAAGGCTCACAGACTGCCCTGAGATATTGAAGACAAACTGTGATGCTCAGTGATCAAGATGGTCTGACCACACTGAGTGCACTTTTTAAAGCCACTGTTTGGGTTTGACATGGTTGGAAAGACGGTTCCCGCCAAGTCAAAGAACTCAACCAGGGGGGCATGAGATAAAACCAACGCACCGAAAAGAAGAGACCCAAAGAAAAACACTGCACTGAGGTACAGATGATAATCAGGATCAATGACGGCAGGAAGGCTCGGTGCTGAAGCCTGCACTCCTGGAGCTCTCAATGTTATCAGTACTGAGACTGCCAAGAGTGCAGCCATATTCCTCTCGAGAGGCAGCATGCACTGGTCCAAGGAGATGGCGATGTCTGGGTGAAATCTGAAAGATTTTGTATTACAAACGGAAGGAGACCGGTAACCAGTGAAGGGAGATAAACTGGTAAGGGGAGAGGGGGGTAATATGATGATTAAGATGTGCCCTGAAGGAAAAGAATCAAGTGACAGGAAAAGAAGGTGTAAGAACATTGTTATATGCAAAGTCTTATGCTTTCTGTTTCCTGTACGGTTTTCTCTTTTGGTTGCTTTTCATTTATCTTGCCTTATTTGAGACAGTTAATGTCATCTGTTGACCTCTGCCAAATATTGTCAGCCTATGTTAAGAGTTTGCAAAATAGGAATGATAATGTTTATGAATGGAGAAAATGCAGCATGGCAAAAAGCATAGCTACTCACCTGTAACATCAGGAATCAGTCCTCACATATGGCGCTGATGGAGCACGTGCTCACATATGACATTGGCGCTGATGGAGCACGTGCGGAAGCATCTCCCCAGCTTTCAAAGGAAGCCTTTTGGAGATGCACCACACATGCATGGTCCCCTTCCCACCCAAAGGTGCCATCTTGCCTCAGTAGGATGACATAACTCAAAGGCAAAAATGACATAAAAGCAACTTCACGGGGAAGAGGGAGGTTTGTGAGGACTGATTCCTGCTGTCCCCAGAGAACACCTGTTACAGGTACATAGCTAAGCTGGAACAAGCAGGACGTCAATCCTCAGATATGAGACTCCCTAGCTACAGGCTACCGAAAACCTGTAAAAAGCCACTGGTGACCAGAAAAGGTGAGCCGTGAGCAGCAGCAACAGAGTCCTAAGTTAACAGATTCTCAAACAACCCATGTCCAGTGAGGAACCAGCACGCCAGTAACCTGAACACAGAAGAATTGGAGGGCAGGAATTGCCTACACCCAGAACAGATGGCAGAGAACTACCTAGCTGAAGGCACTGTCCAAATGGGACTCCTTTTCTAGGCAGTAATGAGCTGCGAAACTATGGACAGAGGACCAGGTGGCGACCCAGCAGATTTCCAACAGAGGGACAGAACACATGTTTATCATGGATGCCACCATGGCTCTGATGCTGTGCGCCATGATCTGGCATTCCAGTGAGAGCCCAGCCTGCTCATAGTAAGGGAAATGCAGTCCACCACCCAAGTGAACAGAGTCCGCTTGATTACCACCTTCCCCAGCTAACTGGGGTCATAAGAGATGAAAATCTGAGAGGCTTTTGCGGTGGCCCTGGGTGCGTTGGAGGTAGAAGGACAGGGCCCTCTTACAGTCCAGGGTATGAAGAACAGTCTCTGCCCTGCTGGCATGAGGTGCGGAAATAAGGTGGGGAGTACCACCTCTTGATTGAGGAGGAATGGGGACACCACCTTGGGAAGGAATTTAGGATGCGTGCGAAGCACGACCTTGTTCTTATAGAACCTCAAATAAGGCAGATCCGCCACCGAGGTCTGAAGCTCACTGACCCTGCGAGCGGATGTAAGCGCCATCAGGAAGACAACCTTCCGTGAGAAGTAGCGTAGGTGGCAGGTAGCCAGGGGCTTGAATGGTGGGCCTGTGAGCCATGAAAGCACTACACTGAGTTCCCACTCTGCCACTGGAGGGCAGACAGGGGTTTGGATAACAGGAGACCCCGCAGGAAGCGGGTTATGAAGGGCTGGACAGAGAAAGGCTTGCCCTCGATGAGGTGGTGGTACGCTGCAAGAGCACTCAGGTGAACCCTGACCGAGTTAAACTTCAGTCCTGCCTGAGATAGGTGAAGCAGATATTGCAGCATGAGAATGGGTTTACCTGTTGCTCCGCGCACCACCCAGAGGATCTGCGCATTTGAAGGTGGAGGTCTTGCAGGAGAGGCCAGTAGAACCTCCCTTAATGTCCTCTGAAAGGTTGAAAGGGGTCAAGGCTGCCCTTTCAGCAGCCAAGCTGTTAGCGCCAGAGATCTCAGGTTTGGGTGCAGGAAGGAGCCCTCCTCCTGCGACAGTAGTCTTGGGTCGCTCCCCAGGGTGCCCGGGAGCATTATAGACATGCGAAGGAGTAGTGGGAGCCACGGTTACCTGGGCCACTGGGGGCCCACCAATATCATCGATGCCCCGTCCTGCTGAGCCTTGAAGGGAGTGTCTTGGTTATCAACGGCGTGGTTGGGAAGGCATAAAGGCGGCCCTCTGTCCACAGGATGAGGAAGGCATCCGCTGTCACCCGGGACAGGTGTGGCTGGCGGGAGCAGAAGCGGGGCAACAGAGTTGGCCAGGGTGGTGAAAAGGTCCAGCCATGGAGTTCTCCAGAGTAGGAAGAACCGAGAGGCCATTCTGAGGTATGGCTGCCACTTGTGCAGCTAGAGGACCCTGCTCAGGCTGTCTGCAAGGGTACTATCCTGGCCCAGCAGATATACCGCCCGCAGCTGCATCCCACTGTGGTTCGCATACAAGCAGAGGGCTACTGCCTCCCAGCAGAGGGTATACGACCCCGTGCCCCCCTGCTTGTTGACGCAGAACATTGCAACCTGGTTGTCTAATTGGATCAGCACTGATTGGTGCTGCAAACAATGGTGGAAGGCTCAGAGGGCCAGAGATATGACCCGAAGCTCTAGGAGGTTTATCTGCTGTTGGCTTTCCACCTGTGACCAGCTGCCTTGAGTGCAGAGGTCCTCGCAATGAGCCCCCCAGCCCAGAAGGTAGGCATCCATGGTGAGGACTCTCTGGGGGGGGGGGGGGGCGGGGGCCCGAAAAGGCATCCCGGCCAGAAGATGCTGAGGCACCTGCCACCAGCCGAAGGAGTCTGCCAGCTGGCAGGTCACCAACATCTGATCTCATAGCCGGCCCATGGTCTGGGTCCACTAGGAGCGGAGGCACTACTGAGTCACCCTCATGTGGAGGCAGGCATCTGGGATAACATGGACTGTGAATGCCATGTGGCCTAGCAGTCAGAGCAGGAGGACAATGCCCTGAGACTGTCGGCCCTGTCCAAGGGCAGTAAGTTTCTGGCCTGAATGGTGTCCAACTGTGCCCCTATGAATTCCAGGCACTGTGCCGGAAGGAGATGGGATTTGAGGTAGTTTATGACAAACCCCAGATACTGAAGGACATGGAAGGTGCAGGCCATGGCTTGCTGCACCTCATCAACCGAGCCCCCTCTTATGAGCCAGTTGTACAGGGAGGGAAAGATGAAGGTTCCTTGGAGGTAAAGGTAGGCTGTGACCACCGTTAGGCACTTGGTGAAAACTCTGGGGGCAGAGGCTAGGCCGAAGGGTAGTATTCTGTACTGGTAGTGGCCGTCCCCACCATGAACTTGAGGTATTGCCTGAGGCTTGGGTGGATGAGGATGTGAGTGTACACATCCTTTAAGTCCAAGGAGCATAGTCAGTCTTCCTGCTGGACATATGGCAGCAGTGTTCCAAGGGAGGGCATCTTGAACTTGTTCCTCACCAGGAACCTGTTTAGGTCCCACAAATCTAGGTGGGCCTTAGACCCCTTGTGTCCTTTTGGATATGAGGAAGTACCTGAAGTAGAACTCTTTGCCCTGTCTTCCAGAAGACCCATGAGTTCCTGCAGTAGCAAGGTCTGGTGGAGGGGAGTCCTGAAGGGCTCCCCCAGGAAGAATGGAGGGGGCGTCTGCAGCAGGTGGAAGAGGCAACCCTCCTTGACCAGTGCCCAGGTGTCAGTGGTAATTGATAGCCACCTATGGGCAAACAAGACTAGACGACCCCCTGTAGGCAGCTGGGTTGGGCCTCTTAGGGGGGGGGAGGCTATGCCCAAGGAGTCAAAAGCTCTCACGAAGCTAGGCCAGAGCCGATGCCTTGGTTTTGTAAGTCTTGGGCATATGAGGGCCATGCCCTTGTCCCTTGGCCAACTGACCCTTTTGGGGAGCTGGGAAGGCCTGATACTGAGGATAGTTTCCGTAAGCCTTTCCGTTCCTCGAGTAAGGGGGCTTTTTACCCGAGACTTTCCGTCAGGGAAGTGTAACTGTCTTTTTGGAGAATCTGGTCCTCGTCAGGAACTCAGACTCCAACTCTGTGGCCTTATCCGTCATGGGTTTGCCAAAGAGATTCTCTCCTTGACGAGGGACATTAACCAACTTGTCCTGAACTCATTGCTCCAGGTCAGAGGACAGTAACCATGCTTGGTGTCAGGCACAGATGCCCACAGTAGCTCTAGCCACCGACTCAAAGCCATCATAGGCTGCCCAAGTCATGAATTTGGAGCAGACACCTGGGGCTTGGGTCTGGAACCACAGGAGAGGCTTGGGTCCGGAACCGCAGGAGAGGTTCCTTGGATAGACCAACCGAAAACCCAGCAAGTTCCTTCGCCAGGTCTCTCTGGTATATACACCCAATACAGCTTGTAAGCCTGGATCCGGCCAATAAGCATCGAGCCCTGGTAGCATTTTCTGCCGAGGGCATCCAAGGCGCAGGCCTCCTTACACAAGGGCACCGAGGAATGTGCCTTTTGGCTCTTAAGGCGACGCATAGCTGTCTCCATCACCATGGAGTTGTATGGCAGCTGTGCTTTCTGGAAGTCAGGGTTCCGGCGGACCCGGTACATCAAGTCCAGCCGTCTGCTCACTATAGGAACTGACACAGGGGGGTCTCCCACATGCGAATGAGCAGCCGTTCCAGGATCAGGACAAAAGGCACCATAAGTGTCTCCTTTGGTGGAACTTCATACCTCCTCCGAGTCAGACTCAAAGGCCAGTGCCTTGGCCATATCCTGTAAGGTTGAGGAAGGCTGCGTCCTCGGGCGTGGCCCGATGCTGGGTCTCGGGGGGGCGGAGGACTGGTCCAAGGGCATGTCCCATGCCAGTGGGTGTCCGGGGACTCTTCGCTCTCGGTCTCCCAGTCTGACTCGTAGTTGGTGGAAGTGTCGAGGGTGGCCCGGGCTCTGGGATCATGCCCCAAGCCCAACGGCCCCTGGACCCTGGGGGCCTTGCGTTCGGAGCCACAGGCACTCATTGGGGATGACCTTGGTCCCAAGAATCGGGACCAGGATCTGGACTAATGCAGATGGATCTCTTGAGGCTGGTGGCACTCAAGGAACAGCTCGACATGTGTGGAGTTCCTCAAGGTCAAGGGTCAGATGGTTGGGATTGATGACCCAGTGGAACCGAGCATCAGAGCCCACTGCTGGGCTATGAAGGCAGATGAACTGCGCTCCAAGGCCGCCATCCTGGTCTCTAGACCAGATGGCTCTGCAGCCTTTGGCGTGGGCACAGAGGGACTCTGGCCCGACAAAGTCTCTGTCGAGGGGGCGTCTTTGAACAGGATGGCCTCGGGGATCCGAGACCGGTCGCCTGATGTATATGATTCCCATTGAGGATTTTTGGTTGGCTGCTCCCATTCCTTCCCCTTGGACTCGTGGCGAGGACTGCGGGACTTGGGCCTGTGGGACTTGCCCATTTTCCCAAACACATCCTCCTGCACAGTCTGAAGGTTTCCGGCTCTTCTTGGGCTCTTCCTCTGGGGTTCGGCTAGAACATCTGCGGCCTCAGGGCTCCGAGGCTGCCCAGTCTCCCCAGTGTTCCGCAGTTCCAGAGGGGGCCCTGGAGCACGGTGTCGCAGGAGCCTGCGGTACAGAGTCCATCTTGTGAAAGAAGGACTCCTGCTGCTGCTGATGGCTCTTGATGGGCTGTAGATGCCCCCTCCATTCCTCCTAGGCATCGGAGGCAGCAGTCGTGTGGATCGGTGCAAAACATGGTTTTAGCACATCGGTCACAATTTTTAAAGCCACTGGCCGAGGCCATGGTAGGGAATATGGCCTCGAGGTCGAAAGCCTCGGGCCCGGCCAGGGACAAAAAAAAGAGCACACGGCCGGTCAAGAACTCTCGAGTGAAAAAAAGAATGAACTCGAGGCACGATGCAGAGGCAAGCAAGCTCGGGGGCAGGAAAGGGAACAGATATGCTACTGGAGAAAAGAGAAAAAAAATAAAGAGAAAACTTAACACTTTTTCTGGGCTCCACAGAAAAAAGGAGACTGAGGCAAGATGGCACCCTTGAGCGGAAAGGGAACCACGCATGCATGGGGCATCTCCCAAAGGATTTCTTTGAAAACTGAGAAGCTTTCACATGGGCTCCGTCAGCACCAATGTCACCTATATGTGAGGACTAACTTTTTGCTTGGTCCCGGAGAATGAATGTTTCTCTATGCATGCATAGGTGTAATAGAAGAATGGGACTGAGAATATGCTTTAAATGAATAGAGATCAGAGATAACCATAAGTAAGGGAAAGATCATGACTGTGAAGAAAAACAGTGGTACGCATATCATGTAGGAAAGGGAGGAGGTAATGGAAGGAGAATTCAGTTGGCACAGCAGAAAGCGAGCAGGAGAGGACAGTAGGGGAAAGGATCACAGAAGGAAATAGCAGAGAATT
Organism: Ichthyophis bannanicus; assembly: GCA_033557465.1. Lineage (NCBI taxonomy): Eukaryota > Metazoa > Chordata > Amphibia > Gymnophiona > Ichthyophiidae > Ichthyophis > Ichthyophis bannanicus. The sequence goes on along the minus strand of CM066038.1, from coordinate 232,007,149 downwards.
AGGGAGACCTGATATATCCAACCAGTATGCTACAACACAGAGAAGAGAAAACAAAGGCAGCACTACTGAAATCAAGGCAAAGGCATAGCTGAGAATGCACTATCGCAACAAAGAACAAATTCCTTGAACACACTCCAAATAATTATCACATCGTTTTAAGGAAAGGTTTCATCATCTAAGTTTCTGAATATAAAAGCAGAAAATTGGAAAGCTATAAATCGTCAGCTTACGCATTGCACGTTGAACCAACAAGTGCATTAAATGCTAATACCTGGACTGCATCCTGGAAAAAGCAATCAGGATACAGCAGCACCAATGCAAGACAAGAAATGGTGGTCTCTTGGCTAAACTGGATAAGTATAATGAAGGGAAAGAGTAGTTACTCACCTGTAACAGGTGTTCTCCAGGAGCAGCAGGAATCAGTCCTCACATATGGGTGACGTCGGCGCCGACGGAGCCCCCATGCGGAGCATTTCCTCAGCTTTCAAAGAAAGCCTTTGGGAATGCAGCCACGCATGCGCGGTCCCCTTCCCGCCCAAAAGTGCCATCTTGCTCAGTCCAATGACATAGCTAAAAGACAGCACGAAAAAAGAAAATGAAGGGATGATCACGTGATGCGGTGAGGGAAGCAGACGGACTCTGCTTGCGCTCCGGTCCCCCCCAGCCTATACCGAGTGATTATTGCCGGTTATATTGCTAATTTCTGGCTAGCCTTGCGGCTTCGTTTGCCCCCCCAGTGAATTGGCCCAGGGTCGTCTTCAGGGAAGCGGGGGAGCGATGGCGGCTGCCCAGAAAAACACGCGGCGAGAGAGAGAACGTGGCACCCCGGCTCCCAAGATGGCCGATAGCGGGGCTATGCCTAAATCACCTAAAACGCCGACCTCACCAGAATTCCTCGAGGAGGTCTCGGCGGCGGTGGCTGAAGCACTCTCTACTCAATTCACTGCCCTTCATGGTAAGATGGATATCTTACAAACATCGGTCAGCAATTTTGGGACTCGCCTCCACGAGGCGGAGGCCCGCATCGGACAAGCTGAAGACGGTCTGGAGGCCCTGAACCGAGACGTGGCGGCTATGCGATCACAGATACAGGCCCAAGCCTTGAAACTCGACGATCTCGAAAATCGCTCCCGCCGAAATAACCTTCGGGTGATGGGCATCTCCAACTCGATTGCGGATAAGGAGCTGAAAACTTACTTGGAGTCCCTAATCCCTCGGCTCTTTGAGGGTATTGAGCGAGAGGAGAAATTGTTGATAGAACGTGCTCATCGTGTGGGGACTCAGTCTAGAGATCAGAGGCCACGAGTGGTCCTTGTGCGATTCTTATATTTCCCACAGAAGGAAGCTATCCTTCGGGCGGCGCAGCAAAAGGGGGAGATTTTGCATGAAAACATGCGGATCCGCTTTGCGCAGTACTACTCGGCGACTGTGAGCCAGCAACGTCGAGCATACGCTCCCCTCTGTCAAAAACTGTTAGACCTGCATATTAAGTTTTCTATGCAATACCCGGCGAAGCTCCATGTGTTCCAGGCCGGGGGACGGCGCTCATTTGAATCGGCAGAGGAAGCTGGCCCTTACATTGAGGCATTGGGGCGCGCTGAACACCCCACTTCAGCTTCTTCCTGAGCTGTCCTGCTAACGCAGAAGGACTGCTGGTACCTGCGCTACTTCATGCTGGCTACAGAGAGGGATAGCAAATACTTGCCTGCGCTGCGATCTTGGGTGGCTGCTGTCGCTACCCTGTTTCTTCTGTACAGACATTGGGGGGCCAGTGCCCGGGAGAATAGGCAGCGTTCGGAATTGATGTTGTTTAGTCCATGGTAGTGGGTTTGGCCGTACCTCCTGATAGTGACGGTGGGGCAGAAGGAACCCTATGATCGGCAGGCTCTAACTGCCCTTTTGACTCTGGACTGAGCTGCCTTAGACTTTAAATGGTTATACCTGTTGCTGTGTTATGTGACGTTCTTTTTGTGTTGCATTTATTACTGTTAATGGGTTCCCGGGGTGGGGAAATATTGCAGTACTACCTCCCTCCCTTCCCCCCCCCCCTTCCTTTTTTTTTCTTGCACGGCCTAGTGTGGGGACTGGAGTCGAGTTTGGGGGGCTGCTTGATGCTGGGAGTGAGCCTCTTGGACTTGATGGGAGGTTCGGGGCCTCAGGGGGAGCCTGGGGGGACGGTCTTGCGGGCTGTCTCCCCCCTGCCGATTTTTTGATGGGGCTGGGGCGTGGCCGCTCGCGGGCTGCGACCGCGAGGCAGCAGTGCTGTTGAAATATTATATCTCGGGTCTCCCTGAAACACGCTCCTTGGGGCTTGTTCTCGCCAAGGTTTCAACCTGGTATGACTTGGAGGAGTGTCGTTGGGAAGGGACGCACTGCTGCCCGCGGGCGGCCCCGGGGGGGTGTGCCTGCCTGTCCTTTATTTTACCGTCAACCAGCTTTATCAGCTTCTATCTGGCTGTTCTAGTTTTTTTTTTTTTTATGTGCTGGATTTGATTGGTGTTCAGCTGTTGGGGAGGTGCTAAAGTGGCCTCCCCAATGCTCCTCCCTTTGGCTGACGTGAATGTTCCTAGGATGGGTATAGTACTACCTTTTTTCCCCTAAAATTGGTATATCTTCTTCTGCTGGTCTGGGTTGGGTTTTCTGGGCGTCTGCGGTGGGGGTGCCGGGGGATGTCTGCGTGCTGGTTATCCGTGTGCGGGCTTCGCCCCGGCGCGCCCGCGCCGGCTCCTGGGCGGCCCCGCCCGGCTGGGCTCCACCTGGGCTTCGCCTTTTTGCGGGGGGGGGGGGGGCCCCACGCGGGGTTCCGGGCCGGGGCCGGGGGCAGGGGATGAGGGGCGTTTGGCCTGTGTTTGTTCTGGGGACTGGGTCTGAGCGGGGAGGGGGTCGGGGGGGTAAATTTGTTTGGTTCTGTGCCCGCGGTGGGCTTGGGTCAGCCTTATGGGCGTTATGTTATCCGGGTTTGGTCACTGGAATGCTGGGTGGCCTTTTTGAGCGTTGGGGTCGGGGGGGCAACTGTATTGTGTTATTTACTGATTGGGGGGGGGGGACCGTACGCACCTAAGTGATCTCTGGGTGGTAATTTTCCTCTGTTTAGATCAGGGGAGGATGGAGAGACAGTGTGTATTGGGTGGTGGGCGGGAATGGGGCGGGGAGGGGGGAGGGGAAGGGGGCGGGCGGGGGGGTCGCGGGCGGGCTTGGTCACATCCCTACCATTTGTAGCTGGCAAGGCAGTAGCCACCTGTTTATTGGAGGGAGGGTGCCCCAGGCTGGGGGGGTTCCCTCTGGGATACCGTTCTGTATCTTGCTCAAAGACCACTTTGATACCCCATTAACCTGAAGATTGTATCCTGGAATGTCTGTGGCCTGGGGAGCCCAATCAAGAGATCTAAAGTTTTGCAGGCCCTAGCCCGGCAAAGGGTGGATATAGCTTTGCTCCAAGAAACCCACCAGACAGCTGAGGAACATAGTAAGTTATGCCGAGGGTGGGTGGGTCAGGTGTGGGGATCCCCCGCCCTTGCGAAGAAAGGGGGGGTGGTGGTTCTAATACATAAAAAGGTGCGGTTTGAGGTTAAGAAAGATGTGGTTGACCCCACGGGACGTTTTATCTTGCTTCATGGTGTCTTGGATGGGAAGCCTGTTCTGTTAGGCAATCTCTACTGTCCGAATGTGTTGGACTCTGCCTGGTATGGTCGGCTTGCAGCACATATCGAACACCTCCCAGATCTCCCCCTGATTTTGGGTGGTGACTTTAACGATGTGATGGATGTGGAGGCTGATACGTCCCTGGGCGTGGGGTCGCGGGAGAGACGTCGGACGGCTCAGACAATGTGCCGTTTTTGTACTCGGCTGGGTCTTGTTGACCCCTGGCGGCTATTGCATCCGGAGGAAAAAGACTATACTCACCAATCCCGTGCCCATGGCACGAGCGCACGTATCGATTACCTGTTGTTATCTAGGGGCCTGTTTCGAATGGTGGGGGACGCGCAGATTGGGCCGGCAGAGATCTCGGACCATGCTTTCATTTGGCTTGAGCTGACTTGGAGTAGTACTAGCCCTCGCATGTGTATTTGGCGCTTTCCGCTGGAGCTCTATCGAGATGTCCAGTTCCGTCAATTTCTCATTCGCCGGTGGCAGGAATTTGAGTCTGATCATAGTGGGCATCAGGACGACCCCGAATTGGTTTGGGAAACCGCAAAAGTCGTTTTGAGAGGGGATATTATAGCCTTTATGGCCCATAAGCGGAGATTGCAGGCGGACCAGATTATCCGCCTGGAAAAGTCCGTGGTGCAGCTGAGGAGGGCTAATGCCCGTACTCCGAGCGCCACTCTTAAGACCAAATTATGGGAGACCAGGGCGGCCTTAAATGAGCTTTTGCATCAACGAGCGAAAAAATCAGTGTTATATTATCGATATCAATTATACTGTCATGGTGATAAACCGGGAAAGTTATTGGCTCGTTGTTTACGGGGCCCTTGGACCTCTCATTTAATTGCTGCTTTACGGGATTGCCAGGGGACTCTTCACAGCGATAGCCCGCAGATTGCTCGAGTATTTCGTTCTTTCTTTCAGCGTCTGTATACCGCGGACCCGGGTTCTCCTACGCGGATGGCGGAATACTTGAGGGGTGTTGATCTTCCTCGGCTAGGGGTGGCCGAGCGAGACTTGTTAGATCGGCCGCTGACGATCCAAGAGGTGCAAGCTGTTATATCCAAAGCTGGTTGTTATAAATCCCCGGGGCCAGACGGCCTTGGTGCTGAATTTTATAAGATCCTTAGTGATTTTATTTCTCCCACCCTGGTGGCCCTTCACACACAAAGGTCTGAGCAGGGTTGTTTTAGGTGGGGGGGCAATCATGCTCTTATCACCCTTATTCCCAAGCCCGGAAAAGATCCTTTACAGGCGTCTTCCTATCGACCCATCTCCCTTCTCAATTTTGATGTTAAATTGCTAGCAAAAGTCCTTGCCGACCGCCTAGCGGGAGTTTTGGGCCATTTGATCCACGACTCTCAAGTTGGCTTCGTGAAAAACCGGTATGCGGTACGTAACCTACGTAAGATCCTGGCCTCGCTGGAGTGGGTCCATCGCAAAAAGCTGCCTTCGTTGTTAGTGAGCTTTGATGCTGAGAAAGCCTTCGACCGCGTCGATTGGCAATACTTGCAATATCTACTCCCCTGTTATGGGCTCGGGCCCTCTTTTTGTAAGATGGTGAATGGCCTTTATGCCACGCCGTCCGCGGCGATTAGCTGCAATGGAGTTTTATCTGACGCCTTTTCCCTCCAGCGTGGGACCCGGCAGGGCTGTCCTCTCTCCCCCCTTCTTTTTGTGCTGTCTTTGGACCCCTTCATCCGTAGGGTAGAGTTATCGCGAGAGATCTGTGGGGTTCGCATCGGTTTACATGACTTTAAGGTGTCGGCCTTTGCCGATGATCTCCTTGTCCACCTGTCAAATCCCAGTCAATCGTTGCCTCTCCTTTTGCGTGAATTTCAGGTGTTTGGCCAGTTTGCTGGCCTTCGCATTAACGCAGACAAGTCTGAAGCCTTGGATGTGTCGGGGCGGGTGCGGGACCTTTGGTCCGGGGATTTTCCTTTGCGCTGGGCGGAGAATCAATTTCTTTATCTAGGGATCGTGCTAACTAGTCAGCCCTCCTGCCTGTATAAGTGTAATTTTCATCGACTTCATACTCGGCTTCAGGTTCAGCTACAGGCGTGGAGGTCCCTCCCCCTTTCTTTGTCTGGGCGGGTGGCGGCGATTAAAATGATCGTATTGCCGCGGATACTTTATTGGCTCCAGACCCTTCCAGTGTGGTTATTGAAACGGGATCTCCGGCGGTTGGAGGGGGTTTTACGGGGGTTTCTGTGGCGGGGAGGGAGGGCACGAATTTCCCTCGGTCGTTTGGTGGGTAGCTGGCGTCAGGGGGGGTTGGGGCTTCCCGATCTTGGGGCATATGCCCTGGCTTGTCAGGCCCGCCACCTAGGAGATTGGTTGGGGGGGACTGAAGTCTATACACCTCGGGCCCTCGAAGAAGCGTTGGCTGCGCCTAATACCCTCCTGGCCCTTCTACATCAGGAGAACCGCCTCCTTTGGAGCACCTTTGGGGATTGTGTGTTGTTTAGCTCCGTTCGGCGTACCTGGAAACAACTTAATCATTATTGGGGGACGAACTGGCGGGTTTCATGTTGGTTGCCTATTCAGGGCAATGCACAGTTTACTCCTGGTACGGACACGGCGGTCTTCCGCGACTGGGATCGTAAGGGCATCTGCAATCTGGGCCATGTGGTAGACACTTTGGGGAACTGTAAGAGGTTTTCCTCTTTCTCGGTGGAGTATGATCTACCGTCTAGTCATCTGTTTGCGTATTTGCAGATAGCTCATTATGTAGCCTCGCTACCGGTGGGGGAGCTCCGAGTGGAGCGTTCGGCTCAGATCTTGGATTTTTTCAATTTGGGGGGCGAGACCCCGCCTTCTATTCGCGTGCTGAAGGCTCGGATGACTCCTCTTAGGGCGTCCCCGGATTACCGGGGGATAGAGCTGGCGTGGGCGCTAGAGGTGGGAACTGAGATTCCCCCGGGTACGGTTCTGAGCGCTCTCCGAAGGATCGGGGAATTGGCCGTTGGTGCCCGTTGGAGGGAGATACAGTTTAAGTGCATCACTAGGGTGCATATGTCCCCGCGACGGGCGTCTCGCTGTCATATTACCTCCGACGGGGGCTGCCCGCGCTGTTCGGAGCCGCTGGCATCCCTGGTGCATATGTGGTGGGATTGTCGATTCATCCGCCCTTATTGGGCGAAAATTGCTTCTTTCCTGGCAGAAATTTTGGGGCAGCGGGTGTGGTGGGATGCTCTTCTCATCGTGTTGGATCATTTACGCCCCACACAACCTAAAGGATCCTGGGCTCGCTTACTATTGCGTAAGGCTTGTCTGGTGGGTAAAGGGCCCGTCCTGCGTAAAGCGTAGTTACTCACCTGTAACAGGTGTTCTCCAGGAGCAGCAGGAATCAGTCCTCACTTATGGGTGACGTCGGCGCCGACGGAGCCCTCGCGGAGCAATTTTCCCCAGCTTTCAAAGAAAGCCTTTGGGAATTGCAGCGCGCATGCGTGGTCCTCTTCCCGCCCAAGGGTGCCATCTTAGCCAGTCAGATGACATAGCTAAAAAAGACAGCATAAAAATTTGCAAAAAAACTAAAGCAGATGACTGCAACTCCACGGGGAGGAGGGAGGGTTGTGAGGACTGATTCCTGCTGCTCCTGGAGAACACCTGTTACAGGTGAGTAACTACGCTTTCTCCAGGACCAAGCAGGAAGTCAGTCCTCACTTATGGGACTCCCAAGCTCAAGGCTACCGGAGACCCTAAGCACAAAAATGAGCTCCCTCTAGCTCAGCAGCACAGAAGGAAAGAATCTTCGCTGAATTATTACCCACCGGTAGCCCACATCCGGGATGGAGGGTAGGAGTTGCTCAGACCTCGAAGAGATTACGGAGGACTGCCTGTCCGAAAGCACTGTCCCTGCGGGACTCCCTCTCGAGACAGTAATGGACCGCAAAAGTCTGGCTCGAAGACCAAGTAGCGGCCCGGCAGATGTCTGCCAGCGGAACAGAGCGGAGGTAAGCCACTGACGTAGCCTTTGCCCGAACGCAATAAGCCGTGACTCGACCTTCCAAGGAGAGTCCGGCTGCCCCATAAGCCCAAGAGATACAGTCCGCAACCCAGATGGACAGAGTACGCTTGGAGACCGGGAGCCCCAATTTATTGGGGTCAAAAGACACAAAAAGCTGAGCAGCTTTACGGTGCTCCCGCGTACGGTCAAGGTAGAAGTTCAAAGCCCTTCTACAGTCCAGGGTATGGAGGACCGTTTCAGCTCGGCTGGAGTGTGGTCTGGGAAAGAAGGTTGGAAGCACCACCTCCTGATTGACGTGAAAGGGGGAGACCACTTTTGGAAGAAATTTTGGGTGAGTCCGTAGGACTACCCTATTTTTGTAGAACCGAGTGTAAGGGGGATCAGACACGAGGGCCTGCAATTCACTTACGCGTCTAGCGGAAGTGAGGGCTATCAAGAACAGTGTTTTCCAAGAAAGAAAACGGAGAGAACAGGTAGCCATAGGTTCAAAAGGCGGACAGGTGATCCGCTGTAAAACCACATTCAGGTCCCAGTCAGGCGCTGGCGGGCGCAGAGGTGGTTTAAGTAGGAGACCTCGGAGAAACCTCGCTACGAGAGGGTCGTTAGAGAGAGGTCTGCCGTCCACCGGCACATGATGTGCTGAAAGAGCACTGAGGTGAACTTTGACGGAGTTGGACTTAAGTCCCAGATTAGAGAGGTAAAGCAAGTACTGCAAGACCACCGACACCGGGCAGGAGAAGGGATCCTGAGACTGTCGGGTACACCAAACGGAAAAGCGACGCCATTTAAGGGCGTAGCATTTTCGAGTAGAAGGTCGCCGAGAAGCTAGGACGACCTCTTCCACCTCTGCCGGCAGGAGGAGGGGAGCAAGGACTACCCTCTCAGCAGCCAGGCCATTAGATGGAGAGACCTGAGGTTGGGGTGTAGCAGAGACCCCTGATCCTGAGTGAGGAGATCCGGTTGAAACCCCAGAGGGAACGGATCCTCCACCGCTAATTGCAGCAGGAGTGGAAACCACGGCTGTCTGGGCCAGCGAGGAGCCACCAGGATCATGAAGGCTTTGTCTCGGAGAACCTTGAAGAGAGTCCGAGAGACTAGCGGGATGGGAGGGAAAGCATACAGAAGGCTCCCCGACCATGAGAGTAGAAAAGCGTCCGCCGCAACCCGAAGGGGGTGTGGCTGACGAGAGCAGAAGCGAGGAAGTTGCCGGTTGTGAGGACTGGCAAAGAGATCCACCGTGGGGAGGCCCCACTTTAGAAAGAGCTTCTGAACCACCAAGGGATCCAGACGCCACTCGTGCGGCTGGAGGATCCTGCTGAGTTTGTCCGCCAGGCAATTCTCTTGGCCTGGGAGATAAACTGCCTTGAGGAGAACGCCGTGACTGACAGCCCAAGAGCAGAGCTTCTGTGCCTCCCGACAGAGGAGGAAGGAGCCCGTGCCCCCCTGCTTGTTCACGTAGAACATGGCAACTTGATTGTCCGTCTGGACAAGGACGGACTGGTGAGAAGTCAGGTGGGAGAAGGAAGTTGATCTGCTGAGCAGACTCCCACGTGGTCCAGAGGCCCTGAGTACGTGCCCCTTGGCAATGTGCTCCCCAGCCCAGGAGGGATGCATCTGTTGTCAGCACCCGGGCCGGCTGAGGTGACTGGAAAGGCATGCCGAATATCAGGTTCGGCCGCTGAAGCCACCACCGGAGAGACGAGATCAGCGGCTCGGAGACGCGCACTAGGTCTGCTAGGCCGCCTGTGGCTTGTCGCCACTGCCGGCGGAGACACCATTAAGCAGGCCGCATATTCAGGCGGGCATTGGGGGTCACATGGACGGTGGAAGCCATATGGCCGAGTAGTCTCAGGAAGCGCCTGGCGGAGACCAGGGGCTGGCTGCGAAAACGGTCGGCTAGGTCCATGAGCCGTTGAGCCCTGTCGAGCGGTAGGTACGCTCGTGCCTGAGGAGTGTGCAGCCTTGCGCCGATGAACTCGAGATCCTGTGAGGGGAGCAAAGTGGACTTTGCGAAGTTTATAACAAAGCCCAAGTACTGCAGAAGAGTCACCGTGCGGCGCGTGGCGTTGGTGACCTCCAGAGCGGACGCTGCTCTGATGAGCCAGTCGTCGAGGTACGGAAAGACAGAGGCCGTGAAGCCGGAGATGGGCCGCCACCACCGCGAGACATTTTGTGAAGACTCGCGGTGCGGAGGACAGGCCAAAGGGCAGTACTCTGTACTGGTAATGATTTCCTGCCACCACAAACCTTAGGTATTGGCGGTGGCTTGGGTGGATGAGGATGTGCGTGTAGGCATCCTTTAGATCCAAGGAGCATAGCCAATCTCCCTGCTGGAGGTAGGGCAGAAGGATTCCAAGGGTAAGCATCTTGAACTTCTCCCGCACGAGGAACTTGTTGAGGTTGCGCAAGTCCAGGATGGGTCTGAGGCCTCCTGTTCTTTTTGGTATTAGAAAATACCGGGAATAAAAGCCTTGACCCTTCAGGTGGTGGGGGCACCGGTTCCACCGCCTGATCCTGTAGAAGACCTGCTAACTCCTGAAGGAGTAATTCCCTGTGCAGAGGGGGTCGTGGAGGTTCTCCCGGAAAATAGGAGGGAGGGACCTGGTGGAAGTGGAGAAGATAGCCTTCTCGCACGACTTGAAGCACCCAGGCATCTGAGGTGATGCTGGACCACCTGTGGGCGAAGTGAACCAGCCGGCCTCCGGTGCTGGGAGGAGCCAGCGGGGGGGGAGAGGCTATGCTTAAGGAGTCAAAAACCCCCACCCTGCGGAGCAGGGGCTGGTGGTGCAGGCTTGGGGGCTTGCTGCCTACGGGACCCGTTACCCCGTCCCTTGGCCTGCTGGCCCTGTTGGGGAGCTGCAGGGGCCTGATAGTGGGGGTATTGTTTGTAGGCAGTCGCCTTCCTCGGGTAAAAGGACTTCTTTCCCGAGCCCTTCTTTTTCTGGGAAGGGGCGGAGGTCTTCCTAGAAAGCCTAGTCCTGCTGAGAGTCTCTGTCTCAATTTGTGCAGCCTTATCAGCCATGGGCTTGCCAAAGAGGTTTTCGCCTCGGCAAGGGACATCGACCAACTTGTCCTGCACCCAGGGCTCAAGGTCAGACGACTGAAGCCAAGCCTGTCGGCGGGCACCGATGCCGGCTGCGGCCACTCGAGCCGATGCTTCAAAGCCATCATAGGCTGCTCGGGACATGAATTTTGAGCATTCCCGAATGCCAGGGGACAAGGCCAGGAACCTCCGCAAGAGTTCCTCGGACAAACCAGCGGAGAAGCCGGCTAGCTCTTTAGCCAGGTCTCGGAGATACATGCCCATGTATAGCTGGTAGGTCTGGACACGACAGGCGAGCATAGAGCCCTGGAAACACTTCTTACCAAGGCCATCCAGGTTACGGGCCTCCCTGCCAGGAGGCACCGAGGAGTGCATCTTCTGGCTCTTAAGACGATGCATGGCCGATTCCACTACCATGGAATGGTGTGGTAGCTGTGCTTTCTGGAAGCCAGGGCTCTTGCGGACTCGATAGATAGAATCGACCCGCTTGCTCAGGACCGGCGAGGTGGCCGGACTCTCCCACATGCGGAAGAGTAGTCGTTCCAGCATGGGAGGAACCGGTACAGTAAAGTGTTCCCTGGCGGGAGAGTCATACTGGAGGGCATCGAGCTCTTCGGCTCGAGGCTCCTCCTCGGGATCCGCAGGGAAGGCCAAAGCCTTGGCCATATCCCTGACGAAGTCCGAGAACCGGGCATCCTCCGGGGGGACTGCTTCCGAGGTTCGGACTCAGGTGAGTCCGAGGGGACACACCGAGTCCGAAAAGAATCAGGCGACTCTTCCTCTTCAGACTCCCAGACCGACTCCGACGAGGACTCGGTGGGGTCGGCCCGGGCAGGGCGCGGCGCCTGCCGCCCCGACGCCGAGGGAGTCGGCGTCGGCGACCTCGGTCCCGAACAGGAGGCCGAGGGCGACCTCGACCGAGGATCGACTCGAGTTCGCATCGACTCGAGGATCGGCTCGGTCTCCGGGGTCGACTTCGACGTCGACGTCCCGGCGGTCGGGGCAGCGGCACCAGCGAAGCCAGCGAGCAGTGCCCGCTGCTGGTCCATGAAGGCAGACAGTCTGCTCTCCAAGGCCGTCAACCTGAGTCCGAGCTCAGGTGACCCAGCAGCCCCCGACTCGGGCCCCGACGGCGTCGGGCCCGACGTCGGCTGTCGTGGAGGCGAGTCCAGAAGGACCACAGGACTTACCCGAGCAGGCAGCTCCGATTCCAGGCGAGGTCGCTTCATGAGGTGCTCCTTCTCCAAGGACCCGGGGCGGCTATCGGGGCTATGCGACCTGGCCCTCGCGGAGCCAGGAGCGTCCACCGACGCCGCCCTCGCGGGTTTCACCTTCCGTCGATGGTCCCCGGAGAGAGAACCCCTGTCGGAGGAACTCCGGCGACAGTCCGAGCTGGAACCCCTGGACGCGGAGGCCTCCGACGAGGTCCGGGTACGGCTGGGGTCAGCGAAGATTCTATCCCGCTGATGCCGCCGACTTCTCAACGCTTTGGAGGATAGTTTGCCACAAGGTCCACAGATCATTTCTTCATGATCCGGGCCCAGGCAGCGGAGGCAATTGTCGTGTGTGTCAGTTAGTGACATATTTCTGTCACACTGACCACACCGCTTGAAACCACTGGCAGCCATCGGGGGAAAAAGGGCCCCGGCGAGGTCAAAGGACCGGGCTGCCAGGGAAAAACCGAAACGAAAACTGACTAAGTCAGAAAAAACCGAAAAATAAGAAGAGGACTCGTGACCGGCGTCGCGAGTCCGGCGGGAAAAAGACCGGCGTCGAACCGAATGGAAAAACAGAGTAATTCTAAAGAAAATCAACTTTTTCGCGGGGACACGACGGGTACGTCTGTAGGGCTCCGCGGAAAAAAGAAGACTGGCTAAGATGGCACCCTTGGGCGGGAAGGGGACCGCGCATGCGCTGCAATTCCCAAAAGCTTTCTTTGAAAGCTGGGGAAAATTGCTCCGCGAGGGCTCCGTTGGCGCCGACGTCACCCATAAGTGAGGACTGACTTCCTGCTTGGTCCTGGAGAACTGGAGGGAACGGAGCCCTCCTTCCTTTTGGGAGTGGCGCAATAGCTTCCATCAATTAATGCTCTTGGAGTGTCGTTGTGCGCGGGGTAGTGCTCGGCGATGGCCGAATTTCCAGCGGGTATGGGACCCTTATATCCAGAGCTTGAGCCCTAGTAGTCGTAATGCAGTACTGCAATTGGGTCTGTAGGGGAGCCTCTCTTCTCCGGCCTTCTTTGGCCAGGGGGTGGCCTCTGTGGTCTTCAATTTGGTGGTTTTCCTTTTTCCTTTCTTCTTTGGTGTGGATGGTGACTGAGGGGGGGGGTGGGGGTTGGGGTGAGGGGGGGGGTGGGGGTTGGGGTGGGGGGTGGGGGGTGGGGGGGGATGTCTTTATATTAAAAATGTTCCTGTACCATTTCTTAGCTCCGTGGTGGGGATCAGAACCAACCCTGCCTGGAGTTCATACGCTGTTTTCTGTTGTACCGTTGCTTGTATTGTGTATGGGCTTAAATAAAGTTTATAAAAAAAAAAGAAAAAAAGAAAATGAAATATATACAACTACAACTCCAAGGGGAGGAGGGAGGGTCGTGAGGACTGATTCCTGCAGCTCCTGGAGAACACCTGTTACAGGTGAGTAACTACTCTTTCTCCAGGATCAAGCAGGAAGTCAGTCCTCACATATGGGTGACTCCCCAGCTCTGGGCTACCAGGAACCCAGGCTGAAAAATAGAGCTCCCTCTAGAGCCTCAGCAACAGTGAGAGAATCTTCTCGGAGGCCACATCTGAACAGTAGCCCAACACCAGGGCCGGAGGGTAGGAGTTGCCTAAACCTCAAAGAGTTTACGGAGTACCACTTGCCCGAAAGCACTGTCCCTACGAGACTCCCTCTTGAGGCAGTAGTGGTCCGCAAAAGTCTGGCTTGAAGACCAAGTAGTGGCCCAGCAGATGTCTGCCAATGGAACAGAACAGAAGTGAGCTACTGATACGGCCTTCGCCCTGACTCGGTGGGCCATGACTCGACCCTCCAGGGAGAGGCCGGCTGCCCTGTACGCCCAGGCGATACAGTCTGCCACCCAGATGGACAACGTACGCTTAGTGACAGGCAACCCAAATTTATTAGGGGCAAAGGAAATGAAGAGCTGAGAAGCCCTTCTATGCCCCTGCGTACGTTCTAGGTAAAAGGACAGCGCCCTTCTACAATCCAGGGTGTGCAAGACAGTTTCAGCCCTACTGGCGTGCAGCCTGGGAAAGAACATCGGAAGTACCACCTCCTGGTTCAGGTGGAAGGAGGACACTACCTTGGGAAAGAACTTAGGATGAGTCCTCAAGACTACCCTGTTCTTATAGAACCTGGTATACGGCCTATCCGAGACCAGGGCCTGAAGTTCACTCACACGCCTAGCCGAGGTGAGTGCCACAAGAAACAACACCTTCCAGGATAGGAAACGTTAAGTGCAGGTGGCCATCGGCTCAAAAGGTGGGCGAGTCAGTTGCTGCAAGACCACACTGAGATCCCACTCAGTGGCCGGTGGACGAATACGAGGCTTGAGCAGAAGCAGACCTCTGAGGAAGCGAGACACCAGAGGGTGGCCCAAGAGGGATTGTCCATCCACCGGCGAGTGGTGAGCTGAGAGGGCACTGAGGTGGACCCGGACAGAGTTGGACTGAAGTCCCAGGTTGGACAGATGGAGCAGGTACTGCAGTACCACCGGGACCAAGCAGGAGAAAGGATCCTCCTGCTGTTGAGAACACCAAGTGGAAAACCTACGCCACTTCAGACCATAGGCCTTCCAAATGGAATGCTTCCTGGAGGCCAACACCACCTCTTCAACCTCCTTTGGTAGGAGCAAGGGAGCAAGGACTAGCCTTTCAGCAGCCAGGCCATCAAATTGAGGGATTTGAGGTTGGGATGCAAGAGGGACCCCTGATCCTGAGTCAGAAGGTCGGGTTGCAGCCCCAGAGGAAGTGGAGCATCCACCGCCAACTGCAGAAGAAGAGGGAACCATGGCTGCCTGGGCCACCTGGGGGGCTATCAGGATCACCGTGGCTCGGTCCTGCTGAGTTTTGAATAGAGTCCGGGCCACTAGACGTGTTGGAGGAAACGCATACAGCAGGCCTTCTGACCAGGGGATCAGGAATGCATCTGCCGCTGCCCTCAGAGGATGCGGTTGTCTGGAACAGAACTTGGATAGTTGCCTGTTCAGCGGACTGGCAAAAAGATCCATGGTTGGAAGTCCCCACTTCAGAAAGATCTGTTGGACTACCCGAGGGTCCAACTGCCACTCGTGAGGCTGCAGGAGTCTGCTTAGCCTGTCCGCCAGGTAGTTTTCCTGGCCTGGGAGGTAGACCGCCCTGAGGGTCATGCCCTGATTGATAGCCCAGGAGCAGAGAGCTTGTGCTTCCAGGCACAGGAGTCGGGATCCTGTGCCTCCCTGCTTGTTCATGTAGAACATAGCCACCTGGTTGTCCGTCTGAACTAGGACAGACTGGTGAGCGAGGACCCGAGAGAAAGTCCGTAAGGCTAGCCGAATGGCTCTCAATTCCAACAGGTTGATCTGCTGGGCGGCCTCCCACGGAGACCACAGGCCTTGGGTTCAGGTCCCCTGGCAATGTGCCCCCCAGCCTTGCAGGGAAGCATCGGTTGTCAGTACCTGAGTGTGTGGGGAGGCTCGAAAAGGAACTCCCTCGACCAGGTTTGGGAGATGCCTCCACCAGCGTAGGGAGTCCACCAAAGGTTTGGACACCTTTATCCTGTCTGACAACTTCCCTGTGGCCTGTACCCACTGTGCCCTGAGGCACCACTGAGCCGGCCTCATCTGCAGACAGGCATTTGGGGTGACATGCACTGTGGAAGTCATGTGACCTAAGAGCCGGAGGAAGTGTCTGGCAGAAATCAGAGAGTTCGCCTGAAACTGGCCGGCCAACTTCATCAGCCTGTGAGCTCTGTCCACAGGCAAATAGGCCTTTGCATGGACGGTATCCAACCTCGCCCCTATGAACTCCATGTCCTGTGAGGGAACTAAAGTGGACTTTGGGAAGTTTATAACGAACCCCAGGTGCTGAAGCAGGGATATGGTTCTGAAGGTGGCCTGCCTGGCCTCTTGTGGAGACTGGCCCCTGATAAGCCAGTCGTCCAAGTAAGGGAACACAAAGATCCCCTGGTTCCTGAGGTAGGCCGCAACCACCGCCAGGCACTTTGTAAAAACCCTGAGGGCGGAGGTGAGGCCAAAGGGAAGCACTCTGTATTGGAAGTGGTTCCCTCCCACCACAAATCTGAGGTATTGCCTGTGACTTGGATGGATGAGGATGTGAGTATAAGCATCCTTCAGGTCTAAGGAGCATAGCTAATCTCCCTGCTGGAGGTAGGGCAGTAAGATTCCAAGGGTAAGCATCTTGAACTTTTCCCTCTCCAGAAACTTGTTCAGATTTCTCAGGTCTAGGATGGGTCTGAGGCCTCCTGTTCTTTTTGGTACCAAGAAGTACCTCAAGTAGAAGCCTTGCCCCTCCAGGTGGTGAGGCACCAGTTCCACCGCCTGGTCCTATAGCAGACCTTCCAACTCCTGAAGGAGTAAGTTTCTGTGCAGAGGGGGTCTTGGAGGCTCCCCTGGAAAGTAGGAGGGGGGTATCTGGGTGAAGTGGAGCAGATAGCCCCTCTCGATGCTGCTTAACACACAAGTATCCCCTGTGATGATGGCCACCTGTCTGCGTACAGGGTCAGCCGACCTCCTGTGCCCTGGAGAGGAGGAGAGGCTATGCTGGCATAGTCAAAAACCCCCTCCCTGCTGAGCAGGAGCCGGAGTAGGAGGCTTGGGAGCTTTCTGCCTACGGGGCCCCTGACCCTGCCCCTTGGCCTGCTGGCCCTGTTGGGGAGCTGCACAGGCCTGGTAGTGAGGATAGGTTTTGTAGGCAGTGGTCCTCCTCGGGTAAAAGGCCTTTTTCCCCGAGCCCTTCTTCTTCTGAGAAGGGGCAGAGGTTTTCCTGGACAGCCTTGTCCGGGTAAGAGTCTCGGTCTCGAGTTCTGCAGCCTTTTCAGCCATGGGCTTGCCAAAGAGGTTTTCACCTCGACAGGGGACATCAACCAACTTGTCCTGTACCCATGGCTCGAGATCCGAGGATTGTAGCCAGGCCTGGCGGCGTGCACCGATGCCAGCCCCTGCTACTCGGGCCGAAGCCTCAAATCCATCATAGGCTGCTCGAGAGATAAATTTTGAGCACTCTCGAATACCAGCAGACAAGGCCTTGAACCTCTGCAAGGGTTCCTCAGACAGACCAGCAGAGAACCCGGCAATCTCCTTTGCCAGGTCTCGAAGGTACATGCCCATGTACAGCTGGTAGGTCTGGACGCGGCAAGCAAGCATAGAGCCCTGGAAGCACTTTCTACCGAGGGCATCCAGGTTCCGGGCTTCCCTGCCGGGAGGCACCGAGGAATGCATCTTCTGACTCTTCAGGCGATGCATGGCCGATTCCACAACCATGGAGTGGTGCGGTAGCTGTGCCTTTTGGAACCTGGGGCTCTTGCGGACTCGACAGATTGAATCGACCCGCTTGCTTAGAACCGGCATCGAGGCCGGCGCCTCCCACATGCGGAAGAGCAACCGCTCCAGCATTGGAGGAACCAGTACAGTAAAGGCATCCTTGGGAGGAGAGTCATACTGCAGGGCCTCGAGCTCCTCGGCTCAAGGCTCCTCCTCGGGGTCCACCGGGAAGGCCAAGGCCTTGGCCATGTCCCGTACAAAATCTGAGAACCGGGTATCCTCCGGGGGGGGGACCTCGTCCGAGGCTCGGATCCCGGTGAGTCCGAAGGGATGCACCGAGTCCGGAAGGTGTCCGGTGACTCCTCTTCCTCAGTCTCCCACGCCGATTCCTCCGAGGAGCAATCAAGCGGCTCCAAGTGGGCGGGCACCAACGCCATCCGCCCCGACGCCGAGGGTGACCTCGGCCGAGGATCGACTCGAGTTTGCATGGTCTCGAGGATCGGCTCGGCCTCCGGGGTCGACTTGGACGTCGAGGTCCCGGTGGTCGGGGCAGATGCGCCGGTGAAGCCGGCAATCAGCACCCGCTGCTGCTCCATGAAGGCAGACAATCTTCTCTCCAAGGCCGTCAACCTGAGTCCAAGCTCAGGAGACCCAGCAGCCTCCGACTCAGGCCCCAACGGCGGCTCCTCCAGAGGAGAGTCCACGAGGACTACAGTACTCACGTGGCTCGGGGTCTCAAACTCTACATGAGGATGCTTTGCAGGCCTCTCCGACTCCGAAGACCCGGGACAGCGATCGGGGCTATGCGACCTGGCCCTCAAGGGGCCAAGAGCGTCCACCAATGCCGCCCTCGTGGGTTTCTTCTTCCTTCGGTGCTCCCTCGAGGGGGACTCCCTCTCAGAGGAGCCCTGACGATGCTCGGGGTCAGACCCCCGAGACGTCGAGGCCTCTGACGAAGTCCGGACCCATCCAGACTCAGAGTCGGAGAAGATCCTCTCACGCTGGTGCTGACAGTTCCTCAATGCCTTCAAGGACATTTTGCCACAGGGACTACAGACCTTAGGATCATGGTCAGGCCCCAGGCACTGGAGGCAGCAGTCATGTGTGTCGGTGAGAGACATCAGTTTCTTGCACCGATCACACTTCTTGAAGCCACTGGCAGCCATCGGGGGAAAAAGGGCCCCTGCAAGATCAAAAAATCGGGCTGCCGGAGAAAATAAAAATTGGCGCGAACGCAGTCTCTAAGGACAGAAACAGAAAAAAGACATCCGGGCTCGGCACCGGTGTACCGAGTCCAGGCGGGAAAGGGAACCGACGTCGAACCAAAGAAAAAAAACTTGTCTCAACACAGGAAACTCCACTTTTTCCACGGGTGACAAGGACACACGTCCATAGGGCTCCGCGGAAAAAAAGAAGATTGAGCAAGATGGCACCTTTGGGCGGGAAGGGGACCGCGCATGCGTGGCTGCATTCCCAAAGGCTTTCTTTGAAAGCTGGGGAAATGCTCCGCATGGGGGCTCCGTCGGCGCCGACGCCACCCATATGTGAGGACTGATTTCTTGCTTGGTCCTGGAGAATGCTGTATTCTTTATTTTTATTTATTTATTTAGTGTTCTTTTATACCGCACTCTTTTTCATCAGCGCGGTTTACATTAAACAGAAATACTCATTGCAAGCAACAAACTGTGATGAGTTTACATATAACAGGAGAATTCAACTGGGAATTTAACTTTGAATTTAACTTTAGTCTTTCAAGAAATTGGTTACTACCTGCACAAGGCTGCAGGATAGTGGCATACTATCCCAAACACAAATTCAAATTCCAGGAGCCTTGCCAAGTCTAATTAAAATGATTGGCTTTGGATGCGCATAATGCATACTGGAAAGTGGAAGTGGCAGCAATACACAGAAGGGCAATAACCTCTGAAGAAGATATGATAAGTGTCCACTAAGTCCAGCATCCTCTATCTGACAGTAGCCAATTTGGGTTGTTCAAGAGGTGTTCTCTTATTGCTCACAGCAAGCTTTACCTAACTTTGGAAAATTGGTAAGAAACACCATCTATCATCACAAGAGTCAGAAGGCTGAATCTCTCATTCAGTAAACTTGAACTCATTTGTTATTGCCTTTATCCAAATTTAGACTGGACAAACGTGTTGTCTGAATTCATTCTTCCACTTCAACCCCCTCATGCTGTGGAAGAAACTCTTGCCCTTCCTTTCAGACAAAATTTTTACATCTTATTAATTCTTGTCTGACAGAAAGTCTAATGTCTCCTGCTTGGAAAGAAGCAATCATTTGACTTACGTATGTCTAAAAAAACACAATCTGAATCCAGCACTGCCTAGCAATTAATCATACAGCCAAATTTTCAATCTGCCTTTTCTTGAAAAGTTGACAGAAAGGTAGTACCCCACCAATTCACATTTTTTTTGGATATAGCTATCTTTCTTGACCTAGGCCAGCGATGGCGAACCTATGGCACGCGTGCCAGCTGTGGCACGCGAAGGCCTTGCAGCTGGCACGCGGGAAGGTCCGCCATCGAAAAAAAAACAACAACCCTGTCTGCTGCCGTTGTCGGGGCCGCCGCGGCAGAATCGAGCGTGCCGCGGGGCCCCCCTGTACCCACCGGCAGAGCCTGTCCTCCCCGTAGCAGCTCTCTCTTTGGAGCTGCAGTCAGACTCGCCGGCTTGCAGAGCGCGAAGGGAAGAGTTTCCCTTTCGCGACTCTGTTAAGCCCGCGGGGGCTGATGGGAACTTCCCATCAGCCCCGCAGGCTTAACAGAGCAGCGAGGGAACTCTTCCCTCGCGCTCTGCACGCCGGCGCGTCTGACTGCAGCTCCAAAGAGAGAGCTGCTACGGGGAGGACAGGCTCTGCCGGTGGGTACAGGGGGGCCCCGCGGCACGCTCGATTCTGCCGCGGCGGCCCCGACAGCGGCAGCAGACAGGTTTTCTTTTTTTTTAATTTTCCCTGGGCTGGGCTGGGCTGGGGGTGGGGGTTAGGAGTGGTGATGGGCTGGGCTGGGCTGGGCTGGGGGGCTTAGGAGTGGTGATGGGCTGGGCTGGGCTGGGCTGGGCTGGGGGGGGTTAGGAGTGGTGATTGGCTGGGCTGGGCTGGGGGGGGTTAGGAGTAGTGATGGGCTGGGCTGGGCTGGGTGGTGTTAGGAGTAGTGATGGGCTGGTGTGGGGGGGTTAGGAGTGTTGATGTGCACTGGGCTGGGGGGTTAGGAGTGGTGATGGACACTGGGCTGGCTGGGGGGGGTTAGGAGTGGTGATGGGCACTGGGCTGGCTGGGGGGGTTAGGAGTGGTGATGGGCGCTGGGCTGGGGGGGGTAGGAGTGGTGATGGGCGCTGGGGTGGGTTAGGAGTGGTGATAGGCGCTGGGGGGGCTTAAACTAAAAATTGAGTGATGGGGGATTAGGACTGGGAGTGGGCTGATGGGGAGGTTAGGACTGGAAATGGGCTGGTGGGATTAGGACTGGGAGTGGGCTATGGGGGGCTAGGACTGGTAATGGGTTGGGGGGGTTGCTAGGACTGGAAATGGGCTGAGTGGAAGGGGGCTTGAACTGCAAATAGCTGTTGGGGATGGGGCTTGGAATGGAAATGGGCTGAGGGGAAGTGGGGGGCTTGAACGGCACATCGCTGATGGGGACGGGGCTGGGAACGGCAATGGGCTGAGGGGCCGTGGGCGGCTTGAAGAAGGGAATGGATGCTGGGTGAGACTGGAACTAGAAGGGAGCTGATGTTGGGGGAGGATTAGAATGGGATGGGGCTGGGAGAGTAAAATGGAGAGGGGAAAAATATTTTGTGTAGGAGGGATGAAAAATCTACAATTGGCCAGGTATTGGGAGAGTAATTGGGGATTGAGGATGGAGGGGTAAAATTTGTGTGGATGAAATAGGAATGAGGAAAGAGCAAAAGGAGAAAGATTAGTATGTTAAAGCAGATGTAGAGAGAGAGAGAATGGAAAAAAAAACTAGAAGAGAGAAGAAAGGACAAATGGACAGCAGACGATGGAGAGTTAGCAGAAAACATGAAGAAACCAGAAGAAAATGGCTGGACCAATTGCAACTGAAAAAAAATGCACAAAAGGTAGAACGATATCTCTTTATTTTGAATTTATTAACTGGAATATGTCAGCTCTGGGAAATGTGCATCATTAACATCTGCGCTTTGTTTGGTACAAGAGGAAATTCCTATTTGACGTTGCCACTTGTTCTCTTTCCCCAGTATTCACTGAAATGTATTGGTTTAATATTTGCAGTGTTGCCTTTTGATAGGTAGGGTATGGTGCTTTGTGAGTCCTGGTAATGCTGTCAGGATACAGCGGGTTTGCTATGGGTTCTAAATGGGCAGCGTTTGTAGTAGTTCCTAATGTGCCTGGCGGTTGGCACTGGATTATAGTAATGTAGAAATCTTTTAGTCTTTCTTTATCCATACACTCATTAAGAGACATGTTTACTAAAAGTTAGTGTATGGTAACATTATGCAAATATTTATGCAAATAAGACCACTTATGCAAATGACGTGCTGGCACTTTGAGGAAATTCTTTGGTTTTGTGCGGCAGTTTGGGCACTCGGGCTCAAAAAGGTTAGCCATCACTGACCTAGGCAATCTATTTCAGGAAGAGTCACAGCAGAGAAACTGTTTTAATGGGGGTGTTAAAAGAAATATATACGTACTGGTGAAGTGTTTATGATGTCCTTCTTATTAGATTTAAGCTCTGCTTTTTTTTTTGTTAACTTACATTTTTTTGACCACGACAAAGTTCACATTCCTCATAAAGAATACAAATATCAACAATAAACCACCAATCACAACAGCCACTTTTATCAATAAAGTGGGTCAATCCTAAAGACATTCCCCCTCCCCCCTAAATCTCCCCCATACAGCAGATCCAGTTAACCACAGGCACAATGATTCTCATACATTCCCCATCTACTCCCCTCCATCAAAACCATTTCTATCACCTTATTTCAACTTCCACACCTCCAACAACTTGTTTGTATCGTTCTGACACAAGGCAGTCAATTTCATCAACTAGTAGATTTGCCCTAATTTTTTCCACACACTGCTCCATGGCTGGCAACGAGACCTATCGCTATACTCTGGCTATGCAGATCTTAGCAGCAATTAAACCATAGATTGTGCAGAGTCACGTAAGCGAATGAGTGGGTGAGGACATTCTTCAACTCGCTCATGGGCCACCGTACAAATTATCTTGCAAATAGCCAGTGATACGACTCCCTTTGCTACTGAAAGAAAGGGAGTGCATGGGGAAAGATTCTGACCTCTGTTCTGGGTGCCCAGCGGTCCATGCAATGATGTGATCAGCCGCAAAAAGAGAGAAATAAAAGATGGAGCGCTATAATAAATTGGCGCCGGCTGAAGCAGTGGCAGCCACACCAGCATCACCAGGAGCTGCCAGCACAGATTCAACACCAGAGAAGATGGCAAAAGAAGTGGCCAAGGTGTTGGAGCTTAAGTTTGACCAACTGTTTCATAAATTGGCCATGATGGGAATGGAAATAGGGTGCCCAGAGGAGGAAGTAGAGCAGCGGGTTTCTTCATTGGAAGACACTGAGGCCCATAGAGAACATGAGGGGAAAGCTCAGCAGGCCCAAATTAATGTGCTACTCTCCAAGGTTGACGATCTGGAAAACTGGTCATGCCGAAATAACATCCGCAGGGTCGGTGTTCCAGAATCCTGGACTGATCAACAGCTGCCATCTCTACTGGATGCTTGGTTGCCCAAGGAAACTGGATTAGACGCATTGGTGGGGAATATTCAGGTGGAACAGGCCCATTGTATTGTATTGTATTGGAGCCAGAACGGAGGGAAAAGTGTGTCGAGAGTGGCGATTGCCGAAATGCTTAAATTTCAGAATAAAACTCAATTACTACAAGCATACCAGAAAGAGCGAGATCTCAGGATAGAAAATCACCACATTTTGCTGTTCCAAGTCTATTTTACAGCCATAGCAGCGAAACAGGTTTTTACAGTGGTATGCTCTGCATTGTTTCAGCGGAACGTGCGGTTCACATGGCTTACCGAGCCATTCTATGGATCTATCATGGTGGCACAACCCATACATTTGAGCAGCTGGGGGGGGGGGCCGCACACAAATTCATGAAATCCTTGTTGGGCCCAAGTGGGGAGCAGTCTGTGTGAGAGGAACTGGATCCAAAGGATCCAAAAACAACTGGCTGGAGCCGATGGAGTACAGGCCACGTGGACATCTTAAATGACTATGGTGTCTCAGACAGCTTTATGGCGATGTGAGACTAATTGTCTGGTTGATTTGGTGGACTGCATTGAATTATGTATGCTTTCTTTTGCTGGTCCCAGGGCCTTGAAGGTGGGTCTGTAGGCTCTAGTCAGTGCTATCCTGTTTGGAGGCTCCTAGGGAGACGGAAACAAAATGGGATGCAGGGGGCCCTGAGGCACTGGTGAAGGTGATCAGCTCTATGAGGAGGACTATAGGGTATTTTGGGTATCGCTTTGAGAGGTGGGTATATCTGTTTGTGTGGTTCGGTATATTAATAAGGAATAATGGTAGGGAATGGGGACTGTATGTTAAAGGGGAGGGGGGAGGGGAAAGTGTGTTGTGGAACTCTTAGGACAACGTTAGTTTGTGGGATGAGGGGTTGATTGATTCGGTTGGGGGATTGGAGGGGGATGGTAAATGGGGGAAGGATGATACAGATTTTCCATGTCAGAACAACCATATGCATGTTTGATACCCCAGGGACCAAGGCTGGCAAGCCCTTGGGGGGATTAAAGACGATGGTCTATCGCTTAGCCTGGATCAACTGGGGTGCTGTCACATAAAATACGTTGCACAACTTGGAATGTCGGAGGCATAATGTCTCCAATTAAATGCACAAAGATTCACCAGGCTTTGAAACAATAGGGCACACAGATAACGCTCATACAGGAGACACATCTGAGTGCTCAGGAACATGCAAAATTGTGGAGAGACTGGGTATCAGCAGTGTATGGGGCCTCCAAAAGTAGTGGACTGGAGGCGGATACCCCATGGACGATTTATTTTTCTGAAGGCGAGATTGTATAATGAAGAGGTGTTTATAGGCAATGTGTACGCCCCAAATGAATATGACCATGGTATTTTCAAGGGACTGCTCCATTGGATTAACTGCACAAGACGGCGTCAGGCAATATTAGCAGTGGACTTCAACTGCCCTCACAATCCAGTTTTGGATCGGTCAGGGAAGAGCCAAGATCGGGGGTGGATAGTAAGACATACTATTCCACTCAGATATCAGCTTCAGCAAATTCAACCAGGCGACTCTACACAGTCCTTCGCTCTTTCTCCTCTTCCCTTTCTTCCCCAAATACATCCACCAGCCACATATCTCCTGATCCTAGCCAGTTAGTTATCTTCTTCTCACAGTCACAAAAGGTCGCTACTCTGCATTCCACTGTATCTGGCTGTCCCTCACCTCCTCTGGTCCTTCCCCTTTCCCCAGTTACCACTCTGTCTCACATCTGGTCCTCTTTCAAACTTATCTCTGCAGCCGATCTGTCCAAAGCCATACAATCCTCCCACTCTATCCCTTCACAGTGGCTTACTGAGCCTTCACTTGCCATACTCCCTTGCTGTGCTCACTATCTTCAATTCCAGTTTTTCCAACGGCGTCTTCCCCTCCCTCTGGAAACACATCCTCATCCAGCCTCTACTTAAAAAAACATCCCTAGATCCTACTAACACGTTTGTTGATCCATTTCGAATCTCTCTTTTCTCTCCAAAATCTTTGAGAAGCTAGTCCTTGCACAATTCTCCATACATCTCACCTCCACTCACGCTCTGCACCCCTATCAGTCAGGGTTCAGATCTGGCCACAGCACAGAAATGTTCTTCTTTACTGCTTAATGAAGTCCACGCCACACACAACCAGATCTGCCGTTTCACTAGACCTCTCTGCAGCTTTTGACCTTGTTGACCACACTCTTCTTTCTTTCCCATCTTCATGCCCACGAGCTCCGCGACACTGTTTTTCACTGGTTCCGGTCCTTTCTCTCCGCCTGCTCTCTCTCTGTATCCTCTGGGTCGTCTACGTCTCCTGTTGCTTCTCTCGCTTGTGGTGTCTCTCATGGTTTTGTGCCGGCACCCCTACTCTTCAATGTTTTCTTTGCCCCCCTTGCTCTGATTATTCAGCAGTTAGGTATCTCCTCCTTCACCACACAAGTTCTCATTCCCCTGATCCAGCCCCTCTGAACTCTTGTCTGTCACGTGTCTCCTCCTGGTTATCCAACAATCGCCTTCATCTTAATCCCTCAAAATATGCTGCCATCTGATTCACCTTTCACGCACCCCATCCCAACTTTGCCCCTTTCATTGATAACTTCCCTGTTCCTCTCGTACAGTCACTTAGTTATCTTGGGGTCAACTCTGGACTCCTTGCTTTCTTTCAACGATCATCTATCCACCCTGGTTCAATGTTCTTTCTTTTTTTTGCAGCAGATATGGACCATCCATCCGTTCCTCGACACACATTCTCTCATGACTCTTCTCTTATCATTAGTTATCACTAGGCTTGATTACTGTAACTCTGCACTCGCCAGACTCCCTTCCTATCAATTTTGCCGCCTCCAGTACTTCAAAAAACCGCTGCATGGATACTTACACACTCCTCTCGCTCTGACCATATCACTCCACTTCTCATCCACCTCCATCGGCTTCCCCTTAAATATCACATTGACTACAAGATTCTCACCCTAGCCCATAAAATTATCCACACTGGCACACCGCAATACCTGGCGGACCTTTTACAGTTTCAAACTCCCCACCGCTTACTCGGATCTCTTCATACTCATCGCTTAGCACTCTCTTCAGTTTCCCTGGCACACCTGGAGCAAACACGAAACTCTGCTTTTTTTTCTTTCTGGGCCCCGCCTTATGAAATTCCCTACCCGTCAACCTGCGCTCAGAACTTTCTTTCAACGATTCAAATCCATGTTAAAAACCCACCTATTTCACCTTGTCTTTGACCTCCCTCTTCCCCAGCCCTAATTGCCTCTTCTCCTCTCTCCTGCTGCCTACTCTCCTTTTCTTCTTTTTATGTCCTGTCTGAATTGGTGTTCCTTTCACTCTTTCTTACAGCATTTTTGGTAATTGTAAACTGCTATAAATCAAGCGTATTAATAAAGATAAAGATAAGAGGTGTTGGATACCTATATCGCCTAAGGGGTTTGGAGAACATGTGGTGCACACCACCCAGATGAAAGGGACTACACTCATCTATCAAGAACACATGGTTCTTGGTCCCAAATAGATTATATGCTAGTCTCCTCTGATAACCTCAGCCAGATTGTCAGGGCAGAAATAGAGCCCATAGCGATTTTGGATCATGCTATGGTATGGTTGGAATGGGATAGCCAAAGGACACTGGATAGAGGTTGGCGTTTCCCAGCATATCTGTTTGAGGATAAGGACTTTCACAGATTTCTGCATACTCAGTGGGACGACTACGGACAGTTTAATGAGCAGCATAAGAGTACGCCAGTATTGTTTTGGGAGGCAAGCAAGGCGACTTTGTGAGGGTCTATCATAGCCTACACGGCTCTTAGACAGAAACATCTAGACCAAAGTATCTTCTCAACCTGGGAGGGATTTGCAAGTGTTGAAGCGGAGAGCACTTTGCTCACCGGGGCCAAGGCAACGGCAGGAATACAGTCACTCAGGCTGCATGAATGCTCTTCTCCACTGGAGAACAGTGCTGAATGTGCAAATACTATAAACATTGTTTCTATCACTTTAGAAACTAGTCCGGGAAGCTGCTGGCGAGAGTGGTGAAGGAGTGGGGGGCACTTGCTGCATATCGGTAATGCAGGAAGGGCAGGGCCAACTCCAAAATCAGCCACATCAAGTGGCAACGATCTTCCAACAATTTTATTGTATGCTGTATACTCCTGAAGAGGTGAGCCTGGACTCGGGTGAGGCGTTTTTATAGAACCTGCCCCTACCCCAGCTGACGGAAGCAGACTACACAAAATTAAATGCACCCACTTAAGGGGTACAGAGGTGCAGATGGTGATACGTAAGGGTGCGCTTCACAAGGCGCTGGGACTGGACGGACTAGAGGTGGAATACTATATTTATTTATTTAACAGGTTTTATATACCGCTTTATCCTTTAATCAGAGTGGTTTACAAAGATATATAGTCTTACATCTAAACATTAGGTATAACTAACGCTTAATTTCAATAAACATTGCATTGCATTGGGGTTCTATGGGAGTGCTTTGGAAGGGGAGGAAGCACTAGAGAGGGAGCTTATAGGTTGGATGTAGAGGGGGGAGCTATTTACAGAGGGAAGAATTCTAGTTGATGGTGCTGAGAGGGTTCAGGGGACCTTATCTACAAATAAGTGAGCTATATACAGCGAGGGGGTACATTGGAGTAAGGGCTTTTTACTGAAGGTAGGAGGAAGGTAGGGTAGATTATGTGATGGCCCCGTAGTAGTCAGTGAATAGGAAGTTTTTTAGTCTTGTTTTCAAGTCTTTGGCATCTGTAGTAGTTCTGATGTCTTGAAGGACGGAGTTCCAGAGGGAGGGTGCTGCAAGGGACAGTGCCCTCCTAGATGTTGAGTTCATAGTTTTGCAGTATGAGGCCGGTGTCTGGATGATGTCCATCATCGGTCTTCGTCTGGGTCTAGTGTCAGTTTTAATTTTGATCAAGTCATTGAGGGTGTTAGGTACCAGGTTTCAGTGAATTTTGAAGAGGATGAGGGCTGTTTTGAATTTGATTCTTAGTGTGATTGGGAGCCAGTGTAATTGGCTCAGAATAGGGGTGATGTGGTGGTGTTTTGCAGCTCCTGTGCTGCCATATTTTGTACCATCTGTAAGGGACAAATTGTTGAAGTGGACAGTCCAAGGAGAATGGAGTTGCAGTAATCCAGTATGGGTGTTATTATGGCTTGACAGACTGTCCTGAAGTGGCCTTGGTTTAATATGGGCTTTAGCCTTTGTACAATTGCCAACTTGTGGTATGCATTCTTAGTAGTTCTGGCGATGTGAGAGTGGAAGTTCAGGTTCTTATCTAGAATTATTCCCAAGTACTTTATCTCCTCTTTGACTGGAATGGATTCATTGACAAGGTCAATGTGCTGAGGAGGAGAGAAGTTGTTGTTGCGTGAGACAAATAGAGCTTCTGTTTTTTTGAAGTTGATCTTGAGGTTGTTGTTGGATAGCCATCGGGATAAATTGTGGAGGCAGTTGGTTATAGGTGTGTAGTCAAGCTTGTCCAAGTTGGGTGTAAGATCATGATTTCATCAGCGTATAGTGCGTATTGAATGCCGTGTTGCGCGATGATGTTGCAGTAGGTTGGATGTAGAGGTTAAAGAGCAGGGCGGATAAGGAGGATCCTTGAAGTACTCCTTGTCCATCAGACCAATCCTTAAAAACAATATTAGATAACAAGGTCATTCCCACCCTAGTGGATATGTATACTACGGTGCTTAATATTGTAGTCCTTCCCCAAATCATGCGTAGAGTGACAATAATGGTAATCCTGAAGCCTGAAAAGGACCCCCTCGATCCCACCTCCTATAGGCCAATTTCACTTTTAAACTATGATGTGAAATTGTTAGCATCTATACTAGCTGAGCACCTCAACCCTATTCTACCTTGTCTGATTGGCTCACACCAGGTGAGAGGCGACTAAGAATATATCGCGCCTGATTTTGGCAATGGAGTATGCTGTGTACCATCAACTCCCGCTGTTGCTGGCCAGTTTCGATGCTGAGAAAGTGTTTGATAGGGTTTTTGGCCTAATCTGTTTTCGGCCCTTCGGGGTTTTAGATTCTAGGGCGCTTTTTGGATTGGATCAGGGTGTAATATACAGAACCACAAGCGGCGGTGTCGGTAAGAGGAGTCTGCTTTGAACCTTTTATGCTCGGCCAAGGCACATGACAGGGCTGCTCTCTATCTCCGTTACTCTTTGTGCTATCTCTGGAACCCCCTTTGAAACGGTTGTTAGCAGAACAGAAGATTTGGATCAGGAGGAAGTGAAGTTGAGTGCATTCACAGACAATTTATTACTCTGTCTACATGAACTGATGATGTATTTACCGAGGGCTGTCCAGATTGAAGATGCTGGGTGGTTTTCGGGTGTCTGAGTTAACCAAAGTAAATTGATGGCTTTGGATATAGAAGGGCAGGTACAAGAAGGGTAGTTGGGGCCTTTTCCCTTGACGTGGGCGGAAGGCTCCATATGTTACTTGGGGATCTATCTTCCGGCAAATCCCACTCAGATGTATGATTGTAATGTTCCCCTACTGCTGACTCGGACACTGCAAAACCTAAAGAAGTAGGAGGGCCTTCTGTTGTCACTTTGGGGCACAGTAGCTCTATTTAAAAGGATGGAGCTGCCGAGATGGATATATGTTCTTAGGCATCTGCCTCTTTGGATTATACGCAAACACTGACGGCAACTAGAAACAGGTCTGGATTGTTTTTTATGGCAGGGATGGCATCCAAGAATACTTTTTCAAGCCCTCATATGCAACTGTGACGAAGGAGGGGTTGGCCCTCCCATCCATGCGGGAATATAACCTACGCTATTGTGAGGAGATATCTTGGGGACATGGTCTGGGGCATGACTGACGGTTCCCCTGTCTTGGCCCTGGACTAGTTGCTGGCCCCGCACCACCAACTTTATGCTTTGCATATGGATTCTTCTCAGTCTTCTGGCAGATGGGGCAGCAATAAATATCTGTCTATGCATGATGCGTGCCGCTTGGCATATTCTCTGTAGACACTTCACCATGTCTTGGAGATGCACTGGGTTTTTACCGTTGATGGGTAAAGCACAGTTACTTACCTGTAACAGGTGATCTCTGGGAACAGCAGGAATAAGTCTTCACATATGGGTACGTCGGCATCGACGGAGCCTGCGCGGGAACGCTCCCCAGCGTCCAATCAGAAAGCTTTTGGGAGCATCCCTCAGCGCCTGCGTGCTGCCTTCCCTCCTTTCCAACTGTCTCTCCTCAGTTGAGTTTTATAGCTGAGACAAAGAGAGAGAGAGAGGAAAGGAAAGATAGATAGAGAGATACAACTCCTAGGGGAGGTGGGTGGGTTGTGAAGACTTATTCCTGCTGTTCCCAGAGATCACCTGTTACAGGTAAGTAACTGTGCTATCTCCAGGAACAAGCAGGAATGAGTCTTCACATATGGGGACTCCCACGCTAAGGAGCCTGGAGCCCTAGCATGTTGGAGATTGAAACATGCTACACCTCATATGGCCAGGCATCCTGAGGATGGAGGGTAGGAGTTGAAAAAGAGAGGAGATGTAGAAAACAGCTAACCTAAGATAGGACTACAGGCAAGGAGTCCTTGTATGTATGATAACTATCATGAAATATATTGAAAGGAACAATTGCAATATGGACCTCACCTACTGGATTGCAGGCAGTAGAGAGGCTGATGGAGTCT
Organism: Ichthyophis bannanicus; assembly: GCA_033557465.1. Taxonomy (NCBI): domain Eukaryota; kingdom Metazoa; phylum Chordata; class Amphibia; order Gymnophiona; family Ichthyophiidae; genus Ichthyophis; species Ichthyophis bannanicus. The sequence goes on along the minus strand of CM066038.1, from coordinate 231,976,558 downwards.
ACTGGGATCCAGTAGAGGAATCTTTAAGGTGACCTCACTGAAGTGAAGGTGAAGGTCAAAATCTGGAAGTGACAGGTGACCCCAGGATTCAACTGGGGTAGTACAAAAACGGTAGGTCTTTAGTGGGAAGCTTTATGGAAAAAGCTGAAAACTCTTTTGGCTACAGAGTTATTCATAGTTAGGAGCAAAAGAGGAAGACTGACCGATTTGGACAAAAACTGGCCTAGTCCTTGAGGGAAGAAAGGGTATGGAAAAAAACCCGTATTCCCAAAGAAAGGACAGGTGTCTGAGGAGTTGAAACCTCAGATCTACTGAAGATCCACCATGTCTTTCCTAACTGGTGAGAAGTAGGAAGATATTGGAGCATGGAGCTTCAGGGATACCTAACGTAGGGTTATGGAAGGAGCTGTCAGTACCACAGCAATGGTTGTGTGCATAATACCCTAAACATACTGTGGAACAGCATGAACATGGGCGAAGCCCACTGTCTGGAACATATAGGAAGGTAAAACCTTTATGAGCATAGACAGGTAGGGAGATAAGTATGTAAATACATATCTACCTATAATAAAGTATCTCGACAGATACACACATATATATATATATATACATATATATATATATATATATATATATGTGTGTGTGTGTGTGTATATATATATATATATATCTATATATCTATAGTGAGATCTAGAAGGGCATAACATATGCACACGCAGCTGACAGACATATATCTAGAGGGATGTATATATATATATGAATATATAGGTCTAAAGATAAATGCCTGCAATTAAGCAGACAGAGCTATGCATATAAAAACATTCACATGGGAGATGTGAAGAGGAAAGATTCATCTAATAACAAGAAGGTGGAACCTACTTGAGAAGATATATAGAGAATCTATTCCCCCAGGTTATGATAGGAATGCTATCCAGTGAAATAACCAGGATGGTTACGTGAAAAAACAGAGGATAATATCAGTCTGTAAACAGCAAATCCTGAGTCCTGCAGAACTCTAGCATGGTAAATGGACAGAAACGAATAGAATGAGATACCAGGTTGACCCACTTGAGGGACAAAAAGGAATATCATGCGTTTTTTAGTTTAATATGTGCTGTCCATGAAGGATTAGGATACCATGAGGACAAGCTGCAAGGAAAAAAGAGCATATTCCCTGTAGGAATTGGACAACTCTTTAGACTTTCACGTAGAGAAGGCTTATGTCCTTTGTTTTAAAAGGAGATAGTAGGGTGTGAAGAACCCTCACAGTCATGGGGCATGACTGAGGAAGCCTTTTTCCACCATGATGGATAGTCATTAGAGAAAAAGCCCCATGCTCTCTAGCAAGGGCCCATAGTGGAAAGCTTCTCTGTAGGATTGCAGAGAGCATTATGCAGGAGAATTGGGAGATAAAACTGGCTGTTGGAAAAACCGGCAGCCACGTCAACTATGCTGCCAAACCCAAAGGAATTGGAGATGGCAAGAATAGAAGATAGTGTGATAAGCCTGTAGTGATAAGGATTATCCAAGAAAGATGTAAGTACTGTCTTGGAATCACTACTAAGGCCAGATAGAAAGTAGTGGAGGACAAGACTGGAAACTTGTGGAAAAGTACCAGTAGTCCAATCACTAGAACTCCTGCATGGGCAGCTGCTGAATAAGACAGCAGAGAGAATCTTTCTGTGTAAAACAGAAAGAACAGACAGAACAAGAGTAAGAAATCCCTGTCCCTGTCTGATGAGCTGCCCAGGCAAAAAGGAGGGAGTTTACTCAAGAGAAAAAACTCCTCACTGGAATGGAAAGAAAGACTAGAAAGGCTAAAGAAGCCGTCCAGTGGTATGGTATCACTCTTACAGGGGAAAAACCTGGATAAGAGGGTAGAGAAACAAGAGCTGAAGGGTGACTTACCATATGGTAAGTCTGTGGAAGGAAGAAATTCATGTTGGTACAGGAAACTATCATGGGATAGTTGTTAAACCTCTCTTCTTGACAGGAAGAAGAGGAGAAACCTGTGACCCATAGACATGAATAACCTGACAGCTCAGTATACCTAGGAGCAACTGGATGTCCTGAAAAACGGTGAAAAACTTCTGCTGAGAAGAAGTCAACTGTAGGTTGTAAACTCCAAGAGGCAGAAAAACAGATTAATCAGAACCCTATGGTTGCTGGGTTTGTTTAGCCTGGCGAGAGTTTGGATTCTTCAGACCAGGGTGATGTTTCCCCTGCTTGGGAACATCTGTATGATGGGCAGGAGAAGAGTAAAACCTTCTCCTTCTGGGGAAAGAAGGTTTGGTAGGGCATTTCCTACCTACTGGGGAAGGAGAAGGCTTAGGATAGCCTTCAGAAACAGGGAAGTCAGTGGACCACTGAGCAACCTGATGTAAAGACTCCTTATTGAAGAGATTTTCTCCAGTGCAAGGAGTATTATCCAGTCTTTGTTGTGCCCATTTGTTTAAGTCTGAAGCTTGAAGCCAGGCTCTACATCGTGCCCCTATGGCTATAGAAGAAGTTCTGCTAACAGACTCAAAAGAGTCTAGGGAAGCACGAGTAAGAAACCAAGAGATACTTTGAATATGACTAAGTAGTAAGGAATAGACTGCAGTCTTGGGCTCTGAAAGAAAAGGAGTCAAAAGATATAAGTTCTTTGTGATCTCCTGAAGAGATAAACCCATATAAAAAATATATGAGAGAATCCTTGCTGACAGCATGGATGTCTGGAAGGTTTGACGTCTAAAGGCATCTAGTGTCCTAGACTCACGACCTGGTGGGTAAGAAGAGTGCTTCTTCTTACTTTTCACCTTCCTCATTGCTGATTCCACCACAATGGAATGATGGGGAAGTTGAGTCTTTTGAAACCCTGGAGAGGGGGGCACCTGATACAGAAGATCAGTTGCTCTAGAAGGTGAGGGTACCTTTAAAGGTGCTTCCCACATTCTTAGAAGAAAATCCTGCAAGGAATGATGTAAAGGAAGCATTATGTTTTCCTTTTTTTCAGTAGAAACAGAGCCTTAAGTAAGATCATGGCCAGGGATAGGAATAGCAAGAGATCTTGCCATATCCAGGAGGAAATTCTGAAAAGAAGGATCTCCAAAGAGAACCGTCCCTGGACAGGCTAGACCTGAAGAACTAGCCTGGGCACCGGAGGATCTACTTGAGTATATAGGAATATGAGATCCTGCACGGTGCAAAAAAGGATCCTTAAGGGATGGATGCTGGTACTGGAGGTCAGGACCTGTGACAGTCAGTACTGCATCGTCCATGCCAGGTATCGACTCCAAACTTGGTATAGAAAGGAGCGACCCTGGTGAAAGAAGCATGGAAGGAGCAGGCCCCGATGCTACTGCGGATACCGGTACCGATACCGGTAGCACTGTCGGAATCGGAGGCGATACCGACATCGGAGCAGTCATCGGTGGCAGCTCAATCGGTACCGAGGTAACCGAACGCCTTTGGTGGTCACCCTCGGTACCAAGCGTCCGGTACCGGTAAGTATCGGTACCGAGACGTGTCGGTACCCAGTCTTCCAGACTAGAGATTGATTCCAGACTCGGCATCGAAGGAAGCGAGTCTATCGATGCATGTCTAGAGGGTACAGACGTCGGTGGTAGTATCGGCGTTGATGCCGATACTGGAAAGTCAATCTGGAGCATATCCACCGGTCCCGAAGGTACCGAGAAAGCCAGATGACGATCCCTGGTGAGGAGTGTAACGTCCAACACCAGTGCCGATGCCGGGGTATCGGTACTGCTCGAAGCGGATGCCACCACCGAGCATGGCTCAGGTATGTTCTGTGAGGGTGAGCCCCAGGAACAACCTGAAACCCCTCATAGGCTTTAGAGGCCGAAGACTCCCGCCGGGGTTTTGAAGCCAATGGACCCTCGAGGGCAAGACCGGAGCCGTCTTCATGCTGTGCATGAGACCTACCACTCGAGGGCTGGCTAGTCTTAACAGACTGTTTGAGGGTTACCTGATCCTGTGTAGAAGAAGAAACGGTCGGTGCCCTGACACTGGAAGGGAACCTGGTATCGAGGGAAACTCGATGTTGGAAGTCTCTTCTCACAATAATGTGGCCCGAGGGCTCCGGAGGAAAATGTTCAGGACCCAAACAGGTTAGACACCCGTTTTTGGAGTCTAAAAATAAAGCTGTACCGCCACAGCTTAAACATTTCTTTGGCGGTTCCATGAGGTGGACAGGCCTAGAAGGCCTAAAAAGATTTAAGACAAAAAACTGAGGGAAAATATTCCCTGAATTTCAGAAAAAGAAAAAAAAAACACCGGCGGTACCGGTGAAGTCGGGGAGACAGCCGCGACCACAAGAAAACAAAAGAATTAAAGAAGAATTTTATGCGGTGATAGGAGGACGTCCTGCCGGCTCCGCGGAAAAACGAAAACTGAGGAGAGACAGTTGGAACGGCGGGAAGGCAGCACGCAGGCGCTGAGGGATGCTCCCAAAAGCTTTCTGATTGGACGCTGGGGAGCGTTCCCGCGCAGGCTCCGTCGATGCCGACGTACCCATATGTGAAGACTCATTCCTGCTTGTTCCTGGAGATACCTGATTTTCGCCCTGGTCTTCAGACTCAGGCTCCTCGTAAATGGGCCCAGCAGGGTATTGTAAGGCTGGGCGACCTTCGTATGGAGAATGAGTCGGAACTGGTTTCTTTTGAGTTTCTGAAGAGGAGATTTGGGATAGCAGAGCGTGACTTTATCTGTTATCTGCAGGCCCAACATTACATCAGATCTCTAGAACAATTAGAATCTAATATTCTGCAGGACACGGGGGTCTGGAAGGTGTTTAAATCACTGGAGGAGCAGGGGAGTTTGTTAGGAATAAAAAAGGCACCGTGGCTGCCGAGAGACATGCTATATTTGGAGGTACTCTCAAACCAGTGGAGTTCTGACGGTTTGATGGTAGCTTCACCACTGTTTGTTAGGAAATCCTTTAAAATTGTGGGGGTCTTTACTGAATCGATTTATCTACAAGAATTACACTTTAAATTTCTGTGGTGTGCTTATGGAACTGTCCAACAGGTAGGCAGTACTCACGTAAGTAGCACAAACACAGTCCAAGACATGAGATATGTGGAAGACAGTTTATTGAAACTCACAGAACCTATGGCAACCCGACACAGGCCGTGTTTCATAACATTCGTCAGGGGTTGATTAGGCAAAATACTACAAACATAAAAACATAAATATTAAATAACAACATATTAAAAAAAGGTAAAAGAACAGATAAGATCATAATATATAAAAAATATATAATAACTAATAAAACAATTCAAATTACATATTAAAATTAAATCAAATAATAAAACATAAAAAGTATGTGATGGAACGCTAAATGGACAACAAACACGTTCTGATTATATTATTGGAGACATTACAATCTTAAGTTCTCAACTAACATCAGTAAAAACATCATATAGGTGTGACAAGCAAAGAAACTAACATACATAGATCATTATAAATAGTGGCTGTTGATGGGCAAACCTCAACTAGACAACCGTGACTAAAAATTTTGAAATGGTTATACATACACATAAAACATATTGTAAATAAATAAAACAAGTTAAGATTTAAAAAAACTACTATTCTGGATCAAAGGGAGTTAAGGAGAAGGCAGCAGGAGCGAACAGGGTATTCTTTCGATAAATGAAAAATACCTTATTTCTGTAGACTCAAGGAACATACAATCCAAGAGAATAGTGATGGTATCACTAAAATAAATAAATAAATAAACTCTAAAAACTATCACTACACTTGCGTGTGTGGACAATCATAATTACTACTCTAAAAAAAGTGATAATGAAATAAATAAATAAATAAAATCATCTAAGACAGGGGAACTTATGCTAAAAGAGAGTAGGTAATAAATCTATCAATTATGTTATAATATGTGTATACAAAAGTTAAAAGTAATAAATAGTTAATAATGTAATATTGGAACAATAATCAGGTATGAATGAGATGTCAAATGCATTCAAAGCCATGTTGTTCAAATCGATAAAAGTATTAAGTAAAAAGGATTTTAAAACAAATAGTAGTTAAATTTCAGGAGATTTCAAAGAAACCGCGAATTTTAAAACTTAAAAATGGCTTAAACATATATAGTTATGGAACGTGGGACTGGCATTCAATAAAGGTGGAATATGGGTTGCTAAACCAAACTTTTAAAAAATGTGTTAAAAATAAATGTGTGATGACATGTCATTTGCCGCCGTAATAGTCGCCCTTGTTTTTGGGATTGCAGGGAGAGATGTATATTAATAAATTGGGTCATTATCGTTTACCCAAACTAATCAAGAAGAAGCATAGTAAATAATAAATAATTAAAATCCTGTAGACCAAATCCCCCTGGAAGGGTAGGCCAACGGTGAAAAAATCTTAACAGGTCCATATTTCAATTCATACTTGAACATTATTTAACAGTGACAACCAATTTACCTGCACTGGTATCTAATAACCCGGCGAATCTCTTGTACACAATTTTTATGCTGCATCGTAAAAAGGAAGAAATATGATAAAAGGGACCATAGAACTAAATCAGAGGATAAAATTCTAGCAGGAAAAAACAAAGAGATTCTAGTACCTATCAACCTTTCTCTGCAGTGTCTGAATACATTGTCTGCATGCACATTATACAGCCGCGGGGATAAAAAGGAGGGGATTAAAAAGATATTAAAAATACACAGATAATATTAAAATAGAAATAGTAATACCATTTGAGGAGATCCTCTCTCTCCTCCGATGCAACTCCTTTGCAGGAAATCTTTCAATACTAAAGGCAGCAAACCGCTCACATTGGCAATCAATAAGGCTTACTATAACAAAAAAACCTCCACACTGTAACTTGAAAGCATAGTACGTAACTAGTCTAAGACTTGATAACGTTGCTGAAATCAGTACAAATACCACACTCTTGTGAGATAATAGCAAAAGGTCTCAGTTCACTTGGGTAGCCAATAGACTATCATATAATCGTCTAATGGACTTATATCCCGATTAACATCAACGACCTTACTTCAAAGAGCGTAGATAAACATTGCTTCAAAGGATGATTCAGAAAATGTTGTTAACTTTTTTAAACTTTTTTTTAAAAGAGAAAAGTGCTTAACTTTCAGGAAGACTAGACTTAAATTGTCCCAACGCTGACAGACGCGCCACTAAGTGCGTTTCACCCTCTTGCAGGTTTCGTCAGGGGAATTCTTGTAAAGCACTCAACGCTGACAGACGCGCCACCACAAGGAGTCCCGATGAATGTGGGGCATCGAAGATGTGGCACTTGTACAGTGTGTGCTGTTACTGAAGAATTGTCAGAATTTAGCTACCATGGCAGAGTCTACAAATTACGAAGTATGACCTCTTGTACATCTACACAGGTGGTGTATGCTGTGAGATGTCCATGTGCTTTAATGTATGTCGGAAAAACTAGTCGCATGCTTAGAACGCGTATGCTTGAGCACAAAAGCAAACTCAAGTGCCAGCGCAGGGAAGCGCCAATGGTAGACCATTGTCTCCAATATCATCATCAATTTTCTGATCTACGCTGTTTTTGTATTATGCAGGTCCACGTAGCATGTGGTGGCAAATCTCTTGAGCAGACTCTGCTATTCAATGAACAACGTTGTATCTTTAAATTGCTGTCAGTAGTCCCAGAAGGGCTCAATGCCAGAGTTGAGTGGGAGGTGTGCTTATAGTTCGGCAGCTGGTTGGTTGCCATGTCTATATGTGCTTTATAAAACCACTTCACATGCGCGGCGTTTTTATGAATCATCTGAAAAAACTGTTTGCAAGTGAAAGTGGATCTTCCGAGTCTGAGGTGCAGTATTATGACATGCTGTGGTTTTTCAGTATCGTGTTCATTGATTTTGAGAGTTGCTACTGAAAGTTGGTATCCTATGAACTTGTATCTTATTTATTTTTAGTGCTTTACAAGAATTCCCCTGACGAAACCTGCAAGAGGGTGAAACGCACTTAGTGGCGCGTCTGTCAGCGTTGAGTGCTTTACAAGAATTCCCCTGACGAAACCTGCAAGAGGGTGAAACGCACTTAGTGGCGCGTCTGTCAGCGTTGGGACAATTTAAGTCTAGTCTTCCTGAAAGTTAAGCACTTTTCTCTTTTAAAAAAAAGTTTAAAAAAGTTAACAACATTTTCTGAATCATCCTTTGAAGCAATGTTTATCTACGCTCTTTGAAGTAATAAGGAGTGGAGGAGTGGCCTAGTGGTTGGGGCAAGGTACTTCAGGCCAGAAGGTCGGGGGTTCAAATCCCACTAGAGGACAGCAACCTTGGGCCGGGAAGGACTGGGGTTTCTAGTCCCACAGGCACTCCTTGTGGTCTTGGGCAAGCCACTTAACCCTCCATAGCCCATGTTCCCTGTAAAATAGTTTTCTCCAAGTTATAATGCCCTGTTCAATGTAACTTCAGTTTGTTCAATGTAAACCGTACTGATGCAGAATAGCACGGTATATAAGAGAATGTAAGTAAATAAGGCTTTACAACGCCGACACATGCGCACCTAATAACCTCCCAAGAGCGGGAAAAAAGGGGGCGTGTCTAAACAAAGACGGAGCGTCCAGCAAGTGATAAATAATAAAAAAATAAAAAAACATAGACCATTTTATTATAAAATCCACACTGGGTAGCAAAACTAAATCAGAGGATAAAATTCTAGCAGGAAAAGACAAAGAGATTCTAGTACCTATCAACCTTTCTCTGCAGTGTCTGAATACATTGTCTTCATGCACATTACACAGCCGCGGGGATAAAAAGGAGGGGATAAAAAAGAGGAGATATAAAAGAAGAATAGAACTGCACAAACAATATTAAAAATGCACAGATAATATTAAAATAGAAATAGTAATACCATTTGAGGAGATCCTCTCTCTCCTCCGATGCAACTCCTTTGCAGGAAATCCTTCAATACTAAAGGCGGCAAACCGCTCACATTGGCAATCAGTAAGGCTTTACAACGCCGACGCATGCGCACCTAATAACCTCCCAAGAACGGGAAACAAAGGGGGCGTGTCTAAACAAAGACGGAGCATCCAGCAAGTGATAAATAACAAAAATAACAAACCATTTTATTATAAAATCCACACTGGGTAGCAAAACTAGCACTGTCGTAGCTAAGGGGATTCAACCAAAACCGTAACATGTAGCAATTATGAAGATCTCAAAAAGGAACACATAAAAGAAATTAAAGTAAAAGCTCAAAGGCAGGAGAAGACACGTCTCTAGGAAGATTCTGATATCTGTCATACCTTTCTCTGCAGTATGCAAATATAATATGTACAAAAATGAAAGTGCACAAACAATACTAGAAATAATGCCAATCGAAGAGACCTTCTCTCTCCTCCGATGTAACTCCTTTAAAAGAAAAACTTAGGTTTAATTAAAAACAACATCTTGCACTGACAATCGGTGAAGCTTTACAACGTCGACACTTACGCATCTATTAACTGTAAGAGAAGGGGGGGGGGAAGACGCCTCTAAAAAGGGGACAAACCATCTAGCATGAAACATTTCGATATAAAATACTCACTGAGTGGCAGAACTGGCACAGTCATAGCTAAGGTATTGCAAACAACCGAAACATGCAGCAGTAAAATCACAAAAAAACATGGAAGGAAATATATTAAATGGCTCTATTGGACACGGTAAAGACCTGGAAACCTTAGAGAAAATATGAGGATGACAGCACAAGTAAAAATCGCAGAAAAAATATGTGAGGACACATTAGTCAAACAGACATGCAATAGACTGGAAACACTAGAAAAAACTAAAGAAAAACAGAAAAATCTTGCTCCAAATTGAGACCATGGGGAGCGAGAGAATATAGAAGGAAAATATATTTCTGTTCCAACTGTAGGATGGTTTTATTTATATCTCCTCCTCTCCAGTTGTGTTTGACCTTCTTAATTACAAAAAAACTTAAATCTGTCAATTTATGATGTAAATCCCGCCAGTGAGCAACCAAAGGCTTGTCCTCTACGTTTCTCCTGATGCAGCTTTTGTGTTCTATGATTCTGGTTTTGATACTGCGTGTGGTTTTGCCAACATAAAGTAATTTGCAAGGGCACTGAACTACATAAATGACATTAGATGTATTGCAGTTAGCGAAATCATTGATGTAAAACTTCTTTTGTGTGATAGGATGAATGAAAATATTCCTAACAGGCAATACATTCAAGCAAACAGAACACTTGCCACATTGGAATTGCCCTTTATGTTGTGACAAATATTTCTTCTCTGTAAGAGCCGAGGGAACAAGTAAATTGCGCAGGTTAACATTGCGTTTATGTGCAATAATAAAATTGATATTTTGAAATGCTGGTAAAGCTTGCAAAACGTGCCACTCTTTCTTCAATATTGTGGTGATCTTGGCTGAATGTTGAGAATACAACAAGGGACAAATTAAACCTTTATTCTCTTTTTTCGTTTTGACCTTCAGAAGTGATTCCCGCGATGTATCCCTAGCTCTTCTATATGCGGATTCGACATACCGTGCAGGGTAATTTTTATCTAAAAAAACGTTTCTTCATAATAGATGCTTCACTCTCGAAATCACATCGACTAGAACATACTCTTCTTACTCTGAGAAATTGGCTAACTGGAAGGTTATTTTTCAAAGATGGATTGTGAAAACTGTTGTAGTGTAGAAAATGATTCTTATCAGTGGGTTTTTTGTAAAGCGTTGTAGAGAAACTGTACCTATCTTTCCTAATCAAAAGATCTAAATACGCAATATTGTAGGGATCATAAGTCATTTGAAACTTCAAATTAGCATCTAATTGGTTGATCCAAACATTAAAATCGGACAAAAGCTCTTCCGTACCTTTCCACAATATGAGTATGTCATCTATATAGCGAATCCACATTACAACATTATCTTTAAACGGATGTGCCTTAAGGAAACTCTCTTCAAAGTTGAACATGTAAAGATTTGCCACATCGGGGGCCATTGCTGACCCCATCGCTACACCCTTGATCTGTTTGTAAAACAGATTTCGAAAGCAGAAAAAATTCTCAAAAAGCACAATTTGTGCCAAGGACATCAAAAAAGTGGTCGGAATACGGCGATGTTCTGTTCGTTTGAGAAAATAGTAGGCAAGAATATCTAGTGATTCTTTCTGAGGGACGTTGGTGTAGAGCAGGGGTCACCAACCTTCAGAGGGCCGCGGGCCGCACAGCCGACTACCGGGAGCCTCGCGGGCCGCACCCCCCCTTCTCCCCGCCCCCGCGAAAAAAAACAACAAACGCAAAATTATGGTGTTGCTGGTGGCTGCAGTCTGGGCGGCTGTCACGCTCTTCACAAAGAGAGCGGACTGGCGTTGGAGCGCAGACGACACGCGGGTAAACTCCTGCTTCTTCTTGACTGCATCCATCTTGGCGTACTCTGGGTGGACGGACTCGAAGTGGCGCTTCACATTGTAGTCCTTCAGAACGCCAATGGTCTTCTGACAGATGACACACAGCGCACGATCCTTGTGCAGCGTGAAGAAGAGCTTGTTCCACTCAGGGTTGAAGCCGCGGGCCGCACGTAATGTTAACCGGGGTAGAGCCTTGCGGGCCGCACGAAGGGACCTCGTGGGCCGCAGGTTGGTGACCCCTGGTGTAGAGGGACTCTACATCTAAAGTAACAAGGATAATATCATCAGTGGGAAGTCTAAAGGTAGATAAAATTTCTATAACATGTGACGAATCACGTACGTAAGACCACATCTCTTTGATAAATGGTCGTAAAAATCTATCTAGAAATTTAGAAAGAGGTTCTAGAATCGAACCAATCGCAGAAACGATTGGACGTCCAGGTGGTTTGTCAAGAGATTTATGTATCTTAGGTAGAATATAGATGGTAGGAATTACAGGTGTGTCTACAACAAGGAAATCCCTCTCTTTTTTAGTGATATATCCAATTTCGAAAGCAGTAGTAACTATACTATCAATACTCCTCTTAATATCTGGGGTAGGGTCACCATCAAGTCTTAGGTAGAACATCTTATCGTTGTCTGTTGACTTCTTGTATATAATCATGCTTGTCCCAAATCACAACAGCTCCCCCTTTATCTGCAGGCTTGATAATATGCTGCATGGTTTTTGGAATTGTCCTAAGGTTTTTAGTATGTGGGAGGTGTGTGATAAGCTGGCCCAGCTTGTGGGGGTTGTGATGTCTCCTTCTCCGGAGTTATGTCTATTTGCCCAGTATCCAATGGAGTGATGTACCACCTTCTATGAAAAACAGCTATGTATGAGGGGTTTTATTATGGTCAAGAAATTATTATTACGTAGTTGGATGTCCAAGGAGGTCCCGGGGCTGCAACAGTGGGAGGATGCACTGACTGACCTGAGGGAGATGGAGCATTGACCAGCAAGGCAGCTAGTTTGTAAAGCTCAAGAGCGATTTCTGGCGGTTTGGGCCCCGGTCATTGCTGCTTTATCACCAGACACCACAGCAAAGGCATTTTGTGTGAGGAGATGGATGGATGAATTGGGGTGTGGGGTGGAAGAGAGTGATGGTGGTAGGTTATAGGATACTTGGAAGGTGGGGGGGGGGGATGGAAATATTGTGCTGACTGAATGAGAGGGATGGCTAAGGGGCAGTTCTGCCCAAGCCCACTACTCCTCCCTCAGACTTGAGAAGAACTCGGAGTGGCAAGTGCTAAATGCTGGGTTTGGTGAGTGAGGTTTGCAACTTGTTCAGCGACATATTGTACACACGCATGGGATGCCCGTAATTGGAGTCAGGGTGGGAGGTGGAAAGAAAGGAGAGGGGAGGAAGGGGAAGTTGAAATGTGAAATATGCACTGGTTTGTATTATGTTTTGGTTGTTCAATTTTCTAATAGAAACAATTGAAACTAAACCATAGATACAGAATATTTATTTATTTATTTTACATTTTCTACATACCGCTTTTCAAGTTTATCAAAGCGGTTCACAGAGAACAGAACATTATTACAAGGAACAGTAGAAGAACTATTTACATTTAACAATTTACAACTCTATAACTATGCACAATGATTCGGACTTTTGGTTGAGGGGGACAGTTGCGTGCTGAGTTCAATCCTATGGTTGTGTATCCGGTGTGTTGTAGTGGTTTTCAAAGAAGTAGGTTTTTAGGTATCTTCTGAAATCGGCGATGTCTGTGATGTCTCTTAGGTTGAGTGGGAATGAGTTCCATAATGTTGGTGAGTAGTAGTCAAATTCTCTGTGAAGTACTCTTTGTGTGGAGTTCGGTGGTATGGAAGAATATCCCCTCTGTTTGATAACTGTGGTGGACACATGCTAAGAAGAGCAAAAGTCATCTGTGGGCAAAGGTCCCTCCCCACAATCATCCCTAACAAGGAGAAAATCTTCCCTCAATAAGCCTGTACCCAAAGGACAGTGCCATCAGATAAAGGTCAAGTTCCCTTTTCCTCTACAGACAACAACACAGACCATCACAGACACCCACACATTTGAGAATACAGTCATGGGTAAGATACCATCGATAATACATTTTATAAGTGTGCTCAATTAGATAGGTGGACATGAGCCCTTTGGAAAGATTAGTTATCACCTGTGTCCAAGTTTCACTCTCCTACATTACTCCCAAATCTGCCTCCCAGTGATCCTGGTGTTTAAGAGAAACATCTTCCAAAGTCCCCAATGCCTTATAGGTTCTTGAGATACAATCTTTAGAGATGCAAATTAGAAAGATTTGCTCCAGAGGGGACAACTCAGCACAGAAGACAAATTGGCCCTGATGTAATAAAAAGTGTCTCATTGATGATATTTTTTTTCTCATTCTTTTTAGTCAATGGTGGATAACAAAAACAACCAACAAATAGTTACAGCAAGTATAAAATCAAATGTAACCCAACCCTACTACTACTACTGAGAATTTGTATAGTGCTACAAGACGTACGCAGCGCTGCACAGACATGTAAGAGACAGTCCCTGCTCATCAGAGCTTACAATCTAGTCAAGACAAACAACACAGTAGGTGTAGACATGGGATACATCAAGGGGGAATGGTAAAGAAACACAAAGGAGATCAGGCGAATCAAGATCCAAAAGCGGCAACAAAGAGGTGAGTTTTCAGCCTGGATTTGAAAAGGGATGGAGAAGACACCTGACGTACAGACTCACGTAGTTTGTTCCAGGCATAAGAAGCAGCAAGGTGAAAAAGTATGGAGTTAGCAATAGAAGAGAAGGACACAGATAGAAGCAATTTGCCACAAGAGTTGAGTTCCCGAGGAGGTGTGTAGGGAGAGATAAGAGAGGAAAGGTAGTGAGGAGCTGCAGAGTGAATGCACTTATAGGTCAGCAGAAGTTTGAACTGGATGTGGAAATGGATAGGAAGCCAATGAACAGACTTGAGAAGAGGGGTAATATGAGCATGACGAGGCTAGCAGAAGATTTGCCGCACAGCAGAGTGTTGAAAAGATTGAAGAGGAAAGAGATTATTCAAAGGGAGACTATCAAAGAATAGGTTACAATAGTTAAGAAGGGAGGTGATTAAGGAGTGGATAAGTGTCTTAGCAGTGTGTTCAGAAAGGAATGAGCGGATTTTGTTGATGTTATAGAGAAAGAATGGCAGGTCTTAGCTATCAGATGGATGTGAGTGGAGAAGAAGAGAGGTCAAAAATGATCCCAAGGTTGCGAGCCGAGCAGTAGAGTTATCCACAGAGACAGAGAGGAGGAAGAGGAGAGGAGGTTTTAGGGGGAAAAATAAGAAGCTCAGTTTTGGCCATGTTCAATTTCAAGCGGCAGTGAGACATCCAAGCAGCAATGTCAGAAAGGCGGGAAGAGATCCGGGTCTAGATTGCCGGAGAGATTTCAGGTGTAGAGGTAGATCTGGGAGTTGCCAGCATAAAGATGGTACTGAAAGCCATGGGAAGAGATGAGTGCACCAAGGGACTGGGTATAGAGTGAGAAAAGGAATGGACCCAAGACAGATCCTTGGCGTACACCAACTGATAGCAGGATAGCAGCAGAGAAGGATCCACCAGAACAAACACTGAAAGAGCGATGGGAGAAATAAAAGGAGAACCTGGATAGTACAGAGCCCTTAAAATCAAGCAAGGACAAGGTATCAAGCAGAAGGTTGTGGTCAACAGTGTCAAAAGCGGCAGAGCGACTGTCTCCCACTAAACCATCTCCACCCAAATCTTACGACCCATCGCACAAACACCTTGACCTCTATGACTCTGCCTTAAACATCTGAGAGTTTGGTCGATGAGGGAGATCTTGGATCTAAAACATAAAAGAGATTAAACTGGAAACAATATAGATGCATCAACCCATCCCCCTCTCTCCATTCTGGTGTCATAAAATATGACAAACCTTTTGTTGGTACATTGCAAACCTTTTAACATGATGAACATTAACAAGCCAACAAATTAACTTGCTCAGTAGGTCTGCCATGGAGTAACTCTCCCCCCTCACACATTCTGACTTTCAAGCACTGGGATGTGGCCTGGAGCATCCCCCTTTATGTGATCCCCCTCTCCATTTCCTAGCTGATGGATGTAGGAGCCCAGATTTTACCAAACTCCCTGCCCTTCCCCTGTAATCCATAAGCAAGTTTATCAAAGCCCATCACCTCCCCCACCTTTTGTAACTAACCCATCACCGGCAGGCCCTGTTTGGAACTCCATCTCCATGCCATGGTCATTCTGGCAACCAAAAGAAATGTAGTCCGTAGGATGGCACCCCGGACCTGGAGAGGGCTTACGCTTTGTGTGTGCAACATCACCGTTGGCTCCAGCTCCAAAGCCCCCCCTATTAGTTGCTGAACCCACTCCAGTACTGTATTCCCATCACATTGAAAAAACGTACCTACCTTCCCACAGCCCCTCCAACACTCTTCTGTCTTTCTCCTCTTAGCCTTAAATAGTTGCAGAGGAATGGCATATAATCTGTGTACGACCTGAAATTGTGTCTCCATGACATGACCAGAGTGCACCTTTGGACCCCCCATGAATCCTCTCTCATTCAGCATCGCCTAGCTCTTTCCCCAGGGAGTCTTGCCAACCTTTAGTGTGGTGTGGTGTGGTGTGGTGTGTTCCTCTCCACCTCTTGTAGCTGCACTTATAAAGTCTAGAGGTCAGGGCCTTCATCCCTGTCCCCTGATATAATGTGCCCTCCAAAGGAATAGTTACTCTGTACAATTAGGTATGATTCTCCTGGTGCTGTACAAAATACCTAATTTAAAAATTCTGGTAAAAAGGCACCCTCCTATCTATCTTTTCCTCCAACTCCTGCATTGATTCACAGCTCCGCCATGACACAAGTCGGAGAAACAGGAGATTCCACACTCCCCGATAGCCTTTAACAATTTATTTATTTATAAGGATTTAGTATACCGCTTTATCATTAAATCAAAGCGGTTTGGCACATCAAACAATCAATAATAATGTGTGGTCTGTAGCATGCAGTGGGAGAACAATGCCTCAAACCCCAATCCAGAAAAGGGCTGGAAATCCGCCAGCTTGGGGCATTGGGATAACAGTGAGGAGAGAACGCCTCTCCTCTTCCCTGCCTGCCATGCCAACGTAAGGAGTCCAAGAAAGGATGTTCCCATAGCCACCTTTGCTCCACCCTCTCCAAACCACCCCTCAATTCCACCCATTCAAATACTATGGGGCCAAAAGGGCTCTTTCCAACATCTATAAAGCCTCCAGCAGTTGCAGATAATGTCTCCTCAATGCATGAAGAAACGCTGCCCTGTAGTACAGTCTTAAGTCAGGGAAACGTATCCCTCCCTGCACTCTCGATCTGTATAGCTGCTGCACCAATATTTAGGCCTCCCCCTCCCTCCCCCATACGAACTTCACCAGCTTTATAGTTAACCTTTATTTGACATACTACATGACTAATTACAAACTATGCCGTTCACAAAATTTAAAATACATAAAAGAAAGGAACTCCATTTTCTGTTATAGAAAAGAACAGCAAGAGACAGGGAGAATAAAAACATAACACATCCAGGCAACAGGGAAGGAAATGTGGGGTAAAAGAACAATATAATGGACCTTCTTTCCCATTTCCCCAGTAGGCGGAGTGGAATATGTATAGGCAACTGGCTGAAGAGAAAATTAAATATAGGAATGATGTTAATTTTCATAGCAGCCACTCTTCCTATCCAACTAATATGTAATGAAGCCCATCGATCTAAGTCTGAATTCAACTTAGATAATAGTTGGGAGTAGTTCAGTCGGAAGAGTTCCTTCGGGTCCTGGGAGATATAAATCCCCAAATATTTTATCTTTTGATCTGCCCAATGGAATGGGAAATCTGGGAGCAAGGATCTTTTCAACCCCCACCCACCAGGTCCATAGCTTCCGTTTTACTCAGATTTACCTTATTAATATTATTTATCATTTATAAAGCACTATTAGACATACGCAGTGCTATACAAACACATAAAAAGATAGTCCCTGCATAAAGCTTATAATCTAGAAAAGACAGACAAACAATACAATACAAGAAAATTAAGTGTTCAAGGGATTGGAGACACAAGGGAAACGAGATTAGGATTCAAAAGCTGTTTCAAAAAGATAAGCCTTAAGCATAGATTTAAAGAGGGAGAGAGATGAGATTTGACATAAGGATAGAGGAAGCTTGTTCCAAGCATAAGGAGCAGCAAGGTAAAAGGTGAAAACCAGAAAGGCTAGAAAACCCCCTTTATTTCCTCAAAGAAAAGCTGGTATAGGCTCCTAGGGCCTCGCCATAAAGATAAAAGTATCACCTGCATATAGCAGGATCTTATGCTACTCATCCCCAATGTATCAGGTGTATTGCCCTTTTCTGCCTGACCCTCGCCACAAAGGCTTGTATTGCCAAGGTGAAGAGCACTGAGGACAAAGGGCACCCCTGTCGGGTGCCCCGCTGCAACCGAAGCTCCTCTGATCACTTTCCATTGACCAAGACTCTTGCCTTCGGGCAATGATACAGAGCTCTCACCCCCTGAATAAACCCCTCCCCTAAATTAAGTCTATTCAGCATGGCAGAAAGAAACCCCCACTCTACCCTATCAAATGCTTTTTCTGCGTTCAGGGCTACACAGATCGAGCTCCCTTTGCAGGCTTTTATAACATGGAGCAAATTAACTGCTCTGCAGAAGTTATCCGATATCGCTTTGCCTCAGATGAACCCTGTTTTGATCTAAAAATACAAGAATGTAAGAAATGCCATACTGAGTCAGACTAAGGTCCATCAAGCCCAGTATCCTGTTTCCAAAGGTGGCCAATCCAGGTCACAAGTACCTAGCAGTTTCCCAAAAAGACACACAGGTTCTATAATGCTTAAATTGGGGCAAGCAGTGGACCCGGGTCCTCTTTAATAATGGTTTTTGGACCTTTCCCTCCAGGTACTTGTCCAAACCTTTTTTAAACCCAGCTACACTAACAGCTTTTACTACATCTTCCGGTAATGAATTCCAGAGTTTGATTACACGTTGAGTAAAAAAATATTTTCTCTTATTAGTCTTAAATGGGTTACACTGTAGCTTTAATGCATGTCCCCTAGTCTTTCTATTTTTTGATGACGTAAAGAACTGATCTACGTTTACCCATTCCACTCTATTCATTAATTTATAGACCTCTATCATATCTCCCCCTCAGCCATCTCTTTTCCAGTTTGGTGTACCAACTGGGGGAGAACCCTTTCAAGGTACCTGGCAAGCACCGTTGCAAACAATTTCGCATCGCAGTTTATTAGGGCTATAGAGCAATAGCTGCCACACTTATTCTTTAGTCTGCCCTTCCTTGGGCAGGACAATCAGATTAGCCTGTGACAGCGACTCAGGCAGCAGTCCCCCCGCAGCACCCCAGAGAAATTCCTTGCTAAAATGAGGCCAAATCCTCTTAATAAATTGTAGTATTCTGTCAGAAACCCATCTTCCCCCGGAGCTTTCCCCTTAGGAAGTGTCTTAATCGCTGCCAACAATTCTGCTGTATCAATAGGCCAGCTCAATGTCGCTGCCGCTGCCTCCTCCTCTTCCCCCAGCCTTGGGAGATTTAACTCTGGCAAGCACCGATCAACCGCTCTGGTTGATGCCCTCCCTCTATCCTATAAAGCTGCTCATAAAACTGCCTAAACTCGGCACAGATCCCCTCATTGGTACATACACGCTCCCTGCCCTCCAATTGGAGCTCAGCAACCAGATGGGTTCCCCTCTGATTCCTGAGCTGCCATGCTGATAGTTTCCCGGCCCTGTCCCCCATGTTCCAAATAATTTCTTTTAGTGACATGCAGGAGATGCGCCATCCTCTCTGTGTCTAGGATGTTTTATTGCGCTCTGGCCACGATTAACCGCTGATAAACCTTCCCCCCTCCCGGCCTGCTGTGCTCTTTCTGAAGCCAGGCAATTAACTCTGCAAGTCTCTGTGTTTCTTTTTCTCTTTCCCTTTTTTTTTTTGCATGGCCAGCTGAATCAGCACTCCTCCCCTTATAGGCCTTCCCAGTATTTATCTATTTATTTATTTAGCTTTATTTATATACTACCTTTCTCCGGGTCAAGGCGGTTTAAATAGAATAATTGCAGATACATTTTAACAGTGGCAAGAAACTATGTACAACATACAAACAAGACTCTATGGGATCTTTATCTATAGATTGTAATATCTTTATGAAATTATATACAGTAAGCAAAAAAAGACTGTGTACAGGTTATTGCTGTCTATAATGTTTGAATCTTGTGAGAGTGGTGGGAGGGTGTTATGTTGTTGTGTTGAAATGTTCCATGAATAGATGTGTTTTTAGGTGTTTTCTGAAGGTCTTGAGGTCAGTAATGGGTCTGAGATTGTGCAGTAGTCTGTTCCATATTGATGGTGCATATAACTGAAATGCCCTTTTACATGCTTGCTGGTTTGATTTGGTCCTGGAGTGAGGAATGGTCAGGGTGTTTATTGTGGATGTTCGTCTGGTTTTTTGAGGTTGTGAGAGCTGAGGTGCGTGGGGGGGGGGGGGGTCTGTATGGATAGCTTTATGGGTTAACATTATTGTTTTGTACCTTATGCGGCCCATCAGCGGGAGCCAGTGTAGCTGTTTGAGTACTGGGGTTATATGATCCTGCCTCAATGCTTCTTGAAGGGTTCTTGAATGGAGGGCTGTTTGGAGCGGGAGAAGCGTGAAATGCAGTAGTCCTTGATATATGGCATTACAGTAATCTAGGTGGGGTATTACTGTTGTTTGTAGTACAGTCCGGAAGGCTTCTGGCTCAAGGAGTGGGCGGAGTCGTTGTAGTGTCTTTGTTTTGTGGTAAATTGCTTTGGTGGTTTTGCTTATATGGGTTTTGAATGTTAGATGTTGGTCCAGGGTGACTCTGAGGTATTTGATATCAGTCTTTGTTTTGATTGTGGTATCATTCAGCGTTATGGTGCGTGGGGGTACAAATGCGGTATCTTTTGTTATGTAGAGGACTTCCATCTTGCTGAAGTTAATTTGCAGGTTGTTTTCTCATAGCCAGTCAGCAACCTCTGTGACAGTCTTAAAAGCAGAGGGGATGGGTTGATTTGTATTGATTGGACCATATATCATAATATCATCTGTGTACACGTGGACTTGGAGACTGTGCGATCTTATGACTGTGCATAATGGTTGTAGGTAGAGGTTGAAGAGAATGGCGGAGAGAGTGGATCCTTAGGGGACTCCCTGGGTTTGCTTGTATGGCATGGAGGTGTTGTTTTTTTATCTTTATCTGTTGTCGCCTGCTGTGAGGTATGATGTAAACCACTTGAGTACAGTGCCCTGAATTCTGATGTTGTAGTAGGAGGTGGTGTTTTACAGTGTCGAACGCAGATGATATGTCCAAGAATATAAGTAAAAATTCTTGATGAGCTTGTTGTATCCCTTGTGTTAGGGTATTTATCAATGTGGTTAGTAGAGTTTCCACACCATGGTGTGGGCGGAACCCATGTTGCTGAGGGTCGAGTGGGTTGTGCTTTTCGATATGGTCTTGCAGTTGGTTCTGCACCGTTTTCTCAATGATCTTTGCCAGGAAGGGAAGGCTTGCAATTGGTCTGTATGAAGCAGAGTAGGAGGGATCAAGTGTAGTTTTTTTAAGGTTGGGCGAATGGAGGAGGTTTTCAGGCTTAAGGGTATGATGCCATGTTGGAGTATTGATTGTGCAATTTTGGCAATTACAGTGCTAAGCTCTTTCTTGGTGGCTTTAATCCATGCCGAAGGGCAGGGGTCCAAGGGTGATGTTGTTGTGTTTAGAGCTGTAATAGTATCTTCAATTTGTCTCTCTATGAATCCGGTGAAGGATTTCTAGGGGTCCAGGTGAGTGTTTCCTGTGGTGGGTGGGATGTACATATCTGGTTGTAGATGAAATTGCTTGTATTGTGCAAGTTGTTGGGGGGTGATTGGAATTTCTTGTTCTGTTGAAATTTTAGTCAGCTGCTTCACTATACTGTACAACTCTCTTGGTCGGTTGATCACTTATTTTAGTAGATTTGAGTGGTGTTCACGTTTGACTTCATCTGTTGCAGGGTGGTAGTCCATCAGTTGTAGATATGCCCATTTGTCTTCAGTGTTTTTTGTTTTGCGCCATTTTCTTTCATGTTTGCGGAGTTGTCGTTTGAGGTTTCGAAGGGCAGGCATGTACCAGTTTGTTCTGGGTTTCTTGGTGTTGGTTCATGGTGTTGGTTGCATTGGTGGCAGCAGCTGCCATCCAAGTACTGTTATTCCAGTAGTCTGTGAGAGTGTCAGGGTCAGTGATATCCTCAAGTATGAGTGTAAAAGTATCTTAAATGAAGTTGTCCTTATGGAATGATTTGAATCTTCTGGTTGTTATGCCTTGATCATGGTTGTCTCTAATGGTGTTCTGTGGTAGGGAGAATTTTATGAGTTTATGGTCAGACCATGGGACTGGTTGGGCTCGGATGGATTGTGCGAGATTCGATTGCGCATTGCGGTCGTTGAAGAATATCAGATCAAGAGAGTTTCCTTTCGTGAGCGTGGGAAGGTCAATTAGTTGTTCTAGTTCCATTGCTTCCATTGAGTGTATGAAGGAGTGTGCATGGTTTTGTTTTAGGGATAAGAGGTTGAAGTCTCCTAGAACCAGGGTTCCAGTGTTTGAAGTTGATATTGTTATGTCCAGGAATGATGAGAGGTCATTAGGATTGGCGATTAGGGTTCTGTATATGAGGCAGATTGTGGTTGATTTGTTTGTGATAGCGATGCAGTCTGACTCGTTGGTACTGTCACTTGAGTGATACCTGACGTTGAGGTGTTCTTTGGCTAGGATCATCACTCCACCCCTTCTGTGTTGTGCTCTTGGGCTTTGGTATAGGGTGTATCCAGTTGGCGTGAGTTGATTCAGGAGCATGCTGTCTGTGTCGGTGATCCATGTTTCTGTTATGCAGAGTATGTCTATGTTGTGGGATAGTATCAGGTCTCCGATGGTTTGTATCTTGTTCCGGATAGAGCGGGAGTTGATTAGAGCACAGTGTAGGAACTGTAGATGTGAGGGTTGAGGCCGGGTCTGGATAGAGTGTGGGATGTTATTCATTATGTATATCAGACGTTGTGGGGTTCTATATGAGTTGCATTTCGGTGGAGTGTTCGTACAATTGTGTGATGTGTTGGTAGACCGTGGCTAAGGAAGAAGTGATAGGTCTGTGCGGGGTTTGAGTGCTTTGGTGAGTGTCTTTCTGATCCTATCCCCTCCCGTTGGCTTATGGAACCCTCCTTAGCTCTCTCTTCTTTCATTCTTTCTATTTTCAATGCTAGCTTATCCACTGGGATATTCCCCTAACTCTGGAAATACGACTCTGTTCGTCCTCTTCTGAAGAATAGTTCTCTTGACCCTTCCTCTCTCTCTAGCTGGCGTCCTATCTCTAACCTCCCCTTTTTTCTAAACTTTTATTTATTAACTTATTTATTTATTTATTTAACTTTCTTCTATACCGCGCTCTTTAATATCAGTGTGGTTTACATAAAACATATTTTGAGCAGTGTAGGGGACCTACACTGGACGTACATTAAACAGGGGATTATGTACAGGTTAGATACAAATGACAGAGCTCCGGAAGAGTTATGGAATGACATCAAGAAGGTTGTGTTGGAAGAAAGCGGGAAGTCTCTACAAAAGGTGAAAAAGCAAAAAAGGCCAAAATGGATGACGGAAGAAACTCTGAAAATTGCCCAGAAACGCAGAGAAGCTAAAGCCAGAGGAGAAAGAAAGACAATCGCAGAACTCAACAGAGATTTCCAACGTGCAGCAAGACAGGACAAGGAAAAGTACTACAATGACACTTGCAAGGAAATAGAAGCAGAAACTATTAGAGGAAGAACAAGATCAGCTTTCCTAAAGCTACGAGAGTTAAAGAAAAAGTTCCAGCCTCGAATTGGAATGTTACAAGATGCTCAAGGTTCTATGTTGAATGATGCTGAGAAGATCAAGAAAAGGTGGAAGGAATATACAGAGTTTTTATATGATAAAGATCAAGTGGACCAACAGCCGTTTCAACCTGTACCTTATGATCGGGAACCATTGGTGATGAAAGAAGAAGTTGAAGCAGCCTTGAAAGCCTTATCAAAGAACAAAGCACCAGGCATTGATAGCATTCCCATAGAAGTATTGCAGCAATCTGATGCAGCTGTTACCATACTCACAAGGCTCTGCCAAGAAATATGGAAGACAACATCATGGCCAACTGACTGGAAAAGATCTGTGTTTATACCAATACTAAAGAAAGGTGATCCAACTGACTGGAAATTATCGCACAATCGCTCTGATCCCACATGCCAGCAAGATTCTACTGAAGATTATTCAAAAGAGACTACAACCATACCTGGAACAAGAACTACCTGAAGTGCAAACAGGGTTCAGGAAAGGGCGAGGAACGAGAGACATCAATGCGGATGTGAGATGGATCCTTGAAAAGACTACAGAATACCAAAAGGATATCTATTTGTGCTTTATCGACTATAGCAAGGGTTTTGACTGTGTAAACCATGAGAAACTCTGGGCCACATTAAGAAGCATTTGTATACCAGAACACCTGATCGTTCTCTTGCGCAATCTGTACATTGATCAAGAAGCAACAGTTCGAACGGAACAAGGAGAAACAGAATGGTTTAAAATAAGCAAAGGTGTAAGACAAGGCTGCATACTTTCCCCCTACCTGTTTAATTTATATGTAGAACAAATCATCAGAGAAGCAGGATTGTATGAACACAACAGAGGTGTGAAGATTGGTGGAAGACTCATCAACAACCTTTGCTATGCTGATGATACCACATTACTGGCTGAAAGTGAAGATGATCTGAAACATTTGCTTCTCACAATCAAAGAACATAGTCTCAAAATGGGCCTGCACCTTAATGTAAAGAAGACAAAGATTATGACAACTGGCATAATCAACAGGTTCATCGTTGAAGGAGAAGAAATTGAAATTGTGAACAACTTTAACCTACTTGGATCAACTATCAATAAAGAAGCAACAAGCAGTCAAGAAATCAGACGACACATTGCTCTTGGCAGAATGGCTTTGAAAGACCTAGATAAGATTCTCAAGAGCAGAGATGTCTCTCTCCATACAAAGATTCGACTTGTTCAAGCCATGGTATTTTCAATAACATCATATGGATGTAAAAGCTGGACAGTGAAAAAGACAGATAGGAAGAAAATTAATGCCTTTGAATTATGGTGCTGGCGGCGAATACTGTGTATACCATGGACTGCCCGAAGAACAAACCAGTCGGTACTAGAGGAGATCAAACCTAAGCTTTCTTTAGAAGCTCAGATGACAAGACTTCGACTTTCATACTTTGGACACATCATGCGAAGAGAGAGATCATTAGAGAAAGACATTATGCTTGGCAAGATAGAAGGTCAACGCAAAAGAGGAAGGCCAGCAATGAGATGGATCGATACAATAACAGCAGCTACGGGTAACAGTGTGTCAACAATGAGCGCCTGACTGAAGACCGAACACAATTTACGATAGCTATCCAGAGGGTTGCCATGAGTCGACTCCGACTCGACGGCACTTAACAACAACAACAACAAACTAAACAAAATCACTGAACAGTGCAAACTAAACAAAATCACTCTGAAATATGATATGGAACATCTCTAATATTTACATACTAGCACTGTTATTTACACACTGGGTCTGCTATGCTCATGGAGTCGATCGGGGGGGGGGGGGGGAGTATTCCTACTTGTGGGCTGGGCTGGGTTGAATATCTACAGGGTGGCTGCTTGGAGGGTGTCTGCCTGGTCCCACGGGTGTGGCTGACTGTGGAAGGTCATCAGGTTCAGTGTAGTACTGAAGGAACAGGTGGTGCTTCAATGCTTTCCTAAACTGGGAGAGGTCACTAATTGCCCTAATGGCCGGAGGTAGGGCGTTCCAGCTAGCGGGTGCATAGAGTGCGAATGCTCTGTTCCTGGTTGCTTGCGAACGTTTTGTGAGTGCCCTTGGGAGTGTCAGGGAATTAATGGCAGCTGATCTCCTTGCTCTGTTAAGGGGGGTGGTCTGAATGAGATCTGTAAGTGAAGTGGAAGAGCATTTATTGATGGCTTTGTGGGTCAGCATCAGCACCTTGAATGAAATCCTACACTGGACTGGGAGCCAGTGCAGATTTTTCAGGATTGGGGTTATGTGTTCCCTCCTAGATGCCCCGTGCAGGATTCTTGCGGCCGCGTTCATTGTTAGTTGCAAGGGATTCAGCGTGTTTTTTGGGAGACCATGTAGCATGGCATTCGCGTAGTCAAAGTGTGGGATTACTAGAGCCTGGTAGACTGTTCGAAAGTCTTCTGGTTCTAGCAGTTGTCTCATATGGCGAAGCATCCTTATTTTGTTGTATATTGCCTTGATCATGTTGCTTATTTGGGCCTACATACTGAGCTGTTGATCCAGCGTAACCCCGAGGTACCAAATTGTGGGCTTGCTTAGGAGTTCCGCGTCCCGCACCTTCAGTGAAGTTGGAGGAATCAAAGTGGTATTCCTTGTGACGAAGAGGACTTCGGTTTTCTTAAATTTATTCTTAGTTTCTGCTCGTGTAAAACTAGCTTTTCTTTTTTAGAAAAGCTCGTTTTCTCTCAACTCTCTTCTCACCTCGAGGTCTCTCTTTCTCTTCACCCTCGCCAATCTGTTTTCTGCCCCGGTCAAAGCACGGAATCTGTCCTCTTTTCTTAATGAACTGCATGCTGCACATGATCATGGGTCTATCTCTCTCGCTGTTTCTCTTGCTCTTTCCACTGCTTTTGAATTGGTTGATCACCGCACTCTTTTGGCTCGTTTTTGGGATGCCGGTCTTACTGGTTCAGTTCTCCAATGGTTTCGTTCTTTTCTTTCCTGTTGTTCCTTTTCGGTTTTCTCAGGGTCTTCTTCTCCCCCCCCCCTTACCCCCTCTGTTGTGGTGTCCCCCAGGGTTCTGTCCTTGCACCTCTTCTTTTTAATATTTTCCTTGCCCCTCTTGCTTTATTAGTTCAGCAACATGGTATCTCAGCCCACTAGTATGCAGATGACATCTTCCTCTTGTATCACACAGATTCTTCTTCTCCCGACATCACTTCCTTCAACACGTGTCTTTCTTCTGTGGCCTCCTGGCTTTCCTCTAATTTTCTTCACATTAATCTTGCAAAAACCTCCGCTATTTGGTTTACTCTTGGTCATTCTTCTTCCCTTCCCCTCACTCCCCTTTTTGCTTCTTCACCTATCCCTATGGTTTCTTCCCTTTGGTATCTTGGTGTCACTCTTGATTCATCCCTCTCTTTTAAAATTCACATCTCTTCAGTTGTTCAGTGTTCTTTACTCACCCTAAAGCAACTCCATGCTATTCGTCCCTTTCTTCCTTTTTCCTCCCTGACTATCCCCCCCCCCATCTCTTGTGGTCTCTCGTCTTGATTACTGTAATGTTGTTTTAGCTGGTCTCCCTCAGTCACAATTGTCTCATCTTCAACGTATACAGAACACTGCCGCCCAAATTCTCAACCATGCTTCCCGCATTGATCACGTCACTCCCCTTCTTTTTCGTCTCCACTGGCTTCCTGTCTCTTTCCGGATTCAATTCGAATTTCTTATTTGCGTCCATAAGTCAATTCATACAGGTATTCCCCTCTATCTCGCTGACCAGGTTCACCTCTACACTCCCCTTTGTATCCTTCGTATCCTTCGTTCCATTCACGCTAACCATATGCCACTCCCTTCCCCCTCCCATGCCCACCTGGAGTCCACTCGTTCCTCAGCTTTTTACGTCCTTGGTCCGAAGCTCTGGAACTTGCTCCCCCCCTTGCCCTCCGTTTGGAACAGTCTTATACTGCTTTCAAAGCCAAATTAAAAACGCATCTTTTCTGTCTTGTGTATGACCTCCCCCCTTCCTCAATGATACATTTCACTGTCTTTTCCTACTAGAGTTCTTTTGTTACTTTTCCTTTCCTTGCCTTTCTCTATTTTGTTCCTATCTTTTCTGTCCTGTTTCTTTAATTTTATGGCGTTCCTTTTCCTTTTCTCTGCAGCATTTTTAATTTTGATTTTATGGTTTTATTGTAAACCGCCCAGATATTGATGTTATTGGGCGGTATATCAAGTATGTAAATAAACATAAACATAACAGGAATATCAGCAGCAAATAGAGCAGAGGGTAGATTGATAGCATAGTTATCGTTAGGTAGTGAGCGTCCTGAGAATGGGGGTTTGTGTTGTGTGCTAGATTTACCTTCCTGTTTCTGTTGCTTCTGTTCTTGTTATTGTTATGTTCAACCTTGTGTTGTTCTGCTGCTGTGTTGGCTGTATGTTCTCCATGGTGTACATAACATAAGAAAGCACAGTTACTTACCTGTAACAGGTGATCTCTGGGAACAGCAGGAATTAGTCTTCACATATGGGTACGTCGGTACCGACGGAGCCTGCACGGGAATGCTCCCCAGCATCCAATCAGAAAGCTTTTGTGAGCATCCCTCGCGCCTGCGCGGTGACTTCCCGCCTTTCCCACTGCCTCTCCTCAGTTGAGTTTCATAGCTGAGACAGAAGGAGAGAAAGAGGAAAGGAGATAGATAGATACAACTCCTTGGGGAGGTGGGTGGGTTGTGAAGACTAATTCCTGCTGTTCCCAGAGATCACCTGTTACAGGTAAGTAACTGTGCTATCTCCAGGAACAAGCAGGAATGAGTCTTCACATATGGGGACTCCTTAGCTGTGGGTACCAGGGGAGATCCCATAAAATGCGTATCCCTGGAAAAGGACGGCATTTCTCAAACCTGGATCCCCGGCATCCCCTGAGGGATGGGGGTAGGAGTTGAATAGAGAAGAGCTGTAGAGGAACAGCGAATCTAAAGATAAGAGAAAAAATGAGTCTTTAGAATGTATGTCAAGTATCATTAAAATATTTAATGAACTAGTACAATATAGAGCTTACCTACTGGATTGTAGGAAGTAGAACTGTGATGGAGTGTACTGTAGATGAAGTAGCGGAATCCTCAAGGTAACTTCACAGCAGTGAGGATGAAGTTTCAAACCTGGAATGGGCAGGTAACCCAGGTGTCGGCAGGAGAAGAACGGCAGGTCTTCAATGGAAAGCTTTATAGGAAAAAGCTGAAAACTCTTTTAGGTACAGAGTTATTAACATTGAGGACTAAAAGAAGAAGACTGACCGATCTGGAGAATTAGCCCAGTCTTGAAGGGAAGAGGGGGTATGGAAAAAAGCCCCCATTCCCAAGGAGAACAGAAGTGTACTCAGAATACTGAAGATGTACACCGTCTTTCCTAGCTGGTGAGAGATAGGAAGACATTGAAGTTTGATACTTCATAGACAGGGAGATCTGTAACAAAAAAAAGAAGCTGTTGACATCACAGCAGTAATTGTGTGTATAACCGCTCCCACTTACTGAGCCGCATGAGAATAGGCAAGTAGACTGTCTGGACCTCTTAAGAAGGTAAAAGCTTTATAGCACAGACAGTGAGGGAGATCGCAGGTAATACATGGCGTCCTATGGACATCTCCCAATGGGCATATATATAGAGAGAGATATATATATAGATGGAGAGACATGCATATCTATATATATGTGCATATATGTCTAGATATGTGTGAGATATATATATATATATATATATATATATAGGCATGACTTATGCCTACACAGACTACAGAAATATGTATGAATAGGACATATACATACATGAAGATAAGTCTGAGGATACATGCCTGCAACTGAGCCCCACAAAAACATTCCCTTGGGGAATGTGATGGGAAAAGATTAATCTAATAATAAGGAGGTGAAAACCACCTGAAGATATATAGAGAATCTATTTCTGCGGTGCAGGAATGTAGTTCAGTGGAATAACCAGGATGGTTGCGTGAAAAAACAGAGGATAATAGTAGTCTGGCAAGAGCACGTCAGGAGTACTTTAGGACTCTGACATGTCCAAAGGACAAAAGAAAAACGCATAAACTAAGATACCAGGATGACCCAGCCAAGGGACATAGGGGTAT
The DNA here is from genome assembly GCA_033557465.1 of Ichthyophis bannanicus. Lineage (NCBI taxonomy): Eukaryota > Metazoa > Chordata > Amphibia > Gymnophiona > Ichthyophiidae > Ichthyophis > Ichthyophis bannanicus. Next base: position 231,947,122 of record CM066038.1, on the reverse strand, counting down.
CAGGTACAGTAAAAGAGTATGCGTTGTCCAAGTGGAGCAGAAAAGCATAATGCCAAGCTGTAAGGAAAAAGGGGTAGGTTCCTGCAAGATTGGGAACTCCTTGGACATTCACGCAGAAAAAGCTTGTCTTCTGTTTCACAACAGGAGACAAGAGGGTATAAAGAACCCATATAGTCAGGAAATGATTATATAAGTTTTTTCTACTATATGGAAAAAACCCTCAGAGATAAAGTTCAATGCTCTGTAGCAAGGGCCCATAGTAGTAAGCTTCTCTGAAGATTGCAGAGAGCATTGTGCAGGAGAATTATGAGATAAAACTGACTGAAATCAGGTGTGCTGACACATCCTAGGAAAGGATATGGCTAGAAGAAGATAACTTGCAGTGAGTAGTATTATGCAAGATAGTTGAAAGTAGCTTGCAATGAGCACTAGAGTAATCACTGGAACTCCTGCATGCACAGCAACTGAACAAAAGAGCAGAGGGGATTCTCCTGTATAAAGACAGAGAGAAAAACAGACAAAGGGAGCAGAGATATTCCCGTCCCTGTCTGATGAGTTGCATTAAAGGATAACAAAAAAGTCTACACTGGAAAGAAAGAGAAGTGTTTCAGTATGGTACCAACTCAAGCAGGGGAAACCCTGGAAGAGAGGGGGATGGAAGGCGACTAACCATATGGTAAGTCAGCTGAAGGAAAAGATGTCCATATGGGGACAAAAAACTATCATGGGATAGTTGTAACCTCCCTTCATAGTAGTAAGAAGGGGAGAATTTTGTAACCCATGGACAAAAGTATCCTAACAGCTTAGCATACTGAAAAACCAGTGTAGAGTTTGAAGAATAAACCTCTGCTAAGAAGAAGTTAACTGTAGGTTGCAACATATAGGAACCTATGGTTGCTGTTTATGATTAGACTGGCTAGAGTCTGGAGACCTCAGACTAGGATGAGATGTCCCTTGCTTGGGTACATCTGGAGGATGGGCAGGAGAAGGGTGAAACCTTCTTTTCTTAGGGAAAGGAGGTTTGGTAGGACATTTCCTACGTCCTGGGGAAAAAGAAGGCTTAGGATGGTTTCGAGAACCAGGGAAGTCAGTGGAGCAATGAGCAACCTGACGTAAAGCCTCTCTATTGAAGAGATTTTCTCCAGTACAAGGAGAATTACCCAGTGTATGTTGTGCCCATCTGCTCAAGTCTGAAGCTTGCAGCCAGGCTTTACGACGTGCCCCAATGGCAATAGCAGAGGATCTGCTAACAGACTCAAAAGAGTCTAGGGAAGCACGAGAAAGAAACCAAGAGATATTCCTGCTATGATTAAGAAGGAAGGAATAGTCAGTGGCCTTAGGCTCTGACAAAAAAGGGGACAAAAGAGATAATTTCTCTGTGACCTCCTGAAGTGTCAGACTCATATAAAAAATATATGAGATAATTCTTGAAGCCAGCATAGAAGTTTGAAAGGTTTGACGTCCAAAGGTATCAAGTGCTTTAGATGCACTACCTGGCGGATAAGAAGAATGCTTCTTCTTGCTTCTTACCTTCCTCATTGCTGATTCCACTACAATGGAATGATGTGGAAGTTGATTTTTTTGAAACCCTGGAGAGGGAGGCACCTGATACAGAACATTCATGGCTGTAGAAGGCGAAGGAACCAAATCCTCAGAAGAAGATCCTGCAAAGAATGATGTAAAGGAAGCATTATATTTTCCTTATCTGCAGGATCTTGGTCCAGAGTAAAGCCAGGAATAGGAATGGCAAGAAAGGTTGCCATGTCAAGGAGAAATTTCTGAAAAGAAGGATCTCCAATAGGAACTATTCCTGGGTAAGCTGAGGTTGAAGGAGCAGCTTGAGCACCAAAATACATACTGGCCTGGTGCAGAAAAAGATTCCTGCTAGATGGACAGTGATACTGACAGTTCTGATTTGAGGCAGTTAGTACTGCATTGTCAGTGCCTGAGATCGATTCCAAACTAGGCATAGAAAGGATCGATGGCACCGATGGAACTGCAGGAATCGACATCGATACCGGTACCGGTATCGGAGACGATAATGTCATCGAAGCAGGAATCGGGGGCTGCTGAAGCGGTGCCGAGGTAACCAGAGAGCCTTGGTAAATATCCTCGGTACTGCGTAGTAGGAAACAAAATGGATCGGTTCCGAAACGCGTCGGTACCAAGTCATCGAGACTGGATATCGATTCTAGACTCGGCATCGAAGGGAGCGAGTCTATCGATGCATGTCTAGAAGGTACCGACGGTGGTGGTGGTATCGGCGATGCCGATACAGGAAAGTCAATCGGAGTCGTATCGATCGGTTCCGAAGGTACCGAGGACGTCCGAAGACGATGCCTGGTGAAGAGTGGAACACTCGACACCGGCGTCGATGTCGGGGTATCTGTACCGCTCAAAGCCAATACCAACCCCGAGCATGGCGAAGATACAGGAAAGTCAATCTGGTTCGTATCGATCGGCCCCGAAGGTACCGAGGATACCAGATGACGATCCCAGGTGAAGAGTGGAACACTCGACACCGATGCCGATGCCGAGGTATCGGTACCGCTCGAAGCCGGTACCAACCCCGAACATGGCTGGGATATAGGAAAGTCAATCTGGGTCGTATCGATCGGCCCCGAAGGTACCGAGGACACCAGATGACGATCCCTGGTGAAGAGTGGAACACTCGACACCGATGCCGATGCCGGGTTATCGGTATCGCTCGAAGCGGATACCACCCCCTGGCACGGCTCAGGTATGTTCTTGTGAGGGGTGAGCCCCAGGAACAACCTGAAACCCCGTAAATGCTTTGGAGCCCGAAGACTCCCGCCGGGGTTTTATTGCCAATGAAGTCTTGAGGGCAAGGCCGGAGCCGTCATCATGCTGGGCATGAGACTTACCCTTCAAGAATTGGCTAGTCTTAACAGACTGTTTGTGGGTTACCTGATCCTGGAGAGAAGAATAAACTGGTGTCCTCACCTCAGGAGGAAAAACGGCATCGAGGGAAACTCGAAAAAGGGAAGGTCTTCTCCCAATAATATAGCCTAAGGTATCAGGGGAAAAAGGGTCAGGACCCAAACAGGTTAGACACCAAGCATTGGAGTCTAAAAAGAAAACTAAGTTTCCACAGTGAAGGCACTTCTTAGGGGAAGAAGGCTCCATGTTGGAAAAGGCCTGGTAGGCCCCAAAAGTTAAAACAAAAAACTGAGGAGAAAATATTTCTCTAAGTTTGAAAAAGAAAAGAATAAAGCACCGGCGGTACCGGTATCGGCGGGAAAGACAGCCGCGACTACAAGAAAACAAGAAAATAAGGATTTTAAAGAAAAAAGTTTCTGCGGTGACAGGAGGATGTCCTGTTGGCTCCGCAGAAAAACAAAAACTGAGGAGAGGCAGTGGAAAAGGCGGGAAGTCACTGCGCAGGCGCGAGGGATGCTCCCAAAAGCTTTCTGATTGGATGTGGGGAGCATTCCCGTGCAGGCTCCGTCGGTACCGACGTACCCATATGTGAAGACTCATTCCTGCTTGTTTCTGGAAATCATAAGATATGCCATACTGGGTCAGACCAAGGTCCATCAAGCCCAGTATCCTGTTTCCAACAGTGGTCAATCTAGGTCATATGTACCTAGCAGTTTTCCCAAAAGACACAGGTTCCGCAATGCTTGTACTGGGTCTAGCATTGATATCCTGGGTCACTTCTTAATAATGGTTTATGGACCTTTCCTCCAGGAACTTGTCCAAACCTTTTTTTAAACCCAGCTACACTAACAGCCTTTACTACATCCTCCGGTAACAAATTCCAGAGTTTGATTACACGTTGAGTGAAAAAATATTTTCTTTTATTAGTCTTAAATAGTTTACCCTGTAGCTTCATTGCATGTCCCCTAGTCTTTCTATATTCTAATAACGTAAACAATCGATCTACGTTTACCCGTTCCACTCCGTTCATTAATTTATAGACTTCTATCATATCTCCCCTCAGCCATCTCTTTTCCAGGTTAAAGAGCCCTAACCTTTTTAGCCTTTCTTCATAGGAGTATTCTTCCATCCCCTTTACCATTTTGGTGGCTCTTCTCTGAACCTTTTCTAATAACGCTATATCCTTTTTAAGATACGGCGACCAGAATTGCACACAATATTCAAGGTGCGGTCTCTCACCATGGAACGGTATAGAGGCATTATAATATCTTTTGTTTTATTTTCCATTCTTTCCTTATGATACCTAGCATTCTATTTGCTCTATTGGCTGCCGCTGCACACTGGGCCGAGGGTTTTAACATGGTATCCACAATGACGCCTAAATATTTTCCTGGGTGGCGGTTCCTAATGTGGAACCTTGCATTGTGTATCCATAGTTTGGGTTGTTCTTCCCTAGGTGCATAACTTTGCACTTGTCCACATTAAATTTCATCTGCCATTTTGATGCCCAGTCTTCCAATTTATCAAGATCCTCTTGCAATTTCCCACAATCCTCACAATCCAAATTTAAATAGTTTTGTGTCATCTGCAAATTTGATAACCTCACTCGTTATTCCACTTTCCAGGTCATTTATGAATATGTCAAAAAGCAGCGGACCCAGCACAGATCCCTGGGGTACACCACTATTCACTTTTCTCCATTGGGAAAATTGGCCATTTAACCCAACCCTCTGCTTTCTATCTTTTATCCAGTTCCTGATCCACAGTAGTACACTGCCTCCTATCCTATGACTCTTTAGGTTTGCCAAAAGTCTCTGATGAGGGACCTTGTCAAAGGCTTTCTGAAAGATACACTATATCAACCGACTCACCTTTGTCCACCTGTTTATTCACACTTTCATAAAAACATAACAGATTAGTAAGACAAGACCTTCCTTGTCTAAATCCATGTTGGCTGTCTCCCATTAGGCCATGACTATCTAAATGCTGAGTAATTTTATTCTTTATGATGGTTTCTACCATTTTTCCCGGTACTGACGTGAGGCTCACCAGTCTGTAGTTTCCCGGATCACCCCTGGAACCCTTTTTAAAAATTGTTGTTACATTGGCGATCCTCCAATCTTCAGGTATTAGAGATGATTTTAATGATAGTTCACAGATTACTAATAGCAGGTCTGCAATCTCATATTTCATTTCTTTCAACACCCTTGGATGTATACCATCAGGCCCAGGTGATTTGCTACTCTTCAGTTTATCTAATAGTTGTAATATATCTTCCCGATGTATCGATATTTCCTTCAATTCTTCCGCACCTTTAAATACCACTTCAGTCATGGGTAACATCCCTACATTTTCCTCAGTAAAGACTGAAGCAAAGAATTCATTCAGTCTCTCCGCTATCGCCTTGTCACCTCTTAGTGCCCCTTTAACTCCTCTATCATCTAATGGACCAACTGACTCTCACAGGTTTTTTGCTACGAATGTACTTGAAAAAATCTTTATTTCATATTTTTGCTTCTGCAGCAAGCTTCTTCTCAAATTCTCCCTTTGCCTGTTTTATTAATGCCTTGCATTTGACCTGCCAGTGCTTGTGCTGTTTCCATTCTCATTCAGTCCCTGTCTAAGGGCCATGCCAAAGGGCCCTCTGGTGAGGCACTCAGGCACAGGCGCAACTGATGATGTTTCCTTTATGTGCTGGAAGCTGGCTGCCCGACTGGCCTTGGCGGCGGGAGCAGGAGGTATTAGCTTTCCCACTTCCTCCCCCGACGCAGATTGAGTAATGGTGAAGTCTTTGTTACTGCTGCTGCCGGCACCTAATGGTGCTTCCTTTATGAGCTGGATGCTGGCTGCCCGATTGGCCTTGGCAGGGGGAGAGGGAGGGATTAGCTTTTTTGCATCCTCCCTCGATGCCAATCGGGTGGTAGTGGAGTCTCTGTTGTTGCTGCTGCTGGCGTTTCCTTTATGTGCTGGATGCTGACTGCCCAATTGGCCTTGGCGGGAGGGAGCGGGAGGGATTAATATTTTAGTCACCTGCTTCACTATACTGTACAACTCTCTTGGTCGGTTGATCGCTGATTTTAGTAGAGACTTCTTTCCGCAACATCCCTCTTATTGTTATGCAGAAAGCCCTTCCATTCCTTTTTCATTTCACAAATGACCTCCTCTCCCTCTGGAGAAGAGAGACGTTGGCTCTCCAGATACCCTGCCCCCTCTCCCCTTCCCGGACCCCTCCAGGCTCCATCAACCAGTTATCATACCATGGTCAGACAGCATTATCGGGTGGATTTCCAAATCACCAAAGACCTCCATCTGGTCTCTTTTCCCCAAGAAATAGTCTAAGCGGGAATAGGTGTTAGTACTCAGAGTGACATGTATACTCCCCGCTCTGTTTCCTCCAGATATCCATCAAATCCCACCACGTCATGCAATTCCTCAGTTTTTTACCTTCCCGCTTATGCTTTCTGTCAGAATAATTGGACCTGTCATCCACCCCCAGATCACAATTCACATCCGCTGCAATGGCCTAGTCCCCCTTTGCTTCCTTTTCAAATGCTTAACCATCCCTTAAAGAAAGAATCCTTCGGACCGTTAAGGGCATATAAATTCAGGAAGGAGATCTCCTCCTGATCCACTCTCCCAACCACACATACCACCCTCCCCAGGTATCCCCCACCCCCCAGTAGTATACAATACAAAGGGGAATATTACCACCCTTCTCTTCTTGGAGTTGTAAGCTGAGTAGAACACCTGCTCATAACCCTGATTCTGCAATTTCCAGTGTTCCTCTTGGGTTAAGTGGGTTTCCTGGAGGAACGCCACATCTATCTGTGCTTTGACCAAATAAGCTAGAACCCTCTTATGTTTTATCAGATTATGTATCCCTCGTATATTGAGGGATGCGATTTTACAGCTTACAGCCCCCCCCCCCCCATTCTCATGTACAACCATCTAATTTACCGAAACTCCAGCCACCCTCTACACCACACATCCATTCATCTCTCCAGATTCCACAAAGAGTTGGCAGACCACATTGCGCATAACAAACAAACTGTAACAAACTCTCCATAGCCTCACTGCAATCACCCCCAAGCACCAATTCACTATTCCCACCCATTTGATATTTCAGACTTTGATGGGAGTATCCAATACCCCAACTCCCACCCTCCTGACCCCCACACCAACACCAATTTCCCCCCACCCCTATTCTCCTCACTCCCTTATCTTCCCTGTTGAGTGAGCATCTCTCAACCCACTCTCCAAATCATTGCGGGGTGGCCAGGAGAGGTCCATCATACCCGCCAGATGCCATCTCAGCTTAGCCATACCAGTTTGTAACAATTCTCTGCACCACAACATGTCCGTTTCCACAGCTGATCCAATACCAGTTCACACCTCCACTCCAGAGGCTCCTCCACTGGGGCGCATTCAGCTCAAGTGAAACTCCTGCCTGAGCAGCCTCTACAGTATCCGCCATTTCTGCTGGGATGGAACCCACCCTTTGCTGAGCTAACGACCTCTGAGCCACTCCGTTCAGCCCCCCTCCCCCGCTTCCCTCGCCCCTTGAACTTAGATGGGTGATCTTTTTTCAGGCCTGTAAGCTGTTGCTTCTGCATCCATGTCTTGTGGGCTGAGAGACCCTCGCTGCAAGGTGTTCCCAGAGAGGGGGAATGAATTTTTAAGAAATTTCTTCAATGCCGCTGGCAACTGGAAGATGCATCAAACCCCATTCTCAACCAGTGGGAGATACACTGGATACCACAGAGCTACTTTGATGCCCCTTTACACAAGTGATTCACGGTATTTGAGAAGGTCTCTGCGATGCTGGAACCTCTCCGTTGCCAAGTCCAGGAAAACAAACACCTTCTAGCCCTTGTATAAACATGGCCAGTTTTTCAAATCTCTGATTATATGTTCCCGATCTTGAAATCATAACAGTTTGCCCACAACGGCCGGCAACTCCTCCCAGCGGAAGACCCAGAGAAGCCTGGCTTGCTCCTCCTCTGAAATTTCACCTTCTTCGAGTTCCACATCGTCTTCCTCCAGTTCCCGGTCAGAGGCCTCGCCTTCCAAAGCCTCTGAATGGGGAGAGTGTAGGGCTTCCTCCATCGCTAGTCTAGCTCACTTCGGAGGAACCCCTGCCTCTTACGGTCCCTTGGACTCCGCAGGACTCACCGCCCCGTGTCCCCGTCTTGAAGTCTGGACGAGCATTCCCTGCTGCCTAAGGCAGAATGTCCTGTGCAACAGTAATACAAACTCTGGTGAGAAATCTCCAAGACTTCCCCCTTCTTGCTCCCCGAAGAAGCGGATGGCCTAGACTGGGACAGAGGTAGGGCTGGTTGTTCTCCGGCTGAAAGAAGCGGAGACCCTGGGCAGAGCATAGCCTCCAGAGGTCCCCCTGGCTCTTGAGAAGTGGAAGGCAAGGGTTCCTGGGGCCCACTGGCCTGGAAATCATGCTCAACCAAGGCCCCTGCACAGCCCCTACAGATGCCCGCCTCAGACAATGTTCCCCTCCTGGTCTGCAGACCAAACATTGGGGTCTAGCTGGCATAACTGCCCCACTGCTGATCTTAAAATTATTCTGAATAAATTTTCAACAGGACAGCAGATCAAGGGACCAAACAAATTCAACTAGACAGAACCATCAAAAAGCAAACAAAAATAAAAAAAAAGAAACTGTCCACTATGGAGCCGTTTTTTTTCCCTTTACATCACAATTAAATTAAGATCAGGCCTCGACCTTAGGGAACCCCATTCCCAAATCCCTTAAGGCCCGGCACCAAATGAGCGCGAAAACAGCGTGCCAAAACTGAAATTACCTCCCCAACTCCTCCTTGGGTGCAGTGGCTTCTTATCAAGGCAGGAAAATGGCAAGCAAACTGTTGCCGGTGACAGCGTGGCTGCTCCCGACGCCACGAGGTCTCCTCTCCGCTCACCTCAATTGGCGATGTAATCGCTGCTTTCTCTCGCCATCCTCCCATCCTCATGCTCAGCCACCACAGGGCTTCAGCACAGAGGCAGGCCGGAACAACAGCAGGTCCTGCAGGCTGTAGTAAACCGCTGACTCCACACCTTCGGGAGCCGCAAATTTTCCTTATTTACCTTAAACAGCTTTAAAAGCTGTAGCTGCATGCTAAACCTCCTCCCACAACCAGAATTTACCCGCTGGGGTGGGGAGAGGGGGGATAAGAAGAAGACAAATCTCCCCCCAAAGCTAGGGACATCTTGCCTCTAGACTATCTAAAATAGAAATAAATAGAAATGAAATAGAAACAAATAAAGAAAATAAAGAAATACCCCCTAGCACCTGTGCCTCTCCAGCAAGCCCTTTTTTACCAGGCTTGCTGAGACACTCCAGCTGCTTGGAGACTGAGCTAACTGGAGTTGGTGGGAGGTACCACGGCTATTTATACCCCAGTGTCATCGAAAGCTGATTGACTCAGTCTCCAAGCTTCTGGAAGGGGAGCACAACCCAGTGGAAAGGGACTGGACTGGAGAGACGCTTAGGAACCTTCTGTTGTGTGTGAATTCCCAGGAGCTGCCTCACACGTATCTGCTTCCATGATGGCCAAACTAATTCCTCACTTGATAATATTGGTAGCGCTCCCTATTCTCAAGAAGATACTTTTTGGAATTCCTGAAATGTTAAAATACTATCTTCCCTTACAAAAGACCCCCAGCAAACCAAACCTAATGCTTCCTACTTCCCATATACTTTCCACTTGCTCAGAGGTAAAGCATTATTAAATCATAATGGGGAAAAATGTAGATATCCCTTTACAATCCTTCATCCTGCTTAAACACTTATTCCAGATCTTACCAATAAAACCCACAAAAAGGTTTTGCATCCTAGCCAATTGGAGTTTGCTTCCCCGCCACAAACCTGGTAACACAAGGGCAGATCCCACAGTCCTGCTGTTACAACCTCATCCATTCTTTTTCAGGGCAAGTACACCATTCTACCACCCCTCCACTCTGAACTGCCTCATAATATTTGGCTAAACATGGGACAGCCAATCCTCCCTTTTCCCTAGCTCTGCATAGGACCCTCCCAGTTAAGCGTAGTTACTCACCTGTAACAGGTGTTCTCCAGGAGCAGCAGGAATCAGTCCTCACATATGGGTGACGTCGGCGCCGACGGAGCCCTCGCGGAGCAATTTTCCCCAGCTTTCAAAGAAAGCCTTTGGGAATTGCAGCGCGCATGCGCGGTCCTCTTCCCGCCCAAGGGTGCCATCTTGCTCAGTCTGATGACATAGTAAAGACAGCAAAAAATTAGCAAAAAAACGAAAGCATAGAACTGCAACTCCAAGGGGAGGAGGGAGGGTTGTGAGGACTGATTCCTGCTGCTCCTGGAGAACACCTGTTACAGGTGAGTAACTATGCTTTCTCCAGGACCAAGCAGGAAGTCAGTTCTCACATATGGGACTCCCAAGCTTAAGGCTACCGGAGACCCTAAGCACAAAAATGAGCTCCCTCAAGCTCAGTAGCCCAGAAGGAAGGAATCTTCTCTGAATGCGTCTCCAACCAGTAGCCCAACATCTGGGATGGAGGGTAGGAGTTGCCTATACCTCAAAGAGGTTACGGAGGACTGCCTGTCCGAAAGCACTGTCCCTGCGGGACTCCCTCTCCAGGCAGTAGTGGGCCGCAAAAGTCTGGCTTGAAGACCAAGTAGCGGCCCGGCAGATGTCTGACAATGGAACAGAGTGGAGGTAAGCCACTGACGTAGCCTTCGCCCGAACACGATGGGCTGTGACTCGACATTCCAAGGAGAGGCCGGCTGCCTCGTAAGTCCAAGCGATACAGTCAGCAATCCAGATGGACAGAGTACGCTTGGAGACAGGGAGCCCCAACTTATTGGGGGTCATATGAGACGAAGAGCTGAATAGCCCTTCTGTGCTCCCGCGTACGGTCAAGGTAGAAGGTCAACGCCCTTCTACAGTCCAGGGTATGCAAGACCATTTCAGCTCGGCTGGAGTGTGGCCTGGGAAAGTAGGTCGGAAGCACCACCTCCTGTTGATGTGAAAAGGGGAAACCACTTTGGGAAGAAACTTAGGGTGAGTCCGTAGGACTACCCGGTTCTTGTAGAACCTAGTGTACGGAGGATCAGACACCAGGGCCTGCAGCTCACTAACGCGTCTAGCAAAAGTGAGGGCCACCAAGAACAAGGTTTTCCAAGAGAGAAAACGAAGAGGACAGGTAGCCATAGGTTCAAAAGGCGGACAGGTAATCCGCTGTAAAACCACATTGAGATCCCAGTCCGGGGCTGGTGGGCGCAAAGGTGGTTTAAGGAGAAGGAGGCCTCTGAGAAAACGAGCCACCAGAGGGTGGCTAGAAAGAGGTCTGCCCTCCACCGGCATGTGGTGCGCAGAAAGAGCACTGAGGTGGACCTTGACCGAGTTGGACTTAAGTCCAAGATTGGAGAGGGAAAGCAAGTACTGCAAGACCACTGACGCTGAACAGGAGAAGGGATCTTGAGACTGCTGAGCACACCAGACGGAGAACCGACGCCACTTCAGAGCGTAGGACTTCCGGGTGGAGGGTCACCTGGAGGCCAAAACGACCTCCTCCACATCTGGAGGCAGGCGGAGGGGAGCAAGGACTACCCTTTCAGCAGCCAGGCCATCAGATGAAGCGACCGGAGGTTGGGGTGCAGGAGAGTCCCCTGATCCTGTGACAGGAGGTCGGGCTGACACCCCAGAGGAAGAGGGGTGTCCACTGCCAGCTGCATTAGAAGTGGGAACCAAGGTTGTCTCGGCCACCGGGGAGCCACTAGGATCATCGATGCTTTGTCTCTGAGAACCTTGAAGAGCGTCCGAGACACCAGCGGCATGGGAGGAAAGGCATATAAGAGGCCTGTGGACCATGGAATCAGAAAAGCATCCGCCGCTACTCTGAGAGGATGCGGTTGTCGAGAGCAGAATCTGGGAAGTTGCCGGTTCAGAGGACTGGCAAACAGATCCATGGTGGGGAGGCCCCACTTGAGAAAGATCCGCTGAACCACCATCGGATCCAGCCTCCACTCGTGTGGCTGGAGGATCCTGCTGAGCTTGTCGGCCAGGGAATTTTCTTGACCTGGGAGATAGACAGCTTTGAGGATAGTGCCGTGGTGGACGGCCCAAGAGCATAGTTTTTGCGCCTCCTGACAGAGAAGGGAGGAGCCGGTTCCGCCTTGTTTGTTTACGTAGAAAATCGCAACCTGATTGTCTGTCTGTATCAGCACCGACTGGTGAGAAACCAGGTGAGAGAATGCTTTGAGCGCTAGGCGGATGGCTCTGAGCTCCAGGAAGTTTATCTGCTGAGCAGACTCCCAAGGAGTCCAGAGACCTTGAGTACATGTCCCTTGGCAATGTGCTCCCCAACCCAGGAGAGAAGCATCGGTCGTCAGGACCTGAGAATGCGGAGGGGGCTGAAAAGTCACTCCTAGTACTAGGTTTGGCAGATGTAGCCACCATTGTAGAGAAGAGACCAGCCGGTCGGAGATCTGTACGGAGTCCGCTAGGCTCCCAGTGGCCTGATGCCATTGTGTGCGAAGGCACCATTGAGCAGGTCGCATGTTCAGGCGGGCATTGGGGGTCACATGGACCGTGGAAGCCATATGGCCGAGCAGTCTCAGAAATTGCCTGGCCGAGACCAGGGCATTGCTGTGAAAGTGGCTGGCGAGATCCATGAGCCGCTTGGCCCTGTCCAGAGGGAGGAAGGCCCGCGCCTGAAGAGTGTCCAACCTGGCGCCGATGAATTCGAGATTTTGAGAGGGGAGCAAAGTGGACTTTGCGAAGTTTAGGACAAATCCCAAGTGCTGGAGTAGAGTCACAGTGCGATGAGTGGCCTGAGTGGCCTCTTGGGAAGACTGGGCTCTGATGAGCCAGTCGTCCAGGTATGGGAACACAAAAAGGCCTTGAAGTCTTAGATAGGCCGCCACCACTGCCAGGCATTTGGTGAACACCCTGGGGGCAAAGGATAGGCCAAAGGGCAGTACTCTGTACTGGTAATGATTTCCTCCCACAACAAACCTGAGATATTGTCTGTGGTCTGGATGAATAAGAATATGAGTATACGCATCCTTTAGATCCAAGGAGCATAGCCAGTCGCCCTGCTGGAGGTAGGGCAGCAGGATTCCAAGGGTAAGCATCTTGAACTTTTCTTTTGCAAGGAACCTGTTGAGGTTTCGCAAGTCCAGGATGGGTCTGAGGCCTCCTGTTCTTTTTGGTATCAGAAAGTACCTGGAGTAAAACCCTTGACCCTTCAGGTGGTGGGGCACCGGTTCCACAGCCTGTTCCTGAAGGAGACTTGCTAACTCCTGAAGGAGTAAGTCCCTGTGCAGAGGGAGTCTCGGAGGCTCCCCTGGAAAGTAGGAGGGAGGTACCTGGTGAAAGTGAAGAAGATAGCCCTTCTGAACTATGTGAAGTACCCAGGTATCTGTGGTGATGTTGGACCACCTGTGGGCAAAGTGGACCAGCCGGCCTCCTGTGCTGAGAGAAACCAGCTGAGGGGGAGAGGCTATGCTGATGAAGTCAAAAACCCCCACCCTGCTGAGCAGGGGCCGGTGGTGCAGGCTTGGGGGCTTGCTGCCTACGGGACCCATTACCCCGTCCCTTGGCCTGCTTACCCTGTGGGGGAGCTGCTGAGGCCTGATACTGAGGGTAGTATTTATAGGCAGCCGCTTTCCTCGGGTAAAAGGGCTTTTTCCCCGAGCCCTTCTTCTTTTGAGAAGGGGCAGAGGTCTTCCTTGAGAGACGAGTCCTGGTGAGAGTCTCAGTCTCGATCTGTGCAGCCTTCTCATCCATGGGCTTGCCAAAGAGGTTTTCACCTCTGCAGGGGACATCGACCAACTTGTCCTGCACCCATGGCTCGAGGTCGGACGTCTGAAGCCAAGCCTGGCGGCGTCCACCGATGCCGGCTGCGGCTACTCGAGCCGATGCCTCAAAACTATCATAGGCCGCTCGAGAGATAAACTTTGAGCACTCCCGAATACCAGTTGACAAGGTTTGGAACCTCTGCAAAGGTTCGTCGGAGAGACCAGCAGAGAACCCGGCTATTTCTTTAGCCAGGTCCCTGAGATACATGCCCATGTAGAGCTGGTAGGTCTGGACTCGACAAGCAAGCATAGAGCCCTGGAAACACTTCCTACCGAGGGCATCCAGGCTTCGGGCCTCCCTACCGGGGGGCACCGAGGAGTGCATTTTTTGACTCTTAAGTCTATGCATGGCCGATTCCACCACCATGGAATGGTGCGGTAGTTGTGCCTTTTGGAAGCCAGGGCTCTTGCGGACTCGATAAATGGAATCGACCCGCTTGCTTAATACCGGCGACGACGCCGGGCTCTCCCACATGCGGAAGAGAAGTCGTTCCAGCTTCGGAGGAACCGGTACAATAAAGGCCTCCTTCGGGGGAGAGTCATATTGGAGGGCATCGAGTTCTTCGACTCGAGGCTCCTCCTCGGGATCCGTGGGGAAGGCCAAGGCCTTGGCCATATCCCGCACGAAGTCCGAGAACCGGGTATCCTCCGGGGGGGACCGTCTCCGAGGTTCGGACTCGGGGGAGTCCGAAGGGACACACCGAGTCCGAAAGGAACCAGGTGACTCTTCGTCTTCGGATTCCCAGGCCGACTCCTCGGAGGAGGAGTCGAGCGGTTCCGGTCGGGCAGGCATCGATGCCATCCGCCCCGACGACCTCGGTCCCGAACGGGAGGCCGAAGGAGACTGCGACCGAGGATCGACTTGAGCCCTCATGGACTCGAGGATCGGCTCGGTCTCCAGGGTCGACTTGGAGGTCGACGTCCCGGCGGTCAGGGCAGAAGCACCGGCGAGGCCAGCGATCAATGCCCGCTGCTGGTCCATGAAGGCAGTCAGACTGTTCTCCAAGGCTGTCAACCTGAGTCCGAGCTCAGGAGACCCAGCAGCCTCCGACTCGGGCCCCGACGGCGTCGGGCCCAACGTCGGCTCCTTCGGAGGCGAGTCTACGAGGACAACAGTACTCACGTGAGCGGGCAAGTCCATCTCGAGACGAGGATGTTTTGAAGGCCTCTCCACCTCCGAGGACCCGGGACGGGAATCGGGGCTATGCGACCTGGCCCTCGAGGAACCAGGAGCGTCCACCGATCCCGCCCTCGCGGGTTTCTTCTTCCGATGATGTTCCCGGGTAGGAGACCCCCTTTCAGAGGAACTCCGACGATGCTCAGGACCAGAGTCCCGAGACGTCGAAGCCTCTGACGAGGTCTGAGCCCGGCCGGAGTCAGAGAAGATACGTTCCCACTGATGCTGCCGACTTCTCAACGCTTTAGAGGACATCTTGCCACACGGACCACAGATCATCTGGTCATGATCGGGTCCGAGGCAGCGGAGGCAGAAGTCGTGTGTGTCTGTAAGAGACATGAGTTTCTTACAGAGGTCACACTTTTTAAAGCCGCTGGCAGCCATCGGGGGAAAAAGGGCCCCTGCGAGGTCGAAAGACCGGGCTGCCAGTGAAAAAGTAAAAAGGCACGAAATCTGTCACGAAGGACAAAAAAACGAAAAATAAAGAACGGACTCGCAACAGGCGTCGCGAGTCCGGGCGGGAAAAGAACCGGCATCGAACCGAAAGAAAAAAGAGAAATAATCAACTTTTCTGCGGGGATTCACAAACAACGTCTGTAGGGCTCCGCGGAAAAAAGAAGACTGAGCAAGATGGCACCCTTGGGCGGGAAGAGGACCGCGCATGTGCGCTGCAATTCCCAAAGGCTTTCTTTGAAAGCTGGGGAAAATTGCTCCGCGAGGGCTCCGTCGGCGCCGACGTCACCCATATGTGAGGACTGACTTCCTGCTTGGTCCTGGAGAAACCCTGGCTTCTTGTTATCCCATATGAAAATTTTGAATTGCCCTCTGCACTTTCTTCCAAAATTCCTTTGGGACCTCAATGGGAAGAGAATTAAACAGACAGAGCACTCTAGGAGGAACCATAATCTAACACAGTTAATACGTCCAAGCCAAAACAGATGCAACTTAGGCCACTGCAAGGTCCCAGATAAGCAAGAAATTGTTATGAAACAGTTTCCTTATATAAGGGGATAAGGAAACCCCAAGATTGTAAATGGAATCAGATACCCACTTGAAAGAGAATTGTCTACAGAGTACTCGCTGTTCATTATCAGGAGTAGTTATATTCAAAATCTCTGACATAGACACATCCACTTTAAACCCAGAAACTACCCCAGACAAGTTCATCTCTTCAACCAAAGGCCCCAAACAGTGCATAGGCTCAGTTATGATATCATCAGCAAATAAGGAAATTTAGTATTGATCAGAGCCAACTTTAAATCCCTGGAGCCTCGGATTTGTACAGACTCTGTGTGCCACAGGTTCCATAGCCAAGGCAAACAGCAAGGGAGATAACTGACAACCCTGCCTGGCCCCACCAGCTCAAATTCTGACGAATATCCCCCATTAACATTGAGATGCACCAAAGCCTCCATATACAAGACATGTATCCATTTGAGGAAGTTCCCCCATAAGGTGACATTTTACTTACCAGATAATGTCCTTTCGTTGGGTCCAGCTAGACCAGTCCAGAGAAGTGGGTTCTGTTTCCCTACTAGCAGATTGGTGAAGACAAAAAAACAATGAAAAGCTCATAGGAGAACATGGCAAGCATCACACAATCTCACTGTGGGCAATAATGAGTAATCAACAGCAGAGAACTATGCACAGGAAAGCATAAACAGAAGGCTGTCAGTCAAGATGAATCTGCAGAGACAAGTATATAAATCATAGCGGACTCAAGGGCACCACCACAGAAGAACTGAGCATACAGTTCCAGGGGTGGGCCCTGGACTGGTCTAGCAGGACTCAAGGAAAGGATATTATCTGGTAAGTAAAATGTCACCTTCCGCATCATCCTGCTAGACCAGTCCAGACAAGTGGGATGTAGTAAAGCTATGCCTCCACCAGGCAGGAAGAAGACACAGCAGCTCCCAAAATCTTAGAGCCAAGGCCATGTTTGCCCCAGCGTGGACATCCAAACAGAAATACTTAACAAAAGTGGAAAGTGATACCCACATTGCCGCCTAACATATGTCTGCAGGGGCTATCGAGCTCCACTCTGGCCACGAGGACAGTTGTGTTCAGGTAGAATGGGCACGCAAACCTCCAGCCACCCCCTACACCGGCCGGCTCTGCAACAGATACGCCGAGACAATGGCCTCCTTAATCCAGCACCCCAATGTAGACTTAGCTGCTATATCACCTTTGCGTGGGCCAGCAAACAGCACAAAAAGATGATCTGACTTTAGAAAATAATTCGTAACCTCCAAGTAACGGACAAGCACCCTCAGGAAATCCAGAAGGTGACAATCCTTATTCTTCCCCTAACACTGCTCCTTAAGAAGAGGAGGACAAGCAGACCACCTGGTTCACATGAAAGGGAGAAATCAGCTTAGATAACAAGGAAGGTTCAGGCTGAATGGAAATGGCCTTGGTAAGACAGAACCTGCTGCTCGGAAATCTACCTTGCAGAACAAATCACAACCAAGAAGACAGTCTTGAACGTCAAATCCTTCAGAGTAGCGCACTTCAACAGCTCAAAGGGCTCCATAAGGGCCATGAGCACCAGATACAGATTCCAGTAAGGAACCACAGATCAGAGTGGAGGATGCAGATTCTGAAACCCCCCAAAGAAAGTGCGAAACATCCGGGAGTAAGACTAAATACTTACCAGCCACCGGACCTCTGAAACAGGCCAAAGTTACCACCTGAATCTTCAGGGAGCTAAAAGCAAAGGCCCTTTCTCCTAATCGTCCTGCAGAAAGGCCAACAGAGATGACACCTTAGCCACTACTGGAGCCAGCTGCTGTGCGCCGCACTATCACTCAAAGAGGCACCAGACCCACATGCATGCCATTGTTGGAGGGTAGCCCTTATGCCATAGCTGTCTCCTTTCAAGAGTCAAGCAGTAAGCGAGAAGGGAGGTGGGTCCTCTAAGACTATCAGTCCCTGACGCAATAGGGCCCAAGAAAGATTGCAAACGAAGAGTGGCACTTCAGGGAAACGCATCAGGCCTCTGAACTACATGCTTCTCGGCCAATCCGGTGCCACCAGAATAATCCTTCCTGGGTGGCGCCCTATATGCTGAATCACACCTATCAGGGGCCATGCAGGAAAGACACAACAGGCACTGACACAGCCTTGACCTCGATGCTCTCTGACCTTGTCTCCGTGCGGCGACTGAAGAAACAGCACAGTTACTTACCTGTAACAGGTGATCTCTGGGAACAGCAGGAATAAGTCTTCACATATAGGTATCGTCGGTACTGACGGAGCCTGCGCGGGAACGCCCCCCAGCGTCCAAAATGAAAGCTTTTGGGAGCATCCCACAGCGCCTGCGCGCTGCCTTCCTGCCTTTCCCAACCGCCTCTCTCCAGTTCGAGTTTTAAGCTGAGACAAAGAGAGAGAGAGAGAGGAAAGGAAAGATAGAGAGATACAACTCCTAGGGGAGGTGGGTGGGCTGTGAAGACTTATTCCTGCTGTTCCCAGAGATCACCTGTTACAGGTAAGTAACTGTGCTATCTCCAGGAACAAGCAGGAATGAGTCTTCACATATGGGGACTCCCCAGCTAGAGATGCCAGGGAGATCCCCAAGATTGTGAGTCCCTGAGAAGGGCTCTACCTCCCTCCATGGATCCCGGGCATCCAACCAGGGATGGGGGGTAGGAGTTGTTTAAGCATGGAACAGGTGTTTAAGAACAGCCTGACCAAACAAGGCATCCCGGCGGGAGTCCTTGTCCAAGCAGTAATGGGCTGTAAAGGTAAGAACAGAGGCCCAGGTGGCCGCTCGACAGATTTGGTCGATGGACACAGAGTTTAGATGAGCTATATAGGCTGCCATGGCCCTCACATTGTGAGCTGTGACATGGCCCTCTAGAGAAAGGTTCTTACTCTGGTAGGCGAAAGAAATACACTGAACAATCCAACTGGACAGATTTCTCTTAGAGACTGGAAGTCCTAAATGAGAGGGATCAAAAGCAACAAAGAGTTCAGAGGACTTTCTATGTTGCTGTGTCCAGGGTATGGAGATTCCTCTCTGCACTTGATGCATGAGGTCCTGGAAAAAAGACAGGTAAATACACCTCCTGATTTAGATGAAAAGGTGAAACCACTTTAGACATAAAGTGTGGATTGGTCCTGAGGACTACCTTGTCATGATGGAACCTTGCATAAGGAGGATTAGCCACCAAGGCTTGCAGCTCACTGATGCGGCGAGCTGAAGTGACTGTAATGAGAAAAATAACCTTCCAGGAAAGAAATTTCAAGGAGGTAGTAGCTAAGGGTTCAAAGGGTGGCTTCATAAGCTGGCCAAGAACCAGATTCAAGTCCCATGCCACCGGAGGTGGTCTAATGGGAGGTTTAGTCAAAAGAAGGCCTCTCATGAATCTTGCTATACGAGGATGAGAGGAAATAGGCTGTCCATTGAGAGGCTTAAGGGATGCTGCAATAGCACTCAAATGGACTCTTACTGAATTTGTTTTAAGGCCTGCATGGGATAAATGCAGCAAATACTCTAGTAAAGAATTCAGAGGTATTGCAAGAGGGTTAAGACCCTTCTCTGCACACCAAATGGTAAACCTCTTCCATTTAAAAGCATAGGAACGTCTGCTGGAAGGCTTTCAGGAAGCATGAAGGATATCCTTCACTTGCTGAGAAAGCACAGTTACTTACCTGTAACAGGTGATCTCTGGGAACAGCAGGAATTAGTCCTCACATATGGGTACGTCGGTACCGACGGAGCCTGCGCGGGAAAGCTCCCCAGCTTCCCACAAAGAAAGCTTTTGGGAGCCTCCCACAGCACCTGCGCGCTGCCTTCCCGCCTTTCCTAACCAACTCTCCTCAGTTCAAGTTTAAAGCTGAGACAATAGAGAGAGAGAGGAAAGGAAAGATAGAGAGAGAGATACAACTCCTAGGGGAGGTGGGAGGGTTGTGAGGGCTAATTCCTGCTGTTCCCAGAGATCACCTGTTACAGGTAAGTAACTGTGCTATCTCCAGGAACAAGCAGGAATGAGTCCTCACATATGGGGACTCCCTAGCTAAGATGCCTGGGAGATCCCCAAGGGTATGAGACCCTGAAGGGTTTCTCGTCTTCCTATGGATCTCAGGCATCCATTCAGGGAAGGAGGGCAGGAGTTGTTCAAGAATGGAACAGGTGTCTGAGGACAGCCTGACCAAACAAGGCATCCCGGCGGGAGTCCTTGTCCAAACAGTAATGGGCTGTGAAGGTATGAACCGAGGCCCAGGTAGCTGCTCGACAGATCTGGTCGATGGACACAGAATTTAGATGAGCCATAGAGGTGGCCATGGCCCTCACATTGTGAGCTGTGACATGGCCTTCCAGAGAAAGGTTCTTACTCTGGTAAGCAAAAGAAATACACTGAGCAATCCAACTGGACAGTGTTCTTTTAGAGACTGGAAGTCCTAAATGAGAAGGATCAAAAGCAACAAAAAGCTGGGAAGATTTTCTATGTTGCTGTGTCCTGTGTAAGTAAAAAGCAAGAGCTCTTTTACAATCTAGAGTATGAAGGTTCCTCTCTGCACTGGATGCATGAGGAGCTGGAAAAAAGACAGGTAAATATACCTCTTGATTAAGATGAAAAGGTGAGACCACTTTAGGCATAAAGTGAGGATTTGTCCTAAGGACTACCTTATCATGATGGAACCTTGTATAAGGTGGATTAGCCACTAAGGCCTGCAGTTCACTGATGCGGCGAGCAGAAGTGATTGCAATAAGGAAAATAACCTTCCAGGAAAGAAATTTCAAGGAGGTAGTAGCTAAGGGTTCAAAAGGTGGCTTCATAAGCTGACCAAGAACCAAGTTTAAGTCCCATGCCACCGGAGGAGGTCGAATGGGAGGTTTAGTTAATGTTAGGCCTCTCATGAATCTTGCAATAAGAGGATGAGAGGAAATAGGTTGTCCATTGAGAGGCTTAAGGGATGCTGCAATAGCACTCAAATGGACCCTTACTGAATTCGTTTTAAGGCCTGCATTGAAGAGATGCAGGAGATATTCCAATAGAAAATTCACAGGAAGTGCCAGAGGGTCAAGACCCCTTTGAGCACACCAAATGGAAAATCTTTTCCAAATAAAAGCATAGGAACGCCTAGTGGAAGGTTTTCTGGAAGCATGGAGGATATCCTTCACTTGCTGAGAAAGATTGAAGTCTTGAAGGTCTAGGCCTTCAGTAACCAAGCTGAGGTGAAGGGACTTGGGGTTTGGATGCCACAAAGTCCCTTCCTCCTGGCGCAGCTCCCAAGTCCAGGGAGGGGGCTTGGGAGAGATGCAGAAGTAGAGGGTACCACACTTGGCGAGGCCAGCGTGGAGCTATGAGGATCATAGATCCTTGATCCCTCTGGAGTTTGAACAGAGTCTTGGGAATCAAAGGAATGGGTGGAAAGGCATACAGGAAGCCCTGACCCCAATGAAGGAGGAAGGCATCCTTGGCCTGAACTCCCTGACACGGAATTCTGGAAGGGGAACCGGGGAAGTTTGGCATTCCACGGACTTGCAAAGAGGTCTATGTCCGGGGTTCCCCATTCTTGGAAGATTCTGAGTATCTGATCCATTTGCAGGGACCATTCGTGTGGAAGCAGAACTCAACTGAGTCTGTCTGCCCAAGAGTTTTGGATTCCTGGGAGGTATACTGCCAGGAGATGAATTTGATGCTCTCTGGCGAAGGCCCACAATCTCAGAGCTTCGTTGCAAAGCGACAGAGAGCCAGTCCCCCCCTGCTTGTTCACGTAGAACATGGCTACTTGGTTGTCCATGTGGATGAGGACTGTCTTGTAGCTGAGCAGGGTGTGGAAGACTCTGAGAGCTAGAAAAATTGCTCTGAGCTCTAAGAGGTTGATATGTAGAGATGTCTCCTGTGGAGACCAGATGCCCTGGGTGGAGAGATCTTGTAGATGAGTCCCCCAACCTTTTGGGGAGGCATCTGTTGTGAGGGTTGCTTGGGGTAACACCTGTTGAAAGGGGGACCCCAGCAACAGATTTTGGGTAGACTTCTACCACTGGAGAGAGCAAAAAAGGCGACTGGAAGTTGCTATTTTGTCTGACAGGCACCCTGATGCCTGGGTCCATTGGGTGGACAAAGTCCATTGAGCTGCCCTCATGCGAAGGCGAGCATAAGGGACCACATGCACAGTGGATACCATGTGGCCTAACAGTTGTAACATCTCTCGAGCAGTTAAATGGGACTTTAACTGAATCTAAGAGGCTAACTGCACCAAGCGTAGGCAACGGGCCTGGGGAAGATAGGCCTTTGCAGTGGTGGTATCCAGTAAGGGTGAGATGGGATTTTGGGATGTTTATTACAAGTCCCAGATATTGAAGGATACGGCTTGTGCAGGCCAGGGAAGCCTGGGCCTCTGACTGGGATGGAGCTCGGATGAGCCAGTCGTCCAGATATGCGAATACAAATATTCCTAGAGTGCGTATAAATGCAGCTACTACTGCCATGCATTTTGTGAACACCCTTGGGGCAGAGGCCAGACCGAAGGGAAGCACTCTGTATTGATAGTGCTTTCCTTGGAAAAGGAACCGAAGGAACCTTCTGTGTGTTGGATGGATGAGGACATGGGTGTACGCATCCTTGAGGTCTAGAGAACAAAGCCAGTCCTGACTCTGGAAGTATGGAAGGAGAGTACCGAGAGAAGTCATCTTGAATTTCTCCTTGCATAGAAACTTGTTCAATTCTTTGAGATCTAAAATGGGTCTGCAGCCCCCTGTTTTCTTTGGGATGAGAAAGTAGGGGGAGTAGAACCCTGAGCCCTGTTGAAGAAGGGGTACTTCTTCTATTGCCCCTTGGGCAAGAAGGGTAGCAATCTCCTGACCCAGAAGGTCGAGGAGAGATGTTGGAGAATTGAACTGTCTCACCATGGTGTGAGAGGGAAGGTTTAAGAAATGAAGCTTGTACCCTTCCCTTATGATGGAGAGGGTCCATTGCTCTGCTGTGATTTGTTCCCAACTGGGAGCAAAGTGAGCTAACCTTCCTGGAATGGTGAGAGGTTCTGGATGTTCTAGAGCCAGAAAAGCTAAGTTCTCTAGTTGTAAGTCAAAGGCCCTGAGGAGGCTGAGGCTGTTGGGCCGTAGCAGTCCTAGCAGCCTTAGGCTTGGCCTGTTTCGGTTGTTGCTGTCTCTTTGTAGCAAAACGACCTGCAGAAGATGCCTGCTGACCATAAGCAGAATAATATTTCCCTTTTTTGGGGAAAAATCCCTTTTTGAACAACCTTTTCTTAAAAGGAGCAGAAGTAGACTTTGAAAGTCTATCTAAAGCAGAATTTTCAGCATCCATCTGGGTGGCCTTTGCTTGCCATTCTTTGCCAAAAAGGTTTTCACCTGTACAAGGAAGGTTTCCTAGTCCATCCTGAACCCAGGGTTCCAAATCAGAAGCTTGTAACCAAGCAACTCTGCGTGCACCTATGGCAACAGTCGAGGCTCTGCTGGCACCTTCAAAAGAGTCAAAGGCTGCACGGTTGGAAAACTTGGAAATATCCTGGGCATGTTTAAGCCAGGTGAGAAACTCTTCCCTTTTATCTTCTGAAACAAAAGGAGACAAAGTTTGCAGATGATCTGTAACTTCTTTTAGAAACATCCCCATATAGAGACTATAGGAGTTGATTCTGGCAACAAGCATATTGGCCTGGAAAATTCTCCTGCCAAAGGCATCTAAGGTTTTGCATTCTCTTCCTGGAGGAGTAGAAGAGTGCCTTTTTGTACTCTTGATCTTTTTCATAGCAGACTCCACCACAATGGAGTGGTGAGGAAGCTGAGTCTTATGAAAGCCAGGACAAGGAGGAACACGATACATGGTGTCCAACCTACGAGAATGAGGGGAGGTGGTGAGAGGAGTCTCCCATATGCCCAACATGTGATCATAAAGAATCTCATGTATTGGTAAAGTGGCTGCCTCTTTAGGAGCCTTAGGATATTGTAAAATATCTAATTTTTTGGCTCTAGGCTCTGTCTCAGGGGCCACTGAGATGGAAAGGCCCCTGGCCACTTCCCTAATGAAGTCTTGAAAAGACAAGTCTTCTGGAGGAGACATTCTCCTTTTTGGAGAAGAGGGCTCCTGAGGAAGGATCACCGATGCTTCGATAGAGGCCTCTGATTCATCAGAGTCTTGAGAGGAATCGAAGTATCACCTGTCTGGATGCTCCTGCAGAGCCCGATACGCGTACCGGGTGGTATCGACATCGGGAGCGATCGGTACCGATTCGGTACCGATGGGCATCACAGAACAGTGTACCACAGCAGTCGACACCGAAGCCGATGTCGATGCAATCGGTGCCGGTACCGGAACCGATATCGGTGCCGGTACCGGAACCGATATCGGTGCCGGTGCCGGAGTCGGTACCGACAACGGAGTTTGTTGCGGTACCGAAGGCGTCGCAGCTTGTATGAATGCCATGATGGCACGCTGCATAGTCAGAATATTCTGATCCATCGACGCCACCAATGTCTTGATGTCGGTACCAGTGGGAACCACCGGTACTCCAGAACATGGCAACAGGTGATCGGTCGGGGCCGAGCCATCGATGTCAACCTGTGACCCCATAGATAAAGCTTTGGAAGCCGGAGCCTCCCGCCGGGGTAATTTTGCCGGTGCGGATTCCTCGAGAGCAAGCCCGGAGTTATCTCGATACTTAGAGGGAGATCTACTCTTCGAGGACCAGCTGGACTTAAGTTTGGTTACCTGAGATCCATGGGAGGAAGAAGAAACCCTGGAAGACGTCGATGCCACCGAAGCTGCATCAGAGGGAAACAGGGTACTGAGCTTGGCTGCTCGATTCTGTAGACCTCTTTTAGACATCATGGAACAGGACTCACAATCCGTAATGGAATGGTCAGGACCTAAACATTTTAGACACCAGTCATGGGTGTCGGTGACAGAAATAGTGCCGCTGCACTTCGTGCACTTTTTAAACCCGGAGGCGGGCTTTTCCATGAGGAAAAATTTTCGTAGGCCTAAGGCCACAGAAAGAAAAAATGCACTGAAGTGAGAAAAACAGTAGTTATTTTTTTTTTTTTTTTTAGAATAAAGAAAGAAAAGACCGGCGGTACCGGTCCGGCATCGAGAAGGCAGACACGCGACCAAAGAAATAAAAGAAAATAAGAAATTCTTCAGCGGTGACAGGAACACGACCTGCTGGCTCCGCGGAAAAGAAGAACTGGAGAGAGGCGGTTGGGAAAGGCGGGAAGGCAGCGCGCAGGCACTGTGGGATGCTCCCAAAAGCTTTCCTTTTGGACGCTGGGGAGCGTTCCCGCGCAGGCTCTGTCGGTACCGATGATACCCATATGTGAAGACTCATTCCTGCTTGTTCCTGGAGATAGCACAATTAGCACTGGAGCAGGTCGCCATCAAGTCCATTTCACAGTGACCCTAACAGTACAGAATCAACTGAAATGTCTCCTGACTCAACTCTCACTCTCCTAGATCAAGAGTGTGCCGGCCAAGAACTCCACCTCCACATTGCCCACCCTGGCAGTGTGCTGAGCCGAAACAGCTAGGAGGTTCAAGTCTTTTTATATCCTTTGTGAGATATGGTCTCCAAAACTGAACACAATACTCCAAGTGAGGCCTCACCAATGACTTGTACAGGGGCATTAATACCTCCCCCTTTCTTGTAGTTACTCCTCTCTGTATGCAGCCTAGTATCCTTCTGACTTTGGCTACCACCTTGCTTTATTGTTTTGCCACTTTGAGATCCTCAGACACTATCACTCCGAGGACCCTCTCCTGGTCCATGCAAACCAACCTCTCGCCCCCTATCGCATATAATTCCTTTGGATTTCTGCATCCCAAGTGCATGACTCTGCACTTCTTCGCAATAAACCTCAACTGCCAAGCATTAGACCATTCTTACAGTTTTTGTAGATCTTTCCTCATGTTGTCCACTCCCTCAGACATGTCCACTCGGTTGCAAATTTTTGTGTCATCTGCAAAAAGGCAGGCTTTTCCCTTCAATTCTTCCCCAACATCACTCACAAATATATTGAACAGTATCGGACGCAGGACTGATTGCTGAGGCATGCCACTATGCACCTTCCTTTCTTCTGAGTGTGTTTCGTTTACCACCACCTTCTGTCGTCTATCATTCAACCAATTTATGATCCAGTTCACCACCTTGGGACCTATCCCCAGGCTGCTCAGTTTATTGATAAGCCTCCTATAAGGAACAGTATCAAAGGCTTTGCTGAAATCTAGGTATATCATATCCATCGCATGCCCTTGATCTAGTTCTCTGGTCACCTAGTCAAAGAACTCAATCAAATTTGTTTGGCATGATCTTCCTTTGGTAAAATCACATTGCCTCTGATCATGCAATCCATTGATCTCTATTCTTTCAAGCACATCTCCATTACTTTTCCCACCATTGAGGTAAGGCTTACCGACCTATAGTTTGTCACCTCTTCTGTATTACCACTTTTGTGAAAAGGTATCTCTCCCATCTCCAAGGATCTATTGAAAACTTCCTTTAAAGGCCCTCCCAGAACCTCTCTGAACTCGTTCAGTATCCTCTGATGTATCCCATTCGATACCATGGCCTTGTTCACTTTCAGCTTTGCAAGCTGTTCAAAACCATCATCTTCTATGAATGGTGTGATATCTACTCCATTCCCAATTGTATATTTGTCAATCATATATAGTTCTTCTCCAGGATTTTCTTTAGTGATTACAGAAGAGAAATATTTGTTTAGCATTTTCGCTTTTTTTATTTCACTTTCCGTGAATCTGTCAACTGCACTTTTGAGTCTTGCAATTCCACCTCTGATCTTCCTCTTCTCCCGAATATATCTGAAAAAGGTTTTGTCTCCATGCTTCAAATCTTTAGCCATCTTTTCTTCTGCCATTGCTTTTTCTATCCTTATTTCCTTTTGTGTCTCTTTTAGCTTTATCCTATATTTTTTTCTGTGTTCCTCTTTTTGTGATCTTCGGTGGTTTTTGTCTTTATTTGTGCAGCCACTTCTTTGGTGAACTGTATAGGTTTCCTTTTCCTCTTGTTTTTATTTACTCTCTTTATAGCCTCTTTTAGTTTAGCCCACTGCAATTCCACTTCCCTTATCTCCTCCAATCCTTCCAACTTCTCTTTCAGATACTTTCCCATTTTATTACTGAAGTCAGTGTTTTTGAACTGTGAACTTTTAGAGTAAAACAGAAAGCATAGTTACTCACCTGTAACAGGTGATCTCCGGGAACAGCAGAAATTTAGTCCTCACATATGGGTATCATCGGTACCGACGGAGCCTGTGTGGGAACGCTCCCCAGCGTCCAATTAGGAAGCTTTTGGGAGCATCCCACAGCGCCTGCGTGCTGCCTTCCCGCCTTTCCCGCCTCTCTCCAGTTGAGTTTTAAAGCTGAGACAAAGAGAGAGAGAGGGAAAGAGAAAGAGATAGAGAGATACAACTCCTAGGGGAGGTGGGTGGGTTGTGAGGACTAAATTCCTGCTGTTCCCGGAGATCACCTGTTACAGGTGAGTAACTATGCTATCTCCAGGAACAAGCAGGAATGAAGTCATCGCATATGGGGACTCCCTAGCTTTATATGACAGGGAGAGACCCCAGACGTTGTGTGCCCCTGAGAAAGGCTCCACTTCCCCCCATGGATCTCTGGCATCCTACCAGGGATGGTGGGTAGGAGCTGATTAGGTATAGAACAGGTGTTGGAGAACAGCCTGACCAAACAAGGCATCCCGGCGGGAGTCCTTGTCCAAGCTGTAATGGGCTGTGAAGGTATGAAACGAGGCCCAGGTGGCTGCTTGACAGATGTCGTCGATAGACACAGAGTGCAGATGAGCCATTGAAGCTGCCATGGCTCTCACATTGTGAGCTGTGACATGGCCCTCCAGAGAAAGATTCTTACTCTGATAAGCAAAGGATATACACTGAGCAATCCAGTTAAATAGCGTTCTCTTGGAGACTAGAAGTCCCAAATGAAAAGCAACAAAGATTTCAGAGGACTTTCTATGTTGCTGTGTTCTTTGTAAGTAAAACGCCAAAGCTCTTTTACAGTCCAAGGTATGAAGATTCCTCTCTGCATTTGATGCATGAGGCTTTGGAAAAAACACAGGTAGGTAGACCGCTTGGTTTAGATGAAAAGGCGAGACCACCTTTGGCATAAAGTATGGATGAATCCTAAGGATTACCTTGTCATGATGGAACTTTGTATAAGGTGGATCAGCTACTAGCGCTTGCAACTCACTAATGCGACATGCTGATGTGATTGCAATGAGAAAGATAACCTTCCAAGAAAGGAATTTCAAGGAGGTAGTAGTTAAGGGTTCAAAAGGTGGCTTCATGACCTGCCCAAGAACCAGGTTTAAGTCCCATGCCACCGGTGGTGGCCTAATGGGAGGCTTAGTTAGAAGAAGGCCTCTCATAAATCTTGCTATAAGAGGATGAGAGGAAATAGGCTGTCCATTTAGAGGCTTAAAGGAAGCTGCAATAGCACTCAAATGGACTCTTACTGAGTTAGTCTTGAGACCTGCATTGGACAAATGAAGGAGATACTCCAGCAATGATTCCAGAGGTATCGCAAGGGGGTTAAGATCCTTCTGTGAACACCATATGGTAAACCTTTTCCACTTGAAAGCATAAGAGCATCTCGTGGAAGGTTTCCTGGAAGCAAAAAGAATATCTTTTACTTGCTGAGGGAGATTAAGATCATGGAGATCTAGGCCTTCAGCAAGCAAGCCCTGAGACGCAGAGACTGGGGATTGAGATGCCATAACATTCCGTCCTCCTGGGATAGGAGATCTGGAGCAGACCCTAACTCCAGGGAGGGAGCTTGAGAGAGATGTAGAAGCAGAGGGTACCACACTTGCCTTGGCCAATGTGGAGCTATGAGAATCATATGGCCTCTGTCTCTCTGAAGCTTGAACAGGGTTTTGGGAATTAGGGGAATGGGTGGAAAGGCATACAGGAAGTCTTGACCCCAGTAAAGGAGGAAAGCATCCCTGGCCTGAGCCCTCTGAGCCGGAACTCTGGAACAGAACCGTGGAAGTTTGGCATTCCACGGACTTGCAAAGAGGTCTATGTCCGGGATTCCCCAAATTTGAAAAATCTTGGCCACCTGGTCTGCATGCAGAGACCACTCTTGTGGAAGCAGAACTCGACTGAGTCTGTCTGCCCAAGAGTTTTGTATGCCTGGAAGGTACACTGCCAGGAGATGAATCTAATGCTCTCTGGCGAGGGCCCATAGTCGCAAAGCTTCGTTGCAAAGCGACAGAGAGCCTGTTCCCCCCTGCTTGTTCACATAGAACATGGCTACTTGATTGTCCATACGAATGAGGACTGTCTTGTAGCTGAGCAGGGTGTGGAACACTCGAAGATCAAGGAAGATTGCTCTGAGCTCCAAGAGACTGATATGTAGATGAGTCTCCTGTGGAGACCAGGTGCCTTGGGTGGAGAGGTCTTGCAGATGAGCTCCCCAACCCATCGGAGAAGCATCTGTTGTGAGAGTTGCTTGGGGTAAGGGTTGTTGAAAAGGGGACCCAGCAACAGGTTTTGAGTGGACTTCCACCATTGGAGGGACAAAATAAGGCGACTTGTGTTTGCTATTTTGTCTGACAGGCATCCTGATGCCTGGGTCCATTGAGTGGATAAAGTCCACTGGGCTGCCCTCATATGAAGGCGAGCATAGGGAACCCCATGCACAGTAGATGCCATGTGGCCAAGTAGTTGTAGCATTTCTCGGGCAGTGAGATGAGGCTTTAGCACTGCTTGAGAAGCTAACTGCACAATGCGAAGGCAAAAGGCCTGGAGGAGATAGGCCCTTGCCTTTCTGGTATCCAGCAAAGCTCCTATGAACTCTAAAGACTGAGTGTGAGTTAGATTGGATTTGGGGATGTTTATTACCAGACCCAAATACTGAAGGATACGCATTGTGCAGGACAGAGAAGTCCTGGCCTCTGACTCTGTTGGGGCTCGAATGAGCCAGTCGTCTAAGTAGGGGAAGACGAATATCCCTAGAGTGTGGAGAAATGCTGCTACTACAGCCATGCATTTCATGAACACCCTTGGAGCTGAGGCCAGGCCAAAAGGAAGCACCCTGTATTGGTAGTGCTTTCCTTGAAAAAGGAACCGAAGGAACCTTCTGTGAGTTGGATGGATGAGAACATGGGTGTACGCATCCTTGAGATCTAGAGAACAAAGCCAATCCTGACTCTGAAGGTATGGCAGCAGAGTTCCGAGAGAAATCCTCTTGAATTTCTCTTTGACAAGGAATTTGTTCAATTCTCTGAGGTCCAAGATAGGTCCGTATCCCCCTGTTTTCTTTGGGATAAGGAAATAGGGGGAGTAAAACCCTGTACCCTGCTGATGGATGGGTACTTCTTCTATTGCCCCTTGGGCAAGAAGCATAGTGACCTCCTGACCTAACAGGTTGATGAGAGAGGTCGGAGAATTGAACTGCCTTATTATTGTGGGAGGGGGCATGCTCGAAAAATGAAGCTTGTACCCCTCCTTTATGATGGAGAGTGTCCAGTGCTCTGATGTTAATTGCCCCCATCTGGGGCCAAAGTGACATAACCTTCCTGGAATGGTGGAAGGCTCTGGTCCCACGAGACCCAGGAAGGCTAAGTTCTCTAGCTGAAAGTCAAAGGCCTTGTGGAGGCTGAGACTGCTGGGATGGCTGAGGCTTAGCAGTCTTTGCTTTCTTCTGTTTGGGTGGTTGCTGACCTTTCCTGACAAGCTGACCTGCAGAACGTCCCTGCTGAGCATAAGCAGGATAATATCTTTTCTTCTTAGAAAAGAATGGTTTCTTGAAAGATTTCTTTCTAGCAGGATCAGCTGTGGACTTGGATAATCTATCCAAGGTGGAGTTGTCAGCATCCAACTCATTGGCTTTTTCCTGCCAATCTCTACCAAACACGTTCTCACCAGTACAAGGGATATTTCCCAATTTGTTTTGTACCCAGAGCTCCAGATCAGATGCCTGGAGCCAAGCAATTCTACGTGTACCTATGGCAATGGCAGAGGTTCTGCTTATGCACTCAAATCAGTCAAAAGCTGCACGGTTGACAAATTTAGAAACATCTTGGGCATGTTTGACCAATGTGAGAAAATCCTGTCTTCTATCCTCAGGAAGAATAGGACTCAAAGCTCTAAATCACCTGTGACCTCCTTCAGGAACATTCCCATGTACAGACTATAGGAACTGATCCTGGCAGAAAGCATGGAAGCTTGGAAGACACGACGTCCAAAAGCATCCAGAGTTCTGCACTCACGTCCTGGAGGATTAGAGGCATGCCTCTTTGCACTCTTGATCCTTCTCATAGCTGATTCCACTACTATAGAGTGGTGAGGAAGCTGAGTTTTTTGGAAACCAGGACAAGGAGGGACTTGATACAGAGTATCCAGTCTACGAGAATGAGGAGAGGTGGTAAGAGGTGTCTCCCACATTCTTAACATGAGATCATTCAAAATCTCATGAATGGGCAAGGTAGCTGCCTCCTTAGGAGTTTTGGGATATTGTAAAATTTCCAACTCCTTTGCTCTGGGCTCTGTTTCAGGGGCAACAGTAATGGACAGACCCCGAGCCACCTCCCTGATAAAATCCTGAAAGGAAATATCCTCTGGAGGAGACATCCTACGCTTAGGGGAGGAGGGCTCCTCTGGGAGAAGCATTCCTGCATCAACAGAACTGTCAGAATCCTCAGATTCTTCTGAGGACTCGAAGTACAGTCTGTCCAGCTGCTCTTGAAGAGCCCGATACCCGTACCGACTGGTCGGTACCGGGAGTAATCGGTACCGGAGTATCGGTACCGGAAGGCATCAGATGACTGGGTACCGGCAATGCAGACACCGATGTCGATGCTATCGATACCGGTACCGGTTGGATTGTCTGTCGCGGTTCCGAGGGCGTCGATGCCGCAAGGAGAGCCGCCAGACTGCGCTCAATAGCCAGGACTCTCTGGTCTATCGATGCTGCCGATGCCTGGATGTCGGTACCGGAGAAGATCGCCGATATCCCAGAGCATGGCACCAGTAGTACTGCTGAGGTCGAGGCCTCGAGAACATCCTGGAGCCCCAATAATGCTTTGGAAGCCGAAGCCTCCCGCCAGGGCAATTTTGCCGGTGCAGAATCCTCAAGGGCAACGCCAGAGGCATCTCGATGCTTAGAAGGAGATCTACCCTTTGAGGATCGGCTAGACTTATGTTTAGTTACCTGAGATCCACGGGAGGAACACGAAGCCCTGGAAGACGTCGATGCCACCGAAGCTGCATCAGAGGAAAACAGGGTACTGAGCTTGGCAGCTTAGTTCTGTCGACCTCTCTTGGACATCATGGCACAGGCCATACATTCCGATATGGAATGGTCAGGACCTAAACATTTCAGACACCACTCAAAGGTGTCAGTGACGGAGATGGTACCGCCACACTTGGTGCACTTTTTAAAATCCGAGGAGGGTTTCTCCATTATGGAAAAAATCCTGGGCCTAAGGCCCAAAATGGCACGTGAAAAGAAAAGGAAAAAGAACTAAGAATCTTTTTTTTTTTTTTTGAAAGAAAAGAATGAAAGAAAGAAAAACCGGCGGTACTGGTAAAGCGTCGAGGAAGGCAGACGCGACCACAAAAAAGAAGAAAAATTTTCTGCGGTGACAGGAACACGACCTGCTGGCTCCGCGGAAAATGAAGAACTGGAGAGAGGCAGTTGGGTAAGGCGGGAAGGCAGCACGCAGGCACTGTGGGATGCTCCCAAAAGCTTCCTAATTGGATGCTGGGGAGCGTTCCCGCGCAGGCTCCGTCAGTACCGACGATACCCATATGTGATGACTACATTCCTGCTTGTTTCTGGAGATAATCCTTTATCCTCCTATAGCTTTCACACCAGATGACTACCAGAACACAGGAATGCACCAAATCTCGGAAGTACTTATGGTGCTTCCTAAGTTTTCCCAACCCCTTTGAAGGTATCAAGCTTGGGATAACATGCCAAATTAAAATCTTTCCCAGGTACAATTTTATCAACTACAAAGTTTCCCAGTGCTTCCCCTAGTCTTTCATAAAAGTCACCCAGATCAACATTAGGTGCAAACACTGATCCAATCACCAAAATTGTATTTGGAACTTTAAAATGAACAAATATAAAATTCCCATTTGTCCCTATAAACATCCAACACCTGACCCAGGACATCATTCGCTATAGCAACCGTAATTTCCCCCCTCTTCCTATGAACTTTATTGGAAGCAAACCAAATGTTTGCGTACTGCTTATATACAACCCTAAACTCATCACAGCTCACCAGAAGAGTTTCCTGAATACAGGCACTCTATAAATGGAGGCAAGTCAACTCTTTAAACAACTGCCTTTTCATTGGCAAATTAAAGCCAAGCATATTCAAGGACCCAATCTTAACTCTCCCCATTGAAATTCAGAAATATCCTACCCTGCTGTATTAATCACATAATTACATACCCCCCCTTTCCTCACCCTCCCTCCCCTTTCATTGGCAAATTAAAGCCAAGCACATTCAAAAATCCAATCTTAACTCTCCCCATTGAAATTCAGAAATACCCTACCCTGCCGTGTTAACCACATAAATACCCTCCCATTCTCCCCCCCCCCCAAACAATCCTCCCCCCTCTTCCTCCCCCTCCCCCCTATAATCTCTACCAGCCTTGTAGCCCATGGCCCTCTATGGAGGTATGAGATCCACGAAAGGCCTCCCAAGCTTCCCCAGAGTAACACCCCCATCCCCAATCACTCTTTTAACAACTCATTAGACACCACTCACGCCCCACTCATCTCCTAGCAACATTCATAATTCATACTTTAAGTTGAAACAAATACCAATTATCCCACTACGCAACACTCCCACTCAACCATCCAAATGGGCAGTTATAAAGACACAGAAACATGATTGCACTTAAAGACCACATGGCCCATCCAGTCTGCCTTTCCAAATCAACTATTTCATTCCCTTTTTTTCCTTTAGACATTTTCTGTGTCTGTCCCATGCCTTCTTTAATTCAAATACTGTCCTCGTCTCCACTACCTCCACTGGGAAACTATTTCACCCCTCTTTCCATAAAGAAATATTTCCGCAGATAACTCCTGAGTCTACCCCTTTTACTTTCATCCTATGTCCCCTCATTGCTAAGGTCCCTTTGAATTGAAAGATGCTCTCCCCTGTGCATTTATGACATGGGGGTATTCAAACATCTCTGTGATATCACCCCCTCTCACCTTTCCTCCAAAGTATACATATTGAGATCTTTAAGTCTGTGCCCATATGCCTTACGACGAAGCCCACTGACCATTTATGGTAGCTACCCTCTGCACTGACTCCATCCTGTTTATCTCCTTTTGAAGATGTGGTCTCCAGAATTGTACAGAATACCCCAAATGAGTCTCACCAAAGATTTATACAGAGGCACTATCACCTCCTCCTTTCTGCTCACCATTCCTCTACCTATGCAACCAAGCATCCTTCTGGCTTTTGCCATCACCCTTTCTACCTGTTTAGACACCTTAAGAAACAATCATGCCCAGGTCCCATTCTTCTTTTGTGGATCTTTGTGGTGAGTGGATTGATGGGGGCAGTGCTGTAAGGGAGGGTGGTGGGGTTTCTGGAGTCCAGTAGATTGCGGGATCTGGGGCAGCGTGGGTTTGCTAAAGGCGGGTCTTGCTGGACGGGTCTGGTTGATTTCTTTGACTGAGTAGCCAGGGAGTTGGACCAAGGAAGAGCTCTAGATGTAGTATACTTGGATTTCGGTGGAGCCTTTGACGCCGTTCCGCACAGGCTACTTATGAATGGATTGAGCACCCTGGGGATGGAGCCTGGGCTGGCTGAATGGGTTGGAGATTGGTTGAGTGGGAGGCGGCAGGCTTGCTCTGGGGAGAGGGATGTTGCCAGTGGTGTGCCATGGTGATCTGTCCTTGGTCTGATTCTTTTTGACATTTTTGTTAGTGATATTGTGGTGGGGCTGTTGGGTGGGATTTGCCTCTTTGCAGATAATGCTAGGGTCTGCAGTGGAGTGGACACCCAGAAGGGAGTGAATGGAATGGAGAGGGATCTAGCTGGGCTTGAGGAGTGGTCGAGAATTTGGCACTGGAGGATACAGGGTCATGCATTTGGGCTGCAGGGGTCCAGGAAAGTAGTGCAAAGTGGGGAATGACATGCTTATCCTGTATTATTGTGACTGTCATTTTCGGGTGCTAATGCTTGGCACCTTAATGCCCGATGTCCTGTTAGCGCCCGATAAGTGGAGCCAAGCACCCTTACCACCAGAACGCCTACTCCCCGCCCTGGCCTTTAACACACGATAACACCCTTTCCGCTGCCGTTAATGCTTGCTAACCGGTGTGCCCTTAACACTCTTTAGTAAACATACCCCTTTGTATTTCCCACTGTATTTCTCTAAAATTGAGTGCCTTTCAAATGCTGAGTCTGAAACATTATCAAAGTTGGAAGATCTCATGAAACGATCCCACCGGTGCAGCATATGCTTAAGGGGGTTATCAGAGACAGAGGTGTCTGTTAACTGTATTGAGTTGATGGAATGAATATGCAGGACAGTTGTCCAGGTCACTGAAATAATGTCAAAACTCTGTACTTCAAATTTGAAAGGGCTCATCGAGTACTGCGGCCTCCGCAGGGGGTTGCAGCCGGGGGGGGGGGGGGGGGGGGAGTGCCGTGCAACATCCTTGCTTCTTTCCATGAATATGCTACTAATGACCTGGTATTGCAAGTGGCCCTTAAGCTGGGTAAGATCTAATGGGAAAATATGATGATTAAACTGTATGCAGATTCATCTTCAATTACAATGAGAAAAAGATCAGAGTTGTGCAATTTGACAGAGAGACTGCACCCAGAAAATGTGCGCTATTGCTGGACTTTCCCTTTTGGTTTCTAATTCGTGATCTCAGGAGTGATGACTAAGATGAGGACGCCAGAGGTGGCAATTAAAGGTATGCTAAAAGTCGGATGGTCAAATATTCCTGCCATGCAATTAGCTAGCAAGCAGGAGTAGAGGAGAGCATCTTCACCAAGACCACAATGGCAGAGGTACCACCAAGGCAGGAAGAGACTGAAGACACAAGTGGACCACCAAGCTTCAGGAGATAAAGATGTAACTTGAAGAATGGGCTTCATGGTGCAGGGACTTGTTTAATTTGGATCAGGGAGAACTATTCTGTCAAATGGTAACAAAATTCACACTGACTAGACTGTAAGCTCTGATAAGCAGAGACTGTCTCTTACATATATGTGCAGCGCTGCATACGACTTGTAGTGCTATACAAATGCTCAGCAGTAGTAATAGCAGTAATACTGGTTCTGGTGCTTACCAATGAGAAGAGTGTTTTTGATGTTATAGTGGGTGATCATCTCGTATCCACTGTTCACCAGATGGTGTGGTTCAGTATTAGGATTAGAGCTGATAAGGTTCATTCAAAAATGAGGGCCCTAGACTTTGGGAAAACTAACTTTACCAAGATGGGACAGTATTTCAAGGAGTCATTAACAGGATGGGAACATCTGGGGGATGTAGAGTAGGCAAAACTGAAAGGGGATATTTTAAGGGCCATACATACACCTTTTTGTTAAGAAAGCAAATAAATGTAAAAGGGAAAGGAGGCCACTGTGGTTCTCAAAAGAAGTAGCTGAAAAGGTGAAGAAAGAGAGGATGGCCTTCATATAATACAAGCAATCACAGAAAGAGAAAGACAAGCATCAATATTTGGAAAAGCTAAGAGGATCCAGGAAACGAGTCAAGAAAGCAAAGATACAAATGGAAGAAAAACATAGGCAATGCAGTAAAATAAGGGGGAGGGGGCAAAATATTTTTCAGATATATTAATGAGAGGAGGAAGTGCAAAAGCCCTTGTGAAAGTCACATTTTAGGTAATGGATGGAAGGAAAGATAAGAGCTAATGGACATGTCAGATCCATATGTAACCTATGTGTTAGTCAATAAATGGGATGAGATGGAGGCATCTGTACTGTATCAGTGAGGGGTGCCCATGTAATCTACTGTAATGTCAGTGTGGCATAAGATTAGGATGAAGTGACCCCTGGCAGAGCTAGCATCGCCATGATGTGGGCATCAAAACAATGACTGAGCAGGAGTGGTGATGTGCAAATCATTCACAGGAGAGGTGTGAGTGATACATCCTAATGATTAAAATGTTCCTGTGTAGTCCATGGTGTAGCTGCTGGCAGGAGAATACATGATGTACATAATGGGCAAATGCTGATGGATGGTGGTAGATGAGAGTGCAGTATGTCCTTGCTGCCCCGATGTACCTGATGTGACTGCACAAATGCAGTGTAGTGTGTGTGAAAAAATAGTAGCTGTGCCATGGGGAAGTTCTAATATCAGTTATTTGAGTATGACAGCTGTCTCAGCTTTTCTAACCACCATACAATCTTCCTGACACATGTGCATATAACAACTGGATAAGTGTCTCTCATATGAATAAAGTAAGGACATGTGCGGGATGTGCCTAAATGTATCGCATATATGTGATGGAGCCAAAGATGTTCAGTCACAGTTATGATGAAATATTCCAATCATGTACCACTCAAGTGTCATACATCTGCAGGGTGAACATGTCCGATACGTTGTAATGGACTACAGCAGAGCCAATAAAGTCATCCTATGCGCGCCCCAAATTCTACTGCATTTATTACTCTTGAATTTGATTTGTGTATACTGGTCATTTGTATATATGTACATATTGTGTGATGTGATGTGCCTACCCTCCGAATCAACCTATGCGCGCCCCAAATTCTACTGTACTGATTTGACAGTTCTCCTATTGTAATCGGACCGCTGCTGATCGCTGGAAGCAGCGGTATATAAGTGTTTGCTAAATAAATAAATAAATAAATGGTGTCAGATGGGCATGATTGCAATGTGCATGTTTGCAGACCCAATGTGCTATCATAACACAAAAACATCATGTGGATGCGGAAGTTGGATAATGAAAAAGATAGACAGGAAGAAAATTGATGCCTTTGAATTATAGTGCTTGCGACGAATTCTGTGTATCCCATGGACTGCCTGAAGATCAAACCTAAGCTTTCTTTAGAAGCTCAGATGACAAGACTTCGACTTTCATACTTTGGACGAATCATGCAACGACAGAGATCGTTAGAGAAAGACATCATGCTTGGCAAGGTAGAAGGTCAATGCAAGAGAGGATCTATACAATAACAGTAGCCATGGGTGCCACTCTATCAACAATGAGCCACCTGACTGAAGACCGAAAAGAGTTTAGGACAACTATTCAGAGAGTCGCCAACAGCACTTAACAACAACAACAACATTGTGATCATTCTGTACAGTACTCTTCTATTGTAAAACTGCTTTGATGTCTAAGCTTCTAGTCCATATGTAGTATACCAAATAGAATAAATAAAATAAGCAAAATAAATACAATTAGAAATATCAGCAGAAGGGGATGTTTTCATTGGAAGGAGAAGTGATTTAAGAGGCAGATGCAACAGTTCATAGAAAAATCTGCATGCCACAAAAGTATTCAACTTTAATTTGGGTAGCATCGAAAGATCAGCAATTAGGCTCTTTAACTAAGTTGACTGCTCGTACTGATTCTCAGCTCCAGTCTTATTGTGATAGTAATGTTGCTTTAATTAGAGATGCTTCGGCAATATTCCTACCGTCTGGAGTCCTTAGAGAATCAATCTAGAGCAAGAAACTTACATTTCCTTAATTTTCCTTCTACTCACTTGCTGTCTTCGGATATTTTGTTGAAAAAATATTTTACTGAAATTTTGCAGCTGGGAGGAACTTCAGATGTGGTCCAAATGTATTCCCTTCCTGTTACCTCTTCTGCCCTACCAAAAGCGGAGGGGTCTGTTTCCCCTTCAGACTATTCGGTAGGTCAAAATCTAACAGCTTTCTTGGAAGATTCTACGGATATCATT
Source organism: Ichthyophis bannanicus (assembly GCA_033557465.1). Classification (NCBI taxonomy): domain Eukaryota; kingdom Metazoa; phylum Chordata; class Amphibia; order Gymnophiona; family Ichthyophiidae; genus Ichthyophis; species Ichthyophis bannanicus. The sequence continues at coordinate 231,908,315 of CM066038.1, read as the reverse complement.
CCTAAGCGCTGCACTTTGGTAGTAACGTTTGGGTCTGAGTCTGTTAAGCTAAGTGTGTTGAGAGCTTACTTTAAGCATAAAGAGGCTCTTATTTGTGGTTTTAAACTTCAAGTTTTTCCAGATGTTGGTCGGACTACCCAGATTCGGCGTAAGCAGTTTCTGGAATTAAAGCCTCGCGTAGTGGCTTTGGGGGCTTCTTTCTTTTTGAAATTTCCTTGTCGTTGTATTATAACATATCAGGGACAAACTTATGTTTATACTGAAGTAATTCAGTTGCAGAAGTTTTTGTCTGGAAAGAAAATGGTTGGGAAATAATTGGTGGAATGTATAATATTTCGCTCCCTATTGTGGAGTATTATATTACTCCTTTTTTCTTTGTAACTTTTTTCTTGTGTTATAATAGCTACTCTTCTTCCTTGATGTGATTCTTTCTATGTGGATATTTTTTTTGTTCTTGAATTCTTTTTTGAATTATGTTTGTATTATTTCTTGATATTTGCTCTTTATATTCAGGAAAACTTAAATAAAGTTAAAAAAAGGTTCAACTGATTAGTTAAAAAAAACAACATACCTTTTTAAACATTCTAGTAGAGTCCTCGCTGATTTGCATAAAGCGCATGATGACATTGTTAAGGTAGATATCACTCAAAGTAGCATGATCTTTGCTTTCTCTTCTTACTTGGTTTAAGAGTAGATACCAGCAATTCACTGGTGACAAAAGATTCTGATCTTTCCTAAGGAATACAAAAAAAACACAGTAAATTAGACACAAATGGGCATGTTTACTAAAATGTGCTACTCAGTAGCATGAGGTTTAGTGCGCAGTTAGAGCACTACGTTAAAAATCCCATGCTAACCAGGTAGCACGTATTAGGGCGGGGACTGAACAGGTCGAGGAGCAATTTAGATGGCAACAGCACTTTGCGGTTAGTGCAGGCAGTAGTAGCTTGTGCTAATCATAATTGCTGCTATTAGTGTGGATGCACTACATCAACTGCAGGCACACGGGCACACAAGACCACCTGAAATTAGCACGGCTCACACTCGCATTACTGGCACAGACTTTAGTAAAGATACCCCCAAACTGCATCAACATTAAACAGTGGCAATACTTAAAAAAAAAAAATAATGTGGAAAAAATCTAGTGAGCAGATGGCCAATTGCAATAATAAGACTGATTGGTCTACAAGGTTTCATTAGTAGATGGCTAAATGAACACCAAGCTCATGAGACATTTTTGCTGGTCTTATACAGGTCTTAATACAATTCAGTAAGAATGAACATGAAAAAAATATACTAATCTGCAAGACAGTCTCCTGAAGCATGTCCCCCCTCCACACCAGTTCTAGTAACCATCCTCCATATATTCAAAAAAGAAACATTTTCCAAAGGGATGCCCCTTGTGAACTAGCTGCTACAACCAGAGGAGTAGCTGCTACTACTACTACCATTAATCATTTATATAGCACTACAGGGCGTATGCAGCGCTGTACAGATACACTTGAAAGATGGCCCTTGCTCGTCAGAGCTTATAATCTAATCAAGATAGACAGTACAATAGTTGAAAAAAGAGGTACAAATAGGGAACAGTAAGTAGACACAAGGAGAACAAGGGATCAGGATCCAAAGGCAGCCTCAAAGAAGTGAGCCTTTAGCACAGATTTGAAAAGGGGGAGAGATGAAACCTGACATACAGATTCAGGTAGTTTATTCTAGGTATAAGAAGCAGCAAGGTCAAAGGATCAAAGTCTGGAATTGGCAGTGGAAGAAAAGGGCAAAGCGAGGAGTAAGCTAAAGGAGGAGTGGCGTTCAGAAGGGAGGATGTAGGGAGAGAGGAGAGAGGAAAGGTAGTGCGGTTCAGTAGAATGAATGCATTTATAGGTCTGAACAGAAGTTTGAATAGGATGATGAAACGGAAGGGGAGTCAATTAAGTGATTTGAGAAGAGGGGTTATATGAGAATATCGGGGCTGGTGGAAGATTAGCTATGCAGCAGAGTTCTGAACAGATTGAAGGGAGATGACTCAGAGGGAGACCCAGCAAGGAAATATTACAATAGCTGAGATGGGAGGTGACTAAAGAGTTTTAGTAGTGTGTTCAGAAAGGAAGGGGCAAATTTTGTTAATGTTATAGAGAAAGAAACGATAGGTTTTAGCTATCTGCTGGATATGAGTAGAGATGACCCCCAAGGTTGTAGGCAGAGGAAACAGGAAGTATAAGAGTGTTATCAACAGAAATAGAGAAAGGAGAAAGTGGGGAAGAGGGTTTAGGGGGAAAAAGGTTAAATTAGACTTACCTGCTAATTGTTGTTCCTGGAGTGGAACCAGTCTAGTCCTGGAACCTCTGGGTTGCCTATCTGATCCAGCAGCTTGGAGACTGAGAAACACCTCTTTTTGTGACATCACTGGTATATCTCCCCGGGAACTGCCTTCTGCCACCAGTATCCTATTGACAAAGCAGACTCACCGGAACAATTATTAAGAATTTATCAAAACATACTAACATATTAACACATTAAGACCCCGTGAACTGAGACAGCAACTGATAGCAGAGGAAAGAAAAAAAACCCTGCCACACTGTGACTTGAGAACTGAACAGGCCACTCCCTCCTGTAGAAGAAAGGCCCACCCAGTCCCCCAGAGACCAAACAGTAAAGACATATACGACTCTCCGATACTGTCGGGTCTTTTTTTTTTTTCTTAGAAAGCAAACAGCTCTTACCTGTGACACACTGGCGCCATTCAGGCCGAAACACTACTGCAGACAATCGGGAGGGATACGGGACTAGACTGGTTCCACTCCAGGAACAACAATTAGCAGGTAAGTCTAATTTAATCTTCCTGATCGTGTCCCCAGTCTAGTCCCAGAACCTCTGGGTCAATACCAGAGCAGTGAAGCAAATCACACATGGGAGGGTCCTGGTAAACCGGCCTGAAGAACCGCCGAACCGAACGACGCCTCTCCTGACCCCTGGACATCCAGCCTATAGTGCTTCACAAAGGAATTCAAAGACGACCAGGTCGCCGCCTTACAAATTTCTGCCGGCGAAACCAAACGAACCTCCGCCCAGGAAGCGGCCTGAGCCCTAGTAGAGTGAGCTCTGAGACCTTCCAGAACCACTCTGCCTTTGATGACATAAGCCGATGCAATTGCTTCCTTAATCCACCGTGCAATAGACGCCTTGGAAGCCGCCTCCCCCTTGCGGGGGCCCGCAAAGAGCACAAACAGTCTATCCGACTTACGAAAAGACACCGTACACTTAAGATACTTTTTGAGTGCTCTGCGAAGATCCAGGCTATGAAGCCGCCTCGAAGGCTCCCCTGACCCTCCAGAGAAGACCGGGAACTCAATCACCTGGTTCACATGAAAAACCGAAACTACCTTTGGGAGAAAAGACGTCACCGTTCTCAGAACGACCTTTGAGGCAGAGAACGATAGAAAAGGCTCCCTACAGGAGAGGGCTTGCAACTCCGACACCCTCCTAGCAGAGCACACAGCTACCAGAAATACTACCTTAAGAGTGAGGTCCTTGATCGTCGCTCGGGCTAAGGGCTCAAAGGGCTCTTTCTCCAAAACATCCACCACCAAAGGCAGATGCCACGCCGGAAACAAAGGCCTAGTTGGTGGCCGCACTAACGAGACGGCTCTTAAAAATCTCTTAATATCTGGATGGGTACCTAGAGACTGACCTGCCACCTTTCCGCGATAGCACGCCAATGCCGCCACCTGCACTCGTAGAGACGCGGCAGCCAACCCTTTGACAAATCCATCCTGCAAAAAGTCCAAGACATGGGGAATAGCTACTTTCAAGGGCTCAATCTGTCTTTCCTTACTCAACGCCTCGAAAATCCTCCAAACACGCACATACGCCAAAGAAGTAGAATGCCGTCTGGATTTCAACAAAGTAGAAATGACCGCCGCGGAATAGCCCCTGGACTTCAGCCGCGCCCTCTCAAGAGCCAAGCCGTAAGAGAGAACCGACCCACGTGAGGCATGAGCAGAGGTCCTTGAGACAGCAGATCCTTGCGTAACGGGAGTCGCCAGGGGTTTGCCATCAGCAGTCTGATCAGGTCCCCGTACCAGGGACGACTCGGCCAGTCTGGCGCTATGAGAATGACTCGACCCCTGAAACGCTCTATGCGCTGCAGAACTCTTCCAATCAAAGCCCACGGAGGGAAGACATAAAGCAGCTGCCCCTCCGGCCATGCTTGCATGAGAGCGTCCAGACCTTCCGACATCCTTTCTTCTGCGCCTGCTGAAAAAGCGACTGACCTTTGCTGATGCGAGTGTCGCCATCAGATCCATGACCGGCGACCCCCACTTGCGAGTGATCATGTCGAACACGTCTGGATGAAGGACCCATTCTCCCGGATCCACCCTCACCCGGCTGAGAAAATCGGCCTCCACATTGTCCACTCCTGCCACATGCGCCGCCGATAGATCTTGAAGGTTGTCTTCTGCCCACTCGCACAGGGCTTCGGCCTCGGCTTCCAGCGCTACACTGCTGGTTCCCCCCTGCCTGTTGACGTAAGCTACGGCCGACGCGTTGTCGGACAAAACTCAAACCGACCGCCCCTTCAGCAACGGTCGAAACTCCTGAAGTGCCAGCGAGACCGCTCTCAACTCCAACCTGTTGATTGACCACGTTTGCTCCTGGGGAGTCCACTGCCCCTGCGCGAAAACCCCCTGGCAATGAGCCCCCCAGCCCAGTAGACTGGAATCCGTCATGAGCGCCACCCAATATGGCGACTCCAGCGACTTCCCCTTTTCCAAGGACCCGGGCCGCAACCACCAGTCCAGTGATTGACGTGTCTCCTCCGGACAAGGCAATCTGCGGCCCAGCGGATCCTGCTGATGGGACCATCGGCGAAGCAAAGCTCTTTGTAACGGTCTCATGTGTGCCCTTGCCCATGGGACAGTCTCTATCGACGCCGCCAAGGTGCCTAGCACCTGCAGATACTGCCAAGCTGAGGGAGCTCTGTACCGCAAGAATTTCGTCACCAACTGCCTTAGACTCTGTGCTCGCTGGTCGGTAAGAAACACCCTTCCCATTTGAGTGTTAAATCGAGCTCCCAGATAAACCAGATTCTGGGAGGGAATCAAGTGGCTCTTTGCCCTGTTGACTATCCAACCGAGGCTCTCCAGAAAGTCCACCACTTGTGAGGAGGCCGCCATGCTCTCGGCCCGCGATTTCGCTCGAATGAGCCAATCGTCCAAATAAGGGTGCACGAGAATGCCTTCCCGACGCAGAGCTGCCGCCATTACCACCATCACTTTGGTGAAGACCCTCGGCGCTGTCGCCAAACCGAAGGGCAACGCCTGGAACTGAAAGTGCCCAAGCGGCACTGCAAATCTGAGAAATTTGTGATGATCCGGTCTGATGGGAATATGAAGATAGGCTTCAGACAGATCCAGAGAGGTGAGGAATTCTCCTTTCTGAACAGCCACTATGACCGATCGCAGTGTTTCCATGTGAAAGTGTGACACACGCAGGCACCGATTTACGCCTTTGAGATCCAAAATCGGCCGAACCCCCCCCCCCCCCGTCCTTCTTTGGAACCACGAAATAGATGGAGTATCGACCGCATCCGCACTGGTCTGCGGGCACCGGAACCACTGCTCGGATGCTCAGAAGTCTTTGAACCGTCTCCCGCATAGCCGCGCACTTGACGGCTGACTTTGCGGGAGACTGGACGAAGCTCTCCGGCACCGGACGCACCAGCTCCAGAGCGTAGCCCTTGCGGATGACCTCCAGTACCCACTGATCTGACGTAATTTGGGCTCAGGCAGGGAAGAACTCCTGCAAACGCCCCCCTACGGGGGTAAGGGGTGCCTAGGCCCCCTGCATCTCATTGGGCCTTTTTGGGAGTAGTCGAGGAGGAGAAGGAAGACCCAAAGCCTCTCCCCGCTCCTCGAAACCCCCGAAATCCCTGGTTTCTGTAAGGGAACCGCCCTCTCTGGCCCGAAGTAAACCTTTGGGACCGAAACCTTCTAAAATCTCGCAACTGCCCTCTGCTCGCCTGGACAGTGCGACCCGATTTGGCCTTATCCTCCGGTAACCGACCGCCCTTAGACTCACCAAAATCCTTAACCAACTTCTCCAACTCCTCACCAAACAACAACCGGCCCTTAAACGGTAACTTGCTTAACCTAGCCTTAGAGGAACTATCTGCTGCCCAATTCCGTAGCCACAGGTAACGGCGCGCTGCCACCACTGATGCCATGCTCTTGGACAGTCCCCTCATGAGGTCATACTGAATGTCCGCCAGGTAGGCAGCCCCAGATTCCAAGCGGGCAGCCTCCTCCGATAAAGGAGGAGACTGGCCCTCCTGCACCTGTTGCGCCCAGCGAAGGCAGGCCCTAGCTACCCACGCCCCGCAGATAGCTGCCTGAAGCAAAATAGCATTGACATCACATACCTGTCTCAGCAGCACCTCCAACTTCCTATCCTGCGCATCCTTGAGGGCCGCACTACCTTCTACCGGAATGGTAGTCTTCTTTGTCACTGCCGCGACAGCTGCATCCACTTTGGGCGATCTAAATATTTCCTTATCTTGGTCCAACAGCGGGTAGAGCCGGTTCATAACCCTAGCTCCCTTTAGCGCCGCTTCAGGAAGATTCCACTCCTCCTGAATCATCTCTTGAAACACTCTATGTACTGGGAACGCTCACTGGGTCTTGCGGAAGACCTGCAACAATGGATCCTCCAAGGTTTCATCCTCCGCGGCCCCCGGTACTGGCATGTTAAGAACCTTTAGGGTCTCCAGAATGAGCGCCGGCAGCTCTTCTCTCCGGAAGACCCGCACTATCCTCGCCTGATTTTCCCTTTCTGATAACTCCCCTTCCTCCAACTCCTCTTCTAGGGGCAAACTGTGTGCATCCTCATCCGACAGAGGACCCTCGGAGGACACTGAAAGCTCCCTGGGGACCCCTTCTCCACGGAACCTCTTACTCCCACTAGGCTGGCCCTCACCCAGCAATGAAGCTGCACGCTTCCGTGTCCCGCTAGCGCCTACAACGGCTCCCTGCTGCCTAGGCTCCCCCAGCAGCGTCTGCTGAAGTAGGGCCACAAACTGGGGAGAAAAATAGACGCCAGCTCCTTAGTTAAGCCCCCTTGAGGGGTGGGCAGACCCAAGCCCGAAAAGGTACCCTCCATCGGGTCATCCTGCTGCAAACCTGGAGGCGGCGGTACTGTGTCCTCCACTTCACCAACTGGGCTACCGTCCACCTCCCCCCGGAGGAGCTCCGCGGGTGCTGGATCCCAGAACATGATGCACAGACTGCCGCAGCAGAGCCCTTCCGCGCCCCACACACGATGCAATGAGGCTTACCTGGCATTGTGCGCTGCAAAGAAAGAATGCCGCAAGAGCTGCCCTCCTAATCCACAGGAAGCCCCGCTGCAGGCAGGGGGTTCTAAAACTGCCAGCACGGACCGCGGCCTGGACCACGTTCCTGGTAAGGACCCCGAATAATATGCCTGATCTCTCTCTCAGCAGAAACGTTTAGGCCCTGAGGACGTACCACTATATCCTGGACGTCCCCGACAGGAAAATCAAGTTGCTGGGCCCGACGCCTGTGCACGCCGCCGCCGCCACGAGGTTGCGTTCACCCCCTTTGCGCGCCAAAAATTCACTGAGGAAATCACCTGCTGCGAGCAAGCTACCCCCCTTACCTGCTGCGGGGCAAAGACACTTCCTGGCAGTTCACTCTTCGCCCGCACTGTCCGCCGACGCCAGAGACCTCCTCTGCCTCGGAGAACGCTGTGAGCCCTGGACCACCGAACACAAACGGCCGGCTCCGTGCGCGGGAGTAGGGCTGCCAGGCACGCTAGCAGGCAGACCCTCTGCGTGGCGCCAGCGAGACCCTGCTCCTCACTCCTCCCTTATAATCAGTACAGGTCCTGAAACCGGGCACAATCCTCCGGTAGAGGAGCCTCTTTCTGAACCCCAGACAAGAAGTTAAAGTAGAGCGGGAGAGAGGAAGGTGGGGGGGAGAGATCTGGCCTGCTCAGATTCCAAAGGAACAGCTTAAAAGGCACAGACAGTCCAAAAACAAAAATATATAGGCATAGAATGAAAGAAACCAGAAACTATCGCCAATAGTGATGAAACTAATAACTACTCTACACTGCCAAAAAGACTGATCCTGAATTGTTTCTCCAGCAAGCCCGGACCCCCGGGCTCCCTATCTATCCAGCTGCTTGGAGACTGAGGATACTGGTGGCAGAAGGCGGTTCCCGGGGAGGTATACCAGTGATGTCACAAAAAGAGGTGTTTCTCAGTCTCCAAGCTGCTGGATCAGATAGGCAACCCAGAGGTTCCGGGACTAGACTGGGAACACGATCAGGAATAAACAGTATGGTTTTGGCCATGTTCAATTTCAAATGCAATATAAATTCCTATGGAGAGCCTACATAACCAATAGGTGGGCTTTCAAAGCGGGATTACAGAATGATGATAATTGTAGGTGGTGTAGGTTGGAGGGGGGTACACTGCTACACAAATTTTGGAAATGTCCCAAGGTGTAGTTATTGTGGTCGTAGGTCTGTTCCAGGATGGCTGGGATGCTGGCGAGGCAGGTCCCCCAACGGTTGGAAATTTGCCTCTTCCATAGTTGGGACGTGATGGGGCTATGGGTAGACCCGCAGCAAAGGTTCCTTATGGAACGAGGTTTCCTAGTGGTAAAAAAGGTGCTGTTGGGCCGTTGGCTTGAGGAGGCTCCCCCAGGGGTGGGACAATGGGAGTTGGCTTTCTTAGAGCAAATGCAGATGGAAAGGCTAACAGCAAAACAACTTGGGGGGAAGCAGTGGGACTCCTTCACAGAGCTATGGATACCAGTTTTGAACACTCTGACCCCACAGGAACGTAGTGCGTTGTTAAACGTATAAGAAGGTACAATAGGTTCATTTACACCTAGAGGTGAAGTGAAATGATGTGTAAAAAGTAAGGGGAAAGGAAACATATCAAAGGAATTGAGGGGAGGGATGGGGGGAGGGGTTGGGCGGGGAAGTAGGGGCGGGGGGACTGAGGGGATAGCCATTGGAGTAAGTAGGGGGATAGATATGGGGTATAATGTTAGAGTGAGCCGTCTGCTACATTTTGATATGCTCCTTGCACAACTGCCCATTGAGGTTGAGATGTTTGTTGTTATAAAGTCAGTGTTGCTGTTAAGAAAATTTTCGCTGTAAGGAAAGTTAGATGATATATAATGTGTGTGAAATTAATAAAAAGATATGAACATAAAAGGGACCCGGGATATCACTGCTTGACCCAATACAAGCATTGAGGAACCTGTGTGTTTTTGGGAAACTGCTAGGTACTTATGACCCAGATTGGCCACTGTTGGAAACAGGATACTTGATGGACCTTGATGGACCTTGGTCTGACCCAGTATGGCATATCTTATGTTATGTTCAAATGGTGGTGAGACATCCAGGCAGCGATGTCAGATAGGCAGGCAGAGATATGGGCCTGGAATGTCGTAGAAATATCAGGTGTAGATACATAGATTTGAGAGTCATCAGCATAAAAATGATACTGAAAGCCATGGGAGGAGATGAGAGCACCAAGGGACTGGGTATAGAGGAGAAAAGGAGAGGGTCCAGAACAGACCCTTGAGGTACACCAACAGAGTAGGATAGCAGAAGAGGAGGAACCATCAGAACAAACACTGAAGGAGCGATGTGAGAGATAACAAGAGAACCAGGACAGAAGAGAGCTCCTAAAACCAAGTGAGGACAATGTGTTGAGCAGAAGGTGGTGGTTAACAGTATCAAAAGCAACAAAAGATCAAGAAGAATGAGGACTGAGTAAAGGCCCCTGGATTTAGTCAGGAACAAGTCGCTGGATACTTTGGCAAGAGCTGTTTCAGTAGAGTGTAAGAGATGAAAGCCAGATTGAAGTGGATCTAGGAGGGCTTGAGAGGAAAGAAATTCAAGACAACGGTGGAAACTGCACGTTCAAGAATTTCAGAAATGGGAAGAAGGGAGATGGATTGATAGTTAAGACAAGTAGGGTCAAATGATGGTTTCTTGAGGAGAGGTGTGACCACGGAATGCTTGAAGGCTGCAGGGAAAACTGCAGTGGGAAGCGATAGGTTGAGATTATGTGAGGTAGCATACCTGGGTCCACTGGATTAGACAGGATCCCAGAATCCAACACAATCTCAAGTTTCACCTCAGATAGTGCTAAGCATCCAGAACCCAATTCATTCAAGGATGCCATCAGTGGGAGGTGCAGTTCTCTCACCAGAGCTCATGGAGGTACCTCCACAGGAGAAGGCAACTGAACCCACCCTCGTTAGAATCAGTATTAATAGAAGTTAAATATCTGACTTAGCACCAGGCAAATCTCTCCAGGTGGTTGGTTGTATTGTGGAGGCTTTCTGCATTCTGCAGGCAGCATTGTTCTCTGGAACTCCACCTTTGAAAAAAATGCCTATCTGGTGCAATGGCACTGTTAAGATAAACAGATCCCTAGTTTCACGGAGGTTCTGGCAGGAGAGTGGGATTTGGAAACTCAGACAGCTAATGTTGGAAAATAGATTTAAATCTTGACAAAATACAAGTGGACTTTGGCCTTCCAAATAAATATTACTCTCAGTTTCCAATTGGTGCACAGTCTTAAAACTAGTAATATTTCTCCAAGTACCCTTACGGATGATTGGGCAATGGAAGACTAGTATGCCAAAGTGAGTGTGGTTGATCACATAGCCTTCCTTTTGTATTGGTGTTTGCAAACCAACCATAATTACAAAGGTAAAGGGCTGGAAAAGGTATGAGAGACTGAAGCAGAGTGTGCAAATGTGCCAAGACAGTGGGAATAGCTTTGAACTCCAATGTTTGGAATTAATTGTCGGCTTCCATTGCACCTCTTGGCCCACTGGGCACTTTGGATGCCAATTAAGGCAGCTAAGGCAGACAAGACAGCCAGTCCCAACTGTTGGTCTTGTAAAATGGAGAAATGTACACTGACATACATTTTATTGTCTGAATTTAATGCCTTACTGGATAGGGGCGTGGCAGCAAATCAGAGATATACTGCAATTGGATGTATTAGTGTCTTATTCTATTGTAATATGGAAGTCTTCGGTAGTTCAACCTCAGTTAAGGAAGAAGCAGGCCAGGCTGGTAGACATATTGTTTGCTCTTTTAATAAAGACTTTTGTTAGCTCCTTGAAAGAAAACTCCTCTCTATGTATGAAAATACAGTGGAACTGGGTTAGTCTGGTGCACAGATATGAGAGCATTGTGATGGAGAGAAGGGGTAATTTTAAAAATTGTACGGATATTTGGGCTCCCTTTGACAATTTTATTTCTCAGGGCTGACTGTCTCTGTGGTATATGCCTAAATTGTATCTGCAGAGTTTTGGTTGTTATTGTATGTTTTGTATGTTTAGGAATGCCAATAAAAATATCTGAACACAAAAAAAGAAGTTAAATGTCTGTCTATTGGACCCTTTACATGGAGAAGAAAGCCACCAAGTTTTTACACTTGATCTTTCTCTCATCCATCACCTAAAATTACACTTTCTGCTAGTTCTCTGTTGCTCCTCCTTTGTTCTGAAGGGGATCCAAGGAGCATTCCCTTTTTGGCATGCCTTTTCAGGCATACACCTGCAGTCGTATGTCACAGCATGGCCAATTTTTAATACCCTCTTCCAGTCACACAGATGAAGTCTATAAGGTTTATGTTTATTAATGAATTTACTGTATCACCTTACATCGAAGATATCAAGGTAGTTTACAAATGCTAATATAAAAAGAATTAGGAAAGGAATTCCATTTTCTATGACAGAAAAGAAGAAGTAGGGATAGAAGAGACCAGAATAAGGGATAGCCTAAAACCACAACTTTGCAGCCAATGTATAGTTAGTCAAGGGAATGGTTATTGGCAATAGAAAGCCTGAGTAAAAATATAGGCCTCCAAACCTTTTCTAAACTTCTTGTATGGAGGTTTGGTGCTGAGGTTGGGAGGCAATGAATTCCAAAATTTGGGTATCAGGAAGAAAAATGTAGACTGTGTAGTGGATTCCAAATGGACTTTAGAGGCCAATAGGGTAGATAGGTTTAACCAAGTAGAATGAGTAAGACGAAAAGACATAAGTGATATGAGCAAAGAATACAGATAGGATGGACAACATATTATTAAGGTTATATATCAAAGTAAGCATTTTAAACTGGACATCAGCATGAGCATATATTTGAAGATGAATAGCGCTATTTTGGATAGACTGAAGGCATTTAAAGTCAACAAGTGCCTCTTGTCTCATGAGATCCCTGAAGCACAACAACCTCAGGTACATTCGTATTTCTCCTCCCCCAGCACTTCAGGTAGGCAGCTTCCCTCTCTCCTGACTGAAGACTGCAGCATGGTTGATTTTTAAAATCCTCTTCCATTCATGCAGATGACATCAGGGGGTCCCGCCTCTCAGGAACTCCCTGCAACAACAAGCAGCTCTGGTATAAACAGCACAGCAGTATATTTTCTCTCTCGGCATTTTGGGTAGGCAGCTTCCCTCCCCTCTCTCTCAGTTCAGACTGCCCTTTTCTGTTCATACAGATGGCATCAATGAGGTGCTTTTTGCCTTTCAAGAACTCCCTGCAGCACAGCGCGCTCTGCCAGAGATTTGCATTCACTGCCCCATTGTATGTAGATCTCGCTCACGCATATTCAATTTATCAATATCGTTATGCAAAACAGAACAGGAATTTGCTTACAGGTGGCAAACCGAGAAACCAGTGGGCCTTAATTCCAATATAGAATGGCATTGTTTTTTTTCCCTAACGTTGCAATAATTCGACATGGCATGCTATTGGGAGAGATGATTTAAATAAGCTCACTTAGTGCATATGTGGTGTTTTTGGTACAACTTAACTCAATCACTGTGAGCAGTAAAGCTAATGAGTCAGTCTCTATCTTTGCTGGTTTTTATTTTAGTATCAATGCGGAAGTGCTAATGGTGATATTTGTATTGTTTTTTCAGATTCCCTTAAGAAACCCTTTATTGGGTGAAATCATGGCCAGAGAATATGAAGAATTTACTAAAAATAGATGGAAGTGGAAATATCCACTGCTGGAAGTTGCAGCAAGGAGTTTCACCAAAGGACACAAAGGTTCCTTGTTGAGGTAAGTGCAATATATTTGTATTTTGTAACTGCATTTGGACATTTAGAATAAATAATGTCAAGCAGTGATGACATCAGTTGTTATAGTCTCACAAGCTGGATGACTGAGGTGAAGTTGAAAATGTTGAGCTCTCCTCTTCATATCAAACATTTTTTTTCAGTTAATCATTATTATCACCGTATATCTGCACACCATTGATAGAGAGAAGAAAGAGTTTTAAGGAAATTTAGATTGCAATAAATTATGAAAATTTTGAACTGAAGTGTGATTGAAAGGGGTCAGCTACAAGATACTGAAAATAAGACAATGATTCTTCTATGGAATTGTTGGTTTTGCGCATACCGTGAACCTCACGTCTAAGCCAGAGTATGTGGAGTATGATCTCAGTCTCTCAAATTTACTGCTAATGCTTGGTGTAGTACTTGCATCATGCCAAAGAGATCCTCCTTCTGGAGTTTGTAAGATGTAACATATATATAGTCTATCAAGGTGTGCTTGGAAATTCTTCTTAATCAAGTCTGTGGCATTCAACACGATGGGAAATACCATAGTCTTTCTGACACATTTTCTTGGTCTCCTTTAAGAGTAACCCATTGACATTCCACAAGCCTAGGATAAGTCACAATCCTTTTATCTTCTTTGGGATGAGGAAGTACCAACAGTGAAATCATTTCTTTAGTCGTAGAAGAGGAGCAGATTCTATTGCCTTTGATTTCAGTAAGTTTTGTATTTCCTGCTGCAAAAATTCAGACTGAGGGATGTTGCTTGATAGTATGTGAAGTGAAAGTATAAAATCTATGACAGCAGCCCTTCTTGATAATACAGGCATCATAAGTCCATGGTAAAGCACAGTTACTTACCTGTAACAGGTGATCTCCGGAACAGCAGGAATTAGTCTTCACATATGGGAGACGTCGCCGACGGAGCCCGCACGGGAATGCTCCCCAGCATCCAATCAGAAAGCCTTTGGGAGCATCCCCCGCGCCTGCGCGGTGGCTTCCTGCCCTTCCTACTGCCTCTCCCCAGTTGAGTTTCATAGCTGAGCCAGAAGGAGAGGAGAGGAAGGAATAGAGAGAAAGAGATACAACTCCTAGGGGAGGTGGGCGGGTTGTGAAGACTAATTCCTGCTGTTCCGGAGATCACCTGTTACAGGTAAGTAACTGTGCTATCTCCAGGAACAAGCAGGAATGAGTCTTCACATATGGGGACTCCCTAGCTGAGGATGCCCGGGGAGATCCCGTAAGCCCGGCCCAGGACGGGATGGCATTTGCCCAACCTGAATCCCCGGCATCCCCCGAGGGATGGAGGGTAGGAGTTGAGAGGAGAAGAACAGCAAAACCCAAAGACTACAGGGAGAGTAGTCATTAGAGTGCATGGAGCATCATTAAGTTTTTAATGAATTAATGACTTAGTACCATGTAAAGCTTACCCACTGAGTTGTAGGAAGTAAGACTGTGATGGAGGTACTGTAGACGCAGTAGCGAGGTCTTCAAGGGAACTTCACCGCAGCGAGGAGGAAGTTCCAAATCTGGAAGGCCAGGAGATCCAGGAATCAGCTGGGTCAGGAGAAGGACGGCAGGTCTTCAAGGAAGCTTTATGCAAAGCTGAGCACTCCCTTAGGAGCAGAGTCCATAACTCAGAGGACTAACAGTAGAAGACTGGCCGATCTTGATAGCCCATTCCGGAGAAGAGTAGGGGTGTACCCCGGAGCAGAAGGAGTACACAGCCTGCCCTAGCTAAGAGATAGGGAAACAAGGGTCTGAACCTCCGGGAGGAGGGCATAACTAAAAATAGAAGCTGTTGACTTCACAGCAGTAGAGTACAACCAGTCCGAGGGCCGATCTAAGGAATAGGCAGGCGGACTGGCCGGACCCCAGAGGTGGGGGGGGGCGTGAGTACCGGCCATTGGGAAAAAAATAGGCGGCAGAACACAGGCACTGTGGGCATCCCCCAAAACGCGCCTATCGAGCAGGCGACATCTGTGGAGAACGCCCCCCCCCCCCCCCCGCAGTAATGCAGGTACGCTGAGGAACCTACCTCCATGAGCATAACACTGGTAAGGCGGACCTGCCAGTGATCCACAGAACGTCCACATGGGGAGGTGGCGTCAAGATCCGTCCGGGAGAGGGATCTATTCCGGCGGAACACAGGCAGATCGGCGAACGGTAGCGTGAAGGACAGAGGATAGCATCAGTCCGGAAGAACACACCAGGGGGCTCGAGGCCCTATAGGTGTCCCCAGGACCTGCACGCAGAAACTCGCCCCCTGCACTAATCGGGGGACATGTGGGCATAGCCCCTGGTAAGCGTAGGGGAACTATAGCGACTGGAAGGAAAATTCCGGTACGGAAGCAATCAGCAGGGGATACTGCCGAGAAGGGTTCGGGGACGTACCTAAGGGTAAGCCAGCTGACCGTGGGCCAGAGCTATCATGGAGTAGAGGTGGTCTCCCTCTACCAACGGAAGGAGAGTACCTGAACCACTGGATAAGCCCCCGAACCATTTGCCCTACTGAACGAACCCCAGAGTAGAGCTCAATTGTAAACTTCTGGTAAGAAGGTAATTGCAGGCAGCCGCCCACCGGAGCCTAAAACTGCTTGGTATGAGAGTTCTGGTGCGGCCCCGGGACTTCAACCCAGGGCGAGGGGTCCCTTGCTTGGGCGCACCTGGCGGTTGGGCGGAGGGGTGACATTTCCTCTTCCTAGGGAAGGAGGGCCTGGTGAGGCGCGCACCACCGCCGGGGGAAGCCGGGCCCTAGGATGGCTTCTAACGCTGGGAAGGTTAGCGAAGCACTGCGCGACCTGACGTAAGGCTTCGCTATTGAAGAGGTGATCTCCGTCACAGGGAGAATTACCCAGGTTATGCTGTGCCCGTCTACACAACTCGGACGCCTGCAACCATGCTGTACGGCGTGCTCTAATGGCAACAGCAGAGCATCTGCTGACCGACAGGAAGGAGTCTAGAGAAGCACGAGAAAGGAACCCAGAGATATTCCTGCAGTGATAAAGAAGCAAGGAATATTCAAAGGCCTTGGTTGCAGACAAGAAGGGAGACAACAGAGATAATCTCTCGGTGACCTCCCGGAGCGACAGACTCATATAAAAAATATATGAAATAATTCTGGACGCCAGCATAGACGTTTGGAAGGTTTGACGTCCTAGGGTATCTAGCGTCTTCGAGGCGCGGCCTGGCGGGCGAGAAGAATGCTTTTCCTTGCTGCCGGCCTTCCTCAGCGCCGATTCCACCACAATGGAACGATGTGGAAGTTGGTGCTGCCGAAACCCCAGGGAGGGAGGCACCCGATACAGAGCATGCATCGCAGTCGACGGTGCCGGAACCCTCAAAGGCGACCGCCAAGCCCCCAGCAGGAGATCCTGCAGGGAGGGATGCAGAGGAAGCATCACGGCGGCCCGTTCCGCAGGGCCTGGAGTTAGGTCCGGGATAGGGATGGCCAGCAAGTCCGCCATGTCAAGGAGGAAATTCTGAAAAGACGGCTCTCCCGGAGGGGCTATGCCTTGGGAGGCGGTGGTGGGAGAGGCTGCCAGGGCACCGAGAAGCCTCTCGGGCTGCTGCCCGCTGGGCAGAGGAGGGGACCAACAGCCCCGGACTGGGGTGGTCAACAAGGCGTCGTCGGCTCCTGGAATTGATTCCAAGCTAGGCATCGAAGGGGTCGATGGCGCCGAAGGAGCCGCCGGAATTGACCTCGGCCCCGAACCCGGGGGCGGCGCTGCCCCTGGCAACTGAAGCGGTTCCGTGGCAGCCGGAGGGCAGTGGCCAACGATCTCCGCTCTGCGTCGCGGGAGGGGACAGGGGCCGATCCCGAGACATGTCGTGGCCAAGTCTTCGAGGCTGGATACCGATTCCAGGCTGGGCATCGAACCGAGCGATGAAATAGACTCCCTTCTAGAGGGTCCCGGCGGGGGCGGCCGCGCCGGCGGTGCTGATCCCGGGGAGCGGATCGGAACCGCGTCGATCGGCGTCGCGAGCATCAAGGGCCCCCGAGGACGAAGCTCGGTGGAGAGGGGCCCATCCGACGCCGGCGCCGATGTCGGGCGGCGAGCACTGCCAGATGCCGGGCCCCCTCTCGAGCCCGCCTGACCCGGGGGGAAATCCTTCCGGGACATACGACCCGTCCCCGAGGGTACCCAGGTCACCCGTCGACGAGCCCCTGCGGGAAGGGAAGTGCCAGACTCCTGCGCCGACGCCGGAGCACCGTTGCGGGACGGCGCAGATCCAGGCTGGATCGAAGCGATCGAAGACCCCGGGGCCCCCTTTCTCGGAAAGGGCGGGGCCCTCGACGGCCACGATGATGCCGGGGGGTCGCCCGTCTGGGGCTGATCGACATACCCTGAGGCTCCCAGGGAAGGCCGACGGCGGTCCCTGGTGCTCGATGCCCCTGCCGTCTCCGGCGGAGCAGTGCCACGCAAACCCGGTACCACCCTCGCGCAGGGCTGGGATACCGGCAACCCAGTGCGGGTTGAGGCGACCGGCCCCGAGGACAGATGACCATCCCCGGCGAAGAGTGGAACTACCGACGCTGACGTGCCCGAAGCGGGTACCACCTCCGCGCATGGCCTGAACGTAGGGCCGCCAGACTGTGTCGAGTCGGTTGGCCCTAGAGCTGCCGAGGGCAGCAGCAGGTGATCCCCGGTGGGGAGCGGGTCACTCGACCCCGATGCCGACGGGTCGGCACCGCCGGGAGCGGATACCACCCCCGTAGGAACGCCATACCGGCAGGAGTCGGTTGGCCCGGAGACGCCGAGGACCGCGGCTGACCGCCCCCGGTGAGGAGCGGAATGCTCGACGCCAGCGTCGGCACCGCCCGAAGCGGATACCACCCCCGCACATGGCAGGGATGACGGAACGCCAGGCTGGACCGATTCGATCGGCCCCGGACGATCCTCGGTGAGTAGCGGGACGCTCGACAACGACACCGATGCCGGGGGGTCTGCACCGCTAGAAGCGGGTACCTCCCTCGAGCACGGCTTGGACATAGGGAGGTCAGACTCGGTCGAGTCGATCGGCCGTGAGGCGCCGAGGACACCAGCTGACGATCCCTGGCGAGGAGTGGAACACTCGACGCCGATGCCGGGGAATCGGCACCGCTCGAAGCGGGTACCTCCCTCGAGCACGGCTCGGGAATGTTCTGTGAGGAGCGAACCCCAGGAACATCCCGAAACCCCGTAAATGCTTTGGAGCCCGAGGACTCCCGCCGGGGTATAGTAGCCAAGGGGGACTTGAGGGGTTGGCCGGAGCCGTCGCCATGCCGCGCATGAGACTCGCCCCTCAAGACTTGACTAGTCTTAACAGACTGTTGCGTGGTTACCTGATCCTGGAGAGAAGAAAAACCCGATGACCGCGCCTTGGGCGTGAAAACGTCATTGAGGGATACCCGAAAAAGGGAAGGTCTTCTCCCAACACTGTAGCCCGGAGGACCCGGGGGGAAAGGGTCAGGCCCCAAACAAGAGAGGCACCAGGCATTGGAGTCCATGTGGAAAACTAAGTCCCCGCAGCTCCATGCTGTAAACCCGGTAGGCCTCGGCGCCCAGAGGGAAAAAGGTCCCGCTAGGCGACGAAAATAAGTGAGAAAAGAAAAACAAAAGGGCACAGAGGTGCCGCTGTCGGCGGGAAAAGCCGCGACTACAGAACAAGAAAAGAAAAGAAAAAAAAAAGGTAAAAAGTTCTACGGTGGCAGGAGGGACGTCCTGCCTGCTCCGCGGAAAACGAAAAACTGGGGAGAGGCAGTAGGAAGGGCGGGAAGCCACCGCGCAGGCGCGGGGGATGCTCCCAAAGGCTTTCTGATTGGATGCTGGGGAGCATTCCCGTGCGGGCTCCGTCGGCGACGTCTCCCATATGTGAAGACTCATTCCTGCTTGTTCCTGGAGATTCAGAATCTATTTGTGAAAATGTGTTTCATTCACCCTCCTACCAGCAAAGTAAGGTATTGTGATTTGGAGATGTGGCTATGTTCAAAAGTGCAGTCAAAAAGACTGCTTCTGCTGACTGGAAATCTATTGCTTCTGTTGTCTTCTACTTTTTCAGCTTTGTCTAGGTAATTGTGGAACAGTGTTCATTTGTTTGTAATGAAAGAAAGAAGTATAGTGTTTCTTGTAAGCATATTGTCTCTTATATTGTGAATATTAGAAATTTTTAAGAGGTGGATGGCTGTTCTTCAGGCCTGGATTTAGGCAAAAACAGAGGAGACTTTTTTGCATCAGGCAGAGGATATACAATGACAAACCGATACCTTTAGATCTGAAGCTAAGAAGATAAAATTCAAAAAGCTGAGGAGGGAATAAATTGACTACATTCCAGGTATATTTACCCATGGATGAATCCCCATTGGAAGTAGGATAAAAAGTCCAAAAAGAACAGAGTTTGAAGATACCTCTGATGAATCTTCCAGGACAGATAATCGACAAAGTGTTAGGGAAGATTTTTTTGTCCAAATCCAAATGTACTTCTCACTCTATTTCGAACACTAATTGATTTTTGCAGTTTCCACATGTAACAAAGATTGTTTCATCACAAGCATGGAAGGTCAAACATCGTGGAAAAAGATTTATAGTTTTTCTAGTGAACATATACTAGAAGTGAGTAATGAAAAGACTTTGTTCACAACAGAAGAAATAATTGATAATACCATGGAAAACACCAGTTGGGATCAAGTATTAAAAACACAAAAACGGATAGTTCGGTCTGAACTACATAGACAATCCTTAATAGAATATGTTCGATAGCAACAGATTCCAAGGGGATTAAGAATGTATAAAGAACCTAGAATGTATGCTACCAATCAGGCATTTTTGGAGACATGGAATAATATACTGAATATTCACTTGACCTAATGGTCTTGATGATAGACACAGCGAAAACGGATATAGCTAATTTAAATAAAGAAGTAGATCTATGTTGCTTACTTTAAAAAATGTAGAAAAAGAAGAAGGTTATAAACGAAAAACTGAAGACCTTAGGAAACAAATAGATTCTCTATGTGAAGAAGTAAAGAAGATGAAGTTTAAAAAGTTAGAGAGATAATGAAGATTATACAGTAGGGTATGTATATCCGTGGATGAATGCTAATTGAAAGCGAGGAAAATCACGAACACAGGTGGATTTTGAATTTACATCAGATGAAGCATGCTTGACAGATTCTAGTTAATCATCACAGGATGATTTTTTAGAAGACGGAGAAGACAAGAAGAAGGAGGAGGACGGGGTCGATACAAAAGACGAGGAATGACGCGCCACTGAATATAACCAATATAAAAAATGGAAATCCTACACTGGTGGTAAATTTATCAAGGATTGTATTACCCCAAACCCATTTGGACGTTCTTAATAAGGGATTGGCTTTTGTTCCTGAGATATTTTTTGATTCATTTCAATTTAGGATAGATCTGGATGGTTTAATAAGAAAGTTAAATTTAAAAATGTTTTTTTGCATCACAACCTACATCAGAGATGCAAACTTCCAGAGAAAATCTCAGAAGAATGACATTACCTCTAAAATCAACTTGGACTCCTCCAGGCCAGATACATCCAGGGTTATTAATGTATAAGGAATTCATTTTAAAAGATGTAATGCGATTGGAAGAGGCATTCCGATCTTCATACGGGACATTAACAAAAGAAGAAAGAAAGGCATTAAAAGATTTACAGTCTCGAACGGACATAGTAATACGAAGAGCAGATAAAGGTGGCACTATTGTGATTCTCACTCGAGATCCTACATATGAGTTACAGAATAATATTAAGGAAATTACATCTCAAGCGTTGCCAAAGCAATTGATATCTAAAAAAGAATGGACATTTTTAAATATTCCTTCTCCAACATTGGCTAAGTTTTATCTAGTTCCTAAAATACATAAGGATTTAGTTAATCCTCCAGTGGGACAGTGTTAGAACCATTGTCAATATTTATAGATTCATATCTATGTCCACTATTAATAGAAATTTCTTCTTATATACAAGATACTGCACATTTTTTCAGAATGTTGAGGGATAATTCGGAATGGGCAAGAATACCAGATCTAATTTTGGTTATACTTGATGTGACAGCGCTATATATGAGTATTCCTCAAAAAAATAGTACGAGAAATTGTGGAGTTATTTTTACGTCATCGGGGAGACCTTTCGGAGGATGTGATACAATTTTTGGGTCAACTAGCTAATTTAGCAATATTCCACAATCATTTTGTGTTTGAGGATACAATATATCATCAGATCTCAGGAGTAGCCATGGGAGCAACTTGTGCACCTTCCATAGCTAATTTATTCATGTGTAATTATGAAGAGAAATGGCTGGTATCATCACCATATACATCACATTTAAAAATGTGGCGCAGATATATAGACGATGTGTTCGTGTTGTAGGAAGGTTCGGTAGAAACTTTGAAGAGCTTTTTTTGAGTGGCTAAATGGTCTGGATTCACATATCCAGTTTACTTACGCATATCACACTGATAGAACAACGTTTTTGGCTGTGACAGTAAATAAAAGTGCTTCAGGTTGGATTACTTCAGCCACCGGAAAACCACCGATAGGAATACATTTTTCCACTATAGTAGTGCACATCCAGCACGTTTGAGGGATGGGTTACCTTTTTCCCAATATATAAGATACCGAAGGAAATGTTCAGAACAGCTAGATTTTAAACAGTCAAAGGTTTTGACAGCAAATTTTATAAGTAGAGGGCATCCAAAACAGGTAGTGAAACGGGCTTATAATAAAGCGCTTTGCAACAATAGAGAGTTTCTTTTAAATCCTAGAAAAAAGAATATAAGAGATGAAGCTAATGTAAATTTAATAACTAAATATTCCCCCTATAGTTTGCGCATACAGCGTATAATAAAGAAACATGCTAATGTTCTCAATATGATTCCAGGGTTGGAAGATAAAAAGATAAGATGTGTATGGCAAAGACATCAAAATTTAAAAGAAAAAATAAGTCCAGCTGTTTTACGCCCTATACAAATAGATTCTTCTGAGACAGAAAGTAAATTGGGTCACAGTAAATGTGGGGATTGTCCTTTAACATGTGAGCTAGATCACTTAGAATATCATGGAAATACATTTCAACTGAAGCATCAAACTACATGTAGCTCAACATATGCAGTCTACTGCATTCGTTGTCCTTGTGGATTATTATATGTAGGGAAAACCATAAGATCGTTTAGATTACGTATAAAGGAAAATAAAAGCAGATTAAAATGTAAAACAAGAGAGGCCCCAATTGTACAACATTGTTTGGCAGCAAGACATAGTTTTGAAGAACTCAGATGCTTCTGTATTGATAGCATATTAAGAGGACGAGAGGGTAAATCAAGGGAACAAACGTTAATTATATGTGAAGAGAGATGGATTTTTAGGTTACATACGGTATCTCCAGGAGGATTAAATGCACAGATAGAATGGGCAGCATGTGTTTAATTTTGATTTTGATAAGAAAGAAGTCAGAGGAAAAAATATAATGGAGATAGGTAGAGTCAGTGTGAATGGTGTTTGTTGTGTGAGTAATAGAGTTATAGTGAATGGTAAAGAAATGACGTCAAAAGATAGCGGTAGTTCAGGAAAGCGTAGTTGCTCACCTGTAACAGGTGATCTTCAGGAACAGCAGGAATTCACATATGGATATCGTCGGTACCGACGGAGCCTGCGTGGGAATGCTCCCCAGCGTCCAATAGGAAAGCTTTTGGGAGCATCCCACAGCGCCTGTGTGCTGCTTTTCCAACTGTCCCTCTCCAGCTAGTGGACTTTATCCACTCAGTGGACACAGGCCTCAGGCTGCCTGTCGGACAAAATAAACTCAAATCATCTTATTTCGTCCCTCCAATGGTGGCAATCACCCAGAAACCTTTTGGTGGGGTCTCCTTTCCAGCAACCCCTATCCCAAGCCACCCTAACAACAGATGCATCACAGGTGGGTTGGGGAGCCCACCTGCAAGGCCTCTCTACCCAGGGTACCTGGACTCCACAGGAGGCCTGTCTTCACATCAACCTCCTGCAGCTCAGAGCAATCTTCTTTGCTCTTCGAGTATTTCACGCCCAGCTCAGCTACAAGACAGTCCTAGTTCAAACGGACAATCAAGTAGCCATGTTCTATGTGAACAAGCAGAGTGGAACAGGCTCTCTGTCGCTATGCAATGAAGCTTTGCGACTATGGGCCCTCACCAGAGAGCATCAGATTCATCTCCTTGCAGTGTATCTTCCAGGCATTCAAAACTCTTAGGCAGACAAACTCAGACAAGTTCGGTTTCCATGCGAATGGTCTCTCCATGCAGACCAGGTTGCCCAAATATGTCAGATTTGGGGAACCCCGGACACAGACCTCTTTGCAAGTCCGCTGAATGCCAAACTTCCCCAGTTCTGTTCCAGAATTCCGGCTCAATGTTGTCACTGGGGTCAGGACTTCCTATATGCCTTCCCACCCATTCCCCTCATCCCCAAAACCCTATTCAAGCTTCAGAGAGACAGAGGTGATATGATCCTCATAGCTCCATGTTGGCCATGACAAACGTGGTAACCTCTCCTCCTACATCTCTCTCAAGCTCTGCCTCTGGAGTTGGGATCTGCTCCAGATCTTCTCTTCCAAGAGGACGGGATGCTCTGGCATCCGAATCCCCAGTCTCTGCATCTCAGGGCCTGGTTGCTGAAAGCCTAGAACTTCAGGATCTTAACCTTTCCCAAAAGGTAAAGGATATCCTTCATGCTTCTAGGAAACCCTCCACAAGATGCTCGTATGCCTTTAAGTGGAAAAGGTTTACTATATGGTGATCGCAGAAGGGTCTTAACTCTCTTGCGATGCCTCTGGAATCGATACTGGAGTACCTCCTTCATTTGTCAAATGCGGGTCTCAAGACAAATACAGTAAGAGTCCATCTTAGTGCTATTGCAGCTTCTTACAAGCCTCTAAGTGGACAACCTATTTCCTCTCATAGCGAGATTTATGAGAGGCCTTCTTTTAACAAAGACTCCCCCATTAAGCCACCACCGGTGGCATGGGACTTAAATCTGGTGCTTGGGCAGCTCATGAAACCGCCCTTTGAACCATTAGCCACTACATCTTTGAAATTCCTTTCCTGGAAAGTCATCTTCCTCACTGCAATCACATCAGCACGTCGCATCAGTGAATTGCAAGCGTTAATGTCTGATCCTCCTTATACAAGGTTCCACCATGATAAGGTAGTTCTTAGGACTCATCCACACTTTATGCCAAAGGTGGTTTCGCCTTTCCATTTAAACTAAGCGGTTTACCTTCCTGCATTTCTTTCCAAGGCCTCATGCCTCCAGTGCAGAAAGGAACCTTCATACCTTGGACTGTAAAAGAGCTTTGGCTTTTTACTTGCAAAGGACACAGCAACATAGAAAATCTTCTCAACTCTTTGTTGCTTTTGATCCTAGTCATTTGGGACTTCCAGTTTCCAAAAGAACTCTATCTAACTAGATTGCTCAGTGCATATCCTTTGCCTATGAGAGAAAGAACCTTCCTCTTGAAGGCCATGTCATAGCTCACAATGTGAGAGCCATGGCAGCCTCAATGGCTCATCTTCCCTTTGTGTCTATCAACGACATCTGTCGAGCAGCTACTTGGGCTTTGGTACATACCTTCACAGCCCACTACTGCTTAGACAAGGACTCCCGCCAGGATGCCTTGTTTGGCCAGGCTGTTCTTCAACACCTTTTTCAGACTTAATCAACTCCTACCCACCGTCCCTGGTAGGATGCCAGAGATCCATGGGGGGAAGTATGGCCCTTTCACAACTTCCTGGGGCCATCTCCCTGGCATCTGCAGCTAGGGAGTCCCCATATTTGAAGACTACATTCCTGCTTGTTCCTGGAGATAGCGTAGTTACTCACCCGTAACAGGTGATCTCCGGGAACAGCAGGAATTTAGTCTTCACAACCTGCCCACCTCCCCTAGGAGTTGTATCTCTCTCTCTCTCTCCCTCGCTCTTTTGTCTCAGCTATAAACTCAACTGGAGAGGGATAGTTGGAAAGGAGGGAAGGCAGCACGCAGGTGCTGTAGGATGCTCCCAAAAGCTTTCCTATTGGACGCTGGGGAGCGTTTCCGTGCAGGCTCCGTCGGTACCGACGATACCCATATGTGAAGACTATATTCCTGCTTGTTCCTGGAGATAAGAAATAAAGCTTAACGCATATCGTATTTGTTTGAGATAACAATGTGTCTAAATGAGATCAACAGTAGTAGGACTATAGTACATTAACTAATAAGAGAAGTTTCAAACATTGAGTCTGCATAAATGGTGATTTTTTTATAAGAATGACATCATTTGAGGTGAGCGTATAATAGAAATGGCATTGGTAGAACTCGTATGCGCGGCGTTTTTTGGATGGGCAGTGAAGCCATAGAAACATAGAAACATGATGACAGAAAAAGACCACAAGGCCCATCTAGTCTGTCCTTCCATAACAACTACAACAGTCCACTCTTTACCTTTAGAGATCCTCTGTGTTGGTCCCATGCTTTTTTGAATTCAGTTACTGTCCTCATATCTACCACCTCCACTGGGAGACTATTCCACGGATCCACTACTCTTTCCGTAAAGAAATATTTCCGCATATCACTCCTGAATCTATCTCCCTTCACCCTCATCCCATGTCCCCTCGTCGCAGAACTTGCTTTCAATTGAAAGAGGCTCTCTCCCTGAACATTTATGCCATGGAGGTATTTAAACATCTCAATCATATCACCTCTATCCCGCCTTTCCTCTAAGGTGTACATATTAAGATCCTTAAGTCTGTCCTCATATGCTTTATAATGAAGACCACTAATCATCTTAGTAGCAACCCTCTGCACCGACTCCATCCTGTTCACATCCTTTTGAAGGTGCGGTCTCCAGAATTGCACACCATACTCCAAATGAGGTCGCACCAAAGACTTATACAGAGGCATTATCACCTCCTTTTTTCTGCTAGCCATTCCTCTCCGTATGCACCCAAGCATCCTTCTAGCTTTTGTCGTCGCCTTTTCTACCTGTTTAGCTACTTTAAGATCATCGGACACAACTATGCCTAGGTCCCGCTCTTCTTTATTTATTTATTTATTTAAAGTCTCTTTTATACCGCGCTATTCAGCATCAGCGCGGTTTACAATAAACAGTGAACATACACATTTCCAATAGTACTTTGTGTTTACATATGAACAGGATATTCAACTTGGCTAACAGGGTAATTATGTACAACCACAATATATACAATATATACAATTTGTAGGCTGATCATGTGTTTGTATGGTTTTAGACAGTGGTGATTTGGGTGGTTTCGGCAAATGGTGCTGAGTTTCTATTGGTTTCAGGGTAATGTATGAGGAAGAGGTAGTGTTTCACGGCCTTCCTGAATTGGAATATGTCCGGGATTGATCTGATGTTGTGAGGGAGGTTATTCCAGATCACTGGTGCATAAAGTTTGAAAGTCCTGCTGGATGTTGACTTGGTGCATTGAGTTATAGATCTTGGGACTATCAAGGTGTTTTGAGCTACTGACCTTCTGTCTCTGTTGTGGGGTGTCATCTGGATTAGCTCAGTTAGTGACGTTGACGAGAGACCTTTGGTGGCTTTGAAGGTGAGCAGCAAGGTCTTGAATGTAATTCTACCTTGAATCGGGAGCCAATGGAGTTGTTTCATTATAGGTGTGACATGGTCTTTCCTGGATGCTCCGTGCAGTACTCTTGCTGCGGTGTTCATTGCCATTTGCAGTGGGTTTAGGGTGGTTTGGGGGAGACCTTGAAGTATTCCATTTGCATAATCGAAATGCGGGATAATTAGTGCCTGATAGATAGTCCTGAAATCATCTGGCTCCAGCAGAGATCTTAGGTATCTAAGGGATCTAATTTTATGATATACTGCCCTTACAGTGTTACTTATATGAGCCTGCATATTTAGGTTCTGGTCTAGTGTGATGCCGAGGTATCTGATCGCTGATTTGGTCTGGAGGTCTGCTTCCTTCACTTTCAGTACTGTCGGGGCAGTGAAGTTATGGTTCCTTGTAATGAACATCACCTCCGTCTTCTTGTGTTGAATCCGGAGGTTTTGGGATTGTAGCCAATTGGATATTTCGTTTATGCAGCATGTTATTGGTTCGAGGTCTGGGTTTTCTGTTGCAAAAGGTGTGTATAATAGCACATCATCTGCATATATCATGCAGTTGATGTTGAAAGACCGGATCAGGTTGCAGAGAGGTTGCATGTATATATTGAATAGTAAGGCGGAGAGGGAGGATCCTTGTGGGACACCTTGGCTTTG
Source organism: Ichthyophis bannanicus (assembly GCA_033557465.1). NCBI lineage: Eukaryota > Metazoa > Chordata > Amphibia > Gymnophiona > Ichthyophiidae > Ichthyophis > Ichthyophis bannanicus. The sequence continues at coordinate 231,880,926 of CM066038.1, read as the reverse complement.
GTGGAATGGTTCTGATGATGTGTTTCTGGATCTTACCTGCTGCCGTCTGTCCGAGAGGTAGGACCTGCACCACTCGAGTGCTTTACCAGAGATTCCTTTTTCTTTGAGGCGTTCTAGGAGGCGCTCATGGCTAACGGAATCAAACGCTGCCGCGATGTCAAGGAAGACAAGGACAAAGCCTTGGCGGGTGTTGTCGATTGCTCCCTTGGATTGCTGCAGCCCAAATGCATGACCTTACATTTTTTAACATTAAATCCCAGTTGCCAAATTCTAGACCATTCTTCAAGCTTAGCCAGATCCCTCCTCATGTTATCTACACCTTCCTGGGTGTCTACTTTATTGCAGATTTTGGTATCATCCGCAAAGAGGCAAACCTTACCCGACAGCCCTTCCGCTATATCACTAACAAAGATGTTAAAAAGAATCGGACCAAGGACAGATCCCTGGGGCACACCACTGGTAACATCCTTCTCCTCAGAGTGAGCTCCATTTACTTGTACTCTTTGTCGTCTCCCACCCAACCAATTTCTAACCCAAGCAGTAACTTTAGGGTCCATCCCTAGGGTGCTCAGTTTGTTTATAAGTCGCCTGTGAGGAACAGTGTCAAAGGCTTTACTGAAATCTAAATACACCACATCTAGAGCTCTCCCTCGGTCCAACTCCCTGGTCACCCAGTCAAAGAAATCAATCAGATTTGTCTGACAAGACCTGCCTCTGGTGAATCCATGCTGCCTCGGATCCTGTAATCCGCTGGACTCCAGAAACCTCACTATTTTCTCTTTCAACAGCGTTTCCATTAATTTACTCACCACTGAAGTTAAACTAACCGGCCTGTAGTTTTCAGCCACATCCTTACTTCCGCTTTTGTGTAAAGGCACCACATGAGCCTCTCTCCAGTCTTTTGGCACCACTCCCGACTCCAACGAGGCATTGAAAAGGTCAGTCAGTGGAGTTGCTAGAACGTCCCCAAGTTCCCTCAGTATTCTAGGGTGTATCCCATCCGGTCCCATCGCTTTGTCTACTTTAAGTTGAGCTAGTTTCTCACGAACACAGTCTTCTGAAAATTGTTCAAGATGTCCCTCGCTTCTGTTCTTATTTGTGGGTGTTTTCTGAGGTCCTGCTCCTGGTTCTTCATCTGTGAACACAGAACAAAAATATTTGTTAAGCAATTCCGCTTTATCCTTATCAGCTTCTACATATTCCCCCCCTGTAGCCTTGAGTCTGACAATACCACTTTTGCCCTTCCTCTTCTCACTAATATATCTGAAAAATGTCTTATCCCCCCATTTTATTGCATTGGCTATTTCCTCCTCCTTTTGAATCTTTGCCTTCTTGACTACTTTGCTAGCTTCTCTTTTTCCAAATACAGATGCCTGTCTTCCTCTCTCTGTGATCTCTTGTATTTCATGAAGGCCTCCCTCTTTTTCTTCACTTTTTCAGCTACTTCCTTCGAAAACCATAGCGGTCTCCTGTTCCTTTTGCCTTTATTTACCATTTTAACAAAAAGGTTGGTTGCCTTTAAAATACCCCCTTTCAGTTTTGTCCACTGTTGTTCTACATCCCCCAGCTGTTCCCATCCCACTAATGGCTCCCTGAGGTATTGGCCCATCTTCGCAAAGTTAGTCTTCCTAAAGTCTAAGATCTTCACCTTGGAATGGATTCTAACAGCCCTAGTCCTAATACTGAACCACACCATCTGGTGATCACTGGATGCAAAATGATCTCCCACTACAACATCAGAAACACTTTCACCATTGGTAAGCACCAAGTCCAGTATGGCCCCTTCACGTGTGGGGTCTGTTACCAATTGCCTGAATAGTTCTCCCTGTAGAGAATCCAGGATCTCCTTACTCCTAGATGATACTGCAGCAGGAATGTGCCAATCAACATCTGGCATATTGAAATCTCCTAGCAGTAGCACTTCCCCTTTCCTAGCAATGCTGCGTATGTCTTCAATTAACTCTCTGTCCACCTCTTCCTCTTGTGAGGGAGGTCTGTATATCACACCAATGCAAATAGATTTCTCTTTCCCTCTTTCTAGTTTAACCCACAATGCCTCCTCTCTCCCTTTTAAGCTCTGTAATTCCAAAGCTTTAATAGTAGTTTTTACATATAGTGCTACTCCTCCTCCCCTTCTTCCTACCCTGTCCTTTCTGAATAAAGTATAGCCAGGTATAGTTACATCCCAGTCATGTTTTTCTGTGAACCATGTTTCTGTAACTGCCACTAAATCTAAGTCAGCCACTCCCACCAAAGCTTCAACTTCAGAGATCTTATTTCCCATGCTACGGGCATTAATACACACTGCTTTCCATATGTTACCCCTGTTACCCATTTCCCTAAAGGTATTTAATGTAACACTTACCTGGGGGCTTTCACTTACCTGGGGGCTTTTTTCACCCATCCCCAACGAATCTAGTTTAAAGCCCTCTTCAGTAGATTAGCCAGTCTACTACCAAAGATGTGTTGACCTTTCTTGGACAGATGGATGCCATCTCTGCTCTGCAACCCTTGGAACAGCATCCCATGGTCTAGGAAACCAAAACGCTCTCGAAGACACCATCCACGCAGCCATGCATTAATCTCCAGGATGCGAGCCTCTCTGCCTTGGCCTTTACCCTCAACAGGGAGGATTGAAGAGAACACCACCTGTGCACCTACCTGCTTCACCCTCTGTCCCAGAGCCATGAAGTCACTTTTGATACGTTCCGAGGTATACCTGGCAGTATCATTTGTTCCAACATGGATTAGCAACATTGGGTAATAGTCAGTGGGCTTGATGAGTCTCGGCAAACTCTCCGTAACATTTTGGATCTTGGCACCAGGCAGACAGCATACCTCTCTGGACATCAAGTCTGGTCGGCAGATGGACGCCTCAGTACCCCTCAGAAGAGAGTCTCCAACCACCACTACCCTTCGTTTCCTTCTGGTCACTGATTGCGCAACTATGGGGTACTTGAACTCAAGTTCTTCCCTTTCCAGGGATGCTTTCACCTCCTCCACTTCCAGGGCTGCATAATGGTTCTTCAATTCAAGGGCTGGAGAAGTTGGATTGGTGATTTTGCAGGCTCTGGTGACTGTTGTCCAACCATCCACATTCTGTAGGCACCCATCTTCTCCTGTGCTGGAGAGCCTGGTTGCTGCAAGCAGCATCTCATCAATGTACTTCTCACTGTCTTGAATGCTCCTCAGCCTCGCCACCTCCTCTCTGAGTTCCTCCACTTGTTTCCTCAGAGCTTCAGGATGCAGGCACCCTGCACATGGAACCGGTTCTTCAACTGGCAATAGGACCTCTGTCTGGACTGAGGCAGAAGCTGTAACGGGGGCAACAGCTTTAGCAATACGATTTTTCCCAGCCATTGTTCTGTTTGTGGAGCTTAGGTATCTGTTAAAGCAAAAGAGAGAGAGATCTACCAAGTACCAGCTGGTTTCGCAGCTGTCCTTTCAGAGAAAAAGCAGTTAAATCTCCTTAATTATATTCAAAATGTGCTGGTCCAATTCACTGTGAAGTGTTAAAGGGGGAGGTGCCCTATAAAGCAAGACTGCTCACTAGGGGTGGGTGGGAGTCGGGGTGGGTAGGGAGGGAACAGAGAAGAAGAGGAGTTGAACGCGTGCAGCATCGATGAACATTAGAGAAGTTTAAAATAAATAAGTTCAAGTAAGTTATGGGGAAGTTAACACATAAGGAGATAACAATATGAGTAGGTTAAGAAACAGGAAATTGGTTGGAAGTTTATTTATTTATTTATTTTTATTTACATTCTCTTATATACCGCGCTATTCTGCATCAGTGCGGTTTACATTGAACAAACTGAAATTACATTGAACAGGGCATTATAACTTGGAGATAACTATTTTACAGGGAATATGGGCTATGGAGTGTTAAGTGGCTTGCCCAAGACCACAAGGAGCACCTGTGGGACTAGAAACCCCAGTCCTTCCAGCCCAAGGTTGCTGTTCTCTAGTGGGATTTGAACCCCCGACCTTCCAGCCTGAAGTACCTTGCCCCAACCATTAGGCCACTCCTCCACTCCATTTAATAGAAATTGTAAGGATTGAGTTTATCCAAGTGATGGTTTCTCTTGTGTGAGTGGCTTAGTTACAGGGATTAAATGAAGAAAGGATCTTGGAGAAGTATATAGGTTGGGTTGTTAGTGTGTGCTAAAATAAATGGAATTTAAATAAAGATGGTGAACATGGTAGTAAAAACAAAGAAAAAAATAATAATTGAAGTGGATAGAGTTTTAATATAAATAAGGTGATATACATTTTAGGTTTTAAAATTGAGATTTTATTAATAAAGTATTGATACAAGCAGTAATGATTGGTAGTGTAGTTGAATATATGGTGCTGGTTTGTTTTGACAGTAGTACATACCCCTGAAAAAGCTTAAATAGCGAAACACAAAAAGGTGCTGAGGAGAGGCGTTGGGGCAGAAAAAGAGACAGTTATGTGGTCTGTCTACAATTGATACAATTTGGAAAGACTACTGTTTGAATGTGGAGAAAGGTCCTTGATGCAAAAAGGCATTTTTGTACAGGCAATAGTCTGATGTTTATGCCGAATTAGTCTGAGATCATCTCCATAATTGTTATTATTTATAAATATAGTTACATGTGGAAACTGCAAAAATCAATTAGTGTTCGAAATTTAGTGAGAAGTGCATTTGGATTTGGACATAATATCTCCACTCTGAAGTAACAACCTAACAAAGATTGTTTCATCACAAGCAGGGAAGATTTTTTGGCAAAAGGCAGTGTACGGCAGAGGAAACCCCCATCGAACTTTGGCGGAAGGACGAACATTCCTTCCAGATGTGAAGTGAAGTCCTCATTGGTGGACAACCTTTCTAAGGTGACACTTACCTCATTCCAGATACAGGTACTAGTGAAGGGTTTATCATTGGTCCCTATGGTCAAGTTTAATTCTTTCCAATTTCATCTCAATCTTGAGAGAATTTTACGCAAAGTGAACATTACAGCGTATTTTCTACTTCAGGTTCTACATTAGATCCAGCGGATGAAGAAAAGAGATAGAAGGGAGTGCTGGGGCTCTAGATAGAATTGGTCTACCTTTTAAATCAACCTGGACTCTGCCAGGCCCGCCACCTCCAACTATAAATATCTTCCAGGAGCAGGTGGTTAAAGGAGTTGATCTACTAATGCACTCTAAATGCAAAAAAAAACACTTTGGGAACTTTCTTAGGTAGAAAGACGGGCGCTTCAGGAACTCCAATCTCGGCCTGATTTGATTATTCAAAGAGCTTACAACGGGCAAAGGAACTGTTGTGATGGATAGAGAGGTATAAAGGTGATGCCAATGTATATGAAGTTTTACCTACATTTTGTTTACAGCCAATCATTAAGGAATTGTCACAACTAGCCCATGCCAATAAGATTATCAATAAGAAAGAGCATTCTTTTCTTAACACATCCTCACCATTCATTGTGACATTTTATCTGTTACATAAAATTCATAAGAATCTGACTAAATCCTCTGGGAGACCGAATGTTTCGACAAAGGGATCAATATTAGAACCCTTATCAGTCTATATTAACTCATTTCTATGCCCCCATGCTTAAAGATATTCCACCATATGTTCATGACACTGCCCTCTTTCTGAACATCTTGGGGGATACAGCTATTATTTTTTGAGAGCGGATATTTGGCTTGATACAATAGATGTGTCTTCTCTCTATAAGAGCATCCCGCAGGATGATGCAGTGCGGGTGATATTTGAGTCTCTTACCTGTAGGAATGATTTAACTGAATCCCATATAAATTTTTTGATGGAACTGACCAATTTGGCTTTGAGATAAAATTATTTCAGGATTGGAGACTGTATATATCATCAACTGAAGGGAGTGGCCAGGGGTGCTACTTTTGCACCATCGATTGTGAATCTTTTCATGGGAGAGTCTATGAAGTGAAATGGTAGAACCCAGCCTCCTCCCTAAGCGTGCCACATTAAGCTGTGGCAATGCTATATTGATGATGTTTTCATGCTATGGGAGGGTTCCAAAGAACTTTTGAAGCAATTTTTTGCGTGGCTAAATGGTAGGGACTCAAATATCCAGTTTTCAATATGCTGTGATAAGAAACAGCTGTCTTTTCTCAATGTAACGACAGTAAAGGCTAAAGGTGTCTGGTTTCACAACAGTGCTTAAGAAACCTACTGACAGGAATATATTTCTGCATTTCTCCAGCCTCCATCCATTGCGTCTAAAAGAAAGCCTTCCTTATGCCCAATTTGTCGGTGCCGAGGGAACTGTTCCTCCTTGGTTGAGTTTAAGATTCAAGCTAAATGTTTAAGTGCCAAATTTTTATTTAGGGGGTATCGCTATTCGGTGGTAAAGAAAGCAAAATATAATGATCATCTGGGGTTGTTAAAACCCAGACGTGCAGATCAACCAGGGGGTGACTCTGATTTTAGCCATTTTGTCACCCCCTATTGTCCTTTGAGTCATAAAACACAATGTATTATTTTAAAAAAATTTCCAGTTCTTCGAAGGATTCCGGGACTTCAAGACAAATAGATGGGGCATGTATGGTCTTTTAGAGGATGGAATTTAAAGGAGATCCTATGTCCATCTAGTTTGAAACCTATGATAACTCAACTATCTGTAATGTATCCTTGTGTGTGAAATATTTTGAACATAATGGAAGGCGTTATACACTACATCTTCTTTTGCTGTATACCTTATTCGCTGTCCATGCAAACTTCTGTATATTGGCAAAACCATTAGGTCTTTAAGCTTAGGATGGGAGAACATAGGAGCAGGTTGCAGAGTGCGTGTCATGAAGCCCCTATTGTATCACATTGTTTAAGTAAAGGATACATGTTTGCAGACCTGGAATGTTTCTGTATAGATAAAATTGATAGTGACAGTCCTGATCGTAATAAAAATCTGTCCTTCTGTGAACAGAGGTGGATTTACCAACTTAAAACAATGAATCTAGGGGGTTTGAATGCCCAGATGAAATGGAGCCTCTGTATATGATTTCTGCAGGGTGGGAGGGCAGTCCGATTAGTGTTTTGGGTTTGATGTGGTTTTTTTGGATCCGATATGCTGTGCAGAAAGATTGGTCTGTGAAGAGTGTCTGTGTATGTTTAATGCAGGTTATAAGATTTTTCCCGTTTGGAGTAATGGCAGTATGTGTAGCTTGTATGATCGCGAGTGGGCGTGCTGGATGATTTTTTTTTATAGTGTGGAACTGGTTGTGTAATAGTATTTTGGTTAAGAAGGCGTCATTAGACACAGCAATTAGGGTGTAATTGGAGTAACCAGTTTGGTTTCTTTTTTGGATTTGATCTGATTTGTAGAGAGATCATGGTCTGTAAAGAGCTTCTATGTATGTTTAATATAAGTTATAAGATATTTTCCTATTTGGGACAATGGCAGTGCAGGTGGTTTGTATGACTGTGAATGGGATACTGTTAGAGTGTAAATGGTAGATTATGTTTTACAGTGCAATATTGGTTTGCAGTCATATCTTGGTTAAGAAAGCACTATTAGATACACCATTTAGGGTGTAATTGGAGTAACATGTGTGGTTTTGGGATTGGATGGTTGGTTGTATATATATGAGCACATACGCCGTATCTACCAACAGTTTTGAACGAGCAACAGCAGCAGGTTGTAGTATTGGAATGGGATCTGCTGATAAGAACATTTGACTTATAGCATTAGTAGCTGGTACAGACTAAATTATAACATATTGATTGAGAGTTCTACATTTTTGTTTTTTTATTTTTACACGAGGGTGGTTAATGGTGTTATAATATGTATTATTTAGTTTGCCCTTTTAGCATGATCTGTGGCATGGATTGATGGCACATTATAGGCTTGCATCCCACTTATGAAGCAGTTGCAAAACGCCGTAAGGCGTCTACAGTGGTGTTGGGTTTCTAAACAGATAAGTGTTCTGTCATGCCTGTTTGGATCATTTTGTTAAAACCAAGTGCTGCAGTTTTTGTATATACATGCTTTATGGGCTCTGTTTTCAAGTATGGGGGTAATTTTATGAAACTTTATTGAAATGTAAAGAAAATTGTTAAAGAGAAAGTGGGATGGGATATACACCTGCCGTTTTGGGAGTTTTTCTAGGATGTTCCAGAGCTTAGTCCATGGCCTAGATTGATATGCCTGGACATATCTGCTTGAGGGTCTGAGATCCTTTTCTCCCTTTAAAATAGTGAAGTGTTTTGACCCTCATTATTGTTTATGGTAGAATGAAGTATTTTTGCTGGATTTAGGCATAGGCAGCTACCTAGAGCCCCAAATGTTGAGAACACCAAGTACCTAGTACAAAAAAGAGCCTTCTCCCATTTACTTTAGGGTCATCCACCAGTGCCACATCAAAGAAGCACCATCATGGCACTCTGGCCTAGCATTCCCACCCCTGCTTTCTAGCCTTCAGAGGACTCTCCCCTTGGCCCTTCAAGCTCCAAAGGAGAATCCCTGCCCTCAGCCCCTGGTCCTACCTAGGGGTGCCAAAATCTTAAATCCAGCCTTGATGTTTTATACTAACAGCTGAAAGTTTGCAGAATTAACAAATGGTCTTTAATGGTATCCACAATTTCTTTTATTTTTTCCCCAAAAAGACCATATTCCATGCATAAGTATCTGTCAATTTCTAGTGATCACCTTCTCTCAGGCCTGACAAATGCAGCCAGGACAATCTTCATTATATAATGGGAGTACTTGATGCCTGAGAAGATGCCTCAAATGTCATAAATGGACCAGATGAGGGGTTTCCACACTTTCTTTTTCTGATATCTGAGACCGTAATTTTTCTTGTGTGTCAGTCAGCAAGGTTTCTCAAGTGGCCTACATTTTCTAGAGGCTGCGGTCTATGTATTGTCAATATGTAGATTGGTGAGACAGACCTGGAGACAGGTATATTTGTGTAGAGAGTTTCCTTGCCTATTTGGTCTGTTATCTTTGAATGTTCTCTTGGCGGGGTACTAGAAAAACCCTTCCATCTTTTTGCCTTCCTCATAGCTGCCCTTAAAATCAGAGAGTGATAAACCAGCTGAACTTTGTACTTCATTTCTATTTATTTTGAGACCAGATTCTGCCATGCTTTGTTCCGTATATTCAAATTAACATATGGATGAGGGTAGACACTATTTCCTGATTGGCTGATCAGGAAACGAGGAAAAATCTCAGTAAGTTGGAGGTTCCTGCATTCTTTGGGCTGGAGTAACTTGCAATGAGGTATGTTGAGACATTTGAGAAGGTTGAAGTACAGACCGTAACGGTTGATTTTAGAAAAAAGAAAGGAATTCTTGGAATAACGTGACTACTCTAGGTTCAGCAGCTGGGTAGCAACACTGATGGCAATAGCTTATCAGCTTCTGTAGCCAGAATCTTTAGGTAAATAAAATATGCAGAAGCAGCTTTCTGGAAAGAAGCCAAGTTCCAAGTGAGAGGAAATTTACAGTGGTATTGCTGTTCACCAAATTTACTTTGGAAGGAATAGGCTTCCTATTATAATGACCTTATCATTTAATCTGTGATCTACTTTACTCAGTGCAGATTATTCTGTGTAAGTCGAATGGCACAGAAAATTATGCTCCTAAAATCTGGATGCTGAGATTCTCCATGCCAATGCCCAGCACGGTCTTCTCTTTACTATACTGTGCAGTACCTAGGTTCTTCACCGAGTTCAGCAGCAATTGTTTGCTTTTGTGTGCAAATGGCTGATTTCAGCATAGAGCTTCTGTGTCACTTTCTGCTACTGGAGCATGGCACTGGAATCCTAAGGCACTGCCAATCCAGATTCTGATTTAGGCTGGATGGACTTTGCAATATCTTTGTCTTGCATTCTGGCAGACATGGCCTTCTGGTTTCACTTCTGAGCTCTGCAGGCCACCACATGCAGGCAATATATTCTGTTTTTTTTACAGGCATAATAGTACGTTGTGGAGTAGATGATTTTTACCTTTCTAGGCTTGATTGGCCTTCCTGCACATTTAGTGGGCCCTCAGTAATATTCTTCTATAACTGTAGCTGTTTTATTCATCAGACGTTGGTCTGAAACAGAGACAGATTTTGTGGCCATCTTCCTGTTGTAGGTCAGATATCTCAAATCCTGGCTTTTATTTTGATATACTGAAAAGCAGGGAGGCAAAATCAAAGAAAAATTTTGTTCTTATTTTCTAATTTCCTTTCTTTGAATCCTGCTAGACCAGTCCACACAAATGGGTTGTGTTCTCTAACCAGCATAAGAACATAAGATATGCCATACTGGGTCAGACCAAGGTCCATCAAGCCCAGTATCCTGTTTCCAACAGTGGCCAATCTAGGTCATACGTACCTAGCAGTATCCCCAAAAGACAGGTTCCACGATGCTTGTATTGGGTAAAGCATTGATATCCTGGGTCCCTTTTTAATAATGGTTTATGGACCTTACCTCCAGGAACTTGTACAAACTTTTTTTAAACCCAGCTACACTAACAGCTCTTACTACATCATCCGGTAACAAATTCCAGAGTTTGATTACACGTTGAGTGAAAAAATATTCTCTCTTATTTGTCTTAGTTTACCCTGTAGCTTCATTACATGTCCCCTAGTCTTTCTATATTCTGATAGCGTAAACAATAGATCTACGTTTACCCGTTCCACTCCATTCATTAATTTATAGACCTCTATCATATCTCCCCTCAGCCGTCTCTTTTCCAGGTTGAAGAGCCCTAACCTTTGTAGCCTCTCTTCATAGAAGTAGCCTTCCATCCCCTTTACCATTTTGGTGGCTCTTCTCTGTACCTTTTCTAATAACGCTATATCCTTTTTAAGATATGGCGACCAGAATTGCACACAATATTCAAGGTGTGGTCGTACCATGGAACGATACAGAGGCATTATAATATCCTTGGTTTTATTTTCCATTCCTTTCCTTATGATACCTAGCATTCTATTTGCTTTCTTGGCTGCTGCTGCACACTGGGCGGAGGGTTTTAACATGTTATCCACGATGACTCCTAAATCTTTTTCCTGGGTGGTGGTTCCCAATGTGGAACCTTGCATCGTGTAACCATAGTGTGGGTTGTTCTTTCCTAGGTGCATAACTTTGCACTTGTCCACATTAAATTTCATCTGCCATTTGGATGCCCAGTCTTCCAATTTATCCAGATCCTCCTGCAGTTTTCCACAGTCCTCTTGGGCTTTAACAACTTTAAACAGTTTTGTGTCTGCAAATTTGATAACCTCACTAGTTATTCCCTTTTCCAGGTCATTTATGAATATGTCAAAAAGTAGCGGACCCAGTACAGATCCCTGGGGTACTCCACTATTCACCTTTTTCCATTGGGAAAATTGGCCATTTAGCCCTACCCTCTGCTTTCTATCTTTTAACCAGTTCCTGATCCACAATAGTACACTGCCTCCTATCCCATGACTTTTTAGTTTTGCCAAAAGTCTCTGATGAGGGACCTTGTCAAAGGCTTTCTGAAAGTCCAAATACACTATATCAACCGACTCACCTTTGTCTACCTGTTTATTCACACCTTCAAAAAAACATATCAGATTAGTAAGACAAGATCTTCCTTGTCTAAAGCCATGTTGGCTGTCTCCCATTAGGCCATGACTATCTACATGCTGGGTAATTTTGTTCTTTATGATGGTTTCTACCATTTTCCCCAGTACTGACGTCAGGCTCACCGGTCTGTAATTTTCCGGATCACCCCTGGAACCCTTTTTAAAAATTGGCGTTACATTGGCGACCCTCCAATCTTCAGGTATTACAGATGATTTTAATGAAAGTTCACAGATTACTAATAGCAGGTCTGAAATCTCATATTTCAGTTCTTTCAACACTCTTGGATGTATACCATCCGGTCCAGGTGATTTGCTACTATTCAGTTTATCCGGTGTAGCGATATTTCTCTCAATTCCTCTGCAGTATCACCTTTAAATACCACTTCAGTCTTGGGTAACATCCCTACATCTTCCTCAGTAAAGACCGAAGCAAAGAATTCATTCAGTCTCTCCGCTATAGCCTTGTCTCCTCTTACTGCCCCTTTTACCCCTCTATCATCTAATGGTTCAATTGACTCTCTCACAGGCCTTTTGCTACGAATGTACTTGAAAAAGTCTTTATTTCGTGTTTTTGCTTCCGTAGCAAGTTCCTTCTCAAATTTTCGCTTTGTCTGCCTTATCAATGCTTTGCATTTAACTTGCCAGTGCTTGTGCTGTTTCCTCCATTTCCTGAAAGATGCTTTTTTGGCAGCAACAGCCTCTCCGACCTCACCTTTAAACCATGCTGGCAGTTTTTTGGACTTTCTTCCACTTTTCTTAATGCGTATAATACAGTTAAACAACACCCAAGCTTGATGTAAGTCTTTAACCTTTGCAACCGCTCCTTTTAGTTTTTTCTTAACTATATGCCTCATTTTATCATAGTCTCCTTTTCGAAAGTTAAAAGATAGTACTGTGAGTTTCCTTACTATCCCTCCTCCACTAATTAAATCATACACAATCATGCTATGATCACTATTGCCAAGTGGTCCCAACACCCTTATTTCTTGCACCAGATCTGGTGTTCCACTAAGGACTAGGTCCAGTATGGCTTCCCCTCTGGTCAGTTCATGAACCAGTTGCTCCAAGAAGCAGTCATTTATTTCATCTAGAAACTTTATCTCCCTAGCATGTCCTGCTGTGACACTGACCCAGTCGATACCGGGGTAATTGAAATCACCCATTATTACTACTCTGCTGTGACTTTTGTTAGCTTCCTTGATTTCTTTGAGCATTTCATCATCCATTTGTTCATTCTGGCCAGGCGGTCGATAGTACACCCCCACTGCCATCACCTTCCCCTTCATACATGGAATTTCAATCCATAGAGATTCTACAGCAAATTTTGTTTCCTGCAAAACTTTAATCCTTTCTGACTCAATGCCCTCTCTAACATAGAGCGCAACCCCTCCACCAATTTGATCAGTTCTATCATTACGATATAGTTTGTACCCAGGTATCAGTGTCCCACTGGTTATCCTCCTTCCACCATGTCTCTGAGATTGCAATCATATCTAACCTCTCATTTAGTGCTATATATTCTAACTCTCCCATCTTATTGTTTAGACTTCTAGCATTTGCATACAAGCATTTTAGAGACTGTATTTTATTAATATTAATCTGGCTATTGGTAGGCATGGGTAATTTGGACTCTTTACGCTCTGTCTGCATCATACTGAAGGGCATTTGGGCTTCTTTACTCTTTTTTGGAACTTCACTGCTTTTGGTAGTATCCTTCAAGGATACCTTCTTCCGAACCATGCACTCTTGGGCGACTGTCGGCTTTCGCCTATTTTCTAGTTTAAAAGCTTCTCTATCTCCTTTTTAAAGGTTAATGCCAGCAGTCTGGTTCCATCCTGGTTAAGGTGAAGCCCATCCCTTAGGAAAAGCCCCCTCCTTTCCCCAGAATGTTCCCCAGTTCCTAACAAATCCAAAACCCTCATCCTTGCACCATCATCTCATCCACGCATTGAGACTCCGGAGCTCTGTCTGCCTTTTGGGTCCTGCACATGGAACAGGAAGCATTTCGGAGAACGCTACCCTGGAAGTTCTAGATTTCAACTTCCTACCTAAAAGCTTAAATTTAGCCTCCAGAACTTCCCTACCACATTTTCCTATGTCATTGGTACCGACATGTACCAAGACAGCAGACTCCTCCCCAGCACTATCTAAGATCCTATCTAGGCGGTGCGTGAGGTCCGCTACCTTCGCACCAGGCAGGCATGTTACCAGGCGATCCTCACGTCCACCAGCCACCCAGCTATCTACATGCCTAATGATTGAATCACCAACTATAACAGCTGTCCTAACCCTTCCCTCATGGGCACATGGCCCTGGAGAAACGTCCTCGGTGCGAGAGGGTTTTACATCACCTGGAGGACAGGTCCTAGTTACAGGATCACGTCCTGCCACACCAGGGTGATGCTCTCCTGTCACGTGACCTCTCTCCTCCATGGCAACAGGGATGCTGCCAGACTGGAGATGGGACTTCAGGACTATATCCCTGTAGGTCTCGTCCATGTACTTCTCTGTCTTTCTTATGTCTTCCAGGTTTGCTACTCTAGCCTCTAGAGAACGGACTCGTTCCCTGAGCGCAAAGAGCTCCTTGCACTTAGCAGATATGGAGGCAGAGGACACTGGCTTTTAGAGATGGCATCACCAGTATAAGGAGTGCTAGAGCCCTGGCAATTATCAGTATTCATTAATGTTAAACACTATTTAAGAGAAGAAAATAACAGACAGAAAAACAAATCCACACAAATACAAATAACACTCTGAATGGATAATGAGTACCCTTACCTACTTATCTGACTAATCAACCATGAGACCTATGGCAGATCAGTCTTCTGGAGAGGGCCCTGGACTGGCCTGGCAGGACTCATGGAAAGTAAATTGGCAGGTAAGAGCAAATTTCTCCATCCTATTCATGTACCCAAGCTTCACAACCTCAGGTGGGAGGAAGACCAAGCACCCTTCAGAACTTTCCCGGAGGCACGATCCTCCTTCTCCCTAATGTCCAACCAGTAATGCTTTACACAGGAGTACAGTGATGACAAGGTCATGGACCTAAAGATATTCCATGGAGCCACTGCTCTGGCCTCAGTACAGGATGCCACCAGAGCCCTAGTAGGGTATGCCCTGAGGCCTGATGGCCCCTTTCGCTTTAACAAATGCATAAAACTGATGGCTTCTCTCACCCAACAAGAAACTGGGGATTTCAATGCCATCTTTCACTTATGGTGGCCAGAAAACATGAGAAAGAGAAGATCTAACTTCTTAAAGGGATCAATCATCTTCAAATACTAAATCAAGGCTCTGCATATATCCAGGGCATAAAGAACCCTAGAACCACTCTGCCCTTGCTTGGTAATGGCTGGCAAACAAATAGCTTAAAATGGAAATCAGAGAGAACCTTCAGTGAAATAGAGACAGAACTCTTTGCAGAGAAACCAAATTTGGAGTAAACAAAAGATAAGGATCCCTACATGGCAGGCTCTGCAATTACAAAATGCATATTGCTAAGCAAACTACAGTCAGGAATATAGACTTTAAGGTCAAAGTTTTCACAGAGGCCTCCTAAAAGGGCTTGAAGGGAGAGCCTGCCAACACATTACATACCAGGTTCAGGTCCCACTGCAGTAGCACTTGGCAGAAAGGAAGTAGAATTTTTTTTGCCCCTTTCAAAAATCATAAAAATGCTTGAGTGCTCAGGCAGAAATGCCCCTTCTAGATGAATGCTGTAACAGGCCAAAGCCGCTACCCAGAAAATTGAGGGAATTGAGGGCAACACCACTGTCCAGCCCTTCTTGCAGAAATGCCAGAATGGCTGGTAGGATCGGCCAGCCAAACCATTAGGCAAGACTAGGTCGTCCACTAGGGCAGCAGCTTCTGAACAGCAGCGGCAGTCAAAACAAAACAATAGATCCTGACAGCCACACACCCTTTAAGAGCCCATCAGCACATTCCTTTACTTGCAGAGAGTGGGTCCATATACATATAAAGCAAAAATTTAATATTTAAAAGTATGATGCCCAAATGTGCATCTTTATAGGATTGTTATTGGAGAGGTGGTGTTGCATTGATCGTGGGGGGGGGGGGGGGGCAAAGTGGAGGGGGAAATAAGGCTGAAGGTTCACCAAGGGCTCCCAGTACTTTTGGCACCAGTCCTGATGACCAGGATACCTGCCTTTCTTGCTGAAACTGCATAGTCACCAGACCAAGTCTCAAAAACAGATGCCAGACTCACACATAGGTGAGTGAGGTAGATACTTTATAAGCCTTCAGGAGAGTGTCTATAACCAAAACAGAATATTCTCCCCATCCTGACAACCTCCTTTCAACAGTCATGTTATAAACAAGAAGGTAACCTGATTATCCAGAGGAGGACTGTAATCTGCGTGAACTTCAGAGTTTGCCCATCCAAGAGACATCAGGTTTGGATATCATAGCCTCCATGGCCAATCTGGTGCTTCCAGAATAAATGCCCTGAATGGCTTGATATCCTGCGTAAGGCCAAACTTATGTGTGGTCAAGATGGGAACACATGCAAAAGTCCCTCCTGCAGCCAAGGATGAATTAAAGCATTTATTCCTCTTGCCACAGGTTCCCTTCTTCAGACAAAAAAAGGAGAGGCTTAAGCATTTTGATGGTCATCAGGTCAAAGACTGGCTGACCCTAACAACTGAAAAGCCTTGGGGCTCAATGTTGATTTCTGGGATGAGAAGATTGTAACTTAGGAAATCTGCTTGAACAGCTGCCATGGTGGCAATGTGCACTTCCAAGAGTTACCAGATGGCTCTCTACTCAACAGCAAAGCATTGCAGTCTCTTCCACTACTGCCACGCTCCGGGTGCCTCCTTACTTGTTTGTTTACATAAGATACTGCAGTGGCATTGACGGAAACAATCCAAACTGCCCATCTTCGGAGGACCTCTTGGAAGCACATCAGCGGCAGACCTATCACCCTGGCTTACAGTCTGTTGATGGACCAGGATGCTTCCTACCTGGTTCAATAAACATGCATTACCAGGCCCTAACAGTAGGCCCCCCAATCAGAAAGACTCACAATGGTGGTGACTACTACCCAGTCCAGAGGCTGCAGGTCCATCCCCTTCAGCAAATACAAGAGAGACCGCCACCATGCCAGCTCTCTCAACCATCGCCAGTAGGGGAAGATGCACATCATAATTTTCTGATTGGGGAAATCAACTGGGAAGCAACACCTACTGATGTGCTCTTGCATAGGAAACCAAACTCCTATAATCTCCAACAGACGATGACAGTCAGACCTTTAATGCCACTTGGGGACAAAAGACTATCAACTATGAATGAAGCTTGATAACTGTCCTGTGTCAGGCAGATCTTGCCTATCCACATGCTGACTCGGGCTCCCAGATTCTCGAAGGTCTGGGATGGGATCAAATGATTTTTGGTATAATTCACTACTCAGTCTAACTACTCAAAAACTGTAGCTGGATGACTGCCCATCGAGAACCCGACGGGCATGTGGCACACAGTCTGGCTGGGGGCATCGATGGGGGCTGGGGGCATCGAAGCTCTAAACCGGAGGCACTAATGTGCGAGATCAGAAGCCTCAAGCAGAACCAGGACTGATGTCAGGAATCAGTTTGAAGCCAATGCCGCTCCAGCACCGGCTGGATCTCATCCTCATGGTGGAGGGGCCAGTTGCTGGATATGAAGACCCAGAGGAACAGAGTATAGGATCCTGTTGCTGGGCTAGGAAGGCAGCGAGGCTGCGTTCAAAGGCCACCACCCTGACCTCAAAGCCAGAAGTCTCCGCAGCCACTAGTGTGGGTAACCGAGGGTATCGTTCCCAATGCCAACTCCGTCGAGGGGGTATCCTCAATGATAGCAGCCTCGGAGGAATGGTGTCAATCCCCCTGATGCCGATGGAGTCTCCTACTGCCGGGGAAGTTTCGAAGGCTCCTCCCAGCCATCACCCTCATGATCGTGTAGAGGACTCTGATGCCGGTGACTGAGGGTCTTATCCCCGGTTCTGGCATTGGCCCTTGATGCTGCCACAGGAAAAATCCAATCATTCCAGGGACAGCCCTCTGCGGACGATCCCCAGTTTGATGCCCTGTGACCTCAGGGCTCCGAATCGGCACGGCTGCCAGGCGAGGCATGAGCCTCCGCAGCGGCCTGTGAGGGCACCGATTCCATGCTCAAAGTCGGGACCGAAGAGGAAGTCTGGTGGCCAAACAGCATCTCCCACTGCCTTTCACAATTCCTAGGACCCTTGCTCATCATCTGAAGACAGACCGAGCAGGCAGAGGCATCATGATCGGCTCTGAGGCACTAAACAACAAACGTGGGGATCCGTGTGGGATGGGACATAGCAGGGAAAGCGGTACCCGTGAGTTCAAACTCCAAGGTCCTGGTTAGGGAGGACGCGAGAAAACTCCTCGCACCAGAGAAGATGAAGAATTAAAAAGATACCTGAAAAAAATGCAATGCCGAGGCAGTAGCAGTTCTGTGAACCGAGAAGGTGACTGGATGAAAAGAGAAAAGAAAAGAATGATACCAAAAAAGGTAACTTTTTCCGGGGTGCTAATGAAACATCTGATAGACTCCACAGAAAAAAGAAGACTGGGGTAAGATATCACCTTTGGACGGGAAGATGACCGCGCATATGTGGTCTAATTCCCAAAGACTGTCTATTAAAGCTGGGGACTGTTCACCGCGCGGGCTCAGTTGGTGCCGACATCACCATATGCGAGGGCTGACTTCCTGCCTGTTCCCAGAGAAAGGGGATAGACTCAAGAGTAAAATATGGAAATATTTCTTTACAGAAAAGAGTGACAGATGCATGGAATAGTCTCCCAGTGGAGGTAGTAGAGACGAGGACTGTATCTGAACTGAAGAAAGCATGGGACAAACACAGAAAATCTCTAAAGAAAAAAAAGGGACTATCATAATTGGTATGGAAGGGCAGACTGGATAGGCCATATGGTCTTTTTCTGCCTTCATGTTTCTATGTTTCCAAGAGGAAAGAAAGATAGAAAGAAAGAAAAGTCTGAGTCCATGAAAAAATGCGAGCCACAGGAGTGACTGTGGTTTACAAAAAAACCTGCTTCTGTTCAGCAGCATGAAATGAAACAGTCAGCAGGTATGTGAAGCGCAGAAGGGACACAGATGCTCAGAACCTTGTCCTGGTAGTTTCTGAGCTCTGGAAGCAGCTACTCCCATCCTGACACCATTGGATGACATCAGCCACTTATGCAGCCGATTCAGCCTGCTTGCCAATGGAGAAAAAGACAGACCTCAGAAGGCAAGTAATTTACCTTAATTATAGCATTCTCCTCGGAAAACTTTTCAGTGGAAACAGGAGAAAGAATTAAGCAAAACTACAACTCCAAAAATGAGAAACCATACAGAAAAAAATCCTTGTCATCCCTTCTCAATTAAAGGAGTGTATATAAGAGGATAACTACAGCTTCACCATCATGAATGAGTTTGATCTTGGCTAATCTCAGAAGCTAAGCAGGGATGGGCCTGGCTAATACAAGGATGAGAAATCACCTTGGAATACCAGGTGCTATAGACTTACTGCATGGAAGAAAGGTCTGGCAATCTACTTCCGGTCGCACCATGCCAAGAAAACCCAGGGGCTGGGTCGCCAGGAGTCAGCATTGACTCGACGGCACACACACATACACACACACAAGAGAATTTGGAAGTGGGGTATGAAGAGGAGAGAGAGGAGTAGGGTGGGTAGGAATATAACTAGGATAATCAGAGAGAAATTCAAGTAGCCAGATACTTAAAAAACAAAACAAAAATATTTAGTCACCAAGACTGGGGAGCCTAAACTTTCCTCTGGGACAAAGAAATAAGCACTGATATAACAGTGGCATTAAACCAAATGAAGTCTGAATCCAAAAGCCAGGCTCTCCACTTAAGGACAATCTGTTATGTTTTGGCTGTGTAGAAACTGCTGAAGTAGGCTTCAAAATATAAACTATAGCAAAGTTAAAGCATACCAGAATAGCCAAAGAGCAGATTTAAACAGTCACAGTACTTTAAATAAATATGAATATGTAGCTGGGCTGGCCTTGTGGCTCAGCAGAAAGTGCTGAGCACTTCCACAAAGAATGTTGGTTCAATTCCCAGATCAAGCATTCTCAGGTTGTCTGGGGTCACTATGGAGTTAGTGCTCATAGTTTCTGAGGAAGGAGTCTATTTAGAGCAGGGGTGTCCTGGAGGGCCACAAAACAGTCAGATTTTCAGGATATTACTAATAATATATGATATGCATGAGATATATTTCCATGCACTGTTCCCACTGCATGCAAATATATTTTATGAATATACATTAGGGGCATCCTAAGAACGCAAGAAATGCCTTACTAGCTCAGACCAAGGCCCATCAAACCCAGTATCCCGTTTCCAGCAGTGGCCAATCCAGGTCACAAGTATCTGGCAAGTTCCCAAAAATATACACAGGTTCTACAATGCTTGTCCCGGGGTAAGCAGTGGATTTTCCGGGCCCTCTTTAATAATACTTTATGGACCTTTCCTCTAAGAACTTGTCCAAACCTTTTTTTAAACCCAGCTACACTAAAAGATTTTACTACATTCTCCAGTAACGAATTCCAGAATTTGATTACGTGTTGAATGAAAGCATAATTACTCACCTGTAACAGGTGTTCTCCGGGGACAGCAGGAATTAATCCTCACATATGGATGACATCGGTGCAGACATGCCTGCGCAGTAACCTCTCCCTGGCTTTCAAAGAAAGGTGGGGTCTCCTTCCCGCTTCAGGGTACCATCTTGCCTCAGTATGATATAGTACAAGATGGCAAAAATTGTAAGTGGCAACTCCATGGGGTGGAGGGAGGCTTGTGAGAACTGATTCCTGCTGTTCCCGGAGAACACCTACTACAGGTGAGTAACTACACTTTCTCCGGGAACAAGTAGGAAGTTAGTCCTCACATATGGGACTCCCCCACTATAGGCTACCGAAAAAACCTGTAAAAAGCCACAGGTGACCAGAAAACGTGAACCGTGAGCAGCAGCAACTGAGTCAGAAGACAACAGACCCACGAGTGACCCAAGTGTCCAACAAGGAACCAGTTCACCGGTAGCCCGAACACAGCAAGGGCCAGAGGGCAGGAGTTCCTACAAATTTCGGAGCTCTGCCTGGCCAAAGGCACTATCCCAGCAGGACTTCCTCTCCAGGCAGTAATGAGCTGCGAAGATATGGAATGAGGACCAGGTGGCCGCCCGGAAAACTTCCGATAAGCGAACAGAACACAGGTTTGCCATAGAGGCCGCTATGGCCTGGATGCTGTGCGCCATGACACGATGCTCCAGCGAGAGTCCAGCCTGCTCGAAGACAAAGGTGATGCAGTCCGATACCAAGGTAGACAAGGTGCATTTAGAGATAGCCGCCCCCAACCTACTTGGGTCAAAGGAGTCAAAGCTGACAAGCTCGACGGTGACCCTCGGTGCGCTGCAGATAGAAGGATAGCGCCCATTTGTAGTCCAGTGAGTGGAGAACGGCCTCCGCCTTGCTGGCATGCAGCTGCAGAAAGAAGGTGGGAAGCGAGGTTAAGGTGGAACGGAGACACCACTTTGGGCAGGAAATTGGGGTGTGTGCGGAGCACAATCCTGTTCCTATAGAACCTAGTGTATGGTGGGTCTGGCACTAACACTTGAAGCTCAATGACCCGGTGAGCAGAAATGAGTGCCACAAGGAACACCACCTTCCAAGTGAGATATTTTAAGTGGCAGGAGTTGAGAGACTCAAAGGGAGGCAGGATAAGCTTTGAGTACCACTCCGCTGGTGGATGGGAGGCCTTGATAGGAGGAGACCACTCAGGAAGCAAGCCACTAACGGTGGAGCGGAGAGGGGGTTGCCCTTGATTAGATGGTGGAGCGCCGTCAGCACGCTAAGGTGCACCCTGAGTTAGACTTCAAGCTGCCTGAGACAGGTAAAGCAGATACTGCAGTATGAGTTGGATGGAGCAGGAGAAGGGGTTGGTCTGTCTCTCTGCGCACCAGACAGAGAACCTCTGCCAATTGAAGGCATATACCCGGCCTGTGCAGGCCTTCTGGGAAGCGAGAAGCAACTCCTCCACCTCGGCAGAGAGGCTGAAGGGAGCCAGGACTATCCGCTCAGCAGCCAGGCCGTGAGTGTCAGGGACCCAGGTTGAGAATCAGGAGAGAGCCCTCTTCCTGTGTAAGTAGGCCTGGGTCACACCTTAAAGCAGGGGTCTCAAACTCAAATTGCTTTGAGGGCCAAATGAGGACTTGTAGAGTAACCCGGGGGCCGCAAAAGACGCAGGCCTCATTTGCATAAGGGCATCATTTGCATAAATATTTGCATAATGTTACCATACACTAACTTTTAGTAAACATGCCTCTTAATGAGTGTATGGATAAAGAAAGACTAAAAGATTTCTACATTGCTATAAACCAGTGCCAACCGCCAGGCACATTAGGAACTACTAGAAACACTGCCCATTTAGAACCCATAGCAAACCTGCCGTGTCCTAACAGCACTACCAGGACTCACAAAGCACCATACCCTAACTATCAAAAGGCAACACTGCAAATATTAAATCAACACATTTCAGAGAATAACAATACATGACCTACTCGGGAAAGAGAACAAGTGGCAATGTCAAATAGGAATTACATAAACAGAATACCTCAGCTCAGTTACACATGCAGAACATACACCATCACCAAACAAGGAATCACAATTTAGAAACAGGAAGACAATTAAACTGGGAACCCCAAAAGCCAAACTTAGAATGTACAACACTGTAGAAATAAAACTATACATTGATTTCCTCTTGTATTAAATAAAGTGCAGACGTTAAAGATGCACATTTCCAAGAGCTGACATTTCAGTTAATAAATTCAAAATAAAGAGATATTTTTCTACCTTTTGTGCATTTTTTTTCAGTTGCAATTGTTCCAGTCACTTTCTTCTGGTTTCTTTGTGTCTTCTGCTAACTCTCCATCGTCTGCTGTCCATTTGTCCTTTCTTCTTTCCTAGTTTTTTTCCATTCTCTCTACATCTGCTTTAACATACTAATCATTCTCCTTTTGCTCTTTCCTCATTCCTATTTCATCCACTCAAATTTTACCCCTCCATCCTCAATCCCCACTTACTCTCCCAATACCCGGCCAATTGTAGATTTTTCTTCCCTCCCACACAAAATATATTTCCCCTCTCCATTTCACTCTCCCAGCCCAATCCCATTCTAATCGTCCCCCAACATCACCTCCCTTCTAGCTCCTGCCCCACCCAGCATCCGCTCCCTTCTAGTCCCTGCATCATCAGCCCATTTCCAGTCCTAGCTCCCTCCCCTCACAGCCCATTTCCTTTCCAAGCCCCCTTCCACTCAGCCCATTACCATTACCATTCCAAGACCCTGTCCCCATCAGCTATTTGCAGTTCAAGCTCCCCCTTCTACTCGGCCCATTTCCAGTCATAGCACCCCCCCCCCCAGTCCATTACCAGTTCTAGCCCTCCCCCCATAGCCCATTACCAGTCCTAAGCCCCCCAACAGCCCACTTCCAGTCCTAACCCTTCCATCACCCCATTTTCATTCTTAGCCCCCCCATAACCCCATTTTCAGTCTTTCTTAGCCCCCCCGTAACCCCATTTTCAGTCTTAGCCCCCAAATCGGACCACCTCCAGTCCTAACCCCCATCCGTCCATTACCAGTCCTAACCCCCATCACCCCATTTTCAGTACTATCCCCCCATCACCCCATTTCCAGTCCTACCCCCCCAGCAGCCCACATCAAGGCCTGCTCCCCCCCCAGCAGCCCACATCAAGTCCTGCTCCCCCCCCCGCAGCCCACATCACGTCCTGCTCCCCCCAGCAGCCCACATCAAGTCCTGCTCCCCCCCAGCAGCCCACATCAAGTCCTGCTCCCCCCCACATCCAGCCCACATCAATTCCTGATCCCCCCCCCGCAGCCCACATCATTTCATGCTCCCCCCCCTGCAGCCCACATCAAGTCCTGCTCCCCCCCCAGCAGCCCACATCAAGTCCTGCTCCCCCCCCCAGCAGCCCACATCAAGTCCTGCTCCCCCCCCAGCAGCCCACATCAAGTCCTGCTCCCCCCCCAGCAGCCCACATCAAGTCCTGCTCCCCCCCCCCACCAGCAGCCCACATCAAGTCCTGCTCCCCCCCCAGCAGCCCACATCAAGTCCTGCTCCCCCCCCAGCAGCCCACATCAAGTCCTGCTCCCCCCCCAGCAGCCCACATCAAGTCCTGCTCCCCCCCCCAGCAGCCCACATCAATGCTGCATTGTTCTGAGTTAGTGCTGATAGTACTTTCACGTTCGTTGCTACATTGACTTCTTTCCGTTTACTGGCACCATCCTGCAACTGTAACTACTATACTAAAGATACCCCGTGGGGCTCTAAAGGCTTCAGCCGTCTGCTCCACTACTTTCACCAGCTGGAGTTTTTGCCTTTTATGTACGCGCTGATTTACATACCCCCTGAGCAAGGCATCCTGCCGAAACGCGTTGGGGACCCTAATAAAAGCGCTTGTGTCATCCACACTCTTGCTCCATGTGTCTCCTGCTCAGCTTTGCAAGAGCTGCTGCTCTCCTTGTGCCTAAACCAGCTTTGGAGCCATGCATTAAAGCTGATCGTGCGATGCAGCCTCTCTTCCCTCTTACCATGAACTTAGAACTTTTGAGAATGGGTTTAAGGCTCTCTCCCAAAATTTGGAAGTCTCTTTGTACTGCAGACGTACCGTTTCTAGCCAGATAATTTTTTGCCAGATGAATATCTTACATGCCTCTGTGACTTCACTAACAATCTGGTTCACATTCAATAAAAACATCGGGAGGGGGAGGGGGAGAAAGGGAAAGGGAAAGGGAAAGGGAAAGGGGGGAGGGAGGGAGGGAGGGAGAGAGAGGAGGGGAAGGGGGAAGGAAGGCAGAAAAGAAGAGAGAGAGAGAGAAAGAAAAGGGGAGGGGATACGGCTAAAAGAATAAACAACAAAACAATAAATAACTAAAAAGTGCTAAAAGATGGACATGCAAGCTACACTAATATATTAATATTAAAATGGTAATTCAAAAAAATGGGAATAAATCCAAATCAGAAAAAAATGACACAATGTGACTAATAAAGATGTAAGTGATAAAAAGTATAAGACTAGTACGCACCCTAAAAGGCTTATGCATGGTGAACAGGAACACAGAAATATCTAGATCCATGAGAGTATAAAGTATGCAGCTCATATATAATCGTTGCTCTATCTAAAGAAGCAATCTATCAATATCCCCTCCTTGCCAATGTGTGCGAACTACCTTCAGGACAGTAAAGCTTAAATCAGAGACCTTATGTTCGGCCTGGATCCAATGTTCTACCAATGGTTTGTCCTTAATTCTTCTTTTAAGACAGCTCTTATGTTCACCAATTCTAGTTTTTATGCTTCTCTTCGTCTTACCGATATAACAAAGCTTACGTGGACAGATAATTAGATATATCACCTGTGTCCTTTCACAATTAGAGAAATCATTAAGGAATACTTTACGCAAAGAGGTTGGGTGAACGAACACTTCTTTGGTGACAAGGGCATTCTCGCAGATGACACATCTGCCGTATCTGAAGTGTCCTTGTGCTTTGGGGACAAAACAAGGCCTGCTGTGAGCTGATGGGACTAATATATTCAATAAATTCGGATTTCTCTTAAATGCAATAATAAGTCTTTTGTGCTTAAAAGAAAGAAGGGGGTCTAAAATGTACCAAACCTCTTTTAGGATGCGAACGATGTCCTTTGAATACTCTGAGAAGGTTACTGAAAACACAGGGCGATCATCTTTTCTCCGGGAGCTCCCCTGTAGGAGACCAGATCTATCGGAGACACAAGCTCGACCAAGGGCTTTCTTGATGCAGGTATGAGGATATCCACATTCTAAAAATCTTCGTTGCGTATCTAGTGCATGGAATTCAAAATCTTCATTAGTGGTACAGAGTCTCTTAATTCTTAAAAATTGACTGATAGGTAAATTTTCTTTTAGAGAGCGATTGTGAAAACTACCAAAATGTAGAAGAGAATTTCTGTCTTTGGGTTTCCTGTAGAGTGTAGTAACAAAACCACGAGAGGTATTCTTGATTAAAATGTCCAAATAGGCTATCTGTTCAAAGTCATATGCAAATTCAAGGGAATTGAGCCAAGTAAAAAAAAAAAAACCCCCGTAACAAAGCATCTTGTGTACCTTTCCTAATTAAAAAAACGTTGGCAATATACCGTTTCCACATACAAATCTGTTCTTGAAAGGGGTGTACAGTTAGAAACTTACACTCGAAATCTGTAACATATAAATTAGCAACATCGGGTGCCATGGAGGACCACATGGCCACCCCTTTGATCTATTTGTAGTATATAATTCCTGGAAACAAAAGTAATTCTCAGTCAGCACTAGAGTAGCAAGCTGAATTAAAAAAACAAGTGGGGGTGCATACTGGTTTAGTGTGTGTGATAAGAATATTTTCCAAAATGGACAGTGCAGCATTCTGTGGAATATTTGTATTAAGGGATTTAATGTCAAGAGTAACTAATATAATGTCCTGCATAGAATCGTTGTATTCGTCCCAGAGTTGCAGCATGTGTGAGGAATCCCTCACATAAGAAGGTAAACATCCAGAAATTTTGAAACAGGTTCGAACAAGGAGCCAATCACTGAAATAATAGGTCGGCCAGGCAGATTGTCCAGAGATTTGTGTATTTTAGGAAGGACGTAAATAGTTGGCATCACTGGGTGTGCTACTGTGAGAAATTCACACTCTTTACATGTCAAGTAGCCAGCTTGTTGTCCTACATAGATGAATGTATCCCATTTGCTTTTAAGAGCCGGAGTGGGGTCCATCATTTAATCTTATCTAATAAGGCGTATCTTTTACTTGACGTAAGATCTCTTGAACGTACATATTTCTATCCTGAATGATAAGGGCTCCGCCTTTATTGGCGGGTTTGATGATGATGTTAACATTGTTCTTTAATTGTGTCAGGGCAAATTTCTCTACACGAGTCTAATTGAAATAAATGTGAGATTTCCTATTTTCATAAAGTTTCTCTGTCATAGAGAACAACCTTTTGAAATGTGTCAATCAGTGGGTTGCCTGTATCCAAGTAGAGGCTTTTCTAACTACAGAATTATCAGAAAAAGAATCTAAATGACTGTCAAAAAAATCCTTAATTTGAAGTTTCTGAAAAAATGTATATAATTCTATTTGGAGGTCAAAGGGATTGTGCTGCCTTGTTGGAACACAGGATAAGCCTTTTCGATCTCTGCCAGAGAGGGAATATGGCTAGATATATTGAAAATGCTCTATCTCCCCCACTGGGTGTGACTGTAAAATCTGTTCCTGCCCCTGCCTCTCTGTAACTGATCTCATGAAATGTGAGGTGGTTCCAGTGTCGTTTGGGGAGGGTGATAATGTGGAAGATCTTTTTCAATTTTTGAGCCTTCTTCTTTCCATAGGTTGTCCATTGAAAAATCCCAGTTCTGTTGTTGGTTTTGGGGGGGGGGGGGGGGGAGGAAGAGAAGAGAGGAGCAGAAGATTCAGGTGGATCGTGTTGATTACTACGACTTCTCTTCCTAAGATGTTTGGGGCTTCCCTCCGTTGAATAGCAACGAGACTTAGTATTATTATGTCTGTCAGTTTTTAAGTCAAATTTTCGATCCCTGGATTCACTTCTAGATGGAACTGTTTTATGTGTCCAAAAGTAAACATTACCTGTTTTGTAGTCGTCCTCATCTCTTTTGAATTTCTTTAAGTTCCTATCTTTTATAAGCTTTTTATATCCTAAAACATTTTTGTCATATCCACTTTTAGAAACCTCAAAACGTCCATCCGCATCTTTTAAAGCAGATAATTTAGAATCAATGTCTGAATGTAAGGCATCAGCCTTACGACATGATGTATTTATTAAAAAGATCATAAGATCCAATAAGCATTTATTTAAAATTCTGGTCCAATCAGTCAAAAATTCTGAATCATCATGATACATCTCAGGTGCCTTATTCATCCGTAGGCCTCTAAGGATGATTTTATGCCGGCAATTTTCCAGTAGAGACAAGGCGTGCATTTTTTCTCTGATTAATCTTTGGGTCAACCACACAGTTGCTCCCCATTCTTCTTCTATTCCACAAGTAATTTCGTCCTGAGCAAAGAAGGGGTCCTTTGACAGCATTCTCTGCAGGTTGTTTTCACTAAAGCTTAGGACCTCCTTCCATGGGGAGAACATGGCTCACAAAGAACAGAGACAACCAAGAACAAAGCACAAGGTACCACCCTACTTGTTGATGTAGAACATAGCTATCTGATTGTCCGTGTGGAAGAGCACCACTTGGTCCATTAAGAGGGTGCGGAATACCCCTGAGGGCGTTTGACTCCGCCCGGAGCTTCAGGAGGATGATCTGGAGGGAACTCTTCTCCCGAGTCCAAGCACCCTGCAACTGCAGTCTGTCACAGTGGGCTCCCCAGACTTGGAGGGTCTGAAAGTGCAGGCCGGCAATGAGGGTCTGAAAGTGCAGGCCGGCAATGAGGTTCTTCTGGCTCTGCCACCAGATGAGAGAGACTGCTAGAGGTCGAGTGATCTGAATCCAATCCTCCAGACTGCCCGTGGCCTGAGTCCACTGAGAGCTCAGGGTCTACTGGGTTTGTCACATCCAGAAACATGGGGTTACATGCACAGTCGAGGCCATGTGCCCCAAAAGACGCAGCAGAAGCCAGGTAGATACACTGAGCAGGTCTGCACCTTCCCTGCCAGCGACGCAAGCGCTGCACTCTATCCAGAGGGAGGCTCTGGCCTGTGTCGAATCCAGGAGGGCTTCAATGAACTCCAGGCACTGTGTCGGGAGTAGATACAACTTTGGGAAATTGATTATGAACCCTAGAGTCTGTAGTACCATGATGGTGCGGCGCACTATGTAGCATACCTCCTCTGGCGAGCTTGATTTTATAAGCCAGTCATCCAGGTAGGGGGAATACAAAGACTCCCAGCAAGCGGAGGTGAGCGGTGATGATCGCCAGGCACTTTGTGAATACCCTGGGGGGCTGCGGAGAGGCTGAAGGAGAATACCCTGCGGGCCGCAGATAGGCTAAAGGAGAATACCCTGTATTAGTAGTGGTGCCCTCCAATGATGAAGCGGAGGTACTGATGGTGCCTGGGATGGTCAGGATGTGGGTATAGGCATCTTAGAGACCAAAGAGCATAGTCAGTCTTTCCAGAGGATGTCAGGCAGCAATGTTCCAAGTGAGAGCATCTTGAACTTCTTGACCAGAAAGCAGTTTAGGTCCCACAGATCCAAGATGGGCTGGTAGCCACCTATCTTTTTTGGGATGAGGAAGTACTGGGAGTAGAACCCCTTGCCCAAAGAGGCTGAGGTATGGGTTCTATGGTGCGGTCCGTGAGTAGGGACTTGAGTTCCTTCTGCAGGAGTTCTGTGTGCAGAGATGTTATGGGAAGCTCCCCTAAAAAGAAGGGAGGAGGCGTCTGGTGGAAGTGAAGGAGATATCTCTCTTGAACCACCTGTAGCACCCTGGCTTTGGAAGTGATGCCTAGCAGGAGGTGAGAGAAATGGAATAGATGCCCTCCCATGTGCTTTGGGCCCTGGCCTTCTGGGGGAAGACAAGATATGCCCATGGAGTCAAACCCCCCTCCCCCAGGCTGCGGTTGAGGCACTGTTTGGGGGTTGGGGGCTTTCTGCTTATGGGGGCTGTGCCCGTGGCCCTTGGCCTGCTGACCCTGAAGGAACCTGATAGGCCGGAAACGGGGGATATTTCCCATAAGCCTTTTTCCCTTTCAGGTGAAAAGTCTTTTTCCCTGAAGCCTTCCAACAGGAAGGGTCAGCCATCTTCCTGGACAGCCTACTCCTGGTCAGGAACTCAGTCTCCAGTTCAGCAGGCTTGTCAGTCATGGGTTTGCCGACGAGGTTCTCTCCTTGCAAGTGACATCAGCCGGCTTGTCCTGTACCCACTGCTCCAAGTCTGAGGACTATAACCAGGCCAGGCCAGGCCAGGTGGCAGGCACTAATGCCCACCGCAGCCATGGACCACAGACTCGAAGCCGTCAAAGGCTGCCCAAGTTTAAAATTTGGAGCAGTCCTTGACTGCAGTGACTGCATTCAAGGGACTTTCCTGCCAGCCCAGCCGAGAACCCAGCAAGCTCCTTTGCCAGTTCCTGGAGGTATATGCCCATGTACAGCTGGTATACCTGGATCCAGGCAGTGAGCATCAAGCCCTGATAGCAGCACCTGCCAAAACCATCCATGGTGTGAGCCTCCATACCCGGGGCACCGAGAAGTGCACCTTTTGGCTTTTGATCTGATGCATGGCCAACTCCACCACCATGGAATTGTGTGGCAGCTGTGATTTTTGGATGCCTGGGCTCTTGCTGACTCGATACTGAAAACAGAGTCGGAAGCTCACTATGGACACCATCACCGGGCTCTCCCACATCCTGAACAACAAGCATACCAGAATGGGGGGAATCGGTACCATCAGTGCCTCCTTCGGAGTGGCCTTATACTGGAGGATCTCCAGGTCCTCAGCACGAGGCTCATCCTCCGGCTCCGCAACGAAGGACAAAGCCTTCGACATCTCACAGATGAAATCGAGGAAAGCAGGGTCTTTGAGCGGAGACTGCCAGCACTCCTGAAGTGGAGACAGCTCAGACAGTATATCTCTGAGGAGCATGGTGTCAGGGGGTTCGTCGTTGGTCTCCCATCTGGACTCTGAACCGGAGGAGACCTCGAGTCCTAGGCAGTCGTCAAGCCGATGCACCACCAGCATTGGGGACCACGGTGCCCGACGCACCGAATCCTATGACCTCGGGAGTGAGTCATGCCTCGAGTGCAAAGCAGATAGCCTCGAATCTGAGCCAGAGAACCGCTCCAGAACCGGCTGGACTTCTTCTGGAGAGATCATGGTCGTGGAGGGTATGATGGTCATCGAGGAAGGCAGCCATCTTGACCTCAAGACATGTAGGCCCTGCAGCCTCCGGTTTGGGTATGGACGGCATCAAGCCCGGAACCGGGTCCCTCAAGGAAGAATCAGCAATGGTGATCATTTATTTTTATTTATTTATTTATTTATTTATCCCCATATGCCAGGGGATCGAACCTGATCCCCCAATGCGATGGAAAACTCCCCCCCCCTTTCCGGGGCAGCTTTAAATGCCAGTCCCAGCCATCGCCCATGGTGTTTGGCTGAGGGCTCTGAGCCTGAGTACCTGAGGACGTCTCTGATGCTGGGGTCGGAGTTCATCGTCGACCTCGACTCGGACAACGATTTGCGCCTGTGGGGAAGGTCCTCAGAGGATGGTCCCCAGTCTGAGGCTCCACGACCTTGGGGCTCAGATAGAGCACCCTCGCATGATGCAGTGTTGTCAGACACTGTCTCTAAGGGCAGCAATGCCATGCTTAAGGACGGCCCTGCAGTCAAGCCCTTCAAGCCAAACAAGTCCTTACATTGTTGCTATCTCTTCTTCCGGCTCTTGGCTGCCATCTGCAGGCAGAGCGGGCAAGAGGAGTCATCTTAGGGTGACTATTTAAAAAAATCCAGCCCTGGGGTGGATGGGTGAGGGGGGAAATAAGTGGCAAATTCTCTTAGAAAAAAAAGTGTCAGTAAGCTATGAGTTTGACTTCCTGAGCCAGAGACCCCTGCTGTGCAACTGTTAACTACCAGAGCACACTGCAATACACAACACCAGCCCAAGGGTTTCTAAAGCCCCAGGCAGAAGCCCGTTCTGTGCCCCACCCCCCACCAAGCCACTGCCCCTGCTGCCGCCGATTCTGTCGGTGGAGTGGGGCTGCGGACAGCTTGGCGGCAGCTGCAGGCCATGTGCTTTGGCCACATTGCCTATCACTTCTGATCTCCCTCCGACACAATTTCCTGTCGTAGGGGGGTCAGAAGAGGCAGGCTATGTGCTTTGGCACAGATGTCCTGTGGTGGGTGCAGTGCTACCTACAGAGGTCTGATGCCTAGTAGTCGGGACAGCCCTGGCAATACTGGTCAAAGATATTCTTTTAAAGATCCTTTTTTCAGAACAGGCTGAAAATCTGAACTCTTTTTTCAAAGCTAGGCAATTCCTATATTGCACCAACAGTTTCTCTAAGGCTAATATGAATGAATTGGACAAATTAATTTGAAACACTGATAAATAAATGCATCAAATATGGAATTTCCTGAAAGATGACTAGTTATGTTGTCTGCTGTCGGCCAGCTTACAGGATGACCCACCCAGATACTCCTTCATGCCACCTGGCTGGCAAAATTTTCTGAAGAGAACACTGGTAAACATTGAGCCCCTTAGCATTGGAGACCCATAATATGTCAGTGCTCAGAGCAGTGCCATTGCTGAGCACCTGTGGCCGGTGCTTTTTTTTCTTCCCTTTGCAATCCAAAAGCAGGAATTACCACAAAATTTTGCCAGCAGCTGAATGGGAAAGCAGTAGGACAGAAGTTGCTGATCAACTGCATGACCTAAGTAGTATTGCCCAAAGATGACAACTAATGGGGAGTACAATAGAATGCAGGGCCGGTGCAGGGATTGGAGGCACCCTAGGCCGGCCCTCCATCCTGCTGCCCCTCTCCAGGGCCTGCAGCCGCAGCGGCAATAAACCCCAAACCATGATGCAGTGCTTACTAAAATACTCTTGCGCTGCATCATAGTTTCTTTCTCTTCCCATGTGTTGTTTCCACTCCCCCTCCGATGTTGCTTCCAGTTTGCATAAACTGGAAGCGGCATCAGAGGAGGTCAGAAACAGCACATGGGAAGAAGGAAACTGCAATGCAGCACTAGAGTGTATTAGTAAGCAATGTGTCGCAGTTTGAGGGCTATTGCCATTTCCACTGCTGGATCCGGAAAGGTGGCAATGAGTGCCCCTGGAGGGACATTGCCCTAGGCAACTGCCTGGTTATCGTGCCAACCCTGATAGAATGAAATACTAATAAGAGCAAACAAATAAATAGCAAAGGAACTATCACACTGAAAGATCTGAGAATGAGCACGCCTTACTTATATTGCTGATGGTCCTTTGTACTTCTTGTTTTAGCCATGAACCTCTCTGCTAATTTTTCAAGGCTGCGGGAATACTCTGTCTCTATTTCAGATTTCTTGCGAAAAAAATCTTGCAAGTCCTGCAGGAGCTGCACCCTCATCTCCGTCTGTTGCTCCAGACATTTCTGCTGCTCCAGTAGCTGAGCTCGAATCTCTGAAACAAAACCACACAATCGAGATTACTCAGAGCGAAAAACAAGGGTACTTCTTTTTTTTTCAATCATTTAAAAGATTTCACAGGTAATATGCAAACACACAGAGACTGCTTTTTTTGATCAATGCAATTTAGCGTTAAAGATCTTGGTAAATCTCTCTAATAGTTTAATATTTCTAGAAAATATAAAAATGAAGGATAGCACTATAATTCCAAAATAGAAAATAAGATTTGCTCTATGAAGCCTTGGCCCCCAGTAGTCTTCCAAGTTCATTTCAAATTCTTACAGTAACTTTTAGAGTCACTGGATTTAGGCCTATGTTATATGCTTGAATGCCTGACCTGGAATATAACATATTGAGTACTAAATTTTGTATAGGAGCCTCTACACTCTCTCATGGGAAGAAGACAGGAGGCTGTCCAGGTCAAAGGCATAAATATTTGTAGGTACTGCTCCCCAACTATGGAATTCACCACCAAGAAATATTCACTTAGAAACTTATAATTTGTCTATTGGATGCCAAGTAACACTTGCCTTTTTAATTCATTTTTCGGGCACATTTACTAAAATGCACTAACCATCTTGAAGGACTGCTAAGAGAAGACCTGCTACTGCTGGGGAAGAATTTGCACTAGTGAGTATTTACCTGCTGGGAAGTTATCAGAATATTGGCAAATGGGATTTATTTGGATTTATTTATTTCTGTACCTAACTTGCTCTGCCATTTGTTCTCTTTCCCCAGTAGGTGAGGTACTGGTATTCTCTGAGATGTATTGGTTTAATATTTGCCATGTTGTCTTTTTGATAGGTAGGGTTTGGTGCTTTGTGAATCCTGATAGTGCTGTTATGATACGAGGATTCACAAAGCACCAAACCCTACCTATCAAAAAGACAACATGGCAAATATTAAACCAATACATCTCAGAGAATACCAGTACATCTCCTACTGGGTAAAGAGAACAAATGGCGGAGCAAGTTAGGCTTCTGACATCCAAAAATAGTACATTTAAAAGAAACTGGAGAAAATGTGTTTTCACTCAGTGCATAAAGAGTAGTTACTCACCTGTAACAGGTGTTCTCCAGGAGCAGCAGGAATCAGTCCTCACATATGGGTGACGTCGGCACCGACGGAGCCCTCGTGCGGAGCATTTCCCCAGCTTTCAAAGAAAGCTTTTGGGAATGCAGCGCGCATGCGCGGTCCCCTTCCCGCCCAAGGGTGCCATCTTGCTCAGTCTGATGACATAGCTAAAAGACAGCAAAACAACAAAATGCATCATATGACTGCAACTCCAAGGGGAGGAGTGAGGGTCGTGAGGACTGATTCCTGCTGCTCCTGGAGAACACCTGTTACAGGTGAGTAACTACTCTTTCCCCAGGACCAAGCAGGAAGTCAGTCCTCACATATGGGACTCCCCAGCTACAGGCTATCGGGAACCCAAGCTGAAAAATAAGCTCCCTCTAGAGCGTCAGCATCTGTGAAAGAATCCTTTCTGAGAACGCCCCCGTACGGTAGCCGAACACAAGGGCCGGAGGGTAGGAGTTGCCTAAACCTCAAAGAGATTACAGAGTACTGCCTGCCCGAAAGCACTGTCCATACGGGACTCCCTCTCGAGGCAGTAGTGAGCCGCAAACGTCTGGCTTGAAGACCAAGTAGCAGCCCGGCAGATGTCTGCCAACGGAACAGAGCGGAGGTGGGCTACTGACGCGGCCTTCGCCCTGACACGGTAGGCCGTGACTCGACCCTGCAAGGAGAGGCCGGCTGCCCTGTACGCCCAGGCGATACAATCCACTACCCAAAGGGACAACGTGTATGCTTGGAGACAGGCAACCCCAGTTTATTAGGGTCAAAAGATACAAAGAGCTGAGCAGCCCTTCGATGCCCCTGCGTACGGTCAATGTAAAAATACAACACCCTTCTACAGTCCAGGGTATGCAGGACTGTTTCAGCCCGGCTGGCATGCGGCCGGGGGAAGAATGTTGGAAGAACCACCTCTTGATTGAGGTGGAAAGAGGAGACAACTTTCGGAAGGAACTTAGGGTAAGTCCACAAGACCACCCTGTTCTTATAGAACCGTGTGTACGGTCTATCAGAAACCAGAGCTTGTAGTTCACTCACACGCCTGGCCGAGGTAAGAGCCACCAAGAACAACGCCTTCCAGGAAAGGAAGCATAAATGACAGGTAGCCATCGGCTCAAACGGTGGGCAAGTAAGTTGCTGCAAGACCACATTTAAATCCCACTCAGGGGATGGTGGACGGATCGGAGGCTTGAGCAGAAGCAGGCCTCTGAGGAAGCGGGACACCAAGGGGTGGCCCAACAGAGATTGGCCCTCTACCTGTGAGTGTGTGCCGATAGAGCACTGAGGTGGACCGGAACAGAGTTGGATTTAAGGCCTAGATCCGAGAGATGGAGCAGGTACTGCAGCACCACTGGAACCAGGCACAAAAAAGGATCCTCCTGGCGCTGAGCACACCAGGTGGAGAACCTACGCCACTTGAGGGCATAAGATTTCCAGGTGGATTGTCTCCTAGAGGCCAAAACCACCTCTTCCACTTCCTTAGAAAGAAGTAAGGGGGCTAGAACTACCCTTTCAGCAGCCAAGCCATCAGATTGAGGGATTTGAGGTTGGGGTGCAGGAGAGATCCCTGATCCTGAGACAGGAGATCGGGTTGCACCCCCAGAGGGAGTGGAGTGTCCATCGCCAACTGTAGAAGGAGTGGAAACCACGGTTGCCTCGGCCATCTGGAGGCTACCACACTGAGGCCTTGTACTGAAGGACCTTGAACAAGGTTCGGGCCACTAGAGGCGTGGGAGGAAACGCATACAGTAGGCCCGTAGACCAAGAGATTAAAAACGCATCTGCTGCTGTTCGCAGAGGATGCGGTTGTCTGGAACAGAACCTGGGTAGCTGACGGTTCAGTGGACTCGCAAAGAGATCGATGGTTGGAAGACCCCATCTTAGAAAGACCCCTTGGACCACCAGAGGATTCAACTGTCATTTGTGAGGCTGTAGAATCCTGCTCAATCTGTCTGCCAGGCAATTTTCTTGGCCAGGCAGATAAACCGCCTTGAGAAACATGTTGTGTTTGATTGCCAAGGAGCACAGGGCCTGTGCCTCCTGACACAGAAGTTTGGAGCCTGTGCCCCCTTGCTTGTTCACGTAGAACATTGCCACTTGATTGTCTGTCTGAACTAAGACAGACTGGTGAGAGAGGACATGAGAGAAAGTCTGTAGAGCTAAGCGGATAGCTCGCAACTCCAACAGATTGATCTGCTGTGTGGACTCCCAAGGAGACCAGAGGCTCTGAGTGCAAGCCCTCTGGCAATGTGCACCCCAGCCCTGAAGGGAAGCATCGGTTGTCAGCACCTGTGTGTGAGGAGGGGCCTGAAAAGGCACCCCCTGGACCAGGTTCGGGAGATGCAGCCACCACCGTAGGGAGGCTGCCAGCAGTTTGGACACCCTTATCTTGTCTTTCAAGTCGCCTGTGACTTGCACCCACTGAGCTCTGAGGCACCACTGAGCAGGTCAGATGTGCAGGCGGGCATTCGGAGTTACATGGACCGTGGATGCCATGTGGCCCAAGAGCCTTAGGAAGTTTCTGGCAGAGACCAGAGAACTGCTCTGGAACTGTTTGGCCAAAGCCATCAGTCTGCGGGCCCTGTTCTCAGGCAAATAAGCCTTCGCCTGGAGGGTATCCAATCTTGCCCCTATGAACTCCATGTCCTGTGAGGGGAGCAAAGTGGACTTTGTGAAGTTTATGACAAAGCCTAGATGCTG
Source organism: Ichthyophis bannanicus (assembly GCA_033557465.1). Lineage (NCBI taxonomy): Eukaryota > Metazoa > Chordata > Amphibia > Gymnophiona > Ichthyophiidae > Ichthyophis > Ichthyophis bannanicus. Next base: position 231,844,394 of record CM066038.1, on the reverse strand, counting down.
GAGAAGAGAAACAGCACGAAAGGTGGCCTGCCTGGCCTCCTGTGGAGACTGACCCCTGATGAGCCAGTCGTCCAGGTATGGGAAGACAAAGATGCCCTGGTTTCGGAGAGGCCACCACCACCGCTAGGCACTTGGTGAAAACCCTGGGGGCGGAGGTTAGGCCAAATGGAAGTACTCTATATTGAAAATGACTTCCTCCCACTACAAATCTGAGATATTGTCTGTGGTCTGGATGAATGAGGATGTGAGTATAAGCATCCTTCAGGTCTAAGGAGCATAGCCAATCTCCCTGCTGGAGGTAGGGCAGCAGTATTCCAAGAGTAAGCATCTTGAACTTTTCCCTCTCCAGGAACTTGTTGAGATTTCGCAAGTCTAGGGATGGGCCTGAGGCCTCCTGTCCTTTTTGGTACCAGAAAGTACCTTGAATAGAAGCCTTGGCCTCTCAGGTGGTGAGGCACCGGTTCCACCACCTGCCCCTTTAGAAGACTTGCCAACTCCTGAAGGAGGAGGTTCCTGCGAAGAGGGAGTCTTGGAGGCTCCCCTGGAAAATAGGAGGGGGGTAACTGGTTGAAGTGGAGCAAATAGCCCTTTTGGACTATGCTCAGTACCCAGGTATCCCCTGTTATGGCTGACCACCTGTGGGCGTACAGTGTCAGCCGGCCTCCTGTGCTGAGAGGAGCCAGCTGAGGAGAAGAGGCTATGCAGTGGGAGTCAAAACCCCGCTCCCTGCTGTGCAGGAGCCGGAGCTGATGGCTTGGGGGTTTTCTGCCTACGGGGCCCATGTCCCTGCCCCTTGGCCTGCTGACCCTGATGGGGAGCTGTAGAGGCCTGAAATTGAGGGTAGGATTTGTAGGCAGTAGCCTTCCTCGGGTAAAAGGGCTTCTTCCCCGAGCCCTTCTTCTTCTGAGACGGGGCAGACGTTTTCCTGGACAGCCTTGTCCAAGTGAGAGTCTCAGACTCGAGTTCTGCAGCCTTTTCAGCCAAGGGTTTGCCAAAAAGGTTCTCACCTCAGCAGGGGACATCGACCAACTTGTCCTGTACCCATGGCTTGAGGTCCGATGACTGTAGCCAGGCCTGACGGCGTGCACCAATGTCGGCCATGGCTACTTGGGCCGAAGCCTCGAAGCTATCATAGGCTGCTCGAAAGATAAACGTTGAGCACTCTCGAATCCCAGATGACAAAGACTTAAACCTCTGCAAAGGTTCCTCCGAGAGGCCAGCTGAGAACCCAGCAATCTCCTTTGCCAGGTCCCGAAGGTACATGCCCAAGTACAGCTGGTAAGTCTGGACACGGCACGCCAGCATAGAGCCCTGGAAGCACTTTCTACCGAGGACATCCAGGTTCCGGGCATCCCGGCCAGGGGGCGCCGAGGAGTGCATCTTCTGACTCTTCAGACGATGCATGGCCGATTCCACAACCATGGAGTGGTGCGGTAGCTGTGCCTTCTGGAACCCAGGGCTCTTACGGACTCGATAAATGGAATCGACCTGTTTGCTGAGAACCGGCACCGAGGCCGGTGCCTCCCACAAGCGGAAGAGCAGCCGTTCCAGCATCGGAGGAACCGGTACAGTAAAGGCCTCCTTAGGCGGAGAGTCATACTGGAGGGCCTCGAGCTCTTCGGCTCGAGGCTCCTCCTCAGGATCCGCAGGGAAGGCCAAGGCTTTGGCCATGTCCCGCACGAAGTCCGAGAACTGGTTATCCTCCGGTGGGGACCGTCTCCGAGGCTCGGACTCCCGTGAGTCCGATGGGACGCACCGGGTCCGGAAAGTATCCGGGGACTCCTCGTCCTCCATCTCCCACTCTGACCCCTCCGAGGAGGAATTGAACGGCTCTGGCCAGGCGGGCACCGATGCCATCCGCCCCAATGACCTCGGCCTCCCGGGGACCTTGGCCAAGGATCGACTCGAGACCGCATCGACTCAAGGATCGGCTCGGCCTCCGGGGTCGACTTGGACGTCGAGGTCCCGGTGGTCGGGGCAGATGCACTGGTCAAACCGGCGATCAGTACCCGCTGCTGCTCCATGAAGGCAGCCAAGCTGCTCTCCAAGGCCATCAACCTGAGACTCAGCTCAGGAGACTCAGCAGCCCCCGACTCAGGCCCCAACGGTGTCAGGCTCGATGTTGGCTCCCCCGGAGGGGAGTCTATGAGGACAACAGCACTCACGTGACTTGGGGACTCCGGTTCCACTCGAGGTAACTTGGCAGGCCTCTCCGACTCCGAGGACCTGGGACGGCGGTCAGGGCTATGCGACCTGGCTGTTGAGGAGCCAAGAGTGTCCACCGATGCCGCCCTCGTGGGTTTCTTCTTCCTTATGTGTTCCCTCAAAGGAGACCCCCTTTCAGAGGAGCCTTGACGGTGCTCGGGGTCGGACTCCTGAGATGTCGAGGCCTCTGACGAAGTCCGGGCCCGGCCAGACGCAGAGTCAGAAAAGAGTCTTTCACGCTGATGTTGACGGCTCCTCAGCGCCTTAGAGGACATTTTGCCGCACGTGACACAAACCACCGGGTCATGGTCGGGCCCAAGGCATCGGAGGCAGCAGTCATGTGTGTCGGTGAGAGACATCAGCTTCTTACACCGATCACACTTCTTGAACCCGCTGGCAGCCATCGGGGGAAAAAGGGCCCCTGCAAGGTCAAAAGACCGGACTGCCAGTGAAAAAGAGAAAAAAAGCGTGAATGCTAGTCACGAAGGACAAAAATCGAAAAACTTAGCTCCGGGCTCGATACCGGTGTATCGGACCCAGGCGGGAAGGGGAACCAGCGTTGAACTGGGCAAAAACACGAATCCATGCAGGAAAATCATGTTTTTACCGGGTGACGACACATGTCCGTTGGGCTCCGCGGAAAAAAGAAGATTGAGCAAGATGGCACCCTTGGGCGGGAAGGGGACTATGCATGCGCGCTGCATTCCCAAAGGCTTTCTTTGAAAGCTGGGGAAATGCTCCGCACGAGAGCTCCGTCGGCGACGACGTCACCCATATGTGAGGACTGACTTCCTGCTTGGTCCTGGAGAATTAAGCTCTGTAATTTGTTGCCAGAAGATGTGATAAAAGCAGTTGACGTTGCTGGGTTTGAAAAAGGGTTGAAAAAATTCCTGGAGGAAAAATCCATAAACCGTTATTAAGGTAGACTTAGTGATGTTCTTGCTTATCCCCCTATGGGCAAGCTGCATGGAATCTAACTTATTTTTGGGAAACTGCCAAGTTCTTGGCAGCTGAGCTGGCCACTGTTGGAGACAGGATGCTGGGCTTGGTAGACCTTTGGTCTGACCCAGTGTGGCAATTCTTATGTTCCTTGGAAGGGCAGTATGTGTAAATCTGCATTTTGAATATGCTGCGTAACTATAGACACCTGAGTCTGACATTAGTGCTGGAGAAAATGGTAAAAGGGGACTGTTGTAGTTGATATGGAAGGACAGACTAGATAGGCCATGTGGTCTTTTTCTGTTGTCATTTTTCTATCTTTCTATGAAGGTGTGAATAAACAGGTAGATAAAGAAGAGCCAATTGCAGAGGCAATGGAACGCCGTTCCCGTTAGGGGAGGGGGGCCCAGCTCCACCCTTTGACTGGCTGAACTCAGTGAGGCTGTGAGCACCAGCCTTCCCTTCATGTCTGCCGGTGGGGACCCGATCTCCCACAGGCAAACAGGAGAGGTCTTTGCTGTGATTGCCACCTGGTACACAGCAAGCTGCCCATGAGTATCCATCCCCCACCAGCAGAAGAGCCCCTCAATTGTGGAAAAGACCCCTCCTGTCTGCCCTGGGAGATGGGGTCCCCATGGGCAGACAGGAGGGGAAGGCTGGCAATTGCAGCAGAGAGGCTATGGTGGGGCCAGGGCCTGTGTGGCCTACCCCTTTCCGATGCCTCTGGCTGATTGATATAGTATATCTGGATGTTCAGAAAGCCTTTGACATGTTCTCTCATGAGAAACTCTTGAGAAAAATAAAAGTCATGGGATAGGAGGCAGTGCACTATTGTGGATTGGGAAGTGGTTAAAAGACAGAAAACAGAGAGTAACGCTAAAAGGCCAGTTTTCTCAATGGAGAAAGGTGACTAGTGGAATTTGCCAAGGATCTGTGCTAGGCCTACTGCTCTTTATCCTATTCATAATTGACCTGGAAATGGGAACAACCAGTGAGATGATCAAATCTGCAAATGACACAAAATTATTAAAGTTGTTAATCACAATAGGATTGTGAAAAACTGCAAGAGGACCTTGAGAAATTGGGAGACTCAGCATCCAAATGCCAGATGAAATTTAATGTGGACAATGTAAAGTTATGTACTTAGGGAAGAACAGCCCAAACTATAGTTACATGATGCAAAGTATTACACATTAGGAATAAGTTCCCAGGAAAAGGATCTGGGCATCATCATGAATAATATGTTGAAACCTTCTGCTAAACGTGCAGCGGCGGCCAAGAAAGCAAATAGAATATGAGGAATCGTAACGAAAAGAATATAGATTAAAACCAAGGATATTATATTGCCTCTATATCGCTCCATGGTACGACCACACCGTAAATATTGCATGCAGTTCTGGTCGCCATATCTAAAAAAGGATATAGCAGAATTAGAAAAGGTACAGAGAAGAGCAACAAAATGAGAAAGGGGGTGGAAGAATACCTCTACGAGATGGCTGAGGGGAGATTGGATAAAGGCCTATAAAATGATGAATGGAGTGGAATCGGGCACACGGCTGCACGCCGGGGATCACGTTGGGCAATCGGCCCTTTAATTCTGAGGGCGCCATCGGGTGCACGGCTGCACGCCGGGGATCACGTTGGGCAATCGGCCCTCTAATTCTGAGGGCGCCATCGGGCCCGTGCCTGAGGGCCTCGTCAGAGGGCCCTTTGGTGTGACCCTTAGGCGAGGACCAAAGGCGCCCTGGCGCGAGCCGACACACCCATCACCAGCATATAACCGGGAAGCATCAAGGAGCAGAGCAGGACCAAACGCTCCTCCACACCTCCTGACCCCAACCAGCTCCCATACGAAGTAAGCACCCACCACTGCTACCCACAGCCTAGTGACTCTACTGCTACCCATCGCTCCCTCACTATTGCTACCCATTACCTGCAATTAATTCTGTTGCACTGAACTTGCTACCCACTGCTTGCATTGAACTTGCTACCGATTGCCTGCATTGAACTTTGTGGCACAGGCTATAGTCTCCCCACTATCCATTGCTTGTATTTAACCTATATTGCATAGAGTGTAGTCCCCACTTGTAACTCAATATATACTGCATAGTGTGTAGAATCCCTACCCACCTCATTGCTTGTAAGTTAATTATTGGAAACGCTGCTGAAAGAGAAAATAGTGAGGTTTCTGGAGTCCAGCGGATTACAGGATCCGAGGCAGCATGGGTTCACCAGAGGCAGGTCTTGTCAGACAAATCTGTTTGATTTCTTTGACTGGGTGACCAGGGAGTTGGACTGAGGGAGAGCCCTAGATGTGGTGTATTTAGATTTCAATAAAGCCTTTGACACTGTTCCTCACAGGCGACTTATAAACAAAACTGAGCACCCTAGGGATAGACCTTAAAGTTACTGCTTGGATTAGAAATTGGTTGTGTGGGAGGTGACAAAGAGTACAGGTAAATAGAGCTCACTCTGAGGAGAAGGATGTTACCAGTGGTGTGCCCCAGGGATCTGTCCTTGGTCCGATTCTTTTTAACATCTTTGTTAGTGATATAGCGGAAGGGTTGTCGGGTAAGGTTTGCCTCTTTGCGGATGATACCAAAGTCTGCAATAGAGTAGACACCCAGGAAGGGGTAGATAACATGAGGAGAGATCTAGCTAAGCTTGAAACATGGTCTAGAATTTGGCAGCTGGGATTTAATGTTAAAAAATGTAAGGTCATGCATTTGGGCTGCAGCAATCCAAGGGAGCCATATAGTATAGGGGGTGAAGTACTTTTGTCCACTAAAGAAGAACGGGACCTAGGCGTGGTTGTGTCTGATGATCTTAAAGTATCTAAACAGGTAGAAAAGGCGACAGCAAAAGCTAGAAGGATGCTTGGGTGCATACGGAGGAATGGCTAGCAGAAAAAAGGAGATGATAATGCTTCTGTATAAGTCTTTGGTGTGACCTCATTTGGAGTATAGTGTGCAATTCTGGAGACCGCACCTTCAAAGGGATGTGAACAGGATGGAGTCGGTGCAGAGGGTAGCTACTAAAATGATTAGTGGTCTTCATTATAAAGCATATGAGAACAGACTTAAGGATCTTAATATGAACACCTTAGAGGAAAGGTGGGATAGAGGTGATATGATTGAGATGTTTAAATACCTCCGTGGCATAAATGTTCAGGGAGAGAGCCTCTTTCAATTGAAAGCAAGTTCTGCTACGAGGGGACATGGGATGAGGGTGAAGGGAGATAGATTCAGGAGTGATATGCGGAAATATTTCTTTACAGAAAGAGTAGTGGATCCGTGGAATAATCTCCCAGTCGAGGTGGTAGAGATGAGGACAGTAACTGAATTCCAAAAAGCATGGGACAAACACAGAGGATCTCTAAAGGCAAAAAGGGGACTGTTGTTGTTGATATGGAAGGACAGACTAGTTAGGCCATGGTTTTTTTCTGTCGTAATATAGTATAGTATAGTATAGTTTGATCCTGCTTGTTCCTGGAGATATAGCACATGCTAACATGGTAGCACACTTATGGCCCTGTTTACTAAAGCTATTCTTCCATTTTGTGTCTATAAGTAAATTACTTAATAAATTGGGCCCTTAGTAAATCTAGTCCTAAAAGTCTTTTTAACATGTCCAGTAACATGGAAGTAACATGGAAGTAACATATCAGCACCGATGACTGCTGTGGACCGACAATCCCCCCCCCCCCCCAACAGCTGAACAGAGGTTAAGGGCTTCAATGTTAACTTCCAGTCCCCTCCATATCCCTCTATGTATCACATCCAACATCAAAGTAAGGCTGTTGAGGACAGAGCAGACCCTTCCCACACCATTTCCTGCTTGCTCCAAACATATAAACAGCACCAGCTAACATGAATCTCTCCTTTGCCCCACATCGTTATAGCAAATGGAAAAGTGATAACTGAGGAACTCTCCTATCATCATCAGCTTTTCTTTATACAGGATGGAAGAGTCGGGGGTGGGAGAGAATACCAAAACTCAAGAGATCTTATTCGGTTCTAGAGCGTGGGTGTGGCAGCTGAGCAGAAGAAGATACAGCCTCTTAATCACCAGGGAGGTGAAGGAAACTGGACTGCAGACAGTCCATTCTGAACACTGTGGGGAGCAGGCTCATTAATCTAACATTTGTCGAGAATATTGATAAATACAACTCTTAGGATATAAACAAACTTTTCAGGTCTACCACAAATAGTATGCAATAAACTATTTTAATATTAATGAGCAGTTTTGTATACATTTTAGTGTGCCGGAACTTGCTAATATTTTTTTAATGCATTGTGGCAAGGGGGGTTCAATAATATTTATGTAAGCAAATACATTACCATTAACACGTTAGATACTAAAACAGGCTTCAATTACTACATCAATGCAATTTAGTAGATACATTCTATTCTTTTACTTGTTCGAGGCACTGCCATTTTACTGTTAAAAAGATGAAATATTAAGTTAATACACTTAATACAGTCATACAATGGCTTCAGAAAAATACGAGCTTATTTTGCAAATAAAATGCATGACAAACCTTAAGACATTTATCAAGATCTAAATTAAAACAAAAACCTACAACTGCAGTGTCTCTTCAAATTTGCTTATGTATAAGTGCCATCTGTTACAAACCTATGGCGACTACAACTGACAGCATTTCTGAAAGTACAGAAACTATCTTTATAGAGTCTTGCTGTGATTTCCTGAAAAAAACACTGGCTTATTTTCATAAATTACACCCTGAAAAGCCCATGCCCTAAGGCTCCAGAAGAGGCCAAGAGTGTAACAGGGAAAGCGTAGTTACTCACCTATAAAAGGTGATCTCCGGGAACAGCAGGAATTTAGTCTTCACATATGGGTATCGTCGGTACCGACGGAGCCTGCGTGGGAACGCTCCCCAGCATCCAATAAGAACGCTTTTGGGAGCATCCCTCAGCACATGCGCGCTGCCTTCCCGCCTTTCCAACTGTCCCTCTTCAGTTAAGTTTGTAGCTGAGTGAAAAGGATAGAGGGAGAGAGGAAAGAGACAAAGAGATAGAAAGACAACTCCTAGGGGAGGTGGATGGGTTGTGAAGACTAAATTCCTGCTGTTCCCGGAGATCACCTGTTACAGGTGAGTAACTACGCTATCTCCAGGAACAAGCAGGAATGTAGTCTTCACATATGGGGACTCCCTAGCTGAAGATGCCAGGGAGATAGCCCCTGGAAGGTGCCACCCTGGAAAGGTGGGAATCCTTCCTCCCATGGATCTCTGGCATTCTACCAGGGTTGGTGGGTAGGAGTTGAATTAGGTCTGAAAGAGATTTTGAAGAACAGCTTGGCCAAAGAAGGCTTCCCGACAGGAGGCTTTATCCAGGCAGTAGTGGGCTGTGAAGCTGTGTACTGAAGCCCAGGTGGCTGCTCGACAAATGTCATCAATAGACACAGAGTGGAGATTAGCCATGGAAGTTGCCATGGCTCTCACGTTGTGAGCTGTGACATTGTCCTGAAGAGGAAGGATATGCACTGGGCAATCCATTTAGATAAAGGATATGCATTGGGCAATCCATTTAGAGAAAGGATATGCATTGGGCAATCCATTTAGATAAAGGATATGCATTGGGCAATCCATTTAGATAAAGTTCTTTTGGAGATTGGTTGTCCCAAATGACTAGGGTCAAAAGCTATAAAAAGATGTGAGGACTTTCTATGTTGCTGTGTTCTCTGTAGGTAAAAGGCTAAGGCCCTTTTACAATCCAAAGTATGAAGTTTTCTTTCTGCATTAGAGGCATGAGGCCTCAGAAAAAATACAGGAGGATAAATTGATTGATTTAAATGAAAAGGCGAAACCACCTTTGGCATAAAGTGTGGATGAGTTCAAAGAACAACCTTATCATGGTGAAACCTAGTATAAGGAGAATTAGCCACTAAAGCTTGCAGTTCACTAATGCGACATGCAGAGGTGATTGCAATTAGGAAGATGACCTTCCAGGTCAAAAACCTAAGGGTTGTAGTGGCTAAAGGCTCAAAAGGCGGCTTCATGAGCTGCCCAAGAACTAGATTTAGATCCCATGCCACCGGTGGTGGCTTAATGGGAGGTTTGGTTAATAGAAGACATCTCATAAATCTGGATATGAGTGGATGAGAGGAAATTGGTTGTCCATTCAGAGGCTTATAAGAAGCTGCAATTGCACTAAGATGGACTCTTAACGAATTGGTCTTTAGACCAGAATTCGATAAGTGAAGGAGATACTCTAGTATCGATTCTAAGGGTATGCCAAGGGGGTTTAATCCCTTCTTGGAGCACCATATGGTAAAACGTTCCCACTTGCAGGCATAAGATCTTCTTGTGGAAAGTTTCCTAGAAGCCTGAAGGATATCCTTTACCTGTTGGGACAGGTTGAAATCCTGGAGATCTAAGCCTTCAGCAACCAGGCCGTGAGATGCAGGGACTGGGGATTCGGGTGCCATAGTGTCCCGTTCTCTTGGGAAAGGAGATCTGGAGCATGCCCTAACTCCAGAGGTGCAGCTTGAGAGAGATGTAGAAGCAGGGGATACCACGGTTGGCGTGGCCATCTGGCGCTATGAGACTCATGCGACCCCTATCTCTCTGAAGCTTGAAGAGTGTTTTGGGGATGAGGGGAATGGGCGAGAAGGCATAAAGGAAGCCCTGACCCCAGTGAAGGAGGAAGACATCTCTTGTCTGACAATTGTGAGCCGGAATCCTGGAACAGAACCGGGGAAGTTTGGCATTCAGTGGACTTGCGAAGAGGTCTATGTCTGGAGTGCCCCAGAGATGAAATATCTTTGCCACCTGGTCCAGGTGGAGGGACCACTCGTGAGGCAGCAGTACTCGACTGAGTTTGTCTTCCCAAAGGTTTTGAATGCCTAGAAGATATACCACTAGAAGGTGAATTTGATACTCTCTGGAGAGGGTCCACAGTCGTAAAGCTTTATTGCATAACGACAGAGAGCCTGTCCCACCCTGCTTGTTCACATAGAACATTGCTACTTGATTGTCCGTCTGGACTAGGACTGTCTTGTAGCTGAGCTGGGCGTGGAACACTCGAAGAGCTAAATAGATTGCTCTTAATTCCAGGAGGTTTATGTGTATTTATTTATTTATTTATTTAATTGGATTTCTATACCGCCTTATCATACAATCAAAGCGGTCTTACAAACAAAGATATTAAGAGTATTAGTGAGAAAATGTAAAGAAATAAAAGTTAAAGTTATGGTATAATGTGTTAGAGTGAGTTGCATTATCTACATAGTGAGCTATACTATAATGTGAGCTATTATACAATATGTATATGATTTACATCCAGACAAATTACCTGTGGAGTCCAGGTTCCCTGGGTAGAGAGATGATTCAGGTGTGCTCCCCAACCCACCTGCGATGCATTTGTTGTTAGGGTGGCCTGAAAAAGGGGTTGATGAAAAGGAGACCCCAATGTCAGATTTTCTAGTGATTGCCACCATTGGAGGGTCAAAATTAGTCGTTGAGAGTTTATTATTTTGTCCGATAAATGACCTGTGGCCTCTGTCCACTGTGTGGATAGGATCCACTGAGCTGCTCGCATGTGGAGGCGAGCATATGGGACTACATGAACTGTGGATGCCATATGTCCCAGCAACTGTAGTAGCTCTCGAGCAGTTAGGGAGAATTTCCCTGCTGCTTGAGAAGCTAGTTACATTATGTGAAGACACCGGGCCTGTGGAAGGAAAGCCTTTGCCTGTCTGGTATCTAGACAGGCCCCTATGAATTCCAGGCATTGGGAAGGAACAAGTTGGGATTTTGGGAAGTTTATTACCAACCCCAAGTATTGGAGGATTCGCACTGTGCAAGACAGTGCAGTGCTGGCCTCTGCAACTGTAGGGGCTCGAATGAGCCAGTCGTCTAAGTAAGGGAAGACGAATATCCCCAGGGTTCATAGAAATGCAGCTACTACTGCCATGCATTTCGTGAATACCCTTGGTGCTGAAGCCAGACCAAAGGGAAGAACCCTGTACTGGAAATGTTTTCCCCTGAAAAGGAATTGTAAGAATTTCCTGTGAGATGGATGGATCAGAATGTGAGTGTATGCATCCTTTAAGTCTAGAGAGCAAAGCCAATCCTGGCTTTGAAGGTATGGCAGAAGAGTTCCTAGAGAAATAATTTTGAACTTCTCTCGAAACAGGTATTTGTTCAATTCTCTGAGGTCTAAAATGGGTCTGTGTCCTCCTGTTTTCTTTGGAATAAGAAAATAGGGGGAGTAGAAACCTGCACCCTGTTGAAGAATGGGTACCTCCTCTCTTGCCCCTTGGGCAAGAAGTGCTGAGACCTCGTGATCTAGCAGATTGTTTGCGGAGGTTTGAGAATTGAATTGCTTTAGAATTGTAGGAGGGGGCATGCTGCGAAAATGAAGCTTGTACCCTTCTCCTACAATGGACAAAGTCCAATCTTCTGCTGTTATCTGATGCCATCTGTTGGCAAAGTGGCATAACCTGCCTGGGATATTGGGGGGGGTTGAGGGCCCCTCAGAGGCAGGAAGGCTAAGCTCTCTAGGAAGGAGTCAAAGCCCTTGAGGGGGCTGAACCTGCAGAGCTGGTTGGGCTCTGGGGCCTTTTGGCTTCTTTTGCTGTCTAGTTTGTCCCTTTTGGGCAACCTGACCCTGAGATTGACTCTGCTGGGTATAGGAAGGATAAAATTTCCTCTTTTTGCTGAAAGAGGGTTTTTTATAAGACTTCTTTTTGGCTGGAGTGGCTGTAGATTTCGACAATCTATCTAGAGTAGTATTGTCAGCATCCAACTCGTTAGCCTTTTCCTGCCAGCTCTTGCTGAAGAGATTCTCTCCCATGCAAGGAATGTTGCCTATCTTGCCCTGTACCCAAGTCTGATGCCTGAAGCCAGGCAATCCGTTGTGCGCCAATGGCAATAGCAGAGGTTCTGCTGATGCATTCAAAGCAGTCAAAGGCTGCACGATTTACAAACTTGAAGACATCTTGAGCATGCTTAACTAGAGCAAGAAAGTCTTGTCTCTTGTCATCTGGGAGAAATGGGCTCATAAGCTCCAAATCTCCTCTTACTTCCTTGAGGAACATTCCCATATACAGTATATATGAAGTGATCCTAGCTGAAAGCATGGAAGCCTGAAATGTTCGGCGCCCAAAAGCGTCCAGAGTCCTGCATTCACGACCTGGGGGATTGGATGCATGCCTCTTTGCACTTTCATCCTACGCATGGCTGACTCCACCACCAATGAATGGTGTGGCAGCTGAGTCTTTTGAAATCCAGGACATGGAGGAACTCGATACATAGTATCAAGTCTCCTAGAGTGAGGAGATGTAGTCAGAGGTGTCTCCCACATTCTGAGCATCAAGTTATACAGAATTTCATGGATGGGCAGAGTGGCTGCCTCCTTTGGAGCTTTAGGATATTGGAGAATTTTCAATTCCTTTGCTCTGGGTTCCTCTTCAGGAGCTACCGTGATTGAAAGGCCCTTGGCCATATCACGAATAAAATCCTGAAAAGACATGTCTTCTGGAGGTGATATTCTGCATTGGGGAGAAGAGGAATCCTCTGGGAGAAACCCTCTAGGTACCAGCAGAATTGTCAGAGTCTTCGGAATCGGACGATTCAAAGTATTCCTAACCACGATGCTCATGCAAAGCACGGTCCCAGTATCGATCAAAGTCAGTACCGAGTTGATCCGGTACCGATCTGTTGATTCCAGCCAAAGATGGCGTGGGAAGAATTCCCACCAGGGCCGGTACCGTCGGTACCGGTACCGGTGCAGGTGCAGGTACTGGCATCGGTGTCGGTGTCAATGTCGATGTCGGTACCGGTCCCCGTTGGACCAACGGTACCGCAGCTGAGAGAAGAGCTGCGATGCTGCGTTCGATAGTGAGGAACCTCTGGTCTATCGACGCTGCCGATGCCTGGGTATCTGTACCGGAGAAGACGGTCGGAAACCCTGAGCATGGCACAGGTAGTTCTTGGGAGGTCGGGGCCTCGAGAACATCCTGGAGCCTCACTGATACTTTGGAAGCCGAAGCCTCCCACCAGGGCTGCTTTTCCAGTGTGGTTCCCTCAAGGGCAATGCCAATGGCCTCTCGATGCTTAGCAGGAGAGCTACCCTTTGAGGACCAGCTTTTATGTTTAGTTACCTGAGATCCATGGGAGGAAGAGGAGGCCCTTGAAGATGTCTATGCAATGGATCTGGCATCCGAAGAAAATAGGGTACCGAGCTTTGCAGCCCGGTTCTGTCTTCCTCTTTTAGTCATCCCCATACAGGAGAGACATTCAGATGGAGAATGTTCAGGCCCTTAACATTTAAGACACCAATCATGGGTGTCAGTGACAGAAATAGTACCGCCACACTTGGTAGTTGGTTTTTCCATGTTTTAGGAATATGGGGCCTAGTGCCCAAAATGGCGCCTAGCACCAAAAAAGAAAAGTTTCTGAAGAGAAACAGCTCAAAGTATAAAGGGGTTTTTTGGGTTTTTTTGGAAAAGAAAAGAAAAGAAAAGAAAAGAACCGGCGGTACCGGTAAGCATCGTGCGGCAGGCAAATGCGATCACAAGAAAACAATTTTAAAGACGGAATTTTCTGCAGTGACAGCTCCGCGGAAAACAAAGAACAGAAGAGGGACAGTTGGAAAGGCAGGAAAGCGCACATGTGCTGAGGGATGCTCCCAAAAGCATTCTTATTAGACGCTGGGGAGCATTCCCACGCAGGCTCCGTCAGTACCAATGATACCCATATGTGAAGACTACATTCCTGCTTGTTCCTGGAGATATAATATTTATTCTCTGCAAAATATGTAATAAGTGACAGGCAATATAAATAACGTGAACAGAAAAATGTTTCTTGATGGACTTCAATATAATACTTTCTCTAAGCATCTTCAGGAGAAAATATGTATCAGAAAGCAATGTTTATCTTTCTGACATTATAGAGGATTCATGCTACAGAGATTTTGTAGCAGATGGCCAGATTGTGTGGCAAAATTCAGCTACAGGAATCGTTGGTCCAACCCAATAAAACATTTCTTATGTTCTTATGACACTTTGCAGCAGCAGGGATAGGAAGGCTTTTCAAGACTGCTGGAAAGATGGATTGTGCAAAGTGCAGGCAGATCCTGGACATATTCCAGTTGGCTATAGACCTGGGATTCGGGAGAAGATTCAGCTTTCAGCCTGACAATGACCCTAACAATGAAAAAATAATTCAGCTTTAATCAGGACAATGATCCTAAAAACAGAGTGGCTCAGCCAGACTTATTGTATTTTTCTGTTTTGTTGTCCTTTGACAATTTAATTTGGTTAGCAGTCTATCAAATAAACTTCAAATATGAAGAAAGTGAATGCCCTCCAGTAGCCAAATAAAAGCCCAGACCTGAATTCAATAGAAAATCTGTGGCAGGAGAACACTGCAGTCCAAAGACGATCCCTAACCAGGACCTGCCCAAGGCTGCCACTCCCGGAAGCACTATGAAGCTATTCGACTCCTGCCCCCACCGAGGTCCGATGCAGACTTACTGTTTAGAAACAGGAACTTGGCATCACGCCTCGGAACAAGCACAAGAGAAACTGCCTTGCAAAGTTTGAGGTTGAAGATAGGCCCCGTGTGGCTGTTTGTAACCATTGCTGTCGCTGCAGGTCCTGGAAAGATACGGTAGCAGCGGCAATGGGGCACCACAGACAAACAGTGCTCTGGACTGCAGACTAGTTCATCTAATGGTTGCACTGGCCCTGTCCCTATCAAACTGAAAGAAAAGGTAGCTAGTTACTCATCTGTAGCGGGTGTCCTCCATGGACAGCAGGAATAAGTCCTCATGTATGGGGTGACGTCTCCCATGCAGCTCGCATGGGAATGCTCCCCAACTACTAATGGAAGGTTTTGGGAAGTTCCACCACACATGAGCACTATCTTCCTGCCTGCCACCATGGTGCCATTTTAGGACAGACTATTAGCTATAGAAGAATATAACTCCCAGGGGAGGTGGGAGGATTGCGAGGACTTATTCCGGCTGTCCATGGAGACATTACCACTAAAGAAATTGACTGCCATGGCTCTCCACAGACCCAGAACAATAAATTCAACCTAGGCAAACATGGAGACCCCATTGCATACCACCCTTAGGAGAACAGAAAGGAAGCTCCAGCACTAACACACAGAATGATCCCTATAAGTATTAGTGTGTGTGTCTCATATGCCCTCGTGTTAAATGTATCCCCCAATTGTGTTGTGACCACTTTGATTGAAGGATAAGGTGGTATACAAAACTGTCTAAATAAATAAATAAATAAATAATCTCTCTTCCACGTCCGGGCTCGCTGAAAAACTGAATGGGCAGGTTCTGGACTGGACTGGACTGGAGAGACTCAAGGAAAGAAAATTAGCAGGTAAGGTTTAATTTCATCTTCCATGTTATCCCTACAGTCCAGTTCAGACATATGGGATGTACCAAGCAGTACTTAAATTTGGGCAGGACCCACGAACCTGGCTTGTAAGACCTGTGTACCGAATCACGCATCCCTTCTTGCCTGCATGTCTAAACAGCAGTGTCACACAAAGTAGTGGAGCAAGGACCATGTCACTGCCCTACAGATATCCACCAGAGGAACCAACCCAAGAAGAAGCCTGAGCCCTCGTCAAATGGGCCCTTAATCCCTCCGGTAATGCTTTCCACTTAAGCAAATATGCCAAGGCAATAATCTCCTTCAGTCACCAAGCAATAGATGCTTTGGAAGCTGCCTCACCCTTGTGCAGCCCTCCAAACAGCACAAAAAGTTGATCAAAATTCTGAAACGCTTCTATACACCTGAGGCAGAGCCACAATACCCTATGAATATCCAACAGGCACAATTGTCTAGCCTCCATTGCGGCCTCAGAACTATAAAATATAGGAAGAGTCACTGCCTGATTAAGGTGGAAGACAAACACTACTTTCACCAAGGAAGGAAGGAACCGGGCATATTACCACCTTCCTTTTGGAAATCACAAGAAAGAGTTCGCTATAAGACGGGGCCTGTAGCTCGGAAATCCTATGAGCCATGCAGATAGCTACAAGGAAAACTACTTTCAAAGTCAGATCCTTAAGGGAAGCCTGATCAAGGGACATGAAGGGCACCTCAGTCAGCAAGTCCAAATTCAAGTCCCACAATAGCACAATCTGTCGTACCTGTGGTCTAAACTGCTTGACACCCTTCAGAAAACACACAACATCTAGAAGGGAAATCAAGGAGCTCCCTTAAAGATACCCTCGATAACAAGCCAGGGCTGCCACATGGACATTCCGAGTGTTTGGGGCTAGCACGTCTTCAGGCCAGCTTGAAGGAAGGTCAGGACATCCGGCAGCGAGGACAAGAGGGTCCAGAGGTCCCTATCTTCACACCAGCCCTCAAAATTACACCAGACATGAACATAAACCAAAGAAGTCGAGTGTCTATGTGCTCAAAGTAAGGCATCAATGACTTCTGGTGAGTAACCTCACTGATCTAACCAAGCCCTCTCAAGAGCCAGGCCATAAGCCAGAATGCAGCTACATTCGGAATTAGGATAGGGCTCTATGACAGCAGGTTGTCCACTGCTGGAAGATGCCATGGCAGGCCCGCCAATAGGCACACGAGCTCTACACACCATGGCCTCTGAGGCCAATCTGGCGCCACTAGAATTACCAAGCCTCAATACACCTCTATCTTCTGAAGAACCTAACCTATGAGAGGCCTGGGAGGAAACACAGAGCAGGGTGTTCATCGGCTAAGGTTCGGCCAGAGCTTTTAGGCTCTCAGACATCCTCTTTTGCCTGCGACTGTAGGACTTTGCTGCCTTGGCGTTTGGAGGCCGGGGCCATCAGATCCATGATGAGCTCCCTCCAGCAGTGAACAATGCTCTGGAACACCAAATCCTCCAAGGTCCACTCTCTGGGGTCCAGATGTTTACTGAGAAAGTCAACCTGCACGTTTTCTAGCCTGGCCACATGGGTCACTGAGAGTGCTAGAAGATAAGCCACGGTCCACCAAAGGAGAGGGCTAACTTCTGCCAGTCTTACACTTCCTGTGCCCCCCTGGCAACTGCGATATGCCACCATGGTTGTGTTGTCCGAAAAGACATATGAACAAAAGAAAAGTAACACTGGGTCAGACCAAGGTCCAACAAGCCCAGTATCCTGTTTCCAACAGTGGCCAATTCAGGTCACAATTATCTAGCAGTTTCCCAAAAAGACAGACAGGTTCCACAATGCTGGTGTTGGAGTAAGCAATGGATTTCCTGGGTCCTCTTTAATAATGGTTTATGGACCTTTCCTCCAGAACTTGTCCAAACCTTTTTTAAACCCAACTACACTACACTACACTACACTAATAGCTTTTACTACATCCTCCAGTAACGAATTCCAGAGTATGATTACGTGTTGAATGAAAAAATATTTTTGTTTATTAGCCTTAAATGGGTTACACTGTAGCTTCATTGTGTCCTCTAGTCTTTCTACTTTTATCCGTTCCATTCCATTCATTCATTTATAGACCTCTATCATATCTCTCCCTCACATGTCTCTTTTCCAATTTGGAAGAGTCCTAAACCTTTTAAGCCTCTCCTCACAGTGATATCCTTTACCATTTTTGTGCTCTTCTCTGTACCTTTCTACTTCTGCTATAACTTTGCACTTGTTCACATTAAATTTCATTTGCCATTTGGATGTCCAGTCTTCCAGTTTATCAAGGTCCTCTTGCTATTTTTCACAATCGTCTTGTGTTTTAACAATTTTGACTAATTTAATGTCATCTGCAAATTTGATCACGTCACCTGTTATTCCCATTTCCAGGTCATTTATAAAGATGTTAAAAAGCAGGGGGCCCAGCACAGATCCCTTGGGTACTCCACAATTCACCTTTCTCCACTGAGAAAATGGCCATTTAGCCCTACTCTTTGCTATCTTTTAACCAGTTCCTGATCCACAGTACTACACGGCCTCCGATCTCATGACTTTTTAATTTCACAAAGAGTCTCTCATTAGAGACCTTTATCAAAGGCTCTCTGAAAATCCAGATACAGTATATCAACTGGCTCACCTTTGTCTACTTGTTTATTCACACCTTCAAAACAATAACACAGATTAGTAAAGCAAGACTTTCCTTGGCTAAATCCATGTTGGCTTTCTCCCATTTAACCATGACTAGCTACATGTTCAGTAATTTTATTCTTTATAATGGTTTCTACCATTTTGCCCGGTACTGACATCAGGCTCACCGATCTGTAGTTTCCCGGACCATCCCTGGAACCCTTTTTAGAAATTGGCATTACATTGGCCATTTTCCAGTCTTCCAGTAGTATAGATGATTTTAATGATAATTCACAGGAACTTTATCTCCCTAGCATATCCTGCCGTGACGCTGACCGCCTGGCCAGAATGAACAAATGGATGATGAAATGCTGAAAGAAATCAAGGAAGCTAACAAAAGTTACAGCGCCGTAATAATGGGTGATTTCAATTACTCCGGTATCGACTGGGTCAGTGTCACGGCAGGACATGCTAGGGAGACTAAGGAGATAAAGTTCCTAAGATGAAATAAATGACTGCTTCGTGGAGCAGCTGGTTCATGAACCGACCAGAGGAGAAGCCATATTGGATCTAGTCCTTAGTGGAACACCAGATCTAGTGCAAGAGATAAGGGTGTTGGGGCCACTTGGCAATAGTGATCATAGCATGATCGTGTTTGATTTAATTAGTGGAGGAGGGATAGTAAGGAAATCCACAGTACTACCTTTTAACTTTCGAAAGGGAGACTATGATAAAATGAGGAAAATAGTTAAGAAAAGACTAACAGAAGCAGTTGCAAAAGTTAAAGACGGACATCAAGCTTGGGTGTTGTTGAAAAATACTATCTTGGAAGCCCAGACCAGCTGTATTCCACGCTTTAAGGAAAAGTGGAAGGAAGTCCAAAAAACTGCCAGCATGGTTTAAAGGTGAGGTCAGAGAGGCTGTTGTTGCCAAAAAAGCATCTTTCAGGAAATGGAAAAAAGAACCAAACAATGAAACCTGGAAACAGCACAAGCACTGGCAAGTCAAATGCAAGGCATTGATAAGGCAGGCAAAGGGAGAATTTGAGAAGAAGCTTGCTGCGTAAGCAAAAACGCAAAATAAAGACTTTTTCAAGTACATTCGTAGCAAACAACCTGTGAGAGAGTCAGTTGGTCCATTAGATGATAGAGGGGTTAAAGGGGCACTAAGAGGCGACAAGGCGATAGCGGAGAGTCTGAATGAATTCTTTGCTTCGGTCTTTACTGAGGAAGATGTAGGGATGTTACCCATGACTGAAGTGGTATTTAAAGGTGCAGAAGAATTAAAGGAACTATTGATACATCGGGAAGATGTATTACAACTATTAGATAAACTGAAGAGTAGCAAATCACCTGGGCCGGATGGTATAGACCCAAGGGTGTTGAAAGAACTGAAATATGAGATTGCAGACCTGCTATTAGTAATCTGTGAATTTTCATTAAATCATCTGTAATACCTGAAGATTGTAGGATCGCCAATGTAACACCAATTTTTAAAAAGGGTTCCAGGGGTGATCCGGGAAACTACAGATCGGTGAGCCTGACGTCAATACCGGTAAAAATGGTAGAAACCATCATAAAAAACAAAATTACTCAGCATGTAGATAGTCATGGCCTAATGGAAGACAGCAAATATGGCTTTAGACAAGGAAGATCTTGTCTTACTAATCTGTTACGTTTTTTTGAAGGTGTGAATAAACAGGTGGACAAAGGTGAGTCGGTTGATATAGTGTATCTGGACTTTCAGAAAGCCTTTGACAAGGTCCCTCATAATAGACTTTTGGCAAAACTAAAGACTCATGGGATAGGAGGCAGTGTACTATTGTGGATCAGGAACTGGTTAAAAGATATAAAGCATAGGGTAGGGCTAAATGGCCAATTTTCCCAATGGAGAAAGGTGAATAGTGGTGTACCCCAGGGATCTGTGCTGGGTCCGCTGTTTTTGACATATTCATAAATGACCTGGAAATGGGAATAACAAGTGAGGTTATCAAATTTGCAGATGACACAAAACTATTTAAAATTGTTAAAACCCAAGAGGATTGTGGAAAATTGCAAGAGGATCTTGATAACTTGGAAGACTGGGCATCAAAATGGCAGATGAAATTTAATGTGGACAAGTGCAAAGTTATGCACCTAGGGAAGAACAACCCAAACTATGGTTACACGATTCAAGGTTCCATATTAGGAACCACCACCCAGGAAAACGATTTAGGCGTCATTGTGGATAACATGTTAAATCCATCGGCCCAGTGTGCAGCGGCGGCCAAGACAGCAAATAGAATGCTAGGTATGATAAGGAAAGGAATGGAAAATAAAACAAAAGATATTATAATGCCTCTATATCGTTCCATGGTGAGACCGCACCTTGAATATTGTGTGCAATTCTGGTCGCCGTATCTTAAAAAGGATATAGTGTTATTAGAAAAGGTTCAGAGAAGAGCCACCAAAATGGTAAAGAGGATGGAAGGATACCCCTATGAAGAAAGGCTAAAAAGGTTAGGGCTCTTTAACCTGGAAAAGAGACGGCTGAGGGGAGATATGATAGAAGTCTATAAATTAATGAACGG
Source organism: Ichthyophis bannanicus (assembly GCA_033557465.1). Taxonomy (NCBI): domain Eukaryota; kingdom Metazoa; phylum Chordata; class Amphibia; order Gymnophiona; family Ichthyophiidae; genus Ichthyophis; species Ichthyophis bannanicus. The sequence continues at coordinate 231,823,652 of CM066038.1, read as the reverse complement.
AGTGGAACGGGTAAACGTAGATCGATTGTTTACATTATCAGAATATAGAAAGACTAGGGGACATGCAATGAAGCTACAGGGTAAACTATTTAAGACTAATAAAAGAAAATATTTTATCGCTCAACGTATAATCAAACTCTGGAATTTGTTACCGGAGGATGTAGTAAAGGCTGTTAGTGTAGCTGGGTTTAAAAAAGGTTTGGACAAGTTCCTGGAGGAAAGGTCCATAAACCATTATTAAGAGGGGACCCAGGATATCAATGCTTGATCCAGTACAAGCATTGTGTAACCTGTGTCTTTTGGAGAACTGCTAGGTACGTATGACCTAGATTGGCCACTGTTGGAAACAGGATACTGGGCTTGATGGACCTTGGTCTGAGCCAGTATGGCATATCTTATGTTCTTGTGTAATCTCATATTTCAGTTCTTTCAACACCCTCGGATGTATACCATCCAGTCCAGGTGATTTGTCATTCTTCAGTTTATCAAACAGCGTAATACATCTTCCCAGTGTATCAATATTTCTTTCTATTCTTCCAATACATCACCTTTATATACCATTTCAGGCATGAGTAACTTCCCTACATCTTCTTCAGTAAAGACTGAAGCAAAGAATTCATTCAGTCTCTCCACTATGGCCTCGTCCTCACTTAGTGCCCCTTTTACCCATCTATCATCTAATAGTCCAACTGACTCTCTCACAGGTTTTTGTTACGAATGTATTTGAAAAAGTTTTTATTAATTACTGTATGCGTTTTTGCTTTCATAGCAAGCTCTTTTTCAAATTCTCTCTTTGCCTGACTTATCAATGTCTTGCATCTAACTTGCCAGTGTTTATATTTTTTCCAATTTTCGTCATTTGGCTCCTTTTTCCATTTCCTGGAAGATGCTTTTTTGGCTACAACAGCCTTTCTGACCTCACCTTTAAACCATGCTGGCAGTCTTTTGGACTTCTATGCTTTAAGACAAGTGGAAGTAATACAGCTGGTTTGGGATTCCAAGATAGTATTTTTAAGCAACACCCATGCTTGATGTAAATCTTTAATCTTTGCAGCTGCTCTTTTTAGTTTTTTCTTAACGTTTTTCTTCATTTTATCATAGTCTCCCTTTTGAAAATTAGCAGCTTGTACTGTGGATTTCCTTGCCATCCTTCCTCCATTTATAAATCAAACACGATCATGCTATGATCACTATTGCCAAGTGGTCCCATCACCCTAATCTCTTGCAGCAGATCTTGTGTTCAACTAAGGACTAGGTTCAAGATGCTTCCCCTCTTGTCAGTTCATGAACCAGCTGCTCCAAGAAGCAGTCATTTATTTCATCTAGAAACTTTATCTCACTAGCATGTCCTGCTGTGACATTGACCCAGTCGATACTGGGGTATTTGAAATTACCCATTATTACCGTGTTGTAACTTTTGTTAGCTTCCCTGATTTCTTTCAGCATTTCATCATCCATCTTCTCATTCTGGCCACGCAGTCAGTAGTACACCCCTACTGCCTACACCTTTCCCTTTTCACATGGAATTTCTATCCATAGAGATTCTACAGTTTATTTTGTTTCCTGTAAAACTTTAATCCTATATGACTCAATGTCCTGTCTAACAAAGCGCAACCCCTCCACCAATTTGATCTAACCTATCATTGCAATACAGTTTGTACCCAGGTTTCACATTGTCCCGTTGGTTGTCCTCCTTCCACCAGGTCTCTGAGATATCAATCCTATCTAACCATTCATTTAGTGCTATATATTCTTGCTCTTCCATCTTATTTTTTAGACTTACTGTATATCATTTGCATACAGGCATTTTAGAGGTTATATTTTATTAATATTAATCTGGTTATCAGTTGATAAGAGATAATTTAGGAACTTTCAGCTCTGTAATTAAAGGGATCTGGGTTACTTTTATTTTTATTGGAACCTCTCTTTCGGAATCTCCTAACGTCCTTTTTTTGCTAGAATCCTTTTAAGGATACATCCTTCCAAAACATGCACCACTGGGCAACTTCGGTTTTCCCCTATTATGTAGTTTAAAAGCTGTTCTCTCTCCTTTTTAAATGTTAATGCCAGCATCCTGGTTCCTTCCTGGTTAAGGTGGAGCCCATCTTTTTGGAAAAACCACTCCCTTTCTGAGAATGTTGCCCAGTTCCTAACAAATTCAAAACCCTCTTCTTTGCACCATCATCTCCACAGCTCTGCCTGCCTTTTGGATCCTGCGCGTGCAACGGGAAGTATTTCTGAGAATGCTACCCTGGAGGTTCTGGCTCTCAACTTCCTACCTAAAAGCCTAGATTTGGCTTCCAGAACCTTCTTCCCACAATTTTCTATATCTTTGTTACCAACATGTATTTAGACAGCAGACTCCTCCCCAGCACTATACAAAATCTTGTCTAGGTGGCACATGAGGTCTACTACCTTCACACCAGGCAGGCATGTTACCCAAGCGATCCTCATGTCCACCAGCCACCCAGCTATCTATATGCCTAATTATCAAATCGCCAACTATAATGGGCATCCTAACCCTTCCGTCATGAGCATATGGCCCTAGAGAAAACACCTCAGTGTGAGAGTGTTTTACACCTCCTGGTGGACAAGTTCGAGCTACAGGATCACTTCCTGCCACACCAAGGTGATGCTCTCCTTTCACATCACCTCTCTCCTCCATGGTAACGAAGAGGCTGCCAGACTGGAGATGGGACTTCAGTACTAAGTCCCTATAGGTCTCATCTATGTATCTCTCAGTCTTTCTTATGTCTTCCAAGTCTGCTACTCTAGCCTTCAGAGATTGGACTCGTTCCCTGTGGGCAAAGAGCTCCTTGCACCTAGCGCACATATAAGACCCCTCATCAACTGAGAAAAAATTGTACATGTGACACTCAATAGAAAAGACTGGATAGCTCCAAACTCGCTGCTGGACTGCTGTCTGCATCTTGGTTTTAAGGTATTGACAGGGGAAGCTCTGTTTCTTTTTTATTTTGCTTTTCTAATTTGAAGCTGCACTATTCAAAGCAGCCGAGAGACAACTTTACATCCATTGAAATCACTGAGGAAACGTCCTCATTGAAATCAATGGGAAAAGAGGCATTTAGAATTATTTTTTTTAAATATGCAAAAAAAAGATAAAGATCCAAAAAAGTACAGGGGCCCTCTGGGAAACAGCATGGACACAGGACAGCTGTCTGCTCCGGGAGACATGCGCGTACTCACGTTCTGAGCCACTGGGCCTTTCAGGACTCAATGCAAGACTCTGCAGTAAGAGTGAGGAGAGTCCGACTCAGTCCAAGGCCTCTGCACCAAAGTGTGGATGGATCAGACCTATATTTACTGCTGTACCAGTCCACACACCTTGCCACCTGCTAGAGGCAGACAATACTGGCTTCTCTCAATACTAAACCAGAGGATATAAAACCAGGGGATGGCATCACTTAAAAGTTGCTCAAGTCTCTCTCCACCTGCTGGTAGGGAGACATAACCTACTCATCTGCAGTTTTCTTAAATTATAGCTACTGACTTTGGTGGGATGGTCTGGTCAAAGCAGTGTCTGTGTCAAACTGTTTCCACTTTAGAAGCCAATCACTGTAGTCAACTCTCTAGTGGGCCAGTGCAGAAATTTTGGGACATGTCTACTAAAGGTTTTAATGAGCGTTATTGAAAGTTAATGTGCGTTAAGTGCCTACAGCCGTATTATTTCTATGGGCACAGTGGCATTCAATGTGCGTTAATCTTCATTAAAAGATACAAAAGACTTGTTAACAACTAAAATACATGTTGTTGAGGGTCTTCTCCTTATGACACTGCTTACTTATGCCCTTTTTTCTTTAGAAGGTCCAGCAGAGAGCAAGAAGGCACTTTCAGATAAGACAATGAGACAAAAAAGCAGGTGCAAATAGAAGGCGGTCAACAGACTTTATTAACCCCAACGCGTTTTGGTCAGTGTGGCCATCCTCAGGGGGAGCGAGCCCATTTCCTAGAGCCTCGTAATTGACGCTAAAGTAACAACTTTAGAAGAAATTAAAGTACTCCTTCTGAGAGCGCAGTACTGCATTCTCAGAAGAGTACATTGGTTTCTTTTTATTTATTTATTTATTTTATTTATATTCTTTTATATACCGCGCTATTCTGCATCAGTGCGGTTTACATTGAACAAACTGAAATTACATTGAACAGGGCATTATAACTTGGAGATAACTATTTTACAGGGAACATGGGCTATGGAGGGTTAAGTGGCTTGCCCAAGACCACAAGGAGCACCTGTGGGACTAGAAACCCCAGTCCTTCCGGCCCAAGGTTGCTGTCCTCTAGTGGGATTTGAACCCCCGACCTTCCGGCCTGAAGTACCTTGCCCCAACCACTAGGCCACTCCTCCACTCAAAGTTAAAGTTGTTACTCCTCCACTCCACTTAAAGTTGTTACTTTAGCATCAATTACTAAGACCTAGGAAACAGGCTCGCATACCCTGAGGAAAGACAGGTTTGCCAAAACACGATGTGGATAATAAAGAGTAGTTACTCACCTGTAACAGGTGTTCTCCAGGAGCAGCAGGAATCAGTCCTCACATATGGGTGTCATCGGCACCGATGAAGCCCCAGCGGAGCACTTCCCCAGCTTTCTATGAAAGCCTTTGGGAATGCAGGCACGCATGTGCGGTTCCCTTCCCGCCTAAAGGTGCCATCTTACCTCAGTCAAATGACATAGCTAAGAACAGCACACAAAAATGAAAATTAAACTATGTACAACTGCAACTCCAAAGGGAGGAGGGAGGGTTGTGAGGACTGATTCCTGCTGCTCCTGGAGAACACCTGTTACAGGTGAGTAACTACTCTTTCTCCAGGACCAAGCAGGAAGTCAGTCCTCACATATGGGTGACTCCCTAGCTCTGGGCTACCGAGGAACCCAGGCTGAACAAGAGAACTCCCTCTAGTCTCAGCAGCAAAGAAAGGCTTTTCAAGGACACAACCTCCACCGGTAGCCCAATAGAGGGCAGGAGGGCAGGAGTGCCTAAACCTCAAAGAGATTCCAGAGTACTGCTTGGCCAAAAGCACTGTCCCTACGGGACTCCCTCTCCAGGCAGTAGTGGGCCGCAAAAGTCTGGCTTGAAGACCAAGTTGCAGCCCTGCAGATGTCTACCAAGGGCACAGAGCGGAGATGAGCCACTGAGGCAGTCATTGCCCTGACTCGGTGGGCCGTAACCCTACCCTGCAAAGGAAGGTCAACCGCCTTGTAAGCCCAGGTGATACAGTACCCAGATGGACAAGGTACGCTTGAACACAGCCAACCCCAACTTATTGGGGTCAAAGGAGACGAAGAGCTGGGTAGCCCTTCTATGCTCCTGCGTACGGTCAAGGTAGAAGTATAAGGCCCTCCTACAGTCCAGTGTATGCAGGACTGCTTCAGCCTGGCTTGCATGAGGGCTAGGGAAGAATGTTGGAAGAACCACCTCCTGGTTGAGGTGGAAAGAGGAGACCACCTTAGGGAAGAACTTTGGATGAGTCCTAAGGACTACCCTGTTCCTATAAATCCTGGTGTAAGGCCTATCACAGACCAGGGCCTGAAGCTCACTTACTCGCCTAGCCGAGGTAAGAGCTATCAGGAAGAGCGTCTTCTAGGAGACGAAGCGTAGTGGACAAGTAGCCATCGGCTCAAAAGGTGGGCGAGTCAGTTGCTGCAAGACCACATTCAGCTCCCACTCAGGGGCAGGAGGACGGATAGGAGGCTTGAGAAAAAGCATGCCCCTAAGAAAGCGAGACACCAAGGGGTGACCAGCCAGAGAATGTCCCTCCACCAGAGAGTGGTGAGCTGCTAGAGCTGAGAGGTGGACCCGAACAGAATTGGATTTAAGACCTTGATTTGACAAGTGCAGTAAGTACTGAAGGACTACTGGCACAGTACAGGAGAAAGGATCTTCTGTACGTAGCTGACACCACACAGAAAACTTCTTCCATTTGAGAGCATAGGTTTTCCTAGTGGACTGTTTCCTAGAGGCTAGGACAACCTCCTCAACCTCCTGAAGCAGGACCCAGGGAGCCAAGACTACCCTTGCAGCCTCCAGGCCATCAAATTGAAAGCTTTGAGATTGGGGTGCAGAAGGGAACCCTGCTCCTGTGAGAGAAGGTCGGGTTGCAACCCCAGATGTAGTGGAGGATCCACCGCCAGTTGAAGTAGAAGAGGAAACCAAGGCTGTCTCGGCCACCTGGGAGCCACCAGCAGGACCGAAGCCTTGTCCTGAAGAATCTTGAAGAGAGTTCGGGCCACCAAGGATGTGGGAGGAAACGCATAGAGGCGGCCCTGAGACCAGGATATCAGAAAAGCATCCGCTGCTATCCGCAGAGGATGCGGTTGCCTGGAGCAGAACTTTGGCAGTTGCTTATTCGTTGGGCTGGCAAAGAGATCTATCAAAGGGAGACCCCATTTCAGGAAGATCTTCTGAACCACTAAAGGATGCAGCTGCCACTCGTGGGGCTGCAGTATTCTGCTTAATCTGTCTGCCAGGTAGTTGTCCTGGCCTGGAAGGAACACAGCCTTGAGGAGCATGTTGTGCTTGAGGGCAAAAGAACAAAGGTCCTGAGCCTCCCGACAAAGGAGCCTGGACCCAGTTCCACCCTGTTTGTTCACATAAAACATGGCAACTTGGCTGTCTGTCTGAATCAGGACAGATTGGTGAGCCAGGGTAGGAGTGAAAGCTTTGAGTGCCAATCAAATAGCTCTGAGTTCGAGGAGACTGATCTGCTGTGCAGCTTCCCAGAGAGACCAGAGTCCCTGGGTGCACTTGCCCAGACAATGAGCTCCCCAGCCTTGCAGGGAGGCATCTGTTGTTATTGCTACTGTGTACCCTGGAATCTGGAAAGGCACCCCTTTCAGTAGATTGGGTGGGTGCAGCCACCAGTTGAGGGAGTGCAGAAATGGTCTGGACACCCTTATCCTGTCTCTGAGGCTGCCTGTGGCCTGTGACCACTGATCCCAAAGGCACCACTGTGCAGGCCTCATATGGAGCCTGGCATTGGGGGTCACATGTACTGTCGAAGCCATGTGGCCTAGAAGCCTCAGGCAGAGTCTGGCGGAGACCAGCTGAGAAACTGATTTTCCAAGGCCATCAACCTTTGGGCCCTGTCTGCTGGCAAGAAAGCCTTTGCCAGCAGAGAGTCCAGCCTTGCTCCTATGAATTCTAAGTTCTGGGAGGGGAGCAAAGTGGACTTTGCAAAGTTTATGACAAACCCCAGGCGCTGTAGAAGAGCAATAGTCCTGAGGGTAGCTTGATTGGCCTCCTGACATGTCTGACCCCTGATGAGCCAGACGTCTAGATAGGGGAAGACAAAGATTCCCTGATTTCTCAGGTAGGCCGCCACCACTGCTAGGCACTTTGTGAAGACTCTGGGGGCGGAGGTGAGGCCGAAAGGCAGCACCCTGTACTGATAATGGTTTCCTCCCACAATGAACCTGAGGTACTTTCTGTGGTCTGGATGAATGAGGATGTGAGTGTACGCATCCTTTAGATTTAAGGAGCATAGCCAATCTCCCTGCTTGAGGTAGGGCAGAAGTGTTCCAAGAGTAAGCATCTTGAACTTTTCCTTCACTAGGAACTTGTTGAGGTTCCTGAGGTCCAGAATGGGACGAAGGCCACCGGTTCTTTTGGCACCAGGAAATACCTGGAGTAGAATCCGTGACCTTGCAAGTGGGGAGGCACAGGCTCCACCGCCCTGTCCACCAACAGACCCTGAAGCTCCTGACGGAGAAGGTCTGTGTGCAGAGGAGGCCTTGGAGGCTCCCCTGGAAAATATGGGGGTGGCAGTTGGTGGAAATGGAGGGCATATCCCCTGTGGATGATGTCCAGCACCCAACTGTCCCCGGTGATAAGGGGCCACTGGTGGGCAAAGAGGGCGAGACGACCTCCTGTGCAGGGTTGGGAGAGCAGTGGAGGAGAGGCTATGCTCAAGGAGTCAAAAGCCCCCACCCTGCTGAGTGGTAGCAGGGGCCGGAGGCTTGGGGGCCCTCTGCCTACGGGGCCCATTACCCTGGCCCTTGGCTTGCTGACCCTGGGGGGCAGCTTGGGCAGCCTGATATTGTGGGTACTGTTTGTAGGCAGTGTCCTTCTTCGGGTAAAAGGGCTTTTTACCCGAGCCCTTCTTTTTATGAGAAGGGGCCGAGGTCTTCCTCGACAGCCTTGTCCGGGTGAGGTGCTCGGTCTTGAGCTGAGCGGCCTTCTCGGTCATGGGCTTGCCAAATTGGTTTTCACCTCGGCAAGGGACATCGACCAACTTGTCCTGAACCCATGGCTCGAGATCCGATGACTGCAGCCATGCCTGGCGTCGAGCCGCGATGCCGGCTGCCGCAACTCAGGCCGAAGCCTCGAAGCCATCGTAGGCGGCGCGGGACATGAACTTCGAGCAGTCCCGAATCCCCGAGGACAAGGACTTAAATCTCTGCAAGGGTTCCCCGGAGAGACCAGCAGAGAATCCGGCCAACTCCTTGGCCAGATCCCGCAAGTACATGCCCATGTACAGCTGGTAAGACTGAACATGGCAAGCAAGCATGGAGCCCTGAAAACACTTTCTACCAACGCCTTCTAGGTTTCGGGCCTCCCTGCCAGGAGGCACCGCGGAGTGCATCTTCTGACTCTTCAGACGATGCATGGCCGATTCCACAACCATGGAATGGTGTGGTAGCTGTGCTTTCTGAAAACCAGGGCTCTTACGGAGCCGATAAATCGAATCGACTCGCTTGCTAAGAACCGGCGCTGAGGCCGTTGCCTCCCACATATGGAAGAGGAGCCATTCCAGCATCAGAGGAACCAGGACAGTAAAGGCCTCCTTCGGAGGAGAGTCATACTGCAGCGCCTCGAGCTCTTCAGCTCGAGGCTCTTCCTCGGGATCCGCCGGAATAGCCAAGGCAGTGGCCATATCCCGGATGAACTCCAAGAACCGGGTGTCCTCCAGGGGGACCTACTCCAGGGCTCAGACTGCGGTGAGTCCAAAGGGACGCACTGAGTCTTAAAGGTGTCAGGAGACTCCTCGTCCTCCGTCTCCCAAGCCGACTCGTCCGAGGAAGAGTCGGGGTCCGACCCCGCGGGGCCCTGGAGCACCCGCCCTGACGCCGGAAGCACCGGCATCGACGCCCTCGGTCCCGAACGGGAGGTCGAGGGGGACCGCGACCGATGTCGACTCCGATCCACGATAGACTCGAGTATCGGCTCGGTCTCCGGGGTCGACTTTGACGTCGATGTCCCGGTGGTTGGGGCAGATGTGCCAGACAGGCTGGCCATCAGTGCCCACTGCTGCTCCATGAAGGCAAGCATTCTGCTCTCCAAGGCTGTCATCCTGAGACTCAGCTCGGGAGACGCAGCAGCCACCAACTCGGGCCCCGGCGGTGCAGGGCCCGACGTCGGCTCCCTGGGAGGAGAGTCCACGAGGACTACGGGGCTTACGTGTCCAGCAGACTCCGGCTCCACACGAGGAACTTTGGCAGGCTTCTCCAGTTCCACAGGCCCGGGGTGACGGTCGGGGGTCTTAGACCTGGCCCTCGAGGAGCCAGGGATCTCTTCTGACGACACCCTCGCGAGCCGTTTCTTCCTCTCGCGTTCCCGGTCGGGGGACCCCCTGTCCGAGGAGCTTCAACGGCGCTCGGGATTGGAATCCCGAGATGTCGAGGCCTCAGACGAGGTCCAGGCCCGGCCGGAGGCTGAGTCCGAGAAAAGCCTTTCCTTTTGCTGCTGGCGACTTCGTAGTGCCTTGGAGGACATTTTTCCACAGGCCCCGCACGACTTAGGATCGAAGGCAGCAGTCGGTGAGAGACATTAGTTTTTTACACCGATCACACTTCTTAAAACCACTGGAAGCCATCGGAGAAAAAAAAGAGTCCCCGCGAGGTCAAAAGACCGGCCTTCCAGGGAAAAAGAGAAAAAAGGGCGCGAATGCCAGCCACGAAGGGCAAAAACCGAAAAAGAGGAATCGGGCTCGATACCGGTGTACCGAACCCGGCGGGAGGGGAACCGGAAGAAAAAGAGCAAAAAAATCGCTGAAAAATCTAATTTTAACCGGGAAAACTGGACACACGTCCAGTGGGCTTCACGGAAAAAAAGAGACTGAGGTAAGATGGCACCTTTAGGCGGGAAGGGAACCGCGCATGCGTGCCTGCATTCCCAAAGGCTTTCATAGAAAGCTGGGGAAGTGCTCCGCTGGGGGCTTCATCGGCGCCGATGACACCCATATGTGAGGACTGACTTCCTGCTTGGTCCTGGAGAAAGCCTTTTATCTTCAGAGGCAGCTGTAGCTAGGGACTTCCATACATGATGATGATATCCTACTTCTCCATGGAAAAAAACAAAATTACTTACCTATAGCAGATGTTTTCCATGGACATCAAGATAGATCTTTACAACCCTCCTACCTCTCAGTAGAGTTGTATTCTCCTTCAACTTGTAAACTGAGGGGTTTCTGTATGGCATCAACAGACAAGAAATGGCATGCAAGCATGCAGGCTCTGCTTTAAAAACCTCTAGATAAAGATGGAAACTGATTCCTGTGCCAAGATCTATTTGTGACATTGCACGTATGTGAGGACTTATTTTGCTGTCCATACAGAATACCCGCTACAGGTAAAGTATAGTTACTCACCTGTAACAGATGATCTCCAGGAACAGCAGGAATCACACTCCCCAGCATCCAATAGAAAAGCCCTTGGGAGCACTCCACTGTGCTTGCGCATCTGCCTTCCTAACTCCTCTCCTCAGTTGAGTTGAGAGGAAAAAGTATACCCAACAACTCCTAGGGAGGAGGGTGGGCTGTGAAGACTGATTCCTGCTGCTCCCAGAGAGCACCTGTTACAGGTGAGTAACTACGCTATCTCCAGGAACAAGCAAGAATGCAGTCTTCACATTTTGGACTCACTAGCTCGCAGGCATCAGACCGAAAAAGACATCCTTGAGACTAATGAATGGAGCCAAGAGGGCGTGGACACAACGTGGCCCCAGTGGATTTGAATGCAGTAGACAAGAGCATGGAGAAAAGAGTCAGGTGCCAGAGAAGTATAAATGGTAGGAGTTGCAATTAAGTCCCAAAGAGATGCTGAAGAACAGTCTAGTCAAAGACAACATCCTGACGGGAGTCCCTGTCAAGGCAGTACTGAGCAGCGAAGGTGTGAACAGAGGACCAGGTAGCTGCCTGGCAGATCTCCTCTATAGAGACAGAATGGAAGTTGGTGACTGAGGCTGCCATAGACATCAGCTGTGAGCGGTAACATGACCCTCAAGAGAGAGAATCCCGCCTGAGCATAGGCAAAAGAAATGCAGTCCACAATCCAATTGGATAGGGTGCATTTTGACATCAGAAGACCCAAGTGGCCTGGGTCAAAGGAAATAAATAATTGAGAGGATTTCCTAAATTCCTTGGTCCTGTCCAAGTAGAAAGCAAGGGCATGCTTGCAATCCAAAGTATTAAATGCTGCCTCAGCCTTAGAGACATGCGATCGGGGAAAGAAGACCGATAGCATAACAGACTAGTTGATATGAAAAGCTGAGACCACTTTTGGAAGGAAATGCGGATGGGTACGTAGAACCACCATGTCATGGTGCAACCAAATGTAAGGAGGATCCGCTACTAAAGCCTGTAGTTCGCAGATGTGACAAGCTGAGTTAAGGGCAATGAGGAAGATGACTTCCAAGACAGGAATTTTGGAGAAGTGGTAGCCAAAGGCTCAAACGGTGCTTTTAGAAGCTGTGCTAAGACCACACTGAGGTCCCAAGCCACCAGTTATGGCTTGAAAAGCAGAAGACCCCGCATGAATCATTGCACCAAGGGATGCGAAGAAATGGGATGCCTATCCGGTCACCTGTGCAATGGCACTGAAGTGAACTCTGACAGTTAGTCTTAAGCCCTGTGGAAGACAAGTGAAGAAGAAATTGCACAAGTTCCACTGGACAGTCAGATGAATCAATGTGCTTTGGGGTACACCAAAGGGTGAACCGTTGCCATTTGAAGGCATAAGAATACCTGATAGATGGCTTGTGCGAAGCAAGCAAGATGTCCTTGACTGGTTAAGAGAGATCCAGGTCAAAGGTCATGCTTTTAGCAGCCATGCTGTGAGACAGAGGGCCTGTGGATTGGAATGAAGGAGTAGTCCCTGATCCTGAGAGAGAGGGCATGACCCAAACTGAGGGGTGGAGTCTGCGCTAGACAAAGCAGCAGAGGAAACCATGGCTGACGGGGCCAGTAAGGGGCTTTTAGAACCATGGAGCCCTTGTTGGCCTGAAGTTTGAACAGTTTTGGGTATCGGGTGGGGTGGGGGTGGGGTCGGTGGGAATGTATAAAGCAGGCCTGAGCCCCAATTTAGAAGAAAGGCATCCACTGCCTGTGTCGGGAGAGAAATCTGGAGCAAAAGAGCAGAAGTTGTACATTCTCCTGAGTGGTGAACAGATCTATTCTGGGGGTCCCCCACATGTGGAAAAATCCAAAATGCCGTCTCTTGTTTTAGAGTCCACTCATATGGATGGAAGATGTAGCTGAGTCTGTCCACCAGGACATTGAGCATGCCTGGGAGATACACCGCCCAAAGATTGATGCGGTGTACAGTGGCAAAGAACCAGAGTCGAAGGGCCTCCTGGCAGAGGGGATAGGAACCGGTTCCTCCCTGCTTGTTCACATAGAAAGAACATGGCTATTTGGTTGTACGTCTGGACTAAGACGCATTTGCCCATTAGGTAGGGTTGAAAAACCCAAAGAGCATTTGTGAGAACAAGTAGCTCATGGAGACTGATCTGTATTTGGCATTCCCGTTCTGCCCACTTCATCTGTGTAGTGAGATTGTTCAGATGTACTCCCTACCCAAGTTTGGAAGGATCTGTCGTTAGAGTGGAGGCATCTGAAAAAGTGACCCTCTGAGAAGATGTTGGGGGGAGCACCAGCACTGAAGGGAGTTGACAAGAGGAGGAGTGATTCAAATCTCGTTTGAGAGATGTCTGGTTGCCTGAGTCTATAGGGACAAAAGTGTCCATTGGGCCTGTCTCACGTGTAGACGGGCATATGGGATGACGTGGACCATGGAGGCCATGTGCCCCAGAAGACGTAGCATTTCTCGAGCTGTCACAGGACTTTGACCTTGTATAGTGAGGGTCAGGCTTGAGGAGATGAGCAAAGTGATCCTGAGGAAGTAAAGATCTGCCCTGATGAGTACCGAGTAGTGCTCTGATGAACTTGAGTTGCTGTGAGGGAAACAGGTGGAATTTTGGAAGGTTTAACACAAAGTCCAGACTTTGGAGCATCGAGATGGTGTGAGAAAGCAATTGTTTTATGGCTTCTGGGGATTCTCCCCTTATCAGTCAATCATTTAAGTAAGGGAAGACAGAGATCCCCAAAGTACGCAGATATGCTGCTATGACTGCCATGAATTTTGTGAATGCACTGGGTGCAGAAGCTAGCCAAAGGGAAGCACCCGATACTGGTAATGGATTTACTGAACCCGGAAGCACAGATATTGTCTGTGGTGAGGGTGTATCAGCAAATATGTGTAAGCGTCTTTGAGGTCTAGAGAACATAGGCAGTCGTTCCTCTGAAGGTATGGCAGAAGGATGCCGAGGGAAATCATGTTGAACTTTTCTTGAACGAGAAATTTGTTGAGATCCCTCAGATTTAGAATGGGTCCAAAATCTGCTGCTTTCTTTGGGATAAGAAAGTAAGGCAAGAAGAAGCCTTTGCCTTCTTGGGTGGGAGGAACTCTTTTGACAGCTCCCTGAGCTAAAAGGGTGGCCACCTTGGTGGACCGGAGATTGGTCTGCAAGGGTTTGCAGGATAATTTCTTGCGGAGGTGGTTGGGGTAAGCTTTGAAAGTGAAGCAGATAGCTCCCTTGGACGATGTTGAGAGTCCACTTTTCTGATGTGATGAGATACCACCTATGGACATAAGCTCATGCCTGCTAAGTGAAGGGACTGGGGGACCCTACAGAGGCAGAGTAGCTATGCTCTCTAGGAAGGATTCAAAAACCATGTGCTGGCTGTGGCGGAGCAGCTGGTTGGGGTTTGGGAGTCTTGGCCTTCTTGTGGCCTTTGCTGTTGTTGCCGAGGTCGAAAACCAGTAGAGGGTTGGTAAGAAAAATATCTCTTCTTCTCAGTGTAGAAAGACTTCTTTGTAGCAGCCTTCCTCCTAGAGGGGTCTGACGATTTTCTTGAGAGGCGCCTGAGGATGAGATCATCCGCCTCAAGCTCTCCTGCCTTCTCTCCAACTTTTACCAAATAGGTATTCTTCTGAGCAAGGAATACTGGCCAATTTATCTTGAACCCACTGCTTGAGGTCCGATGCTTGAAGCCAGGCCATCCTACGAGCCCCTATGCAAACTGCAGCAGCTCTGCTGGTAGACTCAAAGGTATCAAAGGCTGCCCTGGTCAGGAACTTGGAAGTGTTCTGAGCCTGCATGACTATAGTCAGATATACATCACGTTTGTTATCTGGGAGAATAGGAACAAACTTTTCTAGATCCCTTGAGATGGCCTTGAGGTATATGCCCATATAGAGGGTATAGGATGTAATCCTAGAGGCAAGCATACATGCCTGGAAGCAGCGACATCCAAAGGCATCGAGAGCCCTCGCATATTTTCCAGGCAGCACCGATGAATGAGTTTTAGAACTCTTGAAGCATCGCATTGCTGATTCTACTACCATAGAATGGTGTGGTAGTTGAGACTTTTGAAACCCCAAGCATGGTGGTACATGGTATTGAGGCATTTACTGATAGACGGAACCATCAGTGGAGCCTCCCACATACTTAGCATTAGATTCTGTAGGATCCGATGCACCGGTAACATGGCCACCTCCTTGGGCATCAAGGGGTATTGGAGGATTTCCAATTCTTTAGCCCTCTGTTCCATTTCCGATGTTGCTGTGATTTGGAGACCCGCCGCCCATGAAGAGGCGAAGGATCGGAGGGGATATCCCGGGTGGCTCTGGAATCCTCCGATGTCTCTTCAGAGTCAGAAGAAGAAGACACTAATTCAGAAAGAAAATCAAAGTATCTATGGTCTTGAACCAATGTTCAGCCATGCAGCATTGCAGCCCATGCAATATTCAGCCCATGCAGTATGCAAACCAGGAACTGATTGGGTACAGATGATGCTTAATGGTTCTAGTGGAGGAATCGAGAGGGAAGGGTCCCGCCGATACTGGTTCAAGGGCTGGCATCGGACTCAGAGGCACCAGTGCCGAGCTGGAAGGCGATGCCGGACTCACCAGGGCTGTCGATACCTTTGGTACCACAGCAGCCAGGAGTGCTGCCAAGGTCTTCTTGATAGCTAAGAAACACTGATCCATCGAGGACACTGATGCCTGGGTGGATTGGAGTGTGGGGCTGTGTGCCACCATCCCAGAGCATGGTACCAGTAGTTCTCTGGAGATTGATGCTTCAGCTGCATCCTGGAGACCCTGTGTGGCTTTGGAGGGCTGGTCCTTTTGCTGGGGCTGTTTAGCAGGCTGGTCAATATCAGCATTTTGATGCATTTTGTGGATTATGGGACTTACCTCGATGCTTGGTATCGAATTTCGATGCTGAGGACTTAGGCTTTAATTTATGTTTTAAGTTTCTGGAGAGCTGGGAACCAGCTGAGGAGGCCAACGTCCTTGACAATGCAGATGCCACTAAAATAGAGTCAGGGGCAAACAGTGAGTCATACTGTCTGGCCCTGTTCTTTAGGCCTCATTTGGTCATTTGTTTGCACAAAGAACAATGGTCTGATCCATGGTCTAGGCTCAAACATTTCAGGAACCAGTCATGGGAATCAGTGACTGACATTGTGCCCGAGCACGTTGAACATTTTTTAAAGCCACTGATGTGTTTGTCCATGGTGACAAACATGAAAGTTTATGCCAAGGCCTAAGGTGGTGGTGCACCGCCAGAAAGAAAAAGAAAAAACTGAAAGAAAAAAGAATATCAGGGCTGGTATCAGGGAAAGTACGGTGTCAACGGAAAGGCAGAGCACAGAATTAAACCAAAAAATAAAAGGTTTTTTGGCGGTAACAGGAAAGGGTTTCCTGCTGGCTCTACGGAAAATGAAGAACTGAGGAGAAGAGTTGGGAAGGTGGGTAGACAGATGCGCAGGCGCAGTGAAGTGCTCCCAAAGGCTTTCCTATTGGACGCTGGGAAGCATTCCCACGCGTGCTCCGTTGGTGCTGAAGATACCTATATGTAAAGACTGCATGCCTGCTTTTTCTTGGAAATCTGTTTTATCCAGGATGCATTTCAAATGACAGTGAGGTTACCTTATCTAGCATGTCTGGCTTTCCCAAGCACAGATTTCCTGCCCAGTTATTATAATATTTCAGGTGGATGCTTCACTATGACACTATGATTTTTAATAGGACTTTTCACAGCAAAAATATTCAAAAGGATAGCTGGCTAACAGGCTAAATTGCAGGAATTCTGATATTCAGTGGTACTATATGGATAATGATACTAAATATCCCCACAGATCATAGAAAAGATGCCTGGTTAAAACCTGGGCAGTCTGTCGGTGGACTGGGACTGGTAATCAGCCATTAGTTACTTTACCTTAAAATAGAACAAGTTACATTTTTTTACATTTATATCTTTTTAAATGTACACTTTTTTCAAGGCTAAAGATTCATGTTGACAAGATAGATTTTTGTGGACATCTAAAAGAAATGGCATTAAGTATCTAAGTAAAACTGTCTTTCACTATATAACAAATTATGAAGAAGGTCAATTGCTTTGAACACTCTAAAAATAAAATGAGTTTTTAACCTATTATTGAGAGCAACACCAATAAAACATATGAGAGACTCTGAAGACTTAAAAAAGAATTTGTGGCTTTTAGAGGTCTTTCTCTCCTTAAAAAAAATATACCAAGGCAGTCTTCAGTTACTGTAGCATTTACTATTTTAAATTAACTTCCATAATAAACTCTTGTACAGGTATGGCAACACATTACAAAATAAAATTGAACGTAAAATGCAATGTGTGAATGCAAAATGCAACGTGTGAGTCAATACTGAATCCTGGCGACCCAGTTGCTCCTGGGCTTTCTTGGCAGTGTGACCGGAAATAAATTGCCAGGCCTTTCTTCTTCTGAGGCAAGGAAGGGTTAAGTGGCTTGCTCAAGGCTACATAAAGTATAACCACTAAGCTATCTGTATCTCTACCCCAGTAACTGTATCTTCTTTTTTTATACTCTATATTCTCTTTCTTTTGTTTCTTCTTTTTCCTTTCTTTTTAAACTCACTGCTATTCCAGCTTATGCCCAGGTGTTTAAATCTATATCATATCACATGTCTGTGTATCTATCCATCCATCTATGTGAATCTATCAATGGATAGATATATATTTATATAGGTGTTGTATATCTATGAGTCTTTTGAAACATTAGGTGTCTGGCTACCCCCTTTCCACACACTGCCATGCCTGCCATAACTGTATGAGCGGACTTCTGGAATGATCTGGAAAAACTCATGTAATACAAATTGTCGGGTATGCATAATTTCACTTTCCTTTTCATCCTTGCCAGACCACTCCATTTAAGTGGGATGTACCACAGCAACTTTAATCCAGGTTGGAGGAGGAAATAGCACTTCTAAGCACCCTGGTTCCAAAGGCTGACTACCCTTTGGCCTGAAACCAGTCTAGAATGCCCTGGGCTCATCAAATGGGCTTTAAACTCTTCAGAAACCAACTTCTCTTTAATATGTACACTGAGGATAAATTTCTCTTCTCCAACTGAAGATGGATGCCTTTGATGAGACCTCTCCCCACCTTGGAGCATCTTTTCATCCTATTTGATGGTGCATCTTCCTAAAGGGTGCCACTGCCTTTAGGTTATATATTGTAAAGCCCACTTAGCATCCAGTAAATGCAATGAATATTTTTTTCGTTCCATTTTGCTTTTATTGAAAATCAGCAACAAGATCATCTGGTTCAAATGGAACAGAGATATCACTTTTGTGAGAAAAGACGGAACAGTCTTTGGAAGATGAAATTAGACTTACCTGCTAATTGTTGTTCCTTAAGGAACTCTAGTCCAGTCCCGGAACCATAGAGTTTAGAATCTCCTCCAGCAGCCTTGGAGACTGAAAGACATCATCGCTTTGCTGGCACCAGTATAAATAGAGAAGCACCGCCCCTTTCCACCAGTACCTATTGACAAAGCAAACTCAGCAAAGTAACAAATAAGTAGATTAAACCATTAATAAAACCACAAATACCCCCAAAACAGAGGGACAATTTTGCTACGATCTATATATAAAGGCGAAAAAACACCCTTAAAGAGTGCTGTGGAAGAGCTTCCTCCAGGGCTCCAGTCTGCGCCCTCTGAGAATTCCCCAAGCAAGGAAGGAAGAGGCTTCTTGTGTCTTCTTATTTTATTTTTTATTTTTTTACTGTGAGAATTGCATCATCTTTACCTATTCCAGGAACTTCAGGCTGAACAAAACTTAGAACGCAGGGTGGGATCTGGGACTGGACTAGAGTTCCTTAAGGAACAACAATTAGCAGGTAAGTCTAATTTCATCTTCCTTTGCGTCCCTATAGTCCAGTCCCGGAACCATAGAGGATGTAACAGAGCAGTGGCTATCAACGGGAGGGACCCGCAAGCCCAGCCTGAAACACCGCTGATCCAAAACGCCCATCCCTCGCTGCCTGAACATCGAGCCTGTAGTGCTTCAAGAAAGAATGCAAGGACGACCAAGTCACTGCCCTACAAATGTCCCCGACCAGAACCAAACTAAATTCAGCCCAAGACGCCGCCTGCGCCCTGGTCGAGTGAGCCCGAAGCCCCTCCAGCACCAGCTTACCTTTTAAAAGGTACGCCGACGCAATTGCTTCTTTCAACCAGCGGGAAATAGACACCTTTGCTGCCGCCTCCCCTCTGCATGGACCCCCGAAAATCACAAATAACCGATCCGATCTCCGGAAGGACACCTTCCGGCGGAGATACTTCTTAAGTACGCGACGAACATCCAACAAGTGCAACCTGCCTTCGGACTTTTCTTTCTGACGATCAGAGAACACCGGAAGCGACACTACTTGGTTAACATGAAATGCTGAAACCACTTTTGGCAGAAACGCCGGAACCGTCCGTAGAACCACTTTATGATTGGAGAAGGATAGATATGGCTCTTTACAGGACAACACTTGCAACTCAGAAATCCTTCGCGCGGAACAAATTGCCACCAGAAAAAACGTCTTCAACGTCAGATCTTTAAGGGAGGCCTTGCCCAAAGGTTCAAACGGCACTCTAAGCAAGGCCTCCAGCACCACATTCAGATCCCATGCCAGTACGGAACTCCGTCTAAGTGGTCGCATGAGCAACACCGCACACAAAAAACGTCTTATGTCACCGTGAGCTCCCAGAAACTGACCCTGAACCTTGCCTCGGTAGCACAAGATTGCCGCCAATTGCACGCGCAAGGAACTGGCCGCCAGGCCCTTGTCCACACCATCTTGCAAAAACAAAAGGATCTGCAAGACAGAAGCCCGCAGCGGGCTCAGTCCACGCTTCTCACACCAGGCCTCAAAAATGTGCCAAAACCGGATGTACGCCAGCGAGATGGATCGTCTACGCGCCCTCAGCAAAGTAGAAATGACTGCTGCCGAATAACCCTTGGCCGTCATCCTAGCCCTTTCAAGAGCCATGCCGTAAGCGAAAATCGACCCACCTGGGGCATGCATAACGGCCCCTGACATAAGAGATCTACCCTGAGCGGAAGCCTCCACGGCCTGTCCGCCAGAAGGCGCACCAAGTCCGCATACCAAGGTCTTCGGGGCCAGTCTGGCACCACTAGAATCACCAGCCCGCGATGCTGCTCTATGCGCTGCACCACCTGGCTTATGAGAGCCCAAGGTGGAAACACATAGAGAAGACCCTCTTCCGGCCACCTTTGCACTAACGCATCGAGACCCTTTGACATTCTTTCTCGCCATCTGCTGAAGAACCGCGCGACCTGCACTGACTCTAAGGTCGCCATTAGGTCCATTAACGGAAGGCCCCAGCGCCGCACCAACAGCACAAACACGTCCGGGTGAAGCACCCACTCCCCCGGATCCACTCTGCGACGACTCAAGAAATCCGCTTCGACATTGCCCACTCCTGCTACATGTTGCGCTGAAAGAGCCTCTAGATGTTGTTCGACCCAACCCAATAGTTGAGCCGCCTCCGCCTCCAGAGCCACACTGCCCGTACCGCCTTGTCGATTGATGTAGGCCACGGTCATCACATTGTCAGACAGGACCCATACCGCCGCTCGACTGACGGGCTCCTGGAACTCCCGTAGTGCCAACACCGCTCGCATTTCTAACCTGTTGATGGACCACCGACCCTGGGCAAAGCGACCCTCGCAATGCGCTCCCCACCCCAGGAGACTCGCATCTGTCGTTAGCAGTCTCCAGGATGGAGGCTCCAGCGGAACACCCGCTGCCAAACTCTCCGGCCGCAACCACCAACGAAGCTCCTGACGCACCTCCTGAGGACAGATCAGCCGCTGTGACAACGCATCCCTTTGATGAGACCATCTCCGGAGCAGCGAGCTCTGCAACAGTCGCATATGAGCCCTGGCCCACGGCACCACCTCGATAGTGGACGCCATCATGCCGAGCAACTGTAGATACTGCCACGCCGTCGGAGCTGGTCTGGAAAGAAACCGTCTTACCAGCTCCCGCAGCCCTTGCGCTTGGTGGGTTGGGAGAAACACGGTCCCCTCCTGCATCTCGAAGCGCGCTCCTACATATTCGAGAGACTACGAGTGAACCAAGCTGCTCTTTGTAAAGTTGACCACCCAACCCAGGTTCTCTAACATCTGCACTACCCGGGCGGTGGCCGTGGTACTCTCCTCTCTTGACTTCGCCCAAATCAGCCAATCGTCCAAGTACGGGTGCACCAGCACCCCCTCCTTGCGGAGCGCCGCCGCTACTACTACCATGATCTTGGTGAACGTTCGAGGTGCAGTAGCTAGCCCGAAGGGCAAGGCCCGAAACTGGAAATGCCCCATAGGCACCGCAAACAATAGAAACCTTTGATGCTCCTGTCGAACCGGGATATGGAGATAAGCCTCCGTGAGATCCAGCAACGTCAGGAACTCCCCCGCTCTGACCGCCGCAATAACGGAACGCAGAGTCTCCATACGGAAATGAGTGACCCGGAGACACCGATTCACCCTTTTTAAATCGAGGATTGGTCGAAATGTGCCTTCCTTCTTTGGCACCACAAAGTAGATGGAGTACCGACTGCAACCGCATTGATCCAAAAGGAACGGGCACTACCGCCTTGAGCTGCAGCAACCGCTGCGGCGTTTCCGAAACTGCCTGCAACTTTAGAGGAGCTCTGCAGGGAGACAGGACAAAGAAATCTAAGATGGGTCGGTGGAGTTCTAGTGCATACCCCTCTCGAATGACCTCGAGGACCCACTGGTCCAACGTAATCCAGACCCAGGCAGGGTAAAACTCCCGCAACCGACCTCCCACGGGAACCACCTCTACCTGAGTCCGCCTTATCTCATTGCAACTTCTTACTGAACGAGGACTGGAAAGAAGCGAATCCCCTACCAGCTCCTCGGAAAACCCGAAAACCTTGACCTCTAGCTGGGAATCTGCCTCTCTGAGGCTGGCCAAATCGAGAGGACCGAAACCTACGAAACTCCCTCGGAGCTCCCCGTAACCCTGAAGAATTCCGAACCTGCTTGGGCTTATCCTCCAGAAGTCGACCGCCCTTCGACTCTCCAAGATCCTTGACCAACTTCTCTAAATCTTCTCCAAACAAGAGTTTACCCCGAAACGGCAGCTTACTAAGCCGAGTCTTAGACGAACTGTCGGCCGACCAATTCCGCAACCAGAGATACCTCCTGGCCGCTACTACGGAGGCCATACTCTTAGCCAAGCCGCGGATAAGATCATAATGGATGTCCGCTAAATACGCAGTTCCCGACTCCAACCGCGCTACATCCTGTAACGGTCCTTGCAAGCTAGCCCCTTGCAACCTCTGGGACCACCGCAAACAGCCTATCGCCACCCATGCCCCCGCTATAGAGGCCTGCATGGAAAGAGCGCATATATCAAACACCTGTTTTAACAGAGTATCTAACCTCCTGTCTTGTACATCCTTCAGCGTCGCGGCTCCCTCAACTGGTATCGTAGTCTTTTTTGTAACCGCCGATACCGCCGCATCCATCTTGGGAGACCGAAAGAGTTCCCTATCCTGATCGGCTAAGGGATAAAGCCTAGCTAAGGCCCTGGAGCCCTTTAGGGCCGACTCCGGCAAGTCCCATTCTTCCTGAATCATACTCTTAAAAACGCGATGCACAGGGAAAACATTTTGAGACATCCGTACCGCCTGTAAGAGTGGATCCTTCAAGGCTTCCTCCGCTGGATGCCCACCTGTGGGCATGTTCAGCGTCTTCAGAGTCTCATCAATCAAGGCTGGCAGCTCCTCGCGCCGAAACACCCTGACCACTCGACTCTGTTGCTCTGAGTCAGGCAACTCGCCCTCTTCCAACTCGTCCTCAGAGATCTCCTCCAGATCCGCGTCAACCGCTCCTAGGTCTTCCCCAAGCTGAGACGCCAGGCTATCCTCCCCAGTCCCTCGAGCTCTCTTAACCGGGGGAGCAGCCTCCTCAGAACGGTCCAAAGATCCCGTCCTCTTCAAACCCTGCAAACTCTGAGAAGGAACCGTCATTGCTGGTTGCAGCAAAGCAAATGCCTGCTGCATGAGGGAAAAGAAATTTGGCGGGATCATCGAGGCAGCTCCTACCTGACCCAGCCCCAAAGACCCTGACGAACCTTCCTCCAAGGTGAACCCCGCCATCGGCTCCTCCGGGCCACGAGCCGGAGACAGGACCTCCCCTCTTTCCAGAGGAACTGTCTCCCTCCCAGACGCAGTCTCCTGTGTCACCTGGTCCATCACGCCTGCCTCCAGAGCGCAAGTCCTACAGACCCCGGAGTCCTGCACAGCACCGCGCCTCGTGCCACACACTAAGCACCGAGGTTTCACGGGCATACTATAGCCCCGGCCGCTCTTGCACCCTATTGAGGGAAATGTCCTTCTTAGATAAATATATAATGTTTTTGGTTTTTTTTTGTTTTTTTACAAATCCCCTCCTACTGCAGGTGCTAGGCTAATCCAACTAATACCCCCCAAAAACAAAGCTTTGAAACCACTACTCACTGAGCCAGGGGGAAAAAAACTTGTGTCCTTAAAATGGCCGCCGCCGCCGCCGCTCCCCCCCCCCCCCCCCCCGCGCGGTTACACGCGGCCTCAACAGCAACGGCAAAGCCTGTATGCCCGAGGCTTCTGCACTGAAAACAGCTCTCATCCCCAAATGCGGGCTAAACGGCCCGTTTCGCCGGCCAGGCTACTCACCACTTCCTCCGTTCTTTGCCAGTGCTACAAGGAGGTCCCTTGGCGCTGAGCTCAGCCGTACCGCGGCTTCAGCTCTAGTGCTATTAAAAATGCTACTCAGCCCAAAGTTGCAGTGGCGTCAGGGAATGAGCCTGCCACCTGCTCCTCACCCTTAGTAGCGAGTTCGGGAGCAAGGAGGCTGACACAATCCAGTCTCTCACCCCCAGTGCTCGTTGATGCGACGGGGGAATGAACGGAGAGGGAGAAGAAAGGGAGGGGGGGGAAGAGGGTGAAGCGGGAGAGGAAGGGAGAAACGAGGATGGAGCCCAGAAAGGAGCTGAATCCCCTTTAAAAGCAGCACTCTACCTGGCAACAAAACCAAAAACAGCCAATTAGGAATTAAAATCTTAAGGAAACAATTGACAGAAAATCTTAAAGAAAAAATCCCCCTATAAACCCGACTAATTTATTATTATTATTAGAGTCTCTTTTATACCGCACTATTCAGCATCAGTGCGGTTTACAATGAACAATAAAATACACATTTCCGATGGTACTTTGTGTTTACAGTTGAACAGGTAATGCAACATTGGATAACAGGGAAACTATTTACAATTCAAGACATAATTGGGAACTCTTTTGACTTCAGTCAAGGGGGTTCTGAGAGGCTTGTGAGGATGGTGCAGCATCCACATTGGCTTCTGGGTAAAACTGGAGGAAGAGGTGAAGTTTTAAGGCCTTTCTGAACTGAAATAAGTCCTGGATTGATCGGATGCCGTGAGGGAGGTTGTTCCAGTACCTTGGTGCGCAGAAATTGTAGGCCCTGCCTACTGTTGCCTTGGTGCGTTGTGTTATTAATTTTGGGACTACCAGGGTGTTAAGTGTTACTGACCTTCTGTCCCTATTGAGAGGAGTTGTCTGGATTAGTTCAGTCAATGATGCCGACGAAAGCCCTTTAATAACCTTGAAGGTAAGTAGTAAGGTCTTGTAAGTGATTCTACCTTGTATCGGGAGCCAGTGGAGATGTTTTAGAATGGGTGTGACATGGTCTTTCCTAGAAGCGCCATGTAGAACTCTTGCTGCGGCATTCATTGCAAGTTGAAGTAGATTTAAGGTGGCTTGAGGGAGACCTTGCAGGATTGAATTTGCATAATCAAAATGCGGTATGATTAGTGCCTGATAGATGGTTCTGAAATCGTCAGGTGCAAGCAGGGATCTTAGATGTCTAAGGGATCGGATTTTATGGTATACCGCTCTTACAATGTTTCCTATGTGCGCCTTCATATCCAAGTGCTGGTCTAAGGTCATGCCAAGGTATCTGATAGTGGGCTTGGTCTGGAGATCTGCATCCTTCACTTTTATGAAAGACGGAGCAGTGAAGTTTCGATTCCTTGTAATAAATAAAACCTCCGTTTTCTTGTGCTGGATCCTAAGGTTTTGGGATTGCAGCCAGTTAGAAACTTCATTTATGCAGTTTGTTATAGGTGTGAGGTTGGGTTTCTCTGTTGCAAAAGGCATGTATAACAGCACGTCATCAGCGTAAATAAGGCAGTTAACACTGAAGGACCAGATCAGGTTGCAGATAGGCTGCATGTATATATTGAACATCAGGGCTGAGAGGGAGGACCCTTGGGGAAAACCTTGCTTTTGGTGGAACGGATCAGATGATGTATCGCTGGATCGTACCTGCTGCCATCTATCAGAAAGGTAGGACATACACCACTCAAGTGCTTTATCGGTGATTCCCTTCTCCTTGAGTCGTTCAAGGAGGCACTCATGGCTAATGGAGTCAAACGCTGCTGCAATGTCTAGGAAGACAAGGACGAAACCTTGGCGGATGTTGTCAATGCCTGTTATTATGCTACTGAAGAGTGTGGTGAGAAGTGTTTCAACACCATGGGCTTCTCTAAAACCGTGCTGGCATGGGTCCAGTGGTGCGTTGGTATCAACATGATCTTGGATTTGTCTTTGAACTTCCTTTTCCATTATTTTTGCCAGAAATGGTATACTTGATATCGGTCTATATGATTCAGGCTTAGCGTAGTTACTCACCTGTAACAGGTGTTCTCCAGGAGCAGCAGGAATCAGTCCTCACATATGGGTGACGTCGGCGCCGACGGAGCCCTCGCGGAGCAATTTTCCCCAGCTTTCAAAGAAAGCCTTTGGGAATTGCAGCGCGCATGCGCGGTCCTCTTCCCGCCCAAGGGTGCCATCTTGCTCAGTCAGATGACATAGCTAAAAGACAGCAAAAATTAGCAAAAACGAAAGCATAAAACTGCAACTCCAAGGGGAGGAGGGAGGGTTGTGAGGACTGATTCCTGCTGCTCCTGGAGAACACCTGTTACAGGTGAGTAACTATGCTTTCTCCAGGACCAAGCAGGAAGTCAGTCCTCACACATATGGGACTCCCAAGCTTAAGGCTACCGGAGACCCTAAGCACAAAAATGAGCTCCCTCTAGCTCAGCAGCACAGAAGGAAGGAATCTTCTATGAATACGTCTCCAACCGGTAGCCCAACATCCGGGATGGAGGGTAGGAGTTGCCTATACCTCGAAGAGGTTACGGAGGACTGCCTGTCCGAAAGCACTGTCACTGCGGGACTCCCTCTCCAGGCAGTAATGGGCTGCAAAAGTCTGGCTTGAAGACCAAGTAGCGGCCCGGCAGATGTCTGCCAACGGAACAGAGCGGAGGTAAGCCACTGACGTAGCCTTCGCCCGAACACGATGAGCGGTGACTCTACCTTCCAGCACGAGGCCCGCAGCCTCGTAAGCCCAAGCGATGCAGTCCGCAATCCAGATGGACAGAGTACGCTTGGAGACAGGGAGCCCCAACTTGTTGGGGTCATAAGACACGAAGAGCTGAACAGCCCTTCGGTGCTCCCGCGTACGGTCAAGGTAGAAGTTCAGCGCCCTTCTACAGTCCAGGATATGCAGGACCATTTCAGCTCGGCTGGAGTGTGGCCTGGGAAAGTAGGTCGGAAGTACCACCTCCTGGTTGATGTGAAAAGGGGAAACCACTTTAGGAAGAAACTTAGGGTGAGTCCGTAGGACTACCCGGTTCTTGTAGAACCTAGTGTAAGGGGGATCAGATACCAGGGCCTGCAGCTCACTAACGCGTCTAGCAGAAGTGAGGGCCACCAAGAACAAGGTTTTCCAGGAAAGAAAACGAAGAGGACAGGTAGCCATAGGCTCAAAAGGCGGACAGGTAAGCCGCTGTAAAACCACATTGAGATCCCAGTTCGGGGCTGGCGGGCGCAAAGGTGGTTTAAGGAGTAGGAGGCCCTGGAGAAAACGAACCACCAGAGGGTGGCTGGAAAGAGGCCTACCATCCACCGGTAGGTGGTGCGCAGAAATAGCACTGAGGTGGACCTTGACCGAGTTGGACTTAAGTCCAAGATTGGAAAGGGAAAGCAAGTACTGCAGGACCACAGATGTTGAACAGGAGAAGGGGTCATGCGACTGCTGAGTACACCAGACGGAGAACCGACGCCACTTAAGAGCGTAGGACTTCCGGGTGGAAGGCCTCCTGGAGGCCAAGACGACCTCTTCCACATCTGGAGGTAGCTGGAGAGGAGCAAGGACTACCTTTTCAGCAGCCAGGCCATCAGATGAAGAGACCGAAGGTTGGGGTGCAGGAGCGTCCCCTGATCCTGCGAGAGGAGGTCGGGCTGAAACCCCAGAGGAAGAGGGGTGTCCACCGCCAGCTGCATCAGAAGCGGGAACCAAGATTGTCTCGGCCACCGGGGAGCCACTAGGATCACCGACGCCTTGTCTCTGAGAACTTTGAAGAGCGTCCGAGACACCAGAGGCATGGGTGGAAAGGCATACAAGAGGCCTGTGGACCATGGAATCAGAAAAGCATCCGCCGCTACCCGGAGAGGATGCGGCTGACGAGAGCAGAATCTGGGAAGCTGCCGGTTCAGAGGACTGGCGAACAGATCCATGGTGGGGAGACCCCACCGGAGAAAGATCCGCTGAACCACAAGCGGATCCAATCTCCACTCGTGCGGTTGGAGGATCCTGCTCAGTTTGTCTGCCAGGTAGTTTTCTTGACCTGGGAGATAGACAGCTTTGAGGACGAGGTTGCGATGGACGGTCCAAGAGCAGAGCTTCTGTGCTTCCTGACAGAGAAGGAAGGAGCCGGTTCCGCCTTGTATGTTCACGTAGAACATGGCAACCTGATTGTCTGTCTGGACAAGTACCGACTGGTGAGAAATCAGGTGAGAGAAGGCTTTGAGCGCTAGGCGGATGGCCCTGAGCTCCAGGAAGTTGATCTGCTGAGCGGACTCCCAAGGAGTCCAGAGACCCTGAGTACAAGTCCCTTGGCAATGTGCTCCCCAACCCTGGAGAGAAGCATCGGTCGTCAGGACCCGAGAATGTGTAGGGGGCTGAAAAGTCACCCCCAGCACTAGGTTTGGCAGATGAAGCCACCATCGCAGAGAGGAGACCAGCTGGTCGGAGATCTGTATGGAGTCCGCTAGGCTCCCAGTGGCCTGATGCCATTGTTTGCGAAGGCACCATTGAGCAGGTCGCATGTTCAGGCGGGCATTGGGGGTTACATGGACCGTGGAAGCCATATGGCCGAGCAGTCTCAGAAATTGCCTGGCCGAGACCAGGGAATTGCTGTGAAAGCGGCTGGCGAGATCCATGAGCCTCTGGGCCCTGTCCAGAGGCAGGAAGGCCCGCGCCTGAAAAGTGTCCAACCTGGCGCCGATGAATTCTAGATCTTGAGAGGGGAGCAAAGTGGACTTTGCGAAGTTTATGACAAAACCCAAGTGCTGGAGCAGAGCCACAGTGCGATGAGTAGCCTGAGTGGCTTCTTGGGCAGACGGGGCCCTGATGAGCCAGTCGTCCAGGTATGGGAACACAAAGAGACCTTGAAGTCTCAGATAGGCCGCCACCACTGCTAGGCATTTGGTGAACACTCTGGGGGCGGAGGATAGGCCGAAAGGCAGTACTCTGTACTGGTAATGGTGCCCGCCCACAACAAACCTGAGGTATTGTCTGTGGTCGGGATGAATAAGGATATGAGCTTACGCATCCTTTAGATCTAAGGAGCATAGCCAGTCTCCCTGCTGGAGGTAGGGCAGCAGGATTCCAAGGGTAAGCATTTTGAACTTTTCCTTTGCAAGGAACTTGTTGAGGTTTCGCAAGTCTAGGATGGGTCTGAGGCCTCCTGTTCTTTTCGGAATCAGGAAGTATCTGGAATAAAACCCTTGACCCTTCAGGTGGTGGGGCACCGGTTCCACGGCTTGTTCCTGAACAAGACTTGCTAACTCCTGAAGGAGTAAGTCCCTGTGCAGAGGGAGTCTGGAAGGCTCCCCTGGAAAGTAGGAGGGAGGTACCTGGTGAAAATGAAGAAGATAGCCCTTTTGATCTATCTGAAGCACCCAGGTATCTGTGGTGATGTTGGACCACCTGTGGGCAAAGTGGACCAGCCGGCCTCCTGTGCTGAGAGAAACCAGCTGAGGGGGAGAGGCTATGCTGAGAAAGTCAAAAACCCCCACCCTGCTGAGCAGGGGCCGGTGGTGCAGGCTTGGGGGCTTGCTGCCTACGGGACCCATTACCCCGTCCCTTGGCCTGCTTTCCCTGTGGGGGAGCTGCTGAGGCCTGATACTGAGGGTAGTATTTATAGGCAGCACCTTTCCTCGGGTAAAAGGGCTTTTTCCCCCGAGGCCTTCTTCTTTTGAGAAGGGGCAGAGGTCTTCCTTGAGAGACGAGTTCTGGTGAGAGTCTCCGTCTCGATTTGTGCAGCCTTCTCATCCATGGGCTTGCCAAAGAGGTTATCACCTCGGCAGGGGACATCGACCAACTTGTCCTGTACCCAGGGCTCGAGGTCGGACGTCTGAAGCCAAGCCTGGCGGCGTCCACCGATGCCGGCCGCGGCTACTTGAGCCGAAGCCTCAAAACCATCATAGGCTGATCGAGAGATAAACTTGGAGCACTCCCGAATACCAGTAGACAAGGATTGGAACCTCGGCAAAGGTTCATCGGAGAGACCAGCAGAGAACCCGGCTATTTCCTTAGCCAGGTCTCGGAGATACATGCCCATGTAGAGCTGGTATGTCTGGACTCGACAAGCAAGCATAGAGCTCTGGAAGCACTTCCTACCGAGGGCATCCAGGCTTCGGGCTTCCCTACCCGGGGGCACCGAGGAGTGCATTTTTTGACTCTTCAGTCTATGCATGGCCGATTCCACCACCATGGAATGGTGCGGTAGTTGTGCCTTTTGGAACCCGGGGCTCTTGCAGACTCGATAAATGGAATCGACCCGCTTGCTTAACACCGGCGACGACGCCGGGCTCTCCCACATGCGGAAGAGAAGCCGTTCCAGCATGGGAGGAACCGGTACAATAAAGGCCTCCTTCGGGGGAGAGTCATATTGGAGGGCATCGAGTTCTTCGACTCGAGGCTCCTCCTCGGGATCCGCAGGGAAGGCCAAGGCTTTGGCCATATCCCTCACGAAGTCCGAGAACCGGGTATCCTCCGGGGGGGACCGTCTCCGGAGGAGGAGTCGACCGGCTCCGGTCGGGCGGGCACTGATGCCATCCGCCCCGACGCCGAGGGAGTCGGCGTCGACGACCTCGGTCCCGAACAGGAGGCCGAAGGAGACCTCGACCGAGGATCGACTCGAGGATCGGCTCGGTCTCCGGGGTCGACTTGGAGGTCGACGTCCCGGCGGTCAGGGCAGAAGCGCCAGCGAGGCCAGCGATCAATGCCCGCTGCTGGTCCAAGAAGGCAGACAAACTGCACTCCAAGGCCGTCAACCTGAGTCCGAGCTCAGGAGACCCAGCAGCCCCCGACTCAGGCCCCGACGGCGTCGGGCCCGACGTCGGGTCCTTCGGAGGCGAGTCCACGAGGACAACAGTACTTACGTGAGCGGGCAAGTCCACCTCGAGTCGAGGATGTTTTGACGGCCTTTCCGACTCCAAGGACCCGGGACGGGAATCGGGGCTATGCGACCTGGCCCTCGAGGAACCAGGAGCGTCCACCGATCCCGCCCTCGCGGTTTCTTCTTCTTCCGATGATGCTCCCGGGTAGGAGACCCCCTTTCAGAGGAACTGCGACGATGCTCAGGACCAGAGTCCCGAGACGTCGAAGCCTCTGACGAGGTCCGAGCCCGGCCGGAGTCAGAGAAGATACGCTCCCGCTGGTGCTGCCGACTCCTCAATGCTTTTGAGGACATTTTGCCGCATGACCCGCAGATCATGGGGTCATGATCTGGGCCGAGGCAGCGGAGGCAGAAGTCATGAGTGTCTGTAAGAGACATAAGTTTCTTACAGATGTCACACTTTTTGAAACCACTGGCCGCCATCGGGGGAAAAAGGGCCCCTGCGAGGTCGAACGACCGGGCAGCCAGGGAAAAAGGAAAAAAAAAAAAACACGAAATCTGTCACGAAGGACAAAAAACCGAAAAATAAAGGACGGACTCGCAACCGGCGTCGCGAGTCCGGGCGGGAAAAGAACCGGCGTCGAACCGAAGAAAAACAGAGAAAAATAGAGAAAAATCAACTTTTCTGCGGGGAATCACAGGCAACGTCTGTAGGGCTCCGCGGAAAAAAGAAGACTGAGCAAGATGGCACCCTTGGGCGGGAAGAGGACCGCGCATGCGCGCTGCAATTCCCAAAGGCTTTCTTTGAAAGCTGGGGAAAATTGCTCCGCGAGGGCGCCGACGTCACCCATATGTGAGGACTGACTTCCTGCTTGGTCCTGGAGAACTGAGGGTTGAGCTTGTTGTTTTTTAGTAAGTCTTATAGATGTGCGCTTGAGGATATGTGGGAAAGCTCCTGTAGTGAAAGATTGTTCCATGAGTCTAGATATGAAGGGATTGAAGTCGGTCCGAAGTTCTTTAATCCAGAACGCTGGGCATGGATCAGTTTGGGCGGTAGTCATGTTGATGTCAACAGTGGTGTCCTCAATGCGTTGTTTGGATGGTATTGAGAAGATGGTGAGTGGTGTTTGGTCATATGGTTTAGGGATAGTGCTAGTTGATGAGTTGTTATTGATCTTGCAGAGTTTGGATTGCAGATAGTCGGCGAATGTTTGAGGGTGGATATCGCTTATTTGCTCTGAGGCAGGTTCCTTTGTCAAACGCTTGACGAGAGCAAACAGGTCGTGTGGTTTGTTCAGAGATCTTTTTAGTATGTCTGTGTGATAACGCCTCATGGTTTCTGTCACTGAGGTGCGATGTGCTGCGAGATGTGAGTTATATGCATCTCTAACAATTTAAAGGGGAACCCCAAAAGTCAAGCTCTGCTTATTTGTCCTAACTGAGCCCAGTCCCGGGCTCAGAATCTCCTCAAGCTGCTTGGAGACTGAAAGTACTGGTGGAAAGGGGCGGTGCTTCTCTATTTATACTGGTGCCAGCAAAGCGATGATGTCTTTCAGTCTCCAAGGCTACTGGAGGAGATTCTAAACTCTATGGTTCTGGGACTGGACTAGAGGGACGCAAAGGAATCACCCTTTCACTACCAGAAGTGAGGTATGGTTTACCTGCATGACAGCCTTGCAACTCGGAGATACATCTTGCTGATATTATAGCCACCATGAAAGCTAACCTATGATGTTAAATCCTTCAGCAATGCCACCCTTAATGGCTCATATGGTGGTGCCCCAAGAGCCTGAAGTATCACGTTTAGATCTCCCCTCTTAGGAATCATATTATGCCCAGGCAGCTTGGGACAATGTTCTTTTAAGAGGTGATGTTATGTCGTACCAGTGAGTTCCCAGGCACCCCTATGGCATCTCTTATTGAAATGCATAATTGTTGATTGGTTCATTGTTCTTTTTTTAGTATGGGAGTTTGCACTTTTTTCTCTCCTGTACTTTTAAATGGTTTTATTATGATCATGGTTTCTTATTCATTATCCGTACGATTCTTCAGTACAATTTGAATCAGTGTCTTTAGCATTTTTTTATTTCTTGAATTATTTATTATGACCATGCTCTTCTATTTATTACATACAAGTTATATGCTTTTTAGGTTCAATTTTATTTGTTTTGTTTATTTAATTATTTATTTTCCCCATTTTTAATTGTTCTTACATTAAAATAGTTTTTGGGTTATGCTTTTCACAAGTCCCGTTTCTCATTTTTAGTAGTATGGTTTCAATAGTATGTCCTCGCAATTAAAGGACTCACCATGCGGTTGAGTCCTATGGCACCTTCATGGTTTCCTGTATTTGATATGTATAGCCATGAACTAGATTACCTTTTAGCCATTAACACATGGGCATACATATACAATTTTTCATTCCTTGTAGTGTATATACACAAGTTGGTTTAATGATTCCGATGGTCGGGGGGTTTTCCCCCCATATATATGATTTTTATGTTTAGTCTATCCATAAATATATTGTTTTTCGGCTACACTGCCAGCATAAGTACCTTACGATTCGACCCACCTCATGTCTTTGTGCTTAACTATCTATGCAAATTGCAGAGTGGCTCTTGTGTTTGGTGCTGACTGCACCAATATTTGATTTCTCTATCAAAAAAGGCAGGAAACCCCCTCATGTAACTTTTAAACCTATTTTAAAACACAGATGGGCAATTTTATTATTTCCATATATAATTCCCTTTGGCGGGGAATCCTTTTGCCGGCGCTTGTGCCCTCTGATCCCAGTTGGCGCGCATATCGGTGTCTTTTAAAACAGCATCCAGTGTTGTGTTGCATTTCTTCAATACAGCATTACTTGTGTTGGAAGTCAACAGACACTTAGGCAAGTGAATTAATTACCTATGTTCTCTGTATTGTTCATTTGCAGACTTTCACATGTATTTAATTACGTTGCAAACAAGCTGTCTCTGTATTACAGATTTATTTGGCATGGATCATCTCCACATAATAACTCTATAGTGGAGTTTGGTAAGTACTTCGTATTCCTAGCTGCACAAAGCCATTAACATTTGAAATTAGTACAGTTTACTTCCGTATAGACACTTTTTGACAAAAATGATTTATACGGTTGATTGTATTCAATGTCTGAGTTACACAGGGCTTTCTTCCCCTAAAAGTTTTTTCTAACTAGTGCTCAACGCAGGAACTATTTTAAAACACATTCTTTTGCCTTCTTAGTTAGCCATGGAGTTGTTACTGTTCTTTTCTCTTCTCTCTCACAGTACACCTTGTGGATGTCCTCCTCCATTAATTCTCCTCTCTCCCTGCATTTTAGCCATGAAATTTCCATTTCCACCAATATTATGTATGATCCCGATTTTATAATATATACCACAATTTCTCAGCATTACTGGGTGCACATATTGCGATGGGTCAACATCCACCCTGTACCCCTGTACTTTGTATTCTTTTTATTATTTTATGTTTACGAATATGTACCACTGATTATAAAATTTGTGTTCACACTTATGGTCTTACTCACCAGTTCACCATTGTAGTACACTTTCTTACTTAGCAAGTATGTAGAGTACAGTTAGTAGGTGCTTTTAGAGGTTTGTTGTTTACTTTTACATCCACATGTTGTGTTTTTATTATTTATTTATGCCCCCCTTCTTATTACTAATATGACATTGCCTATTTTTTTTTTTTACTTTACTTTCATGTATTTGAAGTATATATTATGTTTCTATGTGTTTTATTTGTTGTTAAGTTTGATTCTCATTTGTTGTTTTATATGAGGCTATTCCCCCTGAAGAAGGCACAGGCCAAAACACGTTGGGGTGACTTCAATAAATGTTGGATCTACTGCCAATAGACTCTCTGCTTTTTTGTGTGTGTGTGTTGTATCTCTGCGTGAGAGATTGCTCTTCTTTGGACTTGGGCATAGGAACTTACATTTCATGAAACACAGTAGTTAGGGAATTCCTCTTTTCAGACTGCTCTTGCGGTTCCCTACTCTCTCAAACTGCCCCACCTCCAAAAACTACCCTCACAGCTGCCTCACTCCAAAAATGAGTCCCAATCAATTGCCTACTGCCAAAAGCTAGCCATCTGAAACTCCCCTATCATCCCACAAACTGCCCCATTTCCCAGAAACTACCATCCCCCACAACGTCCCCCCATTCCAAAAACTATCCGCTCGCAACTGTCCCCCCCATTACTTACCCCATCCCTAAAAACTACCCACCCCCACAACTTTCCCACCATCCTGCAAATTGCCTCTACTTCCAAAAATACACTGCCGCAACTGTACCACTACCCCACAAATTGCCCCTCAGTCCTAGAATACTATCTGGTTGAGCTGCACCCTCTCTTGTAATAGGCCTGAGATTTGGATAGAAGTTGTTCTCTGCCATCATCTGCTGGTAGGGGAATATAACCTACTTGTCTGAACTGCTCTGGCAGGATTTAATTTAATTTAATACAATACAGCCATTTATTCAATAGTCCATCTATTCAACCAAGTACTAAGTGGGTTACAGAAAATGTTAGTAGGTACTTCAATCAAAATATAATCTTTTTCAATAGATTTATAATTATATACATAAAATACAGTTTTAATCAGAATGCCTAACAAAAATTTCCTAAATACAATATAAAAGCTTCCTAATCTCAGTTGGCAAACTATCTCATTCTATAGCAGCAGCATAAGCTTAAATTTATCATTAATGGAATTGTTAAAGAAGTGCTATTAACCAGCAGAGAGGCCTTAAAGGAACTGTCAAAAGAAGCTATAGCAATCATACAAGCCAAATGCAATCATTTAAAATTTCAAAAACATACATAACAATTTAAAAATAATCTTGGCTCTTATTGGCAGCCAAGTAATTGCATGCAAAGAGGTGTAGCCCTATTGTTTCTTCTACCTTTAAAAATAAGCTTGGCGGCAGTATTCTGCAATAATTGTAATTGAGTTAAATATGTCTTAGCAATATCCAAATAAATATTACAACAGTCGCTTTGAAGTTATCAATTTCAAAATTTGATCTAATTTGTCAAACATATTATATAAGTTCATTTCTTGTCAATTCTTTATCTGTTTTTCCATAGACAGAGTAGAATCTCAATACAATGTCTAAAATTTTAACCATTTTCAATAATGGAATTTGTATACCCGAGATCATGGGCAAAATAGTTGGAAAAAGGGTCAAGGTGTGTCCTACCCACAGTAATTTTGTTTTCTGGATTTAATGTCATCAGATGTCTACTTATCCAAGACTTTATTACTTGAAAACACTCTGCCAGTCTCTCATAAGCAGCATTTTAATCATCTTGAAGAATACTGCCTATAAGCATATCAGCATATAAAAATATAGGAAAGCCTAATTTTTGTACAATTACCCTTAAGATACTCATATATAGATTGAGCAATATAGGCGATAGAGGCAAGCCTTGTGGCACCCTGCATTCCAAACTCCAGGATAATAGCTCATTTCTCCATTTAATCATTGTCATTGTTGTTAAGTGCCATCGAGTTTGTGTCGACTCATGGCGACCCTTTGGATAGGTGTCCTAAACTGTGTTCAGTCTTCAGTCAGTTGATAAAGTGGCATCTACAGTATAGTTGTTATTGTATCAATCCATATTATTGCTGGCCTTCCTCTTTTGCGCTGAACTTCAACTTTGCCAAGCATGTCATCTTTCTCTAATGATCTCTCTCTTTGCATGATGTGTCCAAAGTATGAAAGCCAAAGTCTAGCCATCTGAGCTTCTAAAGAAAGCTTAGGTTTGATCGCCTCTAGTACTGACTGAATTGTTCTTTGGGCAGACTATGATATAACACAGTATTCTTTGTCAGCATCATAATTCAAAAGCATTGATTTTCTTCCCATCTATCTTTTTCACTGTCCAACCTTTTGGATCTATTTTTCAAGAATCTCCTCATCAAATCCCAAACTCTACCAGAAATTAGAATCTCACTTAATTATACTAGCAAAATGTCATGATCTAACAAGTCAAAGATCAATCAAACTGCATTAGGATGACCTGACCACCTCCACTCATTATCTGTTTTAGCTCTGATAATATAGTTAGTAATATAATCTCTGGGCTATGCTGACTATGAAAAGCTGACTCAGTTATGAGAAGGAAATTTTTTGTTTTGTTATTGCTATTGTGAAACCAACTGAC
Organism: Ichthyophis bannanicus; assembly: GCA_033557465.1. Taxonomy (NCBI): domain Eukaryota; kingdom Metazoa; phylum Chordata; class Amphibia; order Gymnophiona; family Ichthyophiidae; genus Ichthyophis; species Ichthyophis bannanicus. The sequence continues at coordinate 231,787,312 of CM066038.1, read as the reverse complement.
TGTGTTGTACTACATTTTTATTAGTTGCTAACTAATAGCTATTGCCATGGGCAAGACTGGTCTTCGGTATTGTGAAACTAGGAACATACCTATGGTCTAAAGTTTATGGGGGCCCTGTCAGATGTGCTCAGGATTCGAGAGGTTAGCATTGACAACTATAGTATCAGACTTTTTCAGAATTCTATGGATTTTTACATTAATGCCCAAGAGCAATGAGGATAGTTAATGTGTCTGGAGATTTTCAAAGTTTAAAAACATCTGCAAATCTCCAGTCCTCCCCCCCTTCCCCCTCCCCTCATAACATAAATGCAAAGTATTAGAGCCTCTTTCAATTGAAAGAAAGCTCTATAACAAAAGGGCATAGGATGAAGGTGAAAGGGGATAGACTCGGGAGTAATTTGTGGAAATATTTCTTGACAAAAAGAGTGCTAGATGCATGGAATAGTTTCCAAGTAGATCAGTAAAGACTAAGGGGCCACACAGAAGCTGCTACCACTGCTTAGTAAACATATATCTAAGACTACATCTGATTTCAGGAAAGCATGTGAGAAACACAGAAGATCTATAAAGGAAAACAAGGAACTGTAGTAGCCGATATGGAAGAACAGACTGGATAGGCTGTATGGTCTTTATTTGCTGTCATGTTTCTATATGAGCGAATCTGTCCTGCCTACGTCCAGTGTATCTAGCAGAAGAGACTGGATAGCATCCAGTCAAAGGGAAGGCTGTGGGGCAGGGCACTTGAAGGAAGTTCTAGTCACAGAAAGGGAGATGGTGAGTTAGGGGAAGCTCTGTGCTGTAGAAATTAAGTTTCTGCATGTGATGGGAGATGGGTGAAAAATGATACCTCTCCCGCCCCCCCCCCCCCAAAGAAATTTTAAAAGCCCCACTTCATTTCTATGGGAAAGCAGTTTCAACTGCTACAGCATACACAAAGTGATTCAAACATAGCAAATGTACCTTCAGCCTTCCCCTCTCATCTCTCCCAATCACATACAGACACACACCTAGATGTAGCAGCACACACACAAAGACACAGACACACACCCAGACATAGCAGCACACAAAGACACACACACACACACACACAAGCACACACAGATACACACATGCACACACAGAGCAGCACACACAGAGACATACGCACACACACTCACAGACATGCACACACATAGAGACACACAGACATACCAGCATACACACTGACATAGCAGCATACACACACAGATATACCAGCACACAAAGACACACATACATACGCGCACACAGAGTCATACACGCACATACTCAGACATATACACACACAGACATAGCAGCACACAAAGACACACACATACATAGACATAACACACACATACATAGACATGCCAGCACAAACACACAGACATAACAGCACACAAAGACACACACACATATACACATGCACACACAGACATAGCAGCACACAAAGATACACACAGAGAAACCAAACACAGCCACAAGACTTGCACACATACACATACAAAGGGATAGAAAAAAAATTTCTTGAGCCATGTTACACATGCTTTTCCCACTTAAATTTAATTAGCCAACATCCAGCACTCAAATATAGTTTTACATTACGTGTGGAAGCTATGTCATTTATCATATCTTAGTAAGATCATATGGAAACCATACTACTAATGCCACAGAAACAGGTCTCCTTAGGCAATCTCCAGTCACATGTGTTAATTTTGCATTACTGATATACCATATGCCCTCTGAAGCTAGTGTCCCTGCAAGTGTCAAAGATATTGAAAAGCAGATTCCCTGAAGGTTCACAACATTTTAAGTAGAACAACCTCTCTAAAAATATGCTTTACAAAAAAAAAAAAAAAAACCCAACAATCTGCTGAACTGTTCAAATGAACTAACTGAAAGAAATATTGATAAACCAGGAAGATATATTACAACTGTTTGATAAACTAAACAGTTGCAAATCACCTGGACCCCCACTCCCACACCCACTGTTTTCTCCTTAATAAGTGGGGGAAGTACCTGAGAGACATCCTGATGACCTCGATTTCCAGCCTCTTTATAGATTCCCAGATCTCCTTTTGAGTCCAGCACCATTAGACTAGCTGAACTAAGCAATGTGTCCCCACCATGCAGGATGGAAGTTCCAAATCTATGCCTTTTTTTTCTAGGCTGTCCTTGTTGAGCCATCACTGCAGACTGTACCTAGTCTCTTTAGAAGAGGGAGCTATATTTCGTAATTTCCCCCAACCACTGACCTGGACAACGGGGCCATTTTGTAGTGGCCACATATGTGTCCCTGCCTACATTTTACTACCAGTGTTGCTGCCACTGAGCTTTGAATCTCCATATAATCCAATATCCATGGAGCGAGTGTTTTCAAGAGGCCCCAAACCTGAGGCTGAAGTTTGCTTATCCTTGCCGATGGATTACAATTTTTTTTAAAAAAATTAAAAAAAAAAAAAAAAAAAACCCTTCCCTTGGAGTTTATCAAATAACACTCCCAGATAAGTCAACATCTGTGAGGGAAGCAATCTGCTTTGGTTCTTCTCAATACATGACACAGCCTAAGATCACAAGAAGCTCCACTATACTGGCTATCACTTCTCTGCCCCCTCGCTCTGATTCTGCCTATACCAGCCAATCATTATAATATGGATGAACCAAAAGGAATGCTGCCATCAAATGACCTTGATGAAGGTACTCAAGGCTATAAATAACCCATAGGGTAGGGCGTGAAACCGGAAATGGCCACCCAAGACTGAAAATCTGAGGAAGGTCTGCAATTCTTGACTAACAGGAATATGGAAATAAGCCTCCATCATATGTAAAGAAGTTGCACTTCCGACCACTCAACACCATGATGACTGATCACCAAATGAAATTAAGGTACCTGAAGAGAGACACTGATTTGTCTTAGGTCCAGAAGGGGTCAAAACGTGCCTTCTTTTTTCAGACAGAACAAAATAAAGGGAGTACTGCTCCTTCTTCCTTTTTGCCAGCAGTCCTGCAATTATCACTTGTAGCCAGAGCAGCTGCTCCAAAGTCTCCTTTTCCATGGAGTAACATGAAACAACCAAGGTGCCTTCCTGAAAGGAAGGGCTTGGCTCTGGTACGTCCTCTTTCCAATTATTCTGAGTACCCACTGGTTCCCTGTTGAGAGTCCATCTTGGGAAAAACTGCTAAGTGTCTCCCCATCAGGATCACCTAAGCAGAGGCACCAAAACCATCATTGTGAGGCAATAAGCTTCTCCTTTAAGTATTGCAGCTCTCTGTGCGTCTGCCCCTCCTAGATTCTGAAAAATGCTTTGGCCTAGATGTATAGGAGGTGATATCTGTCTTGTAAAAATGAGCAGAAGTCCCATGGTCACTCTCTTAAGCCTCAGCCAAGCCCACATGCTCTATTCTCCACAAGCTGCTTTTTCATGCTTCCTAAATTTTTACTAATTTTCTAAGAACATAAGAATTCCCATAAAGGATCAGGCCAAAGGTCCATCAATCCCAGTGCCAAGAGGAATATGCTTTCATTTCAAAACTAAAGTGGCAACAATGCACACTACTATGCAATACTACTGCACATAGGGCCCACTATTGCTCAACAGCATACACTGTTCGCACATCAACCAATGAATGATGGCTCTAATGTTTAAAATGGCCACATTCACTCCCTGTTCTATTTTCACAATGGTGAAGACAAGATAACTGCCCGAGACTGTCAGAAAAGCCATTATCTCCAAACATCAAACTTCAAAGGGGTAACAAGACCATCTCCAAAGACCTTGGGATTCCTGTCTCTACAGTTTGCAATGTTCTTAATAAGTTTTCTGCTGATAAAATTGTCAAGAAGCTCCCAGGATGTGGTGGAAAGAGGAAAATTAATTCAAGAAGTCTTCAAAGGTTAGTGCGAACTGTTGGAAAAGCACCAAGCACAACGTCCAAAGAGCTTAAGGCTGACTAGGAGCAATCTGGAGTGGTGGTTTCAACCCACACAGTACGCCACACACTAAACAAAGAAGGACTACATGGGAGAAGGTCAAAGAGAACCCCACTGCTCAAAGATAGACATATAAAGGAATGCCTCATCTTTGCCCAAATCCATCCTGAGAAACCACATTCCTTCTGGGAAAATGTTCTGTGGACAGATGAAACCAAACAAGCTCTTTGGTAATGCAGACCAGCGATACATTACAGGTAAATAAACAAACAAAGCTTATAAAGGAAAAAACACACCCTTACTACAGTTAAATATGGTGGAGGTTCCATAATATTGTAGGGCTATTTTGCTGCCTCAGGAACTGGAGGTCTGGAAAGTATTAAAGGAATCATGAAGCCATGAGACTTCCAAGGTATTTTGGAGCAAAATGTGCTACCTAGTGTCAGAAAGCTAGCTCTGGGTTGAAGGTCAAGGGTCCTCCAGCAGGACAATGACCCAAAACATACATCCAAAAGTACAAAAGAATGGTTAAAAAGGAAAAAATGGACTGCTTTAAACTGGCCAGCAATGAGTCCTGATCTCAATTCAATCGAGAACCTTTGGAAAGAGCTGAAATCTGCCATTGGTAAAAGGAATCCTGGAAACATTCATGAGCTGGAACAAATAGAGTTGAAGAGTGGGAGAAACTACCAGCAGACCTGCCAACTCATAAGCCTGCCTCCAGCTTCTCTTATTTTATCTCTATCATTTTCTTTATGGTACTGTGAAGAGGAAAGGATTTCTGAGGTTTCTGAATGCCCTGTAGCAAGGGATCCTCCAAAGTTCCCTCCTTCACCAGGGAACCATGCATAACATTCAGGGTCGCCAACAACTGCGTGATTAGTACAGACAATTCCTCCCGATGAAAGACCCTAATGGATTGAAGGGTCCAACCCAGGAGGTATTTTGCCTTCAAGTTTCTCAACAGAAGGTTCTACCCAGCACCCAGATGGACCTTCTAGGGGGTCATCCGAGCCTCCAAACCAACCAAAACTTAGTCATCCCATACGTTTTCCTCCATCCTATGGTGCTTAGCTGCCAGTTCTATGGGTTCTTTGACCACTGCCGTCTGCTCTGAAGCTTGTTTGGTACCCAAGCCTTGAGTAATTTGCTTCATGCAGTAGGCCTGATGCAAAAGCAACACAAATTCAGGTGAAAAGGCCACTCCTGTAACTGCAGACAATTCCCCAGGGGTTCCAGACCTCAAGTGCTGCTCTCTTGATTGAGTTAGTAAAATGGCTACCAGAATGCCCTATGGGCTCTGTTTCAGCTGATTCCCTCATAGCCGTGCTTCCTGCCAAAATCGTGAAATCTTACAGCTGAGAAGAAACTTGAATGCGTTTTGACTTGGCTTCCCACATTGAGGACACTTCAACTCCTAGCATTTGCACTCCCCGCAGGAGGTCCTCTTTGGTGCAGCCATCCACCTTGCACCCGTAGCATAACACTACTGAGTTAAGTGGCCGCGATGACCTTCACAGACCACACAAGCCGCTCTGCCCGAAGGCATGCTGATAAACATGGCCTTGCTCTCTCCTGCAGTGAATACCCTGGCTCACTCTCATCTCACTGATGGCAGCCCTTAAACACCTCAGATAGATTTCCAGCACAATCCCTGGAGCTCCTTCAGTAATAAGAAAGAAGCCAGTGCAAATTTTACTTTCTCTTTTTTTGTTTGAATAAGTACTAATTTAAAGGGCCAGGCCCGGCTACATAAAAGTTCCAGCGCCCCCTCCCAAAAGTTGGGGAGGAGGAATGGCGAACCTCAAGAGTCCTCCAAAGGTCACAATGGAGTGTGAGGGGAGATATTTAGGAGGAGGAACTTCGACAACCAAGTTCTGCACTCCAAGGACCACCAAATGCAGAACTCTAACATCAATTCCTCTTTTTTTTTTAGAGGAGTCCAGACTGTACAGAAGCTCATCATCATTTGCTGGAGACTGAGAATAGTAGATTGGTCAGATATGCACAGATCCTTATAGTGTGACATCATTAAAACCTAGTGGTTCTCAGTCTCCTTCTGCTGGTGATAGGGCATAAACTCATGCATATGAACTGGACTGGAGGGACGATGAGGAATAAACGGATGAAAAAGATGTCAAAGAAGCAAAAAAAATAAGCATCTAAACTCAGTGGTTCTTATAAACCGCTATCAATCCAAGATAAAGCGGTATATAAAAATGACTAAATAAAGAAGCAAAGAGCTGGGGAAAAAAGCCAGGATCTTACATCACTGTAATGTGGCAAAGTATGGGAGAAAAAAAAAAGACATAAAAGCAGATGTCTTTCTGCTACCTCCTCTTCAGCCACGTCCACTAATTTCAAAGTCAACAAATATATTGAGTTCAAATGTTTTAGGCTTAATGCAGCTGGATTTCAAATTTTCATGCTGACACAGTCATGTTTGATAAATAAAGCTAAACTTACACATAGACAAAAAGTAAAAATTAATCATGCCTGTTGATCGCTTTGTGTAGCCATCCATATAAATTCTGTTGGAATACAGCTTTGCTTTCAACAAGTCAATGTGACAAGCTGCCTAGCAGATAATTCAATTAGGAGTTATATAACCTTAGTCATAAAAGTAATGAAGGTCTCCATTTTATTTTTCACAACACTAATGTTTAAAGATAGAGTACGTTTAGAAACTGGGAGACCCAAATGACTAAGGTCAAAGGAAATGAACAACTCCGAAGTCCTGTGATGCTCTCGAGTTCTTTGAAGATAAAATGCTAAGGCACGCTTGCAGTCAAGGGTGTGCAGGACTGGCTCTGCCCTAGAGGAATGTGGTCTAGAGAAAAAGACAGGAAGGTAAACTGATTGAGATGGAAAGGAGACACTATCTTTGACATGAAATAAGGGCGAGTCCTAAGGACCACCTTATCATGGTGGAACCAGGTGTAGGGTAGGTTTGTCACCAAAACCTGAAGCTCACTGGTGCGTCTAGCTGTAATGAGGGCAATTAGGACGATAACCTTCCAAGAGAGAAACTTTAGTGAGGTTGTGGCTAAAGATTCAAAAGGCGGCTTGTGGAGCTGCCCTAACACGACATTAAGATCCCATTCCACTGGTGGTGGTCCGATGGGAAGCTTGGTCAATAAGAGCCCTCTCTTGAAACGTGCCACAAGCGGTTGTGAGAAGATAGGCTGCCCATCCAAGGGATGGTGAGAAGCAGCAATTGCTCTGAGGTAAACCTTCACCGAGTTTGTCTTGAGACCAGAGGACAAAAGCTCGAGGAGATACTGAAGGAGAGCCTCCACAAGAGCTGAGAAAGGATTGAGATGCTTCTGGGAACAGCAGGTGGAGGACCTACGCCACTTGAACAAATAAGAACGTCTGATGGATGGTTTCATGGAGGCTAGCAGGATCTCCTTTACTTCCTGAGGAAGGTTAAGATCTTGTAACACTTTGCTTTCAGCAGCCAAGCCATGAGATGGAGAGACTGCGGACTGAGATGGAGTAGTGTCCCTTCCTCCTGGGAGAGGAGATTGGGAGCTGACCCGAGATTCAGGGGGTGAGTCTGGGACAGACGTAGCAGGAGAGGAAACCATGGTTGACGTGGGCAGCTTGTGGCTATGAGGATCATGTGGCCCCTGTCAGCTTGAAGCTTGAAAAGTGTTTTGGGAATCAGGGGTATGGGAGAAAAGACATATAGGAAATCCAGACCCCAGTGAAGGTGGAAAGCATCCACATGTTGGAAGGTGGACATTGGGGTTCTGGTGCAAATATGAGGAATTTTGGTGTTTTGCGGAGTGTCAAAAAGGTTTATCTCCGGAGTTCCCCAGGTCTGAAAGATGAAGGAGATTGCTTCCTGATAGAGGGACCATTCGTGTGGAAGGAGTATCCGTCTCAACTGTCTGCTAAGACATTTTGCTGTCCTGGCAGATATACTGCTTGAAGGTGTATACGGTGAACAATGGCAAAGGACCAAAGATGGAGAACCTCCATGCAGAGGGGCCAAGAGCCCGTTCCGCCCTGCTTGTTCACATAGAACATAGCTACCTGATTGTCCGTCTGGATGAGAACTCTATGGCCCTATAGTTGTTAAAACACCTTGAGGGCACTGAAGATAACAAGAAGCTCCAGTAGATGTATCTGGAGCTGCGACTCCTGCTCCGTCCAAAGGCCCTGAGTGGAGAGAGAGTCTAAGTGGGCTCCCCAGCCCAGTTTGGAGGCATCCATTGTCAGGATGCATCGTTCTGGAGGCATCTGAAACGGTGACCCTACAAAGAGATTTCCTGGGGTAGACCACCATAGAAGGGAGTTGGTGAGAAGGTCTGTGACTTGGATCGGGCCCTGGAGACCTCCCTCCACTGGGAGGCCAGAGTCCATTGAGCTGTCTGCATGTGCAGATGGGCACATGGAACCACATGCACTGTAGAGGCCATATGGCCTAGAAGTTGCAGCATCTCCCTGGCTAACAGATTCTCTCTGATGCACACTTGTGATGCGAGCCGCACTAGGCAAGTACAATTGTCCTGGGGTAGGAAGGCCCTTGACTGACGAGTGTCCAGAAGAGCTCCTATGAATTCTAGTGTTTGAGTGGGAGCTAGATGGGATTTTGGAAGATTTATTACAAATCCCAGATCTTGCAGTACCTGCATTGTATGAAGGAGGGATAGGTGAGCCTCCTGTGAGATGGCTGCCCTTATCAGCCAGTCGTCTACGTAAGGGAAGACGACTATCCCAAGAGTCCTTAGATATGCGGCTATGACTCCATGCACTTTGTGAAGACTCTTTGGGCAGAGGTGAGTCCGAATGGAAGGACTCTGTATTGATAGTGATTTCCCTGGAAAATGAAGCAGGATATGTATATATGCTTCCTTTAGATCTAGAGAACAGAGCCAGTCCTGACTGGAGATAAAGCAGAAAGGTTCCTAGTGAGATCATCTTGAACTTCTCCCGGACTAGAAACTTTTTAGGTTTGAGGTCTAAGATGGGTCTGTATCCTCCACTTTTCTTTGGTATGATAAAGTAGGGAGAATAGAACCCCATCCCTTGCTGAGACGTTGGAACCTTTTCCATGGCACTCTGTGAAAGAAGAGAGGTGACCTCTTGCAGCAGAAGAGCAGTGAGGGGGCTGAGAATGATATTTATTTTATTTATTTATTTATTTAGTAAATACTTGTATACCGCTGTTTCCTACGATCAACAGCGGTTTACTTTACAGAAATCATAATGCATTGTATAATACATTGAAATTTTTAGTTTTACATTTTGATTAGTCAATGATTTACATAACGCGGGATAAACAGTTGGATACAATATACAGTTGAATTATTATAGCACACAGATCAGGGTATACATTTGATTTCAGTAGGTTGGGGGGCCAAATATACATTATATACAATGTTGACTTCCAAAGAGTACAGGCTAATACATGACTATATGCTATTAGATTTTATGCTGTCGTGGGCGGTAAAGTTCATCTGGTTGAGGTAGGGTATTGCGGTTAGATCAGGTTGTAGTGGGTTTGAAACAGATATGTTTTAAGCTTTCGTCTAAATTCAGTCAGGCTGTTTGTGAGTCTTAATTCATGCGGTAGTTGGTTCCATTGAACCAATAGGGTGGAGGGGGCGTGCTTTGTAAATGAAGCTTGAATCCTTCTCGCACTATGGTTACTCTCCACTGCTCTGAGGTTATGAGATGCCATCTGTGGGCATAATGACAGAGTCTGCCTGCTATGTGGAGGGGATGGGGGTTCTCCAGAGGCAGGGTGGCTATGTCCCCTAGGAAGAAGTAAAAAAAACAGGCACAGATTGGATCTGCGCAGCAGGTTGAGATTTAGGAGCCTGTGGCTTCTTCTGTTGCTTAGGAGGCTGTTGCCTCTTCTGGGTACCCTGAGGTTGGTACTGAGAAGCCTGGGGTTAAGAAGTGTACATTTTTTTCTTCTTACCAAAGAAAGTTTTCTTTGCAGCTGCTGTCTTTTTAGCAGGATTGGCAGTTGAGGGTGGTATTCTCAGATTCTAACTGAGAAGCCTTATCCTGCCAATCCTTCCCAAACAGATTCTCTCCCATAAAGGGAATATTACCCAACTTGTCTTGAACCCACTGTTCAAGGTATGATGCCTGAAGCAATGCAATTCTATGTGTATCGATGCAGACAGATGTTGCTCTGCTAGTGCACTCAAAACAGTCAAAGGTTGCCCTACTGATAAACTTTGAAACATTTTGGGAATGATTGACCAATATAAAATAGTCTGCCCTATTATCATCAGGGAGAAGAGGAGCCATTGATTCCAGATCTTTAGTTACTTCTTTAAGGAACATACCCATATAGAGTATGTAAGAACTTAAGGGGGCTGAAAGCATGGAAGCCTGAAAACACCGACACCCAAAGGCATCAAAGGTTCTCAATTCTCTACCTGGGGGATTGTAGGAGTGGATCTTAGAACTCTTGATTTGACAAATAGCCAATTCCACCACCATTGAGTGGTGTGGAAGTTGTGTTTTCTGAAAACCGGGACTTTCCGGTACCTGATACATGTTATCGAGTCGTCGAGTATGGGGGGAAATGGTGAGAGGCGTTTCCCACATCCAGAGCATGAGGTCCTGGAGTATACGATGAATAGGCAGAGTAATCGCCTCCTTAGGAGCTGTAGGATATTGGAGGATTTCCAATTCCTCTGCTCTGGGATCTCTCTCAGATGGAGGTGTAATGGAAAGGCCCCCACCATATCCTTGATAAACTCTTGAAAAGATATATCTTTCAGAGGGGACATGCGCCGTTGCAGTGACGGTTCCTCTGGAAGACTCTGCATTTCTCGGGTACCAATCCATTCATCATCTGAAGAATCGGAATCGGTAGAGTCAAAGTATCGGCATGAGCGATATTCGTGTACTTGTAAGCTCCAGTACCGATCAAGATTGGTATCAACCCGAAAGATCTATCTGACCGGTACCTCGGAACCCGGAATGGACTCAAGGGCCAGTATGGGCGGCAGTGTGGCATGAAACTTGATGCCAACTGTATCGCATCGTCATTGGTACCGGTGGCAGCGGAACTGCCGGTAACGTGCTAACCGTTACCAATGACACCAGTAGAGCCGGTAGATTCCGCTCAATGACCAGGATACGCTGGTCCATAGAGCCCGCCGATACCTGGGTATCAGTATTGGAAGCATGGGCTACTGTCCAAGAGCATAGCACCAGGAGCTCTCCTGAGGTGGAGGCCTGGGAGCATCCTGGAACCCCCTCAGTGGCTTTGGAGGGGAGGTCCTCCCACCGGGGTTGTTTGGCTGGTCGATTCACCTCCAGGACTATGCTCGAGGCATCTCTATGCTTAGATAGAGATCTATCCATGGGAGGATGGCTTGTCTTCGACGAAGACTTCAATACCTGAGATCCATGAGAGGAAGACAATGCCCTCGACAAAGTTGGAGTGAGTGAAATCGCATTCGAGGCAAAGAGGGAGACGAGTTTTGCGGCCCGATTCTGTAGGATTCTCTTTGTCATCTACTTACCTAGAGAACATTCGGACGGCTGGTGATCTGGGCCGAGGCATTTGAGACATCAGTCATGGGGTATCAGTAGCAAAGATAGCGCTACTACACTTAGAACATTTTTTAAAACCACTGGCTAGTTTTTCCATCGTGTCAGTAGACTGGATGAAAGGCCCAAGGCCTAAAATGGCGTTGATGCACCTGAAGTTTAAGGTTGTTTTTTTTAAACAAAGAAAGAAAAAGTAACAGAATTGAGGATGTCGGTTCTGATGTCAACGGGAAGGCAGACTCAACTACAAAAAACAACAAAAAAATCAGAGTAAAGGAATTTTCTGCGGTGACAGAATCTGCTTCCTGTTGGCTCCGCTGAAAATGAAGAACTGAGGGGGGAGTCACAAAGGTGGGAAGGCAGCAACGCAGATGCAGTGGGATGCTCCCAAAGGCTTTCCTATTGGACTCTGGGAAGCGTTCCCATGCGGGCTCTGTCGATACAGACGTCACCCATATGTGAAGACTACATTCCTGCTTGTTCCTGGAGATATACTTTTCTCTCTATTAACTGCACAACAGCCCACCCAAAAATGCTGGTAGCATCTCCAACAGTTAATATAGACGTTTTGCTGTTACCATGCATTAAATTTGACTATTACTGTATGGTAACTGCAAAACTGCATTATAGTTAATAAAGGCCTATGAAAATTATTCCTACTTTTCTACAACCGTGAACTGGAATTAGGTACTCCAAGGGAAATGCTGGGTTGATGCATTAGATCCCCAGAGAGATATTTTTGACATAAATGAAGCAAGAAAACAGTGCCCACCACTTTGGAATAGATTCAAAGAGAGTTTTAGAAACAAAGCATATAATACTTTAAAAAAGGGTCCTATATTCCAAATTATTAAACCTAAAATTTTACCAGTATAAAAATTAAAACATAATGCGAGAATTTACAACAAAGGGGAGGGGGTGGGGAATTCTGCCAAAAAGCAGGCTAATTGATATTTCAGGAAACTAGTTAATATTGCTACCTTTAATGCCATGACAGGTATACCTCCCAAGAGAAACAGAAAGCAGAAAAACTAAACAGTAGGAGGAGGAAAAGGAAAAGGGAAAACAAATAAAGGAAGAATGATGACGGGTGCAGTTTCTTTTCCTCGTATGGATAGGAAGTAACAAAAGATCTGAAATTTGCCAGACAGGACACAGATGGCAACGTACACTGTAGGAGAGCAAATCCAACAAATATAAAATGTTATTCCTTATCTTCCTGCTAGACCAGTTCAGATGAATAGGCTATGCTCCTTTGCTTGCATGTGGAGGCAGAGTTGAGCAATTTTCAGTGATGTCATCACTTGATGTAAAATGGTGTATCATCTGGAGCAGTACAGAGAAGCCAATAGTTTCTGCCTCCACCAGATGGCAAGGTGTGTGGAATAATGTAGCAGTACAGACAGGCTTGATCCTCTAGATCCACATTACAATGGATAAATGGGCCCAACAGTGCTCAGAGTCCGGGTATGCTCTTGACTCCTCGATTTAAGAGCCACCCGAGATCCAGCGCCATTTCCCATGGATGCCATGTGCTTGGAGGGCCTAAAAAGGAGCAGGAGACCACAAGGGACCCGGGGGGGGGGGGGTAATTTAAGCCCAGGCCTCTCTTCCCACTTGCTGTCCTTATCTACATGCCCTGGATTATTTCTGAATTTTTCTGATTCTTTTCTAAATTTTTTCATTAAGTATCTTTTTTTATCCCATTGCTTTAAATAGGAAGCCAAACATCAAACTTAAAAAAAAAACAAAAAAAAAAACTGGTGACTTGTTCAGCAGATAAGCCTCCCAGGCTTATATGGAGAAGGACCTGCCTACCTGGATTTCCCCAGTGAACCCCACAGGCCTTGGGATTCTATTTTTTGCGGCTGCCCTTTTTTTTGGCAGGTTTTTCGCTTTTTTTTGTTTTTGTCTAAATGGTACTGCTGCTGTTTTCAGCCATCCAGACACTAGCAGGGTTTTTTGTTTGTTTGTTTGTTTTTTACTGTGGTTGCTGTTTTTTGCCCAAGATGTGGCTGCAAAACTTGGAGCATCTTTCTTTTGGCATTCAGGGACCCCCCCTGTGGGGGCCCACGGCCCGATGCAGGTTTTGTGGTGCCTGCAGCTCCTTTCTTTTTCTTTTCCTGCCGGTGAGCACGGCAGCCACTTCAGGTGACAACTTATGCCTGGCAGATATGGAGCGTAGCACGGTGGTCTTAGCCACATGACTAGTGGCTCCTAGGGCTCTCCAAAGCCCCAGGGTCTTAATGGTCAACCGGCTTGCACTGCAACACGTGAAACAGCTCACAGGCTGCATTCAATCAGACAAGCTGCATGGTAGCACCCTTTGTGGCAGTCTGAGGCACAGGCTTCCTCTCTGGGATCCAAGGCCCAAGAGCATGACCCATGCCTCACCCCTTGCACTCCTCCAACCCTCCGGGAGCTCAACCATACCCACAGCTTGAATAGCAGCTGCTGAAACAGCTTATGTGCTGTTTTCAGCCTTTAGCAGCTGCTTGGCAACCCCCTGTGATAGGGTCTGGGGTCCTAACCTGAACCCTACAAAGGAGTCAGAGTTCTCTGGTGTTTCCCCCTCTGATGGCAGGGGGGCTAAGCTCCCCGGCTCAAACATTTCAACTGCACGATCCTCCAAGAGCCTGGCCTGGTTCTCCATGAAGGGGGCTGGGGGAACATGAGAAATTCAGGCAAATTAATGGAAGAAGGGGAACGGCCCTTAACAGAGCAGTTCCTGCACTAGTGAGGACTTCTCCATTATTCTCCAGGATGCCATACCATGGCAGTTCTGGATACTGAGGAGCTCCCTCAGGAGGAGGTTTCACAAGTGGACCCTATCCTGGTCTATGTCAGTATCTGGCAAGCCTTTAAGAGATGATATTCCTTCTCAGACTCTAGAAGCCAGAAAAGTGAGCACAGTCGCTGGTTTGTCTTCCCTCCAATAAGGGCTGAACAATGGCTTGGCTCTGAACTCTTTCAATATTCAGATGGTAGCCCTTGGATGTTGCTCAGTACGAGTCACAGTATGTCTCTGGCAGCACTCCCCAATGTGGCTCACTTCCTTAGGAAAGTGCAACAGATCAGTCCACTCATGTGGTTGGTGGCACAACAGTAGAGTCTCTCCCTGGTGCTAATGGCGCTCAAAGATTCCCCCCATTGATCCCTGTGTAAAATCTCAATCAAAGATTCAACCATATAGGTGGTAATCTTTGTGGCCGTTACATCAGCTAGGAGGATCTCCAGGCTTCAGACCTTGTCCTGTAGGGAGTTCTTTCTGGCCTTCTTGACAGCATCTGCTTCTGAGGATAGTTCTGTCCTTTCTCCTGAAAGGGCTGTCTTCCTTTCATCTCCAGACTGTCATCCTGCCATTCTTGGGGGAAGACCTCTGTTTCGACTCCTTGCTGCCTTTGTTGGTCACGAGAAGGGCATTCTGGCATATCAGGAAGTCATTAATTACTTCTGTCATTTGGACCATCTTTTGTCCTATTCAGTGGGCCAAGGAAAAGACAAGTGGTGGCCAAGTCCTTGTTTACTCATTGGATAAGGAAGTAATTGACTCAGTCTATTGCTTATTTGGAGGGTGGGTACTGGAGAGAGTCAAAGCTCACTCCACTAGGACATAAGCTTCCTCTTAGGCTGTGTTTGCCTTGATATCCCAAGTGGACCTCTGAAGGTGAATACATAGTCTTTCCTGAATGGCTTCAGGAAGCGCTACAGATTGCATGTGGGAGCTGTTGAGGCTGGTACCTTTGGCAAAACAATTCTGTCTGGAGCCCCATCTTCCTTCCATCCTGGGTCACTCATCTTGACTGGACTAGCAGGATAAAGAAGGAGAAATTTTACATACCTGATAATTTTCTTTCTTGAACTCTTCCCAGGGAAGGTCCTGGAGTTGTCTAGCAAGATTCAACTACAAGTTTGGAAGCGCTGCTGCCTTTATGGTATCAGTGTACACAAAAGAACCGAGAATGGTAAGAGAGCCAAGCACTCTGTTTAAATTTCTGCTGTTGATAGATATTTGAGTCTTTCGGACTTGTTTCTGCTTGGGAAGTGTCATACTGGCTTATCTCAATGCTGCACTAGCAGATATACCATGTGAAGACATCAATGAAAGTTGATTTAGTCTGCTTCCACCTGTTGGCTGGGGAGCATAACCCACTCATCTGATTGTTCTAGCAGGATTCAAGGAAAAAAAGTATTACATATGCAAAATTTTTCACTGAAAACTGGGAAAAACAGCTTAAACCGAGAAAGGTTTTGGATAGAGAACCAAAGCAACTCTCTCAGAAATGCGCATTACTACTACTACTATTCAGCACTTGTAAAGCGCCACGCACGCAGCGCTGCACAGCTGATCTACAAGGGGTAGCCAACATACAAGAGACAGTCCCTGCCCGTCAGAGTCAAACTCATCGGAGCTTACAATCTAGTTAGAACAAAACATAAGTTAGAACAGTATAGAGCATTAGTCAGTTCTGCGCAAGGTAGAACATTAGTCAGTTCTGCGCAAGGTAGAGCATTAGTCAGTTCTGCGCAAGGTACGGTTTGGTCATAAATGATGGAATATAGCACTATAGAAGGCCTAGATGAAAGGCACTGCAGTCATCTAATAGTGGCATGCATCCAAGTTATCAAATTTTCACAAATCAAAGATTTTTCTTAAGCAAAGATGGAAAAAGGCATGCAAGACCTTAGTAATATGATAACAAAGAGAAAGATCAGTGAGCCTCCAGATATGCCCTAGATTTCTGATTTCTGTCTTAAGTGTAAGGAAAATTCTGTTTATCAATAGGAGAGAAACAAAAACCAGCAATGTCATTTTACCAACTGCCAGCCCCAAACAGCTGAGAGATAGCCCCCAGCATAAAAGTGAAACTCAAATTAAAATAGTCTAATAATGTCTATGGGTGGGGTTAAAAAAAATGCTAAACAAAACTGGCTAAAGAAGGGAGCCCTGGGGAATCACAAAGCAGTAAACAGAGTGCAAAGCAGAAATTTCCCCTTCAACTGTGGTTTCATTTAAAAAATACATATTGCAGTACTCTTCCAAAAATTCCTATATTTTGCAACCTTAATAATAAAAGTTAATAAGATCAAAGTCTGCAACAAAATCTAGGAGTAATCAACACTAGGTCGCTACTGCAATCTGCTCAAAGCAAACCATTCAAAAGAGCAACCAATAACATCCTGTTCCATGGCCCACTCTAAATCCAGACTGCAATAGATCCATAACATTCCTCAAACAAATCTTTGCAACTGAAGAACAGCCCACTCAGTCAGCTTGGCCAGCAGCAGGGCATTAGTGATCAACCTAAATTTTCCCAAACATTTCCGAATTGAGAGGACTTTTCCTCAATAGCAGTCAAACCACCGCTAATTTCAGAGATGCTGGAAGAAGTCCTTCCTGCAATGAGTTAATTCAGCCTAGCTAACTTACAATCTCACCTTTCACCATCTTAGCTAAATGGCCTGCTACTGGGTCAAGAAACTAAAAACGTAAAAATCTCATAATTGGAGACTCCCAAAAGGATCGAAAACAGGTTTCACTATTCACAGAAAAATTGTTATTGGGAAACCTACAGGGTCTGGCCTAAATTCAAGTGGAGGAGAAGAGTTGTTATTTTCTAAGGGACAAGAGCTCAAGTGACATCACTCTTCTTTGGGAAAACAGCAGGCTCAATCCTTGCCCATATTCTATACAATCTTTCATATCCTCAGGTACTATAAAAAGATCATAAGGAAGCGAAGGGCAGTGCTGGTTGGTGGCTCTCTTCTGAGAGGTACAGAGACCAACCAGATGTCCCAGGAAGTGTGCTGCCTGCCAGGTGCCAAAACCCAAGATGTTATGGAGAGTTTGCGAGACTCATCAAGCCTACTGATTATTATCTAATGCTGCTCATCCATGTTGGCACAAATGAAACTGCTAGGTAAGCCTCAGAGGGCATCAAGAGTGACATCATGGCTCTGGGAGAGAGAGTGAAGCAGACAGGTCCACAGGTGGTGTTATCCTCAATCCTTCCTGTTGAGAGTAAAGGCCAAGGCAGAGAACCTTGCATCCTAGAGATGAATGCATGGATGGCATTAACGAGAGCATTTTGGTTTCCTCAATCATACGATGATTTTCCAAGGGCGGGGCTGCTGAGCAGAGTTGGTGTCCACCTATCCAGGAAGGTTTCAAATGTCTTCCACACAGATTGGCTAACCTATTAAAGAGAGCTTTAAACTAGAATTGTGGGAGATGGGTGAAGAAAGCCCTCAGGTAAGAAACATTAAATACCTATAGCATAGGTAGAAAGGGCAACATCTGGAAAGTGGTGTGTATTAATACCCAAAGTACGGGAAATAAGATTCCAAATATTCGAAACATAGAAAAATGATGACAGAAAAAGACCACATGGCCTATCCAGTCTGTCCTTCCATATCAACAACTACAACAGTCCCCTTCTTTCCTTTAGAGATCCTCTGTTTGTCCCATGCTTTTTTGAATTCAGATACTGTCCTCATCTCTACCACCTCCATTCGGAGACTATTCCACGGATCCAAGTTTCCATAAAGAAATATTTCCGCATATCACTCCTGAATATATCCCCTTTCACCCTCATCCCATGTCCCCTCATAGCAGAACTTGCTTTCAATCGAAAAAGGCTCTCCCCCCTGTGCATTTATGCCACAGAGGTATTTAAACGTCTCAATCTTATCACCTCTATTCCGCCTTTCCTCTAAGGTGTACATATTAAGATCCTTAAGTCTGTCCTCATATGCTTTATAATGAACACCACTAA
This sequence comes from Ichthyophis bannanicus, assembly GCA_033557465.1. Taxonomy (NCBI): domain Eukaryota; kingdom Metazoa; phylum Chordata; class Amphibia; order Gymnophiona; family Ichthyophiidae; genus Ichthyophis; species Ichthyophis bannanicus. The sequence continues at coordinate 231,769,078 of CM066038.1, read as the reverse complement.
CCATTTTAGTAGCCATCCTCTGTACTAACTCCATCCTGTTTATATCCTTAATATTGACGCTTTAAAGGAAAAAGCTGACTTGGATTTGATGGCAGTTACAGAGACATGGTTCATGGAGAACCTTGACTGTGACATAATTATTCCAGGCTATAATTTATTCAGGAAGGACAGGGTAGAAGAAAAGGAGGAGAAGAGGCACTATATGCAAAAAAGAATAAAAGCAATAGAACTGCAGGGCTTATGAAAGGAGGGAAGGCACTGGGATTAAACTGGAAAGAGGACATGTAGAATCCATTTGCATTAGGCTAAATGGCCAATTTTCCCAATGGAGAAAGGTGAATAGTGGTGTACCCCAGGGATCTGTGCTGGGTCCGCTGCTTTTTGACATATTCATAAATGACCTGGAAAGTGGAATAACGAGTGAGGTTATCAAATTTGCAGATGACACAAAACTATTTAAAGTTGTTAAAACCCAGGAGGATTGTGGAAAATTGCAAGAGGATCTTGATAAATTGGAAGACTGGGCATCAAAATGGCAGATGAAATTTAATGTGGACAAGTGCAAGGTTATGCACCTAGGGAAGAACAACCCAAACTATGGTTACACGATGCAAGGCTCCACATTAGGAACCACCACCCAGGAAAAAGATTTAGGCGTCATTGTGGATAACGTGTTAAAACCCTCGGCCCAGTGTGCAGCGGCGGCCAAGAGAGCAAATAGAATGCTAGGTATGATAAGGAAAGGAATGGAAAATAAAACAAAAGATATTATAATGCCTCTATATCGTTCCATGGTGAGACCGCACCTTGAATATTGTGTGCAATTCTGGTCGCCGTATCTTAAAAAGGATATAGCGATTTTAGAAAAGGTTCAGAGAAGAGTCACCAAAATGGTAAAGGGGATGGAAGGATACTCCTATGAAGAAAGGCTAAAAAGGTTGGGGCTCTTTAACCTGGAAAAGAGACGGCTGAGGGGAGATATGATAGAAGTCTATAAATTAATGAACGGAGTGGAACGGGTAAACATAGATTGATTGTTTACCTTATCAGAATATAGAAAGACTAGGGGACATGCAATGAAGCTACAGGGTAAACTATTTAAGACTAATAAAAGAAAATATTTTTTCACTCAACGTGTGATCAAACTCTGGAATTTGTTACCAGAGGATGTAGTAAAGGCTGTTAGTGTAGCTCGGTTTAAAAAAGGTTTGGACAAGTTCCTGGAGGAAAGGTCCATAAACCATTATTAAGAAGGGACCCAGGATATCAATGCTTGAACCAATACAAGCATTGTGGAACCTGTGTCCCTTGGGGAAACTGCTAGGTACGTATGACCTAGATTGGCCACTGTTGGAAACAGAATACTGAGCTTGATGGACCTTGGTCTGACCCAGTATGGCATATCTTATGTTCTTATGTAGTATTATATAAAGACCTCCTTCACAGGCAAAGAAGTGGACAGAGATTTAAATGAAGAGATTCACAGAATTGCTTTGAAAGAAGTGCTGCTGTTAGGTTATTTCAATATGCAGGATATTGATTGGGACAGCCCTGCTGCGGTGTCATGTAGAAGTAAGGAGATCATGAATTCCTTACAGAGGGATCTATTCTAGCAACTGGTAACAGAATCCACACATGAGGGGGACATACTGGGCCTGGTGCTTACGAATGAGGAGATGTTATAATGGGTGATCATTGTACATCCAGTGATCATTGGATGGTGTGGCTCGGTATTAGGGCAAGGATTGATATAGTCCATTCAAAAGTGAGGGTGCTAGACTTAAGAAAGTTATCTTTGCCAAGAAATGACAATACTTCAAGGAGTCAAGGACAAGCAGGAAGTAAGTCCTCACGTATGGGACTCCCAAGCTACAGGCCACCGAAAACAGAGGCCAAAAGCCTAACATGGGCAACAAAAACTGGAGAACAGGAAGAACAGTAAGGTAGTCCCTCTAGGGGTTCCAAGATTCAGCATCCTCAGCTTACAGCAGCACCATCTGTAGGTAGCCTGGACAGACAGAAGGGTCAGTGGGCAGGTGTTGGACCTAAGATGCAAAGAAGTACCAGAGTACAATCTGGCCAATGTTGCTGTCCCCTCGGGAATCCCCATCCAGATAAGCAGTGTGCTGTGAACGTGTGGACTGAAGACCACAAAGCAGCCTTGCAAATTTCCTACGTGGAAACCGACTGCAGGTTAGTGAAGGACGTGGCCATGGCTCAGACATTCAGGGTTGTGACATGAACCTCAAGGCTCAGATCTGCTTGGAAATATGCCAAGGTGATGCAGTAGCCATAGGGATAGTGTGTGCTTAGAAACAGCCGCACCCAGCTTACTGCGGTCAAAGGAGACAAACAATTGTGTGGACCGCTGGTGGGTCTTAGTACATTCGAGGTAGAAGGTCAAGGTACCCTTGCAGCCCAGCATGTGCAATGATGCCTCACCCCAGGTGGCATGCGGCCTCAGCAAGAAAGCTGGAAGAACATTCAAATGGTTAAGGTGGAAGGCGAATGCCATCTTTGGCAGAAAACGCGAGTGTGTTCACAAAACCATCCAATTCTGGTGGAATCTGGTTATAAGGAAGGTGAGCCACCAGGGCCTGGAGCTCACTGAAGTGGCATGCCGACATGATTGTCACCAGAAATAGGACCTTCATGAGCTGAGTAAAGACCACGCTGAGATCTCAGGCCACTGTAGGGGGTTTGAAAGGGGGCCTTTGAAGCGAGCCACCAAAGGATGAGCCAGAACAGACCTGTCCCCTGAGCTGCAATGGTAGGTCTCAATCACACTGAGGTGAACTCAGACAGAGTCAGAGTGGTGCAGGAGATACACCAGCAACTGATCCACCGTGCAGGAAAAAGGATCCAGTGCCCTATCCACGCAGCAAGAGGCGAACCTCTGCCACTTGAACGCATAGGGCCATCGCATCGAGTCCTTGCACGATGCCAGGAGAACAGTCGTGACATTCTTGGGCAAACTGAGGTCCGAGAAGACTACCCGCTCAGCATCAAGGCTGTGAAGGCCAAGGAGTGGCCACTGGGATGCAGCAGGGTCCCAGTGTCTTAGGAGATAATGTCCGGGACAAAGCCCAACAGGAGAGGCTCCCTCAGAGAGCTGAAGCAACAGGGGGAACCATGGCTGCCAAGGCCAGTATGGGACAATGTCGGCTTGAAGTTTCAGCAAGGCTTTTGCCACGAATGGAATCGGGGGATAAACATAAAGCAGACCCACCCCCCAGTGAAGGAGAAAGGTATTCAAGGACAGTCAGTCACTGGGCGACCTCTTGGAGCAGAACCGGCCCACTTGGGCACTGTGCGGTGTGACAAAGAGATTTATCGTGGGGTACCCCACCCTTGGAAAATCCATTCCATCACATCTCTGTGGAGGGTCTACGCGTGTAGTTGGAGGACTCTGCCCAGCTGATCTTCCAGGACAGGATGGGTCACCCTCAGCTCAATCCCATGGCTATGGTGAACTTCCACAACCGGACCGCTTCCCATAGAGGAGGTACAAGCCCATGCCTCCCTGTTTGTTCACATAGAACATCACCACTTGGCTGTCTGTCTGGATCAGGATCACCTGATTCGCCAGGTGCACCCAGAAGGCTTGGAGGGCATTCACTGTGGCCCGCAACTTGAGGAAGTTGATCTGATGCAGGCTGTACTGCTTAGACCATAGGCCCTGCGTGCGCAGGCCATCCAGATGAGCACCCCCCCCCCCCATCTGAGCTTGGATGCATCGGTCGTTAGCATCCTGTGGGGAGGTTCTACTTGAAACGGGAGGCCCCAGAGTAGGTTCAGCAGCTCCAACCACCAGTCAAGGGATTGTACCAAGGGAGTGATAATTGCCATCTGGTCCCAGAATTGGGCAGTGGCCTGCTTCCATTGTGTGCTGAGGGTCTACTGCACCTGCCACAAGAAGAGAAGGGCCAAGGGGGTAACATGCACCAAGGAGGCCATGTGGCCAAGCATTTTCAGCATCCCCGTGCCGTCATGTGGTACAGATGCCGCACACAGTTGACCACTTCTGTTAGCCGCTGCATGCTTGTCCATCTGCAGGAATGCCTGAGCTCAAGTGGTATCAAGGGGGGCCAGAGAGTTGATGACAAACCCCAGCCACTCGAGAACCTGTATGGTGAGATGAGCAGATTGTTGGACAGCATCCAGAGTGGGACCTTTGATGAGCCAGTCGTCAAGATGGGGACAAAGACTCCCATGGTTCGGAGGTAGGTAGCCACTACTGCCTGACACTTGTGAAGACCCAGGGTGCTGAAGCCAACCCAAAGGGGAGCACCTGGTACTGACAGTGTGCTGATCTCCCAGCACAAACTTGAGATATTTTCAGTGACCTGGGTGGATCAGAATGTATGTGTGTGTATGCATCTTTGAGATCCAAGGAGCATAACCGGTCATCCTTTAGGAGGAAAGGGAGCAGTGTCCCCAGCGAAACCATTTTAAACTGCTCGTGCACCAAGAACCAGTTGAGGTTCCAGAGGTCCAGAATGGGTCCGAACCCTTCTGTCTTCTTGGGGACCAGGAAGTACCTGGAGTAGAACCCCTACCTGATTTGAGCCAGCAGAACTAGCTCAATGGCAAAGTTGGACAGAAGAGCAGACACCTTCACCTACAACAAGTTTCTGTGCAGTCCATGAGGTAGTCTCCATGGATGAAGGGAAACAACAACTGGGCAAAGGGCAGCTGGTACCCTTTGCTGGATGCACACCCAGGCGTCCGAGGTGATAAGGGGCCACTGGTGGGCAAAATGGATGAGCCACCTTCCTACCTGAGAGGGAACTTCGACAGTCAATGGACAGTTGGCTAGTCTCTTGAGGAACAAGTCAAAAGCCTGCCAAGCTTGGGCTGCAGGGTCATCTCGGATTTTTGAGGCTTTTCCCTCCATTGTTGGCATGCTGCCTTCGGTTCGGCACTCTGGGGGCCCAGGTAGTAATAACAGCGCATATATGGATAGAAAGCCTTCTTGTCCTGGTACTTGTATGAGGGATCTGTGGTCTTCCTCAAGAGCATTATGTGCTCCTTCTCAAGCTCATCCACTTTCTTCTTGAGCAGTTTCCTGAAGAGGATCTCACCTAAACAGGGAACACTGGCCAGCTTATCCTGGACCCACTGTTCCAGGTCAGAAGACTGGAGCCAGGCCAATCACTGTGCACCGATCCCCACTGCCACCACTCTGCAAGCAGACTCAAAGGCATCGTACGTGGCTCACACCGTGTTCTTAGAGCAATCCTTGCTGTGGCCTATCAGGGTTCAGAGGGAATCAGCCGGTCAGTGGAGACATAAGTGGCAAAATCTGCCAGGTCCAACATATCGTCCTTCAGGAACTTACCCATATACAACTGGTAGAAAAGGATCCTGGCCACCAGCATGGAGCCCTGGTAGCATCTCCTTCCGAAGGAGTCCAGGGTTCTAACCTTCCCTTACCAGGGGCACTGAGGAATGAGTTTTGGTGTTCTTCACACACTTCAAGGCTGATTCAACCACAATGGAGTTGTGTGGCAACTGGGGCTTCTTGAAGCTTGGCACCTTCTGGAACCGGTACACTGAGGCCAGCCATAAGTTGAAGGTAGGAACCATTGGAAGGTTCTCTCACAGCCTCGGCAGCAATCTCTGCAAGACATGATGCACTGGCACCATCATGGCCTCCTTGGGTGCTGAAGGGTACTTGAGGAGCTCGGGTTCCTCCACTCTTGGCTCATCTTCCACCACTAAGGAGAAGGGTACGGCCTTGGCCATAACCTGCATGAAGTCCTGGAAGGACATGTTCTCCGGAGGCGATATGCACCATTCATATGGAGGGGACGGGTCAGAGGGGAGGTCCAGGGCCTTATATCCGAGATCGCAGAGTCCTCCTGGGTTTCCCAACCCTCAGACTCTAAGACACGCCCTGAACCTTTCCGCGATAACATGACAGTGCCGCCAATTGTACACGCAAAGAACTGGCGGCCAGACCTTTAGCAAAACCGTCTTGTAAAAAATCCAGAATCACCGGAAGAGAGGCTGTAGCCGCTCGGATCTGATGCCGAGAACACCAGTCCTCAAAAATACGCCAAACCCGTACATAGGCCAGCGAAGTGGATCTTTTGCGCGCTTGTAACAGGGTCGCCATGACCGACCGGGAATAACCCCGTTTTCTTAGCCGAGCCCTTTCAATAGCCAGGCCGTAAGAGAGAATCTCCCCACTTGAGGCATGCGAAGGGGACCCTGACACAACAGATCCGGAACCAAGGGAAGCCTCCACGGAGAACCGTCCACCAACCGCATCAGATCGGCATACCAAGGACGACGAGGCCAATCCGGCGCTATCAACAGCACCCGACCCCGGTGAGCCTCGATACGCTGAATCACGCGCCCCAGCAGGGGCCACGGAGGAAACACGTAGAGAAGACCCGCGGAGGGCCAAATCTGCAAAAGAGCATCCAGACCCTCGGACATCGGCTCTCGCCGTCGACTGTAGAACCGAGCTGCCTTCGCTGAGCGGAACGTGGCCATCAAGTCCATGACCGGTTGGCCCCAACGCTGAACCAGCTGCGCGAACACCCTGGGATGGAGTTCCCATTCGCCGGGATCCACCTGAACTCTGCTGAGAAAGTCCGCCGTCACGTTGTCTTTTCCGGCGATGTGCGCCGCGGAGATGGCTGGCAGCCGGGGCTCTACCCACTCGAACAACGTCCGAGTCTCCGCTTCCAGACCGACGCTTCCGGTTCCGCCCTGCCGGTTGATGTAGGCCACAGTCGCCGCATTGTCGGAGAGAACCCGAACCGCCCGAGACGATATCCGGATCTCGAAGTGTTGTAATGCCAATCGAACGGCCCGAAGTTCCAAGCGATTGATCGACCAAGCGCTCTCCTCCGGAGACTAGAGCCCTTGAGCGAACTGGCCCTCGTAGTGTGCGCCCCAGCCCGTCAGGCAGGCATCCGTTAAGAGCGGAACCCAGTCCGGCTGCTCCAATGGCATCCCCACTCGAAGCGTGACTGGACTCAACCACCAACGTAGATCTCTCCGAACTGCCATCGGGCAAGGCAGACGTTTGCTCAGGGAATCGGACTGGTTGGACCAGCGCCGGAGCAAGGACCGCTGTAGCGAACGCATGTGAAAGCGCGCCCAAGGTACCACCTCCAGGGAAGCTGCCATCGTCCCCAGCAACCGCAGGTAGTGTCAGGCCGTCGGAGCTGGAGACTGTCGGAACTTCTGCACCAGAGACTGAAGATCCAAGATCCTGCGGTCGGGAAGAGATACCAACCCCCCGCACGTTTCGAACTGCACCCCCAAATATTCGAGAAGCTGCGTCGGAACCAAATGGCTCTTGTGGGGGTTGACCACCCAGCCGAGAGACTGCAAGAGCGCCACGACTTTTGCCGTCGCCGCCAAGCTTTCTGCGCGAGACTTCCCGCGAATCAACCAATCGTCCAGATAGGGATGAACTAGAACGCCGTCTTTGCGCAAGGCTGCCGCGACAACCACTATGATTTTGGTGAAGACTCGCGGCGCGGTCGCCAGACTGAAGGGCAAAGCCTGAAACTGGAAATGACCCCACGGCAGCGCGAAGCGGAGATACTTCTGTTGGTCCTCTCGAATAGGGATATGGAGATAAGCCTCCGTGAGGTCGAGAGACGTGAGAAACTCGCCCCGGCGGACGGCGACTATTACGGACCGTAGGGTTTCCATCCGAAAGTGGGAAATCCGCAGACAACGATTCACTCCTTTGAGATCCAAAATGGGGCGAAGATCGCCACCCTTCTTTGGCACCACGAAATAGATGGAGTACCTTCCCAGACCATATTCCGCTCGCGGCACGGGAATAACCGCCCCCAGCTGGAGAAGACGATCGAGCGTTTGCCGGACCTGAAGGGTCTTTCGGACACCGCAGCAGGGGGACGCTACAAAGGAATCGAGCACGGGACGGGCCAATTCGAGAACATACCCGTCTCGTATGATGTCCAAAACCCACTGATCGGAAGTAATTTGGATCCAAGCGGAGAGAAAACGTCGAAGACGCCCTCCGATCACCGGCAGCTCCACCTGGACCCGCTGCCCTTCATTGGGGCTTGCGAGCGGCCGGAGAACCAGCCGCCGAGAATCCCCGGCTGGCTCCTCGAAAGCCGCGAAAACCCGACGCTCGGGAGCTATATCTGCCACGCTGGAAGCCCCCATAACGGGGCGACCGGAACCTACGAAAGTCCCGAAACTGCCCCCGAGCGACCGGAAGCGACCTACCCCGCTTGGGTCTATCCTCCGGCAGGCGACCGCCTTTGGAGTCTCCCAGATCTTTGACCAACTTATCCAAATCCTCACCAAAGAGCAGTTTACCTTTAAAAGACAATTTGCCCAACCGCGACTTGGAAGACCCATCGGCCGCCCAATTTTTTAACCAAAGGGCTCTGCGTGACGCCACCACGGATGCCATGCTATTGGAGAGAGCTCTGATGAGATCATACTGGACATCCGCCAAATACGCCATACCAGATTCCAAGCGGTGAATCTCCGTCAGCATGTCGGCCTCCAAGGAAGGAGTCTGCTGAAACCGCTGAACCCAGCGTAAACAGGCACGGGCAACCCAAGCTCCACAAACGGAAGCCTGTAAGGCAATCGCGTCCGCCTCAAAGGCTTGCTTTAACAACCCGTCCATTTTCCGGTCCTGCGGCTCACATAAAGCCGCACTCCCTTCCACCGGAATGGTGGTCTTCTTAGTCACCGCCGACACGGCCGCGTCGACCTTGGGAGATCGGAAACGCTCCAGATCTGTTTCCGATAAAGGATAAAGCCGACGCATGATCTTAACCCCCTTAAGACCCGATTCAGGAGTGTCCCACTCGGCCTGAATCATCTGGTCAATAACCTTGTGAATGGGGAAAACCACATTAGTTTGTCGTACCGCCTGAATAATGGGATCTGCCCCGTCCGCCTCCTCCACCGTAGCAGTAGGGGCCAACCCCAGAGTCTGAAGCGCCTCCGAAACAAGAGCCGGGAGCTCTTCACGTCGGAATACGCGAATAATCTTTGCCTGATCCTCCGGCTCCGGAAGCTCGCCCTCTTCCAAGCCGCCTGCATCCACCTCCTGGTCGAACTCGGGTTCATCACCTTCAGGCCACTCAGTCTCCGAAGGAAAAGTTTCGTGCATCCGTGGCCGTTTAGGAGCCCTGCTGTCGGACAACGAAGGCTCCCCCGAAGAGGACTGGGCAGACACCCCCTGCGCTGGGAGCGGCGCAGCTCCCATAACCTGGCGCCTACGGCAGAACGCCTGGTGCAGGAGCAAAACAAAATCGGGAGAAAAATCCTCCAAGGGCAAGGCCCCCCCGAGGCCCGACTGCCCCACAGACACCAAGCAACCGGTAGAAGGAAGCCCTGAGGGTCCCTCCAGAGGCGACTCCAAGTCCCCTGCCGCGGCAGCGGTCTGCGCCGTCGCAGCCAAAGAACTTTCCAGGCGCTGCTCCATGCTGCGAGACAGCGAGGCACAGCGTGGGCACACTCCGGTCTCCGCGTCGGCGCCCCGCCGAGATCCACAAATGAGACAAAGCGATCCCCCTGGCACGGGAGCCCTTGCGCTGAGGAAAGCTAGCAGGCAGCGCGCAATACTGAAGGGGAAGAACCGGCTCACTGATCCAGAAGAACCATGCGGGAACTGGGCAGTAGCCAGCAACAGAAAGCCTGTGAAGGGAGGGGGGTAGAACGTCTCCCCTTTGCCCAGCCAGAAGCAGATGAGGCTTTCGGTAGATCAGGCCCCTGTCTCTTTTTTTTTTTTTTTTTTAAATAACTCACCCAAGTACACCCGAGGGCTGACAAAGAAAACGCCAACAAATCGAGGAGACAACAACCGCCCCGCAAAGGAAGGGGAAAGTACCCGCTGAACCACCTCCCCCCCCCCCCTTAGTCGCGAGACCGCTGCAGTCCGAGGTAAAAGGGCCGAAACGAAAAAAGGCCAGAAACTAACAGAAACTGAAAGGAATCAACAGAAAATAATTAAACAAGCTAAAAGAAATAAAAGAAATCAAAGAAATAAAAAATCTACCGCGGGACACACTGAAGAAAAAACCGCGAGACAGGAAAAGATGGCTGCGGCAGTCAGGCAATTTTGGCGCGCTTTTTCCCCCCGCCGAGAAATCAGCCCGAGGGAAACCCAACACTGCTTCAGCATAGACCTCGCACCCCCTGAATACCGCGACCCTGGGAGCCTCCCGAACGAACTGTAGCAGCACAGAGAGATCCCAGAACAGCTGGGCAGATCACAGAACTCGGCTCAGCAGAAGTCCTGATCTCCCACAGCCGTCAGCACTCACCGGCACCAGTGAAGCAGAGTCAGCAACCCTCCGGAGAGGAGCTGCAGTACAGCCGCCGCAGGAGCTCTGCCCCGAAGATCCCTGGGGCAGCGATCCAATTTACCCAAGGGAGACAGACTAAAAAACAGAAGCGGCAAAGGCTGGGCAGGAGAGGGACCATCCTCAGGCCCCCCCCCCACGGAGTGCCGTGATAAGAAGAGCAAATTTAAAGGGACAGGAACCTTACATTAATAAAATAAAAATAAGCCCTAATAGGACCAAAAATAAAGACCCAAAAGGTTAGCTAGGGAAAAAATGCAATTAACTAATCAACTAGTGAGCCCAGCTAGGCTCACTAACGTCCTCCTGCTGCATGAAGACTGGACACACTGGAGTTCCAGAGTTGCCTGGTATGATGGTTCCAGAGGAGCTGAAATCTGATTGGTCCAGTCTTCATGCTGCAGGAGGAGGTGCACTACCCATACGTCGAGGACTAAGCTGGAGGAACGATAAGGAACATCTGATATTTTTGAGATCAGTTCATCTCTGATAAATACCACCATGCCTCAAAAGTTTGCATTACGTAGTTTTTATTATACACTGTCCTATGAAATATATTTTTAAATTTTGTTGTATGCTACTTTGAGCAACCTGTCAGGTTTGATAAAGCAAGGTATAAACAAAATACAACATAGAATATAAAATGTTGATATAACCAGAAAAGCAGCTGCATTTCCAGGCTCCATCTGCTGTACCGAGGCTTCAGTCCATTAGCCTTGCGCAAATTTTGACCCTTTCTCTTATTGAAAAATAAACGTCTTGCAAACTTCCCTAATGATACAAACTAACCTGCTGCATTGAACATTGACAAAACTGTCGCCAGCTTGAACCATTCCTTGGATGAATTCTCTGCCCTCTTAATACAAAGGCAAAATACTGGTGTTTGAAATTCGTATAACATTTATTAGCTGATTTGTAACTCTCCTGCAATTTTGTCTATGTAAGTCCAAATAAGACAAAGTAAAAAGCATTCCAAATATCTGGCCTCTTGCGTCAACCACAACAAGATAGCACAGTTACTTACCTGTAAACAGGTGATCTCTGGGAACAGCAGGAATAAGTCTTCACATATGGGTATCGTCGGTACCGACGGAGCCTGCGCGGGAACGCTCCCCAGCGTCCTAAAGGAAAGCTTTTGGGAGCATCCCACAGCGTCTGCGCGCTGCCTTCCCGCCTTTCCTAACCGCCTCTCTCCAGTTCGAGTTTTAAAGCTGAGACAAAGAGAGAGTGAGGAAAGGAAAGAAAGATAGAGAGATACAACTCCATGGGGAGGTGGGTGGTTGTGAAGACTTATTCCTGCTGTTCCCAGAGATCACCTGTTACAGGTAAGTAACTGTGCTATCTCCAGGAACAAGCAGGAATGAGTCTTCACATATGGGGACTCCCCAGCTAGAGATGCCTGGGAGATCACCCAGGTTGTGAGTCCCTGGGGAGGGCTCTACCTCCACTCATGAATCTCAGGAATCCAGCCAGGGATGGAGGGTAGGAGTTGGTTAGGTATGGAACAGGTGATTGAGAACAGCCTGACCAAACAAGGCATCCCAGCGGGAGTCCTTGTCCAAGCAGTAATGGGCTGTGAAGGTATGAACCGAGGCCCAGGTGGCCGCTTGACAGATCTGGTCGATGGACACAGAATTTAGATGAGCAATAGAGGCTGCCATGGCCCTCACATTGTGAGCTGTGACATGGCCCTCCAGAGAAAGGTTCTTACTCTGGTAGGCGAAAGAAATACACTGAGCAATCCAATTGGACAGGGTTCTCTTAGAGACTGGAAGTCCTAAATGAGAGGGATCAAAAGCAACAAAGAGTTGAGAGGACTTTCTATGTTGCTGTGTCCTTTGTAAGTAAAAAGCAAGAGCTCTTTAACAATCCAGGGTATGAAGATTCCTCTCTGCACTTGAAGCATGAGGTCCTGGAAAAAAGACAGGTAAATAAACCTCTTGGTTCAGATGAAAAGGTGAGACCACTTTAGGCATAAAGTGTGGATTAGTCCTGAGGACTACCTTGTCATGATGGAACCTTGTATAAGGAGGATTAGCCACCAAGGCTTGCAGCTCACTGATGCGGCGAGCTGAAGTGACTGCAATGAGAAAAATAACCTTCCAGGAGAAGAATTTCAAGGAGGTAGTGGCTAAGGGTTCAAAGGGTGGCTGCATAAGCTGGCCAAGAACAAGATTCAAGTCCCATGCCACTGGAGGTGGTCTGATGGGAGGTTTAGTCAAAAGAAGGCCTCTCATGAATCTTGCTATAAGAGGATGAGAGGAAATAGGCTGTCCATTGAGAGGTTTAAGGGATGCTGCAATAGCACTCAAATGGACGCTTACTGAATTTGTTTTAAGGCCTGCATGGGATAAATGCAGCAAATACTCTAGTAAAGAATTCAGAGGTATTGCAAGAGGGTTAAGACCCTTCTCTGCACACCAAATGGTAAACCTTTTCCATTTAAAAGCATAGGAACGTCTAGTGGAAGGCTTTCTGGAAGCATGAAGGATATCCTTCACTTGCTGAGAAAGATGCAAATCTTGAAGGTCTAGGCCTTCAGCAACCAGGCTCTGAGGTGAAGAGACTGGGGATTTGAGTGCCACAACGTTCCCTCCTCCTGGGACAGGAGGTCTGGAGCAGATCCCAAGTCCAGGGAGGGAGCTTGAGAGAGATGCAGAAGTAGAGGGTACCACACTTGGCGTGGCCAATGTGGTGCTATGAGGATCATAGACCCCCTTGTCTCTCTGAAGTTTGAAGAGTGTCTTGGGAATTAGGGGAATGGGTGGAAAGGCATAGAGGAAGTCTTGCCCCCAATGGAGGAAGGAGGCATCCCTGGCCTGAACTCCCTGACACGGGATTCTGGAACAGAACCGGGGAAGTTTGGCATTCCACGGATTTGCAAACAAGTCTATGTCTGGGGTTCCCCAAATTCGAAAGATCCTGGCTATCTGGTCCCCATGGAGGGACCATTCGTGTGGAAGCAGAACTCGACTGAGTCTGTCTGCCCAAGAGTTTTGAACCCCTGGAAGATACACTGCCATGAGATGAATTTGATGCTCTCTGGCGAAGGCCCACAATCTCAGAGCTTCGTTGCAAAGCGACAGAGAGCCAGTCCCGCCCAGCTTGTTCACGTAGAACATGGCTACTTGGTTGTCCGTGTGGATGAGGACTGTCTTGTAGCTGAGCAGGGTGTGGAAGACTCTGAGAGCTAGAAAAATTGCTCTGAGCTCTAAGAGGTTGATATGTAGAGATGTCTCCTCTAGAGACCAGATGCCTTGAGTGGAGAGATCTTGAAGATTAGCTCCCCAACCTCTTGGAGAGGCATGTGTTGTAAGGGTTGTTTGGGGTAACACCTGTTGAAAGGGGGACCCCAACAACAGATTTTGAGTGGACTTCCTCCAGTGCGGGACCAAAAGAAGCGACTGGAGGTTGCTATTTTATCTGACAGGCAACCTGATGCCTGGGTCCATTGGGTGGATAGAGTCCACTGAGCTGCCCTCATGTGAAGGCGAGCGTAAGGAACCACATGCACAGTGGATGCCATGTGGCCTAATAGTTGTAACATCTCTCGAGCAGTTAAATGGGATTTTAACTGAATTTGTGAGGCTAACTGCACCAAGCGTAGGCAACGGGCCTGGGGAAGATAGGCCCTTGCAGTTGTGGTATCCAGCAAGGCCCCTATGAATTCTAGAGATTGAGTAGGGGTGAGATGGGATTTTGGAAAGTTTATTACAAGTCCCAGATACTGAAGGATACGGCTTGTGCAGGTTAGAGAAGTCTGGGCCTCTGCCTGGGATGGAGCTCGGATGGGCCAGTCGTCCAGATATGGGAATACGAATATCCCTAGAGTGCGTAGAAATGCAGCTACTACTGCCATGCATTTTGTGAACACCCTTGGTGCAGAGGCCAGACCGAAGGGAAGCACTCTGTATTGATAGTGCTTCCCTTGATAAAGGAACCGAAGGAACCTTCTGTGTGTTGGATGGATGAGGACATGGGTGTACGCATCCTTGAGGTCTAGAGAGAAAAGCCAATCCTGACTCTGAAGGTATGGAAGGAGAGTACCGAGAGAAATCATCTTGAATTTCTCCTTGCATAGAAACTTGTTCAATTCTCTGAGATCTAATATGGGTCTGTAGCCCCCTGTTTTCTTTGGGATAAGAAAGTAGGGGGAGTAGAACCCTGAGCCCTGTTGAAGAAGGGGTACTTCTTCTATTGCCCCTTGGGCAAGAAGGGTAGTAATCTCCTGACCCAGAAGGTCAAGGAGAGATGTTTGAGAATTGAACTGTCTCACTATGGTGTGAGGAGGAAGGTTTAAGAAATGAAGCTTGTACCCCTCCCTTATGATGGAGAGGGTCCATTGCTCTGCTGTGATTTGTTCCCATCTGGGAGCAAAGTAAGCCAACCTTCCTGGAATGGTGAGAGGCTCTGGATGTTCTAGAGCCAGAAAGGCTAAGCTCTCTAGTTGTAAGTCAAAGGCCCTGAGGAGGCTGAGGCTGTTGGGCCGTAGCAGTCCTAGCAGCATTAGGCTTGGCCTGTTTCGGTTGTTGCTGTCTCTTTGTAGCAAAACGACCTGCAGAAGATGATTGCTGACCATAAGCAGAATAATATTTCCCTTTTTTGGGAAAAAATCCCTTTTTGAACAACCTTTTCTTAAAAGGAGCAGAAGTAGACTTTGAAAGTCTATCTAAAGCAGAATTTTTAGCATCCATTTGGGTGGCCTTTGCTTGCCAATCTTTGCCAAAAAGGTTTTCACCTGTACAAGGAAGATTTCCTAGTCCATCTTGAACCCAAGGTTCCAAATCAGAAGCTTGTAACCAAGCAACTCTGCGTGCACCTATGGCAATGGCTGAGGCTCTGCTGGCACTTTCAAGAGTCAAAGGCTGCACAGTTGGAGAACTTGGAAATATCCTGGGCATGTTTGAGCCAGGTGAGGAATTCTTCCCTTTTATCTTCTGCAATAAAAGGAGATAAAGTTTGCAGGTGATCTGTAACTTCTTTTAGAAACATCCCCATATAGAGACTATAGGAGTTGATTCTGGCAACAAGCATATTGGCCTGGAAAATTCTCCTGCCAAAGGCATCTAAGGTTCTGCATTCTCTTCCTGGAGGAGCAGAAGAGTGCCTTTTTGTACTCTTTATCTTCTTCATAGCAGACTCCACCACAATGGAGGAAGCTGAGTCTTATGGAAGCCAGGACAAGGAGGAACACGATACATGGTGTCCAACCTGCGAGAATGAGGGAAAGTGGTGAGAGGAGTCTCCCATATGCCCAACATGTGATCATAAAGAATCTCATGTATTGGTAAAGTGGCTGCCTCTTTAGGAGCCTTAGGATATTGTAAAATATCTAATTTTTTGGCTCTAGGCTCTGTCTCAGGGGCCACTGAGATGGAAAGGCCCCTGGCCACTTCCCTAATGAAGTCTTGAAAAGACAAGTCTTCTGGAGGAGACATTCTCCTTTTTGGAGAAGAGGGCTCCTGAGGATGAATCACCGATGCTTCGACAGAGACCTCTGATTCATCAGAGTCTTGAGAGGAATCGAAGTATCGCCTGTCTGGATGCTCCTGCAGAGCCCGATACGCGTACCGGGTGGTATCAACATTGGGAGTGATCGGTACCGGTTCGGTACCGATGGGCATCACAGGACAGTGTACCGCTGCAGTAGACACCGAAGCGGATGTCGATGCAATCGGTCCCGGCACCGGAACCGATGTCGGTACCGGTGCCAGAGTCGGTACCGGCAACGGAGTTTGTTGCGGTACCGAAGGCGTCGCAGCTTGTATGAATGCCGTGATGGCACACTGCATGGTCAGGATATTCTGATCCATTGACGCAACCAATGTCTGGATGTCGGTACCAGTGGGAACCACCGGTACCCCAGAACATGGCAACAGGTGATCGGTCGAGGCCGTGCCATCGATGTCAACCTGTGACCCCATAGATAAAGCTTTGGAAGCTGGAGCCTCCCGCCGGGGTAATTTTGCCGGTGTGGATTCCTCGAGGGCAAGCCCGGAGGCATCTCAATACTTAGAGGGAGATCTGCCCTTCAAGGACCGGCTGGAATTAAGTTTGGTTACCTGAGATCCATGTGAGGAAGAAGAAGCCCTGGAAGACGTCGATGCAACCGAAGCTGCATCCGAGGGAAACAGGGTACTGAGCTTAGCTGCTCGATTCTGTAAACCTCTTTTAGACATCATGGAGCAGGACTCACAATCAGCAATGGAGTGGTCAGGACCTAAACATTTTAGACACCATTCATGGGTGTCTGTGACAGAAATAGTGCCGCTGCACTTCGTGCATTTTTTAAACCCAGAGGCGGGCTTTTCCATGAGGAAAAATTTCCTAGGCCTAAGGCCAAGGAAGAAAATGCACTGAAGTGAGAAAAACGGTAATTAATTTTTTTTTATTTTTTTTTAGAAGAAAGAAAGAAAAGACCGGCGGTACCGGTCCAGCGTCGAGAAGGCAGACGCGTGACCAAAGAAATAAAATAAAATAAAGAAATTCTTCAGCGGTGACAGGAACATGACCTGCTGGCTCCGCGGAAAAGAAGAACTGGAGAGAGGCGGTTAGGAAAGGCGGGAAGGCAGCGCGCAGGCGCTGTGGGATGCTCCCAAAAGCTTTCCTTTTGGACGCTGGGGAGCGTTCCCGTGCAGGCTCCGTCGGTACCGACGATACCCATATGTGAAGACTCATTCCTGCTTGTTCCTGGAGATAATGGAAAATCATGGCAACTGTCTGATTACTCAGTAGCGCTGAATGGCCAGGCAGGTGGGACAGGTAAGTAGGAAGCACTATTTGGGCAATATTTAAACTCTGCAGGCAGCGTTTTCTTTTTAAATGCTGGTTGTCGTGTTGAAATTAAACCTGGATATTTATTTATTTATTTTATTTATTTAACAAGCACTTATATACCGCAGCTTCCAGAGATCAGCTGCGGTTCACAATTAAACAACAGTCAACAAAACATTGTTTGTTTTACATGAAACGTCATAACTATATACAATGTAAAGTTAATAGAGAATGCTAAACAGTTTGGCACAGAACAGTGCAACACTATATACATTATATACATATACATTTTATGTGAAGTATAAACATAATGAGTGGTTCAGATTCTTGTGGGTTGGGTTATCTTTTCTGTTATAGTGAAATGTTGAGCAGAAAGTTATAGAGAGATGATGGTTAGATAGAGATTAGCCATTATCTAATTCATTTGGGGGTTGGTCTATGCTATTGTAGTGTATTGTGAAAAGGTGTGTTTTCAATTTTTTGCGGAATTCTTTAATCTCTGTTAACATTCTTAGTTCGATAGGGAGGGCATTCCAGGCTATTGGGGCTGCATGTGAGAACGCTCTGTTGTTTGTTGATTTATTTGATTTTGTGAAGTCTTTAGGGGTTTTGAGTTTGTTCCGTTGAGCTTTTCTTTGAGTAGGTTTTGGATGTTCTTTGGTAATTAAGTTACTTAATATGTCAGGTGCCATATCAAATAGTGTTTTAAATGTAGTTATTAGTGTTTTGTATTCTATCCGGCTTTGAATTGGTAGCCAGTGAAGTGACGCTAGTATTGGTGTTATATGTTGATGAGAGTGTGTTTTTCGTTATAATCCTCGCTGCTGAGTTTTGTGCAATTTGCAGTCTTTTAATATTATTTTTGATGTACCTAGTAATATAAGGTTAGCAAAGTCAAAGTGGGGGGTTATGGTGGCTTGGATTATACTGATGAAATCGTGTATGTATACAAGCGGTCTAAATTGTTTAAGTGTTTTGAGTTTGAAATAAATTTTCTTTGTGGTGTTCCTGATATGGGTATCTAATGTGAGATGTTTATCTATAATGACACCTAAGTATCTTACTTCGTTTTTTATTTTAATTTCGTGGTTTTGAAGAGTTATATGTGTTGGTGGGGTGTAATCTTGGTTTTTAGTGACTATTAGTACTTCAGTTTTTGATTGGTTTATTTGGAGATTGTGGGCATTTAGCCATAAAGTTATTTCATTAAAACAATCTGATAGGAGTTGCAACGGTATGTTAGGAATTGTGAAAGGGATATACATCATAATATCATCTGCATATAGATGATAGAGTACACCGTATTTTTTAAAGATGTCACAAGTGTCAGTATCCAGATAATAACTGGTGCTGAAAATCCAGATTCAGCGCTAACTACTTGTTGCTATCTGGATAACAATTTTCAACTCGCTATCCAGAAAGCTATCCGCATAGCACTTAAGACGGCTTTTTTTTTGCTGCTAAGTTAAACAGATATTATTAGACATGTGCATTAGTTTTCATCTGAATGGAAAAATTGAAGAAAATTGTGATTTTCAATACATCACAGTGTCAACTAACTGGGTATGCATGCTGTGAAAATTTGTATGAATCACCATTCATGAACATAAGAACATAAGATATGCCATACTGGGTCAGACCAAGGTCCATCAAGCCCAGTATTCTGTTTCCAACAGTGGCCAATCCAGGTCATATGTACCTAGCAGTTTCCCCAAGGGACACAGGTTCCACAATGCTTGTATTAGTTGAACTTCATTGTCATTGTGCGCCCATTTACTGCCAGACACAATGGAGCCAATCTTGCAGGGGAAGGGGACCAAGAAGGGGTCACAGTGCCAGTACAAGGCACTTGAGCCAATCATGCTGCAAATCTTTGATAGGCATGCAGAACAACATATCCTCACCCGAGTTCAGAAAATCCCATGGCTGATGAGGTCCCAGCACACAGCCAGCCCAAGCCTCCAAATGCCATTTTGTTTCTGACTTTCAGAGACTGAAAAAGGAGTGTTTGCTGCTAGGGTTTATGGACTTTGAAGGAAAACCAGGAGCTTGGCTGTAGCTGCTTGTGGCTTGGGGTTAGCATTGCAAAGAAGAAATAGGAGCTTGGTTGTACTCTGCCTGTAGCAGGCTGTTAAGACTGCAAATAAGAAATAGGAACTTAGCTGTATGCTGCCTGTGACTAGGGGTTGATTGCAAAAGAGAAAAACAAATAGCAGATTGCCTAGGGGTTGTGGGGCTAAGGAGGATTTTAAAGGAGGGACAACACAACTTCAAGCCTTACTTTCAGGCACTTAGGAAGGACAGGAGGCTTGTTTGCACTAGTATTTAAAAGAATTTTAAAAAAAAGGATTCATGCTGGGGGAGGAGGTTCCTTAACATTTTTGCCTCCCTTATTGCTGTGCTTCCACACAACTAGAGGCTTGAAAGGTTTAGGTAAGGCAGGGGATGCCTTTGCACTAACCTATGCATTCTATTGCAGCTCACCTATTGTCTGTAACAGCAGCTGTGGAGATAGGAGGGCACCCTATCTATTCCATCCTATATTCATAGAAAAAAGAAAGCTAAGAGAGAAATCAAAAGTCAAATAAAAGCTACAAGACAGGCAGTACCTGGGAATCCAGTCCCACTGGAGAATTAGCTGGGCAAACACATCCTCCTTCCCCCCTTCCCCCAAGTCTGTTGAAGATATCAGGAGGCAAGCAGCTTAACTGCCTAGGGCAGGGCCTAGTTGAAGTTGGGCATGGGACCCCAGCTATAGCATCTGAGGCAGTGCACTAGGGAAGAGGGTACTCTGGGAGGCACGGGTCTACAAGGCAGGCAATCCATGGGTCCAAGATAGGGAATCCAGCCCACTGAAGCATTACCTGGGCAAACACATCGTGCATCCTCCTAGCCCTTTCAAGAGTGTCAGCGGGTAAGCAACTAATGAGGCAATCCAGGGGCTAGCTGAAGCCAGGCTTGAGACTCCAAGCAGAGTAACTAAAGCAGCACAGCTGTGGAGGTGAGAGGATACCTTGTTTTATCTATTCCATCTCATGCTCATAGAGTAGTGAAGTTAAAATATAAAATATAAAAGTTAAATAAAACTTAAGAAACAGACAATCTTTGGTATCCAGAGCTGGGAATCCAGACCCTATAGAAACATTAGCTGGGCAAACACATACCCCCCTCCATCATGTCCTCTAAAATGTGGTTAGCGAGCAGGCACCATAAATGACAATTGCAGGGCCTACATCAGGCATATTATAATGCTTGGGAAGGGTATGTCTGGAAAATGTAATGGTCTTAGAAAGAAAGGAGGGAGGGAAGGCGAAAGCAGTACTGGCAAGTGTGCAGAAAGAGACCGGGCAATCCCAATGTATTGTTATGGGCTCCTCTAGTCCACCACTCAAGTTAAAGACAGATGTCTTTACAAGGACTGTAGAAAGACCTGCAGTTCCCAGCGCAACTGTGAACAGGCAGGTGTTCGGTGTCATCTCCACAGAGGGGGCAAAGGGGAGGCACAAAAGAAGCAGCAGGTGAAGGTCAACTCAGCCTCACAGCAGGTGCATGTGTGTGGAGATGGTTTTGGCAGATACAGAATCTAAAGGTTCTACATGGGTAGGATTTACATCTGAATCATCAGATAATGAAAGTGCAGGAAGAGTCTACTGATGAGGGTGTTGTTAGCTGCCAACTGCTTAGGAAGTAGTGAGTGATACTCATAATGCCAAGATCAAGCGCACCACACAGGTAGATGGGATAATGAAGGGTGGAAAGTATGCCAATGGCCTTTCATCCTCTCCTCTGCCCATAGCCATGGGTCCAGAAGCAGCATCAAGAACAGTTCCACCCCTACCCCCAAGGAAGTACAGAGGGAGTTCTCATAAAACCTCACATGTGTGGAAGTATTTTAAAGTGCTTGACAACACGCAGAATGCGATTTCTGTAGGCAGCACATTAGCAGAGGAAAGCTGATGGGTCATCTTACAGATAATGACATCCTGCTTTATTTGAAAAAAAAAAGTCCCTTTTACATGTTGGTACAAACGAGAGAGCTGTATCTAAGCTGGAAACTCCATCCAGCAGTGGTGGGAAAGGTTCAATGCGGATCAAAGCAGGCCACCATGGAAGGAATGGGGTAGTGTTCAGTAAGACTGTCAAGGGGCAGGCAGCATCAAGGCTGGTGAACCCATGCATCAGTGAAATGATATCCCTGAATAACCATCCCTTGAAGATGATTGAGAAGAGGCTGCTGCATCTCTTAGCGACCATTTAACAAGTGCTCTGCAGGACAACTTTCACAACACAGGAGATGCTCAGCCTCTATAATCAGTTGCATCACAGATGTAGACAGAGCTGATAAAAGCAGAGGCTGGTACTAGCATGCATTTTACCATCAACATCTGGAATAGTCAAAACACTACAAATGCCTACCTCTCCCTTACAGCACATTCACGGCAGCTGGCCAAGGCAAGAACAGAGTTTAGGTCTAACACGGGAGCAACAGCAAGAGAGAACAGATGGGTTGTGAGAACAGCCAGACAATGCATAACAGCCATATGTAGATCCATAACTCAGCTGAAATAAGGGCAGTGCTTGCACACAGGGCACAAACAGAGCATTGTGCATCCAGGTTTCTTTGTAACAGACAGAGGGGGCGAACATCGTCAAGGCAGCAAATGAGGCGGGATTTTGCAGGATCAGATGCTTTGCACACTTGTTGCACCTGGTTGTCCGAGACTCCCTACGACTGGGGAGCTAGGCAAGAGGCAGCTCTAACATAGTAACATAATATATGACGGCAGATAAAGACCAGAATGGTCCAGCTAATCTGCCCAGCAAGGTGGCAAGAGTAAGTGTGCCCACAGCTCCATGCAGGTCATGGCTCCCCATACCTTTGTTTAGGAATGTACCCACCGCTCCATGCAGGTCACCTCTACTTGTTGAGATATCAGAGACAGTTAAGTTTATTTTGATTTTATCCTGTTTCTATAAAGGGATCCACTGTGTCTATCCCATGCCATTTTGAATTTTGTCACTATATTTGCTCCCACCACTTCCATCAGGAGAGCATGAAAAGCATCCACCATCCTTTCAGTGAAAAAGTATTACCTGATGTTGCCTTTCAGTTTACCTCCTTGCAGCTTCAAGTTATGCCCTCTAGTATTACAGCTTCCCTGTCTTAGAAAAAGGTTTGTTTGTTCATTAATACTCCTTAAGTATTTAAAGATCTGTATCATATCTCCCCTGGCCCTCCTCTCCTCTAGAGTATACATATTTAGGTCTTGGAGTCTCTTTTCATATGTCTTCTGACATATGAAAAGAGACTCCAAGACCTAAATATGTATACTCTTCTGGCGCAGACTCCAAATCATTTTGGTCACCTTCCTCTGAACCGTTTCCAGCCCTGTCCTGTGGGAACTGATCGAGAAGTGCTGAACTTACCTGGGTATTTTTCCTGGAGTGGGCGTGAGCAGATTAAGGAGGAGGAAGCAAGAGGGGCATTGAACACCAGCTAAAACAAGACGATAGTACCAGGTGGAATTATACTTATGACATGCTGGAGAGAGAAGACAAGCAATGGGCAGCCCTACATCAAATGTGAGACATCAGCACCGACAGGCTCCTTGGTCACCATGAATGGACAAAGATCACATAGGTGATGGAAGTCCTAAAACTCTTTAAGGATGCCTTGGAGGAACTGAGTTACACAAGGGATACCCTGAGTCTTCTTATCCTGGTAGAGAATATTTCACATGACAAGTCAGAGGTTTTCAGTAGTGACAGGGATTCACAGCAAAGGTATTGGTGATGGTGGACTTCTTGCATGGTCAAGTGAAAAAAAATAACTGGAATCCCTTATGAAGAAGAATGCCAATATGTTAGCTGCTCTCTGTGACCTGTGAATGAAAAGAACTATCGTTCTGCAATACAGCTCACTAACTTACTGGAAGGAAACACTCGGTCCTTGGTTAGATTCTTTTTAACATCTTTGTTAGTAATACTGCGGAAGGGCAACATAGTAACATAGTAAGTGACGGCAGATAAAGACCAGCATGGTCCATCTAGTCTGCCCAGCAAGATGGCAAGAGTAGGTGCACCTGTCGCTCTGTGAAGGCCACCCCTCCCCATGTCTTTGTTTAGAGGTGAACCCACCACTCCATGTAGGACACCCCTATTTGTTGAGACGTTAGATGGTTCAGAAGTTAGATGGTACCATTTATTTTGTTTTTATCCTGTTGCTGTAAAGGGATCCACTGTGTTTGTCCCATGCCGTTTTGAATTCTGTCACCGTGTTTGCCCCCACCACTTCCATCGGGAGGGCATTCCAAGCATCCACCACCCTTTCAGTGAAGAAATATTTCCTGACATTGCCTTTCAATTTACCTTGCAGCTTCATGTTATGCCCTCTAGTTTTACAGCTTCCCCGTCTTTGGAAGAGGTTTGTTTGTTCATCATTTCTCTTTAAGTATTTAAAGGTCTGAATCATATCTCCCCTGTCCCTCCTCTCCTCCAAAGTGTACATATTAAGGTCTTCAAGTCTTTTCTCATAAGGCTTCTGACGCAGGCTCCAAATCATTTTGGTCGCCTTTCTCTGAACAGTTTTCAGTCTTTTTACATCTTTTGCAAGATATGGTCTCCAAAACTGAACTCAGTATTCCAAGTGAGGCCTCACCAGTGACTTGTACAGTGGCATAAGTACCTCTTCCTTTCTGCTGGTAATCCCTCTTTGTATGCAGCCTAACATCCTCCTGGCTTTTGCCACCGCCTTGTCGCACTGTTTTGCCACCTTGAGATCATCAGAGATAATCACACCAAGGTCTTTCTCCTGAAATGTGCATACCAACCTCTCACCCCCTATCATCTATATTTCCCTTGGATTTCTGCTACCCAAGTGCATGACACTACACTTTTTCGCATTAAATCGTAGTTGCCAAGCATTAGACCAGTCTTCCAGCTTTTGTAGATCTTTCCTCATGTTAACCACTCCCTCGGGGGAGTCCACTCTGTTGCAAATCTTTGTGTCATCTGCAAAAAGACAGACCTTTCCATTCAGTCTTTCAGCAATATCACTCACAAATATATTGAACAGTGCCGGGCCCAGGACCGAACCCTGGGGCACGCTGCTAATCACCTTCCTCTCATCCGAGTGAGCTCCATGTACCATCACCTTCTGTTGTCTGTCAGTCAACCAATTTCTAATCCAGTTTACCATCTTGGGACCCATCCCCAAGCTACTGAGTTTATTGACAAGCCTCCTATGAGGAACAGTATCAAAGGCTTTGTTGAAATCCAGGTAGATGACATCCATTGCATGCCCCTGATCTAGTTCCTTGGTCACCCAGTCAAAGAACTCAATCAGATTTGTTTGGCAAGACCGTCCTTCGGTAAAACCATGCATGTTGCCTCGGATCTTGCAACCTGTTTGTTTTGAGAAAGTTCGCTATTCGCTCTTTCAGGAGAGCCTCCATTACTTTTCCCGCCACCGAGGTAAGGCTCACGGGCCTATGGTTTGACACTTCTTCCCTGTCACCACTTTTGTGTAGAGGTACAACATCAGCCATTCTCCAGTCCTGAGGAACCTGAGGCTGTCGGATAAGGTTTGCCTGTTTGCGGATTGTACCAAAATCTGCAATAGAGTAGACACCTAGGAAGGAGTGGATAACATGAGGAGGGATCTAGCTAAGCTTGAAGAATGGTCTAGAATTTGGCAGCTGAAATTTAATGCTAAAATGCAGGGTTATGCATTTGAGCTGCAAAAATACAAGGGAGTGGTACAGTGTAGAGGGTGAACTTCTGTCCATGAAAGAAGAGCGGGGCCTGGGCAAGATTGTGCCGGACAATCGTATTTATTTATTTATTTAACAAGACTTTTATACTGCTTTATCATTTCAATCAAAGCAGTTTACATTGTAACTTAAACTTGGTAATGTACATTAAACAGGGACATTGATAACTTGGAATTTTCTGAAGCAATGGAGGGTTAAGTGATTTGCCCAAGGCCACAAGAAGTGCTAGTGGGAATTGAAGTAGTGGGATCTTAAAGTAGCTGAACAGGTAGAAAAGGCAATGGCGAAAAGCATAGGGAGAGGAATGGCTGGCAGAAAAAAGGAGGTGATAGTGCCTCTGATAAGTCTCTGGTGTGACCTCATTTGAAGTACTGTGTGCAATTCTGGAGACCACACCTTCAAAAGGATATAAACAGGTTATAATCAGTGCAGAGGGTGGCTACTAAAATGGTTAGTGGTCTTCGTTATAATGCATATGAGAACAGACTTAAAGATCTTAATATGTATACTTTAGAGGAAAGGTGGGATAGAAGAGATATGATAGATGTTTAAATACCTCCGTGACAAAAATGCACAGGAGGAGAGTCTCTTTCATTTGAAAGCAAGCACTGCTACGAGGGGACATAGGATGAGGATGAAAGGGGATAGACTCGGGAGTAATATGTGGAAATATTCCTTTACCGAAAGAGTGGTAGAGATGCAGAATAGTCTCCGAGTGGAGGTGATAGAGACGAGAACAGTATCTGAATTCAAAAAGCATGGGACAAACACAGAAGATCTCTAAAGGTAAAAAGGGGACTACTGTAGTTGATATGGAAGGGCAGACTAGATAGGCTATGTGGTCTTTTTCTGCCATTAGTGGTGATAGCAGGGATTATACCAAGCATGCCAGCAAGCAGTATCAGTAGTATAATCACCCTGTCATCTATCATTTCCTCCCCCCCCCCCGCCCCCCCACCTTACATGCCCGTGGCCCTGAGTTCCAGCCAGGGACAATCTTTGATGACCAAAGCCATAGCTACAATGCTAAGCTGCAAAGATCAGCCTACCACAAGTTCAAATGCATAGATTTCAGTGACACACCATCAAGGCCATGCACACAGATCCTTTGGCATACTGGGCACACAAGTCAGCAGTCTGGCCACATCTGGCCAAGGTTGTGAAACATTTCCTGTCTTGCCCGCCAACCAGTGTGTACAGTGAATATATATTCACCATGGCAGGGAATATGACGACTCCCCATCGTTAACAGCTAGCACCAGCCTTGGTAGAAAAGCAAGTGTTTCAGAATACACTCCCCCCCCCACCTTGCTTGGTTTCCCCTGCATTGTTATGAGAATGGGAGGAGGAATAATTGTAGACTAGAGCTATACTTAGGGGCAGTTGCTCACACATTCTCTGCACTGCAGTCTCTCCAGGATGGCGCCCATTTCTAGTGCTACCTTTCAGCCCCCCTTGCCAGAACCTAAAAGAAGAAGGCAAGAAATATTTTTTAAAAAACAGATAGGAAATAAAATAAAAATAACTGAAAAGCCTGTTCCTCTGCCGCTGTTGCCAGTCTCACTGTCCTGCCACTTCTGTCATGGCCTGCCTCTATGTTTTCAGCCATTCCAGCTCTTGAGATCCAAACCACGATCACCATATGGAGTGGTCTCAAATCTGAATCCTGCCTGCACAGTCGTTCTGTGGTCTACTTTTATGTTTCCATGTAGGTTGTTTTTGCCATGTGGATCCATTTAAGCACAAATAACAAAAAGCAAAACCAAAACGGAAAAGAAAAAAATGAAATAAACCAAAAAATATATATACACCCCCTTTCTTCTCGTCTCTACTGCTGCTGCTATCTGCATCACTCTGTTGACACTGCTCTTATGGCTTGCCTCATTGATGTCCATCACACTCCTTTCCTGCTGACTTGGGTGCTTCATGCCACCCTTGTAACTGCATGAGACTGCAACCAGCATGCTTTGGCTCTTTCTGAGCTGCTTTTCATCATCCTCCTGCTTTGCATCTTTGTGGATGCCTTTAACTTGCTCCAACCACTTTTAGACCCCAGCGACTTCCGAACAATTTATCAGGCTTTGGTTCTCCCATATTTCGACTATGCTAATAGTATCCTATACGGGCTCCCGAAGGCAACTCTCCACCCACTCCAAATGGCAATGAACTCCGCAGCAAGAGTACTAGCTGGGGCACCACGAATGAACTACATCACCCCTATTCTGATGAACCTACACTGGCTGCCCATTCACGCAAGACTCTTATACAAGATTCTAATCACTACTTTCAAAGCCCTGAACAACCAATCTTCCCCATCTATCAAAGAACTGATCCACTATACACACTTAAATAGAACCAAACAATCAGTAATGGCCAATACATTGCTAGTTCCTAAAGAAATGACCACTTGCACAAAAACAACCTCTAACAGAGCTTTCTCAATCTGCGCTCCCCTGGCCTGGAATGCCCTCCCAGCTGACATGCGTACCATTCCCAGCCAATCCCAATTCCGAAGAGCCCTCAAGCATTACCTTTTCGTGAGACACTACCCTGTTTCTAACAATGAACGCCAAATAATCATTGAAACACACAAACTACCCAGACCAGCACAGAACAGAAAAGAATAGCTGGCTTAAGCCAGCCCATGCTGAATAACATTGGGCCTAAACCAATACGCAAGTTACACTGTATATATTGCTGTAAATAACGCTGTAGATATGTTAATCCCTGTTGAATCCAAGTTTTTGACCCTTGTTTAATGTAATTTTATGCGGTCCGCCCGCATAATAATATGTTGTTTATTGTAAACCGCACTGATATGTAATAGCGCGGTATATAAGAGAAGTTAAATAAATAAATAAATTATACACCTCTTTGGGTGTTCAGCAGCCCGCTTTTGCATGCGATTCTTAACAACCCGAATCTGGGAGAAACTGAACAGTGGAGGAATACTTTCAGCCTACCATAACGGACAAGCCTTGAGATCTCTTTTCAAATTGCCATTACTGTACTTTATTTGGAGGTTCTAGCACGAGAGCACAGTCATTGTTATATCCTTGACCAAAGAATAGCATGGAAGCCAGCCAGATAGATGGATCAACCCTAGCTATCATTATGTGACAGATTGCCTTCACATCCACCATCCTCCATTAATGTGCTTGTTGGCTACTGGTCTTCCGCCACAACTATTAGTCTTTCATTATTGGGGCTTCCAGCTTATCTTGCTGCTGCGTTGTTCTTCTGGGCTGTTGACGCCAGTGCTGCAACCCAGTTCCTATTGTTTTTGGGGCCTTCACCATGCTGCATCCTCTGCTTCTTCTATACGTCCCTCAGCATGCCATAAAGGCACTCTAAGAATGCTTCTTCCACCTCGGGAAGGGGGGCTCTTCCTTTGTACTTAAGGTTCCTATGCTGGGATCAAAGTCCTCAATGCTAGGACTTTAACTTTCAGGCATACAGCTTAGCTATACTCGCCTCACTCCTGCGGCTTGGACTTGTGCCACCTCTTCTGCTATTTTGGCCCTCCTCTGCTATTTTAGGTCTTGCTGCTAATCTGGGTGCTCTGCTAGTCCTCCTGACATAATTCAGTTTAGTTTAATTTAGCTTATTCATGTTTCTTTTAAATATCATCTTTAGACCCAAAAGGATGCTTCAAAGAGGTTTACAATGAAACAAAAATTTAAAAATAATAAAACAAAGATTAAGAAAAGAAGTTACAATATTCCAAAGAGAGAGAGGGAAAGGGAAAAGATGGGAAGTCCAGTTCTAGTCCAGAATCAAATCAGGAGATACACCAAAGGCTAGAGTAAAGAAAATGTGTGTTCAGAGAGAATTTGAATCTGATACGGTTTGTTTCACTCCTTACATGCTGGGAGAGGGAATTCCAAATGATGGGGCCATAACAGGAAAATGAATTTCTGTAGTAAACATCAAGAGGCGATTGTAAGAGACAGGAAGAATGAGTTGGTTATAGTGAAATGGATTTAATTTAGGGTCTTGCAGCCAATCTGGGTTCGGTGCTGGTCTCTTTGCCGTTTTACACCTCTCAAAGTGCCTTGGTGTGCTTCCAGCAATAGTAGTGCTGCCACGCCCTCCATTATCTCTAAGTATTCATTCTACTCTTTGTATCACTTTGCCGTTCTAATGATGGTTTCTGGTACTCATCCTGCCATTAAGCGTAGTTATTCACCTGTAACAGGTGATCTCTGGGAACAGTAGGAATCAGTCTTTACATATGATACCATCAGTACAGACGGAGCATGCGCAGAAACGTTCCGCAGCGTCCAATAGGAAAGCCTTTGGGAGCAATCCACTGTGCCTGTGCATCTGCCTTCCCAAATCCTCTCCTCAGTTGAGTTTGTATCTGAGAGGTAGAAAAAAAGTATACTCAACAACTCCTATAGGGAGGAGGGTGGGCTGTGAAGACTGATTCCTGCTGATCACAGAGATCGCCTGTTACAGGTGAATAACTATGGTATCTACAGGAACAAGCAGGAATGCAGTCTTCACATATGGGACTCACGAGCTACCAGGCACCAGACTGAAAAGACATCCTCGAGGCAAAAAAATGGAGCCAAGGGGGCATGAACACAAGGTGGCCCAGTGGATTAGAGTGCAGAAGGCCAGAGCATGGTGCCAGAGAAGTATAATTGGTAGGAGTTGTGATTAAGTCCTAAAGAGATGCTGAAGAACAGCCTGGCCAAAGACAGCGTCTCGATGGGAGTTCCTGTCAAGGCAATAGTGAGCAGCGAAGGTGTGAACAGAGGACCAGATAGCTGCCTGGCAGATCTCCTCTATAAAGAAAGAATGGAGGTTGGCAACTGAGGCTGCTATGGACCTCAGGTTGTGAGTGGTGATGTAACCCTTGAGGAAGAGTCCTGCCTCAGCATAGGCAAAAGAGATGCAGTCCGCAATCTAGTTGGATAGGGTATGTTTTGACACCGGAAGACCCAGATGCTTGGGTCAAAGGAGATAAATAACACAGATACACTACCAAAAAACTGCCTCCAGTTTTGCAACTGATTCCTATAGATTTTGGGGTGCTGAATCCAGGAAAAATAGCCAAAATGTTCCATCACGTCACGTTTTCTTGCAAAATTAGATTTCTTACCCATATAAGGAATGTTCACATAATTTCTTTTTAGCCGACTGCAGTTTATTTTCTTGGCCCAAAATAGAGGTTGTAATGGTTAACTAACTAGAAACACTCCCTCATGATATTTTAGGGTGTTTTGTATTCATTTTATACATTAACAGGACAATTGGGAGGCGGGGGGCTAAATCCAGTACTCGCGCTGGCGCATGTTCTTTCCTGTTCGCCTCGCCTCGTTCGCTCGCTCAAACACGGTGGTTGCGACATGAACGTTCCTGTCAAATTTCAGTTTCTTGCAAGTTCATTATTACCTTTTGTTTGCTCAGTCGTAATCCAGCTTTATTCCGAAGTGGTTCACTACAGTTGTAGTTTGCAGTGCTGTGTATTTGTGATGGCTCACAGAGCCAGAGGTTGCGTCAACTCTCCGGACAGTTTTTGTTTTATTTGTGGGGAATATACCGTGAAAAAGCAGCAGAGGAACATTTCTGCATTTATTAAAAAAGTATATTTCGCCTATTTCGGTTTGAAGTTAGGCGATCAAGACAAACCGTGGGCTCCTCACAAAGTGTGCAAGACATGTGAGGAAGATCTACGCTTATGGATGAAAGGTAAAAAACAAGCATTTCGTTTCGGAATACCTATGATGTGGCGTGAACAAAGAGACAACAGCAGTGACTGCTATTTTTGCTCTTGCATTGTGAAGGGATACAACTTAAAAAATAAGAACGTAATAAGTTACCCCAACCTTCCCTCAGCAATTAGGCCTATGCCTCATAGCAACGAAGTACCTGTGCCTGAACCACCAAAATCTTTGGATCATATTTGTGTGGACGGTTCTGATCATGATGAGACTCATCAGATGGCTTTTCCCGATGAGTCCAGTACTTCCGAGTTTGAAACTGAACCAGATCCGAAACCTGAACTTTTCTCTCAAGCTGAATTGAATGATTTAGTCCGGGATTTAGGACTCCCAAAAGATGCTGCCCAACTGCTAGGTTCTCGGCTTAAACAGAAAAATCTATTGTCACCAGGAACAACTTTTTATTGGTACCGCAACCGCGAGACACAATTTTTGAAGTATTTCAGCAAAGAGGAAGATTTGGTATTTTGCAACGATATATACGGAGTGATGGAAAAGTTTAAACTCAAGTATGATCCTGCTGAATGGCGGCTGTTCATTGATTCGTCAAAAGACAGCATAAAAGGTGTTCTTCTTCATAATGGCAACACATTCGCTTCAGTTCCTATTGCTCACTCTGTTATTCTTCAAGAAAAATACGAGAATTTGGCCCTGATTCTTCAGAAGATTCGTTATGATGAGCATAAGTGGATGATTTGTGGAGACTTTAAAATTCTATCCATGCTATTGGGGCAGCAATCCGGTTTCACCAAATATCCCTGCTTCCTTTGCTTGTGGGATAGCCGGGCCCGCGACCTACACTGGGGAAAAAAAGACTGGCCAATTCGGGAGTATTTGAGACCCGGTGAGAAAAATGTTCTTCATGAGAGCTTGGTACCTCGTGATAAAATTCTATTACCACTTCTCCACATTAAGTTGGGTCTCATTAAGCAATTCATCAAGTCCCTTCCAAAAGATGGTGAGTGCTTTCGGTACCTTTGCTCAAAGTTCCCCCAACTTTCTGAAGCAAAGCTAAAGGAAGGAGTGTTTGTTGGCCCTGATATAAGGAAACTCATTTCAGATGGAGCATTCGCTGAAATGATGTCTGAGAAGGAAAAAGAAGCCTGGGATTCCTTCAAGGATGTTGTTCTCAAATTCTTGGGGAACAGGCGGGATGAGAACTATAAGGATATTGTTGCCAGGATGCTCAATGCCTTCAAAGAACAAGGCTGTAACATGAGCCTGAAAGTCCATTTCTTGCACTCCCATGTGAACTACTTTCCCGAAGACTTGGGGGCATACAGTGAAGAACAAGGTGAAAGGTTTCACCAGGACATCAAGGACGCAGAGAGAAGGTACCAAGGAAGATGGAACACCACTATGATGGCTGATTTCTGCTGGTTGCTGCTGCGGGAAACCCCAGATGAAAAATACGCCAAGCAGCGCACCAAGAGAAGCATTCGGGGGAAGAAGAAACGGGCCCACCAGGAGATTGATTGACCCAAGAATGACTTTAAAATCTAAACTGTGTTGACAAATATCGTGTTTTTACTAAACTTTGAAATAAAAATTTGCTAGTTATTACCACAGTGTCGGATCTCATTTATTAGAATTTTATTTTCACACCATCGGGTGTTTGTCTTCATGTATTGCAATGGTGCGGTTTGCGTTTTCTATTCTTACATACATACCTGTACAACATTTTTTGCACATTTCTTTGCTTTGCTTTGTGTCTAACCTCGCTCTTATATGCTCAATGTTTGTGCACATGTATGTGGCTGTTTTAAGTGCAGACAATTTTGCTACCATCACAGTGTGTTTTGTTGACATTATTCTTATGTGCTGCCTTGTTACAATTTTCTTTATTCTTATTTGAATAACTACTAAACAATTAGTATAAAGAATTCATCCAAGAAACTTTTATCTCGATCGCACTCAATCTGAAATGTTCACCTCAAACTGCTAACCCAATGTAGCAAAAAATCTGTACGTGATGGAGCAAATTGGTTACCAGATTTGGATTCAGCGCACCAAAAAACGTAAAAATCAATCGAAACATTAGAGGCAGTTTAAAAAAAATTTGTTAGTGTACCTGTGTAATTGAAAGGATTTCCTAAAATCCTTGTCCTGTCCAAGTAGAAGACAAGGGCATGCTTGCAATCCAAAGTATGCAATGCTGCCTCAGTCCTAGAGGCATGCAGTCAGGGAAAGAAGACCGATAGCAAGACAGACTGGTTGCTATGAAAAGGAGAGACCAACTTTGGATGGAAATGCGGATGGATACGGAGAACCACCTTGTCATGGTGGAATTGCGTGTAGGTAGGATCTGCTACCAGAGCTTGTAGTTCACTGATGCAATGAGCTGAGGTGAAAGCAATTATGAAAATGATCCTCCAAGACAGGAATTTTAGAGAAGTGGTAGCCAAGGGCTCAAACGGACTTTTAAAAGCTATGCTAGGACCACATTGAGGGGTCCCAAGCCACCAGTGATGCTTTGATCAGTGCCTTGGAAAGCAGAAGACCCCATATGAATTACTGCACAAGGGGTGCGAGGAAATGGGATATCTATCCAGTGGCCCATGATAGAATTCCCCTCAGTGCCATTGCAGCCTGACAGATTTAGTCTTAAGCCCTGTGGAGGACACATGTAAAAGATATTGCAGAAGAGGTTCGGCTTTTAGCAGCTATGCCATGAGACAGAGGACTTGTGGATTGGATGGAGAAGTAGTCCCTGATCCTGACAGAGGAGATCAGGGGCATGACCCAAATTGAGGGGTAGAACCTACGCTAGACGAAGCAGCAGAGGAAACCATGGTTTATAGGGTCAGTATGGGGCTATAAGAATCATTGAGCCATAAGAATCATGAAGCCCTTGTTGGTCTGCAGCTTGAACAGAGTTTTGGGTATTGGGGGGGGGGGAGGGGTTGGTGGGAATGCATAAAGCAGGCCCGAGGCCCAGTGTAGGAGAAAGGCATCCACTGCCCGGCTGTGTTAGGAGGGAAGTCTGGAGCAAAAGAGCAGAAGTCACGTATTCTCCTGAGTGGTGAACAGATGTATTCTGGGGGTCCCCCACATGTGGAAGATCCAAGATGGCGTCTCTTGTTTTAGTGCCCACTTGTGTGGATGGAGGATGTGGCTGAGTCTGTTCGCTAGGACACTGAGCTTGCCTGGGAGATACACTGCCCAAAGATGGATGCAATGGCAAAGAACCAGAGTCGAAGGGCCTCCTGGCAGAGGGGATAGGAACCAGTCCTCCCTATTTGTTCACGTAGAACATGGCTACTTGGTTGTCCATCTGGACTAAGACTCGTTTGCCCGTTAGATGGGGTTGAAAAAACTAAAGGGCATTCGTGAGAGCACGTAGCTTGATGAGATTGATCTGCAAATGGCATTCCAGTTCTGTCCACTTCTCCTGTGTAGTGAGACTGTTCAGATGTGCTCCTCACCAGAGTTTGGAGGCATCTATCATTAGGGTGTATTGAGGTGGAGGCATCTGAAAAGGTGACCCTCCGAGAAGATGTTGGGGGAAGCACCACCACTGGAGTTGACAAGAGAAGGAGCGATGCAAATCCTGTCAGACACATCCGGTTGCCTGACTCCATTGGAACTGTCTTATGTGTAGACGGGAATATGGAACGACGTGAACCATGGAGATTATGTGTCCCAGAAGACATAGCATGTCTTGAGCTGCCACAGCACTTTGACTTGTATGGTGAGGATCAGCTCGATGTGACGAGCAGAGCAATCCTGAGGAAGGAAAGTGAGGCCCTAACAAGCACTGAGAAGTGCTCCAATGACTTTGAAGCACTGTGATATTGCAAGAAAAACTAGTGTTTTATGACCTCTGGGGATTCTCCACTTATCAGCCAATTGTCTAAGTAGGGGAAGACAGAGATTCCCAAAGTACGCAGGTATGCTGCAACGACCACCATGCATTTTGTGAATACTCTGGGTGCAGAAGCTAGCCCGAAAGAAAGCACCCAATACAGGTAATGGATTTGCTGAATCCGGAAGCACAGATATTGCCTGTGGTGAGGATGTAAGCAAATGGGCGTAAGCATCTTTGAGGTCTACAGAACATAGCCAGTAGTTCCTCTGAAGATATAGCAGAAGTGTACCAAGGGAAATCATCTTGAACTTTTCTAGAAAGAAAAATGTGTTGAGATCCCTCAGATCTAGAATGGGTCTGAAACCTCCTGTTTTCTTTGGAATAAGAAATAAGGAGAGTAGAAGCCCTTGTCATTTTGGGCAGGAGGGACTCTTTTGATAGCCCCCTGAGCTAACAGGGTGACCACCTTGGAGGACAGGAGATTTATTTATTTATTTATTTATTTAACAATCATTTATATACCGCATCTTCCAGAGATCAGTTGCGGTTCACAATAAACAACAAAGCAGAGTTTGTTTTACATGTAACATCTTATAACCACAAGCAATATTATAAGTAAACAGCAAATGTTAAAACTGAACAGAACAGAACAGTGAAAACTATATACATTATATACAGATACACATTATGTAGGGCTTTAGCATTGTGCATAGTACAGTTTCAGCTAGGTGGAATTGTCTGTTTAGGTCGTTGGATCAACTCAGACAAAATCTGGTTAGCCTTTATCTAAATCAATTGAGGGATGATCTGTATTGTTGTAATGCATAGTAAATAGATAGGTTTTCAATTTTTTACGAAATTCAATGATCTCGGTTAACATTCTTAGATCATCTGGGAGGGAATTCCAGATTGTTGGAGCTGCGTGTGAAAAAGCTCTGTTTGTTAATTTATTTGCTTTTATGAAGTCTTTTGGAGTTTTTAGCTTATTTAATTGTCCTTTTCTTTGAGTAGATTTTGAATGTTCTTTACTGATTAAGTTACTTAGAGTGACTGGGGCCATATCATTTAGAGTTTTA
Organism: Ichthyophis bannanicus; assembly: GCA_033557465.1. Taxonomy (NCBI): domain Eukaryota; kingdom Metazoa; phylum Chordata; class Amphibia; order Gymnophiona; family Ichthyophiidae; genus Ichthyophis; species Ichthyophis bannanicus. The sequence goes on along the minus strand of CM066038.1, from coordinate 231,733,588 downwards.
AATGAAGTTATTAATGTTTTGTATACTATCCTGCTTTGTATTGGTAGCCAGTGAAGAGATGCTAGTATTGGTGTTATATGTTGATGTGAATGTACTTTCGTTATTATCCTAGCTGCTGCATTTTGTGCAAGTTGAATTCTTTTAATGTTTTGTTTTGTTGTACCTAATAATATTAGATTAGCGAAGTCGAAGTGGGGGGTTATGGTAGCTTGAATTATACTGATAAAATCTTGTATGTATATAAGAGGTCTTAGTTGTTAAAGGATTTTAAGCTTGAAATACATTTTCTTTGTGGTATTTCTGATATGGGTATCCATTGTAAGATGTTTATCTAGAATAACTCCTAAATATCTTACTTCATTTTTTATTTTAATTTCTTGGTTTTGAAGTGTTATGTGTGTTGGGGGAATATAGGATTGATTTTTAGTAACAATTAGCACTTCAGTTTTTGAATGGTTTATTTGGAGGTTTTGAGCATTTAGCCAGGTTGTGATTTCATTGAAGCAATTTGACAGGAGTTGTATCGGTAAGTTAGGGATCGTGAACGGGATGTACATCATGATATCATCTGCATATAGATGATAGAGTACACCAAATTTTTTAAAGATATTGCAGACTGGTTAAGTGCTGAAAGCGCTGAGCCTTGTGGTAAACCCGTTTCTAGTTTGTATGAAGCGGAAGTTTGATTGCCTATTCTTACATTTTGGGTTCTATTATTTAGATAAGAGGTGAACCATTTATGAACTGTGGCGTTTATTCCTATTTGTCTCAGGTTGTTAAGCATTATAGCATGGTGAACACTATCAAAAGCTGCTGATATATCAATAAATAAGAGGATGAATGCTTGTTTGTGGTTGTCAATTCCTCTTAATAGAACGTCAGTTAAAACTGTAAGAAGTGTTTCCACTCCATGTCTGGGACGAAATCCATATTGCTGATCATCAAGTGGGTAGGATGAGTCTAAGTACTCCTGTGTCTGTATTTGTACAGTTTTTTCTATTATTTTTGCTAAGAATGGTATACTTGAGATGGGTCTGTATGAATTTGGCGAAGTTTTGTCAAGTGTGCCGTTCTTAAGAATTGGTCTGATTTGTGCATGTTTAAGTGTGGGTGGGAGGTGACCTTGGAGTAGCGAGAGATTGACAATGGGGAGTGTGAAGGAAAAAAGAATTGGAAGTGTGTTTTTTATCCAGATTACTGGGCAAGGATCAAGGTAAGAGGTAGTGGTGTTGAGATTGTGAATGATATTTTTTAATGATACTTTGGATATAGGATGAAATTCTGACCATTCATCTAGCAGTTGAAGAAGTTTGTAGATAGAGTCTGGAGTCATAAATGGTTGTTTTGTTTTGTTTTGATAGTGGTTGGCTAAAGTTTGTGCTGATATGTCAGTAATTTCCTTGCTGGAAGCTTGAGAGTTGTTAGTTAGATTACTAACAATGGAAAATAGCTCTCTTGGTCTATTATATGAGTTTGATAAGATTGTTGCATAGTAGTTTTTCTTTGTACTGTCTAAGGCATCCTTGTATTTTGTGAGATGGTTATAATATAATTCTTTGTGGATAGTGGATTTAGTTTTGTGCCATTTAAGCTCTAGTTTTCTTAGTTCTCTTTTCATTTGTTTTAATGCGCTATTGAACCATGGAGTACAGTTGGTTTTTGAGTAGGTTAGCTTTTTATTATGTTGGTTAATTTTGGCTGCGTTGTTGATGGTGGCATGCCAGTTTTTGACCGCTTCGTCCAAATCTGTTGAGAGATGATGAGAGGTGAGGGATTGTAGAATCCAGAAATTCTGTTTCGTTAAATTTCTTAAATTTTATTGCCGGGTCACTTCTTGTGTGTTTTATGGCACAGGTGGTATAGCAAGTGAGATTTAATTTGATAAGGTGATGATCAGACCAGGGTATTTGAGTACATTCTAAAGAGTCTGGATTGAAAAGCTTGAATAGTGAGTAGGATAGGAGGACAAGGTCAAGTGTGCCACCTTTGGTGTGAGTTGGTGTGTTTATTATTTGATGAAAGTCTAAGTCAGATATGGTTTCAAGAAAAAGGTTGGATTCAATTATTGGGAGTGAGGGAAGGTTGAAATCTCCTAGAATAATTAGGGGATTTTGTTCAGTAGATGAACTAAGGAGTTCAATTAGAGAGTGAAGACTGTCTGCTTTTTGGTTAGGAGGTCTATATATTAAGCAGATTCTAAGAAGGCCAATTTTTATTATGAGAGTGTCAATGTTGTTGGATGTGTTAGCTTGTATTTTTTTGGCTTTTAGATTTATATTCGTCATAATCAGTACACCACCATCTTTTTTGTTGGTTCTATGTGTGTGGGTAATATCATAGTTTGAATTGTCAAGTTGATTTAGGAGGACTGTATCAGTTTCAGAGAGCCAGGTCTCTGTAATACATAGTATATCTGGTTTTGAGTCGGTTATCAAGTCGTTGATTATTGGAAGTTTGTTTTTCAATGATCGTGCATTTATAAGGATGCACGAGATTGACCTGCAAATGGTTTGCAGGATAATCTCTTCTGGAGATGGTTGGGGGTAAGCTTTGAAAGTGAAGCAGATAGCCCCCTTGGATGATGTTGAGAGTCCACTACTCTGATATGATGAGATACCACCTGTGCACATAAGAATAAAGTTTGCCTACTATGTGAAGGGGCTGTGGACTCTGCAGAGGCAGAGTGGCTATGTTCTCTCGGAAGGAGTCAAAAACTATTATTTATTTATTTAACATTTCTTATATACCGCCTTTCATGATAGCAAGGTGGTTTATACTGAACAAACTGAAATTACATTGAATGGGGCATTATAACTTGGAGATAACTATTTTACAGGGAACATGGGCAATGGAGGGTTAAGTGGCTTGCCAAGACCACAAGGAGCACCTGTGGGACTAGAAACCCCAGTCCTGTCCTCTAGTGGGATTTGAGCCCCTGACCTTCTTGCCTGAGGTAACCTGCCCCAACCGCTAGGCCACTCCTCCCTCAGGTGCTGGCTGTGGCGGAGCAGCTGAATGGGGCTTAGGAGTCTTGGCCTTCTTAGGCTGACAGGAACCCTGTGGCCTTAGATGTTGTTGCTGAGGTTGAAAACCAGCAGAGGGTTGGTAAGAAGAAAAATCTCTCTTCTTTTTGGTGTAGAATAACTTCTTGGTAGCAGCTTTCCTCCTAGAGGGGTGAGAAGTCTTTCTTGAGAGGCACTTGTGGTCAAGATCATCCGCCTCAAGTTCTCCTGCCTTCTCTCTCCAACCTTTACTAAATAGATTTTCTCCAGAGCAAGGAATATTGGCCAATTTACCTTGAACCCACTACTCAAGATCCGATGCCTGAAGCCAGGCCATCCTATGAGCTCCTATGCAAACTACTGCAGCTGTGCTGGTAGACTCAAAGATATCGAAGGCTGTCCTGGTCAGGAACTTTAGAAGTGTTCTGAGCCTGCATGACCATAACTAGGCATGCCACATTTGTCATCTGGGCAAATAGGAGTGAAATTTCCTAAATCCCTTGAGACGTCCTTGAGGTACATGCCCATGTAGACGGTGTAGGATGTAATCCTAGAAGCAAACATACATGCCTGGAAACAGCGACATCCAAAGGCATTAAGAGCCCTGGCATCTTTGCCAGGCGGCACCAATGAATGAGTTTTTGAGCTCTTAAATGTGCTGCATCACTGATTCCACTACCACAGAATGGTGTAGTAGTTGGGGTTTTTGAAACCCCAGGCATGGTGGAACTCGGTACATGGTAGCGAGGCATTTACTGATAGGCGGAACAGTTAGCAGGGCCACCCATATATGTAGCATTAGATCTTGTAGGATCTGATGCACCGGTAACATTGCCACCTCCTTGGGCATTGAGGGGTATTGGAGGATTTCCAATTCCTCAGCCCTCGGTTCCATTTCTGATGTTACTGTGATTTGGAGATCCACTGACATGTCCCAAATGAAGTTCTAAAAGGACATGTCCTCTGGCGGGGATTGATGCCTCGTATGAGGAGGAGAGGAATCAAAGAGGATATCCTAGGTGGCCCCGGAATCCTCCAATGTCTCTTCAGAGTCAGAAGAAGAAGGTGACTCCGATTCGGAAAGAAAATGAAAGTATCAATGTTGAATCCATGCGGTACCCGAACTGGGAACCTGTTGGGTACCTACGATGGCTACCGGTTCCAGAGGAGGAATTGGAGGGAGGGGTCTCACCGATACTGGTTCCAGCAGAGGAAGCAGGAGAGGGGTTTAAGGGCTGGTATCAGACCCATAGGTACCGGCGCCAAGGTAGAAAGCGGTGCTGGATTCGAGGGGACTTGATACTTTTGGTATCGCAGTGGCCATGATGCTGCCAAGGTCCTCTCAATAATTAAGAAATGCTGATCAATTGAGGACTCCAGTGCCTGGGTGGATTCAAATACAGAACTATTTGCCACCATTTCAGAGCATAGTACCAGTAGCTCTCCAGAGGTCGATGCCTCGGGAGTGTTCTGGAGCCCCTGCGTGACTTTGGAGGGCTGGTTCTCCCGCTGGGGCTGTTTGGCAGGTTGGTCAGCATCAGATGCCCCTCGCGGTGCATCTCATGGACTATGGGACTTACCTTGATACTCTGTATTGGATTTCGATGCAGAGGATAGTCTTTAATTTATGTTTGGACTTTTTGGAGACCTGGGAACCAGCTGAAGAGGCCGATGTCCTTGACAATGCAGAGCCCACTGAAATCCAGTCCAGGGTGAACACCGAGTCATACTGCTTGGCTCTGGTCTTTAGGCCTCATTTGGTCATTTGTTTACACAAAGAAGAATTGCCTGGTCTATGGTCTGGGCCCATTTCAGACACCAGCCATGGGAATCAGTGACTGACATAGTGCCAGAGCACTTGGAACATTTTTTAAAGCCACTGATGTGTTTGTCCATGGTGACAAACATGAAAGCTTAGGTCAAGGCCTAAAGTGGCGGTGACCCGCCAAAAAGAAAAAGAAAAAAAAATTAAAGAAAAGAATATCGGGGCCAGTATCAGGAAGGTACCAGCGTCGATGGAAAGGCAGAGCACAGAATTAAACAAAAAAAATTAGAAGTTTTTCAGAGGTGACAGGAAAGGACTTCCAGCTGACTACATGGAAAATGAAGAACTGAAGAGAGGAGTTCGGAAGGCGGGAAGGCAGATGCGTAGGCGCAATGGCGTGCTCCCAAAGGTTTTCAAATAGGACGCTGGGGAACGTTCCCGTGCGGGCTCCATCGGTACAGATGATACGCATATGTGAAAACTGTGTTCCTCCTTGTTCCTGGAGATTACATACTCCTTGCCCCTCTTCTGGTACTCTGGGGGGTTTGTGATACCCTTGATGACTTGCAGTGCTGTTACAGATGCCTGCCATCAGGTTTCAGGCAGGTTTGATTAAAAATAGCTTTCTCCACAGGCTTTAATTGGGACAAACAGAACAAATATATGAATGGTTCGATTCCAAAGACTAGCCAAATGGATATATTCTGACTAACAAAAACAAGCCTGAAAATATTAGGCGCACATGCCTGGCTAATATTATCTGAGTAGCGGTGCTGCAAATTGCAGTGATCCAAATATTTCCTGTTCTATCCTGACTCTGCCCCCAGACCTCCCCAGCACAATCCAGACAGCAATGGGACGGTCTGTGGTGATAATAAGCGGCACTATTCAGATTATGCCACTGATATATATCAGTCAGCAGAGGAGATTCATGTTGTGAATGAGACTGGTTGGCTCAGGTTTTTTTGGCTTTGATTTCCTCCTCACTAAGTGCCTCCTCAATCACTTGAAGCTTGAGTCACCAGGACCCAAATGGTAGCTTAGTTTCTATAAGTGATCAAGGAAGAGCTGATTGAGAGCATCAGATGCTGCCATCTGTCACCTGGAATCTTGTCAAAAAAAATCAGTTTTTTCATTAACAAATTTCCAATTCTTTCTGCCAGCTCTTTTATGTTTTGTCCTCCTTGGCAGCCCAAAGAAGGGACTGGCAGCAACCACATCCTCTATAGCTGAATGGATTAAGGAAGCCATTGGGTCAGTGTGCCTTCTGGAAATGTCAGTAGGTGACAGAGGGAGTCAGAGCTTACTCCACTAGGGCACAGGCCTCTTCCTGCACAGAGTATGCCTTGGTATCTCCAGAGAACATCTGCAAGACAGTTACCTGGTTGTCTCTGGGTACCTTTGTGAAGCACTACAGGTTGCACGTAGGAGCAGGAGCAGATAGCACCTTTGGCAGAGCAGTCCTGTTGTCCACAGTATCATCTTCCTCCCATTCTGGGTCCTGACTGCTTGGATATGTCCCATTCATCTGGACTGGTCTAACAAACAGAAAGATAAAGGAGGAGAATTTTTATCTGATAATCTGTTTTCTTGAATCCTGCTAGACCAATCCAGGATCTGCCCGGGAAGACTCCTATTACAGGTTGGAAAGCCCTGCTATCATTTGATAATATAAGCAAGTATTTAATTCTCTTATTTGTTGCAAAGTTGAATTGTTGGTTATTACGTTTACACACTATGAATTCTTCTGACTTTTTCAGTTTACAGCTTGGGAAATATCATAGCGGCTTCTGTCAGTGCTGCACCAGCATATATACTGTGGTCCAGAGGGAACACAGGAGGCACTAGCAAAGTCAGTCATTGACTTAAAGGGGAAGAGAGAGCCTGGGTAAAACAGGAGGGGGAGGGCTAAGCTCAAGTACCAGGGAAAAAGGCCCTTTAAACTCCAAGCCCCCCAACCCAGATTCATGCTCCTTGTACAACTACAGTGATCTGCTTATAAGGGACAGAGGTTGGGGAGAGGGAGAGGGGGAGGGGGGGAGGGGGCTCCCCAGAATAGGACCCCATGACCTCACTTCCCCTGAAGTAGCTAGGACAGAAGTATCCATGGCTGAAGAGGAGCTTGTTGATGAACCACAAATGGAGTTAAGTAAACCTCCCTGGAACCTCCTCTACAAGGTATGGAGCCTACGGATGGTTCTTTAATCAAAAAAGATGTTTGTTTGGTGACTGAGAATGAGGAAAAAAGCTATTTGAACTGAGCTGCTCTGTCCTCTCACAGTATGAAAGTGGGACAAGCGAATTAAAGCTCAGGAAATTTGGAACTTGCTTGCCAAAGAGTGGCGACTGTCTTCTCTGCCAAGCTTAGGAGGCAGGGCAACAAGAAGACTGTTAAAGGACTTAGATATAAAGGACTTACATTTTCAGATATGGAACTGGTACAAGGACTACTGCACAAGTCTGGTCAGAGACTCTGTTGAGAACTGATAAACTTAGGTGAAAGGGTTTTTAACTCCCTTGAGTGTTGTGCGCTGCCTGGGAGTCATTGACCAGGCTGGCAAACCTAAGCAGAGATAAAGTGAAGCAGTAAGGCTGCAGCCGCAAATCCTGGACTGGACTTGTCAACAGTGGCCCCACATCTGAAATATCCTGTCAAGCAAATGAACTGTTGCAGGGGCTGGGTGAGACCCCCTGTTTGTTGTGGTTTTATACTGTTAACTAACTGGCAGAGATTCAGAAAGGCCTAGCAGTGCTGTATGATTGATAGAGCAGTTTTACCCGAACCTAGAGATGTAAGCTTTGATGGGTATAAATAAAACATTCATGGTAGTCTGATCCTTTTGTGCTATTCAAGACATTTGGTCTTGGTGGGGCACCTCCTAGAGGTAACAATACTTAGTAATGACATCACTGAAAGTTACTCAAGTCTGCCTCCACCTGCTGACAAGATAGCATAACCTCCCTCATCTGGACAGTCCTGCAGAATAAAAGGAAAGATAATTATCAGGTAAAATTTCTCTATTTTGGATGATTTGGAGTCACTTTATTTCTGTGGATCCAGAGTGTACAAATGGTGATAATGAAGTTAGATTATTGTTAATACTCTATATATCAGGGTGTATCTGAAAATAATGGGATCTCCTCCAGCTGATGCAGAATACAGCAGCAAGGTTAATAGTGGGCACATGTAAATATAATTCTGTGACTCCCTGTTTTGCACCATTTACGTTGGTTGCCAGTACAGCTCAAAGTTAGATTTCAAATTATTCTGCTGGTTTTTAAAGGTATGCAGAATGGTAGGCCAGTTCATCTGGCTGAATTGCTAATGAGATATGAACCTACATGCTCTTTGCAATCAAGTGGACATTGTATTGGATTTACTCTTTTCTGACGGATCGTCAGCAACAAGTACTTTAGAAGGGGCAGTTAGCAGCAGCATGGCCAGTAATGGATGGGATTCCGCAAGGATCAGTGCTATCTTGCTGTCGTTTAACATTTATATGGCCTCATTGGGTCAGCTTCTTTATTGGGGTTGTGGGGCATCTTTATGCCGATGAGATAACTTTGGTGGTACCAGTGGATTTCAGTATACAGTAGTTCTGGTGAAAGATCTGTTAGACCTAAATGCTTAGTTGGAGGATATATCACATTGGCTGTGGAATCATTGCTTGAAGTTAGGTTAGAAGAAATGTGAATTGCTGTGGTATATTAGGGGAAAGCATGTATTGCCTGTGTACTCTGACGTAGAAGGAATGAGATTAGAACCCAAGAATGTGATTTGCATCCTGGATGTCAAGGTAGGTGGTCAGTTATTGTTGGACACTCATATGGTGGGGGTAATGAAAAGGGCTTTTTGTATACTGGGTCATCTTAATTACAGCCTTATGTTAGAAAGAAGGCTGTTCTAAAGGTTTTATTTATTTATTTGTTTATTTATTTGCTTGCTTTTATATATCGCACTCTTTAGCAATCAGTGCGGTTATACGAGGTGTGACAAAAAAGAAACGAGACTGTGGCAGCCATGCCCATGACTCAATGCCAATTGGCTAACCGCTTATGTCACTGTGTTGTGCAACATCTCGCCACTATTCTGCTATAATATTTTTCATCTCTCTCGCTCTGTTTTTCTTTTTCAGGTCTTTTTGTAGCACACTGCTCCATCGCTTTGTCACACAACTGGAGGTAGCAGAAATATGGAGCAAAGAATCAACTTGAAATTTCTGGTTAAGTTGGAGAAGGGCCCAACTGAGTGTCTCCAACTTCTCCAAAAGGCTTATGGAGAAGATGCAATGTCAAGGCCACGAGTCTTCGAGACTCACCATGAGGAGGTGGAGAATGACCCCAAGTCAGGATGGCCTTCCACGACAAAGACGGCTGAGAACATTGATAGAGTGAACCAGCTGGTGCGGAGTGATCGCAGACTGACTGTGCGGATGATAGCTGAGGAGCTCAGCCTGAACAGGGAGTCAGTGCAGACCATCTTGGTGTAGGAGCTGGGGATGCGGAAGGTGTGCGCCAAGATGGTACCCAAGCTTTTATCGGACGACCAGAAGAGGAACCGGGTCAATGTTTGTCAAGACATGCTAGAGAAGATCGGAAAAGATCCAGAGTTCGTTGGCTGAGTCATCACAGGAGACTAGACTTGGGTCTTCCAGTATGACCCTGAAAGCAAGAGACAGAGCCTGCAGTAGAAGACTCAACTGTCACCCAGACCCAAGAAGGCCCTGTGGAGGAGTGGCCTAGTGGTTGGGGCAAGGTACTTCATGCCGGAAGGTCGGGGGTTCAAATCCCACTAGAGGACAGCAACCTTGGGCCGGAAGGACTGGGGCTTCTAGTCCCACAGGTGCTCCTTGTGGTCTTGGGCAAGCCACTTAACCCTCCATAGCCCATGTTCCCTGTAAAATAGTTATCTCCAAGTTATAATGCCCTGTTCAATGTAATTTCAGTTTGTTCATTGTAAACCACACTGATGCAGAATAGTGCGGTATATAAGAGAATGTAAATAAATAAATAAAGGCGGCACGCATGTCCAAATCAAGGATCAAGGTCATGCTGATTGCATTCTTTGACCAGAAGGGAGTGGTCCATCATGAGTTTGTGCCTGAGGGTCAGACAGTCAACCAGCAGGTCCTCAATCGCCTCCATGACCGGGTTCAGCGCAGCAGGCGGGCTCTGTGGAGAGACAAGTCGTGGCTGCTCCACCACGACAACGTGCCCGCACACACCACGCTCAGTGTGAGGCAGTTCTTGGCCAACAAACAGATCACAGCTCTCGACCACCCTTCTTTATTCCCCAGATCTTGCACCGTGCGACTTCTGGCTATTCCCCAGGCTGAAGATTGTGCTCAAAGGAACTCATTTTGTCTCTGTAGAAGAGATCAAGGCTGCTGTGACAAGGGAGCTGAGGGACCTCAAGGAGAAGGACTTTACCGAGTGCTTCCGTACGTGGCAGAAGCGAATGCAGATGTGCATTAACTCTGGGGGGGGATTACTTTGAAGGGGACAATGCGCAATTTCTCTGTAGATTTTGTAATAAAACATTTATGGGACAGTCTCATTTCTTTTTTTGTCACACCTCGTATACCTTGATTGCATCCTGCATCAATTACTGTAATGCAATATATCAGGGACTCCCAGAGTATCAATTTAGGAGGCTTCAATATGTATAAAACTGCCTAGTGAAAATGATTTTTGTCAAAGGAAAATATGAGCATGTTACTCCTTTACTGAAGTGGAGGAGTAGTCTAGTGGTTAGAGCAACAGCCTAGTTACTTGAGAGATCAGAGTTTGATTCCCATTGGCTCTCCTTCTGATCTTTACCCTCCACTGCCTCAGAAGAAAAGGCCTGGCAATTTACTTCTAGTCATACCTTGTCAAGAAAACCCAGGGGCTGCTGGGTCACCATTAACCCAGCACTGACTTGATGGTATTTTTAAAAAAAAAAAAAACACACCTTTACTGCAAGAGTTACACTAGCTGCTTTTCTTGCAAAGAACTTTAAAGTTGCGTGTTGTTCTGAAATGTTTACACACAGGACAAAATACCCAAGGCTGACCTTGAAACAGTCACAGCAGAGTGCCCTGAAGGTGCCATACCTTCCTCAGGTTTGTATTGCTAACACCTAATGTAACAGCTTTTGCTATTCTGCACCTGCATCGTGGAACATCTTGCCAATGGATGTTAAACAGGAGTTGCGTTTCCGAAAAGGTGAAGACTTGGTTGTATTTGGAGGCATTTGGGGAAGAGGGGTGAATGAAGAGGGGGGTAGAGGGGTGTATGGTACGTATTTTTTGCTGATGAACTGTGTTTGATGTGTCTGTATTTGTTCTGTAAGTGCGGAAAACCTCTGATTGGGCAGGAGTGGGGTATCAAGTATGTTGAAATAAACAAACAAACTTGAGGACCCTCCCCTTATTTGTCCTTCCCTCCTTCATGTTTGTCTTGCTTTCCTATCCCATATATTGAAGTTATTTTCTTCTGATTATGATTTTATTTACTATAAACCACTTTGTAATTATGAAAGGTGACATATCAAAAACAAACCAACCATAAACCATAACATGGCTGCTTCTTGATTTTAACGCCTTCTTTTCTTGGCTTTATTCCTAGATTCTTTTTTTTTCAATTCTTCAGTCATCTGCATTGTATTTATGGATTACTTCTGTTGGTAATTCTAATAAAGACCAGCGCTGCAACGCCACAATTTTCTTACTTTTATAAGCTGAAGCTTTTCAAAGAGCTATGAGAAAAAAATAGTTGACTAATTCGGTTTGCTTTACCTATCAATCTTTTTTAACATAACTTTAGTGCTACCACTTTAAAGTACTTGCTTTTTTTAAACTCTAAATATAAAATATTTGGTGGTGTTAAAAAAAATGTACAACACTAAAAGAAGAAGAGAACAAGTTGAATTTCATTGGTGCAATACAACAGTGTACCAATGAAATTCTGAAATTTCAAAATATCTGACTTAGGGCAGACAGCATTTAAACTCTGCCATATTCTAATTCAAGCATTTTGAGACTGGGTTTTATTTTGACTATACATTTTCAGTGGTTGTATGAAATACATCTAAAAAACAAACAAACAGAAAAGATACGGATATTCTATCTGTTTGTAGCAATGTTAGTACTTTGCATGATTTAAGGAAGGTCAAGTTTCCCAAGCCTGCTAGAATTTATCAAAGGGTGTGTGTACAAACGTTTAGTAGTTTCTCGGGGAGTGAGCAGAGACCTTAGTCATTTTCAGAATTGCTGTGGTTTCCCTGGCAATGGTTGCTATGATCAATTGCAATGTGAGGAGTCCGTGATCCTCAGAAAGTGGTGTGCCGTCACTAATCTTTTCAACCACAGACTGACCGCTTTTATCCCACTGTCACTGGCTGTGGTACAGATTCTTCCAATTCTCTTCTTTTTCCATTAGAAATCACATCTTTTCTTATCTCAGTTTTAACCATTTGGCAAGTCAAATCCGGATGTTATGCTGACCAGCGCGTATTCTGCATTTACAAAAGTAATACATTTTGGAAGGAATGTAGCAGAAAAAAAAAATTGAAATGTGTAGGGTTGGTCCAGTGGCACTGCTTGTGCACTGCTATACAGTATTCCTGAGCTTCATTCCTAGGTCAAGTGGGGATGAAGATGCTGCAGAGGCAGCCTTTACAGCATCTAGAGCAGAGACTGATATCAGCATCACTCAGTGGTGACACTTAGAGGACTTGAGTCCATGGTAGCCGAGTTCTAGAGGGAACTGCTATTTGTAACCCTTTGGACAAGGACTGTCACTGTAAGGTCTGGGCAAAATTGAGAGGATATTCAGAAATAATGAGGGAACTGCAAGTAGTTATTAAGGCTCTTGACACTATTCCAACTAACCTGGAAACCCAAAGGAACAGGATAAAAATTTGGACCCCCACAAAAACGTTATGTACTTCTTTCATAGTTTATAGTTCATTTAAAAGCTTGATATATACCGTCTTCCAGGCATATCAAAATTGGATGCAGGAATGGAAAACAGGAACTGTGTTAAAAAGGGAAAGGAAAGCTACAAATATTGAGGGCAGTGGGGGAAAAAGAAGGAAGGAGTAGCCTCGTCCCGCTATGTTCCCAAGTTAGGGACATTCGGACAGACCAGGGCTCGGCAATCTCGTATGCCAGGTCGCCATGGCAACCATAAATTGAACCCTGGCATCTGGGATTCATTGCCCCCTCCACCAGCCATTATCCACTATATCTTACCCTTCTTGCTGCATTTTTCACTGCTCCACCGCAATTGGCTCTGCAGGTAGCTTGAGCCACGGGGTAGAGGAAGTTTGCTGATCTCGTGGTTTCCAGTCTTGCGAGATCAGCAAACGTCCTACTGTACTGCGTGGCTCAGGCTAGATGCAGAGCCGATCACAATGGAGCAGCTAACAACCTAGTAGGAAGGGTAAGATTATATTGTGTGATAGTTGAGGGAGGGGGGCAATAACAAACACACACTAGGTGATGGCTGGGGGAAGTGGCAAGGAGAGAGAGAGACTGGGTGATGGCAAGGGGGACTGTATGAGAGAGAGTGGGATGATACGGGGGAGGCTGTGTGTGTGCGCACGAGAGAGAGAGAGAGAGAGAGAGAGGCTGGGTGATAACTGGGGGGGTCTATAAGAGATACTGGTTGGATGGGGGGGGGTCTATAAGAGATACTGGTTGGATGGGGGGGGGGGCTATGAGAGAGAATGTGTGAAGTCAGGATGCAGAGGCTATGATCGATTTTTTTATTCTTTACATATTACCAGGCCATGGTGATATGCAAAGTAAAAATGGAAATTGCCTTGGATACAACTGACATCATACTCACTAGGGTTGGTGGGAGAGGGAGAAGAGTTGCTGCCTTCTGTTGGCACTGTCTAATGGCATGTTAAGGGCCTGCTTTATTAAGATTTCCTTTCCCATAGAAAATGGGAAAACAGTAAATCAGGCTCTTAAAAAAAGGAGCTGTGATATACCTTTTGGGGGACGGGGGGGCACTGTGACCAAAGTCTCGATGTCCGGCTCCCAGATGTTTAAGCTGGCTTCTAGATTCCAATAAAATCTGTAAGGCTTGTGACAGACTATAAACAGTCTGAAAGAAAGTTTAAATTAGACTTACCTGCTAATTGCAGTTCCTGGAGGAACTCCAGTCTAGTCCCGGAAACTCTGGAGTTGTGATCCTCTTCCAGCAGCTTGGAGACTGATCCACGTCATACTTTTGCTGACACCAGTATAAGTACTCAGGCATCTCCTCCTGGCTCCAGTAACCTATTGACAAAGACGACTCACCGGAGCAACAATTAAGTAAACACATACTCATAACCGTGCCTAAAATGGCTTACTAACAATTGGACCTGAACAAAACTGCGAAGACTCTCGCTTCTTCTCTAGAAGACAACATGTCCTGCAAACATGATGTCCCACCAAACTTACATTCCCCATCCCAACCGGAAGCACTACAGACCATTCTGTTATCTTACCTGTACACCTGCTTGCTTCAGGCACCAACTTCCTTAGAAATCGGGACGGGATCCGGGACTAGACTGGAGTTCCTCCAGGAACTACAATTAGCAGGTAAGTCTAATTTAAACTTCCTGATCGTCCCTCCAGTCTAGTCCCGGAAACTCTGGAGATGTAACAGAGCAGTAAAGAACTCAATGGGTGGGACCTGAAAGACCAGCCTGAAGCACTGCTGATCCAAAACAGGTATCCCCCTTCGCCTGAACATCCAGGCAATAATGTTTAACAAAGGTATTTAAGGACGACCACGTTGCAGCTCTACAAATTTCCACTGGAGGAACAAATTTGTACTCTGCCCACGACGCTGCCTGCGCCCTTGTAGAATGCGCCCTTAAACCGTCAGGCACCTGCCTACCCCTCAAAAGGTAAGCCGACGCTATTGCCGCCTTTATCCACCTGGCAATCGAGGCCTTTGAAGCTGCATGACCTTTGCGAGGCCCTCCAAACAACACAAACAGCCTATCGGACTTCCTGAACTCAGCCGTCCTCCGGAGATACCTTTTCAAAGCTCTCCGGATGTCCAACTGATGCAGCTGTTGTGCAGACGACTCCCGGGAATCCACCCGGAACACCAGCAGTGAAACCACCTGATTCAAGTGAAACGGGGAAAGAACTTTTGGCAAAAAGGACGGAACCGGCCGCAACACCACCTTTGACTCAAAAAAGGACAGAAACGGTTCCCTACATGATAGAGCTTGTAACTCGGAAATCCTCCTTGCCGACGCAATTGCCACCAAGAACACCACTTTAAGCATGAGATCCTTCACCGTGGCCTTAGCTAGAGGTTCAAACGGATGCTCACCTAACGCTTCCAACACCACCTGCAAATTCCAAGTAGGAACTACTTGCCTGCACGGAGGCCTCAAGATACCAACCGCTTTCAAAAAACGCTTAATATCCGGATGAACGCCCAGCGCCTGGCCCTTGATCTTCCCCCTATAACAGGGAACCGCGGCCACCTGCACCTTCAGAGACGAGGCTGCCAAACCTTTCTGAAAACCATCCTGCAAAAAGGCTAAGATCTGCGGCACCAAGGCCCTTAACGCCTCACACTTCCTGTCCACACACCAAGCCTCAAAAATGCGCCAAACTCGAATATATGCTAGGGAAATCGACCTTCGACGAGCCCCCAGAAGAATGGATATTACCGCTTCCGAATAGCCCTTAGCTCTTAACCTTGCCCTTTCAAGAGTCATGCCGTAAGCGAGAATCGAGCTACCTGAGGCATGCACACCGGACCCTGCATCAACAGATCTCCCCTGACCGGTAATCGCCACAGCTTCCCCACTACCAGTCTTCTGAGATCTGCATACCATGGCCGTCTCGGCCAGTCCGGGGTGATCAGAATCACAAAACCCTGGTGTCTTTCTATTCGCCTCACTACCCGCGCTATTAGCACCCAGGATGGAAACACGTACAAGAGCTGCCCCCGCGGCCATTCCTGAATGAGAGCATCCAGCCCTTCCGACATCCACTCCCTTCGTCTGCTGAAAAACCAACCGACTTTTGCCGACTGGAACGTCGCCATGAGATCCATTATCGGCGCTCCCCAGCGCTGAACCACCAAGTCGAACACCTCTGGGTGAAGCGTCCACTCCCCGGGGTCTACCTTCACCCGACTCAAAAAATTGGCCGCTACGTTGTCCACTTTTGCCACGTGAGCTGCCAACAACCCGAGAAGATTTTGAACCACCCACTGGAACAACTGCTCTGCTTCGGCCTCCAAAGCGACGCTGTGGGTGCCCCCTTGCTTGTTGATGTACGCCACCACGGTCACATTGTCCGAAAACACCCGAACCGCTATCTCTCCTAGATACGGCTGAAACTTCTGTAATGCCAACACCACCGCACGCAACTCCAATCTGTTGATCGACCAAGTCTTCTCTTGGTCCGTCCACCAACCTTGTGCGAACCTGCCCCGAAAATGTGCTCCCCAACTGAGGAGACTGGCATCCGTAGTCAGTGGAACCCAGCTCGGCGAGTCCAAGGGCATCCCCCTTGCTAAGGACTCCGGAAGCAGCCACCAACGCAATGCTTCCCGTGTCTCCTCTGGACAGACAAGATGCCGAGCCAACAGATCGTTCTGATGCGACCATCTTCAGAGCAACACCCTCTGTAAGGGCCTCATATGTGCTCTCGCCCAGGGCACCAAGTCTAATGCTGCCGCCATTGTTCCCAGGAGCTGCAAATAATGCCATGCCATCGGCTGCGACTTGGCTAGAAACCCCCGAACCAAGTTTAGAAGGGCCTCCGCCCGATGCGCAGGCCAGAAGACCTCGCCCGCCTGCGTATCGAAGCGTGCCCCCAGATACTCTAGAGTCTGAGAAGGCACTAGACTGCTCTTGGCCCTATTCACCACCCAACCTAACCTTTGCAGGCAGTTTTCGACCTTGGCCGTCGCCTCCTGGCTTTCTATTCTCGATTTCGCGCGAATCAACCAGAACACCCTCCTTCCATAACTCCGCCGCTACGACCACCATCACCTTGGTAAAGGTCCGAGGAGCCGTTGCCAGCCCAAACGGCAACGCTCGAAACTGGAAGTGACCCATCGGTACCGCAAACCGGAGAAACCTTTGGTGATCCGGCCGAATAGGAATGTGAAGATACGCCTCGGACAAATTGAGAGCAGTCAGAAACTCGCCCTTCCGAACTGCCAAGATCACTGATCTTAACGTTTCCATACGAAAATGAGACACCCTGAGACACCTGTTCACTCTTTTTAAATCCAAAATTGGGCGAAAAGTTCCCTCTTTCTTTGGGACTACAAAATAAATGGAGTATCGACCTAAACCGCATTGGTCTCGAGGCACTGATACAACCACTTTGAGCTTTATTAATCTGAGCAATGTCTGACGGACCGCATCACATTTGCGGACCGCCTTGCACGGGGACTGTACGAACGAATCGGTTACCGGTCTCTGAAACTCTAACGCATATCCTTCCCGTATCACCTCCAAGACCCATTGATCGGACGTAATTTCGACCCAGGCAGCGTAAAACTCTTGTAGTCGGCCTCCCACTGCCACGTCCACCTGGTCCTCCCTGACTTCATTGCTGCTTCTTGACCGCCGAAGCGGTGGCCGCGAAACCTCTACTCGCCCCTCGGAACCCTCGAAACCCCTGGTTCCTGTAAGGAAAACGTCCTCTCTGAGTCTGAGTCTGGGGAAACCTTGACGCCCGAAAACGCCGATACTCTCTCTGTGGCAGCCGGGCTGCGGACGGAAACCTCCCTGGCTTCTGCTTATCCTCTGGAAGCCTTCCGCCCTTGGACTCCCCCAAATCCTTCACAATCTTGTCCAAATCCTCACCGAACAGTAGCTTACCCTTAAACGGCAGCTTACCTAATCTGGCCTTTGAAGAAGAATCCGCTGCCCAATTATGCAGCCAAAGATATCTCCTTGCTGCTACCACTGACGCCATACTGTTCGAGAGACCTCGAATCAGGTCATAATGGATATCTGCGAGATAAGCCGTCCCGGACTCCAACCGAGCAGCTTCCCCCGCCGGGTCCTCGGCCTGCTCCCCTTGGACCCGCTGCGCCCAACGCAAACAGGCTCTTGCCGCCCATGCTCCACAAATGGAAGCTTGAATGGACAAAGCATTAACCTCAAATACCTGCGCAACAAAGCATCCAGTTTTCTGTCCTGACCATCCTTAAGAGCCGCACTCCCCTCCACCGGTATGGTCGTCTTCTTAGTCACCGCAGACACCGCCGCATCCACTCTCGGTGGCCGAAATATCTCCTTGTCTTGCTCCACCAACAGATATAGGCGGGACATTACCCTAGTGCCCTTGAGAGATGACTCAGGCATGTCCCACTCACCCTGAATCATTTCCCTTATGACCCTATGCATAGGAAACGCTTTTTGCGTCTTCCTGAAGGCCTGTAGGAGCGGCTCTTCTCCAACGCCGGCTCTTCTCCAGCTCCCGATACGGGCACATTGAGGGTCTTAAGAGTCTCCGCGATGAGTGCAGGCAACTCCTCTCTTCGAAAGATCCGCACCACCCTAGGCTGATCCTCCTGCTCTGCAATCTCTCCTTCTTCCAGCTCCTCCTCTAACTCAGGATCGAGCTCGCCCTCTAACGTGTGCAAGTCCTCCGACAACTCCGACTGCGCCAGTGTATCCATGTCCACTCTCGCCTTCTTGGATACAGTCCCCGACGCCGCCACCGACAACGGCGTTCCTGGTCTCTTCTGTGCCATGCCGTCGGCCCCCGTTCCCGAGGCCGAAGTAACTGCCTCAGTAAAAGACCCCCCAAACGCTCGCTGCATCACAGCCACAAAACCTGGGGAGAAGATGGCCGCCAACTCCGCTGGCAATGGTGATTGAGGAACCGTCCGCTCCGGAACCGAGGACGGCCCCGGAGTCGGATCATCCAGGTCTACTACCAGCAAGGGAGCCTCCACAAGTGCCCCCTCCCGGTCCCCCAGCATATCCACCTGTTTGTGATCTGAAATAGGGGTCTTGCTGCAGTGGCCATAGACTCCGGCCTCTGAAACCGCAGATCTTTTAATACCACAGAGCAGACACAAAACCTTTGAAGGCATTCTGCCACTCCAGTCCACCAGGCCCAATGCCCGTCTGCTCCGCTCCCCACTCAAACTCTCTGTAACAGAGGTGTTCAGGACAGCTGCCCTACCAAAGCTTTCTCTCACACCGGACCCGTTTTTTTTTTGTTTTGTTTTTTTAAAGAATACCCAGCAGGGAGCCTCCCGACTTGAATGAAGGTAAACAGAACCAAAAACGAAGCTCTAAGCCTGAGCTACTCCCGATTATTCCCCCGCCCGCGGTTCCGGCGTTTCCGCCGCAAAACCATGCGGCGCGGGCCTACACGCTCTCTCATCGCAAACCCCAAACCATCGAGGTAAATGACAGCGTTTACTCACCAGCTAATAATGCTGTCGGTCATACCACCGCTTCCTGCAGCCGGCACCATTATACCGCCAAAGCTGGGAAGCGTGCAGCACTGAGCACCCCGCGGCTGCCTCCTGCCCGGCTTCCAGCCAGTTAAGAACAGCCGACTCCGTTCTGCCCGTATCCCTCCAAGCGCAAAACAGGCAAGACCTCTGTACAGCGCTGGGGGAGGGCTGCTGCTGCCAAAGAGTACCCCGGAGCTGAAACTGTTCCTGGGAACCCAGCTACCTTCACCCCCCTGTGCACTGCAATAGAGAGATAGGCAGAGAGAGAGAGCGAGGCCCTTAACAGTTTGAAATTTAAAGCTACAGGGGACTAATTTCAAAAACCCCACTAAACAGAAATTAAAGAAAAATCCAAAATGAAATAACCTAACTCTCTAGAAAAAATGGATCCTTAATTGTCCCTCTAGTGAGCCGGACCACCGGCTCACATCCTCCAGCTGCTAGGAGACTGATCTAAACTGGAGCCAGGAGGAGGTGCCTGAGTACTTATACTGGTGTCAGCAAAAGCATGACGTGGATCAGTCTCCAAGCTGCTGGAAGAGGATCACAACTCCAGAGTTTCCGGGACTAGACTGGAGGGACGATCAGGAATGAGTCTTTTAAGCTTTTTAAAAAATTTTATGGGATGTTTCTTCCCAAAAATCTAATGGAAAGAGTTCCAGAGCTGGGAAGCCCAGTAGTAAAAAGCTCCTGAGCAAGCGGATTCTTACTGTGCATTGCATTTAGTAGGGACAATTAATAGTCTTTATAGTATTTAGCTAATGCCTTACCAGACGACTATTTAGTGATTACAGGATTCAATTCAGGACATAAAGAATAAGATGTATGAATAGATAAGGGGGCATACCAGAATAGAATGCTTTGTGGGCTAATATGAGCATTTTGAACTTCATCCTAAAGGCAATGGGGAGCCAATGGACTTTCATTAAACACAGAGTAAAATCATAAAATTTATTTCCACCATGTAATGGTTTAACAATGGCATTTTGGGGACCTGGAGGTTTTTTTAAGGTTTGCATTTGAAATACTATTTAGTAGGACATTGCAATAATCAAGTCTGGAGATTACTAGTCAGTATGAGTATATAGAATGCATTAAAGTAGAGAGATTTCTTTTTGGAGCTAAGTTTTCCGAGAATCAGAAAAGAAGTTTTTATTATAGCAGCAATATGCAAATCAAAGGCTAACTGAATTAATTATGCAACCCAGAATTTTAAGCTATGTTACAGTGAGTGATAGCATGCTGATTTATAACAGGGTTTATTGAAGGCGAGGGTGTTAATCCAATGATCCAAAAAGCTTCTGTTTTTGAATGATTTAGTTTGAATTTCTGGGTACATAACCAGATATTGATAGCTTTCAAACAAGAATTTAGGTTGGACAAGCCTGGATTCTGATAACTTAATAAGGTCAGACAATAGTTCTACCAACACAATCTCTTCATTAACCAAGCCAAAACAGAGGCTTTGCACCTCTTCTCTGATGCATCTTACTGCCCTCCACCATCACACAACCTCGACGACTACTCTATCAGTGTAAAGAGCAAAGTTAAATATCTTGGTATAATACTTGACCAGAACCTCACCTTTCATGAACAAATACGAAGAGCAACCAAATCTTACTAAGCCCAGACTCTTTCCGAACCGTTTGCCAAGCCTTAACTACCCCCACCCTCGATTACTGTAACCTCATATACCACGGCTTCCCGAAGCAAAGCCTTCAACCTCTCCAAATGGCCCAAAACACCACAGAACCCAGTCCAAATCATGGCAAAAGGAAAGACAGAGCTTTTATTAAGACAAATACAGGGTATATATTGCCAAGGGGACCCGACACAGGCCGTGTTTCGGTTATGCATTCATCAGGGGTATTCTTGGCATACTTTAACGATTATAACCCCATATGGCAGTCTTGTGAGCTAAATAGCAAATACAAAACCTTATTCAATGGAGGTATAGCATCAACGTGTATCTTTAGTCAGTCAATGAAATATTTCTTCAGAAGTTCAGTTGATTGTTGCTAAGACTCACACAAGAGATTTCAGCCAGGAGAGAAGTGCCACCAGGCCTGGAAATGGAGGCAATGCGGAAAACCATCCGTCTCTAAGGTTTCTAATATTGCACCCCTTCAAACACCTCCACTGGCTTCCTATCCTGGCTAGAATAAAATATAAAGCTCTCATACTGATCCACAAAGTCATAAACAATGAATCTGCACCGTCTTCTCTCCCTCCTGTCCAGACCAAATAGCAACAGACTACGAAGAACCAATTCTGCAAACCTCAAAATCCCAACCCAAAAACTTGAAAGCAAACAAACCACCTGCAACTGCGCATTCTCCCTCTTTGCCCCCACAGAATGGAATGCCCCTCCCATTTGACTTGCAAGACTGTTCTGATCACTCAAGAGTTCCAAAAAAAGCTCAGAACTTTCTTCTATCATGAATACCTTTAATACATCCCATCCCTGCCACCAAAGATCTAGTGTAACCTAGTTCTCTCAATCATCAACCACATCAGGTGCTTCTGTCCCACCCCATACAATTAATTGAACCTCCTCCTCATAAGTGATTCTCTAACCTCCCCTTCCAACAACTCACTCTTAGCCCCTGCCCCTCTCTCCTTTTTATTGTACATAGTTGCCAACCCTGGTATTATTCTTAAATTGTTGAATTGTAAATTGTTGACTGCTGAATGTTACCAACATATCAAGTTCTTGTACCTCACACAGTTACAAGTCTGATTTCATGTAAACCATCTTGAATTGTAGAAAGACGGTATATAAAAAAGTTTATATAAATAATAACTAACTTGTATAGGTTATTTGGATAACAGAGTAATAACATCTGTAAATGCCATAACTCTGTATAAGACTGGCCAAGGGACTGAGGAGAATATTGAAAAGAATGACAGAAAAGAATGATTGTAAAATTCTTGTATGTCATAGAAACATGATGACAGAAAAAGACCACATGAACTATATAGTCTGCTTTCCATATCAACTACTACAACAGACCCCTTTTTTTCCTTTAGAGATCCTCTGTGTTTGTTCCATGCTTTTTTGAATTCAGATACTGTCCACATCTCTACCATCTCCACTGGGAGGCTATTACATGCATCTACCACTCTTTCCGTAAAGAAATATTTCCGCATATTACTCCCGAGTCTAGCCCCTGTCACCCTCATCTTATGTCTCTTCATAGCAGAGCTAGCTTTCAATTGAAAGAGGCTCTCCTCCTGTGCATTTATGCCATGGAGGTATTTAAACTTCTCTATCATATCTCCTCTATCCTGCCTTTCCTTTAAAGTATACATATTAAGATCTTTAAGTCTGTCCTCATATGCTTTATAACAAAGACCACTAATCATTTTAGTAGCCACCATCTACACCATCTCCAAATCTGTTTATATCCTTTTGAAGGTGTGGTTTCCAGAACTGCACACAATACTTCAAATGAGGGTGCACCAAAGAATTATACAGAGGCATTATCACCTCGTTTTTTCTGCTGGCCATTCCTCTCCCTATGCACCCAATATCCTTCTAGCTTTCATAGTCTTCTCTTCTACTTGTTTAGCTACTTTAAAATTGTCAGATACAATTATGACCAGATCCCGCTCTTCTGTTGTGGACAGAAGTACTTTGTCCCCTACACTGTACTCCCTTGGATTTTTGCAGCCCAAATGCATGACCCTGCATTTTTTAGCATTAAATCTCAGCTGCCAAATTCTAGACCATTCGTCAAGCTTAGCTAGATCCCTCCTCATGTTATCTACTCTTTTCTTGGTGTCTACTCTATTGCAGATTTTGGTATCATCTACAAAGAGGCAAATCTTACCGACAGACCAAGGACAGATCCCTCCTTCTCCTCATAGTGAGCTCCATTTACCTACCCTTTGGTGCCTCCCACTCAACCAATTTCTAATCCAAATCAGTAACTTTAGGGTCCATCCCTAGGCTGCTCAGTTTGTTTATAAGTTGTCTGTATGGAATGGTGTCAAAGACTTTATTGAAATCTAAGTACACCAAATCTAGGGCTCTCCCTCAGTCCAACCTCAGTGTAATTGCTGGGCTAATTTATATAGTGATATAACACTGAACAACCATTAAATCAACTTTTTAATAAAGCTTTGGAATTTTAAAAGAAGAAGCATCATCAAGGCTATAAAGCATGGTTGTGGGAGGTATGAGGAGCATAAATTTGCATTCAAATATTTTCAATGATATAACAATAGAAAATGCAGAAAATATGCAAAGAGCTAAATTGGCTTATGTCCCACTTAAGCATCAACCCAGTGATGAGTATTTTACTTAATTTTCCATTTTGCATGCAACATTCAGAGCTTAAATGACACAACAAACAAGAATGAAATATACGCAATTGCTATTCTAGGGGAATTTCACATATTGAATGGCACAAATGATATCACCATAAAATGACTCTCTCCATACTAATACATCCTGAAAACTGAAATAGTTTGTTTTAATTATAGAATTTTGTTGCTGCAAATGTTATGCAGCAGATTATGTGTAGTCAATTACTGCTGACATAGAGACTTAAAAATGAACTTTGTTTAGGAAAGGACAAATGAAAAAAAACCCAATGTTTTGTGAGGTCTTACAGCACCTGACCATCCTATTTTCCTTGCGCTTATTCCCCATTCTTCCGCTAATCCTCCTTTCACTCTGTCCTCAATCCAGCATCATCTCTCTCTCTCATCTCCTTCTATCCACCATCTCCTCTCTCCACTCCCTTTTCCACCAAATATCTCCTCTTTTTCTCTCTATCCACCCACATTTCCATCCAACATCTACTCATTCTCTCTCCACCACCCTTTTCACCTATCTATTATATCCCCACTCCCTTTTCCATCCATAATTTCTTCGGTCTCAGTACTTCCCCATGTGTCCAGCATGTCCCCTCTTTCTCCCTACCCCTACCCCCATGTCCAGCATCTCTGTGCTCCCTCTGCTATCTCCATGCCAAACAATCTGCCCTGTCACCCTAATTAGCCTCTCTCCTCAGTATCCACCCTTTGTTGCCATGGCCTTCCTTTCCCTATCCCCGAGCCAGCATACCCCCTTGCCACTCTACTCTCCCTTCTTTTGCCTGACCGCAAGCCACCATTGTTCCCTTCCTTTCCTCCATCTGCAATCCAATAAATACTCCTTCCTCCCTCCACTCCCAGATTCAGTATTGCGATCATGTATCTTCTATTATACTGACCCCATCCTCTGGACCAGCATCTTTTTTCAATCACTCCTCCTCCACTACTACTTTCTGATATCTGTCCCCTGCGGTAGCGGCAAAGAAAAGGAATCATAACACAGGTTCAGGGACTTCCTTTTCGTCTGTGTCACTATGAGCTCTGCCGGTCCCACCTCTTCAACAACAGGAAGTCTAAGCCTAAATTGAAGGGGGCAGGACCAGCAAAGCTCATAGCGACGCCGACAAAGAGAATGTCACTGCCTCAAAGAAAAGAAATCCTAACACAGGCACGGGGACTATCTCCTTTCATAAAATGAATATTAGCGGCTGTGTTGTCTGCCTGAAAGGCTAACACAACCCACCTAAGCAAACTAGCTACGGCACCTCACTGACATTGGCGCCCTCCTGCCACACTTACCTTGCTTACTGGGTTAGCACCGGTCCTGGTGAGACCTCATTTGGAATACTGTGTAAAATTCTGGAGACCACATCTTCAAAAGGATATAAACAAGATGGAATCGATGCAGAGGGTGGCTATCAAAATGGTCAGTGGATTTCATCATAAGCATATGGGGACAGACTTAAAGATCTCAATATGTACACTTTTGAGGAAAGGCGGGAGAGAGGAGATATGATAGAGACATTTAAATACCTCCATGGCATAAATGCACAGGAGAAGAGCCTCCTTCAACTGAAAGAAAGCTTTGCAACAAGGGGGCATAAGATGAAGGTGAAAGGAGATGGACTCGGGAATAATTTGTAGAAATATTTCTTTATGGAAAGAGTTCTAGATGCGTGGAATAGTCTCCTAGTGGAGGCAACAGAGACAAAGACTGCATCTGAATTCAAGAACGCATGGAACACAGAAGATCTCTAAAGGAAAAAAAGGAACTGTAGAGTTTAGTAGTTGGTATGGAAGGGCAGACTAGATAGAAACATGACAGCAGATAAAGACCATATGGTCTATGTTTCACAAAAGCGATCAACAAAGGCCGAGAAGCCTTAAAAATGTCCTCTGGGGGACATCTGAGCAGACTCCACCCAAGAGGCCTGCGCTCTGTGGAGTGAACTATGACTCACTCCTGAATGCGCTTATCAAGCAGAATACAAACTACTACCAATGGCCTCCATAGGCCAAAGGGCAATCAATTGCTTGACTTCTGCCAACACTTTCCTCAAATTACAGAGGAGGGTGGAAGAAGGTCTGATCGAAAGGAGAAATAAGCAATTGCTATGAACCCGAGAAACACCCTCTTTCCATCCACCAGATGCAGAAAGGTGTCCATTTGAAGATCCTTCTCTATGAAGGAAGGCAGGACCACAGTCCAGCCAGGATGATAAAAGAAGGGGGAAGCGCCCCTGAAGGAAGGACGGCATAGGCTTCAAAGTGAAAGAAGCCATTAGAAGCACCAGAATGGTGTACTGCAAGCCAAGGGCTGCAGCACAGGCATCACTCGGCAAATACTAGAGCTCCCCAGAATGGTTCATAAGGAGCCAACTCACTACAGAGGTCTTACATATGAACTCAGGAAGGTTCCTTGCAGATCCCTCTACTACAGAAGCCCACCAAGACCCAACAGGAAACTCAGGTGAACAGAACTGCTTCACTCCTGCTGAAGGAGGCAACATCGAGATACACACCAATGAATCTCTTGGAGGCAATTCCTCTAGCTAAACAAGACCACCACTCAACCCTTAAGAATTCAGGACCAATCCCTAGACCAGGCCAAATTGCTAAACAGCTCTCACATCAGTTAAATCCTACAGCAGTGGTTCCCAAACTTGGGGTCACGACTCCAAATAAGGTCAAATCATAAATGGGTGGGGGTCACAGAAACATGGTCATTTCCCCATCTCTCTGGACTTTCATTGTGACCTACGCCAAGTCATCTGCAGGATGTGGTCTGCGAGCCAGTGAATATTCATAGGCCCTTGCCCCTCCTGAGCAGCTTCCTGTTAGGCTGGAAACCCATGCCGAGTACTGGAGTCTATAACCATACACTGCACATTGACACAAGGAACCCTCTACTGCCTGTTGCTACTGCCTTTCGGCTTTAGATGAATGGAAGGAGGGTGAAGGAGGCTGGAGACCTGCCAATTTGATTTCATCATCATCTGTGGTCACATGAAATTTCAGTTGTTAAAATAGGGTCATATGTGACAAAAGTTTGAAAAACACTGTCCTAGAGGGCTGCAAGCAGGGATGCTGCTACCATTCATAAACAGCTCATACTGATAGACATGTGCCCACAATGGCCAAGTCACAAGCAAGAAGGCACTAGGAAACCGCTTTACCAGGAGCTCTCACTGTGTTTCTTACTACAGCCCAATCTTGAAGAGGAAGAGAAAGGCCATATTGCTTGGCTCAAGATTCCATGTACTACAGTGCATAAGGTCAATCCGGAGACCCTAGGACCACCAGGTCCAGATGGGTTCATAACTGTGCAGAAGACAGCTTACCCAGGGTCAGAGAGGAAGCCACAAGCATCACTTCCCTAGACCACTCTTAAGGAAGCGCCACCAAGCCTATCTAGCACGGAACCTTCTCATGTCTAAAATAGCTCTCTGGCATTTACTGAGATGGCTGATAAATAGAGCAATGGAAGGTCTGGTCTTCACTCTATGAGGTCAAGTGTGGGAGGGCTGAGCTCTTACTTCACCAGGATTCATGGCGTTCCAACACAGAAAGCTGGACCACATGCTACAAAGCTTGTGATATGCATTGCAGCTAGAGCAATCAAGAAGTTCCTTTGCCCAAAAGGCCATGTGAACCTATAGCCTGTTGCTTCCACTAAAGGAGGCATGAGACACCCCAGGGTCAAACTGATCACTCTGGCCTCCGGGAGGAAGAAATCTCAGGAGCCCTCTGACCGGGTCTAACACCTCCAGCCCTTCTGGCTGGTAGCCAAAGTAAGAATCTCCTTCTGTGCTTCCAATAACATCCCTGACCATGAGGTGGAAACACAACTGCTACCAGGGCTGGCCCAACCATTGTGCAGGAATGTTGCCTGCACATGGTCCCGCACCTCAGGGGACCCCATGCATACCTGACTGACTTTAGAGGGAGCTGGTGAGGCCCGAAGCTTAGCGTCACAGTCACCTCTGCACAGCCACAGGAGTAAACAGTAGCATTTTGCTTTATTCCCATGGCTGTAAGTCACAGATACTGGTGCTGCCGAGTTTAGGAAGTTAAACAGAGGCTCTTCCTGTCTTGTACAAGACAGGAAGTGCCCCTGTTTATCCTCCTGGCACTAAGCGCCCAACGGGCTGTGACTTATCACAGCCACAGGAATGAAGGAAAACGCTGTTTACTCGCGGCTGTGCAAAGGTGAGCCAGGCTTCAGACCTCACCGACTCTCTCTGAAGCTGGCCAGGCAAGCATGGGGCTCTTTGTGGTGTGGGGCCATATGGGGGGGTGGGGTGGAGGAAAGAGCCGCTGGCCCTATAAGACGACTGGGGGGCTAGAACGGGAAATGGGCAAATGCTGGGGGATGGGGGACACTGCTATTGAAAGGGAGATAATGCTGGGAGAGGGGGCAGATACTGGGGGGCCAGGACTGGAAAAGGGCTGATGTGGGGATGGAGGGACTGGAAGGGAGCTGATGAGGGATTGGAAATGGAGGAACACTGATGTGGGGCGCTAAGACTGAAAATGGGCTGATGCTGGGGGATGGGAGTGGAAGGGAGATGATGCTGGAAGGAATAGGACTGGAAGAGGACTGAGCTGATGCTGGAGGGACTGGGAAGGAGCTCATGCTAGGAGGGACTGGAACTAGAGAAGGAGTGATACCGGGTGTTAGGACTGGAAATGGGCTAATGCTGGAGGATGAGGGAAAGAGACTGGAAGGGAGCTGATGCTGAGAGGGGCTGGAACTAGAAGGGAGCTGATGCTGGGAGAAGACTAGAAAAGGGTGGGGCTGGGGCTGGTGGAAGATAAAAAGAAGGTGGGGGAGTGAGGTTGGAAAGGGGAACAAATATTGTGTATGGGAGGGAAGAAAAATCTATGATTGGCTGGGTATTGGGAGAGTAAGTAGGGATTGAGGATGGGAGGGTGAAATTTGTGCGGATGAAAAAGAAACAAAGACATGGAGGAAAGTGCAAAAGGGGAAAGATCAGGATGTTAGAGGCAGATGTAGAGAGAGAATGGAAAAAACTAAAAGAGAGAAGAAAGGACAAATGGACAGCAAGCAATGGACAGTTAGCAGAGGATACGAAGAAAGCAGAAGAAAACAGCTGGGGCAATTGCAACTGAAAAATAAAATGGCCAAACAACAAAAGGTAGAAAAAACTATTTTATTTTGAATTTATGAACTGGAATATGTCAACTCTGGGAAATGTGCATCACTAACATATAGAAATTACACTTACCTGGTAATTGTCGTTCCTTGAGTGACGACAGTTTAGTCCTCCACCTCTGGGTTGTGCACCTCTTCCTGCAGCTTGGAGACTGGGCATGTCAAAGTCGTGACATCACTGGATATAGCCTACTGGTATCTCCCATCAGCCTCCAGTGTACTACTGACAAAGCAAACTCAAAGGAACAAATAACTATACCATAACTTTAAATAACTCCCCATTCCTCAACCTGAGAAACCTTTTTAACCATATCCGTCTTATATTTTCTTTCTTTTTTTTTTTTTAACTTTACATTCACAACCCCCCTATGCAAACACGTTTCCTATACCATCCCCTCGTTTAAATAAGAGAGAAGGAAGAAACAACAGAGAGGGATACTCACTGCGATCTAGAAACTGAAAGGATCTGTCTACTCCTTGAGATTGATGCTCCACTACGCCTGAAAATAAACTCTGAAGAAATCACACCCCTGGGCGGGAATGAGGACTAAACTGTCGTCACTCAAGGAACGACAATTACCAGGTAAGTGTAATTTCTATTTCCTTATCGTTCCTCCAGTTTAGTCCTCCACCTCAGGGATGTAACAGAGCAGTAATCATTGGGAGGGACCTATCCAGCCAACTCAAGACACCGTCGACCCGGAACAGGTATCCTTTACTGCCAAAACATTTAGGCACTAGAGGTTACTGAGGAAATGAAGAGACGACCTGGAAGCTGCTCTACCAATCCCCCCTGGTGTAATGACACAGTGATTCACCCATGAAGCTGCTTGCGCCCTGGTAGCAAGAGTCAGAAAGCCCCCCGGAATCATACAACCTCGCCACCAGAAAGCTGAGGCAACCACCGCCTTAACCCAGTGCAAAATGGCCGCCTTCGCTGCTGCTTCCCCTTTGCGGGGACCTCCAACCAACACACAAAAACAAAGAAACGAACGCCGCACCCTGCATTTTATGTTTCCTATCAGCGTAAGCTACGAATAAAAACCTCCCCTTCCAGAAAAAACAAGAACTGGAAGAGAAACCAATAAGCTCAGGAGAAAAATCAGATACCACCTTTTGGAAGGACGACGGGACTGCTCGCAAACACCACCCTCTATCCAGAAAGAGTGAAAACGGCTCATTACATGACAATTCCTGAAACTCCGAAACTCGTCGTGCCGAACAAAAAGCTATCAAAGTCACTGTCTATAACAGCAAATCCTTTACCGACGCCTGGAGTAAAGAATCAAAGGGCTCTTTAGTTAACGCCTCTAAGGCCCAATCGGGATCCCCCGGCAGCACCCGAACTCTCCTTGAGGGGGGCAGTCGGGTCCCAACTTAAGGAAACGCTACACATCGATCCGAACACCTAGCGCTATTCCCTCCACAGAACCTCTACAGCCAGAACAGTCACCCGCTGGACCCTCTATGGAACTGGCCGCTAGTTCCTTCAGACACTGTCCTGCAGAGAACTCAGACCAATAATACCGACACCTTTGTCGCCCGGACTTGCCACCGTGAACAGCAGCCTTCAAAAAGGCGCTAAGCACGGACCTATGTACCAGAAGCAGCCTGCCTCCCTGCTCTCAACAAGGTGGCGAAGACTGACGCCGAATAACCCTTCTTCTTCAGCCCCGCCCATTCAAAGGCCAAACCGCAGGCGGGCACCGATCCATCTGACACATTCATCGCGGACCTAGCCACAGCAGAACATCCGCTACCGGCAACTTCTAGGAAAAGCCTGTCGAGTAGGCGAATGAGATCAGCCTAGTACGGCCGTCTCGTCCAACCGGGCGCTACCAAAAGTACCTTTCCCTGAAAGCCTCGATACGCCAACTAGTTGCCCTATGAGAGCCCACGGGGAAAGGACAAGACAAAGACTTAAATGGGAGCTTACTGAGCCTCGACTTGGATGAACCATCAGCCGCCCCATTCCTCCACCAGAGAAATCTCCGGGCGAACCCCAAGGAAGCCAATAATATTAGCTAGCGCTCGAATTAAGCCATAATACACATTTGCCACATAAAGCAAATCAGGCTCTAGTCGATTCAACTCCCTGATCCTTTCCTGTTCCAGGCGAGTAGGCTGCCGTAAACACTACGACCACTTGAAGCATGCTCTCGCCTCCCCAGGCTCCACAAATGGGAGCTTGTAAGGACAGAGCATTGCTCCCAATGATCGCTTCAGTGAACCATCTACTTTCCTATCTTGCGCTAAAGAAGATTGCTAGGGCTCTCTTCCATACAGTGAGTCCACACCCCCTGGTAGTGCAAGGTGTGCACCCACCCATGTAGTACCAAGGCCTGCCCCTGCTTAGCCTCAAAATGTCAAACAAGAACAGGCGAATTCAGGACAGCTGAATACTTTTTTTTTTTTTTCCACAAAGACATCTCTTAACCAAAAATTCCTTCAGCATATATTAAGAGACGCTCTTTCCATGCCAACAATATGAAGTAGAAAGAACTCCCAAACACAAGCATACTAATCCACGGCCTTCCTGCTAGAGTAACGCCCCATTCCATCTGACTGCACAAAGATGGACTTTATATTTTAAGTTCAACTAGCACCTGGTGTTAGGAAATACAGCTTTCTCATTCCACAATGGCAATTGAGTCAGCAATGAAGAAGCCGAGAAACTGCAGACAAGTTCCCATTATACCACCTGGTAAAGACTCCACTTTTAGAACACTGAAGCAAAAAAGCATGTGAGAGTGCCTTGTGCCCTGCCAGTAGCTGATCGAATTGAAATGATTCAGTGTATACAGGGCATTTTCCAGAGAACGCAAGGTCCCTCATCCAGGCTGACTCCACATTCACAGTCTAAACCGGCAGCCATCTTGGCTGATGCCGATCAGAGCGGAAGCCATCTTGTAAGCCCAGCATATGATGTATGCCTATTAGAATCTGAGCTGCTGCCATTGCTGCTAGAGAACTAGCCTGGCTGCGTGCTTCTGGCCCCCATTAAGGCATTCGCTGAACACTAGCAGAGACTCTCCGTACTGGAGAACCTCTGATAAATGGAATGGGAGCATAGATAGCTTCAAAGGCTAGAGTTCTATTTTGCAACCTCTCTCCGCTGAGCTGCCTTTGCCATATGTAAAATTAAACCACATATAGCCAAAATTAAGACATTACAAATCTACCGTAAAATCTTATAATTTGGGCAAAGCCAAACTAACGGGAATATTTTCCATTAAGAAACCATACAACTATAAAACCCCTCTCATGACATAATGCTTATGGCAGAGCATTCCACATCTGTGGACTGGCCATGGCGCTCACCCAAGCACCTGTTACAACTGTCCAAGAGAGTTTTCACCATAATTCCTTGTAACCTGAATATGTTTACAGCGGATCATAGTGCTATATCACAGCAGCTAAGCCAAAATATTACCCTGCCATATAAACCGACTTTAACGCGTTATAGGACCTTCTTTTTTTTTAAAGTATAGAACTCCAAAAACCAAGTTTCCGCCGACTCCAATGAAATCAAAGCAGATCAGCTAAAATTACCCAAACTGCTCCTATAGCTTTGCAAGAAGCTACCAGCCCCCGCTGCACCCAGTTTTCCTTCCCCCCCCCCCCCCTTTATCCTGAGGGATTCAGCATTGCAGGACGTGTTGCGCACCCCCTGCCAGCCTGCTGCATCTGCCAGGGAGCTGAAGAGCAAAATAGAAAGTAGAACCCCTGGAAGCAAAAGGCCACTGAATAAATCAACAGTGTTAGCTAAAAATTAACAAGGCTATCTCTCACTAAAGAGAGTTTCTTTTTCTTTTTGAAATCCCACCGAAGTCCATGGGACCCAAGCTTTCGAACACAGCCCCTAACGTTGTGCATTAACCACAACCAGAGAAATGAAGTGAAATGAAACCCTGCTCTAGAAATAGATGAGAATTTCCTGGGAAGGGCATGCGAAGTGGAGCTATGAAACACACAGGCACCCCCTGGCCTTCCTGCAGTCAGAGAAATAGCAGTGGAATACACCGACAACCTTGCAAATGGAGGTCTTAGAGGTTGCTGCCTGTGTGAACCTGATGAGTAATACGATTTTGTATTTACCCCGCCCCCAGGGATGGGGGCACTGAATACTATATGTGATTCATGAGCAGCGCTACCATCCGGTGGCCTTTAGGGCACCAGAGCCCGACAAACGATACAGAAGTTAAGAGCTTTAAATCTTGGTCATATAATCTTGATTTGCAGAACATTATTTATTTTATTTATTTACATTCTCTTATATACCGCGCTATTCTGCATCAGTGCAGTTTACATTGAACAAACTGAAATTACATTGAACAGGGCATTATAACTTGGAGATAACTTTTTTTACAGGGAACATGGGCTATGGAGGGTTAAGTGGCTTGCCCAAGACCACAATGAGCTGCTGTGGGACTAGAAACCCCACATTACATTACAGCTGCTTGTTTAGTCACTAACCCCTGAGAGCCCATGAGGTGGCTCTGTGGGTATTTGTTCCCTGACTTGCAGAGAATGATCAATTTGATAATGGCTGCATACACACAGTCATAGAAAGGCACTATTGAGTGTACCAGCTGCCCTCTGGTGGCCATAGACTGTAGCACAGGCACTTCTTGGTTGACAGTTTAACTGTCAGTCTATTTTTTTGATATCCTAAACCTGTCCCTGTGAATTTTGGGCAACTTTCACTATAGAATACATAAAAGCACACTTCCAGGCTGTCCCTCCTTCCAACTACAAGTTAGGGCTCTGCTCTTGAACCTAAAAACTGGCAATTTGCCTAATATCCTGGGACTTAACATGCTCCTCAGAGACATGATTAGGAGGGAAAGAACATGTGGTATCAGGGATCAATGCCAAAACTGCTGTCCTATAAAACTAAGAATATACTTAAAAATAAAGAGGACTGACAACAGCCCCCTTAAGGCTGAGGAATCCCCCCAAGCCTCAAAAATCCTACAAACAAAAGAAAGAAACACTAGGCCCAAAAATCTAGCTATTCTGCCTGTTGTCTTCCTCACACAGGCAGCTCCCTGCAGCTCTCGCCATGCGGTCCAAATACCTAGAGAGAAAATGGCCGCCCTTCGCCAAAGAATTTTGGCGCCAAGAACAACAGCCGCTGCAAAAAGGAGGCCTCAGTAGACCGACAGAGCCCGAAGGCCTTACCTGCAGGGCCGAAAGCCACACAGCCTGCTCCTACCACCTTGAATTCCTCCGATCCTCAAGCCGCGCTGATGCGCCTGGCAGCCACGGCGAGGATCGCTCAGCCGGTTCCACAGAGTAAAATTAAAATCCCGCAGCAACGGAGAGGCTCCGTCTCACACAGCTTCAGTGTGGCTGTACGGGTCCCGGAGCTCTCTCCCGTACAGTCAAGGGAGAGAGATCCGCACCGGCAAATGCTTGTAGCAAGTGAAAATAACTGAGAAGGAGGGAAGGCGAGAGCTGCTACTAATTTAAACAGCCAGGCTCAAATTTAAAATTACTGTAAATAAGGAAATTTGCTCCTAACTAAAGGGAACTAATCCCTGATTGCCAATTAACCAAAGGTAACTGAATTAAAAGTAAAATTAAAAGTAAATTAAAGGTAAAAATCAAAAGTAAAATCAGAATAGAATTTGTCACGCTAAATGCTCCTTATCTGTTCCCCCCAGGTGAGCCCAGAAGCTAGGCTCACTATGTCCTCCTGCTGCATGGAGACTGGACACACTGGAGGCTGATGGGAGATACCAGTAGGCTATATCCAGTGATGTCCAGATAATGCCCAGTCTCCAAGCTGCAGGAAGAGGTGCACAAGCCAGAGGTGGAGGACTAAACTACGACACTACTGGGCGGGAAGAAGTCACAGCAGCTCACAAAACCTTTGAGCCAAAGGCCATGTCCACCCATGTGTGGATATCCAAGTGGTGGTAGTGCTTGACAAAAGTGGAAAGTGACACCCACTTTGCCGCTCGACAATGTCCTTGAGGACTCTTGCGCTCAGAGAGAATGGGTGAGCAAACTCTCCAGAACCGGACGGTTCCGCAGCAGATATGCTGAGGCAACAGCCTCCTTAACCCAGCACCCCAATGTAGACTTAGCCACCGTATCACCTTTGTGCGGGCCATCAAACACAAAGAGATGGTCAGACTTACAAAAAGAATTTGTAACCGCCAAGTACCGGAGAAGCACTCTCCAGACATCCACAAGACGAAGGTCCTTATCCTTCCCCTGACACTACTCCTTAGTGAACGGGAGCAGGCAAACCACCTGGTTCCAATAAAAGGGAAAAATCACCTTAGGTAAGAAGGAAGGCACAGACCAAATGGAAACGGCCTCCTCAGAAAAGTATAAGTAAGGATCTCGACAATCCACCTTGCATTACAAATCACGACCAAGAAGAATGTCTTGAGCATCAAATCCTTCAGAATAGCACACGTCAATGTCTCAAAGGGAGCCAACATCAAGACACAGATCCCAGGAAGGGACCACAGAACAAAGGGGAGGACGCAGACGCCGAACCCCCTGAAGAAAGCGCAAAATATCTGGGTACAAGGCTAAAGACTTACCAGCCACTGGACCTTTGAAACAGGCCAATGCTGCACCCTGAGCTTTCATGGAGCTAAGAGAAAGGTCCTTCTCCAGACCGTCCTGCAAAAAAGGCCAACAGAAATGGCACCTTGGCCAACTCAGAAGCTAGCTGCCATGTACTGCATCATCGCTCAAAGAGGCACCAGACCCGCACTTATGGGTAGACCTCCTCCAGGCTCTGAGTAAAGTGGAAACCACTGCTAAAGTAGCCCTTATGTGCTAACTGTCTCCTTTCAAGAGCCAAGCCGTAAGCAAGAAGGGAACCAGGTCCTCCAGGACAATCAGTCCCTGATGCAAGAGGCCCCGAGACAGAGGAAAACGAAGAGGTGGCGCTTTCAGGTGCTGCATCAGATCTCTGAACCACGCTCTCCTTGGCCAAATCTGACGCCACCATAATCACCCTTCTCGGGTGGCACTCTATATGCAGAATCACATGCCCCACCAGGGGACATGGAGGAAACCATAAAGCAGGCACTGACTTTGCCAAGGCTGGGCCAGGGCGTCAATGCCCTCAGACCCCATCTCCGTCCGGCGACTGAAGAAGTGGCACACTTTGGCACTGGAGCGGGTCACCAACATATCCATTTCGGGGCAACTTCAGCGGCATAGAATCAACTGAAATGTCTCTTGACTCAACTCCCACTCTCCTGGATCCAGACTGTGCCAGCTGAGAAAGTCTGCTGCCACATTGTCCACCTCGGCAATGTGTTGAGCAGACAAGGCTAGAAGTTCTTTTCAAACTCTGGTAAACAGGTAAGTCATTTCCAGGGCTACCCTGGCACACCTCATGCCACTTTGCTGACTGATATAAGGCACCACCATGGCGATGACTGAAAATGCTCCAACCACCTGACCCTCGACCAGGGGCCAGAAATGCAGAACAGCGAACCTGATGGCCCTTCACCTCTAGGCGGTTGATGGACCACACCACTTTCCTGTGGTTCCAATGGCCCTGGGCAGTGTGGTGTTAGCAATGGATTTCCAAGTCCAAAAGACTGGCATCCTTCATCAGAAGGATCCATGAGAAATCGTCCAACAGCATGCCCTTCTTCAGATGACAGGGCTGCTGCCACCTCCGCAAGTTGGCCATCATCATCGGGAACTCAAACCCTTGAGGACTTGGGGACCACAGAGTCAGCAAGGACCATTGAAGCGGCCACATACAAGAACACGGCCACAGCACCATCTCGATTGTTGCTGCCTTCAATCCAAGGAGCTGAGGATAATCCCAGAATTTGGGAGCCTGCTGCAAACAGAACAGCACCAGGCAATCCAACAGTCTTTTGACTTTCTCCTCTGATAGTAAGACTCTGCCCACTTAAGTATCGAAACATGCTCCCAGGAACTCCAGGGACTGGGAAGGCAACAACTGGCTCTTATCCCGACTGATCAACCAGCCCAGGCTTTCCAAAAAGAACACAACGCGTGTCGCTACCCAAGACACTCCCAAAAGAGAATGGGCTCGGATGAGCCAGTCATTCATATATGGGTGCACACAAATCCCATGGTGCTGTAGCGAAGCAGCTACCACCACCATGACCTTGGAGAACATCCATGGGACACTGGAGAGTCCGAACAGGAAGGCAGCAAACTGAAAGTGAGAGCTAAGCATGGCAAAATGCAGATACTTTTGCTGATCCCGCTATATGAAAATATGCCTCGGCCAAATCCAGAGATGCCAGGAACACTCCTTGGTGCACTGATTGAATCACAGATCACAAGGTTTCCATCCAGAAGCGCAGGACGCACAAGTATTTGTTGACACCCTTGAGGTCCAGAATGGGTCGGAAGGAACTGTCCTTTTTCTTTTTAGCACCACAAAATAGATGGAGCATCTGCCCCTGCCCCGCTTGTCCAGGAGGACAGGCACCACTGCCTTCAGGAGCAGCAACTTGTTCAAGGTGGACTGTACAGCAGCCTGTTCGATTGCAGACCCACAAGGGGAGATGACGAAGGTCTCCGGGATCAGCTCTTTCCATTCCAAGACATAGCCATACTGCATGGTGTCTAACTCCCAGCAACCTTTGGTGACCCAGACCCAATCCTAAAAGAGGAGGTAAAGATTGTCCCCAACCAGAAGAACCAGGGAATAGGTCCCAAAACCTTCACTACATGGCCCAGGTTCTACAGTGGCTCACACGCTCCATGAAAGGATTTAGAAGGAGCCCGAGATCCAGAAGCAGCAGGGAAGAAAGGCTTTCCAGGCTGGTAACAACGAAGGTCCGGAGACCCTTGGGAGTCTGGCCAGTGCACCCATGGGGAGCAGGCAGAGGCTGATGGGAAGGGGGCTCCTGCCCACTTCACAGACCCATTGGATCTGTCCTCTGGAAAGCAGTAAGATTTTGTCTCGCTCAGGTCCTTCACCAGCATTTTCAAATCGGCCCCAAAAAGCATCTTCCCTTTAAAGGCCAGTTGGGCCAATCGGATTTTGGAGGATGTGTCCTCTGCCCAGTGTCTGAGCCAAATCCAGCAGTGTGTCACCATCAATAGGGCACCATCCTGGCCACTAAATGTACCAGGTCATAGATGGCATCAGAAAGGAAGGCTTTAGTTGATTCCAAAAGAGTGGTAGTATCATTCGGTGGAAGACACTGAATCCACTGGAGCAGGGCTTGAGATGTCAGGCCCGCACATACCGCCAACTGAAGAATAGCAGCCATTACAGCAAACTGGTTCTTCAACAACAAATCCACCTTTCTTTCCAAAAAGTCCTTCAAGACCAATCCGCCTTCCACAGGAATGGTGATCCATCTGATAACCATCGTGACCCACACATCCACCTTGTGGATATCAAACTACACAACACACTCCTCCGGGAGAGCATACATCATCTTATACACTCTTAGTCCCTTAAACAGGGAGTCAGGGAATCCCATTCTGACTGGATCATGTCCTGGATTACGTCTGGAAACGTGGATGCACCTTTGACTCCTGCTCTGTGGCTAGGGCATCCACCAAGTTTGAGGTGGATGAGACCCTGGTAATCAACACCGCCAGTTCCTCCTTCAGGAACAGGCAGATAACACCGGCCTCTTCACAATCCTCCAAGGCGACAGTACTTCTTCATCCACATCACAGCCCAGCACCAAGACATCGGAATCCAAAGCTTGGGAAGATCCCAGGAAATCTCCATCTCCAGGGGGTGAACTTCGCTGGGGACAATTAGCCATAGACAACTAAACAGGGCTTCCACTCTCAGCCTGCTCCTCACGTGACTGTGCCCGTGGGTGGGGGGGGGGGGTGCACCAGAGGCCGTAGGGTCTAAATTTCCATGCCAGAATGACCAGGCCTGCTATAAAAAGGAAAAAGTTTAGGGAGTACAATTTGGAGTCTGGAAGCTCTCCTCTTAGTAATGATCCCCCAACACCAGGGGACAGAGCAGCCACAGATCCCCTTGAGGACAGGGAACGGCCCACAGTACGGTCACCGGAACCTCCGACCAGCTGGTTATTCTTACCCACAGCGCCATCCACCACCTCCTGCTAGAAACCGCATGGATGAGAACCGCAGGTGCAAAATTTTGAAAAACAAAGAACGTGAAAAAAAGCTAAAGGGCTGCAGCAGAAATGGGAGTCCCGAAAACAAAATCCAGAGGTCTTTCAGGCTGACCAGGGAAATCCAATTAGGGAGGCGCCAGACACCCACATGAGCCTGGAGAGGTCTTGGCTGCTGATCAAGGCCTTTTTTTTCTTTCAAATTTGAAGTTGCTTAATTCAGTGCAACAGAGAGCCAATTAAACCTCATTGAAATCAATGGGGAAAAAATAAAGACTGAAAAAAAAAATCAAGAAAATTTTGAAAAAATATTGAAAGTAGATGAAAGAGGAAAGGTGGAGGCGTTCTAAGAGGTGGAGGCGTTCTAAGATGGCGGCAGCACTCCTTGCTGTGTGATCACGCTTTTCTAATGGGAAAAAAGCAGAAAGGTAAATCAGGGCCGTTGCCCTCCCAACCCTCTGCTGCCTCGACGCCGGTTTCTGGTGCTTCTGGCCCCCTAGACACTTACCTTTTGCGGATTACACGGGATTCAGACAAGTCCCGTGGAGAAACCCGATTGGCGGCTTCATTGGAGCTGGGTAGCTCGGCAGCCGCCTCGGCGTCATCGTCCTCCCCGGTTTTGAGCCCGGTGCCGAAGGTTTTCTGCAGCCACGCTATGCCTGAGGGCTTCGTTGAGGTTTCCTCCCCTGCTCTGTCGGAGGGAGTTGGTGCCTCGGGTGGGCCAGGAAGGAGTGTGTCTGCGGACTTGGAAAGTGGAACTAAGAGCAAGCTTCCAAATGTTTCATCATCGGCGTCTGACAGAGGAGTGTCTGTGAGGCGGGCTCTTTCTTCTGTCCCGCGGGATGAACTTCAGACACATATGGAGGTGGTGGATTCAGCGCTGGATACGGAGGTGGTGTTCTCTCTGCAACGTCCAGTAAATTTCACACTGGAGTCTATACGGACTGCTATAGCCTCTTTAGGTAAAGCTTTATTGCCTCAAATATCTTCTTTGTCTACTAAGGTTAAATCTACTATGGGAGCAGTAACTGTTTTGGAGAAAAAAAGTATCTGATATTTGTGTGGAGGAAGAAGAGACACGGAATAGATTATCCAGCTTGGAAGATCAATCAGATACGTTTAAAAAGAACCTCTCTTCTGTTTTTATGAAGCTGGAACAGTTAGAAAATCTCTCTCGAGTTAATAACTTGAGACTAGTTAATTTTCCCAGGTCATCTTCTACTAGTGCTATAGATATGTTTAAAGAATATTTATTGGAAGTTTTGGGGGTATCCCCTGAGTTACTGCCTCCTCTAGTAAAAATTTATTATTTAACTAATGCAAAGCGTTCTACTCCCAGTAAGATTATGGAGGGAGGTATGTTACAAGGGGATGTATTAGATGTAACTAATGTGTTGGAGAAGTCAGGGGACTCCTTGGAGTCTTCTACTCTCCTTGTAACTTTTGCCTTGTTGTCAGATAGAGAGTGGTTATTGAAGCTTTTTTTCTGTAAAAGGAGATCTTCCTTTCGGGGCTTTGCGGTTCATATTTACCCTGATTTATCAAGGGAAACACAGAAACGTCGTAGAGAGTTTCTTTTGCTACGTCCGGGGGTTTTGCAGCTGGGGGCCTCTTTTTTCTTAAACACCCTTGTAAGTGTTTGGTAAAATACCAAGCTGTTTCTTATGTGTTTTTTGAGCCCTCCCAACTGTTGGCCTTCATTAGTGCTAGGCGTGTTGAATCTTCTATTGACTCCCCGTAATGGTGCTCAGGTATGTTATAGTTTTGAATTGTAGTGTTGCTTTCTTTCTTTTCATATTTGGCATCATATATATTCAGGTGAACGCTCCCCTTATTTTGTGGACTAGGGTAGTTTGACACTTGTTATTTTTGCTTATTAAATAATTGTATTTCTCTGATTTTTCAAGTGTTAACTTGTTTCTTCAAGAGAGTGCTTTGTTGGCTTCCTTGAATTAATGTAAAATTGCATAAATAAAATAATTTAAAAAAAAAAAAAGAAAGAGGAAAGTAGGGCCTGGATTCAACTTACCAACTCCCCTGAGGTGCCCTGCAGGGGATACCTGCTCCCTTCCATTCCACCAACACTAGTAACCCATAGGAAACAGCATCATCACAGGGTGGCTGTCCACTCCAAGAGACATGGGTATACTTGTGCTCCGAGCAATGTTGAGCCCTTCATGGCACAATAAAGGCCTCTGTACAGTTGTATGGGTGAGGAGAGTCAGGCCTATCTTCACTGCTGTACCAGTCCACACAACCTATCACTTGTGGGAGGCAGACAATACTGGCAGCTCTCAGTGCTTTACAAGAGAATATACCAAGTGATGACATCACTTAAAGTTGTTCAATCTGTCTCCACCTGCTGGCAAGGAAGCATAACCCACTTGTCTGGACTGTTCTAGCAGAATAAGAATTTTTTTGAGCATGCGAGATTTACTTTTTATTGACATTTTGAAATATAAACACAAACAAAATGAAGTCCAACAGGCTTCAAACCAATAAACAAACACATCAAGACTAAACTAATACAAAGATAACAATCAAACACCTATCCCTCCCTGAAATCCCCCCCCCATCACCCATCTCTCTCCCCCCAACCAAGTCCAACAGCAAGTCCAGATCTCTTCAGCCTTATCTTATCTCGCCACCCCAGATGAAGCTTTTGCAATTTATAATAAAGTCTTGTAGATGGGCATGAAAGCCTTGCAAATCAGGCAGCACTGCATTCCTCCAATTATGTTCCATCTCCCTTCTGACAGCCAAAATGGCAAACTTCCAGAATACTCAATATTTCTGATACACCTCAGGGCTATAATCATGTAACAGAAAGGTTTTGGGATGACAGTCCAGCTTAAATCCCACAATCCCTTCCATACATGCAATACATTGCCCTCAAAACATCTGGACCTCTGGGCATTGAGGATGATAAGTGTTTTAAAATTTTGATCTACTTATTTACTTTGATGTTGACTAGTTATCAACAATTAAATATAGCAACTAGTGAATTAATCATAAGATTAATTCATTAAACCATTAAACCAGGATCTTAGACTTTAGGAAGACTAACTTTGCGAAGATGGGTCAATACCTCAGGGAGTCGTTAGTGGGATGGGAACAGCTGGGGGATGTAGAAAAACAGTGGGCAAAACTGAAAGGGGATATTTTAAGGGCAACCAACCTTTTTGTTAAAATGGTAAATAAAGGCAAAAGGAAAAGGAGACCACTATGGTTTTCTAAGGAAGTAGCTGAAAAAGTGAAGAAAAAGAGGGAGGCCTTCATGAAATACAAGAGATCACAGAGAGAGGAAGACAGGCATCTGTATTTGGAAAAACTTAGAGAAGCTAGCAAAGTAGTCAAGAAGGCAAAGATTCAAAAGGAGGAGGAAATAGCCAATGCAATAAAATGGGGGGATAAGACATTTTTCAGATATATTAGTGAGAAGAGGAAGGGCAAAAGTGGTATTGTCAGACTCAAGGGTGTAGGGGGGGGGGGAATATGTAGAAGCTGATAAGGATAAAGCGGAATTGCTTAACAAATATTTTTGTTTTGTGTTCACAGATGAAGAACCAGGAGCAGGACCTCAGAAAAC
Source organism: Ichthyophis bannanicus (assembly GCA_033557465.1). Lineage (NCBI taxonomy): Eukaryota > Metazoa > Chordata > Amphibia > Gymnophiona > Ichthyophiidae > Ichthyophis > Ichthyophis bannanicus. Next base: position 231,691,206 of record CM066038.1, on the reverse strand, counting down.
ACCCACAAATAGGAACAGAAGCGAGGGACATCTTGAACAATTTTCAGAAGACTGTGTTCGTGAGAAACTAGCTCAACTTAAAGTAGACAAAGCGATGGGACCGGATGGGATACACCCTAGAATACTGAGGGAACTTGGGGACGTTCTAGCAACTCCACTGACTGACCTTTTCAATACCTCGTTGGAGTCGGGAGTGGTGCCAAAGGACTGGAGAGAGGCTCATGTGGTGCCTTTACACAAAAGTGGAAGTAAGGATGTGGTTGAAAACTACAGGCCAGTTAGTTTAACTTCGGTGGTGAGTAAATTATTGGAAACGCTGCTGAAAGAGAAAATAGTGAGGTTTCTGGAGTACAGCGAATTACAGGATCCGAGGCAGCATGGATTCACCAGAGGCAGGTCTTGTCAGACAAATCTGATTGATTTCTTTGACTGGGTGACCAGGGAGTTGGACCAAGGGAGAGCTCTAGATGTGGTGTATTTAGATTTCAGTAAAGCCTTTGACACTGTTCCTCACAGGCGACTTATAAACAAACTGAGCACCCTAGGGATGGACCCTAAAGTTACTGCTTGGGTTAGAAATTGGTTGGGTGGGAGGCGACAAAGAGTACAAGTAAATGGAGCTCACTCTGAGGAGAAGGATGTTACCAGTGGTGTGCCCCAGGGATCTGTCCTTGGTCCGATTCTTTTTAACATCTTTGTTAGTGATATAGCGGAAGGGCTGTCGGGTAAGGTTTGCCTCTTTGCAGATGATACCAAAATCTGCAACAGAGTAGACACCCAGGAATGTGTAGATAACATGAGGAGGGATCTAGCTAAGCTTGAAGAATGGTCTAGAATTTGGCAGCTGGGATTTAATGTTAAAAAATGTAAGGTCATGCACATTTGGGCTGCAGCAATCCAAGGGAGCAATACAGTATAGGAGGTGAAGTACTTTTGTCCACTAAAGAAGAGCGGGACCTAGGCGTGGTTGTGTCTGATGATCTTAAAGTAGCTAAACAGGTGGAAAAGGCGACGGCAAAAGCTAGAAGGATGCTTGGGTGCATACGGAGAGGAATGGCTAGCAGAAAAAAGGAGGTGATAATGCCTCTATATAAGTCTTTGGTGCGACCTCATTTGGAGTATAGTGTGCAATTCTGGAGACCGCACCTTCAAAAGGATGTGAACAGGATGGAGTCGGTGCAGAGGTTGGCTACTAAAATGATTAGTGGGCTTCATTATAAAGCATATGAGGACAGACTTAAGGATCTTAATATGTACACCTTAGAGGAAAGGTGGGATAGAGGTGATATGATTGAGATGTTTAAATACCTCCGTGGCATAAATGTTCAGGGAGAGAGCCTCTTTCAATTGAAAGCAAGTTCTGCTACGAGGGGACATGGGATGAGGGTGAAGGGAGATAGATTCAGGAGTGATTTGCGGAAATATTTCTTTACGGAAAGAGTAGTGGATCCGTGGAATAGTCTCCCAGTGGAAGTGGTAGAGATGAGGACAGTAACTGAATTCAAAAAAGCATGGGACCAACACAGAGGATCTCTAAAGGTAAAAAGTGGAATGTTGTAGTTGTTGATATGGAAGGACAGACTAGATAGGCCATGTGGTCTTTTTCTGTCATCATGTTTCTATGTTTCTATTATATAAGAATACAATTACTGGCATCTCAATAGCGTAATACATAGAAAATGGATTTTGTAAAATCTAGTTAGAGGCATGTGGCTTTCCATGAATGAAACCAGTATTTCCACCATAGTCACATTCGAGATAATCACTGCAAACATGGCTTTCCTATAAATTAATGAATGGCAAATACTGCCGTTTTTATAAACAGCCCAAAACAACAGATTTAAAATATATTAACTATTCAGCTTTTGTTCTTAACACACTCTTATAGTGTTTGATACTGTTACTTGATCAGCACTTAATCAGTGTAACTGTGACAACTGTCTCTAGTAAAATCTTAATTTCTGAATGAATTAAAGGGAGGTAAAGAAAAATGTAGCTTCCTCTGAGCTTCCCTTCCCACAGAGGAAATCCTGTGTGGGTAGACTCACATTGTATGCCATGGTTTGAGCTTTCATTCTTCCCCACTCAATCAGCCCACACTAGCAGATTTTCACAGGAAGTGCTCTTAGTTTAGCAGTTCATAGGATAGCGCTTCTCTGGATACAAGGTCAGCAAGAATAGAGCATTGCTTTCTTATCACTTTAGAGCAGCTGTGCTGAGGATGCAAGACACAACAGTATTGCATTCTGTTGAATAGATCTTTTCACAGATTTAAACCAATTTGGTTTCTCTACTGTTGTCTGCTGTCCTTCTGTGTTGCGTTATTCTTGGTCTATGTCCCATAATAGGAGTGTAAAAATAACATTTAAAATCTTAAAATAACTTATTTTTTAATGCATAGTTATGTGTTTTTCTAAAGTAGAGCACTAAAGAATGTATTGTTGATGGTTCCTTGCCAAAAGAATATTAAGCTTCAAGTGTGCTGTTCATTAATGAGAACAGGAGGGATCAATACATCATCTTACATGCTCCAAACACCAATTTTTGAAGGAGCAAACAACCTATCTATGTTTACCCATTTCACTCCATTCATTAATTTATAGACCTCTTATCTCTCCCCTCAGTCATCTCAAGCCATCCCCTAAAATGTTAAGCCTTTTCTCATAGGGGTATCCTTCCATCGCTTTACCATTTTGGTGGCTTTTCTCTGTACCTTTTCTAATTCTGCTATATCCTTTTTAAGATATGGCAACCAGAATTGTACACAAAATTCAAGGCGAGGCTGCACCATGAAACAATACTAGGTTTGCTCCTTCAAAAAGTAGAACAACTAGGGGACACGCAATGACGCCCCCCATTTAAGACCAATACGAGAAAATATTTTTTCTTTCAACGAGGAATCAAACTCTGGAATTCATTACCGGAGGATGTAGTAAAAGCTGTTAGTGTAGCTGGGTTTAAAAAAGGTTTGGACAAGCTCCTGGAGGAAAAGTCCATAAACTATTTATAATTAAAAAGGACCAGGGAAATCCTCTGCTTACCCCAGGATAAGCATTGTGGAATCTTTGAACCTTTTTGGGAACCTGCCAGGTACTTGTGACCTGGATTGGCCACTGTTGGAAACAAGATACTGGGCTTGATGGATCTTGGTCTGACCCAGTATGGCATTTCTTATGATGTTCTTATGATTGCATTGACATCACTGAAAAATTTCCATGACAATTAAGAAATGAAAAATCACTCTGAAAAAAACAATTAAAAATGTGGCTGTTCTATGAGATATGTGTAAGCAGGGGCAGTATTAAACAGGTTGATTAGGGAAAGGTCAGATGTATTAGTTAGTGAATATTGTTTAATAAGGCGTAATTGAAATTTTTTATGTAACATTTAGTTTTAATCTGTTAATATCTTTGTTTCTATTTATCTTATTGTAACCCGTCTCAAAATTTGCATGATAGAAAGCGGCTATACATTTTAAATTAAATTATATTTAAATCTGCTTATTAAAAATGAAATAGAAATTGTGGTTCCAGAAATAAATTCAAGATAACTATATTTATATAAATTCCTATGCCAACACAGCTGCCTCGGCAGTCCTCCCCTTCTACCTAAATTAAATTAAATTAAACTTGTGCCTTGTGAGAGAAAGCCATAGTTGCCATGCCAGAGCTTTCAAGTCCAGGCCACATTTTCTCTGCCACGTATTGCAATGATCCAGTGGCTCTATCCCCAATAAATGAAAAATCACCTTGAAAAAAAATATTTTCCACCATTGTTCCTGTGTACCCTACCCCTCTACATTAATTGTTATTCTCAGTTGTAAATCTTGTACAGCATCTTCCCCCTTAACTCCAAGTTCAATTCCCTGCTCAATGTAAAGTTCCAAAAATTGCAATGTTGTATGTAAACCGCTTTGAATGTAAGAAAGGCGGTATATAAAACTTGTTAAATAAATAAATAAAATAAAATAAATACTGATAGTGCCAACCATGCATCCTGTCAATTCACACTGGTGTTATTCAGCAACATCCATCTCAAGACTCACCTGTTTATAGAAACTTATGGACAATCAATTTGATATAGTATGAATTGTTCCTCTTATTTAGTTCTATTATATGGCACTGTATTGTAATGTATTGTATTTGTCTTCCCTTACTCATAACATGTAAACCCTTTGTTGTCTTGTCAACCACTTTGATTGAAGGATAAGGTGGTATACAAAACTGGTTAAATAAATAAATATTGATCATGAACTTCACTGGCTATTGGTCTCTACCTACACATTACGTTGAATGCTTGGACACTCCCTGTGCATCTGGCATTCCTATGTGATATCTTTATCTAGTGTGATCAGCACTAAATAGTCCTGGTTTGTATCCTGCATCAACCTCAATGCAATCATAATGAGAGCTGATCCTTAGACAATGCATCCATCCTCAATGAACAGTAGTACTTATGGACGTATGCTTTATTTGCCCAGATGAATGGTGGCCTCCAAGCCACGCGTTTCATTCTGTAAGAAAGATGGCCTTCATCCAGTGCCATAAGTACTGACAATTTTTCAACTTTATCCAATGGAGACACCTGCAATGTGTGGCAGGAGAGCTGGCTCTCACTGGCATCAATAACCCAATAGTTGCCAGTTTCCTTCCTGGTATAGTCAGTTCACATGGATGTCAATCTTACCTGGCACAGATAACCTCAATGAGTGCCAGTCCCAGACTAGCACGCTCAGCGTTGCCAAATGCCAGTCCTAGCTTAGCCAGGCAAGCACTGCTGAGTGCTGGCCCTAACCTAACTGGAAAAGCATCGCAAAATCCAGGCCTCAGTATGGTAAAGCAAGCGTTTTATATGTTGGCCTCAAGCCTAGCTTGACCAGAATCGATGAGTGCTGGCCTCAGCCTACCATGGCCATCCCGGATAAATGCCGGTCTTTACTTAACACAGACATTACAGACAAGTGCTGCCTCCACTTAACAGAGAGAGAATTAAGAAGTGCCAGTATTTGCCTAGCATAGACAGTATTGATAAGTGCTTGCCTTCAACTAATATCAGTAACCTCAAATGCCTTTTCTGCCAGCACAGGCATCATTGGTCAGTGCTGGCCTCCACCCAACACAGTTTCATCGCTACACCAGTCCCTGCATCTAGAAAACTGCGCACTAGAGCTCTCAGTCCCTGCGCTCGCCCTTCCGGAATAAACACCTTTCCTTTGGACGTGTCAAAATGAGCTCCCAGGTAGTCCAGGCTCTGCGACGGAGTCAGCCTGCTCTTGGAAAAATTGACAACACAACCCAGAATCTGAAGAAGTTGTACCACCCGGTCTGTGGCTGATGCGCTCTCGCTTCTTGACTCCGCACGTATCAACTAGTCGTCCAAATAGGGATGAACCAGCACTCCTTCCTTGCGCAGCACCACCGCCACCATCATCACTACTGTGGTAAACGTCCGTGGCGCCGTAGCCAGATCAAACGGTAATGCCCGGAACTGAAAATGACCCATAGGCACTGCAAACCTGAGGAATTGCTGTTGCTCCCGCCGGATCAGGATGTGAAGGTAAGCCTCTGACAAGTCTAGGGACGTAAGAAACTCTCCCTTTCTGACTGCCCACTAAGACCGACTGCAGAGTTTCCATATGAAAGTGTGACACTCGAGACAGTGATTTACCAGCTTGAGATCCAAGATGGGTCGAAAAGCTCCTTCTTTCTTTAGGACCACAAAATATATGGAGTACCGACCGCAGCCGTACTGATCTGTTGGCACCAGCACCACTGCCTTGAGACGTATCAGCCTGTCTAAGGTTTCCTGTACCACCACTCGCTTGGCCCGCGCCTTGCAGGGTGACTGAATGGACGAACTGACCACCAGATGTTGAAACTCTAGAGCATACCCTTCTCGAATGACCTCCAATACCCACTGGTCCGATGTGATTTGGACCCAGGCAGGATAAAATTCCTGTAGTCGCCCTCCTACAGTCTCGAATCCTACCTGATTTCCACCCCCCCCCCCCCCGTTTCATTGTGCCTTTCTAAGGTTTGAGGATGAGGGAGTAGCGAAGCCTCTGCCTGCCCCCCGAAATCCTTGAAACCCTTGATTCCTAGCAGGAAACCTCCCCCGCTGATATTGACCAAAATGAGGAGACCGGAAACGGTGAAAATCTCTTTGTTGCCCTTTGGGCATTGAAGTGGGCCTACTCTGCTTCTGCTTATCCTCTGGAAGGCGTCCCTCCTTGGATTCTCTAAGGTCTTTCACCAACTTGTCCAAGTCTTCTCCAAAGAGAAGCTTTCCTCTGAAAGGAAGTTTACTCAGCCGAGCCTTCGAGGACGTGTCAGCCGCCCAGTTACGCAGCCATAAATAGCACCTCGCTGCCACCACTGAGGCCATACTCTTTGCTAAGCCTCGGATAAGGTTATAATGAATATCCGCGAGATACGCCGCCCCTGACTCTAACCGAGCCACCTCATAAGCTTTTTCTACCCCCTGATCCACTTGTACTCGCTGTGACCAATGAATACAAGCTCTAGCAATCAAAGCCCCCGAAATAGAGGCCTGCATTGAAAGGGCACTGATGGCAAAAACTTGCTTCAGCAAAGTGTCCAATTTCCTATCCTGGACATCTTTGAGAGCTGCACTACCTTCCACCGGAATTGTTTTCTTGGTAACCGCCGATGCCACTGCATCGACCTTGGGAGAGCGAAACAGATCCCGATCCTGATCTGACAAAGGATAGAGGCGGGCCATAGCCCTGGAACCCTTAAGGTCCGCCTCAGGCATATCCCATTCCTCCTCAATCATCTCACGCACTACCCTGTGAACTGGAAACACCTTTTGGGTCTTATGGAAGGCCTGCAACAATGGATCCTCCAATGTAGCATCCTCTGTTGGAAGATTAGAAGGCATGTTTAGAGCTTTAAGCGTTTCCGCAATGAGTGCCGGCAACTCCTCTCGCCTGAACACTCTAACAACTCTAGCTTACTCCTCTGGCTCAGCAAGCTCCCCTTCTTCTAAATCTTCCTCCATATCAGGGTCTTGATCGCCATCTGCAGACTCCAGGGCTTCGAAAGCCTCCGACCGCTCTAGCCCCTCACCCAAGCACCTTGGCTTTTTAGAGGGGAACCTGCCTGTCCCCAACCCAACCGGGGAATCTGGCCGCTTGTCTCTCTGCTCCATCTCTGCGGGGCCGACCTCCGGTCCCTGCTGCCATAAACAAAATGCTTGATGAAGCAACAGGAAGAAATCCAGGGGAAACATTGCCGGAATTCCCCCCTGCCCTAACACCTGTTGTGGCGACAGACCTGGCACCAACAAAGGCCCCGCCACAGGTTCCTGGGATGGCACAGAAGGACTCATGGACTCAGACAGCCCTATAACCGACTCTTTCTGAGCTTCCGCTCCCCCCTCCAGGGCTTGCTCCATTGAGGCTGCCTCCTAAATGCAACCTCTGCAAACTCCCTTTTCTGACACCGTTCCTCTTCTTGTACCGCACACTAAACAACATTGGGGCCTGGATGGCATTCTGCCCCCCCCCCCCCCGGCAATGCCCTCCAGGGACCCCAACTCCAAAAGTTCCGACAAAGAAAACCAACAACTTCACACCACACCAACAATCAGGAGAAAAAAAAACTAATTTTTTTTTTTTTTTAACCACCACCTGATTCCTTAGACCAGGTACTGCAGGAAATGGGGGTTCAACAAACCCTAGGACACTCAAGAAAAATTAGCTAAGGGTCCCAAGTCAAGTCTTAGTAATTAAAAACTGACTGCCCCGTTTCCCGTGCAAACCCACGCGGTCAGGCTTCGGCCCTGCACAGCGATCCTCATGCCCGCCTAGAAAGACTTGCCCGTTACTCTCCTTGCCCTCAGGCTACCTTCCTCTCTCTTACCTCCAACTGCCGTCAAATTTTGCTGCCGCGGCTCTCTCCCCACACTCAGCCGTACTCACGGCTTCAGCACTGGAGGAGAAACCGCTGCGGAAAGCACTTCTGCTTTGATCGCCGCTTCAACAAACAGCTCCCCCGCGGTGCACTGAGCCTTCCACCAGTTCCTCACCCATCAGCATGGGTTCGGGAGCTGGGAGGCTATCCCCCCTACAGTAACCCCACTTCAAAAATTGCCCGATCAAGCAGAGGAAGGGGGGGGGAAGAGAAGAGAGAGGAGAGAAGAGGGAGAGAGAAAGCAAACCAGATCCCTGCAGCTCCTGTTCTCAGACTTTTCCCCCTTTATTATTAATATCCTTTATATTTTTAAAAGATCACTCCTGACACTAATCTCAAACCTAACCTACGCCTCCTTAGTTGTCCTCAAGTGAGTCCTGGACTACACACTCACCACCTCTCCAGCTGCTTGGAGACTGAGACTACTGGAGCAGAGAGGCGGTCCTGAGCTATTTATACCAGGGTCAACAAAATGATGACGTGCTCAGTCTCCAAGCTGCTGGAGGAGGTGCTAAACCCAGAGGTTCCGGGATTGGACTGGAGGGACGATAAGAAACCTTAGTTTGTACTTGAGGCAATGGAGGGTTAAGTGACTTTCCCAAGGCCACAAGGAATGTGAGTGGGATTCAAACCCTGCTTTTTCTGGCCTGAGGCTGTTGCCCAACCACTAGTCTTCTCCTCCTCCTCCAGAAATACAAATACCAGCATAGATGGTGTTACAGTAGTCTAGGCATGAAATTACATACTTGAGAAATGAGGAAATATCAAGAAATGGGTGGATTGTGCAGGCACTGTCATAAAGCATCAAAAGATCTTTGCATAATTGAACTGATATGAGGCGAAAATGATAGATCAATGTCCAATATCACACAAAGATACTTAAGAGTAGCAGTGAGTTGAATAGAGGTTTCTTTGATAGTGGGAGCTAGGGATCATAGAATTGATGCTACAAATGGGTTTCTAGTGCTTGGTGGGCCTGAGCATAGATAGGAGGACCCCACCAGGCTATGAGGGAGGTGCTCCTCAGGCTTCCCTTTTCTTTTACACTCTCTGTTTTGGTGAATTATTTTTCTATTTTTTTTTTTTATTTTTTTCTTGACTTTTTCTAAGCCCCTAATCAATCCATTTGACTGCATTTGACTCTATATAGCTTTAAGAAAGCAGTATAAAAAAAGGTTTTCTTTTTGGCAGCTGGACTCAAGCCTGTGGGGATGGCTGGGCTTTTCCTTATAAGAATTCAGCTGGTCGGCCTTACAGGTGCTGGGAATTCCCTTGTCGCCACAGCCTTGCTCTTTTTTTTTTTTTTTTTGGTGGGTGTTTTCTTTGTGGGGGGGGGGGGGGTCCCCCTTTTCTGCCATGAGGAGTTCTGCTGCAATGCTGGGTGCCCAATTCTGTGCCTCTTGCAGCTTTTCTTAGGTCAGCTCCCTGGCAGAAATTTTTCTCTGTGGGTGAAGGTGACACATAGGGTGAGATTTTTTTGGCATGTTCAGGATCCCCCAGTGCCCAATGCTGTTTCCGATGTATCCATTGATTCTAAAACGGTTTTCCCACCCACAAGACTGGGACCATTTTGCATGCTTGCATGATCTCTACAAAAAGGGAACGTGGTGAAGACAATGCAGGCTCTAGCCAGAGTTTCCATTAGGGCCTCAGGGTCTTTTTCCACTGGCTTTGAGCAACAGCTTCTGAAGCAGCTTTCAGGCTGCTTTCAGACCTTCCTAGCTCCTTGACAACCTGCTCTGTGAAGATATGGAGAATACTGGGCTTTTGAGAGTCTTTGCCACTTGTGATAATGGGATTAAGCGTTCCCAAGCTGCCCCTTTACCTGCCCATTCTCCCTAAGCTTAATTCTCCTGGAGGTTCTCTGAGATAATGAAGAGGAATATTTCTCCTGAGCTGCTATTTCCAAGGTTATGGTAGTGATGACGGTGGCAGTAACGGTTTTCCTCTGCAAGTAAGGCATCAGAGTTCACCAGTACCTGGCCGACTGGCTGATTCAGTCAGACTTCTTGAAGATGTCCAAAGATACATCCCTGGTCAAAATGGGTGGGGTTGGTGATTAACTACCCCAAGCCATTCTGGCACTATCCCAGGACTTGGAATATCTCGTAGCCCGATTCGACACACTCCTATATCAAGTTTTCCTTATGACAGAGGGGTTCCTCAAACTGCAAAATTAACTCAGGGAAATTCTGTGCTGTCAGCTCCCTAGGCCTGGGATTATCTCCAACCCCTAGGGTCCATGGCATCAACCCTGGAGCTAGTCCTTTAGGCCAGAATGCACATGTGCCTTCTCAGAGGAAACTGCTGTCTCCCTGCTATCAACTATCGATCAGACTCTTCCTCTCTCTTTGGAGATCAAGGAACAGTTGGCATGGGGGTTGCAATCTTGCCATCTGATGGTTGGGCTGCTTTGGAAGCACCAGATTGAATAATAGTCACTACAAATGCCAATCTGAAGGGCTGGGAGAGCTCACATCTAGGTCAGATGGTCCAGAGCCATTAATACCTGAAGGTCTTCTGTTCAATAAATTGGATAGAGGTTACAGCCCTCTTTAGTGGGCAAATCGCTCCAAGTGTTTTCAGCCAATGTCAAGGCAGACATGTAAATCAACATGCAGGATGGAATTCGCAGTACAGGAATGGTTTGCAAGGTCGTGGAATGCTGAGATTGGGCAGGAGAACATCTTATCGCTCTATCGGCACCCCAGATAGCCAGAGTTGACACCATGCAAGCAGACATCTTAAGTAGAAATATGGTGAGTCCCAGAGAGTAGGAGATGAGTCCTCATATATTTCCACCTCAGAGCAAAGGTGGGACATCCCAGTATTCGACAGTGATGACCACTTGGGTAGTCCCAGATTAGCCCTGCAAACCATGGAACCTTGATCTCCTATGCCTACTGGTAGGACCCCCGTTCCTGTTACCTAAAGATAAGGGTCTTCCCGTGGTAATAGAGGACCCCCGTTCCCTTCCTGCTGACGTCCTGGCCTTTGAAATATGATGGCTGCCTAAAAAAAGGCCATTCTGATACGGTAGTGGCTTCCCATTCTTAAAGCTTGTAGAACTTCCTCTTCTTTGGCTTATGCGAGGGTCCGGAGAGTTTGATAGGTTGTATTCATTTCAGGCTCTGGAGGCTAGGAAGGCAGCACTGTCTTACAGTCTGGCTTGTTCCATAGTTTGGCCCTGAACTCTCTCAAGGTTCAGGTAATGGCCTTAGAATGCTAAGAGGGCATGCACAAAGTATGTCCTTGGCAGCACAGCCTGTCTCCAGCTTCCTTAAGGGTGTGAAGTAGATCCATTCCCCAGTGGGGTCTCTCTCTGGTACTGAGGGCACTGTAGGGGCCCCAATTTCAGCCCATGCTTAAGTCCTCTTCCAAGAGCTTGACCCTTTAAGTGGTCTTTTTGGTAAGATTGCATCCCGGAACTTTAAAAATAAAAGGGGGGGGGTATTTTGTTTTGTTTTTAACAAAGGTCCATACAAATGTTATTGTTAGGAGGAGAAGATAGAAGAGGAAGAAATATAGCAGACAGACACCAATGTACCACCCTACCCAGCAGTGGCCCCATGGGGCCGAAACTATCTCAGCATAAGGACCACCAGATACCTAACTCTTAGGCCAATCTTCAGACAAGGGTTTCCTCTAGATCAATTAGGAAAAGGTCCATGGACCTATCCCTAAGAGCAATTAGATCCAGGGGTTACCTCAGGACAAAGACTGTATCCTACGCCTAAAGGCAAGACACTGAAGAACTTTGCTGCAACAGTCCACCACAACCATCTGCTGGAAGAAGAGAAAATTGGTTACTTCAGGTCTGCACTAGTCTTTATAGGGGTAGAGATATCACCAAACGCTTAACATTCTCTGCCTCCATCTGCTGGACTCATCTCGACTAGTCTATCAAGATAAAGAATCAAGATTTAGAATGATAATCCAAGGTCTTGGAGAGAAGCTGGCAATCAATGTTCAAAAACATGAGACAGAGTAGAAGCAACTGCAACCACTATTCATGCACTATTATCAGGGAAGAAGTAAAATGTAAAAAAAAGGCTGCTTTGGTTTGAAGCTTGACTGTGCAACTTATAGATGGATACTTGGAATACCCAGTTTATTGTTGTAAGCCAAATTGCTCTGAGGACTCTTGCCATGAGGAAGGTTAAAGAAAGGCATACTCCCTAGTACCTTCAAACGTTGGTCATGGACAGTCTCACTAATTCTGATAAATTATACTTGGATTGGTTTAATATATCACAATAGATAATAATGCTCAAAGTGGAAAAGGTTCTAAATGAAGATGGGAAGTAAGGCTGCCCAAGTGACTCTTTCATCTGCTAATGATGATGCAGAGGGAGGAATGGAATGACGAACAATAAAGAACTGGCAGATGGATTCACATTTACAGGAAGAGAGAACGTTATCAAGGGAGCCTGGTTCCTCTTCTGCTTACGGAGCTCTTCAGAGAGTTCAGGATCTGGAAATCAGCTGCACAAGCTTGGGGATGGAAATCAGCATAAAGGAGAAAGTATTTGCTGTCACAGATTTTCCTTGTACTACAGGTCATTTTACATATGTGGGTTATGTTTTGTGCAGAGTGAGTTCAGTGAAAAAACAAATCCACAATTTTACAGCATGGAAGTGGTACAAAAAAAGCTTTTTCAATCTAATCTACATTTTAATATTGTAAGCGCATCCAATGTATTTTGCAAGCTGTACAGCATCAGATTGTTAAAAACAACATGAATCTATTATGTACTGTAGCCAATAATAAGAGTTACACACATACACTGATTCATGGACCAAGATCACCTCAATATAACAGATCTAAAATGACTTTCCATTAATGGAAATAACTACTGACTGAAGTATTCCACTTTCATTTGTGTACAAGAGTGTCCTAATTGCTGTAAGCATCAGGCATATCCCCAAGTAGGAGCCATCCATATATCCAGTACAAATAGTTTCATAACATGCTATTCAAGTAATAGTTATATAGTATATTCATCCAAAGAAACACAAGTTTAGAAATAAACAGATTTTTAATTTAAGCATCCAGTACCTGAAATCATAAACACCAAATAAATTAGGAAAACTGATATCAAATGTATCTTCTCATAAATCTCTTACTGAAAAAACACTGTGCTAATATATGTATTATAAATTTTGCCAAGTTTCAACAGCAATTTTGGTGCATGCTGGTGTGGTCTATTACATAGAATATCTTGGGGCCATAAAATAGTTTTCTAATTTCGTAAGCTAAGATTCAATAACACAGCATGTATCACACTGAAAAACTTCATGAAAATGGGTACATTCAGGGCTGAGTAAACTTCTCAAGAGTCCTGACCCCTAACACTGAACAATGCAGGCATTATTGAACACATGACAGATCAAAAGGCCTTGCTTGGTCTTAGTTTGTTGAAGTGACTAATAGATTGCAATTAGCTGATCAGCTGTACAAAACAATAGGCTCACATTCAGATGATTAACTCACATTTTAGAGTTTGGCTGTATTACTATAAAAGGACAGTGCAATTATTCACTATAGAAGAATTCTTCAGACATTACAAAATGAGTTAGCCCTTCTAATTCTTAGGAAAACTAGACCTTCAGCTTCAAAAGATTACTAAGGAATATATTTAGAACTAAAATAGTGCTTTTATATCCTAATTCCCCAGCTTGGTTTATTTACAGCTTTAGAGCACTGCAACAACAGTGCTACTATCCACAGTCAATATCCAAGTACATTTTAAAATAAGCTTCACATGACTTAATATACATGTTTCATAAAAGGAAATACTATAAAACTAAAATTACTCCAAAATGGACAAAATGTGAAACATTTTCAAAACCCTGTAAAATACATATTAGTGATTTCTAAACTTGCCCTGTGTACTTTTTTTAAGAACATCTCAACTCACCTTTCTCTTTTCTATCTAAAGGTGAAGGCACCCATTATAATTATATATTCCTTCCTGCCATATAAACCTTGCTTGGTTGCTCAGAAATATTGTCAGAGAGAACAATGTCTATTTAAGTACCCAATTCCTTTAAAGCAAGAAAGCACATTTTGGGGGTTCTGTGGTTTGCACAGCAAAAAGTATAAATGCACTGACTCGAGAGCAGAAACCAGAAAAATCTGGATTCCTATTCCAAAAGGGCTTTCTCTTTGTCTCCCTGCTTAGAATGATAAATGTTCCACACCACAAATGTGCTTCAGTTACACTTTAAGGGCTTGCAATTCAACAAAAAGCTTTCAACCTGAAACCATGCAACTGGCTGATAATATATAATATATGATACCTAATTCTGGAAACGGAATGAAATGTTACTAAATAGTTTAGAGCATTATTACTGTAAACTTTTAAAATGAAATTTCTCCTTTATACAATGAATTTTGTTTTTGTGAGTAAATGTCATAAAAACAGAGAACTTGCCGTTCAAAGTTCACCAAGTCCAGCATCATGTCTCTAACAGTGGTCAATACAGGTTGCAAGACCCAGCAGGATCCCAAATATATCCATCCATTCTTGTTGCTCACTCCCAGGAATTAACAGTGGCTTCCCCAAGTCTGCATGGCTAATAATTGTTTATGAATTATTCCTTTAGGAATGACTTCCTTGACTATAAGGACATATCCTGAATATTTGATAGTTTTTTCACCCTCCTTCAATACTATGGTCTACATAATATTGGTCATATCAACTAGAAGATAAGTATCCTGCAATTTTGGAGGTTAACAGGATTTTCACTACCCAGTACACATTTTATTATTTATTTATTTATTACAAATTCTTATATACCGCGCTATTTGGCATCAGCGCGGTTTACATTATAACACAACAACCATAACAACATGCTGTTTGGTTTTACATCGAACAGGGGTCCAAACTTGGATAACAGGGGTAACTATATACATGAGATTTTTACATAGTAAAGAGTAGCTTGGATAACAGGGTTGATTATATGCATGAGATATTTACATGGCAATGAGTGGGTGAAATAACATAATGAACATTACAGCTAAGACCACACTATCAATTCCCCAAGAGTCACCATATATACCAACCATTAAGAAAGCAATTGGATTCAGTCAGCAAGTGTCACAGTTGAATTAAATGCAAAGAAAATGAAATACACATCTGAATCACTATCAGCCAACCCAGGAGGAAAAGGAACGAGGCACTGGGGAAAGAGGGGATACATGGTGACATGTGTATGTATAACTGTGGGTATGTGCATTTATCTGTGCTGCTGTGGGGAGGGAGGGTCTATGTGTGAGTGTCCAGAAAAGAAAAGGAGAGGGACAGGGGAGGGGAGGGGAGGCAAGGCAGGACTGGTCTAGCAGGATAAGGAAGGAGAGATTTTAACATACCTGATAATCTCCTTTCCTTGAATCCTGCTAGACCAGTCCAGGATCTGCCCTGGAAGACTCCTCTTGCAGGTTGGAAATCATGGCCCCTATTGGTTGCGTTAGCGATGTTACTACCTGGGAGATTCTAACGCGACCTATAGGGAGTATGCTTTCCTACCTGCAAAAGGAGTCTTCCAGGGCTGGTCTAGCAGGATTCAAGGAAAGCAGATCAGACATGTTAAAATCTCTTCTTCTTTATCCTGCTAAACCAGTCCAGTCCAGATGAATAGGATGCACCCAAGCAGTCAGGACTCGGGGTGGGAGAAAGGCACCCAACAGTTCAGACTACCCAGCCAGAGAAATCAGCTGAATAATCTCCCCAAGCATCCTGGGGGCCTCACAAAAGAGAAAACTAAAGCCAAGAGGCTTCTAACGGTCCTCTGGGAACACCTGCACGGACTTCACACAAGAGTTATACGAGCTACAACTCACTCCTGAGCACGCTAACCAGGCAGGATGCACACTTCACCCAAACAACCCCAGGGGTGAACAGGCAATAAAGGACTTGATCTCTGCCATAGCTTCTCTCAAACTGCCAAGAGTGGAGATGGTCTGATTGACAGAAGATATGAGAATTGTGACAAACTCTAGCAACATCCTCCACCCATCCACCACATACAATGAGGAATCCATTTGAAGACCTTTCTCTATGAAGGAAGGCAGGCCTACAAACCAGTCAGAATGAGAAAAGAAAAAGGGGGAAGCCTCCTTGAAGAACAGGAAAGTGAAAGAGTCACCATACAAAGGAGCCATTTGAAGAACTAGAAAGGCATACTTGACGCCAAGGGCCACAGCACAGACATCCTTCGATGGATGCCAGAGATGCCAGAAACAGATTGTAAAGAATCAACCCTCCAATGGAGAACTCACGCATGGACCCCCCCCACCCCCTCCCAGGGCCCTCTACCACAGGAACCCACCAAGACCAAATACGACACCTAGTCAGGCAGAACTGATGCACTCCTGCTGATAGAAGCCTTGCTGAGAGACCCAAGGTGTCGCTTGGCGGCAAGGCCTGGAGAAGAACAGGACCGCCACTCAAACCCCAAGGGTTGCAGGACCATCTTTGGAGGAGGCTCTAACATCCTCCAAAGGCAAAAAGACTCACTAGGTCCCAAGAAGGGAGGCACCAAGCAGCTTAAACACACCAACATGCACCCACCAGGGCCAAGCCCTACGCGAGAAGGCACCAGAAAATGGTCCTACCAGGAGCCCCTGCCGTGCTTCTTCTGTAGGCCCATATCTGACCAGGAAGAGAAAAAAAAAACCATACCATTTGACCCAAGTGTCTGCGAGACACAATGCGGAAGTTCAATCTGGGACCCGTAGGAACACAGGATCGAAGGGCTGCTACTTATGCGGAAGCCAGCTCAACCAGGGTCAGAGAGAGGACCACACAGTATCCCTCTCCTAGGCTTTCCAGAAGAAAGGCCTCCCAGCCTGCTATCCGCAGAATCCCCCTGTGTCCACAAACAGTATCAGTCATAGAAGCAGGCACATTGGGTACTGGAATGCCAAGTCTCCACATTGATATAGCAAGTGTGGAAGAGCGGAATTTTCATTTCGCCTTGACTCATGGAGTTCTGACACAGACCAACCACATGCCAAGTGACCACATGCTAATGAAGCTTGCAATATACACTGCAGCTAGGGTAATTAGATGATCCTCTGCCAAAAACAGCACTGTACAGCTGCTAAAACTGCTCCAGACCTGCGAGCTCTGCCGCAGTAGAAGGTATGCATTACCATCAAGGCCATATTCAAGAACATGGTCTCCCTTGCATTTCAAATGCTTTCCACCATGATTCCAACCATATACCAATACTACATACCCATGGAAGGAGATGGTCTGAATTCCCCCACCACACCACAACAAAAAACAACCGTACACCCCACTCTCACCTACTTCACATTCCCCTCCAAAACATCAAAAAGACGAAAGCCGAGAAGCACCAACATCAGCGCCGACTGAAATGTGCACTGATAAATGCCAGATCAGTAAAATCAAAATGGCCTGCTACCATTGACCTGATTCCACTATACAATCTTGACATCCTAATGATCACGGAGACATGGCTATCTGACTGCGACAACGCCCTATTGAACCAGATGCTGCCACCTGGATTTGATTTATACACATGCCACAGGACCATCCAGAGAGGAGGCGGGACGCTCATCCTTGCAAAAGCTGATCTACACTTCAAACTATGCAACTCCTCTAGCTCAGCCCACCTTGATTCCCTCACCATAGCTAATGAGCTATGCACAATTAACCTGTTCTATCGGGCACCCACCCCTTTACCAGATGACCTCCCAACAATAATTGAGCTCGCCTGCATGTCGTCCACCTCACGCTCCCCAACTTGGTTGGTAGGCGATTTCAACCTCCCATCTCTACATGATAGCCACTCAACAGCATTCCTAGACGCCTTAGAGGATCTAGGCTACAAACAACATGTCGACTCCCCCACACACTCTAAGGGAGGTAAACTGGACCTCATCTTTGCCCCCCATTTCAACGACTCAACAGCCCAAGACCTTGCACTGTATATATCACCTGTACCTTGGTCAGATCACAAACTCCTTAGATTCATTATACCCTTTAATACATCCTACAAGAGCCAAATGTCATCAAACATTTCTGATACCCATACTGCCCGCTTCCGACCATTCAACCGGAGCGTAGTCCTGGAAAATCTTCTGCCACTTATGACCAACACGTCCCTAAACTTAGATGATCTCATCTCCAAATGGGACGAGAACCTTCGAGCTGCCTCCTGTCCATCCCACACTGAAAAGAGAACAAGGAAACGGGAACACGCACCATGGTTCTCCTCTGACCTTCGCTCATCTCTCCACCACCTGCGCAAACTTGAGAGACGGTGGCGACGATCACACTCCTCAGAATCACTTGATACATACAACTCTTACCTAATAACCCACCGTCGAAAGATAACACAGAGCAGGAAACTCTACCACACAGATTTATTGAAACGTTCCATCAATAAACCACACGCCCTATTCAGACTAGTAAAATCCATAACAGGCGAACCGGTCTCTGCCCAACCCTCCATGCCCCAACCACAGGACTTTGCAAACTACTTGCAATCAAAGATGATTAAGACCAACATAAACATGAGTAGCAGTACCTCACCCATACCGTCTAAGGCACCCCTAGCAACTCCACTATGTAATTTCACTGTGGTCTCAAATAGAGAGATGGAGAACATTGTCGCCTCTATCAATCCCAGCACAGCACCCAACGACCCCTGTCCAGCCAATTGGATCAAAGAGCTGCGTCATGACCTAAGCCAAATCCTGTGCAATATATTGAACCAGTCTTTTCTAACAGGCTCGTTCCCACAGCGCCTGAAAAACACCTCCATCAAGCCTCTACTAAAAAATAGCAGACTTGACCCATCCAAAGTCGAATCTTTTAGGCCAATCTCGAGCATCCCCCAACTTGCAAAAATCATAGAAAAAGCTGCTCAACAACAACTCCAGCTCCATATCGACACTGAAGCTCCACTAGACCCGTCACAACACGGCTTCAGGGAAGCGCATGGCGTCGACACACTCCTCACAACCCTATTCAACGAATTGGTCACTGGAATGGACAGCATTCAACAAGGATTTGTCCTCATCTTCCTGGACATCTCCGCCGCCTTTGACTCTGTGAATCATGACATACTTCTACAACGCTTGAAGGAAAAGGGGATTCAAGGCACAGCACTTGAATGGTGTAAATCCTACCTATCCAACAGGTGGCAACAAGTAAAAACAGGTCATACATCCTCGGAACCATTCCTGCCGTCCCAGGGGGTACCTCAAGGATCGTCCTTATCGGCATTAATGTTCAATATATATATGCAGCCGATATGTGATTTGATCCGATCTTTCAACGTACGATGCCTGGCTTACGCAGACGACATCCTCCTCTACATGCCGTTCAAAACTGACCAACCGATGTTCTCCCCAATAATCAATTGTTTCGGAGCAGTAGCTGATTGGCTACTGACACAAAACCTTCGGATCAATCATAGTAAAACTGATGTCCTTTTTGTTACAAAGAACCGTAAATTCACACCCCCCCCCATCGCTACTTGTCAACGATGTAGAATTGAAGTCCAAACCTACAATCAGATATCTTGGCATCACATTGGACCAGCACCTAGATATGACCACACATGTGAAGAACGTTACAAAGTCTATATATCACAAGATCAGCACATTACGTCACCTCCGCCCCCTACTGGAATCCAATGACTACCGGACAACCTTTCAGGCATTAGTCCTCCCACACCTGGACTTTGCGAACATCGTCCTCCACGGCCTCCCTCAATCAACTTTAAATCCGCTCCGCCTGGCTATGAATGCAGCCGCAAGAGTTCTCTCTGGATCATCAAGAACTGACCACATAACACCAATCATGAAAAATCTGCATTGGCTACCGTTACACGCCAGACTCCAATATAAGTCATTAGTCCTTACTTTCAAAGCCCTGAATAACTACCCACCTACACCGATTAGCAAACTAATTCACAGCACCCTGGAAAACAGAGACAGGAGATCCACTGCAATGAACACCTTAATAGTCCCCAAGATGATGACGTCATGTACTAAGACCACCTCCAACAGGGCTTTCTCTATATTCGCTCCCCTAAATTGGAATGCCCTTCCACATGAAATCCGTGGCATCAAAAGCTTAATCCTATTCCGTAAAGCTTTGAAACACCACCTATTCACAATATGCTACCCTGACACCAACCCTGACACCCACACATCGGGTAAACTTCCCTCATGTCTCAGCTACCACAGCACCTTATTACAACCAGAAAATGGCTAGCCTATACTATTGCCCACCCACCACTTTTATGCCTGTCCCTCCCACACAAAATGAAGATGATACCAAATTAGCTTAAAGTACTGGTGACAATACTACTGTAACCTGTAAATAGTTACCCTGTGAATAGTTACCCCGGTTGTCCTATGTTTCTTTCCCTGTTCTATGTAAAACTCAATGTTGCTTGTATGCATTGTAGTATGTTTTGTTCGATGTACACCGCACTGATTTTAATAGCGCGGTATAGAAGAAATGTTAAATAAATAAATAAATAACACTCAGCCCCACTGCTTCACTTAAAGGCGGTGCAAGCCATCCCAGGATCAATGTGATGCTGTGACCTCCATATGGAAGATCCTCCTTGGGGGCCTGTGAGGGAATAATCCCTGGGCCAAATGGACCAGGTCTCACACTGCCAGACCTTCTAGTTGGAAGCCGGGCTGCAAGCCTCTCCTCAGGTGCTTCATACAGTCCACTTGTCAGGAGATGGAACTACATCCACTACTTTCCCTGCTCCGAGATCTCCCAGGGAACAGGAAGAGCCTGGTCAAATGACAGAAACACTGAAGACCAGACTAGGTAGTGTATCTAAACTGAATGCCTGTGCCCCCTATTGCAAGAATCTGGCTGCAATTCAATATTACAACCCCGAGAACCAAAGGAAATCAGACTCCTTGAACCGAGTCAGCAACATCTTGAATGAACCTTCTGTTAACAGTAAACTCCATACAGGAGAGTAGTAACCAACCCACAGGACCTTACATCCTGAGAGATAATCAGGCAGCTCTTAGGACAGCTGACTCCAGACTTTCCAGATCAAGCTCTGCAGGCGGGTGCCATTAGCACCCTTCGCCAAGGACCCTAAACTGGGACAGCTCAACATCCAGGCATAGGCAACCAGGCCATCTGCCTGCAGAAAGGTACTGCTATCACTATTTTTGCCATGAGAAAGGTACAGGGAGCCACAAAGTGAGAAATGCCCTGACAAGGTCCAAGAGGTGGGAGCACCCCCCACTGGACCAAAGCAACAACAGACCCACAGGGCCCTATTTGAAAATGAGAGATCTGAAGTCGGAAGAGAACGAGCTCTAGGACCAGACCCTACCCAAGGAAACCTTTCTAACCAGAACTAGCATGAATCAATGATAACATCCCTGACTCTGCTGCAGAGAGAATGGGAGAAAACCTGTCAGAGGCAGTAAGGGACATTCACAATTGTCCCTCACCCAAACGGAGAGCGTGGGAAGATTTGCAACCACTATTTGCCACTCAAATAGTGCAATTCTGAAGCCCCAGGCTGGTCTGGACTGGCAACCTGCCGGACCAGCAACTTGCTCCATCTCGTGAAGCAATATGGGACACAAGAAAAACCTACCACTCGGAACTCCTCAACCGCTCCCTAAACAAACCCAGGGAGCTATTCAATATAGTAAAGTCATTAACCAAAGAACCTGCTCCACCTCAACAAGAACCCATACACCCTCAGAAGTATGCCAATTTCATACAATCTAAAGCTATCAGAACAACAACCTCCTCACCCCAAAGTCCTCCGACATCACACACCTCCTCATCCCAAAGTCCACTACAGCAACAAGGACAAAATTTCCCTCTCTTTCATCTCCCCTCATCACTCCTTCAACTTTCCCCTCCCTCTGCAAAATGCGTTGAAGACATTATCGTCAAAATGAATACTACCACAGCACCTAACGACCCCTGCCCAGCACACTGGATAAGAGCTATGCGATCCGACTTTAGCCCTGTCATAGCAGAAATAATAAAGATGTCATTCTCAACAGGCACCTTCCCATCAGCACTAAAGCAGACCTCCATAAGACCGCTGCTAAAGAACAATCAACTAGACCCAACAAAAGAAGAATCATACCGCCCGATAGCTAGTATACCACTGCTATCCAAAATAATTGAGAAAGTAACCAATAATCAGATACAACAACACATAGACACCTCCCCCCCTTGATCCCAGTCAGCACGGATTTAGGGAATCTCACGGAGTAGAGACACTGTTGACCACATTAACCAACACACTCATCAGTGGACTAGACGACATTAACAAGGGCTTCGCACTAATATTCCTCGACATATCTGCAGCATTTGACTCGGTTGACCATGAAATACTACTAACCCGCCTATATGACAAGGGAATCCACGGCCTAGCATGGAAATGGTGCAAATCATACCTGGAAGATCGCTTGCAACACGTCCGGACTATTACAGGCACATCAGAACCTTTCCAGCTAAAACAAGGAGTTCCACAAGGCTCATCCCTATCGGCACTCCTATTTAACATTTACATGCAGCCCCTGTGCGATATCACTCGATCCTTTGGCATTTCCTCGCTGATCTACGCAGATGATGTTCTACTATTCACTCCATTCAATGTCAAGCTCCCAGATTACACATCTTTAGTAGATTGCTTTAATGCAATAGCAGACCGGTTACTCACGCAGAATATGCGAATAAACTACAAAAAAACTGAAGTACTGATTGTCACGAAAAACAGAGAATTCGCACCCCTAGAGACCCTAAGAGTACGAGATGCACACCTCCCAATCAAGCCCTCCATAAGATACCTTGGAGTGATACTGGACTATCGCCTAGATTTTAAAGAACATATCAACCGCACTGTGAAAACCATTTATTTCAAGATAAAGACCCTACGCCATCTAAAAAATATGCTTGACCCAGACAGCTTCAGAATTATATTCCAAGCCATAGTCACACCCCACTTCGACTATGCGAATATAATACTCCATGGTCTCACAAAGAACTCACTAAATACATTACAACTAGCCATGAATGCCGCAGCCCGGGTATTATACGGTGCTTCAAAGAGCGATCACATAACACCCATCCTAATGGAGCTTCACTGGCTCCCTATATACTGCAGAATAACATATAAAGCCCTTATCTTGACCTTTAAAGCAATAAATTCTATAGCTCCATCATCAATTTCGAAACTCCTCCATCACACTCCCAACACCAGATCTAGGAGGTCAGCAGCGGCAAATACCCTAACTACACCACATGAGGCCACAAAATACAAACGATCAACAACAGACAGGGCTTTCGCGTACTACGCACCCAGATGTTGGAACAACCTACCTCCCAACATCAGAGCTATTACTGACCTCAAGCAATTTAGAAAAGCCATAAAGCATCACCTCTTCATTCTACATTTCCAAAGCACATCATCAACCCTCTAACATTTACAGATAAAGTGTAACCGCCCTACTGAAGATGATGAAAAGAAACTCTATCCCGTGTATATAGGTCCTATACATGCTACAAATATGTACATAGTTTCCCTAAGTTATAATCCCAGTTGTATATTTCCTGTTATATGTAAACTCACCACAGTCTGTTGATTGAAATGAGTATTCCTGTTTAATGTAAACCGCGCTGATGAAAAAGAGTGCGGTATAGAAGAAATACAAATAAATAAATAAATAGGTGGCTTGTCAACAGAGCTGACAAACCAACCTTGCTTAGGAATCCCAAACTCACTAGTTTAATGCGGTACAGATATGCTCAGAAGAAATCGACTGAGCCTCAACTGGCTGTATCTCAAGAGGGTCTGCCAGCAACCAGTGAGCAGGATTACAGGCTTCCAAGGACACTCGGAGGCAACCAGAAGCTATAAGAAGCTTAGACAGGATTGTCCCTTCTGCAGCAGAAGCCACTAATGGCTCCCCATCATCAGAGGGCATCTCCAGTTTGAACGCACAGCCCCAGAAGGACCCCTGATCCTTGTAAGCCTATTCTCCCAGAGTGGCTATGGGCAAGTTTCTTCTCCCAGGGAGAAAACAAGCCATAAGGAGATGTGCTCTGCCACAGACCAGAGCCATCCATGGAAGAATACCAGAATTACCAAGTGGCCACCAGTGCCATGGAGCTGGGAGAAACTCCAAATCAGCGTCAACAATCAGTGACCACTTCATCGGCCCACCATGAGACTGCTAGTCTCCAAAAGGAGACTGGACTCACTGTCCAGTTGCCCCAACCAAAGTCAGACATTCTTAAGAACAACCTGCAATCTTGGGAGCAAAGGGCCATAACTCTTATGACCTGAGCTATCTGGCTATTAGCAGAGCATTGAGTACTCCTCTGAGAACTATGCTCTAGGTGTGCTCACAGTATTACCCAAAAGTGGCTACCGTCAAGGCTCCTGACGAATCCTGAGCCTTCCAACGGAGATAACGTACATTCAGCAACCCCTACACTTCATCACCGCTAAAAACTGTGCTTCCACCCAAGGGTTCATTGGCTAGTCCAACTCACCACTAGCCGTGGGAATAGCAGAAACAGGACCTTAAGGAGCCCAGCTTGGGTTCCCAACCCCCCACCCCCAAAAGCCCATATGCTACCGTTAAGGAACTGGAAAAAGTGGAACATAGCAAAGCCATGGTTCCGCCAGGGACAAAGGGCACCAGTCTGTTACCCTCACCTGAAAGCCAGCTCTGAAACCTACAGAACTGCCATGTCACCTCAAGCTTAAATAAGGCATGGCCAAGGAAAGATGAATCTTTAAAGAATCCCACCTGCCCATGAGGGAACTATCACTCTGTCCTCCTCAGACTTACCTTGTGGCAGTTGGTATGGCATTTGAGACTTTCAGACAACCCTCGGAGGGGAAGGCTGGACTCATAGAGGAACGGGGGAGTGCAAGGGCGAAGTAGGGGCCGTGTCCTCTCTAGCTGCTCATGGAAATAGCACTGAGGGGCTCCGCAGGGGTCTCAAAAGCAGCTAGCCAACTGAATACAGACCAAAGGCCGATTCAGAAGCTTTAGTGCAAGCTGGCCCTCAAGTGAGGCCCTGAGTCCCCAAAAGGCCTCCAGGGATCCCCGGGCACATTGCTAGTGCCATCCTGCCATGCTCCGCTTGCAATGGGCCCATGCAGTCCACCAGAGCTCTGGGTGCAGAGCTCATGAACAGCACAGAAAAAAAGAAAGGAGCAGCAGGGGCCACCATGGAGGGTGTCAGGATGCCAGCCAGAAGGTGACCTGGGCATCAGTGCCCAACTAGGGCAAAAATTGCAGCCACAATGAAAAACCACTAGGGACCACAGCTGCACTGGGCCAAGAAAACGATAGTGGCAAAAGAAAAATAAGAATGCAAAAAAGTCACTCAGAAAAAAAAAAGCTACCCAGAGCTTTGGCAAACGGGATCCCGAGGCCTGTCAGGCTGATGGGGGAAACCCCATTAGGGAGGCCCCAAACTCCCACACAGGCTTTGGAAAGCCCAGTTGGAGGTGGTCTTTTAAGTGAAGCTGCTTTATTCAAGCAGCTGAGAACAAATTGCACTCCCACTGAAATCAATGGAGACACTTCCTCAATGAAATCAATGGGCTAAAAAGGTACGCGGAAAAAAATTAGGAGGAAAAAAAAAAAGGGTGAAGATCAGAATAGGACAGCAAGAGGGAAGCGTGCTGGGCCCAACTTACTAACCCCCCCCAGCCCACCAGTGCTAGTACCCCAAAGGAAACAACATGGATACAGGGCAACTCTCTGCTCCAGAAGACATGGGCGTACCCGCATTCTGAGCCACCGGGCCTTTAAGGACTCACTCCAAGGCTCCACATCGCAGTGTGGGAGAGGACAGTCCGACTCAATCCAAGGCACCAAAGTGAGGGCAAGGAGAATCAGGCCCATTTTCACTGCTGTACCAGTCCACACACTATGCAACCTGCTGGAGGCAAACAAGGTGAAATTAGGCCTTACCTGCTAATTGACGCTCCTTGAGTGAGTCCAGTCCAGTCCCACACCTGTGGGTAGTGTCACCTCACCAGCACCTTGGGGACTGTGCATGGTCATGTTTGATGACGACATCAGGGTATACATACCTGTGGCACCTCCCACCACAACCAGTATCCTAAAGACAAAGCAGGCTCACGAAAGTAACTTTCAACAACCATATATACACTACACCTCTCCCCTCAGACAGAAAACCACCCCCTGCCTGAGAGAGATCACTTACCGCAGTTGAGGCCCGTCCCTGGCCTCACCTGGATCCTCCCAACTGCACATTCTACCCAACTCCAACACTTGCACTTCACGACTTCTCTTCCGGTTCCCACAATGTGCTGACTTTCTTCAAGACCGGAGACATCTATGGAGCCAAATGAAAAAAAAATACCCTGGATGGGATCGGGGCTGGACTGGACTCACTCAAGGAATGTAAATTAGCAAGTAAGAACTAATTTCATCATCCTTATCGTCCCTCCTGTCCAGTCCCGCACCTGTGGGACGTACCATAGCAGTACTAAACTTGGGAGGGACCAGTGAGACCAGCTTGAAGAACTACCGATCCAAACCGTGCATCCCCCACAGCTTGAACATCCAGTCTGCAATACTTGACGAAGGTATGCAGGGACGACCAGGCTGCTGTCCTACAAATCTCTGCGGGCGGCACCAACCTTGACTCCGCTCAGGACGTGGCCTGCGCTCTAGTCAAATGTGTCCACAGCCCGATGGGCAACTGTTTGTGCCTCGGCATGTATGCAGAGGATATAGCCTCCCTCACCCATCGGGAAATAGAGGCCTTTGACGCAGCTTCTCCTTTGCGTGCTGCACCATACAAAGCAAACAACTGCTCTGATTTTCTAAAAGACTTGTTTTTCTTCAAATATCTGCGCAACACCCGATGAATATCCAACTGGTGAAGCACAGGAACCATCTCTATCCCACCTGCCTCCGAAAACACCGGGTGCAATATTGACTGATTCATGTGAAACACTGATAGGACTTTAGGCAAAAAGGAAGGAACTGGTCGAAGGACCACCCTTTCCTTAGCCAAAACCAGAAAAGGCTCCCTGAACGATAACGCTTGCAATTCCAAGATCTGCCTAGCTCAGCAAATTGCTAACACTAACAAGAACACCGCCTTTATCGTAAAATCCTTTAAGGTACATGATCTCAACAGTTGAAATGGAGGTCCTTTTAATACCGACAACCCCCGATTAAGGTCCCAAGGGCAAATTGCCACCCTCAACAGTAGATGCTCCTGTTTTACAGCTCTGAGAAACCTGACCGCATCCGGATGTGCTGCCAGGAAAACACCTTGGACTCTCCCTCGTAGCAGGAGATAGCCACGACCTGCACTCGGACAATACATGCTACTAGCCCCTTATTGAAACCTGCTTGCAAGAAGCCCAACACCTCCGGCAAGGACGCAGACAACGTTTGACACTGGAAACTGGCACACCAGTCTTCACTCTCGATTCTCAAGCAAGCTAGCGATGTCAAACAGCGCCTAGCCTTCAGCAACATAGAGATTACACAGGTACACTACCAAAAAACTGCCTCCAGTTTTGCAACTGATTCCTATAGATTTTGGGGTGCTGAATCCAGGAAAAATAGCCAAAATGTTCCATCACGTCACGTTTTCTTGCAAAATTAGATTTCTTACCCATATAAGGAATGTTCACATAATTTCTTTTTAGCCGACTGCAGTTTATTTTCTTGGCCCAAAATAGAGGTTGTAATGGTTAACTAACTAGAAACACTCCCTCATGATATTTTAGAGTGTTTTGTATTCATTTTATACATTAACAGGACAATTGGGAGGCGGGGGGCTAAATCCAGTACTCGCGCTGGCGCATGTTCTTTCCTGTTCGCCTCGCCTCGTACGCACGCTCAAACACGGTGGTTGCGACATGAACGTTCCTGTCAAATTTCAGTTTCTTGCAAGTTCATTATTACCTTTTGTTTGCTCAGTCGTAATCCAGCTTTATTCCGAAGTGGTTCACTACAGTTGTAGTTTGCAGTGCTGTGTATTTGTGATGGCTCACAGAGCCAGAGGTTGCGTCAACTCTCCGGACAGTTTTTGTTTTATTTGTGGGGAATATACCGTGAAAAAGTGGCAGAGGAACATTTCTGCATTTATTAAACAAGTATATTTCGCCTATTTCGGTTTGAAGTTAGGCGATCAAGACAAACCGTGGGCTCCTCACAAAGTGTGCAAGACATGTGAGGAAGATCTACGCTTATGGATGAAAGGTAAAAAACAAGCATTTCGTTTCGGAATACCTATGATGTGGCGTGAACAAAGAGACCACAGCAGTGACTGCTATTTTTGCTCTTGCATTGTGAAGGGATACAACTTAAAAAATAAGAACGTAATAAGTTACCCCAACCTTCCCTCAGCAATTAGGCCTATGCCTCATAGCAACGAAGTACCTGTGCCTGAACCACCAAAATCTTTGGATCATATTTGTGTGGACGGTTCTGATCATGATGAGACTCATCAGATGGCTTTTCCCGATGAGTCCAGTACTTCCGAGTTTGAAACTGAACCAGATCCGAAACCTGAACTTTTCTCTCCAGCTGAATTGAATTATTTAGTCCGGGATTTAGGACTCCCAAAAGATGCTGCCCAACTGCTAGGTTCTCGGCTTAAAACAGAAAAATCTATTGTCACCAGGAACAACTTTTTATTGGTACCGCAACCGCGAGACACAATTTTTGAAGTATTTCAGCAAAGAGGAAGATTTGGTATTTTGCAACGATATATACGGAGTGATGGAAAAGTTTAAACTCAAGTATGATCCTGCTGAATGGCGGCTGTTCATTGATTCGTCAAAAGACAGCATAAAAGGTGTTCTTCTTCATAATGGCAACACATTCGCTTCAGTTCCTATTGCTCACTCTGTTATTCTCCAAGAAAAATACGAGAATTTGGCCCTGATTCTTCAGAAGATTCGTTATGATGAGCATAAGTGGATGATTTGTGGAGACTTTAAAATTCTATCCATGCTATTAGGGCAGCAATCCGGTTTCACCAAATATCCCTGCTTCCTTTGCTTGTGGGATAGCCGGGCCCGCGACCTACACTGGGGGAAAAAATGCTGGCCAATTCGGGAGTATTTGAGACCCGGTGAGAAAAATGTTCATGAGAGCTTGGTACCTCGTGATAAAATTCTATTACCACCTCTCCACATTAAGTTGGGTCTCATTAAGCAATTCATCAAGTCCCTTCCAAAAGATGGTGAGTGCTTTCGGTACCTTTGCTCAAAGTTGCCCCGACTTTCTGAAGCAAAGCTAAAGGAAGGAGTGTTTGTTGGCCCTGATATAAGGAAACTCATTTCAGATGGAGCATTCGCTGAAACGATGTCTGAGAAGGAAAAAGAAGCCTGGGATTCCTTCAAGGATGTTGTTCTCAAATTCTTGGGAAACAGGCGGGATGAGAACTATAAGGATATTGTTGCCAGGATGCTCAATGCCTTCAAAGAACAAGGCTGTAACATGAGCCTGAAAGTCCATTTCTTGCACTCCCATGTGAACTACTTTCCCGAAAACTTGGGGGCGTACAGTGAAGAACAAGGTGAAAGGTTTCACCAGGACATCAAGGACGCAGAGAGAAGGTACCAAGGAAGATGGAACACCACTATGATGGCTGATTTCTGCTGGTTGCTGCTGCGGGAAACCCCAGATGAAAAATACGCCAAGCAGCACCAAGAGAAGCATTCGGGGGAAGAAGAAACGGGCCCACCAGGAGATTGATTGACCCAAGAATGACTTTAAAATCTAAACTGTGTTGACAAATATCATGTTTTTACTAAACTTTGAAATAAAAATTTGCTAGTTATTACCACAGTGTCGGATCTCATTTATTAGAATTTTATTTTCACACCATCGGGTGTTTGTCTTCATGTATTGCAATGGTGCGGTTTGCGTTTTCTATTCTTACATACATACCTGTACAACATTTTTTGCACATTTCTTTGCTTTGCTTTGTGTCTAACCTCGCTCTTATATGCTCAATGTTTGTGCACATGTATGTGGCTGTTTTAAGTGCAGACAATTTTGCTACCATCACAGTGTGTTTTGTTGACATTACTCTATTCTTATGTGCTGCCTTGTTACAATTTTCTTTATTCTTATTTGAATAACTACTAAACAATTAGTATAAAGAATTCATCCAAGAAACTTTTATCTCGATCGCACTCAATCTGAAACGTTCACCTCAACTGCTAACCCAATGTAGCAAAAAATCTGTACGTGATGGAGCAAATTGGTTACCAGATTTGGATTCAGCGCACCAAAAAACGTAAAAATCAATCGAAACATTAGAGGCAGTTTAAAAAAAAAATTTTTTAGTGTACCTGTGTTTATTGGTGCCGAATAGCCCCTCCAGTGCAACCGTGCCCACTCAATAGCCAAGCCATAAGCAAGGATCAATCCACCTGTGGCATGAGAATGGGTCCCTGAGACAGCAGATCTGGCAGAGGTGGTAGCCTCCATGGACAGTCCACCTTCAAAGCACACCAAGTCGACATACCACAGGTGACAAGGCCAATCGGGAGCTATCATCAGCACGAGGCCCTGATGTGCCTCTATCCGTTGTATGACTCGGCCTATAAGCACCCATGGCAGAAACACAGAGGAAACCCTCCATCAGCCACTTCTGAACTAGGGAATCGAGTCCTTTGGACATCCTTTCCCGGCATCTGCTAAAAATCTTTGCTGCCTTGGCTGTCTCGAACGTCGCCATCAGGTCCATAATCTGTTGACCCCACTGCTGGACTAGGAGAACAAATACTGTGTCATTGAGTTCCCATTCCCCTGAGTCAATATGAACCCCACTGAGATAATCAGCTGTCACATTGTCTCAGCCACATGCGCCGCCGTTAAGGCCTGCAGATTTGCCTCCACCCAGGGTAACAACAGGGCCACATCTACCTCTAAGGACACACTGCTCATTCCTCCCTGGTGACTGTATAAGCTACTGTCATGGCATTGTCCGAGAACACTCGCACTGCCTTGTTGCACAGTAGAAGACTGAACTGTTAAACACCAAGAACACCGCTCTCAACTCAAGACGGTTGATCGACCAAACTGCCTCCTGTTCCAAACACCCCTGCGCAATCTGCCCCTTGCAGTGAGCTCCCCATCCTATCAAACTGGAATCCATTGTCAAGGGAACCCAGCAGGAACTTTCCAGGGCCATGCCTGCCTGTAAGTTTTTGCCCATCAGCCACCGCCGAAGCAACCTGCAGATGCTCAGTGGGAGCAAGAGGGAATGCCTCTGGGCGGACCATCTGTGCAATAGGCTCTTCTGCAATGTCCTCGTGTGTGACCGTGCCCAAGGCACGAGTTCAATGGTTGCTGCTATGGTGCCCAACAGTTGTAGGTAGTGCCACACCGTTGGCATCTGCATGCTGCAAAACCTTCTGATCTGCACCTGAAGCATTTGCACCATCTCTGGCAAGGACACCCTTCCTGCTGCCGTTTGACACCATGCCCCAAGATACACCAAGTCCTATAAGGGCCTGAGCTACGACTTCGCAAAGTTTATCACCCATCCGAGGCACTGTAAGTACGCAATCACTTGCACTGGGACGCATTCTCTTTTGTTCTTTGACTTCGCCCAGATGAGCCAATCGTCTAGGTATGGATATATCAAGATGCCTTCCTGCCACAGACCTGCCGCGACCACCACCATCACCTTTGTGAATGTGTATAGTGTGACTGTTAACCTGAAAGGAAGCATCAAACTGGAAGTGACCCATGGGCATCACGAACCGTAGGAACTGCTGGTGCTCCTCCCATATCAGGATGTGCAAACTGACTTCCGTGAGATCAAGGGAGGTCAGGAATTCTCCTTCACAGACCGTCACAATTGCCGACCACAATGTCTCCATGTGAAATCAAGGTACCCTTAGGCACTGATTCACCTGCTTGAGATCCAAAATAGGCCAGAAAGTGCCCTCTTTCTTGGGAACCACAAAATAGATTGAGTATCAACCACAACCGTCTTGGTCTACCAGCACCTGTTGGACTGCCTGAAAGTCTAGGAGCCTTTGCAATGTTTCCTGCACTGCCTCTTGCTTCCGAAAAGCCTTGCACGGTGAGAGAGCGAAGGCATCCTCGAGAAAGTTCTTCAATTCCAAGGCATAACTGTCCCCGATGACCTCCAACACCCACTGATCGGACATAATCTGCACCCCTACCAAATAAAAGCCCGAGGCTGATCCTCTATGGGTAACACTACTGTGTGGGCGATCATCACTTCATTGTGACTTTTTAGGGGCCGTGGTAGTGGAAGAGTGGAAGAGAGGAACCTCTGCCTGATCCCCAGAACCCCTGAAAGGACTGCCCCCTAGATGGGAACCTGCCTTTCTGATAAGGCACAAACCGCCGAAAGTTTGATGACTGTCCCCGCTGAGGAACAGTGGACTGAACTGCCCTCTGCTTATCTTCTGGAAGGCAACCTCCCTTATTCTCCCAAATCCTTCACCAATTTATCGAGATCTTCCCCAAACAACAGCTTCCTCCAGAAGGGTTACTTGCTCAGGAGTGATTTGGAAGAGACATCAGCTGACCAGTTCCTCAGCCAGAGATAACGGAGCACCACTACTACAGCTGTCAATCCCTTTGGACAACCCTCTGATCAGGTAATAAAAGGAATCTGCCAAATAAGCCGCACCCGACTTCAACTTGGCTGCCTCTGGCAGTAATGGTTCGGACGTCCCCAGCGACTCAGCGATCCCTTGCGTCCAACACAAGCAAGCGCACGCTACAAATGTCCCACAGACGGATGCTTGCAAGGAGAGGGCATTGATATCAAAGGTCTGTTTTAGGAGAGTTTTTACCTTCCTATCTTGCACATCCTTCAGTGCCGAGCTACCTTCCACTGGAATAGTAGTCTTCTATGTCACCACAGACACTTCTGCATCCACGCCTGGTGACTACAGCAGGTCCTTATCCTTTTCCAGGAGCAGGTACAGCTGTGCCACAGTGTGCGTACCCTTTAATGAGGCCTCCGGCACATTGCATTCATCTTGGATCACTGTCTAATAACTCGGTGCATAGGGAACACCTTCTGTATCTTCCAGGTGAACTGGAAGAGAGGGTCTTCCAATGGTTCCATATTGAGGACCTTCAAGGAATGAGTAATCAAGGCCAACAGTTTTTCCCTCCTAAAGACATGCATTATGCGAGACTCCTCTGCTTAAGGAATCTCACCTTCCTCCAGCTCAATCTCCTCTGTCTTTTGTTCACCTACGACCTCTCCTTTGTCTTCTTCCTCAGACTGGTACAAACACCATTTCCCCGAAAGGTCCTCTTCCAGTTGACGCCTACTAGGGCCCGGTTCGCCCAGTGGTCAGTCTGCTGGCCCCTTGCCTTCTCTGCTATCTGACTGCTCTGTGCACTGCCTCATGCAAAAAGCCCTATGCATGGAGGAGAACAAACTCTGGAGATAAGGCACCCTGCGATTTCCCCCACTGGTCCATTTTCAGAGGGCTCTTTGAGGTCTTATCCCGTGCTTCTTCTTAGCTCCCTGTGTCCGTGGCAGCGAGGCTTGGGAACCACTCTCCCCAGTCTCTGCCTGTGCTGCAGGGACGGGTGTCGCCTGGGCATCTGCTGCTTGCGAAGACTCATTAGACCCTGAGGAGCCCAGCATACTGTTGCCCCAGCCCTCGAGAAAGCCCTACTCCGCAGGTCTGACCTCTGCTTCACAAGACCGGCAGAAGCCCTCGCTAGAGACCGACTGCACGCCAAGCAGGTGGACTTAGGGGGGCATACTTCTTTTTCACCTTTTGTTCCACCTTTTGCTTTTTTAAACCATCTGTGTAGAGTGCAAAAAAGGCCCCTATCAGCAGCGAGGCTAGCCCCCATACTTCAACTGTGCCTATAGCAATGTCTGACAATGCAGCCAAGCACAATGAACAATAAAACAATAAAATGCGATTGCAGCCTTCCCCGGAGTCTATCTAACCTCCCCGGGCCCTGCTCACTACTCATCGAACCATTTGGAAAGGAAGAAAAATAAAGAAAGTAATTGCTAAAATAAAATGTGATTCCCCAAAATTGAGCCGTTTCTGCGCTGCGTGGGAAAATGCCGCTGAGGATTTGTGCTGCCTACTACCAGACCTCAAAGCTGCTCTTTACCAGGCACTCACTGCGTCTCAATTGTGCTGCTGCTGGCACTCCCAACCAGACACTCAGCTTCCTGAAGAGCTTCGACGGCATCGGGAGTGCTCCGAAGCCAAGGCCTTCTGCTCTCTGCCTCTGGCACCATGGCTTAAGCAGATCAGCGGGAGGAGCTGCTGGTGCAATCCTCTCTCGTACCCGGAGCACCCCCTGACTGC
Organism: Ichthyophis bannanicus; assembly: GCA_033557465.1. Taxonomy (NCBI): domain Eukaryota; kingdom Metazoa; phylum Chordata; class Amphibia; order Gymnophiona; family Ichthyophiidae; genus Ichthyophis; species Ichthyophis bannanicus. Next base: position 231,656,908 of record CM066038.1, on the reverse strand, counting down.
CCCTCCCAGGCTGCCAGTTCAAGCCCTGCTACTAGGTCTTCCATGCAATCAAATAACCTCTTTTTTTCCTCTTTTTTGTTTTTACTACTTCAAAGATTGCAGAGCTTAATTGCTGAACAAAGGATCCCCAGACAGCCAATCAGCCTGCTGCCCCCTTACTGATGCTTTTTAAATGAGACCCCTCTATTTTATTTAATTTTAAAGTCTTCCTATTTTTTCCTTTAGTGTGTCCACCTGTGGAATCACCTCACCCCAGCTGCTTAGAGATGATTGAGATACTGGTTGTAGTGGGAGGTGCCACCAGTATATATACCCTGATGTAATCAAACATGATATGCTCAAGCTGCTGGTGAGGTGACACTACCCACAGGTGCAAGACTGGACTGGAGGAACAATAAGGAATACTGGCTTCTCTCAGTGCTGTACCGGAGGATAATACCAGGTGATGGCATCACTGAAAATTGCTTAAGTCTGGCTCTACCTGCTGGCAGGGGGACATAACTCACTCGTCTGGACTGGTCTAGCAGGATGATAAGGAATAGAGCAGATCCCAAGCTACTAAATTACAATGTGCCAATTTCAATTTGGCAGCTAGTGAATTGCCTCTCCTATAGAAATGCACTGGATGTATTTTGGAAGTCTTTATTTTTCCAGAATCCTTACTCTACTGTTGCCCTTTTACAAACTCGATACGCTTTTCACGTGGTTCTTCTCCCATGCAGAATTTGATCACATTCAATTATATTTTTCGCAAGTTCTATTGTCCCCAGTCAAACAGATGTTTTGAACCCCCATTTATAATCTCAACATTCTGTTAGATTGAAAAGAATAAAAAACAAAATCCTGCTGTAACATTTTGGATTCAATCCAAATGTTTTATATCATGGTGAATTAGAACTTAGAGTAAGCATACAGGGAGGATGTTTCATTTAATTCTTTCCAAGGGGGGGGGGGGGGTGTGTGTGTGTGTCTGTCTGTCTGTCTGTGATGTGGTGAGCACAAACATTCAGTTTGTCTGGAAAAACTTATAAAATGAAAAACTGCGATCACATCTAATAGTTACATGCTAATTGTTGTTCCTTAAGGAACTCTAGTCCAGTCCCGGAACCATAGAGTTTAGAACCTCCACCAGCAGCTTTGGAGACTGAAAGATGTCATCGCTTTGATGTTACTGGTACAACTTGGCGAGCACCGCCCCTCTTCCACCAGTACCTATTGACAAAGCAGACTAAGCAGAGCAACAAATAAGCAGGAACAGGAAAAACTAACTTTGTAAACACGTCATAACCACTATGTAAAAACTATGTAAGAAAGTATGGAAAAACTATGCGCTCCGGACGCCTGCTCCCTGGCGCCCCCGAGCCCACCCAGGCCTGCTGCTCAAGAAAGACCTCACTGTGACCCTCTTGTGTACCTTCCTAACAAAGAAATTTGTCTTTTTCTTCTTCTTTTTTTTTTTTTTTTTTCCAGGCTGTGTACGGTGTAATACTCTGGGAGGGGTCCGGGACTGGACTAGAGTTCCTTAAGGAACAACAATTAGCAGGTAAGTCTAATTCTCATTTCCTTTTCGTCCCTCTAGTCCAGTCCCGGAATCATAGAGGACGTAACAGAGCAGTGAATATCAACGGGAGGGACCCGCAAGTCCAGCCTGAAGTACCGCTGAGCCAAAACACACATCCCCCTTCGCCTGAACATCAAGCCGATAGTGCCTTGCAAAAGAATGCAACGAGGACCAAGTTGCCGCCTTACAAATGTCCTCAACCAGCACTAAACTGAATTCTGCCCAAGACGCCGCCTGCGCCCTGGTCGAGTGCGCACGAAGACCCACCGGAACCACCTTACCCTTCAACAGATAGGCCGATGCAATAGCCTCCTTCAACCACCTAGAAATTGAAGACTTCGCCGCCGCCTCACCTTTCCGCGGCCCGCCAAAGGCGACAAACAGCCGGTCCAACTTTCTGAAAACCTCCGTTCTACGGAGATACTTCTTAAGCACCCGCCAAACGTCCAAACTATGCAACCGACCGCCCGACTGAGTCTTCTGTTCCAAAGAAAAAACCGGGAGTGACACCACCTGGTTAACGTGAAACCCCGACACCACCTTAGGCAAGAAGGCCGGGACCATGCGCAGGACCACCTTGTGAGCGAAAAAAGACAAGAACGGCTCTCTACAAGACAGCGCCTGCAACTCTGAAATCCTTCTAGCGGAACAAATAGCCACTAGAAAAACTGTCTTCAATGTCAAGTCCTTAAGGGAGGCCTTACCTAACGGCTCGAACGGTGCTCCAATCAACGCCTCTAACACCACATTGAGATCCCACGGAGGTATTGACGTACATCTCGGCGGCCTCAGAAGCAGCACCGCTCGCAAAAAACACCGAATATCACTATGCGCTCCTACCAACTGCCCCTGAATCCTCCCCCAGAAACAGGAGATGGCCACCAACTGCACCCGCAAGGAGCTAGCCGCCAGACCTTTCTCCATGCCATCCTGCAAAAACGAAAGAATATGAGGCACCGAAGCCTTTAAAGGCTGTAGATCGCGCTCCCCGCACCACGCTTCGAACACCCGCCACACCCGGGTGTATGCCAGCGACGTGGAACGCCTCCGTGCTTCCAATAACGTAGCAATGACTGCCGCCGAGTACCCCTTGGACCTCAGCCTAGCCCTCTCAAGAGCCATGCTGTAAGCGAGAATCGACCCACCTGCGGCATGCGTAACGGCCCCTGCAGTAAGAGGTCTTCCCAAACCGGGAGTCTCCACGGCCTGTCTATCAGCAGCCGAATCAGATCCACATACCACGGTCTTCTGGGCCAAATCGGGCGCTATCATAATGACCACGCCGCGGTGCCTCTTTATGCACTGGACCACCTTTCCTATGAGCGCCCAAGGTGGAAACACATAGAGAAGCCCTTTCACCGGCCACCGCCGTGCCAATGCATCGAGGCCCTCCGACATTCGCTCTCTCCACCTGCTGAAGAACCTTTCCACCTTTGCGGATTCGAAGCTCGCCATGAGATCCATTATCGGAGTCCCCCAGCGCTGCACTAGCATCGCAAAGACCTCCGGGTGAAGACTCCACTCCCCCGGATCCACTCTGCGGCGGCTTAGAAAATCTGCTTCGACATTCTCTACTCCGGCCACGTGCTGCGCCGACAATGCCACCAAATGCCGCTTGGCCCAGCACAACAGCTGACTTGCCTCCTCCTCCAGCGACGCACTCCCCGTGCCTCCCTGGCGATTGATATAAGCCACCGTTGTCGCATTGTCGGATAGTACCCATACCGCCACTCAACCCCAGGTCTCCTGAAACTGCTGCAGCGCTAGGTACATCACGCGCATCTCCAGCCGGTTGATGGACCAACGCCGTTCCGGACCCGACCATGGCCCCTGGGCAAACCTTCCTTCGCGACTGGCATCCATTGTCACCAGCCTCCAGGATGGAGCCTCTAGTGCCACGCCCCTTTCCAGGCTTCCGGGCCGCAACCACCACTGAAGCTCCTGCCACACCTTCGGAGGGCACACCAGTCGTTGGGACAAGGGGTCCCGTTGATGAGACCAACGCCGGAGAAGAGCGCTCTGCAATGGCCGCATATGAAACCTGGCCCACTGCACCACTTCGATCGTGGCCGCCATCGTTCCGAGCAACTGCAAATTCTGCCACGCCGTCGGAGCCCTGCACGACAAAAACCTCCGCACGAGCTCCCTTAAGGCTTGTGCCCTCTTGCTTGGGAGAAACACCACTCCTAGCTCTGTCTCGAAGCGCGCTCCCAAGTATTCCAGAGTTTGAGCAGGAAGCAGCTTGCTCTTCACAAAATTGACCACCCAGCCTAGGCTTTCTAATAACTCCACCACCCGACCGGTGGCCGTAGCACTCTCCTCCCTGGACTTTGCTCGAATCAGCCAATCGTCCAAATAAGGATGCACCAGAATCCCTTCCTTGCGGAGCGCCGCTGCCACAACAACCATGACCTTTGTGAACGTCCGAGGCGCCGTCGCCAGTCCGAAGGGCATTGCCCGGAACTGAAAATGGCCCTTGGGCACCGCAAAGCGCAGGAACTTTTGATGCTCTGGGCGCACGGGAATATGTAGATACGCCTCCGTGAGGTCCAATGACGTTAAGAATTCTCCCTTTCTGACTGCCGCAATGACCGAGCGCAAGGTTTCCATCCGAAAATGGGTTACTTGAAGGCAACGATTCACTCTTTTTAAATCCAGAATTGGCCGAAAAGTGCCCTCTTTCTTTGGAACAACAAAATAGATGGAGTATCGACCGCACCTGTATTGATCCACCGGCACTGGCACCACCGCTCCGAGTTGCCGTAGCCGCCGTAGCATGTCTGAGACCGCCCGTAACTTCCGCGGAGCTCTGCACGGGGAAAGGACAAAGGAATCTAAGACGGGTCGATGGAGCTCCAGAGCATATCCCTCTCGAATGACCTCCAACACCCACTGATCCGTGGTAATTTGGACCCAGGCAGGGTAAAACTCCCGCAACCTTTCTCCTACGGGAACGTCCGCCACCTGGGTCCGCCTTATCTCATTGTGATTTCTTTCTGCTAGGGGAGTGGAAGGGTGTAAAACCCCTACCCGCCCCTCGGAAACCTCGAAACGCCTGGCCTCACGGAGGAAAACGCCCCCTCTGAGACTGGCCAAAACGAGAGGACCAAAACCTACGAAAATCCCTCGAGAGCCCCCTGGATCCAGTCGTCCCACGGCCCTGCTTTAGCCTATCCTCCGGGAGCCGACCACCCTTGGACTCTCCAAGGTCCTTGACCAGCTTCTCCAAATCTGTACCAAACAAACGTTTTCCGCGAAAGGGGAGCTTACTAAGCCGCGCTTTGGAAGACCCGTCTGCCGACCAGTTACGCAGCCAGAGATACCGACGCGCCGCCACCATGGAGGCCATACTCTTGGCCAGACCTCGAATAAGATCGTAGTGGATATCTGACAAATACGCTGTGCCCGATTCCAGCTGCGCTAATTCTTCCGCCTGCGTATCCAGGAGTCCTTCCTGCAGCCACTGGGACCACCGTAAGCAGCCTCTGGCTACCCATGCTCCCGCTATCGAGGCCTGCAAGGAAAGGGCACACATATCAAACACCTGCTTCAACGGAGTCTCCAATTTCCGGTCCTGTACATCCTTTAACGCCGCGGCGCCCTCAACTGGAATTGTGGTCTTTTTAGTAACCGCCGACACTGCCGCATCCACCTTCGGGGAACGGAAAATCTCTCTATCTTGGTCAGAAAGGGGATATAACCAGGCTAAAGCTCTGGTGCCCCTCAGCGCCGATTCCAGGGCGTCCCACTCCTCTTGAATCATGTCCCGAAACACTCAATGAACCGGGAACACTCGTTGGGACTTCCGAATGGCTTGCAACAGAGGATCCTCTAACGCTTCCTCTGCCGACGGCACCACCGTGGGCATATTGAGCGTCTTTAGTGTTTCCACAATCAGCGCCGGCAGCTCCTCGCGCCGGAACACCCGGACCATTCTACTCTGCTCTTCCGCGTCCGGTAACTCTCCCTCTTCTAGCTCCCCCTCTGAAACGCCTTCCACCTCTATATCCGAGAGCTGTCCTTCGTCTTCCACCACCGAAGACGGGCTCTCCTCCACCACTTCCCTACGCCTCTTGCCCGGACCTGCCTCCCCCTCCAGAAGGCCCCCCGGCCCATTTCTGAACCTTTGCTCTCGGGGACTGTGCTTCCAGTCTGGGCTGCAGCAAGGCCAACGCTTTCTGCATAAGAGAGAAAAGATCCGGGGGAATACCTGTCACTCCTCCGCTCTGGCTGCCTCCCGCCGCCGCTGAAGCGCCTGCCATCGAGGATGGACCCGCCGTCGGCTCCGGGAGATCCAAAGAAGGCGGCTGGGAGTCTCCTACCTCCGAAGGGACAGCTGCTGGCTCCACAGCCGGTCCCCCGAGCGCCTTTTCCATCACTGCTGCCTCTAAAGAACAGCCCCTGCACACCCCAGACTCCAAAATCTCGCTACGCCTCACCCCAGAGACGAGACAGCGGGGCTTAGCTGGCATCTTCAGTAGGACTCCCCCACTCAACGTGTGCCACCCCCAGAGGGGAGAAATCCCAGGTTCCTGTGCTGAAAACAACGAGAGGAGCAGGACGATGTCCCAGCTAGACAGAGTCCCCTCACAGAAAGAACTTTTTTTTTTTTTTTTTTTAACTCACAATCGAGGAAGAACTGCCCAACTAGCTGAAGCCGACTATCGCTAAAACGAAGCTCCTCAGGCTGTAAAACAAACGATGGACGCCCTCTCTCTAAAAACGCGGCACCTAAAATGGCCGCCAGCAACTGTTTCCCGCTCAAAAAATTCAGCTAGAAACGAAACCACGCGGCAAGGCTCCCAACTGCCCGACAGACGGAGGCCGCAGTAAAAAGCTCCCTTGAGCCAACACTCACCGCTGCCATGATCCTGACATAGAGGAAGGATGAGGGGGCGCAGACTTACTCGGCTTCAGCCCCGGCGGTTCTGCTTGCAATAGTGCAGGGAAAAGCCTCACTGGTTAGCAGACCCCTGTGCTGCCGCTGCTCTGCCGATCAGCCTTCCACCTGCTCCTCACCCCTTTTAAACGGGTTCGGGAGCAGAGAGGCAATTGAGCAATGCTGATCTGCTGCTCTATGGTGCAGGGAAAGGCCCTCACTGGCTTACAAGTCCCTGTCCTGCTGCTGCACTGCCGTTCAGCCTTCTACCTGCTCCTCACCCCATCTAAGTGGGTTCGGGAGCAGGGAGGCACTGAGAAATGCTATAATGCTCGTTTACATGCTGGGGCTACTAACAGAGAGAAAGAGAGAAAGAGAAAAGAGAGAGAGAGGAAGAGGGAAAAGAAACAGGTCCACAGCAAGCAGGAACCCTTTCAGCAGCAGCAGGTCTGCACCTAAAATAAACCCAAAAGGCAAAATTACCCAAACCAAAAATAAATATTCCAAAAAGAAAGCTCTGCTTATTTGTTCCTACTGAGCCCAGTCCCGGGCTCAGAACCTCCAAGCTGCTGGGAGACTGAAAGTACTGGTTGAAGAGGGGCGGTGCTTGCCAAGTTATACCAGTGACATCAAAGCGATGACATCTTTCAGTCTCCAAAGCTGCTGGTGGAGGTTCTAAACTCTATGGTTCCGGGACTGGACTAGAGGGACGAAAAGGAACAAAGAGCATTACCATACTTCTCCACCACTAGGAGGCCATACACCTAATGTAGGAAACTATATGGTCCAGTCACTAGGTGTCACTGTGCATAGCAATTATTAAGAAAACTACACCATCCAGACACTAGTTCTCACAGTAGAATTTACAATAATGATCTAAATCACTGAAAGCCAGTCTATCACTCATCTGAATCACTAAGAGCCAGTCCGGCAGGAATAGGTGTACGGAAACGGTTGGGGTGAGAGGGGAGAACATGATGGTGAATACATGAGGAGCATGCCTCATAGTTATTTCCAATCCCTCTGAATGAGTGTATATTGTTATGTGCTGAATAACCCATCACTGTGTTTAAATGGGTTGAACACTAGAGAGAGTTCCATAGCATACAGCAGAGCTCTGGAAAAGTGAATGCACAGAAATTTTACATGGATTGAACCCTAGGAGGAGCTTCTGATCCTGTAGCAGAACTCTGGAAGGAAGTGCGCTCAGAAAGACAAGCAGTCTGGGAACTGTCCTAGCAAGGGCTCAAAGCACAAGTGAAGGCAGCCAAGCACCAGAGCTCAAATTTGAGCTGGCCAACCAGCCAGGATTTTAGGAGGGAAACTCTTAGGTGGGGAATACTTGAAGCTGAAATGCTTAAGGAATGTAGACACTGTCCATGTTCTGGAGTGACAACAGTGGACAATGTGTTTGCTGTGAGACATGTTCCTACTAGAAGCTAGAGACACAGAAGCAATTTTCGGGTGTTTTAAGAGACATACACGCTAGAAAAGATCCCTGTAGTGTCATTAGAAATGTAGCCTGGTTGGCCTTTACAACCACTGGCTCACCTTTATCCAAAATGTTTATTCACGCCTTCAAAAAACTATAGCAGATTGGTGATGCAAGACTTCTCTTGGCTAAAACCATGTTGACTACCCCATTAAACCACATCTATCCAAATGTTAAGTAATTGTTGTTCTTTATAATAATCTGCCTTTTCCCCATCACTTATGTCTGGTTTACTGGTTTGTTGCTTCCCAGATAACCTGTGGAACCCTTTTTAAAAAGCTGCATTGCATCAGCACCTTCCAATCTTCAGGGAGAGGCAGGAGGACTAAGCTGTCGTCTCTCAAGGAACTACAATTACCAGGTAAGTGTAATTACTATTTCCCAGCTGGAGGAACGATAAGGAACAGGACATGGACTAGATCTACAGCAGGCCTTGATAAATTCTTGTTGGATCTAGGAGCCAGCCCAAAAACATAGGAGCCAACAGCTTAGACCCCTCTCAACACTGTCACCAGTGAAGTTTGAGTGGTGGAGGGAATCTCCTCCGATAGCAGCTGCAGCTCTTTTAGAAACTGATTTACTAGGCTCTTTTCCTAGTCTGTGTCTATGAGCAAAAAAAGAGATTAATAACCAGTCTCTTAAGGTGCCTCTGCCTATCACTAGCAAAAGCCAGCAGTCTCCCTTCCCCAAGCATGCTGTCAGTTGTGTGACAGCATCCACGTGATAGGTGAAGCAAAGAAGCTATTGCCTCTTTGCTTCACATATCACCATGGCCTGTGTCCTCTCCAGCTTTCACACAGTCTTTCATACATCCCCCCCCCCCCCACCGCCTTCACCCAGTCTCTTTCAATTCTCCCCCCTTGAAGCCTTCACTCGGTCTCTCTTATACCCCCCACTCCCCACCCCAAAGCCTTCGCCTGGTTTCTCTCTCTACAGCCTGGGAAGCTGCCACCTATTCAACTCACTTCATTTATGGCCACCAAAGAAAGCACTTTCTCCTTCACCGCAATCCAGCTCCCTGCAAGCTTGAGCTGCTCACTGGAGGAAGTTCACACTGGTTTTGTGGTTTCAAAATTCACAAGATTTGAAACTATGATACCAGCACGAACTTACTACACCACATGGATCAAGCAGAGCCAGATCACAGTGCAAAAAGTAGCTAGCGTGCTTTCTTTGGCAGCTCCTCAAAAGCTTTGGATGGGGGAGGGGGGGTAATAAAATCCCAGGCGCCAGATTGCTTTTTCTGGGCACGATGGTGACCTCTTGCCTGAGATTTATTGAGCCATGATCTAGAGATTTTCTGTGGTGACTCCCTCCCTATAAAATAGCCTTCCGCTTAACATTAGAGTTCAATTAGACACTGAGGAGAAAGTTGAACTGCTTTTTCCCAGTGGGTTGAGAGTTGCCTGGTAGGTTGGGCTAATTACCAATGCTTGAGTTACTCCTGGGTATTACTTGCTTTGATTTCTATTATTTTATGACAATTATATATTTTATATATTAAACAGTTTTGGGCAGCACTGTGTACAGTGCTGGGACAGAGGATCACAAAAATGTAAACAAATGAGCACCTGACAGCTTTCAGGGGTCACTGTCCCTAGTTAATTGGCAACAGTCCACATAAATTTGCACGCTCTTACATATCTAAGTTACATAGTAACATAGTATATGACATCAAATAAAGACCAGTATGGTCCATCTAGTCTGCCCAGCAAGGCGGCAAGAGTAGGTGCACCTGACGCTCCGTGCAGGTCACCCCTCCCCAAAATCTTGCAAAAGATTTTTGTTTTAATTCTCAGCAAAAATACCCAAAGGTACAGCTACTACTTTGTACGGGGCATTCAAAATCAAGAGGTATGCATGTAAGCCCTAACACCCCCCTCAGATTCTGCCCCAGAATCCTTTTTTCCTACGCATATAACAGATGAGCAAGTTTCCAAAGACCTTTTCTGTGAGAAAAATATTCTTTTCACCTGTAGAAAATTACCCTCTGATCATCCCTCAAAATATAATAGTGCTGCGATACAGAAACATTGTACTCCTTAAATGAAGATATTTATTTGGATAAAAATAGAGAAAAACAGTACAGATAGCCTTGCTGTAGAAAAACGTGTCTGGCCTTGATACAAATTAGGCAGGAACGTTGTAAGCAATTTTTTCATACAATTTTTCTGCAGGGCCTGTGCTATGTGAAAACCTGATCTACCTGGCACCACCAAAGGAAACAAGGCTGACAATCCAAATTAAATGTGGCCTGATCCCAGAAGACAAATTCTAATATACCGTTGATTTTTCCAAGGGTCTTACCTTAGTTTCATAAGTTCCCAGGATGTCTAATTCAATACTACTGTTATTAAGAATGCAATACTGCATGACAGTAGATGGAGAGAAAAGGGACTATTAATAAAAATTAAAAACAAAAACAAAGAAGAGGTGGGGTGGACAACCTAACTCACATGGAGCATGTTTAATAAAGGTTAACACGCATCAAGTAAAGTCAATGCGCATTAAGTTCTTCCACTGCCCATTTATTTCTATGAGCCATTGCAGCACTTAAAGCACATTAACCTTTAATAAACATACCCCACATGACTATTTTCAAATGCAAACTAAAACAGATGTTCAATGACAAATGTTGTCAATTTGATTTAAATTGTGCCCACTGCAAGCTTTACCATTTGGATTAGAGATCATCCTGCTTATAACAGATTATCTCCAGGAAGATGGTCCACATCTCATACTCAGCTGGGAGAGCAGCTGATTGATGGACTGATCAAACAAGAGATTATTTAAAAAAATGCCAATAATCTAACTAGGTCGATCAGAAATGTATCAACTGCACTTGCTGATGGGAAAGGAAATTTTCTATTGCTGTCCCAAAGCAGCAGTCTACAAATCAGAAAGACAATCAGGTCTGTAAAAGCTTTGTGTGCATTGAACAGATAATTACCATAAAGCTGTGTTCTGATTGTGTTCAGTGAAAACACTGATAGATACTTTTATGTGTAACTTAATATCACCCCCCCCCCCCCCCCCATTTATAAAAAATAAAAAAGTTTTCCGTGAAAAACATTTTTATTATATGGACAAATTTTACATAACTGATAATTTTCTTTCCTTGAATTTTGCCAGAACCATTCCAGACATGTGGGTTATGTTCCCTTGTTAGCAGGTGGAGGGAAACTTGAGCAACTTTCAATGATGCTAATACCAAGTATATCTGCTGGTGCAGTACTTCACAAGCAGCAAGCAAGACCAAAAAAAAAAACTTAGAAAGAAACATAACGTTAGTAATAAACTAACTTTGCTACAAATATCTTGAATAAGTATTTGGCTGTCTTACTACAATTAAATCTGTGTTAGACATCAGAACTGACTAGGCACTCTACAGAAGATTTACTCCCAAACTTGCAGTCTTCCTGGGCTGGTCCTGGACTGTTCTAGCAGGATACAAGGAAAGAAAATTATCAGGTATGTAAAATGTCTCCTTCCTTATTCTGCTAGACCAGTCCAGACGAGTGGAATGTACCCAAGAGGTCAATACCCATGGTGGGGGAGAAGATGATGTTCTGGAAAAAAAATACCCTGCAAAAAGGCACCTTCTGGACCAAGCCCCATAAGCAATCTGTAGTGCATTACAAAGGTGCCCAGCAAAGAGCAGATAGCCTTGCAGATGTCCTCGGGAGACACCAAAGCAGACTCTACCCAGGAGGCGGCCTGTACTCTAGTTGAGTGGGCCCAGACTCCCTCCAGCACGTTTACCAGCCAGAATGCACATTTACCCAATGGCCTCCTGTTCCAATCCGCAATAGAGGACTTAGTCACTGCCAGTCACAATCAGAGTACAAATTAGTAATCTCCAGGTATCTGATCAACTCCCTCTGCATGTCCACCAGATGCAGCAAGGGATCCTTGCGAAGATCCTCCTCTGAGAAGCAAGGCAGAACGAAAGTCTGATTAAGAAGAAAGGAGCACAGCACCTTTGGGAGAGATCCGACGTTGGAGGTCTATTCTTGGGGAAGTGCTGATCAGGCAGAGGACGCTTGACATGGGGAAGGGAGGAGGTTGCTTTTGGGCAGAGAGACTCGACATGGGGTGGGGAGGGGGTGGCACCGCCATGAGCCAAGCTAGGCTTTTTTTCTGGCTTAGTGCTGGACTTGCTTTACATGCCTCAGCATATAACAGAGATGTGCCCATACTTTTTGCCAAGCATGTAACATGAACCAGTGCTGTAAAAATCTGCTTTGTGTAGTAAATGCAAGGCAGATGCTTACCATGACACCATTTAACACACAGGCTTTGCACATCCTGCACATCTGTTTGTGCTCCTAACACACGCAATGAGTGCAAACACGTACCACATTTTAATAAACATGGCCCTAAGTGTGTGTGAGAGCATCAGTGTTCCATGACAGACTGCGTCTGACAAAGTATATGTTTTTTGCGTGTAGAAGACAGACCTTGATCCACTGCCTTTTTAAATTAATTTATTTATAATTTTAAGACAGCATACAAGACAACTCATGCTTAAATGGACTTTGGACAAAGGAAAGAAGATCTCCAAGGAAATAAAATTTTTATATATTGCATCATTCACTGAAGGAGAGATTTTAACATACCTGATAATCTCCTTTCCTTGAATCCTGCTAGGCCAGTCTAGATGAGTGGTTTATGTCAACCTGCCAGCAGGTGGAGGCAGACTTGAGCAACTTTCAGTGCTGTCATCACCTGGTATATTCTATGATACTGTATGCCTCCAGTGGGTAGCAAGGTGTGTGGACTGGTACAGCAGTGAAGATAGGCCTGATTCTCCTCACTCACACTTCGGTGCAGAGGACTTGGATTGAGTCAGACTTTGCTTATTTTGTTATACTGCCTTTTCTGGTAGCCTCAAGGCCGTCCAGCAGTTAGTAAACCCAGGGTAAAAGTGCTCTGGCTACTAGGCCTGCCCAAAGGCTTGCTTGGGAACCCAAGGAAGAGGATGTGAAAGTATTCTTTAGGAGGGTCTCCACCCTCTGCTGTGCTTAAGAAGGTTCATGAACCTTCTTAAGCACAGCACCCCCCCCCCCACCCCCTTCCACAGGAATAGTTGTGTGCTTAATGACCGATGTGTCAAGACCATCTGCAGGAGGGAATTTAAAGAGCTGTTCCAGCTTTCTTGAAGAAAGTAATATAGTTGAACTAGAATCTTTAATCCCTTGAGGCCCAACTCCAGATTCTCCCATTGAGATACCAAGAGTTGTTCCACTGGCTCTGGCAAAATGAAAAAATCCAGGAGATCCGATACACTCAAGAATGGGGTCCACCTTAGCCAGTGGGGCGAACACAGGTGCTCAATTCTCAATGCCACCATAGGTGTCCGGAATAAACAGTGTGAGGTCCTCCCAATGAAAAAGGCAGGATTGCAGAGGGATCCCTATCCATAAAGGGGAATGTCCTCTTCCTCTTTAGGCTCACATTCTGACAGAAAATCATCACCAGCACCTCAGCCAACCTCCCATAGGGGATAAGGTAGGACGCCCAGAGGAGTACCCAGGAGAATGGGCAACAAGGAAGCACTTGGTCCCCTAAGCAGCTGCAAAAGAGCCACCTGAAGGCCCAGATTCCGTCTTAGGAGAGGTTAGGACCTCACACCCCTGTAAGGGGATTGCTAAGAAGCTAAAAATATCTGCATTCCTAGAAGCCAAGATCATGGAGCTCATCCGAATCATATAGCACCCACTCACAAGGGAGGAAATATCCTCGACCTACTATTCGTACTAAGTTCACTCTGCAACAGCAACCCAAAGATCTCTCTCCAAGTCACTGCTATCCCCTGGTCAGATCACTATGTCATATCATTTGACATACCCCTGACACCCAATGGAACTACAACTCCGAAATAACTGCCAGGGCCTCACAGGTTCAGAGAGTTCAACCAAGAGTACTTACTAAACCATACTATCCCATGACTCAATGCATCCATGCCTGAGCTCTCAGAAATCATAGATAACTGGAATTATATCATTTCATCCTATGCTCAGGCCCCACCAAAAGCTCCTTCAACTCATAAATCCAATGAACCTTGGAACTCCCGGGAAATAAAAGAAGCCAAGCTCAAACTAAGACAAAATGAACGACAAAGGAGGAGAACTGGGGATCCACACCTTAAGAGCGAATACTCACTGAACAAAGAAAAGTACAATAAGCCGATATCAAAACATAAGAGTACCACACTAACCTTCTCCTCAAATCCCTAAACTAACCCAGAGAATTATTCAACATTGTCCAATCCTTCACAAGGGTCCCACCCACTCAAACCAAGATTGACCCCCACCCAGAAGAATTTGCCAACTACCTACAGAATAAGCTCCCACCCTGCCCACCCAGAACTACCACAAACCATCGAACCCACAACAACACAAGAGCCACCCACATTTGGACTTCATTCCAACAAATCTCAACACAGCACCTAGATGAGATCCTCAACATGAACACAACTACCTCCCCACTCGATCCATGCCCTGTGTCATGGATAAAGATGACAAGAACGGAGCTCTCCCATGCCCTAACTAAGATAATAAATCTATCACTGACCCAAGGGCACATACCTGCCAATCTAAAAACCACCTCCATCAGACCCAACCCAAAGGGATCCACAGATGACACCAAGCTAATCTCCTTTTACAGACCAATCTCTAGCATCCCTCTCCTAGCCAAAATAATTGAAAAAACTGTGCAGCTCCAGCTCCAAAACTTTAATCGACACAGTTGCCTCACTTGACTTTCAACAGCATGAATTTAGACCCAATCATGGCATCGAAACACTGCTCACCTCACTCCTAAACACCTGCCTCAAACGAACACACTAGATGAGGGTTTCTACTGATATTCCTTGATATCTCTGCCACATTCAACTCTGTAAACCACAAGCAACACCTGGAACACCTAATAGACCTTGGCTTAAGTAGCACTCCCTTGACCTGGTTCCGCTCATATCTCACTGATCATACACAGTAAGTAAGAACAAGAGATGCAACATCAAAAGCCTTTGAATGCCAGCAGAGTTCCCCAAGGATCATCCTATCATCCTTACTCTTCGACCTGTTCATTCAACCAATATGCAAAATCTTCAAAGAATGTAATATTCTGTACTGCATCTACCCCGACGACCTGATGTTCTACAACACCATCTCTACAACCAATCCAGACAACACCCCCACAAAATCATGTTTCAACTCTGTGACAGAGTGGCTAAAAAACAACCACCTTTTCATAAACTACATAAAACCCGAGGCTACGTTCATCTCAAGAGATCCCTCTCTTTCACCCCCCCCAAAATAATCACACTCAACAAGATAACCCTCCCAGTCAAACAGAAAGTCAAATACATCAGAGTCACCCTGGATCAGCAATTGAACATGCAGGCTCACATAAAGAATATCACAACTACTGCCTATTATAAAAGATGAAGACCCTACACAACCTTTGCCCACTCCTGGACCCCAGCCATTTCCGGACCGTATGTCAAGCTATAATTAGCCCGAAACTGGACTACTGCAATTCCATCCTTCAAGGCCTACCAAAACATGCCCTCCACCCTCTCCAGCTGGCTCAAACCACCACAGCAAGACTTATTACAGGAACATGAAGACACAAACACATTGCCCCAGTGCTCAAAACTCTTCATTGGCTCCCTACACAACTATGAATCAAATTTAAAAGCCATCATGCTCACTTACAAATCAAATTTTGACCAAGCTCCAGGTTGTCTTATGACCTCATTCATAAACCAACTAGTACAAGATCAAGAGATCCTTCTCAATATAAGGTCACACTCTGGAACTCGCTCCCAAACACACTAAGAAACATAGAAATATGACGACAGAAAAAGACCACATGGCCTATCTAGTCTGTCCTTCCATAACAACTACAACAGTCCCCCCTTTTTACCTTTAGAGATCCTCTGTGTTTGTCCCATGCTTTTTTGAATTCAGTTCCTGTCCTCATCTCTACCACCTCCACTGGGAGACTATTCCATGGATCCACTACTCTTTCCGTAAATAAATATTTCCGCATATCACTCCTGAATCTATCTCCCTTCACCCTCATCCCATGTCCCCTCGTAGCAGAACTTGCTTTCAATTGAAAGAGGCTCTCTCCCTGAACATTTATGCCACGGAGGTATTTAAACATCTCAATCATATCACCTCTATCCCGCCTTTCCTCTAAGGTGTACATATTAAGATCCTTCAGTCTGTCCTCATATGCTTTATAATGAAGACCACTAATCATTTTAGTAGCCAACCTCAGCACCGACTCCATCCTGTTCACATCCTTTTGAAGGTGCGGTCTCCAGAATTGCACACTATACTCCAAATGAGGTTTATTTATTTATTTATTTTAGCTGTATTTATATCCCGCTTTTCACCGGGTCAAAGCGGTCAATTGGGAGATACATTTAACACGAGGGGATATGACACACATACGCTAATACTTACAGGGAACATGGGCAATGGAGGGTTAAGTGGCTTGCCCAAGACCACAAGGAGTGCCTTAGGACTAGAAATCCCAGTCCCTCTGGCCTGAGATTGCTGTCCCCAGGTGGGACTTGAACCCCCGGCCCTCCGGCCCGAAGTACCTTGTCTTAACCACTAGGCCACTCCTCCCCACCAAAGACTTATAGAGAGGCATTATCACCTCCTTTTTTCTGCTAGCCATTCCTCTCCGTATGCACCCAAGCATCCTTCTAGCTTTTGCCGTCGCCTTTTCTACCTGTTTAGATACTTTAAGATCATCAGACACAACCACGCCTAGGTCCCGCTCTTCTTTAGTGGACAAAAGTACTTCAAACCCTATACTATATTGCTCCCTTGGATTGCTGCAGCCCAAATGCATGACCTTACATTTTTTAACATTAAATCCAAGCTGCCAAATTCTAGACCATTCTTCAAGCTTAGCTAGATCCCTCCTCATGTTATCTACCCCTTCCTGGGTGTCTACTCTATTGCAGATTTTGGTATCATCCGCAAAGAGGCAAACCTTACCTGAAAGCCCTTCCGCTATATCACTAACAAAGATGTTAAAAAGAATCGGACCAAGGACAGATCCCTGGGGCATACCACTGGTAACATCCTTCTCCTCAGAGTGAGCTCCATTTACTTGTACTCTTAGTCGCCTCCCACCCAACCAATTTCTAACCCAAGCAGTAACTTTAGGGTCCATCCCTAGGGTGCTCAGTTTGTTTATAAGTCGCCTGTGAGGAACAGTGTCAAAGGCTTTACTGAAATCTAAATACACCACATCTAGGGCTCTCCCTCGGTCCAACTCCCTGGTCACCCAGTCAAAGAAATCAATCAGATTTGTCTGACAAGACCTGCCTCTGGTGAATCCATGCTGCCTTGGATCCTGTAATCCGCTGGACTCCAGAAACCTCACTATTTTCTCTTTCAGCAGCGTTTCCAATAATTTACTCACCACCGAAGTTAAACTAACCGGCCTGTAGTTTTCAACCACATCCTTACTTCCACTTTTGTGTAAAGGCACCACATGAGCCTCTCTCCAGTCCTTTGGCACCACTCCCGACTCCAACGAGGCATTGAAAAGGTCAGTCAGTGGAGCTGCTAGAACGTCCCCAAGTTCCCTCAGTATTCTCGGGTGTATCCCATCCAGTCCCATCGCTTTGTCTACTTTAAGTTGAGATAGTTTCTCACAAACACAGTCTTTTGAAAATTGTTCAAGATGTCCTTTGCTTCTGTTCCTATTTGTGGGTGTTTTCTGAGGTCCTGCTCCTGGTTCTTCATCTGTGAATACAGAACAAAAATATTTGTTAAGCAATTCCGCTTTATCCTTATCAGCTTCTACATATTCCTCCCCTACACCCTTGAGTCTGATAATACCACTCTTGCCCTTCCTCTTCTCACTAATATATCTGAAAAATGTCTTATCCCCCCATTTTATTGCATTGGTTATTTCCTCCTCCTGTTGAATCTTTGCCTTCTTGACTACTTTGCTAGCTTCTCTAAGTTTTTCCAAATACAGATGCCTGTCTTCCTCTCTCTGTGATCTCTTGTATTTCATGAAAGCCTCCCTCTTTTTCTTCACTTTTTCAGCTACTTCTTTCGAAAATCATAGCGGTCTCCTTTTCCTTTTACCTTTATTTACCATTTTAACAAAAAGGTTGGTTGCCCTTAAAATATCCCCTTTCAGTTTTGCCCACTGTTTTTCTACATCCCTCAGCTGTTCCCATCCAACTAACGACTCCCTGAGGTATTGGTCCATCTTCTCAAAGTTAGTCTTGCTAAAGTCTAAGATCCTCGCCTTTGAATGGAGCCTAACAGCCCTAGTCCTAATACTGAACCACACCATCTGGTGATCACTGGATGCAAAATGATCTCCCACTACAACATCAGAAACACTTTCACCATTGGTAAGCACCAAGTCCAGTATGGCCCCTTCACATGTGGGGTCTGTTACCAATTGCCTGAATAGTTCTCCCTGTAGAGAATCCAGGATCTCCTTACTTCTAGATGATACTGCAGCAGGAATGTGCCAATCAACATCTGGCATATTGAAATCTCCTATCAGTAGCACTTCCCCTTTCCTAGCAATGCTGCGCATGTCTTCAATTAACTCTCTGTCCACCTCTTCCTCTTGTGAGGGAGGTCTGTAAATCACACCAATGTAAATAGATTTCTCTTTCCCTCTTTCTAGTTTAACCCACAATGCCTTCCCTCTCCCTTTTAATCTCTGTAATTCCAAAGCTTTAATAGTAGTTACCAATAACTGCACTGATTTTCATAAAAAACTAAAGACCTTCCTATTCCAAGAATATTTCTGCCCCAACACGTAATGCAAAATCCCCCCCCCCCTCCCGCTACTAATATGCTTCAGGTCCTGGATAACCTCTGAACTTAGCTCTATGTAATCACTGTTGCCCTTTACATAGTTCTTACATACCACCTCTAATATTTTTACCCCTATCACTTAGTTCTTGCACTACGTTCTAGACTCACCATTCCATGTACACCACCTTGATAATCTGAAAGGGGGTATAAAAGAAATGTTAAATAAATAAAAACGACTAAAAGCCAGTAGACAGGGTCTTCTGTGACCCCAAGGGGCCCACAAGAGCCCACTGGCCTGAGGCCTCCTAGGCCCTCTGCGAGGCACTAGCGAGTCCTCAGCAAGGGCCATCAACCTCGTGAACAAAGCAGAGGAGGCTCCAGAATCAGCAGTGGATACCAGCCCTCCTCCCCCATGGTAGGTCCCGATGATACTGAAAAATTTGGATCCTATACATTCCTATCACAATGGGGCAAAAGGAACCCACCGCAAGCTGATCCTGCGTATGCCACAAGAGGCAAGTGGTATGCTTGCTGAGCTCCATGCAACTGCAAGGAAAGCAATCATGAAAAAACAACAAAAAAAAACCCACACAGGCCATGAAAAAAAAAATACCACCAAACAAGTTACACCATGGTGAAAAGAGAATACTGATCGGGTGCCCAACACCTGAAAGGCCGATTAGGGAAACCCAATCTGGGCTTCCCTGAATGCCTACACATGTCCAGGAGTCCCTGCTGCCAGAGGAAGGAGAAATTAGACCTTACCTGCTAATTGTCTTTCCTTGAGTTCTCTCCGGGCCAGTCCAGGAACTTAGGGTAGTCAATCCCCTTCAGCAGCTGAGGACTGAATTCACAGAGTCTTTGCTGACAGACCAACTAGCTCCCCCTGGTGTCCAAGACTCAGTCTACTATTGTCAAAGCAGCTTAGCATGACCTACGGACTATTAACCGTAACTAACCTGAAACAAACCTAAGCCAAACCAAAGAAAGCAAAAGAACACACTGCTTGTCATAGAAAAACTTTTTTTTTTTTTTTTTTTTTTTTAGTGCTACTAACTATGCTATTTAGACAGACTTAGACGCCATTCTTCTGTCCTCCGAACGGGAAGCCCCATACTCCAAACCAGTGAGAATTTGGGGACGCACCTAAACAAATCTGACCCGCTTGACCGCAAGACTCTCTCCTTGACCAAGAGAGGTATAGCACAGTTACTTACCTGTAACAGGTGATCTCCTGGAACAGCAGGAATAAGTCTTCACATATGGGTACGTCGGTACCGACGGAGCCTGCGCGGGAACGCTCCCCAGTGTCCAATCAGAAAGCTTTTGGGAGCATCCCTCAGTGCCTGGGTGCTGCCTTCCCGCCTTTCCAACTGTCTCTCCTCAGTTGAGTTTTATAGCTGAGACAAAAGAGAGAAAGAGGAAAGGAAGATAGACAGAGAGATACAACTCCTAGGGGAGGTGGGTGGGTTGTGAAGACTTATTCCTGCTGTTCCCAGAGATCACCTGTTACAGGTAAGTAACTGTGCTATCTCCAGGAACAAGCAGGAATGAGTCTTCACATATGGGGACTCCCAAGCTAAGATGCCCGGAGCCACAGCATGGTGAGGATTGGAACATGCTACACCTCATATGGGCAGGCATCCTGAGGATGGAGGGTAGGAGTTGAAAAGAGAGGAGCTGTAGGAAAACAGCTAACCTAAGGACTACAGGTAAGGAGTCCTTGTATGTATGACAATTACCATGAAAATACTGACATGAACAAACACAATATGGACCTCACCTACTGGATTACAGGAAGTAGAGAGGCTGATGGAGTCTACTGGAGATCCAGCAGAGGAATGTTCAAGGTGATCTCACTGAAGTGAAGGCGAAGGTCCAAATCTGGAATTGACAGGTGACCCAGGTGTCACCTGGGGTAGTACCCAAAAGGTCAGGTCTTCAGTGGAAGCTTTATGGAAAAAGCTGGGAACTCCTTTAGATACAGAGTTAGTAATATTTAGGAGCAAAAGAGGAAGACTGACTGATTTGGACAACTAACCGAGTCCTGGAGGGAAGAAGTGGTATGGAAAAAAGCCCATATTCCCAAGGAGGATAGATGTCTGAAGGGTGGAAACTTCAGATCTACTGAAGATCCAGGCTGTCTTTCCTATCTGTTGAGAGATAGGAAAGATAGTGAAGCATGGAGCTTCAGGGATATCTAGACCTAGGGTTAAAGTAAGAGCTGTCAGTACCACAGAAGTGGTTGTGTGCATAAAACCCAGACATACTGAGGAACAGTATGAAGATATGCAAGCCCACTTTCTGGAACCTATAGAAAGGTAAAAACCCTTTATAAGCATAGACAGTTAGAGAGATAAGTATGGTAATACATATCTACCTATAAGGAAGCATCTCGACAGATACACATATACATAGGGATATATATATATATATATATATATATATATATATATATATATCCATAGTGAGAACTGGAGGGGCATAGATATGCACACGCAGCTTACAGACATATGTATCTATAGAGAAGTATATAGAAATATATACATACATGTATATAGATGTCTAAAGATAAATGTCTGCAACTAAGCAGATAGAGATATGTTCATAAGAACATTCACATGGGAGATGTGAAGGAGAAAGATTCATCTAACAACAAGAAGGTGGAACCTACTTGAGGAGATATATAGAGAATCTATTCTCCCTGGCTAGGATGGTGCAGGAATGCCATCCAGTGGAATAACCAGGATGGTTGTGTGAAAAACAGAGGATAATATCAGTCTGTAAACAGCAAGTTCTGAGTCGTATAGAACTCATGCATGGTAAATGGACAGAAAAACGCATAGGATGAGATACCAGGTTGACCCACTTGAGGAACAAGGGGGGGTATCATGCGTTGTTTAATTAAATATGTGCTGTCCAAGAAGGATTAGGATTCCATGAGGACAAGCTGCAAGGAAAAAGGGGCATATTTCCTGTAGAAACTGGGTGACTCTTTAGACTGTCACATAGAGAAGGCTTAAGTCCTTTATTAAAAGGAAACAGAAGGGTATAAAGAACCCCTACAGTCATGAGGAATGACTGAGGAAGCCTTTTTCAACCATATAAGATAGAAATTAGAGAAAAAATCCTCATGCTCTCTAGCAAGGGCCCATAGTGGAAAGCTTCCCAGTAGGATTGCAGAGAGCAGTATGCAGGAGAATTGGGGAATAAAAGTGGCTGTTGGAGGAAACCAGCTGCCACTTCAGTTATGCTGCCAACTCCAGGGATTTGGAGATGACAGAAAAGAAGCGATAAGGATTTCCCAAGATAGATGAGCACTATCTTGGAAGCACTACTAAGACTAGAGAAAGTAGTGGAAGACAAGACTGGAACTCGTAGAAAGTACCAGTAGTCAAAGCACTGGAACTCCTGCATGGGCAGCTGCTGAATAGAACAGCAGAGAGACTTCCTCTGTTTGTAACAGAGAGAACAGACAGAACAAGAGGAGAAATCCTGATCATGTCCGATGAGCTGCCCAATGAAGCAGGGAGGTAACTCCAGAGAAAAACTCTACACTGGAAAGGAAAGGAAGACTAGAAAGGCTAAGAAAGCCTTCCAGTGGTATGGTAGCACTCTTACAGGGGAGTCCCTGAAAAAGAGAGTAAAGAAAAATAGGAGCTGAAGGGAGACTTGCTATATGGTAAGTCTGTAGAAGGAAAAATTCATGGTGTGTACAGGGAAACTATCATGAGATAGTTGGCAAACCTCTCTTCATGGAAGGAAGAGGAGGAAAACCTTGTTTACCCACAGACATGAATCTCCTGACAGCCCAGCCTACTTGAGAGCAGTGGATGTCCTGGAAACAGGAATCCAAGCGTAGAGTTTTAAATGAAAAAACAGTGAAAAAACTTCTGCTGAGAAGAAGTGAACTGTATGTTATAAGAGATCAATTAGAACCCCATTGAGGGTTAATTTTCCTGGCTTGAGTTTGGATTCTTCAGACCAGGGCGAGTTTTCCCTGTTTGGGAACATCGGCATGATGGGCAGGAGAAGGAGAAGAATAAAACCTTCTTCTTTTAGGAAAAGGAGGTTTGGTAGGGCATTTCTTACTTGCTGGGGAAGGAGAAGGTTTAGGATGGCCCTCAGAAGCAGGGAAGTCAGTGGAGCAATGAGCAACCTGACGCAAAGACTCCTTGTTGAAGAGATTTTCTCCAGTACAAGGAGTGTTACCCAGTCTTTGTTGTGCCCATCTGCTCAAGTCTGAAGCTTGGAGCCAGGCTCTACGTCGTGCTCCTATGGCTATAGCAGAGGGTCTGCTAACAGACTCAAAGGAGTCTAGGGAAGCACAAGAAAGAAACCTAGAGATATTTTGGCTATGACTAAGAAGCAAGGAATAGTCTGCAGCCTTGGGCTCTGAAAGAAAAGGAGTCAAAAGAGATAATTTCTCTGTGACCTCCTGAAGGGATAGACTCATATAAAAAATATATGAGAGAATTCTTGTTGCCAGCATAGATGTTTGGAAGGTTTGACGTCCAAAAGGCATCTAGTGTTCTAGATGCACGACCTGGCGGGAAAGAAGAATGCTTCTTCTTGCTTGTTACCTTCCTCATTGCTGATTCCACTACAATGGAATGATGGGGAAGTCGAGTCTTTTGAAACCCTGGAGAGGGAGGCACCTGATACAGAAGAGTAGTTGCTGTAGAAGGTGAGGAAGCCCTTAAAGGTGTTTCCCATATTTTCAGAAGAAGATCCTGTAAGGAATGATGTAAAGGAAGCATTATATTTTCCTTTTTCCCAGAAAAGCCTTGTGTAGGATCATAGCCAGGGATAGGAATAGCCAGGAATGTTGCCATATCAAGGAGAAATTTCTGAAAAGAAGGATCTCCAATGGGAACAATCCCTGGACAGGCTAAACCGAAGAACTAGGCTGGGCACCAGTACTTGTGCGGTGCAAAACAGGATCTCTAATGAATGGATACTGGGACTGGCGGGTATGACCTGAAACCGTCAGTACGGTATCGTCCATGCTAGGTATCGCCTCCAAACTAGGAATAGAAAGGAGCGATCCTGGTGAAAAAAGCATGGATGGAGCTGGTCCCGATGTTACTGCAGGTACCAGCATAGACACCGATACCGGTAGTTGAGCCGGAATCGAAGGCGATACCGACATCGAAACAGTCATCGGAGGCTGCTCAAACGGTACCGAAGAAACTCGAAAGTCTCGGTGAATATCCTCGGTACCGGGCATCCGGAATCGGTGCGTGTCGGTTCCGAGACGCGTCGGTACCCAGTCTTCCAGACTAGATATCGATTCTAGACTCGGCATCGAAGGAAGCGAATCTATCGATGCATGTCGAGATGGTACAGACGTCAGAGGTCGTATCGACGGGGCTGCCGATACTGGAAAGTCAATCTGGGTATCGATCGGTCCCAAAGGCACCGAGTACACCAGATGACGATCCCTGGTGAGGAGTGGATCGCTCAACACCAGTGCCAATGCCGGGTTGTACCGCTCGAAGCGGATGCCACCCCCGAGCATGGCTCAGGTATGTTCTGTGAGGGGTGAGCCCCAGGAACAACCTGAAACCCCTGAAAGGCTTTGGAGACCGAAGACTCCCGCCGGGGTTTTGAAGCCAATGGAGTCTTGAGGGCAAGGCCGGAGCCGTCATCATGCTTGGCATGAGACCTACCACCCAAGGATTGGCTAGTCTTAACAGACGGTTTGTGGGTTACCTGATCCTGTAGAGAAGAAAAGGTCGGTGCCCTTACACTGGAAGGGAAAACTGCATCGAGGGAAACTCGAAATGGAGAATTTCTTCTCATAAAATTGTAGCCTGATGGCTCTGGAGGAAAAGGGTCAGGACCCAAACAGGTTAGACACCAGCTATTGGAGTCTAAAAAGAAAACTGTATTTCCACAGTTAAGACACTTCTTAGGAGAAGACGGCTCCATAATGGAGAGGCCTTACAGGCCCAAAAATTCAAGACAGAAACAGAGGGAAAAAAACTCCCCGAGTTTTAGAAAAAAGAAAAGAAAAAACCACCGGCGGTACCGGTGGAGTCGGGGAAACAGCCGAGACCACAAGAAAACAAAAAGTAAAAGATTTAAAGAAAAAATTTTCTGCGGGGACAGGAAGACGTCCTGCCGGCTCCGCGGAAAAACGAAAACTGAGGAGAGACAGTTGGAAAGGCGGAAAGGCAGCACGCAGGCGCTGAGGGATGCTCCCAAAAGCTTTCTGATTGGACGCTGGGGAGCGTTCCCGCGCAGGCTCCGTCGGTACCGACATACCCATATGTGAAGACTCATTCCTGCTTGTTCCTGGAGATACCAGCGATTAACTCTTCAACCAACAAGTGGCCTTGCCAGCAAAACACCCCCCTTGCACTCTCACCGCAAATGAACTGAGCGGGACCTGGACTGGCCCGGAGAGAACTCAAGGAAAGACGATTAGCAGGTAAGGTCTAATTTCTCCTTCCTCTTCGTCTCTCCGGGTCAGTCCAGGAACCTTAGGGTAGTACCAAAGTAGTACCTAAAACCGGGAGGGTCCTGAAATCCCCGTCAAAATGGCTGAGGCCCCCACATTTGCGTCCCCTCGAGCCTGAACATCCAATCAATAGTGTCTCGCAAAGGTGTGAAGAGACGACCAAGTTGCCGCTCTACAAATATCCACTGGGGGAACCAATGCACACTCCGCCCAAGAGGCTGACTGACCCCTGGTAGAATGAGCCCTGAGGTCTTCCGGAGGTGACACCCCTCTCGCCTCATAGGCCGCTCTAATGGCCTGCTTCACCCAGCGAGCGATAGAGGCCTTAGCGGCCGCTTCTCCTTTACAAGGACCTCCAAAAACCATAAACAATCTATCTGACCTCTGCAATGACTCCGTTCTCCTAAGGTACCGACGCAACACTCTGCCCAGATCTAATTTTCGCAGCGAATGAGGCAACTCACCCCCTTCCAGGTTCCGAAACATCAGCAGCGAAACTGACTGAGTCAAATGAAAAGTAGACAGCACCTTCAGCAGAAGTGACAGAACCAGCCGTAACATTACCTTCTCCTCCGAAAACTGAATGTACGGCTCCCTACAGGACAGGGCCTGCAGATCTGAGATTCTCCTTGCCGAACAAAAGGCTACCAGGAAAGCGGTCTTCCAAGACAGTTCTCTCAGCCCCACTCCCGCCCTGGACTCAAAGGGAGACCTTGTCAAGGCCTCCAAAACAAGATTTAAATCCCAAGGTGGGACTACTGATCTCAAAGGCGGTCTTATATTCTTCGCTGCCCTGAGAAAACGTTGAACATCCATAAGCGAAGACAAAACGCCCCCCTGCACTCTTCCTCTATAACAAGCCAGGGCCGCCAAATGAACCTAGAGCGTGCTAAGGGCTAGGCCCTTCTCTAGTCCCCCCTGTAGGAAGGACAAGATGTCTGGTAGAGAAGCAGAAAACGGCCTAATGCTAGGCTCCTCACACCAAGCTTCCAAAATGCGCCAAATGCGGACATACGCCAGCGAAGTTGATCGTCTCTTGGACTTTAACAAAGTAGTTACCACTGATGCCGAACATCCTCGCCGCCGTAACCGTTCCCTTTCAAGATCCAAGACGTAAGCAAGAACCGATCCATTCCTGGCATTAAAATCAGCCCCTGACTCAGATTGATCCGACGTGGGAGCCTCCACGGTCGATCCGCTAGCAGCCACACCAGATCCGCATACCAAGGCCTCCTGGGCCAATCCGGAGCTATGAGAATCACCACTCCCTTGTGTCCTGCTATTCTCCGAATGACCCGACCAACCATCGGCCATGGAGGGAAGACATATAGCAACTTGTCCTGCAGCCAGGGCTGCACCAGGCCATCGAGGCCCTCCAACATGTGCTCCCTGCCTCTGCTGTAGAACCATGCCGCCTTGGTATTGCTGAGTGTAGCCATCAAGTTCATGACCGGCCGCCCCAACCGCACTATAATGTCGTGGAAGACAGCCACGTTTAGCTCCCATTCTCCGGGATCCAGAACATGCCAACTTAAGTAATCTGCCTGGACATTGTCTCTTCCTGCCACATGTGCCGCCAACAGGGCCACCAGATGGGCCTCCGCCCACTGCAGTAACAGCTGACTCTCTTCTAACAAAGCCGCACTGCCTGTGCCCCCTTGTCTGTTGATACAGGATACTGTTACCACATTGTCGGAGCAAACGCGCACTGCTTTCCCCTCTACCAGAGACTGGAATTCTCGAAGTGCTAAGCTCACTGCTCTCATCTCCAAGCGGTTGATCAACCAACCGCTCTCCTCCGTGCCCCAGGCACCCTGAGCCATACGAGTCAGACAATGAGCTCCCCAACCGGACAGGCTGGCATCCCTGGTAACCAACACCCATTCGGGTTGATCCAGTGGTACTCCTTGCTGAAGATGGCTTGGATCCAGCCACCACTGGAGGCTGTCTGTCACGATGTCTGGGCATACCAGTCTCCGAGAGAGCGCATGACCCTGTGGCGACCATCTGGAGAGCAAGGCACGTTGCAGGGGACGCATATGAACTCTGGCCCACGGAACTAGATCCAAGGCCGCTGCCATGGAGCCCAGCAACTGCAAATACCGCCAAGCCATTAGCACCTGCAGACGTAAGAACGCCCACACCTGCGCCAGTATGTTGTGCACCCTGTCTTCGGGCAGACACACTAACCCCCACACTCTGTATCGAACCAGGCGCCCAGGTATTTTAACTATTGCACTGGACGCAACTGACTCTTCTCCTGGTTTATCACCCAGCCGAGCTGCTCCAGGAACTGCACTACTCGCCCTGTCGCTCCCAACGACCCCTCCAGGGACTCTGCCCGAATCAGCCAATCGTCCAAATAGGGATGCACCTGAATTCCCTCTTTTCTCAATGCAGCCACGACTACCACCATCACCTTTGTGAATGTACGCAGCGCCATCGCCAGACCAAAGGGCAACACGCGGAACTGGAAATGACCCATGGGAACAGCAAAGCGCAAGAACTTCTCATGCCCCTTTCAGATTGGAATGTGAAGATACGCCTCCGTCAGATCTATGGATGAAAGTACTTCGCCTGGCCTTACCGCCCAGATCACGGATCTTAGGGTTTCCATCTGGAAATGTGGAACCCGCAAACAGTGGTTCACCTGTTTGAGATCTAGAATGGGTCGGAAAGACCCCTCTATTTTTGGGAACCACAAAATAAATCGAGTATCGACCTAATCTGCACTGATCTGGGGGAACTGGAATTACCGCCTGCAGGCGCAGTAAGCGCTGAAGTATGTCGCTTACTGCTTTTATCTTTGTGGGAGCTCCGCATGGAGACATTACGAAGGCCTCCGCCAGCGGATGAGCGAATTCCAGCGCATAACCATCGTGAATGATGTCCAGCACCCACTGGTCCGTAGTTATGGCGGCCCAGACTGAGTGAAACTCCTGCAAACGTCCCCCTATCGGTCTCTCCGCTTGGGCCAGCCGCATTTCGTTGCGGCTTCTTAGCGGGGTTATGCTGGGAGTTAAAATATCCTCTGCCAAAACCTCTAGCTCCCCGAAAGGACTGTCCCCTGGACACAAACCTGCCTCTCTGATAAGGTGCAAAGCGAGAACCACGGAACTTGCGAAAGTCCCTACCTTGCCCTCTCTGAAGGCCGCCAGGCTTCAACCCTTTTGGACTGTCCTCCAGAAGTCTCCCTCCTTTGGAATCTCCCAAATCCTTCACAATCTTTTCCAAAGCCTCCCCAAAGAGCAGCTTGCCCTTATAGGGGAGCTTACTGAGGGGAGCTTTTGAGGACACGTCTGCCACCCAATTTCGCAGCCAAAGACCGGGCAATAAGGGATGCCATGGACTTCGCCGATATTCTCACCAAACCATAAAAGGCATCCGCCAAAAATGCCGCAGCTGATTCCAGTTTAGAACCTTCCACGGTTTGGAACTTTTCAAGAGATATCTTCAGGAATCATTATCAGTGTCTCCTGATTTAATTCCCCCGGTACAGAAAGTGTATTACCTTCCCTCTGGTAAAAAAGAGGGGAGGGGTACTATTGGAGCTATTGATATGGACTTCCTGAATCTCTCCGCTATGCTTCAATCACCTAAGGAGGATGAAATTAAGACTTCCACACTGTTGGTAACGTTTGCTCTGTCCACGGACAGGGACTGGCTTCTTAAGTTGTTTTATAGAAAGAGAGCAGTGCTGTTCATGGGTAGAAAAATATCTGTATTCCCGGATGTTTCAAGAGAAACTCAGAAAAGACGCAAGTCTTTTCTTTTGCTAAAACCTGGGGTGATACATATGGGTGCTTCCTTTATTCTCAGATTTCCGTGTAAATGCATTGTTATTTTTAAATCCCAGAAGTATGTTTTCTTTCAGCCTGGCGAACTATCTTCCTTTATCAATATGCACGTTGTATCATCGTCACCGCCTTAGTGGGTCTCTCATCATTGTATAAATGACCTCAGCCCTCTTGTCACTTCTTAATATGTTGAAAAGGTTTTCTTTTGAATGCACTAGTGGCTTTGCCTTTAGTGGTGTTTGTAACCTCTCTCCTTGTATTGGGGACTATTGGTGTCCCAGTTTAATCAATTACTTTTCTGCTTTTGTTTTCTTTTGTCTATTTCAACTTGATGGCACTATTCTGTTCAAACTTTGTTTGATGTAATATTGTTAAAAATTCATAAATAAATAATAAAAAAAAAAAAAAGAACCCTCCACGGAAATGTCCTTGTCCTTCTCCGGACCAGACTCCCCTTGGATCCAACAAATAGTGGCCCGTGAAACATAAGCCCCACAAATAGAAGCTTGTAAGGAAAGCGCACTGGAGTCAAATGCCTGCTTGAGAAGTGTTTCCAACTTGCGATCCTGCAGATCCTTAAGGGCCGCCCCTCCTTCTACCGGAATCGTTGTCTTCTTAGTCACCGCTGACACCAAAACATCCACTTTGGGCATTTTAAGCAACTCTTTCTCCTCCTGTGGAATTGGATAAAGGCGCCCTAAGGGTAGCCTCAGGAAATTCCCATTCTGACTCTATCACCTGCCTGATCACTCTGTGAACCGGGAAACAGCGCTGTTCTGTCTTAAACCCTTGTAGCAAGGGATCCTCCAGTGGTTCTGACTGAGATGTAGGCAGGGCAATATTTAAGGCAGCCAAAGACTGGTCGATAAGCACACCGAGTTCTTCCTTGCGAAAAACCCTAAAGATATTAGGGTCTTCGCCCGGCCCAATTTCGCCTTCTTCCATCTCTCCTGCCCATGGGTCTAAACCCGTTTCAGACAGAATCTCTCCCTCTTCCGCTGCCTGAGGCGTAGAAGGCTGAGGCACGAAGCTATCAAGGCCTGCTTTTGCTGTACGTATTTGTAGTTTTAATTTGTTATTTATTTATATGCAGGTGTGTTTCTATCTCCGGTGTTTTTAATTTTTTATTTATTTTTTCAATATGTTTTTAAACATGTTTTATGATGGTTTTCAGCCATTTAAGCCCCTGAGGAAGGTCTTGCGAAACACGGCCTGTGTCGGGCCAGTGGCTGGAGCGTTATATTTAAATAAAAGCTAATTTGCACGTCCTTTCTGCATTCCACGTTTTTTACTGGGTGTCCAACTTCAAACAGTACGCCTTATGCAGTGATAAGATAAAATCTGCAGAAAACAAACCTTGCACTCCCCCTGCAACCCCTGCAGCTGATCTGGGGCCTGCACACCACCCGGGGGGGGGGGGGCATTTTCGCTTTTGCCTTCTTTTTTACCGTTCTGCCTGAAATCGCGGGAGAAACGGCTGCCTCAGGCAAAATGGCCGCCGTTCCAGCCTTCTCTGCCACGCTTCCCACCGGCGATCTAGCCTCCATTGTGCCCTCCAAGAGCCTCTCCAAACTGCAGCTACTCCTAATGCAAGTGCGGCAGAAACCTGGCCCCGCTAACCCGCGGCAACCTCCGCACTGCGCGCACACCGCCGAACCCGGCAGCATGCGCCTAACCTCAAACAACTGTTCCGAAGGATCCCCGCCGGCCTACAACACGCGCTGCCAATCACTGCCTGACCTACCTGAACAATGCTCCGAGAAACGCCAGACACCTCCGAACTTCCGCTGCTCGCGGGAGACGGCGTGCAGTCTTACAAAAAGTCAGCGGTTTGGATTCTGGGGCTCCCAGATCCTCCCCTGCCCCCCCCCCCCAGAAGGAAACAGATCAAGCAATCGAGGCAGGCTCTGCCCCTACTGCCGCGAGTTTCCCAATTCAAGGCCAGGCAGCCGAAGTCTGTCTCTTTTCTTTTCTTTTTCAAAGGCAAGAAAGGTACGCCTGACTAACTGCCCTGCTAGGGCAAGCCAGCTCCCCCTTTTTTTTTTTCCTTTTTTGATTGCTTTTAAACTTCTAATTCCGCTTTGTCTCTCCAGGAGCCTGTCAGCACACGGCCTGTTCAGCTGCTGAGGACTGAAAGACTGAGTCTCGGACACCAAGGGGAGCTAGTTGGTCTGTCAGCAAAGACTGTGAATTCAGTCTTCAGCTGCTGAAGGGGATTGACTACCCTAAGGTTCCTGGACTGGCCCGGAGAGACGAAGAGGAATCCTGATCGCTTTTTTTTTTTTAAATATACTTTATAAAGTGAACAAGAGAGCCAGATAGAGCTCAATGTTAACCAATGGGCAAAAAATCAAAAAGGAAAATAATTAAAGAAAAAATACTTGCATGATGATAACAGACAGCTAGAGAGAAAAGAGTACTGGGCCCAACTTACCAGCCCCCCTCAAGGGCCCCGTGGGGACTTCCTGCTCCTCTTTAGCATACTGAGTGCTAGTAACCCATGGGAAACAGGGTAGTTGTCAAAGTGAGGAGTCAAGGGCACACCCACTCTCTGAGCATCACTGGGCCCTTCAAGACCCAATCTTAATGGCCGCTGCATGTAGTGTAGGCCAGGAGAGTCACACCTATCTGCACTGCTGCACCAGTCCACACACCCTACCACCTGTTAGAGGTAGACAATTTCTGGATTCTCCCAGTGCTGCACCAGTGGTTATATCCTCTAATGACAAATGAAAGATGCTCAAGCCTGCTTCTACCTGCCAGTAAGAGAGCACAGACTACTCATCTGATTGGTCTAGCAGAATAAGGAATGTGTTTTTTCCCACCCAGGATGCACAACAGTAAACAGCAAAGTTTAACAATATGGTATAGGCTTATCTGTATCGACTTAGTACTTTCATCCTGACTTAAATAGCCTTTACGTTCTCTGGGGAGATAAGGACGAATGAGCTTTTCTCTCTATTGTTGATACAAACTGATGATGCTGAAAGCCCTATTCCGGAAACATTATCTTCCATTTTTTGATTACAGTAAAATTTGGAGGTAAATGTTCCTAGCTCAGGATCTCACTGCACCAACCACAATAGGAAATAATTATGTGAAATTCTCACTTTTTCTAAATTTGTACCCTTAGGTATTATTCACAAAAAGCCTAGTTTAAATCTTTTCCACAGCTGTATGTCAGCTGCACAACAGAGCCCCCATTGCAAGACACAAATATCTAATTTTTCCCTGGAGGTTATGGATGTAAAAGGACACATGGCGACAAGATGGCGTACATTTTTATACAAGGCCGGCGCAACCCACTCTGCAAACTGTACACTCACACGGGGCAGCAACCACGGGAATGCAGCACAGTCAGCACAGTGAGCTAGCTGGGCCCAGCTGTGGAGGTGAGTGGCAGCAAGAAGTGGGCAGGCAGAAAAAATTAAAAAGCAGTGTGGAACTTTACAGCCCATGCCCGTGCTGCACGTCTAATAGATCCCTGTACCTCCGATGAAACGTTCTGTTACTGAGGAGCAGGGATGCGTCTGACATGCAAAGTGTGCATGCGCTTCAAAGCCCCATGCTGCTTTTTTTTTTCTTTTTTCCAGTTGGTGGCAATGGCTGTTAACCATTTTCTTTCTACTGGAAATCTTTATGCAACATCTACAGCCCGTATGTGGATCAGCTCTGTAATGCAGTATCAGGTCCTGCAGTTATTAACGGCCATCATTTCCACTGTATTTGCACAATATTGTCATAGACATGTTATAAGAACTTTTCTGAAGTGGGCTAATGGTTTAACAATATGACTGTTGGTGACAGATAAATATTTTTCTTGCTAGTCATTTAAGAAAAATACATATCCAAACAGAATTTTAGAAGTTCTTTGGAACTGCACCTTTTAACCTTTCTAGAGGCCTGAATCCAATACTCTCCTGTGAATTCTAGATTACACTGTGAATCCACTACCCTCCCTCCTCCCTGAATGTATGAAAGTGAAGTCTACCATAACACGTAAAGATCACGTTTATGACAGCAATAACAAATATCTTTTTTTTTTTAATTCAGTGGTGTTTATAATAAAGAAAGGAGATTCTGGATCTTGATTTTTATTTTTTCTTGCGAGAATAGCGGTAACTTTTGAAAGACTGGAAACACTATGTGGCCCCTTTCCCAGCACTGGTAAATGGTCTGTGCAAGCATCATGCTGAGCTGCATAAATTTATAATGCCAATAACTGTTGCATGTGTGTTGGAAAGATGACTAAATCACTAAAAAATCGGGGAAGTTAAGGAAATGTTGACATTAACAAAATCTAAGAAATATAGGCCAAAGTACAGGACAGCTACTTTGCTAGGCATATCTGGAAATGTGACCCAGCACAAGAGAAGCCAAGACTAACACATTCACCACCTGAATTCTAAATAGTTTCTCCCGGGGGCAGTTGCTCCAAATGGGTTAGTTTTGCAGAAACCAGAACAGACATGAACCTCACTCCTATATTATGTGTGTCTCTCTTGATATCCTGCCTCCCCTCCCCCAAAGATCAAAAGTGATTCAGCATACTAGCACAGCTTTCTTAACCTACTGCGGGAACGTGGTTTTTTTCCTGATGGTAACAAGGAGCCAGTTGTCCTCCAAGTTCATTGCCCCTCAGGTGCATAGGGAAACTGCAGCATGCTGCACCATTTCACCACAAGTTGCAAGAACAGCTAGCTAAGCACAGTGCTCAGAGCTCCTACCGTCAGCCAAGCAGAGCAGCCAGCTGCCAAGGCGCCCAGCAGTTGCAGGAGCAAAGCAGAAAAGGGACAGTGGAGAACTGCAGATAGAAGAAATCAAAGACCCGCTTCAATATGCTAAGGAAAAACACTTTAAAGCAGTGGCAATTACTCTCGGTCATCAAGGGCTACCAATGGAGCAGGCTTTCGGGAGATCCCTAATGAATGCTCATAAAGAACTACACCTGTATGTGTGTGTGGTGCTGGGGTAGTGTCTGCATGCGTGTGGTGTGAGAGGGCTGCCACTTTTGCACATACATACTGTGCTCTTTACTTCCCATGTATTCATCTCTTCACCCTCAGCCCCCCTCTCCTGCTGTCTCTCCCCCACCCCCAACTCTCCGTTTTCCCTTCTCCCTGCCCCCTTGCACTCATCTGCTGATCTCTATTCCCCACCCTCCACCATTCATCATTAAATCAAACCTGTCGCCCCTTTAAATTTCTTCAGCCGTCTGTGCAGCAAAATTACCCTGCCTCTAACTTTTTTTTTTTTTTGTGCAGACTCCAGCAGTTGCACCACTTCTGATGATATCGCAGCCTTTTTCAGCACTTTTGCCCGTGGGAGATGGGATACCCAGTCAGACTCTGCCAGTCTCAGTCGCCATTGCTGCCTCTTTCAGCACTTCTGCCACAAGCACAAAGTCTGATTTTTCAGGTTCCATGGCAACCTAGCACCTGGGGTTTGTCAAGCCCTGACCTAGGCAGTCCTCTTCCAACCACATAGCCACAAGAAAGCTCGAAACCAGACCCGCAACAGCACCACCTGAGCGCCTCAGGCAGTGGCTGCAAAGGCATTTTTAAAGAGATTCTTCAAGCACCGAGTCTTCTTCCACAGGGATAGGCATGTTGTCAGAGCTGTAACCAGGGCTCCCACTCCAGGGATCCTGAAAGCTCATTCGACTGACCCTGGGGTCGAGGGTACAACCAAGCTTTAAGGAGAAACCCCCAAGATGGACCCCAATATCTGCTGGCTTGAATCAAGTAGAGGAATGAATTCAGTAGAATGACAGAAACCCTCTAAGCAAAAGGACGACCAGCCTGAAAACCTCACCACATGCAGAACCACCAGAGGATGCTAGGAAACTCACCCCATTCTCCTCCAAACTTAGCTTTGATGAAAAGGATTTTCCTATGAGACCTTCAACCAACCACTATAGAGGATAAGGCTGGGTTCCCAGACAAACATTTGAGTATAAGGGTGAAGTATGGGCTGTGACCCTTCCGATGCCTAAGACAAGAGAACCTCGAAGGCTCTTAGCCCCCATAGGGGAGGCCTGTGCCTTGGACATCCACGAAGGGGGCTGTCAAGCAGCTAGCAAACATTGAAAGCAGTCCATGAGCCGTTACAGGAGCTGCAGCACAAGCCGGTTGAAAAAGAGAGCCCAAGGTAACAGAGGGCCCCCAGGGGCTAACAGGCTGGTGGCTAGGGCCACTCCACCATGGCTCAACCTCCACCAAAACGAAGCAGCCATCTCTAATGGATGTGGTGCTCACCAGCAGGTGAAAGAAACAGCATCGGGCCCCAGGTCCCCCCTGAGGAGTCTCAAAATGCCAAAAAAAAAAAAAAAAAAAAAAAAAGATTCCCTAGGCATCCCAACCACAATCAAAAAATAGCAGTTGCAGAAAACAATACTGGGGATTACAGTCCGCAGTTGAACACTACAACGGCAAAGCTTTAAAATGACCACAAAAATGCACTGAAAAAAAAAAGGCAGGGTTGCAGCAAACAATGGAATCCCAACAATTGCCAGGCTGACTAGGGAAAGCCAAGCAGGGAAGGCCCAGGTGTCCATGCAGGCCTGGGAGGCCCAGTTGCCATAAACAAAAAGGTTTTTTGTTTTTTAACTGTTTTATTGAAAAGCAGCAAGAGAGATAAAATCTCCCACTGAAATCAATGGGGGAGTAAAAAACAGAGCAGGAAAAAAAATCATGAAAATAGAAAACAGCAATCAGAAGGGGAGCCTGGACCCAACTCACCAGCACTCTTCAAGGGCCCCATGGGGATGTCTCCAGTCGACTAAATGCTAGCAATCCATGAGTAGTAGGTGCTGGACACTGGACAAGCTGTTGGCTCCAGAAAACAGAGGTGTTCCTGAGCTCCAGGCAACAATGGGCCTAAAGGTTTAGGTCACAAAGGCCACAGCAACATTGCTGCACCAATCCAAACACCTTACTGCCTGCTTGAAGCAAATACTGGATTCTCTCAGTGCTGCTCCAGTGGATATATATACACAAAACAATAACATCACTGAAGGCTGAGCAAGCCTGCCTCAAACTGCTGGCAAGAGAGCATAACCCCACACGTCTTGACTAGTCTAGCAGGATGATAAACGAAGAAAGGCTTGTGAAGTGGACCAATGGAATCCCCTGTGGGTGGGAGCACAGCAATAACTCACACAGAGCATCAAAACGGTAGCGCTGGTTCTGCTTTCATGCAATGACTGCGCATATGTGTTCTGAGGCAGAGTATACGGGAACATGGGCAGAGTCATAAAATACACACATTCTTTATAAAATACACATGGTCACAGAGATTGAAACTTCAGGCATTTACACCAGCTTGGGAGCTGGTGTAAATGCATGCATGCACAATCTAGTCACAATCTCTGCTGGTTTACCTCTAGTATTTTATAAAGGCACATAGACAGACACCTATGTGTCTTGATAAAATAGGCCAGAAATAGGTGCCTTCCCTTCTCAACTTAGATGATCTGTTATCTAATTATCTTCATAATGTGCTTAGCACCGGATGATGTCTGTTTGTTGTTGAGCAGTGGGGTGCACATGCGCATCCTGCCACAAAGATTGGAGTCCACACCTATCAGGACACGTGAGCCCCACGGGACTGGCGAAAGCAAGAAAGATAGGGAGGAGAGGGAAAAGGGAAAGGTGTGGGTGTCCTCTCCCTTACCCGATCCAAAATGAACAGAGTGTTGAATGTTAGGAAAACCAAGTGAAATGCAAATAATCCCCCCATAATAAATTTCAATAGGTGTCAACTAGAAGAACTCCAGTATGCACTAAGCTAAAAGGACCTTTTTCTCACGCATAGGGTCTCAATCAAAATAACTTTGTCCTATTCGGTGCCTATTGAAAATATCTTTATTGAATAAAGCCTATGCTTGAGTGAAAACTTAGAGTATTTTTGCTTTGGGGGGGGGATGGCGGATTTTAAATGTGGCAAGTCATACTGCCCGGTATGGGTTCTAAGCCAACAGCAACCACAACTTCCTGTTGTGGCTGGCAGCTGCCACAGCCCAGTAATTTCAAATGAAAACTTCTATCTGAAAACCACAGAAACCACTGTACAACACAGCTACCAACAGCAGCTGAAGCTGAAATTGCATGCAACTCGGAGCCACTGTCAGGCTCTGCAGTTTACCAAACTGAAATCAGGCCTGCTTACAAAACAGAATCCAAATAAAAGCCTAAACTCTGCAAATTTCCTGAGCCGCATAAAGGGTTGAATATCTGGAAAATACTTGGTGCCTGGCATGTTATATGATCTTTGTTATAATTATATATTTTAAGTCGTATGCTTGATAATTTGTTTATTCTCAGAAAGATTTGATGAGCAGAATATAAAATTTGTTTCAAAGAAAAACGTATCCTCTGGCTGGGGGCAGATTCAGAGACCAGAGACCATTGTGCTACCACACAAAGTTACAGCTCTCTCTGATTTTTCACATATCTCTGACATTTGCTGAATCAAGGTCTAAAGGCATATGGCCTCCTATAAAACTAATCAAATTCAGTTTTTTCCCCCCTCAAACTTATTCTCATCTGATAGTTTCACCGACCATGAAAAAATGATCACATTGTCAAAACTAGTGTCTGAATGGCAAAGACATTAACACCATATTTTTCTGTCCAAAACCTATAAAGACATGATATGAAATTAGGTTTCTACAGATACATTTTTTCTAATCCTGTTGACAAAAATGTACTATTTGTAATGAATCCCCAAAAGTAAACAACAAAAAAACCACCTTTCTTTGATAGTCCTGGGCAACCAAGCTGCCTATAGATAAACCCAGTCAAAGAATAAGAAAAACATTTCAAATGATAAAACATCAGATCACCTCAACTACAATTCATGGGCACAACTCAGTGTCAGTTATGACCCCCTGTTATTTTAGAAACAGACTGTGTAATACAGTGCGTGCTACACGGACTCTGCTGCCCTGTGTAGCAGAAAATAAGGAATTCAAGCAGAAAAGCAAATTCAAAGAAACTAGATTAGATGAGTTAAATTTTGTTTCAAAGACTGATATTCCACTTTTAGAAATATACTGATCAAAGCGGATTACAACATAACAAAAGCACTCCCCCCTTAAATACCAGAACTGACCAGACCACACCCAACTACAAAAGAAAAGTAGGGAAAGCATGCAGAGCATGGATCATGGAATTCTTTCCAACCCGTGTGCGCGCGTGCGTACATGCACTCTCCTGTCTATATCTGCATTGTCTGTGTGTGTGCATGTATATAGCTGTTTTTCATATTTATTATCTGTTTTGTTTGTTTATTTGTGTGTGTGCATGTATATTTATATGCAGGGCAGTACCGAGGGAAGATCGCGTCCTGTGTGACTTGCACATCGGGCGCGTGCCCTCCCCCCCACCGCATCAGGAGAGAAGAGGCGCGCCCAATGTGCAAGTTGCCAGCATGCTGAGCAGATCTGTCCCTCCCTGGAGGGAAAGATCTGCTTAGCATGCCAACGAGAAGGTTTAAAGGGGTGCATTTTAGCTGTTCTGCTA
This sequence comes from Ichthyophis bannanicus, assembly GCA_033557465.1. NCBI lineage: Eukaryota > Metazoa > Chordata > Amphibia > Gymnophiona > Ichthyophiidae > Ichthyophis > Ichthyophis bannanicus. The sequence goes on along the minus strand of CM066038.1, from coordinate 231,618,363 downwards.
TTGCTTGCTGCCGCTGAGAGAAGAAAAAGTGGCGGCGGCAGGCAACGGAAGACAGCTAAAATGCGCCCCTTAAGCCTTTGCGTCCTGTGCGGCCGCACCGCTCACACAGGGCTAGGTACAGGCCTGTTTATATGTATCTGTGAGAGTTGGTATATCTGTGTGGTGTCTGCATACGTGTGTGTGTGCATGCTCTGTGTGTGATCGGGACAGGTGATAAGAGGAGAGAATTGTCTGACAGGTGCAATTGAGTAATTGCTATATTACTGTGAAATAAGTGTTAGCATGCTGCAACAGCTTTTCCTAGAGGAATGCACTGAGGCATTTTTTGGTGGGTGGGCTTCATTTCTTTTCCATCTCTCACCACACACAGAAACAAAAAACGTGTACAGCATAGGAATTTCCTCCAACTCACCTCCTCCCTTCCTGTGACTAGAGCAGCAGTCCAGTGCTCCATCTCCACAGCCTTCCTATTGGCTGGATCCTACACAGGTTTTGTTGCTAGAGTAGCCTAATGGTTAGAACACTGGCTTGGTAACCAAGCAACCAGGGTTCATTTCCCACTAGCACTCCTTGTGGCCTTGGGCAAGTCACTTAACCCTCCATTGCCTCGGAAGAAAGGCCTGGCAATCTACTTCCGGTGACACCTGCCAAGAAAACCCAGGAACTTCTGGGTCGCCAGGAGTCAGGACTGACTTGAAGGCACACATTGAATTGATTGACATTGAGCAGACTCACTCACAAGTTAGAGCAGTGGTTCTCAACACTGCTCTAACCAGTGCATGCAGATGCAGTTCATACATATTCATTGTGGATAGCCTGCAGACCTGACTGGCCTGGGAGTCACAGAGGACTGGGTTGAGAACCAGTGAGTTAAAGGATTAGAAAAATACAGATAGAGGTTTTTTTAAGTCTGAAAGTTGTCCAGACATAGTAGCCTTCCTTCTAGCTTCCAGATATTATTGTAACAATCATTAGAATCATGACAAAAGCCAGACAGATGTCACATGTGCTCAGCATGCAGGAACTTAGGATTAAGAGCACCCCTAAACTTTGTACCCTAGGTATGTTCCTATCTTGTTAGTTCCTTAATCTATCCCTGTCCATGGCAACAGATACTAGCTGACAGTACTGATTGCATCCAATAAGAAATCATTACACTTCAATCAGTAGCTTTCATGGTACAACTCTGTGGGTATTACCGTATTTCCCAGATTATAACTCGCCCCGCTGTATACCTCGCAAGAGTTGCTGTCTGAGGAGAGTGTTATTAGTGGGGCTGTCACCACGACTGCCTGCTTTGCCTTCCCTTCATGAATGGTGCGGTTAGTTTACTTTCAGTTTGTTTTCGCTGTTGCTAGCTAGTTTCGGACATTTTTTTTTTCTTCACCTGGGTTTTCTTTTTACTTAGAATGCCGGCAGATAAGCAAACTTGTGCATTTTGTGGCTCATGGAGAGACTCTGTTTCTTCGGTGGGTTTTAATCATGCTTCATGGAGGGTCCTTTGGCAGAGCAGGATCAAAAATTTCTTCAGGGGGAGGTTATTCCAATGTCAGGGGAGCTGCTGCCTCAGTTGGAGAGAGTTGCTTCTCAGCCGGTACGGCAAAGTTATCGAATAAGTCTCCCCTTTATATAAGTTGCACCAGCCGGTCATGATGTAAAAAAACACGACTTATAATCTGGGGAATACAGTATGTTCATGTATGTGTGGTGTTATGTGTGTTTGTGTGTATTCTGTGCAAGTGTTGTATCTATGGTGGGGTAGATGAGGGTGGCTGAACATTTATGGACGATGTAGTTTTGGGCACTGGTAACAGTTGTCAGGAGGCAGTTTTGGGATTGATGACAGTTATCGGAAGGTAGGGGTTGGCCATTCACATGAGTGAGGTTTTTTTGTTTTGTTTCTACAGAGTGGGGCAGTTGCATGGGGATTATTTTTGGTGGGTGGGACAGTTTGCAGGGGACTGGGACAGTTGTGCGGGAGTAGTTTGTGGAATGAGTGCAATTACGAGGCGGTAATTTTTGGGAGTGGAAGCAGGGTGGCGGGGCAGATGCAGGGCCATCTAGTGAGGTGGCCAGCCAGTTGCAGGGGGCAGTAAAAGGCATACCAAATAGCGCGGTATATAAAAGATTGTAATAAATAAATGAATACAATTTTTCAGAATGGTGGGGCAACTACAAAGGAAGGGGTTTTTTTTTTAAGGAGTGGGGAGGTTTGATGGAATAGTTGTGAGGGGGTAGTTTTTTGGGGGTGAGGCAATTGCAAAATGATAATTACACTTACCTGGTAAATTGTTGTTCCTTGAGGAACTTCAGTACAGTCCTCCATCTCTGGGTTGTGTACCTCCTCCGGCAGCTTGGAGACTGGGCATGTCAAAATCGTGACATCACTGGATGTAGTCTGCTGGTCTCTCCCATCAGCCCCAGTGAACTATTGACAAAGCACACTCATAGGAGCAACAAATAAGTAGCCATCAGTTAAAAAATTCCTTTTTTTTTAAAACTCTATACTGAAATTGAAATTACAACTATAACTGTGTAATATGAATATCCCCTTAATAAGGAGGAAACCGCTTTGTACCTTCCCCTTCTGCCATCTACAGGATTAGGATGAAAAAGGAGTAAGAATAGACAGAAACAAATAGAAAAGATCAGAGACATGAAAAATACCATTAAGAATCACACCTACTGGTAACTTGCACTTCTCCCAACCTAGCATCTACTGGTAACGATACGACACCGGGCAGGATTGAGGACTGAACTGGAGTTCCTCAAGGAACAACAATTACCAGGTAAGTGTAATTATCATTTCCTTATCGTTTCTCCAGTTCAGTCCTCCACCTCTGGGATGTAACAGAGCAGTAATCTTTGGGAGGGACCTGTCCAGCCGGCTCGCAACACCGCCGAACCGAAACAGGCATTATTCGCCGCAGAAACATCCAAGCGGTAGTGCTTACTGAAAGTATGAAGAGATGACCAGGTGGCCGCTGTACATATTTCCCCTGGCGGAACCAAACTGTGTTCAACCCAGGAAGTCGCTTGTGCCCTGGTCGAATGAGCTCGCAGGCCCATTGGAACTGCACAACCTTGCAACAAATATGCCGATGCAATCGCCTCTCTGATCCACCTAGAAATCGATGCCTTCGCCGCTGCTTCCTCTTTGCGGGGATCTCCGAACAACACGAAGAGACGGTCCGATTTGCGAAAGGTTCCAGAAACTTTTAAGTATTGCCGTAAAACTTGTTTTATGTCCAAACGGCGTAAACTACGATCCGAGGCGTTCCCTTCCAGGGACCCTAGAACTGGAAGAGAAACCATTTGATTCAGGTGAAAGGGAGACACCACCTTTGGCAAAAATGACGGAACTGGTCGCAACACCAACTTCCCTCTCGAAAAGGCAAGAACGGTTCTCTACATGACAACGCCTGTAACTCCGAAATTCGCCTCACTGAACAAATAGCTACCAAAAACATGGTCTTTAAAGTGAAATCCTTAACTGACGCCTGGTGCAATGGCTCAAAAGGTTCTTTAGTTAACGCCCCTAAGACCAAATTGAGATCCCATGGCGGAACTATAATCCTCCGCGAAGGCCGCAGTCCGGTTACTGCTTTAAGGAAATGCAAAAATATCAGCATGAGCACCTAGAGCAATTCCCTGTACTTTGCCTCTATAGCATGAAATAGCCGCCAACTGGACTTTCAAGGAACTGGCTGCCAGTCCCTTATCAAACCCTTCTTGCAGAAAACTTAAAACCAAGGGAAAGGATACTTTAGCCGCCCGAACTTGCTGCTGCGAACACCAGTCCTCAAATATATGGCAAAGACGGACATATGAAGGGACGTGGACTGTTTCCTTGCTCTTAGCAAAGTGTCAATGACTGCCCCATAATACCCTTTTTTCTTCGGCCTCGCCCTTTCAATGGCCAAACCGTAAGCAAGAACCGATCCACCTGAGGCATTTGAAGCGGACCTTGTAGTAACAGAACCTCCGACACCGGCAACCTCCAGGGATGCCCGCCAAGTAGGCGAACGAGATCGGCATACCACGGGCATCTTGGCCAGTCCGGTGCTACTAACAGGACTCTCCCCTGGTGAGCTTCGATACGCTGAACTACTCATCCTATGAGTGCCCACAGAGGGAAGACATAAAGGAGACCTGCCGACAGCCAATGTTGCATCAGGGCGTCGATCCCTTCCGACATTCTTTCTCGCCGCCTGCTGAAAAAACGACTGGCTTTTGCTGACTGAAAAGTCGCCATGAGGTTCATGACTGGCGGTCCCCACCTGTGAACTATTTGTGCAAACACGTCCAGATGCAATTCCCACTCCCCGGCATCCACTCGGTCCCTGCTGAGAAAATCCGCCATCACTGTCCTTCCCTGCAATGTGTGCCGCCGATATCGCTGGTAGTCGCTGTTCTACTCAAGAAAACAGAGCCTCTGCTTCCTCTTCCATGGCCACACTTCCTGTACCGCCCTGACGATTGATGTAGGCCACCGTCGCAGAGTTATCCGAAAGCACTCGCACCGCTCGACCTGTCATCGCTCTCAACCCTAGCCGGTTGATCAACCACTTGCTCTCTAGGATGAACCAAGTGCCTTGTGTGAACTGATCTCCGCAATGTGCTCCCAATCCTGCGAGACTCGTGTCCGTCAATAATGGAAGCCACTCTGGTGGCTCCAGAGGCATTCCTGCTCTCAACGATTACGGAAGAAGCCACCACTGAAGAGACTGCCTGATCTTGAGTGGGCAGGGGAGCCGTTTGTTCAGCGAATCAGACTGATGCGACCACCAGCGAAGCAGCGCTCTCTGCAACAGTTACATATGAAATCTGGCCCATGGCACTGCTTCCAGGATCGCCACCATTGTTCCCAGAACGCGAAGGTAAGTCCACACTGAGGGAGCCGGAGCGGATCTGAACCTGCGCACCAGTTGCCAAAGAGCTTGAACTCGACGGTCTGGCAGAAATACCGCCCCTTTCTGAGTATTGAACTGTACCCCTAGATACTAGAGATCCTGTGAAGGTATTAAGTGGCTTTTGATCGGATTGATCACCCATCCTAGACTCTGTAAAAACTTCACCACTTTGTCTGTCACCTGAATGCTCTTGGCCTTGGACTTTGCCCGAATTAACCAATCGTCGAGATACGGATATACCAAAATTCCTTCCTTTCGTAAGGCCGCCGCTACGACCACCATAATCTTGGTGAAAGTCTGCAGCGCTGTCGGCAGACCAAAAGGCAATGCTTGGAATTGATAATGTACTCAAGGAAGAGCGAACCGTAGGAACTTTTGATGCACCTCTCCGATTGGGATGTGCAAATACGCCTCTGTAAGATCGAGGGAAGTCAAGGGCTCTCCTTTTCATACCACTACAATGACCAACTTCAGAGTTTCCATCCTGAAATGAAGTACCCAAAGACACCGATTTACCCCTTTCAGGTCTAATATAGCACATAAGAACATAACATATGCCATACTGGGTCAGACCAAGGTCCGTCAAGCCCAGTATCCTGTTTCCAACAATGACCAATCTAGGTCATACGTAAATAGCCGTTTCCCCAAAAGACACAGGTTCTGCAATTCTTGTACTAGATCAAGCATTGATATCCTGGGTCCCTTCTTAATAATGGTTTATGGACCTTTCCTCCAGGAACTTGTCCAAACCTTTTTTAAACCCAGCTACACTAACAGCCTTTACTACATCCTCCGGTAACAAATTCCAGAGTTTGATTACACGTTGAGTGAAAAAATATTTTCTTTTATTAGTCTTAAATAGTTTACCCTGTAGCTTCATTGCATGTCCCCTAGTCTTCCTATATTCTGATAACGTAAACAGTCGATCTACGTTTACCCGTTCCACTCCGTTCATTAATTTAAATAGACTTCTATCATATCTCCCCTCAGCCGTCTCTTTTCCAGGTTAAAGAGCCCTAACCTTTTTAGCCTTTCTTCATAGGAGCATCCTTCCATCCCCTTTACCATTTTGGTGGCTCTTCTCTGAACCTTTTCTAATAACGCTATATCCTTTTTAAGATACAGCAACCAGAATTGCACACAATATTCAAGGTGCGGTCTCACCATGGAACGGTATAGAGGCATTATAATATCTTTTGTTTTATTTTCCATTCCTTTCCTTATGATACCTAGCATGCTATTTGCTCTCTTGGCTGCCGCTGCACACTGGGCCGAGGGTTTTAACATGTTATCCACAATGACGCCTAAATTTTTTTCCTGGGTGGTGATTCCTAATGTGAAACCTTGCATCGTGTAACCATAGTTTGGGTTGTTCTTCCCTAGATGCATAACTTTGCACTTGTCCACATTAAATTTCATCTGCCATTTTGATGCCCAGTCTTCCAATTTATCAAGATCCTCTTGAAATTTTCCACAATCCTCTTGGGGTTTTAACCACTTTAAATAGTTTTGCGTCATCTGAAAATGTGATAACCTCACTCGTTATTCCACTTTCCAGGTCATTTATGAATATGTCAAAAAGCAGCGGACCCTGCACAGATACCTGGGGTACACCACTATTCACCTTTCTCCATTGGGAAAATTGGCCATTTAGCCCAACCCTCTGCTTTCTATCTTTTAACCAGTTCCTGATCAACAGTAGTACACTGCCTCCTATCCCATGACTCTTTAGTTTTGCCAAAAGTCTCTGATGAGGGACCTTGTCAAAGGCTTTCTGAAAGTCCAGATACACTATATCAACCAACTCACCTTTGTCAACCTGTTTATTCACACTTCCAAAAAAACATAACAGATTAGTAAGACAAGATCTTCCTTGTCTAAAGCCATGTTGGATGTCTCCCATTAGGCCATGACCATCTACATGCTGAGTAATTTTATTCTTTATGATGGCTACCATTTTTCCCGGTACTGACGTGAGGCTCACCGGTCTGTAGTTTCCCAGATCACCCCTCGAACCCTTTTTAAAAATTGGGGTTACACTGGTGATCCGCCAATCTTCAGGTATTAGAGATGATTTTAATGATAGTTCACAGATTACTAATAGCAGGTCTGCAATCTCGTATTTCAGTTCTTTCAATACCCTTGGATGTATACCATCCGGCCCAGGTGATTTGCTACTCTTCAGTTTATCTAATAGCTGTAATACATTCTTCCCGATGTATTGATATTTCCTTCAATTCTTCCGCACCTTTAAATACCACTTCAGTCATGGGTAACATCCCTACATCTTCCTCAGTAAAGACCGAAGCAAAGAATTCATTCAGTCTCTCCGCTATCGCCTTGTCGCCTCTTAGTGCCCCTTTAACTCCTCTATCATCTAATGGTCCAACTGACTCTCTCACAGGTTTTTTGCTACGAATGTACTTGAAAAAATCTTTATTTCGCGTTTTTGCTTCCGCAGCAAGCTTCTTCTCAAATTCTCTCTTTGCCTTCTTTATCAATGCCTTGCATTTGACCTGCCAGTGCTTGTGCTGTTTCCAGGTTCCATCATTTGGCTCTTTTTTCCATTTCCTGAAAGATGCTTTCTTGGCAACAGCCTCTCTGACCTCACCTTTAAACCATGCTGGCTGTTTTTTGGACTTCCTTCCACTTTTCTTAAAGCGTGGAATACAGCTGGTCTGGGCTTCCAAGATAGTATTTTTCAACAACACCCAAGCTTGATGTAAGTCTTTAACCTTTGCAACTGTTCCTTTTAGTTTTTTCTTAACTATTTTCCGCATTTTATCATAGTCTCCCTTTCGAAAGTTAAAAGGTAGTACTATGGATTTCCTTACTATCCCTCCTCCACTAATTAAATCAAAGGCGATCATGCTATGATCAAGTGGCCCCAACACCCTTATCTCTTGCACTAGATCTGGTGTTCCACTAAGGACTAGGTCTAATATGGCTTCCCCTCTCATTGGTTCATGGACCATCTGCTCCAAGAAGCAGTCATTTATGTCATCTAGGAACTTTATCTCCCTAGCATGTACTGCCGTGACACTGACCCAGTCGATACCGGGGTAATTAAAATCGCCCATTATTATTACCGCGCTGTAACTTTTGTTAGCTCCCTTGATTTCTTTGAGCATTTCATCATCCATTTGTTCATTCTGGCCAGGCGGTCGATAGTACACCCCCACCGCCATCGCCTTCCCCTTTTTACATGGAATTTCAATCCATAGAGATTCTACAGCAAATTTTGTTTCCTGCAAAACTTTAATCCTTTCTGACTCAATGCCCTCTCTAACATAGAGCACAACCCCTCCACCAATTTGATCAGCTCTATCATTATGATATAGTTTGTACCCAGGTATCACAGTGTCCCACTGGTTGTCCTCCTTCCACCATGTCTCTGATATTCCAATCACATCTAATCTCTCGTTTAGTGCTATATATTCTAACTCTCCCATGTTATTTTTTAGACTTCTAGCATTTGCATACAAGCATTTTAGAGACTGTATTTTATTCATATTAATTTGGCTATTGGTAGACATGGGTAATTTGGGATCTTTAAGTTCTGTCTGCTCCATACTCGAGGGCATTTGGGCTACTTTACTCTTTTTTGGAACCTCTCTGCTTTTGGTAGTATCCTTCAAGGATACATTCTTCTGAATCATCTGCTCTTGGGCGACTGTCGGCTTTCCCCTATTATCTAGTTTAAAAGCTGCTCTCTCTCCTTTTTAAAGGTTAATGCCAGCAGCCTGGTTCCATCCCAGTTAAGGTGAAGCCCATCCCTTCGGAAGAGCCCCTCCTTTCCCCAGAATGTACCCCAGTTCCTAACAAATACAAACCCCTCATCTCTGCACCATTGTCTCATCCACGCATTGAGACTCCGGAGCTCTGCCTGCCTTTTGGGTCCTGCACATGGAACGGGAAGCATTTCGGAGAACACTACCCTGGAAGTTCTGGATTTCAACTTCCTACCTAAAAGCCTAAATTTAGCCTCCAGAACCTCCCTACCACATTTTCCTATGTCATTGGTACCGACATGTACCAAGACAGCAGACTCCTCCCCAGCACTATCTAAGACCTTATCTAGGTGGCGCGTGAGGTCCGCTACCTTCGCACCAGGCAGGCATGTTACCAGGCGATCCTCACATCCACCAGCTACCCAGCTATCTACATGCCTAATGATTGAATCACCAACTATAACGGCTGCCCTAACCCTTCCCTCATGTGCACATGGCCCTGGAGAAACTTTCTCGGTGCAAGAGGGTTTTACATCACCTGGAGGACAGGTCCTAGTTACAGGATCACTTCCTGTCACACCAGGGTGATGCTCTCCTGTCACGTGACCTCTCTCCTCCATGTCAACAGGGATGCTGCCAGACTGGAGGTGGGACTTCAGGACTATATCCCTTTGGTCTCGTCTATGTACCTCTCTGTCTTTCTTATGTTTTCCAAGTCTGCTACTCTAGCCTCTAGAGAATGGACTCGTTCCCTGAGAGCAAAGAGCTCCTTGCACCTAGTGCACACGTAAGACCTCTCACCAACTGGGAGAAAATCATACATGTGACACTCAATGCAAAAGACTGGAAAGCCCCCATCCTGCTGCTGGACTGCTGTCTGCATCTTAGTTTTAAGTTTTTGTTTAGATCTTTAAGTTCTTTACTTACTAAGGGTTGCTATGGATATTTATACTAATAAAACTGTACCTAATACGTTTAATATACCTTGTTCACCTGAAGCTTAATTAATCTCAGGTCCTTAGTGTATGTCTGATTTGGGTAACAAGCTTCACCTGAGAGCACCTCCTGTCTTTTAAGATATGTAAGTACCTATAAAGTTACGACTATCCCAGGGGTGGGTGGGTGTGGGGAGGGAAATAACACTTATTAAAAGAGGGCTGCTACACAGTACCCTGTCCTGTGCTGCTGAGATAAGCTATATTCTTATTTGATTTAAATCATAGTTCTTTGCTGCTGCTAGGCTCTAACTTATTATGAAATTTAAACTACAAGCTCTTTGCTGGGTTCTAAATTTAACCAGAAAGCTCTCTTTTGTGTTTTAAATTTAAACTAAAAGTACTTTGCTGATGCTAGGCCCTGACTGATTTAACAAAAAATAGTGGGTTCACAGATTAAATAGCTTTAAAAGAAAGAATTCCTTTCAGAAAATTCCCAGAAGTATACACTCACAATTGCAGATCTCTCTCCAGAAGTAACAGTCCCTTTTTCTAGTCCTTCAAGACTGCTGGGTTCTAAATTTAACCAGAAAGCTCTCTTCTGTGTTTTAAATTTAAACTAAAAGTACTTTGCTGATGCTAGGCCCTGAATGACTATTAAATTTAAACTACAAGCTCTCTGCTGGGTATGAAATTTAACCAGAAAGCTCTCTTCTATGTTTTAAATGTAAACTTAAACTGCTGCTACTGATTTAACAAAAAATAGTGGGTTCACAGATTAATTAGCTTTAATAAAAAGAATTCCTTTCAGAAAATTCCTAGGACGTATATACTCACAGTTGCAGATCTCTCTCCAGAAGTAACAGTCCCCTTTTCTAGTCTTTCAAGATGAAGAGCCCCGTCTTTCTTCAGCACTACGAAATAAATGGAGTATAGACCTATGCCGTAATCTACAATCGGGACCGGCGTGACTGATCCCAATTGTAAAAGTCAATCTACTGTACAGCGGACCGCCAGGGTTTTCCGTTGACCTTTGCAGGGAGACATTACGAACGAATCCCACACCAGTCTTGCCAATTCCAGCGCATAACCATCGCAAATTATCGCTAACACCCACTGGCTGGACGTTATTTGGGTTCAGGCAGGAAGAAATCCCCGAAATCGCCTGCCTATCGGTTGACTTCCTACCGGAACCCACCTCCTTTCATTGTGGTTTACGAGTTGCCCCTGCGGAAGCTGCTGAGAAACCTCTACTTGCTCCACGAAACCCACGAAGCCCCTGGGCCCTAGAAGCAAATCTTCCCCTTTGGAAGCCACCCAAACGAGAAGTACAAAATCTCCTGAAATCTCTAAACTGGCCGCAAAACACCTGTGTGGACTTCCCTTGCTTTGGCTTATCCTCCGGGAGTCTCCCGCCCTTGGACTCCGAGATCCTTTACCAACTTGTCCAGGTCTTTTCCGAACAGCAACTTCCCCTTAAACGGGAGCTTACTGAGACGAGACTTGGATGATCCATCGGCCGCCCAATTCCTCAAACATAAAGATCTCCGGGCGGTCACTAAGGAAGCCATACTATTAGCTAGTGCACGAATTAAGTCGTAATGCACATCCGCTAAATAAGCTGACCCCGACTCAATACGATCAAGCTCTCTTACCTCTTCCTGCTCTAGGCGAGTAGACTGTCGCAAGCATTGAGACCATCTGAGACATGATCTCGCCACCTACGCTCCACAAATGGAAGCCTGCAAGGACAGAGCGTTAGTCTCAAATGATTGCATCAATAAACCATCTACTTTCCTGTCCTGCGCATCTTTTAAAGCTGCGCTACCTTCCACCGGAATAGTGGTCTTCTTCGTAACCGCTGACACTGCCGCATCAATTTGCGGCGATTGGAACTTCTCTTTGTCCTTCTCTGCTAAGGGATAGAGCCTGTTCATCATCCTAATCCCTCTTAGACCTGCTTCCGGCTGATCCCACTCGTCCTGGATCAACTGGTCGACGACACGGTGAACAGGAAACACCACCTGTGCTTGCCTCACCGCTTGAATAATAGGGTCTTCCACCTCTTCTTCTTCCGGCACCTGTGCCGTAGCAAGATTTAGCGTCTGAAGGGATTTTGTGATAAATGCCGTCAGTTCGACCCTACAGAATACCCAAATGATTTTCACCTGATCCTCAGGCTCTTGTATCTCTCCTTCTTCCAAGTCCTCTATTTCTGCTTCGAGCTCCACCTCGGCTTCATCCGTCACTGCCCACTCGCAATCAGTGGTCGACAGCTCACGAGGCCTTGCTCTCTTTATTTTATTTATTTATTTATTACAATCTTTTATATACCGCGCTATTTGGTATCAGCACAGTTCACATACAACAACATCAACAGAATAACAGGCTATTCCGTGTTTACAGCAAACAGGTATATAAACTTGGGTAACATAAGGTTAACTTATTACAAACATGATTATATAAAAGGGATCATGACAACACAAAAGTCCTAGTAATCTTACTGAGAAAGTGGGAGAGGCTATTTGAAGATAAGGTGTGTCTCTTATTTGGGGGGGATTTTTCTGGGGGTAATGTTTGGTGGGTAGTATATGAGGAAAAGGTGATATTTAAGTGCTTTCCTAAATTGGGTTAAGTCGGTAATGGCACGAACGCTTGGTGGTAAGGCATTCCAGCATCTTGGGGCGTAGAATATAAAAGATCTTTGGGGGCTTTGGGGCAAAGCTACCAGCGTCACCTATCCCAGACTGTTGTGTATGACCAGGCAGAGACAAGGGCTCCAGTATCTTCCCTTGATGCCGCAAACAAAACGCCTGATGCATAATCAAAACAAAGTCCGGGCAAAAATCTCTGAGTTGTGGCCCTGCCCCCAAGACCGGTAGTGCACCTGACGGACCCGCTGGGACCTCCTGACAAGGCCCTTGCAACGTGGCCCTCCCCGCTTCTCCTTCTGCCCCAGCCGCTGTGTTCTGAGGCTCGTGAGCCACCTTGACTTCCATCTGCTGCTCCACGCTGGTGGACACTGTAGCGCAGCCCCAGCAAATGCCAGAGGTCAGCCACTGTACCTCTGCGGGTGCCGCAGACCACACACTGAGGGTGCGCTGCCATAAGCCAGACAGCCCAACCACTCGTATACAGCTAGCAAGCAAGCAACAAAAGACCAAACTTGTCTTTTTTTTTAATAAAAAAGAGAAAAGTTATCCTAAAAACTCCCCAAATAAAGGAAAAACTCCTCTCGTGAAGCAGGAATCGTCAGGATTAATCACAAAAATAAGCCCACAAGGAAAGTAAATTTAAACTACCTAACTCAAGCAATAAATTTATCAAAACAAAAGAAATTAAACTTTTTAAAACGCAGAACCAGAGGCTACAAAAACCCCGGACTCCAAAACGCGATCGCACGCCACGCGGCGAACACGTGTCTCCCAAAATGGCTGCCGGAAATTAATAGCACAAAATGGCGCCAAAGGAGAAGTACTTTAAAAATCTCTCTGACTTCAAAAAATGAACTCCGCTTTCCGGCCCGATCCCCTTCATAAGAATTTTTTTTAAAAACTCTTACCCCTTTCAGGGAGCACCGCTGTCTGCATTCGCTGCAACGGAGATCTCCCACTCACGCGGCCCCACTCAGCAGAGAAGTGAGCGGGAACCGCCGGCGAGATTATCTGCCCTTTGCTCCCTCATTGAGTTAACCTGCTGCCTCTGAGTGAGGAGTGAGGGTACCTGCTGCAGAGCTCTCCTCCGTACAGGCAAGGAGGAGAGGTCTGACAGCTAAACTTGCCCCAAGTATGGAAACGCCAACTTTTTTTTTAAAGCTATATCAGCACAATTTAGAAAAAGAATCAAATCCACCTAAACTACTTCTAAACTAAGCTACCCTAACAGCTCCTTATCTGTTCAAGTGAGCCCAGACCTAGGCTCACTACGTCCTCCTGCTGCATGGAGACTGAACACACTGGGGCTGATGGGAGAGACCAGCAGACCACATCCAGTGATGTCACGATTTTGACATGCCCAGTCTCCAAGCTGCAGGAGGAGGTACACAACCCAGAGGTGGAGGACTGAACTGGAGGAACAATAAGGAATCAGTAATTTTTGGGAACGGGAGAGTTTTTGGGGTGGGGTGGCAGATGCAAGGAGTAGTTGAGAAGGTGGTAGGACAGTTGCAAGAGGATAGTTTTTGGAGGTGGGGCATTTTGTCTGGAAACAGCCTATGAACCATTTTCAGACGCTGCTGCTCAAAGCCAGATAATGGAGAACCCTCTGGTCCCAGCTGGCCTAAAGAGTATTTTTGACTTAAGCCTGCGGCCTCCTCACCACGTCCCCCACCACAGAGACAATATGAACATTAAAAATGGATGCCGGTCCCGCAAACAGGAAAAAAGTGGAAGACACCATGAAGGCATCCGAAATGGCATCAAGTCCCAGTAGGGCAAAAAAATCCAGCTCACACAAGGAGCAAAATGATCCTGCCACAGAGCTAACTTGGGGGAAGCCATAAGAGATGCAGCATCAGGCTCCAGGTATCGTGGCAAAGCTGCAAGTGGCAAAAAAAGACTAAAAGCGCGAAAGGACAAAAGCACACACCAAAAAAAAAAAAAAAAAAAATTAAAAAAAAAATAATCCACAGACCACAGCAAAAAGGGAATCCCCAGCATCTGAAAGACTGGCCAGTTGAAACCCGAGATAGTGGAAGCCTAGCTGCCCCCGCAGTCTGAGTCCCAGTCACTGAACCAACCTCTCCCCCTTTTTCTTTTTCCCAAAGCTGCTTTATTCAGGCAGCCAGAAGAGCCAAATATAGCATATATAAAGAATAGGCTGAAAAAATAAAAACAGGAAAATAAAAGAAAAAATGTTCAGGAAAGAAGCAAGCAGATGAAAGACAGCAGGATGGAAGGGGAACCTGGGCCCAACTTGCCAACCAATCCCCCCCTCAGGGGCCCCATGAGGTCCTCCTGTCTGCTCCTCAGACCACCAAGAGTTGGCAGTTTACACATGTTAATGGCCTCTTATAAAATACTGATCAGCATATAAAGTATGTACATTGACAAGAAGATGCAAACTTTGCCAGTAGGCATGGCCAAGGGCACAGTCTGGGCGGAGGGCAGGTAGAGTTTGCAAGTATAAACAGCTAATTATAAAATACCTTAATTTACACACATACTTGTGAATTTTACACATTATTTACCTCTACTACAGATTAGGTGTAAACATCTATGCCTGGATTTAAGGTGCAATCTCTGATGCCTATTTGTCTGGCTGCCTTAATCTAGGTGCCCCATTATAAAATTGCCCTCAATATCTTTAAATTGACATGGGCTGAAAATTCCTAGCTATGCTCCATTTTAACTACTGCATGATGCTCTGAGGGAATCCCAGCTCTGGTTTAAAACTCTCCCTTATTCTGTTTGTCTATTTCAGGCACAAAGTGCTGTTTTTAAGAAAGGGTAGGATCTGTTCCCTATCAGATTTACTTTGGGCTGCTTACAGATTAAAAGCTGTTGCCTTCCCATCTTTCGCCAAGAAATGGAATGCACAAACTAGGCTCATCTAAGAGATGTCCTATTTTGTCTCATTCACATACTCTTTGCAATTTAGACTCAATAGATATGCTTGCAAAACACATGCATAAGCATAAACTCTACCACAGTACGCTTCTAGCAATATAGCAAGTTAATACATGTCTCTCTCTTTGGCTCCTTGAAAAACTAGATTAAAATTGTTTAAGATTAGCTAAACACGTTTCTTATGAAGGGTTAAGAAGCCATGATCCTACTGTCAGTACAGTGTGAGAAGCTTTTCTTCATTTAACTGCCTTTTATATCAAGCAACTAAGCATCCGAGTTACAGTGCTTCAATATGTATAGTTATTATTTCAGCCTTAGGCAGCCTTAAAAAAAAAAGACCATCTTTAACAAGAGGTTCTGGTTCTGTCAATAGGAAAATTTGCCCAATATTAATTTAGATCAGCATAAACTGATATTAAAACAAACAGTACATCAATAATGGATAAAATATTTCCAAGTATCCCCAAATCATGCTGAAGCTACTCTTTTCCAAACTCCTTTCTCACATCAATTCCTGCACTTCATTCCAGATAACCAGTTGGCATTCTGAATCTAAACTTTTGCCTTGGGTACAAAGGTGACCTCCGTTAACTAGATGTCTAGGGAAAAAAACAGAAAGCATAGGTTGGTATCCTGTATCATATCCCCAAAGCTAGTCAAGAAATGTCATAAATTAGTCCAATTCTTTTAAAAATCCATAAGGTGATATTCCCTGTACTCAAGTGAAAGCATTTAATCTCTATCCTGTAGGAATGCTCACCTATTCCTGAGAAAATTGCTGAATGATTTAACTCCAAGGTTTAAAACAGACAGAGTGGAAGTGCACCCAGGAACACATGCCTAAATTTTATTAATAATTAGAGTTTTTAAACACACAAGTTATAAGGACTTATTGTGACTATAATAAAATCACCAGATCAACCCAGCTTACCAACAAATCAAACAAATATAGCCAGGAAAGCTAAAGGGCATAAATATAGGGAAAAATATTAGAGAAAAGACTCCTTCTGCAAATTTTTGTCGGAACGCTCGTATAGAGGAGCCAAGCAACTCATGAAACAAGATATTTCATTTTATTCCGTTTAAAAGACGTCAAACAGCGTCAAAATGTGAAATCACTAACCAGTGAGTCACAAATCATAAAGCAATGAAACAGAAATTCTATTCTTAGCTGATAGCCGGAAGCCAATGACCAATAGCAAATAGCTAATAGTTGGTAATGCTAAAGCCAACTGTCATATTTAATAATATGGCCAAACAGCACATAGCAGTCCAAAATAGCAAACAGCCAGGTAGTAGTAGCGACACAGACTGTGTTTCGAGCTCCGTCAGACCATAGCCGAGCTCCGCATCAGTCAAAACCATCAATGTGGCACAAGAAACTCCTTGTCAGGCATGAATGAAACAGAGGCCAAGTGCATGCCCTTAAACAGCGTCAAAAAAATGACAACCACCACCGATATAGCAGGATTCCCCACAGAAAATCCAAACGGAACCCGCACAATCATGTCATCAAAGATGGACCAAAAACACTGCTCAGATTATACTCCACTAGTCAATCTCCTGATTTAAGCCAGTTGAGTGAACAGAATTTAAAGAAAAAATCCAACGTTGTTCACATATCTGTAAGCATTGAACTCTATCATCACCATGGGGAGAGGCAATTACACACCACCTCAATTGTTGAAAAGAATGACTGTACTCAACACAATGGGATACTATAGGCGCTGATGTGATCTGCTTGTTCAGTCGTGAGTGATGTTCTGTAAATCAGGTTTTAATAGAACGTGTAGTTCTGTCCACATAAATCAGAGGGCAGGGACATGCAAGTAGTATGCCAACGAGAGGTGAATAAAACTTCTGTACATGGATTAGTCTAACCAGGGCCAATAATGGTCGTATGAGAAAATGTACAATGATCACAGGTGTAATGGCCCAATGGAGATGTAGAGAAGGATGATTCCTTGATCGCAATAGTGTATGCTATTCTTTCTCTGATATTACATCCCCGGGTAAAGGCCAGTACCAATTTCTTCCGAAAGCAAGGATGGAGAGATAAAACATGCCAGTTTTTACGCAAAATAGCTGCAACATCAGAAGAATTAGTCATGAACGGCAAAATCCCAATAATGTTGGTATCAGGAAATTTCTCATGACCAGGAGAATGTCCGGTTAATAACCAATCACGATAGACATAGTGTGCTCTAGTATAGGCACTTCTAATAATGTGATCTGGATATCCTCTCTCCCTCAGCCGAACAAACAGGTCATTCACATTTTTGGTGAACTCTTGTAAAGTTGTACAATTTTGACATAATCTTAAGAACTGGCCCACGGGGGAGACCTTGACGCAGAAATAAAGGATTTTAACTATGAAAACACAACAAGCTGTTTCTCTGAACCAGTTTCCTGTATAAGGTAGTAGCCAGCTGCCTCCCATGTTTGAAAAACAAAAGATCCAAAAATTTAATATGTTGAAAGTGATGTTTAAGAGTAAATTGTATACGAGGTTTAAGTGAATTAATCCAAATAGAAAACTGTTGTAAATCCAAAAGTGTACCCTGCCACAAAAAAAAAAGATATCGTCTAAAAGTCTTACCCAAAATGGGATGTGAGAAAAACATGAAGATGGATATATCAATTCACATTCAAATTTTTCAATATAAAAGGGTAGCTACAGAGGGGGCCACAGTAGCCCCCACTGCTATCCCAAAAATTTGCAAATAAAACAGAATCATACATAAAATATTTATGTCTCATGAATAGCTCCAAAAGTTGTAATACAAAAGCTTTAGGTAAACGAGATGGAAGTTCAAGTTCATATTCAGAGATAATCAACAGAGCTTCATCCTGGTCAATATTTGTATATAATGAAGTAATGTCCATAGTAGCCAGAATTGTAGTGGTAGAATCAATAGAAACTGAATCCAAAAGGGTAATAAAATGAGTAGAATCTCGGATAAAAGAACAAACATTTTTTTAATCCTTTGGAGAAAAACATCCACATATTTAGAAAGGGTCTCCCATAACGAATCCCTACACGATACTATAGGGTGGCCAGGAGGTGAAGACAGAGACTTACGTATTTTGGGAACAGTGTAAAAAAACGGATTACGAGGAGAAGAGTTAATTAAAAATTTACTTTCACGGTTAGTCACCCAACCCGCCTCATGAACAGCCGATATTAATGTTTTAATTGTGACTAATAAAGATGAGGTGAGATCTTCATCAAAAGTTGATAATAATTAACATCAGAAAGTTCAGCCAATATTTGAGCATGATAAATCGACAATGGTTGAATGACAACTGCTCCTCCCTTGTCAGCATTACGGATCACAATGTCTGAACGGGTACCCAATTCCTTAAGAGACCGAATCTCCCCAGTAGCCAAGTTTGTAGTCCACCTTAATGGTCGATCTTCCAAGGACTGAATGTCATACAGAATTAAATTCTGAAAAAATTGAATAGTGGCATCCAGAGCCCCCGAAGGTATCCATTTGGATGGTTTGGTTATGAAAGAATCATCGTTAGAAGAGGTAGGAAACTCAAAAAATACCAAGTAACTTGTAACTTCCTGAAAAAGCAAAATAAAGCCTGGCGCATTCGAAATGGATCATAAAAGTTGGTCGGTACAAAAGTAAGTCCCAAATTCAATACATGTTCCTGAATAGATGTTAACTTAATAACTGTTGTCTGGTCCAAGAACAAGTGCTGGGTCTTCTCCAATCCTCGTTCAGATGAGGGAGACGTGATCCACTTTTGTGGTGTATATACTTGTATGTCCCTGCCTTCTAATTTATGAGGGCAGAACAACACAATCTATTAAAATCCAGACTTACAGAACATCACTCACAATTGAACAGGTAGATCACATCAGTGCCTATAGTATCTCATTGTGTTGAGTACAATCATTCTTTTGAACAACTGTGGTGGCGTGTAATTGATCAGATCCCTGTCTCTCCCCGGGGGTGGGGGGGGGGGTGATAGAGTTCAATACTTACAGATGTGTGAAAGAAACGTTGGATTTTTTCTTTAAATACTGTTCACCCGATTGGCTTAAATCAGGAGACTGACTGGTTGAGTATAATGTGAGCAGTATTTTTGGTCAATCTTTGACGACATGATTGTCTGTGCGGGTTCCGTTTGGATTTTCTGTGTGGAATCCTGCTATATCGGTTGTTGACATCATTTTTTGACGCTATTTAAGAGCATGTACTTTGGCCTCGGTTTCATTCATGCCTGACAAGGAGTTTCTTGTGCCACATTGATGGTTTTGCCTGATGCAGAGCTCGGCTATGGTCTGACGGAGCTCGAAACACAGTCTGTGTCACTACTACTACCTGGCTGTTTGAATTTTGGACTGCTATGTGCTGTTTGGCCATATTATTAAATACGGCAGTTGGCTTGGGCATTACCAACTATTAGCTATTTGCTATTGGTCATTGGCTTCCGGCTATCAGTTATGTACAGAATTTCTGTTTCTTTGCTTTATGATTTGTGACTCAGTGATTTCACATTCTGACACTGTTTGACGTCTTTTAAACAGAATAAAATGGAATATCTTGTTTCATGAGTAGCTTGGCTCCTCTATAAGAGCATTACGACAAAGGGGTATATTTACTAAACTGCGATAACGTAGCAGCGGCTACGTTACGCGCGTTATGTAATGTTAACGCGCGTTAACGTTACATAATGTGCGTTAGCGTTCCTGGCCACGGTAAGTCCCGCAGAGGGTGGAGAGAGGGCAGAGAGAAGGGGTCAATGGGCGAGGAGAGGCCCCTTCCACACTAATGCGGGGAAATGAAGGGCTGAATCTTAACGCAACTGAAAACCTGGCGTTAGCATACATGTGCAAGAGAGAGAAACCATTTAAGTGTCAGCAATGTACAGCATAGGCAGGGAGCCCCAGAAAAAGTGATAGTAGTGCTCCATTTGCAGCAACAGCATAGTGCCCACGTATGAAAGGCCACTATGGTGATGGCGCAAATGGGGCATGGGGGCTGCAGGCAGGACATGCAGTAGGGGCAACTGGGGCACAGGGTGGTCTAGGCGGATGCCTAGGTGGCACATAGGAACACAGACAATGGAAACCAGCAAGACAGCAACTGACCAGAGTCAAACATGCCCATGAGTCTGTGTCCCACAGTGTCCCATCCAGGGGACATTACCCAGCAGGTACCCAAAGGGGCACATAACATTGACAGGCAGTGCCGGTGGAAGCGTGGACAGCTATGTAGGCACCCCTACCCCAGAACCCACACCTTAGGCAGCCGCCTACCTGGCCCCTGGATGGCCTGGGACTGTGCACCACCAGCACCGACAGCATATGGTCATGGCGGCATGGCAGGGGGGGGTGTTTGTGCTGGAAGGAGTAGTGGCATCCACCTGCAGTGGACCTAGGCCATGCCCTGTACCAGTACGTGGTGTGCAGTGCAACAGAAGAGGTCTGGCTGGGGAAAGTAAGGGTAGCCCCAGGGACCACTATGCTGCTGTGGCAACAGTGTGGTGCAGTACACTCAGCTAGTGTGTCCAAAAGCAAAGGGTCCAAGGTTCAAGTCCCATCTGTGGATCCTGCAGAGCAGCACCCCATAGTTTTATCCAACAATGCAGCCACAACAACATGTGCAAACCCCAACGCAGCGGTGCACAGG
Organism: Ichthyophis bannanicus; assembly: GCA_033557465.1. NCBI lineage: Eukaryota > Metazoa > Chordata > Amphibia > Gymnophiona > Ichthyophiidae > Ichthyophis > Ichthyophis bannanicus. Next base: position 231,597,566 of record CM066038.1, on the reverse strand, counting down.
GGTACAAACACCCATTCACACGGGCTCCACTATCCACAGCCTCATGGAGTGTCAGGCTGTTGGCCCCAGCACGGAGCTGCAGTTATCACCAGAGCACCACTACTACCCCCTGCACAGTTTAGCAATGTCGGCACTGTGATCAGGACCAGTGTGGCGGGCAGGGTTGTCAGCCACCTCTATCTCTGCACAATGCTGAGATAGGTGTGGGAGTGTGCGTATGTCTATCCATTGTTTTGCGTCTGCCAACACCTCACTGAGCCCACATTGCTCACACTGTTAACAGCATTAGCCTGCAAATGTGCATAATGAGGAGCAATGTATTGTGGGTATGGCACAGACAGGGCGGATTAGCCAGGATGCATCTGCACAGGGTGGAGGGCAATGGCTGGGACACTGTAGTGCTCGACCACCACCTGCATGGGCATGGTGGCCACAGCATGTCAAGCTGGGAGGTCACTCTCACTCTAACCGAGCAGTGACCATGGCATGTCCATGTTCCCAAATAGTTCCACATATTATTTGTCTCTAGTGATACCTGTATGTTCCTGGTTCTGGTGCCCAATCACGGAGATACCTGCTTGGTGTCTGTGCTGTGCATCCCATCTCTGGGTGCACAGGGTTCCCCCATGAGCATGCACTATGGACTGGCTAGTGGGCTGTCTGCAGTTAGTCTGTGCATGGTGGGACCAACCTGTACGATGCTGCAGATGCAGTCTGATTGTGGTGGTGGATGGCAGACCGTGGCATGGGGCAGTTGAGCCTTCACCTGCCCACCCCAAGCATCACTGCTGGTCTGCCATGGTCACAAGTATGGCCCTGCCCCATCAGCCCTGGATGGCTGTCATCGGCCAGCAGGACTGTGGCTGCTGGTATTACAGCCATTCTGCAGGGCATAGGCACCTGTCCCACCACACCCTTGGGGTATACAGTGCATACCACTTAGACCCATAGAGGCAGTGCTACCTAAACCTCATGCAAGTCTAGACACCCCCGCTGCCCTGATAACAGGTACCCATGGCTGCCAGACCTTAACACCGCATACACACTAATCTGGGTGGCGTCCGGTCCCACAGGGCCACATGTGCCTGCAGAACCCAGATGGTAACAGAAGTACTTTCAGTTGCACTGCTGGGAGCACCTGTCACGCACTGGTAGTGATGAGAATGTGCAGCAGGACCTATCTCTAGCAACACATGTACTGTGGACCTAGTGCTGGGCGCCCATCCTATCCCTCAGGGTGAACACGGAACCTGCACAATGGCATGGTCTGTAGCTACTCTGTGCCAGTATCACGCACTGTCAGTCCGTCTTACCACACTGCAGTACCGGAGAGGTGCAGACCCCATTTGGTGGTCAGGTATAGGCCGCTGTTCTGCATGTGCAATGCATCATGGGTGCAGGTGGGGTTACCCTATCCTGGCACACAGAGCAGACAGTTTGTGCGGTGACCTGCAGTCCTTCTGTACCCAGTCATTGCTGTGCAACAAGCCATAGAGGTATAGCCTACTGGCTAGTACACTGACATTGTAGGCAGAGGTCATGGGTTCGATTCCTCGTTGTTCCCTCCTGTCCATGTCAGATATTTTGCATGCCTGTGACAGTCATATCTTTGCAGATCCGTGCTGCCAGCCCATAATACCCTCACCACAGTTGCCATCACTCCTTATACGGCGTTATAAGGCACCTTATTAGGCAAGGTACAAGGCACGTTACAAGGCACAGTACAAGGCACGTGCCTTGTACTGTGCCTAGTAAGGTGTCTTGTATTGTGCCTAATAAGGTGCCTTATGACGTGCCTTGTATTGTGCCTAGTAAGGTGCCTTATAACATGCGTTAGTCTAAGGCGCCTTGTAACGTGCGTTACCTGACACAGCTTGCCATAATGATGCACCGCCCATTCCCTTATATGGGCATCCAGGGAACCTAACACAGGGAACGTTACCGCAGTTTAGTAAACATACCCCAAAGATTTGTAGAAGGAGTCTTTTCTCTAATATTTTTCCCTATATTTATGTCCTTTAGTTTTTCTGGCTATATTATTATTGTATAATAAAGTCATAGCAAATGTATTATGTTATTATTGAAAGGACAAACTTTCAAAGCCCTTGACCTGAGTAAATGAAAGTTGCACCCTCTACCTGGCTTCTGAGACTGGGCGACAACAGGTTTGGAAACTGCATATAAATTTGATCCTCAAATCTGCATGCATTGTTTTTCAGTAAACATTTTGCCCCAAAAAAATATATGAGATGTCTGCAGGTATTTCTGTACCTATGGACCTTGTCCACAAGTTTCATAATGAAACTACTTACATATATTTCTATTTGAAAACCAGCTACAAGGTCTGGGCTTTTTGAAAACTGCTCTTACTATACGTATGACTGCATACTGATTGAATTGAATCAGCGTCTTGTCACATCTATATTGTGTTTCATTCTCTTTTTATTCTAATTGATTTTGGGCCCCGCCATGGATCCTTTTCATTATTTTGTGGTTCTCTCATTACAGATATGACAAACTAATCAGAAAACTTTTTATATTGTTAAATTTTGAATACTTTATGTATAATAATCTGTGCAAGCTCTGTAATTAGAAACAATGTTTGTTATAGATAGACAGCCTTTTACAAAATAACCCTCCCTATCTTGTGCACAAGAATGCACATACATTAAATCAGTTTTTAAAGGGAAAGTGTGCGCTTAATTTCCTTTGAAAAATTACCCCACTACTGAACTACATGTACATAGTTACACCCACTGTTCCCTCTAAGCTGTGCGCGTGTGCGCGCGCACACACCTCGCCGAGCGAGCGCACATACTTTACAACAGAGCGCACAAAAATTACGGTTCTAATTCTGATAGAAAACACAGACATCTTAAAATTTAAAAGTTGTTATGTATTTACGGTTTTCACAAGTTCTACAATGTTTTCTAGTGCAATCAATGTGGTGTACATACTGTATTCTGATGTGTAGTCAAATTTTAAAGTATATAACTCCGAGTGTCGTTATGTGGCGCACAAACATTTAACCTTCCTTCAAAAGCTACACAGCTGATATTTTATGCGCACACAGCCTACAGAAAATTAGAGGGAACATTGGTTACATCTATTATTTAGTATTCGCAAAATGTTCAAGAAAGGTTATGCTCAAGAAAATCCAAAAATCTGCGTGTAAGTCTGACTCCAGGAGCGCCTCTGCTCATCATGGATAAAAGTATTCACAACGGCACTGTGTGCATACTTTTATCTGCATATACTCTGACAATTTTAGACTATGCAATTTTACAAAGAAATGTCTTTTTATGTATATAAATGACTTTTAAAATTATTCCTTTTATTAATTTATTACATTATGGAGCATGTTTACTAAAACATGGGCACTGCGCTCTGCTGCAGCACCTATGTTATTCCTATGGGCATGCTAGCAAATTGCACACGCTAACGTTTAGGGGTATGTTTACTAAGCTGGGCTACAATTAGCACATGCTATTTTTAACTAGATCCCATATTATTCAATGGGACCTGGTTACAAACAGCACGCAGAAACAGTCAGTCCAACTTAGTAAACATATCCCTTAGTAAACATGGCCTTATGTTACAATAAGTAATACACCAACAAATATTTCTTAACACACGCGGAGTACTGGTTTACCAACAGTAAGGCATGACTCAAACTAAAATTATATTATATTGCACTCAGAGAATGCCCATTCCAGGTATACTGTAGACCCCATGGGAGAGGAATGGCCAGCAGGAAAAAGGAGGCGATACTGCCTCTGTATAAGTCTTTGGTAAGACCTCATTTGGAGTATTGTGTGCAATTCTGGAGACCACAACATCAAAAGGATATAAACAGGATGGAGTCGGTGCAGAGGATGGCTAACAAAATGGTCAGTGGGCTTCTTCATAAGTAGGACTTCTGGTTTTTGGTTATAGCCGATAATCACAATTAGAGCATTGAAGGTGTTCTATCAGTGGTTATCAGTTATAAACGATAAACCCCAATTTTCGTGGTGCTCTGATATCATCATACTTTAAAACGGCAACAGAAGCCAAAGTCCATGGCTCTGGCAACAATGAACAAAATGGCAAATGTATGGTCTTTCAAGATCTTGCCTCCTCTGACATGTAAAATATTACATCAGAGGTGGCGGGACTGATTGGATCTTAGAATCACACCAAGTCTCCAAGGCTCACATCCAAAGTCCGTGGCAATAAATAAAATAATGAATCTTGCTGCTTCACTCCCCAGTCGCCATCTTTCATTTGGCAAAAGCCATCTGCTATCCTCTCCTATTCCCTAGAGCTGGAGGGATTAACGAAGGGAGTTGTCTCATACTTGGCGTTTTCTTGTTGCTTTCCTCCATAACTTTATGGTGACTGCTATCGGGTTGCGCACTAGTCAACTGTAGCGCACCTATAGGCACCTGGGATAAGAGACCAAGAAGCAATTCCTGAGGCAATGGGCACCCTTTAGAGAGATGTGCTAGTCAGCACTGACTGTATGGGATTTCCCCTCTTATAATGACCACAAGTTATTTATTCCATTTTTATACTACATGATATGCATGCATTCATTCATTCATTTATTTATTGGCTTGATTGCACTTGCTAGACATCACATCCACAAAAGTGTTCATTGCTGTTTATAAAAGAAGTGAACCAGTCTGCTCCATGGGGAGTGAGGGTCTATCTGTATTCTGAGTATGTGAGCAAGGCCAGGTAACCTCTTAGCATGGAGTTTCTATGCAAGGATCTGTAGTAATTCAGCTTGAGATGCTTGTGCTGTGACTGGAGCTTGGAGAAAGGGCTGGCACTGGAAAATTGTGTTTTATATCATTAAATGGAATCTATCTAAAAATCCACTAAAAGAATTCTTGCAACAAATCCACCGATAAGCCCCTATTTTTCTATCCCTGGGAAAGCACCTAATTAGCTCAAAAACAAACCCCTAAAATCTGAAATGATAAACACTTAGAATCAGAAGCTCTAGTCATAAATCATATGGGGACAGACTTAAAGATCTCAATATGTATACTCTGGAGGAAAGGTAGGAGAGAGGAGAAATGATTGAGATGTTTAAATACCTCCATAGCATAAATGCACAGGAGAGCCTCTTTCAATTGAAAGAAAACTCCACAATGAGGGAGCATAGGATGAAGGTGAAAGACTCAGGAGTAATATGCGGAAATATTTCTTTACGGAAAGAGTGGTAGTCTCCCAGCGGAGGTAGTAGAGACGAGGACAGTATCTAAATTCAAGAAAGCATGGGACAAACACAGAATATCTCAAAAGGAAAAGGGACTATTGTAGTTGGTATGGAAGCGCAGACTGGATAGGCCATATGATCTTTTTCTGCCGCCATGTTTCTATAATGCTGACATTGGGATCCAGGATATTTGACCATATTATAAGTGAACTCTCGGTGTAAATTAGGCCTACAGTGTAATATCAAAAGTAATTACCAAAAGTTAAAATAAATCAGGTCCAATCCTTGACCACATTATAAGCAATCCTATGTTATTATCAGGCCGTGATATGAGGTGTACAGTGTACTATTCTCTGTATTAGAATGGCAATTTTATTTGACAGCTGGCAAGTTGGAATTCTATACGCACAGAAAAAGTGACCAGGCTCTTTTCCAGGTTGTGTTTTAATCAGCTGGTTATTATCCAGACCATCTTCTCAGCTAATGTTACTGCTTAAATAACTGCATCCATATGAAAGCATAAGTAAGTCGGGTACAAAATAAGCAAGGGCGTCTAATTCCACAAATGCAAATGTGTTTACATCACACAGTTTCCAAATTTGCTGCCTAATTGCTAAATGAAATAAGTATTATTTTCTTGATGACAGCGCATACTAATGATCGGTAAACAGACCCTTAATGCTATATAAAAACTTTGCTGATGGAATGAAAAACTGGTTTATGGAGGAAAGGTCCATAAACCATTATTAAAGGGGACCTGTGATATCCATTGCTTTCCCCATACAAGCACTGTGGAACCTGTGTCTTTTGGGGAAACTGCTAGGTACTTGTGACCTAGACTGGCCACTGTTGGAAACAGAATACTGGGCTTGATGGACCTTGGTCTGACCCAGTATGGCATATTTTACGTTCTTATGTTCACTAATTTCAAGTGTCTCTCTATAAAGTGCATATACAATTTAATAGGTATGTATGTTGGTCACTATCAGTCACATTCAAAAAAGGGTATTTACACTGCCTTTTATAACATTTAAATGATTGATTTCATATCCTTAGGAGAACTTGAATTATACCACCCAAAATTATTTCTTAGGAATCATAATTAAAAGAAGAAATACATTAAAATTAGTTTTACTTTTTACATGTTTGCTACAGGTGCACCTATGTGTAAAACCATGCTTCTGGAATGCTCAACATCTCTGGTGGTAAAAATGCATGTACCCATTACATAGGACGTATTACAACCATGACAAACATGCGTTGTCTATCAATGGTGAAGCAAAGGGGTGTGACCAGGTGGTAAGAGAAGTCAGAAAACCAGGTCTATGCACATATATGCCATTTTGCCTCTGTCATTTTTGATAAGTACTTACACTAATAACATTATAAACAGCATCAGATCCCCTTACGTAAATGTTTTATATTTCCAATTAAACTGCTATAAGTCCAAACCAATTTCTACAACTATGCCCAATTTTGTCTATATGTTTCATAATGTTCAAATACATTTTGAATAAGGCTTGCTTTTATCAAATTAAAAATATTAGTTTCATAATCAAACACAGAAATGCTGGCCAATGAATATGCTTTTTAGAGGTCCAGTTCCATATATCTGCAAGTAGCTTTCCAAAGATATGCTTGCTTCATCAGGTCAGTGCACACAGCAACCACAATACTTTGCCCATAATCAAACATAGTATTTATTTTAAAATAATGTACAATGTATTAATACAGCTGGATTCCAGAGGTGAAAAAGAAGCATAGGCCAGATCATCCATGCCAGTCTTTCAGGTACAAATGCATTTTCAGTACAAGACTATAAATTAAGTAGAGAAGAGTATCACAGTTCTCCTCACTTATGAGATAGCCTCATTCAGATCATCCCCTACACAAAATGTAGCCATCCTGTTATCAAATAAAAGTTGAAATCACACCATCCAGCATATTTACTTAAAAGAATTAAGTTTAGCGGTTAGTCTATCTTTTGAAGTGCAAATACAGCAGCCGGTGAAATCTATCCTCGTTTCCATCTCATTGTTCGTGCAGAAGACTCTTTGATCAGCAAATTACACCAAGTATTCATTGGTAGTAACCTATTGTTTGCTCCCATCGCCTCTTTGAATGATGCCCATGCAGGTTCTCATTAAGAAAATAAACTCACCCTGCAGGTACCATCCGACACACAAAACAAAGAAAGGATCAATTTACCTTTCACTTGACTTTCATATTCCGCTATAATTTCTTTGTCCTTTTTGAACCGGCTAGGCGTCGACATTTTCCAGTTTATCAGGGAATGAAAGAGTTCCTCAGCTCGGATCCAGTCTATTTCCCAGAGAAGATGCTGCAGCGCGCGATTCAGAAGCCGAAGCAGCAGCAGCACCAGCAGCGAGCGTCAGGCAGTGGCGGCATCCTGCCGAAACTAAAATACCACAGAATAATACCAAGGTCCTCCCCAGGGTTGCCAAGTGGATGATTTTCCCGCCGGACAGGACTGTTCTTTAAATGTGTAATCAGAGATCTTTTTTTTTCCCCCCTGCGGCAGTTTTTTCCAGCGCGCTACCGTAGACAACGAAAAGCTTCAGCTCCCTTCTTCCTCGCTAGCACATTCAGCTCCCGCGGTCACGGGGAAAGCGAAGGGGGCTGGGTGCAGCACTCTTCCGCGCCTGCGCACCAACACCAGAACGTCACAGGCTATCCGCAGCTGGAGCTCTCAGCAAACCAACCGCTGCTTCCGGTTCCGCAACGACCAATGAAGCGCAGGCCTGTTGCTGCCGCTGCTGTGCTGCGGCGTCTTTTGGCTGGAAAGAGAGAGGATTCAAAGAGTGAGACCCCTGGTGGTGGCATAAGAGAGCTGCATACAGGTGTTCAAAGAGCTAAAGTTTGCGGACTCCTGTCTGTAGTAGATTATATGTCTTGGAAGCAGCTTACTCCTACACAGACCAGAGTAAAAGCCCCAAACTGAGAAATTATTTGTTCCAGGAGAAAGATTTTAGGCCGGTGCCTGTCCCGATGCATTATGGGGCCCCCAGCACCGATGTCAATGGATAGCATCAGAGAGCGCAAACACCGCATTACTTTAGGATACAAGTTCAAAACCAGGACCTGCCGAAAAAAATCACTTCTGGAATTGTATGACTTGGCAGCTCTAGAGATTGTGGTTAGTTCTAATAACTCGCCTAAAAACACCTAATGTAAGAGTCTTTACTGCATTATGGATAGGAGATGCTATGGGTGTGCCTCCAAGTTTACGTCCTTAATAAAGAGGTTGGACTTTCCTAAGATTCAGTAGAATAACTTGTTGATACCAACACCCTGTCTGGTGTAAGATTCTGACACCTGAACTCATGTCTTCTTCCCTATATGCCAAATGTCCATATTCAATTATTCACCCCAAATACTTTGAACTACTTATGCTGTTTCCATTCATTGAGTGACTTTATGAGATTTGGATGAAGATCAACAAAACAGCCACTAGATGTACTTTACATTCATATAGGTGGCAGTCTCAAATTAACCTGAGTTTCAGAAACCTAGGTAGTGAATTAAAAATCTGTATTTGAAAGGGGAATCATTCTCACAGGCAAGAAGTATAGGGGCATGTTTACTAAAGTGCTATAAACAATTAGTGCAAGTTTTATCATGCACCATCTGTTAGCGTGAACCCATGCTAATGGCTACTGTGCAGTAGATATCTCTTGCTAACTGCTTATCATAAGTCTGGGCGGGAGCTGGGTAGAAATTGGGAATGGCCTGCTCTGACATTACCTCACAAAAGCTATCATGACTACCGAAAAGTAGGCTACCAGCAGTCGGGTGCAGCCACTTCTCCAACACCCCTTCCAAAAGAACCATTAGCACCAAGCACCAATGACAGGCTGTTCTCCCATACTCTCAATCTGATCCCTGATCACTATTCTGTCTCAGCTCTATACTCTCCCCCACCCCCATCGAGGTCCTGATACTGTACAACTCCATATGTCCCACCTCTCCCATCACTGTCCCAATGCAGTTCCATACCCTTCCACCCCTCCATCTGATCCCCCATTACAAGCCTCCCGATCTGACTCCCCCAACACAATCCCCCTCTGAACAACCCCCTGTTATACAAACCCCCGCAGGTCAATACCTGATCCTCCTCCACCATTCTGAAATCCTCCAGTACTTACCCCAAGCAATCCCTGTGAGGAACTCCCTGCCCTCTGAACTCTGCCCCCAGCACTTACCCCTTTCACTCCTGCCATTATCACATGGGTTTAAAATGTTGGATCTGACCCCTAGCAGTAATCTCATGCTACTATCACTAGGGGTTAATCTGACAAATAAAGTGGGTGGGAGGTTATGGAGCTACAGTGGGACTGTCATCAGATCAGTGTTGTCTGTCTTTGGCACTTGGTACTGTTATGTTTTATGGGGAGGGGGTGGTTGGGATAGCGTTGTTCAATCATTAGGCAAAACTAGGTGGTCACCTACGGCGGCATCTTTTGAGGAACATCAAAGAGCAGCAGCAGTCAAAGCAAAACAATAGATTCTGACAGCCACATAAACTCAAAGAACTATCAGCATCTTCATTTATCTGCAGAGATATTACAGTCGACACATATACACATACAAAGCAAAGTTTAATATTTAAAAGTATGATGTCCAATTATACATTTTTACAAGATTATTGTCAGAGGGGTGGTTTTCAATGATCATGTCTTGAATCTTAGGGGGCATTAAATCGCTTACAAGCATCCATTGATGATATTAAAGGTACGCTAGAGAACACATGTGGAGCAACAAGAGGACCGCGTGGCGGGCCTGGAGTCGAGAATAGCAGTGCTGGAGAGAGGTTCCTAATACCTTTGTTCCGTCCTTGGGCCCCGTGTTACATACATTGGCAGATTGCACAGATGCACCCATCTTATCTTACAGAGCTTAAAAGGGAGAGGGGAGGCATTGTGGGTTAAACTAGAAAGAGGGAAAGAGAAATCTATTTACATTGGTGTGATATACAGACCTCCCTCACAAGAGGAAGAGGTGGACAGAGAGTTAATTGAAGACATGCGCAGCATTGCTAGGAAAGGGGAAGTGCTACTGATAGGAGATTTCAATGTGCCAGATGTTGATTGGCACATTCGTGCTGCAGTATCATCCAGAAGTAAGGAGATCCTGGATTCTCTACAGGGAGAACTATTCAGGCAATTGTTAACAGACCCCACACATGAAGGGGCCATACTGGACTTGGTGCTTACCAATGGTGAAAGTGTTTCTGATGTTGTAGTGGGAGGTCATTTTGCATCCAGTGATCACCAGATGGTGTGGTTCAGTATTAGGACTAGGGCTGTTAGAATCCATTCAAAGGCGAGGATCTTAGACTTTAGGAAGACTAACTTTGCGAAGATGGGCCAATACCTCAGGGAGTCGTTAGTTGGATAGGAACAGCTGAGGGATGTAGAAAAACAGTGGGCAAAACTGAAAGGGGATATTTTAAGGGCAACCAACCTTTTTGTTAAAATGGTAAATAAAGGTAAAAGGAAAAGGAGACCGCTATGGTTTTCAAAAGAAGTAGCTGAAAAAGTGAAGAAAAAGAGGGAGGCCTTCATGAAATACAAGAGATCACAGAGAGAGGAAGACAAGCATCTGTATTTGGAAAAACTTAGAGAAGCTAGCAAAGTAGTGAAGAAGGCAAAGATTCAAAAGGAGGAGGAAATAGCCAATGCAATAAAATGGGGGGGATAAGACATTTTTCAGATATATTAGTGAGAAGAGGAAGGGCAAGAGTGGTATTGTCAGACTCAAGGGTGCAGGGGAGGAATATGTAGAAGCTGATAAGGATAAAGCAGAATTGCTTAACAAATATTTTTGTTCTGTGTTCACAGATGAAGAACCAGGAACAGGACCTCAGAAAACACCCACATATAGGAACAGAAGCAAAGGACATCTTGAACAATTTTCAAAAGACTGTGTTCGTGAGAAACTATCTCAACTTAAAGTAGACAAAGTGATGGGACCGGATGGGATACACCCGAGAATACTAAGGGAACCTGGGGACGTTCTAGCAGCTCCGTTGACTGACCTTTTCAATGCCTCGTTGGAGTCGGGAGTGGTGCCAAAGGACTGGAGAGAGGCTCATGTGGTGCCTTTACACAAAAGCGGAAGTAAGGATGTGGTTGAAAACTACAGGGTGGTTAGTTTAACTTCGGTGGTGAGTAAATTATTGGAAACGCTGCTGAAAGAGAAAATAGTGAGGTTTCTGGAGTCCAGCGGATTACAGGATCCAAGGCAGCATGGATTCACCAGAGGCAGATCTTGTCAGACAAATCTGATTGATTTCTTTGATTGGGTGACCAGGGAGTTGGACCCAGGGAGAGCCCTAGATGTGGTGTATTTAGATTTCAGTAAAGCCTTTGACACTGTTCCTCACAGGCGACTTATAAACAAACTGAGCACCCTAGGGATGGACCCTAAAGTTACTGCTTGGGTTAGAAATTGGTTGGGTGGGAGGCGACAAAGAGTACAAGTAAATGGAGCTCACTCTGAGGAGAAGGATGTTATCAGTGGTGTGCCCCAGGGATCTGTCCTTGGTCCGATTCTTTTTAACATCTTTGTTAGTGATATAGCGGAAGGGCTTTCAGGTAAGGTTTGCCTCTTTGCGGATGATACCAAAATCTGCAATAGAGTAGACACCCAGGAAGGGGTAGATAACATGAGGAGGGATCTAGCTAAGCTTGAAGAATGGTCTAGAATTTGGCAGCTGGGATTTAATGTTAAAAAATGTAAGGTCATGCATTCGGGCTGCAGCAATCCAAGGGAGCAATATAGTATAGGGGGTGAAGTACTTTTGTCCACTAAAGAAGAGCGGGACCTAGGCGTGGTTGTGTCTGATGATCTTAAAGTATCTAAACAGGTAGAAAAGGCGACAGCAAAAGCTAGAAGGATGCTTGGGTGCATACAGAGAGGAATGGCTAGCAGAAAAAAGGAGGTGATAATGCCTCTCTATAAGTCTTTGGTGCGACCTCATTTGGAGTATAGTGTGCAATTCTGGAGATCGCACCTTCAAAAGGATGTGAACATGATGGAGTCGGTGCAGAGGGTGGCTACTAAAATGATTAGTGGTCTTCATTATAAAGCATATGAGGACAGACTGAAGGATCTTAATATGTACACCTTAGAGGAAAGGCGGGATAGAGGTGATATGATTGAGATGTTTAAATACCTCCGTGGCATAAATGTTCAGGGAGAGAGCCTCTTTCAATTGATAGTAAGTTCTGCTACGAGGGGACATGGGATGAGGGTGAAGGGAGATAGATTCAGGAGTGATATGCGGAAATATTTCTTTACGGAAAGAGTAGTGGATCCGTGGAATAGTCTCCCAGTGGAGGTGGTAGAGATGAGGACAGTAACTGAATTTAAAAAAGCATGGGACAAACACAGAGGATCTCTAAAGGTAAAAAGGGGACTGTTGTAGTTGTTATGGAAGGACAGACTAGATAGGCCATGTGGTCTTTTTCTGTCATCATATTTCTATGTTTCTATGTTATCATCCAATGCATGTTACATGGGGCCTGTGCAATAAGTGTCTACCCTTTGCTGTAAATGTAGGGCAGATGATGGCCATGCTTTCTGCATTACATTAACAGTCTTTACACTTACTGCACCTTAAGTTTTGTTCTTAAGGCCTGGTGGGCCCTGTTTACTGTGCATTTTTCCTATAGACAGAAAATAGGAGGAAACCTTTAGTAAACAGGGCCTGGCAAGTGCAAAAACTTAAGGCACTTTGGTAAACATGTCTCTTAGGGGCATGTTTACTAAAGGTTAACGCACATTAAGCAGTGGCGTACATTCCACCCAAGGAGCGCCTGAAATGTGAGGCGGCCTGAGCAAAAAGGGGATCCATACAGCAGCGGTGGTAGCAACAGCATAGCAAACTTACTTTATCACATTTGCTGCACTGCTCCACTCTCGTAAGTCTGCCACGGGCCCAGCAGCTATTCCTTGCCAGGCTTAAGTCTCGCGATAATAGCCACACAGTGAAACTTCAGCCCAGCGGGGAACAGCTGCCGAGCCCACAGTGAACTTACAGAGCGGAGCAGCATTGCAAACACAATGAGGTAAGTTTGCCACCACTGCTACCACTACATGGGGGGCTGCATGATGAGGGGCATGCCACCACCACCACAACAATAGGGGACCCTCAGCAAAATTTTGCTTGGGGGCCTCTTGTAACTTACATCACTGGTGTTAAATAAAGTTAACACGCATTAAGTGCTGCAGTGGTCCACAGAAATGTATGGGCAGTGGCAGCACTTAACATGCGTTAACTTTACTTGAAGATTGTAGTACTGTGTCTCCTAGTTTCTTTAAAATTCAGTTCTATTGATGTTATTTCCTTTGGAATGTACTGTTTAATGTTTTTATTGTGTAAATGGGGGGGGAGGAGATGAAGTGGGGAGAAATAGCAAAGTAAATTTGCATTTGTATTTCTGTTATGACTTTGTTGCAAATTAATAAATAAACCAATAAAAATAAACTCAATCCAAGGCAAATGGGCAGGTTATGTGGCTGCTGGCGCTGAATGGGGAATTCGAACCGATGCTTACCTCTATAAGGCCTAAGCTCTTAAAGGAAGGGATTAACCTTTTCAAGGAAGGCATTCATTGTAAGTAAATGGCAGTAAACTACCATAAGCATGTTGAATGAAAAAGCTGAATCCTAATGATTGGGGTGGGGAGGGTTTCAGCTGCATGCTGGCATATTTTAAATATGCAATTGTTGCTTTAATGAAAGAATCTCTGAACTTTTTATATCATAATAATGAATATGGAATCTGTGTAGAATAAATGGATTTGCTTTTCATCAGCTCATGTCAATACAGCCAACCGCTCTGGTTGGCACTGTGACTTGCTCTATTTTGTTTCTCAGTTGGGTGTAGGAGCTTTGAGTGATCATTTTGTTCGGGATGTCTCATCTTCACTGTCATCATTTGTCACTCTGGAAACACTAAAACAAAGGTGTGCAAATAGAACGATGAAGACATAACTGGGTAAAACTATGGTTCAATATTGAAAAGCACTTATGACTTCAGCACCATCACCAACCGCATAAATGCTTTTTAAAAAATGGGGGCAGCTGAATATATAGTCCTGCAAATATAAATCATTATATGTCTGGGCTACAACTAATAAAGGGGTGGGGAGGGGTCACGTGATGAAGGTAGTCTGAACGGACGCCTCCGGGGTGAGCTCTGTTCCTGCCATAATAAACGGCATTAAAAACGTGTTCTTTGTACACAAGAAATCAAAGGTTTAAACCCCCAGTGCACCCGGAGACAGAGGGGAGCATGCCAAAGACAGCAGACTGCCAAGGGCCCCGGGAATGCCAGCCAAACCAGTGTGGACATTGAAGACATAAGAGCAAAAGGGCAAGATGGTAACCGAGCAACCAGCATTTGTACTCCCTGAGGAGGCGATAAGGGAGCTGACAAAAAATATGACCACGATCCTAGACGAAAAATTAAATTGCTTACAAGCCTCCATTGATGATATTAAAGGCACACTAGAGAATCAACTGGCAAGGATTAGCGGAGTAGAAACACGTGTGGAGCAACAAGAGGACTGCGTGGTGGGCTCAAATGACCCCAGCCGGTTTCTCACCATACACTTGCCACAGAGCTAAACAAAAAGGAGGAGGGGTTCTCATCCTCGCAAAAACAGAATTGAAATTTAAACTAATTGACGCATCTACATCAGCGCACCTTGACACTATTACAATATAAAATGGCCAATGCACAATCAATGCACTCTACATAGCCCCAACATCTTCCTCTGACGACCTACCAACAATCATCAATCTTGCATGCAACTCAAATAACCCACTATCCTCAAACTGGCTAATGGGAGACTTCAACCTCCCCTCCCTGCCTGAAGCACAAGTAAGAACCTTTCTTGAAGCTCTATGTGACCTGGACTACAAGCAACTAGTAGACTCTCCTACGCATACAAAGGGCGGTATCTTGACCTTATTTTTGCCCCCCAGTCTATAGTTGACACCACTCCTCAGCTGTTGACCTCGATATCCCCAGTACCTTGGTCTGATCATAATCTCCTCAAATTCTGCATACCTATCACCTGCCACTCCAAGAACAGTGACAGGACCAACACCTCCGATTCCAGAATACTAACAACACAATTTCGTCCTCTCAACAAGGAGGATGTACTTGTCAAGCTACTCCCACGCCTAGACGTTTCAACCCTTGACCCTGACAAACTTGTAGTGAATTGGAACAATAGCATTAGAGCTATAGCCTGTATACCACCCACTAACAAGTTACCCAAAAAGCGCGAACATGCTCCTTGGTACTCTACTGACCTTCGAGCATCCCTCTTACAACTATGTAAACTCGAAAGACGATGGCGCAGAAATCAGACTACCGTAACTTACCACAACTACAACACATATTTAGCATTACACAGAGAGAAAATAAGTGAAAAAAGGAAACAACATCACTCAATGATTCTAAAACGATAATTGAATAAAACACACGACCTATTTAATATAGTAAAATCATTAACAGGTGACCCAGCACCGGCAAGTCCAGGCATGCCTCAACCCCAGGATTATTCGAACTACCTGCAATCCAAAATGATCCAATCCAACATGACCTCAACCACCTGTAACTCATGTGATAAGGAAGCTTATCATAGCTCAGGTAGGAGCTATAGAAAAGATGATGTGACTCTGAACAAGCAACCTGTCAGTTCTGGTAGAAGCAAGAAAACAGAGTTTTCACATAAAAGACTACCAGTCCCAGAATGCACCAGGTTTCCAGCAGCCATGAGAGGGGCTGAAGTGAGAAAATGTGTGTGCAATCAAGAGAGCTATGAGGTAATCCCTAAGCACTCATCTCAAAGGGCAGGGCCTGATTCAAGACAACTGCGCTGTGTTAGGGAGCAGCACACATTAGGAAAGAATAAGAATAGAGATTATTTTTCAGATAACAGCTTCAGGAAAGGAGACAACAACAGTTTCAGCAACAGTTTGAAGAACAGCTTCAGCAAAAGCCACGCAGATAGAGAGAGAAGGAAACTCTCTGGAAGGAAGAGAAGAAAGGCCATTGGAAGGTCTGGGAGATTCCAAGGCAGTACTCATACTGGGAGGTATTCCAAAAGCCAGCAGAGTCCATTGGACTGGATTCAGCCAGAGGAATGGAGTGGCAGAGATAGGAATCACCAGTGGCTACCTGGAAGAGAGAAGACTGCATGTGGAAGGGACTTTCAGACCAAGGCCAGAAGGTATGTGAGAGAAGATCCAGTGTCCAGGGATCAAGATTGGAAGGCTGGACATCAGAATTGGATTACATATTGGCCAGGCTATACAGAGAGGAATAATGATAGCAGGAGAGGCTCAGGTATGAACACTGATCCAGACCCTATCTATAATAGAGAATGGCAGCAAGGGAATAAGCATTCTCATGATAGTGCCTTAATGAAAGACTCGTCTGTGCCAATGTATGATAGTGACCATATGCTGATTGATACAGCAGATGAAAATACAGTTTACATGGACTGTTCTCTATCTAAATGCTATTGCTAGCTTTCTATGAGCAAACACATCAGCCATCACAAAGAAACCTAACTTTGTTCTTTATTTCCACTGCAAACAGCTCTTAAAGCAGGATTTGGGTTCACACAGTAGCAGCCAGCCAGCTAAAGGCTTACAGCTGGTCAATTGATAGTAATTAAAGCTGCACCTGATTGTGTGTGTGAGCAAGGGAGAATCACTGCTGAGATCTGCGTGGAAAATAAGCAGAAGTTAACCTAACCAGCAAAGTTTATTCTTTTCTTTGTGCCTTTGTATTTGGTAATTATTTGCTAAGAAAACATTAGCTAATTGCCTGACAAGCTGAAGGTTGTTTTCTGGTTTACTTTGTGACTTTTTGTTATCCATTTTAAACACTGCAAGCAAGTAACCTCATTTATAGTGCTATCAAGCATACATGTGCTGGGTGAATTAAACCCCATCAATAAAAGAAGTATTTTATTGATCTTACCACTTGGTTTCACAACTCAAATTATTGTCATCTGCTGTGTTTGGGAGTGAATGAACTACAATACCCACAATACCTTGCAAGAATCATATGAATATATGCATCGTCAAGATTGTGTAAGTTCTCACCCTAGGCAGCCGTCTGACAAATGGCGTAGTTTTTCGGATTGCTCTTGCACCAAGAGGATTTACTTGTTGTGGATTACAAATAAAAGTCAAGTTTAAAGCTGTAAGAAGATTTTTTCCCTCGTCTGCACTTTGGAGGAAAAGTGGTTGTTCCAGGAAGCTGTCCCAGAGGAAAAGACCTTGTGCAAAGCTGGATTCATCACTGAGACAAGGTAATATGTACCTGGGCATGTCTAGTGGTGGATGTGTGTAAGCACAGGGGGTAATTGAAAAAAAAAAAAAAGTTGGAAAAAAAAAAACCACACCTGGTTGGAAGGTGCTGCTCTTTGGTTTTTTTTTTTTCTCTCTCTTTTCTTGCAGGGGTCAAGATGGATCCGAGGGAGATGGCTCAGTGGATGGCAGCCCAATTCAGCAAGCAGCAGGAGCTATCACAGCAGGCCCAGGACACTGCTATGAAGGCCTTAATGGAACAGCAGAAACCAGTGCTTGATCTGGTGCAAGCTCTAGTTCAGCTGCAGAGCCAAAGTGGAACAGATGCAAGACCACCAGTTAGTACTGGTGCACCACATGTGGACACTGTGGGACTCAATCAAGGGATTGGGGCATTTAATTTTGGGAAATTAACTCCCGAAGATAATGTTGATGATTTTCTAGAGTCTTTTGAAAGAGTGGCACAGGCTTTAGCATGGCCAGAGACCCAGTGGGCAGTAAGGCTGGCAGCCTCATTAACTGGTGAGGCACTAGCAGCTTACAGAGCAATGCCAGCAGCCCAGGCTTTGATTTATAAGGATGTAAAGGCAGCTATTAGAGATCGCCTAGGGTTGTCTATTTCAGAGTATAGGCGAATGTTTAGAGCTGTTATATTGAAAGTGGGTGAGACACCCAGGGCTCTGAGTCAGAGAATTAGAAGTTTAGCTGTAAAATGGTTGGAGCCTGAGCAAAAGACAGTAGAAATGTTATTAGATATTATAATGCTGGAACAATTTATGCTTGGGGTACCTAAAGATTTGAATGTTTTTCTTATACAGCAAAATTGCCAAAATCTTGGAGAGGCAACCATTCTAGCAGAGAGATTCTTGGAAGCCACGCAGGCTTGCCATAGAATGGGTGGCCCTCTAAAGATGGATGCTGAGGCTAGATGTGCTGTATCAGAAAAAGGAATAATTAAGAATGTTTCTGAAAATGAATGTACTGTATCAAACCAGATGACACAGTGGAATAGAAGGAAATGTTTCAAGTGTGGAAAAGTGGGACACTTAGAGAAGAGATGCCAGACACACACAAGTTTAATGGGTCTGGATTTAAAACAGCCCAAGGAAGGATTTCTTTTGATGGTTGATGTGCAAGGAATTACCACAAATGCATTATTAGACTCTGGGGCAGACCAGAGTATGATGTCAAAAAGGCTTTGGAAGAGGATAGAGGCCCAAGAAAGATTTGTGCCTAGAACCCCTGAAAGCCAAGTTCACATCAGATGCGTTCATGGTGCTGCAACATCATATCCCACCTATAGGTTAAAGGTTAAGTGCCTAGGGGAACAAGAGGAAGTCCTATTAGCAGTAGTGCCTAGGCTACCCTTTGATTTGGTCCTAGGAAAGGACTGGCCAAGATTTAAGCAGGAACTAGTGAAAGGGCTAGGAAAGAAGGAGGGAGAAGGTTTAATAATGGAAATAGCTCCCGGGCCTTTCTTTGGAAGTCCTCAGTCCCTAGCTAAAAAGATGGTTAAGCTTCCAGAAGGCCAAACTATGGGTAATAATGGGGGCCTTGTATCCACCCGCTCGCAGGCTAAGTTAGAGAGCCAGCAGAAGGAGGAGGGGGAGCAGGCAGAGTTATTAGGAGACTTACCCTCTCATGATGATTTAATAACCCCATCATCTGGTAAAATAAGAAAGTTGAAAGCACATAAGAGGCGTGAGAGACTTTGCAGAGCACAGGGTAGGGCTGAGATGTTAGCTGGTCAAAGTTTACCCTGGGTGCCAGCTGAGTTGGTGGCAAAGTTTCCTAACTTTCCACAAGAACAGCGAGCTGATCAAGCTCTCACCCGAGCTTTTAAGTATGCTCAGGAGGTCAGGGAGGAATTGCCCAGATTCAGACTAGATAATGACATATTATATAGAGAGAGTCAGGACCCCAGAAATGGTGCCATACGTAAACAATTGGTGGTACCCACAACTTTCAAAGGGCTAGTACTTAGACTAGCACATGATCATCCAGTGGGAGGTCATAAAGGTATGCAAGGAACGCTGGATCAAATTCTTGTGCGTTTTTACTGGCCAGGTATCTTCAAAGAAACTGCCCAGTTTTGTGCTGCATGTCCAGCGTGTCAGCGAGTTACTGCGGCTCACCCACCGGTGGTGCCATTGATCCCCATGCCAATCATCACAGACCCAATTGGTCGCATTGCCATGGATATTGTAGGCCCATTAGTCAAAACGCCCCGAGGTTTCCAATACATCCTAGTTATGGTAGATCAGGCAACAAGGTTTCCCTGGGCCATACCATTGAGGAATGTTTCTGCAAAAACAATAGCTTTAGAGCTAGTAAAATTGTTTTGTGAAGTGGGATTCCCAAGAGAGGTGTTGACTGACCGAGGGTCCAATTTTGTATCCAAATATTTGGCCCAGGTCTGGGATGCCTTTGGCATTCGTCACGTGAAAACCTCAGCCTACCATCCACAATCAAATGGTTTGGTGGAGAGATTCAACCAAACTCTCAAACAAATGTTGAGAAGGGGGTTAGCAGGAGAGGTAAAAGAATGGGATATGTTATTACCCTTTGCCTTATATGCCTGCAGGGAAAGAATTCAAGTGTCCCTAGGTGTAACTCCGTATGAGTTGATGTATGGTAGGGCTCCCCGGGGTTTGTTGGATATTTTGAGGGAACAATGGATTGATCCTGAACCGGGAAGTCAGGAGGTGCCACTGTTTCTACGTGACTTGAGAGCACGTTTGAAAAGGACGTCGCAGGTTGCTGAGAGGAACCTGCAGGACGGTCAAGTTCGCCAGAAAGGGTGGTATGATAGAAAGGCCAAAAGCCGCCAATTAAGCATTGGTGAAAAGGTTTTGGTTCAAATAGCAGGAACTGCTCCAAAATTTGAGGTACAGTGGAAAGGGCCATGGGAGGTTGTTAAATAAGTAAGCCCAGTGTCTTATATGGTAGAAAATGCCAGAGGGCGTAGGCAGACCTACCATATTAATGTACTTAAGTCTTGGAAGGAGAGGCCTGTAGATAATGACCTTGAACCCAGTCAGGAAGTAAGTGAGCTTCAAGAAGATAACACTCTCGTAGGTATTACGGACTGTAGAGAAGCAGTTTCACCAGTAAAACCAGTCCGTAATAACTTAAGCAGGGGGGTATGTGATAAGGAAGCTTATCATAGCTCAGGTAGGAGCTATAGAAAAGATGATGTGACTCTGAACAAGCAACCTGTCAGTTCTGGTAGAAGCAAGAAAACAGAGTTTTCACATAAAAGACTACCAGTCCCAGAATGCACCAGGTTTCCAGCAGCCATGAGAGGGGCTGAAGTGAGAAATGTGTGTGCAATCAAGAGAGCTATGAGGTAATCCCTAAGCACTCATCTCAAAGGGCAGGGCCTGATTCAAGACAGCTGCGCTGTGTTAGGGAGCAGCACACATTAGGAAAGAATAAGAATAGAGATTATTTTTCAGATAACAGCTTCAGGAAAGGAGACAACAACAGTTTCAGCAACAGTTTGAAGAACAGCTTCAGCAAAAGCCACGCAGATAGAGAGAGAAGGAAACTCTCTGGAAGGAAGAGAAGAAAGGCCATTGGAAGGTCTGGGAGATTCCAAGGCAGTACTCATACTGGGAGGTATTCCAAAAGCCAGCAGAGTCCATTGGACTGGATTCAGCCAGAGGAATGGAGTGGCAGAGATAGGAATCACCAGTGGCTACCTGGAAGAGAGAAGACTGCATGTGGAAGGGACTTTCAGACCAAGGCCAGAAGGTATGTGAGAGAAGATCCAGTGTCCAGGGATCAAGATTGGAAGGCTGGACATCAGAATTGGATTACATATTGGCCAGGCTATACAGAGAGGAATAATGATAGCAGGAGAGGCTCAGGTATGAACACTGATCCAGACCCTATCTATAATAGAGAATGGCAGCAAGGGAATAAGCATTCTCATGATAGTGCCTTAATGAAAGACTCGTCTGTGCCAATGTATGATAGTGACCATATGCTGATTGATACAGCAGATGAAAATACAGTTTACATGGACTGTTCTCTATCTAAATGCTATTGCTAGCTTTCTATGAGCAAACACATCAGCCATCACAAAGAAACCTAACTTTGTTCTTTATTTCCACTGCAAACAGCTCTTAAAGCAGGATTTGGGTTCACACAGTAGCAGCCAGCCAGCTAAAGGCTTACAGCTGGTCAATTGATAGTAATTAAAGCTGCACCTGATTGTGTGTGTGAGCAAGGGAGAATCACTGCTGAGATCTGCGTGGAAAATAAGCAGAAGTTAACCTAACCAGCAAAGTTTATTCTTTTCTTTGTGCCTTTGTATTTGGTAATTATTTGCTAAGAAAACATTAGCTAATTGCCCGACAAGCTGAAGGTTGTTTTCTGGTTTACTTTGTGACTTTTTGTTATCCATTTTAAACACTGCAAGCAAGTAACCTCATTTATAGTGCTATCAAGCATACATGTGCTGGGTGAATTAAACCCCATCAATAAAAGAAGTATTTTATTGATCTTACCACTTGGTTTCACAACTCAAATTATTGTCATCAGCTGTGTTTGGGAGTGAATGAACTACAATACCCACAATACCTTGCAAGAATCATATGAATATATGCATCGTCAAGATTGTGTAAGTTCTCACCCTAGGCAGCCGTCTGACACTCAACCAATGCACTCAGTACACCAAAGCCTACCCTACTACTCATATTCCCTGCAGTATCTACTAAAGAAATTGAAGACACCATTGCTTCCATCAATCTCACCATGGCTCCTAATGACCCTTGTCCATCAAGCTGGATAAAGGAACTTCGACATGAACTAAGCCATTCATTATGCAATATAACCAACCAATCATTATGAAGGGGTATCTTCCCACAAAGTTTAAAACATACGTCAATCAGGCCCCTGCTAAAAAATAGTCGCCTTGACACATCCAAAGTCGAATCGTACAGACCTATATCGAGTATTCCTCTGCTTGCTAAGATCATCGAGAAAATAGTCCAGCGACAGATCCATCAGCACATTGATGCCGAGACACCTCTCGATCCAGCTCAACTTGGCTTCAGAGAATTGCATGGGGTAGATACCTTCTTAACTACCCTCTTCGACAAACTAATTACAGGAATTGACAATATACACCGAGGATTCGTCCTTATATTTCTCGACATTGCAGCCGCCTTTGATTCTGTGAATCATAAGATACTATTACAACGTCTCCAAGAAAAAGGGTTACAGGGCACTACACTACAATGGTGCGAATCATACTTAACTAATAGATGGCAGCAAGTAAAAACAGGCAACACGTCCTCTGAGCCTTTCCTACAGAAGCAGGGATCATCCCTGTCTGCTTTACTATTTAACATTTATATGCAGCCTATCTGTTCTCTGATCCGCTCCTTAAATGTAGAATGCCTCGTGTATGCTGATGACATACTACTATACATTCCATTCACTATCGAACAGCCTGATTTCTCCCCTATCATCAGATGCTTTGATGCAGTTGCTGAATGGCTTCTCACACAAAACCTGAGGATCAATCACAGCAAGACTGATGTCCTCTTTGTCACAAGGAATCAGAAGTTCGTCCCACCACCCTACCTGCAAGTTAAAAACGCTGAACTCAAGACAAGAGATACAATCCGATATCTTGGCATCACCCTGGATCAGCGATTAGATTTGACAACCCACGTAAAGACCGTTACAAGATCAATATACCACAAGATACGAACCCTATGCCACCTCCGCCCACTACTTGATTTTTCAGACTATCGAACGATATTTCAAGCCCTAGTGATCCCACACCTAGACTTCGCGAACACCATCCTCCATGGCCTACCACAAGCAACCCTCAGCCCGCTTCGGCTGGCCATGAACTCAGCTGCTAGGGTTCTCACAGGTGTATCAAGATCGGAACATATAACTCCAGTAATGAAAAATTTACACTGGCTACCTCTACAAGCCCGAATTCAATACAAGGTACTAGTCATGACTTTCAAGGCACTAAAGAATCAATCTCCCACACCAATCAGCAATCCCCGACAACAGAATCAGAAGACCTGCACTACTGAACATGTTAACAGTCCCTAAGTTTACCACAAGGTGCACAAAGGCAACTACCAATAGAGCCTTTTCGATTTATGCTCCGACAGCCTGGAATGACCTTCCCACCTGTATTCGATCCATATCGAGCCTCACCACATTCAGAAAAGCAATAAAACACCATCTGTTTCAAATCCACTATCCTGAAACCAGTCCCGAAAAACACAAGTCGCACGCACTCGCCCCCCACCTTAACTATCCCAACCCCCTAACCCAACATGAGAATGGTTAGTCGCCCCTCTCCCTATAATTGTTATCCGGGTTCCCACTTGACCTAGCTATGCTCACCCGTAGATCTTAAGTATTAGTGTATATAGCTCTATGTAAATATTATGTATATATCGTGTAAATAGTTTCCCCAGTTCTCCCCTTCATGATTGTCCCCCTGTTCTATGTAAGCACATTGTGATATTAATGCATTGTTGCACTGTTCAGTTCTAATGTAAACCACGCTGATTTTAATAGCGCGGTATATAAGAAATAAAAATAAATAATAAATAAAGAGTAGCAGCGCGGGAGAGAGAAAATCAAACTCTGGTAAACAAGCTGGATGATCAAGAAAATTGCGGCAGAAGAAATAATATACGTCTGGTAAGTCTGGCAGAAACTGTGGGACATTGTTGAGCAATGGCTGCCTAAACAACTAGGCCTCACAGAGAATGGGGTGTGGATAGTGGTGGAGAGGGTACATTGCCTAGGACCGAGGAGGGAGGAGAGGCAACGCCCGCAGCCAATCATTGCAAGGGTATTAAACTTTGCTGAAAAACACAAGCTGATGGGATTATACCACAACAAGCGCAATCTGAAGTACAAAGGGCAGTGCATTTTGCTGTTTAATGATTACTCAGCCAGAGTGGTGGAAAGCCACAGGACAATGGCTCCATACTGCTCAGATCTGGCTCGAAGAGGAATTAATTTTGCCTTGCAATTCCCAGCTCAAGTGCGGGTTACTTATAACAATCGAACGCAACAGCTAAACACAGTCCAGGCTGTAAAGGCTTTTATGGACCAGCTTCCTGCTCAATAACAAGAGCTGAGCAGCTGAGAGAAGTTACAAGAGTTGACTCCCGGTTGGCGGTAGTTCTGAACAGTTTGAGAAAAGAAGGCAGAAGAAACCGGTCATGGGATGGCCTGATGGCAAGGGGGACTCAAAACAAAATAAACTGTGCTGGACTAAGAGACAGAGAGGGAACTATGCGGCCACCAGAGAAATAGCACAGTTTTGTCGGAAAGGCGGAGCAATGCAGCTGGTTTCTGGAGCTAAGCTAGTGAGAGATGGATGCCAAGGGCACAATGGAGAACAAAAATAATGACAGAAGAAAGACTGCAAAGGCACTGCAAGGGCGGACAAAAGCCTCAAAGAGGCAAAAGCAATAAACAGTGCCCCACAAGACAAAAAGCTACAAGGACGGCATGCACGGATCCCCCTAGGAATCTGGACTCTGAAAATGGACTTTGAACAGCCTACAGGGAAAGAGTAGGGTATGAATGGATACATGCATGGGGGGCATGCAAGTTGGGGATTGCAAGAAGCGGGAGGGAGGCAGAAGAAGTGTGCAGAAAAGGTGAAGGACAGGCAAGGGACGGGGAGAAACCCAAACACAGAGAGGGGAATGGTTAATAAAGGAAGCAGAAGAAGGCAAGGGCGGTGAGAAGGGGGGCAGTATTGTTCATAGGGATGGAGAAAACCTGAATCGGCAAAATTAATATATCGGACCATGGCCCAGGGTGGTTAGAGCTTAGATTCGGAGAGCCCATTCGGAGGATGCCCAGCAGGGGGATGGCGCATGAACCCCACCCTATATAAAGATGAGAGGCTTCACCAACACTTAAAAAAAGGCATGGCTGTCATACTGGAAAGAGAACTCCGGCACAGTGGAGGACCCCCGTACTCTGTGGGCAGCGGCAAAGGCCATGATGCGGGGAGTTATTATGGAGTACACTATTCGCACACGGAAAAAGATAGATGGAGAAATCCTCCGCTTTTCGAAGCAACTACACGAGTGCCGCAGAAAAGATATTAGCACAATGAGTGAGGAGGACAGTGAGAGGATGTTAGAGGCAAAACGGGCCTTAGACTCTCTACTAATTAGGAGAGTGGAAAGGGACATCAAGCTAAATAAATAGCTTTATGTTGTTGTTGTTAAGTGCCGTCGAGTCGGAGTCGACTCATGGCGACCCTCTGGATAGCTATCCTAAATTGTATTCGGTCTTGAGTCAGGCAGCTCATTGTTGACAGACTGGTACCCGTAGCTGCTGTTATTGTCTCGATCCATCTCATTGCTGGCCTTCCTCTTTTGCGTTGACCTTCTATCTTGCCAAGCATGATGTCTTTCTCCAATGATCTCTCTCTTCGCATGATGTGTCCAAAGTATGAAAGGCAAAGTCTTGTCATCTGAGCTTCTAAAGAAAGCTTAGGTTTGATCTCCTCTAGTACCGACTGGTGTGTTCTTCGGGCAGTCCATGGTATACACAGTATTTGCCGCCAGCACCATAATTCAAAGGCATCAATTTTCTTCCTTTCTATCTTTTTCACTGTCCAGCTTTCACATCCATATGATGTTATTGAAAATACCATGGCTTGAACAAGTCGAATCTTTGTATGGAGAGAGACATCTCTGCTCTTGAGAATCTTATCTAGGTCTTTCATAGCCATTCTACCAAGAGCAATGTGTCGTCAGATTTTTTGACTGCTTGTTGCTTCTTTATTGATAGTTGATCCAAGTAGGTTAAAGTTGGATTTCAATTTCTTCTCCTTCAATGATGAATCTGTTGATTACGCCAGTTGTCATGATCTTTGTCTTCTTTACATTAAGGTGCAGGCCCATTTTGAGACTATGTTCTTTGATTGTGAGAAGCAAATGTTTCAGATCATCTTCACTTTCAGCCAGTAATGTGGTATCATCAGCATAGCGAAGGTTGTTGATGAGTTTTCCACCAATCTTCACACCTCTGTTGTCTTCATACAATCCTGCTTCTCTGATGATTTGTTCTGCATATAAATTAAACAGGTAAGGGGAAAGTATACAGCCTTGTCTTACACCTTTGCTTATTTTAAACCATTCTGTTTCTCCTTGTTCCGTTCGAACTGTTGCTTCTTGATCAATGTACAGATTGTGCAAGAGTACGATCAGTTATCAGCTTTATAGGTCGGGAATAAAGATTGTGCAAGAGTACGATCAGGTATCAGCTTTATAGGTCGGGAATAAAGGCGGTCACCTGCTGATACACTTAGTCAGCTCCAAGAGGAAGAAGAGCACTATTGCTGTCATTAAGGGGGCAGATGGGAAATCACACACACACGAAAACGCCATTAAATCTCAATTTTTTCAGTATTATAGGGCCCTATATGAGGAAGCCCCAGGGATGAGATGAAACAAGAATTTTTTCAGGACATCATAATTCCCACACTGGGGGAAAAAGAGTTGCAGGCCCTAAATGCACCATTTACAGCAACAGAGGTGCAAAAATAGTGAAAGCGATGAAGCTAGCGAAGGCCCTGGGCCCCAACAGGTTAGGCCCAGAGTTTTACGAAACTCTGGGGAATGACATAATAATACCCTTTTTGGAATATAGTGAGATAGTACATGAAAAGAGGGATCTGGGCGCACATCAGAACTTAGCCACAGTGGTAGTTCTCCCGAAGCCAGGAAGGGACGCTACACAGGTGGGATCTTATAGACCAATCTCCCTATCATTAAAATCATCTGTAATACCTGAAGATTGGAGGATGGTGAACGTAATGCCAATTTTTAAAAAGGGTTCCAGGGGTGATCCGGGAAACTACAGACCGGTGAGCCTGATGTCAGTACCGGGAAAAATGGTAGAAACCATCATAAAGAACAAAATTGCTGAACATGTAGATAGTCATGGCTTAATGGGAGACAGCCAACATGGCTTTAGACAAGGAAGATCTTGTCTTACTAATCTGTTATATTTTTTTGAAGATGTGAATAAACAGGTAGACAAAGGTGAGTCGGTTGATATAGTGTATTTGGACTTTCAGAAAGTCTTTGACAAGGTCCCTCATCAGAGACTTTTGGCAAAACTAAAGAGTCATGGGGTAGGAGGCAGTGTACTATTGTGGATCAGGAACTGGTTAAAAGATAGAAAGCAGAGGGTAGGGCTAAATGGCCAATTTTCCCAATGGAGAAAGGTGAATAGTGGTGTACCCCAGGGATCTGTGCTGGGTCCGCTGCTTTATGACATATTAGTAAATGACCTGGTAAAGGGAATAACGAGTGAAGTTATCAAATTTGCAGATGACACAAAACTATTTAAAGTTGTTAAAACTCATGAGGATTGTGGAAAATTGCAAGAGGATATTGATAAATTGGAAGACGGCATCAAAATGGCAGATAAAATTTAATGTGGACAAGTGCAAAGTTATGCACCTAGGGAAGAACAACCCAAACTATGGTTACACGATGCAAGGTTCCACATTAGGAACCACCACCCAGGAAAAAGATTTAGGCATCATTGTGGATAACATGTTAAAACCCTCCACCCAGTGTGCAGTGGCGGCCAAGAGAGCAAATAGAATGCTAGGTATCATAAAGAAAGGAATGGAAAATAAAACAAAGGATATTATAATGCCTCTGAATCGTTCCATGGTGTGACCGCACCTTGAATATTGTGTGCAATTCTGGTCGCCGTATCTTAAAAAGGATATAGCGCTATTAGAAAAGGTTCAGAGAAGAGCCACCAAAATGGTAAAGGGGATGGAAGGATACCCCTATGAAGAAAGGCTAAAAAGGTTAGGGCTCTTTAACCTGGAAAAGAGACGGCTGAGGGGAGATATGATAGAAGTCTATAAATTAATGAGCGGAGTGGAATGGGTAAACGTAGATCGATTGTTTACGTTATCAGAATATAGAAAGACTAGGGGACATGCAATGAAGCTACAGGGTAAACTATTTAAGACTAATAAAAGAAAATATTTTTTCACTCAACGTGTAATCAAACTCTGGAATTTGTTACCGGAGGATGTAGTAAAGGCTGTTAGTGTAGCTGAGTTAAAAAAAGGTTTGGACAAGTTCCTGGAGGAAAGGTCCATAAACCATAATTAAAAAGGGACCCAGGATATCAATGCTTGACCCAATACAAGCATTGTGGAACCTGTGTCTTTTGGGGAAACTGCTAGGTACGTATGACCTAGATTGGCCACTGTTGAAAACAGGATACTGGGTTTGATGGACCTTGGTCTAACCCAGTATGGCATATCTTATGTTCTTATGTTCTATTGAACCACGATATCAAAATAATAGCTGCTATTTTGGCCAAATGGCTGAGTAGGGTGATAGCCAAATTAGTACACCCAGATCAGGTGGGATTTGTCCCACGCAGATACGCATCTACCAACCTTCTCGGAGCTCTTACAGTACTATATGAAGGAAGGAAGAAAGAAGGAGATGATAATAAGTCTAGATTCCGAAAAGGCATTTGATAATGTATCGTGGGAGTACCTGTTCTGGGTGCTGGGAAAATACGGGATAAGGGGAAACTTTCTGCGGTAGATAAAAACACAGTACCATACTCCTACAAATTCTCATAAATGGACCCATATGCAGCCTTTCACGTTGGCCAAGGGCACACGACAAGGCTGCCCCCTGTTACCCCTATTATTTATCTTGATGTTGGAGCCCTTGGCGAGTAAAGTTCATCAAACAAGGGATGGGGAGGGCATAACCCAAGGACAGGAGACATATAAAATCAATCTCTTTGCAGATGATATGCCCCTGTTCCTCAGTCAGATAAATAACAAGTTAGGCAAGGCTATGGAGGTTCTTGCAAACTTTGGAGCTTTCTCAGGGTTAAAAATCAACTGGAACAAATCCGAAGCTATGGCAGTGTTGAGGAGACGTTGCAGTAAGAAAAGAATGGACGTCTTGGGCAAATGAGTACCTAAAGAATCTTAGGATGTACATATGTGTGGACCTGAGTCGAGTGTACTCGAGGAACATTAGAGATACGATTTTTATACTATAAAAGATCTATGTGAGCGATGGCGGAAACTACCTGTCTCCTTGCTGGGAAGAGTGGCGCTAGTCAAGATGGAAATTCTACCCTGCATATTATATCCAATACAGATGTTGCCCCTGTGGATTAGAAACGAGGAGGAACAGATGTTCAAAAGCATGATATGCTCCTTCTTTTGGCGAGGGAAAGGGGCAAGGGTTAGCCCGTGAAAATGAGAAGGGGGAAGAAGCAGGGGAGAGTGGGTCTGCCTGTATAATGTAGTAGCCTTGATGAGATGGATACACGAGCTACAGACTGGGGGGGGGGGGGGGACGACAATATGCACCAAAAGGCCTCATGGATGACAGCTGTTACCCTTAATCATTATTTAGCTTGTTACAGTTGCCTCGAGAGAGATGCAAAGGTAAGGGGGGGAAAGAGTTGGTTGCTCGACCCACTGGGAAAGGCATGGCAGTGGTGAAGGAAGAACATGGGAGGTGGCAAAGGTCATTCCCCGTTTGGGACATTAGTGGGAAACCTGCAATTTGCACCTGGGCTGGGCAAAACAGTATTTGACACCTGGGCTGCCAAGGGCAGCAGATATATAGGGCAGATTATAGATTTAGGGGTATGTTTACTCAACGGCGATAACGTAGCAGCGGTGCAATTATCGCGCGATACGTAACGTTATCGCGCGATACGTAACGTTATCGCGCGATACGTAACGTTATCGCGCGATACGTAACGTTATCGCGCGATACGTAACGTTATCGCGCGATACGTAACGTTATCGCGCGATACGTAACGTTATCGCGCGATACGTAACGTTATCGCGCGATACGTAACGTTATCGCGCGATACGTAACGTTATCGCGCGATACGTAGCGTTATCGCGCGATACGTAACGTTATCGCGCGATACGTAACGTTATCGCGCGATACGTAACGTTATCGCGCGATACGTAACGTTATCGCGCGATACGTAACGTTATCGCGCGATACGTAACGTTATCGCGCGATACGTAACGTTATCGCGTGATAAATCAACCTCTTTGTGTGATAACGTGCCGTTTCGCCCGACAACGTCCCTGGCGGCGCTAAGGCACAGAAAAGGTGGAGTAAGGCTCCCCATAGGGTGGGGAGAAGGGGTCAATGGGAGGGGGGTGGGCGGGGAGAGGCTCCAGGCACACTAGCGCCGTGAAATGAAGGTCTGAAAAATAGCGCGAGTGAAAACCTGGCGTTAGAGGCAAAAGTGAAGGAGAGAGAAACCATTTCAGTCAGCAATGTACAGCAAAGGCAGGGAGACCAAGAACAGTGATAGTAGTGATACATGTGCTGCACCACCAGATAGTGCCAAAGTACGAAAGGGCACTATGGTGTGGCTGCACATGGGGTACAGGGGACTGCAGGCATGACATGCAGTGGGGCAGCTGGAGCAGCTGGGGCATAGGGCAGGCTAGGCAGATGCCTAGGTGACACATAGAAAACAGAAACGCAATATCAGCAATTGATCAAAGTCAAACATGTCCACGAGTGTCTGTGTCCCACAGTGTCCCAGGGGACAGTACCTAGCAAATACCCCAAAGGGCACAGAACATTGGCAGGCGGTGCCGGTGGGAAGCATGGATGTCCATGCAGGCACCCCTACCCCAGATCACACACCATAGGCAGCCGCCTACCGGCACACTGGATGGCCTGGGACTGTGCACCACCAGCACCACCGGCATAAGGGCATGTCAGCATGGTGGCAGAGGGGTGCCAGTGGTGTTGGGGGCAGTGGCATCTGCCCACAGCAGACCAAGGCCAAGCCCTGTCTAGGTCAGTGCCGTGCACTGCAAAAGACAAGGTCTGTTTGACGAACAGTAATGGTATACCCAGGGAATGACTTGCCTCTGTGGCAACAGTTTAGTGCAGTGCACACAGCTAGTGCATTCAGGGGCAGAAGGTCACAAGTTCAAGTCCCAGCTGTGGCTCCTGAAGACAATGTTCCTATATATTACCCAGTACTAAACCATGGTGATAAAGAAGGAACCTTTTTGCAGATAAAATAAACACGCCATAAACGCCTATATTCTACCCTACAGAGCACATTCAACATAGACATGTGCAGTCCCTAGAGCAGAGGTTCCCAACTGCAGTCCCAGAGGGCCAAACCATTCAGGTTTCATGCTGTCCCTAAGAAATATGCCTGAGATGCATTTGTATGTCCCGCCCCCATTAAATGCAAATGTATCCCCTGCATATACATTAGGGATAGCATGAAAACCTGAATCGTGTTGGGCCCACCAGGACCGGAGTTGGGAACCTCTGCCCCAGAGCATCGGCCAGCTCCACTATCCAAAGCCTCATGGAGGGTCAGGCTGTTGGGCCCTGCGCGGAGCAGCATCTACCAATACTAGAACCCGCATACCTTGGCAATGCTGTCATAAACCTTGAAACACGTTCCACATATATCAAGCGGTTGCTATGATTAATGTCAGATAACAAGTCCAAAATGAAACACAATTTGTTAACAGAGATCCATCAGAGCAACCTGTCTGATATCTGTGGAGTGTGTCTCAGTTTATGTCTCTGACAGTGTTTACCACCCCGGAGAGTGACCCAACAGTATTGAGTACCATAGCAATGCCTGCGCTTTGCCCAGGACTGGTGTGGCGGCCAGGGCTGCCAACCACCTCTATATTTGCACAGTGCTGAAGTAGGTGTGGGAGTGTGTATGTCTATCCAGTGTTTTGTGGCTGGCCACACCTTGAGGAGCCCACAATGCTTGCACTGTTTCCAGTGTTAGCCTGCCTATGTGCATAATGAGGAGCAAGGTACTGTGGGTATGGGCCGGACAGGGCAGCCTGGGCAGGATGCATCTGCACATGGCATAGGGCAATGGCTGGGACATTATAGTGGCCGACCACCATCTGCAGGGACAGGGTGACCACAGCATGTCATGCTGGGGGGTCACTCTCACCCTGACTGAGCAGTGACCATTGCATGGCTAGGTCTCCACATAGTGCGATGTAGTGTTTTTCTCAAGTGGTATCTGGGAGTTTCCCTAGTTGGGGCCCAATCACTGACATACCATCTCTGGGTGCACACAGCTTCACCAGGAACATGCACTATGTACTAGCTAGCAGATTGTCTGCAGCTAGCCTGTGTATGGCTGGAGCACCTTGCAGGGTGAAGACTGATAGTGCCCTCTGCTGGTGAATGTCAGATGGTGGTGGGGGACATATGAGCGTTTACAGGCCCGTCTGCCAGTGCCCTGTGTGATACAAACCGATCTGTATTGACTGCCTTGTAGGGTGCCCCTTCCCCTGCAGGACTGGGGTAGCTGGTCTCACAGCCCTTCATCATGTCCCGCCATTGCAAAGATGTAGAGTGTGGGTCTGTTGGTGGCAGATCCTGGCCCCGAGAGGGCGGGTTGGTAGGCGTTGCCCCCTAATCCACATGTGGGTCCAGACACCCCTCCTGCCCTATAGGGTGCAGTAGGTGATGGCAATGTACAGATGTGTCAGACTGTTACATACAGCAAAAGAGATTGCCTCAGACAACCATATCAGATGAGACCCCTGAGGGATAAAATCCATGACCTCTGGCTTGTTGGTCATTGTATTAACCAGTGGACTACAGCTGTATATACCTTCTCACAGCGCTGCCACAAAGTTAAGGTTACAGCGCGTAAACAGCCAACGTGCCTCCTATTGGGCAATACACAGTGCATGCTACATGGACGCCGGCACGCCCACCTCCTTATATGGCATTGCTCCCACTATCACTGGGAGTTTCGCCGGTAACATTAGGATGGTGTAGTACACAGACCCCATAGCAAATATCAGTGTGTCCACCAAAAATAAACCATCACCTCAGCTGGAAAACCTAAGGTACCCTGTAAAGTGCCTTAGCTGTGGGTATACCCGATCCTGGTAAGCACAGCTGACATTTACTGGGTTGACCTGCAGTTGCTGTGTAGTCAGCCCGTGCTATGAGAAAAGGCATTCAAAAATAGGTCTTCTCTTCAGAATGTGAATAAATGAATCAGTGAACAGTACATTCCAAAAAATATCATAGACATTAACCAGCGCTGTCTTCTTAAACACAAGCCTTACCAGGCCACATTTCACAGACTGAAAAAAAGTTATTTATATATCCTATTTAAAGGGTCTCAGACTTATGGACAACGGACTTGAAACGGCCCGTATGTCCTCTTTGCATCAATGACCCAAATGTGTGTGACTACACTAAAGCTAAATCTTCAGTCGTACAAATGGAACAAATCTTATCTTATTGTTGAAAAAGCCTTGTCACACTGCTGCCAACTAAAATCCCCGATGCCAACTTCTCGTTTCATCAGGGGCTTAGGTCTACTGCTCGTGTGGCTCTGCTGAAAGTTCCACGTCTCTTGTCAACATTTTCTCTTCTGTGGTAAAATAAAACATCACTTTAAACATTTGAAATAACGCTGTCAGTCAACGAGATATCTACCCACTACATCTCAAGATCGCTCACCTCTGAGTTCAAAGGAAAAACAAAACAGATGCTGCCCACGTCCAAGGGTCTCTAATGCTTCCAGTCCCGGTGCTTCCAGCACTTGAAAAGACGCCACGCATGCGGAAACCCGCTGCCCCCTAGTTTAAAAGGGAAGGCTGCTGACGTCAGAAAACGGACGTCATCAAAAAAGGCTACTGTATGCGGGCCGGCTAAAGCATTTGAAGCACTTGGTTAAAACAGCCAGGTAGGGAGGAGTGGCCTAGTGGTTAGGACAAGGTACTTCAGGCCGGAGGGCCGGGGGTTCAAGTCCCACCTGGGGACAGCAATCTCAGGCCGGAGGGACTGGGATTTCTAGTCCTATAGGCACTCCTTGTGGTCTTGGGCAAGCCACTTAAGCCTCCATTGCCCATGTTCCCTGTAAGTATTAGCGTATGTGTGTCATATCCCCTCGTGTTAAATGTATCTCCCAATTGACTGCTTTGACCCGGTGAAAAGCGGGATATAAATACAGCTAAATAAATAAATAAATAAGCTAAATAAATTTAGCCGGCCCGTTGACTGACAGCGTTATTTGAAATGTTTAACGTGATGTTTTGTTTTACCACAGAAGAGAAAAAGTTGACAAGAGACTTGGAACTTTCACGCAGAGCCACATGAGCAGTAGACCTAAGCCCCTGATGAAACGAGAAGTGAAACGCAACAGTGGTACTCGAAGTTGGCGTCGTGGATTTGAGTTGGCAGCAGTGTGACAAGGCTTTTTCAACAATAAGATAAGATTTGTTCCATTTGTACGACTGAAGATTTAGCTTTAGTGTAGTCACACACATTTGGGTCATTGATGCAAATGGGACATACGGGCCGTTTCAAGTCCGTTGTCCATAAGTCTGAGACCCTTTAAATAGGATTTATAAATAACTTTTTTTCAGTCTGTGGAATGTGGCCTGGTAAGGCTTGTGTTTAAGAAGACAGCGCTGGTTAATGTCTATGAGAAAAGGCATAGCATACTGGTTAATACGATGCCCTCATAGTCACTGCTTATGGGTTTGAATCCCCACTGCACCAACAGCAAGATGAGTATTAGTAACAGTCAGACACATCTATACAATCAGTGACACAAGCCTAATACACTATAACCTTTGTCCCATGCTCCTAAGGAGAGGCATGGCATTGCGTTGGCAAAAGCATGTCATAAGGCGCCTAAAGCTAAGGGGCACCAGATGCGGTCCAGGCCAAACGGCGTAAGTCATGCGATTTTGTAAACTAAAGCCAGCCACCGTGTCCACCAATCTCCATATCCGACATGTATTCATGTGGCCCCAGAGATAGTTTGCCCTGTGGCGTCCATGACACGTGCACTGAGGGAACTTGGGGATGTTCTAGCAGCTCCACTGACTGACCTTTTCAATGCCTCGTTGGAGTCGGGAGTGGTGCCAAAGGACTGGAGAGAGGCTCATGTGGTGCCTTTACACAAAAGTGGAAGTAAGGATGTGGCTGAAAACTACAGGCCAGTTAGTTTAACTTCGGTGGTGAGTAAATTATTGGAAACGCTGCTGAAAGAGAAAATAGTGAGGTTTCTGGAGTCCAGCGGATTACAGAATCCAAGGCAGCATGGATTCACCAGAGGCAGGTCTTGTCAGAAAAATCTGATTGATTTCTTTGACTGGGTGACCAGGGAGTTGGACCGAGGGAGAGCCCTAGATGTGGTGTATTTAGATTTCAGTAAAGCATTTGACACTGTTCCTCACAGGCGACTTATAAACAAACTGAGCACCCTAGGGATGGACCCTAAAGTTACTGCTTGGGTTAGAAATTGGTTGGGTGGGAGACAGCAAAGAGTACAAGTAAATGGAGCTCATTCTGAGGAGAAGGATGTTATCAGTGGTGTGCCCCAGGGATCTGTCCTTGGTCTGATTCTTTTTAACATCTTTGTTAGTGATATAGTGGAAGGGCTTTCAGGTAAGGTTTGCCTCTTTGCGGATGATACCAAAATCTGCAATAGAGTAGACACCCAGGAAGGGGTGGATAACATGAGGAGGGATCTAGCTAAGCTTGAAGAATGGTCTAGAATTTGGCAGCTGGGATTTAATGTTAAAAAATGTAAGGTCATGCATTTGGGCTGCAGTAATCCAAGGGAGCAATATAGTATAGGGGGTGAAGTACTTTTGTCCACTAAAGAAGAGCGGGACCTAGGCGTGGTTGTGTCTGATGATCTTAAAGTAGCTAAACAGGTAGAAAAGGCGACGGCAAAAGCTAGAAGGATGCTTGGGTGCATACGGAGAGGAATGGCTAGCAGAAAAAAGGAGGTGATAATGCCTCTGTATAAGTCTTTGGTGCAACCTCATTTGGAGTATAGTGTGCAATTCTGGAGACCGCACCTTCAAAAGGATGTGAACATGATGGAGTCGGTGCAGAGGGTGGCTACTAAAATGATTAGTGGTCTTCATTATAAAGCATATGAGGACAGACTGAAGGATCTTAATATGTACACCTTAGAGGAAAGGCGGGATAGAGGTGATATGATTGAGATGTTTAAATACCTCCGTGGCATAAATGTTCAGGGAGAGAGCCTCTTTCAATTGAAAGCAAGTTCTGCTACGAGGGGACATGGGATGAGGGTGAAGGGAGATAGATTCAGGAGTGATATGCGGAAATATTTCTTTACGGAAAGAGTAGTGGATCCGTGGAATAGTCTCCCAGTGGAGGTGGTAGATATGAGGACAGTAACTGAATTCAAAAAAGCATGCAACAAACACAGAGGATCTCTAAAGGTAAAAAGGGGACTGTTGTAGTTGTTATGGAAGGACAGGCTAGATAGGCCATGTGGTCTTTTTCTGTCGTCATATTTCTATGTTTCTATGTTTCTACGTCGTGTGCGCGGCATAGTGCGGCACGGCATATGCATGATGCAGAGCATGCGTGGCGTACGTGCATGCATCATCAGCACATGGGCATCCCCCGAAATGGCGACACGATCCCACATGCCAGCATTTAGCCACCACGACCTATGACAGCTGGCAGCCTTAATCTGCACCAGGCAGCCGCGCCTCAAAACGCCAGGATCTGGAACGCGTCAGGAGGACGTGGATGCGCATAACAAGGCATTTCAACCGTGTAGCAGATTACCCACGTGAGGTAAGTGTATGGGGACAGGTCACTAAATGGAAGGTGTGCAACACAATATCCAGCAATAAAAACACATAAGACATGCACCACATGTGCGAGACACATTTATGTGGGCAACCCTGCGATCAAGCTATCTGCGTATGTTGCTGTGTGCACATATGCCAATCCCCAGGAGTCACAGACATGAAAGCAGAGGTGCAGAGGTTAGCGTGGTATGATGTAAGCTGCTCCTGTTGCAGTGCACACCTCTGCCCAACCCCCAGGAGTTGCAGCCCCCATGACAGAGCTCTATTAGGCATCCCTGTGCCATGATGGCTGCTGCTATGACAGATTACCAGCTCTGGCCAATCCCCAGGAGACATCGGACCTGATCACAGAGGTTAAGTAGTCATCATGATGCACTGGTAGCTGCTGCAGTTGGAGTACCACAGCCCTGCCCCATCCCCAGGAGGCATCAGATCTGATGACAGAAGTTGAGCAGTCATCCTGGTGGTGTGGTTGTTGGTGCTGTTTATGTGTGGAACATCACCCTTGGCCCCGAAGGCTCCCAGTCCTGCGCATAGAGGTGTATCAAACATCCTGGTGTCAGGGTGGTTGCTCCTGTTGCAGTGTCACAGGTCTACAATATTCTTGTAATCGTCTTGTTCTATATGGGGAATCCTATGTCAGTTCATTCCTTAATTCCATCTTAAATTTGACTACACATAGATAAATATGCAAAGTTAAAGGCATAAGCAATTTTACCGTGGCTGTGTTGTCGGTTGCTTCTATCTCTCAAAACCATGTGTCTCTAACAACGGCGCGCATGCGGTCTTGGAGCCCTGTCAGCTATCCTCCTCCTACTAATGTTGTTAACCCTTAAACGCACAGGTTCCAATCGATTTGTGTATTGAGACCCCCTGGTTTTACGGTTTGCAGCGTAAATATCCATCTTTGCTCCTTCACTATTAATGCTTGATCCCATGATCTCCCTTCAAATCCTGATAAACAGTAATCAATGCAAAAACATTTTAGATCTTCAAACCTATGTCGTTCCTGTAGACAGTGTGCAACCATCGGGGCAGTCAGCGTGCGGCATTTTAACCTGCTGCGATGTTCCGCTAATCGGATTTTAAACTGCCGTGATGTTTTCCCGATATATAGTAGCCCACAGGGGCATTCTATAGCATAGACTACATATGATGTACTACAATTTGTAGAATGACGTAACTGGTAAATTCTGCCATGATACTCTAATGTAGTGGTTTCTTTAGTGACTTCACACATCTGACATGATCCACATCGAAAATGGCCCTTCAGTTGATTCAACGTTGGTCTCAATACACAAATCGATTGGAACCTGTGCGTTTAAGGGTTAACAACATTAGTAGGAGGAGGATAAATAGCTGACAGGGCTCCAAGACCGCATGCGCGGCGTTGTTAGAGACACATGGTTTTGAGAGATAGAAGCAACCGACAACACAGCCACGGTAAAATTGCTTATGCCTTTAACTTTGCATATTTATCTATGTGTAGTCAAATTTAAGATGGAATTAAGGAATGAACTGACATGTGATTCCCCATATAGAACAAGACGATTACAAGAATATTGTGAATTAAACTTGCCATTCAGAATATCTATCCGGGGAAGTTTGAGTGAATCTAGCCCCTGAAGAAACAACTTGATTGTGAAACGCAACAGCGCTGAAATCGGCGTCGGGCAAATTTGAAGATAAGCACTCATTTTTTTCTCTTTCTTTTTTGTGAACAATATTGAATTGCAAGTAATTACTAATTAACAGTGAAGCAACACACAGGTCATTGATGCAATCAGAGCATGGGTCAGTACTGAACAAGGACCAATAGCTCTCTAAGGTCTGAGACCTGTTGCTTTTATACGAATGTAAAACTAATGTGGAAATACTGGGAACAACTATACGATTATAGTTCTGTAGAAACGTTTGGAGTAAGGTGATGAAGGGGGGCATTAGCGTTTTATTTGTGTGTTCTGGGGTGACGGCAGGAATCTTGCTGATGTTATCTAGGGGGACACCGCAGGCCTTAGCTATATGATGGGTATGTGTGGGGAAGGGGAGCGAGGGGTCATAGAGACCTGCTACCTTGACAACCACATCGACAGAAGGTGTATCCAACCTATACACTGACACTGTAAAGGTTGGAGAGGGTTTAGGGGCGATGCCCAGATGTCCGGTCTTGGCCATGCTCAATTAATGCAGCGGGGGAACCTGCAGCCAGCAATGTCAGGGAGAAAGCTGAGGTCAGAGTGTGGATTGCCAAACATAGTTCATGCATTGAGAGATATCTTTGGGACACATCAGCGTACAGCTGCTACTGATAGCCAGGGGATGTGCCTGTTGCACCAGGGAACTGGGTATGGGGCCAGAGGAATGTAGCAGCCCCTGCATATATCCCCTTCATACAGCACCTGGGAGTGGGTTAGCAGGGGAGGTGGACCCACAGGAACACACACTGAAGTTGCTATGGGAGACATACGGGGGAAGCAGGATTGTACCGGGACCTTTGGGCCGAGCACATACAGGGTAGCACGGTGATGGTTGTGGTCAATGGTCTCGAGGGCAGCAGAGAGGTTACAAAGGGGACAGACAGGCTACAGGCCCTTGGACCTGGCCAGGAACATGTCAGTGGCGGGTTTGGGTGGGGACAATTAGGTACAGTGTCATGACGAACTTCCAGACTGTGATGGATCTAGGGGGTTATGAGAGATGAGGACATGAAGCTGGTGTGTTTGTTGCACAGCTCGAATATGACATATGTATGTTTCCCTTGTGTTTCTCAATCCACAGGACATGCTTGTTGATGCTCCTGGTGCTGTAGTGCAGTGGCAGCTGTGTGTACCTCATTCAACGTGCAGGACACTGGGGTAGGTGGACATACAGGTAATTTGTCTGTGTGGACAGTAAGGAGCAGCACATGTCAGAGGTTATCTGTCTAATGCACACATGTTGTGGGTGATCTATTTAGCATGCTCCCTCGTACCCCATATGTTGATGTTGGCCACACATATCCACGTGTTTGTGCCCAGTTTGTCTTCTCCAGCACTGTCTCTGGAACACATCCAACAGGGCTGCATGTGTCTACAGGTCCTAGGTGTTCTGGTGGTGGGCCGCACTTACACCCTTCACTGACATTGTAGCATCGGCCAACAGCAGTGTATCATAGCATTTGCAAGACCTTTATCTCCACTATTCTCCAATTGTGCACATACAGGCCGTATGTTACTGGTGGCACGCTCACCTTCTCATACTGTGTGTGTGTGTGTTTGTGGGTGGCTCTGTTTTGATACAGTGTGCAAGTCGTTTGCATTAACATGTGGTGGGCGGGGTCTACACACCTGTGGAGCGGTGGTGAGTGTGCTATCTCTACCTTACTGGTGTTAACTGTGTGCACAGTGTGTGCGAGTGTGTTGTGTGTTGTGGGTTGACCTATCTCATGTGTGTTGACAGACCACTGCACAACAGCATTTATGTATCCCAGATATCACCATAATTTGGACATGCGGCAATGGCGGCTGGACATGGGGACATGGATATTCGGCACATTTTGATGACATCTTCTGCCTTTACTGAGTCATGTTGTGGACTTTGCCTGCCTGTGAGGATCCCAAGCAGACATTTGCTGCAGACACACAGTAGGTAGCACCTTGGATCGTTTGGGTGTAACATCAGCCTTTATATGTTTGTGTTTTGCTGTTTGTTTCATGGACTTTTCCTGTTGGGTCTCTGTGCACCAACGCTGATGGACATGGGGTGCAACTGTGATACGCCTGTGTTACTTGGGCATGGACATGACCATATCCATAGGACACGCTCGTCTGCGGTTGCATTTCCAAATGTCCACAACATGCACAGTGTTCTGTGTTGTGATCTTGTTATGTTTGCCTGTGTGACATTTAATTATGTTGGTACTGACGTTTGACTCCCTGCAATGTGCCCTGCTGTTGCATCCAGCATACCAAGACAGTGTTTGTCCTTATTCTGACACAGGGCAGTGGACACAAACAGCACATCTACTTACGTGCATCTGCAGGCGACATCACCTACCTGTTGAAGTACACAACAACACCATTCAACTATCCCTGGGAGATGGTACCATAGGATGTTTGACCTCTGCGAGTGGGACACATTCCTATGATGAACATTACTGTTGGACTGCTACTTTTTGTATAACAGGCCTGTCCAATACACCGTTGCTACGGTGGTTTGGCTGGGTGTCCTGTTGATTGCGCGAGACACACACGACCGTTCGAGTACTGTGGCACATTGAGATATCACACTTGACTATGCAAGCCCAGTGAATCACGGACAGTCTTAACGGGACATGTGGGGTTGCAGACACCCTTTGCATTGTGGACACTGTGTACTGGTCCGTATGTGTGCATCACGGACTGGAATAGTCGCTGTATGTTCTACATCCATCTGACATTTTGTTAGTGTGTGTTGGCCATGTGTATAACATACACCGCAAGATATCCTCATCTGTTGAGGTCACGGGGGCATACAGCCATGTGTGTGGCACAGGGGCAACTTTGTATATGTACTCTTGTATATGTCGGCCTACCCTGAACTTGGACATGACACAGTTGTTACCATCACACCAGTTTAATGGCCGCCAACATTTTAGATTGATGTTTGCCCTCACCAAGGGAGTTACAGTGCATGTGGGGCATCACTGTGTCATGGTTCACCGTACACGGTGCATGTGCATGTGACTGAGTATGTTGGTACACCAGAGCATGTGGCAGTGTGGCTTATGTGTAGGGTACTGGCCTATGTTTGACCTTTCTTTCACACTCCATATACAGGTCATTGTGTTTGGCTACTGTACAGACGTGCTGCTGTACATTGATTTATAAACATAGCATTGCATGTCTGCACAGTCCTCTTTATCCCCTGATGTTCCGCCACTCACCTTCGCCCATGACATTTGCAGTGTGGCAGTGTGATTGTCCGTTTTCGTCCTTCATTTGTGCATCCCATGTACCGTGATCTATGTGTACGGTTCATGTATCCACAACACCCATTGCAGGTGACCTGCTACATGGTAATATCTCTGCATGTCTGTGAGGTTCCATTTTTGGTCTTCTCTGGGATCATGTGCCTCTTGTACCTGTTACCTTATCCTCATTTTGCATTTGACCTTTGTTTTGGGTTACATTGGTGACACTTTCATTGCTATATCATGCATTCTGGGGCAGCTGTGACATATATATATATATATATATGCTTACATGTTGTTACTTATGCTTTTTCAGGCTTTTGCCACCTGTATTGGCAGATGGATATGTTTTTGGGGACAATTCATGACTGATA
This sequence comes from Ichthyophis bannanicus, assembly GCA_033557465.1. NCBI lineage: Eukaryota > Metazoa > Chordata > Amphibia > Gymnophiona > Ichthyophiidae > Ichthyophis > Ichthyophis bannanicus. The sequence goes on along the minus strand of CM066038.1, from coordinate 231,555,006 downwards.
TGTGTTGGTCCCTCATCATGCACTGCCTAGTGTCTACATGCGACTAGGGCATCTGGGACAGGCAGCAACATGTGGGGGGATACTGCATAGTGAACACCATGCAGCTATGGCACATTATCTCTCCTGCCTATCATCTGTAGATGTGCCAGTGACTTTGGGGTGACATGTGGGTAGCTGGCATGCTCAATGTGTTTTCAGTTTGTTCACTGTAAACCAACCACCTTGATATGACGACAGGTAGTATATACGATATGTCTACTGATTGACCACAATAAAAGTATGTGTTTGACCCACATTTCTCTCTACTGCTGCTTGACCACACTGACATATGTCTTTCGTTATGTTCTGGTAATGTACATGGCCCACCTGTGCTCACATTCTTGTATGGTGGCAGCTAGCTATGTGGCAGCCGTCTGACACATCACAGGGTGCTAAGGGTTTCCATATTGACATTCCCTTTGAGGGGACATATTTGGGTTGTGATTGCTGTGGTTGTTTGGGATAGTGGTTGTGGACATGTGTTAGTGCACCATAGGTTGCAGGTTCAAGTCCCACATGTTCCTTCTTTTTGTCCTTGTTTTGTGCTAACCTGACCAGGAGGTGCCTGACAATTAGTCACCTCTCCACACACCCTTCCATCTCTTCACTTTACACCACAGTATGCCCTCGATGCAGCCTATCCGTCGTATATTAGCTATTACATATGGCTCTTTCTTTGTACTGTCCATGTCGGCTTGGGGGATTGGCATTGCTGTTGTTGATCTGATCTGGTCCATGTCTGTTTGTAGGTTCATGTCTCACATGCTCCTTTTCCGTTCTGTCCCGCATTTTGCCCTGCTCCACAGAGCATCCCCTGCCGCCCATTGGGTTTAGCTTCTTTGCTCTTTTGCATGCTGTGTCCACTGCATAACATTTCATTGTGTGTGTGTGCATGTGTTTATATGTGGCTGTCGTCCCAATTACTGACTGTGATATGAGCTGTACACACCGGTTCTGCATGTGCATTGCATCTTCGTTACTGTTGGGGTTGCCCTATCTGGGCAGCCAGCTGTGTTTTGGTGTGGTGCCCTCCAGTGTTCTTGTATGCATCCTTTGCTATGAAACTCATGTTGGTGTTGTAGCCTACTGGTTTGTGCATTGCCATTTGTGCTGCTGATCATGGGTTCAACTCCTCTCTGTTCTAATTATTTTATGCCTGTCGTCCACACGCACTTTGCATTCCTGTTACAATCCTATCTGTGACGATCTGTGCTGCTGGCACATTATACCCTCATCACTGTTGCCAAACATCCTTCTGTCAGTCTATCTATATCTGCAAGCTCTGTGGCGTCCTGCCCTACTGTGCAGGCTGCTACCCCATGTCCTGCACTGGCACCCTTTTCTGCATCACGGCTCTTCATTCTTGCCTCTCCTGTGCCTGCTCTGCATGGCGCTGCTACTCCTCTGTCCTCCTGTCATTGCACTTCTCCTGCCACCTCTGGCTCCTCTGCTGGACACATATTCCCATCCTCTGCCACACACTGTCATTGTTGTACTTTACAGTACCATCACCCTGTGCATCGGTACAGCTTCCCCTGATATATTTGTCCACTTTACCAGCTGCCACATGGGCTGCTTTCAGATATGGCAGGTCCATCACCTCAGACATCTACTTCCTTACATCACTTCTTCATTGGCTTTCGTTACTGCTCTATGCAGTGTTCGGGTTACATCTGTGTTTGACCTATACATTTCATGCTTGTGAGGTTGGTGCACCTTACTGCCCTTGGCCAATGTTTCTTTGGTCACCTTAACATCCTTGGGGCATCTTTTGCAACACCTTGGGTTCGGCCAGCTTCTGGGGCGCCTTATATGATGCCTTGGAGGGTACCACCCGTTCATGCCGCCCTCTAGGCCACATTCTGACCCGCCTTGGTTGCTGTGGCACTTAATGATGTGCCTTATGGTGCGCCCTAAAAGGTGCTTTAGGTTAGGGCACAGGGATGAGTGTTTTTGTGGGGGACACTGCAGATTGTTGAGATGTGTCTGACTGTTACAGGTGGGAAAAGGGATTGGCTCAGACAGCCTAATCACATATCACTATTGTGGAATCAAACTCATGACTGCTGTATCAGCAGTCATTGTATTAACCAGTGTGCTACTCCTCTGATCACAGCTCAACGTGCGAACTTAGGGTTACCGAGTGATGACATGCCATGGCTCGTCTATCGCGTGATGTTGGCCAGGGTGCCCTCTATCGCGCAATACCCCGCCATTGCTTCCTTTACGCCGGAACGCCCACCACCTTATGTGGCATTCCTCACGTTATCGCTGCAACTAGCGCCGGGAACATTAGGACCGTTTAGTAAACATACCCCTTAGAACAGCAAGGATTCCCGACTTTTAATAAAATGCAGGAAAAATGGGCGATACCAAATAAGCACTTCTGGGCATATCTGCAATGTCACCACTATATTGATAGGAGGTACAGGGAAGCTGGAGACCGGGAGGGATTTACGTCCTTGGACAGAATTTTTTTAGAAATACCGGACTCAGAAAACTGGCTCTCCCATTGGTATAAGGCAGGAGGGAACAAAGGAAAGTGGATTGAACATAAGAACATAAGATATGCCATACTGGGTCAGACCAAGGTCCATCAAGCCCAGTATCCTGTTTCCAACAGTGGCCAATCTAGGTCATACGTACCTAGCAGTTTCCCCAAAAGACACAGGTTCCACAATGCTTGTACTGGGTCAAGCATTGATATCCTGGGTCCCTTCTTAATAATGGTATAAGGACCTTTCCTCCAGGAACTTATCCAAACCTTTCTAAACCCAGCTACACTAACAGGCTTTGCTACATCCTCCGGTAACAAATTCCAGAGTTTGATTACACGTTGAGTGAAAAAATATTTTCTTTTATTAGTCTTAAATAGTTTACCCTGTAGCTTCATTGCATGTCCCCTAGTCTTTCTATATTCTGATAATGTAAACAATTGGTCTACATTTACCCATTCCACTCCGTTCATTAATTTATAGACTTCTATCATATCTCCCCTCAGGCATCTCTTTTCCAGGTTAAAGAGCCCTAACCGTTTTAGCCTTTCTTCATATGAGTATCCTTCCATCCCCTTTACCATTTTGGTGGCTCTTCTCTGAACCTTTTCTAATAACGCTATATCCTTTTTAAGATACGGCGACCAGATTGGGGGACGGGAGTTACAGAAGCATGGACCGCAGAGCACCAGTGGACCCACACTTATTATTTTATTGTTTCAGGGATGCCTTTAAAGTAACACCCAATGCGACCCTCCACAAAATGCAATAACAAAATCCTACACAGGGCGTACATCACTAGGGACAAAGAAGCCAAAATGCATTTATGGGAGGGATCAAATTGTCAACCCTGTAAAAGCCAAAGGGACACATTGGCACACACTTTTTTGGAGTGTAGCTATCTGTAGGCACACTGGAAGATAGTGTTGCAGCATATCCATGCTGGGAGATGAAACCCCACTAAAGGGGTATTACAGGCAGCAGAGAGGAGGTTCGCTGGGGTAGTTTTAATGGTGGCAAAGAAAACCATCCTGGTGAATTGGATTTCACCCACACCACCAGGGGACCCCAATGGCTCAACTGTATGAGATAGCTGAGGGAATGGGAACGAATGGCTCTGACTCCGAAAGCCTCAGAGGTCCAATTGCAGTATGGAGCCCTGTGGGAAACATTCGCTGCTGGTCTGAGAGAAGCCTAGGAAATGTGAACTGCTAAGTGCGTGTGGGGAGGGGGAACAGAGAGGGGGGAAGGGAGACACAAAACAGAAAAGGAATCCCAGAGAAGCCCACCTCTATGTTGTAAGGTGATGTACACCCTTAGAGGCTCTGGGTAGAGAATAAATGAAAGGAGCAACTTACTGTGTAGAACAGAAGTGAATATAATCATTGTATTTTTGGTTTTACTTATTTGTGTTGTTCTAAAAGGTTGGTATATGACAATACCCAAACTTGTATCATTGCATCTCTGTGATTTCACAATAAATAAAAAGGAGTGGGATTATGGGCAACAGTGCAAGTTACACGTGTAAAGGTGCATTTTAGATAGGACGTGGAGAAGAAAATGTCCACGTCCAGGTCAGGATGTGGAGAATTCTCAAAGTATTTTACAAGAGTCTCTTGTAAAATAGGTGTACGACTGCACAAGTATGGCTCTCCACATCCTGAAGGAGTAACAATTTTAAGAAGCTGCATGAGGGGAGAAAAAAAAGCATAAAAATACCCCCCCCCCCACACACACACTCATATGCATTGAGAGCAACCTCTTAACATTGCAACTACCAGTTAGCATGTGAACCCATTTCAGCACCACTGGTTCATCTCCGCAATGAACCCCTAAGCTGGCTGTTCTTCTCATTGTCCCCTCCACCCTGCACCTTCCACCACATCCAATCCTGCCTATCTAATCCTCTACAAAGATTCCAATCCTCCTACTCACCCCCCACACGATTGTTCTCCCTTCTCAAAGAAAGGCCACCATTGGAATTAACACACCCTACCCAGCTGCTCAACCCAACACCAGACCCCATCAAGGTTACTCCTAGCATTCTTTCACTTCCAATCCCCTCTCCAGGCTTACCAGGAATCCCTGATGCCCAATGGGAGCAGAAGCACTGCCCTCTCACTCCTGCTCTGCATGCCCAGGGTTCCAAAATGGTGCTGATGACCTTAGCAGTAATCTGGCCTACTGCTACAGTACCGTGAGATTATTACTATTTGGAACACGGCTCAAATAGGAGCATGTCAGCATTACTTCTTTTCTCACTGGGTACTAGGGACACCGAATAAGCCCATGGAGGAGATCAGGTGTGGATGGGATGCTGGAGGCATAATTGGGGAGGGTATAGTGTTGCTGGGAAAAGGATTGGGTGGGAGTGTTAGTCCCGCCAGTGGTCTTTGAGGAGGAAGACCAATGACTTGTGGGAGGGGGGTTAGAAAGGATCACAAATGGTAGGTGGGATGGGAAGAAGTATCCAAAGTGTTGGGAGGTGTGTTTGAGGGAGACTGAGGTGTGAGGGATAATGGAAAGGACAATCAGATTGGGGGGATCATTGAGGGGCAGGGAGACCTCAACATTTACATCTGTCCTTGCCTCAGAGCAGCTGTAAATGCTGACATCTACAGTATTTGGTAGAGAATTGAATTCACCGTGAGGGTCATTCTGAAAGGTCTATATTAACAGAGATACACATTGAAGTCACAGGCATGTCTTCAAAACCAAGCCACATATGCTGTTCGCAGAGATCTCTAGTACAGGGACATTCAATTAGGCATGGGGTGTGGGAGGGGCAATGGAGTTATATGTCCCTGTTCTATCTCTGAAGCGGCGGAGCCATCTGCAGGCACATGCATGTTTATTCCTGCTCCAGGCATGAATAGGCATCAGGAAAGTGTTTGTTTTCACCTTAAAACATTCAGAGAGCATAGAGAAGATGGAGAATTAAGTAACTAACTTTAGATTACAAAGTCACACACTGGGATTTGAATCCTGGCCACCCAGCTCTTAAGCCACTACTCTAACCATTATGCTATTAGACATCTTGGTTTTATAGTGCTTTCCTGGGTATGTCTATACAGACATTTGATGCATGTGCATATCGGGCACATCCACGTTTCTGGAATTGTGCCTGAACTTGTATATGCCTGCCTTTCTTTTCAGACGTTCTGGCTTTGATGTCCCAGATTGCACTTTGACGTCCCATTTGAAATGTGCCTCCATGTGAAATGGGGAATCTACATCTGTACTGTAGGCCCTCCCAATCCACTGCCTCTCCCTGCTTTCCTCACGCCTCCATGGAATTTAAATGTGGTAAGAATTGTTTAATTGTCTTTTCTGAAATGGCATTTGCTAATGTATAGCAGTCTACACATGTAAATGCTACTTTTTTTATACAATTTACAAATATCAAAGGAAAAAACCTTTGACCAGAAACGCACACTCAATCATGAGTCACAACATCTCATAAGAAAAGAAAAATAAATACATTATATCATTGAGTGCTAAAAGTCCACAACATGAAGGGAGAAATCCAAAACTACCACAATCATGAGAAGATGGCTAAAGAAAAGAGAAAAAGAAAAGAGGAGATAATGCCCCCCAAAAAACATTTTATACTCATGATGTTACATCTGATCAGCCCTTCAACTGTAGTATCAAGGAAAAAATGCAACTGCGAAGGTTCAAAAAATTGATAACTTTTGTTCTGATATAAAAGGACATATTTGTAGGGGAATCGTAATTGGAACCTCACCCTCAAGGTCAAGGCATCGGGTCAAAGCTCCGGAAAATTCTTCCTCCTCGACTGCGTGAATTAGAAACTTCCAGGAAGATCTGTATTTTTGCACCCAAGAAAGTAATAACTGACTTTTTAATATACAAATGCAACAATGCCTCTTTATTCTGAAGAAACAAGCAAAGTAGCTCTGGCTTCCACCACCGCAGTGGACTGCTTCAGAACATCAGTTTTGTTGCCCAAATCTAAAGAATCCAATGAAACATCCACCAAGGAGGATTCAGCCTGTAAAGGGGCATTCTTAGCCAACAAGGGGGGGGACAATAAATAATCTTCTGGATGGGAGGTACTCCATCTTCTAGATAATTAAAAGTCTCATTCAGGAACCTAGTAAATAGGTCCCTGGGAGTAACCAGACAACCCTGGGAGTAACCAAACAACGTGAGGAAAATTTAAAACTTAAAGGGTTAAGTTTCTATGTTGGATTCCCAAGTTCTCCACTTTCTGTTCGATAACCAACCTTTCCTGAACCAAAGTTCCTTCAACTTGCTGAAGTTGCTTGATAGCAGTTTTTGAACTCAACAATTGCTCCTGCTGACCTTCTAGCTTCTTCCCTATGAGGTCCAAATAAGGAACAAACAGAGCTGAAACCTGAAGGGCATCTGAGCATATCTTGTAGTCAGACTTGAGAGCAGTCCAGATGGAACCCAAAATAATCTCCTTCAGTCTGATCAGTGGTGTAATAGGAGCAGAAGAAACAGACACCAAAGCACCAGGAACAGCTGCTACGCCAGAGGAGTACTGACCACCCACTCCAATTCCTGTAGGGGAGGGGCTCTCCTCCTTAGGGCCCGATTTCGTCCCGCATGTAGATCCCCTCTGTGCATCCGGTCTGAATCGGATGCACAGAGGGGATCGCGATTCTGATCCCGGGGGGCATGTCTAGCTTCGTGGAATCATAATCACAATCAGGAATGTACGTGTAGGCTGGGAATGCAATTCAGTCTGGCCTGCACATACATGCACATCCCAACTAACTTAGTCAGGGCTTTTAAATGGAGCCGTGGCACTTTAGCGTCATGTTGCCATGGCACCACCGCTCCATTTAAAAGCTGCGATGCCAGCCGTCTGAAAAAGGGGTTTATTCCCCACAGCCCGACCAACGATCTGGCCTCCTAAGGTCAGGGTCGGGCTGTGGGAAATGTCCCCTGGCCCTCCCTGCCCCATCTGAGCCCCGGGCACTGAAGAAAATCACATCCAGGGAAGTTATTCCACCTCGGAGGTGGAATAACCTCCCTGCACATGTCGCTGGCCCTGGATGTACAGGGCCGACATTAGAATTGGCCCTGTATGTCCAGAGCCAGTGACCACTCACTGCCTGCCCAGACTCCACCCCCGGGCCGCCCATTCCCTGCCCCCGTCTAACTTCCCCATACTACAACCAGCAGGGAAGTTAGTTGGGGCAGGAGCCAGCACAAATAGCGGGGCCATCCATCCCCACTATTTGTAGCACAGAATAACCTCCTTAGTGTTAGAAGGCAGCATGGCACCAGAAGCCTCAGACACTGCCAATGCAACTGCCCGACAAGCCAAGCTAAGACCAGCATCTCCCTGGCCATCAGCAGGAGATATGGGAGCTCGGAGAGTGGATGGGCCTAATAGGCTTAGTGAAACATCGCTCCCCAAACCAGGGCTCTTTCTAGTCCCGGCTGCGGGTGCGCCCTTCTTAGGAGGCATGGACATCACAAAGTTAACCAGAGTTGCCCAACCGCAAGTGCCTCGGGTTTAGAGGGGAGACCTCTCTTTCCCTTGGCCTTGCTTTTCAGGATGCAAACCAACGGAAATCAACAGCAGATGAAAAGTAAGTAGCCAAAGCCAAAGAACAAGGACTAGTGTGTCCTACTCCAACAGCCGTAAATGCTACTTTTTAGACATGGAGATACCTGTAAACAGCCATAATCTAGGGGGGTCATTTTAGAAGTGCTATTTGTGATTTGGACATCTGAAAACAGGTATTCAGATGTGCAATCACAGAGACATCCCTGGACCCATTTTAGAAATCCATATATATGGACGTCCCTAGCATGAGCACATACATGTAGCATGGGGCATGATGGAGATGTGGCCTGGGCGAGGCAACGGAGATGCACATCGTGGTGCAATTTCAGAATGGTATAAGCATGTCTGGTCCTAGCTTTTGATGAGTCCATCCCTATACCTGCTCCTGACCACAAATAAGATACAAACAAATGCTTCTTTGATGGCAGCAACATTTGCAGGGAGAAAAACGAAATGTACTCTCATTGCCACAGTTAATTTTTCTGGGTCAAAGAAGCCTGCATGTTAATTAATAGTTCCAACATATTATTGGCTTACTGCCGTATGTCTGCTTATCTGAACTGGCCAGCTGGGACATTCATGTCTCATAACATAGAAGCCCCTTTCTGAAATACGCTGGCCAACACATCCAAATACCTAGTTCCGTGGCTATGCAATTTGAGGATGTCCACATTTCTGAAATGGCCTATAACTGTGCATGTGCCCAGCTTTGCTATCTGCATGGGTCCATCAATGGAACCCATCACTGGGATGTTCCTCTTTCAGGATGGAGATTTCAGAAGACAGGCATACTTGCCTTCCTTCACTGCTGCTATTCCCCCAGATTTTTGAATCTCCTGTGTAAGCAATAGTATTCAGCTGCTAAACATATATTTATTTATTTAACAGGCTTTTTATACTGCTTTATTATTTCAGTCAAAGCAGTTTACATTGTAACTTAAACTTGGCAATGTACATTAAACAGGGACATTGAAAACTTAGATTTTTCTGAGACAATGGAGAGTTAAACAACTTGCCCATGGTGTGGTAGTGGGAATTGAATACTGGTCTCCTGGTTCCTAAGCCAGTGCTCTAACCATCAGGCTACTCCTCCCAACTGATGGTATGTACTTAAATATGATATGGTATAAATTTATAAGGAGCTGCAGAACATTACACACCATCAATATGTGTAAAACAGCTGCTCTTGAGTAGGCATAATGTTGTTGTTAAGTGCCGTCGAGTTGGTGTCGACTCACGGCGACCCTCTGGATAGTTGTCCTAAATTGCATAATGTACATACCTGCAATTTAGGCATGATCTCTGCACGATTTACATTAGTATGTTATGAAGACTAATAGGTGCCTATTTGTCTTTATAAAATAGATACAAAATAGGCACCTTCCAGCCCACTTGACCTAGGCACCCTGTTATAAAATTACCCTCCATGAGGGTACTTCTGCAAGGGGTGGCTAGATTTCCATGCAAATTTATGAACAGAAAGCAAGATATTCTAGTGATTTACATGTGTAAATGACCATTTACGCGCAAAGTTTAGTTGGTCGCTATTCTGAAAGTACGCATCATGGACTGATGGTGCGTATTTTCAGTGTAGTTATGTACTAGGGTGGAGTTTGGGTGGAGTGGAGGTGGAACATATATTTAAGTGCATACTTTACAGAAGATGCCCCAATGTATGTAAGATGTGTGATCCTTTACATCTGCTCCAGAGGTAATGTAAATGACCATGATGATATTTACACATCTTCAGCCACATGGATTTGACTTTATAGAACAGGTGCCATTAACACATTTACATAATGCATAAATCTAGGCACTACTCACAGAATTACCTCGCTTATGTCTAGCTGTTCCATACAAAATATACAGGTATCGTACGTTCTCCTAAAATTCATGTTTTTAAAGTGCAAATTTGCTCCTACACGATTGATATATTAAGGAACAATTAAAGTGTGCATGATATTCATGTTTGTTTATGCATGATTCCGTCTGCGAGAAATACCAAGTGAACGCAGAAAATGACACCCAGCTGAACTGACCCGTGTAGAAATATATGGAACGCAGACATGCATGCACACAACTGAAACACCCAGTTACTGTGTCAGTTCACCATGTGTGTTATTCTACAATTGTCAGTTCTGCTATTCCTTCCCCCACTTCACAATAATTCACAAGCAGCAACCTCATGACAGCCACTTCCACCAGCAAATGTCTGGTCTTTTTTCAAGGTAAAGTGCCATATTTATTGTAGGATTTATATTTATTATCTATTTATTATTTATAACACTATGCTATCATTATTTTCAGGTTCCTGTCTTTTTTTGTGTTACCTACAAAGATTTTGGGGTATGTTTACTAAACCGCGGTAATGTTACCCGCGTTAGGTTCCACGGTAATGGTACAGATGCCCATATAAAGGCATGGGCGGTGGATTGTTACGACAAGCCGTATCAGCTAACGCGCCTTACAAGGCGCCTTAGACTAACGCGCGATACAAGGTGCCTTGTAAGGTGCCTTGTAAGTAAGGTGCCTTATAAGGTGCCTTGTTAGGTGCCTTATAAGTAAGGTGCCTTGTTAGGTGCCTTGTAAGTAAGGTGCCTTATAAGGTACCTTGTTAGGTGCCTTATAAGGTGCCATATAAGGTGCCTTGTTAGGTGCCTTGTTAGGTGCCTTATAAGGTGCCTTGTAAGTAAGGTGCCTTATAAAGTGCCTTGTTAGGCGCCTTGTAAGATGACTTATAAGGTGCCTTGTTAGGTGCCTTATAAGGTGTCTTGTTAGGTGTCTTGTAAGGTGCCTCATAAGGCGCTTTGTAAGGCATCCTATAGGGCTCCTTAGGCTAAGCACCGTATTAGGCACCCCTGGACAAGGCACCTTAGAAGGCACCCTGGGTTATGGAACCATAGGTTAAGGTGGCCTAACAAGGTTATGGTGCCCTAGGTCAGTGTGTCCAAAGGGCTGCAAGGTGCTTCAGGATGACATGCATGACCTGTGAGGCATAGAGACAGATGTAGCCCTTACACTAGATAGAGCACCGAGGAAAGGCAATGAACAGGTCAGTGAAGGAGGGAGAGCTGGGAGCTGCTGGACCTGCCATATCTGCAGGCATCCCATGTAGCTGCCAGTACTGTTGACAAACATGGTGGGGGCAACTGTACCACAGCACAGGGTTTTGGCAATGTAAAGTACTAGAAAGACAGTGGGTGGCAGACGATGGGAATACGTGTTTCCCCAGTGGAGGCGGAGGTGGCAGGATAGTTACAATGATGGGTGGACAGAGTAGTGGTGGTGCCATGCAGATCAGGCACAGGCGAGGCAAGCACGAAGAGGTGCAATGCAGGAAAGGGTAGCAGTGCAGGACATGGGGTGGCAGCCTGCACAGGAAGACAAGACTCTACACAGCTGACAGAGGCAGATAGATGGATGGAAGGAATGTTGGCAACTGTGCTGAGGGTATTATGGGCTGGCAGCACAGCCCTGCAAAAATATGACTGTTACAGGCATGCAAACTATTTGAGTAGGACAGCCATGAAAGGAGGTAACAATGAGGAATTGAACCCATGAACACTGCCGAGAAAAGCATTGTACTAACCAATAGGCTATACCTCCATGGTGTATCTCACAGCAATGGCTGGGTACAGAAGGACTGCAGGTCACCACACAAACTGTCTGCTCTGAGTGCCAGGATAGGGTAACCCCACCAGTACCCATGATGCAATGCACATGCTGAATAGCTGTCTGCAGCTGATCACCAAATGGGGTTCTGCACCTCCCTGGTACCTCAGCTTGGAAAGACAAACTGACAGTGCGTGATACTGGTAGAGTAGCTACTGACCATGCCATTGTGTAGGTTCTGTGTTCACCCTGAGGGATAGGAAGGGTGCCCAGCACTAGGTCTGCAGTACATGTGGTGCTAGAGATAGGTCCTGCTGTACATCCAAAGGTAATTTGGTGTCTATCTGTGTTCTGCAGTCACATGTGGCCCTCTGGGACCAGATACCACCCAGATTAGTGTGTACCCAGTGTTAGGGTCTGGCTGACATGGGCACCTGTTATCAGGGCAGAGGGGCTTCTAGACTTGCATGAGGTTTGGGTGGCAGTGCCTCTACAGGTCAAATTGGTATACACTATATACCCGAAAAGGCCCACAATCACCCTTTTTGTAGGTACCTCAGTGAAGTAACCTCTAGCCTGTTGGTATAAGACAGCCCTCCAGGGTTGGTGGTCCAGAGCCATACCTATACCTGTGACTGGGGCAGACCAGCAGTAATGCTGGGGTTAGGTCCGGAAAAAACAATTGCCTCACACCACAGTCTGCCAGTCACCAGTAGATGGCACAGTCAGTCTGCACCTGCAGCACCCTAGAAGATGTTCCAACCATGCACAGACTAACTGCAGACAGTCTGCTAGCCAGTCCATAGTGCATGCTCACAAAAGAACTATGTGAACCAAGAAAGTATCTCAGTGATAAGGCTCCAGCACTGAGAACACACAAGCATCACTAGAAACAGATAATGTAGAGCACTATGTGCGAACCTAGACATGCCATGGTCACTGCTTGGGCAGAGTGAGAGTTTCCTCCCAGCATGACATTCTGTAGCCACTCTGTCCATGCAGGAGGTGATCAGGCACTACAGTATCACAGCCATTGCCCCACACCCTGCGAAGATGCATCCTGGCCAATCCGCCCTGTCTGGGCCATACCCACAATACCTTGCTCCTCATTATGCACATATTCAGGCTAACACTGGTAACAGTGGGACATTGTGGGCCCAGTGAGGTGTGGGCAGCCACAAAACAATGGATAGACATACACACACACACACACACACACACACACACACACACACACACACTCCTATTGCAGCATTGTGCAAAGATAGGGGTGGTTGGCAGCCCTGCCTGCCACACTGATCCTGATCACAGTGCCAATATTGATAAACTGTGCAGGAGGTAGTAGTGGTGCTCTGGTGATAGCTGCAACTCCGTGCTGGGGCCAACAGCCTGACTCTCTATGCAGCTTTGGATTGTGGAGCCTGTGTAAGTGGGTGCTTGTACCCCTGTTTGCTGCTGCTTTGGGCTTTGCACATGTTGCTGTTGTATCTGCATTGTAGGGTAAAATATAGGGACATGCTCTTCAGGATCCACAGATGGGACTTGAACCTGTGACCCTCTGCTTTTGGACACACTGGCTATGTATACTGCACCACACTGTTGCCACAGATGCACAGTTGTCCCTGGAGTTACCTGTACTTTTCCTCAGCCAGACCTTTTATGTTGCACTGCACACCATGTACTGGTACAGGGCATGGCCTAGGTCCACTGCAGGCAGGTGCCACTGCCCCCTCCAGCACGGGCACACCCCCCCTGCCATGCTGACATGACTATATGCTGTCGGTGCTGGTAGGGTGCAGTCCCAGGCCATCCACTGTGGCATACATGGGCATCCTCACATCCGCCCCATCACCGCCTGCCAATATTATGTCCCTTATGCTTGGGGGAGGGCTGGCTGGGGGGATGTCAGGTCAGTGCCCTGACAACTGTTAGCTAGGGTGGACCAGGTAGATGTAGGTGGATTGTGTTTGGCCTTTGTCAGCTGCTGTCTTGCTGATGTCCGGTTTCTATGTTCCTATGTGCCACCTAGGTGACTGCCTAGTCCACCCTGTGCCCCAGCTGCCCCCACTACATGTCCCACCTGCAGCCCCCTATGCCCCATTTGCACCATCACCATAGTAGCCTTTCATACTTGGGCACTATGCTGTTGCTGCAAATGGAGCACTACTATCACTTTTCTTGGACTCTCTGCCTATGCTGTACATTGCTGACACTGAAATGGTTTCTCTCTCTTGCAAATGTGTGCTAACGCCAGGTTTTCAGGCGCGGTAAGATTCAGCCCTTCAGTTCCCTGCGTTAGTGTGGAAGGGGCCTCTCCCCGCCCACTCCCCGCCCATTGACCCCTTCTCTCCGCCCTCTCTTCACCCTCTGAGGGACTTACCGCGGCCGGGAACGCTAACGCACGTTATGTAACGTTAAACGCGCATTTTACGCATGTTAATGTTACCTAATGTGCAGTAACGTAGCATCTGCTATGTTAACAAGGTTTAGTAATCATATCCCTTTGAGTCTTTTTCCCCAACCCCATTTTTCCCCATCTCTAGTGCAAATTTGCTTAACGTGAGTTTTTCAGGAATAAAACTATCGCTTTATAAGAGAACATACTGTATAAGTGAACCATTTACTTTGGACATTCCACTTATACCTGTATATTCAGTGTCACTGTCTAAACAAATAGCACCACTGAATATCTGTATAATTTGAAACCATCTACATTAGACATTTCAAATTATAAAATGCCCATCCCGCTGAATATTGCCGCATTTCCATTGCTAATCTTTACTAATCCTCTGGGTTTCTGTTCTACCAATAAATAGTTCTGTACTTTTTATTATATGAAATTTCATGTTTTATAAAATCTCTCTTTCCATATCGTCTTGCTAGACCAGTCCAGACAAGTGGATTGTGTCCCCTTGCCAGCTGAGATGGAGCCAAAAAATCCAAAAACGTCATATGATATCATTCCTGCTACTATAGCTGGTGCAGCTAGGGGCATACATTGGCATTTATCTCCAGAAGATAATGGGTGCAGTCTGATGCAGATCTATTAAAAAACGATCTCATGAGTAAGTACTCTCTGAGGTGACTTCCTCACTGGAGCTTGACAGTGGAGGTCTCCAGAGGTGCCCTGCTATGGTGCCCTGAAGTTTCCCACACAGAGGAAGGGAAATTGGTTCAGTTCCCAGGGCCAGTTGAGCAACCAAAATTGTTTGGATCAAGACCCTTTGCTTCACACAGCCTCAGTGCCCCTCTTCCCCCAGCTCTTCCCCAAAGATTTAGTTGGAGGTTTGACAAAGGTACGTGCCCACAGGATTTTGTGGCAGGGGAATAGCATTGAGCCCAGCATGATTTCCTGTCCTGGGCTTCTTGGGTGTGAGTACCTTATTTACTAGCCACAGACTCTGTCTTGGGGGGCAACCTCACCTTGTCCATGGAGTGGTTTGACCAATAGGTTTAGGACCATTTTGTTATGAACCACTAGCTGAGCTTGGTCTCTCACACACTGATTCCCACCTTTAACAAGATTTCTTTTCCTTTCTTTCTGGGAATCAGCTGCTGCCACTGACACCAGAAGAGACCTTATTTCAGGAGAAACCTCAGTTTCTAGTGAAATAATATATTTCTCATCAGACAGGCAGACAGCTTTTACTTTAAAAATTCCAATCCAGCTGAACTATTATTCATTCATAAGCCGTGCAAAATGTGCCAGAAATTTAAATAAAGGAATAAATCCTTCTCAGGTTTAAACACCATTCTTTGTGACAATTCCTCACAACTTCCAGGAGAAAAAAACCCAAAACACTTTCACTCCACAGCCTCAGAATCCACAGTTATACCCTTGAAATAAAATAAGTATCAACTTTAAAAATCAACTTCTGGAGGCCCCCGTCACTCACACACTCTATCACTCTTCACACACATCCAGCTGAAGAGTAACTGCCAGCTCTCCAAGGTTCGAACTGCAAGTGAATTATTGCTATTATGCCAGCCTTGAGTAAAATAGTTCCAGGACCACCGACCACAAAAAGGGCACTGTCACTGTAAATTAATCTGGGCACATGTCAGCTTTAAAGGCTCTCTATTTAAAGAAATAAATAATACATTGTGCCAATAAATTACCCTAGTCCTGTGCTTCCTGTTTGTACTTTAGGGTTCCCCAGTTGCCTCAGAGCTTTTCCGTGGTGCTGGCATATTTATTTGTGTGCACAGAGCAGCTAATGTCCACAGTGCATGTTCAGAGCTCCCATACTTTTACGTTTGGGCCAAATTTCAATTACAGATGCTGCTCTACTTATGACCGTCTGACTTACGATACTTCGGACTTACGATAACAAAAAATGATCATATGCCTTCGGATTTACGATAATGACATCTTGCAAAATAACGTAGGCATGCGCGGCAGCAGCATCCCACTCTCGTGTACTAGCATGTTTTTACAAGATTGCACCGGAAGGGGTGATCTTTCTTGTTGAGCCGATGTGGACTATTTAACTACTCTGGCTTCAGTAGCCAGTGAATTGCCACCAGTCCCCTGCAGTCCCAGTGGGAAAGTTTGAGCAGAGGTTTCGGGTTACAGGGAAGGGAAAAGAAGGAATGTCTTTGGGATATGTTCACTAAACGGCAGTAAAGGAGCAGTGTGCCATTAGTGTGTCCTAACTGTGCATGTGCACACTTAGCAGGTGCAAAAAGGCACTTTAGTGTGCGCTAACGGCACCAGCAGCATAAAGCGCCCTGTGGGTGGAGCGAAGGCGTGCACGGGGCGGAGAGTGGGGTCAATGGGCAGGGAGTGGGCGGGAACAAGGCTTGCTCCCTTAATGCAGGCATCTTAATGGCAGGAACCCTAACGCAATTCAAAACCTGGCGGAAAGGGTGTTTTTTTTGAGGAGAGAGAGCCTATTTTACGTCTGCAATGTGATTCACAGAAAAGGGGAGCCCGAAAGAGTGATAGTAGTGCTCTTTTAGCAGCAACAGCATAGGGCCCAAGTATGAAAGGGCACTATGTTGATGGTGTAAATGGGGGCAAAGGAAGTGGCACAAGAGTCATGCAGTGGGGGCTGCTGGTGCACAGGGGGGAACAGGCAGCTGCCTAGATGGCACATAGGAACATAAGACTACAAAATAAGCCAAACTGTGTCAGACCAAGGTCCATCATGGCCAGTATCCTATGTCCAACAGTGCACAATCTAGGTCACAAGTACCTAGCAGTTACCCCAAAAAGCACACAGGATTCTCAGTAATTGTAATGGAGCAAGCTGTGCATAGCTCGGATCCTGTTTAGCAGTGGTTTATGGACCATTACCCAGGAACCTGTCCAAACGTTTTTAAACCCAGCTACACTGACAGCTTTTACCACATCCTCCGGTAATAGATTGCAGGATTTGATTATGCGTTGACTGAAAAAATATTTTCACTTAGAAGACCCAAATGGGTTACACTGTAGCCGTATTGCAGGTCCCCTAGTCTGTCCATAGTCTGATGGCATAAAAAAGCGACCTACGTTTACCTGATCCACTCTGGTCAATAATCTATAGACCTCTATCATATCTCCCCTCAGCTGTCTCTTCCCCAGGTTGATGAGCCCCAACCTTTTTAGCCTCTCCACAAAGGGGTATTCTGCCATCCGCAGAACCATCTGTGATGTTCATCATGATCCCACAGTGACAGTTGCAGCACACAGTCCTGCTACTGCTGCAGAAAGGCAATGTGCCACATGGGGCTGTCCAAGGGTCCTAGCACCCCAGGCAGAAATCCAGACTGCCTCCCCCTTCCCACTACCGCAGAACCCAGCTGTGGGTGAAGAGGCCAATAATGCCAGACACTGTAGCCCTACAGGTAGCTGGAAAATGCAGGTGCCCTGGGAAATACTACAGCAGTGGCTGCCATCCAACCCCCAAGATGTATCGGTGGCAGGCGGTGATGGAGCCTCTGCATGGGCAGCTGGTGGGGGAGCTGCATGGCTGTCCATGTGTGCCCCTGCCCCCCCATCTGGACCTTCTACCCAAGGTGCCCGCCAAACCCACATGTTTAACATGTTGGGATTGCGACTACCACCACTGACAGTGCATGGGCATGTCTGCATGGTGGGGTGTTGGTGGTGGCGAGGGAAGTGGCAACAGCCTGCAGCAGACTTAAGCCTTGTCCTTGTCGTGTGCACCATGTGCTAAAGGTCAGCTGAAGGGAAGCATGTCAGCAACAGGAGCTGTTATCCCTCTTATGGTAGCACTATGGTAGCACTGTGGTACAACACACACAGTTGATATGTATATATGTGGAGGATCACAGGTTCAGGTCCCCTGTTGGGTTTCTATATTTTATATTCCTGTGGACAAGGATTAGCTGACAGTATAAGTATAGCTTCAGCATGTGCAGCAGCAAGGGTGGAAACACCTACCAGCAGCACTGACAGGTCCACTATCCACAGCTGGTTGGAGGCTAATAGCACATGGTAATATAGCACGTGCAAACAGAGCACACGTTATCAATCCTTGAGCTGACATTGAGACAGCGTGTCAAGCAGGAATGCCAAACATCTCTGCTTTTGCTCAGTGCGCCAATGAGAGTGTATGCATGTGTGTATGGCTCCCCTTTGTCCTGTGGCTTTCTGCACTGCACTTTGGCTCACATTGTCCAAGTTTTTCCCAGCCTGTTTGGAAAAAATGAATAAGGCAGGCAGAGGATTATGTTTATGTTTATTTAAATTTGATATACCGCCCTTTGTTACATCAGGGCAGTTTACATGTACAAAGTCAAACTGGGATGGGCACAAGGCCCCGTAGAAAGAAAAGAACTACAAAATTGAGACAGGAAAGAAGAAAATAGTAGGACATAGGACAAGTCGTGGTATCGTCTGAAACAGCACAGATTGGCCGGGATGTGTCTGCCATAATGGTAGGGTCACTGGCTGAGACACCATTGTGCCCATCTACCACGTGCATTGCCTGGGCGGCCACTGTATGTCATGCTGAGATGGCACTCTCACTATGACCAAAAAGTGACCATGGCATGGCTATGTATCCACATAGAGCTGTTATATTGTCTGGCTCTAGTGATGTGGATGCATTTTCAGTCTCATGATGTTAATCACTGAGTAAATGGCTGGATGTCAATACTGAGTATCCCAAGGCAGAGTGCTTATGGTCACAGTATGCATATGTCATGCATGCTGACCAGCAAACTTTCAGTAGTTAGTTTGTGCTTTACTGACACAACCCAGTGAAGGGCAGCAGGGCAGTCCTTCTGCCCATGCTGTAATCAATTGTTAATCCTCAATGGTCGGGACAACAGTTGTTCATGGCCTACTTACTGGGGTCCTGATGGGACTGTAGCAGTGGCTGTCCATGGTAGCATAGCCACAAACCTGCATTATTATTGGAGAATTAGTGCCCAATAGGCAGAACACAGAGCTGAGCTGTTGCTGTCACCATCGCCCTTAGCAGGGAGGAAACAAGGGAGAAGAAAAGCATAACATACTGCAGCCAACACCTGCTAAACACTAGCAGTGATATAGACCTACAGCACAACCAGCAGCGGTCATGTCTAACAGTGCAGGGTCAATGGGCCAGGTATTGGGCACCCCTCCTCACCCTCAGGGAGACAGCTGGCACCGCTCCGCAGCATGGCTTGCTGTTGTTATGTGCATGTAGGACACGCAGCCAGTGCATCTTACTGAGCTGATATGCTGGATCATTGCATTCTCCAGTGGTTCTTCAGCTGCAGACTGCTGTTTTGCATGTGCAGTGCCTCATGGGTAGTGGAGGGCCCAACTTAAACTGGCAGACAGCAAACAATTTGATCAGAGATCTGCAAGCTCTATACATCTGTACAAAGCTGTGTGAAGGTGTAGCCTACCAATTAGTGCAATGTCTTCATGGTCAAAAGTTCAGGGTTTGATTCCCACTTGTTCATTTTGTGCCTGGGTGCGCTTGCACAGTCCTGGCTCTGCTGTGACCTGCAGACAATCATTCTTCTACATTTCTATGCATTATGGCCACATGTTGGGTAGTCCAACATGGCATTCCCCATCATGGACATCTGTGAACATGGCTTTAGTGGCTCTGCCACGGTGCATTGCAGTGGGTCAGTGATGTATACACAGCAGATGTTTGGGTCAACTGGTATGGATGCGTTTTCTGTTTGTCTATCTTTATGACCTCCCAGCTTTATGTAAAGAGGATATATCTCGTACATTCAGGCACTTAACACTCGTTGCATAGCCATTCCCTGCACCGTTCTGCCATCATTACTTGCCCCACATGGGGCAAATGGGTTCAACTTGTCCCTTTCTATCATTCCACTCTGTTGGGTGTATTGTCTTGCAGTTGCACAGGCTGAGACACCAGTCCCACTCGCGCAAATGTTGTTTCATGTAGTCCATGACACTGCTACTTTTGGTTCACACACAACCAAAAGGCTTTTGGCCTGTAAGATCCCATACATCCACCCACCACACACATTGCACTCTCTGCTTGGAGAATCCATGGCAGAACCCTGCACCAACCATTTGACCATCAGCAAAATTGATGGTGGGGCAGCCTACTGGCAGTAAACTGCCCCACCATGGCCATAAGTAGTCATTTGCAACAGTTAGCCATATCATGCACACCTTTCTTGTGACTGGTCCACATGAGCACTCATGGACAATCCTCACTTTGCTGCCCACATCTGTAGCATGCTGCCTCTACCCATACATTGTCCTTGCCTTTTGGGATGCCATACTCTGACAGTACATTTGGATACCTGTCCACACCTCACAGACACTATAATGTAGCTTACGGCATGGTGTTTGCTTTCAGGAGCATCTAGGACTGCAAGCCTGTCACAGCATCCCCTGCTGCTGCATCCCCTCCGCTGACTTCACTGTCACCACCACCCACCCATGTCACAGCCAATATCCACACTGACCATCATCACTAGGCAGCCGCCTATCTTGCCTAGTCAACAGCATAGGCCACATTGCAGGCATCAGGTGAGTCAACTCCATTAGCTACCAATTGTGCTTGCATCCATACCTTCTCCAATGGCTTCCCTGCCCCTCCTTTCAGAGTTTCAGTGGTTTTCCTGCATTAAGGTGCATACCAGACACCTTCCCGCAGCATGTCCCATTACCGCATGGTAAGTGTACACTACCACCCCTTAATGTCCTGTTACTGCATGTTAAGTGTCAATTACCACCCCTTAATGCAGCATGTGCTGTTACCACATGGTAAGTGTCCACTAGCACCCCTTAACGCCGGAATGCTTCTGACACACCCAGCACACTTACCACACAGTAACTCCTTATCACTGCAGTTACTGCATAGAAAAGACTACTTCTTTTACTGTGGTTTAGTAAACATAACCCCTTGTTTTGCTTCGAGCCAAAGATTTCATGCTTGGTTGGGACGAAGTCATGTGATCAGTCACCAAAATCAGATATTTTCAACTTACGATTGATTTTTTGGAACGTATCCCCATTGTAAGTTGAGGATCATCTGAATATTTTAATTTATATTGTTTTTAGATTCCCTGGGGCCCTCTGATGCTCATCCCACCATCCAATTTCAGGTGCTAGGCCTCTGATCCCACCTGCAGCCTCAAAACCTTTTGAGTCTGAGCCTGGCTGAAGCCACGATTCACAGCCAACTTGTAAAGTATAAATTATTATTTTTTAAAATTTCCTTTTCTAGCCAATTACCTGGGATCCCCCCTGGACACAGGGCCAGCCCAACCATTAAACAAATTAGGCAGTTGCCTAGGGCAACAGCATATGTGGGACAGCAAAGAGCAGGACATTCAAAGCTAAACAATAGATTTTGATAGCCAGTGTGTGTTTGTATGGGTGAGGTTTGAAGTTTGCCTAGAGTGCCAACACCTTGAACCAAGTCTGGAGCCGGCCCTGCCCGGACATATCAGCCGAACAAATGCCCCAACCCTTTGTGCTCCGGCGGTCACCAAGGCCTGCTCTGGAGCACTCAGACTAGGCCACAGTCTTCATAATCATGGCCCCATTCCCTTAAAGGTTTCTCTCTTCTTCAGTGCTGGGCAATACCATGCCTGCCAATGCCCATGGTGCACAAATAAAAATACTGCTGCAGTCTCAAATCAGTGGCGCTGAGCATGGCCTGCCAAATCCCTGTAGCCTGTCCATGCTGTGATCCACATAACTAAAAAAATATTTCCACAGCCTGAAGCCACAAATTGCAGCTTTGGGAGAGCTGAAGCCTTTTCTTCCTGCATGGCAGAGCGCCCCCCCTGCCCCGCCCCCAGACCTGCCACAAAATCAGTGGCCTCAAGAACACCTGACAGCCCAAAGGTAATTTAAAAAAAAACCACCTTATTTTTAACTTGGATTACAGTAATTTGATTGTGTGCAATAATTCCAGTAGTTCTTTTACTGTAAAAGGATCCTGAAAAATTCAGTCTTTAATTGGCCTTTCTAATTAGCAATAATAATTTAATAAATTTTTACCATCTCTGCATTTAGTATTATTTATTTACAAACCATGTACCTAATATAGAAACTTGTAACATCTGGTTGACTATCAGGTGTTCCTACTAAACTAGTTCTTTCATTCAATTTATTTCAGTTGAAGTCAGTTGGGTTGCTTAGGGGTATGTTTACTAAAATGCCACAAATAACTCAGGCAAACATGCAGCTAGTATGCATTTTTACCATGGTAGAGTCTAGCAGCCACTGTAGATGCAAGGGGTGAGGCCATGGCAGGCTACTACTGCCACACTAGTCAGGTCACTAGTGTGGTTGTAGGGAATGTGTGGCCATAGCATATGCACATTATGAAGGCATGCCCTACACGTATCTTGCAAGGGAATGCCACAAACGCATCATCAGGGTTACAATGGGCTATGGAACCACTACAGACAGTAATAAATGTGCTCCAACCACACTTACAGGAAAGTAGCAATTGGCCACACTACTCAGAAGAGAGAGAGGTGACTGGGAATAGGCACAACTGGCTACACAGCTCAGTACTAGGGCTAAGTATAAGAAGGCAGGGCATGCATATCAGAAAAGCAGACATGCAGAAAGTCTGTATTGCACCTCTAACTGTGGGAGATAGGGTGCAAATGTGGTCTCTGAAGATTCAGGGGCCTTAAATAGGATAATGCAGGGTGTCCTCCATATCCATCAAATGGGACAGTACAAGACCTTTGGTGTGTGAGAATGGACTCCCCCTCTCAATCACTCCTCTGATATGATTTGGACAGCAACATAGCCATAGCCATTGTGGAGTGTGTCTCCCATGTTAGGAGGTCTGGAGGCCAAGCACAATCAGCACACATGTTCTGGGAAGCTTACATCTCTACCACATGGGACCCATAGAGTCAAGATGTAGTCTCAAGGCCCACCCTATAAAACACCCACCCCTATGATCTGAAATCTACAAGGGGGGAGGTGTAAGGCAGTCTACTGATAAAGAGCACTCATGCTTCCCCCTTATCAGACTGAACAGTCCAGCTGTCAGAGAACCAAAAGCCCACCTGACCAGGAAGACCACAGATCCATAGAATACCTCATCCCCTGGATACAAGGGCCAGGGAAAAGATAATAATCATTGACCTCCAACAAAGCAAGCTCACATTAAGTTCTACAGATGTTAGATAGCTACTCAGAGCCAGTAGGTCTCAGCCCTATCCTGCCTTGGTCAGGATGAAGAGCCATCTGTCCACAGGAACATGGCCCATGGCAGCGGCATGGCTGGGGGGGGGGGGCCATGCCGCTGCCCCCATGTGCATATACACACTACTACATTCCTCCACCATGAAGTGGGGGTAGAAGTTGGATGGTGCCTTTTGATGGTGCTCTGTCATGTTGCTAGTATGTGAAATACATAATATGCATGCCCCACCCCACCCTCACTGTATTTTGCTGGCTTCAACTGTGGCTCTGTGGGCAGTATTAGTTGAAGCATAGAGCACAGTCCCTGTCTCCTGACACCTCCACAGCACACAACACCAGAAGCCCTCTGACATCTATCCTTTGCATATGTAGACATTAACAGCAGTCCATCAGGTCAGCTTTTAATGTGTTTGTGGATGTATGCCCACTGTCCCAGGAGGGTCACTCCTAAGCTGCGGGCCCTTGTTTTGGGGTTGTCAGGCTACATTGAGATTGTGCTATCATTGCTTCTTTGTCCTTTTTGCCTTCCATTGTAGCTACTCTGTTTCTGCCCTTCCTATTTGCTATCACTCAAGTACAAACTGCACGTTTGCAACATGCTAGCAAGGCAGGTGCAACTACCACTTGGTCAGAGGCAGGTGTTAGTTGCACCCATGCTTTAGTGGCATGTTTGTGCCACTTGCATGCACCTAGCACAGCCGCCCCAGCTGCATGCCATGTCTTTGCTCACTCTCCACCTTAACCCCGCCTATTCAGGTACTGCTTGTGTAGCATGACATTTTTAGTGTGGCCAAAATGCACATTAGCCCCATGCTAAACCCCATGCTACCGGCTGACACACTTTAGTAAACATGCCCCATAGTGCATTTTTCTGATGTCCCACTGAGAAGAGAGACAGCCTGAGGTAACATCATTCACCTTGGTCATGATGACCAATGTTCATGCTAAGCTGCGCTGAGTCCTCCGCCGGCATTCCTACCAGTGGGGGGAGATGCAAAGCGATCGCAAAAGCGATTGCGCTTAGGATCGCAGAGCATCATCAGGCCCTTAGGACCTGCCTATGCCATGTGATCCTAAGCATGATCGCTTTGCACCTCCCCCCACCAGCAGGAATGCCAGCAGAGGACTCAGCGCAGCTTAGCAGGAACATTGTTCAAGACTACTTCAAATAATATCAGTAGCAGAGTAAAATAGGGATGATCACTCTCCAGGCCAGGTCAGATTACTGTTCATTGACTTGAAAGCTGCTTTGATATAATGATGCTCTGTATATTCCTGCAGCAATTAGGCGTTGGGTAGTAGATGGATATCAGTGTTGTTGGTGCAATACTATGATACTTTGGGGAATGTTTACTAAAGCACAGTAGCCGGGAGCACGAGGCTAATGTGTGTTTTTGGCTTGCGTAGCTGGGAATGTGTAGCCAGGGCTGGCCCCGGAGATGGTTGAAATTGTTGGTGCCCTAGGCAAACCTTAAACTTTACTCCCCCCTAGCTGTCGGAATCTATTGTTTAGCTTTGCATGTCTTGCTCTTTGCTGCCCCCCAGAAACTTCTGCCCTAGGCGACTGCCTAGTTTTCCTAATGGTTGAACCAGCCCTGCGTGTAGCCGTAAGACACCTGTGCTAAAATCGCTGTGCTACCAGAGCAGCGTGAGGATAGGTGGGATTAGGATGTAGTCCCAGTGGAAAGTGGGTGGGAACTGCAGAACTCTGCTAGAATGACTGTGCTAGTGGTAGTTGTTGCTAGTGTGGGTGCAACTACTGCCTGCCTCTGACTTGCTAGCATGTCACAAATGCGCAGTTTGTATGCAAGTGTTATAAAATATGAAGGGCAGAAACAGGGCAAACACATAGAAGAATAAAAAGGGCTAATAAGGGAATGTTAGCTGAATTTTTAGGCACAAGCCCTACCTGTTCGGAGGAGCTGCATGGTGCAGCTACCATGGCAGTAGACTACAACAGCCTGACAGCCGAAAAACCATGAGTGACCCTGCTAGGATAGTGGGAAAACATCTACAGAAACATCAATGGCTGTCTTGACTAACTGTTGTTCATGTCTGCATATGCACTGAATAGATGTCAGAGGGCTGCTGGTGTTATGTGCTATGACAGTGTTGGAAGATAAGGCCTGTGCTCTGTGTTTCAGTTGTGAGCAGATACTTAACATTTCTAACAGTGAATGTGGGCTTGCTTTGTTGAAGCTCACTGATCTGTGTCCCCTTCCTTGCTCCCATACCCAGGGGATGAGGCATTCCATTGATCTGGGGAACTCTTCTGGATTTCCAAGGTCCTGTGGGCCTTTGATTCTCTGACAACTGTGGTGCTCAACCTGGGGGCTGCTTGGTTTTGGCCACCTCTGTGGGAGTATGAGGGTTGCACTGCAGTGTTCCACCAGAGCTCTTCCCACTGGAGGAAAGCATGGATGCCCTATGTGGACTGTTGTCCATCTTCCCTCCCAACAAGAGTGAGTGTTCTATATGGTTGACCATAGTGATGTTTCTGGACACTATGGACCCTGTATGATAGAGGTGGTGGCTTGCAGGGTGTTCAGCCCATGTGTTTCCAACCCCCAACCCATTCTGTTTAGCATCCAGACCCACTGACTTTAGTGCCCCCTTCCCCCACATGGGGGACACAGTCCACAATAGCTAGACTGCTACCCAACCTATATAAAAAAAATGAACGAGGAGAGCCCATTCCCCTAAACCAGAAAGCCTCAGTGAAGAGGCACGCTGGGTGGCTCAGGGTGAGGGAGGTTCATATAGCATTTCCACATGGCAGACAGTGTGGACACCCTATCCGATCCCATACAAGGCCCCCTGCATCTTCATATGCCACATTTTCACTCTCTCACAATTAGGGGCACTACACGGACTATTTGCATATGTTTAATTTCCTGATTTGCATGTCCTATCCTCTTGTACTTAGCCACAATTCTCGGAGCTGTGCAGCTGGTTGTGCCAATTCCTGGTCATCTCTATATTCTGCACTGTCCTATTACTACTGTCCTGTAGGTGGGGCAGGAGCCTATTTATTAGTCTGCAGTGGTTCTGTAGATTGCTGCTACCTTAATGCATTTGTAGCTAACAATTACTGGCCACACGTTACGAGTGTGCTCCTTGTGCGCATGCGCTTTGGCCACGCATTTTCAATTAGCACAATAGTGATGTGCCTAGTATGGTGGTACCTCCCTACCGCAGTTGTGCCTCCTGTATCTAACATAGTCACTACACCCCCACCAGGGTAAAACCATGCGCTAGACATGAGTTTGGCCCATGCTACCTGCTGTACTTTACGTGCCCCTTTGCTTCCTATCTTACTGATCAGGTACAGCGGATTGCTTTTCAGAGTAAATTGTCTTCTTGATATAAGCTGGAGGGGTGTGCCACGGGCGTCATCCTTACCTTCTACCTTGTTTAACATCTACTTGTTCCCCTTGTGCAAGTTGGGCTTGCAATTCTGTTTTTATGTGAATGATATTTGATTTTTCAGAGGTTTCAGGTTGGTGATGATTTTAGGACTTTGCTTTTGTTAACTGCTTTTCCACAGATTTTTGTCTGGCTAATAAGAATGGTTTAAGGATTAATTTTATTAAAGCTGAAGCCATGTTTGTTTGTCCTGACTCATATTTTATTCCTCCACTGAGTCTTGTTTTGTCCAGGAATTTGTTCCCTATTAGGGAGTGTGTTCTGTATCTTGGTGTTGCTCTGGACATGCTGTTGAGTCAATGCTGACTCAGCAGCCCCTGGGTTTTCATGGCAGTGTGACTGGAAGTAGATTGCCAGGCCTTTCTTCTGAGGCAATGGAGAGTTAAGTGATTTACCCAAGGCCACAAGGAATGCTAATGGGAATCAAACCCTTGGTTTCTTGGGTACCAAGCCAGCACTCAAACCACTAGGCTACTCCTCCACTCTGCTCTGGATATGATGGGCCTGATATTCAGCACCAGTGGCTAGTGCTGCTTTGCTAGCCCCTGGAGCTGAACTGTATATCCAGGCTCTGGCATAGAATATTCGGGCTGCCCGGTTGCCGCCAAGCTAACTGGGCAGTGGTGATATTCAGCCTCTGTCTGGTTAGCTTCTATGGTGAAAGTTAGGCCAGGGTTTTCTCTGTCTAACTTTCACCATTTGTCGCTAACTGGGCAGTGGTTCAAGATCGCCACTGCCTGGTTATCGACCGGTTAGCATTGGGGTGTGTAGCTTCGGCACCCGTGGATTTTGAGTGCCGTAACCATGTTAGTGCAACTGAATATCCCACAGAGCAGCATTTATACAGTTTGCAGGTCTGCAAACTGTGTATATGCCTTGGAATATCCCCTCCCCCCATGCTATCTTTTAAGGTTCATATTGTGAAAGTTGTCCAGAGGATTTATTATAGGCTACGGACCTTTTGCTGTTTGAGACTTGTTTTGAACCCAGTAGATTTCCGGACTGTAGTTCAAACTTTAGTTATGCATCAACTCGACTATTCTATTATGCTTCTTTTGGGCTTGCCAGATTATATAATAAAGCCTTTGCACCTGGCTGAGAACATTGTTGCCAAAGTTACCGTAAGCCTGCGTAAACAAGCTCTTATCTCACCTGTTCCAATGGATTTTCATTGATTGACAATGTCTTTCAAGGCTCAATTTAAGTGTGCTTGTTTAGTTTCTAAAATTATTTATGAAGTTATTAGTCCTATCTCATTCCCTTCCTATATGAGGTTTGATGAAAAAGTATCAAGACTTGTTGTGTAACTATATAATAATATGTTGCACCACGGTGCTATTAAGCATGCAGTGACCTAGTTATGTGCTCTACATGTGCAGAGGGTAGCATGGCTACAGCAGACCTGTACTTTTTTTAATCACATGGGGCGGCATTTTCGAAGGCATTTACATGGGTAACTGCCCTAGTTACCCATGTAAATGCCTCATCCAGGATCTTCTAAAGACACCTACATGGGTAGTGTCATTTGAAAATACCGGATAAGTCTCTAACGTGCCCGGATGCTAGCGGTTATCATTGAAGTGTGTTGGGGGCGTTCCAGGGTGAAGGAAAGAGCTAAATGGGTAACAGCAATTTCGATGATACCTAGCCCTCTGTACCTTAAAGATAGGCAAGGTTTTTCTTCGCCTATCTTTCAGGTGCAGGGGCTAAGCGGGTAGCATCGAAAATTGCTGCTAACTGGCTAGCTCCTGTGGCTTCCGGGTTGTGAGGCAAGAACCGGATTTTCAGTGCTGGGGCCGTATATGACCCTGGCACGGAAAATCTGGGTTAGATGGATGGCGGGCGGGGTATGCGCTGAGGTGGCACATAACACTATCCAAATGAAAATCGGGCCCATGATGTTTGGTATTATGTAAAAGCAGTTCATCAGATTTATGATAAGTGTAAAAAATTGAACAACGAGTTTGCATCAAATTCTGCCAGAAACTTGGAGATTCGTGCAAAGAGATTTATGACAAGTTAGAGCAAGTGTATGGCAATGAATGCATGAGTCATGCTCGAGTTTATGACTAGTACAAAATTTTCCAAGAGGGCCACCAAAGTGTTGCCAATGACTAACGTTCCGGAAAGCCATCCATGAGCAGGAATGAAGACAAAGTTGAAGCAGTGCATGCCACCATGCGCTCAAATTGTCAATTGACAATCAGGGAGCTTGCTGAGTACATGGACATCAGTTTCGGTTCAGTACAGTCCATTCTTACTGTCAGTTTGGGGATGAGACGTGTGTCTGCAAAATTCGTGCCGAAACACCTGTCCTCTGACCAAAAAAAAAGACTGACTGTCTGCAGCCAAGATTATTACAGGTGATGAATCATCCGTTAGTTTATGACCCAGAAACTAAGGGTTATGTTTACTAGAGGCCATTAAGGGAGCAAGTGTCCCATTTAATGCCTGCTATCAGCATCCTTTCATCCTTAATGCTGTGAGAACGCTGCTTGAATGTTAAAGGTTCCCACAGCATTAAGGGAACAGGAGATAGAGAGTGGGCATTCACAGCAGATGCTCCCGTAATACCTGTTGCGCAAGTGTGAGTTAGAGGCCTTTAACGCTGGGATTGCTAACGCCAAGCAAAACCTTGTGGAAAAGGTGTATTTTGAGGTGAGAGAGATTCTTTCAATGTCTGCAATGTGATGCACACACAGGGGAGCCCAATGCAGTGATACTGATAAGATTACTTGTGAAGCTTCCTGCATGATGTGCAACCCCACCCTAACTACAATGCTATAATGCTTACAAGTTATTGAGTTGAATGTAAAACACCTTGTTACAATGTAAACAGTTGGAGTTCAATGTAAATGACCTTGATTTAAGGAAAAGGCGGTATATAAATACTGTTAAATGTATTCTCCTGCAAGCTGCTACACCATGGCCTATATAGGTACTCTTTCCTGCATTGCGACTCCTCACTCATGCCTCTCCTGTGCCTGATCTGCATGCCAACACTCCTGCTTCATCCTCCTTTCTCTGTGCACACTGTGTTGCTTCTGACTCCACAGGGGGACGCATCATCCCCATTCTATGCTCCACACAGTGACATTATGCCATTTTAAATGGCCACCCCCGCAGTGCATCAGTACAGCAGCATCCCACATGCCCGACTCACTTACTGGCTGCCATGTGGAATGGCCACAGATCTGTCAGGTCCATCAGCTCCCACCTGTCCTTCCATCCATTACCTTTATATTGGCTTTCCCCTGCTGCTCCCTTATCCAGCGTTAGATTGACAGCCATTTTTGGGTGTTAGGGTGCATGCTTGCCACCTTAACGCCTGGTGTCCTGTTAGGCGGCCCATTGTGCACTCACCGCCGGAATGCCTCCTACCCGCCCAGAATCTTTAATGTTCGTTATCCCCTGCTCCCTTACCGCCCTTTAGTAACATACCCCTAAGACTCAATTCTCACAATGGGAGACTCCAAACTCTTCCAGGCCCAAGAAAGCTTGTCAGGTGAGGAGCAATGTCAAAGCTCACATTTTTCTTTGATTACCAGGGTATTGTTCATCATCAGTATGCTCCAAAAGGCCAAACCATCAATAAGGAGAACTTCATCCAAGTTCTGACTCATTTGAGAGATGCAGTTCGTTGAATGGTTGCTTCATTACAATAATGCCCTAGGACACGCATCACATCTTGTCCAGCAGTACTTGGCCAAACACCAAATAAAGCAAGTCCATCAGCCTCCTTGCTCACCTGACCTAGCTTCTTTCAGGAAATGAAAAAAAGAGCAAACGACGAAACCTGGAAACAGCACAAGCACTGGCAAGTCAAATGCAAGGCATTATAAAGCAGGCAAAGGGAGAATTTGAGAAGAAGCTTGCTGTGGAAGCAAAAACGCAAAATAAAGATTTTTTTCAAGTACATTCATAGCAAAAAACCTGTGAGAGAGTCAGTTGGTCCATTAGATGATAGAGGAGTTAAAGGGGCACTAAGAGGCGACAAGGCGATAGCGGAGAGACTGAATGAATTCTTTGCTTCGGTCTTTACTGAGGAAGATGTAGGGATGTTACCCATGACTGAAGTGGTATTTAAAGGTGCGGAAGAATTGAAGGAAATATTGATACATCAGGAAGATGTACTACAACTATTAGATAAACTGAAGAGTAGCAAATCACCGGGGCCGGATGGTATACATCCAAGGGTGTTGAAAGAACTGAAATATGAGATTGCAGACCTGCTATTAGTAATCTGTGAACTATCATTAAAATCATCTCTAATACCTGAAGATTGGAGGATCGCCAATGTAACACCAATTTTTAAAAAGGGTTCCAGGGGTGATCCGGGAAACTACAGACTGGTGAGCCTCACGTCAGTACCGGGAAAAATGGTAGAAACCATCATAAAGTATAAAATTACTCAGCATGTATAGTCATGGCCTAATGGGAGACAGCCAACATGGCTTTAGACAAGGAAGATCTTGTCTTACTAATCTGTTATGTTTTTTTGAAAGTGTGAATAAACAGGTGGACAAAGGTGAGTCGGTTGATATGGTGTATCTGGACTTTCAGAAAGCCTTTGACAAGGTCCCTCATCAGAGACTTTTGGCAAAACTAAAGAGTCATGGGATAGGAGGCAGTGTACTACTGTGGATCAGGAACTGGTTAAAAGATAGAAAGCAGAGGGTAGGGCTAAATGGCCAATTTTCCCAGTGGAGAAAGGTGAATAGTGATGTACCCCAGGGATCTGTGCTGGGTCCGCTGCTTTTTGACATATTCATAAATGACCTGGAAAGTGGAATAACGAGTGAGGTTATCAAATTTGCAGATGACACAAAACTAATTAAAGTTGTTAAAACCCAAGAGGATTGTGGAAAATTGCAACAGGATTTGGATAAATTGGAAGACTGGGCATTAAAATGGCAGATGAAATTTAATGTGGACAAGTGCAAAGTTATGCACCTAGGGAAGAACAACCCAAACTATGGTTACACAATGCAAGGTTCCACATTAGGAACCACCACCCAGGAAAAAGATTTAGGAGTCATTGTGGATAACATGTTAAAACCCTCGGCCCAGTGTGCAGTGGCAGCCAAGAGAGCAAATAGCATGCTAGGTATCATAAGGAAAGGAATGGAAAATAAAACAAAAGATATTATAATGCCTCTATATCGTTCCATGGTGAGACCGCACCTTGAATATTGTGTGCAGTTCTGGTCGCTGTATCTTAAAAAGGATATAGCGTTATTAGAAAAGGTTCAGAGAAGAGCCACCAAAATGGTAAAGGGGATGGAAGGATACTCCTATGAAGAAAGGCTAAAAAGGTTAGGGCTCTTTAACCTGGAAAAGAGACGGCTGAGGGGAGATATGATAGAAGTCTATAAATTAATGAACGGAGTGGAACAGGTAAACGTAGATCAATTGTTTATGTTATCAGAATATAGAAAGACTAGAGGACATGCAATGAAGCTACAGGGTAAACTATTTAAGACTAATAAAAGAAAATATTTTTTCACTCAACGTGTAATCAAACTCTGGAATTTGTTACCGGAGGATGTAGTAAAGGCTGTTAGTGTAGCTGAGTTAAAAAAAAGGTTTGGACAAGTTCCTGGAGGAAAGGTCCATAAACCATTATTAAGAAGGGACCCAGGATATCAATGCTTGACCCACCTGGGGACAGCAATCTCAGGCCGGAGGGACTGGGATTTCTAGTCCTATAGGCACTCCTTGCGGTCTTGGGCAAGCCACTTAACCCTCCGTTGCCCATGTTCCCTGTATTAGCATATGTGTCTCATATCCCCTCATGTTAAATGTATCCCCCAACTGACCGCTTTGACCCAGTGAAAAGCAGGATATAAATACAGCTAAATAAATAAAATAAATTGGCCACTGTTGGAAACAGGATACTGAGCTTGATGGACCTTGGTCTGACCCAGTATGACATATCTTATGTTCTTATGACCTCACACACTGTGACTTTTTCTTGTTTCTAAAACTGAAATTACCACCAAAAGGAAGGAGATTTGATGACTTGGAGACCATTAAGCAAGATTCGATACAACATAACGAAAGAAGCATTTCAAAATTGTTTCCAGCAGTGGCAGGAATGCTGGAGGAAGTGTGTTTTATTAGAAAGAGACTACGTTGAAGGACACTGAGTGCAATAACTGTTGGTGTTATAGTTCTGGTGTTATTGTACAAGTCTCCATACTTTTTGATCGCACCTCGTATGTGGGTTACGTTCTGCTTCTTGTGGCCTTCTTTATGTTCCTTCAGATTGGTGACATATAGGAAACCATCCGCCAACATGTTTTTTCCATTAGGGGTCTTTGACTCTGGAATTCCTTACCTCAGGCTTTACATGATGTACATTTTTTCTTATCCTTTCATAAGAATTTAAAAAACTATTTCTTTCAGAAGGCTTTTGGGGTATGACTTATCTATTCTTGTTTTCTGTCTTCTGTATTATTGTGTTTTAATGTATGTTATTGTGTGACTGCTTGGGAGACTTGATAGGTGGATTATAAATTATTTAAAATAAATAAAAATACTTTAGGTCATTCATATACAGCCTTTATAGTGAACACATTACACCTATTCTCAAAGAGCTCCATTGGCTCCCTATACACGGAAGACTTACATTCAAAACCCTCCTTCTCACATTCAAGGCCTTAAATGGTTTATCGTCCACATCACTTACCAAACTCATCCAATCCGTCCCATCAAATAGAAATAGGAGACATGCAGCATTAAACTCACTAACAACCCCAAAGGCTATAACAACGTGCAGCCTATCAACATCAAACAGAGCTTTCATGTTTAGCGCACCAAAATACTGGAATGCTCTCCCACCTGATCTCCGCGCCATAACCGACCTAACCCAGTTCAGAAAGGCCCTTAAACTGCACCTTTTCATCAAATACTACCCTACATGAACCGTAACATAACAGCCTCACCCTAGTATAATCCACAATATCCCTCTTGTTCCAAGCATCACTGCTAATTTTATGTAAATAGTTCGAGCATGCTATCTAGCTAACAGATTATATACTCCATGTAAATAGTTCTCCCATGTTATCCAAGTTGATACTCCTGTTATATGTAATACCAAACAGCCTGTTGTTCTGGTTCCTTTCTGTTATTTGTAAACCGCGCTGATGTCAAAGAGTGCGGTATATAAGAAGTTGAAATAAATAAATAAATAAATAAAAAATAGGCATCTTGGAGATCACGTGATGTGGTGAGCTTGGGAAGTCACGTCTCTCCTGAGCTCCGGGCTTCCCTTGCTCCGAACCGGCACAAAAGTAAGCACTGATCAATTTTTGTGACGTGTAGTTTCTGTTCATTGTAAACCGCACTGATGTCAAATAGCGCGGTATAAAAGAAACTGTAAATAAAAAGAACTGTAAATAAAAGTGCTCAGTTGTGAGTACAATCACCGGTTTTTAGTTCTCCCCAAGTGCCGAACATACAAGCTCTGTGTCCGAGGGAGTTGGGAGCGAATGGCGGCTGCGGCAGTGCGAGCCGGGCGGAGAGAGAAAGACCGAGCTGTAGGGGCCTCCAAAATGGCGGAATCGCCCCCGAAAGTGGGAGAGATGTCATCTCCCTCCCTCGGGGCCTCAGTAGCAGAGATTTCAGCTGCGGTCTCCAGCGCCCTATCTCTCCAATTTGAATCGTTACGGAGCAAGTTGGTTGCAGTGCAGAGCTCCGTGGAGGCCTTCGGGGCTCGTATGCAGCAGGCAGAGACCCGTATTTCACAGACCGAGGATGAAGTGGAGAGACTGAGCCAGGCGCTGGTGCAGGTGCAAACCACCTTGAAGGCCCAGGAGGAAAAATTAGAAGACCTCGAAAACCGCTCGAGGCGGAGCAACTTGAGGTTCCTGGGAGTGCCGGCTTCGGTGGGAGACAAGGATCTGCAGGCTTACATCGCCTCTCTGTCTGCCTCCCTGATGGGGGAGGAAGGACAGAGCTCTCAGGTTGTGATTGAGAGGGCACATAGAGTGGGCCCCAAGATCTCCAATGACCCGCGGCCTAGAGTGGTCCTGGCCAAATATTTACAGTTTCAACATAAGGAGGCTGTTTTGCGGGAGGCCCGGAGACGAGGAACCGTTGAAAGAGACAACATCAAGCTCCGCATAACTCCGGACTACTCAGCGGCTGTGAGTAAGCAGAGAAGGGCATACGCACCGATATGCCAGAGTCTCATCGCAGCAAATATCAGATTCTCTGTGCAGTATCCAGCGCGCTTACACGTGTTCCACGAGGGGAAGCAGAAGACATTCGGCTCAGCGGAAGAAGCAGCGGTGTATGTGGGGCAACTTGAGAAGCAGGCCCCGAAGCCGGGCGGCGGGTCAGCAGGCACGTCGTGACTTGTTGGACGGAACTTAGCCTGGATAGCATTGAAGAACTCAGAGGGAGCCTGAGGAGCGCTGTTTCTCCCCCCCTTGGGGTATGAGGCAGCGAGGGCCCCCTTTGAGTCCATGGTGGTGGAACTGCCGATTGTAGGTATCTCAAGGTTAGCTGTATTTGAGCTGCCTAAGAGAGGACACCGTTGGCAGTTTTTCTTTCTCTTTTTTCTCCTTTTTCTCTCTCCTTTCCTTCCTTTCTTCCTTACTCCCTTCCTCTTCCTCTCGGGTATCCTGTATAGCGAGGGCTACAGGGGGGAGGGCTGCGGAGTAGTATTCCGATGCCTAATGCCTGTGGTACAGGGGCCTAGGTTGCTATCTATACTACCTACATGGATGGCTGCATTGAGGGGGGGGGGAGACTAATGGATATGTACCTGGAGATGGAACTGTGATTCTGTATTACTATGTTGCATTGTTGCCTGTTGGGGGGAGGGGGAGTGGGGGGAGGGGGGACAGGGAGAGGGAAATTATTCATTTTTTTTCCTCTTTAATGTTATAATCTGGGGTGCTACTTTGGTGGAATTTTAAGGTCTTTGGGGGGGGACTACTGCCCTGCAGGGGAGCGGGGGAGCCCGGTCACATCAGGGTGATAGGGTAGTCCAGAGAGGACACTGGAGGTGGGACAAGGAGCGGAGGGAGAGAGCGGGGGGGGGGAGGGTTATAGGAGTGGAATGTGAGCATAGGGAGGAAGGGGTAAGTGGGATGGAGGGGGGTATGGGGAGGGAGGGGGGCAAGGTAGTGAGCTTGCTGCTCTACATGGGCAGGTTCTGTATCTGCATGGTATCTCTAGGGGGAGGGTTCAGGTTGGGTGGGTAGCACACACTCTACAGCAGTATTCGTGTCCGACATATCTACCATTAACCAAAAACAAAGGGGGGTTCCAGGCTGGGGGAGCCCCTTGTGCGCAAATAGAGATGGCTGTGCTAAATGTTCTTGACACTGCCCCGTGACCCTGAAGATTATTACCTGGAATGTATGTGGATTGGGGAATCCGATTAAGAGATATAAAATTTTACAGGCACTAGCCAGGCAGCGGTGTGACATAGCACTTCTGCAGGAAACCCACCAGACGGCCGAGGAGCACAGTAAATTGCGTAGAGATTGGGTGGGACAAGTGTGGGGATCACCTGCTAGGGGTAAAAAAGGAGGCGTAGCCATTTTGATCCATAAGCGAATTCGTTTTGAGATGGTAACCGCGGTAGGCGACAAGGAGGGGAGATTCATGTTGTTATACGGGAACCTGGAGGGGAAACCCATGATTGTGGGTAACCTCTATGGGCCCAACGTGCTGGACCCCAGCTTTTATAGTGGCTTGGCCTCTAGGGTGGAACAGCTGCTGGAGTGTCCTCTGCTTCTTGGAGGAGATTTCAATGGAGTCCTTGATGTAGACTTGGATTCCTCTCGAGGGGAGGAGGCGAGGGATTGCCTTCTGCAGGCCCGAATGCTGCAGCGTTTTTGTAAAAGATTGGACCTGATAGATCCATGGCGGCTAGTGCACCCACTGGAGAGGGATTTTACCCATCAGTCTCGAGCACATGGTTCCAGTGCTCGTATCGATTATCTCCTGCTATCAGGGGGCTTGTTTGCCCAGACGGGAGAAGTACAGATTGGCCCCATGGAAATCTCGGACCACGCGCTGGTCTGGCTGGAGCTGAAGTGGGGGGAAGATTGTACACGGTCGCGGATATGGAGATTCCCGCTGGAGTTATATCATGATGTTCGGTTTCAGCAGTTCCTCCAGCAGAGGTGGAGGGAGTTCGAAGGAGACCACTTAGCCCATAAAGATGACTCTGAATTAGTTTGGGAGACGGCTAAGGTGGTGTTTCGGGGTGAGATTATTGGGTACATGGCCCGGAAACGCCGGATGATTGCAGAGCAAATAATCCGCCTCGAACGACGGGTCACTGGACTACGACGCCTGTGGGCGCGGGCTCCGACGATGATAAATAAGAAAAGGCTGTGGGAAGCACAAGTGGATCTTAATGAACTTTTACATCAGAGGGCCAAGAAGTCTGCTCTTTACTACCGCTACAAATTAACTGCTTTGGGGATAAGCCCGGGAAATTGCTAGCTAGATGCTTGAAGGGCCATCGCGGTTCATCGCTGATAGTGGCAATCCGGGATGATGGGGGTAAGTTACATAGGAAGAGCACAGAGATTGCCCATGTTTTTCGCATGTTTTTCCAATCATTGTACGCTGGAGAATCTGCGCCTGGCATAGACCTGCAGGAATATCTGAAGGAATTAAATCTGCCTCAGTTGAACGAGGAGCAAAGGGCGCTGTTGGATCAGCCCATTTCTGTACAGGAGGTGCATACGGTAATTTCTAATGCCAGCTGTTATAAAACTCCAGGGCCCGATGGTTTAGGTGCGGAGTTCTATAAAATTCTCAAGGACGAGGTAAGCCCTGTGTTGGTTGAGGTGTTTGGTAGACGTACGGAACAGGGGGAGTTTCACTGGGGGAGCAATCATGCCTATATCACGCTGATTCCCAAGCCGGGCAAAGACCCAGTTCAAGCATCATCGTATCGGCCTATCTCACTGCTCAATTTTTGATTTAAAACTGTTGGCGAAGATTTTAGCGGTGCGATTGGCAGGACTATTAGGCAACCTGGTACATGAGTCCCAGGTGGGGTTTGTTAAAGGGCGATATGCAGTCCGGAACATGCGTAAAATACTGGCCTCCTTGGATTGGGTGCATGACCGACAGTTGTCTTCCTTGCTTGTCAGTTTTGACGCTGAAAAAGCTTTTGATAGGGTCGATTGGCAATATTTGCGTGGTTTGCTCCCACGGTATGGTCTGGGTGGCCACTTCTGTAGAATGGTGGACAGTTTATATGTACAGCCGTCAGCTGGGGTACTTTGTAATGGGGTGCTCTCGGAGACGTTTCCCCTGGAACGGGGTACTAGACAGGGTTGCCCACTTTCGCCTCTATTGTTCGTACTTTCTTTAGATCCCCTGATACGGACCATAGCGGCCTCTCGAGAGATAAAGGGTGTTAGGATAGGGACACAAGAGTTTAAGATCGCGGCCTTTGCGGACGATCTCCTGGTGCATTTGCTCTCCCCGGATCAGTCCCTGCCGAGTCTGCTGGCGGAACTTACACGCTTTGGCCGCTTTGCGGGACTGCGAATTAACACAGACAAATCGGAGGCTCTGGATATCTCGGGGCGGCTGCGAGGGCGGTGGGAGGGGTTCCCTCTTAAATGGGCTGATAGGGAGTTTAAATATTTAGGTATTATACTTCCTAGACAACCCCATGTACTGTATGGTCGTAACTTGGCTCATATTTTCCGGGGTCTGCAAATTCAATTGTCGGCATGGAGACACCTTCCGCTCTCCTTGTCGGGAAGGGTGGCAGCAATTCAAATGGTGATATTGCCGCGGATATTATACTGGCTTCAGACTTTACCGGTGTGGCTGTTAAGTCGAGATTTGCGCCGGTTGGAATCTATTTTTCGAACATTCTTATGGAAGGGGGGTAGGGCACGTATTCCGTGGATTCGGATGTTGGGGAAATGGAGAGAGGGGGGATGGGCCTCCCCAACCTAAAGGTCTATGCCCTGGCTTGCCAGGCCAGGCATATTGGGGATTGGATGGGAGGGACGGATGTATATACACCGAGGGACTTGGAGGAATGCCTGGTGGCCCCGCATTCCTTGATGGGGGTCTTACATGGGGCGGATCGTGATTTACCTA
This sequence comes from Ichthyophis bannanicus, assembly GCA_033557465.1. Classification (NCBI taxonomy): domain Eukaryota; kingdom Metazoa; phylum Chordata; class Amphibia; order Gymnophiona; family Ichthyophiidae; genus Ichthyophis; species Ichthyophis bannanicus. The sequence goes on along the minus strand of CM066038.1, from coordinate 231,516,149 downwards.
GTAGGATCGTATATAGTGAGCTGATTGGCTCGGCTAAAAAAACCTGGAAACAACTTAATATGTTTTGGAATGCTCCGTGGAACGCATCCAGTTGGTTACCGATGCAAGGGAATGTACAATTTACTCCCGGCTCGGAAACAGCGATCTTCCGGGATTGGTTCGATAAAGGACTTCAGAATATAGGGCATTTAGTTGATCCTACTGGAAAATGTAAGTCCTTTCTGACTTTGAGTCGGGAATACGATCTGTCTTCTAAACACTGTTTTGCTTACATACAGGTCTCTCACTACGTGTCTTCCATACCGAGGGAGGCGTTGCGAATAGAACGCTCGGCGCAGATTATGGAATTTTTTGGAATAGGGGGGATAATCCGCCATCGATTTTGGAATTAAAGCTCCGACTGGATCGAGTGGGAGTAGTCCCAAATTATCGGACAGTAGAGGAAGCATGGGAGGTGGAGTTATGTAAAGAGGTGCCTCCCGGAACGATTCGTATGGCTTTGAAACGGATAGTGAAAATTGCACAAGGGATAAGATGGAGAGAGGTTCAATTCAAATGTATTACTAGGGCACACTTCTCACCGCGGCGTGCGTTTCGTAGTCATATGATGACCGATGGTCGCTGTCCTCGCTGTGCGGAGGCCTTGGCGACGTTGTTGCATATGTGGTGGGAATGTAGGTCCATCCGGCCCTACTGGATTCGAATTTCTCATTTTTTAAGTGGTCTTTTGCAGAAAAGATTGTGCTGGTCATGCCCCCTTTGTGGTACTTGACCGGATCGATTTTCCAGGTCATTTGAGAGAAGGGGAACGTTTGCTGATGCGCAAGGCCTGTCTGGTGGGGAAGGGGCCGCTCCTTCGCCATTGGAGAGAGCGGGATCCACCAACTTTTGGGGAATGGCATAATTGTTTTCACCAATTCATGTTAACAGAGAGGTGGTGGGCACGGGGCAGTGTCAAACGTTGGACAGCTTTTATGCTTGTTTGGGAGCCCTATATCCAAAGTTTAGGGGTCCGATGCCGCAATGAAATCTTACAGGTCGGTAGTTGAGAAGGTTACATGGGTGGATAGGGGAGGTAGTTAAGTGGACTACAGTTGTCGGATGCCACTGGATGAGGAGTGGGGTGTGGCTATGGGTGGGGGGAGGGGAGGGCATGGCGGTGGGTGGGAGGGAGGGAGGGGGGAGGGGATATATTGTTATAACCCACCTGTTTGTCTTTGTAATGAGAACTCTCCGGGCGGGGTTCAGTGTGCACCCCCCCCCCCCCCCCGTGGAGATGATTGTATAACGGATAATGCTGTTGTATTGGTGGTTACAAATAAAATAATTAAAAAAAAAAATAGGCATCTTTGTAGACTTTTCATATAGACACCCTTTTATCAAATTAGTCTAGTTGGGGGAGTGGTAATTTTTATAAAGGTTTTTCTACCTGTAAAGGCTTTTTTTGCATGCAGAAAAGGCCTTTTATAAAACTATCCCCTGGTATATGTGAATTTAAGCATGCACGTCATCAAGATGATTCATACTTATATGTCCACTGCATGTAGGCATTCTCAGGAGAGTCGTTTGGGTGAAGCAGGGGCATGGTTACAACATACCTGCATATTTTAGAAAATATGCAATGCTTTGAAGCAGGTGTTAATGTGTGCATCATCATTTGTGGGTTTTGAGGCTGTTGGTTCTGGGTGCCTATTTTATAAAGGTACATAAGCACCTATGTTACTTTTACAAAATAGGCTTAACATAAGCACCATTTTGGACTTCTCACATAGGTGTCCTGTTATAAATTCAGGCTCTTAGTGTTAGGCCAAAGTCTGCATGGTCTCTAGGATGTGCTCTACATCTTGATTATTTAGGAAAAATGTGAATTGTGCTGCAGATTTTCTGACCTTTTCTGGAAAATCATGATCTTTGTCTTTCCAAGATTCACCTGTAGGACCTATGATTTGCAGCAAATTTCTAACAAGTTCTTTTGTAAACCTTGTTGAGCAAGAAATAAAATGACCAGATCATCTGCACAGAGCAGACATTTGATATCTGAATTATTTTGTTTCGATTCTTGTACAGAAGATCTCTTTAGTCCTGTGGGGAAATCATGTTAAAGGGCAAGGAAGGAGGCTTCATCCCTGTCATCTTCCATGCTTGTATGTGAAGCTGTCTGGAAGTTACCTCTATCTTACAACTTACATGGCTGATGAAGGGCACAATCCAATGGATCACTTGTCCTGTGTGCAAAATCTCATGTAAAGGCCCTGGAAAAAATAATGATCTAGGAGCCTATTCTAAAGTATACTAAGCATTTAATGCACAAATTATTGCACACTCTTAGTGCACACCTGTGATAACTTACTGGCAGGACAATTAGCGTGGACTGATTCGTATGCTAACTGCACGCTGTGTTATGGGGTAGGAATTGGATGGGCTATGGGCAGAAAATGGCTGTGGACTGAACATTGTGCAGTTAGTGTGGGTGCACGTGCTGCTTTCTCAAGAGGAGGCAATAAGTGCACCTGCACTAATTGGATAACACTTAAATTGGCATTATAGAAAGGGCGTTCAAGTGCAATCTGGGACATCCAGGGCAGAACATGCAGAAAAATACTGGGGTGTCTATGTTTTGGCCCAATTTTAGAAACATAGGGGTATGTTTACTAAACAACGTTAACGTCACAGCGGCAACATTATTGCGTGATATGTAGAGTTATCGCATGATATTATCGCGTGATAATGTTACGTTTCGCACGATAACGTCTCTGGCGCCGTTAAGGCACACAGAGGGTGGAGTAAGTCATTCCAGAGGGCGAAGAGAAGGGGTCAATGGGCGGAGAGTGGGCGGGGAGAGGCTCCAGGCACACTAACGCTGTGAAATGTAGGGCAGAACATTATCATGATTGAAAACCTCGCGTTAGAGGCACAAATGCAGGAGAGAGAAACCAGTTCAGTCAGCAATGTACAGCAAAGGCAGGGAGACCCATAAAAGTGATAGTAGTGATACATGTGCAGCAACAGCATAGTGCCCAAGTACGAAAGGGCACTATGGTGAGTCTGCAAATGGGGTACAGGGGGCTACAGGCGGGATATGCAGTGGGGCAGCTGGGGCATAGGGTGAGCTAGGCAGATGCCTAGGTGCCACATAGGAAGGCAGAAACAAAAAATCCGCATGACAGCAACTGACCAAGGCCAAACATGCCCATGAGTGTGTGTCCCACAGTGTCCCAGGGGACAGTACCCAGCAGGTACCCCAAAGGGCACATAATATTGACAGGCGGTGCCGGGGGGAAGCACGGATGTCTATGTAGGCACCCCTAACCCAGATCCCACACCATAGGCAGCTGCCTACAGGCACACTGGAGGGCCTTGGACTGCGCACCTCCAGCACCACCGGCATAAGGACATGTCAGCATGGTGGGGGAGGAGTGCTGGTGGTGGAGGGGGCAGTGGCAGCTGCCCACAGCAGACCAAGGCCAAGCCCTGTTTAGGTGGGTGGCGTGCAGTGCAACAGACAAGGTCTGTCTGAAGAACAGTCATGGTATCCCCAAGAAATGACCTACCTCTGTGACAACAGTTTGTTGCAGTACACACAGCCAGTGTGTTCAGGGGCAGAAGGTCAAAGGTTCAAGTCCCAGCTGTGGCTTCTGCAGACCTTGTCCCTATATTTTACCCTACAGAACACATACACCATAAACATGTGCACACCCTAGAGCAGCGGCCAACAGGGGCACAAACACCCACACCCACCGGCCCCACTATCCATATCCTCATGGAGCGCCATGCTTTTGGGCCCTGCGTGGAGCAGCAGCTACCACCACTACCACCTGCATACCTTAGCAATGCCGTCATAAACATGGAAATATGCTCCATATATATCAAACGTTTGCAATGATGAATGTCAGATAACAGATCCTACATTAAACACAAATTGTTAACAGAGATTCATCATAGCAACCTTTCTGATTTATGTGGAGTGTGTTTCCTTTCTGTTTGTTTTCTGACAGTGTTTACCACCCTGGAGAGTGACCATAACAGTATTGAGTACCTTAGCAATGCCTGCACTGTACCCAGGACTGGTGCAGGGCTGCCAACCACCTCTATCTTTGCACAATGCTGAAATAGGTGAGGAAGTGTGTGTATGTCTATACAGTGTTTTGTGTCTGCCTACACCTTACAGAGCCCACAATGCTTACACTGTTTCCTTCATTAGCCTGCCAATGTGCATAATGAGGAGCAAGGTATTGTGGGTATGGCCCAGACAGGGTGGTCTGGGCAGGATGCATCTGCACTGGGCATAGGGCAATGGTGGGGATATTGTAGTGCCTGACCACCACCTGCATGGACAGGGTGGTCACAGCATGTCATGCTGTGAGTTCAGTCTCACCCTGACTGAGCAGTGACCATGGCATGTCTAGGTTCCCACATAGTGCTATACGGTGTTTCTCTCAAATGATATCTCTGAGTTCTTTTTTCTGGGGCCCATTCACTGACATGCTTGCTTGGTGCGTGTGCTTACATCCCACTTTTGGGTGCACACAGTTCCTCCAGGAACATGCACTATGTTCTAGCTAGCAGGCTGTTTGCAGTTAGCATGTGTATGGCTGGAACACCTTGCAGAGTGTAGTGGGTGAAGACTGAATGTGCCCTCTGCTGGTGAATGTAAGGTGGGGGTGGCAGCTGAGCTTTTCCAGGCCTGTCTGCCAGTGCCCTTTGTGATAAGTACAGATCTGCAGTGACTACCCAGGAGGGTGCCTATTCCCCAGCAGGACTGGGGTGGTGGTCCCCTTTACTGCCTCAGCTGTAGAGTGTAGATTTGTTGGTGGGAGATCCTGTCCCCCACCCTGACCCAATGAGGGTGGGTTTGGATGGTGCTACATAATCCACTTTTGGGTCCAAACACCACCCTTCTCCTATAACAAGTGACCATGGCACCCACACAGGATATGCACTATTCTGGGTACCTCATAGTCCACAAGGACTAGACGTGACTGGGAAATACAGATGGACACAGGTGTATCCTAGGTGTGTCTACAGGGACTACCTGTCACACATTGGCACTGATGGGGACCTGCAGCATAGCCTATCTCAGGCAAGCCAGGTGCTGCGGACCTGGTTCTGGGCGTCCCACCTCACCCACAGGGTGAGCACAGGAACCGCACAATGTCACGGTCTGTAGCTACTCTAGACTGCTGATCTGCATGTGCAGTGCATCATGGGTATGGGTGGGTTTACCCTATCCTGGTAACCACAGCAGACAGTTTGTGCGGTGACCTGCAGTCTTTCTGTAGCCAGCCAACACTGTATTAGAAGCTGTAGAGATGTAGCCCTCTGGTTACTGTAATATCTGTGGAGGCAGAAGTCATGGGTTCAATCCCACAGTGGTGTTATTTAATAAGGCTGTATGAGGGATTTCTTTTTAATTTAAATCAGTGCTACCAGCAAAAATACCCTCACCGTGCCATAACCTAAGGTGCCTCATAAGGCGCCCTATAGGGCACATTATAAGGTGCCTTGGCGGACAGGGCACTTTATAATGTGCCCTATGGGGCGCCTATAGGGCGCCTTATAGGGCGCCTTATGAGGCACCTTAGGTTACGGCACTGTGAGGGTGTTTTTTCTGTCAGCACTGATTTAAATTAAAAGGAAATCCCTCAGACAGCCTTATTAAATAACACCACTGCAGGATCAAACACATTACCTCTGCCTCCACAGTCATTGTAGTAACCAGTGGGCTACATCTCTATAGCTTCTAACACAGCGCTGGCATGGACTTAAGGTTAACACGCATTAACGAGCCAAGGCGCCCTCTATCACGTGATACAGATTCATTGCTACCTTGCCGCCGGAACGCCCACTACCTTATATGGCATTCCTCACATTAACGCTGCAACTAGCGCCGGTAACATTAGGACGGTTTAGTAAACATACTCCATAGATGCTCCTGATGTGGATGCCACTTTGAAACTGTGGGGATGTCTATCTCAAGCAAGTTTGCCTCCTGGGATATCCTAGCGTCATCACAAAACAAAAACATGAGCCTCCATTCCCCAATGGTGTTCATTGACAAATTGTGAAATAAAAGGGATATGAGTGTACCTCCTTTTCAATACTCTACAGACATCTGCCTGACAAAACGCACACTTTTCACATGCCTGTTCATTCCTTGAGCAGTTGTAACTTTTGACACGGCTCAAGATGTCCAAGATGTTTCTGAAATCGGGGGGGGGGGGGGGAAAGGGGGGGAAAGGACATCTAAGTTCTTGGGAAGGCCCTGACCACACAGGGCTGGCCAGTCCTCTAGGTTTCCCCAGGTGGGCGGAGGCGGTGGCAGCAGCAGCACACACTACCAGCCGTGCCACCCTTCCACTAGCTGTCGCCAATTCCATCATGGGGGTGGGGGGGGGGGGGAGGGTTCGGCAGGCCGGCAGTAGCAGTATTTCAGAAGGCAGCAGCTTTCTGCCCCGTAGCAGGCCATGTCCTTCAGCACACATGGCCTGCCACTTCTGATCCCCTTCTGCAGAAAGTAAAAGTAGGTGCATTATTCAGTACCATACTCATTTTTACTCACACTCTGTGAAGACATTTTAAGAAAAGAGAATCACCAGTCAAAATAACTCATTGGTGCCGACCCAAAAACACTTTACGCTTACTTTATTTAGCCTTACATACATTAGGGCGTTAGGGAGTACTCTGATCAGGGCTGGCCCCAGAATTGGTTCATAGTCTTGGCGTCCTAGGAAAGCTTTAAGCCTTATGTCCTCCTGTCAGAATCTATTGTTTAGCTTTCAATGCCCTGCTCTTTGCTACTGTCATCCCCCCCCCTAGCAGCTGCTGCCCTAGACAACTGCCTAGTTTGCCTAATGGTTGGGCCAGCCCTGACTCTGATCATCAGATCATAAAAAAGAATGCCATTGTTGTACTGTGTAATTGAACAATCCTTCCTAGTTTGCCCTTTGGGGTAAGAACTCACCATCTTTCTATCTTTCAGAGAAGGCAGGGCACCTAAGCAATGCTTATAGTCTTTATTTACAAGTGCAGTCTTTACCATTTGCTTGAGTTAGAGACTCTGGCTTCCAAATTAATACTCTATTCTGGCTTCATTTAGCAGGGCATTTCCAACATGTAAAGACACAATTCAAAGTAAATTTAGTTCTCCACACTGTGAAAATGTCTTTTTCACTTTAGTCAATCCTAAACCAGCTTCCCAACTTTGTGTTGCTACAGTGTTAAAGAAGATCCTGTCAGGTTTGCTCACATTCAGGATTACTTAGCCAAGCTCCTAGGTGCTTTACCATTTCCTCTCTCTCTTCTGAAACCAAAGGCTTTAAGTTACACCTGAGTGTAGTTTTGTCAAGCAGCACGTTTCTCCTAGGACAAGCAGGATGAGTCAGCCACACTTGGTGACGTCATCCGACGGCGCCGAGATGGAAGTACTCTCCATAGCTCAGAAGGGCTTTGCCCCTCTGAGCATGGGCCACCTGGCCCCACCCCCCTGCCCGCCCCTAGCTAGCCAGTTTCAGTTCTTCCGCCTTGCCAGCAAGACGGACCTCTATACTCTCCAAATGAATTTTCACAATTCTGAAGAAAAAAGAGGATTTCCTCCTCTTTGCTGAATTCTTTCTAAGTTCTAACACTGTTGATTTCTTTCTAGGTTAAGAAAAAAGTATTATATACATTAAATTCCTGAATTAACGAAGAGATACCTGGCAAAGAAGCTTGGCGGCCCAGAACGTGCCTAATAAGGCCTCCGTTCCCGGCCTGCCTTCTGAGCGGGCTCCTACCTCTTTCTCCATCGGCAGAAGCAGGACAACTCCAGAAGACGGGGTTTTTAAAAGAGGATCCCAGCCAGGCTGTAGCTTTCGTATCAGCCCGGGACTTGTCTAAAATGACCTCCGTTCCCGGCCAGCCTTCCTCTGCCCCTCCGTCGATCCGGGAACCTTCCCTGCTCCTTTGGCCTGTACAGAAGCTCCCAGTAAGTCAGCAGCTTGTGGCAATCAGGGACGTGCCTAAGAAGGCCTCCGTCCCTGGCCTGCCTTCCTCCGTCTCCGGGAAGCCCCTGCCATGTGCTGACCATGGGGGCAGCCATCTTGTCCTCCATGTGCTGCCCCTAACTGGTGAGGTCAACAACAGTAGCAACACACTACGCGACTCTGCCGACCTCCCGGCGGCCCTGAGCGCGCCCTCCGGGCCTCCGCTCACAGCCCGCGTCTCCCGGTGATCTGCTGCCTGCTCTCGCTTCAGCCCGGCCTCGTGGCTTCCATGGCGGTGGCCATCTTGCATAGATGTCACAGCCGCGGCTCCTCCCCTTCGGCGCTATTGGTTCCAATTGTCTTCAGGAAGGAGGAGCCGCCCATTAGAGACAGCAGCATGAGCCTGGGCCCGATCCTCACTGCTCTGCATCCCTGTCTCAGCGCCGAGATCCCCTTCAGCGCCGAAGCAGAGATTATTCTTCTAGCAGACACAACTCCGAATGGCCTCACTGGAGGGGCATCAACCCTGAGTCGCACGGAGCCGCTATAATTTCTTCTTCAAGGCGCCTACTCACCACGCCGATTCTCATCTCCTCCCGGCGAATGTCTGCAACCCTGAGTCTCACGGCGCCACTGTGATTTTCACGGCACCGACTCTCTGCTCGTGCCGGCGGCTGTCTGCTACCCTGAGTCTCACGGTGCCACTGTGATCTTTCACGGCGCTGCTTCTCAGCTCCTGCCGGCGACTGTCTGCAACCCTGAGTCTCACGGCGCCACTGTGATTTCACGGCGCCGACTCTCTGCTCGTGCCGGCGGCTGTCTGCTACCCTGAGTCTCACGGCGCCACTGTGATCTCCTTTCACGGTGCCGATTCTCCGCCGGTGGCTGTCTGCCAGCACTTCTGTCAGCGTTAAGGGAGGGAGTAGAGGAGTGGCCTAGTAGTTGGAACACTAGCTTGGTTTCCAAGCTACCAGGGTTTAGTTCCCACTAGCACCCCTGGGCCTGGCAGGTCATGTAACCTGGCGAATCTGTAACCCTCCATCACCTGGCAATCTGCTTCAAGTGACACTACCAAAAATAAAAAAAAGCATGGAGCTTCTGGGTCTCCAGGAGTCAGGACTAACTCAAAAGCATACATTGCATTGCATTCGAAAGCACATGACTCGATGGGAGCTGTCTTCAGGGCCAGTGCGATGCACCTCTCCACGGTCGCCGTGGCAACAGTGTGGTGCAGTGCACACAGACAGTGTGTTCAGGAGCAGAAGGTCACAGGTTCAAGTCCCAGCTGTGGCTCCTGCCAACCAAGTCCTCATATTTCGAAGGCGCTCTGTCACCCAGACCGAAGATGGAGTGCCCCTTGATGCACATCCTGGGTCGCGGCTATATCCCGAATCCTGGATGATGGCCATCTTGGATGCTTCAGGCGGTCGCTATTCTCTGTTCCTAATTGGAGGTGAAACACCACTATGGTGACCATGGACCTTTCTCAGCACGCATACTGTGCCAATGCTGCCCACCCGCCGCTGGAGCCCACAGCATGCCGGCGCCAGCGAAGGGCACAACTCCTGCTCTGCATCTAGGCGTGAAGGAGAGTGGAGGATTGCACCATCAGCACTCTGAGGCTCTCCTCCTACTTCCCACCGGCCAAGATTCATTAGCCCCCTCAACCGGACCGCTGGTGCTGCCTAACGGGTATTCCTGGTAAACAACTCTTCCTACTTACAGGCCTGGTGTGGCTAGAAGGATCCTCTCTTAAAAGAGCACGGGAAAGCACCTGATGGGTGCCCGCAACAGACTCGCCCTATGGGTGGGCCGATTACTCGATAGGGCAGCCAAGGAGCAGACACCTTAGAACGCTCGGTGCTCCTTCAACTCTGGATAATCACTTGGCATGCCTTAAACTGTGCTCCCTTGCTTGAGGTACTTCAACGCATACATCTCAAGCCCTATCTACGATTGTCCCTACATCAGGCACAGCAGCACCAGGCTCCTCCAACAAGTCAATATTCAGGAAGTCTGAAGCTGGTTTCCTTCCACGGTCACCCTGGTGGCCATGGGCAAGTTCCTGAGACATAACTCCGTATGCCTTCTGGCATTCTCTCGCGCAGGCTTATGATCCAGAATAGCTTGTGCACTCCACATCACTCCTTCGGAGCCTGTGTGGGAGGAAAGGGATTGGGGGATGTGGAAGCCTCGCATCAGTAACACGAATGCACAGGCCACCCGGCCAACGTATCACTTAGGTGCCTGCCTGAGGAGTAGTCCGAGGACTAAAAGGATCCACTCCCTACCAGACGACATGGTGAACTCTACCCTTGCCAATCCGACCAGGACACTAAGGTGAGCCGAACCCCTCGTAGCCTCGAAAGCGGCCTACAAGGGAGTACTTGGCAGATGAGACACACTCCTCGCTCCTCATGGACCAGAAAGCCCGAGTAAATCTGTCATTCCACCATCGACTGCGGTGGCATCATGGCGGTGCAGTACACATAGTCAATGTGTCCTCAAACAAAAGTTCGGACCCCAGCTGAGGATCCTACACCGCATGTCCATACTACAACTAAGAAACCCGCATTGACTTGACTTCTGGCCACTACCTGCATATAAGGGTGTGAAGGTTAGCATTCACAACCCCTGACACAAAGGCGGTACCTCAGAGCCCACTATTCCCACGAGGACTTCGCCGTTGGTAAGACATGTCCTTAAGAACCAGTAAACAACGTCAACTGATGGCCAGGACACTGTCCATAAGCACGGGACAAAGTGTCCCTTCCACAGTTGCATGGGTCCCTGCGCACGCCCCCTGAGGAAAAGGCCAAAGGTGGAACACCACCCCACCATCACGCTGGGATCTACCCTCCACTTCCGGACGCGGCAGCTCGTTGCCGGCAAGGGCTGCTTGACCTCATACCCCTCCCCTCCTACCTTGCGGACTATCCAGTGGAGAAAAACCTCACGGGATCCCTACCCTGCCAGTCTCCATCGGGACAGGCGGGCCCATGCTGTGCCCTCGAAGCCACGACCTTGACGGACAACTCACCTCGGCGGACAATATATTGGTCGCCCCCACGCCTTACGACTCCGCCACTGCCCATCTCTGCAGCCCTTGCTTGTGACCTATGATTGGGTCAACTTCTCCCCCCTGCGGAGAGCATCCGCCCGTTAGGCTCTGTGACACTAGCCAACGTTACGGGATGCATAAAGGTAGAGTGACAAACTCATGGCCAGCCTAGGATCTTCAATCCGAATCTTCTCATGATCAAGCCAAGGGCAGCACCCTGCCTCAGCATGCAAGGCAGGGGTATCTAGCCAGCGGGTCGCAGGTTCAAGACCTGACTGAGGTCTATATTGGGGAAATACAACACGTCGCCGCGGTGCGGCACCGCTGAGGACCATTTAAGGTAATTTAACGCATCCCCACGATACAGCCTTGCCTGCGGCTCTGTGCCTCAGGGTCTGGACGGTGGGGAAGCAGATGCTCCTGTCAGGCCCTCCCCTGGAATCACGTAGGAGCTCGACCCTTAGGCACTTTTTTTCCATCAGTCAAGCTCTCAGCAATCGCAGCGACCCGGTTGACAGGTTGTTACCCTGTTTACAGGCTGTCATCCAGATCTGCACTTGTGGTACTTCCCACCTATGCACGACCTTCCTATCACGGCATGACTCAACGGCGTGAGCTCCTCAAGCCATTGCTCTTGACAACACGCTCCATATCAGGACATGATGGCCCGGGATAGATCTCCAGTATGCCTAGTATATTCACCGAGCAATGCACGGGCATGCCCGGGGACTCCCCCTGCTCTCCATCTACTGGAGGCGTGGCCTCTCCACCTAATGAAGGCATTGCCTAGTGCAACAGCCCACCACGCAGTCCACCCGTGCCCAGTCCCACTGGCACTCTTTCTGCCCGGGGCAGATCACCCGCTCGTTACCTGCAATCAGACTATCAACCATCTACCCGGATACAGACAACCACCTTGCCAGCTTCCGTTGCAGGCGAAGGCTCGGATATAGGCAAGGGCCCAAGCCAGGGGCGCACACACATGCACGTTTCCATGCCCAGAGGCCCTTCCTATGTCCCGCTCATGTAGCGCACATCTGCACGGCCACCAAGACCTTGCAACAAGAACTATCACGGTGCACACCATCCAAGAACACCACTGATAATGGGCGCACCTCTCGCGCGGTAACCACGGTAAAGGATAAGGTCAGGAACTCTTTTGCCCAGACGACCCTAGCGGTCTGGTCGGCCACTCCACATTCCGCACAGCCGACCGGATGGTACGCTATACTGGGCCAAACTCTGTTCCCTACAGCGCCTGGGTAAAAATTCCGCTCCCTACAGCGCCCAATCTAGGAGGTCTTCCCAAAGACACAGGTTTCCGATACCGGTATCAAGCCGAACAGCGCTTGCCAGTCCCTGCTATCCCCTATCCGGCCACACTAACGGTCGCAGCATCCTCCGGTAACAAGCTCCAGAGTTGACACAAAAAAAAAAAAAAAAAGGGGCCTCCCTTATTAGTGATGCCCTAATGTTCCACTTGCACCATCCTCGGGGCCATCGATTCGATGCCATTGCGGTACCCCCGCACTTCTACCCAGCCTGACTCCCACACCGCTACTGCTCGATGGGTCCGCACCTCGCTGCCTGTGGCAGAGGCCGGGGTGTGATTCCACAGTGGAGTTATTATTACCGAAGTGCCTGCTAACTTCACCACCTGCACATGCGTGCATACCTCATGACTGCAAGCCGTCACACAGTGCCTGGTAACGGCACCCTCTCACGACTATGCTACTCCACTTGCGTACATCACCGCCACCAGCCTACAGGTTATGGTTACTGTATACAGCATGCTGCACCACGGGCGCATGCTACTGACCTACAGGTTATGGTTACTGCATACAGCATGCTGCACCATGGGCGCATGCCCGACCTGAAGAAGCTTCTCGGCCTTCCCCATCCACCACAGCACATGTCAGCTTGGGAGGCACCAAGTGTGGCTGACTCATCCTGTTTGTCCTAGGAGAAAACGGAGTTACTTACCTGTAACTGGAGTTCTCCGGGGACAGCAGGATAAGTCAGCCACACATACCTGCCAACCTCCCCTGAGATGGGTTCGGCCTCCGTCCTGGTGCCCGCCTCCTAGTGGCAAAAGGCTCAGCTAGTGACGAACTGGCTAGCTAGGGGCGGGCAGGGGGGTGGGGCCAGGTGGCCCATGCTCAGAGGGGCAAAGCCATTCTGAGCTATGGAGAGTACTTCCATCTCGGCGCCGTCGGATGACTTCACCAAGTGTGGCTGACTTATCCTGCTGTCCCCGGAGAACTCCAGTTACAGGTAAGTAACTCCGTTTTCCCTGCTTTCTCAGGATTTGTTTAATGTTATTGTTCAAGTAACTAAGCCCTGCCTGAATTACACAGAGGACACAACCATTGATTTACAGCAGGGTTTCCTTTTCCTGTCCTGGCTACAGGGCCGTCCCGTCCATTGAGCAAGAATGTTTTTTGCACAGGGCCCCACGTTTCAGGGGGCCCCGCGCAAAGAACATTCTGCTTTTTAAAAATTAAATTAAAAAAAAAAAAAAAAGCTGGCTGCTGCTGCTGCCGCCGCGGCAGTGGCAGAATGGAGTGTCCCGCGGGGCCCCCTCTGCCCGGCTGAGCCCCTCTGCGCCAGTTTTCAGATACGCAAAAGGAGAGTGTCTCCCTCGTGTCTCTGTTAAGCCCGCAGGGGCTGATGGGAAGCAGGGGCTGATGGGAAATTTCCCATCGGCCCCTGCGGGCTTAACAGAGACGCGAAGGAGACACTCTCCCTTCGCGTATCTGAAAGCCAGCGCAGAGGGGCTCAGCCAGGCCTGGAGAGCTCAGCCGGGCAGAGAGGGCCCTGCGGGACACTCCATTCTGCTGCTGCCGCAGCGGCAGCGGCAGCAGCCAGCTTTTTAATTTTTTTTACATTTTCCATGAGCCGAGGGGGGGGGGGGTTAGGACTGGTAATGGACTATGGAGGAGGTTAGGACTTGACTTGAGGTGGGCTGTGGGCTGTGGGCTGTTGGGGGGGGGGTGTTAGGACTGGTAATGGGCTATGGAGGGGGTTAAGACTGATAATGGGCTGTGGGCTGATGGAGGCTGTCTGGAAATGGGGTGATGGGGGGTTAGGACTGGTAATGGGCTATGGGGGGGTTAGGACTGATAATGGGCTATGGGGGGGCTAGGACAGGAAATGGACTGATGGGGAGGGGTTAGGACTTGAGGTGGGCTGATGGGGTTAAGACTGGTAATGGGCTGTGGGCTGTTGGGGGGGGGTTATGACTGGTAATGGGCTATGGGGGGGTTAAGACTGGTAATGGGCTGTGGGCTGATGGGGGCTGTCTGGAAATGGGGTGATGGGGGGTTAGGACTGGTAATGGGCTATGGGGGGTTAGGACTGATAATGGGCTATGGGGGGGCTAGGACAGGAAATGGGCTGGGGGAGGGGTTAGGACTTGAGGTGGGCTGATGTGGTTAGGACTGGTAATGGGCTGTGGGCTGATGGGGGGGTTAGGACTGGCATTGGGCTATGGGGGGCTGACTGGAAATGGGCTGATAGGGTTAGGACTGGAAGTGGGCTGATGGGGTATTAGGACTGGTAATGGGTTATAGGGGGGGCTTAAACTGAAAATGGGGTGATGGGGGGTTAGGAATGGAAGTGGGTTGATGGGGGGCTAGGACTGGTAATGGGTTGGGGGGTTACTAGGACTGGGAATGGGCTGAGTGGAAGGGGAGGCTTGAACTGCATATAGCTGATGGGGAGGGGGCTTGGAATGGAAATGGGCTGTGAGGGAAGGGAGCTAGGACTGAAAATGGGCTGCTGGAGCAGCTAGGATAGCACTGGAAATGGGCTGTTGGGGGGAGCTAAGATTGGAAATGGGCTGTGGTGGGGGCTTGAATTGAAATGGACTCATGGAGGGGCTAGAACTGGAAGTAGGCTCATGGGGGGGCTTGGACTGGAATTGGGCTGCGTGGAGGGGAGCTAAGATTTGATATGGGCTGATGGTGGGGCTAGGAAATGACTAGAAATGGGCTGATGCAGAGCTAGGATTGGAAATGAGCTGATGAAGGGACTCGGACTGAAAATGGATGGGGGAGCTAGGACTGCAAATGGGCTAATGGGGGGCTAGGACTGGAAATGGGCTGATGCAGGGACTAGAAGGGAATGGATGCTGGGTGAGACTTGAACTAGAAGGGAGCTGATGTTGGGGGAGGATTAGAATGGGATGGGGCTGGGAGAGTAAAATGGAGAGGGGAAAAATATTTTGTGTGGGAGGGATGAAAAATCTACAATTGGCCGGGTATTGGGAGAGTAAGTGGGGATTGAGGATGGAGGGGTAAAATTTGTGTGGATGAAATAGGAATGAGGAAAGAGCAAAAGGAGAAAGATTAGTATGTTAAAGCAGATGTAGAGAGAGAGAATGGAAAAAAAAAACTAGAAGAGAGAAGAAAGGACAAATGGACAGCAGACGATGGAGAGTTAGCAGAAAACATGAAGAAACCAGAAGAAAGTGGCTGGAGCAATTGCAACTGAAAAAAATGCACAAAAGGTAGAAAGATATCTCTTTATTTTGAATTTATTAACTGGAATATGAAAGTTCTGGGAAATGTGCATCATTGTCTGCGCTTTGTTTGGTACAAGAGGAAATTAATTTATAGTTTTATTTCTACAGTGTTGTTGTACATTCCAAGTTTGGCTTTTGGGGTTCCTAGTTTAATTATTGCCTTCCTGTTTCTAAATTGTGATTCCTTGTTTAGTGATGGTCTATGTTCTGCATGTGTAACTGAGCTGAGGTATTCTGTTTATGTAATTCCTATTTGACATTGCCACTTGTTCTCTTTCCCCAGTATTCTCTGAAATGTATTGGTTTAATATTTGCAGTGTTGCCTTTTGATAGGTAGGGTATGGTGCTTTGTGAGTCCTGGTAATGCTGTCAGGATACGGCGGGTTTGCTATGGGTTCTAAATGGGCAGCGTTTGTAGTAGTTCCTAATGTGCCTGGCGGTTGGCACTGGATTATAGTAATGTAGAAATCTTTTAGTCTTTCTTTATCCATACACTCATTAAGAGACATGTTTACTAAAAGTTAGTGTATGGTAACATTATGCAAACATTTATGCAAATAAGGCCACTTATGCAAATGAGCCCCCGCACCGAGTCTCCGCACATGGCCCTGCATCCCCCTTGGGCCGCCCCTGCCTGGCTACCGCCACAGGCAGACAGATTTTCAGAATATAGACAATGAATGTGTATGAGATAAATTTATATATACTTAGAAACATAGGAACATGATGGCAGAAAAAGACCACATAGCCTGTCTAGTCTGCCCTTCCATATCAACTACAATAGTCCTCTTTTTACCTTTAGGGATCCTCTGTGTTTGTCCCAAGCTTTTTTGAATTCAGATACTGTTCTCGTGTCCACCACCTCCACTAGGAGACTATTCCATGTATCTACCACGTTTTCCATAAAGAAATATTTCCATGTATTACTCCTGAGTCTATCCCCTTTCACTCTCATCCTATGTCCCCTCAAAGCAGAGCTTGCCTTCAATTGATAGAGACTCTCCTGTGCATTTATGCCACAGAGATATTTATTTATTAGTATTTGTTACCGCCTTTTGTGAATCAAAGCGGTTTACATAGAACTAGAAATTTTACATTGAACAAAATTAACGTAATTATACAATCAACATTAAACATTTTACATGTATGAAGCAGTTAACTTAGGGTGATATGGGGGGGGGACAAATTGCTTATAAGCATCTGCTATTGTCCTCTTATAACTATTTGTGAAATTGTGGCAATCTCCTCATTGATGATATATTCCTAATAGACAACTTGTAGTCCACGTGTGAGTTCATCTTTTCCAATTAATTTGTGTGGAGTGGCTTTTTTTGTAGAGGGTTTCTCTTTAGGTGATAAGTTCACCAAAATGTTCATTGAATAAATGTGTTTTTAGGTGCTTATGGAAGGTTATTGGATCCTTAGTGGCTCTTAAATTTTCCAGAAGAGAATTCCATATTTGTGGTGCGTATAGTGAAAAGGCTCTCTTAGAGGTATTGGATTTGTAGTTCTTGAATTCGGCTGGTACTACAAGGAGCGCTTTGTTGTTGCTTCTTCTTGGTCTGTTATCCAGGGTGAGTGTCATCAGCATTTTGAGGTAGGTGGATAAATCGGCTTGGAGGGATTTAAAGATTGTATGGATAACCTTGAATTTTATTCTGCTCTCTATTGGGAGCCAGTGGAGAAGCTTTAATACTGGTGTAATGTGGTCTTTAATTGGTACTTGAGCTATTACTCTAGCCGCTATATTTTGGGCTAGCTGTAGACGGTGGATTGTTTGTTTTGGGAGACCCTTTAGTAAGGCATAGCAGAAGTCTAGATGCGGGAAGATCACTGCCTGTACTGCTGTTCTGAAGTCACTTGTGAGGAGGAGAGGTCTTAAATGTTGGAGCATTTTTAGCTTGTTGTATATGGCCTTTGTTATATTGCTCACATGCTTGTTGAAATTGAGCTGGTAATTGAGTGTGACTCCGAGGTATCTCACCTCCATTTTGACTTTGAAGCTTTCTTTGTTTAATATAACTGAATCTGGTGATGTGAAGGAGTTGTCCTTTGTTATAAATAGAATTTCTGTCTTCTTGATATTTAGTTGGAGGTTGTGGTTTGTCAACCAGTTGGAGGTGCTATTAAGACATTCTTCAATTTTTTGTAGATTTGGTTGTTTAGTGTTAATCTGAGTGTATAACATTATATCGTCAGCATATAAGTGATAATATATGCCATGCCCTTTTATTATATTGCAGATAGGTTGGATATATAGGTTAAAGAGAAGTGATGATAGTGCCGATCCTTGGGGTATCCCTAATTTTTGGTAGAAAGGTTTTGACATGTTGTTACCAATTTTGACTTGGACGCTTCTGTTTGTTAGGTAGGATTTGAGCCATGACAAAACCTTTTGAAGTCTCTATCATATCTCCTCTATCCCGCCTTTTCTCTAAAGTATACATATTAAGATATTTAAGCCTGACCTAATATGCTACATAATTTATTTATTATTTATTTATTTGCAGTCTCTTTTATACCGCGCTATTCGACATCAGTGCGGTTTACAATGAACATAAGAGTTGCACATCTCAATTTCGTGATTTGTGCTTACAGTGAAACAGGTATAATAACTTGGGTATACATTAAACAGGAAAATTAAACTTATAATGAAGACCACTAACCATTTTAATAGTCACCCTATGCACTCCAACCTGCTTATATTCCTTTGAAGGTGTGGTCTCCAGAATTGCACACAATACTCCAAATGAGGTTGCACCAGAGACTTATACAGAGGCATTATCACATCCTTTTTTCTGCTGGCTTTCGCAATCACCTTTTCTATCTGCTTAGCTACTTTAAGATTGTCAGACACAAATACGCACAGGTCCCACTCTTCTTTTGTGGACAGAAGTACCTCACTCCCTACATTGCAGTGCTCCTTTGGAATTTTGCACCCCAAATGCATGACCCTGCATTTTTTAGCATTGAATTTCAGTTGCCAAATTCTAGACCATTCTTCAAACTTAGCTAGATCCCTCCTCATGTTATCTACTTCTTCCTGGGTGTCTATTGCAGATTTTGGTATCATCCTCAAACAAGCAAACCTTACCTGAAAGCCCTTTCGCAATATCACTAGCAAAGATGTTAAAAAGAAACAGACCAAGGACAGATCCCTGGGGCACACCACTGGTAACCTCCTTCTCCTCAGAGTGAGCTTCATTTACATGTACCCTTTGTCGCCTCTGACTCAATCAATTTCTAACCCAATCAGTAACTTTAGGGTCCATCCCTAGGGTGTTCAGTTTGTTTATAAATTGCCTGTGCGGAATGGTGTCAAAGGCTTTACTGAAATCTAAATACACCACATCTAGGGCTCTCCCTCGGTTCAATTCCTTGGTCACCCAGTCAAAGAAATCAATTAGATTTGTCTGACAAGACCTACCTCTGGTGAATCCATGCTGCCTCGGATCCTGCAATCCATTGGACCCCAGAAACCTCACTATTCTCTCTTTTAGTAGCCTTTCCAATAATTTATTAACCACAGAGGTTAGACTAATTGGCCTGTAGTTCTTAATGTCATCCTTATATCCGCTTTTGTGTAAAAGGACCACATGTGCTTTTTTTCCAGTCCTCTGGCACCACTTTCGACTCCAAAGAGGCATTGAAAAGGTCAGACAGTGGAGATACTAGAATGTCCCCAAGTTCCCTCAGTATTTTTGGATGTATCCCATCTGGACCCACAACTTTGTTGACTTTTAGCTTCCATGCATGCACATTTTTTTCATGCATATTCATTGTGAATATCCCAAAAACCTAATTGGTGTGGGGCCCCCAGGATTGGTTTCAAGAGCCTGTCAATTATAAATCTTAAATCAAGATTTGCAAGATATACAGGGTGGCCCAAAAAAAGTGAGAACATCTCGTAAATTAAAAGCTTAGTTTACTTATTTACCTTTTTTAGCTATATAACGTCTTTATTTCGACAATTTCCGATCGCCATCTTTTTTTTTTTAAATTTGTCAATCATTTACATCTCAGTTAATGGTCTCTTTTGCAGAGGAATATACCAATATATCAAAAGAACCTCTGCAATACAACTTGAAAGTATAATTCGTAACTAACCAGAGACTTGATAAAGCTACACTCTTCTTTGAAATGATAGCAGAAGGTCTCAGTTCACTTGGGCAGCCAATAGACTATCATGTTTTCGTCTAATGGACTTACATCCTTATTAACATCAACAACCTTTATTTTGGAAAGCTGCTATCAAAAGCGTAAATAAAAATAGCTTTAGAGAATAATTCACAAACTGTTGTTAAATTTTTTAAGAAAAAGTGCTTAGCTTTCAAAAGGAATTGAGCTTAAATTGTCCCAACGCTGACAGACGCGCCGCTGAGTGCGTTTCACCCTCTTGTAGGCTTCGTCAGGGAAATCATATAAAGCACTCGAACCCGGAAGGTCCACTTTCTCTTACAAGACAGTTTTTCCTGGTGATTTGTCATTTACATCTGTCTTTTTGAATTTTTAAATAACTTATATGCTACGAGATGTTCTCACTTTTTTTGGGCCACCCTGTATTTTGAAACTGAAATTGTTGTGGAAGAATAACCTAGGGGATCAATATACTAACCTATGACAGAGACCACAGGATTGGCTTGGAACCATGGAAATGTTTCTGACAATACCAAGCCAGTCACTCAGGGCAGTGCTTTTCAATCTTTTTTGTTCTGTGGCACACCTCTGAATTTTTTCAGTCCTTAGGGCACCCAAACCAAAGTTTGCATCATTATCCTCGCTGCTCAGTCCCTCCCACCGGTAGAAGGACAGCAGCATTTTTTAGCTGTGTATGTTTCATTCTGCCGGATTCAATCTCACATTTGAACATATGAGACCAGCAGGTCATGTGAGATGGTAGGCTCCATGCATTCAGAAACCAGATTGAAGCCAGTGGAGGAGGCACACAGGTAAGATTCCTCCTCAAACCCTGGCTTAGGAGTGACGTTCATGACTGTCATGGTAAGTGCAAAACTAACCCATATGGAGAAATTGCCCCTACAAGAAGTGCTTTTGTCCTACCAATGCAAGGGGGGAATACTAATAATAAGCAATCAGTTCAGTTTGGTGGGGAGGATGAGGGGAATCCAATGGACTCTCTCTATGAAAAATTGTAGTAATCTACTCTCAAAGTAGCCCTAAAAGCACATTCTTTCAGGATTTGCTACTACAAAATATTTTAGGTTTATTTCAAAAGTCTCAGGGCTGATGGGTACATCAAGCCTATAAGATATTATGCACCAGAGAAAAATCAGGATTAGCTAACTCTATCACAGCATTCCCAACAAGCAAATTCTGTGTAGGAAGTAGGTTCAAGTCAGGGATTTTGCAATGGATTTCAGAGTATCCGACTTACTGCAGTGAGCTTTCAGCTATTAGATCACACATTACAATCATTAACTTGAAAATAAAAGTTCTCTTCTTACATCTGTGATAGAAGAGAAAGTGACTGGAGTGGAGAGAGTAGAGGCTCTACTTTGATCTGGAGTATATGCTCCAGTCAGTTGCACTGCTGTCCTAGAATGAGAGGTGGAGAGGGATGATTAAAAGGCAGGCTAGATCTTCTTTGCTCTATCTGTTCCACGCCTACTCTGTTCTCTCATGGTCTCTGTGTTCTCCATGGGAGAAGATGGGGCTGGAGCAGGAAATGGGCTAAGCACCTCTTGAGCCCTGACATATTGGTTGAGAAGCACTGACTTAGGGGAACATTTTCAAAGCATTTTAGCCGCTTAGCACACTTACTTGCCAGTTAAAAGATGGTTAGTGCTGCTGAGTATCCCCACAGACTGCCAAAAAAGGGCCTGGTTAGTGGGCGGATCAGCGGCAGTGATGGATGCTATGCAGTTAGTGGTGATATTCAGCCGCTAACTGGAGACCTAAACTGGCTAAAGTTAGGTCAGCTAAATAGCTCTCCTATCTTCAGCTGTGTTTCGCTATCTGGTTAGTGGCTGAATATTGCCGTTATCTGGCGAGTCTAGAGATTTAGCTGTGGAGTCTGGATATTTTCTACCACTGAATATTCAGTTTTAAATAAAGTGGCAACAGTTAGGCACTTTTAACTTATCTAGCTGCCAGTGTTGAATATGCCCACCTTAATATTTAAATGAGTTTTGCTATAAGAAAATAAAAACATAAGATATGCCATACTGGGTCAGACCAAGGTCCATCAAGCCCAATATCCTGTCTCCAACAGTGGCCAAGGAACAAAAGAACAGATACCAAGACTGGCAGATATTCAGGTTTAAACAAACCCCTTTTATTGACCCCTATGCGTTTCGGCCATAGACCTTCCTCAGGGGGATATCAAATGAGGGAACAAACCTCAAAAAAGCAAATACAAAATTAAAACAAAATCAATCATAAAATGAGAACACCATCAAAAGACAAATCATTGAATAAATAAATAAATACTTAAAAAAGAAAAAAATAAGACTAAATTTGCAAATTTGTTATACACTAATAAGATCAATATAACAGCAGATCTAATTGTAAAATAAAACCACCAACAAGATAAAAGCATATATAAATATATACGATAAAACATTTATATATGTGTATTAGAACATTAACTGCCAAATCTATTATTGTGTGAGATGAGGAGGATACAATATGACAGGTAGAGCGAATTTCTAAAATAATGAACATAAAAACATTAAAAATAATGTGTATCACCAATACCTTTTGGTAAAAGCTTTCTTGCAAATAAAAGGCATAAACCACTGAAATAAATAATTAAAAATCAATTGTCAATGGCTTGATAGCTAAAATAATAAAACACATGTAACAGACACTCATATTACAATTGTATTTGTGTCAACACCAACATGGAAATTTCCATAAAACCATAAATTATATGAGAGGAGCTTAAAATTGAAAACTCATGTGTAAATGTTAAAAAAGGGGGGTAGGGTGGGATCTTAAAGACCACTCTACTTGAGAATAAATAAAACGTGAGCCAGGCAAAGGAGGAGCTTAAATTATAACGTTTTGATAATCATAATAAAACCTAACTGATTATGAACAAATGATGTACAAAATTAAAAAATATAAAAAATTGTTATTCTTGGAACCTTTAGTCAGGACCATTGACATATTATTACTGTAATACTTATTTTTTGAAAAAACGTAGGGGTATGTTTACTAAACCATCTTAAAGTAGCAGCGGTGATGTTATTGCGTGATACGTAACATTATCGCACGATATCACGTGATAACGTCACATATTGCGCGATAACGTCACATATCACGCGATAACGTTGGCAGCGGCGTTAGGGCACACTAACACTGTGAAATCCGGCTCTGAAGGGTGGAGTAAGGCCTCCCAGAGGGCGGAGATAGTGGTCAATTTTATTTATTTATTTATTTAACAGTATTTCTAAACCGCCTTATCTTATTAATCAAGGTGGTATCACAGCAAACAATCGGGTAAAGTGAGCGTGTTATTCATGCAGTGAGGGTGAAACTTTGACTTGAGTGTATGTTGTGTTGTGTGCGAGATTAGTTTGAGCTATGTACAATGTGCGCTATATACATTGGGGCTATAAAACATTTTCTGTACATACAGTGTTGGGAGGTATCATGTGCTGTTATACGTTCTCTGAGGTTATGTGATGTGTCCATAGTGTTCTATGAACAGCATGGTCTTCAGCTGTTTTCTAAAGTCTTTGAGGTCTGTTGTTGCCCTCAAATCGTTTGGGAGTTTGTTCCATATTGTTGGAGCAGCCATGGAGAGTGCTCTGTCTGTTGTGTCCTTGCGTGTATGTTTGAATTCACTTGGGGTGCTGACTCGGTTGTGTGTTTGTTTTCTTCTTGGACGTGTGCTGGTGTCTGGTTGTATGAGGGCGTGCAGGCTGTTGGCTGATGTGTGCTGATTTATCTTAAATAGATTTATGATAGTTTTGTATCTGATGCGTGAACTGATTGGGAGCCAGTGGGCGAAGAGTGGGCGAAGAGTGGGCGGGGAGAGGCTCCAGGCACACTAACGCTGTGAAATCCGGGTCTGAACACTAACGCCAGTGAAACCTTCGCGTTAGAGGCGCATTTGCAGGAGAGAGAAACCATTTCAGTCAGCAATGTACAGCAAAGGCAAGGAAACCCAGAAAAGTGATAGTAGTGATACATGTGCAAGAACCAAAAAGGCAAATAAACATATAAAATGATCAGAACCACATCTGAAATCCCAATAACCAAGCTGGCCGATAGTGATATTAATGATAAACATAAAGCAACACTACTGACAAAGTGTAAAAAGGAAGATATCATGTTTGCAGGGTCTATGCTCTGTCCCCCTACAAAATGAATGATCCCACATTGAAATAGCGGTGATCAGGATTTTTGTCATTTATATTGGGCAGGTTTGTTAGGGCGTGCACATGTGCAGCAACAGCAGTGGGCACATAGGAAAGGGCAACTGTACTGATGCTGTAAATGGGATACAGGGGGCTGCAGGCGGCACATGCTGTGGTCCAGCTGGGGCACAGTGCAGACTAGGCAGATGCCTAGGTGGCACATAGGAATGCTGAAACTGTAAAGCAGCAAGACAGCAACTGACGAGGGACCAACATGGGCATGAGTGTATGTCCCACAGTGTCACAGGGGATATTACCCAGCAGGTACCCCCAAGGGCACATAACATTGGCAGGCGGTGCCGAGGGGAAGCGCGTATGTCCATGTAGACATCCCTACCCGAGAACCCACACCATAGGCAGCTACCTACCGGCACACTGGATGGCCTGGGACTGCGCACCACCAGCACCACCGGCATAAGGGCATATCAGCATGGTGGCGGAGGGGGCAGTGGTATCTGCCCACAGCAGACCACGGCCAAGTCCCGTTTAGGTGGGTGCCTTCCGCTGTTCTCCTCTGGGTGCCGTGCACTGCAACAGACAAGGTCTGTCTGACAAACAGTCATGGTATCCCCAGGGAATAATCTTCCCCTGTGGCAACGGTTTGGTGCAGTACACACAGCCAGTGTGTTCAGGGGCAGAAAGTCACAAGTTCAAGTCCCAGCTGTGGCTCCTGCCAACCTTTCCCCATATTTTACCCAGTACTAAATCATGGTAATAAAGATGGAACCTTTATTGCAGATAAATTAAACATGCCTGAAACGCCTATATGTTACCCTACAGAGCACATACACCATAAACATGTGCAATCCCTAGAGCAGAGTTTCCCAACTGCAGTCCTGGAGGGCCAAACACCATTCAGGTTTCATGTAGTGTGTGATGCCAATCATATGGCTTTTCTGCACTGCTGCAGGTCACCTCTGCACCCTGTGTCTTGCTCCTCTTTGCCAACTATACACCTTATATCACTGCCCAGGATTGCTGCAGCTGTTTCCATTGAGGCAGAATGCAGTATGGTTTGTCTAGACTGGACCATACTGAGCAGACCCAGAATAGCCACTGTCCAAACTATAAGGAGCTGCCAATCCACTGCAGCAAGTCTGCATTTGAAGCCCACCACAGGGCTGTCTTGATCACACACTGCATGTGCACAGAGCAACCATGGACACCCACCAGCCAATGCAGTGACATGGCCTCTCAGGAAAGAATGAACACTCATATCAATACAACTTAGTACTATATACTACTAAGTGGATACCTCACCGTGACATGGTCACAACTCAGTCACAGTGAGAGTGCCTTCTCAGCTTGACAGGCTGTGGAACCTCAGGCCACGCATGTGGCAGATGGGGACTACAAAGACCCAGCCATTGAGCCTACCTCTGATACATACACATCCTAGCCTGACCACTCAGTTTCAGGACATACCCACAATCCTATACTCCTCATCATGCATGTTTCAGGACCAATGCTGGGAACAGCTTATGGAATGCAGGCCACTGTGCATTGCAGAAGGCTCCTGTACTTTGGAGAGACACACACTCCACCGCAAGGCACTAAAGCGGTGATGGTTGGCATTCCTGCCTGCCACTTTCTTATCCTTATCTGCACAAGCATTCCTAATGCATGTTCATTGTGCAGGCACTATTAGCATGCTCTGAAATGATCACATGTTGTTAACGCCTGCTCATTCTGTCTATGCTATCAGCCTCCCCCTCAATGCAGGTGTCGGCAGTGGAGGCTGTCTGTGCAGCTCATTGGTTGTATGGCCACTTGCTGGACAGGTCAGTGGGGGTTGCATATGATAGTGCTGTACCTGCAATGTGAGATAAAGTTTACCCACAGGGGCATGCTATACATGATCCCGCTCAGAAGCTCCGGCCCAATCGGGGCAGTGAGAGGGCCATAAAACACCGCTACTCCATCGAGAGATGAACCGGCAACTTCAACTCACCATCCCCTTAAGTAAAGCTCCCCCGATTGGGGTAGAACACCTGAGCGGGAAAGCCTCCTCCTGCTCAGAAGCTCCTGCCCAATCGGGGCAGTGAGAGGGCCATAAAACACCGCTACTCCATCGGGAGAGGAACCGGCAGCTTCAACTCACCATCCCCTGCAGCGAAGCTCTCCCAATCGGGGTAAAGCGCCTGAGCGGGAAAGCCTCCTCCCGCTCAGAAGCTCCTGCCCAATTGGGGCAGTGAGAGGGCCATAAAACACCTCTATTCTGTCGGGCACACCCGTGCCTAGGTGGGGCACAGAGGCGGGCACACTGAGACCGACAAGATAATAAAGTCTCCAGACATCAGCCAGCGTTCACCCAAGACCAGAACAACAGAAGAAGACAGAAACCAAACGACCGCACAAGGTAACGCCAGCTTGGCTGCGGTACCTTACCTACCCATAGTTCTCCTCCTCACCCAACTCCTCCCACACCACACTCCCACCCTCTTTAGCCCTACCAACACCCTGTGGACACCTCCTCTACAGCACGTACTCTACATCCCCTACCACGACTCCACGCAACTCTCTCACAAGAATCCCAAGCAGAACAGGCGAACAAAATCTAAAGATAGCACCCACACATGCACTCATAAAGCACCAAGAATACCCAACGGTCCCCCGACCATCTCCATAGAGCTCATTAACACCGGTAAGAAACAAAATCAATACCCTAGCAGACGACATAAAAGCTCAGCAACCAGACATCCTCTGCATCACCGAAACATGGCTCACACCTACTGACAACGTGCTACTCAACCAGTTAGTTCCCCCCACTCATGCTGCTTCCAACTGCCCACGCACACAAAGGAGAGGAGGAGGAGTCCTAATCATCGCAAGGAACAACCTAAGGCTCAAAGCTAGTTCCACCACAAATACAAGTCATTGAACATAATCGTTGTAGAGAACAAGAATCTAGCCCTGTGCCACACTTATAGAGCTCCACATGCTCCCCCAGACAAACTATCATCAATTTTGGAATAGGTCTGTGCAGTCAACAACCTCCACAAACCTCTTCTGGTACTCAGAGACTTCAACATTAGATCTGCCACAAGCAAGGATGCAGAAGCCTTTCTGACAGCCATGGACTCCCTCCAATTCATCCAGATGATCAGCGACCCCACACACAGGCTCGGATCATCCCCCAACCTCATCTTCGCCTCCAACAACCTAATAGAAAGAAACATCATCACAAGACCCTCGATCACACCAGTACCCTGGTCATACCACCACATAATAAAAATCCAGCTACAATCGTCAAACCTTAATGATCATCAAGACAAGCCATCCACAACTAGGAGATTCAAAAGCTTCGATAAAGACTAATTCCTACAGGACATTCTACCCCACCTAAACACAAACACAGAGGACATAAATGAACAAATCTCCAACTGGAACAACATCATCACATCTGCTGCCAAACCCAGGGTCCCCAGAATTCAAAACTCGCACAGCGCTAGATCCAGCTTCACCCCCTGGTACTCCAAGAACATCCAAAATGCAAAGAGAGCCCTAAGACAACTAGAACGTCGCTGAAGATGCACCAAGTCAGCCTCCCCACAGGACTTATACCAGTCAAAGCAAAAGGAATACAACAAACCCATTAATCAACAGAAGAAGGAATACCACAGAAACCTGATCCTGAAGTCCACAAAGAAACCAAGAGAGCTATTTGAAATAGTAAAGACCCTCACCAATGAACCCAATACCGAGAAAGATGAGCAAATAGATCCACAGACCTTTGCAGACTACCTCAAGACCAAATTCACCGCCTCCCCCAAGATTACCATGAGCAACACCAGCAAGCTACCTCCTCCCAACCAAATCTGGGACAAATTCAGCATCCCGTCGACAGAGCAGATCTCAAACATCATCACATCACTCAACACCAGCACTACCCCAACAGATCCATGCCCCGTAACCTGGATCAGAGCAGCAAAAGAAGATCTGATCCAAATCATCCGTAATATGGTGCATAACTCCCTTACCATAGGAATTGTGCCTAGCGCCCTAAAGCTAGCAACAATACACCCAATCCCAAAAAAATCCCCACTAAGTAAGACCAAACCAGTCGCCTACAGACCTATCTCAAGCCTCACCCTCATATTGAAGATCATTGAAAAGGTGGTTCAACATCAACTTCAACATCACATCGACAGCCACGCCCCCCTAGACCCTAATCAACATGGCTTCAGACCAAACCATGGTGTCGAAACTCTACTGATACACCTCTTCGACAAGCTGATCCAGATTATTGACAACATCAAGAAGGGCATCCTCATGATTTTCATAGACATCTCCTCAGCATTTGACACTGTCGAGCACACAACCCTGCAATCAAGACTACAGGAAGTTGGCCTACACGACACCATCTTGAACTGGTTCACATCCTAACTCACTGACAGACACCTCCAAGTCAAATGTGGCTCAGATACCTCCCGGCCTCTGAGAGCCACCCAGGCGTCCCGCAAGGCTCATCACTCTCTGCCTTACTATTTAACCTGTACATGCAACTCATCTTCTCTATTATCAAGAACCACAAGATACAATACACCATCTATGCAGATGACATCATGCTATTCGCCCCCATCAACATGGACAGCCCAGACTACTCTAATTTAGCCAATTGTCTTCAACAAATGACAAGCTGACTTCTGGAAAGCAACTTGTCCATAAACTACATAGAAACATAGAAATATGATGACAGAAAAAGACCACATGGCCTATCTATTCTGTCCTTCCATATCAACAACTACAACAGTCCACTTTTTACCTTTAGAGATCCTCTGTGTTTGTCCCATGCTTTTTTGAATTCAGTTACTGTCCTCATCTCTACCACCTCCACTGGGAGACTATTCCATGGATCCACTACTCTTTCCGTAAAGAAATATTTCCGCATATCACTCCTGAATCTATCTCCCTTCACCCTCATCCCATGTCCCCTCGTAGCAGAACTTGCTTTCAATTGAAAGAGGCTCTCTCCCTGAACATTTATGCCACGGAGGTATTTAAACATCTCAATCATATCACCTCTATCCCGCCTTTCCTCTAAGGCGTACATATTAAGATCCTTCAGTCTGTCCTCATATGCTTTATAATGAAGACCACTAATCATTTTAGTAGCCACCCTCTGCACCGACTCCATCCTGTTCACATCCTTTTGAAGGTGCGGTCTCCAGAATTGCACACTATACTCCAAATGAGGTTGCACCAAAGACTTATAGAGAGGCATTATCACCTCCTTTTTTCTGCTAGCCATTCCTCTCCATATGCACCCAAGCATCCTTCTAGCTTTTGCCGTCGCCTTTTCTACCTGTTTAGCTACTATAAGATCATCAGACACAACCACGCCTAGGTCCCGCTCTTCTTTAGTGGACAAAAGTACTTCACTCCCTATACTATATTGCTCCCTTGGATTGCTGCAGCCCAAATGCATGACCTTACATTTTTTAACATTAAATCCCAGCTGCCAAATTCTAGACCATTCTTCAAGCTTAGCTAGATCCCTCCTCATGTTATCTACACCTTCCTGGGTGTCTACTCTATTGCAGATTTTGGTATCATCCGCAAAGAGGCAAACCATACCCGACAGCCCTTCCGCTATATCACTAACAAAGATGTTAAAAAGAATCGGACCAAGGACAGATCCCTGGGGCACACCACTGGTAACATCCTTCTCCTCAGAGTGAGCTCTATTTACTTGTACTCTTTGTCGCCTCCCACCCAACCAATTTCTAACCCAAGCAGTAACTTTAGGGTGCATCCCTAGGGTGCTCAGTTTGTTTATAAGTCGCCTGTGAGGAACAGTGTCAAAGGCTTTACTGAAATCTAAATACACCATGTCTAGAACTCTCCCTCGGTCCAACTCCCTGGTCACCCAGTCAAAGAAATCAATCAGATTTGTCTGACAAGACCTGCCTCTGGTGAATCCATGCTGCCTCGGATCCTGTAATCCGCTGGACTCCAGAAACCTCACTATTTTCTCTTTCAGCAGCGTTTCCAATAATTTACTCACCACCGAAGTTAAACTAACCGGCCTGTAGTTTTCAACCACATCCTTACTTCCGCTTTTGTGTAAAGGCACCACATGAGCCTCTCTCCAGTCCTTTGACACCACTCCCGACTCCAACGAGGCATTGAAAAGGTCAGTCAGTGGAGTTGCTAGAACGTCCCCAAGTTCCCTCAGTATTCTAGGGTGTATCCCATCTGGTCCCATCGCTTTGTCTACTTTAAGTTGAGCTAGTTTCTCATGAACACAGTCTTCTGAAAACTACAACAAAACAGAAGTGCTACTCATCACTAGAAACTCCACTTTCACCCCCACACCCACCATCAAGCTGAACGACATCACAATACCAATAAAGCCCGAAGTAAAATACCTTGGAGTGACTCTCGACAAAGACCTGAACCTACAGTCTCACATTGCCGGAACCACAAGGAATGCATACCTCAAAATGAGAAACATCAGATGCCTCAAACCTATTCTCTCACAGGATGGCTTCCGTACGGTCTGTCAAGCTCTCATCACTCCCACATTAGACTACTGCAACCCCATTTACCTTGGGCTCTCAAAACAAGCACTCCGGCCTTTTTCAGATAGCACAGAACACTGCCCCTGTATAATAATGGGCGCCTCAAGGCACTATCACATTACCCCCCATTCTCAACCACCTCCACTGGCTCCCAATCAGCTCCCGCATCTGATATAAGGCACTCCTAAACATATTCAAAATAAAACAGAACCTCTCAGCGAATTGTCTGCAACCCCTCATCAAAGCTGACCAAGGCCCCAGACCCAGTAGAAGAGGAACCTCAGACACCATCACCACCCCCAAAGCATTTGCTAGAACAAGACAAGACACCTCAAGAAGAGCACTACCCTATGGAACTCACTCCCCGATAATCTGAGATCAACTGTAGACCTCAAGGACTTCAGGAAGCTGCTCAAAACTACGCTCTTCATAGAACACAATAAGGACTTCATGTGACCCAGCTACCCAGTCTACTCCCATTTCTACATGACCCCTGCATCCCTCCCCTGCTACTTGTATATAATCCTTGTACTTAGCTCACAATGTATATAGCACACCAGTTAATCATTCACACTGTACACTCACACACCCTATGTCGATTTAACCACTGCATGTATTCACCCACACACACTGCCTCATGATTTGTTTGATGTGTTAACCACTTTGATTTAAAGATAAAGCAGTATATTAAATCCTTTTAAATAAATAAATGATCCACTACAGGGACTTGAGTCAGCAACTTTCTTCTCATATACACACTTCCCTTTTGTGTGGAGCCACAGAGCTGCCTTATGGGTTTAGTAACCCATGGGTGTAGATGTGGTCATTGTCAGGGTGGATGCAGCCATGCAGAGCAGGCTGCCCATGTCTGCTGGTAGCTCTGCTGGCCCTGTGCCATACCTGTCTGACAAGGTGTATTCTGCGGGTGTGCAAGGGAGACATGTTGTTCATTTTGTTTGCTGCACTGGCTGTCTATGCTGCTGGTGAAACTGACATTCCTGTCTAACACATGGGATATGTCCACTCAGGGGGACAGCCCGGGCAACAGGCACACACTCATCGGATGTCATGGTGGAACAAGCAGAATGGCCATGGGTACCTTTACCTGGTGGGTGCTTGTGCAGCAGTAAGGCCATGAAGTCACATCTTGCAGATGGACTTGGCTGACATGGATTCACATGTGCCTCAAATGGCTGTTGGTGACTGGGTTTGCTACTTTTGAGGGGTCTCCGGTTCTCACAGAGCACCTTGCTCTCTGAACACAGAATTCAAACTGGGGTCCACACTATAGTTACCTCCCATCTTGCTTGCACCCTACTTCTTGCTTGTCTCCCTCAGAGTCATATCTCTCCCCATCCATCTATGCAGAGCTCTGCTGCATGGCTCACCCTCCGCCAGTCCTGAGATACTCATATCACCCCTCTCCTGATATTTCTGCACTGACTCCCCATACATTTTCTTATCCATCTCAGACATCCTCACCTAGCCTATAAATGCATCTGCTGTACTGCCCCTCACCATCTTTAATCTCTCCTCTGTCCCACAACCCCTTCCTGTGGACTTCACCCTTCCTCTGCCTATCCCCTCTCTATGCCCTGGACTTCTTCTGTCATCTCTGGCCTTCCCTCCTTTCACCTTGCTGCTCCTAATGCCAGGTGCAAGCGTCCTTTATCCTTACATCATGTCTCATTTGTCTCTCTCTTCATATTGTGACGTAGAAGCCCACACAGAGCCTATGCAGATAGATAGAAAGGAGAAATTTACCTTAGAATCTGTTAGGCAGCCAGCGGGTGCAGCTCAGGAGAAGCAAAGGAACAGAGGAGAAGAACTACCACACCCAAGCTATGGACGTAGCAGAAAGCTTGGGGATTGATTATGATCACCTGTCCAAGAAAGCACAGTCAGCTTACAGCGAACAGGGAGATAAAAGCTGGTTGGTAGATCCAGCAGGGGAGAAGGAGGAGGAAGAGGAAGAGAAGCAGAAGGAGAGAGCAGAGGTCAGCAACCAGGGAGGCAGAGGTCACAGAGGGAGAAGCCTGCTGAACAGAGGAAGCACTGGGCGTGTCACTGGAACAGGAACCAGCAGAGGCAAGGCTTCAGAGGAACATGGCAGGGGAAGTGCTCAGACTGCCGGTAGCTGGAGGTCCTACGAGGAACCTGTTTACAGCCCAGGGAGAGAAGCCAGTGCTCCAGAGAGAAGGAGGGCACAGCCTGGGGCTAGGAGGCTACCTAGACCGAGTGAGCCGGAAAGTCCCCAGTCCTCACGGCCAGAAGACAGACCTCAATAATTATACAGGTGGGAGCCTAGCACTGTGAGAGGGAAAGCTAGAAGCTCCATTCGGAACGGAGGGTCAGAGCAGTGCTCCAGACCAGAAATATCTTCAGGAAGCTATAAAACGATCCCTAACAACTGGAGGGTGGAAAAGGAGAGCTGGAGAGGCAACCCTACAGATACAGGTACTCTTAAACATTCTTGCACAGAATTGTGTCCCTGTACGCTATCTGAACTTTCAGAGAGGGGTTTTCATAAAAACAGCTGTGAAGGTTTAAACCCAAGCACAACGTATGCTGAAGGTGAGGAGATGCAATGGGAAAGTAACACCAGGGTTCCAGAACAGGCTCCTATGGATTGTACATTATGTCTTGTGGTTGATATTGAGTCTTTGTGCTGAAGCCCTGTAAAAAGAGCAAAGAAAAAGAAGATATTTTTTTTTGAGAGAAACTGTTTTGTTTTCCCTGTTTTTGGTTATGCACATGATATCCTTGGGGGAAGGGGAATAAAGCCCTTGTTTTGTTTTGCCTTAACCACTTGACTTGAGACTATTTTTGACTACTAGAAGATAGCAAGGCAACTACAACCTCGGGGCCCTAGGCGAAGGCCTGCAGCCCCGTGACAAATGGCGTAGTTTTGAGGATTTTTGGTTTATGCATCTGGAATACAACTGGAAAACAGAAAAAATGGGTTGCTGAGGAGCTGACTGAATGTCATTGGCGGTATCGGCCAGAGAGTTCGAGAACCAGTAAAAAGCCACCTTCTCAAAGCTCGAGTCTACACCCCGCTCAGGTAATAGATATTTGGGCACAGGTGTTGAGGGATTCGGAGGAGAAGGAGTGCTGAGGAAACTCAGAAAAGCTAACCTCTGAAAGAAGTGTGGTGCCGCACTTGGTGGGTTTTTTTTCTGTTTGTCTTACAGAAGATGGATCCCCACGAAGTCCCTGGAGATGGATCCCCACGAAGTCCTTCGCTGGATGAGTTCTCAGTTTGAGAAACAAAAAGAACTGGCACAGCTGACACAAGAACAAGCCATTGCAGCCATGCAGGCCCAGTAGAAGCCCATGATGGATCTAATAGAAGCTTTGCTGGCAAGCCAGAAGGCAGCGGAGAAAAGGCCAAGAGAGCATGCCTGTGTGGTAGGACCACAGAACTGTGGAGTTTTGTCTTTTGGACAATTGACTGTTGAGGACAATATTGATGACTTCATGGGGGCCTTTGAAAGGGTAGCCCTGAATGTGGGATGGCCGCCTGAGCAATGGGCAGTCTGGCTTGCTACCTCCCTAACGGGAGAGGCCTTAGCGGCCTATAAAGCCATGCCCGCTGCTCTGGCGACAGATTATGAGGAGCTTAAAAAGGCCATTCGTGATAGATTAGGCTTAACCCCTATGGTATACAGGAGGATGTTGAGAGCCACTAAGCTCCAACCGGGTGAAACACCTAAGGCGTTGTGCCAAAGGGTGCGAAGCTTGGCATGGAAATGGCTCGCTCCTGAGGGAAAGACCCTCAAATCCGTTATTGATGCCATTGTGCTAGAGCAATTTATGGAGGCAGTTTCTGCTGAGATAAGGTCCTTTTTGACTTTTCAAAATTGCCAAACCGCAACAGAAGCAGCCCACCTCACGGAGCTGTTTATGGAGGCTGAGTTGGCCGGTAGACCACAAGGAGGTGCTCGGAGCATGTTTGGCGAGGCAAATTTTGAAAAAGCAATAAAGGAGCCTAGACCCTATGTGAAAGGTGTGACCAACTGTTGGCCTAGGAGAGATGTTAAAGAGACAGAAGTAAAATGTTTTAAATGCGGTAAAATGGGTCACAGGCAGAGGAATTGTGTAATGCGAACAGCACTGATAACACAGGTACACTAAAAAAATTTTTTTTTAAACTGCCTCTAATGTTTCGATTGATTTTTACGTTTTTTGGTGCGCTGAATCCAAATCTGGTAACCAATTTGCTCCATCACGTACAGATTTTTTGCTACATTGGGTTAGCAGTTTGAGGTGAACGTTTCAGATTGAGTGCGATCGAGATAAAAGTTTCTTGGATGAATTCTTTATACTAATTGTTTAGTAGTTATTCAAATAAGAATAAAGAAAATTGTAACAAGGCAGCACATAAGAATAGAGTAATGTCAACAAAACACACTGTGATGGTAGCAAAATTGTCTGCACTTAAAACAGCCACATACATGTGCACAAACATTGAGCATATAAGAGCGAGGTTAGACACAAAGCAAAGCAATGTGCAAAAAATGTTGTACAGGTATGTATGTAAGAATAGAAAACGCAAACCGCACCATTGCAATACATGAAGACAAACACCCGATGGTGTGAAAATAAAATTCTAATAAATGAGATCCGACACTGTGGTAATAACTAGCAAATTTTTATTTCA
This sequence comes from Ichthyophis bannanicus, assembly GCA_033557465.1. Classification (NCBI taxonomy): domain Eukaryota; kingdom Metazoa; phylum Chordata; class Amphibia; order Gymnophiona; family Ichthyophiidae; genus Ichthyophis; species Ichthyophis bannanicus. The sequence goes on along the minus strand of CM066038.1, from coordinate 231,481,028 downwards.
AAGTTTAGTAAAAAGACGATATTTGTCAACACAGTTTAGATTTTAAAGTCATTCTTGGGTCAATCAATCTCCTGGTGGGCCCGTTTCTTCTTCCCCCGAATGCTTCTCTTGGTGCGCTGCTTGGCGTATTTTTCATCTGGGGTTTCCCGCAGCAGCAACCAGCAGAAATCAGCCATCATAGTGGTGTTCCATCTTCCTTGGTACCTTCTCTCTGCGTCCTTGATGTCCTGGTGAAACCTTTCACCTTGTTCTTCACTGTATGCCCCCAAGTTTTCGGGAAAGTAGTTCACATGGGAGTGCAAGAAATGTACTTTCAGGCTCATGTTACAGCCTTGTTCTTTGAAGGCATTGAGCATCCTGGCAACAATATCCTTATAGTTCTCATCCCGCCTGTTCCCCAAGAATTTGAGAACAACATCCTTGAAGGAATCCCAGGCTTCTTTTTCCTTCTCAGACATCGTTTCAGCGAATGCTCCATCTGAAATGAGTTTCCTTATATCAGGGCCAACAAACACTCCTTCCTTTAGCTTTGCTTCAGAAAGTCGGGGGAACTTTGAGCAAAGGTACCGAAAGCACTCACCATCTTTTGGAAGGGACTTGATGAATTGCTTAATGAGACCCAACTTAATGTGGAGAGGTGGTAATAGAATTTTATCACGAGGTACCAAGCTCTCATGAAGAACATTTTTCTCACCGGGTCTCAAATACTCCCGAATTGGCCAGTCTTTTTTCCCCCAGTGTAGGTCGCGGGCCCGGCTATCCCACAAGCAAAGGAAGCAGGGATATTTGGTGAAACCGGATTGCTGCCCTAATAGCATGGATAGAATTTTAAAGTCTCCACAAATCATCCACTTATGCTCATCATAACGAATCTTCTGAAGAATCAGGGCCAAATTCTCGTATTTTTCTTGGAGAATAGCAGAGTGAGCAATAGGAACTGAAGCGAATGTGTTGCCATTATGAAGAAGAACACCTTTTATGCTGTCTTTTGATGAATCAATGAACAGCCGCCATTCAGCAGGATCATACTTGAGTTTAAACTTTTCCATCACTCCGTATATATCGTTGCAAAATACCAAATCTTCCTCTTTGCTGAAATACTTCAAAAATTGTGTCTCGCGGTTGCGGTACCAATAAAAAGTTGTTCCTGGTGACAATAGATTTTTCTGTTTAAGCCGAGAACCTAGCAGTTGGGCAGCATCTTTTGGGAGTCCTAAATCCCGGACTAAATCATTCAATTCAGCTTGAGAGAAAAGTTCAGGTTTCGGATCTGGTTCAGTTTCAAACTCGGAAGTACTGGACTCATCGGGAAAAGCCATCTGATGAGTCTCATCATGATCAGAACCGTCCACACAAATATGATCCAAAGATTTTGGTGATTCAGGCACAGGTACTTCGTTGCTATGAGGCATAGGCCTAATTGCTGAGGGAAGGTTGGGGTAACTTATTACGTTCTTATTTTTTAAGTTGTATCCCTTCACAATGCAAGAGCAAAAATAGCAGTCACTGCTGTGGTCTCTTTGTTCACGCCACATCATAGGTATTCCAAAACGAAATGCTTGTTTTTTACCTTTCATCCATAAGCGTAGATCTTCCTCACATGTCTTGCACACTTGGTGAGGAGCCCACGGTTTGTCTTGATCGCCTAACTTCAAACCGAAATAGGCGAAATATACTTTTTTAATAAATGCAGAAATGTTCCTCTGCCGCTTTTTCACGGTATATTCCCCACAAATAAAACAAAAACTGTCCGGAGAGTTGACGCAACCTCTGGCTCTGTGAGCCATCACAAATACACAGCACTGCAAACTACAACTGTAGTGAACCACTTCGGAATAAAGCTGGATTACGACTGAGCAAACAAAAGGTAATAATGAACTTGCAAGAAACTGAAATTTGACAGGAACGTTCATGTCGCAACCACCGTGTTTGAGCGAGCGAACGAGGCGAGGCGAACAGGAAAGAACATGCGCCAGCGCGAGTACTGGATTTAGCCCCCCGCCTCCCAATTGTCCTGTTAATGTATAAAATGAATACAAAACACTCTAAAATATCATGAGGGAGTGTTTCTAGTTAGTTAACCATTACAACCTCTATTTTGGGCCAAGAAAATAAACTGCAGTCGGCTAAAAAGAAATTATGTGAACATTCCTTATATGGGTAAGAAATCTAATTTTGCAAGAAAACGTGACGTGATGGAACATTTTGGCTATTTTTCCTGGATTCAGCACCCCAAAATCTATAGGAATCAGTTGCAAAACTGGAGGCAGTTTTTTGGTAGTGTACCTGTGTAATTGATGATGACAAATGTATACAAGAAGGTTTCCTTCTGAATGTGGAAGTGCAAGATGTTTTGGCTAGGGCGTTGCTTGACTCGGGTGCTGACCAGTGTATGGTCTTGAAAAAACTCTGGCAGGCTATACAAGCCCGCAGGGGATCAACGCCGAGCCAACCAGAAGGTAGGACAAAGATTTGATGCGTGCATGGAGCATCCAACTTTTACCCTCTGTACAGAGTTTTAGTAAAAGGGTTAGGAACACAGAGGGAGGTTTTAGTGGCTATAATCCCTAAACTGCCTTATGATATTGTGCTAGGGAGGGACTGGCCCCCGTTTTGTAGAGGGATAGAGATAGGCATACACGTAAAGGGGGGTATGGTCTCCACCCGGTCCCAGGCCCGAACCTCAGAGATACAGGGTGAACCCCAGGAGGAGGAATCTGACCCTCTAGAGGAGGAAGAGGGACCCACAGAGGATGAGGGTAGACCTGCAGATGAGGCACTAGAAGAGCTTCCCACTCATGAAGAGTTGATTAACGTCCCTTCTAAAAACACTAAGAAAAGCAAGGCGGACAAACGCCGGGAAAGGCACCATAGAGCTCAGTTGAGGGCAGAAATGGAAGCCGGGCAAGGATTGCCCTGGGTGCCTGCGGATCTTGTTAAAAAGTTCCCATCCTTCCCTAGGGAGCAACAAGCTGATCCAGCATTAAAACGAGCCTTCGAATATGCCAAAAGGGAGAGGGACATTCTCCCCAGATTCCTGATAGAGAAAGAAGTATTGTACAGGGAAAGCAATGATCCCCAAACCGGAGCAGTCAGGAAGCAGTTAGTTGTCCCGACTACGTTCAAGGCAGTGGTTCTGAGATTAGCTCACGATAAGAACATAAGAATATAAGATATGCCATACTGGGTCAGACCAAGGTCCATCAAGCCCAGTATTCTGTTTCCAACAGTGGCCAATCTAGGTCATATGTACTGTGATGCATCAGACCAGCGGGGAATAGAAGAAAATGTTTTAAACACGAAAAAAGGCATGCACAAGCTGCAGTATTCTCAGGAACCTGATAGGGGGAGCAAGAGGGACCTCCGGAAGACTGAGGATCCACGCCCCACAGGGTGTGACCTAAAGCCAGCCAGCCTCCAATCCAGGAAGGCCGGAACTCCTTTTAAAGAAAGTATGGAAGACTGTAGAGGGAGAAGTGGCGGTAAAGAGGAAGGTTGCTGTAGAGGCAGAAGGGTCGGTAAAGCCAGAAGTAGCAGAGAAAGCAGCAGAGAAGTTGCAGAGCCTTCGGAAGCCGGAGAAGTAGCAGAAACTGCAGAAGCTGGAGAAACTGCAGAAACTACAGACGCTGCTGGAGAGCAGGAAAGAGGTACGGGCCAGAGAGACCTGAAAGGACAGAGAATACAGAAGGATCCAGGAGATTCAGGAACGCGCAAGCCGTATTGTGACTGCTGTGGGAAAAACCCAAGCCATATTGCAGGAGCAAGGCAGATTCTCACCAGGAGTAGGCCTCAAGCCTCGTCCCAAGGAAAGAAGCCAGAGTTACAAGGTAACCCATACTTTGTTGGAAACAGCCTTCAGAGGGCTAGCGTATGGAGAGGACAAGAAGCAGAAGTTCCCTGTTCATGTCCTATTTCTCAGGAGACAAGGTATGAAAAGCTTTTATCAAATAAGAAACTATTAAATAAGCAAGGTTGGCAGGAAGCGAATGTAAAACCTTTGAAGAGAGAAGGATACTCACACTGTAGAACAGCTCATGACCGACGTCCTATGCTGAACCCCAGGCACTGGGAGGTCATACAGCATTTGTGTGAAAAGCCTGATTACAGCTCCCCCAGAACCATTGACTCTGTGTCAGATACATTGGAGCAGGAACCGATGCAAGTGGAAGTGGTAGAGCCCCTTTCTGAGGAAGAAATGGATTGTAGCTTTTGTACCACTGGAAGCTTGGAATTCTTGTGTAGCAAGTGAGCAGTAAACTTGTGTAATTAGGAAAACTTGTTTGGATCCCCTCTGTGAAGAAAACAGTTTTTGCTTTTGAACTTGAGTTGTACCTTTTTCCTAACCTAATGTAAGGACATTTCTTTTGTTTGAATCTGATCCTTTGAACCTTTTTTGCAAGACAAGGGAAATAAAGCCTTATTTTTCCCTCCACTCGAAGACCTGTGTTCTCTGGGTAATTGGTAATAAGGACGCTACCAAGGCTATACATCACTGGGCCCTAGAAGATACTTACCAAACCCAACCTTATTCTCAATTGTGTCCGACCTGCCTTGGAGCCCATTAGCCACCAGGGTGGCGTCGCGACAGTACCTAGCAGTTTCCCCAAGAGACACAAGTTCCACAATGCTTGTACTGGGTCAAGCATTGATATCTTCGGTCACTTCTTAATAATGGTTTATGGACCTTTCCTCCAGGAACTTGTCCAAACCTTTTTTAAACCCAGCTACACTAACAGCCTTTACTACATCCTCTGGTAACAAATTCCAGAGTTTGATTACACGTTGAGTGGGTGGTGGGTGGTCATAAAGGCATACAGGGGACCTTGGACCAAATTTTAGCCCGTTTTTATTGGCCGGGAGTGTTTAAAGAAACGGCTCGTTTCTGTGAGTCTTGTCCTTCATGTCAGCGGGTTACCGCTGCCAAACCCGTGGGGGTGCCTATGATTCCTACCCCCACGATATCAGAACCAATACGCCATATGGCGATGGATATCGTGGGACCCCTGTTAAAAACATCTAGGGGATTCCAGTATATTCTGGTGGTGACAGATCAGGCCACCAGGTTCCCCTGGGCCATGCCTTTGTGAAACATCTCAGCCAGAACCATAGCTTTAGAGCTAATTAAACTATTCTGTGAAGTGGGATTTCCCCAAGAAATGCTTACAGATAGAGGAAGCAATTTCATGTCCAAATATTTAGCCCAAGTGTGGGACGCATTTGGAATTCAACATTTAAGAACCGCTGCCTATCATCCCCAATCCAATGGGCTTGTAGAGAGATTAAACCAGACCCTATAACAAATGCTAAGGCGAGGGCTGGACGGAAAGATGTCAGAGTGGGACATCATGCTCCCGTTTGTCCTGTACGCCTGTTGGGTGCATACACAGGCCTCATTGGGAGCTTCCCCCTATGAATTAATGTTTGGCCGGGCCCCAAGGGGAGTCCTAGATATTTTGAGGGAACAATGGGTGGAGCCTGAAGTGGAAGAAATGGGGGTACCACTTTTTCTTCGAGAGCTGAGGAGTCGCTTGCAGAGGACTTCTCAGGTGTCCGAAGAACACTGGCAAGCTAGTCAGAAGCGCCAAAAGAGATACTACGATCGAGGAAAGAAACCTTGTCAACTGGCCATGGGAGAGAGGGTGGTGGTACTGATAACAGACCCTGGTCCAAAGTTCGAGGCACAGTGGAAGGGTCCCTATACAGTAGTGGAACAGATGGGCCCAGTTTCATATGCAGTAGAGAATGACAGGGGGCGTCGTCAGGTCTACCATGTCAATGTCCTTAAGCCTTGGCATGAGAGGACAGCGGCAGCTAGTCTCTCTAGAGTACAAGAACATATTGAGACCTGCTCAGTGATTACGTGCTATGTGAACATAGATCCACCAGCCCGTAATATCTTAAGGGGGGGGGATTTTTGACTACTAGAAGATAGCAAGGCAACTACAACCTCGGGGCCCTAGGCGAAGGCCTGCAGCCCCGTGACAATATCCATGCAGACGGCGTACCTCTTTGAGGCTGCAGTTGGATCTCTCTCTCTCTCTTGTTTCCCTGGTGTCTTCTCCCTTTTTTGTACCCTGTTTTTTCTTGTAGTGTACTGTCTGTCATCACTTGATAGTACGCTCTTTGGGCAGGGATTGTCTTCCTATGTGTTTGTTCCACACTCCGTATGCCTTTTAGCACTTCATGAATGATGTATAGTAGTAGTACTGGTGTTATCATCTTGCAGGTAAGGTTGCTGGATGTGCATTTTGCCTCTGACATGCCCTGTTCTCCTATTGTGTGGTATCCCTTCCACAGAGGCCATATATCCCCCATACATGCACATATCCACTCACTATGTGTGGGTGGGGTCATCACGATCCACAGCACAAGTGCTCCACTCTGTTAATTGGACTGCTGCCATGGTCCAATAGTGATTGTGGGCAGCCTGCTGGCTGCTCCATCCCTCCCTGCCATTGTTGCAGAGCCACTGGTTCAGTGCTGCAAGCAGCATCCCTACTGTTGCATCCATGCAGCTGTGCCCATCAGGGCATGCATGCCCCCTCTACCGGGGGTTGGGCATGCATCCTGCTATGTCTGTCCTCAGTGGTATGGGATCATCACTGCTCCACTGTTCCTGTGGCTGGACTGTTTGTCATCACGGTGACTCAGGCAACTATGGCAGCACACATGATACACAGGACCAGGGCAGAGCCTTTGTCTGCTGCTGGTGGGGGACACGGCACCTGCCGCCACCACACCCGTATTATGCTGACATGACAATGTGGTGTCAGTGGGGGTGGGCTGCAGTGCTGGCACATCCAATGGGAAGGCTAGGTGGGCACCTGTGGAGACAGGTCCAGTTGGGGCATCAGCGGCATACATGCCCGGTGACGCTGCCCCTCACCCAACTGCTATTGCCCCCCTTCTCGGCTACCACCACTTCTGTCTCTGGTGGAGGAGGCGGACACATGCAACCCCAGTACTTTCAAGGGCGGCTGCTTTTTACAGCCCCCTTTAGGGGTATTGCTACTGCTGCTGACAGACCGGCCCTCCAGAGACGTCCTTAGCAGCAGCGGCGGGTGGGAGCCAGCAGGGGTATCTGTCTAGGGTGCCAGGGCCCCTTGGTCCACCCCATGGTTGCATGTCACCTTTTCAACAGAAGAAGCATGTATGTGTGCTGCCACTGTCACTGTGGGGTCATGCTGGCCATCACAACTGTGCCCCCTGGGCAGCTGCATGGCCATCCTTACGCACCAGCAACCCCCACTGCATGACCCACGTGCCACCTCCTTTGCCCCATTTGCATCATCAACATAGTTTCCTTTCATACGTGGGCAGTATGTTATTGCTGCTAATGGAGCACTACTATCACTGTCAGGATGTTAATAATAATAATAATAATAATAATAATAACTGAATCTACTAGCCGATTGGCAGAGATTATTCCTTCAGCAATATCCAAATGAAGAGCATAATCCCTAAAAATCTCATTCTAGTTTTGCAATTTGGATACTTTCCTTAGAAAAATTAGTATTGATTTATACAACCTGATATGGAGATCTTTACGTGGATAATTGCTAGTGTGACAAGCACAGCTTCCCTGAGAAGGAGAAACCCTGAGTACAGGGTGCTCCTAAACTTCTGAAAGCTCCCAGAGCACCCAGAGGTAAAAAGGCACATTTTCGAAAGGCCGTTTAGGTGAAATCTGGGATGTCCATACCAAAATGTCTGAAATCCTGTGGGAAGAGCAGCAGAGAAGGTGAGCATGTGTAAATGCCTTCTATAACTGCCCTATCTGTGCCCCAAAAGATAAACGTGCCTGCCACAATATAGAGTGGGAAGAGGGACGTACAGAATAAGGGGTCAGACATATGCAGAAAACCAGTCAGTTTCAGAAACATGCACGTGCAAGATATAGACTTTTGTGGTACTGGCCACATAGACATGTCAGTGCCAGTATTTCAGGACACACACGTGTATATGTTTCCACATACATATCCCGGTTTGCCATGTTAGAAACGGAGGCATGCAGTGGCACCTTTCAAATGTCTATTCATGCCCAGAAATAGGAATAGACATGGGCACGTCTGCCACTGCTTTTAAACATGTGACCCCGTTCTGAAATTGGGCATACACATGTAACTTTTCTGGAATGCCCCAGACATGCCTCTACCATGCCCCTGTGCAATATGGGTGTGATCAAGCCGAACACATGTAAGTTCAGGGCGTTCTAAAATGGCTTTCTAGGATGTGGATGTGATTAGAACATCTGAATGGCCATTTTCAGATGTCAAAATCATGAACAGGGCTTCTAAAATGAGCCCCAAACTCTTACTTCCCTAGGAAGGGGGAGGAGAGATTTAACCCTGGTCTGGAATCAACAAGTTTCTTTCCCTGGAGGGTAGAACTGGAAAAAGATTCTGAGGAGGAGAATATTGTGAGACTCAGGGTTAGCAATGAGAGACAGTCCCAAAGGCAGGAGCAGCTAGCAGACCCAGAGGGAGGGGCAGTATGGAGAGAGAGTGTGATGTCCCTCCCTGGGTATATAATCAGTATGTCCTGGAGTCCAAAGGGGAGAGAGAGAGATTCCATCTGACAACTTGCCGTTCTCCTGCCTAGTCAGCTTCAAGAGTTACCAGTAAGGTTAACTGATATCCCCAATTTTCAGGGATTGTCCCCAATTTTTGAGTTGTGTCCCAGACTCCCACCTGTTTGGCAGCCTCCTGTCCCTGATTCCTGCAATGGGGACAGAAGGGGTAGAAAATAAAAGTTATTTTCAATTTAGTGATTTGAATAGGTCAGTTTTTAGAATTGACATCCATTATCTTTATACAGTATGTTGCACAGTATGGGGGAAATGCATCACTGTGTTTATTTCTTTGTTGATTTGTCTGCTTGGAAGTGATATTGTTGCTGTCATGGGATGGGTATGGGTGTGTGGGGGAGCACATCTTGTTGCTAAAACCCAGAACTAAGGTGTCCCTTTCTCCCCCCTCCTTCTGGTAAGTGTCCCAGATTTGCCTGCAAAAAATCTGGTAACCTTAGTTACCAGAGCCCATGGAGATGGAATGTAATAGGATGGATTCAAATGAAATGGAGTATCAAGAAGCAGGCTACTAATATATGTGAGTATTATTTTTTTATTTGTCTTTAGTGACAATCTAATCTGAGGGGAGGCAGCACAGCGGGAGATGGATAGTAGCCGAACAGGCCAGGGCTATCAGAGGATGGAGTGCCTTCATCACACTTGCTGTACTAGCTCCCAGCTAGAGAGGGGAAAGGAAAAGAGAGCAAGTGCTTGCCAGTGTTTGTATTGGACTCATATTAAGGAATGTTGTCTGCAAAGGGTTTTCTTGGAAGTTACAAAATTGTTTTGGTAAAAAGGACTTGTGTACTTCTGGGACGGTCACACCAGCAAGATAGTGAAAGGGGGAGTGGACTTCATTGGGCCCCGCATTGGTGAAACCATTAGGCTTCAGTAAGTACTGTGATCTGTGAATAACAAAATCTCAGAAATACAGCAGTCAGGGGAAGAGCCAGATCTTGGTAAAGTGCTTCGGTTTTCTCTTTGGAATTACATACTACCCATGCTGAGAGGATTACAAACTGGGGGCTGATGCACAAAGCCGGTGCTGAAGTCGCATGCTATCATCTATGTAATATGCTAATAGCATCAGACTTCAGTGCCGGCATGCAGAAAAGGGCAGATATGCAAATTAGCCAAGTATTAAACTGCAGCACAAATGTCAGCGTTAAACTGGGAGAGCAAGCTGAACATGTGCACAGAAGTCGGCACACGTTTGGCATGGTCTCCCAGAGAAACAGGGTCATCTGAGGGGAAGTTTGGATGACCCTGTTTCTCACCTCTGTGCTGCCATCTTGAAAAATGGTAGTGTCATATGGCAGTCTGACCCCATCCAGAGCATCCCAAGATGCATCACTGGGGCCAGGTGCTGTCATTTTTCAAGGTGGCCACGCAGGGGTGGTAACGCGTGGACAATGTTCATGCTCCATCTTAAAGGTATTGGGAGGGAGGTGAGAGGTAAGGGGGCCACTGGGCCTGTTTTTATTGGGTGGGTGGGGGGTGATCGGGGCTGCTGCACTACCAGGGTTTTTTTATTGGGCGGCTGGAGGGATCAGGGCCGCTGGGGTACCAGGGATTTGGTTTCTGTGAGGGTTTGGTATCAGGGGCACCAGCCCACCAACAGTATGTTAATGACATTGGGGGCTTTCCCTGATGCCTGGATAATCTGAGGGGAAGTTTGACACTTCACCTTAGATGATCCAGGCATCAAAGAAAGCCCCTGATGCCATCAAAATACTGTTGGGGGCACGCGCAAGATGTTTAAGCCATCTCAGACCAGTTGTAGAAATATTGGCGCTTCGGCTGGTTATGTAATCCTCTATGCATGTCTCTGCATCAGGCACAGACAATATTAGCATGCTATTTTAATACACAAAGTTCATTTGCATATAATTTATGTTCAAACTGTTTATTGAACTCAAACACATGGTATAAGCCGTCTTACGCTTAAATCCAACAAAAAAATATAGAAAAATGTTTTAACTATGTAATCATGGTCAAATACAATAATGATTTTACTTTTTATATTTTCATCCCCTTTTCTCCCCCCTCGCTCCGTCCTAGACAAATATCATAGTCCATATTAGAACTCAGGTGAAAAAACCAAAGACCTCGGGATGTGGGTGCTCTTACACACTCCTGGCGATAACAACCATCAAGCTCCCTATCTTGATTCCTCACCTCCCCCTAAACTCCCCCCCCATGACCCCCATTCCCACCTAAGAACCAAATATCGAACCAACACTTTCCATCACTTTCCATAGATCACAACATACAAACGTCCCATCCCCACCCTATCGTTGCTCCCAACCCCATAGTAGTCAGTGGTGGAGTGGCTGGACTCCTCTGCCTTCTTCTACAAATCATTCAACACAAAACTGCGGCTTCTCAAGGTTGCATATAATTTAAATATGCTTGTTGTTACTATGGGGTATGTTTACTAAACTGTCCTAATGTTACTGGAGCTAGTTGCAGCGATAATGTGAAGAATGCCATATAAGGAGTGGGCGTTCCAGTCCTAAGGCAGCAAGAATATGTATTGCGCGATAGTGGGCACTGTGGCACGTCAACACGCGTTAACCCTAAGTACATGCCAGCGCAGTGTTAGATGCTATAATGATGTAGCCCACTGATTACTGCAATGACTGGGGAAGCAGAGGTCATGGGTTTGATCCTGCAGTGGTGCAATCTAAAAAGGTTGTCTGAGGCATTTTCTTTTAATTTAAATCAGTGCTGCCAGCAAAAACACCCTCACAGTGCCGTAACCTAAGGTGCCTCATAAGGCGCCCCATAAGTCACATTATAAAGTGCCCTGTCTGCCAAGGCACCCTATAATGTGCCCTATAGGGCGCCTATGAGGCACCTTAGGCTACAGCACTGTGAGGGTGTTTCTGCTGGCAGCACTGATTGAAATTAAAAGAAAATGTCTCAGACAGGCTTTTTAGATTATACCACTGTGGGATTGAACCCATGATCTCTGTCTCCACAGTCATTGAAGTAACCAGTAGGCTACATCTCTATAACTACTGCCACACTGCTGGCTGGCTACAGAAAGACTGCAGGTCACCACACAAACTGTCTGCTGTGGTTACCAGGATAGTGTAAACCCACCCGTACCCATGATGCACTGCACATGCAGATCAGCAGTCTACAGCTGATCACATAATGGGGTATGCACCCCCACAGCACCTAGGCCTGGTAGGGGGAACCGACCATGTATGTTACTGGCACAGAGTAGCTACAGACCATGACATTGTGCGGGTCCTGTGCTTACCCTAAGGATGAGGTGGGGCACCCAGCACCAGGTCCGCAGCACCTGACTTGGCTGAGATAGGCTGTGCTGCAGATCCCCATCAGTGCCAGTGTGTGATAGATAGTCCTTGCAGACACACCAAGGATACACCTGTGTCCATCTGTATTTCCGTCATGTCTAGCCCTTGTGGACTATGATGCATCCAGAATAGTGCATATCCTGTGTGGGTGCCATGGTCACATGTTATAGGTGTTTGGACCCAAAAGCAGGTTATGTAGCACCACCCTCTGTGGGTCTGGGTGGGGGAACAGAATCTCCCACCAACAGATCCACATTGTACATCTCTGCAATGGTGGCAGTAGAGAGGACCATCAACCCCAGTCCTGCTGGGGAACAGACACCATACAGGGCAGTCAATGCAGATCTGTACGCATCACATAAGGCAATGGCAGACAGGCAGAATGCTGCAGAAGCTCAGCTGCCCCCCACTACTATCTGACATTCAGCAGCAGAGGGCACAGTCAGTCTCCTCCCATTGCACCCTGCAAGGTGTTCCAGCCATACACATGCTAACAGCAGACAATCTGCTAGCTAGAATATAGTGCATGTTCCTGGAGGAAATGTGTGCACCTAAAAATGGGATGTGAGCATACACACCAAGCAGGTATGCCAGTGATTGAGCCCCAGAAAAGAGAACCCATTAATATCACTTGAGAAAAAGGCTACAGAGCACTATGGGGGAACCTAGCCATGTCGTGGTCACTGCACAGTCAGGGTGAAAGTGACCTCCCAGCATGACATGCTGTGGTCACCCTGTCCCTGCAGGTGGTGGTCGGGCACTACAATGTCCCAGCCATTGCCCTATACCCTGTGCAGATGCATCCTGCCCAGGCCACCCTGCCCGGGCCATACCCACAGTACCTTGCTCCTCATTATGCACATTGGCAGGCTAACACTGGCACCAGTGCAAGCAGTGTGGGCTCAGTAAGGTGTGGGCAGCCGCAACACATTGGATAGACATACACACACTCCCACACCTATGCCAGCATTGTGCAAATATGGAGGTTTGTGGCAGCCCTGGCTGCCTCACCAGTCCTCGGCACAGTGCGGGCATTGCTATGGTATGCAATACTGTTGGGGGTCACTCCCCGGGGTGATAAACACTGTCAGAAGCAATAACTGAAACACAATCCACAGATATCAGAAAGGTTGGTATGATGAATCTCTATCAACAAATCGTGTTTAACTTAGGATTTGTTATCTGACATTAATCATAGCAACCTTTTGATATATGTGGAACGTGTTCCCAAGTTTAGGACAGCATTGCTAAGGTATGCAGGTGCCAGTATTGGGAGATGCTGCTCTGCACAGGGCCCAACAGCCTGACTCTCCATGAGGCTTTGGATAGTGGAGCCTGTGGGTGTGGGTGTGTGTGCCCCTGTTGGCCACTGCTCTAGGGCAGAGGCTCCCAACTCCAGTCCTGGTGGGCCAAACACTGTTCAGGTTTTCATGCTGTCCCTAATGAATATGCATGAGGCACATTTGCATACAATGGGGAAGGTGCATACAAATGCAGCACAGGCATATTTATTAGGGACAGCATGAAATATGTGTTGTGTTTGGCCTGGAGTTGGGAAACGCTGCTCTAGGGATTGCACATGTTTATGGTGTCTGTGCTCTGTAGGGTAAAATATAGGCGTTTCAGGCATGTTAATTTTATCTGAAAAAAGGTTCCGTCTTTATTACCACGGTTTAGTACTGGGTAAAATATGGGGACAAGGTTGGCAGGAGCCACAGCTGGGACTTGAACCTGTGACCTTCTGCCCCTGAACACACTGGCTGTGTGTACTGCACCAAACTGTTGCCACAGGGGCAGATTGTTCCCTGGGGATACCATGACTGTTCGTCAGGCAGACCTTGTCTGTTGCAGTGCATGGCACCCACCTAAATGGGGCTTGGCCGTGGTCTGCTGTGGGCAGATGCCACTGCCCCCTCCGCCACCAGCACCCCTCCGCCACCATGCTGACATGCCCTTGTGCCGGTGGTGCTGGTGGTGCGCAGTCCCAGGCCATCCAGTGTGCTGGTAGGCAGCTGCCTATGGTGTGGGTTCTTGGGTAGGGGTGCCTACATGGACATTCGCGCTTTCCCCCTGCACCGCCTGCCAATGTTATGTGCCCTTGGGGATACCTGCTGGGTAATATCCCCTGTGACACTGTGAGACACACACTCGTGCCCATGTTGGACCCTCGTCAGTTGCTGTCTTGCTGCTTTACAGTTTCGGCATTCCTATGTGCCACCTAGGCATCTGCCTAGTCTGCACTGTGCCCCAGCTGGACCACAGCATGTGCCGCCTGCAGCCCCCTGTATCCCATTTACAGCATCAGTAAGTTGCCCTTTCCTATGTGCCCACTCTGCTGTTGCTGCACATGTGCACGCCATAACAAACCTGCCCAATATAAATGACAACAACCCTGATCACTGCTATTTCTATTTATAAGATTTACAATAACAATCAAGCAAGTGCTCGTAAAGAAAACAAACTCTTTGTAAGGTAAATAACCCACAGAAACATACAATAAGAAATAATAATTAATACAAGAGTTCAGGTAGCCCACAATAATGGGAGGAGTGCCCAGACAATACACAAGGATAGTGAACCTTGATCCAAGATGAAATTATAACACACAAAAATGGCTTCAGGGGCGCGGGACAGAGAGAATCCAATAAAGAACGATCCTTATGCTAAGGAAGCAATCTGGGCACTAATAAAAGATGATAGATCCTCAGGCTGAAAAAACACATACTTCTTATCCCGAAAGAAAACCAAACTTTTTTGTTGTTAAGATCAGGGTTAGTTCAGATTGGGGCCTCTTGTTTTAAGATCACTGCTATTTCAATGTGGGATCATTCACTTTTTAGGGGGACAGTGCATAGACCCTTCCAAACATGATATCTTCCTTTTTACGCTTTGTCAGTAGTGTTGCTTTATGTTTATCATTAATATCACTATTGGCCAGCTTGGTTATTGGGATTTCAAATGTGGTTCTGGTCATTTTATATGTTTATTTGCCTTTTTGGTTCCTGCACATGTATCACTACTATCACTTTTCTGGGTTTCCCTGCCTTTGCTGTACATTGCTGACTGAAATGGTTTCTCTGTCCTGCAAATGTGCTTAGCACGAGGTTTTCACTGGCGCTAATTTTCAGGGCTTTATTTCACGGTGTTAGTGTGCATGGATCCACTCCCCGCCCACTCTCCGCCCATTGACCCCTTCTCTCTGCCCCTGGGGAGCCTTACTCTACCCTCTGGGGTGCCTTTCTCCTCCCTCTGCGCACCTCACCACCGCCAGAGACGTTATCGCGTGATACGTGATGTTATAGCGTGATGATGTTACATTATCTCACGATAACATTATGTATTGCGCGATAATATCGCCGCTGCTACGTTAAGACGGTTTAGTAAACATACCCCTATGTGTGCTTACTTTTGCTTTGCTGTTTACGTGCGCGTCAATCTCTTTTGTGCATTTGGCATGTCAGAACTTGTGCCTCTATGTTACATTATCTGCACGCAAAGGGTGCATTAGTCTTTCTGCATCGGCCTCTGGGATATTCAAAGACTGCTTTGGAGCATTGCAAACCCAGAGAAGACTTGCAAGAGACATTCAATGGTAGCCAAATGGATTTTATTCATGAACTTTACCGAAGGGCTGCAGGCTATGTTCAAAGACTATTAGTGGTGTTTTCTTGAATCTCTATAAAGTGCTGGCAGATGAAGTAGTCTTACTACCATTACTAATACTTTTTTTATTTATTTATTTATTTAATGTCTTTTTTATACCGCGCTCTTTAAAATCAGCGCGGTTTACATTTAACAACTCGTGCAGCGCAGGCAGAGCCCACGACTGGACTTACAATGAACAGGGGTTTCTAAACAGGACTGACAGGGTAACTATGTACAGGCAAGCTAGCCATCACAGGTGACGTGGTCAGCTCACAACTATTTACAGATTTATTTACTTAATATATACAGATTGACTGGTCTAAGCATGTGCAGAATTCCATCAGCAGATTGTCTCGTGATCTAGTGAGTGGGGTTGCAATCCTGCAGGGTGGCTGCAATGGGGGTGGTGGTTTGGTTCCTGGGTGCACCTGGTTGAGAGATGTCGTATAAATCAGTATAATGCTGGATGAAGAGATGGTGCTTCAGCACCTTTCTAAACTGGGCGAGGTCGGTGATGGCTCGAATGGCGGGTGGAAGAGCCTTCCAGCACATGGGTGTGTATAAGGTGAAGGCTCTCTTTCTTGTTGACTGGGAGAATTTTGTGATTGCCTTCGGGAGCATTAGTGTATTAATGGCAGCTGACCTCCTTGCTCTGTTGATGGGGGTGGGTTGGATGAGGTCCGTGAGGGAGGTAGATGAGCACTTATTTATGGCTTTGAAGGTCAGCAGTAGCACTTTAAAGGAAGGTCTGCAGTGGACCGGCAGCCAGTGCAGGTGCTTCAAGATTGGTGTTATATGTTCCCTCCTGGAGGCTCCATGCAAGATTCTGGTGGCTGCATTCATTGCAAGCTGCAGTAGATTTAGCGTGCTCTTCAGGAGTCCGTATAGTATAATTAGCATTAGCATAATCAAAATGTGGGATTACTAGGGCCTAAAAGATTGTCCTGAAGTCATCTGGCTCAAGCAGCTGCTGGAGTTGATGGAGCGATCTTATTTTGTGGTAGACTGCTTTGACCATGTTGCTGATCTGGGCCTTCATGTTGAGCTGTTGGTCAAGTGTGACTCCTAGGTAACGTACCATGGGCTTGCAGATCAGGTGTGCCTTTTTATGTCTGTTTTTAAGCAGTGGGGTCTTCCTTGGCCTTCACTCATGACGTCCTTCTTTGCTTCATGTGCGGTATATAGTGTAGATTGAAACCACCACACCAGATTGCTTCAGGTGAGCCTTAAGCTCTATGGATATTGTACGTGGTGTTTTTTTCAACAGTTCACATTCACCTTCGATGATTTCTTGAATTAATTTTCCTCTTCTCACCACATCCTATGAGGTTCTTGATAGTTTCATAAGCAGAAAACATCTTAATAACATTGCGAACTATAGACACAGGAATCCCAAGGTCTTTGGAAATGGCCTTGTACCCGTTTGAAGTTTGATGTTTGGTAATAATGGCTATTCTGATGGTCTCAGGCAGTTCTCTTGTCTTCACCATTGTGAAAATGGAGCAGAGAGTGAATATGACCATTTTAAAAATGAGAGCCATCATTCACGTGAGTACCAACAATTGATCACAGGTGCATCTAATTTTACTGCAATAGGAATGTGGTTCTTCTGTTCAAACTGATTTGAATTGTTTATAAGGGTGCCAATAATCATGTCCTGGCAATGTCCCAGTTTTATACTATTTCTTTTTTTAATTAGTCTTCTTTCCTTTGATTATTTTGTGTCAGATATACATGCATTTATATTCAAAAGCCATTTCTCTGATCACTTTTTATTTTTTAGGGAGATATTGGACATTAAGGGGAGGAACTGCAAGGGTGCCAATAATGTTGACCTCTTGTAAAGGACTAGCTGAAACACACACTTTTTAAAATCCTATATGTGCTAGGAAGGGGATTATTGTGCCTGATATGGAAGGCCAGATTAGATAGGCCATGTGGTCTTTTTCTGCCATCATGTTTCTATGCTCACAACAACTGTACCTCAAGTTGTTTCATACCATAAAGCAGCTGCTATTGGAGTGTCACAGGAGTTGGACCAAAGGACTCATATAGCACCTTTGAGCATCTCACCTATCCTCAGGACCACATATAGCCCCCTGCACATCCCACTAGTCAGATCTCTTCCAGAGTGAGGGACTTTCAGAACCACTAGAACACTTCCTAATAGTCCTTGCATAGTACAAGGATGGAGATCATTCATAATGGACCTAGTCTTGAGAAATTAATCTCAACTAAAGATTCTTTGCCTGCCAGCTTCACAAAGACCAATTTTGGTGACATTGCAACATCAACCACCAACTCAATTCCAACTCAATGGAAATAAAACATGCTTGCAACTCCTACCCTATCCCCTTCCCACATCTCTCCTCTCATTCTGACCAGGACTCACCCAGACTATCCAGGAATAATGGCAAGCTTCTGTCAATAGCATGCTGTGGGTCTCCGGCTCTTGGAGTCAGTGTTAAATTCACCTTTTCTTTGCTAGTAAGTCTAAAGAAGGGGGGATTCTCTTGAAGATTTCATGAGCTGGCAGAGGGGTGAAAGTATGAAGGCAGTAATAGCTGCTTGTCTCCCTATTCACAGAGTTCTTGAGCGCTACACTACTACAGCAGAAGGGAGTAGCAGCCTTCTGTTGGCCCAAGACATTGCACCTTATGGATAGAAAGTTTCTACCCATGATATTAGGTCTTCCTTCTCAAGGATGATCCTGTGCGGAAACCATTACTGGTAGTGCCTAGGAATCAGGGCCAGTGCTACCATTAGGTGAACTAGGTGGCTGCCTAGAGTACTGACCCTCTGGAGGCACCCATTTTGGCGCCGTGGGTCTGTTTGTTTCCACCTTCACTGATGCTTCCACTCCCATACAAAAGGAAGTCAGCATCGGGTGTTGGTGGGTTGGAAGCAAACAGTCCCACGGTACTGAAGTTTTGAGGTAAGCGCTGTGGGGATGTTTTCAGCCATTGCTGCCTCTGTAGGTCCCAGAGAGGGATGGCAGCTGCGGCAATGGGGCCTGGGGGCAGAAGGAGCCTAGGTTTGCCTAGAGGGCCTCATCTCCTTCTGCCGGCACTGCTGGGAACCATATCCCCCACCTTGCCAGCCAGTGGTTTCTAAGTAGCAGGGTTCACTACCAGAAGACTGCACTATGAATAAAAGAATAACACAGATAGCTGATAAATTCTTGTACATTAATTCACTTCAATTTTGATGAAGAGATCAATCCTCCCATTGGGATTAGGGGACCAATCCCTATTGAGACTTCTCCCCTTGTCCTGAACAAGGTTTTCTTCTTTATTTGGAAGTGAATGAATTGAATCAACAACAAACAGTTGTCAGCCATTGGCGATTTATTTCTCATTTATTCATTGCTCAGTAAGAGTCAGTGGAAACATTAAAAGGCACATTTTAAATAGTATGTGGAGTTCAGAACTGAAACATCAAGGTCAGGCCATACTCAATTCTGATGATATTTTAGAGCAGAGCTATTTCTGAAATACATAGAAGGAAGTGCAGAAATGCAGGTGGATTGACATCCAAGTGCAGCAAGAGGGAAAAATCAGTGGAGAAACCTAGCAACTTCTATATAAAAGTGACGATATTTCACAACTTGCAAGCGTAAATGTTGGCAACTATACATGCTTGTGAACCATTTTGCAAACTTAGATGGGTAAAAAAATGCAATGTGTGCCTTTGAGTCAGTCCTGACTCCTTTTGACCCAGAAGCTCCTGGGTTTTCTTGGCAGTGTCACTGGAGGTAGATTGCCAGACTGTTCTTCTGAGGCAATGGAGGGTTAAGTGACTTGCCCAAGGCCACAAGGAGTGCTAGTGGGAATCAAACCCTGGTTGCTTGGTTACCAAGCCAGTGTTCTAACCACTAGGCCAGTGTTTTTCAACCTTTTTTGTGCAAAGGCACACTTTTTTCATGAAAAAAATCACGAGGCACACCACCATTAGAAAATGTTTAAAAAATTTACCTCTGTGCCTATATTGACTATATATAAAGTAATTCTCTTGAATAGGAATCAAACACTCACACCAACCCCCCTCCCCTGCTGGTTCACACCAACCCCCCTCCCCTGCTGGTTCACTCACCCACCCCCCTGTCACTTACTCACCCCTCCTGCTGGGTCACTCACTCACTTACCCCCCCTCCCCTGCTGGTTCACTCACACCATCGCCCCCCCCCTTGCTGGTTCACTCACACCCCCCCCTCCACTGCTGGTTCACTCACACTCCCCCCCCCTTGCTGGTTCACTCACACTCCCCCCCCTTGCTGGTTCACTCACACACACCCCCCCCCTCTGCCCAAGCCGCTGCTTCTGCTTTGTACAGAGCAGCGGCTGCACTACACTTACATTGAAAAGTAAAGAGAAACTGTGTCAGGAGCCCTCCGGTCATCGCAGAGCTCGAGGAAGTGATGTCATGGGGGCGGGCTCCTCACAGGCTGTCTTTCCTTTTCAAATTAACTTTATTGCAGCTAAAGTTAATTTGAAAAGGAAAGAGAGCCTGTGAGGAGCCCACCCCCATGACATCACTTCCTCGGGCTCTGCATGATCGGAGGGCTCCTGACACAGTTTCTCTTTACTTTTCAATGTAAGTGTAGTGCAGCCGCTGCTCTGTACAAAGCAGAACCAGCGGCTGCACTGCTATAGGGAATCGCGATTGCGTTCGCGCCGCGGACTTCGGCACAAAAGCCGGTTTTACAACTGTGCCGGCAGCCGGCCTGGCCATGGAAAAACCGGCCAGGCCGGCTGAAAACCGGCCGGTTGGCAACCCTAATTTGTGAGCCGAGGCCACATGTTACGGATGAAATTGGAATTTTTCCCACGGCACACCAGACAATATCTCACGGCACAGTAGTGTGCCGCGGCACAGTGGTTGAAAAACGCTGCACTAGGCTACTCCTCCACTCCCCTTAGGTGGGTAGGTGCTTGTTAACTACAGAGGATACTATCTTGAACTCATTTCAGTCTGGAGAGGGAAATATACTAGGGGACATTAAGGAGGATAGCCCCCTTAATCCCTCTTGTAAAGGGCTAGCTAAAGCGCACATTTTCTAGACAACTACATGTGCCTGAAAGTAGGTGTAAATCCAGATGTGGAGAATTTTGGGCTTACACATGCATTCACTATATGAAATTATGAGTACACCTGTAGATTTTTGTCACACATAGGACTTGCCCAGATCATTCCCCTGATACTCTCCCTCAAAAATTCACATACTGAAGACATCCATATGTAAACTGGACTCTTTCTAAAATAATGATTTACATATGCATATGACTGATTATACACATGTAAATCACAAACAGGGATTATAAAATAATCCCCTAAGGGTCTGATCCAGCAAGACAACTAGCAGGGCTGTATGTCCTGGCGGGATGTCCAGCCTGCTAGCCGCCTGAACTGTATGACGCCTCTGGGCCCCCTGCACACACAGAGCTGCTGTGTGTGCTGTGGTGGACAGGGGTGGCATTGGGGTGGAGAGTGGGCAGAGCGTGGGTGGGACCAACCCCTGGAAGTACAGGGCCGATTCCGGTCATGACCCTGTACGTCCAGGGATCACCAGGGGGATGGCCAGTTTATTCCACCATGGAGGTGGAATAAGTGCTGGTCGCCCCTCTGGATTGGCTGGCCAGCCCCCCAGCAGTGACAGTGGCAAGCAGGGTGAGTCCCTGCTGACTAATCCATGCCCCAGCTGTCTCCATTGGGATTGGGTGGTGGGGAAATGAGGGCTCCAAGGCTGTGGGCAGATTGTGCTGTGGGGAGGGCATACCCACAGTGAAGCAGGGGCATGCCAGGCTGTCTTCCAGGTCCTGATCTTGTACCCACGGGGCAGTCTTGCTTCCAGGGTGCAGAATTAGGTGCTGACTGGCCATCCTGGTCGGGGCCGTCCAGACACCCCAGACGTGCCCCAACTGGGATCGAGCTCTTAATGAATTAAGAGGCCACCTAGAATGACACAATTTGGATGATCGCAGCCACTGGATCTAATGCTTCCACAGATCTTCCAAGTCTCTCACATTAGGTAAAGTATCCCACTACCTTGAAATATAGGAAGCTTTGAGGATAGGTGGTAGTAGCTCCAGGAGTGGTCTTGCACAACAGATTTGGTTATGGAGTCAAATCAATGGCACAGGAGCCACCCTCCACAAGACAGCAGGCGTGGCGAGTAGCGCTAAATATAGCATGAATGTCTTCTCTGCAGGGACAGTCTTGCGCTATGAATCATGAGATCTGGGGATCCCACAATCCATTGCACAAGATTGGCCCCACATACAGGAAACTGATGCTGTATGAAGCACTTCTCCTCTTGCTAGTCTATGGAGACCAGTCTCCACTGAGGGATTGCAGGAGAAAGGGAGAACTGTGGAGCAAATAATATGGAAAGCTTTCGATAAGTTAGTCCCCAGGAGGTTGTTCCTCTTCAACTAAAAACTGATGAGTGATGGCCAGCCTTGAAACTATGAAACTTTGAATAACTAGGGCTGGTGCAAAGGTTTTAAGCATCTTAGGCAAAACCTCAGCCTTGCACCTCTTCATAATGAACTTTTAAACCCATAGTGTTGCACCTCCACCCCAAGATTTTGATTATTAAACTCAATCATAATCATTTCAATATCATCCCTCCCAGAACAATCCTATAAAATTCATATTTAGACATAACAATTTTAAATATTAAACTTTGTTTTATAAATATATACATAAAGAGGGAGATTTCAAAAAGCCACTTACAAGGGTACATTTTCCAGGCTTCCTGTGGGAAAAGTATGCACTGATGAGCCTTTTGAGTTTGTGTGGCTGCCAGGATCTATTCCTTTGATTTGACTGTAGCTGCTTTTTGCTGCTCCCCCTTCCCCTACAGAAGCTGCTGTGCTAGGTGACTTCCTAGCAGGGGCGGCCCAAGGGGGGTGCGGGGCCATGTGCGGAGACTCGGTGCGGGGCCTCATTTGCATAAGGGGCATCATTTGCATAAATATTTGCATAATGTTACCATATACTAACTTTTAGTAAACGTGCCTCTTAATGAGTGTATGGATAAAGAAAGACTAAAAGATTTCTACATTACTATAATCCAGTGCCAACTGCCAGACACATTAGGAACTACTACAAACACTGCCCATTTAGAACCCATAGCAAACCCACCGTATCCTAACAGCACTACCAGGACTCACAAAGCACCATACTCTACCAATCAAAAGGCAACACTGCAAATATTAAACCAATACATTTCAGAGAACAAGAATACATGACCTACTGGGGAAAGAGAACAAGTGGCAATGTCAAATAGGAATTATATAAACAGAACACCTCAGCTCAGTTACACATGCAGAACATAGACCATCACCAAACAAGTAATCACAATTTAGAAACAGGAAGACAATAATTAAACTGGGAATCCCAAAAGCCAAACTTTGAATGTACAACACTGTAGAAATAAAACTATACATTAATTTTCTCTTGTACTAAACAAAGCGCAGACGTTAATGATGCACATTTACCAGAGCTGACATATTCCAATTAATAAATTCAAAATAAAGAGATATTTTTCTACCTTTTGTGCATTTTTTTTCAGCTGCAATTGCTCCAGCCACTTTCTTCTGGTTTCTTCGTGTCTTCTGCTAACTCTCCATCGTCTGCTGTCCATTTGTCCTTTCTTCTCTCTTCTAGTTTTTTTCCATTCTCTCTCTACATCTGCTTTAACATACTAATCTTTCTCCTTTTGCTCTTTCCTCATTCCTATTTCATCCACTCAAATTTTACCCCTCCATCCTCAATCCCCACTTACTCTCCCAATACCCCGCCAATTGTAGATTTTTTATCCCTCCCACACAAAATATTTTTCCCTTCTCCATTTTACTCTTCCAGCCCATTTCCAGTCCTAGCAACCCCCCAACCCAATACCAGTCTTAGCCCCCCATCAACCCACTTCCAGTCCTAACCCCCTATCACCCCATTTTCAGTTTAAGCCCCCCTATAACCCATTACCAGTCCTAACCCCATCAACCCATTTCCAGTCAGCCCCCATAGCCCATTGCCAGTCCTAACCCCCTCCCCCATCAGCCCACAGCCTATTACCAGTCCTAACCCCATCAGCCCACCTGAAGTCCTAACCCCTCCCCATCAGCCCATTTCCTGTCCTAGCCCCCCCATAGCCCATTATCAGTCCTAACCCCCCCATAGCCCATTACCAGACAGCCCCCATCAGCCCACAGCCCATTACCAGTCTTAACCCCCCCATAGCCCATTACCAGTTCTAACCCCCCCAACAGCCCACAGTCCATTACCAGTCCTAACCCCAACAGCCCACCTCAAGTCCTAACCCCTCCCCATCAGCCCATTTCCTGTCCTAGCCCCCCCCATCGCCCATTACCAGTCCTAACCCCCCCATGGCCCATTACCAGTCCTAACCCCCCATCAGCCCACAGCCCATTACCAGTCCTAACCCCATCAGCCCACCTCAAGTCCTAACCCCTCCCCATCAGCCCATTATCAGTCCTAACCCTCCCATAGCCCATTACCAGTCCTAACCCCCCATCAGCCCACAGCCCATTACCAGTCCTAACCCCATCAGCCCACCTCCAGTCTTAAGCCCCCCAGCCTATTTCCAGTCCTAGCCCCCCCCATAGCCCATTACCAGACAGCCCCCATCAGCCCATAGCCCATTACCAGTCCTAACCCCCCCCCATCGGCTCAAGTAAAATTAAATTTAAAAAAAAAACGCTGGCTGCTACTGCTGCCGCCACGGCAGCAGCAGAATGGACTGTCCCGCGGGGCCCCCTCTGCCCGGCTGAATCCCTCCCTCCCTCCACGACGGCTGAGCCCCTCCGTGCCGGCTTTGAGAGTCGAGAAGGGAGCGTGGCTCCCTCGCGTCTCTGTTAAGCCCGCAGGAGCTGATGGAAATTTCCCATCTGCCCCTGCAGGCTTAACAGAGACGCGAGGGAGACACTCTCCCTTCGCGACTCTCAAAGCCGGCACGGAGGGGCTCAGCCGTCACGGAGGGAGGGAGGGAGGGATTCAGCCGGGCAGAGGGGGCCCCGCGGGACAGTCCATTCTGCTGCTGTTGCGGCGGCAGCGGCAGCAGCAGCGGTAGCAGCCAGCGTTTTTTTTTTTATTATTTAATTTTGAAAAAAGCAGAATGTTCTTTGCGCGGGGCCCCCTGAAATGCAGGGCCCTGTGCAAAAAACATTCTTGCTCAATGGACGGGCCGGCCCTGCTTCCTAGTATGCCTAGTGGTTGGGCTGGCCCTACAAACAGGGGTCCCATACCACGTTTCTGAACCATGCACTCCAGGAAGTTAACAGCTAAACTATGGCCCTAAAAAGAACCCTCTCTGCTCTCCACCAAGATCAATACCACTATGCAAGACCATGCAAAATTTTAAAATACACTCAACAATACAGATCAACTCCCATCCACAACTTACTAACAGTCCCTTAACTCATCTTACCTGTCCTCACTGACATCCACATAATGCAGGGAGGAGGAAAGTGTGCGTCAGTCTCGGCAGTCTCTTTACACTGATCAGTAAGCCTGCCCTATGCTCTAACTTAATGATGAGTGTCAGCCAGGACTCAGGGGAAGAGAGGAATATTCCTAGGGCTGAGACTGGGAGGGGGCAGGGAAAAGGAAGAAAGAGGTGGGGTTGCTTGGGAGGAAAAAAAGAGGAGAATGTTCCTGGGGTTGAGTTGCTGGGTGAGAAAGAGGGGAATGTTCCTG
This sequence comes from Ichthyophis bannanicus, assembly GCA_033557465.1. Taxonomy (NCBI): domain Eukaryota; kingdom Metazoa; phylum Chordata; class Amphibia; order Gymnophiona; family Ichthyophiidae; genus Ichthyophis; species Ichthyophis bannanicus. Next base: position 231,455,765 of record CM066038.1, on the reverse strand, counting down.
GTACTTGGAAGGGGCAGGGGAGAAAGCTGTTTGTATTGGTGGAGGTGGGGAAGGGGGAACATGACTGAAGATTTGCCTGGGAACAGTCCTCTGCCGGTGAATCTGTTTTACAGCAAACAGATCAAAAGCTTGTCAGTATTTCTATATTGTGTGAGGGAAGCAGTAGTAAGAGTGAGAAGTAGGGTTACGGGAGAGGGAAGGGAGCTGCAGTTTCTTTGTTCTCCATAGGCTATTGTGGTAAGATAGAGATGAGCCAGTTTTGTTGTGTTTTGTATTGTTTCTTATTGCAAATGACACAACAGGGAACAAATACATTTTGTTGTTTTTCCATATCACTTAAAAAATAACAACATATCCCCAGCAGCCATTAACAAATGTTGTCTCTCTGGTCCAGCTCACACTCCTAGATCTTCCTAGGGTGCTCTCCTGTCAGTTTGGAGCCTACTCCTATTAACTATGCCAGAAATGTTCTGCTTTTCTGAGGCATTGACTCTAGGGAAAAAATGTTCAATGTCTTTCATGACGAAGGGGGGGGGGGGTGGTGTATCTAATCTACAGCATTCCATAAATCCTTAGTGCCCAGGAGAGAACACAATCCCTCCCCCAACTGCAACACTGTCAGCTTTCACAAAGACAAGCCTGGGGTCCCAAGCATCACTGACCAAAAGTCAAACAGATCCACTGAGCAAAACAGCAGATGCTGAACTTTCTGCAGGGTAGGATTTACGTTTACCTTTCCTCCTCCTCCTCCTCATATTACTTCACAAGAAGCCAGCTTTATAAACATGGCTGACCGAATTCCAGCCAACCTCCCTCCACAAGCTACTTGTCATCTTGACTTTGCTCACAAAAGCCCTTTGTGGATGTGCAACATAATTAAAAGACAGTGAAAGGGTTAAATCTTTTACTGCAAAGGTGTTACTAATACAGTAGGTATGACCAAATAGATTTTTTTTCAGCACAAGGGCTTTTCAAAATCCTCATGGCTGTCAGGTCACATTTATCCATAATCTTTATGTAAGTGGGGAAAATTTGTGGAACTAAATAGTTTTTCAGCGGTAATGTTCTACTTCAATATTATAAGCAACATAACATTGCAGGGCAAAGTAGCTTTATCCATTCCTGAAACTTTTATTTGATCTAGTTCCAGAATATATAGTCTGTGAAAGAATATCCTATTTTTCATATGAAGGATGAGGACAAATATAACAAAGACATTTAAATTTCTAAGAGATGTAACTAATGCACAAGTGCATATTTGTCAACAGATAGCAAATGCATTTCAAGAATATTCATTTATTTATTTAAACTTATTTTTATACCGCCTTTCTACCATTCAAGGTGGTTTACCTTTAACATTTAGCAGGGCTTTGGTGGGCCTCTGCTGCACATAGAACTAAACATTGTAACTTTTGAACAGAATAATAGTATACATTGTTCTCAACTGTTTACAAGGTATTAGAATTGCGTAACAATATTTTTAGTTCTTAACTATTTACATTGTAGTCAGACATATAGAGCTGAGTACATATTCACATTGTCTTGGGCAAGTAGGTTACTGTAGTGGTGTGCAGTTGGTTTAGTTTTTTATTTATGGTGGATGGGTCTGTGGTTCCAGATGTGTTTTATACTCTTCTTGGAAGATGAATGTCTTGAGGTTTTTCAGAATTTGGTTATGTCTGGACAAGCTTGTAGCATTGGGGGTAGGGAGTTCCAGAGTGTGGGTGCAAATAGTGAGAGGGCATGGTTGCAAATAGATTGTTTACTCTTTAGCTTCTGGGAAGGGATTGCAAGGAGGTTGATGGAAGCATTTCTCTGTGACCTTTCATTGGGAGGCTTTGAGAGAAGGGTCTAGAGGCTGTTGGCTGATTCATTGTGTAGTATTTTGAATATTGTATTAGATTCTGGCTGTGATGGGAAGCCAGCATAGCTGGATTAGTATAGAGGTGATATGGGATCAGCGGGAAGCTCCACAGATGATGTGTGCCGTTGTGTTCTGTGCCATCTGTAAAGGGTAGAGGGTGGTTTTCAGGAGACGATGGTAGATGATGTTAGAATAGTCTAATTTTGGGGTGATCATGGTTTGGCAGACAGTCTGAAATAGTTCTGTGGTTAGGAGGGGACGGAGATATTTTAGAGTTCTTAGTCTGTAGTAGACAGCAGAGGTTGTTCTTTTTATGTGTGATTGGAAGTACAATTGTTGGTCAATAGTTACTCCCAAGTATTTTGTTTCTGTTTTGACTCTGATTGTTATGTTGTCAAGTTTCAGTGTTGCTGGGGGGGATGAAAGTGTGGTCAGTGGTTACATATAAAGCTTCTGTTTTCTCTGTGTTGATGGTCAGGTTGTGTGAGGTGAGCCATTTGTGCGCTTCTGTGAATCATTTCTGCAGGTTGGAGAGGTCTGGGGATAGGAGGTTGATGGGGGGTGAAGAACATTACATCATTGGCATAGATCCTGTATTGTATCTTGTGGGCTTTGATCTGACATAACGATTGGATATATATATCCAAGAGGAGGACTCAGAGGCTTGAGCCATGAGGTACTCCAGTTTGTTGGGTGAAGGGGTTTCATAACTTAGTCCCACTTTTCACTTGCTGTTTTTGGGAGTTCAAGTAGGATTGGAACCAACTGAACATGATATTCTGGATCCCAAACTCTGCATCAGTTAGTGGTGTGGGATAGAATCAAATGCAGATGAAAGGTCAAGGAAGATAAGGATGAAGTTGTTGCTAGAGTTTTTTGAGGAGGTGAAGTGTGTATTTAGTAGAGAGATTAGGAGGGTTTCAACCCCGTATTGTTGTCTGAACCCATGTTGATGGGGATCATGTTCTTTAAGGTGGTCTTGGAGTTGTGTCAGAACAGTCTTTTCAATTAATTTTATTATAAATGGGATGCTTGATATAGGTCTGTAAGAATTTGGGGATATAGGGTCTAGCCCTGATATCTTTAGGTTGGGTCAAATCAAAGTCATTTTTAGTAGGTTGGGCATCGTGCCTGAGGTCAGGGAGGTATGTACTATATATTTGAGGTAAGAGCTGAGGTGTTGTCTGGAGTGTTTCACTCATGACACAGGGCAAGGGTTCAAAGGAGATGTAGTTGTGTTTAGGTTCTTGATCGTGTCTTCAATGTTCTTCGTGAATGGGAGTTGGAATTTGGTCCATAACATTTGAATCATTAGTTTGTGGTTGAGTGTCTCAGAACATTGACATATTGCAAGGGTATTCAATTGTTTGGTGAGGAGATAAGTGGTGATCTTTTGAAGGCATATTGGTTCCTGTGGGGTTCCTTTATTCGATTCTTTTATGAGTGATTTTGCTATTGAGAAAAGTTCTCTTAGTTTGCTTAGTGATCTGTTAATGAGATCAGTGTAATACTCTTTTTTCCATTTTAGTGTTTCTGCATTGTATAATTTTAGCTTTTCTATGTATAAGGTTTGGAGTTGTATGTTCTTTGATCTTCTCCATTTACATTCTATTTGCTGTACCTCGGTCTTTTGCTTCTGGAGGGTGGATGAGAACCAAGGAGCTCTGGTCTTATGTTTGTTGTTAGATTCTTTGGGTTCCTTGGGAGTGCTGTGGCTGCCACAGAAAGTGTGTTATTCCAGCGCTGGGTTAGGTCTTCTAGGTTTGTCTTTGTGGTTTTGATGGTGCTAAATGTGGAGCGATTGTATTGAGAACCGTTCACTGTTAAATTCTTGGAATCTCCTAGATGTCATTTGGGGGGGGGGGGGCTGCATTATTTGCTTGTTGGTAAAATGGATGGGGAAGAGTATAGTTGAGTGGTCTGACATGGCACTGGTAGGATTGTATGAGGTGTTTGTTGTGGGTCAGCCTGGTGGTCTGTTGGCACAAATAGGAGATCAAGGATGTTTCCTTTCGTATGTGTGGCTTTGGTGAGTATTTGAATGAAGCCCAGAGTTTCCATTGCTTTGAGGAATGCATTTGAGAGTGAGCTAGGTGTGGATGCAAGGTTGAAGTCTCCAAGGATTATTAGGGGTTGATGTCTTGTTGAAGTAGAGCAAGCGGCTTCTAGTATGTTAGTGTGGTCTGAAGAGTTGGTCTGGGGTGCTCTGTATACAAGGAGTATGAAGAAAGAGTTAATTGATATAGTTAATAGGGTTGGTGTCCATAGTAGTGGTGGAGTTGGTGACTGAATGCTTCAGGTTCTTTCTTGAGATTACGCAGACACTTCCTCCTCTTCCATTTGCTCTGTTTGAGGTGAATATTAAGTAGAATGGTGGGCATAGTTGATTTAGTAGAACTGAATCAGTGTCAGCGAGCCAGGTTTCAGTAATGCAAAGGATGTAGAGATTATGTTCAGGTCTGTGAGGGTCTGGATTTTGTTTCAGGTGGAACATGCATTTATGGGAGTATGACACCCTTCTTTGATGTGGCCCTTTGATTCTACTGTCAGGTTGAGAGATCTATAGTAGTGAGCAGTATTGCCTTTGATACTGTGTGTATCTTTGTTGAGATAGGGCTCCATCTAGGGGGTGGCTGTGATTGTGAATTATAGGGATCTGGTTGCTGTATTTTGTTTTTAAGGCTTCTGTTAGGAGAGGTTGTAAGTAGCACTAGGAATAGGTGTGGAATAATTGTGGTGTACCACTGTTTTTTGGCTTCCATTTCTTTATTGCAGTGTATTACAGTCGAACTTGGGAGTGTATGGGATCAGAGGTGGATCTGGGTGAATCCGCTGGTTACTCTTCAGCTCTTAGGTTTTAGTTAGTTATAACATTGGCCCTGTGCTGGTCACTCTGGATCTACACAGTAGGGTCCGAGTGCATGTCTTACTCACATTTTGGTTGATGTCAGCTTCAGATGGGAGCTATTCCTGTGTTTCTGCTTGTTGAGGAGTTCTGTGCTGGCAGGCTGTTCTTAGTGCTTCTTTGGTGGGATCTGTTACAGCGTCGTTTGTTCGGTGAGTCCCCGCCTAAGGGCTACACCAAAGGGCCCTCTGATGAGGCCCTCAGGTGCAGGCCTACCAGGCACGGGCATGCCTGAGCATGCTGTTTTTTAAATGTCCCAGTGGTGGGTGTTGCCTTCAGCCCGATTGGCCTCGTTGGAGGGGAGTGGGGAGGAGCTTACCTACCCACTCTCCCTTGATGTCGCCGATCAGGGCTGTAAACCAAACCTGTTTGCAGCCCTCTTGGACAGTAGTTGTGCATCCCTGTTTTAGAAGAAGCAGTCATGGTATGAAGCTGAAAGGAGGAACACTCAGAAGTAATGCAAGAAAATATTTCTTCATAGAAAGAATAGAGGGGTTCCTTAATGGAGAAAGTGGAAACAAAATTAGCAATGGATTTCAAAAACACTTGGGATAAACACAGAGAATGAGTAGGGAAGTCAGGTTAAAGCCACAAAGCAGGTGGGGCATGCAGTATTTCAGGAGGAGCAAAGACACAGCAGAGCTGCAACTAAATATTTGAGCACCCGAGGAAGGCAAGCATATTTGCTTGCTCTCCTCACCTTTCAGCTCCATCCTGATTCCTGGTCCTCTTTCCCTCCACCCACCTGGACTCTCATCCCCTCCCCTTTCACTTTCTCATCTTTCCCCCAGTGCTGGATTTGAGATTGATGCCCAGAAGTAGGACTGGAGGATAAGGGCACAGATCCTCCTTTGTAGCTTGGAGAGCTGAAAGGAGCTCCCAGGAGACAGGAAAGCAGGAATAAGGGTATTGGGCCAGTGCCGTGGTCTGAATTGCCAAGTTACCTACTTCCAGAAGTGAGATTTTAAGCCAGTCCTGGATTTCTGACAATCTCATTTGATGCATTATGGGTACCTGCACACTGACTCCAATGGGTAAAAACAGGGACTACAAATACCATACTGTACTGCAATGCAAATTTAAAACCAGAGCTGGCAAAAAATCTCACTCCTGGAACTGGGTAACTTGGTAATTCTAGTGCCTCTTTCAAGTGGCACTAGAGGATGGCCCTAAACTAAGTGGGAGAGGGCTCCTTTTTGACCTGGGTACTTGGCACCTTTAACATTTGGTGCCCTAGACAGTTGCCTATGTGGCCTATGCCTAAATCCAGGCCTGCTTTCCCCTTCCCCCTGGATAGTAGGAAGAGCTCTGCTGTCTTTCTGGATTTTCATCTGCTGCTGGCACGTTTGTAATTTTCTACTCCTTTGAAGGAGTTTGGGCTTAAGCAACTGTCCCCTCGCATACCTTAGTTAAGGCTCTTACAAAAATGCTAGATGGAGCCTGCAAACATTATATGCTATCATATTCCATGCTTTTGGATAACTACATATAAAACTTGTCTCTTTAAATGCAAACTTTGCCTTCTTTGTTACTGCTGAAAAGATATCTGTAGTAAGGAAATGTGAGGCCCTGAAGTCTAATGTATGATGACTACTGTCTGCTGATCTGAGGCAGAACATCCCAATTTCTAAAGTATCCAAATTTTTCTTGCAATCATTTTAGCAAACATAGAACTGTAGGATGTGTCCTTGTACGTTAACATCAACTGGAAAGGGGATCAGGGTAGATTTTCTTTGAAACTTAGGGGTATGTTTACTAAGGCGCTGTAACGTAGCAGCGGCAATGTTAACGTGCGGTAATGTTGCCAGATGCAACGTTAACATGCGTTAATGTTACCAGATGCAAATGTTGACGAGTGGTAATGTCTCCTGCCGCGGTAACCCTCCCAGAGAGTGGAGAGAGGGCGGAGAGAAGGGGTCAATGGGTGGGGAGTGGGCGGGGAGAGGCCCCTGTTACACTAACACGGGAACATGAAGACCCGAACATTACCGCGAGTGAAAACCTGTCGGTAGATGCACATTTGCAGGAGAGAGAGACCATTTCAATGTCAGCAACATAGAGCACAGACAGGGAGCCCAGAAACAGTGATAGTAGTGACCATTTGCAGCAACAGCATAGTGCCCTAGTAGGAAAGGGCACCATGGTGATGGTGCAAATGGGGCAAAGGGGGCTGAAGGCAGGACATTCAGTGGGGGCAACTGGGGCACAGGGTGGACTAGGCAGTCGCCTAGGTGGCACATAGGAACACAGAAACCGGAAATCAGCATGACAGTGTCTGATCAAGGTCAAAATGCACAGTACTCTGTGTACAACAGTGTCCCATCCAGGGGACACATACCCACAGGTACCCCAAACATCACACAGGAACCACAATGCACATAATGGGGCCAGCCGTGCACATCTGGGGACCACTCTAACAAGGGTCTATGGACCTTCCCCAGGATAAGTCACAAACTGTCCGTAAACCCAACAAAATGAACACCTATTATCACAGCCCCTGGTAAGGTGGTACAGGGTGTGACCACACATTGGATGAAATATGTAAACACCCAGTAGTCCATAATGGATACACTGGACCCGCACTGAATGCCCCAGCTTGACCACAGTCTGCCGGCAGAACACAATCAACCAACCAGGTCCACACTAGCCAATTGTTGCCAGTCCATCAACCTCACACCCCACAGCCATCTCACCCCCATGTGGAAGTGACAAAACAGTGGCAGACGGTGATGGGGGGATGTGCGGATGTCCATGTATGCCACCGCACCCCAGACCCTGAACCTAGGCACCCGCCTACCTGCACAGTGGATGGCCTCGGACTGCACACAACTAGCACCGACAGTATATGGGCATGTCAGCATGGCAGAGGGGGTACCGGTGGTGGTGGCACCTGCCTGACATGGACCAAGGTCATGACCTGCCCCAGTGTGCGTGTGCAGTGCAATAAACAAGGTCTGTCTAAGAAAGAGCAAATGTAGCCCCAGGGACTGCACTGTCACTATGGCAACAGTGTGGTGCAGTACACATAACCAGTGTGTCCTGGAGTAGAAGGTCACAGGTTCACATCCCAGCTGTGGACCCTGCAATGCTGCAATGCTACATTTTACCCTACATTGCAGATACAACATCAACATGTGCAATCCCAAAAGCAGCAGCCAACAGGAGTACAAGCATCCACACACACAGGCCCCACTATCCAAAGCTCCATGGAGAGTCAGGCTGTTTACACTGTCTCAGGGTAGCAGTTATCAGCAGAGCCCACACCTATCTCGTGCACCCTTTAGCACTGCCTGCACTGTGATTGGGACCAGTGTGGCCATCAGGTTTGCCAACCACCCCTATCTTTGCACAATGCTGCAATAGGGGTGGGTGAGTGCATGTCCATCCATTGTGGTGTGGCACCCTACTCTGTACTGGGCCCACAAAATGTACACTGTTGCCAGCGCCAGCCTGCAAATCTGCATACTGAGGAGCAAGGTATCGTGGGAATGGACCAGAGAGGGCGGATCAGGCAGGATGTGTCTGCAGTGGGGGTAGGGCAATGGCCGGGACATTGTAGTGCCCAACCACCACCTGCATGGACAAGGTGGCCACAGCACGTCTTGCTGTTAGGACACTCTCACACTGACCGAACAGTAACCATGGCATGGCTATGTTCCCACATAGTGCTACATAGTATTTGTTTCATGTGATATATGTGTGCCCCCCTTTTCTGGAGGGCCAATCACTGGGGCATCTGCTGGGTGTCTGTGCCGTACAACCCAGGTCTGAGTGTGCATAGTTCCTCTGTGAGCATGTAATATAGACTGCCTAGCGGACAGTCTGCAGTTAGTTTGTGCATGGCTGGAATGCCTGGTGGGGTGCAGCAGGTACAGTCTGATTGTGCTTACTGCTGGTGAATGTCAGACCATGGTTGGGGGCTGCAGAGGCTCCTGGTAGTACTGTTGGTCTGTCAGTGGCCTAGCAACAGGTCCAGATCTTGTCTGACCCCCTGCTGACATCCACAACCTTAGGTCTAAGGTACCCCAAGGATTGTAAGATGCATCAGGTTGACAGGCATGAGCTGGAGGGCAGAAGAACAGATGTGACCCTAAAACTGGAGAGAGCACAGAGGAAGGGCAATGGACAGGAAGTAAGGTGCCTCATCCTATCTACTGTAATGTGCGTAGTACTGTGGTGCTACGCACGTTGCAGTGCCGCAGATGTGCAGCGCTCACATTAACGCATGTGACGTTTGTTTGGAATGTGTGTTGTTATGCGCCATAACCTGCCCACATAACCTAAGGCACCTAAACGTATCTCATTAGGCATGTAAGAACGTCATAAGAACATAAGATATGCCATACTGGGTCAGACCAAGGTCCATCAAGCCCAGTATTCTGTTTCCAGCAGTGGCCAATCTAGGTCATATGTACCTAGCAGTTTCCCCAAGGGACACAGGTTCCACAATGCTTGTATTGGTTCAAGCATTGATATCCTGGGTCCCTTCTTAATAATGGTTATGGACCTTTCCTCCAGGAACTTGTCCATACCTTTTTTAAACCCAGCTACATTAACAGCCTTTACTACATCCTCTGGTAACAAATTCCAGAGTTTGATTACACGTTGAGTGAAAAAATATTTTCTTTTATTAGTCTTAAATAGTTTACTCTGTAGCTTCATTGCATGTCCCCTAGTCTTTCTATATTCTGATAAGGTAAACAATCGATCTACGTTTACCCGTTCCACTCCGTTCATCAATTTATAGACTTCTATCATATCTCCCCTCAGCCGTCTCTTTTCCAGGTTAAAGAGCCCTAACCTTTTTAGCCTTTCTTCATAGGAGTATCCTTCCATCCCCTTTACCATTTTGGTGGCTCTTCTCTGAACCTTTTCTAAAATCGCTATATCCTTTTTAAGATACGGCGACCAGAATTGCACACAATATTCAAGGTGCGGTCTCACCATGGAACGATATAGAGGCATTATAATATCTTTTGTTTTATTTTCCATTCCTTTCCTTATCATACCTAGCATTCTATTTGCTCTCTTGGCCGCTGCTGCACACTGGGCCGACGGTTTTAACATGGTATCCACAATGACGCCTAAATCTTTTTCCTGGGTGGTGGTTCCTAATGTGGAAACTTGCATCGTGTAACCATAGTTTGGGTTGTTCTTCCCTAGGTGCATAACCTTGCACTTGTCCACATTAAATTTCATCTGCCATTTTGATGACCAGTCTTCCAATTTATCAAGATCCTCTTGCAATTTTCCACAATTCTCTTGGGTTTTAACAACTTTAAATAGTTTTGTGTCATCTGCAAATTTGATAACCTCACTCGTTATTCCACTTTCCAGGTCATTTATGAATATGTCAAAAAGCAGCGGACCCAGCACAGATCCCTGGGGTACACCACTATTCACCTTTCTCCATTGGGAAAATTGGCTATTTAGCCCTACCCTCTGCTTTCTATCTTTTAACCAGTTCCTGATCCACAATAGTACACTGCCTCCTATCCCATGACTCTTTAGTTTTGCCAAAAGTCTCTCATGAGGGACCTTGTCAAAGGCTTTCTGAAAGTCCAGATACACGTCTGTTACATCATGCGCGTTATTGTGCACGCTGAGCGTCAGTGTCTCTGCAACGCGCATTGCGGCATACGCACGTTCTCCACAATGTGCGTATGACGCAACACACGTACACCACAATACTGCATCATAACATAACACGTATAATATAGTAGACATGATGGCCACTTGGTGGAACATATTTGCATTGTGCTTGTTGTGGTTGTTTAGGATAGTAGTTACAGACGTGCGTTGAGCCACCATAGATTGTGGGTTTGATTCCCACATTTTCCTTTCTTTTCTTGTGTTCTGCTAACCATACCTTACAATGGCTGCAGCTTCATCACTTCTCCACACACCCTTCCCTCTCTTCACTGTGCACTACAGTGTGCCCTCCATGCAGCCTATCCGTCACATATTAGCTGTTACATATGGTCCCTTTCTTTGGGCTGTCTTTGGGCTATCTGGTGGTTTGGTATTGGTGTTGGTGTGCTGTGTTTGGACTCTTCAGTGTCCCAGTTCATTTCTCACATACTCCTTTTTGGATCACTTCTCCATTTTGCCCTTGTACACACACCATCCACACGGCTGGCCCTTCAGACCGGCCCCTGATGCCCTTTCAGTTTAATTTGTTTACTCATCTGCATGCTGTTTTCACTGCACACCATTTCATGGTGTGTGCATGTATTTGTATGTGGCTCACGTCCCACTTACAGACTGCGATATCAGCTGCCTGTGGTCTAAGACCTTACACCTACGTCTCTGTTTCTTATGTGGCACCATGTCTGCACATCCCTCAGTGCGTCTTCTACTGTCTGCGCGCCTTTGATTACAGCCCCTTTGGACATGCTGCTGCTTCCTGTCAGCTGTGACGTTAACATGCGGTAATCCAGGGTGCCCTGTACCGCACGTTACATGTCCAGGGCACTCTGTACTGCGCGTTACCAGAACAGGCTTGTCTTAACGCTGCACCGTCCACCTCTTTATATGGGCATCCGTAACATTAGCGCGGCACTTATCGATGGCAACATTACCGTGCCTTAGTAAACATACCACTTAATGTAAAGGACATGTTCTAAAAATGTCCGAATACTTTGCATTTGCTATTTTGTAAGGACAGGGAAAAAGGATACAATAGCATGTGTACTTTGAAAAATGCCAGCTGCATGTGCTGTTTTTCTCCTTGACCTAAACACGGCCAAGGGGATGTCTCCAAACTCATCTAAAATGCACTGTGGAAAACTACCTACTTGTTAACTAGCCAGAGCATGGGATTTTTCAGACAGGGCAATCTAGTGCTTAAACTTGAACACTCAAGTGTTGTTTGCATGCATAAGCCAAGGGCCTTTTTACTAAACGCTGTTAACCAGTTAATGTGTATTATAGCGTGCAGCAACTATGGATACACTAATGAATGCTAACGTGTGGTTATGCCAGCTACCGACTGCCAAAATGCACATTAAATGCACTCAGATGCTCTCTGTTAGAGGCAGTGTGGGCATGGAAAGCATATTAGCGCCAAGCACCATTAACACGACAATTATCACGGGTGCGCCTAATGATACCTCAGAAACATGCTCTTTAGTAAAAGGGCTTCTGATTGTGCAATAACAGCACTTTTAACATGGATATCTTATCATCTCATACAGGAAAACAATGTTAACATGGTAATGAGGTGGAAAGGTAGGAAAAAACAGTTCATTACCTATTAGTGCAGCAATAAAGTGCGCACACATGGCGAATAATTTTATGAGTGAGATTTATTCATATATTTTGTATCTGTTTTATAAAATAAGGTATGTGTATACTTTATAAAATAGGAGCATAAGTGGTCAAAAATGCACATAAATCTAGGTGCAGATATTTACACCAGTCATTGTGCTTAGTTTTTGCAAGAATGCATGTAAACTGTAATATTTGATAATTTATGCAAGTAAATTTGTGCTCTGCTCAAACTCCACCCCGTGCATGACCAAAGTGAAAGTACATGCCATCAGTCCAACACATATACTTACAGAATAACTACTGATCACATTACACATGCGAGTGCTCATTTACACATTAGTCACTAAAATACCATAATTTACGCATGCAAATATGCAAGGAAATGTAGGTGTGTCTTATAAAGTTAGGGCCTGATTCCAATCCGAATATAGAGGCCTCCTGTGCACCCGGTCGGATTCCCCTTGGGATTGGAATCGTGAACAGGTCTGTATGTGCAGGCTGAGACCACGATTCAGCCCAGCCTGCATGTACAGACCATGCCTGACTAACTCAGTCTGGGCTTTACAATGGAGACATGATGCCATGGTGTCCGGTTGCCATGGCAAGGCATCTCCATTATAAAGCCGCGATCGCCGGCCGCCGCCTCCTACAATGCTTTCCCTGCAACCTGACCCCTGATCCAGCCTCCCAAGGCCAGGGTTGGGCTGTGGGGAATTTTCTCCACCCCCTCCTGCTGTTGCCATGCCCCGGGCAGCCGCCCTCTAGTTCCCCATTTAAGCCATCGGCCCCGGGCGTACAGGGCCAATATTGGAATCGGACCTGTACATCTGGGGCCGACAACCACCTACCGCCCGCCCTAACGCTGCCCCTGATCCGCCCCTTGTCTAACTTCTCCTTACAACGAGTGTGGAAGGGGGACGGGGATGGGAAAGGGCACAAATAGCGGGGATGGACGTTCCAACGGGACGTCCATCCCCGCTATTCGTGGCTCAGAATAACCCCCTTATCCTCTATCTCATGCAAATTTCTTATCGCGCAAACATTTATTGCACCTCAGAAGGTATAGGTATGTTTTTCATGATAAAGTCTCTAGGGTAAAGTGTGTCTGCTTTCTTATTTAATGCTATGTTATGTTATATTTCTATACCACTTTTCTTGAACCCAGTTCAACCCAAAGTGGTTTACAAGATATAAAATTAATACCATAAAGAGCAATACATCTTAAAAATAATGCACCATGAAATACAAATATATTAAAATACAATAAAATACAAAAAATGTATACAAGAATTTGTAAATTTCATAACAGCACTTCTTGAACATTTCTGTATCCTCATATACTTGATAGCCATAGAGCATGGTTAAAATATAAACATATTCAAGGCTGGAAAATTGTGAAAAAAATAATATTGTGTGTTGTATCGCTGATCTTGATGAATTTTCCTTAAAGCTTTTTGAGGTCTGTTATGCAATTATCAGTGGGTGCACAGCTGCTTTGCTTTTAATTTTATGGCTCAGGTAATGCATAATATTTGTCCATGTAGATCTTTATCTCACAAAAGGAAATGGAATTGGGGAGGGGAGCACGAATAGCACTGCAGCACTGGAGGTGAAGGTAACTCTGGTGCTGTGATGCCTTTTTAAAAGTATTGTCATCACAGCATGTCCTGGAGAGGGGCAGCAGTGGCAGCAATAAGGGCAGGGGCTGCAGCAGGGGGTCACTAGAAATGAGGTTCACCTAGGGTGCCTCATATCCTTGCACCAGCTCTAGATGGAAGCAGGTAGACAGTCTGCAGAACCACTGCATCAACTGGTCAGTCAACCTGAGCAGCCTGCTTCCATGATAGACCAGGTGAACCACCATTAGGTCCGCCAGGCCTTTGTGAACCCCAAGCTCCTGCAGCACCTCTCATCACAATGGAAGGTACAACAGGACTTTGCAATGATCTTCAGGTCACAGGACCTCATTGTTGTGTGCCTAGAAGGCTTGAGAATGTAGGTGCATGCCATGGTAGTGGCCATACACCAGCTCATGGCATGTAGCTCCACTACAGCAGGAGGAGAGAAGGAGGGGAATTAGGTGGTGCAATGTGCTTTGTAGTTTGTGAACATTTGTCTAAGAAGCCATGTTGGTCCCCAAATAAAAACTGTTTTCTTGGTAAGATGTGTTCTGAGTTGTGCTTATCATTTCATCTAACCATCATCGTCCCATAGCCACTGAATGTGCCTAATGGCACCACACAGGGACCACAGCCATCTGTATGTTTGGTATTTGACCACCAACACCATCCCCAGCCACCCCATGCCACCCCATGGCACCCTGGAGATATTTGACCTGGCACATGACCCAATCATTAAAAAAGGTACACCCTCACGCATAGTAACATAGTAACATAGTATATGACGGCAGACAAAGACCAGTATGGTCCATCTAGTCTGCCCAACAAGGCGGCAAGAGAAGATGCACCCACTGCTCTGTGCAGGTCGCCCCTCCCCATGCCTTTGTTTAGGGGTGTACCCACCGCTCTGAGTAGGTCACCCCTATTGGTTGAGATATAATGTACAGAGTGTACATATTTAGGTCTTCAAGTCTCTTCTCATAAGTTTTCTGACGCAGGCTCCAAATCATTTTGGTCACCTTCCTCTGAACCGTTTCCAGTCTTTTTATATCCTTTGCGAGATATGGTCTCCAAAACTGAACACAATATTCCAAGTGAAGCCTCACCAGCAACTTGTACAGTAGCATTAGTACTTCTTCCTTTCTGCTGGTAATTCCTCTTTGTATGCAACCCAGCATCCTTCTGGCTTTTGCCACCGCCTTGTTGCACTGTTTTGCCACCTTGAGATCCTCAGAAACAATCACTCCAAGGTCCTTCTCCTAGTCCATGCACACCAACCTCTCACCCCTATCGCGTACAATTCCCTTGTATTTCTGCTTTCCAAATGCATGACACTACATTCCTTCATATTAAATCTTAACTGCCAAGCATTAGACCATTCCTCCAGCTTTTGTAGATTGTTCGTCATATTCTCCACTCCCTCAGGGGAGTCCACTCCGTTGCAAATTTTCGTGTCATCTGTAAAAAGACAGACTTTTCCATTCAGTCCTTCAGCAATATCACTCACAAATACATTGAACAGCACCAGTCCCAGCATCAAACCCTGGGGTACACCACTAATCACCTTCCTTTCATCTGAGTGAGCTCCGTTTAACATCACCTTCTGTCATCTGTCACTCAACCAATTTCTGATCCAGTTCACAACCTTGTGACCTATCCCCAAGCTGTAGAGTTTATTGATAAGCCTCCTATGAAGAACAGTATCAAAGGCTTTGCTGAAATCCAGGTGGATGACATCCATCTCTTGATCTAGTTCTCAATCAAAGAACTCAATCAGATTTGTTTGACAAGATCGTCCTTTGGATCATGCAATCTTTTGGTTTCGAGAAAGTCCACTATTCACTCTTTCAGGAGTGCTTCCATTACTTTTCCCACTTATTGGCCTGTAGTTTGTCACTTCTTCCCTGTTACCACTTTTGTGAAGAGGTATCACATCAGCCCTTCTCCACTCCTGTGGAACTTTTCCTGCCTCCAAGGATCTATTAAAAACATCCTTTAATGGCCCTGCAAGAACCTCTTTGAGCTCTTTCAGTATCCTGGGATGTATCCCATGGCGTTGTCCACTTTCAGTTTTGCAAGCTGTTCTAACACATCATCTTCTGTGAATGGTGTGGTATCTACTCGATTCCCATTTTTATATTTGGGAATCACAGGTGGTCCTTCTCTAGGATTTTCTTTAGTGAAAACAGAGCAGGAATATTTGTTTGGCATTTTTGCTTTTTCAGTGTCACTTTCCACAAATCCGTTCCCAGCACTTTTGAGTCCTGCAATTCCACCTCTGATTTTCCTCCTCTTCTGAATATACCTGAAGAAAGTTTTGTCGCTACACTTCACATCTTTAGACATCTTTTCTTCTGCCTTTGATTTTGCTATCCTTATTTCTCTTTTTGTCCCTTTTGTTTGATCTTATATTCCTTTAGGTGTTCCTCTGTTTGCGAGCTTCTGAATTTTGTGAAAGCTATGTTTTTTGTCTTTATTGCAGCAGCCACTTCTTTGGAGAACCAAATAGGTTTCCTTTTCCTCTTGTTTTTATTTACTTTTCTTACATATGTATCTGTTGCACCTTTTATTGCCTGCTTTATTTTAGCCCATTGCAATTCCACTTCCCTTATCCCCTCCCCCCCCTGCCAACTCCTCCTTCAGGTACTTGGCCATTTTACTGAAGTCAGTGTTTTTGAAGTTTGCTGGGACTGGACTGCGACTTGGCTTTTATCTCAAACCACACCGTGTGATGATCACTGCTGCTCACATGGGCACCCACCCAGACATTCAACACGCTATCTCCATTGGTAAGCACTAAATCCAGCACTGAGCTTTCCCTGGTTGGTTCCATTACCATTTGTCTACATAGAACTCTGTAGCTGCAAACTAGCCTCTAGGAGCACAGGCCATGCATCCTTCATCCCTTGCCCAGAGCACCTCCTTCACGTGGCACATGGTCACAGCTATCATCCACAGGATAGTGCAGGGGATGAGGCAGCCAGAGGGAAATGGCGCAAGTACACAGACATATGTCTGGTGGGGGCTTACCAAAATCCATGCCAGGTTACACACAATGTCTGGAGATGCATACTATGCCTCCACACCTGTCCACTGCACCTGCCCAAATTTCACACCAGGACAGGGCTTCTTTGGCAAGGATTGTCCAAGGCCTACTGTAGCTGTCAGCAGCTGGAGTCAGGGGCCTCAATGACTACACAAGTGTCACCATGTCCATGGATCACCATTGGCTATGCATCCATCAACCCTGCTGTGGGCCACAGCTCATGCACACACACTGGGCAGCTAGTGTGCCCATCAGATATGCAGAGGAAGGCACAACCACATCAGGTTAGTGGCATGGCAACATACCATACAATGTATATATACACATGTAGATGAGAGGCAGGAGACAGGAACTGTGTAGAATGGATCTTTATTAAAGGTCTGCACACATGGAAGCACACTGTAGACACAGGTCCAAATGATAATGCATGCCATGTGTGTACAGCAGACATGGTAAGTGCCAGGTATCTATGGGAGGCTTCAGGCAGAGTGTACCTAGTAGCATAGTGTATGACAGGATCTTTTTACTTTTTTGAAAAAGTAAACAATCTATTTACATTTACCCATTCTACTTCATTTTTCTTTAGAAGCTCAGATGACAAGACTTCGACTATCATACTTTGGACACATCATGCGAAGAGAGAGATCATTAGAGAAAGACATCATGCTTGGCAAGATAGAAGGTCAATGCAAAAGAGGAAGGCCAGCAATGAGATGGATCGATACAATAACAGCAGCTACGGGTACCGGTCTGTCAACAATGAGCCGCCTGACTCAAGACCGAACACAATTTAGGATAGCTATCCAGAGGGTCGCCATGAGTCGACTCCGACTCGACAGCACTTAACAACAACAACAAACAATCGATTTACATTTACCCATTCTACTTCATTCTTTATTTTATAGACCCCTATCATATCTCCCCTCAGCTGTCTCTTTTCGAAGCTGAAGAGTCCTAACCTTTAAAGCCTTTCCTTCTAGGGATATCCTTCCATCCTCTTTACCATTTTTGTTGCTTTTCTCTGTACCTTTTCTAATTCTGCTATATTCTTTTTATGTTATGGCAAGCAGAACTGCACACATATTCAAGGTGTGGTTGCACAATGGAGCAATACAGAGGCATTATAATATCCTTTGTTTAATTCTCCATTCTTTTCTTTATGATTCCCAGCATTTTATTTGCTATCTTGGCTGCTGCACACTGGGCAGAGTCTTTCAATGTATTATCCACAATGATGCCTAAATCCTTTTCCTGTGTGGTGGTTCCTAATGTGGAACCTTGCATTGTGTAACTGTAGTTTGAGTTATTCTTTCCTAAATGCATAATTTTGCACTTGTCCACGTTAAATGTCATCTGCTATTTGGATGCCCAGTCTCCTAGTTTATCAAGGTCCTCTTGCAATATTTTACAATGTTCTTGTGTTTTAACAACTTTGAATAATTTGGTATCATTTGCAAATTTGATCACCTTACTCCAAACAAATAGATCCACAGACCTTTGCAGACTACCTCAAGACCAAATTCACTGCCTCACCCAAGATTACCGGGAGCAACACCAACAAGCTACCTCCACCCAACCAAATCTGAAACATATGAACACACAGATAATATTCCCCACCCAAACAACAATACAACAACACACAGTAATACAACAACCTCCGACAACTAGATACCTCCACCAACTACACACCCACTTAACCTAACCGGACACATGAGTCCACTATACAAGGTATTTAAACACCCCTATAATGTTACTGTCTAAATGTTGTTAATTACCCACATGTTGTATTGTCTAAATGTTGTTAAGTACCCACATGTTAAATGTTGTAAAGTACCCACATGTTAAATGTAACCCACCAATTGTGATGTAATGTGACCACTTTGATTGATGGATAAGGTGGTATACAAATCTGTCTAAATAAATAAATCTGGGACAGGTTCAGCATCCCGTCGACAGAGCAGATCTCAAACATCATCACATCACTCAACACCAGCACCGCTCCCACAGACCCATGCCCCATAACCTGGATCAAAGCAGTAAAAGAAGATCTGATCCAAATCATCCGCAACATGGTGCACAACTCCCTTACTACAGGAATCATGCCTAGAGCTCTAAAGCTAGTAACAATATGCCGAATCCCAAAAAAAAGCCCCACTAAGTGAAACCAACCCAGCCTCCTACAGACCTATCTCAAGCCTCGCCCTCATATCGAAGATCATTGAAAAGGTGGTTCAACATCAACTTCAACATCGCATTGACAGCCATGCCCCCTGGACCCTAATCAACATGGCTTCTGACCAAACCATGGCATCGAAACTCTACTGATACACCTATTCGACAATCTGATCCAGATTATTGACATCAAGAAGGGCGTCCTCATGATTTTTATAGATATCTCCTCAGCTTTTGACACTGTCAACCACTCAACCCTTCAATCAAGACTACAGGAGGTTGGTCTGCACGGCACCAACTTGAATTGGTTCACATCCTACCTCACAGACAGACACCTCCAAGTCAAATGCGGGTCACCCAGGGCATCCCGCAAGGCTCATTACCTCTCTGCCCTGCTATTCAACCTGTACAAACAACCCATCAAGAACCACAAGATACAATACACCATTTATGCAGATGACATCATGATATACACCCCCATCAACATTTACAGCCCAGACTACTCTAACATAGTCAATCTTCAACAAATGACAAACTGGCTTCTAGCAAACACCTTGTCCATAAACTACAACAAAACAGAAGCGCTACTCATCACTAGAAACTCCACTTTCAACCCCACACCCACCATCAGGCTGAATGACATCACAATACCAATAAAGCCCAAAGTAAAGTACCTTGGAGTGAATCTCGACAAAGACCTCAACCTACAGTCTCACATTGCCAGAACCACAAGGAACGCATATCTCAAAATGAGAACCATCAGATGCCTCAAACCTATTCTCTCACAGGATCACTTCCACACTGTCTGTCAAGCACTCATCACTCAACATTAGACTACTGCAGCCCCATTTACCTTGGGCTCTCAAAACAAACACTCCGACCTTCACAAATAGCACAGAACACTGCCACCTGCATAATAACGGGCGCAACAAGGCACGATCACATTACCCCCATTCTCAACCACCTCCACTGGCTCCCAATCAGCTCCTGCATCCGATATAAAGCACTTCTAACCATATTCAAAATAAAACAGAACCTCTCAGCAAATAGTCTGAAACCCCTCATCAGAGCTGACCAAGGCACCAGACCCAGGAGAAGAGGAACTTCAGACACCATCACCACCCCCAGAGCATTTGCTAGAACAAGACAAGACACCTCAAGAAGAGCACTATCCCTGGCGGTGCTCACCCTATGGAACTCACTCCCCAATGACCTGAGATCAACTGCAGACCTCAAGGACTTCAGGAAGATGCTCAAAACTACGCTCTTCATAGAACATTATAAGGACTACCTGTGACCCAGCTACCCAGTCTACTCCCGTATCTGCAGCACCCCTCTGCATCCTTCCCCTGCAACTTGTATATAATTCTTGTACTTAGCTCACAATGTATTTAGCTCACCATGTAATCATTCACACATTACACTCACACACACTATGTCAATTTAACCACTGCGTGTATTCGCCCACACACACTGCCTCATGATTTGTTTGATGTGTTAACCGCTTTGATTTCAAGATAAAGCAGTATATTAAATCCTTTTAAATAAATAAGTAAATAAAATACTACTTATTCCCATTTCCAGATCATTTATGAATATGTTAAAAAGCAGTGGGCCCAACACAAAGCCCTGGAGTACTCCATTATTCACCTTTCTCCATTGAGAAAATTGTAATTTTAGCTCAATTCTCTGTTTTCTATCTTTCAACTAGTTCCTAATTCACAATAGTACATTGCTTCCTGACCCATGGCTTTTTAATTTTCCCAAGAGTTTTTGATGAAGGACATTGTCAAAGGCTTTCTGAAAATCAAAATACACTATGGAGTCTATTTTGAACCACAAATAGTGGGGATGGATGTCCTGTTGGGACGTCCATCCCTGCTATTCTTCTGCCTTTCCTTACCCTGCCAAGCCTCCCCATATGAATAGGGAGTTTGTATGGAGAAGTTAGATGAAGGCGGGAAAGGGGCGGTGCAGAGGCAGAGATGAGGCGGGCAGTGGGCGGTCTGCAGCACTGGACATACAGGGCTGATTCTGATGTCTGCCCTGTACATCCAGGGCTGGAAGAGTAGATGGGGAACTTATTCCACTTCTGAGGTGGAATAAGTTCCCCTAGATGGGAGAGTACAGCAGATCCGGGGCACATCAAAGGGTGGGTGGGCCACAGAAGAATCCCCTCAGCCTGACCCTGGCCTTGGGAGGCCAGATCAGGGATCGGGATGCGTGGAATGAATCCAGTCGTCAGCGGCTGGAGATCATGGCTCCTGAATGGAGCCACATTGCCATGGCAATTGGATGCCATGGCGCCACGGCTCTATTCAGAAACTATGACTGAGTTAGCCAGGCAAGTGCTTGTATGTGCAGGCTGCCTGGAATTGGGTCTGGATCTGCACGTACAGGCTTCCTGGAATTGGGTCTGGTCCTGCACGTACAGGCTTAGATGGGATTCTGATCTCGCTGGGGCTAGACGTGTCCCGCAGGATCAGAATCCCATCTACCTCTGCTTGTCCTGTTCCGACTGGACGCACGAAGGCTGGGACATCCAACATGGAATAGGCCTCCACATCAACTGGCTCACCTTTATCTACCTGTTTATTCACACCTTCAAAAAAATATAAGAGATGGGTGAGACAAGACTTTCCTTGGCTAAATCCATGTTGGCTTTCTGCCATTAAATCGTGACTATCTACATGTTCAGTATTTTAATTTTTTTATAATGGTTTCTATCATTTTTTACCCAGGCTCACTGGTCAGGCTCAATGGTCTGTAGTTTCCTGGATCACCCCTGGAACCCTTTTTAAAAATTGGGGTTATACTGGCCACTCTCCAATCTTCGGGTACTACAGGTAATTTTAATGACAGATCACAGATTACTAATAGAAGTTCTACAATCTCATATTTCTGTCCTTTCAGCACCCTGGGATGTATGCCATCCAGTCCAGGTGATTTGCTACTCTTTATCAATTAACTGTATTACATCTTTCTGATTTATCGAGATTTGTTTCAATTCCTCTGATACATCACCTTTAAAATGAATTTTTGGCATGGTTAAGTTTCCTATATCGTCTTCAGTAAAGACTGAAGCAAAAAATTCATTCAGTCTCTCTGCTATGGCCTTGTCCTCTCTCAGTACACCTCTTACCCCTCCATCATCTAATGGTCCAACTGATTCTCCCACAGGTGTTTTACTACGATAAACTTGAAAAAGTTTTTATTATGTACTTTTGCTTCTTTTTAAATTTTATCTTTGCCTGCCTTATTAATGCCTTGCATTTAACTTACCAGTACTTATGCTTTTTCCTATTTTTGTCATTTGGCTCTTTTTTCCATTTTCTGAAAGATTCTCTCTCAGCTATAACAGCCTCTTTGACCTCATTTTTAAGTTATGCTGGCTGTCGTTTGGCCTTCCTTTCACCCTTGGAATAAATCTTGTCTGGTCTGGTCTTCCAAGATAGTGTTTTTAGGTTCTGGTCTGGCTGGCAAGCAGAGCAGATGTCTGTGAGAGGAGCTTTTACCCCCTTCCCACAAATCACTGAACAATCCTAAAAATCTTAGAAAACAGCACAAGGGAAGGAAGGGAGAATGCCGAAAGCATTAAAAATCAAAGCTACCAAGACCCTTCAGGAACTATACGAGGCCAAGGCAAAAATAGCAGAGAAATCCACGGGAACGCCGCTATGGGAATCATCTCCCTGATCATCCATGGCAAGAGAACCCGAGGAGGCAGATGCCGAACAAGAATCGGCGCTGATCATGGTGCTAAAAGAGATCCGCTCCTCAAAAAAAGAAACAGTGGACACAGTTTTAATGAAAACTGAGAAGTTTGTTGGGCTGGACACTCTGCTGGAAGAGGCAGAAAGCAGGATTGACAAGACGGAGGACACCCAAAAAATGATGGAGTAAGAGGTTGCTTCTCGGAAAAAACAAATGGCATGGATGGCAGACAAAATCAAAGACCACAAACACCGAGATCGCAGGTCTAATCTAAGGATCTTTGGTGTACCAGAGGGTGAGGAGGAGCAAGATCCGAAGGCATTTGTGAGTTCTCTGTTGAGGGCCTGCTTCCTGGGCTGTCCCATCCCGGGGGACTATGAACTGGAAAGAGCCCATAGGGAAATGAGACCAAAGGCCAGATCCTGCTGCCAAACCGTGAGCATTTATTGTCAAAATGCTCTGGTTTCAGGATAGATAGTTTATAATATGAGCGGCCTGGAGAACAGGCCATGTGGACTATCGTAACTGGTGGGTTATGTTGTTCCTAGACTTAGCAGTGGGGTTGGTACGCCATCGCAGAATGTTGCTGAAATGCGGGAAACACCTGGCGCAGAAAGGCATCCCTGTGGCCTTATGGTACCCAGCATGTCTGACATATGTGGTAAATGGAGCCCACAAATATTTTTAGACCCCAGAAGCAGTTGCAGCCTGGATCCAGACAATGAAAGGGAGAGCAGCTACCCAAGGTCAAGGCTCAGCTTCGAAGTCCCCTGAATGCCTCTTACCAAAAGACAGCAGCAGAGGTGATACAGAGTCATCACCACACATGGCAACAGACTCTGTGGTTCTGGAGAATACAGCTGAGACACCCAGATCAGAGACAGCTGAACACTTGACTGATCAAGCGGCAGAGACATCGCAATTCCGGGCAGAACAGGGGACGGAAGAGCGATAACAACTGGGCAAAGCGAAGGAGAGACTTTTTGCATATTCAGTCTGTGCAACAGTTGGGTTGCATAGGATACTGGACATTTAAAAAGACCTGGTTAATGTGAAAGTGGGAATGAATGCACATTTTGAATGGGGGAGGGGGGTAACTGATGAGGATAGCAAGACAAGGATGAATGGGGGGTGGATGGATGAGAGAGCTGGATTGAACAAGTGGTACGAGGTGAAATGGGGGGAGAGGGGATAACACATAGACCATGAAGAATCAGAGGAAGAGGCTTTGAGTTGTGCAGGGCTTGGCAAGAAGGGATAATTGAGTTGGCTATGGGGAACCAGAAACAAAAAAATGGAGACAGTGGCAGGATATGAGTGGAGAGACGATTGCATATAGTTGAGGGGGGGGGGGTGTCAGTTGGGGATATTTGCTGTGTTGTGCTATATCCAACGGGGAGGAATATTTGTGGATGTCTGGTGGGGAGGGAAATCTGGATTGGGGGCCTGTGAATGGGGCCTAAGATGGGGGATAAGCAGGAATGGGGAGGGTATTCAGTGGCAACCCTTAATGTAAGAATGGGCTTGTTAAGCAGAAAAGGGTTTTGTTCTTGGCTAGTAAGGTGCATATAGATATCCTACTCCTTTAGGAGACACATTTAACCCAGAAGGAACATGAGAAATTATAAGCAGGGGGTTATAAACAGATTATTAGCATGGCCTACAACTTTAAGAAGAGAGGAGTCGCAATCCTTATTCATAAATGGGTGCCCTTTGTTTTATATGCTTCTGGCGGTGACATGAAGGGGAGGATGGTGTGGGCCACAGGGCAAATAGAAACAGCGGAAGTCTCTAGTTTGAACCTGTATGTACCCAATGGGAGCAAAGGGACTTTTTTTGCGGATTGGATGCGGGC
Organism: Ichthyophis bannanicus; assembly: GCA_033557465.1. Lineage (NCBI taxonomy): Eukaryota > Metazoa > Chordata > Amphibia > Gymnophiona > Ichthyophiidae > Ichthyophis > Ichthyophis bannanicus. The sequence goes on along the minus strand of CM066038.1, from coordinate 231,431,318 downwards.
TTTTGTTAAGGAGGCAAAGGGGAACAGGATAGTTGCAGGAAATATGAATTGTGCACTGGGGGAGGGGAACAGGAACAATTTTTCCACCAAGATCCATCACAGAAAGATTTGTGCTCTCCTTTGGACTCTCCTTTACAGGGAGGGACAGGAACTAAGGGAAGTGATGCAAAGTTGGGATTTGTCAGATATGTGGCAAGTATAAAATGGAAATAGCAAAGAATACACATGCCCCTCATTGGGCAAGGATACATAATCAAGGATGGACTATGTGCTAGTTTGCAGCGAGCAGATAAGTTGCTTTGGTGAAGCCTGGATTCACCTTGTCTAGGTGACACACACAGTCAGGGAACGTGGTGAGGAATGACCAAGGAATGAATTAAATAAAAAACTTTATTTGATTTGCCAATAAAACCCGACACAAGCCTTGTTTCGTTTAAAAACGTCCTCAGGGGTAAAAGGCAAACTGGGGTCAAGGAAATAAAAACAAACAAACCGTTATAAACAACATAAATAAACATCATAAAACATAATACCACTTAGTTATAAAAGAAAAATGTATGAAAAATACATTCAAATTTGTGTCAGATACATAAACAACATGTATAAAAAAATATATATTTTATTATGTAAAAAATGTTGGAACGCTATATTATAAAATATATCACTAATACTTATAAGAATTAAAATAATATAAAAAGAATAAAGTGATAAAGTGAACATGAATATTTTGAAACCACACAGTAAATAAGCATCAGACCAATTAAAACATAAGGTTAATGATTGTGAATCAACTAAAACCTAAACATACATTAAAAGCTAGATGGTAACAATAAACTAAACTGGACCAGACACCATGCACATAAAAACATGAAAAATCTTTTACCTCACTGATGGAATGAAATTCCTGTACTAAACAATCGATGAGCGTGGGAAAGAAAAGAAAAAGGCAAGAGGAGTGAGTCTATTTGAAAAAAAGGATTATTATAAAAAACTTCTAGAACTGATTAAATTGAAAAAACAATAACAATCCATACATATATATGTGTTAGAGGCATAACATACAAAATAGAGAAACCCAAAATTAAACGGACCACTTTTAAACCCTGGAGACAAAAAGGAAGCGAGGAACAAGAGACTGAGTGTCAAGAAATGAAATAAACTTTTATTCAAAAACAGATAAAAGCAAAAAACTTTAGAATCAAGGGATATTGTCAAATAATTACAGCAGCCCCAAACCGTACTGCAAATTGAGCAAAAAATCCCAAAAACAACGTCCATAAAAAAGGCACCACAAATCATCAGACCATATTAATTAAAAGGCAAAAAAGGGGGGGAGGGGGAGGGTTAAAATAAAAGCTATATCAACACGGCAGCAAAAAGCCAAAAAACGCTGCCATTATTTTTTGATGAATAAAACCAAATCAAAATGGGAGCTAAATTGGCACCTTGCAAATGTAAATGTAATACTAAAAATATATAGAGAAAACAGTAGCCAACCAGGCAAACCATATTACAAAAGGAAGACAAGATAAATGGAAAATGAAGGCTAAATCGACACACACTCTACAAATATAAATGCATCATGCAATTGATAAACCGTATCAATGGCCAAAAAAAGGGGGAAAAAACCACGCCACACATTGACAAAAATGCTAACTTCTAAATCCTTTAAAATTATCAACGAAATAAAATTACCTTGAGGGCTGCAGTTTCAAACCACTTCGCAAGTCCTTGTACCAAACCGCGATGAAAGAAACTCAAACCAATTAAGCAAGCACGGTACCAACGGACTAGCAGAGCACTTTCACTTTCTGTTCATGAAGAACGCCGATGCATGTGCATAGTGTTAAAAGGCAGTCAGGCTGTGACGTAATCAGGGAAGGTGACGACATCTCCCTATCTGAACTAAAAATTAGTATGTGAAAGTAAGACCATTTGAAACATAAGTCTTAAATCCAATCTAGACAATCTTTATTCATAAAAAAGGAGATCCTGAATGGCAATGTAATACCTATTTGGAAAATGGGGTAAAAAAGGAAGAAACAGAAAGAGCTGCTCATGGGGACCACGTAAAACTTTATTAGAGAATGAAACCACCTACTAGTGAAACAGATTTTCAAAAGCCCATATTGTAAAAGAGAAAAAACAAAGTTAAATATATAAAAAGTCAAAGTTAAATATATAAAAAAACTGACGTTAAATATATAAGGAAAAGTTAAATATATAAAAAATTATATCTCCCAGAAATGGGTGTGAGCCGTTCAATTTGCATCGATCACACAATACACTATCTCCTTGTAAACGATAAATTCCCAATAATGTAAAAAAATGGGTGTGAGCCGTTCAATTTGCATCGATCACACAATACACTATCTCCTTGTAAACGATAAATTCCCAATAATGTAAAAACGGGAGGAAGGGGAAGGAAAAGGGGGGAGGGAAAGAAAGGGGGGAAGGGGAGGGAAGGGGGAGGGAGGGGAGGAGGGGACCACTTAAAACTTCATTAAAATTGAAAAATGAAAATACCTGCATTTGAAAATAATTTTCATAAAACCATGTTTAAAAGAGAACAAAGTAAATGTGTAAAATTATATCTCCCAGAAATTGGGGAGAACACTTCAGTATAACCTGATCACGCCATTCACTATCTCCTTTTAAACTCTATCCCCATAATTAAAAATTCAAAATAAAAATTAAAAAATGGGGGGTATACAATGTACTATTGAATAAAAACCTTAAAAAACATATAACGGGCTTAACCAGGAAACCTATCAAATAAAAACAGACAAATCACTATCTAAGTTTAACCCATTAGGAGCCATAGAGTCCAAGATAAAAATGTACTTTTGTTCAAGCCTCATTATGGTTTTTATTCAATAGTACATTGTGGCGCACCTCCCGATAGAGAAGGTGGTGAAATTGCGAGTACTGGTTGCTAACAGGTTGGCCTCCGCTAAGCTCTCCTTGCGGGAGTTACAGGTATTGATTGGTTCCTTGAATTTTGCATGCAGAGTCATACCGATGGGCCGTGTTTTTCTGCGACAATTAGCAGCGGCCACAGCTGGGGTCAGGAAGCTGCATCATCGCATCAAAGTGTCCAAGGTTATGAAAGCGGACTTGAGAGTTTGGGACAAATTCCTAGAAGGCTTTAATGGGGTATCAGTTCTGATAGATGTGGAGCTGTCCAGTGCGGATTTACAGTTGTACACGGATGCAGCGGGTAGTGCAGGGCTTGGTATTTATTTTGGGGGGGAGTGGTGTGCGGCTAGTTGGCTGCAGGCGTGGCACACAGCGGGTTTGACTAGTAACATTACGTTTTTGGAGCTTTTTCCCATATTGGTGGTGCTGCAGTTGTGGCCTGACAAGCTCCGGAATCATAGAGTGGTCTGGTGGTGTGACAATGAGGCAGTGGTGGCTGTAGTCAACCAGTATGCTCCGCGTTGCGCGCAGGTGGCGGGGCTGATGAGGGACATAGTTCTGGCCTGTTTGCAGCTGAATGTGTGTGTGAAGGCCAGGCATATTCCTGGCTGCACTAACAGAATTGCGGATGCCCTTTCTCGTTCCAAGTGGGAGCTGTTCTGGATCTTGGCACCAGAGGCGGACGAGGAAGGTTTGGCGGTTCCAGAGCATTTATGGCGGATTGGCCTGCAGAGATGGTGAAGCTGCTCTGGAATTCTGTGTCGGCAGTGACGTGGTCGGCGTATCTGAGAGGTTGTGACACTGTGTTCGATTTTCTGGAGTCTCAAGGATGGCAGCCCGGTGTGGTTGCCGACAGCTTCTTGGGTCATTATATTGTTTATGTGAAAGGGATGGGGGTCTCCAGGGCATCGGTATGGAGTCATTTAGCGGGCTTTACCTTTTTTGCTAGAGCTGCAGGATGGGGCTACTCGATCCCGGGGTTCTTGGCTCGGAAGTTGTTACATGGATAGGAGCAAGCTTGTCCGCCTCTTGGGGACACGAGGTTGCCGGTTACGCACGAGCTGCTCGTCAGGCTTTGTGCGGTGTTACCGGGAGTCGCGTCATCGCCCTATGAAGCCACACTGTTTCATGCAGTGTTCTGTCTGGCTTTTTTCGGAGGAGTTGGTGGCAAGCTCAGTCCGGGCCACGGGTGGTGGTGGCCTGTTGAGTCGACATGTGCAGGTCAGCGAGGGGCAGCTGAGGGTGAGGCTGGCCAGATCAAAGACGGACCAGTTGGGTAAAGGATTGTGGGTGGTTCTGCATGAAGTGGTTTCCCTGACTACATGCCCTGTGGCTGCTTTGAGAATGTACTTGTCGGAGCGCACGGTTGAGGGATGGCTGTTTTTCCTGCATGAGGATTCTCGCTGTGTGACACGTTTCCAAGTTGCTGCAGTTCTATGGATAGCCTTGCGGCATATAGGCGTGGATCCACAATGATTCATGCCACATTCATTCCGGAATGGAGCGGCCACCAGTGTGGCAGCGGCAGGACTGTCAGAGGCTGAGATACAGAATATTGGCAGATGGAGATCACAGGCCTTTAGGGGTTATGTGTGGTTATGAGGGGTATCTGTCCACATGGCTAACTTCTGTTTTCTCTTTCAGATGCTGTGCGGTGCCCGCTTGGATGTTGGATGACCGGACATTCATTTGTGCATTGGGCGGGACTGCAGGCAGCTGAACGGCCGTTGGGGTGTAATTTAGGTCTCGAAGTGGTGTCCGTTCTATGGCTGGGTGAGCGTGGTCTGCGGTGGCTGCAGCTTTTACCTTTGCTGCGGCACCACTGGAGGGTGAGGACAGCGCCGGCAGTGATCCTACTGCACCTGGGAGGCAATGACCTGCTTGAATGGACTTGTAAACAGTTGATTTGAGCGGTTAAGAGAGACTTGGCAGAGGTTCTTTGGTTGTTTCAAGAAGTTATTGTATTATGGTTGGATATCATTCCAAGGCCTGCCTGCTGGCAGCAGTGGCTTTGGTCACGTGGTCTGGCAAAGATCAATCAGCAGATTGGTCGTTGGGTGTGTGAGCATGGGGGATATCAAATTTTGCACTCTTAGGTTGATGTAAATTGTGTTGGATTGTACCAGCATGACGGAGTGCATTTATCCCCGGTGGGGATGGATTTGCTGCTGAATGACTGGCAGGAGGCTTTGGAATGTATTGTGCAGTGGGAGGCTCGCTGGTCGCAGCATGGTCTTGGGGGGCGGCATAGGGGCGTTAACGTCTTCTACGCTGGGTGGCGGGATCCTGGAGGTTTCCGGGGTCCGGAGCCTTAAATTGGAATTGGGGTGGGGGTGGTTGCCCCCAACCCGGAGGACCCCTGGCCGGTCTTTGGCAAGGCCGGGTAAAAGGGGGGGGGGGGGAGGGGTTTCACGTTTGCTGCTGGCCCGGCCGCGGCGGGAGTGGAATGAGGTCACCCTGCTAATGGTACGGCGGGTGAGGGCTCGTTCTTCTCGGGGGTTGTTAAGAAGTTGGTGTTTTAAGTAAATGTTATGGAATGTTATGATTGTTAATAAAGCTGCGACCAGATGATCCCAAAGACTGTGTCGGTGTTATTCTGTATGGAGAGGTTTTGGCGTCTGGGGGGGGTGGGAAGGGTTCAATCAGATTGGGGGTGGGGTGCAGGGTAGCACTGGGTCTGACCTGCCCCGGTTATGGTAAGGCCATGGGGCAGGGTCACTGGCAGCCATTGGTAACTGGGCACGTGGCCCGGTGCGGGGATCCTGCTCGCGGCTGTGCGAGGGGCGGTCCTTTGGGGGCATTGTTCAAACCCATTGGCTCGCCGGGGATAGACAGTTGGGCGAGCCAATGGGAGGAACTGAGCCTGGGGCATGACGGGGAGACGCGTGGATGGCGCCAGTCTTCAGGAGCAGGGTTAGGAGAAGGGTGCGGGGGCTCGTGTTGCCCACCCTCCCTCCCTTCCCCTTTTCTTCCTCTTTTATTGTTGTTTTGTGCAGGTGGGTAGGATTCCGGATGGGGTTGTCGTAGCTGGGGGGGGGGGGAGGGGGTGGCGGGATCCCAGAGGTTTCTGGGGTCCGGAGCCTTAAACTGGAAATGGGGCGGGGGCGGTTGCCCCCAACCTGGAGGACCCCTGGCCGGTCTTTGCTAGAAATATGGCGAGGCCGGGTAAAAGGGGGGGGTTCACGTTTGCCGCTGGCCCAGCTGCGGCGGGAGTGGAATGAGGTCACCTTGCTAATGGTACAGCGGGTGAGGGTTCGTTCCTCTCGGGGGTTGTTAAGAAGTTGGTGTTTTAAGTAAATGTTATGGAATGTTATGATTGTTAATAAAGCTGCGACCAGATGATCCCAAAGACTGTTTCGGTGTTATTGTGTATGGAGGGGTTTTGGCGTCTGGGGGCGGTGGGGAGGGTTCAATCAGATTGGGGGGGTGCAGGGTAGCACCGGGTCCGATCTGCCACGGTTATTGGGAATTTATCGTTTACAAGGAGATAGTGTATGGTGTGATCGATGCAAACTGAACGGCTCACACCCATTTCTGGGAGATATAATTTTTTATATATTTAACTTCATTTTTTTATATATTTAACTTCATTTTTTTATATATTTGACTTTGTTTTTTCTCTTTTACAATATGGTCTTTTGAAAATCTGTTTCACTAGTAGGTGGTTTCATTCTCTAATAAAGATTTACGTGGTCCCCATGAGCGGCTCTTTCTGTTTCTTCCTTTTTTACCCCGTTTTCCAAATAGGTGTTACATTGCCATTCAGGATCTCCTTTTTTATGAATAAAGATTGTCTAGATTGGATTTAAGTCCTATGTTTCAAATGGTCTTACTTTCACATACTAATTTTTAGTTCAGATAGGGAGATGTCATCATCTACCCTGATTACGTCACAGCCTGACTGCCTAACACTATGCACATGCATCGGCGTTCTTCATGAACAGAAAGTGAAAGTGCTCTGCTAGTCCGTTGGTACCATGCTTGCTTTATTGGTTTGAGTTTCTTTCATCGCGGTTTGGTACAAGGACTTGCGAAGTGGTTTGAAATTGCAGCCCTCAAGGTAATTTTATTTCGTTGATAATTTTAAAGGATTTAGAAGTTAGCATTTTTATCAATGTGTGGCGTGGTTTGTTCCCCCTTTTTTTGGCCATTGATTCGGTTTATCAATCGGATGATGCATCTATATTTGAAGAGTGTATGTCGATTTAGCCTTCATTCTCCATTCATCTTGTCTTCTTCCTTTTGTAATATGGTTTGCCTGGTTGGCTACTGTTTTCTCTATATATTTTTAGTATTACATTTACATTTGCAAGGTGCCGATTTAGCCCCCATTTTGATTTGGGTTATATTCATCAAGAAATAATGGCAGCGTTTTTTGGCTTTTTGCTGCCATGTTGATATAGCTTTTATTTTAACCCCCCCCCCTTTTTACCTTGTAATTAATATGGTCTGATGGCTTGTGGTGCCTTTTTTATGGACTTTGTTTTTGGGATTTTTTGTTCAATTTGCAGTACGGTTTGGGGCTGCTGTAATTATTTGACAATATCCCTTGATTCTAAAGTTTTTTGCTTTTATCTGTTTTTGAATAAAAGTTTATTTCATTTCTTGACATTCAGTCTCTTGTTCCTCGCTTCCTTTTTGTCTCCAGGGTTTAAAAGTGGTCCGTTTAATTTTGGGTTTCTCTATTTTGTATGTTATGCCTCTAACACATATATATGTATGGATTGTTATTGTTTTTTCAATTTAATCAGTTCTAGAAGTTTTTTATAATAATCCTTTTTTTCAAATAGACTCACTCCTCTTGCCTTTTTCTTTTCTTTCCCACGCTCATCGATTGTTTAGTACAGGAATTTCATTCCATCGGTGAGGTAAAAGATTTTTCATGTTTTTATGTGCAAGGTGTTTGGTCAAGTTTAGTTTATTGTTACCATCTAGCTATTAATGTATGGTTAGGTTTTAGTTGATTCACAATCATTTAGCTTATGTTTTAATTGGTCTGATGCTTATTTACTGTGTGGTTTCAAAATATTCATGGTCACATTATCACTTTGTTCTTTTATATTATTTTAATTCTTATATGTATTAGTGATATATTTTATAATATAGCGTTCCAACATTTTTTACATAATAAAATATATATATATTTTTTATACATGTTGTTTATGTATCTGACACAAATTTAAATGTGTTTTTCATACATTTTTCTTTTATAGCTAAGTGGTATTATGTTTTATGATGTTTATTTATGTTGTTTATAACGGTTTGTTTGTTTTTATTTCCTTGACCCCAGTTTGCCTTTTACCCCTGAGGAAGTTTTTAAACGAAACACGGCCTGTGTCAGGTTTTATTGGCAAATCAAATGAAGTTTTTTATTTAATTCATTCCTTGGTCATTCCTCACCATGTTCTCTGACTGTGTGCTTCATCTGACGTTGCTTCTTGCTCTGTGTTGTTCACCTTGTGTGATACATGAGGTCTAGCAGTCTGAGGCAGAGAAGACCTCCTTGAGGTAAGGTAGGTCAAAAACAAACAGCGGAGTATTCTTTCAGAAAGAGATCTTTGATGCAGTAAGTACACGTATGTGAGAAAACAAAAAACATGTAAACTGTAGAGACATGCACTGTAATTGGGAAAATTTGCAGTAAAAATGCAATACTGCACAAAATAAAAAGCATCAATGAAGATCAGATGATAAATTTGTCTCCCTAAAATAACATTTGATATTTTGATATTAAAGATTATGGAGGAAGTAAAAGATTTGGTGGTTTACCGTGAGTCTTCCCTTTTCAACAAAAACTCAGCTTTCAAAAATGATGAGGCAATATCTTTAAACTGTATATAGGGTGGAAGCAACAGTTTGAATGGAACAAGTGGAAACAGAATGGTTTAAAATAAGCAAAAATGTAGAACAAGGCTGCATACTTTCCCCCTTCCTGTTTAATTTATGCAGAACAAATCATCAGAGAAGCAGGACTGTATGAAGACGACAGAAGTGTGAAGATTGGGGGAAAACTCATCAACAGCCTTCGCTATGCTGATGATACCACATTACTAGCCGAAAGTGAAGATAATATTTATTTATTTATTTATTTTTATTTCTTATATACCGCGCTCTTTTAATCAGTGCGGTTTACATATGAATAAATTTAAACACAATGAACACAGTCAGCATTGTTTTTTTAACATGAACAGGGTACAAAAAACTTGGCGGTAAACAGGGTTAACTATATACAAACATTTGCTTCTCAAGATCAGGGTTAACTATATGAAACATTTGCTTCTCAAGATCAAGGAACATAGTCTTAAAATGGGCCTGCACCTTAACATAAAGAAATAAAGATCCTGACCATTGGCAAAATGAATAAGAAATAGAAATAGTGGACAACTTTAACCTGCTTGGATCAATTAATAAAGAAATGACAAGCAGTCAAGAAATCTGATGATGCATTGCTGTTGGCAGAGTAGCTATGAAGGGCCTACACAAGATTTTCAAGATTTATCTCTCCACACAAAGATTCGACTTGTCCAAACCATGGTATTTTTGATTATGTCATATGTATGTGAAAGTTGGACAGTGAAAAAGATAGACAGGAGTAAAGGTCCTTGGACTTAGCCAGGAACAAGTCACTGGAGGCTTTGGCAAGAGCTGTTTCAGTGGAATGAAAGGGATGAAAACCAGACTAAAGTGGATCTAAGAGGGCACGAGAAGAGTGAAATTCAAGGCAGTGATGGAGAACTGCACATTCAAGAAGTTTGGAAATGAAGGGGAAGAAGGAAGATGGGTCAATTAGAAGGACAAGTAGGGTTAAGTGAAGGTTTCTTGAGGAGAGGTGTGACAACAGCATGCTTGAAGGCTGCAGGGAAAGTTGCAATGGAGAGCGATAGGTTGAGAATATGTGAGATGGAAGGGATAACAGAGGAGGAGATGGAGTTAAGGAGATGGGTGGGGATAGGATTAGAGTAACAGGTAGTGAATTTAGAGGAGGAAAGAAGAGGGTTCCTCTTTGGAGATCTTGGAAAAGGATGAAAGGGGACAGAGGTTGAGGGGAAAAGTTGATATTGAAGAGGGGGAAGAGGGGATGAAGTTGATCTAGTGAGGAATTGGAGTGTAATCTTATGGACTTTGTCATGGAAATAGTCAGCTAGGGTTTGGGCAGAAAAAGAAAGCGGGATTGGAGGTGGAGGTGCCTTGAGAAGAGAATTGAGAGTTGAAAAGAGATGGCAGGGGTCACAGACAAGAGAGTTTGTCAGGTGGACAAAATAATTTTGCTTGGTAAGTGCAATGGTAGACTGGAAGGAAGGAAGCATGAATTTGAAGTGAAGAGTCAGAAAGCAAACAGGATTTGAGCTAAGTGCACAAGTGGGCACAGGAACATAGGTGGCAGGTAGTTGAAGACAGCCAGGGCCGAGGTGAAGTGCGCCTCACAGGATGTGGCATGGGCAGAGCAAGAGTATCCAGAACAGAAGAGAGAGATGTATTATAGGACACTATAACCTCATCAACAGACTTAGAAGACAAAGTAGAAGAAAGAGGTGATGAAACAGGTGACGAGACAGTAGCAGATAGCATCAGTGGATCGACAGCATGAAGATTCCTAAAAGGTGAGCAAGATTGAGGTGGGAAATGATGAAGAGTGAAGCTTAACAGGTGGTGATCAGCTAAAGTTACAGAAATTAGGGAGTGGCTTAATTCTAAGATGGCGGTGTGAGCATCTGGGCTGAATATGCCTAAACGTAAAGGCAAGCAAAAGGTTCCTCCCGCGGAGCCTGTACCTGCCGTTTCCGTTAGTCCTATGGATCGATTTGTGCAGCTGACAGAGCAGCAAAACAGGGAGATTCGAGTGGGCGCTGTTTCGCCGATTGTGGTGGCTCCGGCGTTATCTGCCCTGGAGGTGTCTCTCTCCCCTGATGAGCGTTTGCCACCTCCACGTGTGACCTGCCCGGCGACTCCTCTCGCGAGAGGAGATGCAACTCTGCCCGAAGTTGGTGGTGAGGCGTCTTGTGAGCGGGCCTTGCCTGAGGAGAAATCCGGAGACCAGCCCTCGGTAGTGGGGGCTGTGGATATGGCCCTTTCTCAATCTTTGGAGACGAATACACTTCCTCACCAAGTGAATGGAGTTGATGCGAAGTTACTCTCTTCGTTTGTTGAATTACCAAAAGGTATTTTTCTGAAACACCCGAAAGAGATTTCTTTGGAGACAATTTGGGAGGCGATATTACAGCTTTCTTCCATTATTAGCCAGCAAGTGGATCTAACAACTATGCTCTTGGAAAAATTGGAAAGTATCTCTTCTGGAGTTCAGGGAGAATTGGCTGATATTCATTCGAAGATTGATGCTGGGGAACAGAAAGTGACTCAGGTTTCAACATTAACTGACTCTATTATGAAGGATAATGTTGCAATTAGAATGAAATTGGAAAATACTGTGAGAGCTTCTAATATTCGTTTGTTAAATTTTCCAGTGGTTTCCCCTGTTGAATTGTTTAAAAAATATATACATGAAGCTTTAATGGTACCAGTTGATTTAACTCCTCCCATAGTAAAAGCCTATTTTCTGCCTAATGCTAAGAAGGAAGGGAAAGTGACTGTGGGTCCGTTAGACATGGATGTTTTAGATGTATCAGCGCTTTTACAGTCATCTAATGAAGCAAATTTATTAGCTTCCACTATGTTAGTGACCTTTGCAATTCCCTCTGATAGGGACTGGATATTAAAGCTTTATTTTAAGAAGCATTCTGTTCTATTTATGGGGAAAAAAGTTGTGATGTTCCCTGATGTCTCTAGAGCGAATCAGAGAAGGCGTAGAGCTTTTTTGTTATTAAGACCTGGTGTTATTCAGATTGGTGCTACATTCCTATTGCGATTTCCCTGTAAATGTATAATTTTCTTTAGGGCAAATAAGTATGTCTTTTTTCAGCCGGAGGAGTTATCTTCGTTTGTCAGCTCTCATTTATTGACATCTTCTCCTCAGTGAGTAAGGTCTCATCTTAATAGTTATTATTGCTCTGTCCTCTGCCTCTGTCTTAGATGTTTTGGTAATTTTGGTTCATGTATAGATCAATATTGAGGATCCACCTATCCTTGTTTGTTCTTTTTTAATGCTACTCTCCCATAATTGTGGGCTAACTATACACGTGTGTTGAGTTTCAGTGAATTTTTTTTCTCTTTGTTTATTATTGCTGCATAAGTAGTTGTTTTCTGTACAGGCGTTGCTTGATTATTTGTAGTAAAATTGCATAAAAAAAAAGTTACAGAAATTAGATGGCAAACAGAGAAGAAAACAAGGTTGAGGCAGTGACCATGCTGATGAATGGGGGTAGTAGAGCAAAGCGGGAGGTTGAATGAGTAGGTAAGAGAAAGGAGCTTAGAAGCATAGGGGTCAGAAGGGTTATCAATGAATATTAAAGTCACCAAGAATAAGGGAGGAAGAAAAAGAATCCAGAAATAAGGAAAGCCACGGGTCAAAGTCAGTGAGAAAAGTAGAATTGGACTTGTCAGGAAGGTCTATAAATAACAGTTATCCGGAGAGATAAGGGATTAAAAAGATGGATGGAGTGGACTTCAAAGGAGGAAAAGGAGTGAGACAGAGATAGAAGGAGGGGTTCAAATTGGCAAGAAGAAGAAAGCAGAAACCCAGCACCACCACTGTGGCCAGTGACGAGGAGTGTGAGAGAATTGGTAGCCACCGTGACAGAGGGTAGCGACCGAAGCAGTGTCATCAGGGAGGAGCCAGGTCTCAGTAAAAGCTGGAAGATGGAAAGCATGAGAGATAAAGAGATTATGGGTAAAGAGAAGTTTATTAGAAATGGAATGAACATTCCATAAGGCACATGAGTAAAGGAGAGGGGAGGGGGAAAGGAGAGGAATATGAATGAGATTGGGGTGATAGAGAGAGGATCTAATATGGGAGTCAGAGAAAAGTGAAGGGGGGCCTTGGTTGGGTTTAATATCACTGAATGACAGAAGGAGAAGAGTGTGAGGCAGAGAAGAGATGGCATGGCGGAAACGAGGATGAGGTTGTTTTAGAGAGGAAGGAGAGGGATGAATGAGAGCAGAAAAAGGTGAAGCTCAAGTGCAGAGGAAAGGGTGGAAGACAAGATGGGTGAGGAAATGGGGAAGGTGGGGCGAGGGTGAAAAGGAGGGGGGTGGTTTAGGTTGGTGGTATGCGGGAAGAAGGTTAGGGAGAGTCAGAAAAAGGAACCAAAAGTGTTGTGGAGCCATAATAAAAGGAGGTGCAAATCAAACTAAGAAATAGCAGTGAGGGCAAAGTGCAGTTAGGAGAAAGGAGAGGGATAATAAATTAGTAAGTGAATAAAAATAAAATAAAATTACAAATAAGTAAAAATCTTAAAGTGACACTGAGCTATCAGATAAGGAAAATTGCTTTGCAGAGGAAATAATCTATTAACAGAGAGCACAAACAACAACCATTCCCTTATCTCATGCAATCTATAAATCTCTAAAGATATCTGAAATAAACTCTTAGAAAGGTTTGTGCCAACAAATAACTTAGAGAACCACATATTTCTCAGTTTAAGGATACTTCCGCAAAAAAGGCCTGCAAACGTCTGAAGAATAGCTAGATGAATTGGAACAAAGGGTTAATATGTCTAATTAAATTAAATGTTGGGCTCAAGTTACTTGTCACCAGCCAGGAGGCCTCCCGAAAAGGTGCAAGGGCAGGCTGCAGTCTTATTACAACGAGATCTGCACTAACCGTCAGAGCTGCTCACAGATACTCAATGAAAATGCCTCTGCAGACAGACAGATGGATGGAACATCTGTCGAGATCCACTGAAAACTCATCCGACAGAGCCAGCAACAGTGGGAAAGAGGAGCCAGGAAGACACAGAGCAGGTGCGGTCATGCGAACCTGCCCAACGGCCACAGAAACAAACTTGTTCATGACTGCAATGGGTGTGCAGGTGCCAGACCGAGAACTATCTTAGTAGTGCTGCTGAGTAGCTCATTGGCTGCCACCATAGGTGCTGGAAAGGGGTCTGCCATACGGGCCCTGGCCCTACCAATAATTCTCTGCCACAATTGCAACAAAGACCCTTTCTGTCTGCCTGCGGGGGATTTGATCCCCTCAGGCAGCGCAGGAGGGGAAGGCTGGTAGTTGTGGCCTCATGCAGGTTGTCCAGCCTAGGGGCGGAATTAGGGCAGAGCTTGAGGGTGGAGCTAGGGTGAAACTTGGGGCCCCCCAAAGAAAAATGTGTTCCGTTGCCCCTAGCTGGCACGTATCCATTTAGCGGTTGAATATCAGCTGCATCATTTTTACTTCTCCAGTGGAGGGTGCTGTCATGCTGTGAACCATAGTACAAGTGCTAGCGTAGTTCATTCTGGCAGACAGGGAAATGACAGATCTTGGCATTTGGATGACATAGCATTATGACTTACCATTAATGTCCTTTGTAGTTATTACCACCTCAGAAATTAATTCAGCCATTATTGTCACTAAGTGATAGTCCTGCAGAGTTATATCTGGCTCTAATGGCAATGATAGCTCAAGGGATACCCTAACTAGAAGATGCGTAAATAGAAGTGTAAAGGCAAAAGTGATTTTCCCACTAGGAAAACACGAAGGGATATTGTGATTTAGTGTGATGTCATTTGGTGTATGTAACCCATTGTAATGGGAGGGATTTTGGCTTTTTTTCCCTCCTCTCTTCTACCACTTTGTTGAGGTACAGGATCAAGAGAGGACTTCCTGGAATAATGGGAATTGGGTCCTAATCATCAACCCCATCTAAGGACCTAGTTAAAAGAAAGAATCAGTATCCCTTCTTTCTCATCCATGAGAAGGCTGGAGCTTCAGGACTCCTTAGACCGAGGTCCTGGGATCAGGAGGTCTCAGGTTTGAAGAAGTCTGAAGTAAATTGATTGTTATTTTTGTAGCACTACTACCAGATGTATGCAATACTTTACAGACACTCCTCGCCCCTTGGAAGTATTTGGAAGAAATTTATTATCACGCTGAAAACCTTCCTTCTAATCTGTGTTACTCTTCAACCTCTTCACCAGTTTACTGTAACTACCTTCCCTGCTATTTCCTAATTGTCTCTAGTACCTATTTATATGGTCTTCCTCTGTGTTATTGATTCTGGATATATTGTAAACTGCTTTTCTGTTAGAATGGAGGGTGGTATAGCAAGACTATAAAGTAAGTAAAACTAAAGCGTTCTGAGGGTCAGGGTGACAAATTGACTGAGGAGGTAAAGAGAGAGAGTTTGGGAGAGGTTTTTTTTGCCACAGTCACGGATGGTTCCACAAGTCAGTGATTTTGGGACTGGTTCATGCAGACACTCCAAGCTTAGAAGACAAGGTGAAGGAGTTTGGAGTGTAAATTTTCTTTACAGATTGCTTACTGGTTCCTGCAGTTGAAGAGGATGGGCGAAAAAAGACAAGAAGATTCTGATATCCAGAATGAAAGGAAAACAGTCTTCCTGAACAAAAGCATACCCTGGGTCAACCAGAAGATAGGAGAGACCATAGCTACAGAAGGTTGTGGTCAAGGTGGACCAACAGGATTCAAAAGAGGATTGAACAAGTTCCTAGAGGAAAAGCCCACAAAATATTTTCCCAGGTAAATGTGGCAGAGCCATAATTCATCCTTGGAAACAAACTATGGGAAATAAATCTGCTTTCCAAGATTTACCGGGTACTTGTCAGTCAGACTGGCCACTGTCAGAGACAGAATGCGGGACTCGGTAGGCCTTTGTCTCATTCAGTATGGCTTTTCTTATGTTCTGTGTTCTTAAATTCCTACTTAAAGATGTGAACTGTTTTTCTACTTTTGTTTTTAATCAGAGTACAGACTTTGCTTTTTATTCATCAAGATCTTACTGGACAGTGCTTTCTTTGAGTGAAAGAGTTGAATAATCACATTTGTAAGAGTGACTGTTTGTAGACCCTTGAAAGTAATCCTGCCCACTCCTCATCCTGCACAGATGTCGAAGGAAAGCTAAGAGCTTGACCTCTTATCATACAAAGACCTTCAGACCCTGAGGAGAAAAGGTATTCAGAAGTTACAGCAGTCTTACACAGTGCTGTAGAAATATTTATTACCTATGTACTTGACTATAATTTAGCTTGTGATAAATGTGTGAGCGAAATATAAAAATAAATAAAAAATATTTAGTACATTCATTTATATGCCTCGTCAAAAGAATATGAGACAAGGTACAATAAAAATACACAGCAATAATAAAATGTAACATAATAAAACAAAATAATATACCATCCCCCAGAACAAACTAAAGAATGCAAGTCTCTAGGTACTTGAGTAACAGAGATGGAACATGCTTAGAAGAGGGAGAATTGGGAAAGCAAAATCAATCATTTTGACACTGTATGGAGCTAGGATGAACTTAGATTTAATTTTAAAGAAAAACAATCCTGGCTGAATTGCATTTCATTAACATTTCCCATTAGTACATGTGATAAACCTGAGTTTAACGTACACTTAGATGGCATTAATTGCACTTTAGTACATTAGTCTCTAGGTATGTTAATCATAATTTAAAGCAGCTAGATTGCTTTGAAAATTGTCTTTCCAATTAACAGAAAAAAATCAAATTAGCTTTAAGCAAGAGTACAGCCATTACTGCAGAAAGAGAGAATAACAGCAGTAAGAAATACTTTCTAAAAGGTACTCCATTTTAAAAGAAATGCAGTTCAAATTAACCACTTCAATCCCTATTGATGTACCTTGGACATCAATAAAAATGCACCTACTGGGGCCCTGTTGACTTATAGGGTATGTCCCAGTAAGTAGCCAATCATATATCTATTTAGATGAAGCCTGATAGAGGCTTTGGGACATGTTTACTAAACTGCGCTAAAAGAGCAAGTGTGCTGTTAGTGTGCGGGGAATGGGCAGGAACAAAGCCCTGTTCCCTTAACGACGGCACTGTAATACCAGGAACCTTACCAAATATCAAAACTTGTCTGTAAGGGCGCATTTTGAGGAGAGAGAGCTTATTTAAATGTCTGCAATGTGCTGCACAGACAGGTGAGCCAAAGAAAGTTATAGTAGTGCTCCCTTAGCAGCAACAGCATAGTGCCCAAGTATGAAAGGGCACTATGTTGTGGTGCAAATGGAGCAAAGGAGGGTGCATATGGATCATGCAGTGGCGATACTGGGAAGGAACAGGGCAGTTGCCTAGGTGGCACATAAACACATAGGACCTGAAAATATGCCAGACTGTGTCAGACCAAGGTCCATTATGCCCAATATCCTGTGTCCAACAGTGGCCAATCTAGGTCACAGATACCTAGCAGTTTCCCCAAAAGACACACAGGATCCACAATGCTTGTAATGGGGCAAGCAGTGCATATCCCAGGTCCTCTTTAACAATGGTTTATGGACCCTCCCCAGGAACATGTCCAAACATTTTTTAAACCCATCTACACTAACAGCCTTTACTACTTCCTCCGGTAATGAACCGCGGGGTTTGATAACGCGTTGACTGAAAAAATATCTTCACCTAGTAGTCCTAAATGGGTTACAATGTAGCTGCATTGCATGTCCCCATAGTCTTTCTACATTCTGATGGCATAAACAAACAACCTATGTTTATCCGTTCCACTCCAGGCAATATTTCTAGACCTCTAACATAACACCCCTCAGTCATCTCTTCCCCAGGTTGAAGAGACATAACATTGTCAGGCAGTGATGGGGTCCCTGGAGAGGCAGATGATTGGGGGGGGGTGAGTAGCCATCCATGTATGCTTCTGCCCCCCCTCCCCCCGCCGGACCCTGCTCCATATGCGCCCACCAACCCGCATGTTGGCTGGCCTGGAACTGTGCACCACCAACACTGACAGCACATGGGCATCTCAGCATGGCATGGGGGGGTGTTGGCGAAGGGGGCAGCGGGACCCGCCTGCAGCAAACCAAGGCCATGCCCTGCTCCAGTGCGTCATGCACTGTGCAACATGCCAAGGTCTAGTTGATGGGAAGCATGTCAGCCCCAGGGACTAATGCAACTATGTGACAGCACTGTGGTGCACTACACACATTTGGTATATATAAGAGCAGAGGGTCACAGGTTTGGGTCCTGGCTGTGGATCATGTAGTGCATGTCCTTGTGGCTAGATTTTATCCCACAGTGCAGGTACAACAGTTATGCAAATTGTTAAGATGTACTATCTCGCTTTGTTCTGTAAATAAATTTTTCAAAGTTATAATGTAAATTTCCAGTTTTGTTCTCTGTAATGCCACTGATCTTGGACGTGGCGGTATATAAGTTCTAATAAATAAAATAAATAAATCATGTGCAACCCCCAATGAATCGGCCAACAAGAGTACAAACACCCACACAGACAGGCTCCACTATCCTCAGCTGGATGGAGAGTCAGGCTGACAGCACCGGCACACTGAGCGTGCATCAACATCAGAATGTACTACTAGCTCCTGCACAATGAGCATACCTTAACAATGCCTGAGCTGAGACTGGGACCAGAGTGGCAGGCAGGAATGCCAACCTTCCCCACTTTTGCACAGTGCATCGATGTGAGTGTGCATGTGTGTATGCCTATCCATTGTTTTGTGGCTTTCTACTCCTCACTGAGCCTTACAGTGCCTAAGCTGTTTCCAGCATTAGCCTGCAAATGTGCATGATGAGGAGCAAAGTATTGTGGGTATGGGCTGAAACAGGGCAGATTGGCCAGGATGTGTCTGCATCAGGGGTGGATCAATGGCTGGGATGTCATAGCGCCCAACCTCCACCTGCCAGTGACCATGGCATGGCTATGTATCCACATAGTATTATAGTGTCTGGTATCCACATAGTATTATAGTGTCTGGTTCTAGTGATGCGGGTGCACTTCCTGTTCTGGGGGCCCGATCACTGAATCAACTGCTGGGTGCACATGGTTGCTCTGTGCACATGCAATGTATACTGACCAGTAAAATGTCTGCAGCTAGTAGGTGCAATCTGTCTGTGCTTGCTGTGGGTGAATGTTAGACCTAGGTGGTTGCGATGTGAGACATTCCAGGCCTACTCCAAGTGGTACTGGTAGGGCCAGCAGGACCCTAGAAAAAACCCCATGCAATTTCAGCCACCCCTCCGCGGTAGTTGGCAGACATGGCATAAGCATTGTAACACTGAGCATTGACATGCACTGTTCCAGGTGGGTCCTTGTCAGACAGGGCCAGATATGTCTGTAGGATACAGGGTGATGACCACCATACCATACCACACCACACCACAGACAATACCTGCCACATACTAGCAGTGATGAGGATCTGCAGCACAGGTGGAAAAGACCATTTCCAGCACTGCAGGTACTGGGGACCTGTTGCTGGGCACCCATCCTCACTATCAGGGTGACCGCAGAAACTGCTCAATAGCACAGCTTGTAGCTGTTCTGTGCTTGTATCATACACTGTCAGTGCATCTTACTGAGCTGAGGTGATGGATATGTGCATTCTCCATTTGGGGATCCACTGTAGACTTCTGTTCAGCATGTGCACTACATCATGGGTATTGGTGGGGCTACCCTATGCCGGCACACACAGCATTTTAGGCAGTGACCTGTAGTCTCTTTGTATCCAGCCATTGCTGTGTAGCAAGATGTGAAGGTGTAGCCTGCTGGTTAGCACAAGGTCTCCATAAGCGGAGGTCAGGGGTTTGATTCCTGTTTGTTCATGACTATGCTACTCAGATCATTTTCATGCCTGTAAGAGTCAGGGCTCTACACATCGGTGCTGCCAGCCCATAACACCCTTTCCTCAGCTGCCATCTGTTCTTCGGCCCATCTAACTGCCTCTGTCAGCTATGTACAGTCCTGTCTTCTTGTGCAGGCTGCTATTCCATGACCTACACTGGTACTCTTTTCCACATTATGGCTCTGTGCCTGATCTTCACATAACCACTATTACTCTTTCCATCTGTCGCTGCAAACATCCTGCTGCTTCTGACTCCGCCGGTGGTACACGTCTTTCCCATCCTATGCTGCACACTGACATTGTGCCATTTTACATTTTTACCCTCCTGTGCATTGGTACAGCTGCCTCACACATGCTCATCCAATTTACTGACTGCCACATAGGGTGCCCACCGATATGGCAGGTCTATCAACTCCCGCCTGTTCTTCCTTCCATCACCTTTACATTGACATTCCTTGGTGCTCTATTTAGTGTTTAGGTTACAGCTGTTTTCGTATCTCAAGGTGCATGCTTGTCACCTTAAAACACCTTAATGCCCTTGGGCACTTTGAATTAGGGCACCTTAACTTAGGGTGCCCTAAAATATGTACTTGTAAAATATGTACAAGGACACTGGCAGATACACATATATTTGCTGACACGTACAGCGAGAGGAACAATTTCATAAAATTTCCCATTTGAAAAAAAAAAAGAGTGGCATCAGTCAGCAGCTTCCATTTATAAGTGATTATATGTAAAGTGGCAATTTCATGTCTTCGACATAAACAATCTGACTGTTATACAAGTGGAGGGTAATTTTATAACAGGGCACCTAGGTTAAGTGGTTGACAAGGTGCCTATTTTAAGCCTAGTTTATAAAGACAAGCAGGCACCTACTTGTCTTTGTAAGGCATTAGCTGAAAATCTGCACAAATCATGGCTACATTCCAGGTGCAGACAGTAATGCCAGCTCGAGAGCAAGTGTAAGTGTCTGCACCTATATTATGGAAGTTGTTGTTGTTGTTGTTAAGTGCCGTCGAGTCGGAGTCGACTCATGGCGACCCTCTGGATAGCTATCCTAAATTGTGTTCGGTCTTCAGTCAGGCGGCTCATTGTTGACAGACTGGTACCCATAGTATCGATCCATCTCATTGCTGGCCTTCCTCTTTTGCGTTGACCTTCTATCTTGCCAAGCATGATGTCTTTCTCTAATGATCTCTCTCTTTGCATGATGTGCCCAAAGTATGAAAGTTGAAGTCTTGTCATCTGAGCTTTTAAAGAAAGCTTAGGTTTGATCTCCTCTAGTACTGACTGGTTTGTTCTTCGGGCAGTCCATGGTATACACAGTATTCGCCGCCAGCACCATAATTCAAAGGCATCAATTTTCTTCCTGTCTGTCTTTTTCACTGTCCAGCTTTCACATCCATATGATGTTATTGAAAATACCATGGCTTGAACAAGTCGAATCTTTGTATGGAGAGAGACATCTCTGCTCTTGAGAATCTTATCTAGGTCTTTCATAGCCATTCTGCCAAGAGCAATGTGTCGTTTGATTTCTTGACTGCTTGTTGCTTCTTTATTGATAGTTGATCCAAGTAGGTTAAAGTTGTTCACAGTTTCAATTTCTTCTCTTTCAACGATGAACCTGTTGATTATGCCAGTTGTCATGATCTTTGTCTTCTTTACATTAAGGAGCAGGCCCATTTTGAGACTATGTTCTTTGATTGTGAGAAGCAAATGTTTCAGATCATCTTCACTTTCAGCCAGTAATGTAGTATCATCGGCATAGCGAAGGTTGTTGATGAGTCTTCCACCAATCTTCACACCTCTGTTGTCTTCATACAATCCTGCTTCTCTGATGATTTGTTCTGCATATAAATTAAACAGGTAGGGGGAAAGTATGCAGCCTTGTCTTACACCTTTGCTTATTCTAAACCATTCTGTTTCTCCTTGTTCCGTTCGAACTGTTGCTTCTTGATCAATGTACAGATTGCGCAAGAGAACGATTAGGTGTTCTGGTATACCCATGCTTCTTAATGTGGCCCAGAGTTTCTCATGGTTTACACAGTCAAAAGCCTTGCTATAGTTGATAAAGCACAAATAGATATCCTTTTGGTATTCTTTAGTCTTTTCAAGGATCCATCTCATATCCGCAATGATGTCTCTCGTTCCTCGCCCTTTCCTGAACCCTGCTTGCACTTCAGTTAGTTCTTGTTCCAGGTATGGTTGTAGTCTCTTTTGAATAATCTTCAGTAGAATCTTGCTGGCATGTGGGATCAGAGCGATTGTTCGATAATTTTCACAGTCAGTTGGATCACCTTTCTTTAGTATTGGTATAAACACAGATCTTTTCCAGTCAGTTGGCCATGATGTTGTCTTCCATATTTCTTGGCAGAGCCTTGTAAGTATGGTAACAGCTGCATCAGATTGCTGCAATACTTCTATAGGAATGCCATCAATGCCTGGTGCTTTGTTCTTTGATAAGGCTTTCAATGCTGCTTCAACTTCTTCTTTCATCACCAATGGTTCCCGATCATAAGGTACAGGTTGAAACGGCTGTTGGTCCACTTGATCTTTATCATATAAAAACTCTGTATATTCCTTCCACCTTTTCTTGATCTTCTCAGCATCATTCAACATAGAACCTTGAGCATCTTGTAACATTCCAATTCGAGGCTGGAACTTTTTCTTTAACTCTCGTAGCTTTAGGAAAGCCAATCTTGTTCTTCCTCTAATAGTTTCTGCTTCTATTTCCTTGCATGCATCATTGTAGTACTTTTCCTTGTCCTGTCTTGCTGCACGTTGGAAATCTCTGTTGAGTTCTGCGATTGTCTTTCTTTCTCCTCTGGCTTTAGCTTCTCTGCGTTTCTGGGCAATTTTCAGAGTTTCTTCCGTCATCCATTTTGGCTGTTTTTGCTTTTTCACCTTTTGTAGAGACTTCTCGCTTTCTTCCAACACAACCTTCTTGATGTCATTCCATAACTCTTCCGGAGCTCTGTCATTTGTATCTAAAGCAGCAAATCGATTTTGCAGGCAGTCTTTAAATTCCAGTGGTATATTCTCAAGGTCATATTTTGCTGCATTCATGAGTGGTTTGCTCTTTTTCAACTTTAGCTTGAGTTTGCATACTAGTAGTTGATGATCTGTACCACAGTCAGCTCTAGGTTTTGTCTTTGTTGATGTTATAGAGCTTTTCCATCGTTGACTTCCACAGATGTAGTCAATTTGATTTTTATACAATCCATTGGGTGAAATCCATGTGTACAGTCGCCGCTTGTGTTGCTGGAAGAAGGTGTTTGAGATGAATAGATCATTGGTCTTGCAGAATTCTATCAGTCTTTCTCCAGATTCATTTCTGTTGCCAAGTCCATATTTTCCAACTACTTTGCCTTCTTCTTTGTTGCCAACTTTTGCATTCCAGTCACCCATGACTATCAGGATATCCTGTTTGCATGTTCTGTCAATTTCAGCTTGTACTTGTTCATAGAACTCTTCAATTTCATTCTCTTCTGCAGCTGTTGTTGGGGCATATACTTTAATTATAGTTGTGTTGATAGGCAATCCTCATAGACGAATAGAGATTAAGCGTTCGCTGACTGCATTGTATTTCATTACAGTTCTTGCAAGTTTCTTCTTTATTATAAATGCAACACCATTTCTTCTTTGTCTTTCATTTCCAGCATAGTAGACCATGTGATCATCTGATGCAAAGTGCCCGATACCAGTCCATTTCAGTTCGCTGACACCCAACAGATCAAGTTGTACACGTTCCATTTCATTCTTGACCACCTCCAACTTCCCTTGGTTCATGCTTCGTATGTTCCATGTTCCAATGTGTAAGACATCTTTACAGTTTCTGACTCTCATTTCATGCGCAGCTACATCAGCAGTCAGACTTCCCGAGGGCTTTGATCCAACCACATCATAATTGCTGGCTTTACTCTGAAAAGTCTTCAGCTCTTCCCCAGTAGCTAGTTGAGTGCCTTCCGACCTGGGGGTCTCATCTTCCAGCACCATAGCACAATTTGTTTTGTTGTAACTATCCATTGGGTTTTCATGGCAAGATACAGAAGTAGATTGCCGGGCCTTTCTTCCGCGCAGTTTAAGTTTGGTGTTGTTGCGGTTGTCACAAAAATGTGATCCTCCGCCGTCAACACTATCCCATTCTGCTGCTGCCCAGATGGGTGGTTTGTCTTGGTCTGGCACCTCAGCTGAGATCTGTCCATCTTGGGAGACCCTGCCAGTAGTTAAACTACCGATAGTTTAGCTCTCAGCATCACTGATGCACGCAAGCCCTCACAGCACGACAAGCTGCAAACCAAGTGAGAGTATGGAAGTATGTGCATAAATTAAGGAGCTGGATTTAGCCAACGAAAAGCACATCATACTTGCGTAAAGATGAAGGAACACAGGAAGCGAGGCGTGAACAAAGTAGTCCTTTATTGAAATCCAGCGAACCCGACATGGCTGCGTTTCAGCATATGCCTTTGTCAGGGGTAACCCTGAAACGTAAACAATATAATTAATAGTCAAATAAAGCTATACATATAAAACATATAATATACAAGATATAACCTAAATCCAGCTCCTTAATTTATGCACATTATGGAAGTATGTGCATAAATTAAGGAATTCCGCTGTTTAGTGAGTCCCTATTAACGTGAATGTTGACACTGTTTCTATTTCTATTTCAAATTGATTGGGGTAAGTAATGCAGTGTTGACGTTTTTAGTTAAAATGGACAAAGGGAAGCTTGTGCTGAATTTTTGTGACTGTGATTGCTTTGTTAAAGATATCTAAGCGGGAGCCCTGCTGACGTCACCCTACAGGCTCTGATTTAAACCCTGCTTGCTGCACCTTCTGCGGGAGTGTTTGTTGCAGTTTCCGGTGCCCTGTGTGGGAGAGAGGGGCCGGCTGGAAGCCTGTGAATCGAGCGGGAGCCCTGCTGACGTCACCCTACAGGCTCTGATTTAAACCCTGCTTGCTGCACCTTCTGCGGGAGTGTTTGTTGCAGTTTCCGGTGCCCTGTGTGGGAGAGAGGGGCTGGCTGGAAGCCTGTGAATTGAGCGGGAGCCCTGCTGACGTCATCCTACAGGCCTATTTATTAGATCTTCTTTACGGCGCTCAGCCATCGGCGCGGTTTCCTAAGGGGCGGTTCCAAAGGGGCTTTGTCCTGCCCCTTACGAGCCCCTTAGGAGCACATTGGGAGCTCAAGCCAACGTTTATCTGGCCATGCCGGGGAAACGTAAGAAAAATCTACGGCTGAAACATCGCAGGTAGGTGCTATTGAAAAACATTTGGTGTCTACTCCACGGAACATCAGTCCAGGTACTGTGCCTCTCGATCCCTCTGTGGAGGGCGTGAGTTTAAGCTCTTTGGAGCGGACCCCTCCCCTTCCTCCAGGTTTCCTGGAATTTTCTTCTGATCATTTACCTGGCGATCCTTCTCAGTGTACAGAGTCCTTGAAGGCGGTGGTTTGGCAGCCTCCTTCTGCTCTCTCCACTGAATGTCCAGAATCGGAAGTTTCCCTTTTGGATATATGGTGCGTAGTGACGCGCACGGATAAAATTCTTTCTCAGACTATTCCCTCTTTATGTCAATTTACTGGGGATGTGGTTAAAAAATTCAGATCTCTGGAATCTCAAGTCGGGGCCTTGAGCTCTGTGGTAACAAAAGTGGAGCCTCAAATTACTACTTTCGCTGAAATTTCTACTACATATGCTAAAGATAGCTTACTTCTGCACCAAAATCTTGAGAATTTAGAGAATGTTAATCGTTCTAGAAACTTACGGATTTTGAATTTTCCTATTTTTGCTTTGCTTTCTCCTTTGATATTATTTCGAAAATACTTGAAGGAGAGCCTTCTTTTTCCCCATGCCGATTCTTGTGTAATTTTAAAATGTTATTATTTGCCTTCTACTGTTTTGGCCGGCAAGGTGGAATCAGATGACGCTCCTTCAGTAGAGTTAGAAGACTTTAATTTAACGGTTTTTTTAGAGGAATCACATGACCTTATCTCCACTCGGGCCACATTGTTGGTGACCTTTTCTTCTGAGGAAGATAAGATCAATGTTCTCAGGCTTTATTTCCGGAAAAAGGAGATACAGTTCTGTGGGGCCAAAGTGATGATATTCCCTGATGTTTCCCGTACTACTCAGTTGCGCAGGAAAGTTTTTCTATCTTACAAGCCTAGATTACTTGCCTTGGGAGCAACTTTCTTTTTAAAATACCCCTGTAAATGCTGTATATCATTGAATGATGTCAAGTTTATTTTTCTTCTACCTTCTGATTTGGAAAAATGGGTTCTGGACAAGGAACAGTCTAAGGTAGTTATTGATCCTGAGAAGGGAGGGTCTCATTGAACCGGTTAAATGTTGGCTACAGGCTCGTTCTGTAGGCCTGGATTGTCCTTTTGTTTTCCTAAATTTGACAGACTTATCTCCCCATTAATGTGGACTAGGTTCCTATTGTTTATTTCATGATAAATATGTATGATATTCTGTTATTTTGTTTCTTTGATCAAGAATTTTGCTGTATATCACTGTAAAATCATTCATAAATAAATAATGTAAAAAAAAAAAAGATATCTAAAAATAAGTAAATAAAAAAAAACCTGTTGTGGCCTGGGAGACAAGTGATGATCTTCTGGTTGTATTTTTTTTTTTTTTTAGTTCCAACTATCTTTGGGGTTTCTTGGTAATGTATCACTGGAAGTAGATTGCTGGGCCTTTTCTTCTGAGGAAATGAAGGGTAAAGTGACTTGCCCAAGGTCACAAGGAGTGCCAATGGGAATCGAACCCTTGATTTTCTGACTACTAGGCTAGTCCTCCACTCTCTTTGGTGGTACATTGAGTCTAAAATATGGTGAACTGTTTTTGACACCTTTTGATGTCTCCTTGAGGTTTTTTTTAATATAAAATCTGTATGTTTGGCTCTTCTGCTTGACATAAGTGGGAGTGTTCACAATTTTTTATAGAAAAATATTATAAGAGCCATTTTATTTTTGCATATTACCACATGCACATTAAAATGACTTTATAAAATTACAGCTGTGATGGCCCCAGTAACTGGTTAAAAGATAGAAAGCAGAGGGTAGGGCTAAAAGGCCAATTTTCTCAATGAAAAAAGGTGAATAGTGGAGTATCCCATGGATCTGTGCTGGGTCTGCTGCTTTTTAACATATTCATAAATGACCTGGAAAAGGGAATAACGAGTGAGGTTATCAAATTTGCAGATGACACAAAACTATTTAAAGTTATTAAAACCCAAGAGGATTGTGGAAAATTGCAAGAGGATCTTGATAAATTGGAAGACTGGGCATCCAATTGGCAGATGAAATTTAATGTGGACAAGTGCAAAGTGATGCACCTAGGAAAGAACAACACAAACTATGGTTACACGATGCAAGGTTCCACATTGGTAACCACAACCCAGGAAAAAGATTTAGGCATCTTTCCAGTGTGCAGCGGCGGCCAAGAGAGCAAATAGAATGCTAGGTATCATAAGGAAAGGAATGGAAAATAAAACAAAGGATATTATAATGCCTCTGTATTGTTCCATGGTGCGACCGCACCTTGAATATTGTGTGCAATTCTGGTCGCCGTCTCTTAAAAAAGATATAGCGTTATTAGAAAAGGTACAGAGAAGAGCCACCAAAATGGTAAAGGGGATGGAAGGATACTCCTATGAAGAGAGGCTAAAAAGGTTAAGGCTCTTCAACCTGGAAAAGAGACGACTGAGGGGAAATATGATAGAGTTCTATAAATCAATGAACGGAGTGGAACATGTAAATGTAGATCGATTGTTTACGTCATCAGAACATAAAAGGACTAGGGGACATGCAATGAAGCTACAGGGTAACCTATTTAAGACTAATAAGAGAAAATATTTTTTCACTCAACGTGTAATCAAACTCTGGAATTTGTTACCGGAGGATGTAGTAAAAGCTGTTAGTGTAGCTGGGTTTAAAAAAGGCTTGGATAGGTTCCTGGAGGAAAGGTCAATAAACCATTATTAAAAGGGACACGGGATATCACTGCTTGACCTGATTCAGGCATTGAGGAACCTGTGTCTTTTGTGGAAACTGCTAGGTACTTATGACCTAGATTGGCCACTGTTGGAAACAGGATACTGGGCTTGATGGACCTTGGTCTGACCCAGTATGGCATATCTTATGTTCTTATGTTATGTAATTGGAGCCAGTTAAGCAGTGAAGACCCAGAAGGTGGTTTTAAATGTTTTGATGGGAAAATTAAAAAATGGGTCCACATAAAACACATCATACTTGCAGAAACACGAAGGAACACAGGAAGCGAGGCGTGAACAAAGTAGCCTTTATTGAAATACAGCGACCCCGACATGGCTGCGTTTCAGCATATGCCTTTGTCAGGGGGTAACCCTGAAATATAAACAATATAATTAATAGCCAAATAAAACTATACATATAAAACATATAATATACAAGATATAACCTAAATCCAGTTCCTTAAACGTACTGTTCAGGGCCGGATTTACCTATACGCCACCTATGCCGTGGCGTAGGGCCCACAGCTGACAAGGGCCCACAAAAATAGCCTTTTTAAAATTAAATTTAAAAAAAAAACGCTGGCTGCCGCCGCGACAGCATGGACTGTTCCCGCGGGGCCCCCTCTGCTGCCGTGGCAGCATGGATTGTCCCGCGGGGCTCCCTATGCCCAGCTGAATCCCCTCCCTGCCTCCTTCCCTGCCGGCTTTCAGAGGCGCGAAGGGAGAGTGTCTCCCTCGCGTCTCTGTTAAGCCCGCAGGGGCTGATGGGAAATTTCCCATCAGCCCCTGCGGGCTTAACAGAGACGCGAGGGAGACACTCTCCCTTCGCGCCTCTCAAAGCCGGCAGGGAGAGAGGGGATTCAGCCGGGCATAGGGAGCCCCACGGGACAATCCATGCTGCCGTGGCAGCAGAGGGGGCCCCGCGGGAACAGTCCATGCTGCCGTGGCAGCAGCCAGCGTTTTTTTTTAAATTAAATTTTACTTTAGGCCGATGGGGGGGGGGGTAGGACTGGTAATGGGCTATTGGGGGGGGGAGCTGGGACTGGAAATGGGCTGGGGGGGTTAAGGCTGGAGGTGGGCTGATGGGGTTAGGACTGGTAATGGGCTGTGGGCTGTTGGGGGGGGTTTAGAACTGGTAATGGGCTGGGGGGGTAGGACTGGTAATGGGCTATTGGGGGGGGGCTAGGACTGGAAATGGGCTGGGGGGGTTAAGGCTGGAGGTGGGCTGATGGGGTTAGGACTGGTAATGGGCTGTGGGCTGTTGGGGGGGTTTAGAACTGGTAATGGGCTAGGGGAGGGGGTTAAGACTGGTAATGGGCTGTGGGCTGATGGGGGCTGTCTGGTAATGAGCGCTGGGGGGGCTAGGACTGATAATGGGCTATGGGGGGCTAGGACAGGAAATGGGCTGATGGGGAGGGGATAGGACCTGAGGTGGGCTGATGGGGTTAGGACTGGTAATGGGCTGTGGGCTGATGGGGAGGGGGGGGTTAGGACTGGCAATGGGCTATGGGGGGCTGACTGGAAATGGGTTGATGGGGTTAGGACTGGAAGTTGGCTGATGGGGGGTTAGGACTGGTAATGGGTTATAGGGGGGGGCTTAAACTGAAAATGGGGTGATGGGGGGTTAGGACTGTAAGTGGGTTGATGGGGGGCTAGGACTGGTATTGGGTTGGGGGGCTGCTAGGACTGGAAATGGGCTGATGGGTGGCTAGGACTGGAAATGGGCTGATGCAGGAACTAGAAGGGAATGGATGCTGGGTGAGGCTGGAACTAGAAGGGAGCTGATGTTGGGGGAGGATTAGAATGGGATGGGGCTGGAAGAATAAAATGGAGAAGGGAAAAATATTTTGTGTGGGAGGGATAAAAAATCTACAATTGGCCGGGTATTGGGAGAGTAAGTGGGGATTGAGGATGGAGGGGTAAAATTTGAGTGGATGAAATAGGAATGAGGAAAGAGCAAAAGGAGAAAGATTAGTAAGTTAAAGCAGATGTAGAGAGAGAATGGAAAAAAACTAGAAGAGAGAAGAAAGGACAAATGGACAGCAGACGATGGAGAGTTAGCAGAAGACACGAAGAAACCAGAAGAAAGTGGCTGGAGCAATTGCAGCTGAAAAAATGCACAAAAGGTAGAAAAATATCTCTTTATTTTGAATTTATTAATTGGAATATGTCAGCTCTGGTAAATGTGCATCATTAACGTCTGCGCTTTGTTTAGTACAAGAGCAAATTAATGTATAGTTTTATTTCTACAGTGTTGTACATTCCAAGTTTGGCTTTTGGGATTCCCAGTTTAATTATTGTCTTCCTGTTTCTAAATTGTGATTCCTTGTTTGGTGACGGTCTATGTTGTGCATGTGTAACTGAGCTGAGGTGTTCTGTTTATATAATTCCTGTTTGACATTGCCACTTGTTCTCTTTCCCCAGTAGGTCATGTATTGTTGTTCTCTGAAATGTATTGGTTTAATATTTGCAGTGTTGCCTTTTGATTGGTAGAGTATGGTTCTTTGTGAGTCCTGGTAGTGCTGTTAGGATACGGTGGGTTTGCTATGGGTTCTAAATGGGCAGTGTTTGTAGTAGTTCCTAATGTGTCTGGCAGTTGGCACTGGATAATAGTAATGTAGAAATCTTTTAGTCTTTCTTTATCCATACACTCATTAAGAGGCACGTTTACTAAAAGTTAGTATATGGTAACATTATGCAAATATTTATGCAAATGAGGCCCCTTATGCAAATGAGGCCCCGCACCCCCCTTGGGCCGCCCCTGCTGGGGGTCCACAATTTTTGTTGGCATAGGGCCTCACTCAAGGTAAATCCGGCCCTGGTACTGTTAATGTGTGTTATAAATTGTCTTAAAACATATGTTTAAAAACAAAATAATATTTAATAAATAAAGGACAAACAAATATAATCTTAAAAACATTCAAATGTATATCATTATAATAAATAAATAAAAATTGAGAAAAGGAGGATATGAAAATCACAATTATAGTACTAAACGTCCTTTTTGACAACCCAAGTCTTTACTCACTCCCGAAATGTTTACCACTTTTCTCAAGTAGCACAATTCAAAGGATTCAATCCCAGGCTTTTCTTTTCTGGTCTTACAACCTACTGTGGACTCCAGTTCTTAGACAGAAACTAATCTAGTCCATGTTTTTTCCCCACCTCAAGCTTCTGCTGCACGACTCTTGCTCTGTTTTAAAACTTGCAACTTGGGCCAGGGTCTCAGTGAGCCAATTATTTTTTTCACTGGTAATTCAGCTCTCAAAACAGTTACAGTTAGTTTTATTGGATATACTGCCTATTATAAATACTATCTAGGTGGTTAACAATTTAAAATTTCATGGTTTATACCACGCTCTTTATAATAGCTTACTGCTGGAAACTACAAGGCCTTTACTAGCCTTTTGCTGCTTTGACTTTCTGCTCTTTAAGTTAGGCAGAGAGGACAGCCACCGCCCTCTGGCAAGCAAGCTCTGCTGTTTGAACTTTCTTCTGCTTGTCCTTCCCAGAAACTGTCCTATAACAGAACAGTTTTACTATATTTACTAATATTCCTTTCATTCAGCCACACACACAGTATCTCTCGTGCTTAAAGTGCAGCCCATAGGCTCAATACGTTGTGGTAGCAGTTCTGTTAAGGCAGACTCAGTTTCCATCAGTTACAAACCACCAAACTCCTCTTCAGTCATTGATCCTCTGGGCCAGGACCATACCAAGCTAGAAATGCGCCATGTGTAACTAATGGATCTGGCGCTCTCTCCTCCACCTAGTCATGTACAGCAACTCACTCTTTGTGAGCTTCCTGGAAGCTCTGAGAAGATATCAGCCCTCTTTCTATACTTGCGCCCTGTGCAGCCACACTGCTCACACAACCCTTGGCTTGGCCCTGCTCTAGGCTCAGGTGTTGCAAAGGAAGTGACATCACCCTGTGTTGGATCTGGAACTCCTCTCCTCCTCCCACGACTTCCTGATTTATATCTGCTGGTGAAGTCCTCAGTTTAAAAGACCCTGACCTTTTCTTCGGGGTCTATCTCTAACCCTCCCTTTCCCTCTTTGTTATGGCTTTCCCTTTGCCTCTAAGGGGAGATATGGCTGTAGCAATCCCCGTGTGAACCTGGAGGGTCACAACATGTAGCCAATCTACATTTTTATATGCTATTTAAACATGTAGAAAATGCAAAAGCAGTGGTGTAAATTCTGCTGAAGCATCCCCCTCAGTGTGGGGGCCCAGGCAAATACGGAGACCATGTGTCCCAAGGACCCCACACTTCCACAGCCAGGCAGAGTGCAGACAAAAATCTTACTTCAAATGAAGTTTGCCACACTGTCTTCTCTAACTGCTTGAAAGTAATCCTTTTCTTGATTGGCAGCTATCACCTCCTGCTGCTGGGCTGAAGTCTTGTGAGAACAGAGCCACTAAATCTTGCAGCTATTTTCATGAGAATTTGGCCTGGCAGCGGGAAGTAACAGCTGCCAGGCAAGAAAAGCCTGAAGCAGGAATGGGAAGCGGTGCAGCGAACTACATTTAAAAGTAAGCTGTTTGCTGCACTGCAGGAGAGACAGAGGGAGGGAGGGAGGGAAGACAGACCGGATACCCTGCCCCCTCCTTCCCAGAGGGACCCCTCAGCCAAAATGTGTTTGAGAGCCCCTTTCTAGAACTTCCGCCACTGTGCAAAAGATTTCTAAAGTGACCTGCTTTATCCTGTATCTGGCATCAAACTAGTTCCTATTTCCCCTGTATTGTAGCAGCAGAGCGCAGACAAACCAATGATACCAGGAGTCTGTTCAGAAGGTCCAAATCATTTATTTGTGCACAAGTCTCAAGCAAAGTCAATTTCAAAATGGCTGAGCGAAGTTCTCTGGCAATACAACAACTTTTATAGACTTTAGCTTCATTCTAGGTATAGAAAAACATTTCATTGGTCCCGGTAACCTCCCGTACCTCCCGTACCTCCTCTATTGGTCTCGGTACTGATATGATTATCCAATTATGCTCTTTCAGTGGGCTCAGCACCTGCTTACCCCCCTTCTAGTCCCAATTACAATGGCCAGTTCATCAACTTGTTACTTTCCTTCTTTCAAGGCCATTGAGCCAGTTTGTATGTGTAGGGAAGCAGGGCTCTATAACTTCTCTGTCAGCAGTTTTAAACATGAATTTCTGTATTTTTCCATCTGTTTTGCTTATCTAAGCTATTTCAATACTCTTTACTGAGTTCTAGTTCTTCAGCAGCATATTGGGGGATGTGCAACTCCTATAGGCCTCTTCACAAGCTTCATTTACAGGTCAAGCTAGTTAGGCTTGCTTGCTTATGTCAGATACTGTGGATCACAGGCCTTCACCTGCCACATTCCCCCCTTTGATTATTCTCACCCTATTACTGAATAAGGTGTGAGAATTAAATCACTTCAAAAGAGTTATACTAGGGTTCTAGAATTCCGACTATATGCAGGAGGTGCTGGTTGGTACAAGGCCATAATCTTAGTTGCGGTCTTCCGCTCTACTGTACTTTCAATACTACTATGAATAGAACGCATACAACATGGGATTAGACATGGTAATAAAAAAATAACAGCAATAAGTATCAGTACTAATATAAGGAAAGTTTTAAGTCCTCCCAGCCATGAGAAAAGGTTAGCAAACCAGTTAGGGAATTTCAGTGAGTGCCAAGTCTGTACTGGCACATAAGCATGTCTTTGCATATCCTTAGCAATTTCTTCAACTACTTGACCTTTATCATCTATTTTTAAACAACAATTGGTTAAATTCAGCTTACCACATACTCCTCCTTCAGCTGCTAGCAAATAATCAAGTGCTAAGCGATTCTGATATATAGCAGTGCGCATCTGAGTACTTTGTCTAGCTAAAAGCGTAAGAGCATGGCTAGTTTCATTGGTTATTATTTCAACTACTGCTTGTAAGCGAATAATACGATTAATCATATAGACTGGGGTTCGATAACCATACATACCATCATCATTCCAAGTGGCAGGCCCATAATATTCAATGATTCTCTCTGGCGGCCAATCATCACCCTGCCACTTTTCCCACTTGCCTACCTGGAGGGGTGATCTCTTCTGTCGCAGTGCTCTTTTGTGTCTGTGGGTAGTGTATACTGGGTATCCTAATTGTTCTCCATGTTCAGTGTTCAAAAGGAAGAAAGAAGGTCTGATGGTTCCTAAGACACATGCTCCTCCCCACTGTGGCGGGAGTCATGCATATGCTCGGTTTCCACAGATCCAATACAGGCCAGGTGGGGCTTGCCAAGCATGGGTTTTGGCAAGATTAGTCCATAAATCAGCAAGTTCAGGAAATCTGGCTAATGGGTTAGGAGGTTCAGGGTGTTTGATTCCTGACCACCATGACGTCTTTTTGGTAGTGGCATTATAGAATTTCTGGCTAAGACAGACCAGCTGTCCTACCTGTTGGGTGAACTGAGGTCCAGTTCTGGTATAGCAAAGACGTCCAACAATTGAGTGCGCTAACACCCATTCGCTAGTAGTCTTGTGTAATTCAGTCTGATTGTAAGTCAGAGAATAATTTAATTCTTGAGCTTCCCATGGCCACTGGTCACCCATCTGGGTTCCGCCACAGAAATAACAATCTGAGATTTTGAGACTAGATACTACTGCTCCAGCTAAT
The DNA here is from genome assembly GCA_033557465.1 of Ichthyophis bannanicus. Classification (NCBI taxonomy): domain Eukaryota; kingdom Metazoa; phylum Chordata; class Amphibia; order Gymnophiona; family Ichthyophiidae; genus Ichthyophis; species Ichthyophis bannanicus. Next base: position 231,397,077 of record CM066038.1, on the reverse strand, counting down.
TCTAAGAATAAATTCTGAGAAGGATGAGGGATCTCAAACTTATTTACATGCATAGCCTCATAGAAGGTGTTATGGATGTGATATTTAGATGACTTGTGGGCTTGGGTATTCAATCTTATATACACAATGGTTCCTGGATCTGATCCAGTACCTGCGATACGTAGACCAAATTTGTATCCTTGTTTCCATACACTAGGGTTACGTATCCGTAAATGTAAGGGGTTACAAGCATCTTTCTGACATTTGTCGTCTGTTGTTGACTTGGTTAGAGTGGCCATTCGTTTATCTATCTTTTTGTCAACTATACCATCATTCCATGTAGCATAAAAAACACATTCCCAATTTGGGCAATAGTAATCTGCTGCTGGGGCAGTACTATATGGATCCTTTTTACCTGTACACTTTTTCCATCCTGTGGCACCTTCTGGGCACATATACTTATGGTCATTTCGATACGCTTTTTCCCAGGTACCACAGTTGGAGCGACTATCTCTGTTTATAACATTACATGCATCGAAATTCAAAATAACAGGTCTACTAGTATCTTTAAGTGGTTGTGTAGCAGTTATTATAGGTCCATCTGCATCTTTCCATCGTATTTCCAACGTGTAATAGGATGGATTCTGATGCGGATTATAGCATACTCTAGATTTACCATTAGTGCAAACATTTAGTTCAGTGGTGTTATAAATACACCGAGTCACTTTTCCAGTGCAGGTATAATAAGAATGGTAAATCAAAGTCTGAGTTACTTTTAGTCCAGTTCGAGTAGAAGTAATGCAAGCAGTGCATGGAGGTAAGGCATAAGTCAGTTCAAAACCTCCGAAACAGGCAACCAGGGCAAAGCAAAAGTAAAGATACATGTTGATTGGAGTTCTTCTGAATCCTCAGCTTGCAGATCTTGACCACGACGTTCTTTTCTTCGTCCCGTTCGCTAATGAAGCAATTCAACGGGTGCTGAGTGTTGATTGAAGATCCTCAAGTTGTCCATCACACATTAACCAACTTAGCAATTTCAGTTGGCTTGTGAAGTCTGGTCAATCAATGTAGCATCAAAGTAGTGTGGCAAATCACACACATGAGGTTCGTTGAAAACAAACTCTTGCTGTATGGAAAACAGCAATCCTCTTCGAAAGACTTGGCTACTGCAGGGCACTGTGACAGAATGCTTATACTGCTGGTTGCCGTCTCAGAGTAACTCGCAAAGGTGCATCAAGATGCTGTTCAGCTGTCCACTGCTCAGGTTCAGGATCAGCGGCGGGCTTGACTCTGCTGTGGTGGATCCAGGAATCGATTTCTGCTACCTTTACTGCAGTTGGGGTAGACAGGATGACGGTGTATGGTCCCTTCCAATGGGGTTCCAACGGTGTCTTCTTCCAGTCTTTGATCCACACCGAGGTACCAGGCTGGTAGGAATGCAGAGGTTCCGTCAAGTTGATAGGCAACTGATCTTGGATCCACGCATGGAGAGTCTGCAGAACAAAACTAAGAGCTAGGAGTTCTTGCCTGGTTATTTCTGAACCAATTTGGGCTAGACTTCCTTTAATTCCCTGCACTATTGGTGGGGGTTTACCATACAGAACTTCAAAAGGGGAAAAACCTGTTGACTTTACAGGAGCTGAGCGTATTCTGAGTAAAGCTATTGGGAGCACTTGGGGCCACTTCCGGTGTGTCTCCTGACAAAGCTTAGACATTTGGGCCTTTAGGGTACGATTCATTCGCTCAACTTTCCCTGAACTCTGGGGTCTGTATGCAGTGTGGAGCTTCCATTGTATCTGCAAAGCTTTTGCTAACTGTTGAGTAATCTGGGAGACAAATGAGGGTCCATTATCTGACCCTATTACTGCTGGAATTCCAAATCTAGGGACAATCTCTCTCATTAAAACTTTGGTAACTTCTCGAGCTTTTTCAGTTCTGGTTGGGAAGGCTTCTACCCACCCAGAGAAAGTACAGACTAACACTAATATGTAGTGATATCCATTGGCTTTTGGCATTTCAGTAAAATCAATTTGTAGGTGGTGCATGGGGGTTACACCTCTTGACTGAACTCGGGGTGCCGTTATAAGGCCTTGCTTGGCATTATTTTTGGCACAAATTAGACATTGGCGTGCTACTGAAGCTGATATAGTTGTCAACAGAGTAATGTAGAAATGTGGTCTGAGTGCTTTTTCCATAGCACTTTTCCCATAGTGGGTGGCTTCGTGAAAGGCTTTGACAAAGGATGGTCCTAACAGTTTGGGAATTACTATTCGTCCGGGGGGTTGACTGCCCTCTGCTGGTGGCAGCTCAATCCATCCATCTTTCAATACTCCATTTTCCTTGTTACAGTAGCAATCTAATTCTTTGGTGGTATATTGTGGTGTCCATAAGTTTAAAGGTACCGGAAACAATGCTGCTTGCATTGGTATAGCTTGTGGTGTAATTTGTCCTGTCATAGCTGCTTGTCGTGCTGAGGCATCTGCAAACCTATTTCCTCGAGCAACTTCTCCTTTTCCTGCTTGATGTCCTCTACAATGCATGACAGCTACACGAGTTGGGGCCCATACTGCATCAAGTAACATCAGTATCTCGGGGCCATACTTGACTGATTTTCCTCCGGATGTGATGAGTCCTCGTTCCTTGTAGAGAGCTCCATGGGCATGTAGGGTAGTGAAGGCATATTTGGAATCTGTATATACATTTAACACAAGTTTCGCTCCTAGTAATAGTGCTCGGGTGAGTGCTATCAATTCGGCTTTCTGGGCTGATGTGCCTGAGGCTAGAGCTGATGACTCAACTACTTCATGTTGAGTGACAACTGCATATCCGGCACAGCGTCGTCCATTGAGGATGAGACTGCTCCCATCAACATAATAGATTTGATCAGGATTGTCCATGGGCACATCTGTCAGGTCAGGTCGGCTGGAGAATACAGTGTCCATGACTTCGATACAGTCATGTTCTGGGAGTTCTTCACTAATGGGTATCAATGTGGCTGGATTTAAGGCATGACTCACTTCCAATTGTATCTGTGGGTTTTCACATAACATACTCTGATATTTCAACATTCGGGAATTGGTGAGCCAATAATTTGCTTTCTGTTCCATGAGGGCAAGGACTGCATGTGGCACATTGACTCGTATATTCTGTCCTAATGTGAGCTTGTCTGCTTCACTCACTAATAATGCTGTAGCTGCGACTGCTCTCAGGCAAGGTGGCCATCCCTTGGACACAGTGTCCAACTGTTTCGATAGTTATGCTACAGGTCGCTCCCAATTTCCCAATTTCTGAGTCAACATGCCTAAGGCATTTCCCTGTGCTTCATGTACAAACAAGTGGAAAGGCTTGTGAACATCTGGTAGTCCAAGGGCTGGTGATGACATTAATTCTTCCTTTAACTTCTTGAAGGCTGTATCCTGCTCAGGTCCCCACTCCAGTGGCGACTTTTCTTCTCCTTTTGTGGCGTCATACAGTGGTTTGGCAATTTGGGCAAAGTTGGGAATCCAAATTCGGCAATATCCTGCCGCTCCCAGAAAGGCTCTGACTTGCTTTCTGGTTGTTGGGTTTGGAATTCTGCATACTGCTTCTTTTCTTTCTCTGCCTAATTTTCGGCTTCCTTGGGTTATACGAAAGCCCAAGTATTTCACTTCTTTTTGGCATAGTTGTGCTTTTGCTCTGGAAACTTTGTATCCAGCTTCATCTAGTAACTGCAAGAGATCTTTGGTGGCTTGTATACATTCACTTTCTGATACGGCAGCTATCAGCAGATCGTCCACGTATTGGAGAAGCACTCTCTTCCCCGGGGCCACTGGATAACTTGAAAGGTCTTGATTCAGTGCAGCGCTAAAGATGGTAGGCGAATTCTTGAATCCTTGGGGTAATCGTGTCCAAGTGAGTTGGCCCCCTCTTCCAGAGAAGGGGTCCTGCCATTCAAATGCAAACAATATTTGACTTACAGGGGCTAATCTTATGCAAAAGAATGCATCTTTTAGATCTAGTACAGTAAAGTGGGTAGCTTCAGCAGGTATCAGTCCTAGAAGAGTGTAAGGATTGGGTACAACTGGATGTATAGTTTCAACTGCTTCATTCACTCTCCTTAGATCTTGCACTGGGCGGTAATCATCTGTTCCAGGTTTCTTTACTGGCAAAAGTGGAGTGTTCCATGGGGATTGACATACTTTTAGTAGGCCATGTTCTAGTAATCTTTGCAAGTGGCGATGAATGCCTTCAATTGCAGCTCTTGGGAGAGGGTACTGTTTGACATGTACTGGTGTAGCACTAGGCTTAAGGGTTACAATTACTGGAGCTATATGTTTGGCTAGGCCTGGAGGACTGCCTTCTGCCCATACTCCAGGTGGTGCATCAATGTTCTTTAAGGTTTGTTCAAAATAAGTGTCTTGGACAGAATCATCAATGTAATATCTCCATTCTTCTTCTCTGGGAACTGTAAGCAGCATTATTCCTGCTGGTTTGGCTTGGGGATTTACTGTCATTTGCATTTCTCCTTCTTCGGAGAAAGATATTTGTGCTTGTAGTTTGGCTAACATATCTCGTCCCAGTAGTGGCACTGGACATTCGGGCATGTAAAGGAATTGATGAGTTATTTGCTGTCCTCCTAGACTGCATATACGGTTTTGAAGAAAAGATTTTGTAGCTTTGGCACCAGTTGCTCCTATAATGGTGACTGCTTTTGTAGAAAATGGGGCTATCTTCTTGTCTATTACTGAATGTTCTGCTCCAGTATCAACCATAAAGTTCATAACTTGGTCTCCTATTTGTATTCCGACCATAGGCTCCTGGAGACCTAAAGCAAACTCGGAGCCCGGTCTGTCCTAATCCACGTCATCTTCATTATGGGCTATCGTAGCCAATGCTTGTATGGCTCCTCCTCTTTCTCGCTGGAATTGTTCTCGATTGGCTCCTCCGCGGTTTCGGGGACGGCCTCGTCTTTCTTCTCTCCACTGATGATTGTTTTCATCATCTTGCTGGGCGTCTTCGAGTTGCGGGCATGCATCTCTCCAATGTCCTTCTTCTCTGCAATAGGCGCATTGGTTTACGCCTAGTTGGGGCCGACTTCCATTTCGACCCCGCCCCCTTCCTCTGCTCCGTCGACTAGGGGTACCTCCCCTTTTCTGTTCAACTATGGCCGCAGCCAAAAAATCAGCTTTCTTCTTCATCTTTCGATCACATTCTCTCTGCCTTTCATTATCACGATTCACATACACTTTATGAGCGACTTCCAGTAACTGAGTTGTATTCATGCCCGCAAACCCATCTAATTTTTGTAATTTACATCTAATGTCTGGTTGAGACTGATTTACAAAAGCAGAATTCACCATACATAAACTTCCTGGTGCCTCGGGATCATAGGGAGTATACATTCTGTATGCTTCAGTTAATCTTTCGTGAAATTCTGCAGGGCTCTCATCTATACCTTGGATAACTCCTGCAACTTTGGAAAGGTTCATAGCTTTCTGGCCCCCCCTTCTCAGGCCTTGTAAGAAGCCTTGGCGAAAACGGGCTAGGGCTGTGGATCCTATTTCTGTATTTGGATCCCATCGGGGGTCTTCATTCGGGAATTCTCTCTGGGCCGCTTCCCGATGGTCTATTCTTCCTGTCCCTGGTCCTGGAGCTACAGGGTTATCCGCCAGCCAATCAATAGCTGCTTTTCTAATTCGTGCCCGCTCCTCTGTCGTAAATAGGGTGGTCAAGAGCTGACGGCAATCTGCCCAAGTTGGTTGGTGGGTTTCCATAATAGTATTCACTAATTCTGTAAGCTCTAGGGGTTTATTGGTATAGGAGGCATAATGTGTCCTCCAATTTAACAAATCAGTTGTAGAGAAAGGGACATACACGTAGCTTAGGGGTCCCGCTACCACCTCATCATCATCATTCTTTACGGGCACTCCCGGGACTTGCCGTAAGGGCATCATCTTGGCAGTAGATGTCTTTTGGGATCTGAGAGATATTTTCGTAGCTGTCCTATCAGGGGTCACTTTCTTCTTTTCTACATGTTTCACTTTAGATGTACTTTTTTCTGGTAAACTAGCGCTGGCAACCATTTTTACACTGTCAACATCGCTTAGGGAATTGTCAGTTTCTCCTTGCCCTGTTTCTGTTTCTGTCTCGGAAGAGTCACCTTCAAGTAAAGAGAGTTCATCTTCCTGTTCTCTGGGTAATAGCTCAGGGGTGGGGTCCCGCCTCGGCTGTCTCGGGGTTTCTGGGGCGGGACGCCGGGCTGCTCTCACTGGGCCCGGGATTTGAGGCTGTCGGGGAATCACTTCTGGGGAATCAGGATCTACCAGGATGGGCTTTTTCCTGGACTTCTTATCCTTCCCTTTCGTTCTAGGCTGTTCTATTTTCTGACTATAATCTGTCTTTGCTAACATTATTCTGCACTGTTCTTCATAACAGCGCTGCGCCCAAGGGGGCGGATCTTCACAAATACTTAACCAGGAAACTATATAGGGGTACTGATCGGGGTGCGCTATCCGCACTCTACGGTGCACTAACTGGATAATTTCTACATTAAAGGTTCCCTCTCGGGGCCAGGTAGGGTCTAGATCGGGCCACTCCCTAGTACACAAAATCTGTAAACGGGCTGCAGTCATTTTAATACCATAATCTCCGGAATATCCTTCTTTAAAATGTGCGATCATACATTCTAATGGAGTGTTCCTAGTAGACCCCGCCCCTCCCATTTCGATGTGTGCGCGCAACAACAGACAAAAGGGAAAAGGAGGGCGGACCGTGGGTAAGGGGTCCTCACGGCCCTAGAAACGTATAAGGGAAACAAATAACAAGACAAGACGACAATCGCTTCCCCCTTTTTGCGACCTGAACGCGGTTGCCCGGTCAGGAAATGCGCTACTCAGGGGTCCGCCTTCGCTTGGTCCGTGCTGCCTGACCTCTCATTCACACTTCATTCACACAATCATGCTAGCAACGTATCCCAGAATGCATTCGTCTCTATCTATTCTGACTAGTCTTATTCAATTTCCAAAATACAAGAAGATGGGGGTTTCGCCCTGCGAATACTCATGCGGGGTTACTCGGCCCGTCTTTGAGAGGTGATCAGGCTCTCTTACCAATTTCCAAGTTCAAGTGGCAGCACTGCTCTTTCTTATCTGTCTAGACATAACAAATCAAAACTCTACTCACCGGATCCGGTCCTCAAACTTCCCAAGCAGGCGCATGAGTTGGACCTCGGACTACCCTCACTCAGGTTCGAGGCGTTGGCTCCAGCCGGGCTCGGCACCCGCCGAGGTCCGACCAGCTCCCTCCGATGCAAGGGACCGGCGGCGCCAGGGAGTAGCCCCCGTCGGAAGGGCGCGATCCCGGCGGGACCAAGCCTGTAGAGGCGGAAAGTCGTGGTATATTGCCCTATATACACTCTGATTCCACAACTTCCCGGCCAACGCACCAAGAATATGTAGCAGCAGAGCGCAGACAAACCAATGATACCAGGAGTCTGTTCAGAAGGTCCAAATCATTTATTTGTGCACAAGTCTCAAGCAAAGTCAATTTCAAAATGGCTGAGCGAAGTTCTCTGGCAATACAACAACTTTTATAGACTTTAGCTTCATTCTAGGTATAGAAAAACATTTCATTGGTCCCGGTAACCTCCCGTACCTCCCGTACCTCCTCTATTGGTCCCGGTACTGATATGATTATCCAATTATGCTCTTTCAGTGGGCTCAGCACCTGCTTACCCCCCTTCTAGTCCCAATTACAATGGCCAGTTCATCAACTTGTTACTTTCCTTCTTTCAAGGCCATTGAGCCAGTTTGTACGTGTAGGGAAGCAGGGCTCTATAACTTCTCTGTCAGCAGTTTTAAACATGAATTTCTGTATTTTTCCATCTGTTTTGCTTATCTAAGCTATTTCAATACTCTTTACTGAGTTCTAGTTCTTCAGCAGCATATTGGGGGATGTGCAACTCCTATAGGCCTCTTCACAAGCTTCATTTACAGGTCAAGCTAGTTAGGCTTGTTTGCTTATGTCAGATACTTCACCTGCCACAGTATCACAACTGTTTCAGGTCATTTATTGTTGGATAGATGGTTTATGCTTTATTAGATTTGTTATACCACTTATGCAGGCATGCAAAGCGGTTCCAATTACACAAATTAAATAATAAAAGTAAAGGAACTCCATTTAATAGTAAATGTAGAGGGGATAGGGAAGAGGGGTAAAGTCTAGGTGGAGGAGACACCGCTAGTTGTTTAATAACCCGTAATCCCAGAGGTTTGCTCAAAGCGATGCGTCTTTAGTCTGATTTTGAATTGTTTGTATGTTGATTCGAGGTGGAGATGAATAGATAAACTATTCCACAGGACAGCAGAAACAAAGAAGAAGCCCGACTGCTTTATGGATTCATGTTTGTTCCTAGAAGGTGGGGGGATGGATAGGCGGTTGCTGTGGACTGAGAGTGAGACAGGGCATATAAGGTAAGAAGAGACGATAAATAGTCAGGAGTTTCATTGTGGAGGGCTTTATAAGCAAGGATTAGGATCTTGTAATATATTCGGGCTGTGTTTGGGAGCCAATGGTGATTAATTCATAAATAAGGGAGTGATGTGATTGTATTTCTGAGCATGTGACAGGAGTCGAATGATGGTGTTTTGAATTGACTGAAACCATTTTAATTTGTATGCAGGGAGACCAGAATAGATAGCATTGCAGTAGTCAAGGTGCAGCATGACCAAGCTGAGTGCTTTGAGAAGAAGATTCCAGAAAGGGCTGGATTGCACGGAAGCGCCACAGGGCATTGAAAGAGGATTTGATTACGGCACTGATTTGGTGAGAGAAGGTGAGTTCAGAGTCTAGGATGACCCCTAGATATTTAAAAGAGGATGTGAGGGCTATCAGAGAGCCATAAAAAAATGGAGCCAAGAAAGAGCCCCAATAAGTCATATGCCTGTGATCTTTTGTTTGTAATGAAGGGAGTCAAACAAGTTTGCTAAAAGAATATGGGACAAACTCTAAATTCAATCTCTTACTTGGGTGAAGTAATGTAGGTGCTGTATTACTCCACTTGAATGCACAGAAATAAAAGTTAATAACTAAAAATAAAATAAGGTGATACTTGTTTTATTGGACTAACAATACATTTTTGACTAGTTTTAGGGAGCTACTATCCCCTTCCTCAAGTCTTTTACTTGTAATAGTACATTTGCTAATCACCTGACATAGAATAGACCTTTTCTAATGTGTGTGAATAATGTCAGGGACTTGACATTGAAGGGGTCATTTACTAATGTTTTGCATGTGCTAACACAGCTCGGTGCAGCAAACTGCACTGCCATTAGCGCAGGCACTAACACTGACAAATCTCTGTGAGTATCATCAATGCGGGAATGCCTGCGCTAATTGCAGCATGCCACACATTTAAATCCATTGAAATGGATGGTAATGAGGCAATCAGCTATGTAGTGTAGATGCAGAGGGGTGCACAGAAGACCAGAAGGCTGAGCTCAATGCTGCCATTTTAATGCGAGATCTGAGGAGAAGTCAAGAGTTAGCTCGTAGGTCTGTGGTCACTGCTGGTGAGGAATTGATGCCTGTTTCTTGAGTGTACAGCCCCCAGAACCTTCTTCTTGTTTTGCTAAGAGAGTGCTGTAAAAAATGCAAGGTAAATGTTTTGGAACAATGTTATGCGATCTGCTTAGAATAATATCAATATTTATGTGCCAGATAACAATTCAGCACATGTGCACAAGTGCCAAACAGTTTTTTTTTTGTGCAAAGGACATAGGTGCTGCTAATGCAGATCCCTGTGCACATGTGCCCAGCTTACTGTCCTTGATTAGCGCGCAGCTCATATGTATGCTGTTTGCTTACTGTATCACTGAGCAAAATGTCTGCACTAAACTTGTGTTATGAAACTCTGCACTAGAGCTTTAGCACTAGGTCATCTTTGTGAGGATCATTGAGGTGGGCAGGAGCTCTCCTGTTCTCCTTAATGGTCCTCACAAAGACAGCAATGAGGCTAGAGGCAGCACTTCGTGATGGTGACCATTTTGAAATGGCCTGATGACTGGGACAGGAATGGAGAGGACTGTTCCTGTCTCTTCTTTCCACTAGACCACCAGGATTAAACAAAAATGGCTTTGGAGGGTTTGGGGGGTGGGGACCTCCCTTTGCCGGTAGCTATCCAAAATAATTCTTTTACAATTAAGAAGAGAATGGGATGGATGGGCTACCAACTGGCTAGCAGGGACTCTTTTTAGTGGATTGAGGGTAGTGGGAGGGAGGGAGCTTTCCCTGGCTGGCTAGCCAGGATGTTAGATTGACCATTGGTGCACCAATCCCCTGGGAAGCTCCCAATGGGAATTGAGAACTGTCCAGGGGAGATCAGTGCTGCAGGGAGGCCAGGACTTTTTTATTCATATTGTTTGTGCCGTGGATCGCAACACCATGGCACTGACAATATTCTTAGAGGGTCTCAAGGCCATTCCGAGAGGGTCTCCATTGCAAGCAAGGTAATTTTGTGGAACTTGAATACATCTTCTTTGCTTGAGAGTTATTAAAGGGGGGTAATTTTATTTTTAATAGATAATGTTTTCTGCTGCATTGACTATTGCTTTATTTCTGTAGCTGTATTACAGATGGGGAGTTTTTCTGTCCTTAGGCAAAGCTTTTTTTCTCTGCTTCTGTTTTTTTTTCTTTTCCTCTAACCTTCAGTTCAAAGAGGAAGGCAAGCTCTTTGAAGTCACTGCAGTCTTTATGTGTTAGTGTGCTTAATTAGTTTGCTTAGGAACTGGGTAGTTGAGTGTTGTATAAAGGTCTACATTACCTTGCAAGTGCTACCTTTCCTAGAGTGTTTCCATTCCACCCCAACCTATAGAAAATTCAACAAATTTGACAAAGACATGTTCCTGAACCATACCTATCAACACCTAAATTCACATCCAGCTACCCTTGATAAAGCAATATCACTCACGAACACCCAACAACTCTTGACACCAAAAAAGCAAAACTCAGCATGGTTCAGACCTGACCTCAAACAACTTAAAACAGAACTGCGCAGATCTGAGTGAAAATGGCATTCCACAAAATCCACACAGCATCAACAACAATATGCATCCAACCTACAACTCTATCGTGAGACTCTAAACTTTGTTAAAAAAGAATACTACTTCTCCATTATCTCTAAGTCGATAAACTGACCTAGGGAACTATTTACAATAGTCAAAACACTAACCAACAGCATCTCAAACAAAGACTCAAATCTATCCTGCATCAACCCACAGACATTAGCAACCTATTACAAAGATAAATTAAAAAACAAACAAACACTGTCCCCAGATCCCTTGAATAACCCAAGCTTAATCTCCGGCTCAAAGTCGAACCCCTGCAGCAAATCTCAAGGAGAAAAGAAGATTTCAAACCTTCCACAAAGACAAATTCTTGGATGAAATTCTGCCAGAACTGGATCAAAGCATAATGGATCTTGATGCCACCATCGACAAATGGAACAAAACTCTACATAACGCAGCGATCGCACCACAGAAACCAAACCATGACAACAGAAGAAAACACTACACCCTCCCTGGTACTCAAGTGAAATCAACAGACACAAAAAACACCTAAGGAAAATGGAAAGGCATTGGAGAAGAACAAAAAACTACAACATCTTGACAGAATACAAGGAACTTCAAGCTGCATACCATAACATGATAAACAGTCACAGGAAAGAGTACCACACAAACCTGATATTGAAATCAATCAAAAAAACCGAGGGAGCTCTTCGCTATAGTAAGCAACCTCATGAAAGAACCAACCAAAACAGATGACCTAGATGCCATTGCCCCGCAAGACCTAGCCGACTACATACAACTCATATACACACAGACACCACTCAAGATACCAACCAAATCTAACATACAACATACAATGGAAGAAACATGGACCGCATTCCACATCCCATCAAGACAACAAATCAACTCCATCATAACCACCATAAACACAACAACCTCACCTACTGACCCTTGCCCAGTTACATGGATCAAGCAGACAAAAGAATATCTAACTCTACATCTACAAAAGATGGTGGAATCGTCACTAACTCAAGGATACCTCCCCCAGCAACTCAAGAAAGCATCCATCAGACCGATCCTGAAGAACAGCAACCTTGACAAGAATGAACCAAACTCCTACCGACCAATATCCAGTCTGACCTTCATAACTAAGATAATTGAAAAATGTGTACAGCACCAATTACAGGACCATATAGATGCCTATGCCCCACTGGACCCCCACCAATATGACTTCAAACAAAACCATGGAGTAGAAACTCTTATTACATCTCTCTTGGACACCCTTGTAATGGGCATGGACAATATATACCAAGGCATTGTACTGTGTTTCATAGATGTCGCTGCTGCATTTGACTCAGTAAATCACAACACTCTCCTACAAAGACTCCGGGACGTAGGGATATGCAGCACAGTCCTAGATTGGTTCTTCTCCTACCTCTCCCACCGGACACAACAAGTAAGACACAAAACCAACAGTCCAAATCCTTCACCCAGCACCAAGGAGTCCCTCAAGGATCAGCTTTCTTGGCGCTACTATTCAATATCTACATACAGCCGATTTGTAGCATTATAAAATGATTCAACATCGATTACAATATATACACAGATAACATCATGATATTCACCCCCATAAACATCAAACACCCGGACTACTCACAGTTCACAGCATGCTTGGAATCAATGTCAGAATGGCTCAACACAGCTCCAACTTCTCACCTTACCACAATATTGTTCAATTAGCAAACCCAAGAGGAGAGAAAGCAAACCTCAGAAAATCGTACACAGAGCTGATTATTCACAGCAGAGTCAAGCATCTGTCAGACTTTACACATCAATGGTCTGCTAAGATATCTCTCCCCTCATTTATACTATAGAGTGTGGACACCATACAATTTTATAAGCCATTACACACCCCTATATATAGCAAATGTTTCTTATACAGTAAAAACTGTTATAAACATGAAATCAGCACATATATAGACATGGGGTATGCACAACACTGTTCACCAAGGCACCCACTACACAAACAATGAAACAGAGATCAAAGATCAACCCCGACGCCCGCCAGCGTTTCGCCTTCGCTGCTTCAGGGGGAGTCAAACTAAAAAAGAAAAAGAAAAGAAAAAGCATTGCTATAAAGTACATACCGTGATACTCTCAAGTCCCCCCTGCCTCCTATATTAAAAAACAATTTATCTCACCCAACCGGTACTCAGAACGAGATATACTATATCTTTTCAAACGGTCACTTGCTCATAAACATGTCTTCTGATCCAATTTCACAGTTCAAAGCCAGGGATTGAAATGCTGACTTAAATAGGAGAGAGCCTCTACTCATTTTCTGTTGGCAAACCGATGCTAATGCAACCACAATACGTCAGATACACGCCTTCCAATCAAGTCCTGAGTTCAACCCCTCGGGAATGAGCATTCCCAATGAATAAATCCATCGTTGCTCTCTGTACATAAGATGTTGCTCTTGCGTCATATCCTGGAAGCCCGAACTTACACGTTCTATGCAGAAACATAACAAATCACTGAAACTATGTTTATTCTGCATACAATGTTCAACTATTGGGGCCTCCCCCCTTTTGCATTTTAATCTACTTTTGTGCTCACCTAATCGGATTTTAAACGGGCGGATCGCCTTGCCCACATACAATATTCGGCAGGGACAAAAAGTCCCATACACAACAAAATCGGAATCACAAGAGGTGAACGATCTTAAACAATATTCCCGACATTTATATGAAAACCGATCCGTTTCCCAGATGACGCCCTCCTAAGGTGATACAGGAGCGGTGGACTGGGCAGGTTAAATGTGGACATTGTGCTGCATGTGCAGTCATCTGGAAGAGACCCTACTCACTGTACTCCTCGATCGCATCACACGTGGCATTCTTACTCCTCTTCCTAGACATTTCTGCTGCATTTGACAGCATAAACCACCAAATCATGCTCACCAGACTACAAAAAATCGGTATTGAAGGCACAGTACTCCAATGGTTCACCTCATACCTCTCCCATAGGACCCAACAAGTACGCATAGGCTCTCACTTATCCCAACTCTACAACCAAGAGCAAGGCCTCCCAGAAGGTCCAGCTCTATCAGCACTTTTATTTAACATATACCTTCAGCCCATCTGCTCCATATTCAAGAAATTCCGAGTACACTAACATATATACGCGGATGATATTATGATATACATCCTGCTCAGCACTGCTAGCTCCGCAACCCAGCAAACCCAACAAATCACAAACTGCCTCACAGAAGCAGAAGAATGGCTCTCATCTCAAAACCTTAAAATAAACTACAACAAAACGGAAGCACTATACATAACCAGAAACCAAAATTTTACCCCCCCCCCCGAGCATATCACTATACAAGACCTAAATATAGCTGTAAAGAGTGAAGTGAAATATCTTGGAGTCATCTTAGACAGTTCACTTACCATGATTTCTCATATAAAGCAAACAACAAAAAAGATTTATTACAAGCTTAAAATGTTCAAACAGCTCCGCCCACTACTCCACGCACACGACTTTAAATCAGTCATTAATGCCCTCGTCACTCCCCACTTCCACTTTTGTAATTCTATACTACACGGTATACCTAAACATTCCATAAGACAACTGCAGATAGCCCAACATGTGGCAGCAAGAATTACATCCAACATCAACCTGGCTGAACACATCACACCAGTGCTATATAACCTCCACTGGATCCCAATTCAGAGTCACATCCAGTACAAATTTCTCATAGCCACATTCAAAATCATCAAAGACATTGCCCCATCCTACATAACCACTCTCATCACCAAAGATAACAAGACCCGAAACCAGTGTGAGTGCAATAAAAACAAGCTGACCACTCCACCAGAATTTTAAGATCAATTGACGACCTCATCACCTTCTGTAAAACAATCAAAACCCACCTGTTCACCATACACTTTGGAAACAATAATGAAGAAACAACCCCCTCCACTAACAACACACCAAACAACGCAGATATTGGACCAACCCAAAATAATCCAGAACTGGTATAACCCTTTAGGAAACCCAGCGCTCAAAGCATCCCAATGTATTGTAAATAGTTACTAATGGCCGCCTTGTAACTAATGACTGTTCATTGTGTTAATATGTTACTTTGTTTGATTGTACTACCGCACACAATGTTACTATGTTACCCTGTTTTACTGTACATAGTTAAACGCCCCATGTAAAGAATATGTACCTCCCTATACATACATAACGTTACCATGTTACCCTGTTTTACTGTACATAGTTAAACGTTTCATGTAAAGAATATGTACCTCCCTGTACAATTCAATTTTCTGTTTGATGTAAACCGCATTTGAACCTCGGAAAATGCGGTATAAAAATGTTAAATAAATAAATAAATTGCAAGCAAGAAGTCTGTGTTCATGAGGAGCTAGCTAAACTAAAAGTAGACAAAGCGATGGGGTTGGATGGGATACATCTGAGAGTTTTGAAGGAACTTAGGGAAGTTCTAGCGGCTCCACTGTCTGACCTTTCAATGCTCCTTTAGAGTTGGGAGTAGTCTCAGAGGACTGGAGAAAGGTACATGTTGTCCCTTTACATCAGTGGTTCTCAATCCTTTTTGTACCGTGACCTCTTTTACCATTGGTCAACTTGTGATGACCCCCAATGATAAAATCAAATGTGTCTCTCTTCCTTTACCATTAACGCATTGTCGCTGTAATCATTTGTTGAATTATTAATATATTATAGGCCTTTGCAATATGTTTTTATTTATAAAATGTACTTATTTAAACCACAATAATTAATCACAATAACAAGTAACAATATTTGATTTCAAAATTATTATGATTTTGTAGTCAACGGTTTTAGCATGCTTTATTCAAAAAGACTGATGAAAGGCAACAATGTTAGCGTTGTCAAACCTAAAAAGTAGGCCTATGCTGTCAGTGCGAAGGTTGTGCTTGCTTCCTTCTCGCCAGATGTGAATTTCTCGGCTCAGTCTTTGTGAGAGCACAACGAAGATCACCTTCTGCAGCAAGTCTATTTTGGTATTTACTCTTGATAAGCAACAAGCTTGAGAAGCCGGTTTCACACAGATATGTTGTTGGAAATGGAAGAAGTAGACGTAACATAATCTCAGACAGTCCAGGATACAATTGAAAATACTTGATCCAGAATTTAATTACTAACATTGAAGAAAAATCATTTTTCGTTGCATCGCTGGTAATGAGTTCAATGAACTCTTCTTGTGCAATCTCAGGAACATCCTCAACTTTAACTGTGAATAGACTTCTGGCAAGTACAAATGGTGTGCCAGGTAAATTTGGAAAATTCGCTGAAATTTCTTCTTCCAGCATTTCCACAGTGCACAAGGTCCAACATTGCTTGTTGGTCACAGCTCGACAAATGCTTATAAAACTTATAAAGTTTACCCTCTGAACGTGTAACCACCTCGGGGCTGCAACAGGGAAACAAAACCTGTTCTGTAATAGTGGGTAGCAGAGGAAGAGCAATTTGACTTAAGCATAGGGAGAAGTCTGGACAGGTAGTTTGAAGGTGAAGAAAGGAGCCCATGGGACAGAGAGCTCTGGAGTTAGAGAGAAATTGGACCTAACCAATAAGAGGTGCTGGAGAGAAAGAGAAACCTCCATTTCTCTAGATCAGGGGTCTAACCCAATCCTGGGGAAACACCTGGCCAGTCAGGTTTTGAGGACAACCACAATGAATATGCATGCTAGAGATTTGCACGCACCGCCTCTGTTTTATCTCGTGCATATTCATGGTGGTTATTCTGAAAATGTAACTGGCTAGGTGTGTCCTCGGGACCGGGTGGAGAACTACTGCTCTAGAGCCAGGAATACTAGGGGGAGAGACTTCATAACCAGACATAGAAGTGTTGAGGGAGACAGAAATGACCCTAGGTAGGGACAAAGGATTGGGGAGGGCAGAAACACTTCTTTCCCCAACAACAGACACTGATGTTGGAAGAAACAATTAACTTAAGGCAGAAATACTATGTGTGAGAGAGAGACATCCTAGAAACAAAGACAGAGATGCTGTGGATAAAGAAAGAAAGACAACCCAAGAAGAGACAGTGAAAGTATGCCAAGAGAGAGAAAGACCCCCCCGGCCAGAAACAAATGTTTTGCATGAGAGATATCCCCTAACTGGAGACAGATGTGAGAGAATGCCAGAGAAAGAAACCCACTAACCAAAGGCAGGTGTTGTGAGACAGAAACACATATGCACACCCCCTTTAAAAAGAGACGGTGGTGGGATTGTGGGGAGAGGGGAGACATCCCCATCTCAGCAGATGGCAAAGCTAATCCTAAGAAATACGACTGAAGTTGTCTGTGCAGTCGGAAATCTGCAGCCACGGGGTACTCTGAGTTAATACCCTCTTCGGTGCCGGTGGCCAGTGACCCAGCCCTTGGCCGGGTGTTGCTGGCCCCCGCCCTCGCCCTCTCCCTGCAGCCTCTGAATTCCTGGGCAGTCGGAGCGTTGCAGGCTGATCTCACCCCTCCATCCATCCCTCCCTCCCTGCACAGCCCAGAGAGGCGTGTTTCCCTGGCCCGAGACTCCCCCCACCCCGGCTTGCTCACTCTTCTCTCCACTTTTCCTCTTTTTTGTTACCAATTAAGGCTTTCTCAACTGGAGGGAGAGCAGAAGGGATCAGGGGTAGGGGGTGTCTTTCTACTCAAGTCATTCCCCCTATGATCAGTAGCTAAAGGCAAAACGCGGCTCAGGAAGGGGAGTGGCACTCAGCTCGCTTTGTGCTTCCAGTGGGGGCATAAGGACAAAAGCTCAAGGTAAGTTTGCAGATCCTCCTCTCTCTAGCAGCCAGAACAAGGCAAATCACGGTGGGATTGTTCTGGGGACAGAGCTCTCCTCTGGGCTTTTTATTCATTCACATTGTTGGAGACAAACAAAGGAGTCCAGCCACAGGGATGGGATGAGGCACCATGGGTAGCGGCAGCAGTGAAACCCCGGAGGAAGGAAAGAAGAGCTAAGAGGGAGAGCTGCAACTCCCAGAGCTCCGAGCTGTGCCTGAGGGGCAGGCTTTGGGCTGCTTGGCACATTTCTGAGCAGTCGTGGGGTGTAGGTTTTCTTGTAAGCTGTTCCGCAGGCATCCCAGGGGAGGGGGGTGGGGGTGGGGGTGGGGGGGGGGGGGGTGGGTGGGAAGTTGATACTACTAGCCCAACTGACTTTTTGGCTATTCTTTCCTGGTTACGGTTGAGTATGGAGATGATCCAGGCAGACCGAGCGCCGAACAAGCTTTAACCTGCTATCGCAACTTATCTATACTCACGTTTTCTGATGGTCACCAAGTGGGAGCAGATATGCGGGACCCCAGGTCATGTTTCCTAGTGCATGGTTAACTAGCAGCATGCTGGATCTTATTCGGCACGGGAAGTCCGCTTAGTAGCGTCAATGCCTGTCGGCTGGGCTCACGCCTGCAACCCTTTCTTACCGGGGAAGAAAGGACAGAGAGGTGCGTTGCACACAGCTATGGAGAAGGGGGGTAGCCCTGTGTGCTGGGCAATGCAGGACCCTCCTTCACCTGAAGAAAGGAAAACTAGAGATTTTTTTAAAAATTTTTGAAGGCGCAGTGAGGGGGCATATCCCGAGATTTGTCAGGCAACCCCTGGTAAATCCTGAGGCGACCCCCGTGGGGGTTGCGACCCACAGGTTGAGAACCACTGTTTTACACAAAAGTGGAAGTACGGATGAGGTTGAGAACTATAAACAGGTTCGTCTGACCTCTGTGGTGAGTAAATTAATGGAAACACTGTTAAAACAGAGAATAGTGAGATTTCTGGAGTCCAATGGATTTGCAGGATCTAAGGCAAGCGCTGGTGATCCCGCACTTCAACTACGCAAATGCAATTCTACAAGGGCTCCCACAATCCACTCTTAATCCACTCTAGCTAGCAATGAACACTGCAGCCAGAGTTCTCTACGGTGCTTCCAGGAAGGATCACGTGACACCCATCCTGAGACATCTCCACTGGCTCCCCATCCATGGCAGACTCTTGTTTAAATCCCTACTATTGACCTTCAAGGCCTTCAACAGGCTCTCCTCCACCTTCCTCGCAGAGCTTATCCAACCTACGCCCTCCAACAGATCCAGAAGGTTCGCAGCAATCAACACACTGATAATCCCGAAGGAAACAACACAATGCACACAGGCAATGACAAACAGGGCTTTTAGTTTCTACGCGCCCAGATGCTGAAATGCCCTCCCACCCAACATCTCCGACCTGGCCCAATTTAGAAAGGCATTAAAGCACCACCTCTTCCTCAAACACTACTCAGATGACAGCTCACATACAGCCACCCCCCACCACCAGGCCCACCACACCAACACACACAGCACGCGATAAGGCATCCACACCCCCGGATGCCAGCATCAACTACGTTTACCTGTAAATAGCACCATGTATATATCCCTAACATGGTTGATTATGCATGCCTTCTAAATAGCATCTTGTATATACCTACACCCTGTAACGATATATATACTTTGTAAATAGTTACCCCAGCAATGTCCAAGTTTTATAGTATCTTGTTCTCTGTAAATACAGTGCAGCTGTCTGCGCTGTATAAAACCTTTGTTGTATGTAAACCGCACTGATACTAAATAGCGCGGTATAGAAGAGACGTTAAATAAATAAATAAAAATAAATAAGGCAACATGGTTTTACTAGAGGCAGGTCTTGTCAAACAAATCTAATTAATTTCTTTGACTGGGTGACCAGAGAGTTGGACTGAGGCAGAGCCCTAGATATAGTGATATAATGTACTTATATTTCAGTAAAGCCTTTGATACTATTCTGCACAGGTGGCTTATAAATAAATTGAGCACCCTAGGGATGGACCCTAAAGTGACTGACTAGGTTAGAAATTGGTTGTGTGAGAGGTGAAAAAGGATATATGTAAATGGACCTCTCTGTGAAGAGAAGGATGTCACTAGTGGCGTTCTGCAGGGATCTGTCCTTGGTTCAAGTCTTTTTAATATTTTTGTTGGTGATATTGCAGATGGGCTGTCAGGTAATAAATGCATAGAGCATATTTCAATTGAAAAAGGGCTCTGAAATGAGGGGGCATAGAATGAAGGTGAAAGGGGATAGAATCAGGAGTAATATGCAGAAATATTTCTTTACGGAAAGAATGGTAGATGCGTGGGATTGTCTCTCAGTGGAGGTAGTAGAGACAATGACTGTATCTGAATTCAAAAAACATGGGAGAAACACAGAAGATCTCTAAAGGAAAAAAAGGGACTTTAGTAGTTGGTATGAAAGGGCAGGCTGCATAGATCATATGGTCCTTATCTTCCATCATGTTTCTCTGTTAAAGGGGGGAGAGGCCCGATTGCTGCTTTTGAGGGGGCACGGTAGCAACCAGCTATAGAGCTACTGACAACTCTGTGTACGCAATCGATATCATCCTTCCCCTAGGATTTCCCATGGAGACTCCCAGTACCTGCAAGGACAGGTAACATGGGCCTCCGGTGAAATCCAGCACCACAGCAGGATCTGCAGGTGCTAACAATGGAATGCCCCCCAGGGTTTTTGATTTATCGCACAGTTTTGGCAGCTAACATACTGTGATAGCTGCCAAACCCTAACGTGGTTTAGTAGAAATACCCCTAAGTGTATAAGATGCTGTTCTACATGCTGAAGTTGCTTATAAAATTACCCCCAAGTGAATATGAGGTCCTAGCAGGAGCTATACATTTTAAACAAAGGTAAGAATTTGTGTTTTTTTAAAATGCTAGCTCTCTGACTGGGAGCTCTTAGAAGAGTTTTGGTACATTTGTAAAACAAAGTTACATTCTTTTTGGTGCTTTAGTTTAAAGCACCATTTACCTTGGGCTCACAAAACAAACACTCCGACTATTAAAAATAGCGTAGAACACTACCGCCCGCATAATAACGGGTGCCTCAAGGCACGATCACATTACCCCCATTCTCAACCACCTCCACTGGCTCCCAATCAGGTCACGCATTTGATATAAGGCACTACTAAATATATTCAAAATAAAACATAACCTCTCAGCGAACAGTCTGCAACCCCTCTTCAGAGCTGACTAAGGCACCAGACCCAGGAGAAGAGGAACCTCAGACACCATCACCACCCCCAGAGCATTCGCTAGAACAAGACAAGACTCTTCAAGAAGAGCACTATCCCTGATGGTGCCCACTCTATGGAACTCACTCCCTGATGACCTGAGATCAACTGTAGACCTCAAGGACTTCAGGAAGATGCTCAAAACTGCGATCTTCATAGAACACTATAAGGACTTCATGTGACCCAGCTACTCAGTCTACTCCCTCCTCTGCATGCCCCCTCGGCTCCCCCCCTGCACCTTGTATATAGTTCCTTGTACTTAGCTCACTATGTATATAGCTCACCACATAATCATTCACACATTACACACACACACCCTATGTCAATTTAATTACTGCATGCATTTGCCCACACACACTGCCACATGATTTGTTTGACATGTTAACTGCTTTGATTTCAAGATAAAGTGGTATATTAAATCCTTTTAAATAAATAAAGGGAGAAATATTTTCTTTAGTGGGGTAGGTTTAAAACTTTGCTTCAGTAACTTTCTCAGCTCTTTGGAGCTCCTGACACCTAATCAGGAGTTAGTGGGCCTGATTAGCCTGTGAAAGAACTGAGAGCAGCTGAGGCCTGCATAAAAGGCTTCAGAGCCCTGCACTGTGGAGGCATTCCTAACAGGGGCTATACATTTCAAACAAAGGTAAGAATTTGTGTTTCTTTTAATTGCTAGCTCTGACTGGGAGCTCTTAAAAGGGTTTTGGTACTGTGGCAAGGTCATCTATCCTCAGTATGGGGGAGGTGAGAAACATAAAGAATTCACCCTCGTAAAGGGTCCCCTTTTAGGAGTGCAGGGTGAGAAAGCCACAGCCACACCGAAGAAGCAGAAAACCCCCAGCTGGAACAGGTTTCATGCAGTGTCTAATAGAGTAAGAGAGAGAGATTACGGGCACGAGGTCCAAAATCCTTACTTCAACAAGTTCCCTGATTACTCAAATACCAGAAGGCAGGGGGATTGCCAACACCTGGGAAGGAAGGAGGTGGGGCTAGAACCCTGGAGGTATAAGCCTATGCTAGAGTATACAGACAGGAAGAAAGGAGAAGAGGGAGGAGAAGGCAGAGACTGGAGAAGAGAAGGAGGTAGGGAAGGTGCTGACTCATGCAGAAGAGCCGAGCTACCAGGAGCTGAGAGGGCTGAATTCCCTGCAACAGGTTGGCAGCAGAGGTTGGAGCCAGGAAGTGGAGAAGCTCTCAGAGCACCGGAGAGGTTGTCAGCTGAGCAGTCTGACCGGGTGGGTGAGTCAGAACCCATGCAGCTGGGAGAGCCAGTGACAGAGTTGGGGGAAGAAGACATCCTTATGGATTGCTCTCTCTGCCAAGTTTTAGACATGGAGTCTTGAGGAAAAGCCAGCCCTGAAAGAATTATCCTCCTTGAAAAGGTAACCATAAGAAACAGGCAGTGTGGTGGTAAATTCCCATATGTTTTAAAAGGGAAGTTTACTGAAATTTAAGGATAAGCAGGAAGCTGTGATTCATGCTTGTTATCCACCTGTGGTTTGAACTGTGAAACGGCAAGAAGCCAATTTACCTGCTAGAAGAGGTTTTCTTTGCTCCTCTGTTATGTGAAAAGCCTGTTGAGAGTTTTTGATGGCAGTCTGAATGTTTGCTTCTTGTTTTGAATTCTGTTGTACCTGAAATGCAGCTTAGAAGGAATTGAGGCTGATAGAAGCCAAACTGCCACAGAAGATTAAGCTTGTTTGGACTTTATGATGTAATTAGCAAGGACTAAAAAGGAAGGAGGTAGCCTTGCTGTCAAAGGCTGTGCTTCTGAAAGTAAGAAGACTTTAAACAGCCATTTTTGGGTTCTTTTGTTTACTTTGCCAACCATCTGCTGTACCTTGAGCAAATCCTAAAAGAATAATCCTGTATCTGGTACTTTGAATCTTTTTGTGCGAAATAAATCTTCTGTTATATGCCTTACCTCGGTGGCCTTAACTACAACTTTCTACCTGAAGCACAAACACATCTTAGCAGTACTACACTTCCCAGAAGACACCACAAGGAAATAGGCTGCTAAGGATGATAGGAGAAGGTTCCTCCAATAACCACGCCCCTCTAAACTAGAGGCGAGTGGTGAGGGCGTTTGATAGTACATTTGTAAAACAAAGTTATATTCTTTTTGGTGCTTTAGTTTAAAGGGAGAAATATTTTCTTTAGTGGGGTAGGTTTAAAACTCTGCTTCAGTAATTTTCTCTCCTAATCAGGTGTTAGTTCCCTCCCTATCTTCCACCCAACTTCCACCCACCCCTAGTGAGCAGTCTTGCTTTATAGGACATCTCCCCAATTAACAAAACACAGAGACTTGGAACAGCACATTTTCAATATAATTAAAGAGATTTAACTGCTTTTTCTCTGAAAGGACAGCTGGGAAACCGGCCGGTACTTTGGTAGATTTCTCTCTTTTGCTTTAACAGATACCTAAGCTCCACAAACAGAACAATGGCTGGGAAAAATTGTATTGCTAAAGCTGTTGCCCCCCTTACAGCTTCTGTCTCTGTCCAGACAGAGGTCCCAATGCCTTTTGAAGGACCAGTTCCATGTGCAGGGTGCCTGCATGCTGAAGATTTCAGGAAACAAGTGGAGGAACTCAGAATGGAGGTGGCAAGGCTGAGGAGCATTCAAGACAGTGAAAAGTACATTGATGAGATGCTTCTTGCAACAACCAAGCTCTCCAGCAGAGGAGAAGATGGGTGCCTACAAAATGACGAAGGTTGGACACAAGTCACCAGGGTCTGCAGAATCATCAATCCAACTTCTTCAGCCCTTGAATCGAAGAACCATTATGCAGCCCTGGAAGAGGAGGTGAAAGCATCCCTGGAAAGGGAAGAACCAGAGCTCAAGTACCCCAAAGTTGCAGAATCAGTGACCACAAGGAAGCAAAGGGTAGTGGTGGTTGGTGACTCTCTTCTGAGGGGTAATGAGGCATCCATCTGCTGACCAGACTTGTTGTCCAGAAAGGTATGCTGTCTGCCAGGTGCCAAAGTTCAAGATGTTACGGAGAGTTTGCCGAGATTCATCAAGCCCACTGACTATTACCCAATGTTTCTAATCCATGTCGTAACAAATGATACTGCCAGGTATCCCTCTGAGCATATCAAAAGTGACTTCATGGCTCTGGGACAGAGGGTGAAGCAGTTAGGTGCACAGGTTGTGTTCTCTTCAATCCTCCCTGTTGAGGGTAAAGGCCAAGGAAAAGAGGCTCACATCCTGGAGATGAATGGATGGCTGCGTAGATGATGTCATCGAGAGCGTTTTGGTTTCCTGGACCATGGGATGCAGTTCCAAGGGTTGCAGAGCAGAGATGGGTCCATCTGTCCAAGAAAGGTTGACGCATCTTCAGTAGTAGACTGGCTAATCTACTGAAGAGGGCTTTAAACTAGATTCATTGGGGATGGGTGAAGAAAGCCCCCCAGGTAAGTGAAAGCCCCCAGGTAAGTGAAACATTAAATACCTTTATGGAAATGAGTAAAAGGGGTAACATATGGAAAACAGTGTGTATAAATGCCCGTAGCATGGGAAATAAGAACCCTAATGTTGAAGCTTTGGTGAGAGCGGCCGACTTGGATTTAGTGGTAGTTACAGAAACATGGTTCACAGAAAATCATGACTGGGACGTAACTATACCTGGCTATACTTTATTCAGAAAGGACAGGGTAGAAAGAAGGGGAGGAGGAGTGGCACTATATGTAGAAAATAATATTAAAGCCTTGGAATTACAGAGCTTAAAAGGGAGAGAGGAGGCACTGGGGTTTAAACTAGAAAGAGGGAAAGAGAAATCTATTTGCATTGGTGTGATATACAGACCTCCCTCACAAGAGGAAGAGGTGGACAGAGAATTAATTGAACCCATATGCAGTATTGCTAGGAAAGGGGAAGTACTACAAATAGAGGATTTCAATATGCCAAATGTTGTTTGGCACATTCCTGCTGCAGTATCATCTAGAACAGGGGTCTCAAACACGCGGCCCGCGGGCCGCCAATCAACTGTCCCGCGGCCCCTTCCCATCTGCCCGGCAAAGCATCTTCTGAGCTCCATCAGCGGCAGCTTTCAGGGCCGCGAAGAGAGTAGTATTTCCCTCTCGCGGCTAACAGAGCCGCGAGAGGGAAATCACTCTTCTCTTCGCGGCCCTGAAAGGTGGCCGCTGGGGGCACGGATGTGGTCGTCCTCGTGGTGGTGGTGATGGTGGTGATGCTCCTCGGGCTTCAGCAATCCCACATGCACCAGCCGGGGATCCAGGTCTTCGAAAAAGTGCATGTCCGAGGTGTTAAAGCAAGGGTCGTCGTAGAAATCATCGGTGGCAGAGAAGGAACAGAGAGAGCTATCCGTTATCTCCATGTCTCGCAGGGGGTGTGAGAACAAGTCCATGAGCACAGGAGAAGCAGAAACCAAAGGAAGGAACTAGGACTTCTCCAGTCAATACTGCAAGAGATTTCAGCAAGCTTTGCTTTTCCTCTGCGACCAAGACTGCACTGCAGCCGAAGGGGACCGCCTGGGTTTTGGAAGGTTTGCAGCTGTTTTCTTTGCAGGACTGTCTGTCTGCCTTAGATCTCTCCCCAGTCACCCAGTCTGACATTCCCTTTAACCACCTGCTGCCTTCTCAGCCACAAACTTTGCTCTATTTATCCAGGCAATGGGGGCAAGGGCTTCCCTCCCTGCACGCTGTTATTCCTAGCATCCAATCAGAGGGCCCTCCAGAGACAGGGCCCCGACGGATCCGTCTCTGATTGGACACACATTAAGCACGTGAGCAAAGGTTCTGGGGAAAGTTTGCCAATGTCAAACAAGAGAAGTTGCCTGCGTAATCTTAGGATTTTTATTTTATTTCGTATATCTCCTGTGCCTTGCATATGCGGATTCCCTTCTTGTGCTAATACACGTTTTGGTTCTGTCCTGCGACTCCTATAAACTATACGACTTCTTAATTAAAAGTGGCGGTCCTTGGGATTTTTAGAGCTACTTTAAACCGGTTAGTGTCTTGAACTTTCCTGGTAGGGCAGACCTTTCTTTTAAATTAATTAAAATCTAAATTGTAATTAATTTAAAATGGGAGGGGGGGGGTAGGACTAGTAATGGGGGGGGTTAGGACTGAAAATGGGGTGATGGGGGGATAGTACTGAAAATGGGGTGATGGGGGTTAGGACTGGCGGTGGTCTGATTGGGGGGCTAAGACTGAAAATGGGGTTATGGGGGGGGCTAAGAATGAAGATGGGGCGATGGAAAGGTTAGGACTGGAAGTGGGCTGTTGGGGGGCTTAGGACTGATAATGGGCTATGGGGGGGGGGGCTAGAACTGGTAATGGACTGGGGGGGGGTGCTAGGACTGGAAATGGGCCAAGTAGAAGGGGGAGCTTGAACTGCAAATAGCTGATGGGGACAGGGTCTTGGAATGGAAATGGGCTGAGTGGAAGGGGGCTTGGAATGGAAATGGGCTGATGGGGAGGGGGGCTCGGAAAGGAAATGGGCTGTGAGGGGAGGGAGCTAGGACTGGAAATGGGCTGATGATGCGGGGACTAGAAGGGAGCGGATGCTGGGTGGGGCAGGAGCTAGAAGGGAGTTGATGTTGGGGGACGATTAGAATGGGATGGGGCTGGGAGAGTGAAATGGAGAGGGGAAATATTTTGTGTGGGAGGGAAGAAAAATCTACAATTGGCCGGGTATTGGGAGAGTAAGTGGGGATTGAGGATGGAGGGGTAAAATTTGAGTGGATGAAATAGGAATGAGGAAAGAGCAAAAGGAGAATGATTAGTATGTTAAAGCAGATGTTGAGAGAATGGAAAAAAACTAGGAAAGAAGAAAGGACAAATGGACAGCAGACAATGGAGCGTTAGCAGAAGAAACGAAGAAACCAGAAGAAAGTGGCTGGAACAATTGCAACTGAAAAAAAATGCACAAAAGGTAGAAAAATATCTCTTTATTTTGAATTTATTAACTGAAATATGTCAGCTCTTGGAAATGTGCATCTTTAACGTCTGCACTTTATTTAATACAAGAGGAAATCAATTTATAGTTTTATTTCTACAGTGTTGTACATTCTAAGTTTGGCTTTTGGGGTTCCCAGTTTAATTGTCTTCCTGTTTCTAAATTGTGATTCCTTGTTTGGTGATGGTGTATGTTCTGCATGTTTACTAAAAGTTAGTGTATGGTAACATTATGCAAATATTTATGCAAATGATGCCCTTATGCAAATGAGGCCTGCGTCTTGTGCGGCCCCCGGGTTACTCTACAAGTCCTCATTTGGCCCTCAAAGCAATTTGAGTTTGAGACCCCTGATCTAGAAGTAAGGAGATCTTGGATTCACTACAGGGAGAACTGTTCAGGCAATTGGTAACAGACCCCACACGTGAAGGGGCCATACTGGACTTGGTGCTTACCAATGGTGAAAGTGTTTCTGACATTATAGTGGGAGATAATTTTGCATCCAGTGATCACCAGATGGTGTGGTTCAGTATTAGGACTAAGGCTGTTAGAATCCATTCAAAAGCGAGGGTCTTAGACTTTAGCAAAACTAGCTTTGCCAAGATGGGCCAATACCTCAGGGAGTCGTTAGCGGGATGGGAATGGCTGGGGGATGTAGAAAAACAGTGGGCAAAACTGAAAGGGGATATTTAAAGGGCAACCAACCTTTTTGTTAAAATGATAAATAAATATAAAAGGAAAAGGAGACTGCTATGGCTTTCGAAAGAAGTAGTTGAAAAGGTGAAGAAAAAGAGGGAGGCCTTCATGAAATACAAAAGATCAAAGAGAGAGGAAGACAGACATCTATATTTTGAAAAACTTAGAGAAGCTAGCAAAGTAGTCAGGAAAGCAAGGATTCAAAAAGAGGAGGAAATAGCCAATGCAATAAAATGGGGGGATAAGACATTTTTCAGATATGTTAGTGAGAAGAGCAAGGGCAAAAGTGGTATTGTCAGACTCAAGGGTGAAGAGAAGGAATATTTAGTAGCTGATGAGGATAAAGCGGAAATTGCTCAACAAATATTTCTGTTCTGTGTTCACAGATGAAGAACCAGGAACAGGACCTCAGAAAACACCCAGAAACAGGAACAGAAGCGAGGGGCATCTTGAACAATTTTCAGAGGATTGTGTTCATGAGAAACTAGCTGAACTTAAAGTAGACAAAGTGATGGGACCAGATGGGATGCACCCTAGAATACTGAGGGAACTTGGGGACGTTCTAGCAGCTCCACGGACTGACCTTTTCAATGCCTCGTTGGAGTCAGGAGTGGTGCCAAAGGAATGGAGAGACGCTCATGTGGTGCCTTTACACAAAAGTGGAAGTAAGGATGTGGTTGAAAGCTACAGGCCAGTTAGTTTAACTTCGGTGGTGAGTAAATCATTGGAAATGCTGCTTAAAGAGAAAATAGTGAGGTTTATTTATTCATTTATTTATTAGTTTTTTTATACCGTGCTATTACAGATCAGTGCGGTTTTACATAAAACATATGAACAAGGTTTACATATAACTTTTGAACATGGTTTACATCTAACATATGAACAGTAAACTGGTTTACATTGAACAGGTTACATATAACAAATTTGCAGCAGGTTGGTACACCTAGGAACATTCTTACATTGCAGGAATATATTTACATTATTTATATTATAACAGGATTAAATTGGCAACGGCTGTTTGGCTGTATGTATGACTGATCTAGGGTGGATGGTTATAAGTTAGTTGGAAGAGGTAAGTCTTCAAGGCCTTCCTAAAAGAAATAAGATCTGGGATGGCATGTATCATTGGGGGAGTGAGTTCCATTGAGTTGGCACATATAGAGAGAAGGCACGATTCCTAGTTGATTGGGTACAGGTTCTTACGGTTGAAGGAGTCATGAGAGAGTTTATCATGCATGCATGTTCTTCTGGTCCTGGTGTCTGGCGTTCGTTATATAAGTTCTGAGAGCGAGGTTGCTGACATTCTATGCAGGGCCTTGAAAGTGAGTAACAGTGCTTTGTAAGTCAGGCGACTTGCTATGGGGAGCCAATGAAGCTGCATCAGAAGAGGAGTGATGTGGTCGTATCTGGATGCAGACAGGATTGTGTGGGCAGCTGTGTTCATGGCGAGTTGTAGTGGCTGGAGAGTGAGTTTTGACATACCATGAAAGATAATGTTGGAGTAGTCCAGATGAGGGAGGATGAGAGCTTGAGCAACCGAATGGAAGTCTGAGGACTCGAGGAGAGGACATAAGTGCCGGAGGGTTCTCAGTTTATGGTAGATTGTTTTGGTGATATTTTGAATGTGGGTCTCCCAGCACAGGCGTTGGTCGATTGTTATTCCCAGATAGCGGACTTCTTGTTTGGTTATGAGGTTGAAGTCTTTCACTTTGAGGGAGGGTGGTGGGGTAAATGTGGAGTCTTTGGATATAAATAAGATCTCAGTCTTATTGGTGTTGACCATCAGGCTGTGTGTCATGAGCCAATCTGAAACTGTGTTGAAGCATTCAACTATGGAAGAGTAGTCCAGCTTGTCAATGAGGAATGGAGTGCACAGTAACACATCATCGGCGTAGATGTGGTAGAGTATGTTGAATGATTGAATGATAGAACAGATTGGTTGCATGTAGAAGTTAAAGAGTAGGGCTGAGAGGGAAGATCCTTGGAGAACCCCTTGTATTTGTTGGAAAGGCCTGGATGTATGTTTATCTATGCTATCTATGGTTACCTATGTTTCTGGAGTCCAGAGCATTACAGGATCCAAGGCAGCATAGATGCACCAGAGGCAGGTCTTGTCAGACAAATCTGATTGATTTCTTTGATTGGGTGACCAGGGAGTTGGACCGAGGGAGAGCCCTTGATGTGATGTATTTAGATTTCAGTAAAGCCTTTGACACCATTCCTCACAGGCGACTTATAAACAAACTGAGCACCCTAGGGATGGACCCTAAAGTTACTGCTTGGGTTAGAAATTGGTTGAGTGGGAGGCGACAAAGGGTACAGGTAAATGGAGTTCACTCTGAGGAGAATGAAGTTACCAGTGGTGTGCCCCATGGATCTATCCTTGGTCCGATTCTTTTTAACATCTTTGTTAGTGATATAGCAGAAGGGCTGTCGCATAAGGTTTGCCTCTTTGCGGATGATACCAAAATCTGCAATTGAGTAGGCACCCAGGAAGGTGTAGATAACATGAGGAGGGATCTAGCTAAGCTTGAAAAATGGTCTAGAATTTGGCAGCTAGGATTTAATGTTAAAAAATGCAAGGTCATGCATTTGGGCTGCAGTAATCCAAGGGAGCAATATAGTACAGGGGGTGAAGTACTTTTGTTCACTAAAGAAGAGCGGGACCTAGGCGTGGTTGTGTCTAATGATCTTAAAGTAGCTAAACAGGTGGAAAAGGCAACAGCAAAAGCTAGAAGGATGCTTGGGTGCATAGGGAGAGGAATGGCTAGCAGAAAAAAGGAGGTGATAGTGCCTCTGTATAAGTCTTTGGTGTGACCTCATTTGGAGTACTGTGTGCAATTTTGGAGACCACACCTTCAAAAGGATATAAGCAGGATAGAGTCGGTACAGAGTCTGGCTACCAACATGGTTAGTGGTCTTCATTATAAAGCATATGAGGACAAACTTAAGGATCTTAATATGTACACCTTAGAGGAAAGGCAGGATAGAGGTGATATGATTGAGATGTTTAAATACCACTGTGGCATAAATGCACAAGGGGAGAGCCTCTTTCGATTGAAAGCAAGCTCTGCTATGAGGGGCATGAGATGAGGGTGAAAGGGGATAGATTCAGGAGTAATATGTGGAAATATTTCTTTACGGAAAGAGTGGTGGATCCGTGAAATAGTCTCCCAGTGGAGGTGGTAGAGATGAGGACAGTATCTGAATTCAAAAAAGCATGGGACAAACACAGAGGACCTCTAAAGGAAAAAAGGGGACTGTTGTAGTTGTTGATATGGAAGGACAGCCTAGATTGGCCATGTGGTCTTTTTCTGTCGTCATTTTTCTATGTTTCTATGTTTACTAACTGCGCAATTAGCAACAATACCAACATGCTGTAAGTAGCCTGTCATGTGCCAACTGTTGAAGGCATGTCCAACAAGTTCCTGGTAGTTTGCACGTGATCCTGAACCCTATTGTGTGGTGCGATTAAAGTGGGTGCATCTAATGACATCCGTAGAGGTATCATTATGTGCACTTGTGGTGGTTGCCACATTGTCACTCTACACTGGCAATTGCCCTTATGCTAATGACAATGCGTTTTCCACCCCCACATTCAACCCCTAACTCATGCACTCTTTGTCCTAGCATAGTATGATGGGCGATTACCATGCATTTTAGTTTCCAGGAGCTGGCATGCATGTGTATGTGCATTCACAGCTACCAGCTACCACGTGCTAAAACGCATGTTCATTGGTTGGCGGTGATTCGTAAAAGAGCCTCTTTGTGTATCTGTGGTAAATAACATTTATTCTGGATTGTATTTAGCATACATGATATTTTTCCCTAAGATTAAATACACTCAGAAAAAGTAAAGGTAGTTCACAAGAAACTCTAAACCAATGACAGAAGCACACTACCCAAAAACTAATTTTTAAAAATCGTCTGCATCACCTATTCAATCTAATTAAGTATCATGCAGAATATATTTCCCATGGTTGACGACATTGCATTATCTGATTGTCTGTTGTCTATTTATTGTATTACTGACTTGCTATATTAAATGCACTGATTGTTATGTACATAGTTGCAAAACGGTTATATGTATGTGCTTAGTTTCGAACCTGTTATATGTAATTGTTGTTTTTAACTGTGCTAAAAGTTAAAATGCAAACCGTTACTGATCACTGTAAGAAGCAGTATAAAAATGTAACCAAATAAATTGTGTCTGTTATTAATTACTGTTTTGCCCTAGAACATTGTTTATATCGATTGCTACCTGTTTTGACCGATATAGTGATTCAGTGGGACAGAAACTGCATAAATAAATAAAATAATCTCTGTGTTGGAAACACGAATGCACATGGGACACTAGGATATCGGTTTTATGGAAGTACAAAGCAGTCTTTCTTTATTAATTGTCTGAACCCTACCTCCTGTACAGGTAAAGATCTGTGCATTGTTAGTTGCATTGGAAAGAAGCACTCCTGGGTACGCGATTTATTCAAGGAAGGGAAAGCATGTATGTGGATGGTATTTTCAAATCTTCCCTCATACTTCTTCCAACAAATTTTTAACAACAGATAAAAAGGTACAAAAGGCTGCATGCACTCGCTGCAAGTTTCAAGCAATATAAGCTCGGTGGTATACTGTACCTTTTATGATATGGAGTATTATATATGAAAAATAGAAACCATTTTGATAAATAAAATTCAGAGCTTGGATATA
Source organism: Ichthyophis bannanicus (assembly GCA_033557465.1). Classification (NCBI taxonomy): domain Eukaryota; kingdom Metazoa; phylum Chordata; class Amphibia; order Gymnophiona; family Ichthyophiidae; genus Ichthyophis; species Ichthyophis bannanicus. The sequence goes on along the minus strand of CM066038.1, from coordinate 231,364,600 downwards.
TGACTATTGTGCATTATTTTATACTGGTCTATCTTCTGTATATTTCTCTCTTGTACAGAGTAAAAGAGTCTTTCTCAAAGAACTGTCAGATATGTCTTGTATAGGTGATTTCTGACTTGCTTTTAAGATGTGTGCTTGTTTGATTATAGTTTGTGGTCAGGTTGTGAACCTGATAAGGGGAAACATTTCCTGCCAATATTTGGAAGTTAGTCATGATTGCTTTATTTCTGATATTTGTTTTGTGTCTTTTGTGGTTTGGCCTGTTTCCCTTTAGTTCTGAAAATGAAAAGCCTTTTTTTGTACTTCATTAATTGGTCTTTCTAAATACCAATATTGCAACACAAGATATTTTGTTGTTTCATTGAAGCATTTCTTTTATAATTCACCAAACACATTTTTTCCAGCTTTCTAATTTTTTTGCAGTTACCCTGTTTGTCCAGAAAGCATGTCCAGTTCTCATACAGTATGGAGAGTTCAACATTTAACCATAGCAAAGGCTGGCTGCTATGCTTAAATAAATTCCGATATTCAGTGCCTCTGCTGGGATAGTGGCCGATACTGAATATCCAAGTCGTCATCCCCTCCTGTTGCGATGGGGACTGCCATATAGACAGTTTTTGAGGCTATGACGAATTTGCTCCACTCTGGCTGAATTCAAAAATCACACTAAGGAGTTGCAGGATCGTCTGCTAGCTTGGGGTTACCCTAAAAAAAGTGGTGGCAGAGACATATAGACAGGCTCACTTCTCCCATAGAGAATGACTTATGTCACCAGTGAGTGACTAGTCCTAAGCTGATGATCGGATCACGGGGGTTTTACTCTTTTTGTGTGACATACAAGGGGTAATTGAGGTGTTGTGAAAGCATTAACCAATTTTGGGTTTGCACCCTTGTTTGGGTGGCTTATTTCAGGGGAGCGAATTTGCGTGACTGATTAGTCCATTCATCATGGAGTGTTGATAGCCCCCCATTGTCTCATGAAAATCCAAGGCATTATGCAAACAGTGATTGCCAGTTTTATGACTCAATCCTTTTGGATGAGGTGTGACATCATGAACAATGTAGTTTATCATTATGCTATCATTGGCATACTACTTGCACCTCATCATTTGTACTTTACCTTATTGTTTGCCCTGTGACATGTTCTATGTTGGCTGCACTATCCATCCCATGAAGAGACGTCTTTCTGAACATGTGTCACGTCTGCGGATGGCAACAGTGTCAGTCCTAATGGTGGAGCATTGCTTGTAACATGCATATCAATTTCATCACCTTCACAGGCGGATCATAGATCATATACCACCTAATTCATGGGGGGTGCTCGCATGTTCAAATTGCAGTGGCTAGAACAGCGGTGGATTTATCACTTGAGCACGATCTTTTCATCAGGCTTGAATCTTGAAATTGATTGGTTGAGCCTTCTCTGAGTTTTGCCAGCCAGGGAGGGAATTCTCTTTTGGTGGGTCTCCCCTCTTATGGGATTGGCTTATTCAGTGCTCTCTGTTATAATAACGTCAGATGCTGTCTTTCTTTTAAACTGGTGGATGGATGCATTTTGTTTATTTTTTGATGTCATTTTACAAGGGTTTTGGCTTCTTCTTAAAGCTTTATCCAAAGAGGTCATTGATGTGATATAACACGATTGCTGTGAGTAGGTGAGAGCCTTAATACAGCAGTGTTCTTTTATACTGAGACCTCTGGTGTTATTGTCTGATCCTTTCTAATGGTAAATTTGAACGATATCCTATTTTTTGTGTTTTGCTGGTTGAAGAATCGTTCTGGAATTTAGTGACCAAGTGACTATTTTGTGTAATACAAGGTTACAGCATTGACCCCTCTGGTTAGCTATCTGGATAGCGGACTGAATGTCATCGCTATCCAGATAATTTTATCTCTGTCCTGCTCCACCCGCAAACAGCCCTGGCACTATCCAGATAGATCTGAGGTGGGCCGAGGAAATATTAAGTGGCATTGTCTGGATAGTCACTGGATATTCCTCTCACTGGCACATCCAGGTAGCAGGTGTTACTGACTAGTAAGTGCCTTTGAATATTGGCCGCTATGTTACTTTAGAACAGGTAGTCAGTCCAACCCAGTCCTTGAATCACATGTAGCCAGTCTGGTGTTCAGGGTATTCACGGTGAATATGTGTGCTATAGATTTACATACAATGGAAGTGGAACATGCAAATCTATCTATGCATATTCATTGTGGATATCCTGAAAACCTGACTGGATGGGTGTGTCCTGGGGAGAGGGGTGAGAACCGCTGTTTTAGAAGGTATCACAGAAATAGGAGTCTGTACATATATCTGGTACAATAAAGGGGAGAGTTTTAAATAGCTCCATAGTGCAAAGAATGCAGGTTTTTACACTGCACATATACTTTGTACTTGCTGTTTGTGTAAGTGGCTGAGGGAAGGTTAAATAGTATACATGCTTTTGGAAATGCCATGTATGCATACTGGGGTCGATATTCGAAAGGCTAAATTAATATGGTTTACAGCTCGCCTATCTTTTAGCCGCAGGTGCTAACTGGGCAGCATGCAATATCATCACTGTCTGGTTAGCTGCTGCGGCTGGGAGGTTTGCGCAAACCCAGATATTCATTGCTGGGGTTGCATATGACCCTGGCATTGAATATCTGGGTTAAGGGTTGGTGCAGACGGCTATGCGCCGTTGCGGAATATGGCCATCAAAACTCACTATTGGGCCCACTGTTTTTTATTCACTGATCTATGGCTTACCTATTACTGGTTAAGACCCGGGCCATTGTGCAAGATTGGCAGCCATCCAAAGATGGGGGAGGGGGTGTCAGTATGCCATGCCCAGGGCTGGGTGACCCACTAGGTAAACTAGGCAGTTGCCTATGGTGGCAACCTCTGGGGGGGGGGGGTGGGGCAGATGGAAAAGAACACGTTATTCAAAGCTAAAAATAAATTTTGACAGTCGGGTGTGTATGTGTGTAAAGCTTAAGGTCAGCCTAGTGTGCCAATACCTTGAACCAACTCTGGGACTAGCCCTGGCCATGCCACTGCTGTGACTACAGCAGCAACAGTCAGCTAATAAGCTCCTGAGCGGCCTTGTTATCAGTGAAAGACTGGCTGGTCTGCCATGTTAATGGAGGGGGAATGACCAACCTTCTATGTCATTGAAGGTCCTCCACTGGGATGTCTGCAACATTGAGGGGTATAGCAAATAAAGCAGAAACTAGCCCAGCAAAAGTCCTGTCTAGAAAGTACTCTTTTTAACAACAAAATGTATGCATGCTGTAAAAGACCTCTGCTTTTAGCCAGACAGGAGGGAGGTTTTCATACAACTTGATGAAAAACAAGATATAGTTTTGACAGTGGTAATAAGTATAAAGGTTAACTATATTACATCAAATAATCCATAAGATTGAGCCCTATTATAGTGTTATTTCTTTTATTGATTAATTTTTGTCAGACTCTGCTTAAAGACCTTTAACAATATGTAGATTGTATTTTTATCTGCTAGAGTCCATTTTATTCCCTGCATCAGGGAATGCAATAAAAATTCACTTTGTCTCCACTTAATATATTGATTTCTTTTTATCAAGATATCTCTTATATATAGCTTTCTTAGTGTCTCTCTCTTTCATTGTTCATAGCATGCCCGACAACTTTACAACCTGCTTCTGATGCTACCGGTGGCTCTAATGTCTGCTCTCTGACTACTGCTTCAGTCAGGTGTCACCTGTTTCCTTATTTCCATGCTCTGCTCCTTCAGTTTTGTAAACAGTAATAAATCATTTTATTTAACTTTCATATCAAAGCAAACCAATCTCTCTCTCAATTCATGCTGAGAGGAGTCATTGTTTCTAAGTTGTAAATCCAACGTTGTTCTTAGTAATTGAGGATCTGATGCCTATTACCATCTCTCCATGTTTCAGGCACATGGTTTATAATGCACCTTTGCAAAGATTGAAAACTGTGACCTGCTTCCTCACAATGAGCGACTATTGGTACTTTTTAAGTTTGCGCTTTCAATCATGATTTACTCGTATGTTCTGATAGTCTGACCAGCATAGATAAACTGGTTCTCCTATATACAACTTGGAACAACTACACACAATCACATATACTACATAAGTCGAATTCCAAGTGGCATGATATCTGGCTTTGAAACTTTTATTAGAAATGGGATCTGATCTATTGTCTGATCACGATATAAGCAAGATTGACATTTAAAATGTCCCAACTGATGATTCCTTTGTTCTAGTGCTCCTGTTGAACCAATTACCATCCAATTTGCTATGGGGGATCATTTTAGAAGCTCTATTTGTGCTTTGGATGTGGAAAACGGGCATAGAGACATCCAAAGCAGAGACATCCCTAAAAGCTGGCTCTGGGGATGTCCAAGTCTGAATAGGGGTGTGGTGGAGGCATGACCAGGACATTGACGTCCCCACCTGATTTCAGAAATGTTATGGACGTCTGGTGTTGCATCTAAGTTTAGACCTGCTCCAGGTACTCGTTTTGGTTGAAAAACATGCCAAGGTTGTAGAGAATAAAGCACTCCATCATCCCAGTACTCAGCACAATGCCAATGGTAGCAACAGTGGTAGTTAAAGCCTGGCTGCCCTGCTTCTAGCACACTACTCTAAACATTAGGCTATCCTAAATGTCCAGGTTCGGAAATACGGTTCTGGGGATGTCTATATAGACGCCCCCACACAGACATCCATATCAGGCACTTCCATTTTTGTGAAATTGTGCCTGCACCTGGACATGCCTGCAGTTTTTTCAGACATTCTGGCTTAGACGTCCCAGATTGCACTTGGATGTCCCTTTTAAAATTCCTCTCTATATTTTTTAAGGAGTAGCCTAGTGGTTAGAGCAACTGCCTCGTACCCAGAAGATCAAGGGTTCGATTCCCACTGGCACTCCTTGTGACTTTGGGCAAGTCACTTTACCCTCCATTGCCTCGGAAGAAAAGGCTGGCAATCTACTTCCGGTGATATATTGCCAAGAAAACCCAGAGGTAGCTGGGTCGCTATGAGTCAACACTGACTTGATGGCACTAAAAAAAAAAAAAAAAAAAAAAAAGCCATTACTGGTGGATCCTTAAAGACAGTGTGGCTAGAAAACATATGCCAATGATTTTGAATTACATTTTTGACACTCATTGCTCTTGAGGAAAAACAAAGGGCATGAGTGAGTTGTTCCATTTCTTATTTTTGTAGATATGACAACATTAAGGGTCACTATGCATGTAATGATCATTTTGAAATGACTGAATCCGGATAACACCCATTTTTTAAAACGCTGTTTAAGATCAGTGCATAAACTGTACAGTCTTCTAATGAGGTGCAAAACCTCCTTAATCTTAAGAATTGCCCCATTAATGGGCTTGATTTTAATCTGCCAGGATGATGGCTATTATATCTTAATACGTTGTTTCTCTCTGTCTCTTTGAAATTTAAAGTGGCATTTCACCGATGCAGGACGATCATACATTAATAACATAATCCGAAACCTAATGCTGTGTTGGACAAGAGGGGACAAAAAATATGCTATAATAGGACTCAATCTTATGGATTATTTGATTAAAAAAAAACCCCAAATACATTAGAATATAAGAAAATAAGAATATAAGAAATGCCATCCTGAATCAGATCAAAAGCTCATCAAGCCCAGACCAATCTAGGTCACAAGTACCTGGGCAAGATTCCAAAGAATAGATCCAGTCCTGAAACAGAAAGAAACTTTGCTTGCTATATTTTTTTCTGCTTTGAATTGGAGCCCCTGCATGCCCCGGGAGAGGAGGAGCAGTTGCTGACATCATTGGTGTGCTGCTATAACCGCCCTTGCTTGCCGCAGGATGTGGCCGCGGGTGCATGCCCATGGGTGTGTGACCAAAGGAGCCCCTTTGGAGCCTGTCTACCCACCCCCCTCCTCGCTGTTGTACTTATTCTTCTGTCTCCCCTCCCTACCTGTCGTTCTGTCCGCCCTCCATTTCTTTGTCTCTATTTCTTCCTGTCTCCCCTCCTCACCTGTCATTCTGCCCACCCTCCATTTCTTTGTTTCTACTTCTTCCTGTCCTTTTAAAGATCTTATGGCGTTCCTTTCCTTTCTCTCGCAGTTTTTAATTTTGTTTGTAAACCACCCATATGCTTCTGTAATGGGCGGTATATAAAGTTTTAAATAAACATAAACATAAACAGCAGCTGAGGGAGTTACATGGGGAAGCAGAGAAAGAAAGTGTTTCCGATACAGGTGGTCAAAGCCGTGAAAATCGTTGAGCTGATGAATTGTCATCTTCAATCAACCAGCATGGAGACCTGTCTACCGGAGCTTGAAGGTTCTTTTGGTACTGTGAGTATATCCTCGGAGACTTCTTCTCCATCATGCATGGATGTTGCCCAGCCAAGCTAGGGAACTTGCCTTCGAGCAGTTGCCTCCCCCTTTGTGGATAAGGGGGAAGGTAATCCGCTCACCTCCCCACTGTGGCCTTCTTCTGTTCCAGAACTGTTTCTTCAGAATTTGGTAATGAAGTTTGTCAGACGGCTGCCTGGGTGAGAATCTTCACACTCTTGGCAAGTGCATATATCTATATGATTTGCAAGGTATTGTGGGCAATGTAGTTCATTCACACCAGACACAGCTGCTGACAATAATTTAGTTGTGCTCTTGGGTAAAGCCAATAAGATATTTATTTATGGGGTTATTTCTCCCAACACAGATATGCTTGGTAGCACATAAATCAGGTAACTTGCTTTCAGTGTTAACTTGGAAAAACAAAGTCAAAATCAGGAAAACAACAAATGAAAAGCCACAAAGCAAGAAACAAACTGTTCTTTTCAGGTTAACTTCTGATTACTTCCCACATAGATTCAGAAGTGATTCTCTCCTAGCTCACAAGCAATTAGGTAAGGCTTAATTGCTAGCAGTTATCCAGCTGAAACCCCTTAGCTGGCTTGCTTTCTACTGTGTGGGTCAAATCCTGCTTCAGGAGCTTTTCTGAGTAGATTAAAGAACAAGTTTATATTTCTTTGTGATGGTTGCTGTACTTTATAGCAGAAAGTTACCAACGGAGTTTAGACAGAGAACAGTCCATATAAATTGGATCTTCATCTGCTATTATTCCCCCTTGTTCAACAAGCATGGGTTCAATATCATGGATTGGCACAGATGAATCTCTCAATGGAGCACTTTCAGGAGAATACTTGTTTCCCTGCTGTCTTTCAAGGTTATAGCTAGGGCATAGATCAGTGTTAATACCTGAGCTTCCATTGCTGCTAGAGTTCCTCTCTATATAGCCTGGCCAGTATGTAGTCCAGTTCTTATGTCCAGCCTTCCAATCCAGATCCCTGGACACTGGATCTCTCTTCACATACCTTCTGGCACGGGTCTTAGGGTCCCTTCCACGTGCAGCCGTCTCCCTCACAGGTAGCGTCTGGAGATTCCTAGCTCTGCAGCACCATTCCTCTGGCTTTCCCCAGTCCAATGGTATATGCTGGCCCTTGAAATGCCTCCCAGTATACGTACTGCTTTGGACTCTTCTAGACCTCTCAAAGGCTTTTCTCTTCCTTCTTCCAAAGGGTCTCTTTCCCTCTCTGTCCGTCCGGTTTGGCTTCTGCTTCTGATGATCCTTCAGATGAAACTGATGATCCTTCTCTGGATATCCAAGGTGATCATGAAGATGGTCATCTGTAGAATAAACTCTACTCTTATTCTGCTTAGATGAGTGCTCCTCCCTAACACAGCGCAGCTGTGCTGAATCAGGTCCTGCCCTTTGAGATGAGTGCTTAGGGATTACCTCATAGCCCTCCTGATTGAACACACGTTTCCCCACTTCAGCTCCTCTAATGGCTGTTGGAAACCTGGTGCATTCTGGGACTGGTAGTCTTTTATGGCAAAATTCTGTTTTCTTATTTCTACCAGAACTGACAGGTTGCTTGTTCAGAGTCACTTCACCTTTTCTATAGCTCCTTCCTGAGCTATGATAAGCTTCCTTATCACAAGTTATATTTCAACAAGAAGACTTACATGATTTGCGGAAGTAGGATTCAAATATTTCCTGATGTTAGCAAGGTAACGCAGAGGCATAGGAAGGCCTTCTTGGTATTTAAGCCATGGGTGCTTTCACTTGGAGCTACATTTTTTCTGAAGCATCCTTGTAAATGTATTGTTGTCTTACATGGGGTTAAATACATTCTTATAGAACTGGAGCAACTAGAGACCTTTATTCTGGAGAGGTCTCATTTTTGAATTTTCTTTTAGATTGTTTGGGCTTCCTGGCTTAAATGGGCATTAGTTTAGTAGAAATTCTGCAGGGACTATGATGAATGTTTTCCCTGTTTGTTTTTGCTTGTTATGGGTTTTACTTGTTTTTTATGTTAAATGATCTCTCTCTTGACGAAGGCTTTATTGTATTTCTTTTCTTTATGATTAATAAAGAAATTTGAAATGGTATAAAAAAAAAGATCCAGTCCTTGTGCATACATCCAGGGATATGCAGTTGCTTTCCCAAATCTATCTGGCTAAAATGATTTATGTACCTTTGATCTAGGAATTTATCTAAACCCTTTTATAACCCAGTTATATCAACTACTTTCACTTCATCTTTTGGTAACAAATTTCAGAGCTTAATAGTGTGTTGAATAAAAAGATACTTCCTTCAATTTGTTTTAAATGTATTATATATTAGCTCCAAGGCGTGTCTCCTAATCTCAGTACTGTTTGAAAGGATAAAAACATCATTTCCTATTTACCCATTCCACCCCACTCATGATTTGGTAGCCCTCTATCATATCCCCTCTCAATCATTGCATCTTGAAGTGGAAGACCCTAAGCTATTTAGCCTTTCTTTTTAGCTTTTCCATCTCCTCTATCATTTTTGTCATCCTTCTCTGAAACTTCTCTAAGGGGTATGTTTACTAAATAGCGCTAACGTGCGATAAGTGACGTTATCGCGTGATAATGGTGCATTACCGTGCAATAATGTCATGTATCGCGCGATAACGTCTCCAGCGGCGTTATCGTGTGCAGAGGGTAGAGTAAGGCTCCACAGAGAGCGGAGATAAGGGGTCAATGGGCGGAGAGTGGGCGGGGAGAGGCCCCAGGCACACTAACACTGTGAAATCAGGGTCTGAAAATTAACGCCACTGAAAACCTTGCGTTAGAGGCACATTTGCAGGAGAGAGAAGCCAGTTCAGTCAGCAATGTACAGCAAAGGCTGGGAGAACCAGATAAGTGATAGTAGTGATACATGTGCAGTAACAAAACATACAAAAACCAGAGAGATAGTGACCAGAACCAACATAGAAATACAAAACACCGAGCTGGCCAATAGAAAAAACATTGATAAACGGTAATCAACACTAGCCATAAAGAATAAAAAGGAAAATGTCACTTTTGGAAGGGTCAATTCTGATTCCCCCCCACAAAGTGAATGTTCCAACATTGATAGTGTTGATGAGGGTTTGCTCTGGTGTATATTGGGCAGCTTGCTTATGTGGCTTTCACATGTGCAGCAACAGCAGAGTGGCCATGTAGGAAAGGGCACTATGGTGATGGTGTAAATGGGGTACAGGGGGCTGCAGGCAGCACATGCAGTGGGCCAGCTGGGGCACAGGGTGGACTAGGCAGATGCCTAGGTGACACAAAGGAATGACAGCAATTGACCAAGGGCAAACATATCCACGAGTGTGTGTCCCACAGTGTCCCAGGGACAGTACCCAGCAATTACCCCAAAGGGCACATAGCATTGGCAGGCGGTGCCGGGGGGAAGCGTGGATGTCTAGGCAGGCACCCCTACACCATATCACTCACCATAGGCAGCCGCCTACCAGCACACTGGATGGCCTGGGACTGCGCACCTCCAGCACCACCGGCACAAGGGCATGTCAGCATGGTGGTGGAGGGGGCAGTAGCATCTGCCCACAGCAGAACAAGGCCAAGCCCTGTTTAGGTGGGTGCCATGCACTGCAACAGACAAGGTCTGTCTGACGAACAGTCATGGCATCCCCAGGGAATGGTCTGCCTCTGTGACAACAGTTTGGTGCAGTACACACAGGGGCAGGGGGTCACAGGTTCAAGTCCCAGCTGTGGCTCTTGCAGACCATGTCCCTATATTTTACCCAGTACTAAACCATGGTAACAAAGAAGGAACCTTTATTGCAGATAAAATAAACATGCCATAAATGCCTACATTTTACCCTACAGAGCACATACACCATAAACATATGCAATCCCTAGAGCAGAGTTTCCCAACTGTAGTTCTGGAGGGCCAAACACCATTCAGGTTTCATGCTGTCCCTAATAAATATGCCTGTGATGCATTTGTATGCACCGCCCCCATTGCTTGCAAATGTATCAATGCATATTCATTAGGGACAGCATGAAAACCCGAACCGTGTTTGGCCTACCAGGACCGGAGTTGGGAACCTCTGCCCTAGAGCAGGAGCCAACAGGGTCACAAACACCCACACCTGCACCCACACCCACAGGCTCCACTATCCAACGGCTCATGGAGAGTCAGGCTGTTGGGCCCTGCGCGGAGAAGCATCTACCAATACTAGCAACTGCATACCTTAGCAATGCTGTCGTAAACTTGGAAACATATTCCAAATATATCAAAAGGTTGCTATGATTAATGTCAGATAACAAATCCTAAGTTAAACACAGTTTGTTGACAGAGATTCATCATAGCAACCTTTCTGATATCTGTGGAGTGTGTTTCAGTGTTTGTTTCTGACAGTGTTTACCACCCTGGGGAGTGACTCTAACAGTATTGAGTACCATAGCAATGCCTACACTGTGCCCAGGACTAGTGTGGCGGCCAGGGCTGCCAACCACCTCTATCTTTGCACAATGCTGAAATAGGTGTGGGAGTGCGTGTATGTCTATCCAGTGTTTTGTGGCTGCCTACACCTTACTGAGCCCACAATGCTTGCACTGTTTCCAGTGTTAGCCTGCCAATGTGCATAATGAGGAGCAAGGTACTGTGGGTATGGCCCGGACAGGGCGGCCTGGGCAGGATGCAGCTGCACAGGGCATAGGGCAATGGCTGGGACATTGTAGTGCCCGACCACCACCTGCACGGACAGGGTGGCAACAGCATGTCATGCTGGGAGGTCACTCTCACCCTGACTGAGCTGTGACCATGGCATGGCTAGGTTCCCCCATAGTGCTATAACAGCATTTCTCTCAAGTGATATCTATGGGTTCTTTTTTTTCTGGGGCCCATTCACTGACATGCTTGTTTGGTGTGTGTGCTCACATCCCATTTTTGGGTGCACACAGTTCCTCCAGGAACATGTACAAGCTAGCAGACTGTCTGCAGTTAGCATGTGTATGGCTGGAGCACCTTGCAGGGTGCAGTGGGTGGAGACTGACTGTGCACTTTGCTGGTGACTGTCAGATAGTGGGGGTGGGCAGGCAGCTGAGCTTTTCCAGGCCTATTGCCTGTGCCCTATGTGATGTGTACAGATCTGCATTGACTGTTCATTCCACAGCAGGACTGGGGTTGATGGTCCCCTCTACTGCCCCCATTGCAGAGATGTAGACTGTGGATCTGCTGGTGGGAGATCCTGTCCCCCACCCTGACCCACTGAGGGCAGTGCTACATAATCTGCTTTGGGGTCCAAACACCCCCCTTCTCTTATAACATGTGACCATGGCAACCATACAGGATATGCACTATTCTGTGTCCATCATGGTCCACAAGGGCTAGACGTGATTGGGAAATGCAGATGGACACAGGTGTATGCTAGGGGTGTCTGCAAAGACTACCTATCACATATTAGCACTGATGGGGACCTGCAGCATAGCCTATCACAGGCAAGTCAGGTGCTGCGGACCTGGTGCTGGGTGCCCCAGTTCATCCTCAGGGTGAGCACAGGAACCGCACAATGTCACGGTCTGTAGCTACTCTGTGCCAGTAACACACATGGTCAGTTCCCCCTACCAGGCCGGGGTGTTATAGAGGCACATACCCCATCTTGTGATCAGATGTAGGCTGCTGATCTTCATGTGCAGTGCATCATGGGTACGGGTGGATCTACCCTATCCTGGTAACCACAGCAGACAGTTTGTGTGGTGACCTGCAGTCTTTCTGTAGCCAGCCAGCAGTGTGTTAGTTGCTATAGAAATATAGCCCACTGGTTACTTCAATGACTGCAGAGGCAGTGGTCATGGGTTTGATCCCACAATGGTGTTATCTAATGAGGCTTTTCCTTTTAATTTAAATCAATGCTGCCAACAAAAACACCCTCACAGTGCCGTAGCCTAAGGTACCTGAAAGGGCGCCCTATTAAGCTCCCTATAAGGTGCCCTATAAAGCGCCCTATAGGGCACATTATAAGGTGCCTTGGCAGACAGGGCACTTTATAATGTGCCCTATGGAGTGCCTTATAGGGCGCCTTATGCGGCACCTTAGGTTACGGCACTGTGAGGGTGTTTTTGCTGGCAGCACTGATTTAAATTAAAAGGAAATGCCTCAGACAGCCTTCTTACATAACTCCACTGTGGGATCAAACCCATGACCTCTGCCTCCACAGTTATTGCAGTAACCAGTGGGCTACATCTTTATAGCTTCTAGCACTGCGCTGGCATGAGCTTAGGGTTAACGCGCATTAACATGCCACGGCGCACACTATCACGCGATAGAGATTCTTGCTACCTTGCCGCCTGAACACCCACTACCTTATATGGCATTCTTCACATTAACGCTGCAACTAGCGCTGGTAACATTAAAACGGTTTAGTAAACCTACCCCTAAGTCTTTTTTAAGATGAGGTGACCAGAACTATAACAATATTCAAGGTGTGGTTGCATGATACACACATAGAAAAATGACAGGAGATAAAGACCATACACCTATCCAATCTGTCCATCCATATTAAATACTGATCTCTACAATCCCTTCCTATCCCTTAGAGATCCTTGGTGCTTATCCCATGCTTTCTTGAATTCAAAACATCCTTTGTTTTTACCAGCTCCATTGGGAGGCCATTCCATGCATCTACCATCCTTTCTGTAGACAAATATTTCCTTAGATTACTCCTGAGTCTGTCTCCTTTCACCTTCATTCTATGCCCCCTCATTGCAGAGTTTTCTTTCAATTGACAAAGGCTCTCCTCTTGCCATTTATGCCAATGAGGTATTTAAAAATCTCTATCATATCTCCTCTTTCCTGCCTTTCTTCCAACTGAGATCTTTAAGTCTGTCACCATATGCTGTATGACGAAGACCGCTGACCATTTTAGAAGTTACTCACTGCACTGAATCCATCCTGTCTATATATTTTTGAAGATGCAGTCATCAGACTTGCACAATGCAATGTAATATGTGCCTTTGAGTCAATGCTGACTCCTGGTGAGTCGGCAGCGCCTGGGTTTTCTTGGCAGTGTGACCAGAAGTAGATTGCCAGGCCTTTCTTCCAAGGCAGTGGAGGGTTAAGTGACTCAGCCAAGGCCATAGGGAGTGCTAGTGGGAATCAAACTCCGATCTATTGGTTACTAGGCTGCTCCTCCACACAATACTCTGACTGCATTTAAAGAGATACAAGCATCTTTTTTTCCTGCTGATCATCCTTGTGCACCCAAACATTCTTCTGGTTTATGCAGTCACCTGTTCTACCCGTTTTTCTATCATACAATCATCAGATACGATTACCCTCAGGTTCTGATTTTCTTTCACCGGCAGCATTTTCTAGCATTAAATTTCAGCTGCAAAATTCTAGACCATTCTTCAAGCTTCAGTAGATCCTTTCTCACGCTATCTATACTTTCCAGGATGTCTATCCTAATGTAGAATTTGGTATTGTCTGCAAAGAGGCAAACCTTACCTGAGAGCCCATCTTCAATAACACTTATGGAAATGTTACTACTACTGCATATCGTATCTATAGCACTAGTAGCCATATGCAGTGCCGTATGCATACACATAAAGGACAGTCTCTGCACCACAGACATAGGAGTTATAATTACCTGGGCTAGCCCCATTCCAACTGATAAAATGTTGGATGCAAGGAAATCGGGCATTGTGGTAAAGGAAAAGAACACCAGAACAGCATTGATTGTAGAGGTGTCAGTCCCAAGGGACTATTCTGTGGATCATACTGAGAGGGAGAAGACCTAAGAGTACCAAGAAATGCAGTCAGTGACCAAGAAAATGTGGCAAAAAGACACCAAGATATTTCCCATCTTGTTGGGTGACACAGGCTTGATTAAGAGGAATTTCAAATGCAAGAAGACTATGATCCAAGATGGTGGCATGCTAAGACGCTGGCTCAGATGCACTTTCTAATATGGGGAAGAAGAGGAATGTGAAGCAGGTTAAGCTTCCCCAGGCTAAACTATCTGCTTCTTCTCTGATTGCCTTTGGTCCGTTGGATTCTTTTCTGTGTCGAGGGCAGCAGGTGGTGGTGCAAGGGGGAGTGGAATTCCAGGCTGAGAGGCTGTTCGAGTATTCTGGCTCACAGTCTCCCTCTGCTGGTGATCTCTCACCCCCCCCCCCCCCCCGACACAGAGACATCTGAAGCAGGTTTGCCCTGGAACGAGTCCTGACAGGTTGGAGGTTGTTGGGTCCTCGGGCTTCTGTTGATCTTCTTCTGAGGACACCCGTTGGAAGCTCTTCCGAGGCATTGGAATCCTTACTGGGACAATGTGAGCGAGTGGAGCTGTTGAGAGGGAGTTCAGGTGCAGCAGAGGCAGTGCTGCTGTTCCTGGCCCAGTCAGTCCCATGGAGTCTCTGGAACTTGCGGTTGCTGAAACAGGCATTACCTCCTTTTGCCTTACAAAAACCAATGCAATTTGCTCTTGAATCAATTTGGAATGCAATTAAACTGTTGGGAGAAGCTATTATCCCTCAAATTCAATCGCTATATTCTAAGACCCAGAAGCTTACTAAGGAGTGTTTGGCAAATGGTCAGTCTCTCAAGACTTTAAAGACAAAGGTGGATGGTCTATCTTTTTGGGTGGACTGCATAGAACAACATTCGGACGCCTTTATTAAAGATTCGAATAATGTAAAATTTAAGTTGGAACAATTGGGAAATTGCTCGTAAATGGCAAATCTTTGCTTGATAAATTTTCCTAGGTCCTCCAATACCACTGCAAAGGACATGTTTAAGAAATATTTATTAGAAATAACGGGGGTATCCTCTGGTTCTTGTCCTCCTTTGGTTAAAGCTTATTATCTGCCACAGGGTCAAAGGGTCTTTGCTTCTGCAGAGATCGCTGGCCCACAAATGGCGGATGTATTAAATATATCTGGTCTGATCTGGATGTAATAACTCTTGCTTCTTGTATGATAACTTTAGCCCTTGCATCTAATAAGGAATGGTTACTCCATATGTTTTTTTCAGAAAAGGAATGTTCTTTTTAAGGGATGTTTGGTCAGGATTTTCCCCGACTTGGCTAGAGAGACCCAACACCGTAGATGTGAGTTTCTCATTTTGCAGCCACGGATTCTCCAGCTCGGTGGAATGATCTTTTTGAAATACCCATGTAAGTGCCATGGTAAGCTTCAGGGACAAGCATATATTTTTTCTTTTTCTTCACAATTGATTTCCTTTTTAAATACATTTATTTATTTCATTTATTTATTTTTATTTCTTATATACCATGCCATTATAATCAGTGTGGCTTACATTTGAACAGAACATACAAGAATGTAACAAGTTACATCGAGTTTTTACAATGAACAGGGAAAGTAACATGGAGAAAGAACCGGGGGCAACTATGTACAGATTACACAGGTACACTACCAAAAAACTGCCTCCAGTTTTGCAACTGATTCCTATAGATTTTGGGGTGCTGAATCCAGGAAAAATAGCCAAAATGTTCCATCACGTCACGTTTTCTTGCAAAATTAGATTTCTTACCCATATAAGGAATGTTCACATAATTTCTTTTTAGCCGACTGCAGTTTATTTTCTTGGCCCAAAATAGAGGTTGTAATGGTTAACTAACTAGAAACACTCCCTCATGATATTTTAGAGTGTTTTGTATTCATTTTTATACATTAACAGGACAATTGGGAGGCGGGGGGCTAAATCCAGTCCTCGCGCTGGCGCATGTTCTTTCCTGTTCGCCTCGCCTCGTTCGCCATCGCTCAAACACGGTGGTTGCGACATGAACGTTCCTGTCAAATTTCAGTTTCTTGCAAGTTCATTATTACCTTTTGTTTGCTCAGTCGTAATCCAGCTTTATTCCGAAGTGGTTCACTACAGTTGTAGTTTGCAGTGCTGTGTATTTGTGATGGCTCACAGAGCCAGAGGTTGCGTCAACTCTCCGGACAGTTTTTGTTTTATTTGTGGGGAATATACCGTGAAAAAGCGGCAGAGGAACATTTCTGCATTTATTAAAAAAGTATATTTCGCCTATTTCGGTTTGAAGTTAGGCGATCAAGACAAACCGTGGGCTCCTCACAAAGTGTGCAAGACATGTGAGGAAGATCTACGCTTATGGATGAAAGGTAAAAAACAAGCATTTCGTTTCAGAATACCTATGATGTGGCGTGAACAAAGGGACCACAGCAGTGACTGCTATTTTTGCTCTTGCATTGTGAAGGGATACAACTTAAAAAATAAGAACGTAATAAGTTACCCCAACCTTCCCTCAGCAATTAGGCCTATGCCTCATAGCAACGAAGTACCTGTGCCTGAACCACCAAAATCTTTGGATCATATTTGTGTGGATGGTTCTGATCATGATGAGACTCATCAGATGGCTTTTCCCGATGAGTCCAGTACTTCCGAGTTTGAAACTGAACCAGATCCGAAACCTGAACTTTTCTCTCAAGCTCAATTGAATGATTTAGTCCGAGATTTAGGACTCCCAAAAGATGCTGCCCAACTGCTAGGTTCTCGGCTTAAACAGAAAAATCTATTGTCACCAGGAACAACTTTTTATTGGTACCGCAACCGCGAGACACAATTTTTGAAGTATTTCAGCAAAGAGGAAGATTTGGTATTTTGCAACGATATATACGGAGTGATGGAAAAGTTTTAACTCAAGTATGATCCTGCTGAATGGCGGCTGTTCATTGATTCGTCAAAAGACAGCATAAAAGGTGTCCTTCTTCATAATGGCAACACATTCGCTTCAGTTCCTATTGCTCACTCTGTTATTCTCCAAGAAAAATACGAGAATTTGGCCCTGATTCTTCAGAAGATTCGTTATGATGAGCATAAGTGGATGATTTGTGGAGACTTTAAAATTCTATCCATGCTATTAGGGCAGCAATCCGGTTTCACCAAATATCCCTGCTTCCTTTGCTTGTGGGATAGCCGGGCCCGCGACCTACACTGGGGGAAAAAAGACTGGCCAATTCGGGAGTATTAGAGACCCGGTGAGAAAAATGTTCTTCATGAGAGCTTGGTACCTCGTGATAAAATTCTATTACCACCTCTCCACATTAAGTTGGGTCTCATTAAGCAATTCATCAAGTCCCTTCCAAAAGATGGTGAGTGCTTTCGGTACCTTTGCTCAAAGTTCCCCCGACTTTCTGAAGCAAAGCTAAAGGAAGGAGTGTTTGTTGGCCCTGATATAAGGAAACTCATTTCAGATGGAGCATTCGCTGAAACGATGTCTGAGAAGGAAAAAGAAGCCTGGGATTCCTTCAAGGATGTTGTTCTCAAATTCTTGGGGAACAGGCGGGATGAGAACTATAAGGATATTATTGCCAGGATGCTCAATGCCTTCAAAGAACAAGGCTGTAACATGAGCCTGAAAGTCCATTTCTTGCACTCCCATGTGAACTACTTTCCCCGAAAACTTGGGGGCGTACAGTGAAGAACAAGGTGAAAGGTTTCACCAGGACATCAAGGACGCAGAGAGAAGGTACCAAGGAAGATGGAACACCACTATGATGGCTGATTTCTGCTGGTTGCTGCTGCGGGAAACCCCAGATGAAAAATACGCCAAGCAGCGCACCAAGAGAAGCATTCGGGGGAAGAAGAAACGGGCCCACCAGGAGATTGATTGACCCAAGAATGACTTTAAAATCTAAACTGTGTTGACAAATATCGTGTTTTTACTAAACTTTGAAATAAAAATTTGCTAGTTATTACCACAGTGTCGGATCTCATTTATTAGAATTTTATTTTCACACCATCGGGTGTTTGTCTTCATGTATTGCAATGGTGCGGTTTGCGTTTTCTATTCTTACATACATACCTGTACAACATTTTTTGCACATTTCTTTGCTTTGCTTTGTGTCTAACCTCGCTCTTATATGCTCAATGTTTGTGCACATGTATGTGGCTGTTTTAAGTGCAGACAATTTTGCTACCATCACAGTGTGTTTTGTTGACATTACTCTATTCTTATGTGCTGCCTTGTTACAATTTTCTTTATTCTTATTTGAATAACTACTAAACAATTAGTATAAAGAATTCATCCAAGAAACTTTTATCTCGATCGCACTCAATCTGAAACGTTCACCTCAAACTGCTAACCCAATGTAGCAAAAAATCTGTACGTGATGGAGCAAATTGGTTACCAGATTTGGATTCAGCGCACCAAAAAACGTAAAAATCAATCGAAACATTAGAGGCAGTTTAAAAAAATTTTTTTTTAGTGTACCTGTGTTATATACAAATTATATACAAATTATAGATACTCTTACAGCGACAATCAAGAAAACGTTACCTAGAGGCCTGGGTTCATGGGTCAGAGAAGCAGATAGGGGAAAAAAGTTGGTTAACCATTATCTACATGAGGATGATCTAAGGGACGAGCTAGGTAGGGAAGTAAGGTGATGGCAGTATGAATATCGGGATTGGTGTCAGGGTAATGTTGTACAAATAGGTGGTGTTTGAGGGCTTTTCGGAATAGCGTCAGGTTTGAGATGGCCCGGATATCCGCAGGGAGGGCATTCCATGCCATATGTGCAAAAATGGAGAAAGCTCTACTCGCTGTTGACTTCTTGCATTTTATCAATAATTTCAGGACTTCAAGTGTATTCATCAATGTGGATCTCCTGGTTCTGTTGTTTGGTGTGCTGTTGAGAAGGTCACTGATAGGCGTGGGGGGATGGTTCTTAAGGGCCTTGAATGTCATGACCAAAGCCTTGAAATGGATTCTGGCCGGCAGCGGAAGCCAGTGTAGGTTCTTTAGAACTGGCGTTATGTGGTCTGATCTTGAGAGCCCTGCCAGTACTCTTGCAGCTGAGTTCATGGCAAGTCGTAGCGGGTTAAGAGTCGACTGTGGAAGTCCGAGTAAGATAATGTTAGCAAAGTCAAGGTGTGGGATGACTAAGGCTTGGAAAACTGAACGGTAGTCAGGGAAGTCAAGAAGTGGGCGGAGATGGCGTAGTGAACGGATCTTGTGATATATTGCTTTAGTTTTATTCATGACATGTGCTGATATGTCAAGACGCTGGTCGAGGGTGATGCCCAAGTAGCGAATGGTAGATTTGGACTTCAGTTCAATGTTATTGACTAGAAGTGAGGAAGGTGGCGTGAATTTCTGGTTTCGCGAGATGAATAGTACATCTGTTTTGCTGTGATTAATACGTAGATTTTGAGAGAGGAGCCAGTCTGCTACCGCTTGAAAACATCTTGTAATTGGAGAAAAGTCCAGTTGATCGACTTTAAACTGTGTGTACATGAGGATGTCGTCTGCATAAGCAAGGCATTGGACGTTGAAGGAACGGATTAAAGCGCAAATGGGCTGCATGTAGATGTTAAACATTAATGCAGAGAGGGAAGATTCCTGAGGTACACCTTGCTTCAGTGAGAATGGTTCAGAGGTCTTGGAACCTGCTTTGACTTGTTGCCATCTGTTACACAACTAGGATTCACACCAGGCTAGTGCTGAGCCTTGTAGACCTTTATCTTTGAGGCGAAATAGAAGTGTTTCGTGATTCACTGAATCGAAGGCGGCTGCTATGTCTAAGAAGATAAGGACGAATCCGTGGTTGATATTGTCAATTCCTGTGATTAGGTTGTTGAAAAGGGTTGTGAGGATGGTATCCATGCCATGTGCTTCCCTGAAGCCATGTTGGGATGGGTCCAATGGTGCAACAGTATCAACATGGTGTTGGATTTGCCACTGGACTACCTTCTCCATAATTTTGGCAAGCAGTGGGATGCTCAAAATTGGTCGGAAGGACTCAACTTTAGATGGATCGAGCCTACTATTCTTCAACATGGGGCGGATTGATGTGTATTTTAAGCTTTGAGGGAAGGATCCTGTTGTGAGTGATTGATTTAAGATTCTACATATAGTTGGGCTGAGGTCATGGTGCAGCTCTTTAATCCAGCTAGCGGGGCAAGGATCGTTGGGGGCAGTGGTGAGGTTAATAGATGAGATGATGTCTAAAATTTCTTTGTTGGATACCTTGGAGAATGACAGCAGAGGGGTTGGTTGGGGGGGGGGTCCGTGTGGGGTGGAGGTATATAATATGGTTGCCTTCATGTTGTACTTAGTCTGTATCATCTTTGATTGAAGGTAGTTGGAATAGTCTTGCGGCAGGGGCATGGTTGGTTGTGCTAGTGCTGGATCACCAGTTAATGACTTTACAATGTTGAATAAGTCGTGAGGTTTGTTCAATGATCGCCTTAGTAATTCTGAGTGATACTGTTTTCTTTTTTCCATGGTTTTTTGACGATGGGCTTTCAGGTGAGTGGAGTATGCACCGAGTGCCTCAGGAGTCCGGGTGTGGCGCCATTGTCTCTCGAGCTTACGTAGGTGGAGGAGCGATGTTCGCAGATCCTGGGAGTACCATGGTGCGTGTTCACGTTTTGCACGGTTCGAGCTGATGGATGGTAGGCAGGTGGCCGCTCTAAGGGTGTCATCCCAATTGGATACCAGTTCATCTGGATCGAGGGATTCATTGGCAAGTAGAGTTAGGATCTTCTTAAGAGCCTTATACTTAACAAGGGGTCGAAAGCGTACATGGGGGTCTTCTGGACTGGGGAATGCTGAACTTCCACCTGTGTCTTAGGGGTATGTTTACTAAACTGCAGTAACATAGCAGCGACTACGTTAACGCGCATTAAGTCATGTTAATACGCATTAACATTACTTAACGCGCGTTAACGTCACCTGGCCATGGTAAGTCCCGCAGAGGGTGGAGAGAGGGCGGGGAGAAGGGGTCAATGGGTGGGGAGTGGGTGGGGAGAGGCTCCTGCTACACTAACGGGGGGAAATGAAGGACCGAACATTACCGGGACTGAAAACCTGTCGTTAGATGCACATTTGCAGGAGGGTGAAACCATTTCACCGTCAGCAATGTACAGCATAGGCAGGGAGCCCAAAAAAAGTGATAGTAGTGCTCCATCTGCAGCAACAGCATAGTCAGGGGTGGTTCTATCATTAGGCCGAGTGAGGCGGTGGCCTCAGGTGGCAACTTTTTGGGGTGGCAAAAATTGCCCCCCAAAAGACTGCCTCACTCTGCCTTCAAAATAAAACTAATAAAAGCCTCCAGGGTAAGAAGCAGCTGCCGCTGCTGTTCCATCAGCAGCAGCAGCAGAATGAGGAGCCTGCGGCTGCCCGCCCGCCCCCCCCCCTTGGAGAGCCTGCCGGTTTCCCCTCTGCCCCGGCTCAGTTTTGCAGAGCTGTGGCGAAGGGAGAGTGTTTCCCTTAACCGCGGCTCTGTTAAAGCTGAGCCTGCAGAGCTAATGGGAAACAGGAAATCCTGGCTCTCCAGGGGGGGGGGGGGGAGATGTGGATGGCTGTGGGCTCCTCATTCTGCCACTGCCGCCAATGGAGCAGCAGTGACAACTGCTTCTTACCCCGGAGGTTTTTATTAGTTTTTCAATTTCCCTAGGTTGGGGGGGGGGGGAAGGGGCTAGGACTGGAACTGGACTGATGGGGGGTTAGGACTGGAAATGGACATCAGGGGCTTAGGACTGGAAATGGGCTAATGAGGGGATTTAGAACTGTAAGTGGGCTGATGGGGGGTTAGGACAGGAAATGGGGCTGATCAGGAGGGGGCTAGGACTGGTAATGGGTTATTGGGGGAGGGCTAGGACTGGAAATGGACTGATGGGGGTTAGAACTGGAAATGGGCTGATGGGGGGGGGGGGTTAGGACTGGCAATGGGCTATGGGGGGTAGAACTGGAAATGGGCTGATGTGGGAAGTTAGGACTGGAAATGGACTGATGGGGGTTTAGAACCAGAAATGGACTGATCAGGAGGGGGCTAGGCTGGTAATGGGCTATCGGGGGGGGGGGATTAGAACTGGAAATGGGCTGATGGGGGGGTTAGGACTGGTAATGGGCTATGGGGGGACTAGGACAGAAAATGGGCTAATTGGGGTGCTAGGACTGAAAATGGACTTATTGGAGGGTTACGACTGGTAATGGGCAGATGGGGTCTAGCACTGGAAATGAGTTAGGACTGGTAATGGGCTGACTGGGGGGCTAGGACTGGAGTGGGTTGATAAAAGGGTTGTTATGTTGTTAAGTGCTGTCGAGTCGGAGTCGACTCATGGCGACCCTCTGGATATCTATCCTAAATTGAAGGGATAGGACTAGAAATGGGCTGGGACAGGAAAGGGGCTAATAGGGGAGGGGAGGAGAGTGCTGCTGGCCCTGGAAGAAAACTAGGGGCTAGGGTACAAATGGGCTGATGTGGGGGGATAGTAGAATAGGACTGGAAGGGAGTGGATACTGAGAGGGTCTGCCAGGGGAAGGAGGGGGCAGGAAGGGAGATGACACAGGGGGAAGGAGGGAGCTGGAAAGGAACTGACACCTGGGATGTACTGAAGGGTGACTGGAAGGGAGCTGACACTTGGGGATGGGCGTGGTAGGTGGCTGGGTAATGGGGAGGAGGCTGGAAGGGAGCTGACATGTGAATGTCACTGGAAGGGAGATGGAGAGAGGGTAGAGCGGCTGGAAGGGAGCTGACTGGGGTGTGACACTGAGAGTGGACCTGAGCTGATACCTGGGATGGTATTTGGACTAGAAGGGGCTGGACAGTGGGGAAGAGGAGGGGGAATGGACACCAGTGGCAGTCGTGGGAATGCAAGGCGGTTGGCATTGGAAGGTACTGGGAGGGGAGGAGTGGAAAGGGGGTTGATACTGGGGAGGGTTACTGGAACTGGAAATGGGCTGATGGAAGGAAGTGAAGAAAACAAAGGAAGAGATAAGAAATGGCAGATGGACTATAGACCACAGAAAGAGGACTAAGAGAAGACAGGAAAGCAGAAGCCTCAGATCGGGACCAGCATGATCAGAGAATAAAATGGTCAGACAACAAAGATAGAAAAAATAATTTTATTTAATTTTAGTGATTGGACTTTGTGCTATTTTTATATTTTACACAGTATTAGGGAACTGCATCTCTTATTTATCTGATGTTGCACTGCATGTGGACTCTGGCTTATTGGGGTTTCAGTTTAAATTTTGTCTACATATTTTTATTTTTACTTTAGATTGTGGTTACTTATTCTGTACTTGGTGAGAGTCGATGTTATGCGTGTGTGACTGAGGTCAGGTGTTCTGTTAACATGGAGTTTGTATATAAAGATCTATACTATACTGTAGTAAGTTGACTTGTTCAGCTTTTCAAATAGGTGCATGGATGTTCCAGGGCCCAATGTAGTATTTACAGTGACGCTTTTTTTGGATGGGCTCCTTATGTGAGTTTTGGAAGTTTGTGCTGATATGGTATGATATGGTAGGTTTGCTCTTTGTTGCAGGGTTTTTTATTAGTTCACAATATGCCTGGTACTGGAGAATAGTGGTTGTTGTTGTTAGTGAGATGATCAGAATCAGATTTATTTTTTAAATATTGAGTTTTGTGGGTGAATGTCCTGGTTTTTTATTTTATTTTTATTTAGACAGTTTTTGTATACCGCCTTATCCTTCAATCAAAGCGGTCACAACACAAGTGGGGGATACATTTAACACGTGGGGATATGAGACACACACACTAATACTTACAGGGCACTGTGTGGTTCTGCTCTGCACCCACTGTGGATGCAAAATATATGTTGAAAAAGAAAAAGCGAGAACCATAACGCAGTTTATAGCAAAATAAAAATGAGTTATAATTCAGTTTTATAAACTGTGCTGTTGGTTCTTGCTGTCTTCTAGTTCCTTGGTGTGCAAACAGGACCGTACCTAGCCCTGTGCAAGCAGTGCAGCTGCACAGGGCGCAAAGGCTTGGGGGGTGCATTTCGGCTGTCTGCTGTTGCCCTGCAAAATGTGTCACCAAGCCTTTTCACAGCACTTTAAGCAGGTCTGGTCCCTCCCTCCTCCGACGCGATGTCAGAGCAGAGAGGGACAGATCTGCTCAAAGTGCTGGCGCCTTTCAGATCGGGTGCATGCCCCCCTCCTCCTCCCCATACCTCCATCCAGCGCTGCCTGCTCTTTCCCTGCTGCTGGCGCCACTGTGAAAAAAAACAAAGAACGGCAGCAGCAGGGAAAGAGCAGGCAGCGCTGGACGGAGGTATGGGGGGAGATGGGGGGCAAGTTGCACAGGGCACGATTGCAGCTCGATACGGCCCTGTGTGCAAACATCTTGCATTTCCTCCATATAATCTAATCATCTTTTTGGTTTGGTTCAGTCTCTGATTGGATTTCTGAAAACGTCCCACCCCCTCTAAGGTGTGTGTGTGGGGGGGGGGCGCCATCTCATTCTTCACCTCAGGCAGCAGATTGCCTTGAGCCACCATTGAGCACTGTGCCCAAGTATGAAAGGCCACTATGGCGATGGTGCAAATGGGGCATAGGGGCTGCAGGCGGGACGTGTACCAGGGGCAGCTGGGGCACAGGGTGGACTAGGCGGGTGCCTAGGTGGCACATAGGAAATCTGACAAAGGCCAAACACAATCCACCTACATCTACCTGGTCCATCCAAGCTAACAGTTGCCAGGGCACTGACCTGACACCCCCCTAGCCAACCCTCCCCCAAGTGGAAGGGACATACTATTGGTAGGCGGTGATGGGGGGGATGTGAGGATGCTCATGTATGCCACCCACCCCAGACCCCACCCCCTAGGCGACCGCCTACCCACACAGTGGATGGCCTGGGACTGCGCACTACCAGCACTGACAGCATATGGTCATGTCAGCATGGCAGGGGGGGAGGGTGTGCCGGTGCTGGAGGGGGCAGTGGAACCTGCCTGCAGTGGACCCAGGCCATGCCCTCTACCAGTATGCTGCAATAGGAATGTGTGTGTATGTGGATGTCTATCCATTGTTCTGTGGCTCCCCACACCTCACTGGGCCAGCAATGTCCCATTGTTACCAGCGTTAGCCTGAATATATGCCTAATGAGGAGCAAGGTATTGTAGGTATGGCCCAGACAGGGCGGATTGGCCAGGATGCATCTTCACAGGGTGTGGGGCAATCTTCACAGGGTGTGGGGCAATGGCTGGGATACTATAGTGCCTGACCACCGCCTGCATGGACAGGGTAGCCGCAGCATGGCATGCTGGGAGGGCACTCACTCTGACCGAGCAGTGACCATGGTATGTCTAGGTTCCCACATAGCACCCTACACTATCTGCCCACTGTGATATTTGTGTGTTCTCAGTGCTGGGGCCCAATCACTAAGATACCTGCTTGATGCACATAGTTTCTCTGTGAGCATGCACTATGGACTGTCTAGTGGATTGTCTGCAGTTAGACTGTGCATGGTCAGAATACCTGCAAAGTGCTGCAGGTGCAGTCTGACTGTGCTGTCTGCTGGTGACAGGCAGATGGTGGCATAAGGCAGTTGGGTTTTTTTAGACCTAATTCCAGCATTACTGCTGGTCTGGCTCTGGCCCACCAACCCTGGAGGGCTATCTTGTGCCAGCAGAATGGAGGTTGCTTCACTGGGGCTCAAGCACCTGTCCCTTACCTACAAAACAGGTGGTTGAGGGCCCTTTGGGGTATATAATGTTTACCACTTTGACCTGTAAAGGCAGTGTTACACAAACCTCATGTAAGTCTAGAAACCCCTCTGCCCTGATAACAAGGGCCCATGTCAGCCAGACCCTAACATGGGGTACACACTAATCTGGGTGGTGTCTGGTCCCAGAGGGCCACATGTGACTGCAGGATACAGATGGACACTAAACTATTTTATTTATTTTATTTAATGTCTCTTTTATACGGTGCTCTTTAAAAATCAGTGCATTTTACAGATAACAGATTTGTGCAGTGCAGGCAGGCCTACACTGGACTTAACAATAAACAGGGTAACTATGTACAAGATAACTGGCTGTCATATGCTATGTGGACAGCTCAACACTATTTACATATTACACATTTACCCTCAGATGCACTGCAAGGAACACCTATCACACACTGGTAGTGATGGGGATTTACAGCAGGACCTATCTCTAGCACCACATATATTGCGGACCTAGTGCTGGGCACCCTTCCTATCCCTCAGGGTGAACATAGAACCTGCACAATGGCATGGTCTGTAGCTACTCTGTGCCAGTATCACACACTGTCAGTTCGTCTTTCCAAGCTGAGGTACCGGAGAGGTGCAGACCCCATTTGGTGATCAGCTGTAAACAGCTATTCAGCTTGTGCATTGCATCATGGGTACTGGTGGGGTTACCCTATCCTGGCACTCAGAGCAGACAGTTTGTGCAGTGACCTGCAGTCCTTCTGTACCCAGCCATTGTTGTGAGATACACCATGGAGGTATAGCCTACTGGTTAGTACAATGCCATTCTTGGCAGTGTTCATGGGTTCAATTCCTTATTGTTCCCTCCTTTCATGCCTGTCCTACTCAAATAGTTTGCATGCCTGTAACAGTCATATTTTTGCAGATCTGTGCTGCCAGCCCATAATCCTTGTCACAATTGCCAACATTCCTTCGGTCCATCTATCTGCATCTGTCAGCTGTGTAGAGTCCTGTCTGCCTGTGCAGGCTGCCACCCCATGTCCTGCACTGCTACCCTTTCCTGCATTGCGCCTCATTGTGCTTGCCTCACCTGTGCCTGATCTGCATGGCACCACCACTCCTCTGTCCACCCATCATTGTAACTATCCTGCCACCTCCGCCTCCACTGGGGGACACGTATTCCCATCATCTGTCACCCACTGTCTTTCCAGTACTTTACATTGCCAACACCCTGTGCTGTGGTACAGTTGCCCCCAACATGTTTGTCAACAGTACTGGCAGCCACATGGGATGCCCGCAGATAGGGCAGGTCCAGCAGCTCCCAGCTCTCCCTCCTTCACTCACCTGTTCATTGCCTTTCCTGAGTGCTCTATCTAGTGTTAGTGCTACATCTGTTTCTATGCCTCACAGGTCATGCATGTCATCCTGAAGCACCTTGCAGCCCTTAGGGCACACTCACCTAGTACACTGCCACCTTGTTAGGCCACCTTAACCTATGGTTCCGTAACGCAGGGTGCCTTCTAAGGTGCCTTGTCCAGGGGTGCCTAATACGGCGCTTAGCCAAAGGAGCCCTATAGAGCGCCTTACAAAGCGCCTTATGAGGCACCTTACAAGGCATTTAACAAGGCGCCTTACAAGGTGCCTTGTAAGGTGCCTTATAGGTAAGGTGCCTTATAAAGCGCCTTGTAACGCGCGTTGGTCTAAGGCGCCTTGTAATGCATGTTAGCTGATATGGCTTGCCGTAATGATGCACCGCCCACGTCTTTATATGGGCATCGGTGCCATTACTGCCGAACCTAACGCAGGTGACATTACCGTAGTTTAGATAACATCATTTTTATTGTTTTTCATATATATAAACAAACAGTGACTAAGGCCCTCCCAACCAGGGAGGTCCATCATGCTACTAAATCAGAACAAGTACGAAGGCTAACAGAGAAGTATAGAATAGCACTCAGCTACAAAGTGTATCCCGCTCGGGAGGCGCCGTACAGGAAAGTAACAGTCAGACAGGGTTAACCCCTAACCGTTGCAGCTAAATACTCGAGATCCCTGATGGACCCCAAAGCAAAAGCAGACTCACAGGGGTCTGACCCAAAACAGCAATAATAGGACATAAGAGCAAATCCACCCCTCCCATACTCCCCCGCCCCCCCCATCTCCCCTCCACCCACCCTATAAGCCCCCCCCACCCCTACCCCGAACTTCCCCAAGCCCTACCACTTACCCCAGTAGAGAGACCACGAGAACCACTCCCAGCGCGTCATACTGGCGTATCCAAGGCTCTCCCCACTGTCAAGGTCCCTAAGATGCGTGACTCCCAGGGCAACCCTCTGAATGCTCATCGGAGACCCACTTAACAGAGCCAAACAGGGGCTCCCAAATTGCTTGGAATCGTTCCCAGGGCTTAGGCCCAAGCAGTTTGGCAGTGTGACACTCCATCTGCATTAATTCTCGGAGGTGGCGTTCCCATTCCTCCAAACCCGGCCCCAATTCAGACAGCCAATGGCGTAAAATACAGCGCTTGGCCACTAAGAAACCTTTCTCATAAAGCTGGCGCTGGGGTTGTGCACCCTGGGCCCCCGGGCAAGCCAGGTGGAACAAGCACCAGAGCGGGTGAAGGGGAAACTGTACTCCTGTCCAATGACCAATGTTTTTCCCCACGCCCTCCCAAAATAATTGAATAAGGGGGCAGGACCAAAATCTATGTAACAAGGTTCCCACCTCCACCTTGCAGAGACTGCACACATCCACCGACACGATACCCATCCGTTTCGCTCGCACCTCCGAGATATAAGCCCTCCACAACAGCTTAAATTGCAATTCACGGTAGCGCACAGCCTCCACCAGACCCTTGAGCTGTCGAAAAGCCTGTCCCAAAGTCTCCACGGTAAGGCCCTCTAGCCCATCGCTCCTCCAGCGGGCCACCAGAGGAGACAAACATTGCAAAGTTACCGGGAGAGCCAACTCAGCCCGCAGCGCACTGGCAGACGTAGACTCCTGCAGTCGGCCCATCAGCAGCCAAAGACTAGTTGTGCTATACCAGGGCGATCCATCCCTCGCCATACTAGCCACATAGTGGCGAGCTTGCAAATAAAAATAGAAGGTTGTCCTCTGCAAATGATAACGCCCACATAATTGCGTGAAGGAGTCCAATTGGTCGGAGGTCTCCATCCGCAGCTGTCCCAAGTATTCCACTCCGGCCTGCTGCCAGGCCCGAGCCACTCCCCCCCCTCTGCCAGGCACAAAGCCACGGTTCCCAAGCAAAGGGAGGCAGTCCGTGGTCGACCAACGCTGCTCGCGAGAACGACAGACAATTCGCCAGACCAACCGAAGCATCCGTAAGTAAGTCGACTCCTTCCAAAACGCCGGTAGCGACGAGCCCCCGCAGTGTAGCAAGTACACGCGATGCCAAGATTCAGAGACCTGATCGAGAAGAGATATAGGGAGGCGCTCCTCGTTACCCATGACGAGATCGCTCACCCTGCGCGCTAGATAGCTAAGATTATAAGTCCTGAGGGAGGTCCAACCCACACCCCCCTCACTTACCGGTCGCATAAGCGCAGCCAACGCTATCCGAGGCCGCTTCGACTGCCAAATAAACCAACCCAACCGTTTATGCAGCTCCGTTAAGTCTCTGCGAGTTACCCATAAAGGCAGTTGCTGTAAGAGGTAAAGCCAACGCGGCCATTCCACCATTTTCACTAGGGCTATCCGGCCCATGAGCGAGAGCGGGAGGGCCTTCCACTTCTGGAGATTAGCGATCGTGGACAGGAGGAGAGGCCGAACATTGACCTCATAAAGATTCCGGGGATGTGCTGGGATGTGGACACCCAGATACCGAATGTGTCCAGATGCCCAAGTTAATGGAAAGACCCCCGACCACGTTGGACGCGACTGATTAGCCACATCCAAAACCAGAGACTTCAAACGATTGATGCGGAGCCCCGAAAAAAACTACCAAAGCTCTCAATAAGGCGTAGGGCCTCTGGCAGAGACTTCTCGGGATCAGTAAGGCAGAGTAAAAGATCGTCTGCAAAAGCACTTACCTTAATGCCCCCCCCACGCCATTCGATGCCCTGTATAAGGGGTGACTCGGCTAAGGCAACTAACAAGGGTTCCAGCTGGAGAACATACAACAGTGGGGAAAGAGGACACCCCTGCCGCGTCCCTCTGTGTAAGGTAAACGGTTGGGAAGACCCACCCCCTGTGTCAACAACTGCTCGGGGATCAGCGTAGAGTGCCCGGAGCCATTGCGGGAATTGCCCCTGAAAACCAAAATTCTGTAGGGCTGCGAACATATAGTTCCAAGAGACCCGATCAAACGCCTTTTCCGAGTCCAAGCTGGCGAGGATCAATGGTTCGCGATGAAGCAGACACTTCTCAATTCCCAAGAGCACCCTGCCAATATTACTCGAAGCCTCCCGCCCCTTGACAAAGCCCGCCTGATGGCGTCCAATCAAGGCTGGTAGAAATAATTGAAGCCGGTTCGCCAGGACCGAAGCAAACAGCTTCAAGTCCACATTAATCAGAGAGATAGGGCGGTAGGAGGCCGGGTCCTCCAGGTCCTTCCCGACTTTAGGAATTAAACTAATACTAGCAGTGCGCATATCACGCGGAAATATGCCTGAGGCCCCCGCCTCCTCATAGACCGCCACCAGCGTGGGCACCCACGCAATCTCCAACAGCTTATAGGCCTCATAGGTAAAGCCGTCAGGGCCAGGGGCCTTGTGTGAGGTTCCAGCGCGAATCGCTTTTTGTACCTCCCCCCCTGTGATCGGCTGATTCAACGCTGTCCTATGCTCGTCCGAAAGCCGAGGGAGGGAAAGTCTTTGCAGGAAAGCTGCTACTTGATCGGCATCCCCATCTTCTTGTCTATACAGCTGCTCATAGAAGGAGCGAAACACACAGGCTACTGCGTCACCTCGCGTATGCTGCCGGCCTTCCGCATCCCGAATGACCGTCACTCCACGGGGACCCGCCCTATCCCGTATTAACTGCGCCAACAGTTTGCCCGACCGATCTCCGTAGCGGAAAAATTGATGGCGGTAATACTGTTGCGATTGGATTGCTCTCTCTTGCAACAAGGCATTCAATTGCTTCTGGATAGCCACATATGGGGGGACGCCACTCGCCCGGCGAATTGCCTGGGCCTTTGCGTTGCGTAGGTCGCAAGTCAGTCTAAGAATATCATTATTAACCCTACGCTTCTCTGCGGTGACATAGGCTATGATATGTCCTCGTAGAACGGCCTTACCCGCTTCCCAAAAAGTTGCTACTGAACTCGCTGTCTCCTCGTTATACAGCACATACTCCGACCAACACTTCCGCAGATAATCACCAAATTCCGGCTTCTTCCAAAGATGACCAGGAAAAGCCCACTTGCGGTTCCCCAGTCTCTCCCCCCGCCAACTTAGACAGACCATGGCATGATCCGACACAACAATGGGCTCTATCTCCACACTACAGACCTTCCAAAACCACTGTCGTGATACCAGAATGTAATCAATTCTTGACCAGGTATTATGGGCGCGTGAGAGGTGTGTGAAGTCTCTGCTGTCTTGGTGTAGAACACGCCATGTGTCCACCAACTCTCCCAGTTCACATAGAAACCCTATACCCTTAGATGTCCACTTCCGCTCCGAGGAGGGCCGGGACTTATCCAAACGCGGATCGTGAGGACAGTTAAAGTCCCCGGCTAGGATAATTGGGATTTTTGGGGTAGCCAATACTTTAGTTAAAATATCCCGGAAAAAGCCATGATCATAAGTATTGGGGGCATAGACATTTCCAATAAAGATTTCCTCGCCCTGTATTTTGGCATGTAAAAAAAGATATCTGCCCAGGGGATCCCCTTCCAAACCCAGAATTTCGCAGGAAAGGGCTTTATGAATTAAGACGGCAACTCCTTTCCGCCGTGTGTCCGACGAGGCGAAATAAACCGATCCCACCCAGTCCCTCTGCAATTTAGCATGCTCTGTGGCAGTGAGGTGGGTTTCCTGTAACAATGCTACTTGGGCCTTGCATCGTTTAAGGGCTTGCAAGATTTTTGTACGTTTAACCGGTGTGTTAACCCCCCCCACATTCCAAGTGACAAAATTCAAGTCAGACGACATGTAATAGTTTGTAACAGAGTGTCCAGTTGGCCATCATTGGTGGTACCACAAGGTGTGCGGGGCAGCCCAGCCTCCACTCCGCACAACTTCAGGAGCATGTTTCTCCGGGAGCTATGTGTGATTTCCCTCACAATGAACATATGGTCTCGGTCTCCCCCACTAGGGCTTAGTGCGACTTTCCCCTCCCCCCCATCTCTCCCATCCCATTCCCTACCCCAGTCCCTATCCTTCCCCCCCAAAAACCCCTACAGCCCTCCTCCCTCCCTCCTACCCCACCCTCTACCCCATCCTCTACCCCATTCCCTCCCCTTCCCCCCCGAAATCCCCTACCCACCAAACACATCATATCCCTCAGTTAAGTGCACTGAGGTCTGAGCCTAAAGTGATGCCGTGGGGCAGCCCCAACCGCAGCTTCCCCCCCCTCTCAAGCAACTCCACACAGTAACATAACCACAGTGGACCTTAGACAGTCAGCCCCCCAAGCTGATGTATCCGAGTGACTAAAAGAAGCAAAGTAAAAGAAGAAAAGGCAAAGGAAGAAGGAAGAAAGGAACAAGCAATACTAAAACACAAAGAAAACAGTAGACATTAATTGAGAACAAGGGAAGCTCACTGCTCACAGTCCACCGCAGAGTTAGAGCAGGTATCAGCTCCGGAGGCAGGGGCCTCTAACTTTGAGCCTCTGCTAGGGTGTCCTCCCAGTATGTTCGCTCTCCAAAGCACCCAAAGCCAGCAGCGCCTCAAACAGCCATGTCCGGCTCCGGCCATTTCGTGAGAAATTGTTGCGCCTCACTCACAGTGCTGAAAACGTGATTCTGTCCCTGATGGGTAATGCGCAACGTAGCCGGGAAGGCCAAAGTAAATTTAACCCGGCGTCGAAACAGTTCCGCACATGTTGGGCCAAACTCTCTTCTCCGTGCCGCCACGGGAGCAGAATAATCTTGAAACAGTAAGACCTTGCGATTCCCCAACAACAGCTCACCTTTTTTCCTGTATTCCTGTAGGATTTGCACTTTGTGCTGGAAGTTCAAAACGCGCAGAATTACAACTCTAGGGCGCTCAGAGGCCTCTCTTCGTGCACCCAGCCGGTGAGCCCGCTCAATTTTAAAGTGTGCCACTAGATCGGTTAGGCCCAGAGCTTCCGGCAGCCAGTGTTCCAGAAACGCCAACAGCTCCCGTTCTGGCTTCTCTTCACCAATGCCCACAATGCGCAAGTTGTTGCGCCGGGATCTATTCTCTAGATCGTCCAATTTCTGTTGTAGCTCCTGCAGCTGTTGTCTTTGTGCCGCAATTGTTCTGTCGCGGGCGCCCTCTCCTTCCTCCACACTCGCCACGCGGAGCTCTACTTCATCCATGCGGTTCCCAAACACCGTCAAAGCTTCTTCCATGCTGTCCAGCTTTTTGATTAGGAGGTCAAATTTGGGATCAAGTAATTTGACCACCTCTTTAGCTAGCTCAGCTGACGCCGAGTCGGCACTGTCCCCACTCGGCGAGGCCGGTTGTGTCATGGCCGCAGATGAAGGCCCCGCTCGTGCAGATCTTTCGCGGTCCTTTTTCTGTACCAGAGGCATCGTAAGACGAGATATAGGGGGACTGCAACCTGCACCAGATCCCGTGGATATGACCCCGGAGGAGGAGGGAAGCAACTACCGAAAAGGCAAGATAAATTAGCCGATTAAGCGTTGAGGCTGCACCAGAGCGAGCGGGACACGTCCACCCTCACTCACGCATCACGTGGTCTCGACATTACCGTAGTTTAGTAAACATACCCCTTTATATTATATTTCTTCATGAATATCACAATGTTGATGTTACTTAATTTTCTTTGTCACTGTAGACGACACACTTTTCACATCAAGTGTATTTTGCTTGTAGTTTTTTGTGAAATTGCATAAATAAAAATTTTTTAAAAAAGAGGAATTTAAAATTATCCATTGTGATCACTAGGGAGCACCGGAGCTCACTCACATGCTCCCATAGTGCTGATCAGAGTATTGTTTCCCCACATTATTTCACCAATGTGAAGTAATGGTCAGTTGGACCATTAGATGATAGAGGGGTAAAAGGGGCACTAAGAGTAGAAAAGGCCATAGCGGAGAGACTGAATGAATTCTTTGCTTGGTCATTATTGAAGAAGATGTAGGGAGGTTACTTATGATTAAAATGGTATTTAAAGGTGATACATAAGAAGAATTGAAAGAAATATCAATAAACCGGAAATATATATTCAACTATTTGATAAACTAAACAGTAGCAAATCACCTGGATTGGATGGCATACACCCATGGGTGTTGAAAGAACTGAAATATGAGATTGCAGACCTAATATTAGTAATCTGTGAACTATCATTAAAATCATCTGTAGTACCTGAAGATTGATAAATGGCCAATGTAACGGCAATTTTTAAAAAGGATTCCAGGGGTGATCTGGGAAACTACAGGCCGGTGAGCCTGACATCGGTACTGGGGAAAATGATAGAAACCATTACAAAGAACGAAATCACTGAACAGGTGATTCATGGTTTAATGGGAGAAAGGCAACATGGCTTTAGCCAAGGAAGGACTTGTCTTACTAATCTGTTATATTTTTTTGAAGGTGTGAATAAACGGGTAGACAAAGGTGAGCCAGTCGATATAGGGGTATGTTTACTAAACTGCGCTAATGTGCGCTAATGTGTGCTGCGCGATGTTAGCGTGCGCTAAGGTACCTTAGCGCACGCTAATTTCGCGTACGGGGCACAAATATGCACGCTCATGTATCCAAATGGCAGATGAAATTAAATATTGACAAGTGCAAAGATTTTCACTTAGGAAAGAACAATCAAACTATGGTTACATGATGCAAGGTTCCACGTTAGGAGCCACCACCCAGGAAAAGAATTTAGGCATCATCATGAATAAATATGTTGAAGTCGTCTGCCCAGTGTGCAGTGGCGGCCAAGAAAACAAATAGAACGCTAGGAATCAAAAGGAAAGGAATGGAGAATAAGACAAAGGATATTATAATGCCTTTTTATCATTCCATGGTGCGACTGCACCTTGAATATTCTGTGCAATTCTGTTTACCATAGCTTAGAGAGGATATAGCAGAATTAGAAAAGGTACAGAGAAGAGCCATCAAAATGGTAAAGGGGATGGAAAGATACCCCTATGAGGAAAGGCTTAAAAAGTTAGGGCTCTTCAACTTGGAAAAGTAACGGCTGGGAGGAGATATTATTGAAGTCTATAAAATAATAAATAGAGTGGAACAGGTAAATGTAGATCATTTGTTTACTCCTTTTAAAGGTAGAAAAACTAAGGAACATGCAATGAAGCTACAGTATAGCCCATTTAAGACTAATAAGAGAAAATATTTTTTCACTCAATGCGTAATCAATCTTGCAATTGGTTACCAGAGGATGTAGTAAAAACTGTTAGTGTAACTTGGTTTGAAAAAGCTTTGGACAAGTTCCTGGAGGAAAAGTACATAAACCATTAAAGAGGGCAAGGAAAATACACTGCTTACCCCAGGACAGGCAATATGGAATCTGTGCACCTTTTTGGGAACCTGACAGGTATTTGTGACCTGGATTGGCCGCAGTTGGTAACAGGATATTGGGCTTGATAGACCTTGGTCTGACCCAGTATGGCATATCTTATGTTCTAATGTGATTTGCTTCATGAATAGAGTTACCAAAGAGGAGTGTAGGGAGATAAGAGAGGAGTGGTAATGAGAAACTGCAGAATGAATTTCCTTGTGGATGAGTAGAAGTTTGAATGTGTATGCAAAAATGGATAGGGAGCCAGTAAGTGATTTGAGAAGAGAAGTTACACACGTAATACACGAACAAAGCAACACTGGCAGAAGATTAGCCATGAAGCTGACTTTTGAACAGATTGAAGGAAAGATAGATGATTTAATGGAAGACCAGCGAGGAACAAGTTTCAATAGACTAGATTGAAGGTGATGAGAGAGTGAATAGGGTCTTTATAATGTGTTGAGAAAGGAAGGGATGAACTTTGCCGATGCTGTAGAAGAAGAAACAACAGGTTTTAGCTGTTTTTTGGATATGTGTAGCGAAAGAGTGAGAAGAGTCAACGATGATCCCAAGTTTGTCATCCAAGGAGACAGGGAGGATAACAGTGTTATCTAAAGAAATAGAAAAGGGAGGAAGGGGGAAGGTGGTTTTAGGAGGAAAAATAAGAAACTCTGTCTTCGCCATCTAAGTTTTAGACCACAGCAGAACATCCAGGCAGCAACATCAGACAAGCAGGTTGAAATTTGGACCTGGATTCCTGCAGAGTCTGGTGTAGAGAGGTAAATCTGAGAGACGTCAGTGTAAAGATGATACTGACAATTATGGGAGGAGATCAGAGCAGAGAGAGATGAGAAGAGTCCCAAGAAAGAGCCCTGAGATACACCTATTAAAAACAGGATAGCAGCAGAGGAGGATCCACCACAGCATACACTGAAAGTGCGATGGGAGAGATAAGAAGCAAACCAAGACAGAACAGAGTCCCAAAGTCCAGAAAGAACAGAACATTTCCTTGGCAGAATGCCCAAGTAGTATAAGGTGCCAGACTGAAACACTTTCCCTTCTCTGCATAGGGTATTCTGGTCTCCAAGTGGAGGCATGGGTTCAAATCCCACTTCTGACAAATGCTTCTTTCGGATGTTGTTATATGTTTAAGAGGACATTGGGTTAAACAGGATAAATGTTTTGTAGAGCTTAATAGTTGGTATTGAAGGGCAGACTGGATAGGCCGTATGGTCTTCATCTGCCATCATGTTTCCATGTATTGAGGAGATGAGATAAATAAAAGGTTGTGATCAGTGTCAAAAGCAGCAGATAGGTCAAGAAGGATGAGAACTGAATTTGGCCATGAAGAGATCAATGGAGAAGTTTGCAGGAGCTGTTTCTGTTGAATGTAGAGGATGAAAGCTAGATTGCAATGGATCCAAAATGGCTTGAGAAGAAAGAAGTTCAAGACAGCAGTGGTGAACAACACCTTCAAATGGTTTGAATGCAAAAGAGAGGAGCAAAATGGGCTGATAATTGGATGAGCAGGTAGGCTTCACTGAAGCCTTTTTGAAGACCAGTGTAATCACAGCGTGTTTTAAAGGAACAAGAACAATTGTAGTGGAAGTGATAAGTTGAGGATATGACAGAAGGAATGACAACAGAAGAGATAGAGCTTAGTAGATGGGATCAGAGGAACAGGTAGTGAGTTTGGATGAGAAGAAAATATGTGTAATTTCCTTGTCCATGACTTTGGACAAGGAAGAAAGGGTGGCAGGGGTTGAAGGAAGAATTTGAGTTTGAGGTGGGGGAAGGGGAGATGGAGCTGACTTGGTGAAGAACTCCAGACTAATCTTTTAAACTTTGTCATGGAAGTAGTTAGCCAAAGTTTGGACAGAAAGTGAAGAAAGGGTTGGAGATGGAATCACTTTGAGGAGAGAGTTGAGCATGGCAAAGAAATGGCAAGGATTGAAAGCAAGGGAGTTTGTCAGGTGGACACAGTACTGTTGCTCTGACACAAACATCTTGTCGGGATTAAAGGCCAGTATGGTTGTAGACCATTAAGCACCCATGCGCATTTTGGCTCAAGGCCTGCTGCTTCTGCTCCTTCTCATAGGAAGTTTGCATTGGAGGGAGTAGGATAAGTCACATGTGCTGGGGTGCTTTAAGGCCCATCACAGTACTGACAACGGTATGCTCTGTAGCTGACTTTGCAGGATATGGAAGGACCACAATGCCACCCCAGAGATTTGCCACTCTAGGCAAACACCTAGTCCACCTAGTGGGCAGGCCAGTCCTGTCCATGGTAAGCTTCTTGTCAAATTCTCTTTGCCTGCTTTATCAGTGCTTTCCATCTAACTTGTCAGTGCATACGCTGTTGAATGCATTTTCTGACTGGATTTACGTACTTTGGATGGGATTTTTATTGAGAACATTTTTGTAAGAATTTTGGTCCATATGGATTCTTTCGATTTTATAATTTATAATAGTTTTTTAAGAATGTTGATTTGATACCCTTTAAGTATTTAAAAGTCTGCATCATATCTCCCTTGTCCCTCCTCTCCTCTAAAGATACATATTTGGGTCTTTAAGTCTCGTATGAGAAGAGATTTGAAGACCTAAATATGTCTATCCTAGAGGAGAGGAGGGACAGGGGAGATATGATACAGACTTTTAAATACTTAATGGGTATCAATGAACAAACAAACCTTTTTCAAGGAAGGAGAAGCTGTAAATGAGATAGCATAAGATGAAGCTACAAGGAGGTAAACTTAAAAGCAACATCAGGAAGTACTTTTCACTGAAAGGGTGGTGGATGCTTGGAATGCCCTCCTGATAGAAGTGGTGGGGGCAAATACAGTGACGGAATTCAAAATGGTATGGGGCAGACACAGTGGATCCATTTATAGCAACAGGATGGAGCTACAGTTGCAACCACTCTAGCCACCTTAATGGGCAGACTAGATGGACCATGCTGGTCTTTATCTGCCATCATATACTATGTTACTATGACAAGTGCACCAACTCATAACATGGCAATATTGATATAGTGGGCTAGTTACTAAGCTATAGTAAGAATGGGCGGGGGGGGGGGGCACATTTTCAGAAGTGGCACCCAGAGCTGCTAAAGCCACTTTGAATTTAGAAATGTAGAAACATGACGGCTGAAAAAGACCACATGGCCTATCTAGTCTGCCCATCCATATCAACTACTACAATAATCCCCTTTTTACCTTTAGAGATCTTCTGTGTTTATCCCATGCTTTTTTGAATTCAGATACTGTCTTCATCTCTACCACCTCCACTGAGAGACTATTCCACACATCTACCACTCTTTCTGTAAAGAAATATTTCCGCATATTACTCCTGAGTCTATCCCCTTTCACTCTCATCCTCTTTGCCCTCGTAGCAGAGCTTGCTTTTAATTAAAAGAGGCTCTTCTCCTGTGCATTTATGCCACAGAGGAATTTAAAGATCTCTAGCATATATATATATCCTCTATCTCTCCTATCCTCTAAAGTATAAATATTAAGATCCTTGTCTGTCCTCATATGCTTTATAATGAAGACCATTAACCATTTTAGTAGCCACTCTCTGCACTGACTCTAACCTGTTTATATCCTTTTGAAGGTGCTGTCTCTAGAATTGCACACTATATTCCAAATGAGGTTGCACCAAAGACTTATACAGAGGCACTATCACCTCCTTTTTTCTGCTAGCCATCCCTCTCCCTATGCACCCAAGGATCCTTCTAGCTTTCTCCATCGCCTTTTCTACCTGTTTAGCTACTTTAAGATTGACAGACCACCAAGGTCCCACTCTTGATTTTTGGAGAGAAGTACTTCACCTCCTACACTCTACCTCTTCCTTCTATTTTTGTAGCCCAAATGCATAACCCTGCATTTTTTAGCATTAAATCTCAGCTGCCAAATTCTAGACCATTCTTCAAGCTTAGCTAGATCCCTCCTCATGTTATCTACTCTGGGTGTCTACTCTATTGCAGATTTTGGTATCATTCGCAAAGAGGCAAATGTTACCCTACAGCCCTTCCGCAATATCACTAACAAAGATGTTAAGTACATTTATCCTGGATATTGTGATGATGAAAGCTGTGCTGAACCGATGGAAACAGAAGAAAACAGTGAATATGCCTTTAAGTTGAGAGACAGGCAAGGTATTCACAGGGTTCAGATTGCAGGCAAAGGAAAGAAGCACGTAGTTGCTGAAGCCAAGCCACACCCAAGCTCTAACATAAGTGCAGGCTTGGAGGGTAATGACAATCACCTGTGCAGAGACAAGGGGGTTTTAGTTAGGAAACACCTTTATAAGCCCTGTTCAGAGGAGAGGAAAAGGAGAAGTGGGAAGTTTGACTTCGAGTTGGAGAACGGCTCCAGCAAGAAAGGAAGCAGCAATGGAGGAAGCAGTCCTTGTAAGAGAGGTACTCTTAATTCAGAAACCAGCAGATGGGTGGCTGGGAGAGTTGCTGACAACGAGGAACAGATTGCAGTGCAGAGTGTTCGTGAACCATCTCAGAGAATTCAAGCTGCCAGAAGGTGGGTGAATATGGTTACAACTGGAAGTGACCAGAACCCAGCCGAGGGCAGGGAACCAGAGTTGAACACGATTGAAGCATTGAGGCAATTGATG
Source organism: Ichthyophis bannanicus (assembly GCA_033557465.1). Taxonomy (NCBI): domain Eukaryota; kingdom Metazoa; phylum Chordata; class Amphibia; order Gymnophiona; family Ichthyophiidae; genus Ichthyophis; species Ichthyophis bannanicus. Next base: position 231,324,564 of record CM066038.1, on the reverse strand, counting down.
CAGGGAAAGAAGCCCCACTCTCAAGGTACAAATATTCCATATCAGGGAGAGCAGCTGTGAAAGGAAATTCAGAAGTTCCTACAGAACAGTAAGCTTGAAGGAGTTAATGAAAACCCAGAGCCAGACAAGCATTTCGTAGCACAGGAAAGAAAGAAAATGCAAATTGACTCTTTTGGGCAGGATTCTGTTACTGAGGAGTCTCCTATGGACTGTTCTTTGTGTAAAAAGGAAGTTTGAAAGTTGGTGATAAAAAGTGTTAACAGAAGAAGCTTTTGAGAAGCAGGGTTTTACCTAGCCATGTGAATGCCAAGAACTTCTTCTAAGGCAAAGAGCCCTTGCTTAACCTAGAGTTTGATAACCAAAGCAGCACATGATAAATGAAGAAATTTAGCTGTGCTGGACGAACAAAGGAAGCTGTGATTTACTTGCTGAAATGTTTTTGCTGAAAACAGCTGCACATATTTAAAGGTTCTTTCAGTTTCTTCAGTTCCAGTTGCATATGTTTCCTGTTATTATTTACTTGGAGAATAATCCTTATGACTGCGTTGAACCTTAGTGTTTATGGGAACCTAAACAAAAATTCTTGTTTTGCCTTAAAAACCAAGGGTCTCACACTACTTTGTCTTTGAGTAAAAGAATCAACTACAAGTCCCAGAGTTCCCTGCTGGAGACAAGGATAGTAACTCTTTATTTAAGGACAAACATTGGCAGCCCTATGCCTGTAAGCCTTTGGCCCAGGTGAGGGTCATGATAATATTCAGTGCTGGGGCATATCCAGCAACCGGCACTAAATATTTGGTTTGGCTTGATTGCCCTTTTGCAATCTAGTTAGTGTCGTGATTCAGCTGATAAATGGATTGGAAAAGTTCCTAAAGTTAGGAAACTCTTTCACCTGTTTTAACCCTAATCGTCTAGCTAAGGGTGCCATCCCTGTTCCCGCACCTGGAACGCCCTGCCACTAACCAGATAGCAACAAGGTATTTAAAGTACTTGGGGTGGGGGTGGGGAATATTTAGTGACACTAAATGGGTTTGTGTCACTGAAAATCCTGGTCAGTGGAATTTATGCAATTTGCAGGTTTGCAAAATGCATAAATCTCTTTGAATATGCCCCATTGGGTTTTACGTAGCATAATTTACTTTAAGATTGCTAACCTGAGCTAATTCACATGGTAAAGGATTACTGCAAGCTGTGCTATTCAATTTGAATACTAATGAGGTGTTTAGCATGTAATTGCATCCTTTGCATCTCATTGTATTTAATGTACTTCAGTAACTAACCCCATAGTGTGATTGAACCTTACATATTATCTATTTGGGGTGCACTTTATTGTTTTGAATGCTGAGCAATTTTTAGACAGACCACATAGATGTACCCATAGACTTCATAGCTAATTTTCAAAGAGAAATCACATGGATAGCTTCCCTGTGTTTTCTGCAGGCAAATATTGCTGAAAAACCATGTGCATAGATTTGAAAATCCCGTCTATGTTTGTTGTTTCCCTTCTCCATTTTTCCCTACCCTCGGGATATCTCTCCTCAGTCCAGCGAAGCTTGCATGCCGTAGAAGTCTGTGTGTATTTTCAGCCAGGCAGAGAAGGGCAATTTTTAGCCAGGCCAATTTATCCAATATAATCTGCTGTTGCATTATTATGTGATTAGCTTGGAGAAGGGCCTACAAATTAGGATGGAAATTGTTTACATATTCTCTGTTTGTTTTTGGTTCAATACCATGGATTTATCTCTGTCCTTATTAATTGTAGAAGCTTATTGGTTTATTATTTCACTAAGGATTGCCTTGCTAGATCCTAGGCAGCCTATGACAAGCATTCTGCGATGGTTTATTCTTATCCACTTCGTGCTGCATTATGATGATTTTAAATAAACTGGTGCTTGACCGCCACCTATTGGATTTATCTGTTACATCTTACAAATTTAAAGCTGAGGGCATAAGAGAATTTTCTGATAATGCCATGAGTTAATTTGAACCCTGCTTATCTTTTTGTCTAGACTGCTGGACAGTAAAATGAAAAGAATTCTGTAGGGACATGGTAACATATAAAAAGAAGGCAGATACAGAATATAAGTGCCTAATTATATTTCTGGTGTAATGCCGTAGTCTTCAGTTGATCTCTTGCTTTCCTTTCATTGACAAGCTTTCTAATGTCTTCTTTTCTTATCCCTCTGCTACAGAATCCAATATTATTCCTTCTCAATCTGAATTCTGCATCAATTATTTTCCACAAATTATCTGAACTTTTTCTCAATATTTGACAGTTTAGGAGCTTGCATTGTAGTTATATTTTGCAGCATGGACATATAGTTCTCTCCCCACATATACACTAATTTCACAAAAATAATTCTTCAGCATGGCTATGCCTTTTTTAAATAGCTGTAATGTCTGTAGCTATGTTTTATAAAGGTGTACTTACTAAGCAATCCTGTATGTGGCAGATAGCAGTGACTTCATTTATCAAGGCATCACTATCCTCTCTCTCGCTCTCAGTCTCCAGTCTAGCTGTGCCTATCATATTGATTCTTCTGCTTGGTTTCTTAAATATAGATTAAGAAATTGCTCTACTAAACCTTTAACTGCTGAAAAGCAACACGGGTTTTATGCTGATCAAGATGTACTAAAGTTAATGCATGCTAATTCACCATTAAAGTGCATTATTAGTAACTAGGTCCAACATTTAACATGAGACCTGCGTGAATACACACGTTAATGATGAATTAACATGTGCTAACATACTGCACCTTAGTAACTAGACCCCTGAGTCTCCTGATCTTAAGGTTCTAGTAATCTCACCCTAAGACATGACTTAGGAAAGGAATGTCTGGTTGCAAATCGGATGTTCAAAAAATAGCAACAGCTGCAGGGCTACACCACTGTTCCTGTAGACATTTAACATTGGAAAAGATTGACAAACTATTGCTATTGTCTGTTTAATGTTGGTTGTTCTATTATTATGGATGTTCTAACTGATATTCTCCCTGAAGAAACTATGTTTGCACTGGCCGAATAAAAGATTTTTACATAAATAAATAAATACCATCACTTCTCACACTGCTGTGTTGTTGTTAAGTGCCGTCGAGTCGGAGTCGACTCATGGCGACCCTCTGGATAGCTATCCTAAATTGTGTTCGGTCTTCAGTCAGGCGGCTCATTGTTGACAGACTGGTACCGTAGCTGCTGTTATTGTATCGATCCATCTCATTGCTGGCCTTCCTCTTTTGCGTTGACCTTCTATCTTGCCAAGCATGATGTCTTTCTCTAATGATCTCTCTCTTCGCATGATGTGTCCAAAGTATGAAAGTCAAAGTTTTGTCATCTGAGCTTCTAAAGAAAGCTTAGGTTTGATCTCCTCTAGTACTGACTGGTTTGTTCTTCGGGCAGTCCATGGTATACACAGTATTTTCCACCAGCACCATAATTCAAAGGCATCAATTTTCTTCCTGTCTATCTTTATCACTGTCCAACTTTCACATCCATATGATGTTATTGAAAATACCATGGCTTGAACAAGTCGAATCTTTGTATGGAGAGAGACATCTCTGCTCTTGAGAATCTTATCTAGGTCTTTCATAGCCATTCTGCCAAGAGCAATGCGTCGTCTGATTTCTTGACTGCTCGTTGCTTCTTTATTGATAGTTGATCCAAGTAGGTTAAAGTTGTTCACGATTTCAATTTCTTCTCCTTCAACGATGAACCTGTTGATTATGCCAGTTGTCATGATCTTTGTTTTCTTTACATTAAGGTGCAGGCCCATTTTGAGACTATGTTCTTTGATTGTGAGAAGCAAATGTTTCAGATTATCTTCACTTTCAGCCAGTAATGTGGTATCATCAGCATAGTGAAGGTTGTTGATGAGTCTTCCACCAATCTTCACACCTCTGTTGTCTTCATACAATCCTGCTTCTCTGATGATTTGTTCTGCATATAAATTAAACAGGTAGGGGGAAAGTATGCAGCCTTGTCTTACACCTTTGCTTATTTTAAACCATTCTGTTTCTCCTTGTTCTGTTCGAACTGCTGCTTCTTGATCAATGTACAGATTGTGCAAGAGTAGGATCAGGTGTTCTGGTATACCCATGCTTCTTAATGTGGCCCAGAGTTTCTCATGGTTTACACAGTCAAAAGCCTTGCTATAGTTGATAAAGCACAAATAGATATCAATTTAGTATTCTTTAGTCTTTTTAAGGATCTATCTCACATCCGTAATGATGTCTCTCGTTCCTCGCCCTTTCCTGAACCCTGCTTGCACTTCAGGTAGTTCTTGTTCCAGGTATGGTTGTAGTCTCTTTTGAATAATCTTCAGTAGAATCTTGCTGGCATGTGGGATCAGAGCGATTGTGCGATAATTTCCACAGTCAGTTGGATCACCTTTCTTTAGTATTGGTATAAACACAGATCTTTTCCAGTCAGTTGGCCATGATGTTGTCTTCCATATTTCTTGGCAGAGCCTTGTAAGTACGGTAAAACCTGCATCAGATTGCTGTAATACTTCTATGGGAATGCTATCAATGACTGGTGCTTTGTTCTTTGATAAGGCTTTCAATGCTGCTTCAACTTCTTCTTTCATCACCAATGGTTCCCGATTATAAGGTACAGGTTGAAATGGCTGTTGGTCCACTTGATCTTTATCATATAAAAACTCTGTATATTCCTTCCACCTTTTCTTGATCTTCTCAGCATCATTCAACATAGAACCTTGAGCATCTTGTAACACATTCCAATTCGAGGCTGGAACTTTTTCTTTAACTCTCGTAGCTTTAGGAAAGCCAATCTTGTTCTTCTTCTAATAGTTTCTGCTTCTATTTCCTTGCATGCATCGTTGTAGTACTTTTCCTTGTCCTGTCTTGCTGCACGTTGGAAATCTCTGTTGAGTTCTGTTATTGTCTTTCTTTCTCCTCTGACTTTAGCTTCTCTGCTTTTCTGGGCAATTTTCAGAGTTTCCTCCATCATCCATTTTGGCCGTTTTTGCTTTTTCACCTTTTGTAGAGACTTCTCACTTTCCTGCATCACAACCTTCTTGATGTCATTCCATAACTCTTCTGGAGCTCTGTCATTTGTATCTAAAGCAGCAAATCGATTTTGCAGGCAGTCTTTAAGTTCCAGTGGTATATTCTCAAGGTCATATTTTGCTGCATTCATGAGTGGTTTGCTCTTTTTCAACTTTAGCTTGAGTTTGCATACTAGTAGTTGATGATCTGTACCACAGTCAGCTCCAGGTTTTGTCTTTGTTGATGTTATAGAACGTTTCCATCGTTGACGTCCACAGATGTAGTCAATTTGATTTTTATACAATCCATTGGGTGAAGTCCATGTGTACAATCGCCGCTTGTGTTGCAGGAAGAAGGTGTTTGAGATGAATAGATCACTGGTCTTGCAGAATTCTATCAGTCTCTCTCCAGCTTCATTTCTGTTGTCAAGTCCATATTTTCCAACTACTTTGCCTTTTTCTTTGTTGCCAACTTTTGCGTTCCAGTCACCCATGATTATCAGGATATCCTGTTTGCATGTTCTGTCAATTTCAGCTTGTACTTGTTCATAGAACTCTTCAATTTCATTCTCTTCTGCAGCTGTTGTTGGGGCATATACTTGAATTATAGTTGTGTTGATAGGCATTCCTCGTAGACGAATAGAGATTAAGCATTCGCTGACTGCATTGTATTTCATTACAGTTCTTGCAAGTTTCTTCTTTATTATAAGTGCAACACCATTTCTTCTTTGTCTTTCATTTCCAGCATAGTAGACCATGTGATGATCTGATGCAAAGTGCCCGATGCCAGTCCATTTCAGTTCGCTGACACCCAACAGATCAAGTTGTACCGTTCCATTTCATTCTTGACCACCTCCAACTTCCCTTGGTTCATGCTTCGTACGTTCCATGTTCCAATGCATAAGACATCTTTACAGCTTCTGACTCTCATTTCATGCGCAGCTACATCAGCAGTCAGACGTCCCGAGGGCTTTGATCCAACCACATCATAAATGCTAGCTTTACTCTGAAAAGTCTTCAGCTCTTCCCCAGTAGCTAGTTGAGTGCCTTCCGACCTGGGGGTCTCATCTTCCAGCACTATAGCACAATTTGTTTTGTTGTAACTATCCATTGGGTTTTTATGGCAAGATACAGAAGTAGATTGCCGGGCCTTTCTTCCGCGCAGTTTAAGTTTGGTGTTGTTGCCGTTATGATCCTCCGCCGTCTACACTATCCCATTCTGCTGCTGCCCAGATGGGTGGTTTGTCTTGGTCTGGCACCTCAGCTGAGACCTTTCCATCTTGGGATACCCTGCCAGTAGTTAAACTACCGATAGTTTAGCTCTCAGCATCACTGTTGCACACAAGCCCTCACAGCACGACAAGCTGCAAACGAAGTGAGGGTCTCACACTCCAGGAATACTAAAACTCTGTAGATTCTATTTTTCTCCTTGGATACTCTTTTCCCATAGAAAAATGGCTAGGACTGGAAATGGGCTGATGCTGGGGGAGGGGGGTGGGGGCAGAATTGGATGGGAGCTTATGCTGGAGTAGCTGGGACTAGACGGGGGCTGATGGACTAGGATTGGAAATGAGCTGATGTTGGAGAGGGGCTGGGGTGGGAGAATGGAACTTGAAAGGGGCTGATGCTGGGGCACCTAGTTAAAGTGGCATTTAAGGGGAAAATTTACCTTGTGTGACAAGGTAGAGGTTGCAGAACCTAAAAATAGGGGTTTAAAACACTTTTTGTCCTCAGAAGCTGTCAGTAAACCAGGTCAGGAAAGGGTTAAGGATTCAGCCCTGAAAGCTTCTCTGCACAGGAAAGCAGAAGGAGAGCCACACCCTAGCTTCAGGCAAACCCAGGGAGCTGACGTGGGAGGAAAAGGGGCGGAGTCACACCTGATAGGGCAGCCCTGTTCACATAACCAGGAAGCAACTGTTAGTCAAGGAGAACTAGAACAGGAACTGGAAAGAGAACGAGAGAGAGAACACTACGTGGAGTTCCATGAGCAGCAAGGAGAAAGAGAGCAGTTCCAGGAAGGTCCAGGAGAGTCAGATCCAGGGAGAGATCTGGGGACCAGGAGAAGCAAAGCCAAGAGCAACCGATACCCGGTTGGCACAAGGTGCTTGGGGAGTTGCTGGCCAGACTGCAGAGAGACAGCCAGGTTTCAGGAGTGCCGTCTGAAAAAGCTTCCAGGAAGGAACTACCGTGAGCTGCATAGCAAACTAAAACAGGTCAGAGACTATTTTAAACCTCAGGGGAAAAGGTCAGATACCTTGCCTGGAAGGGATAGGAGTAGTTCTCTGGATTCTTCTCTCAAAGCCAGAATTATAAAGGAGAGATTGGGAAGAGAGAAAGTCCCATTCAAAAGACTGCAAAAGTTTGCATACTACAGAGAACGTGACAGGAGCTCTAGCTCTGAGTATAGCCCAGGTGCCTTTCAGCAAGTTACTAATTGCAGGCAGCACAGACACGGGCAAGAGTTAGACTCTGAAGAGCACGCTGTGTTAAAAGAACTAGTGAAGCAGTATCAAGGGAAATATTTGCCTCTCAACCAGAAAGCATATACTAGGCAGACCAGAAGGAAGGTGAGCCCTTTTTATGTTATTTTAAAAGGTGCTGGTGATTTGTAATCCTTGCAAGTGCCTAGATATTTTAGAGATAACAAACGGAAGCAGCTTAAAGCACTAATTAAGCAGTGGCAGTCTGTAGACTCCCTTAACCCAGGTCTTAAGGACATATCAGACCCAGAGCTGGAGGATATGCAAATTGATGCACCATTAAGTGATAGCAGTGGATCAGCTATGGACTGTGGGGTTTGTTATAAGGAGTGAAAGCCATATAAGTGTATCCTGTAAAAGGAGTGAAAGCTGTACAAAGATATCCTATAGAAGTGCTGAGAAAGCCTATTTGCTATAACCTGAGTTTCCACGGAGTAAGGCAGCGTTCTGCCTGTGGGAAACTCAAGCCTAATTAATTCAGCTGTGAAGAGAAGTACAAGGCTGTGAAAGTTTTCCTGTGTTTAAAGCATGTATATGGAAGCAATGCCAAGGGAGAGAAACAGCTGTTGTATTTGAAGCTGAAGGAAGTTTGAAAGCTGAATGTTTTGCTTTGAGTTGTACCTGAGAAGCATCAGGGGATTCTTGGACTTTTATTTGACACAATTGCGTAGCACCATCTTTTGTCTGTGTTTGGGGAAGTAGTTCACCAAACTCCTGTGCGGCAATAAAGTTATTGTTAAACCCACGGAGGCCTTTGCTGTGTTTACTTGGACCACAACTACAACGGACACCAGGCTGCAGCACTTAGAAGGTTTATAAATATGTATTCCCCTATGCATCACATGCCAACCCCTCCTAGGCAACCGCCTATATATACCAGAGGGTGCTGAAGTGTGACACTTGCCATGCTGAACAACACTTTGAGGGACAAGACAAGAGCTGAACAGTGGTGTTGCACGCAGGCAGGCCATGGATACATCCTGCTGCCATCACCAGCGCAGGCCTTAAAAGATTGCCTATATCCTGCTGTATTGGAAAATTTACCTTGCTGTGCTGGGCAAAGCTTGGAGGGGCTGGACTAGAGCTGAAGAGCGCTCCTGCATGGAGGCACGCTGCGGACATCTTCTTCTGACGGCACCAACTCAGGCATTAAAAGGCCCATGGTCTAACAACATGCAGCCATTTGGGTATATAGATGTAGGGGTGTGCCCAAAAGGGCGCTCTTGCCCCTTGAGAGCTCCTTGCAGCATTGAGGAGCAGCAGAACTTCTTGGGTATTTTTACATCTTTTTTTGCTACTTATAGAGTATGCCTTTTCATAATAACGATTCAGTTTTACCCATTGTAACTATGAGCCCTGTGGATAAACATTTGAAGCCCAAGACTGTTCTCACTCTGTCCACACAAACTTCCTCAGAAGGAGCTTCTTTAAGCTTCCTGGAGCAAACTCCTCCTCTCCCTCCTGTTGTTACTTCTGCCATTAGCTCACCAATCTCTATTGTACCTGAACTGCCTGTCCAGAACTCTGAAGAGTTATGAATCTTCCCAAAGCTATTATATTTGATTCTGGGTTTTTTCCATTTTTTTTTTTGCTTTTAAAGATGACATTCCAGCTCAGGTTTCTCTATCTGACATATGGCAAGTGGTTACATAGACTGAGAAAAACCCTCTCATCAACTGTTTCTTGCCTACGTTCTTTTTCTGAAGAGGCAGTGGCCAAGTTTCAAGAAGTGGATGATTGCATTTCTGTTCTGTTAAATAAATCAACGTTGGTGTTCCCCTTTCATCATGATCTCTATGAAAAGCCTATGCCACTGTTCACAAGGAGGCTATCCAAGCCGTCAAGTCAGCTTATGCCTCAAAGCTTCTCTCTTCTGTTTTCAACAACACTCGGCAGCTCGTCCGCATTTTCTAGATCAACTGGCCCCCTCCCTCCCTCTTCTCTCAATGCCTTTACCTCCTTATCTAACAAAATCTCTTTCCTGTGTGCTAATTTTTCCTCACCTGTACCCCCATCCTGCCATAACACAGTTCTTTCTTCTCATCCATCTCCCTCTTCCTCATCCCCCCTTTGCTCTCTTCATTCCCCTCTCCTCCTCCTTCTACCCCTCTTGTCCTGGCATCTCCAGTTCCTTCTTCTGCCCCTACTTTCATGGTTGCCAACATGTCTGCCCACCTTTCCTCTTTTCCCATCCTTACCTCTACTTGCCTTACATGTACCTTGGGCTCCATCCATTCCTCTTCTTCCCCTTTGTATCCTTGGCCAGCACCCCTAGTCAATAAGATTTCATCCTCTATTACTTCTTTCTTTTATCCCTAGCACAATTCTAGTCTCTCAGCCAGCTATCTTCCCTCAGCTTGGAAACATGCTATTATTTCCTATTTTTTAAGAAACTCTCTTGACCTCCGGTCCTCCCTAATTTCTTTCCTATTTCTAACCTCTCTTTTGTCTCCAAAGCCCTTCAACACATAGTGCTATGACAGCTCACAAACTTTCTGGAACATTCCCTTACTCTACACCCTCGGCAGGCTGCCTTTCATACCGGCCATACCACCAAGACCCTTCTTATTGCCCTTTTGAATGAGATCTGGTCTGCTTTAGATCATATCCATTCTATTATCCTTGCTTACCTCAACCTTTCCTCTGCCTTTGACTTTGTTGACCATCACCTCCTACTACAGCGCCTCTCCAACACTGGCATCAGAGATTCCACTTTTCAGTGGCTCATCTTCTATCTTCTCAATCACTTCTTTCAGGTTTCCTCTCGTTTTTCTGCCTCCTCCTTCTTCCTGGAATCTGGCATACTCCAAGGTTCCCTCCTGCTCCCCACTCTGTTCAACATCTTTTTCCCCTCCTTCTGTTAATTCAGTCCTTAGGTTGCAGCCCCGGCCTTTGTGCTGATGATGTCCAGGTCGCTTTCGCTGCATGCTCTCCTTTCTGTGATACTACTAGAAACATAGAAACATAGAAACATGATGACAGAAAAAGACCACAAGGCCCATCTAGTCTGTCCTTCCATTAACAACAAGTACAACAGTCCACTTTTTACCTTTAGAGATCCTCTGTGTTGGTCCCATGCTTTTTTGAATTCAGTTACTGTCCTCATCTCTACCACCTCCACTGGGAGACTATTCCACGGATCCACTACTCTTTCCGTAAAGAAATATTTCCGCATATCACTCCTGAATCTATCTCCCTTCACCCTCATCCCATGTCCCCTCGTCGCAGAACTTGCTTTCAATTAAAAGAGGCTCTCTCCCTGAACATTTATGCCACGGAGGTATTTAAACATCTCAATCATATCACCTCTATCCCGCCTTTCCTCTAAGGTGTACATATTAAGATCCTTAAGTCTGTCCTCATATGCTTTATAATGAAGACCACTAATCATCTTAGTAGCAACCCTCTGCACCGACTCCATCCTGTTCACATCCTTTTGAAGGTGCGGTCTCCAGAATTGCACACCATACTCCAAATGAGGTCGCACCAAAGACTTATACAGAGGCATTATCACCTCCTTTTTTCTGCTAGCCATTCCTCTCCGTATGCACCCAAGCATCCTTCTAGCTTTTGCCGTCGCCTTTTCTACCTGTTTAGCTACTTTAAGATCATCGGACACAACTACGCCTAGGTCCCGCTCTTCTTTAGTGGACAAAAGTACTTCACCTCCTATACTGTATTGCTCCCTTGGATTTCTGCAGCCCAAATGCATGACCTTACATTTTTTAACATTAAATCCCAGTTGCCATATTCTAGACCATTCTTCAAGCTTAGCTAGATCCCTCCTCATGTTATCTACACCTTCCTGGGTGTCTACTCTATTGCAGATTTTGGTATCATCCGCAAAGAGGCAAACCTTACCCGACAGCCCTTCCGCTATATCACTAACAAAGATGTTAAAAAGAATCGGACCAAGGACAGATCCCTGGGGCACACCACTGGTAACATCCTTCTCCTCAGAGTGAGCTCAATTTACTTGTACTCTTTGTCGCCTCCCACCCAACCAATTTCTAACCCAAGCAGTAACTTTAGGGTCCATCCCTAGGGTGCTCAGTTTGTTTATAAGTCGCCTGTGAGGAACAGTGTCAAAGGCTTTACTGAAATCTAAATACACCACATCTAGAGCTCTCCCTCGGTCCAACTCCCTGGTCACCCAGTCAAAGAAATCAATCAGATTTGTCTGACAAGACCTGCCTCTGGTGAATCCATGCTGCCTCGGATCCTGTAATCCGCTTGACTCCAGAAACCTCACTATTTTCTCTTTCAACAGCGTTTCCATTAATTTACTCACCACTGAAGTTAAACTAACCGGCCTGTAGTTTTCAACCACATCCTTACTACCGCTTTTGTGTAAAGGCACCACATGAGCCTCTCACCAGTCCTTTGGCACCACTCCCGACTCCAACGAGGCATTGAAAAGGTCAGTCAGTGGAGTTGCTAGAACGTCCCCAAGTTCCCTCAGTATTCTAGGGTGTATCCCATCCGGTCCCATCGCTTTGTCTACTTTAAGTTGAGCTAGTTTCTCACGAACACAGTCTTCTGAAAATTGTTCAAGATGTCCCTCGCTTCTGTTCTTATTTGTGGGTGTTTTCTGAGGTCCTGCTCCTGGTTCTTCATCTGTGAACACAGAACAAAAATATTTGTTAAGCAATTCCGCTTTATCCTTATCAGCTTCTACATATTCCCCCCCTGCACCCTTGAGTCTGACAATACCACTTTTGCCCTTCCTCTTCTCACTAATATATCTGAAAAATGTCTTATCCCCCCATTTTATTGCATTGGGTATTTCCTCCTCCTTTTGAATCTTTGCCTTCTTGACTACTTTGCTAGCTTCTCTAAGTTTTTCCAAATACAGATGCCTGTCTTCCTCTCTCTGTGATCTCTTGTATTTCATGAAGGCCTCCCTCTTTTTCTTCACTTTTTCAGCTACTTCCTTCGAAAACCATAGCGGTCTCCTGTTCCTTTTGCCTTTATTTACCTTTTTAACAAAAAGGTTGGTTGCCTTTAAAATACCCCCTTTCAGTTTTGCCCACTGTTTTTCTACATCCCCCAGCTGTTCCCATCCCACTAACGACTCCCTGAGGTATTGGCCCATCTTCGCAAAGTTAGTCTTCCTAAAGTCTAAGATCTTCACCTTGGAATGGATTCTAACAGCCCTAGTCCTAATACTGAACCACACCATCTGGTGATCACTGGATGCAAAATGATCCCCCACTACAACATCAGAAACACTTTCACCATTGGTAAGCACCAAGTCCAGTATGGCCCCTTCACGTGTGGGGTCTGTTACCAATTGCCTGAATAGTTCTCCCTGTAGAGAATCCAGGATCTCCTTACTCCTAGATGATACTGCAGCAGGAATGTGCCAATCAACATCTGGCATATTGAAATCTCCTAGCAGTAGCACTTCCCCTTTCCTAGCAATGCTGCGTATGTCTTCAATTAACTCTCTGTCCACCTCTTCCTCTTGTGAGGGAGGTCTGTATAGCACACCAATGCAAATAGATTTCTCTTTCCCTCTTTCTAGTTTAACCCACAATGCCTCCTCTCTCCCTTTTAAGCTCTGTAATTCCAGCTTTAATAGTAGTTTTTACATATAGTGCCACTCCTCCTCCCCTTCTTCCTACCCTGTCCTTTCTGAATAAAGTATAGCCAGGTATAGTTACATCCCAGTCATGGTTTTCTGTGAACCATGTTTCTGTAACTGCCACTAAATCTAAGTCAGCCACTCCCACCAAAGCTTCAACTTCAGAGATCTTATTTCCCATGCTACGGGCATTAATACACACTGCTTTCCATATGTTACCCCTGTTACCCATTTCCATAAAGGTATTTAATGTATCACTTACCTGTTGGCTTTCACTTACCTGGGGGCTTTCTTCACCCATCCCCAACGAATCTAGTTTAAAGCCCTCTTCAGTAGATTAGCCAGTCTACTACCAAAGATGCGTTGACCTTTCTTGGACAGATGGATGCCATCTCTGCTCTGCAACCCTTGGAACAGCATCCCATGGTCTAGGAAACCAAAACGCCCTCGAAGACACCATCCACGCAGCCATGCATTAATCTCCAGGATGCGAGCCTCTCTGCCTTGGCCTTTACCCTCAACAGGGAGGATTGAAGAGAACACCACCTGTGCACCTACCTGCTTCACCCTCTGTCCCAGAGCCATGAAGTCACTTTTGATACGTTCCGAGGTATACCTGGCAGTATCATTTGTTCCAACATGGATTAGCAACATTGGGTAATAGTCAGTGGGCTTGATGAGTCTCGGCAAACTCTCCGTAACATTTTGGATCTTGGCACCAGGCAGACAGCATACCTCTCTGGACATCAAGTCTGGTCGGCAGATGGACGCCTCAGTACCCCTCAGAAGAGAGTCTCCAACCATCACTACCCTTCGTTTCCTTCTGGTCACTGATTCCGCAACTATGGGGTTCTTGAACTCTGGTTCTTCCCTTTCCAGGGATGCTTTCACCTCCTCCACTTCAAGGGCTGCATAATGGTTCTTCAATTCAAGGGCTGGAGAAGTTGGATTGGTGATTTTGCAGGCTCTGGTGACTTTTGTCCAACCATCGACATTCTGTTGGCACCCATCTTCTCCTGTGCAGGAGAGCCTGGTTGCTGCAAGAAGCATCTCATCAATGTACTTCTCACTGTCTTGAATGCTCCTCAGCCTCGCCACCTCCTCTCTGAGTTCCTCCACTTGTTTCCTCAGAGCTTCAGCATGCAGGCACCCTGCACATGGAACCGGTTCTTCAACTGGCAATAGGACCTCTGTCTGGACCGAGGCAGAAGCTGTAACGGGGGCAACAGCTTTAGCAATACGATTTTTCCCAGCCATTGTTCTGTTTGTGGAGCTTAGGTATCTGTTAAAGCAAAAGAGAGAGATCTACCAAGTACCAGCTGGTTTCGCAGCTGTCCTTTCAGAGAAAAAGCACTAAATCTCTTTAATTATATTCAAAATGTGCTGGTCCAATTCACTGTGATTTGTTAAAGGGGGAGGTGCCCTATAAAGCAAGACTGCTCACTAGGGGTGGGTGGGAGTCGGGGTGGGTAGGGAGGGAACTAACTCCTTATTAGGTGTTAGCAGTTCCTGAACCTGAGGAGGTTACAGAGTTCAGCAACCTACTGTGCTCAAGTAAAGTTCCCCTAAAACAGCAAAAATGAAATTAACCTTGCTTTAAAAAATATACACAAAACCCTTTTAAGAGCTCCCAGTCAGAGAGCTAGCAATGTAACAAAAGAAAAACCAAACAAAGAAACCCTCAAATCTTTACTTACTGTTTGATGTGTGGAGCCCTGGTTAAGAAAGCCTCAAAAGGGCAGGGCAAAGGAGCCTTTTTATGCAGGCTTCAACTGCACTCAGGAAACAGGCCCACTAACTCCTGATTAGGTGTTAGCAGTTCCTGAACCTGAGGAGGTTACAGAGTTCAGCAACCTACTGTGCTCAAGTAAAGTTCCCCTAAAACAGCAAAAATGAAATTAACCTTGCTTTAAAAAATATACACAAAACCCTTTTAAGAGCTCCCAGTCAGAGAGCTAGCAATGTAACAAAAGAAAAACCAAACAAAGAAACCCTCAAATCCTTACTTACTGTTTGATGTGTGGAGCCCTGGTTAAGAAAGCCTCCTTACTGTTCTACTTCATTGTCTCAATACTGGTTCCAAGAGCACTGCCTTTTTCTGAATATCATAAAATTTGAAGCTATTCATTTCCTTTCTCCTATGCTCCATTCCATTGCTCTCCCTCCAACCCTCTCTCCCCTGTCTCTTCCTTTCCATGACTCTGTGTGTATCCTGGGTTATATTCTCAATTTCTCTCTTTTTTTCAAGGACCAACTTTCCTCAGTGGTTTGCTCTTCCTTTTTTGCCCTGTGTCGTATCCATTCTCTCTGCTCACTTTCCCACAACTTTATATCCTCATCTTCTCTCTTGTGACCATCAGAATTGACTACTGCAATTCTCTTTATAACTGTCTTCCAGTCTATTCCATCAAATGCCTATAATTGGTCCAGTCCACAGCTACCAAGCTTCACTTTGGCTTTTGCTCCTCCGATCATATCATACCCTCTTCTAGGGCCGACCCATCCACTCGGCGAACTAGGCGGTTTCCTAGGGCAGCAGACTCTGGTGGCCAGCATCACTAACCCAAGCCCCTGGCAAGCGGCAGCTGATCTGCTGTTTCAGCAGTGTGGAAGGCTTTAAAATGCCCATGCACATGCACGCAGTTCCGGCCTGTCGCTCTTGCTCACCCTCCAAGAAAGTGGCATTGGAGGGGGGCAGGACTGGCAGGCCATAAGTGCACATGTGCATGGGTACTTTAAAGGCTGATGCAGCGCTGAAACAGCAGTTCAACTGCTGCCATTTTAGCGCAAGGTGGGGGTGGCATGGTGGGCTGGATGGAGGGTCTGTCTGGGGTGGCAGAAACCCTTGTGCCACCACAGTTCCCCACCCCATTTATCTTCCTTCATTGGTTATTGGTCTCCTTCCACCTCCAATACAATATTCTGGTTCACTGTGCTCTCTTCACCCTAACCCCCCTTACCTCGCCTCTCTTGTTATTCCCTATTCCCCCTCCCAGGCTCTCTGCTTCTCTCAGGCATCCCTCCTGTCTGTCCCATCCCTTTCCGCCCTCTGCTTCGAGATCTCTTGCCATTGCTACTTTGCCTATCTTGGTCCACATGTATTGCACTCCCCCCCTATCACTTTTAGCAAGAAACATCCTTCCCAGTTTTAGGAAACACCTCAAGGCCTGGCTATTTCATTCAGTATACCCTGAGTCTGCCTCACACTGATCCTCCCCTTCCTTGTCCCTGCTGTGTCCTGTCCTCATCCCTCACTCAGGGCCCTTCTTTGCTCTCTCGCCCCTCTCCATTTGATTATTGTAATTGCCCTCTAGGTTTCCTTTCTTCTATTTTTTTTGCTTTTCTCTCTGTTTTTCTTTTATGATTTATTGTAAACCACCATGATGGCACTGAGAAATAAATAAATAAATGCATAAAATAGTAACATTACAAGTCACTTCTGCTTCTACTGTTAAAAACTGTTTAGTTCTTTGTCATAAAATTGATGCTTTGGAAAATGTTTCTTGGTCAAAAAACGAGATTATTGAATTTTCCCAAGACGCGTTTACTTGCACCTGAGATGCTTTTAACTACTATTTCAAGGACGTTTTACAGATTGAAGAGGTAGAAAAGATCCAGTTACTTAAATGTTACATGAGAAAGTGAGACTTGAAGCCTCATAAGAAAACACTATAGATTCTCTGGCAGACAATCCTTCTGCTAATTTAACTGCACTTTTAGAAGATTCCGCAGATATCATATCCAAAGCAACCTTGTTAGTGTTTCTTTTTTTATATATTTGTTATACTTTTCTTGGTAATGAGGGTGATAAATCTCTTATTTTAAGAACATAAGAAATGCCATACTGGCTCAGACCAAAGGTCCTTCAAGCCCAGTAACCTGTTTCCATCAGTGGCCAATCCAGATCACAAGTACCTGTCAGATTCCCAAAAGTAAACAGGTTCTATGCTGCTTATCCCCGAGGTAAGCAATGGATTTCCTGGGACAGAGCTGCTGGAAGTACTGATAGTGATAGGACTTTCTATAGTAAGAGTGCTGGGGCTTTGGGATCTGGGATGACTTAGTAGTAGATGGCATAGAAAGTTCTTTGAAAGTTGAGCGACTGGTTAAGTTGGGTCTACAATAAAGCTTTTTGGATATGTCCTTGTGTTTGGCTGTGGTCTTTGTCCTCCGCTACCTTTACTGTACTATTTTGCAGAA
This sequence comes from Ichthyophis bannanicus, assembly GCA_033557465.1. NCBI lineage: Eukaryota > Metazoa > Chordata > Amphibia > Gymnophiona > Ichthyophiidae > Ichthyophis > Ichthyophis bannanicus. Next base: position 231,307,295 of record CM066038.1, on the reverse strand, counting down.
GACCTCCTTCTCCTGTTTCTTGATTTTCTTCTCTGAAGATAACCATGGCCTACACTCAATGGGACAATATCTTCAGCTATTCGGAAGATCACTTGAACCACCTTTTGAAGGAACACCTTTAGTTGAAGATGAGTCTGAAGATGCAAGTTTTGCCGACCGTTGGATAGATATGATCCGCACAAAAAAAGCAGTCATAAGGTATGAATTACACTACGCAAGCATGTTACAATACTGTAGAGTCAAAAGAATCCCAAGAGGACTAAGAATGACAAGGGAACCAAATATGTTTTGAGATGAGAAACCCTTTATGGATAGATGGTGCGCCATCCTAAATAAATGTTCTCTTGACCTCATGGTCCTACTGGCTGAAATCGCTAAGAAGAAGGTTGAGAAGATCAGAATAGAAGCTGAGAGGAAAATGGATTCTCTTAAGTCTGAGGATAGACATTTTGAGAGACTTATTGGTGATTACAATAAGAAATTAGATGAGTATTGCAGAGATATTAAAAAAGGAAAACTTGATAAACATAAACGTGACGAATTGGATTATAAAAATGATAATGTATATCTGTGGTTAAAACCTCATGCTCCTTATAATGGCCAACGTCAAGTTAGTTTTAAGGAGGATAATTATAATAATCGTAATAATGACTATTCAAGGAAATATGATAACTATAATTATCACAACAATGATTATTCAAAGAAATATGATAATCACAATAATTACAACAATGATCATTCAAAGGAATTTGAACATTCTACATGTAGATATGATGATTTTTCTACATCCAAAAAGAAAGATTCCCCTGCATGCAGATATGATGACACACAGGAAAGGAGCAAGAAGCGTATAAGGAGCGAGTCAGAAGAACTTTTTGCCTCTCCTGTCTCTACTCCTCTCCCTACATCCCCTGGCACCTCCAGGGATTTTTTGTTCGAAGATCTTTGGGAAAAGGAATCTGCAGAGCGCAAGTCCAACAAAAAGCCCCTTCCCTCATCATTTAGAGTTCAGAGGGAGAGGAAGAGGCAGAGGCAATACCTACCGGTCCTTTCAGAATCGCCCTCACAATCCCTATTAACCTATGGTAACAAACTTGCACATACACACAGTTCCTCACAATTTGATCTTCCTGTTTTGACTCTTTCTTCTGCCTCCCTTACCAAATCAGAAACTGATCTTTTGCAGAAAAGTCTTTCATTTGTTCCCACAGCTCCATATGATGCTTTTCAGACTCGTATCGACCGCCATAAAATGTTTCGTAAGCTTCAGATTAAAACGTTTTTTTCAGTTAAACCTAGTGTTTCCAACGATCCCTTGGTATTACATAATAAATCTCGTTGGTATCCACCTGGTCCCACTGATTCTGCTTTACAAACTTTTATGGACTGTGTCTTACGAGACTTACATCTAATAGAAAAGAAATCTAGATGCAGATTCTTCAATCTCACACAGGATGAAAGATCTGCAATATGTAGTCTTAAGCAGCGGTCTGATATCATCACAAAACCTGCAGATAAAGGTGGTGGCATTGTTATTCTGGATCGTTCATACTATATACATGAACTTTCTAGACAGCACAATGATAAAATTTTTTATCAAGTTTTAACCTGTGATCCTACATCTGCCATAAAAGAAGAGATTGATTCCCTTTTGTCCTACGTTTTTTATGCAGGCTTTCTTGCACAGCGTGAATATTCATTTTTACTGGTCACACACCCCATCATCCCTACTATATACACTATTCCAAAGATTCATAAGTCACTCCCCTCCCCTCCCGGTAGACCTATTGTATCAGGCATAGAGTCTGTTCTTGAACCACTCTCTAAATTTATTGACATTTTTCTATGGCCCTTTGTTCTTAAAATTACATCATATATTAGGGATTCAGCAGATGTTATCTCATTTTTAGATGGTTTTCGTGGAGATCTATCTGAAATTACTTTAGTGTCATTAGACATTGAATTCCTTTACACCAATATCTCTCAGGAAGGTGCTTTTGCAGTTATCACGAAATATTTGAATTTACGCCCTACACCAGTTCGCGTACCCACTCATTTCTTGATAGAATTGGCACAGGTTGCTTTGACTCACAACTATTTTCTTTTTAATAATCAATTTTTTCAACAAATCAAGGGTACATCCATGGGTGCTGCTATGGCACCAGATATTGCCAATCTATATGTGGCAGAATTTGAAGAAAATCATTTGAATGGTTCTCCCTATTCATCTTCTGTTATATCTTGGAAGAGGTACATTGACGACATTCTTATCCTATGGAAGGGCACCGATAGTGAGTTACATGATTTTTATAATTGGCTTAATACCTTGGACATCAATCTTTAATTTAAGATGCAATTTAGCTCCACAGAATTACCTTTCCTTGATATCTTTATTAGGAAATTTCCAACTAGTTTCAATACCACAATTTTTCGCAAACCCACGGATCGAAACAAGTTGCTCCATTTTGATAGTTTCCATAGTAGTCACTTGAAGAAAAATTTACCAGTTTTACAGTTCTTACACCTCCAAAGATTATTGTCGCGTCCACCCCTTGGTATAGGCGGTTGCCTAGGGGGAATGGACGGACCACATATTTATTTTATCCTTTTTAAGCGCTGCGGTCTCTGTTCCCATGTAATTGTGGCAAAGACGGAGTCAGCAAGGAATTGGGTTAACAATAAGTTTTATTGTTATTGTTGCACAAGTGTTTATTTATTTATTTAAAGTCTCTTCTATACCGCGCTATTCAGCATCAGTGCGGTTTACAATAAACAACGAACATACACATTTCCAATAGTACTTTGTGTTTACATATGAACAGGAGAATCAACTTGGCTAACAGGGTAACTATATACAATAACAATATATACAATTTACAGTGTCTATCTACTATCCCAATAAACAGAAATAAAGGATTCTTCTCCAAACAAAAGTGTCTTTAACTGATACAGCATTATTCACCTGTTAGACATACAGGCATGTTTCTTTCAAAGCACTTTCTTCAAGCTTCTTTCTGTTATAAAACATTCACTGCTTTCTCCTCCAGCAACAAATTCTTTCTTAAAACAAACCATAAAACAGTAATGTTCTTTTCTTCCCCGGTTGCCTAATTGGCCTGACTTTTTCACTTCGGCAGCTCTCTGCCTCTTCCCGTGTAAAATCCCACCAGCACAATCTCAGGCTTCTTCCAGCACTTACTATTAGCATAACATTTTACAGCTTTCACCCTCTCTGGCAAAATGCACAATCTGTTTCCATATCAGAACCCTCGCTTCCAATAACAGCTTCTTCAATCTGCATGGGCTCTCCCTCTGAGTCTGATATGCCTTGTTCAATTACAGGCTTCTCCTGAGCAGGCTTCCACTGCTCTAATAAAGCTTTAATCTGTTTCCAACGGGACTCTTCTTTACTCTGAGGTATGGGGGAGGAACTTAGGACACCAGACTCCTTTAGCACTGACTTAATGGATTCAAAAGGGCTCACCTTTTTCCTGGCCTTCCTTACCCTTTCTGGTAGGCTTACAGGCAACCTCTTGTCCCCAGACTGCTTCCTTTGCTCTCTGCCGTTAAGCTTCTCAACAGGGTCTGACTGACTCCTGTCTCCAGAGCTTCCAATCAGCAACTTGCTCCCTGTCAGCTGTGCTTCTCTCCGAACTGGAGCTACACACACGCTGCCTGCAATCAGAGTGTCTGTGCAGCCTTTCAAATGGAGCTTTGTTCCTGCTTAATTTCCCACCTTTTACAACAGCTTCAATGGAAGACTCCTGAGAAGAATTCCTCTGGCCTTTGTACCAAGTTTCCAGCCTTTTCTCCTGAGGACTATTCCTTCTTCTCTCTTCCTCACACTTCCCTTCTCGGTTCCTCTCACAGGTCCCCTCAGACTTCCTTTCACAGCTCCTCTTAGAACTCCTTTCACCTTCCCTCCCAGAATATTTTTCAGCGTGTCCCTTTCTAATTGTTTCCTCCTGCCTAAATGTTTGGGGCTGTCCTATGGGCTTTGGCTCCGCCCCCTGCCTCTCACGTCAGCTCCCCTAGTTGCCATGGAGCTGAGGTGTGGCTCTCTCTCTTGCTTTCTGTGCATGGAGTTTTTTTCATAAGTTGAAGGTTTAACCCTTCCCCTTCCTGCACTGCTCTTGGCTACAGGGGAAAAAGAGTGGTTTCTCCTCCTTTCACTAGCGTTTAACCCAGCTGCGTCATCACATAACCCCCCCTTAAGATATTCCGGGCTGGCTGGCCCTTTCCAGCACAGCATGGGATCCTATCCTGGGCATGGTAGCTATCAGTGGTATCACTTCTCATGGCCAAACGAGCTAAAGCTACCCGCTCGTGCCAAGGCCGTAGCACATTCATGTGAAAAATTTGCTGTTTCCCTTTCCTAGTTTCCACCATGTATGTGACTGGGCTTACTTGTTTGACAATCCTGTAGGGCCCTTTCCACGTATTCTCAAATTTCGGGTTTCGGCCGGGCACCATTACAATGACCTTTTCACCCACCTCCAGGTGGCGAGGTCGGGCCCGATGGTCATAATACCTTTTCTGGCGTGCTTGGCTAGCTGTCATATTCTCCTCAACTACCTGGGATGTACGCTGCAAACGCCCTCGCAAATCTTTTAAAAACTTGGGTATCTCAACCTCCTCCATGTTGGGCTCCACCCATTGCTCCCGTAAGATGTCCAACACTCCCCTGGGTGCTCGTCCATACAGGAGCTCGTATGGTGACACACCTATAGAAGCCTGTTTCCTTTCCCGGCAGGCGTATAGTGTAAATGGGAGCATCAGGTCCCATTCAGCCATCTCCCCTTCTAGACTTCTTTTTAACATCCTTTTGATGGTTTGGTTCTGGCGTTCCACCAGTCCGTTGGACTGAGGATGGTACGTGGCCGTTCTAATATGCCTAATGCCAAAAGCGTCCCAGACCTGAGCAAGATATCGAGACAAAAAATTAGTGCCCCTGTCCGTTAGCACTTCTCGGGGACATCCCACTTCACAAAAAAGTTTCAGAACTTCGGCAGCGATGGTTCGTGCCGACGTATTCCGTAGGGGAATCGCCCAGGGAAAGCGTGTAGCTTGGTCCACAATGACTAATATGTACTGAAACCCCCTGGGAGTCCGGATTAATGGTCCCACTATATCCATAGCTAATCTTTCTATTGGCCTTGAAATAAGAGGTAGGGGCATCAGAGGTACTTTTTTCGGTGGAAATGGGGTGACCTTCTGATAGGAGGGGCATGCCTCACAAAATTTTGCGGTCTCCCTGAAGACACCTGGCCAATAAAAATGATTTAAAATCTGATCCAAAGTGCCATGGACCCCTTTGTGTCCCCCTAAAGGATGGTCATGGGCCAATCTTAATACCAAATATTTGAAGGTAGTGGGTACCACCAATTGTTTCCTAATACTGGTGGAATGAGGATCTAAGCTCTCCCGGTATAATATATTCCCCTCTAGGTAAAAGTGGGGCAATGCTCCCGATCCCTTGTTGGCATAATCAAAAGCTCGAGTTAAGGCCGGGTCTTCCCTCTGTTCCTCAGGGAATGAAGGAAATTTTTCTACCAACTCAGCCGAAGCCCATGGTAGTTCCTGTCCTGCCGCTAACTCTGCTCGATTTTGGGCCCTGATGTGTCTCTCCTGCCTTTTCTCAGCCTTCTTGCGTCTTGTGCCTTCCTCGGGAGGAGTTATTAACCCCCCGTGCGAGGGCAACTCAGCCATGGGATCATTAAATGCATCCTGTCCCTCCTGGTTGGCCTGGCTTTGAGCCTGCGTGGATACCAGGCCTAACTTAGATCTTCCTCTCTGAGAGGATGTCACCTGTTTCTCCCTTATTCCCCCTCCTAAGGGTTCCTTTTCTGTTTTTTCTGGACTTAAGGTTCCTGCATCAGCTATGGTGGACGTCAACCCTTTCACTAGGCCTTTCCTGAACTGTGGCCAATCCTTTCCTAAAACTAAGGAATGTGGTAGTCTGGGTACTACTGCCACAGGAATTTTCTTTCTTAAGCCTAGGCCTGTTACTGTGACTGTGTGCAATGGATACGACGAAGCAGCGCCGTGCACACACTTTATCTTTATTTTCCCTTCAGCTTGGTTTACAGAACCTTCACCCTGAGCTTCAATATCCCTCCATAACCTTTCCGAAATCATCGATTGGTCGGCCCCTGAGTCTAAAAGGGCGTCGACCGGGATATTGTCCACCTCGACGGCTAGTAGAAATCCCTCCCCAACCTCCTTGGATTGGGTGGTCACTAGCACTACCTTTGCTCTGCAATCTCTCTTTACATGGCCTTTTTCTCCGCAAGAGAAACATTTCCGCTGTTCCAAACCAGCTTTCCCTGGGGGTCTCCTTTGCACACATTCCCCCAACATTACCTTATCTTTCCTTTCCGAAATTCCCAGGACTGCTGGACCCGAAACACCCACTTTCCTCTGGCCGACTGCTCCAGCTTCTAGGAAACGCTCGGCCAAGGAAATGGCATCCTTAGTGTTTCTGCAGTCCTGCAGAATTAGGAAAGATTGTAATTCCCCTGGTACAGCATCTACAAATTGCTCCAGAACAATATTATCCAGAATTGTATCAACACTCTTTCCCTCTGGAGTTAACCATTTATACACAAGTGTTTTAATTCGGTGGCATAAGGCCTGTGGTGTTTCTCCTGGCTTCAATTTGCAAGCCCACAAAAGGCGGCGATAGACCACTGGAGTTAAGCCCATCCGGTCTCTTATGGCCTTTTTCGCTTCCTCATAGTTGGAGGCAAGATCATTGGGCATAGCTCGGTAGGCCGCGAGAGCCTCTCCCGTGAGGGATGTTGCTAGTCTTATGGCCCATTGGTCTTTCGGCCAACTACTTATGAGAGCAATACGTTCAAATACTTCAAGATAATCATCCACCTCATCATCTTTTGACAACTGTCCCAAAGATAATACCCCCTTCCCTAGGGTTCCCAGTCCAGATACTGTTCCTAGAGAACCTGACGCAGTCCTCAGGGCATCTGTTGTCTGTTTCTGCTCGCCGATCCAGGCGCCTAGCATGTCCAACAGCGGTTTCTGTTGGGCCCTCAGCATTTCTGCAGTTCTCTCCTGGGCCTGGGCTGACATCTCTTGCTGCTGCCGGAACCTGTCCGTCATCCATTTCATCAGCTCTGCCGTCTCCATGTTGGTTCAACTGCAACAAACAGAAAGCAAAAAACCCAAGTGTGGCTTACACACAATCGCCCCCTCTCTCCGCTTCCACTCCGGTTCTGCAACACCCCCACCCCCTTGTAGCAGAATCCAAATTAACCCCTTCCCATCTACGGGTTACCTGCTACAAGTGGTGAGTCTCGCTTCACAGGACAGCAGTGTCATGGGAACACCCGATCCGGTCCGCTTCCGTCGATACTCCACTCCGAGTTTTCCTGCAGAACTGGTCAGCTCTTCAGAGGTACGTGCGTGTTGCTTGGTTTCTTTTCCAGAGAAACTTCTTTGGCAGAGTAACACAAGTCCTTTGTATCTGTAAGGTAGTAGCTTAATCCGAAAAACTATGCCAGCTGTCGCGTCCACCCCTTGGTATAGGCGGTTGCCTAGGGGGAATGGACGGACCACATATTTATTTTATCCTTTTTAAGTGCTGCGGTCTCTGTTCCCTTGTAGTTGTGGCAAAGACGGAGTCAGCAAGGAATTGGGTTAACAATAAGTTTTATTGTTATTGTTGCACAAGTGTCTATCTACTATCCCAATAAACAGAAATAAAGGATTCTTCTCCAAACCAAAGTGTCTTTAACTGATACAGCATTATTCACCTGTTAGACATACAGGCATGTTTCTTTCAAAGCACTTTCTTCAAGCTTCTTTCTGTTATAAAACATTCACTGCTTTCTCCTCCAGCAACAAATGCTTTCTTAAAACAAACCATAAAACAGTAATGTTCTTTTCTTCCCCGGTTGCCTAATGGGCCTGGCTTTTTCACTTCGGCAGCTCTCTGCCTCTTCCCGTGTAAAATCCCACCAGCACAATCTCAGGCTTCTTCCAGCACTTACTATTAGCATAACATTTTACAGCTTTCACCCTCTCTGGCAAAATGCACAATCTGTTTCCATATCAGAACCCTCGCTTCCAATAACAGCTTCTTCAATCTGCATGGGCTCTCCCTCTGAGTCTGATATGCCTTGTTCAATTACAGGCTTCTCCTGAGCAGGCTTCCACTGCTCTAATAAAGCTTTAATCTGTTTCCAACGGGACTCTTCTTTACTCTGAGGTATGGGGGAGGAACTTAGGACACCAGTCTCCTTTAGCACTGACTTAATGGATTCAAAAGGGCTCACCTTTTTCCTTGCCTTCCTTACCCTTTCTGGTAGGCTTACAGGCAACCTCTTGTCCCCAGACTGCTTCCTTTGCTCTCTGCCGTTAAGCTTCTTAACAGGGTCTGACTCTGACTCCTGTCTCCAGAGCTTCCAATCAGCAACTTGCTCCCTGTCAGCTGTGCTTCTCTCTGAACTGGAGCTACACACACGCTGCCTGCAATCAGAGTGTCTGTGCAGCCTTTCAAATGGAGCTTTGTTCTTGCTTAATTTCCCACCTTTTACAACAGCTTCAATGGAAGACTCCTGAGAAGAATTCCTCTGGCCTTTGTACCAAGTTTCCAGCCTTTTCTCCTGAGGACTATTCCTTCTTCTCTCTTCCTCACACTTCCCTTCTCGGTTCCTGTCACAGGTCCCCTCAGACTTCCTTTCACAGCTCCTCTCAGAACTCCTTTCACCGTCCCTCCCAGAATGTTTTTCAGCGTGTCCCTTTCTAACTGTTTCCTCCTGCCTAAATGTTTGGGGCTGTCCTATGGACTTTGGCTCCACCCCCCTGCCTCTCACGTCAGCTCCCCTAGTTGCCATGGAGCTGAGGTGTGGCTCTCTCTCTTGCTTTCTGTGCACGGAGTTTTTTTCATAAGTTGAAGGTTTAACACTTTCCCTTCCTGCACTGCTCTTGGCTACAGGGGAAAAAGAGTGGTTTCTCCTCCTTTCACTAGCGTTTAACCCAGCTGCGTCATCACATTATGTTCCGACCATGAATAATTTAAAAACAAATCCTACGACATGGCCGAACATTTTCATGCTAGAGGATAACCTATTGATTTCATTAATAAAGGGTTCAATCGTGCCTGCTCGACTTCCAGACAAGATCTCCTTTTACCTAAAAGCAAAACTTCAGATAATAAATTTGCTTGCATTTTAAGGTTTTCACACCTTTCCTCCAAGATTCAAAAAATCTTGAGGACTCACTGGCATATCCTTCAAACACGTTTTTGTTTTCATAACCAATGTTTGACTATTGCCTATAATAGGGAACGTAATTTAGCTGACAAATTGGTTTCCTCTTACATGCCTTCAGCCCCAAGTTCCTTATCTTCACAAAAGGGACATTATAAATGCAACAAATGTTCTGTTTGCAAACATGCTATTGTGCTGAAGGATGTTTTTATACATTCACATACTAAAAAACATTACAAATTGTACACCAGGACCACGCATGTGGTGTACATTATCATCTGTCCCTCTTCCCTTTTATATGTTGGCAAAACTATTCGAGCTATCAAAACTCGTATTCAAGAACACAAGAGCTACATCAAAAGGAAAATAGCAACAGCCCCTCTAGTGGAACATTGGATTCATTTCCAACATAACCTTGATGATATAAATTTTTTTTGTCATTAAGAAAGTTACCCCTTCCCCTCGGGGTGGTGATCTTGACCGTTTATTAGTTCAAGAAGAACAAAGGTTCATTTTTCAATTCAATACAGTGGCCCCCTGGAGGTTTGAATAAAGAGATTGAGTATCATGTCTTTTTATAAATATTTGTTTATAATACTTTTACATATCTTCATTTCAATGGTAATCCCCTTTTCTCTTCTTCCCCTTCCCCTTCCTCTCCCCCCCTTATTCTTAGCCCCTTCCTCCTCTTTTATGTGATCTATAAAATTCTATGCATTGCACAAATTCAATTTGTTTTTTACATGCTTGTTGCACTCATTTTTAAAAAATAATATTCATTATAATAATCTTTTCAACTAGTATTATAAATTTTTATAACAAGTAGTATGGTTTCCCCCTATTTCATAATTTTAGTTAATATCCCCTTCTTTTATAATTTTACATAAAGCTGATGTCTTGTTACACGTCAAACCCCCTTTTGTCCAGCAGTTGCACGTACAGCTCTATAACTTGGCACCTTACTGGGCAGACTATATGGACCATGCTGGTCTTTATCTGCTATCATTTACTATGGGGGTCATTCTGTCCCATGAATAGCAGGGACGGTGCCCTGTTGGGACGTCCATCCCTGCTATTCGTCTCCCTGCCATCCCCATCCTCAACCTCCCCCTATGAACAGTGGGTTTGTAAGAGGAGGTCCAGATAGGGATGGGAGGGGGCGTTCTGGAGGTGGAGCAAGGGCATGATGTGGGTGGCCCTTTACCCTGGATGTACAGGGCTGATTCTGAGGTCAGCCCTGTACGTCCAGGGCCTTCAGGATAGATGGGGAACTTATTCTGCCTCGAAGGTAAGTCCCTCTGGATAGCGGGGGGCCATGGGGCAGGACACGGACAGGCAAGTGAGGGGGCTCAGGGGGTTTCCAGCAGCTTGACCTAGACCTTGGAAGTCCAGATCAGGGGTTGGGCTGCAGGGAACGGGAGTTGCTCTGGAGCGGCTGGCAATCACAGCTCGTGAATGGAGCTGTGGTGCCATGGTGATGGGACGCCATGGCCATTCACAAGCTCGGCTGAGTTAGCCGGGTAGTTGCTGGGACATACAGCCAGGCAGAATCGGTCTCGGCCTGCATGTTCAGGTGCTGGACTCGATTCTGATCCCGTGAGGGCCGTGGGATCAGAATCAGGTGTAACTTTGCATGGCCCGATTCTGCCCGGCCATACAGGGGCTGCATGGCCTGAATGGATTAGGCCTCCACATTACTATAAGAGAACTGCAAAATCAGTGCTCTGGTCTGCAGATATTTTCTGGAGAATTTTGCAGATGTTTTCTGGAGAATAAAAGAACTGAAGCAAATCAAGCAGGGTGCTCTGTATTGTGAGAGCAATGTCCCTGGTTGGGAGGGAGAGAGTCTCAGGAGAGAGGGGAGCATTGCTGGGATGGAATGTGAGCCCCTTTTTCTTTTTTGTTGTGCATCATCCGTCTGCTGTTTTTTGGGCCTTTCCCTTTTCTCAGGACTCTTGTAAACTGATTTCTCTGCATGTTTTTGCTTCAAATCAAACCTCTGTCTGCTCTTTGTTTGTAGAGCTGTTTTGTGCAGCTTTTGTTTCCTTTTTTCTTTTACTTTGCCTGCCGCTTAACAGGTGGGGCTGGTGTGGTGGAGGAGGACTGAGAAATGGATGTCACCATTCACTGATGGTTGGGAAATAGCTCTGGTGCTGGAGGAGTCAGGATTGAGCAGCATTCCCGATGCTGGGGGCCATGTGCTCTGTGTTGCACTGTCACTTCCAGAAAAAGAACTGTTCCGAGCTGGGTTGTGGAACTTTGCCTCATTTTTCTCTGCTGGCGGCGCCAGAACTTGGACCGACATGGGAGGTCACAAAAGGAAGGTGCTTGTGGTGGCCAAAAAGAAAACCCCCAAGAGCAGAGGCAAACACTGAGCTGTAAGGAAGAGTTTCGTCTGCTGGTTTTATCGCATTTGTTTCCCTGTTGACTTTTTCTTTGTCAGTCAAAGAAAGGAGGAGTGAGGAGAGCTCTGTCTGCACTGGTCTGCGGAAAGAACAAGACTAATGGAATGCTGTCACATAGAATAAAGAGGGAATCCTCACCTAAACTCAGAAGCTCAAACACTTCTCAAAGCTAGGGGAGAGCTCTGGCACACTGGAGATGTCCGGAGGCGTCACCATGAAGTATGTCTGCATTCCCCTGCTTGTCTGTGGAGAAACAGGAATAACAAAAACCTCCTCCATTTTTTTAGTTGGATATATTGTGAGGCAACACTTAAGCTTTTAGCTGCGTTGAGGGAGGGTGATTTTCAGATAGCTGATAATATAGATAAAACAGTTCATATTTGTGTCAATCACTTCAAAAATTACTCTCTTAGATGGCAAATTTCTAGGCCAGTTCTCCTGGTAAATAGAGACATAAACAGGTGAATTGATCTGTGTGAAAATCGCTCTCCACAGAGGAGCTAAAAAACAAGGGTCACAGTGCACTTACTTTTAACAGTATCTAAAAGGCACGTTCAAGTATGTTTAGGTCAATGAGGGAAAACAGCATGGTTGCTTGTGCACTATTGTATCTGTCTCCTCAAGCCACCCAGACAGAAGGTGTAAAGTACATGGGGGCTTTTAATAAATGTTCTTCATGCTCGCTAATATTCAATGGGAAACTATCTGCATAGAAAGTAGCTATAATATAGGTATGGTAAAAGGGATGCTGGATTGCGCTCATGCCTTCTTCAGTAGTAGCTGAAGGTGAGTTACATTCAGGTACGGTAGGTATTTTCCTTCCCCCAGAGAGCTTATCATTTAACTTTGTACCTGAGCTAAGATGCTCCTGAACCTCCTCTATTACTCTTCAGAATTTAATTTTACAAAGCAAGATTGAATTTTAGTCTTATCTGTGCTTTGACATGTTCGTACCAATCTTTGTCTGTTTCTTTGAATCTTTTCTTGTGAGCTCATGTTCATTTTTTTCTAACACAGCAGGAAATGCTTTCCTGTTTTTAATAAAGACAAATGGAGCCTCAGTGGACTAAAATAATTGCAGTGGAGTATTGTGGTAGAGAGATGAGTTTCCACAATTTCCTGGTGCCATTATCTTTTTCATAATAGAAAGAAAGCCATATGAATAGGCACACTGGACGTATGGTCAGGTCATGCTGCAGCAAGATATTCTGATATCTTCTAGAGCTTTCATTCATCTCCTTGCGCTACTATCTGGGAAAATAAAAGGAACAGCATTAGATTTAGTCCATTTTTCCTGTGTTTTCTCAAAAGTTAAACTGTGCGCACATATTCCTCTGTTATAATGTCCAAATTAGCATGCACAAACATGACAGCTGTGAAATAACAGACAGCAAAAATGAAACAAGAATGAAAGTGACTTGAAATGATCTGAATTGTGTTTTGGTATAACAACAGGAACTGAAACGGTATTCTGGTTTGAGGCTCCCTGACCAACTCTTTGACCGAAACTGAATATTCTGTGTAACTATTCCACATGTTATTCCAATGGTTAAAAATGTTGCTTCTGAGAATAATAGTACTGTACTTACCCAGATTATAAAGTGGAGTAAGAAGAAATGTTACAAATGTGGAAAATGGGGACATTTGGAAAAGGAATGCCAGATTTACACTAGCTTGATAGGTGTTGATTTAAAACAGCCTAAAGAAGGGTTCCGTTTGGTGGTTGATGTGCAGGGAATTACCACGAATGCTCTGTTAGACTCTGGGGCAGACCAGAGTATGCTAAGAGGCTTTGGAAGCGGATAGGATTTGAGCCAAGAAGGATTTGAGCCTAGAACCCCTGAAAGCAAGGTTTACATTAGATGCATTCATGGTGCTGCAACATCATATTCCACATACAGGCTAATGATTAAGGGCTTGGGGGTACAAGAGGAAATTCCTTTAGCAGTGGTACCTAGGTTTCCATTTGATTTGGTTCTAGGACGAGACTGGCCAAAATTTAAGCAAGGGCTAGTGAAAGAACTAGGGCGGAAGAGGGGCCTTGTATCCACCCGTTCACAGGCTAAGGTAGAGAGCCAGGAAGAGGGGGAGCAGGCAGAGTTATTAGGAGACTTACCCTCTCATGATGATTTAATAACTCCACCATCTGGGAAAGTAAAAAAATTAACAGCACAAAAGCGTCGTGAGAGACTTTGCAGAGCACAGGGTAGGGCTGAGATGGAGGCTGGTAAAAGTTTACCCTGGGTGCCAACTGAGTTAGTGGCAAAGTTTCCCAACTTTCCACAGGAACAGCGAGCTGATCAAGCTCTCACCCGAGCTTTTAAATATGCTCAGGAGGTCAGGAAGGATTTGCCCAGATTCATACTAGATAATGAAATATTATATACAGAGAGTCAGGACCCCAGAAATGGGACCATACGTAAACAATTAGTGGTACCCACAACTTTTAAGGGACTAGTTCTTAGATTAGCACATGATCATCCAGTGGGAGGTCATAAAGGGATGCAAGGAACGCTGGATCAAATACTTATATGTTTTTATTGGCCAGGTATTTTCAAAGAAACTGCCCAGTTTTGTGCTGCATGTCCACGTGCCAGCGTGTTACAGCGTCTCACCCACCGGTGGTGCCTTTGATTCCCACACCAATTATGACAGACCCAATAGGTCGCATTGCTATGGATATAGTAGGCCCATTAGTCAAAACACCCCGAGGTTTCCAATACATCCTAGTTATTTTATTTTTATTTATTTATTTATATTCTCTTATATACCGCGCTATTCTGCATCAGTGCGGTTTACATTGAACAAACTGAAATTACATTGAACAGGGCATTATAACTTGGAGATAACTATTTTACAGGGAACATGGGCTATGGAGGGTTAAGTGGCTTGCCTAAGACCACAAGGAGCACCTGTGGGACTAGAAACCCCAGTCCTTCCGGCCCAAGGTTGCTGTCCTCTAGTGGGATTTGAACCCCCGACCTTCCAGCCTGAAGTACCTTGCCCCAACCGCTAGGCCACTCCTCCACTCCTATGGTAGATCAGGCAACAAGGTTTCCCTCGGCCGTACCATTAAGGAATGTTTCTGCTAAAATGATAGCTTTAGAGCTAGTCAAATTGTTTTGTGAAGTAGGATTCCCAAGAGAGGTGTTGACTGACCAAGGGTCCAATTCTGTATCCAAATATTTGGCCCAGGTCTGGGATGCCTTTGGCATTCATCATGTAAAAACCTCGGCCTACCATCCTCAGTCAAACGGTTTGGTGGAGAGATTCAACCAAACTCTCAAACAAATGTTGAGAAGGGGGTTAGCAGGAGATGTAAAAGAATGGGATATGTTATTGCCCTTTGCCTTATATGCCTGCAGGGAATGAATTCAGGTTTCCCTAGGTGTAGCCCCATATGAATTGATGTATGGTAGGGCCCCACGTGGTTTGTTAGATATTTTGAGGGAACAATGGATTGATCCTGAACCAGAGAATCAGGAGGTGCCACAGTTTTTACGTGACTTGAGAGCACATTTAAAAAGGACCTCGCAGGTTGCTGAGAAAAACTTGCAGGACAGTCAAGTGCGCCAAAAAGGGTGGTATGACAGGAAGGCCTAAAGCCGCCAATTAAACATTGGTGAAAAGGTTTTGGTACAAGTAGCAGGCACAGCACCAAAATTTGAAGTACAGTGGAAAGGGCCATGGAAGGTTATTAGACAGGTGAGCCCAGTATCTTATGTGGTGGAAAACACAAGAGGTCGTAGACAGACCTACCACATTAATGTACTTAAACCTTGGAAGGAGAGGCCTGTAAATAATGATGTCCCTAAAGCAAGCCAAGAAGTAGGTGAGCATCCAAAAGATAATACTCTCGTAGGTATTACGGACTGTAGGAAGAAGGTTTCACAATTTGCACCAGTCCGTAATAACTTAAGCAGGGGTGTATGTGATAAGGAAGCTTATCATAGTTCAGGAAGAAATAATACAAGAGTTGAATTGGCTCTGAATAAGCAACCTGTGCTGGCTGGTAAAAGCACTAAAACAGAGTGTTTACCTAAAAGACTACCAGACACAGAATGCACTGGTTTACAGAAAGCCTCTAGGAGAGCTGAAGTAGTGAAACGTGTGCCTAATCAGAGAAGCAATGATGTAATCCCTAATCACATATCTCCTAGGGCAGGGCTTAATTCAGAACATCTGCAGTGTGCTAGGGTGAAGCGGCCATCTAGGCACTTTAAAGTTAGAAGAAATTCATCATACAGACAGCAAGGAAAGCAAGGACAGCAAGGTGGCAAGGACAGCAACGGGAGCTGGAGAAGGAGAGACTGATCGTGAACAGAAGGAAGAACAGCAAGACGTCCAGAAGGTCTAAGAAAGGAGCCCAAGGCAGTACGTATACTGGGAGAGATTCCTGGGGCAAGCATTCTTCATTGGACTGGAAGAAGCCAGAGGCTTGGAGATATACAGCCAGGAACCCTCGGACAGCACCTGTAAGGGAAACTGCTGCATCTACAGAAAGAAGGAGCTCTAATACCTATTTAAGGAGGTATGGGAAAAGAGACCTAAAGTCCAGAGATTCTGACTGGAGAGCTGGGCACAGAGGTTTTGCTACCTACTGGCCAAAATACCCAGAGAGGAAACCTAATGGTAATGTGATCTCAGGTATGAACTCTGATCTGTTCCCTAGCTTTGCACAAGGAAGACAGCAGGGAAACAGTTTCTATCCTGGTAGAGATCAGTTAGAGAAATCCTCTGAGCCAGTGTATGAAAGTGATCCTATGATATTTCAAGAGCAAGGAGAAATATCAGATGAGGAAGTTGAATGCATGGATTGTTCTCTTTCTATGCTGCTGTTCTAAAGTAATCCTCAGTTAAGGATCAAACACCAAAAGGAACTGTACTGATTTTTAGCTTCCCAGAAAAGTTTCTTTGAGAAAAAGCTTTGCGGAAAGTTGGAGCCACGTGAAGAGTGGACCAGCAATGGTTTGCAGCTGGTTAAGCACTTGTGATTAGAGCAAGGCACAAGTGCACGTGGGACTTTGAAAAAAAGCTTCTTCTCTGTGTGAAAGGAAGAAAGCTGTTTTTTTTGATAAAGAGAATTTTCCTTTTGGGTTTATTTTTCATTCCAGCACTGCTAAGAAAGTTTATTAGCAGGGGCTAGAAGAAAGACCTTTTCTGTTCCATCAAGGTCTTTACTAAGTTGTTGCATAAGTAATTCAGTTGCCTTATTTGTTTTGTTTCCTGAATAAAACTCCTGGAGAAAATTATCCTGTTGATGTTACCAAGCATATCTGTGCGAGGGAATAACACCCCATAAATAAAATCTGTTTTCTGCTTTACACTCGAGCAACTACAATTCTTTATTCTTGTTAAATGGCTAGTTTTGTGTGATTGAACTACAAGACCCACAATCCTTTGCAAGTCAAGTAAATTCATGTCCTTGCCAAGATTGTGGAACTTTCACAACAAGCACCCCCGTTTACAGGGTTTCAAACACTTGGGGGAGGGGGGTGCCTAATTTTAGTTAAAGATGGGTCCTGATGAATGGGTGGAGTCAATTTGCCTCAAGATCCTCACTGCTTGGCAATCAAACACAGTACTCCTTTGAATCACCCCAAAACCTCAGTCCAAATAGCTATGCGTATATTCTTAAAATTCACCTTTATTTGGTGAAAGCCTCCAGGTTAAAAACATATACAGAAAAACAAACAGGTCAAAATTTAAACTATGCAATCAGTGTTTTTTTTAAAATACCGAATGTGGCGTTTAACATTCAAACGTATTTAGTACTGCTGTACAAATAGAGTGTGATTCCATAATGTGCACATGCGGACTACGCAGTGCTGGTCCATCCACTAGGTGAGCTAGGCAGCCACCTAGGGCAGCCAGCCCGGATGGGCAGCAGCAGCGGCACACATGGGTGGCCATGCTGCCCTCCCCAGCGGCTGCCGATTCCATTGGGGGGAGGCAGGCAGTTATGCATACCCAACCTCATCTCACGTCTTCATGCAATTGTCCTTAGAGACAAAGCCATACAGTGGTTTCATTCAAACCTAACCACAACAGTTCAGAATAGGATCTGAAGCCTCTAGTCCAGGGGTCTCAAACTCAAATTGCTTTGAGGGCCAAATGAGGACTTGTAGAGTAACCCGGGGGCCGCACAAGACGCACGCCTCATTTGCATAAGGGCATCATTTGCATAAGGGCATCATTTGCATAAATATTTGCATAATGTTACCATACACTAACTTTTAGTAAACATGCCTCTTAATGAGTGTATGGATAAAGAAAGACTAAAAGATTTCTACATTACTATAAACCAGTGCCAACCGCCAGGCACATTAGGAACTACTAGAAACACTGCCCATTTAGAACCCATAGCAAACCTGCCGTGTCCTAACAGCACTACCAGGACTCACAAAGCACCATACCCTAACTATCAAAAGGCAACACTGCAAATATTAAATCAACACATTTCAGAGAATAACAATACATGACCTACTCGGGAAAGAGAACAAGTGGCAATGTCAAATAGGAATTACATAAACAGAATACCTCAGCTCAGTTACACATGCAGAACATACACCATCACCAAACAAGGAATCACAATTTAGAAACAGGAAGACAATTAAACTGGGAACCCCAAAAGCCAAACTTAGAATGTACAACACTGTAGAAATAAAACTATACATTGATTTCCTCTTGTATTAAATAAAGTGCAGACGTTAAAGATGCACATTTCCAAGAGCTGACATATTTCAGTTAATAAATTCAAAATAAAGAGATATTTTTCTACCTTTTGTGCATTTTTTTTTCAGTTGCAATTGTTCCAGTCACTTTCTTCTGGTTTCTTTGTGTCTTCTGCTAACTCTCCATCGTCTGCTGTCCATTTCTCCTTTCTTCTTTCCTAGTTTTTTTCCATTCTCTCTACATCTGCTTTAACATACTAATCATTCTCCTTTTGCTCTTTCCTCATTCCTATTTCATCCACTCAAATTTTACCCCTCCATCCTCAATCCCCACTTACTCTCCCAATACCCGGCCAATTGTAGATTTTTCTTCCCTCCCACACAAAATATATTTCCCCTCTCCATTTCACTCTCCCAGCCCCATCCCATTCTAATCGTCCCCCAACATCAACTCCCTTCTAGCTCCTGCCCAACCCAGCATCCGCTCCCTTCTAGTCCCCGCATCATCAGCCCATTTCCAGTCCTAGCTCCCTCCCCTCACAGCCCATTTCCTTTCCAAGCCCCCCTCCCCATCAGCCCATTTCCATTCCAAGCCCCCTTCCACTCAGCCCATTACCATTCCAAGACCCTGTCCCCATCAGCTATTTGCAGTTCAAGCTCCCCCTTCTACTCGGCCCATTTCCAGTCATAGCACCCCCCCCAGTCCATTACCAGTTCTAGCCCCCCCCCTAGCCCATTATCGGTCCTAAGCCCCCCAACAGCCCACTTCCAGGCCTAACCCTTCCATCGCCCCATCTTCATTCTTAGCCCCCCCATAACCCCATTTTCAGTCTTAGGCCCCCAGTCAGACCACCTCCAGTCCTAACCCCCATCTGTCCATTACCAGTCCTAACCCCCATCACCCCATGTTCAGTACTACCCCCCCCAGCCCCATCAAGTCCTGCTCCCCCCCTACATCAAGTCCTGCTCCCCCCATCAAGTCCTGCTCCCCCCCTACATCAAGTCCTGCTCCCCCCCCACAAGTCCTGCTCCCCCCCCAGCCACACATCAAGTCCTGCTCCCCCCCCCCCATCAAGTCCTGCTCCCCCCCCGGGAAAATTAAACTTTAAAAAAAAAACCGGCTTCTGCTGCTGCTGCCGCCGCTGCCGTGGCCGGCAATAGCAGCAATATCGCAAGTCCCGCGGGCTCCCCCCCCACCCGGCAGATCCCTTCCTGCTTGCCTGCCAGTTCTCCGCTTCGGCTTTCAGAGCCGCGAAGGGAGAGCTTCTCCCTCGTGACTCTGTTAAGCCCGCTGGGGCAGATGGGAAATTTCCCATCTGCCCCGGCGAGCTGAACCGAGTCGCGAGGGAGAAGTTCTCCCTTCGCGGCTCTGAAAGCCGAAGCGGAGAACTGGCAGCATTGGCAGGCAAGCAGGAAGGGATCTGCCGGGTGGGGGGGGGGGGGGGAGCCCGCGGGACTTGCGATATTGCTGCTATTGCCGGCCACGGCAGCGGCGGCAGCAGCAGCAGAAGCTGGTTTTTTTTTTCCCCCCTATGCATCGTGGGCCGCACAAGGGTCTATCGCGGGCCGCATGCGGCCCGCGGGCCGCGTGTTTGAGACCCCTGCTCTAGTCTGTTTAAACTTCTTCAAGGCCTTCCACAGGGCTCAGTATATCATCCTTACTGTTTAACATTTTCATGCAATCTCTCTGCAATATAATTTAGAACCAGCAACCCTGACCACTCCGTAATCAGCCGATGTCTTGAAGCAGTCACTCACTGGCTCAACCTCCACAATTTGCTCATTAATCCTAATAAAACAGAAGTTCTTCACACAACTAGGCACCGCATCTTCTCTCCTCCAACCATAGTGAACATTGCAAACCTAACATTGCAAGTAAAACAGCAAGTAAAATACCCGGGCATAATCCTGGACCAAAATCTGGACTTCCACGCACACATCAAGCATGTTGCTAAATCTGCATACTTTCATATCAAGACCCTACAGAACCTCGGATCCTTTTTTGACCACAGCGACTTCAGAAATGTCTACCAAACCCTTATCATCCCTATATTTGACTATGCTAATATCATCTATCAGGGACTCGCTAAATCCACCCTACACCCCCTACAGCTTGCACGAATGCAATAGCCAGAATAATCATGGGCACCAATCGGCAGTCACACATAACACCTATATTGAAGTAGCTACACTGGCTTCCCATCCACACCAGGGTGAAGTACAAAGCTGCACTAACCGTATTTAGGACCATCCGCCACTTATCAGCTGACACTCTTCAGCCCCTTCTCAACCAGCCCCTAAGTAAGAGAACACAGAGAAGAGCCAATCACAACCTTCTTGGAATACCAGTATCATCGCCCGTACCAACATCTCTACCTCCAATAGAACATTCTATTTCTATGCACCCGCTAGAGGACAGCAACCTTGGGCTGGAAGGACTGGGGTTTCTAGTCCCACAGGTGCTCCTTGTGGTCTTGGGCAAGCCACTTAATCCCCCATTGCCCATGTTCCCTGTAAGTATTAGTGTATGTGTCTCATATCCCCTTGTGTTAAAATGCATCCCCCAATTGTGTTGTGACCACTTTGATTGAAGGATAAGGCGGTATACAAAACTGTCTAAATAAATAAATAAATAAATTTTGCCTCAAACTAAAAACTTTCCTTTTCTTGGAGCACTTTGGCTTGAACATCTAGTTGCCCTCTCACTAGCGATTCATACCCAAATCTTTCTCATTCCCTGCACACCCACTTGCTAAACCCCAGCCCTAGCCCAATGAATGTTTCAAACTTTGTACTGCGCATGGGTTAGCATCCATTTTTGTATAGTCACATTTTAGGCTCTATTATCATTATATCACACTGTATACATTGTTGCCTTTGTTCCATGTAAAGTTATTATTTTCGTTCTAATTGATCTATTTGTTCCATGTAAAATTCTAATTGTTCTATTTGTTCCCTGTAAACCGCCATGATTAGTAGATATAGCAGTATAGAAAAGATGTTAAATAAGTAAAGAACAATACACCCCTCCCTGTGAACTCCGCTCTTCTGTCAGATTGCTTCTATCTGTGCCCTTCTCTTCTACTGCCAAATCCAGATGTTGCTCCTTTCACCTTGTTGCTTCATATGCCTAGAGCAAACTACCTGAGTCTGTACATCATGCTTTGTCCCTGGTCCCTCTCAAATCCAGGCTGAGCGCTCACCTCATCGTTGCTGCTGTTGGATTAGATCTATCTAAGCTCCCTTGTGTTTTCTGACCATTCCCCCTGGATGTATCCTGTTCACAGCTGCTGTGTGTCTGTTCTGACTAGATTGTAAGCTCTGCTGAACAGAGACCATGTTTTACGTATGTATGTGCATTGCTGCGTACACCTTGTAGCGCTATACAAATGATTAGTGGTAGTTGTAGTAGGGCCTTCTGGCTATGGCATCTGAAGCCCACCTATCTGGATACTGCAAGGCTGGCCTGTCCATTAGGTGAGCTAGGCGGCCGCCTTGGATGGCAGGCCTGGGTGGGTGGCAGCAGCGGCACACAAGACCAGCCACGCCGCAGCCCCTAGCTGCCACCGATTCCATTGGAAGGGGATCAGAAGCGGCAGGCCATGTGTACTGAAGGACATGGCCTGCCGCGTGCAAGAAAGCAGCGGCAAAAAGCAGCCACTTTTGGAAATACTGCTGCCACTGCCTGCTTCCCCCTCTTGAGACAGAATTGGTGGCAGCTGGGAGGGGGGGGGGGGGTGAAAGCAGCTGGGGGGAGAGGCGGCAAGGCCGTTGTTTCTGCCTAGGGCAGCAGAAACCCCTGGGCCAGCACTGGGGTACTAGTATTTCTCACAGCAGTTACATCTGTCCCATCGTGGCGTATGTCGGCCTGTATACATCCGCTACCTATGGGGCAACCCAGTCTGCTTTTGTAGTACTGCTCCCCCTGGTCAGGGCTGTGTGGGCATGGGGGGGGGGAGGGGAGATCCATGTGCCATCACACCAAGTACCCAGATTCCAGATATATCACCACTCTCGCAGCTCTCATTGATCATGGCCTGGGTAGGGATGTAGGCTGCATGGAATAATCCGATGAATGTTGGCACCAAATCAGTCGTGTCTCCAGTGCCAGGCACAGCAGATGTATGGCTGCCTTATCACACTGCCAATAATATCTGATCTAATTAGAGTACCCTATGTAAAATAATCCATATGGGACGAATTGCAAAGCACAGCAGAATATTTTCTAAGTCCTAGCCTTATACCACATTTCAGCAGGAATAACGTGGATATTTCTGGGAAACACTTAATATGTACACAAGCCTTTCCTGAATACACTTTCTATGTCTCCGTGGTTGACAACACCCCAGTTCTGCACTCTCCCACCCACCTTCTGAGATCCCTGTGCTAGCACTGTGGACGTGCATGACAGCAGTGTTTCAGAATATGGTCTGGGATATTTTCGGCACATAAACATCCCCGCCACACCTACAAACCCCTTTTTCGTGTTCTGGAATGACCCCCATAGGGGTTATTTTAGAAGCATTCCCATGTCCCACAAGCAGAGTTGACATGTATAGATTGAATTACGCATGTCAATACCAGTTTAGAACATGCATTTTGCAGATGCAGGAATGCTCACCATGTTGGGCCCCCCCATTGGAGACCTGACCCCAGGAACTCAGTCCAGTGGCCCCAAGTCCCGACCCACATCCCCATACAGTAATCAAGACCCCCCTGGGGCAGACATCCAATCCCCCACCCTCTCCCCCCCAAGCAGACATTCAATCTCACCTCCCCCAAAGACCTCTCAACCAAATACCAATGTCCTGACCCCTTCAAATTTCTGCCAAACAGAACGGGCCCCCCAAGCTGTCAACTCCAGGCTTACTGGGGTCATTGGTAGGAAATGGGAGTGGGAGAAATGCCCCCTTGCTCCTTCTCAAGCACAGTCAGCTTCGAAAATGGTGCCGATGACCCCTAAGAGTAACCTCATGATACTGCCAATTCTGCAAGGTTACTGCTGAGCCTGCCAAGTGCTTTAATCATCAGGTATTCTACCCAAGAGGGCTAAGATGGCAAGGGAGAACTAGCCCTTAGTGTGAGATTTTCCATGCCAAACAGTGAGGTATTTCAGACATTATGTTCATGATATAAAATGTAAAACATGTAAGTATTGTATAGCTTTGCTACAGGAAAAAAGCCCTACATTAAATTATAATATAATTATAATAGGATCTTTTGGGGAGTGGTTAGAGGAAATAGAGTAGAGCCAATATAAGGACATATTTATAATGATTCTTATGACCTACAAACTAAGGCATTACCCATTGTAAATCCTTAGCATGAAAACTGCTCCCATGCAATGGTAACTAATATTTGCATAAGTCTTACAACACATGCATTCAGTACCCATGCATGGTCTCAAAAGAAGCTCCACCATTCATTCACTTGGGTCAATGGTAGGTCCTGCAAGTTGGCAGAATGGATCTGTTTAACTCATTCTTATCTCTCTGTCTCTCTATTTCCCTCTATGCAGAATGGTGATCTGAAGAAGCAGGCAAAATACCTACACCCACATTGTTCCAGTTGGCTGGAAGAGGTCTGAACCAACATCCAGCAGGTCTGTACTAAGCTTTCACAAAAGCCTTCTCCATTCCTTCATAGATATATGCCTGGCCTCTGCAGCTAGCATCATCAGTCAGCCTTCCTTCATAGGTTAGCCTATAGGACAATGCTCACACTTGCTACAACTAGCTACATTGATGTCTTCCAAAACCTGTGTCCGCAGTCAAGGCTATCTCTCTCTCTCTCTACATATATACTACCACAATTTATCCATACCAACCAACCTGACTGCCAACACTATCTATAAGGAAAGTCTTGCACCATCTAAATCCACGTTCCTGTCACTATTGATTCTATTTATCCATTCTTCCCAGTGCTTAACCCATTTTACTCATTTCCAAACACTATCAGTAACCAGGGGAAATCTGTTCACTTTGTGCCGACCATACTTAACCCTTACATTTGTTTCTCTCTAGTGCATATATCCCTCTTGCTAGAGTGATGTCACTCATAGGCCAATCAAATAATGGATAGGTAATGATAGAACGAAGCCCTGTGTTGTGTCCTCCGTTATCATAAAATCAACTTGCTTTTTCTTTCCCTAACAGCCCAGCAGGAAACTGCTGGATCTCCTTGAAGATATCACAACAATGCGGGTGCAGAACTGGCTCTGCAGCCTCGGGCAACTGCAGAACTATCTGAGCCCTCTCATGCCTCCATATCTTCTCCTTCCCTCACAACCTCTCTTCACTGGCCCTTCTCCAAGTTACCCCTGTAAGAGGAGGATGATAGTCAGGAGGTGGTCCTCCATTTGGAGGCCCTGGAGGTCCCTGACAACCAGCTGCTGCCATCAGCTGCCCCTCATGCAGCCACGGAAACTGGAAGTTGTGGGGGGAATTTCAGCTTCTTCTTCAGAACCCGGTGGAGATGAGGTAATAGCTACTGAGCTGCAGCCATTCTGGCTGCTATGGATGAAAGGATCCAGAGATCTATGAGAGGACAGAGAGAATGTCCCAGGTTCATTGTCAAATGCTGGAGACTCCAGTCTTAACGATATTTACCCTGGAACATGTTGGGATCCTCTCCATTCCCTCTCATCAAGCCCCTAGCCATACCACCTTCTGACAGCTCAACTCCTCCTCTTCCTGGGGTGGCGTAGTTCCCTCTTTTAGCCATACTCCTCCCACATAACATATTTTCTAGGCATGTACACATCAAAGATTTTTGGACTCTGTTTTGTTCCTCAAAATATACCCACTTGGTTAGTCATTGGAAACAGAAACATGCATTTGTTGTCTGATTTGTCCTCACTGAAGCCTATGGGGGAAGCTATTTTGCAATGCAACTGTCAGGTTTGCTATCTAACTTCAAACACATCTGTTTGAAACTTGATGGCAGGCATCTTAACAGCACTACAAGCCATTGAGAGTGTCCTCTCTGCTTTTAACTCTGGGCCCGATATTCAATGCCAGTGGCTAGTTCTGATAAAGTGGCTAGTGACTGGCATTGAACTCTAAAGTGGATATTCAATGCCAGAGCCATATCCAGGCTGCTCAGATTGCCGCAAAGCTAACTGGCTAGCGGCGATATTCAGCCACTACCCAGTTAGCTTCTGCGCGAAAGGTAGGTCAGGGTTCCTGCACCTGACTTTGTCACTCAGTATTGCCTCTACCCAGTTAGCAATGGGTGCTGCCCTGGCATGCCTTGATGCTAACTGGATGCTACATTAAAATGAAGTGGAAATGGCACTTAATGAAAAAAAGAAAAAGGAACCACATTACAGCTCCAGAGTCTATTGGTAAGTGCTGCATCACAGTTTGGGAGCCATTTCCACTGCTGCAGGCACCAGAGGGGGCATCAACAGCGACAATGGGGGCAGGGGCTATGGGGGGATGTCAGGATGAAGGGCCCTCCTAGGCGCCAACAATCCTTGCACTGGCCCTGCCTTTGGAACCCTTTTTAAAAATTGGTGTTACATTGACCACTCCAGTCTACAGATGATTTTGACCCACAACATTCTAACTGACGAACAACCAGATATCCTATGCATAACAGAAACATGGCTCACTGACTCAGACCCTGCAACAATGAACCAAATACAGAAGCCCGGATACCAACTATTCAACTGCCCACGCATCAACAGAAGAGGAGGCGGAGTCCTTATAGCAGCCAAAACCAGCCTTCAACTCACAACCACATCTACGGTCACAAATCCCGATCTTGACCTACTCAAAGTCGAGAGCATGGCATTATCCATCTGCCTAATCTATCGACCTCCCTCACCACAGCACGAAACACTAGCCACAGCACTAGAAATCATCACATCCACACAAAGCAAAAAATTCCAAATCATCCTCGGAGATTTGAACCTAGCATCAATTCCTCCGTCCCACACGGACTCCTTCTATGAAGCCATCGACCAATTGGGTTTCCAACAAATAGTAAGCAACCACACACACGATAGAGGCAACATCCTAGATATGATTTTCATACCCAGAAATCCACAACAAAGCAATGAACCACCTATAATAAACATAACTCAAGTACCATGGTCAGACCACCACCAAATCAACTGTAAACTTAAACTACAGTGCCAACCCAAAAACTCAAAGGAGATGAGAATGACCAACCCCATTAGGAAATTCAGCAAACTCAACGAGGAACACCTCATAAGCACCATTGCATCCCACATAAACCTAGATTCCACAGACCTCGACGAACTAACTAACAGATGGAACACACACATCCAAAATACATCTAACCCAACATTGAAACACACAACAAACCCACATAAGATCAACTCGGAACCCTGGTACACAGGAACTCAAATCAAAAAGGGAGCTTCGTAAAATAGAGAGAAAATGGAGACAAACCAAATCCTCCGATCTCAAAACTAAATACATGGCCCATCTCGCAAAGTACAAAGACGACGTGAACAATGCAAAAAAATTACATCACACCAACATCCTAAACAAGGCGATCAATCGCCCGCGAGAGTTATTTGAACTAGTCAAATCACTAACCAAAACCGACCAAAATGCCAACCTCAACAACTCCATCAAGGTCCAAACACTGGCAAACCACTACGCGACCAAACTTACGGCCCCTAGTCCTCCACCCCCCCCACCAACACCACAAATCAGAAGTGAGAATAACACGACGCAAAACCAGTTATGGGAGCACTTCCACAAAATAGGAACCCAGCAAATCACAACCATTGTCACAAGCCTAAAAAGCACCACCTCCCCACTAGACCCCTGTCCTGCATCCTGGATCAAGGCAGTGAAACAAGACATAGCACCTCACATAGCACACATAGTTAACCTATCCCTACAACAAGGAATCATGCCCTCAGAATTAAAGAAATCAGTCATTAGACCGATCCTAAAAAACACTACACTCAACGGAGAAGACCCAGCGTCCTACCGTCCCATATCAAGTATCTCATTCCTGGCAAAGATCATAGAAAAAACGGTCCTTCTACAGCTCCAAGACCATCTGACTGACAATGCTCCTCTTGATGACCAGCAATATGGCTTCAGGCAACATCATGGAGTTGAAACCCTGTTACTAGTCCTACTTAACAACCTCCTAAAGGGCCTTGAAAACAAAAAGAAAATGTACATTCTTGTATTCATTGACATCTCCGCTGCCTTTGATACAGTCAATCATGGGACCCTCATAAATAGGATAAAATCAATAGGAATAACAGGAACACCACTAAAATGGTTCTCATCCTACATCTCAAATCGAACACAACAGGTTCAATTCAACGGAGAAAAAGCAGAATCTTTCTCCCAAACGCAGGGAATCCCCCAAGGCTCTGCTCTCTCAGCACTTCTGTTTAACATATATATGCAGCCACTATGCAAAATTTTCTCACGACACGAAATTAATTACCACATCTATGCCGATGATATCATGCTATACTCACAACTAGACACTAAAAACCCAGACTACAACCCACTAGAGACATGTATCAGAGAGATGCAAGACTGGTTGCAACAAAGTAGTATGTCAATTAATCACAAAAAAACCGAAGTAATGTATATCTCCAAAGAACCGAATTTTGACCCACCCACATCAATAACACTATGTAACAACACTTACCAAACAAAAAAAGAAATAAAGTATCTAGGAGTCACATTTGACTGTGACCTAAAGATGGAAAAACACCTCCGAAAGACCAACAGAGCAGTTTTCCACAAGCTTAGAGTGCTCCAACCCATTCGGAATATTATTGATCCCCAAGACTTCAGAACAGTGGCCCAAGCACTCATCATGCCACATTTTGACTACTGCAACGCCATCCTACAAGGTTTACCTAAAAAAACCCTAAACATATTACAAATGGCACAAAATGTAGCTGCCAGGGTCATAATGAAGAAAAATCTAAGTGACCACATCACACCAGTGCTAATTCAATTACACTGGCTACCCATAACAGCTCGAACAAAATACAAAATACTAACAACCACCTTCAAACTCATCCACAACTTAGCACCTTCCTTCCTCAACAACCTAGTAAGATCGCAACCCCCTACCCGAAACAGAAGAACCCACAATTCCAACATCCTTCACACTCCAACAGATATAAGATCTGCCAAAGCTAACACCAGCCACAGGGCTTTCTCATATGTGGCACCAACACTGTGGAACCAACTCCCACCAGAACTACGAGCTAGCAATGACCTTCTAGACTTCAGAAAGAAACTCAAAACGCACATTTTCCAATCTCATTTCAACCTGAACTAAATCCACAGATGGAGCAGCCCCTGACCACTGTGGCCAAAAAGCTTATCCTGTATATATGTATTTATGTATATATGTAAATGAACTCCCCCATAGCTAAGAAGTGTTAACTCTGTATGATGTGCTTTTCTGACAATCTGTATGTAAACAAAATTTGTACCTGCCTTGATTCGGCAGTTTCACAATAGTAATCCTACCCGCTTCTGATTGCTGGAAGGAGCGGGCTACAAATGCTTGCTAAATAAAATAAATAATAAAATAAATGATTTTAATGATAGTTCACAGATTACTAATAGTAGGTCTGTAATCTCATGTTTGAGTTCTTTCAGCACCCTACAGTAGGATGTATAACATCCGATCCAGGTGATTTGCTACTCTTTAGTTTATCAAATTGCTGTATTACATCTTCCCAGTTTATCGAGATCTTTTTCAATTCCTCAGATACAACATCTTAAGAACATAAGATATGCCATACTGGGTCAGACCAAGGTCCATCAAGCTCAGTATCCTGTTTCCAACAGTGGTCAATCTAGGTCACACATACCTAGCAGTTTCCCCAAAAGACACAGGTTCCACAATACTTGTATTGGGGCAAGCAGTGGATATTCTGGGTCCACTTTAATAATGGTTTATGGAACTTTCCTCCAAACCTTTTTTAAACCCAGCTACATTAACAGCTTTTACTACATCATCTGGTAGTAAAATCCAGTTTGATTACACGTTGAGTGAAAAAATATTTTCTCTTATTAGCCTTAAATAGGTTACCCTGTAGCTTCATTGCATGCCCCCTAGTCTTTCTATGTTTTGATGGCGTAAACAATCGATCTACGTTAACCCATTCCACTCCATTCATTAATTTATATACCTCTATCATATCTCCCCTTAAGGTTGAAGAGCCCTAACCTTTTTAGCCTCTCTTCATAGGAGTATCCTTCCATCCCCTTTACCATTTTGGTGGGATCTTCTCTATACCTTTTCTAAAAATACTATATCCTTTTTACGATACGGTGACCAGAATTGCACACAATATTCAAGGTGCGGTTGCACCATGGAACGATACAGAGGTATTATAATATCCTTTGTTTTATTCTCCATTCCTTTCCTTTTGATACCTAGCATTCTATTTGCTCTCTTGGCTGCTGCTGCACTCTGGGTGGAGGGTTTTAACATGTTATCCACGATGACACCTAAATTTTTTTCCTGGATGGTGGCTCCTAATGTGGAACCTTGCATCGTGTAACCATAGTTTGGGTTGTTCTTTCCTAGATGCATAACTTTGCACTTGTCCACATTAAATTTCATCTGCAATTTGGATGCCCAGTCTTCTAATTTATCAAGATCCTCTTGCAATTTCCACAATCCTCATGGGTTTTAACAGCTTTGAATAGTTTTGTGTCATCTGCAAATTTGGTAACCTCACTCGTTAGTCCCATTTCCAGGTCATTTATGAATATGTTAAAAAGCAGCGGACCCAGCACAGATTCCTAGGGTACCCCACTATTCACCTTTCTCCATTGAGAAAATTGGTCATTTAGCCCTACCCTCTGTTTTCTATCTTTTAACTAGTTCCTGATCCACAATAGTGCATTCCCTCCTATCCCATGACTTTTTAATTTTCCCAAAAGTCTCTCATGAGGGATCTTGTCAAAGGCTTTCTGAAAGTCCAGATAAACTATTTCAACCAACTTTCTGTTTATTCACACCTTCAAAAAAACATAACTTACTTAAACACGACCTTCCTTGGCTAAAGCCATGTTGGCCGTCTCCCATTAAGTGATGACGATCTACATGTTCAGTAAATTTGTTCTTTATGATGGTTTCCACTATTTTGCCTGGTACTGACTTCAGGCTCACCGGTCTGTAGTTTCCCGGATCACTCCTGGAACCCTTTTTAAAAATTGGTGTTACATTTGCCATCCTCCAATCTACAGGTATTACAGATGATTTTAATGATAGTTCACAGATTACTAATAGTAGGTCTGCAATCTCATATTTCAGTTCTTTCAACACCCTTGGATGTATGCCATCTGGTCCAGGTGATTTGCTACTCTTCAGTTTATCAAATAGTTGTAATACATCTTCCCAGTGTATCAATATTTCTTTCAATTCTTCTGCACATCTCTTTTAAATACCATTTCAGTCATGGTTAACATTCCTAATCTTCCTCAGTAAAGACCACAGCAAAGAATTCATTCAGTCTCTCTGCTATGGTCTTGTCCCCTCTTAGTGCCCCTTTTACCCCTCTATCATCTAATGGTCCAACTCCTCTCTCACAGGTTTTTTGCTAAGAATGTACTTGAAAAAGTCTTTATTATGCATTTTTGCTTCCACAGCAAGCTTCTTCTCAAATTCTCTCTTTGCCTGCCTTATCGATGCCTTGCATCTAACTTGACAGTGCTTCTGTTATTTCCAGTTTTCATCATTTGGCTCCTATTTCCATTTCGTGAAAGATGCTTTTTTGGCAACAACAGCCTCTCTGACCTCACCTTTAAACCATGCTGGCAGTTTTTTGGACTTCCTTCCACTTTACTTAAAGCGTGGAATATTTATTTATTTAGATGGATTTAATATACCACTTTATCATTAAATCAAAGTGGTTAGCACATCAAACAATCAAGAGTAAGTGTAGAGTGAGAAAACATGCAGTGGATACATCGACTTGAGTGGTGTGGGATGCGGTGTGAAAGATTTGCTGGTGAGCTATATACATAGTGAGCTATATACATACAAGGCTGGAGAGCTATATACATAGTGAGCTATGAACATGGTCTATATACAATTAGTAGGGGCTGCGTGTGTTGGAGAAGGCTGGAATCTGGTTCAAGTGAAATCCTTGTAGTGTTCTGTGAAGTGTTGTTTTAAGCAGTTTTCTGAAGTCCTTCAGGTCCGTGGTTGATCTCAGATCGTCAGGGAGAGCATTCCATAGCGCAAGCGCCACCAGGTATAGTGCTCTTCTTGAGGTGCCCTTTCTTGTTTTGGTGAATTCTTTGGGGTGCTGATGGTGTCAGATGTTCCCTTTCTTCTGGGTCTGTTGCTTTGGGCAGCTTTGATGAGAGGTTGCAGGCTGTTAGCTGAGAGGTTCTGTTTTATTTTGAATATGTTTAGTAGTACTTTGTATCAGATTCGGAAGCTGATTGGGAGCTAGTGGAGGTGGTACAGGATGGGTGTAATGTGGTTGTGTCCCGAGCAGCCTGTTATTATGCGGGCGGAGGTGTTCTGTGCTAGCTGTAGAGGTCCGAGGGCTTGTTTTGAGAGCCCAAGGTAGATGGGGTTGAAGTAGTCTAGTATGGGAGTGATGAGAGCTTGACAGACCATTCAAAAGTGGTCCTGTGCAAGAATGGGGTTGAGACGCCTGATGGTGGAGGGTGTATCTCTCATGGCAATCAGTCCAACAAAACATACAAAAGCTACATGCTATGGAATAATTATAGTGTGGCGCATATGTGATGTCATTAGAATTGCTATTTATACTCCCAGGAGGTTTGTGGTTTATTTAGTTACCTACCTTCAGCATCCTGTCGTGATGAGCCTGCAGCTCCGCCAGTATCACATCCATGCTGGTGGGTGGGATGCCTGATGACCCCGGTGCTTGCACTGTGTGATGGCTTCCCATGGTCTCTGGGCCCTCCCCAGCCACTGTGCTGCTGCTGGTGCTCCCCACTGGTGAGGGGACATCCGCTGCCCCATCCTCTGCCTCCTGCAGCACATCAGTCCCTGGGGTCTGAGCATCATGGCTTCCAGCGACCTCTGGTCCCCCATCAGCCTCTGGCTCTGCCACATCCTCCTCCTTGTCCGCCTCCATGGCCCGGATGTCACCTGGGGGGTGGAACAAGGTACACAGTAAATATGGGTTTGACCAGAACACATATGTACAGCTGTATGTTACATCCCCACCAACAGCAATGTGTGTCCCGCCTTAACTGCTGTCACTGCACCTAAAATGGGGTCAACACATGTGCCACCAGAGTGGTGTACCTGGCAGGGGGGGGGGAGGAGCATGCCTTTGCGCTGGTGGCGCTGTGACACATATGATGGTTTGTTTTGGGGGGATGGGGTGGCGAGTGCCGGGGCCACTGTGCGCAGCACTAGGTATGCACTGTGTGTATGTCCTGGGATGTGGGCTCAGTGCTACATGTGGCTGGGGTGTGTACGGGAGCCGTCAATGTGACTGGGGCTTGTCATAGTGTGTGTGAGCGATATGTATGCATTGGGGTGTGTGGTATGCATGGTAGGTGTTGCTGCAGGCATGCCGGTCAGCCAGACGTGTGTGGGGACTGCCGCTTTGGTGGCCACTGTGGGGTGTGTGTGGACATCTATCCAGTGCTCTGCGGTATTTGGTGGAATGTTGCGGGGGATGGGGGGCGATGCTGTGCATGAGGTTGCACTGTGCATGTGGGTCATGGGAATGTGTCTGTGGCACTGCGGTGCCTGTATCAGAGCTGACGCCGGGTGGTGGTGGTGTTGGGGTAGGTGCATATCTTGTAGGGGTCATTGGGGCTGGAGATGGGGACCTGACATGGAGTGGTGAGGGGGTGTCCACATTGTGCGGGGGCGTGTATCTGCACATTGGGCCATGTTTTGTGTGTCCTGGGGTGGTCTGCACTATGACTGGCTGACTGGGGTCGCACATATGCTGGTGCTGGTGGCACGGGTTGGGAGGTTCGTGTGTGTGTGGGCAGGTGATGCATTATAACATAACATGGGGACAGACATTGTGACATGACATATCCCCCACAGGTTGCTCTACAGTATACTAACTACTCCAAGGTGTCAGACACGTATCAACGTACACATCAGCCTCCCACGGCACAACACAGGATCAAAGCAAACTCATTACGCTGCACTGAGCCATATCACATTGTACAAGGTCACATTGGTAACAGAGCTATGTGTCCCTCAGCCATGCAGCCACACATACAGAGAGGCCTAGCACCTCAGCTAACAACACAACAGTATGTTAACACACAATATGCTCAGAGTGACATCTGTCCATGAGTAACTACCTCAGTACTGGGGCATGCATGCTGGCCCACATCATGCCTCCACTGTTGGTAGTTTATTTATTTAGACAGTTTTGTATACCACCTTATCCTTCAATCAAAGTGGTCACAACACAATTGGGGGATACATTTAACATGAGGGGATATGAGACACATACACTAATACTTACAGGGAACATGGGCAATAGAGGGTTAAGTGGCTTGCCCAAGACCACAAGGAGCACCTATGGGACTAGAAACCCCAGTCCTTCTGGCCCAAGGTTGCTGTCCTCTAGTGGGACTGTCCTAGTGCTGTCCTCTAGTGCCTCATTGTGTGCTGCCTGTTTCTGCCAGGGTATACTGAGTGCTGCTGTGTGTTTCTACAGCTTTCTGATCTAGGTAGGCCTTTTCACCATGCTAATCTCCAACAGTAGTGGCCAGGTGTGTGTTATGTTGCATGTCCCAGTACAGAGGTTGTCTGGCAGAGGTTGTCTGGCAGCCTGAGCCTATGTTGAGATAAAGCACCATTGTGTTGTTCTCTGAGGTGGGCTGTTTCACTTTCCCCTTTTGGATGTTCTTCTGAAATTTGATACCCCTTCCTGTGGAACACGGACGTCCCTCCAGGACAGTAAGCGGTTTATACTGGGTCACAGTATATCTTCCCTGCACCTGGTTGCTGTCATGGATGATGCTGATGAGACACTGCCACTGTAACACCGTAAATGTGTTGGCAATGTACTGAATATGTGGTGTGGGATGGTGTGGGTACTACTTGTCATCATGTGTGAAAACAGGGCACGTGTTTACAGGGCACATGATAGCAATGACATCGGTAGCATAGCCTACGTACATCTAGTATGCAAACTGTCAGTGTAGCAGAGACCTAAAAGTTTATATATGTTCACTGTTTTCTGGAACTAGGGGATGGAAACACAGACAAGGTGGGACGGTGGCTGGTGGGAGATGTGGTGACATGACATGGAATAGATCTGGCACGGCCTAGGTACATGTTGATACACAAGGCATGAAATGATCACAAATCAGCAGACATAGGGAGTGCAGCTGTGTCAGGACCAGGAAGGGAATGAGAGGGAAATGGCAGATGCATGGCATTGTAAACAAAGGGACTATTTGGATGGTACACTGCAGATCAGGACATACCTCGTGATGATATTGGAATGTACACCCCAGTCTCTGGGGTGGGTTGATTGCATATTCCTACTGTATGTCTGCTAATGAGAGAGTAGTTTGTGTCTGATATCTGTGTGAAATGCTCGGTAGCTTCTCTTTGCATGTAGCTTGCAATCATACTGTCATAGGTCGTTCATTTTCACTGTGCTGGAATGTGTCTATGGACAGGACATATCTCATGTACGTAATAGCTGTTACAGAAAGAGGGTGGGGGAAGTTTCCATGTCACTCTGTACGTAGTTGTGTGTGGTTGCCATTCCTGTATGTTTGCCCTTGTGATATTGGAATGCATGACTGGATTTATTTGTAGGATGATGGCAGGTACGAATGTAAGCTGCATGAGGTGCTATAGTTTGGGAGGAGGTGGTCGGCCCTCCCTGTCTGTACAGTCTTGGTATCCTCTCTTGCACAGTGGAGGAGGGGTGCCAATCCGCTTGCCCAACAGCTGGCCCCGCCCCTGGTTCCATACACCTGGTCATTGCTATACTATGGGCATCACTGTGAATCTCTGGCACACACCCACAGGTACCTGTACTATCCTCCCTGGAAACACCTTGGCAACTGTTGCTGCTTCCATGGCCTCCTTTGCCTCTGTTGGGCCACACATGATGACAGGACATGGGCCCGCACCACCCCGGCCCTGACCCAGCATGTGCTGGGTCGTTAGCTGTATGTGTGCTGCATATCTCAGACCTACCTGCCTGTGGATGGGCAGTGTCCAGCGCTGGGGACAGTCCATGAAGATAAACCGGGCCCAGACGTTCAGCGAGCTGCTGCTCCAGGGGTGTCAGGCTGGGGACAAAGGGACCACCACCACCAGCGCCCATAGCATGTCAACTCTCTGCTGTCATGAGTGCACGGACCCCTCACTTTATATCGTTGAAGCACTTGCGGAGGCTGTCCAGGTCCTGGGTGGTCCCCCAGCCTGGGCCATGGCCTCCTGGACCTCCACCCACACCTGTGTCCTTGTGCTCACTGTTGTTCTGGAGCTGAGACGGCCATACAGCACCTCATAATGTTCAAGGACACTGGCCAGCAGGTTATTATTCTCCTGCTGGCTGAATCTGAGGGCCCTCTTCCTTTCATTGTCCGTAACAGACTTGTGCCTATGTTTGACACTGTGTGGCCTCTCAGGCTGCTTCTGGGTGGGCTGGGACAGAACCGATGGCCCTACAACCTCCACCTCAGGGTCACCCATCCCTGCCACCTCTGGGGACCGCTGCCCAGGTGTTTCCCCGGCCTCCCCTCCTGTTTTTTATTTTATTTATTTATTTATAGTTTCTTCTATACCGCGCTTTTCGACATCAGCGCGGTTCACAGTGAACATATAAACCACACATCTCAATTAATTGATCTGTGCTTACAATAAACAGGTAAAATAAACTTGGATAAACATTAAACAGGTTTCTTGAACAGGGAAACATTGTGTCATCATGCTGCCTATCCCTGCACTCTGTGTCGTCTCCCTGCCTGTCACTCATCTCTGACCTCCTCTGACCCTCACCTACTCTAACCTCACCTGCTCCTCATCTTACCTCCTTCCCCTCTCGCCTGCTCCTCACCTCACCTACTCCAACTCTTGCCTGCTCCTCACCTCACCTACTCCCCCTCTCACCTGCTCTTCACCTCAC
The DNA here is from genome assembly GCA_033557465.1 of Ichthyophis bannanicus. Lineage (NCBI taxonomy): Eukaryota > Metazoa > Chordata > Amphibia > Gymnophiona > Ichthyophiidae > Ichthyophis > Ichthyophis bannanicus. The sequence goes on along the minus strand of CM066038.1, from coordinate 231,270,886 downwards.
CTACTCCACCTCTCGTCTGCTGCTCACCTCACCTGATGCACTCCTCACTTACTGTAAACCTCACCTGATCCTCACTCGCCTGCTCTGCACCTCGCCTACACAAAACCTTCGGCGTGTACCACGTGTGCATGCCTATTTATGCTTTTTTGGCCGGGGGCATGGCATTGCAGTCATTGCGCATGCGCAGTGACACGTGCATTGTGCATGCGCAAGCCAGGTGTGTACGTGGTGTGCACGGGACCCCATGTTGGGAATGTGCTGACAAAGAGTACAAGTAAATGGAGCTCACTCTGAGGAGAAGGATGTTACCAGTGGTGTGCCCCAGGGATCTGTTCTTGGTCCGATTCTTTTTAACATCTTTGTTAGTGATAAAGCAGAAGGGCTGTCGGGTAAGGTTTGCCTCTTTGCAGATGATACCAAAATCTGCAATAGAGTAGACACCCAGGAAGGTGTAGATAACATGAGGAGGGATCTAGCTAAGCTTGAAGAATGGTCTAGAATTTGGCAGCTGGGATTTAATGTTAAAAAATGTAAGGTAATGCATTTGGGCTGCAGCAATCCAAGGGAGCAATACAGTATAGGAGGTGAATTACTTTTGTCCACTAAATAAGAGCGGGACCTTGGCGTGGTTGTGTCTGATGATCTTAAAGTAGCTAAACAGGTAGAAAAGGCGACGGCAAAAGCTAGAAGGATGCTTGGGTGCATACGGAGAGGAATGGCTAGCAGAAAAAAGGAGGTGATAATGCCTCTGTATAAGTCTTTGGTGCGACCTCATTTAGAGTATGGTGTGCAATTCTGGAGACCGCACCTTCAAAAAGATATGAACAGGATGAAGTCGGTGCAGAGGGTGGCTACTAAAATGATTAATGGGCTTCATTATAAAGCATTTGAGGACAGACTTAAGGATCTTAATATGTACACCTTAGAGGAAAGGCGGGATAGAGGTGATATGATTGAGATGTTTAAATACCTCCGTGGCATAAATGTTCAGGGAGAGAGCCTCTTTCATTTGAAAGCAAGTTCTGCTACGAGGGGACATGGGATGAGGGTGAAGGGAGATAGATTCAGGAGTGATATGCGGAAATATTTCTTTACAGAAAGAGTAGTGGATCCATGGAATAGTCTCCCAGTGGAGGTGGTAGTGATGAGGACAGTAACTGAATTCAAAAAAGCATGGGACCAACACAGAGGATCTCTAAAGGTAAAAAGTGGACTGTTGTAGTTGTTGTTATGGAAGGACAGACTAGATAGGCCATGTGGTCTTTTTCTGTCATCATGTTTCTATGTTTCTATGTCAGATCTGTGCGCATGTGCTGCACATGGTTCAGCTCATGTACATGGCATACGTGCCTTGCAAGCATGGTGGCTGCGCACATGATGGCTCTATGCACCATGTGTTGTGTGTGCGCGAAACCCCACGCAGCACATGTGCACAGGTCAGACACACAGTGCATGCTCAACATGGGGGTCCCACGCATGCCACGTACGCACCTGGCCTGCACATGCGCAATGCGCGCAACGCAATGCATCCGGTCAAATATGCATAAATTGGCATGTACACATCGTATACACCGAGGGTTGTGTATAGGTGAGGTGCAGAGCAGGCGAGTAAGGTTTACAGTAGGTGAGGGGTGCAGCAGGTGGGGTGAGGAGCAGGCGAGAGGCAGAGTAAATGAGGTAAGGAGCAGGCAGAGGGTAGAGTAGGGGAGGTGAGAAACAGGTGGGAGCTAACCCTCTGTCTCTGGTTTGTTTCTTTTCTGTGATGGCTGGCTTTATCATTGCTGTATGTGCGGTGGGGGGTGTTCAGCACCGCGGTTGCCTGATGAGGGAGATGGTATCCATGGGGCTGAGGCACAGGGCATGGGTGCAGTGCTGCTGCAACACAGACCTGCAGCTGTGGGGGAAATGCAAGCCGGGGCTGTGCCAGCACATCGCAGGAGGGGGGCCGAGCTGCAGCCTCGACAGCCTCGCCTCTACAGGCCCAGGGCCTAGCTCCAGGTCATGCGTGATGACCAGGTCATCTCCCTATACCGTCTGAGCACACGAGCTATTAGGGAGCTCTTTGAGGATCTAAGACCTGACCTCGAGCCCCTGACTGGTCGGTCACATGCCATACCAGGATTGGTCAAGCTCCTGGCTGCCCTACATTTCTTTGCCTCTGGCTGCTTCCAGTCATCTGTGGCCGCAGTGGGTGGCATGAGCTGGCCCACCTTCTCACGCTGTCTCCTCCAGGTACCACGGGCCATGGTCAGCCAGGTGGGGAATTACATTGCAATTCCCAACAGTAGGCAACAGTGGGGGACCCTGAACCAGGCCTTTGAGGAGGTTGCCGGGATACCACACGTGATGGGAGCTATTGATTGCACACATGTTGCCCTGGTTCCATCCAGAGACAGGGAGGCAGTGCTCTGCAACTGCAAACACTGCCATTCCCTGAATGTTCAGGTTGTATGTGATTCAAATATGCATATTCTGAATGTGGTCCCTAGGTTTGCAGGGTCCACCCATGACTCCTATATCCTGCATCACTCAGCAGTATTTGGACAATTTGAGGCCGGACAATATGAGGACTGTATACTGTTGGGTGGGTATTTCTCATCTCTGACATGCACATGGTGTTCCTCTGCGTAACCGTAAGCGCACATGTCTGCGTTTGTGGTGTGTCCCTAGTTGTGTTTGTGTGTCATCTGTATGTGTGTTTTGGGGTGGGGGGGTGGGTTAGTTTGCTTCTAGGTCTTCTTTGCTATGGTGCTTTGTGTTGGTGGCACATTCACCTCTGACATTTCTGGGCATCTCACATTGGGTGATTTCTGTTGGTACAGTACAAAACACATGCATGCTTCCTGTATATCAACAGTGTAGTGTTGTTTCTGCCATCCTTTCTGGGAAACTCAGGTACCTCTTCCTATCACACCTGCTGTATGTCGACAGTATCATGGCCCTCACATGCTTGCACAGGTGAGCATCACTGCCCTAGTCCAGGGTGCATTGCCATGTATGTGGCTTATGTGTTTGCAACTGGTGCTACTATCTTTCAGCTACAGGTGTTTGGCCATGTGTTTGGTGTGGTTACAAGTCATGTAGATTATACTCCTTCCCCTTCCCCCGTGTTCCGTCTCTCACACTTCCAAACGATGCCGCATGGATGTTGTGTGTCATCATGTGATGTCATATGTTTCTGTCAGACTTGTATGTGCTGTTGGTTTGCACGTACATGCTTGTGTGCATGTGTGTGGACATCAACTCCTGCTTTAACTTTCCAAATTTCTTTCTGCAGGTGATGCAGGATATGGGTGTCATCCCTGGTTGCTGACCCATGTGCGTCTACCACGGACACCTGCAGAGATTAGGAACAATGAGGCCCATGCCTCCAGCTGCTCAGTCATCAAGCACACCTTTGGCGTTTTGAAAAGTCGCTTCAGGTGTCTGGATAGGACCGGCGGAGCCTTACAATACAAACCCATGACTGTGGCTCAGATCATTCTGGCCTGTTGCATCCTGCACAACATTGCTCTCAGGCACGATATCCCAGTCAAAATTAATGAGGATCTGGAAGATGATCCTATGTGCCGTCCTGCACGTGGCCGTGGAAACACACATGAGGGCACGGCAACCAGGCACCAGCTGATTGAGGAGCTCTCCTCATGTAAGTACTGCATATGTTTGGGGGCCAAGATAAGATGTTGAGTTTTGGCCATGTTCCATTACAGGCAGCGGGGAGACATGCAACCAGCATTGTCAGACAGGCAATAAGAGATCAGGGTTTGGATTTCCAGAGAGTGGTCAGGGGTGGTGAGATATATTTGGCACTCATCAGCATACAGCTGGTAATGAAAGCCAGGGGAAGAGATAGCCGCACCAAGGACATGGGTATAGAGATAGAAAAGAAGCAGAGCCAAGACATATCCCTGTGGTACAGCAACTGGCAGCAGGGTTGCAGAAGAGGTGGGGCCACCAAAACACATACTGAAGGTGCGATGGGTGAGATATGAGGGGACACAGGATAGTACAGAGGCCTTAGGGACAAACGAGGACAGGATATTGAGGTGAAGGTTGTGGTCAACGGTGTCGTGGGCAGCAGAGAGGTGAGGAAGGGGGCAGACAGAGTTCACGCCCTTATCTTTTACCAGGGACACGTCAGTGGAGACTTTGGCAAGAGGCAATTGGGTACAGTGTAATGGACAGAAGCCAGACTGTAAAGGATCTAGGGGGGCATGGGAGGTGAGGAAGTGAAGGTGCTATGTGTGTTGCACAGCTCCAACATGACATATGTATGTTTCTCTTGTGTTTATCAATCCCCAGGATATGCTTTGTGACATTCCTGGTGCTGTGGTGCAGTGGCAGCTGTCTATACTTCAATCAACGTGCAGGAGACTGGGGTAGGTGGACATTCAGGTAAATGGTCTGTGGGGACAAACAGGCACAGCACATGTCTGCGGTTATCTGTCCAATGCACATTTGCTGTTTACCTCTTTGGCATGCACCCCCATACCCCATATTTTGATGTTGGCACACATATGCACATGTGTTCCTGCCCAGTTCATCTTCTCCAGCACTGTTTCTGGGACAGATCCAACAGAGCTGCATGTGTCTGCAGGTCCAGGGTGTTCTGGTGGTGGGCCGCACGTAGACCCTTCTGTGACATTGTAGCATCAGCCAACAACAGGGTATCATTGTATTTGCAAAAGCTTTATCTCCACTCATCTACAATTGTGCACAGACAGGCCGTATGCTACTGGTGGCATGCTCACCTTATCATACTGTGTGTGTGCGTGTTTTTGGCATGGCTGTGTGATGATACAGTGTGCAAGCAGTTTGCATTATCATGTGGTGGGTGGGGTCTTTACACCTGTGAGGCATCGGTGACTGTGCTATCTCTACCTTACTGGTGTTGACCTTCTGAACATTGTGCGCATGTGTTTTGTTGTTATGAAATGACTTATGTCTTGTGTGCTGACAGACCACTGCACATCAGCATTTCTGTATTACAGATGATGCCATAATTTGGACATGCGGCAACGGTGGGTGGACATGGGGACATGGTGTTTCTACACATTTGGCTAACATCTTCTGTCTTAACTATGACGTGTTGTGGCCTTTACCTGCCTCAGACAGTCCCTAGGAGATTCTTGCTGCAGACACATGGTAGGTTACACCTTGTATCTTTTTGGACTTACATCAGCCTTTATATGTTTATGTTTTGCTGTTTGTTTCATGGACCTTTCCTGTGGGGTCTCTGTGCACCAACGCTGATGGACATGGGGTGGAGCTGTGAAACGCCTGTGTACCATGGGCATGGACATGACCATATCCATATGACACACTTGTCTGCATTTCCATTTCCAAATGTCCACAACATGCACTGTGTTCTGTGTTGTGATCATGTAATGTTTGCATGTGTGACGTTTCATTAAATACATATTGATGTCTGACTCCCTGCAATGTGCCCTGATGTTGTGTGCAGCATACCATGACAGTGTTTCTCCTTCTTCTGACACAGGGCAGAGGACACACACAACACATCTACTGCACTGCATCTGCAGTCACCATCACCCACCTGTTGGAGGACACAGCAACACCATGCACCTATCCCTGGGAGATGGTGCCATAGGATGTCTGACCTCAGCGAGTGGGACACATGCCTATGATGGACATTATTGTTTTAATGCTACTTTGAGCATAACAGTGCTGTCCAACACACCGTTGCTACCGTGCTCTGGCTGGGTGATATGTTCATTGCAGGAGACACACATTACCTTTCAAGTACTGTGGCAGATTGAGATGTCACACTTGATTATGCATGGCCAGGAATTCACAGACAGTCTTAACAGGACATGTTGGGTTGCAGACGCCATTTGCACTGTGGACACTGTATACTGGCCCCTACATGTGCAGCAGGGACTGACATACTCACTGTACGTTATTCATCCATCTGACATTGCACTGTCAATTACTGTGTGTTGCCCATGTGTGTGACCTGCACCGCAGGATATCCTCATCTGTTTAGCTCACCAGGAGCATACAGCCATGCATGCGTCACAGGAGGAACATTGTATAGGTCCTCTTGTATTTGTAGGGCTACCCTGTACTTGGACATGACACAGTCTTTACCACCACACCACTTTGATGCACGACAACATCTTGGATTGATGTTTGCCCACACCAAGGGTGTTACAGTGCATCTGGAGCATCACTATGTCATTGTTCAACATACACGGTGCATGTGCATGTGACTGAATATGTTGGTACACCAGTGCATTGGGCAGTGTGGCTTCTGTGTGGGTTACTGGCCCATGTTTGATCTTTCCTTCAACCTCTATGTACAGGTTATTGTGTTTATTTACTGTACAGACGTGTCGCTCTACATTGATTTACAAACATAGCATTGCATGTCTGCACACTCCTATTTATCCCCTGACTTTCCACCACTCACATTGCACCAGTAACTTTGCAGTGTGGCAGTGTGAGTGTCTGTTTTCTTCCCTCATTTGTGCATTCCATGTACCATGACATATGCTTGCGGAAACTGCATCTCCAGGAATAAGCAGGAATGTAGTTATCACAAATGGGTATCGTCGGTACCGACGGAGCCCACGCGGGAACGTTCCCCAGCGTCCAATCAGAACGCTTTTGGGAGCATCCCACAGCGCCTGCGTGCTGCTTTCCCGCCTTTCTCAACTGCCTCTCTCCAGTTCTTCCTTTTCCGCGGAGCCAGCAGGTCGTGTTCCTGTCACCGCAGAAGAATTTCTTTATTTCTTTATTCTTTTTGTGGTCGCGTCTGCCTTTTTCGACGCTCTACCGGTACCGCCGGTCTTTCTTTTCCTATTTCTAAAAAAAAATAATATATATTTCTTCTATTTTCTTCAGGTGCACCCGCCTTTTTGGGCCTTAGGCCCAAAAACTTCCTTAACATGGAAAAACCTGCCTCAGGTTTTAAAAAGTGCACCAAGTGTGGCGGTACCATCTCCGTCACCAACACCCATGAATGGTGTTTAAAATGTTTGGGTCCTGACCACTCCATCACGGATTGTGTGTCCTGTGCCATGATGTCTAAAAGAGGTTGGCAGAACTGAGCTGCCAAGCTCAGTACCCTGTTTCCCTCTGATGCAGCTTCGGTGCATCAACGTCTTCCAGGGCTTCTTCTTCCTCCCGTGGATCTCAGGTAACTAAACATAAATCCAGCCAGTCCTCAAAGGGTAGATCTCCTTCTAAGCATCGAGATGCCTCTGGCGTTGCCCTCGATGAATCTGCACCGGCAAAATTACCCCAGCGGGAGACTTCGGCTTCCAAAGCATTATCGGGGTTTCAGGATGTTCTAGATGGCTCGGCCTCGACAGATCTCCTGGTGCCATGCTCTGGGGTACTGGTGGCTCCCACCGGTACTGACTTCCAGGCATTGGTGGCGTCCATGGACCAGAGAATTCTGAGCATGGAACGCAGTCTGGCGGCTTTCCTTGCGGCATCGACGCCCTTGGTACCGCGACAGACAACTCTGCCGGTACCGGCACTAGCACCGGTATCGGTATTGGCACCAGTACCGATAGCATCGACATCGGCATCGGTGTCAGCTATGCCGGTACTCTGTCCTACGATGCCCTCCGGTACCGATTCCCCGGTACAGGTTATTCCCGGTACCGACCTTTGTCGGTACGGGTATCGGGCTCTGCAGGAGCATCCGGACAGACGATACTTCGAGTCCTCAGAAGAATCTGAGGATTCTGAAAGTTCTGTCGATGCAAAGATACTTCTTCCAGAGGAGTCCTCCTCCCCTAAACGCAGGATGTCTCCTCCAGAGGATATGTCTTTCCAAGACTTTATCAGAGTGGTGGCTCGGGGCCTGTCTATCACTGTGGCCCCTGAAACAGAGCCAAGGAGTTGGAAATTTTACAATATCCCAAAACTCCTAAGGAGGCAGCTACCTTACCCATTCATGAGATCCTATATGATCTCATGTTGAGGATGTGGGAAACACCTCTTTACCACCTCTCCTCATTCTCGTAGGTTAGATACCATGTATCGTGTCCCTCCTTGTCCTGGATTCCATAAGACTCAGCTTCCTCACCACTCTATTGTGGTGGAGTCAGCTATGAGAAGGATTAGAAGTGCAAAAAGACATGCCTCTAATCCTCCAGGATGTGAATGCAGAACCCTGGATGCTTTTGGACGTAGAGTCTTTCAAGCTTCCATGCTTGCTGCAAGAATCAGTTCCTATAGTCTCTACATGGGAATGTTCCTAAAGGAGGTCACAGATAATTTTCAGACTTTAAGTCCTTTCATTTCTGAGGATAAAAGACAGGACTTTCTCACTTGGCTCAAACATGCCTAAGATGTCTCTAAATTCTCCAACCGTGCAGCCTTTGACTGCTTTAAGTGTATAAGCAGAACCTCGGCTATTGCCATAGGTGCACGTAGAATTGCCTGGCTCCAGGCATCTGATTTAGAGCTCTGGGTACAAGATAATTTGGGAAATATCCCTTGTACTGGTGAGAACCTGTTTGGGAAAGATTGGCAGGAAAAAGCCAATGAAATGGATGCTGAAAATTCCACCTTGGATAGACTATCCAAGTCCACTGCTGATCCTGTTAGAAAGAAGTTGTTCAAGAAAACACCTTTTTCTAAAAAGAAAAGATTTTATCCTGCTTATACTCAGCAGGCATCTTCTGCAGGTCAGTTTTCAAGCAAACGTCAGCAACCACCCAAACAGAAGAAAGCAAAGGCTGCTAGGCCTCCACCGGCTCAACAGCCTCAGCCTCCTCAGGGCCTTTGACTTTCAGCTAGAGAACCTAGCCTTTCTGGTTCTGGAAGGACCAGAACCGTCCACCATTCCAGGAAGGTTATGTCATTTTGCCCCCAGATGGGGCCAAATAACAGCAGAGCATTGGACACTTTCCATCATAAAGGAGGGGTACAAACTTCATTTTTCAAGCATGCCCCCTCACACAATGGTAAAACAGTTCAATTCATTCAATTCTCCGACACCTCTCATCAACTCTTAGGTCAAGAGGTTGCCATTCTTCTTGCCCAAGGGGCAATAGAAGAAGTGCCTCTTCATCAACGGGGCACAGGGTTCTATTCCCATTTTTTCTTATCCCAAAGAAAACAGGGGGATACAGGCCTATATTAGATCTCAGAGAATTGAACAAATTCCTTGTCAAGGAGAAATTCAAAATGATTTCGGTGCTCTGCTTCCATACCTTCAGAGTCAGGATTGGTTTGTTCTCTAGATCTCAAGGATGCGTACACTCATGTACTTATCCATCCAACCCACAGAAAGTTCCTTTGAAATAGCCCAACTGCAGCTAATAAAAGCTCTCTCTCACACCCACAGAAGGAGGACGAGTCAGACAGATTAGAATGCAAACAGAATCTTTTATTGTGTGCACACAGCCTCAGACACAGAGCCGGCCACCCTGAACAAAAGATCTGAGTTCCCTCTCCACATCATACATTGTCTTATATACTGTATATTTTCAAGCTCATTCTACTTTCTGATTCGCCTCAGGTATCTTTTGTCCACCAATCAGTGGTCCCTGGGGGGGTAAGGTGGGCTATCATAAAGCATTTTCAGTGACCTGTCCAAACTGGTATTCTCTGGTCTGCTGTTATCTAGGGGAGAGGCTATTGTGCTTTAGGTTCGTCTCACTGTAGCAGCTCTGGCTTGGGGGAGGTGCCTGCTGAGATCTCTGTGTTCCCGTTTAACAAGCTGATCCTTACATAAAAGCTGCATGGCTGGGGAGGGGCATCTACCTTCCCGGCTGCCTCACTCCCCCCTCTTTTAGGTGTGACCTCAACCTACCGGTTGAGGGCACCATGACGGGTGGCAAACTGCAGAGGAGTGCATTGGGATAGGGCTATGACAGTGGCAGCTTTTTTGCGCTCTACTAGGGTGTCGAGGGCGGTGGTTATGAAACGGTGTAGAATGGGGATACAACATGGTAAGAGGGCACATACCAGGAGAAGGAGGATAACTCTGAAAACTAGGGTTTTAAGGCCTCCTAACCAACCAAACCATTTGACGAACCAACCCGTTCCCAATCCCAAGGACGGGTCTGAGATGTGTTTTGCTAGGTCACGTAGGTCTTGGATAGAGCGTTCAATGGACACGCTCTCATCAGTGAGGTTAAAACAACACATACCTTCAAAGTACTCAATCCCATGGTTGAGGCGTAAAAGTAGGAAGTCTATGGTCATTCTATTCTGTAGGATTGCTGTACGTAGGCCGGACAGCTCGTGATTCATAGTAGCTAATACCGTCGAGGTCAGATTAAGGGATTTGGCTAGAGAACAAGCAAGTTGGCTTGAGTTGTGTAGGGCTAAACCAGGTGTTCCAAGGATTGATAGTGACAGCCCAAGGGCTGTCTCATCACTGTAGGGCTCTACATTTGAGTTGCAGGTCGAGGGTATAGGGATAGAGCGGGGATTTCTGGGGGGGTGGACCCTAGTGGTACGGGGTGTATGAAGGAAGGCTGCAGTTGTGAGCCTACCAAATGTACATGGACCTCCGGTGGCATTGGCGGGGACATAAGTATACGCTATCTCACCACAAACTAAAAACCAACCTAAGGGAAGATACATTTCTGAATATGCATAGGATACCTTAGTTACAGAGTTGCATGATAACACAGTATTCGAGACATTGACCCCCCCCTTTTTTAGCATTTACAAAAAAGAAGCAATCAGTAGCATTCAGGGTGGAAACTACCTGCAAGGAAAAAGGCACCTGGTTAAAACGTGCAGAAATAGGTCGGGTAACTCCAATAAGATAGAAGAATGTGGAGTAATCTATTCCAGGTTGTCTACAGTCCAGATTAGCAAGTATAGTAAGGTTCAGCATTTCACATAAGCTAGACAGTACAGCAATGAGACAGGTTGACAGAAAAATCCCAGTTTTTGGAGAATTACGTATGCAAAAGTCTGTCATGTTCAGAGCAGTTTGGGCAAGTATTACTGCTGTGTTAGTAGTCTCGGCAGCTGTTAGAAAGTGGGTCCATATCAGGGGTAGGAATAAGGCTAAGGCACATTTTCTCATTCTCTCTGGTTGTCCGGAGTTTGTTGGCAGTCTGTTAGAATGCCTCACTGGATGGTGGTATCCTTTTTCAATTTCAAACGCAGGGGGTGATCTGGGATCGGGACTGAGGTCCAGGCTGGAACAACTTCTGGTGCAGCGGCCTTGACGCGAGAATGATGGATCCACGAAGCAACTTCAGCCACCTTGACAGCCGTGGGGGTGGTCAGCAGAACGGTATACGGACCTCGCCACTGGGGAGTCAATGGATCCTTCTTCCACTCCTTGACCCACACTCGGGAACCAGGCTGGTATGTATGGAGCGTTGCAGTCAGGTTGATGGGGAGCCGCTCCTGGATCCACTGGTGCAATTTCTGCAAAACAGAACTGAGAGCCAACAGTTCCTGTTGGGTTATTTCTGAACCTATCTGTATTAAATCTCCATGGATGCCCTGTATGAGGGGTGCAGGGCGACCATATACAGCTTCAAAAGGGGAGATACCAATACCCTTTCGTGGGGCAGATCGTATGCGGAGCAAAGCAATAGGGAGTAATTGGGGCCACTTTAACGAGGTTTCCTGACACAGTTTTGCTAGTTGGCTCTTTATGGTACGGTTCATGCGTTCTACTTTACCCAAGCTCTGTGGACGGTAAGCTGTGTGCAGCTTCCAGTCGATCTGCAAGGCCTTAGCTACTTGTTGCACTACCTGGGCCACGAAGTCAGGTCCATTATCTGATCCCACTACTACTGGGAGTCCAAAGCGGGGAATGATTTCATGCAGCAGCACCTTAGTCACTTCTCTGGCTTTTTCTGTGCGGACTGGGAAGGCCTCCACTCACCCTGTGAAAGTACAGACTAACACTAGCAGATACCGGTACCCATTTGCCCGGGGTATTTCTGAAAAGTCAACCTGGATGTTTCCCATAGGGGTGACCCCATAAGATTGGACCCCCGGGGGTTGGCATGGATCTTGACGGGCGTTATTTTTAGCACATGTGATGCATTGTCTGACAACAGCGGCCACTAAAGAGGACAGGCAGGAGATGAAGAAATAGGGGCGCAGGGTAGTTTCCATTGCTGTCTTACCCATATGAGTGGCTTGATGGAAGGAGGATAGGAATGCTGGGGCAAGGCTGTCTGGGATGACTATCACTGGAGCTGTCCCTGTTCTGGGTAACCTTATCCAGCCATCCGTGTGTAACACCCCTCCCTCCTCTTGGCAGAAGAAATCTAGTTCTCGTGTTGTGTATCTCTTAGACCATTGGCTTAGTGGGACTGGAAACAGTGGGGCTTGTAGATCCTGGGTGCCCTCGGGGAAGGACTGGGACAAGGATATGGTTGCGACCCGCTGGGCCTCTGCATCGGCCCGTCTATTCCCCTTAGCTATTTCACTGTCCCCTCTCTGGTGGCCTCAGCAGTGCATAACGGCTACCGCCTTAGGACGCCAGACTGCTTCTAAAAGGGCCAATACTTGGGGGCCGTTCTTTATTTCTGAGCCAGCTGTAGTAACTAATCCTCTTTCCTTGTATAGGGCCCCATGGGCATGGAGAGTGGCAAAGGCATACCGGGAGTCTGTGTATATATTCACATGAAGGCTAGCCCCAAGGATTTAGGCACAGGTCAGGGCAATGAGTTCTGCCTTCTGTGCAGAAGTGCCGGGGGACAAAGGCTGAGCCTCAACGGTCACCTCCATCGTCACCACCGCGTACCCTGCACACCTGCGGCCCTCCAACACCAGACTGCTTCCATCTACAAAGTAGGTCTCATCCGGATTACTTAGTGGCACATCTGTTAGATCAGGGCGACTGGAGAAGATTGTATCCATCACTTCTAGGCAGTCATGGTCAGGTGGTCCCGGGCTGACAGGTAGGAAAGTAGCAGGGTTCAAGGCTTGGCTAGTGTTTATCTGCACTCTGGGATTGCCCCATAACATAACTCTGGTATTTCAACATCCGGGAACTGGTGAACCAGTGACTTCCTTTATGCTCCAGTAATGTTTGGACCGCATGTGGGACGGTGACTAAAAGGTTTTGGCCCATGGATAGTTTATCAGATTCCTCCACTAACAAGGCTGTTGCCGCTATTGCTCTCAGGCAAGGCGGCCATCCCTTGGCCACTGGATCCAGCTGTTTAGACAGGTAGGCGACTGGCCGCGGCCAAGACCCCAGTTGTTGGGTCAAGACCCCCAAAGCTGTTCCCGCTGCTTCGTGCCCATAGAGAGTGAAAGGCTTGGTGACATCCGGAAGGCCTAGGGCTGGAGATGACAGTAATGCCCTCTTCAGATGTTCGAAGGCCCCCTGCTGGTCTCGACCCCACTCAAGGGGGCTCTTCTCTGGACCTTTCGTAACCTCATAGAGGGGCTTTGCAATCTTTGCAAAGTTGGGAATCCAGATACGACAGTACCCTGCAGCCCCGAGAAAAGCACGCACTTGCTTGCGGGTTGTTGGCACAGGGATCCGACACACTGCTTCCTTCCTTTCACTCCCCAACCGTCGACTTCCTTTCGACAGATGGAATCCCAGATACTTCACTTCCGACTGGCAAAACAGCCTTTTTCCTTGAAGCTCGGTAGCCTGCATTGTACAGGAGTTGGAGAAGCTCTGTGGTTGCCAGTATACATTCGGCTTCAGAGTCGGCCGCAATTAGTAGGTCATCGACATACTGTAGAAGTACTCGTCTCCCAGGCTCCCCTGGGGGAAAACTGGCAAGATCTTGGGCTAGTGCTGTGCTAAAAATGGTCGGGGAGTTCTTGAATCCCTGTGGTAAGCGAGTCCAGGTGACTTGGGACTTCCTGCCAGTAGCAGGATCCTCTTTCTCAAAGGCAAACAAATGCTGGCTTGTGGTAGCCAGGCGTATACAGAAGAAGGCATCCTTTAGATCCAGTACTGCGAAGTGAGAAGCAGCAGCCGGGATGAGGCCCAACAGCGTATAAGGGTTTGGTACTACTGGATGCAGGGTCACAGTGGCTCCATTGACACGATGGAGGTCCTGAACAGGTTGGTAGTCGGTGGTTCCAGGTTTACGGACAGGCAGCAAAGGCGTGTTCCATGCCGATTGGCAGGGCTGCAGGATACCATACTGTAGTAGCCGCATCAAATGATGATGAATCCCTTCCACAGCTGCCCGCGGCAGCGGGTATTGTCGTACATGTACAGGGGAGGCTCCTGGCTTCATTTCAATGCTTACAGGAGGAATATTGATGGCCATTCCAGGGGGGTTCCCTTCAGCCCAAACTCCAGGGGGCACTGCATCCCACTTATCCAGGGCGACCACATCAGATCTAGGCCTGTCCTCATATATCCGCCATTCTTCTTCTCGGGGGACGGACAGTACCAAAACCGCTGGGCCCAGGCTGGGTATTTCGAGCTCAGCCTGGCCCTCATGTCCGAATGAGATTTGGGCTTGAAGTTTTGCCAGAACATCCCGACCCAGCAAGGGTATCGGATATTCGGACATATACAGGAACTGGTGGGTGATCATCCGTCCCTCCAACTGGCATGTGCGGTTTTGCAGAAAAGGTCTCTGGGCTCTCTCTCCCATGGCTCCCACAATGGTGACTGATTTGGTAGAGATCGGGGCCACTTGTTGGGTGACCACTGAGTGTGTTGCTCCGGTATCGACCATGAATTGCATTTCAAGGTCCCCTAAATTCATTTTGACCATAGGCTCCTGGGGACCCAACAGAAACTTGGAGCCCGGTCTGGCCTAGTAGTCATCTGAGTTATAATGTTCCATAGCCGCAAGGCCTTCAATAGCCGGTGCCGGTGGAGGCGGGAAATCATCATACTGGTCTTGTTCCCATATAGTACGTACAGGTGCTCTAGCACCCCTCATGGATGGATATCCTCCCCGTCTTGAGTTACGATTTGGACATTCATTTTTCCAATGTCCCTCCTCTTTGCAGTAGGCGCATTGATTGGGGCCCAGGGGAACCCTTGGCCCCCCACGTCCACGGCCTCGTCCTCGTCCCCTGCTCCCTCCTCTGGCCCAGGCTGGAACTGGTGGTCGCTGGTGGTCGGCTAGGGCGGCTGCTAGGAAGTCCGCCTTCTTCTTCATCCGACGATCCGATTCGCGCTTCTGCTCCTGCTCACGATTTACATATATCTTCTGTGCTACTTCCATCAGTTGTGTTGCATTCATGCCCGCAAACCCTTCCATTTTCTGCAGCTTCCGTCGTATATCACCTTGTGCCTGTGCCACAAAGGCAGTATTCACCATACGAAGATTCTCAGGAGCCGCTGGATCGTAGGGGGTGTATAATCGGTATGCTTCAGTCAGACGCTCATAAATGCCGCCGGACTCTCATCAGGAAGCTGGAGAACTTCTGCAATTTTACTGATATTCATAGCTCGTTGTCCCCCCTTCTTAAGGCCCTCAAGGAGCGCAGTCCGGAAACGAGTGAGAGCCAGTGCTCCAACAGAGTTATTCGGGTCCCAGCGGGGGTCTTCATTTGGGAAATCTACCTCTGCCTGCTGCCGTGGATTTATAACTCCCTCATGGGCAGGATGCACCTCCAGCCACTCGAGGGTGGCCCGTACAATGCGCGCCCATTCTTCTGTACTGAGTAAAGTGGAAAGCAATTGTCTAGTGTCCGACCAGGTAGGCTGGTGTGTTTGCATAATACTGGTCATAAGATCTGTTAGTTCTTGGGGCTTTTCAGTATAGGAGGCATAGTGGGTTTTCCAGTTCAGCAGGTCCGTGGTGGAGAAAGGGACATAAATCAGGCTGGATGGTCCCACTGCTACTTGCCCAGCGGCATCAAGGTACGGGAGCCCCTGTACTTGGCATAGTGGCATTTGGAGATCACGCGACCGCAGGCAGTGGGCCAGCGGGGTGGATGTTTCAGGCTCAGCCAATGTGCTACCAGGGGATGCTACGGTAGTACTGGAGGTATCAGGAGTGGGAGGGGTCAAGGATGTCGGAGGGGTCTGAAGGGGTGTATCCCTATGTGGGGAGGAATCAAGAAAGGAAGGACTGGGATCCTCAGAATCTTCCTCAGACCTGGCTCCACCCACCCCTGGAGGGGGTTCTTCAACTACGGGCAGATCCTGTCGCGGTGCGGACGGGACAAGGGGGCGCAACAGAGGAATGGGGCGTGGAGGGATATCCAGGGAGTCCCGCCCCTGGTAGATGGGGGTGGGCGTTCGTCCCTTCCAGCGACCAACGGCCGCTATCATTATCCTACACTGATCCTCGTGGCAGCGCTGGAGCCATTTTGGCTTGTGCTGGCATATAGCCAGCCATGAATCAATATAAGGGAACTGGTCTGGTGCTCTTTCGCTACAACTTGATGAACTAAAAACACGGTGGGCAGATCAGTTGACCCCCCGGGAGGCCACAGCTTAACTAAAGCTGGCCACTCCCACTCATAAAGAACAGACAGGCGAGAGGCAGAGAGGGACACCCCATAATCTTCCCCAAACCCAGCCTTGAAATTACGAAGCATGCACTGCAGGGGCGTTTGCACTTGAATTCCCCTGTCCCCATGTTCTAATCCCAGTACAATAAATAAGTAAAATATGCAGTATAAACGCTCTAATCTCACTGCAAGGAATGCAATGTACAGTGTAAATTCAGATAACAGACAGAGACCAATTGCACAGGACACACACAGAGGACTACAAAAGGGGAGAGAAAAAAACAAAACGACAAGGGGAACAGAGACGTCTCAGCAACTCATACGCTCTCTCTCTCTCTAGTAATCTTCAGCAGCTGCCATTACATACAACATCACCACACTCTCACTTTCACTCTAGCAGCAGCTGTTACAAATACACACGCTCTCTCTCTCTCTCTCTCTAGCTGCAGCACAAACCCCCCTTTCTCCCTCTCCCTCTTACCTAGCACAGACGGAACGGGCAGCGGTTTCAGGTTTCAGCAGAGATCCCAGAGCCCTTACTCGGGCTGCCCGTGCGGGTGATCACACCGCAACAGATTACAGAGTTCCAGAGTTACAGGTCACAGTTACTGAATATCCCCAAAGCAATAATGCAGAGTACTCACCAGACCTCCGATCAGAGAGGTTTGGATGCCAGTCTATCCAGTCGGATTTCAATCGGAATAATCAGCCTGCCGGGACCAACCAACCAGACAAGTCAAGGTATCCTTCCGGACAAAGGGCCGGGTGGCGCCAGGACCGTTAACGTCACCTGGGGAGCCGGTCCCTGACCGGCCGAGGCCCGATGCTGCAAGAGCAGATGACCTCCCACCGTGGGTGCAAGGGGAGAGGCTGATATTTTTAACAATTTTGTCTCACCTGGGGTGCCAAATGAAATAGCCCAACTGCAGCTAATAAAAGCTCTCTCTCACACCCACAGAAGGAGGATGAGTCAGACTAGAATGCAAACAGAATCTTTTATTGTGTGCACACAGCCTCAGAGACACAGAGCCGGCCACCCTGAACAAAAGATCTGAGTTCCCTCTCCACGTCATAAATTGTCTTATATACAGTATATTTTCAAGCTCATTCTACTTTCTGATTCGCCTCAGGTATCTTTTGTCCATCAATCAGTGGTCCCTGGGGGGGTAAGGTGGGCTATCATAAAGCATTCTCAGTGACCTATCCAAACTGGTATTCTCTGGTCTGCTGTTATCTAGGGGAGAGGGTATTGTGCTTTAGGTTCGTCTCACTGTAGCAGCTCTGGCTTGGGGAGGTGCCTGCTGAGATCTCTGTGTTCCCGTTTAACAAGCTGATCCTTACGTAAAAGCTGCATGGCTGGGGGGGCGGGGGGCAGCTACCTTCCCGGCTGCCTCACCTTCGGTTCCTTTTTCAAGGAAAGCACTACCAATACTGGGTGCTTCCTTTTGGGCTGGCCTCTGCTCCAAGGGTGTTCACAAAATGCATGGCTGTGTTAGCAGCATTTCTCCGTACTCTGGGAATATTCGTCATCCCTTACTTGGACGACTGGCTCATTCGAGCTCCAACACAATCAGAGGCCAAGACTTCTCTATCCTGCACAATGCGTATCCTCCAGTATTTAGGGCTGGTAATAAACATCCCAAAATCCAGTCTGACTCCCACTCAATCTTTAGAGTTCATAGGAGCTCTTCTGGATACCACAAGTGCAAGGGCCTATCTCCCCCAGGCCCATTGCCTTCGCTTAGTGCAGTTAGCTTCTCAAGCAGTGCTAAAGCCTCATCTAACTGCTCGAGAAATGTTGCAATTGCTGGGCCACATGGCATTCACCATGCATGTGGTTCCATATGCTCGCCTCCACATGAGGGCAGCTCAGTGGACTTTATCCACCCAATGGACCCAGGCATCAGGGTGCCTGTCAGACAAAATAGCAAACACAAGTCGCCTCATTTTGTCCCTCCAATGGTGGACGTCGACTCAAAATCTGTTGCTGGGGTGCCCCTTCCAACAACCTTTACCCCAAGCAACTCTCACAACAGATGCTTCTCCAAAGGGTTGGGGAGCTCATCTACAAAACTTCTCCACCCAGGGCACCTGGTCTCCACAAGAGAGTTGTCTACATATCAATCTCTTGGAACTCAGAGCAATTTTCCTGGCTCTGCGAGTGTTCCACTCCCTGCTCAGCTACAAGACAGTCCTCATTCACACGGACAATCAGGTAGCCATGTTTTATGTGAACAAGCAGGGGGGAACGGGCTCTGTCACTTTGCAACGAAGCTTTGCGACTATGGGCCCTCGCCAGAGAGCATCAGATTCATCTGCTGGCAGTATATCTTCCAGGCATTCAAAACTCTTGGGCGGACAGACTCAGTCGAGTTCTTTTTCCACACGAGTGGTCTCTGCATGCAGACCAGGTGACCAGGATATTTCAACTTTGGGGAACCCCGGACATAGACCACTTTGCAAGTCCGTGGAATGCCAAACTTCCCCGGTTCTGTTCCAGAATTCCGGCTCAGGGAGCTCAGGCCAGGGATGCTTTCCTCCTTTACTGGGGTCAAGACTTCCTGTATGCCTTTCCACCCATTCCCCTAATTCCCAAAACCCTCTTGAAGCTTCAGAGAGACAGAGGCCACATGATTCTCATAGCACCACATTGGCCAGGGCAAGTGTGGTACCCTCTGCTTCTACATCTCTCTCAAGCTCCCTCCCTGGAGTTAGGGTCTGCTCCAAATCTCCTATCCCAGGAGAATGGGATGTTATGGCATCCCAATCCCCAGTCCCTGCATCTCAGGGCTTGGTTGCTGAAAGCCTAGATCTTCAAGATCTTCATCTTTCTCAGCAAGTGAAAGATGTTCTTTATGCTTCCAGAAAACCTTCCACAAGACGTTTTTATGCTTTCAAGTGGAAAAGGTTTATCATTTGGTGTTCAGAAAAGGGTCTTAACCCCCTTGCTGTACCTCTGGAATCTTTACTGGAGTATCTCCTCCATTTGTCTAATGCAGGCCTTAAGACAAATTCAGTAAGAGTCCATTTGAGTGCTATTGCAGCTTCTCTCAAACCTCTAAATGGACAACCTATTTCCTCTCATCCTCTTATAGCAAGATTCATGAGAGACCTCCTTCTAACTAAGCCTCCCATTAGACCACCTCCGGTGGCATGGGACTTGAACCTGGTTCTTGGGCAGCTCATGAAGCCACCTATCGAACCCTTAGCTACCACCTCCTTGAAATTCCTTTCTTGGAAGGTTATCTTTCTCATTGCAATCACATCAGCACGCCGCATTAGTGAATTGCAAACACTAGTAGCTAATCCACCTTATACAAGGTTCCATCATGACAAGGTAGTCCTTAGGACTCATCCACACTTTATGCCTAAGGTGGTCTCACCTTTCCATATCAACCAAGAGGTCTACCTACCTGTCTTTTTTCCAGGACCTCATGCATCAAATGCAGAGAGGAATCTTCATACCTTGGACTGTAAAAGAGCTCTAGCTTTTTACTTACAGAGGACACAGCAACATAGAAAGTCCTCTCAACTCTTTGTTGCTTTTGATCCTTCTCATTTGGGACTTCCAGTCTCCAAGAGAACACTATCTAACTGGCTTGCTCAGTGTATTTCTTTCGCCTATCAGAGTAAGAACCTTTCTCTGGAGGGCCATGTCACAGCTCACAATGTTAGAGCCATGGCAGCCTCAATGGCTCATCTGAACTCTGTGTCTATCGACGACATCTGTCGAGCAGCCACTTGGGCCTCGGTTCATACCTTCACAGCCCATTACTGCTTGGACAAGGACTCCCGCCGGGACGCCTTGTTTGGTCAGGCTGTTCTCAAACACCTGTTCCATACCTAATCAACTCCTGCCCACCATCCCTGGTAGGATGCCAGAGATCCATGGGAGGAAGTGGAGCCCTTCACAGGGACACACAACTTCTGGGGTCTCTCTCTGGCACCTAAAGCTAGGGAGTCCCCATATGTGATGACTACATTCCTGCTTGTTCCTGGAGATAGCATAGTTACTCACCTGTAACAGGTGATCTCCGGGAACAGCAGGAATTTAGTCCTCACAACCCACCCACCTCCCCTAGGAGTTGTATCTCTCTATCTCTTTCCTTTCACTCTCTCTCTTTGTCTCAGCTTTAAAACTCAACTGGAGAGAGGCAGTTGGGAAAGGCGGGAAGGCAGCACGCAGGCGCTGTGGGATGCTCCCAAAAGCGTTCTGATTGGACGCTGGGGAGCGTTCCTGTGCGGGCTCTGTCGGTACCGATGATACCCTTATGTGATGACTAAATTCCTGCTGTTCCCGGAGATCACCTGTTACAGGTGAGTAACTATGCTATCCGCAACAACCATTGCAGGGGACCTTCTGCATAGTGGTATCTCTGCACGTGCGAGGTTGCGCTTTGTTTATTCTCTGGGATCATGTGCCTCTTGTACTTATTACCATATCCTCATTTTGCATTTGGCCAGTGATTTTGGTTACATTGGTGTCACTTTGATTGCTATATTACGCACTATGTGACAAATGTAACATATCTATATATCTGTGTGTACACTTGCTGACATTTTGCTACCTATGCTTTCTCAGGTTTGTATTTGGGGACCATTCATGACTGATGTGTGTTGGGCTGTCATCATGCACCGTCTACTGTATACATGCACACAGATGTGACAGAGGCATTTGGGGCATGCAGCAGCATGTGTGGGGGGGGGGTGGGGGGCTACTGCATAGTGCACACCATGCAGCTACTGCACATTATCTGTACTGCTCATCATCTGTAGACAGGCCAGTGACTTTTGTGCAACATGCGGGTTGCTCCCCTGCTCAATGTGGTTTCAGTTTGTTCACTGTAAACCAACCGGTTTCATATCATGAAAGGGGGTCTATATGATATGTCTACTAATTTGGTAAAATACAATATATGATGCACATTTGTCTCTGTTGCTGCTTGACCACACTGACACACGTATTTCGTGATTTACTGAGGCTGTACATGGCCCACCTGTGCTCACATTCTTGTACGGTGACAGCCACATCAGTGTGCTATGGGTTTCCATACATGCCTTCCCTTTGATAGAACATATTTGCATTGCACTTGGTGTGTTTGCTTGGGATAGTGGTTACGGCAATGTGTTGGGCACCATAGGTTTCAGGTTTGATTCCCACATGTTTTTTTTTTCCTTGTTTTGTGCTAACCTGACCATGATATTGCTGCAGTTTCGTCACCTCTCCACACACCCTTGCATCGCTTCCCTGTATACCACCGTGTGCCCTCTATGCAGCCTAATTTTGGCATATTAGCTGTTACATATGGCTCTTTCTTTGCATCATTCATGCAGGCAGTCATCTTCGGGGATTGGAATTGCCCTTGTTGAGCTGGTCTAGCCCACATTGGTTTGCAGGTTCAATTCTCATATGCTCCTTTTCCATTCTGTTCCCCATTTTACCCTGCTCCACAGAGCATCCCCTGCCACCCTTTTGGTTTAGGTTCTTTGCTCTTTTGCATGCTGTCTCCACTGCATAAAATGTCATTCTGTGTGTGCATGTGTTTATATGTGGCTCTCGTCCCAA
The DNA here is from genome assembly GCA_033557465.1 of Ichthyophis bannanicus. Classification (NCBI taxonomy): domain Eukaryota; kingdom Metazoa; phylum Chordata; class Amphibia; order Gymnophiona; family Ichthyophiidae; genus Ichthyophis; species Ichthyophis bannanicus. The sequence goes on along the minus strand of CM066038.1, from coordinate 231,248,955 downwards.
TTACAGACTGTGATATGAGCTGTACAGAGCTGTTCTGCATGTGCATTGCATCATAGTTACTGTTGGGGTTGCCCTATCCTGGCAGACAGCAGGCTGTTTGTGTGGTGCCCTGCAGTGTTCTTGTATGCAGCCTTTGCCACTGAGCTCATGTTGGTGGTGTAGCCTATTGGTTTTTGCAGTGACTTGTATGCTAGTGGTCATGGGCTTGATTCCTCTCTGTTCTACTTTTTTATGGCTGTCCTACACAACTACTTTACATTACTGTAACAGTCATACGTGTGCAGATCTGTGCTGCCGGCACATTATACCCTCATCACAATTGCCAACCATCCTTCTGTCCATCTATCTGTGTCTGCCAGCTGTGTGACATCCTGCCCTAATGTGCAGGCTACTACCCCATGTCCTGCACTGGTACCTTTTTCTGCATTGCGGCTCTTCATGCTTGCCTCTTCTGTGTCTGCTCTGCATGGCACTACTACTCCTCTGTCCTCCTGTCTTTGCACTTATCCTGCCACATCTACCTCCTCTGGTGGACACGTATTCCCTTCCTCTGCCACACACTATCATTGTAGCACTTTACATTAGCATCACCCTGTGCATCGGTACAGCTGCCTCCGATATGTTTGTCCACTTCACTGGCTGCCACATGGGCTGCACGCAGATTTGCCAGTCCCAGCAGCTCCGACATCTACTTCCTTCCATCACCTGTTCATTGCTTTTCCTTGGTACTCTGTGGGCACATTATACATCGCCCTATAAGGCGCCTCATAGGGCACATTATACAGTGCCTTGCCGGATATGGAACTTTATAATGTGCCCTATGGGGCACCTTATAGGGTGCCCTATAGTGCGCCTTAGGTTACGGCACTGAGGTGGGGGTGCTTATCCAGGCAGCAAAGATTGTAGAGATGTGTCTGACTGTTACAGGCAGCAAAAGGGATTGCCTCAGAAATCCTTATTAGATGAGACCTCTGAGGGATTGAATCCATGACCTCTGGCTTGGCAGTCATTGCATTAACCAGTGGGCGACACCTCTATAGCTATTCTCACAGTGCTGGCACGAAATTAAGGTTACCGCGCATAACGAGCCAAGGGGCCCTCTACCGTGCGATAAACAGCGATTGCTACGTTGATGCCGGAACGCCCACTTCCTTATATGGCATTGCTCATGTTAACGCTGCACTTTTCGCCGGTAACATTAGGACGGTTTAGTAAACATACCCCTAAGTATTACAAACCACCATTTCTGCAGTAACATGTAACAACCACTAAGTACCAATGGTTCCAAATGGAACCAACTACAAAACTGTCTCATTCAACAACTGTTTCAAGAAAAAATGGTGATAAAACTGGCAGAAAGGGAAAACAATACCTGTTTGACTTGAGAGAATTTTCCTGATGCAGTGAAGCCTTCAGAACATTAAAATTTAACACTAGAACACTTGCAGTAAAATTTCAACATGGCTACCAAAACAAAAGCACAGCCAGTGGTGCCACCTAGTAAGTTAGTGACTCTAAATTGAATATAGTATTTTATTATGATAATAGTAAGTAAGAAAATTACTTCTGATGTTTACTGGTTTTAATCCTCACTCAGGTTTTACAAGAAAAGTACATGGGTTCCAAATAGAACCACCGGGTATGAAAGGGTTAAAGTAGACAAAGCAATGGGACCGGATGGGATATACCCTAGAATACTGAGGGAACTTGGGGACGTTCTAGCAGCTCCACTGATTGACCTTTTCAATGCCTCATTGGAGTCGGGAGTGGTGCCAAAGGACTGGAGAGAAGCTCATGTGGTGCCTTTGCACAAAAGCGGAAGTAAGGATGTGGTTGAAAACTACAGGCCGGTTAGTTTAACTTTGGTGGTGAGTAAATTATTGGAAACACTGCTGAAAGAGAAAATAGTGAGGTTTCTGGAGTCCAGCGGATTGCACGATCCGAGGCAGCATGGATTCAACAGAGGCAGGTCTTGTCAGACAAATCTGATTGATTTCTTTGACTGGGTGACCAGGGAGTTGGACCGAGGGAGAGCCCTATTGTTGTTGTTAAGTGCCGGCGAGTCGGAGTCGACTCATGGCGACCCTCTGGATAGCTATCCTAAATTGTGTTCGGTCTTCAGTCAGGCGGCTCATTGTTGACAGACTGGTACCCGTAGCTGCTGTTATTGTATCGATCCATCTCATTGCTGGCCTTCCTCTTTTGCGTTGACCTTCTATCTTGCCAAGCATAATGTCGTTCTCTAATGATCTCTCTCTTCGCATGATGTGTCCAAAGTATGAAAGTCGAAGTCTTGTCATCTGAGCTTCTAAAGAAAGCTTAGGTTTGATCTCCTCTAGTACCGACTGGTTTGTTCTTCGGGCAGTCCATGGTATACACAGTATTCGCCGCCAGCACCATAATTCAAAGACATCAATTTTCTTCCTGTCCATCTTTTCCACTGTCCAGCTTTCACATCCATATGATGTTATTGAAAATACCATGGCTTGAACAAGTTGAATCTTTGTATGGAGAGAGACATCTCTGCTCTTGAGAATCTTATCTAGGTCTTTCATAGCCATTCTGCCAAGAGCAATGCGTCGTCTGATTTCTTGACTGCTTGTTGCTTCTTTATTGATAGTTGATCCAAGTAGGTTAAAGTTGTTCACAATTTCAATTTCTTCTCCTTCAATGATGAACCTGTGGATTATGCCAGTTGTCATGATCTTTGTCTTCTTTACATTAAGGTGCAGGCCCATTTTGAGACTATGTTCTTTGATTGCGAGAAGCAAATGTTTCAGATCATCTTCACTTTCAGCCAGTAATGTGGTATCATCAGCATAGCACAGTCAGTTGGATCACCTTTCTTTAGTATTGGTATAAACACAGATCTCTTCCAGTCAGTTGGCCATGATGTTGTCTTCCATATTTCTTGGCAGATCCTTGTGAGTACGGTAACAGATGCATCAGATTGCTGCAATACTTCTATGGGAATGCTATCAATGCCTGGTGCTTTGTTCTTTGATAAGGCTTTCAATGCTGCTTCAACTTCTTCTTTCATCACCAATGGTTCCCGATCATAAGGTACAGGTTGAAACGGCTGTTGGTCCACTTGATCTTTATCATATAAAAACTCTGAGCCCTAGATGTGGTGTATTTAGATGTCAGTAAAGCCTTTGACACCGTTCCTCCCAGGCGACTTATAAACAAACTGAGCACCCTAGGGATGGACCCTAAAGTTACCGCTTGGGTTAGAAATTGGTTGAGTGGGAGGTGACAAAGAGTACAGGTAAATGGAGCTCACTCTGAGGAGAAGGAAGTTACCAGTGGTGTGCCCCAGGGATCTGTCCTTGGTCCTATTCTTTTTAACATCTTTGTTAGTGATATAGCGGAAGGGCTGTTGGGTAAGGTTTGCCTCTTTGCGGATGATACCAAAATCTGCAAGGTCTGCCAGCACTGAAAGTACACCACCGACTTCAGAATTGGCCCTTTACATCCAGGGCCGCAGACCGCCAACTGCCAATCCTCACCCCGCCTCTGTGACACTCCCTCCCGCTCCCGTTTAAGCCTCCCCATACAAACTCTTTATTCGTATGGGGAGGCTTTCGTCGGGGATGGCAAGGTGAGCGAATAGTGGGGATGGACGTCCCAAGGGGACATCTATTCTCGCTATTCGCGTGTTAGAATAGGCCCCCATGCCAGGACACTCTACATATACCTAGTGACTGTCTATGGGGTTGACTGTTCTAACATTACAAACTTTGGACCAACAAAAAAACAGCAGAAGCCACACTCAGCAGAAACGTAACCAAAAAGACAAAAAGAGTGGCAGGTTCACACACAACACCTTTATTGACAAATCATAAGGTGGCCAAAACCCAACACAGGACCGTGTTTCGTGTTGTACTTCGTCAGGGGTTATGAGAGCACACTAAAAAACATTTAAAATCATAAATAATTAAAAGTTATAACAAAACTATGAAAAAATTATATATAAAACATTGTATATAAAAAGGACTACAACATCATAACATATTATAAAAGTAAAAAGGCAAAGTCCAACACATTAAAAAGTACATCAACATACTATACCATAAACAAGATTAATTTAAAAGGAGGACACATAAAAGAATAAATATGCATGTATTAAAATACACTAAAATACATATAAAAAGCAACATAAAAACATAAAAACAACCTATTACACCCATTAAAAACCAAACACAGGGGGGGAGGAGGACAAAGGAATGAGGAGGACAAATGGTCAACATATTTAGCATAAAAAGATGCATTGAAGGACAAATGAGAAGCAGGAGTGAGTCAGGGACGTTACCTTTATTGGTGTGTGGTGGCAATGAAATTCACAGTACACACTTAAAAATGTGATGGAGCCCTTATTGCAAGGGATGAAAATACCTCTGAAAAAACAGAGTAATAAAAAACATATTAGATAAAACATCCATTGTGACGAAAAAGTAAAATACCATATTGAATCGACACTCTACATGGAAAATCTATAAAATAACCCAATTAACCAACCACGGAGTGATATCCAAAAAATGTAAAATAAGAATTAAACTAAAACATGAACATGGTAACACTTATTTGAATTAAAAAGAGGGAGACATGTGGAGCAGTCACTTCTATTGGGAAATACCCATAACACTACTATTTAAAAATACAAATACAGAAGGGATTTGACATTCCAGAAAATGAACGGAGCATGGCATATTAAAACAGACACGTGAGAATCAAACCTAAGCAAGGGCTTACACCAAACAATGAAACGGCATATAGAGGAACACCCTCTATTAACATGCCCATATTGCAAAAATGCATACAAAACAGAAGGAAAACCATCTTCAAAGTGAACATAACTTTTCTTAACGCACCGAGAAGGATGTTTAAATGAAATCACGAGGGGAAACCTTAATAAATAATACCATCGGAAAATGTACAAATTTTTAAAATAAGGACCCATAGAGATTGTTGGAAACAGGTGAATGGACACGAAAGCGCCAACAGTAAAAATGAACAGAGAACATTGAATTTTTATGGAAAGTGTCAAGCTCAATCAAAAAAAAAATTTTTTACCCAAAGCCCAGAAAACGTATAAAGCAGAAGAGATGATCATAATACCTGGGTCATAAAAACGCCAAAAAGCACCGCCGCAAAGGCATGTTGTACTCCAAGAATTGAAAGTTCAAAAACGGCAGGTAGCCGTAAATTTTGCTAAAAATAAACAAAACAACGAATATTAAGTAGCGGCAAAGGTGCATATAACAACTAAAACAACCATCCTCGGGGAATATGTAAAACTGAACAATTAACAATAAATACCTGACTTGTAAAGGCCGCCGACGGCACCGCTTCAAAATCGTATTGCACTCCGAGAGAATGAAACCTCAAAAGAACGCTAACGCATGCGCATATAAAGCAGTGGTGCCGGAAGCATTCAAACCACCCAAATATAAAGAATGAGTCATTAAATTATAAATGAAAAAGAACTAAAACCAAAAAGTGGAATATAAAAAGTGGAATATAAAAAAACTATACCACATTAGCAAAATCAAATTTAGGCGGCCGATCAAGCCAAATAACAATCATTAAAAGTCGCATGGCCTGCAGCAGCTTATAGTGTCTCTTGCACTGCTGCAGGCCATGCGACTTTTAATGATTGTTATTTGGCTTGATCGGCCGCCTAAATTTGATTTTGCTAATGTGGTATAGTTTTTTTATATTCCACTTTTTGGTTTTAGTTCTTTTTCATTTATAATTTAATGACTCATTCTTTATATTTGGGTGCTTTGAATGCTTCTCGGTGCATTAAGAAAAGTTATGTTGATACTTTCCATAAATATTCGATGTTCTCTGTTCTCTTATTTTTGGCGCTTTCATGCCCATTTACCTGTTTCCAACAATCTCTATGGGTTTTTATTTTAAAGGTTTGTACATTTTCCGATGGTATTATTTATTAAGGTTTCCCCTCGTGATTTCATTTAAACATCCTTCTCGGTGCGTTAAGAAAAGTTATGTTCACTTTGAAGATGATTTTCCTTCTGTTTTATATGCATTTTTGCAATATGGGCATGTTAATAGAGGTTGTTCCTCTATATGCCGTTTCATTATTTGGTGTAAACCCCTGCTTAGGTTTGATTCTCACGTGTCTGTTTTAATGTGCCATGCTCCGTTCATTTTCTGGAATGTCAAATCCCTTCTGTATTTGTATTTTTAAATGGTAGTGTTATGGGTAGTTCCCAATAGAAGTGACTGCTCCACATGTCTCCCTCTTTTTAATTCAAATAAGTGTTACCATGTTCATGTTTTAGTTTAATTTTTATTTTACATTTTTTGGATATCACTCCGTGGTTGGTTAATTGGATTATTTTATAGATTTTCCATGTAGAGTGTTGATTCAATATGGTATTTTACTTTTTCGTCACAATGGATGTTTTATCTAATATGTTTTTTATTACTCTGTGTTTCAGAGGTATTTTCAGCCCTTGCAATAAGGGCTCCATCACATTTTTAAGTGTGTACTGTAAATTTCATTGCCACCACACACCAATAAAGGTAACGTCCCTGACTCACTCCTGCTTCTCATTTGTCCTTCAATGCATCTTTTTATGCTAAATATGTTGACCATTTGTCCTCCTCATTCCTTTGTCCTCCTCCCCCCTTTTTTTGGTTTTTAATGGGTTTAATAGGTTGTTTTTATGTTTTTATGTTGCTTTTTATATGTATTTTAGTGTATTTTAATACATGCATATTTATTCTTTTATGTGTCCTCCTTTTAAATTAATCTTGTTTATGGTATAGTATGTTGATGTACTTTTTAATGTATTGGACTTTGCCTTTTTACTTTTATAATATGTTATGATGTTGTAGTCCTTTTTATATACAATGTTTTATATATAATTTTTTCATAGTTTTGTTATAACTTTTAATTATTTATGATTTTAAATGTTTTTTAGTGTGCCCTCATAACCCCTGACGAAGTACAACACGAAACACGGTCCTGTGTTGGGTTTTGGCCACCTTATGATTTGTCAATAAAGGCATTACAAACTTTGGGACACAGATGCACAGGACACGTATATCAGAGGGACATTGTGAGAGATACACATGTCGCTTTTACATGTAGATATTGTGACCATCACATGGGATGGATCTGCATTTTGACTATAGCACCATATATGCCACAGAAACAAAACAGACATAAATCCATTGCCATCTGAAGGGTTAAACCTGTGATGGTGCATTTGTGTTTGACACTTCCTCCTACATTTCTTATTTGCAGGCAGTAGTATGTGTAGAAGGTTGTATAGGAAGTCTCTTTTTGGCTTTGCATGTATATCCAGATGACTTGTTATCTGTTGCTTTGTATCTGAGGTACCTGTGCCTAAGGACCATATGTTGCTTAAGTTGGGCAGCTTCTCTGGTTCTCCTATGTGTAGGTCATGGGTCGTGCACTCACCCTCTCTGGGTTAAAGTAATCGCATATATTGACAATACCAGAACATTGACTTGCAGGGTATCAGAGAGTTCCCAAGGCACGGTATGGTTGGGTGAGAAAACTACATGCATAGTTTTCACTTGTAAACATACCATGGAGTGGAGGAGTGGCCTAGTGGTTGGGGCAAGGTACTTCAGGCCAGAAAGTCGGGGGTTCAAATCCCACTAGAGGACAGCAACCTTGGACCAGAAGGACTGGGGTTTCTAGTCCCACAGGTGCTCCTTGTGGTCTTGGGCAAGCCACTTAACCCTCCATAGCCCATGTTCCCTGTAAAATAGTTATCTCCAAGTTATAATGCCCTGTTCAATGTAATTTCAGTTTGTTCAATGTAAACCGCACTGATGCAGAATAGCGCGGTATATAAGAGAATGTAAATAAATAAATAATACCTACACAAAAAGCAGGGGCAAATTTGAATTGATACCTTTTTATGAATATCACAGCAAACCTCACAGGTAAAAATTACCTGCAGAGTTTGCCAAAATGTCAATTGTTTATCTGCACATATATATTTTGCTAAATGCATATGTGTTATGACACTCTGTGCATACGCTTAGCTGCCTTAAGAGAGAACAACTTATAAAAAGCCAATTTATATGCATAAATTAGTAATTAATCCCTTAAATAGCTTTGAAAACGGACAGTTTTTATTCTGCAGTAACATAACAACATATTTCTAAGACACTAATAAGATGAGGGGGTGATTTTAGAATTGTTAGATACTATTTATACTTATAAAAAGCTGATTTACAAATATAAATTGCCGCACATTTACAATAGCAATTTTTGAAAAGCTGCTATTTAGACATAAACGTCAGTGGCACGAACATATTTGAAGAAGTGTTCTGGGCATGATTTTGGTGAACCTTTAAGATATAAGTGTATTGCGGATTTGAAAATGGCAATACACCTACATCCTGAATTTTTCTCATCAGAGGTTTTCACCTGCTTTGAATTGGGCATAACGTCTCATTTGGACCTGGGTTTGAGAGGGAAGAACACAAGGAGAATTATGCTTACATCTCTCATGGAATTGTAAAAAATTTAAGTTTCAGGAGACAGCTCCTTAGTTCACCTTGGATGTGCAGTTTTGCAAAATCATTCATTTAAACATGTTTTTATTTATTTCATGTGATAAGCCACTTTTCATTAAGACGCAACAAAGTGGTATACACAATAAAATCATAGGGGTATTTAACAAAAGGAGAGAAAAGTAGAAAAACTGGGCCTAAGTAGAATACAAGAATTTTCTTTTTCCTACAAGTTCCCTCAGGGAGGGAAGATGCTAACAATACAGATCACCCCTAAAGTCTGAGATAATCAAACAATATAGTAAGCCTGAGTAAAATGCCAGCAGATTATTATGCAGTGACACTTTACCACTAGCAACACCTTTTACCTGGATAAGTTCCATTACCTGGGCTATTCAGCAGCATTAAACAGATAGTGCTGCTTAGTATCTTCCCAGAATTTCCTGACAGCCCACCCAAGGGCTGTCATCTTTGGAATTTAACTTCTGTGCATGTACCATAAAAGCTGGTTCCTCCCCAGCACTCTCTAAAATCCTTTCTACTGTAGGTGATGCATGAGATCCATCACCTTTGCACCTAGAAGGCAAGTTACCAAGTGATCCTTGTGCCCACCTGCAACCTAACTGTCTAAATTCCTAATGATTTAATTGCCAACTACAACGACAGTCCTAACCCTTCCCTTTGGGGCCCAGGACCCTGAAGATACATCCTTGGCGTGAGAGAATACTGCATCACCTGAAGGGTAGGTTGTAGCTACAGTTTCACTTCCTGCTACTTTATACTAAGGTGAAATTCTCCTTCCAGATGATCTTTCTTCTGCAAGACAGTATAAGTACTGCCAGACTGGAGGTGGAACTATTCTGCTATGTCTCTGAGCAGTGGTGACTCAAGACAATCTACTGCCTTAGGTGAGAGTTGAGCTGGCACCACCCCCCCCCCCTCCCCAGCAGCCAAAATGGAGGAGCTTTCTCAGAGCTCTAGTTGGGTAATGGAGGGTTCCCTAACTCAGAATACCAGTCAGGTGGGTTGTCCCTACAATAATGAAAGCAGTATATTCCTAGGCTATAGAATTTTTTAAAAACAACTTTGTAATGATATTCATATGCAGTGAAAATTATAGCAGTTTAATTATGTATTGACTCCTAACACTGCACACTGGACTAGCATGGTATTTAATGTAAGAATTTAAGAACATAGGATATGCCATACTGGGTCAGACCAAGGGTCCATCAAGCCCAGTATCCTGTTTCCAACAGCAGCCAATCCAGGTAACAAGTACCTGTCAGGTTCCCAAAAAGTACACAGATTCCATGCTGCTTGTCCCAGGGGTAAGCAGTGGATTTCCCTGATTCTTTAAAAATGGTTTAAGTACTTTTCCTCCAGGATCTCATCCAAATCTCTTTCAACCCCAGCTACACTAACAGCTTTTACTACATCCTGTGGTAATGAATTTCATAGTTTGATTACATGTTCAGTGAAAAAATATTTTATCTTATTAGTCTTAAATGTGCTACATTGTAACTTTATTGTGTGTTCCCTAGTCTTTCTACTTTTTGAAGGAATAAACAACTGAGCTATGTTTACCTGTTCCACTCCATTATTTTATAGACCTCCCCTTAGCCGTCTTTTTTCCAAGTTGAAGAGTCCTATCTTTTTAGCCTTTCCTCATAGGGGTATCCTTCCATCCCCTTTACCATTTTGATGGCTCTTCTCTGTATCTCTTTTAAATTCTGCTATATCCTTTTTAAGATATGGAGACCAGGATTGCACACAATACTCAAGGTGCAGTGGCACCATGGAGCAATACAGTGGCATTATCGCTCCAGGTGTGAGGTCTAACCAGGGCCAGTCCAAGGGTTTTGGCTGCCCCAGGCAGGAGCCTTAGCCATGCCGCCTCTCCGTGTTTATTTATTTATTTATTTACAGTTTCTTTTATACCGCACTATTCGACATCAGCGCGGTCTACAATGAACAGAAACTACACTTACCAAATATTGATCGGTGCTTACAATGAACAGCTGGGTATACATTAAACAGGTGTTGCGCCGTGCCCCCTCATGCTGAGCCTTGCTGCCACCAGCCCCTGCTGCCTCTGCTGATTCAGTCTTCTGGGGGGCCGGCGGTGGCAGTTTAAAAGTGATGGCTTTGTGCCACTGTTTTGGTGCCAGTAGCAGGTCATGTGTTTCGGCCTCTGACCCCTTTTTGACAGGGAGTTGCATCAGGGGGGAGTCAGAAGCATCAGGCCATGTGTACCAAAGCACATGGCCTGCCGCAGATACCAAAGGGGTGGCACAAAGACACCATGCTGCCCGCCATGGCCTGTCACCCTAGACAGCTGCCTAGCCCACCTAGTGGATGGGCCAGCCCTTGGATCTAACTTGGACATTCTTTCCCTTTCTTGCACCCCAGCATTTTGATCTCTATACAGGACAGGAATTCTCCCTCCGTTATGTCTGTGTCGGAGGGGGACAGAAGTGGCCAATAATAGCAAGCAGGAAACGTGGTAAGCACTGCATTGCACTTTTCTTGTGATTGCCACCACTGCTGGCCCCAGAGAGGGGTGGCAGCAATGACAATGGGCACGCCCAAAGGGCCAGCGCTCTAGGCGATCACCTAGTTCACGTCATGGTAGCGCTGGCCCTGCCTTCTTTCCCCTACCTAGGCTCCAACTCCACTTTTTTTGCCTAGAAATGGACTCGTAATTGGTAGAGTACACAGTACTCAACTTACAAACATTGCTGCAAATACAGAATCTTTTGTTAAATTACTTACAGCTATTTGTTTTGATGTGCACTGATAGAATATTTAATATATATTTGTGCAGTTTCACAAGTTATAACTATATTATAAACTTTTACACAAGCTGTTGCTGAATTTATAAGTTTAGAGAATATCAGGACCATGCTGCTGGAGAAATTTAAAAGAGTACATAAAAAAATAAATATAGTAACATAGTATGTGACGGCAGAAAAAGACCAGTATGGTCCATCTAGTCTGCCCAGCAAGGAGGTGCAGGTCACCCCTCCCCTTGCCTTGTTTAGGGGTGTATCCACCGCTCTGTGTAGGTCACCCCTATTTGTTCAGATATAAGAGATAGTTGTGTTTATTTTGATTTTATCCTATTACTATAAAGGGATCCACTGTGTCTGTCCCATGCCATTTTGAATTCTCTCACTGTATTACTTCCTATCGCACAACAGGTAAAGCAACTTCACAAATCCAGCATGCTTTATTTAAAGTTAGGATTGAATCTCTTCATCAATTGCACTGTTTGCTCCCCAAAAATGCTGCAACGTACTTTAACTTGTGAGCTTGTGCTAAAGGCTATGCAAAATGTAGCCACTATGTGGCATAAGCGATCTTTCTTTCTATTCAAAACTAAATTCATACTGTCATTTTCAACTGATTAACACCCTGAGGCTATAGCTAGACCTGTGAAAAAACGGAGAAACCCTTCCAAAAATAAAAAACTAGAAAACATGACATTTTCTATCAATACTCTTCATAATTGCTTAAAGTGATGTTTCAGTAGACTAACAGAAACTTTCTTTGCTTTTCTTTTTTTCGGGGGACGGCAGTTTCCTTTTGCCCCTTTGACTTTCCTCTCAGTCAGAACCAGGGACAGGATGTGGTATTCTGAGCCTTAATTTAAAGTTGTGGTCTCTCCCCTCCATTCCTATTGCTTTTTAAATGTTGTCTAGGGAAATCAATAGCCTTCTATCATACTTTCTTACTCCCAGCTGCCTTTAAAATGCTGTACCATGGGGCCCACAACACCCTCTTCCTTGATATTCCCTTCCAAACCCCCTCTTCTCTTAGCAGGAGCCTCTGGAAATCTCCCCAATCCAGCTGGGAAGGGGAAGAGATAGTTTTCACTTCCTTCTAAATGGGTCTCCTCTTTTGTTCTGTAAATGACCCCTCTTAGCATCATTGTAAGAACAATTGTGGATGACAAACCAGTAGAGGTAAGACTGTCTCCTCTTCCTGGTTGGCTGGAAAGATTTTGGTAGATTTATGCTGGCTGGGAAGAGGGTCTGGAAGGCATGCTTTTGGTGAGCTGGGAGGACTGTGAGACTTCTGGTACATCATTTAAAATTGGTCAGAAGGGAAGATGCGAGGAGAGGTGGAGGTACTGTTGCATCCTCAAGCCAATAATTTAAAAGCTGCTAGCAGAGAGGGGAAATGCCAACCCCCCTGGCTAATATTTTAACTGCTATGATTGGGAGATGCTGATGTGGCAGGAGGGGGCCTATTGGTTCCATGGCTTAACATATAAATGGATGGGAAGAGAGAGCATTGTTGGAAGGGAAGAGATATTTAAGTACTTATTTTAAGACGAGGCTGTGCAACTAAATCTAGAGAGGCAAAGTGTAACCACTTAGATCGAGCAGAATTTTCAGGTGCAAATCTAGCAGCCCAGTATTTGACTGGAAATATCCAGATATTGGCGCTTGTTATCCAGATATTTGCTTTAGGTGGCTATTCAGTAGCACTATCTGGATAGTGCCAGAGCAGTATATGGGTGGGACGTGGGCGCACCCAAAAGTCATTCAGAGATTGGCAATATTCAGATCACCATCTGGATAACATTCTGGAAAACTTTAGGATAGCAAAAAAGCTCTCCTAAAGTTATTTGAATAGCAGTCTGAATAGTGTCCCTCTCTTGATAGTGGTGGCACTTGTTGTTTGATCTGGTTATTCAGTGCAGCCATAATCCAGATACCATTGTTGGATATCTGGATTATATTTAAACGCTGCGGCCAGTATTTAAACAAAACACTGACTCTGGTGTTTAAATAGCCTGTATCAGGAAATATATTGTTATGTTATATATAAATACAGCTAAAAAAGCTAAAAAAATGTTTTTCTCCCTCCCTCCCTCCCTCCCTCATGTTCCTCTTTGTGTTTGTTGTTATTCTGCTGTTGCTTCAGTCTTACAGAGACCATGTATATGACATTGTAAACTGTAATGATATGCAATTTCTGTTCAAATTGCAGTATATCAAGTCTACAAATATATAAATACTGTAGTTTCAGCTGAAAAATTCTTCCAGGTGGCTAAAATTTGGTTGCCAAGACTAAGGGCCATGTTTACTAAAGGGCATTAAGGTAGCAGGGGCTATTGAGTGTTAACGGCAGTGATAAGGGGTTTTCTGTGCGAAAAAGGCTCTGGATGGGTAGGAGGCATTCCAGCGGTAAGGGTGTAATGGCCCGCTTAATGTGCACTTACAGGACACCGGGCATTAAGGTGGCAAATGTGCACCTCAACGCCTGAAAAAGGCTGTCACTGTAACGCTGGATAAGGAAGCCTCAGCGAAAGGCAATATAATGGTGATGGATGGAAGGACAGGTGGGAACTGATGGACCTGACAGATCTGTGAGCACTGAACGTGACAGCCAGTAAGTGGTGTGAGCATGTGGGAGGCAGATGTAGTGACGCACTGGGGTGTGCCCACGTAAAATGCCGGAATGTCAATGTATAGGAATGGTAAGACATGTCCCTCAGTGGAGTCAGAACCGCCACGATGTGTGCATCAAATGGGATGGAGCAGGAGTGATGACGTGCCGATCGGGCACAAGAGAGGCTTGTGTAAAAATTGGAAATGGGGAAAAGAATACCTGAGTGGATCATTGTGTAGCAGCAAGCAGGAGAATACATGACTGCACACTGCACATAAGCGGCAGAGAGTGACAAATGGGCTGAGGGAAGGATGGTGGTAGATGAGTGTGGTATGGGCATGCAGCACAGATGTACAAGAGGTTCCATCCCCAATGCACTTGGACTGTGTGGGAAAAACGTGTGCGTCACCTGGAAGGCCTGATACCAGATATGTTGGTTGCACACCTGCCCCAGCCTTCCTATCACCATTCAACTCTCCTGACAAATGTGTATACAACACCTGATAAGAAGTCACTTATACTGGCCAGATGGGCCATGTAAGGACATATGAAGATCCCTGCAGGTGGCCATCCAAGGGATAGGATGTATCTGCATGTAATGCAGAGATGTGATGCAGCCAAAGCTGTACAGTCACAGTCATGTGTCTCAAGTAGGTTATATATGTTTGTATTTAACTGGCAGTTATTATATCGCTGTTAACAGTGCAGTCACAGCAGTGTACATTATACCCATTACCTGGTAATGTGAGAACCTGCCGTCTGCTGAAATTGTGAGAACCTGCAGTCTGCTGAGGCAATGGAGGTGTAAGTAACCTTCCCATATTAAATCACCCTTTTTCACAGCGTGAGTAGTTTGGGGCAGTTGCACCCTATATGTATATTGAATTTATTCATTTGAAAATGATCAATTATTGATGTTTAAGCTATGGCTCTTTTCATTGTAATTATTACTGTTATTGTTTATTTTTTAATGTTATTTTTTTAATTGTGTCTATATGTTTAGTTACCAATTTATATTTATGTAACTATGGCATACGATTAGGACACATTTAGTACTTATGTATCTACACATTGTATAAGGCTTTTTGCACACCTTTTGGTGAAGCTTGTTCTTTGATTTTTAATTTTGTTTTTATCTGTACTTTTATGTTTCATTCTTATATTTAAATGTTGCTATTGTTGTTTTTGAGGTCATTTTTCCCTGAGGAAGGCTATTGGCCGAAACATGTGTGGGGCCGATCTACTGTTTCTCAATAAAGTGTCCTCAGTTATCCACAGTGTATTTTTTTCCTGCTCTCTTTGTGCTTGATGACACTGCAGGTGGCGTGTTCTTCTGTTTCTTCATGTATACCATGCGGTCCTGGTAATTTGCTACTCTTAAGTTTGCCCTATTATATCTTCCAGGTTTACTGAGATTTGTTTGAGTTCCTTGAATTCATCACCTTCAAATATCATTTTGAAATGTGTATCTCTGCTTCATTTTTTTCAGTAAAGACTGACGCCAGGAATTCATTCAGTTTCTTGGCTTTATCCTTCCTTAGTACACTTTAGCCTTCTATCATCTAATGGTTCAACTGACTCCATCACGGTTTTTTTTTCCTTTGAATTTACCTAAAAAGGGTTTATTATGAGTTTTTGCTTCCAATGTAAGCTTCTTTTAAATTCTCTCTTTGCCTGCCTTATCGCTGCTTTGTGTCTAACTTGCCAATGCTTATGCTGTCTTTATTCAGAACCTTTTTCCATTTTTTAAAAGATATTTTTTTGGTTATAACAACTTCTCTCACCTCATTCTTAAATCATGCCAACAGTCATTTGGTCTTCCTTCTACCTTTATTACAGTGTGCAATACATCTGGTTTGGGCTTCCAAGATGGTATTTGTAAACAATAACCAGGCCTGATGTAAACTGTTAACCTTTGCAGCTGCTCCTTTTATTTTTTTCCTAGCCATTTTGCTTATTTTATCATAGTCTTCCTTCTGAAAATTAAATGCTAGTGCAATATATTTCCTTGCTGTCCTCCCCCCATTTATTAAATCAGATTTGATCATTTTATGATCATTATTGCTAAGTGGCTTAAGCTGGGCTGGAACTAGGAGAAGCACTTAAGCACATGTCATCTGAAGCTGCTGTGGGACCACTCTCAAGGTAAAAGCTGCAGTGGGATTGGGTTGGGTGAGGTAAGGGAAAGAGTGTGCCCCTGACACAGGTTCTCACTCCATTCAAGATACCCTCCAGACACCTCCCCACACCAAACACCCCTCACATACCACATTCCATGCCTAACACCTCCTGCCAAACTTCTCTGTCTTCATTTAAAATTTTGCATGCAAGTTATCCATTAGGCTTAGCAAATGCCCTGATTCCCTTTGTCTCTCGTTGAACCTTTGCTTGCAGGGAGATCATCCTCTTGCCTTGACTTACGCCTCTTGTACTTGACTCGAGTGTATGTGAATATCAGTCTTTTACATTTTAGCTCCACGGTTATGGAATATACCACAAGATCTTTGAGTGGAGAATTCTATTAAAAAATTCAAGGCAGGCTTAAAAGCCTATTTGTTTTTTAAGCATTTGATTTGGACTAATTGGGACGGTGCTGGGACCCTGCTCAGAGATAGGCTGAAGGCTATGGAGGTCATTCCATAACGTGAATAGGCTGTTTGGATGTGTGCAGGAGATGTTTTTATTAAAAAAATGTCTACGGCGTATTCTGAAACCCTGTGCCTGTGCACGTCCCTGGCAGTAGCACAGGAGTCTCAGAATGTGCCTGGGAGGGGTGGAACGGGGGCATGGTTTGCCGCTGAAATGTATAAAGAGTATTCAGGAAAGGCCCATGTACGTTTTCTGTGTTCCCTGCAGATGTGCTCATTATTCTTTTGGAATAAGGCCAGTACTTAGAAATATCTCTGCTGTGCTTGAATAGAAGTTGTGACAAGTATGCTTCAAACTGGTGTGACTGCAGTCTATAAAACACAGCTAGATGCATTTACTGTATAACAGACAGAAATCAGGGGTGAGAGAATCTTGTAAGCTAAGGGGCACTAATAACTACCTCTAAATATATTTGAAAACCAACAATAGTGCATATGGTGGCTATGCTGACAGTTGCTGTTTGTGCTACATGAGCTAATCTGGGGGAGCCTGACAATGTCTGTGTTCTGTAAAATGGGACTGTTGATGTTAGAAATGTGAGTGAGTCTGCCACAGGAGTTTATTTGAGTGTGAGAGAGGGATCAGATATGCAGTCCTGGCACTCCATGTCTTTATGGTATACCAGCTTTTATCTATAGGTGCTGAACATCTGTTTCCCAGAATTATGTCTTTTGTGACAGCAAGTGAGAGTGTTTGAGTGTGTGTGTGTGTGTGTATGGGGGGGGGGGGATGTTGAGGGTTTCACGGGAGGATCTGGTGTGCTGATCTACATATCAGGAATGAGGGCCAGGCACTGGGAGACATGACTGATGTAGTGCTAACGGTCCCCAGATTGTGCCATGCAGTATGCCATACCCAGGGCATACATTTGTGGCTCAGCAATCGCATGTATCCCTTGGGGAATTGTTATGTTAATGTTGGTTTTTATGCACGTGATGCTGGTCCATCCGAGTGCTTTTAAGGGTGTATGTAGAGCTGACCAATGCATGTCCAGGCCGGTAGACCCAATTCTAACCCGTGGGCATGTCTAGCTCCTGCGGGATCAGAATCGGGTCTACCGCTGTATGCCCCGATTCTGCCCGGCCGCACAAGGGGCTGGACATCAAAAATGGAATAGGCCTCTTTGTGTTTTACTGCTTTTCTTCTTTATGATCTTTGTCCTTGATGCTTAATGTAAATTTCTCTGATGCAGTTATGAAGAGTTAAGTAGAACATGACTGAATACATATATATAAACATAAACCATCGTGTCCCAGCCATCCCCATTCCAAACCCACCACACAGTCGCCCAGCCCCCACATACATAAACCTTCTTCATAAAGAGAAACATATACACTGTACTACCATACCTCCCACCTGTATTATCCCTGCTACCCTGCAGATACTTACTTCATTAGTGCTTCTTCACAAGCACACACACCCCCCGACATGCCTGATATTGTTAATAGAGGAAGGAGAGATGCCATTTTGTCACACCGAAAGTGTGCACTTTTCAAATTGTTTAACTCTGCATTTATGGGAAACATTATTATGGAAAAATACTTATACATTTTTAAAATTCATGGTTGTCATGCGGGGATTTGTTTGTTATCCATTCTAATAATAATAATACTAATAAAAATGATTTTTCATAAAATTCTGATAATTTATATGCTTTCTTGTTTGCTTAAAATGATTTCTAACAAATCCCTTTTGCCCTTAGCTTTCCCTTCTTTCATTGTTCGAATTATCAGAACATGTGATTGTTTTTTCTGATATTGGGATTGAATCAGTATTAGGGTTTAATCTTCTAAGCTGTAGTTGTATTCTATGTCTACATCTATTGGGATGACTGTCTTGACTAGATTGTAAGCGCTGATGAGCAGGGACTGTCTTTCACATGTGTCTGTGCAGTGCTGCGTATGTCTTGTAGTGCTATACAAATGTTCAGTAGTAGTAGTGATAGTTGTTGTTAAGTGCCATTGAGTCGTTGTCGACTCATGGTGAACCTCTGGATAGTTGTCCTAAATTGTATTCGGTCTTCAGTCAGGCAGCTCGTTGTTGACAGACTGGTACCCCTAGCTGCTGTTATTGTAGCGATCCATCTCATTGCTGGCCTTCCTCTTTTTCGTTGACCTTCTATCTTGCCAAGCATGATGTCTTTCTCTAATGGTCTCTCTCTTCACATGATGTGTCCAAAGTATGAAAGTCGAAGTCTTGTCATCTGAGCTTCTAAAGAAAGCTTATGTTTGATCTCCTCTAGTATTGATTGGTTTGTTCTTTGGGCAGTCCATGATATATGCAGTATTCGCCGCCAGCACCATAATTCAAAGGCATCAATTTTCTTCCTGTCTATCTTTTTCACTGTCCAGCTTTCACATCCATATCATGTTATTGAAAATACCATGGCTTGAACAAGTCAAATCTTTGTATGGAGAGAGACATCTCTGCTCTTGAGAATCTTGTCTAGGTCTTTCATAGCCATTCTGCCAAGAGCAGTGCTTCATCGGATTTCTTGACTGCTTGTTGCTTCTTTATTGATAGTTGATCCAAGTAGGTTAAAGTTGTCCACAATTTCAATTTCTTCTCCTTCAATGATGAACCTGTTGATTATGCCAGTTGTCATGATCTTTGTCTTTTTACATTAAGGTGCAGGTCCATTTTGAGACTATGCTCTTTGATCGTGAGAAGCAAATGTTTCAGATCATCTTCACTTTCAGCCAGTAATGTAGTATCATCAGCATAGCGAAGGTTGCTGATGAGTCTTCCACCAATCTTCACACCTCTGTTGTCTTCATACAATCCTGTTTCTCTGATGATTTCTTCTGCATATTAATTAAACAGGTAGGGAGAAAGTATGCAGCCTTGTCTTACACTTTTGCTTATTTTAAACCATTCTGTTTCTCCTTGTTCCATTCGAACTGTTGCTTCTTGATCAATGTACAGATTGTGCAAGAGAACAATCAGGTGTTCTGGTATACCCATGCTTCTTAATGTAGCCCAGAATTTCTGATGGTTTACACAGTCAAAAGCCTTGCTATAGTCGATAAAGCACAAATAGATTTCCTTTTAGTATTCTTTAGTCTTTTCAAGGATCTATCTCACATCTGTGATGTCTCTTGTTCCTCGCCCTTTCCTAAAACCTGCTTACACTTCAGGTAGTTTTTGTTCCAGGTATGGTTGTAGTCTCTGTTGAATAATCTTCTGTAGAATCTTGCTGGCATGTGGGATCAGAGCGATTGTGTGATAATTTCCACAGTCAGTTGGATCACCTTTCTTTAGTAATGGTATAAACACAGATCTTTTCCAGTCAGTTGGCCATGATGTTGTCTTCCAAATTTTTTGGCAGAGCCTTGTAAGTATGGTAACAGCTGCATCAGATTGCTGTAATAGTTCTATTTGAATGCCATCAATGCCTTGTGCTTTCTTCTTTGATAAGGCTTTCAATGCTGCTTCAACTTCTTTCATCACCAATGGCTCCCGATCATAAGGTACAGGTTGAAACGGCTGTTGGTCCACTTGATCTTTATCATATAAAAACTCTGTATATTCTTTCCACCTTTTCTTGATCTTCTCAGCATCAATCAACATAGAATCTTGAGCTCTTGTAACATTCCAATTCGAGGCTGGAATTTTTTCTTTAACTCTCGTAGCTTTAGGAAAGCTGATCTTGTTCTTCCTCTAATAGTTTCTGCTTCTATTTCCTTGCATGTGTCATTGTAGTACTTTTCCTTGTCCTGTCTTGCTGCATGTTGGAAATCTCTCTTGAGTTCTGCGATTGCCTCTCTTTCTCTTTTGGCTTTAGCTTCTCTGCTTTTCTGGGCAATTTTCAGAGTTTCTTCCGTCATCCATTTTGGCCGTTTTTGCTTTTTCACCTTTTGTAGAAACTTCTCGCTTTCTTCCAACACAACCTTCTTGATGTCATTCCATAACTCTTCTGGAGCTCTGTCATTTGTATCTAAAGCAGCAAATCAATTTTGCAGGCAGTCTTCAAATTCCAGTGGTATATTCTTAAGATCATATGTTGCTGCAGTTATGAGTGGTTTGATCTTTTTCAACTTTAGCTTGAGTTTGCATACTAGTAGTTGGTGATCTGTACCACAGTCAGCTCCAGGTTTTGTCTTTGTTGATGTTATAGAGCTTTTCTATCGTTGACTTCCACAGATGTAGTCAATCTGATTTTTGTACAATCCATTGGGTGAAGTCCATGTGCATAGTTGCCGCTTGTGTTGCTGGAAGAAGCTGTTTGAGATGAATAGATCGTTGGTCTTGCAGAATTCTATCAGTCTTTCTCCAGCTTCATTTCTTTTGCCAAGTCCATATTTTCCAACCACTTTGCATTCTTCTTTGTTGCCAACCTTTGCATTCCAGTCACCCATGACTATCAGGATATCCTGTTTGCGTGTTCTCTCAATTTCAGTTTGAACTTGTTCATAGAACTCTTCAATTTCATCCTCTTCTGCAACTGTTGGGGCATATACTTGAATTATAGTTGTGTTGATAGGCATTCCTCGTAGACAAATAGAGATTAAGCATTCACTGACTGCATTGCATTTCATTACAGTTATTGCAAGCTTCTTCTTTATTATAAATGCAACGCCATTTCTTCTTTGTCTTTCATTTCTAGCGTAGTAGACCATGTGATCATCTGATGCAAAATGCCCGATGCCAGTCCATTTCAGTTCGCTGACACCCAACAGATCAAGTTGTACACATTCCATTTCATTCTTGACCACCTCCAACTTCCCTTGGTTCATGCTTCGAACATTCCATGTTCCAATATGTTAGACATCTTTAAAGCTTCTGACTCTCATTTCATGCAAAGCTACATCAGCAGTCAGGCGTCCCGAGGGCTTTGATCCAACCACATCATAAATGCTGGCTTTATTCTGAAAAGTCTTCAGCTCTTCCCCAGTAACTAGTTGAGTGCCTTCTAACCTGGGAGTTTCATCTTCCAGCACTATAGTGCAATTTGTTTTGTGGGACTATCCACTGGGTTTTCATGGCAAGATACAGAAGTAGATTGCCGGGCCTTTCCTCCGCGCAGTTTAAGTAATAGTAATAGTAATTTGTAGTAATAGTAGTAGTAGTTTTCGGAATAGAAATATAGAATATGTTCTATTGTAATTTTATCATAATGATTTTTATTATGGTATCTAATTTTACTTACGCCAGTTCATCATCTATATAAAAAAGTTTTTCCTTCCTGTTAAAAAGTCATTTGTTTAGAATAGAAAAGCCAATCTCTTTTTCTTAGAAAAAATAGCATTTCCTGTTGCTATAATTACTAAGCAGTAGTTGAGGCCTGCAATTTCAGTAATTGTAAGCATAGTGGGCTATGAGATAAATCCTCTATAATTGCATATGTAAGATGGTGTGGAGGTGGGAGATTGGAAGAACTGCAATTTTTGCCTAATAAAAAAAATGAGCAGATATGATAATTCTATTTGGACTGATTTTCTTTATAATGATTAAAAGAATTGTAAAAGTTTAAGACTATACAGAATTTTAGTCTTATAGAAACAGTTTTGTGAAACAAAAGTTCAGTATGGTGTCCATTTATCTGTTCTCCTCAGTTAAAGCAGCTCACCTTTTAAAAGACAGCAGTCAAGAGAAATGAATTCCAATGATTAAAAAGTTACTGATGACAATTTTACTAGATGTAGAAAAGCTATTTTATGAGTATATGTATCTGTTGAGATAATATTCATATTTATCTTCCATTCTAAACAAAAATGTAATTTAAAAAACCTGTTTGAGTCAATATTTAAAGGGACTTACATGTTTAGCAGTCAGTGCTAAGGGGGACATTCCGAACAACGAATAATGGGGATGTACTGTATGTCCGATTTCAACATATATCCCCGCTATTCACCAAGGCCCCTATTCCCTGCCTACATAGGAGATATGCGGGGAGCTCTGGATGGGGGCAGGCAGGGAGGCGATGGGGAGGAGAATAGGCGGGCACAACCGAGACGTACAGGGCCGTTTCTGGTCATGGCCCTGTATGTCTGGGTTCACCAGGATAGATGGTGGACTTATTCCACCTCAGAGGTGGAATAAGCCTCCCTGACATCGGAGGATGGCACCGTCTGGCCTCCACAACCAGGTAGGTGGTGGCAGGGGGTTCCCTGTCGCCCGATCCCAGCATCAGAAGGCCAGATCGGGGTGGGGTGGTGGGGAACAAGGCATTTTGTGCTGTTCGAGTGATCAGGGCTCCTGCATGGAGCCGCAGTGCCATAGCAATGGGATGCCACAGCACCACAGCTCCATACAGGAACCAGGCTGAGTTAGCTGGGCAGGGCTCTGAATGTCTGGGTGCTGGAATCGGGGCATGGCCTGGACATCCAGGCCTATGCCGTGATTCTGCTCCCACGAGGACATCTAGCCCCCACGGGAGCAGAATCGGGTGCATCTCTGGGCCGTCCGGATTTCTGGATGTCCGGACAGCCCGGACGTGCACCTATGGAATTGGCCTCTAAATGTATAAGTCCCCTATTTGTGGATTTTCAACAGCCCAATCTCTATGGTGCTGGGGTGGAGCTAGGACGAAGGGCTCAGACTGACATATAGTAGTGCTATTCAGCTGCTTTTGGTACAGCTATTGCGTTTAATGTGGGCCAGAAAAGAAGCTGCTCTAAATTAAACTGCTTAGCCGTGAAGGCATATTTTAGACAGTACATGGAGACCGTAATTTCAGCGGTATTTTAGAAAACGCTTTGCCAAATGTGGAGCCTTTTCTAAAATTATGTATAAGAGACTGCAGGAGTGCACATGGATATGCATCCATGTACAGTGAGAGGAGTCATTTTACAAACCTACAAAGTGGAAAAAATCAATGGGGGAAACTCAGCAAATTACACATGTATGTGCAGCACTTCCATGGGTGAGTTTGCATTTTGTAACCTACACATGTAAGTTGGTATTTTGCAAACCTGTACAATTACATGCTGCTAATTAACTACAGAGAGTCTTTATTTGATTTTCATTTGGAAGAGAAAATAAAACAATGTGCCATGGAGCAGCTGCAATCCCAGTGAGTACAATTTTGGTCATACACATGCATTTCCTATATAAAATGGGGAATGAATGTATAGATTTTTGATACACCCAAACCATGTCCCTTGCAGTTTCAGTGTATCCATGTGTGGCATCCATGGTAAATTTAGCCCTTTCTAAAATTGCCATTTCCATGTAATGCCGGATTTTCCATATAGAAATCATGAATAAAGCTTTTAAAATAATCTCCCTTATGTGTAGTGGCTAAATATCACTGCTGTAAGGCTAATTTTATAACCAAACACCTAGGGATATGTTTACTAAAGGGCGTTAAAAGAGCAAGTGTGCCGTTAATGCCTGTTATTGGCACTCTTGCACTCTTAACACTGCGAAAAAGATGCATTAATGGGCGTTAAAGCCCTCTGCAGCATTAAGGGTGCAGTAGGCAGAGAGTGGGCATTAATGGGGCGGAGAGTGGCTGTTAACAGAGGGTGCTCCCTTAAAGCCTGTTGTGCAATGTGTGTAAAAACCCTTTAATGCTGGGAACCCTAACGCCAAGTAAAACCTCATGGGAAGGGTGTATTTTGAGGGGAGAGAGCATATTTCACTGACTGCAATGTGAGCCACACACAGGGGAGCCCCAGACAGTGATAGTGGTGCTTCATTAGCAGCAACAGCATACTGTCCAGGTATGAAAGGGCACTATGTTGATAGTGCAGATGGGGCAAAGGAGGCAGCATGTGGGTCATGCAGTGGAGATTGCTGGTGCACAAGGCAGACCAGGCAGCTGCCCAAGTGGCATGACTGTGATGTCCGTCATGATTCTAAAGTGACAGTGGTGGCACACAGACATGCTGTTTCTGTGGAAAGGTGATGTGCCACATGGGCAATTCCAAGGGTTCCTGGCATCCTAGGCAGAAATCCCAT
Source organism: Ichthyophis bannanicus (assembly GCA_033557465.1). Taxonomy (NCBI): domain Eukaryota; kingdom Metazoa; phylum Chordata; class Amphibia; order Gymnophiona; family Ichthyophiidae; genus Ichthyophis; species Ichthyophis bannanicus. The sequence continues at coordinate 231,224,475 of CM066038.1, read as the reverse complement.
CCGGCCCCCCCCTGCTACCGCTGAAGCCAGCTCTGGAGGAAGAGGTCGATAGCACTAGCAGCTGTACCACCACAGGGAGCTGCAAAATGCAGGTGCCTGGGGAAATACCAAATCTGCAGATGTCCACCTCTTCCTGAGATGGCAGGCGGGGATGGGGTCCCAGTAGTGGCAGCATGGCCATCAATGTGTGCCTCTGCCCCCCCATCTGGACCTGGCTCCATAGGTGTCCAAAGCTCCAAAGCTGCATGGTGGATGAGCCGGGATTGTGAACCACCCCCACTGAAAGCATGCTGGTATATCAGCATGGTGTGGGGGTGTTGCCAGTGGGTGCAGCAGCCCCCGGCTGCAGCAGACAAAAGCCATGTCCCAGCCCTGTATGTTCTGCACATTGCAACATTTGCCAACATCTGCCTGATGGGGAACATTTCAGCACCAGGGATAGCAGAACACATGCTGATCCAACCTCATCGAGGCTGGACGTAGCATGATGCGTGCCCACATCCCTGGTGGAGGGAGGCAAGAGTGGCAAGATGTGCATGCATGCAACATCAGTGAGGCCACCTGCAGCACTGAACTGGTGGGTGGTCCACAATAGGAGGGAGGGATGGAGCGGGTGACATGTCACCCACTCTGACCACTGGCCCATTCTACTGTTCTAGGGAACCGTGTGAATTATTTGGCCTATGGATCAGACATAGGAAGACCCCTACACAGGACTGCATTCACCTGAACACATCCATATCCATATCCATGTTGCATCCTTGCTTAATCTACCAATCGGGGCTAGGGGGAGGAGCCTTGATACCGTTAGGAGCTGCCACCATCTGGATCAGTCTGCCTGTTTGTCCTGTACAGCTGATTTAAGTATCATCAAGCAGCTCTTTGCCTGATCACATCTAAGGCATTCCCTTGCTTAATCTACCAATCAGGGCTAGGGGGAGGAGCCTTGATACCGTTAGGAGCTGCCACCATCTGGATCAGACTGCCTGTTTGTCCTGCACAGCTGATTTAAGTATCATCAAGCAGCTCTTTGCCTGATCACATCTAAGGCATTCCCTTGCTTAATCTACCAATCGGGGCTAGGGGGAAGAGCCTTGATACCGTTAGGAGCTGCCACCATCTGGATCAGACTGCCTGTTTGTCCTGCACAGCTGATTTAAGTATCATCAAGCAGCTCTTTGCCTGATCACATCTAAGGCATTCCCTTGCTTAATCTACCAATCGGGGCTAGGTGGAGGAGCCTTCATACCGTTAGGAGTTGCCACCATCAGGCATGCCCACGCCTTGCGGGCCCATGCCTGAGGGCCTCGCCAGAGGGCCTCACCAGAGGGCACTTTGGCGTGGCCCTTAGGCGGGGACGTGATAAGAAACACGCGAAACTATCAACAACAAAAGTAAGAAAACTAATGGTAAGCTACTAAGTCATATCAATAGTTCATCAACCTACCCTAATAATTCAATTTAAAAACCTACCTAATCTATTCTTCCTCCCAATTAAAACAAATGTTAGAAAGTTTAATGCATTGAATGTAATCATATGAAATTTTAAGTGTATATCTTCTTAATAATTAAAATAACTCGTATATCTAACTGCTTAAAAGTTAATTTTAGCTTTTTAAACAAGCATACAACTTATCAATTTAAAAACATAAGAAAATAAGATATGCCATACTGGGTCAGACCAAGGTCCATCAAGCCCAGTATCCTGTTTCCAACAGTGGCCAATCTAGGTCATACGTACCTAGCAGTATCCCCAAAAGACACAGATTCCACAATGCTTGTATTGGGTCAAGCATTGATATCCTGGGTCCATTTTTAATAATGGTTTATGGACCTTTCCTCCAGGAACTTGTCCAAACCTTTTTTAAACCCAGCTACACTAACAGCTCTTACTACATCCTACAGTAACAAATTCCAGAGTTTGATTACACGTTGAGTGAAAAAATATTTTCTCTTATTTGTCTTAAATAGTTTACCCTGTAGCTTCATTACATGTCCCCTAGCCTTTCTATATTCTGATAGCGTAAACAATCGATCTACGTTTACCAGTTCCACTCCATTCATTAATTTATAGATCTCTATCATTTCTCCCCTCAGCCGTCTCTTTTCCAGGTTGAAGAGCCCTAACCTTTGTAGCCTCTCTTCATAGGAGTAGCCTTCCATTCCCTTTACCATTTTGGTGGCTCTTCTCTGTACCTTTTCTAATAACGCTATATCCTTTTTAAGATACGGCAACCAGAATTGTACACAATATTCAAGGTGCGGTCGTACCATGGAACGATACAGAGGCATTATAATATCCTTTGTTTTATTTTCCATTCCTTTCCTTATGATACCTAGCATTCTATTTGCTTTCTTGGCCGCCGCTGCACACTGGGCGGAGGGTTTTAACATGTTATCCACGATGACTCCTAAATCTTTTTTCTGGGTGGTGGTTCCCAATGTGGAACCTTGCATTGTGTAACCATAGTGTGGGTTGTTCTTTCCTAGGTGCATAACTTTGCACTTGTCCACTTGTCCAAACCTGGTTGCAACAAAATAATATGTCCATAAATCACAAAAAAACGGAAGTGATGTGCATGTCCAGAAAAACAGACTTCAACCCACCACCAACAGTCACCTTGAACAATAATGTCTACGCCACAAAGAACGAAATAAGATACCTAGGCGTGACACTGGATTGCCACCTGAAGCTGGAAAAACATCTCCGAATTACCAATCGAGCCATTTTCCACAAGCTAAAAATCGTGCAACCACTACGTAATATCATAGATCACTCTGACTTCAGGACCGTAGCACAAGCCCTCATCATTCCTCATCTGGACTATTGCAATGCCATACTACAGGGTCTGCCTAAAAAACCCCTCAATATCCTGCAAATGGCGCAAAATGTGACAGCTAGAATCATCATGGGGACCGGCCTGAAGGATCATATTACACCAATACTAATAGACCTACATTGGCTCCCAATCACTGCACGCATACAATATAAAATCATTATCACCACATTCAAGCTCATTCATAATATAGCACCTCCTACCTCAGCACCCTTATCACTTTACAGCCAAATAACAGAAGCAGAAGATCTCCAAACCTCAATACCCTCCTGGTCCCGGGGAGCCTGAGATATGTCAAAACAAACACCAGCAACCGAGCATTTTCATTTATAGCGCCTCTGCTATGGAATCAACTACCATGCGAACTGAGAGCAAGCAGTGACCTGATGGACTTCAGAAAAAAGCTTAAGACTCATCTTTATCAGATGCATTTCTATCCTGCCTAATCACCATGTACTCACACTGGCTCACAACAGGCACAAAGAAAGAACTCCGTGTTCTGCCCAACAATATTCACTAGCGTCATGTAAATATGTATATACATGTGAAATTACTAGACTGCAATCAAGTGTAAATCATATAATTCGAGTGATTTGACCTGTACATTTCCACTAAATCATGTTGTATGTTTCAATTCCCGGCCTGTACAGCCGCACCTTATGTATAGCAAACCGCTGCTGATCGCTGGAAGTAGCGGGATACAAGTGTACACTAAATAAATAAAATAAATTAAATTTCATCTGCCATTTGGATGCCCAGTCTTCCAATTTATCCAGATCCTCCTGCAGTTTTCCACAGTCCTCTTGGGTTTTAACAACTTTAAACAGTTTTGTGTCGTCTGCAAATTTGATAACCTCACTAGTTATTCTCTTTTCCAGGTCATTTATGAATATGTCAAAAAGTAGCGGACCCAGTACAGATCCCTGGGGTACTCCATTATTCACCATTTTCCATTGGGAAAATTGGCCATTTAGCCCTACCCTCTGCTTTCTATCTTTTAACCAGTTCCCGATCCACAATAGTACACTGCCTCCTATCCCATGACTTTTTAGTTTTGCCAAAGGTCTCTGATGAGGGACCTTGTCAAAGGCTTTCTGAAAGTCCAGATACACTATATCAACCGACTCACCTTTGTCTATCTGTTTATTCACACCTTCAAAAAAACATATCAGATTAGTAAGACAAGATCTTCCTTGTCTAAAGCCATGCTGGCTGTCTCCCATTAGGCCATGACATGCTGTATAATTTTGTTCTTTATAATGGTTTCTACTATTTTCCCCGGTACTGACGTCAGGCTCATGGGTCTGTAATTTTCCGGATCACCCCTGGAACCCTTTTTAAAAATTAGCATTACATTGGCGATCCTCCAATCTTCAGGTATTACAGATGATTTTAATGAAAGTTCACAGATTACTAATAGCAGGTCTGCAATCTCATATTTCAGTTCTTTTAACACTCTTGGATGTATACCATCCGGTCCAGATGATTTGCTACTATTCAGTTTATCAAATAGTTGTAATACATCTTCCCTGTGTAGCGATATTTCTCTCAATTCCTCTGCAGTATCACCTTTAAATACCATTTCAGTCTTGGGTAACATCCCTACATCTTCCTCAGTAAAGACCGAAGCAAAGAATTCATTCAGTCTCTCCGCTATAGCCTTGTCTCATCCTACTGCCCCTTTTACCCCTCTATCATCTAATGGTCCAATTGACTCTCTCACAGGCCTTTTGCTACGAATGCACTTGAAAAAGTCTTTATTTCGTGCTTTTGCTTCCATAGCAAGTTCCTTCTCAAATTCTCGCTTTGCCTGCCTTATCAATGCTTTGCATTTAACTTGCCAGTGCTTGTGCTGTTTCCAATTTTCGTCATTTGGCTCTTTTTTCCATTTCCTGAAAGATGCTTTTTTGGCAACAACAGCCTCTCTGACCTCACCTTTAAACCATGCTGGCAGTTTTTTGGACTTTCTTCCACTTTTCTTAATGCGTGGAATACAGCTGGTCTGGGCTTCCAGGATAGTATTTTTAAACAACACCCAAGCTTGATGTAAGTCTTTAACCTTTGCAACCGCTCCTTTTAGTTTTTTCTTAACTATATTCCTCATTTTATCATTTTATACTTCTGTATTTTAATATGTTATTCCTTACACAGCAAGATTTACCAAACGCTGTAGTAATTAATCCTATTTCTCCAAACCATGCTAGATATAATAATAATTGTTTCAAACAACTTCATCATCATAATCAAAAATGTAAGAAATTAAATAAAATTCATTCTTCATCATCTAAACATAGCACTAGAAATCCAATCCTTTATTCACCCATTAAGTGTGTTTTAATGAATGCAAGGTCAATACGGAATAAACCAAACATTATCTATGATTATATTAAAGATCAAAAGCTTGATATCATTTGCATCACTGAAACCTGGTTAAAAGTGTAACACGGAAGATCTGCCCTCTGCCTCAGAAACACAGAAAGCTGATAGATATAGCTTAGATTCTGACAGGCAGGCAAGCAAAACGATTCCTAGTTACCATAGGCAACACAAACAAATTCAGACACGAGGTCTGCAGTCACGCCTAGTTAGTGAGCATTCCCCAACTGATGAGGAAAACAGCTTTCACCTGGGAAAGAGAACGCCCATGAAGCTGTATAAGAAATCCTCAAGGCAAACAGAATTAGCTTCAGGAGAGTCAGGAGCTCGGCAAGGTACGAGAGCTTCAGGAGCTTGGCAAGACAAGGGAAACTTGCAGGACTCAGAAGGGAGCTCAGAATACTCAGAATACTCTGACATAGAGTTTGAACTGCCAAAAACTTCTAGCAGGAAGCCACAGAGGAATTATCAAAGAGAAACAAGGAAAGTTTCACCCAGAGAAGTCAGCTACAGGAAACACTTACCTCTGACGCAGTGTGAATTTCCCAGGCACCTGGCTGAGTTGAAGAAACGTGAGGCAGCTAGAAACAAACCGTATGTATTTGAGAAGCAGGGCTGTTTAAAACAGTTCCCAGCCCTTGAGAGGGAAAGCAGTCCTGTTGAGGATGTATGTATGTTTGATCCTGATGAATGTATGACAGTAAAACCCTGCAAAAGACTTCCACGGGAAAAGTCTTCCTTTAACAAAAGAGAGCAGTGCTATGAGCTACAACCCAATATAAAAGGCAGGAGGTTCAAAACTTCTAAAGAGAAAGCTTGTTTAGATAGAGGTGTCTCTCCTTCCTGCTACTACAAGCTATATGACAATTATCTGCCTTGTGGGGAAGAGAGCTGTGCAGAGAGCTCAGAGAGAGAGACGGAGTTCAGAAAGCTACAGACTTTCTATCCTGAGGAAAAGACTGTAATTGATGAGCCTATGATTACAGAGGCTAGTATTATAAGTCCATGTGTTGAAGAAATGGATTGCTCTTTGTTTGTATCTGATATGAGTTCTTCTTTGCGCTGAAGCTAAAGACAAGAGTGCCTTGTACAGCTGGGAAAGCCAAGAAGAGACTGCCAGCATATTAGGTAAAACAGCTCACTGTGATTTGTAACTTTTGGTTGAAGCAAGACGCTGTATTTAAGTTTTTCTTCAGTTATGCCAAAGTAATGGTTGTATCCTAAGTTCTTTTGTATTATACTATTTTTGAAAATCCAACCCCGGGAGGGGAATAAAATATCCTTTTTGAAAAACCTGACCATTCGGACTCACAGCTACCACTTTCTTTATGGAAGGTCAGGCCCAGCAGTTTAGCTGACTGCCTACGCCACAGTTCAGCCACTGCTGGTGACAAAAGACATAGTTCAAATTATTTTAAACCAAATTATCCCTTTAGATTATGATATATTTAATTGTCCTAGAGAACATAAAAAAGGAGGATGAATCTTAATATTAACAAAAACAACCTTTAAGTTTAAAGCTATTACAACTAACAATTCAACTGAAACAACTTCATATCAAATCACCACCTCAATGTTTGCCTCACATATAGACCACCTAATGCTGCTAAGGATCACCTATCAATAATTTTAGAATTAATTTGCACTTATAGCTCTCAAATTAAACCATTAATTGCATTAGGTGATTACAATCTATCATCATCACCTTCTAATGAGAACAGATCCTTCTTGAAAGCAGTGAAATCTTTAAGTTATCAACAGATAATTAACCAGCAGGAACTACCTATCACACACAGTAGCACTGATGCAGCATAGCGTATTTCAGCCATGAAAGGTGCTGTGGACCTGGTGCTGGGTGCCCCACCTCACCCTCAGGGTGAGCACAGTACCCTCACAATGTGACGGTCTGTAGCTACTCTGTGCCAGTAACACACATGGTCAGTACCCCCTACCAGGCTGAGATGTTGTGGGGGTGCATACCCCATCTTGTGATCATCTGTAGACTGCTGATTTGCATATGAAGTGCATCATGGGCACGGGTGGGTTAACCCTATCCTGGTACCCAGTTTGTGTACCAGACAGTTTGTGTGGTGACCTGCAGTCCTTCTGTAGCCAGCCAGGGGTTTATTAGCAGCTGTAGCCCATGGGTTACTTCACTGCCTGTAAAGCCTGAGGTCATGGGTTCAAACCCGCGGTGGGGTTATTTGATAGGGCTGTCAGAGGCATTGTCCATTTTTAATGTACATTAGTGCTGCCAGCAAAAACACCCTCAGAGTAATGTAGCCATAAGGTGCTTCATAAGGTGCCTTCTAAGGTGTCCTATAAAGCACCTTATAGGGTGCCCCATAGGGGACATTATAGGGTGCCATGGTGGACAGTGCACTTTATAATGTGCCCTATAGAGTGCCTTATGTGGCACCTTAGGTTACGGCACGTGAGGGTGTGTTTGCTGGCAGCACTAATTAAAATATACATAACATGCCTCAAAAAGCAATACTTACACATAACAGCTAATGCCTCAGCCAGCCATATGCATTAGGCACACTGGAGGATCAAACTCATGACCCCTGTACCATCAGTCAGTGTATTAACCATTGTGCTACACCTCTGTTTCTGTGTTTGCATGTCTGCGCGCCCACTTAAGATTACTGCGCGTTAACGTGCTTAGCGGCATCTCGCCCGATAATGTGCGCAGCGCAGGTTATCGTGCGATAATCCCGTTTTGCTACCTTAAGACCGAAACACCCACTCCTTTAATGGCAGCCTGCACACTAACGCCGGGCACACATTAAGACGGTTTAGTAAACATGCCCCTAAGTCATTCCGTCCTATTTCGAGTTTACCATTTATCTCAAAAATTATAGAGAAAGTAGTGCAAAATCAGCTGCAAGATCACATTGACTCGTATGCCCTTTTGGATATACATCAGCATGGATTTAAACCTAATCACAATGTGGAAACTACTTATTTCTCTCTTTGATAATCTTATAATAGGCCTTGAAAAAAATAAGTTATTTCTGTTCATCTTCATCGATGTCTTAGCAGCTTTTGATACTGTGTCTCACACAATAATGTTTTGTTTATATTGAACGTATCCATTTTTATAGTGATCACACAATAATGTTACAACATCTACAAGATATTGGCTTATGCAACAATACATTAAAATGGTTTGCCTCTTATCTAACTAATCGTATGCAGTTAGTAAAATATGGTGATAAAAAATCCTCTCAATTTTCGATTGGACAAGGCATACCTCAAGGTTCAGCTTTATTATCTATTCTCTTTAATATTTATATTCAACCCATATGTCAAATTATAATTATTAATCTTCATGAAATTAATTATCATTTATACGCTGATGACATTATGGTTTATACTATAATTGACCAAAATACCTTTGATACAACAAAAATTAATAACTGTTTGGCTGATATGAATGATTGGCTTAATAACAACAACTTAAAAATAAATTCTGACAAAACAAAAGCAATGTTCATATCTAAATATAGTCCTTAAAACTACCATTTGAAATTAATTTATTAAATAGAGAAATAAAAATTAAAGATGAAGTAAGATATTTAGGTGTAACATTAGATAAATATTTCAATTTAAAATCTCATATAAACAAAATTGTGTCAAAAGCATACCATCGTTTAAAGATTATAAGATGACTAAAACCAATACTAAATACAAATCACTTTCGCATGGTATGTCAGGCAGTCATAACACCTCTACTTAATTTTGGAAACATCTTGTATCAAGGTCTTCCTAAACACTCTATCCATCCTCTCCAATTAGTTTAGAACACCACTGCGCGTATTATAACTGGCTCTACAAAATCTGAACACATAACTCCTGTCCTCAAACAGTTACATTTTCTTCTGGTTATTGCAAGGGCAAAATAGAAAAACCTAATGACTATTTTCAAAATTTTTCACCAATCCTCAGCGGATATTCTACAATCTATTATTTCAAAAGACAAGTGCATAAGACCAAGACGATCTCAAAATATCAATAAACTTAGTACTCCTTTGAACTTCAACAAATCAAAACAGATGACTTCTAAAAGAGCGTAACTCAGGTAACCCGGAGGCCCACCTCACCCTCTACAACATCAGCTAACCCCCCAACACCCTTTGTCATACATAATAAGCACACAAACACTTTAACATGGTACAACCTTGGTCGCAGCTTTAGCTAGTAGCAAAGGCCGGCTCTCACACCCCCCTACCGGGCCGAGACCCCCAACCGGGATGTCTCGCCCCCCACCCCCGGGGAGCCCTTCACTCCCCACATCTCCTAAAGCAGTTAGCACTCCCGCCGCCTCGGCGAGCGCTGTCTCGCTACCCCGCCCCCCCCAGCTGCAACAAACCCTCCCCCCCACCACTCCCCAATCATAATGCCAAGGGAAGGTGGGCGGAAAACGCACCCGAACGTCAGCGAGGAGCCACAGGAAAGGCCGAGCCACGCGGCTCCTCGCACCCTATACCCCCACCTCACTTACATCAGCCAATAGGATCGCTTCTCGCGACTGCGAAAAGCGATCCCATGGCAACCAGCCCCCAAGCCCTCAGACCCCCCCTTCCCCTCGCACCCTTGTCATGTGACGAGGGCCGAGGCCGGGCCCGGGCCCGAGTTACAATCGGCCGCGGGACCGGCCCGGCGGCCTCACCATTTTTTCCTTTATGGCACCAGAGTTATGGAATTCTATTCCTGAAGACTCAAGAACTCAGGAAGACCTTAAGGACTTTCGCAAATCTTTAAAGACTTACTTATTTATAGAATCATTTGGTGAAATAACTTAAATTAACCAATATGTATATTTAATTTCACTATGATATAGTATTATAACATACTGTTTTGTTTTGTATTTATATTGTAATGTATCGTTTTTGTTTTCCCATACCCTCAATATGTAAGCCTTTGTTGTCTTGTCAACCACTTTGATTGAAGGATAAGGTGGTATACAAAACTGGTTAAATAAATAAATAAATAAATATAGCAGCTCTGTGACTCAACACACAAAGCCAGTGTGCATATGGACAGGTGGTCAGAGGTTCAAGACCTGGGTGTGGATCATGTATTGCATGTCCCTGTGGGTAAGCTTTATCCTACAGTGCAGGTACAGCACCAGCATGTGCAACCCTGAATGAATTGGCCAGCAATGCTACAGACACCCATCAGCCACACGCACAGACTCCATTATCCACAGCTGGATGGAAAGGCAGCCTGATAGCACCAGCTCACTGAGCAGTCATTAATGTCAGAGCATGCTACTAGCACCTGCACAATGAGCACACATTAACAATGCTTGAGCTGATATGGAGACCAAAGTGGCAGGCATGAATGTCAACCATCCCCAGTTTTGCACAGTGTGGCAATGTACGTGTGTGTCTCTCTCCAGGGTTCTGTGGCCTTCTGCATTGCACTGTGCTTTGCTGATTCCAGTGTTAGTCTGAAAATGTGCATGATGAGGAGCAGAAGATTGTGGGCATGGCCTGAAATACAGCAGATTGCCCAAGATGTGCCTGCATCGGAGGTAGAGTCAATAGCTTGAGACATCATAGTGCCCATCTGTTTCATGCATGGACTGGGTGGCCACAGCATGTCATGCTGAGAGGGTACTCTCACTCTGACCGAGCAGTGGCCATGGCATGGCTATGTATCCACATAGTGCTGTATAATGTCTGGCTGCAGTGATGTGGGTGCAATTTTTGTCCTGGGAGTCCAGTGCTGGATGTCTATATTATTTATCCCTAGCCAGGGTACACATGTTCACTCTGTGCACATGCTGTATGTGCTGACCAGTGGACTGGCTGCAGTGAGTATGTGCATGTCTGAAATACCCCAGCGGTGGGCAACAGATGCAGTCTAATAGTGCTTGCTGTGTTGGATTGTTAATCCTTGATGGTTGGGACAGCAGCTGGTCCTGGCCTACTCACTGTGCTCATGCTAGGACCAGCAAGACTGTAGCAACAGCCCCAACAAAGCTTAGAAGTCCCTAAGGCAGTTAGTATCTATGGTATCAGCTGTTCAACCCTGGGCACTGTTCTAGGAGTATCCCTGTCACCTGGCACCTACAACATACTGCAATTGTGCAGGAAACAAGGCAGCTAGTAAAACACACTGGCAGTGAGATGAATCTGTATCACAGTCAGCAGACACCATCTCTAGTAGTGCAAGTTCTGGGGACCAGGTGTTGGGCGCCCATCCTCACCTTCAAGGTGACTGCTGAAACTGGGCAGTGGCATGGTTTGTAGCTGTTATGTGCTTATAGCATACACTGTCAGTGCGTCTTACTGAGCTGATGTGATGGATCAGTGCATTCTCCATTTGGTGATCAGTTGCAGACTGCTGTTCCACGGGTGCAGTGCCCCATGGTACTGGAGGGGCTAACCTATAGCGGCACACACAGCAGACAGTTTAGGCAGAGACCTGCAGGCTCTTTGAATCCAGATATTGGTATATAGAGAAGTGTGGAGATGTAGCCTACTGGTTAGCACAGTGTCCCCATAACCAGGTGATAAAGGTTTGATGCCCACTTATTCATTTTGCACCTGTGTGCTACGCAGTTCATTTCCCTGCCTGTAACAGTCCAGGCTCTGCTGCGACTTTGAGACACTCATCCTTCTACTTTGTTAGGCATTCTGGCCACACTTAGGGTTAGCAAACATATTATTCCCCATCATACCCTTCTGAGAGCATGGCTTTATTGGCTGTGCTGCAGCTTATTGCAGGGGGTCAGACATGTTCATACTGCAGATGTCAGGCCCCCATCCCCCCCTCCTGCTTAGAGGCATGGCGTAATGGTCATGGCAATGGCTTCGGGGCCAAGATGCCAGGGTATGAGGCCCATTACCACTCCTTATGTGACATTTCAGTATGTGTTATGGTCACATTTTATGTCTGCTACAACCTTCATGGACTGACAACACCTTCTTGTGACCTTGAGCAGGTCACTTAACCCACCAATGGCTCAGCTGACTGCAGTTCTGTACAGTCCATATCAGACATTACCAATTCATTGATAAGATGTACCACAATGTGACTGCACTGATACAGCGGTATACTTACAGGCAAACAGCTGTAACCTACATGTGAGATAAAAGTCATGTATGACATTATGACTGTGACTGTACAGTTTTGGCTCCATCACGTCTCTGCAGTAGATACGGGCACATCCTACTCCTCAGATAGCCACCTGCAGGTATCACCTCATGTCTGAACCTGCCCCATTTGTCCAGTTTGAATGACACCTGCCCAGTTGTTATCTGCACGTTTTTCTGTGGTGTTATATGGTGATTGTGTGGCTGGGACAGGTGTGCGACCCACATGTCTGGTATCAGGCCTTCCATGTCGCAATGGTGCACATTTTCCCACACAGTACAAATACGTTGGGGATGGCACTTATGGCACATCGGTGCTGCCAGCCCATAACACCCTTTCCTCTGCCACCATTCTTCCTTCAACTCATCCATCCATCTCTGTTGGCTGTGTGCAGTCATGTCTTCTTGTGCAAGCTGCTACACCATGGGCTACACTGGTACTCTTTTCCACATTTCAGTTCTTCATACACGCCTCTCTTGTGACTGATCTGCACGTCATCCCTCCTGCTCCGTCCTCCTTTTGCTGCACACATCATGCCACTTCTGACTCTGCTAGGGCACATGTTTTTCCCATCCTATGCCACACACTCACATTACAACCATTTATATTGGCACTCCCCTGTGCATCGGTACAGCTGCCTCCCACATGCTCTTCCAAACTACTGGCTGCCACATAGGATGCCCATGGATCTTTCAGGTCCATAAGCTTCCACCTGTCCTTACATCCATCACCTTTGCATTGACTTTCCTTGGTGCTCCCTTATCCTGCGGTAGGGTGACAGCTGTTTTCAGACATTGAGGTGCAAACTTGCACCTTAACACCTGTAGTCCTGTTAACGTACGTTTAATGTCCCATTGCGCCCTTAATGCCAGATTGCTTCCTACCTGCCCAGAGCCTTTATCATATGTAAAACCCCTTATCACTGCCATTAATGCCTGATATCTTAACACCCTTTAGTAAGCATATCCCCTAGTGTTAGCCACCCAGAATGTGCCTATGTTAAGCTTACTTTATAAAGAAACACAGGTGCCTATTTTTTTTCTTTATAAAATAAGGACAGAAGCAGTTGAAAATGCTCATTAAATCTAGGTAAAACACTTACACTAGCCCTATGGATGGATTAAATGGCCACAACTAGTTTTTTAAAGAACACACATAAATTAGAGCTTTTTATAATTTACACAAGTACATATGCACTCTGCCCATATTCTATCAAAGCTATATTCCTGTGCACGCCCTCAGCTAAAGTACTCACTAAAAGGACAAGGGTTTTTTGTATAACTTTATGGATTAGCATTCTACAGTTGTGGTCAACATTATTGGCATCCTTGCATTTTTTTTTTTAAACTTTTATTTTCATTTTGCAACAAACAAAAGAAACAACACACCAAAGGAGACAAAACAAGTATACAATAAGGAAAAGTAAACCCAATTACCCCCCACCCCCATGCTTCTTCTCTAGCCGATTAGGTCAGCATGTGAGCGCTTCCAGTTAACAGTGATTATACATCAAAACGGTCAAAAGAGTATCTACGATACAGAATGATCATGGGACCAAAATATATACAAATTTAGACAGTCAGATGAGAGTATTTAGCAGAATGTACATAGTCATTGAGCATCTTACATTTAGACCAATAATGAGAAGTCTGAACGGGGGAAGTAAACATACAAGGTATTTGTTCATATGTACTGTAGAGACAAACATGATTCCACCATGCATTGGGGCTCAGATGGGAGCTATTTTCCAGTATTTCTTAATTAGGGAAATAGCAATGCCAAGCATAAAGTCCAAAAGGAAGTAAGCCGTTTTTGGAAGAGAGGAGATCCCCGCAACTGGGCGAAGTCTCACCATCCTCCAAGAAAGGGGCTCCTGAAAGTGCAAAATAGACTGGATACGACCCCAGACCCCACGCCAGTAATACTGTAGTGCGGGACATTCATACATAACATGAGGTAGTGAGCCAATGGCCGCATGGGATGTCCAACAACTATTGCCCTGAGTAGTGTTCCAGTTGGCTAATCTGTCAGGAGTGTAAAAACACCGGTGGGCTAGAAAGAAGAGTGTCTGAGTGAGTGAGGCGGATCGGGAAACCCGTGTCACTCTACTCCAGACAAGGCTCCATTGCTCCAAGGTCAAGTCACATGCAATTCTCTCTCCCATGCTTCTGCGCAATAGGGGTATCGCTAGTTATAGCATTACATAAGGTTTTGTAAAATTGGATGCTACACCCGGGGAACTACCGATAGATCGGATAGTCTCCGATCAACCTTGTATAGGGGATGCCGATGGCGGAAGTACCCTAGCACTCCGAAGGCAATGCCGAAGTTGCTTCGACTGAAAGCAGTGCCCCGCTGGGAGACCAAATTCAGTTTGCAATTCACTAAAAGTTTTCCAGCGACCATCATGGAACAACTGGCTAGGAATCCAAATGCCCCTAGTGTACCAGGGGCTCCACGCTATCGACTTATGTTGTATTCGAAATCAAGTATTGTACCAAAGCGGGAGCCTGTCAAACGGACAGAGTCAGGAGTCTAAAGAGTGCATTAGAGTATTAAAGGCACCTAAAGTGTCTAAAAGCATTGGGGGATAGTGGGAGTCTGATGGGAGAGTCATACCAGGGAGAAAAGTAAGAGGAATCGGTTTGCAAAGATCCACTTCTATGTCTAGCACACAGGTCTACTCGGTACTGGATCTTCCAGCCAACGAGCGCCTTGCTTGAGAAGAAAAGAGTAATGGAACACTTGATTAAAATCACCACCAAGTATTGATGGAGCATTGGCAGAGGCCTATGCCAACTGCGCAATACTTGCATAGTAAGCAGGGTCGTCTACATTCGGGGCATAAATGCAAAAACACATGAATTCACTATCTCCAACCTTAAGGTATGCACGGGCCCATCTACCCTCCTTGTCAGCGCTAATATCTATTACAGTAGCTTGCAAAGACTTCTTAACCAGAATGGTTACCCCGCACCGTTTGGAAACGGCGGGAAAATAGGCAGCCACCATGTTAGACCTAGCATTGAGTTGCAGTGTTGCAGCAGAGTTTAGATGCGTTTCCTGAAGAAACACAAAATCAGCATGCTCATGGCTAAGATAGCTAAGGAGTTTCTTCCTTTTGATTGAACTATTAATGCCTTTTACGTTGAGTGATAAAATTTTACATAAGGCCATTCAGAAAATTTAAAGTTCTGAGCATGATAGCGCACATAATTTCACAATGTCCCTCATATTGACTGTATCTGGCTGTACATATGACATGAAAGAAAATAGGCTAAGATAATACAATGGAGCGCCCCACATTAAAAAAGAAAACCGCAGTGCGGTAGAGAAGAAGCAAAACCCCAGAAATTACTGGCGACCATGTGTCTGCGGGGAGAAACCCCAGAGAAGGCCAAAATTGAGAAGAAAAAAAACACATGACCTGTAGGACTGTGCGTGCTCCGAATCCGACCGAGGCACACATCAGGGAGGGATAGGAGACCAAAAAACAAAAGGTCATATAGAGAAAGAAAGAAAGTCCAGGTAGTCTCTGTGCTTGGCTATGACCGCCGCATCGGGCCCTTCAAAATGGCGGACAGAGCCGGCAGATAAAAGTCCAAGTTTTGGATTAGCGCATCTGCTCTGCTTCTTTGGAGTCCAAAAATGTTGACAGTAGATCAGGATCTTCGAATGTCCTGGTTTGGTTGTGAAGAGTCACGCGGAGCTTCGCTGGATACAACAGGCCAAAGTGAGCCTGTAGCTGTTGAAGTCGAGGGCGAAAAGCAAGGAGTTTCTTCCGACGGTCAACGGTGGGCTTTGTAAAATCAGGGAAGAAGGAGACTTTGTGACCTTCAAATTCCAAATGGTGATTCGTCCGGGCAGCATTTAAAATTTGTTCCACTTGTTGATATCGTAGCAAGCGAAAGATAATAGGCCGGGGGGTCGGCATCCTTGCATTTTATGTATGTTGTGTACAATATCTTGAGAAACAATTGGAAATATTCCAAATGTATGTCATCATAATATTTTAATAGCATGTTCAAAGGTATGCAACAGAAAAAAAAAGATGTCTGTGCAACTTAGACATTGTAATTTCTGAGAAAAAAACCAAAATATGACCAGGACAGGATTAATGGCAAATACAAAATGCAACATGTGCCTTTGAGTCAGTCCTGACTCCTGGTGACCCAGAAGCTCCTGGGTTTTCTTGGCAGTGTCACTGGAAGTAGATTGCCAGGCCTTTCTTCTGAGGCAATGGAGGGTTAAGTGACTTGCCCAAGGCCACAAGGAGTACTAGTGGGAATTGAGCCCTGGTTGCTTGGTTACTAAGCCAATGTTCTAACCACTAGGCTACTCCTCCACACCCTTCAGTAAGATTTGATTGCACAACCCTTGGTTTCTTGTAGCTATCTCTAAGTGGTATGTTAACTAAAGGGCGTTAAAGCAGCCAGTGTGCTGTTAACACCCATTATTGGCCCCCTTGTGCCCTTAATGTAGTGAAAAAGCTGTTTAATGGGCGTTAAAGGCTCAGGCAGCGTAAAGGGCACTGTAGGCGAAGAGTGGGCATTAATGGGGTAGAGAGAGGGTATTAACAATGGGTGTTCCCTTAACGCCTGTTGTGCTAATGTGTGTTAAAGCCCTTTAACGCTGGAAACCCTAACTCAAAGTAAAACCTCACAGAAAGGATGTATTTTGAGGAGAGAGAGCCTATTTTAACGTCTGCAATGTGAGGTACAGACAGGGGAGCCCAAAATAGTGATAGTAGTGCTCCATTAGCAGCAACAGCATAGTTCCCAAGTATGAAAGGGCACTATGTTGATGGTGCAAATGGGGCAAAGGAGGTGGCACATGGTCATGTATTGGGGGTTGCTGGAGCATAGGGTGGACCAGGCAGCTGCCCAGGTGGCACATAAGAACATAAAATCATAAAATATGCCATACTGTGCCCATCATGCCCAGTATCTTGTGTCCAACAGTGACCAATCTAGGTCACAAGTACCTAGCAGTTTCCCCAAAAGACACACAGGTTCCACAATGCTTGTATTGGGGCAAGCAGTGGATATCCCAGGTCCTCTTTAATAATAGTTTATGGATCTTTCCCCAGGAACCTGTCCAGACCTTTTTTAAACCCAGCTACACTAACAGCTTTTACTATATCCTCCGGTAATGAATTCCAGAGTTTGATTGCATGTTGACTGAAAAGATATTTTCTCTTAGTAGTCCTAAATGGATTACACTGTAGCCTCACTACATGTCCCCTAGTCTTTCTACATTTTGATGGCATAAGCAATCGATCTATGTTTACCTGTTCCACCTCAGTCATTAATTTATAGATCTCTATCATATCTCCCCTTAGCCGTCTCTTCCCCAGGTTGAAGATCCCCAACCCCCCAACCTTTTTAGCCTCTCCTAATAGGGGTATCCTGCCATCAACATTACCATCTGTGATGTCCATCATGATCCCACAGTGACAGTGGCGGCACACAGACATGCTACTGCTGCCAAAGAGATGTGCCACATGGGGCATTCCAAGGGTTCTGGAACTCCAGGCAGAGATCCCGGCTGGCCCCCTTGCTGCCGCTGAACCCAACTATGGGGGAAGAGGCCGATAGTTCCAGCAGCTTTAGCCTTCCAGGTAGTTGCAACATGCATGCCCAGAGGACTACCACAGCAGTGGCTGTCATCCTCTGCTGAGACGTATCATTGGCAGGTGATGATGGGATCCCTGCAGAGTCAGATAATTTGGGGGCTGTGTGGCCATCTATGTATGCTTCTGCCCCACCATTCAGACTTTGCACCCTAAGCACCCGCCAACCCGCATATTGGATGGGCTGGGACTGTGCACCACCAACATTGACAGCACATAGGCATGTCAGCATGGTATGGGGGTGTTGGTGGAGGGGGCAATGGCACCCACATGTAGCAGACCAAAGCCATGTCCTGGTCCTGTGCACCGGGTGCATTAAAACATGTGCAAAGGTCTGTCTGATGGGAAGCATGTCAGTCCCAGGGACTGTTATAGTCATATGGTAGTACTGTGGCTCAATGCACACATTTGGTGTGCATATGAGTGGAGGTTCAGGACCTGACTGAGGATCGTGCATTGCATGTCATGTGACTAAACTTTAGCCTATAGTGCAGGTACAACACCAGCCTGTGCAACCCCCAATGAATCGACCAGCAAGGGTACAAACACCCATCAGTCACACAGGCTCCACTATCCACAGCTTGATGGAAAGTCAGGCTGATATCATCGGCACGCTGAGCAGGCGTTAACATCATAGCGTGCTACTAGCTCCTACACAATGAGCACTGCGCACACATTAACAATGCTTGAGCTGATATTGAGACCAAAGTGGCAGGCAGGAATGCCAACCATCCCCATTTTTGCACAGCGTGGCAACATGAGTGTGTGCGTGAGTGTGTGTGTGTATGTTTTGTGGCTTTCTACACCTCACTGAGCCTCACATTACCTAAGCTGTTTCCAGTGTTAGTATGCAAATGTGCATGATGAGGAGCATAGTATTGTGGGTATGACCTGAAACAGGGTGGATTGGCCAGGATGTGTCTGCATCAGAGGTAGGGTCAATGGCTGAGACATCACAGTGCCTGTCTACCATGTGCATGTATTGGGTGGCCACAGCATGTCATGCTGGGAGGGCACTCACTCTGACTGAGCAGTGACCATGGTACGGCTATTTTTCCACATAGCTTTTTTAGCATTTGGTTCTAGTGAGGGGGTTGCACTTCTTGGCCTGATCACTGAATGAAATGCTGGGTATCCATACTGCTTATCCCAAGCCTGTGTGCACGTGGTGGTTCTGTGCACATGTAATGTGTGCTGGCCAGTGGACTGTTAGTGGTTGGTATTTGCATGGCTGGAAAACCCAGTGGTGGGCAGCAGGTCCAGTCTAACTGGTTGTTAGACCTAGGTGGTTGGGACAGGAGGTTTTCCAGTCCTACTCCCTGTGCTAATGGTAGAACCATCAGAATGCTAGTAACAACCCCCATACAAACCTAGCTGCCCCCCCCCCCCCCAGTGGTTGGTGTCCATGGCATCAGCAGTTTAACACTGTTCATTGACATGCATTGTTCTAGGATGTTCCCTGTCCAACAAAGGCAGGACACAGGGCCTGATGTGACTGGTGTACATAGCATGCTACAACTGTGCAGGAAATATGTTGACTAGCATAACACACTGGCAGTGATGGGGGATCTGCTTCACGGGCAGTAGAGACCTTCGCTAGCACTATAAGTTCTGGGGACCATGTGCTGGGCGCCCATCCTCACCTGCATGGTGACCACAGAAGCTGCTCAGTAGCATGGTTTGTAGCTGCTCTGTGCTTATATCACACACTGTCAGCGCATCTTACTGAGCTGAGTTGATGGATCAGTGCCTATCTTTAAGGCGCAGAGGGATAAGTGGGTAGCCCTTTCCTCTGCCCCCACTCTGCCCCTAACATGCCCCCATGGTAACCGCATAGCATCTGGGCACATTATGGACTTATCTGGGAATTTCGAAGGGCACTACCTGTGTAGGTACCTTTTGAAAATCCTGGATAAAGCATTTACATGGGTAACTAGGGCAGTTTACCTGTAAATGATTTCAAAAATTGGGCCCTTAAGATACATGCTCATGAACTGAGTCGATGTCTGGAAGAACTGGGTTATCCTCGGTCGATCATTCGGGCTGCTTATAAAAGAGCATTATATAATCATAGAGAATGGCTTTTATCATCTTCGGATCACACTGTGCAGCCAGAGACACAGGATTCTAAGATAGTGGGCATTTTACCATATAGTAATTATTCTGCTCAAGTATCCCACATTTTACGTAAATATTGGCAGGTTTTGAGCATACATAAATGTTTTCAAAGGCCTTTTGTGGCTTATACTCGAAGGAAAAACCTTTGTGATCGGCTAGTATGTGCGATCTGTAAAACCCAGATACCCAATGAGTGGATGGGACATTCCCTTGTGGGGGTTGTTCATTCTGCTTGGGAACTCTGGCAGGGGTTTCTTGGACCGACACAGTTTCTAATAAAGAGTGGTATCATAAGCACCTGTGAAGCATCTTATATGGTATACTTAATCCTGTGTCCTTGTGGACTTAAATTTGTGGGCTGTACGATTCGTCCCTTTAAGAAAAGACTAGCCAAACATGCTTCCAGGATATGGACCAAAACATTGTCGGCCCCAAATGGACCATATATTCTCTGATTTTACTTGGAGGATCTTGGACTGGACCCCCCCCCCCCCCGACCATTAGGGGTGGTGATCGAGAAGCTCGATTACAGCTACAAGAACAGAGATGGATGTTTCGTTTAAACTTGGTAGCCCCTTTGGGATTGAATTTAGAACTGGACTGGCATAGTCTTGCTTGAGGGTTTGGTTGTTTTGAGTGGCAGAAACATAGTTGTTTCTTGCCACCCAATTAGCCTTTCAGTAAACAATTAGCTTATTGATGTGACATCAGATGCCGGTTTTTAAAGAAGAGGTTCCCTTGGACGTTTTCTTTTATTCATTCATGAGCGACCATTTGGATGATTTTTGAAGAACAATGCCTGATGCAGGGTCTTTGTGAATTTACTTTGACCTGAAACGCAGTGCTGTGTCACCAATGGCCTCATCTATATGCCTTTTGCTGAAGCTTTGGAGCTCGTTGGTTGTTCAGATAAGTGATTTTCATTTTTCAAAGTACAGCTGAATTACTTTTTTTGTTTTACTGCAAATTTATGATTAAAATGGACACAGCCTGATGTAGAGGTTAACCCCTCACACAGATATTGTCTGACAAAAAAATATTAGTTGAATTACTTCTCTATGGGATGTTACTCTGATTAGGGTTTGGCCTTTTGGGTTTGGAATGATCATGTCCTAGCAATGTCTCAGTTTTTATACTATTTCCTACTATTAACTTTTTTAATGGGTCTTGTTTTATTTGCTTCTTTTATGTGTCAAATGTATGTGCATATATAGTCCAAAGCAGTTTCTCTGACCACTTTTTTAAGGAGATATTAGACATTAAGGGGTTGAACTGCAAGGGTGCCAATAATGTTGACCACAACTGTATATTTCCAGCACCCAAAGACCAGATCAGGGAGCCTAGCAATAGATGACTTGACAACGGGATCTCAGAGTTCATGCCTTTATTTAGTATTTGGCAGTTTCAGGAGGGCGGTATAGATAAAATTATTTACAGTTCCAGCATTTATTGCCTAGGTACAAAATCATAATTCTGGCAAACAGTTATAAAATCATTCTCTCTTGTAATTTCCACTCACATAGGAAGTAAGCATGAAAGGCTTCTGCACTAGTTTATCCCTTGTGAGTAAAACAAGCAGCTGCAGTATGTTACCCCTCAGAGTCTGGATCCCAGCCAAAGATAGGATTTTCTTTCTTTGGAGTGAGGCTGCTGGAATGGAAGGACAGAGACAGGGATGTGGCCCACAGATACTAGCATAGAGGCAGCTCCAAGTGAGCAGGGCAGAAAAGGGAACTGTAAGGTTCAGAGATAGATGTCAGATAGAGACAGCATGCACTGCAGAAAGAGTGTTCATATGGTAATCTGGTGGGCAAAAGTCTCATTCTTTGTCTGCCACCCACCCTTATTGAACTTGTTACCGGAGGATGTAGTAAAGGCTGTTAGTGTAGCTGGGTTTAAAAAAGATTTGGACAAGTTCCTGGAGGAAAGGTCCATAAACCATTATTAAGAAGTGACCAAAGATATCAATGCTTGACCCAGTACAAGCATTGTGGAACTTGTGTCTCTTGGGGAAACTGCTAGGTACATATGACCTAGATTGGCCACTGTTGGAAACAGAATACTGGGCTTGATGGACCTTGGTCTGACCCAGTATGGCATATCTTATGTTCTTAACTCAGCAAAAACCAAAAGCAGAAATATGTGTTCTTAGATCAATAGTCATTCTCAGGGCTCCAAGATCCAGATTAATGAACCCAAAGGTGTCCTTTAGGTACCAGTCATTTAATCTTCTCTGTCGGCCAAAGGTTTTAGGTTCTACAATGTATGACCAGGCCAGGTAAGCTCTTTGAATAGTACAGGGTTTCTCTGAGATTCATTTCAAGGGTGTCTGGATTATGAACAAAGGGGCCAGTGTCCATCTCTGTTCACTCTAGCTAGTCCATCTGTAGCATCCAGGAAACCTTGGTGTGCAGACACCATCTTAGTTTGGCTAAGTTTGTACTGTTCCAAAGAATAGACTGCTGCTGAAATCCCTACAGTATCATCGGCCTGGTGTCAATACTTCTAAAATAGCGACTTGCTAAAGTGCATGCATAAAGGTGCATCCATGCACTTAAGTCATTGAAAAGACATAATTTACACATATCAATGGTATGTAACTTTACACGGTTCCTTATTAAACTACCTCCTAAATGTATAGTGAGTGACGGTGATCATACTATGAAGGTAATTTTCTGAGGGGGCATCTTATTAAACTGCTTTTTAAGGCACCTATCTTAAACCTATTTTCTCAAAAAGAAAAATATCTCCTTGTCTTTATAAAATGCTTGTTAAGGCTTGGGCATTTACACCAGTCATAGAGCTAGCGTAAATGCTTGCGCCTATATTTTTCAAGAACATGCAGGAATTACTGCATTTTATAATCTATGCATGTACTTGTGCTGCTTCTTTTCACAATTGGGGAAGAGCAGGACTCTCTTTTCCCCCACATGCTGCTTTGTAAAATCGCTGTTCCCACTGGGCATGGTGGAAACTCCATGTACAGTCCTGCATTTATTTATTTATGTTTATTTTTCTGTACCGCTTTATCTAGAAGTCAAAGCAGTTTACTGATAACAATAGACATATTAGCAACAAAAGATTCTCTTGGGACTGTCAGAGAGAGGCTATATACTAAGGAGCATTTTACTAAAGTGCGCTGATGCTTAAAGCGGAATTTAGCATGTACCAAGCATGCCATGGTAACTTTTATTGTGTGCCACAAATGCAGCCATGCTAAAAGCCCATGCTAACCGCATAACACAGGTTGGGTGGAAAGTGGTGCACATCACAATTAGCGCAGGCATCTAATACATGCTAACTGGCAATGTTGCACTTTGCACAGGTGCAACTTCTGTGTGATCCATCTAGACCAGGGGTTTGCAGCCTAGCCCCCAGAACACACCTAGCCAGTCAGGTTTTCAGGATAATTACAATGAATATGCATGATAGATTTGCATGCACTGCCTCCATTGCATGCAAATCTCTATCTCGTGTATATTTATGGTGAAAAGTTTAACGATAGATTCTGATAGCCAAGGGAGGGGCATAAGGCTTAGGGTTTGCCTAGGGTGCCAACACCTTGCACCAACTCTGGGGCTTGCCCTGCCCACACAAAGGGCAGTAAGAGTGGTCAATACAGGCTACTAACTTCCATGTTAACAGTGACTTGCCATTAATGCCTAGGTTCCGCCCTTACTTGCCCAGTCTATGCCCCATTGCATGCTACTCAGTTAGCATGGGAGATAACTGTGGGAGATAGGGTGCAAAAGTGCCATCTGAAGGTGCAGAGGCCTTGTGTGGGATCAGGCAGGGTATTTTCAGTGCCCAACATGGGGGATAGGTATATGAATCCTCCTCAACTTGAGACGTCCAGGGTGCCCGTTCACCTATACTACAGGGAACACAGTACAAGGCCTTTAGTGGGGGTGGGTTCCCCTCTCAGTCACTTCTCTGATATGATTTGGAAAGCACCATAGCCATTGTGGAGTGTGTCCCCCTGTGAGGGAGGGAAGGGGAGTGCTGGGACTAGGAATTATTGGGGCTATGCACAATTAGCACAGGGGGCCTATAGGGTCAAGAAGTACTCTAATGGCCCACTGTATAAAGCGCCCATCCCTGCAGCCTGATATCTACAATTTGAAGGGGGGTATACAGGGCCACCCACCCACAGAGAGCCCCCATGCTCCCTCTTACCAGGAGGAGTTCTGGGAGAACACCACATTGAAGGGGCAAATCCCAAACAGTTTCCAGGCTGAGAATCTCAGTTGTCAGGGAGCCAAAGACCCACCAGACTAGGGAAGACTATAAGAACTCCCAAGGTCCATGGGGCAGAAAGATAACACAGACCTGTGAGCTCAAAGACTGAAGATCCATGATCAATGCTAAAAGCATGAAGTAGGTGGTCAGGGTGAGGGGTCATCTGTCCACAAGAACATGGCCCACCCCAGATGCATGTATGCACTGCTACATGCGCCCCTCATGCAGGGGAGGTAGGGGTCAGATGTAGGGTTGCCAACTGGCTCCAGATGTGCCCGACAAGCTTGTTCCAGTCCTGGATTTGCCCCATTGCATGCAAGGATATGTACTGTTCTGATTTGTTCATTGCATTCCATAAGAAAAGCAGGACTACAAGTCTCTTCATGCAATGAAGTAAACCCAGGACTGAATCAAGCCTGTTGGGCGCATCAGGAGCCAGTTGGCAATCCTAGTTGGAAGGCATCTTTTGCTGCTACACCACCATGTTGACAGTATGTGCAACACCTAATTGCATGCCCCACCCCCCACTGTCCTCTGCTGGTTCCAGCTATGGCTCTGAGACCAGCACTGGCTGAAGCACAAAGTATAGGTCCTATATTCTGATACCTCCACAGCACACAAGAGCAGCCCTCTGACAACTATTCATTGCATATGCAGATGTGAAAACTAATCTCTCAAGACAGCTGTTGGTGTCTTCGGATGTTTGCCCTCTATCCCAACAGGGTCACTCCTGAGCTACAGACCCTGGTTTTGGGGTGTCAGGTTGCTGTGCTATATTGTTATGGCAGCTGCACCATGCGGGCCCTCCTCCCTGATTGCCTAGGCGCATGCCTAGTTATTCTGCTGTCTTTCCTGTTTGCCTTTCTATCTTCCAATGTAGTTGCCCTGTTTCTGCCTTTCCTATTTCCTAACACTAGTGTATGGGACATGCGTTCGGGATAGGCTAGCAATGTGGGTGCAATTTCTGCCTGGTCAGAGGCAGGTGTTAGGTGTGCCCGCACTAGCAGCATGTTTGTGTAGCTAGCATGCAAATAGGGCACCTGCCCCAGCTGTGTGCCACGTCTCTACCCTCTCTCTGCCTTAACCCTACCCATTTGCACATTGCTCAGGTAGCACAGCATTTTCAGCATGGTTGGCTTTGGGCCTTGTGCTCCTTGCTACTGTGAGGTCCAAACGCGTGTTGGCCCTGCGCTAAACTCCACACTACCAGTTACTATACTTTAGTAAACATGCCCCATAGATAGACGCGCAGATTGTGAGAAATTGCAGGAGGAACATGTGAGACTGGGAGAGTAGCCATCCAAATGGCAGATTAAATTTATTGCAGATAAGTGAGGAACATAGGGAAGAACAACCTAAATTATAGGTACACAATGATAGGTTCCCCATAAGGCATCAAATAATCTAGGCATCAGTGTGGATAATACACTGAAGTCTTTTGCCCAGTGTGTGGTGGCAGCTGAAAAAGAAAACAGAATGTTAGGAATTATTAGGACAGGAATAGAGAATAAAACCAAGAATATCATAATGCCTCTGTAACGCTCCATGGTGCAGCTGTATCTTGAGTACTATGGGGTCTATTCGCCCCCTTTCATTCTCAGCAGAAGCTTCCCCGAACGAACAAGGAGTTCATATGGGGAGACTTAATCGGGGGTGGGAGGGGGCATTGTGGAGGGGGAGTAAGGGTGGGGCATGGGCGGTGTGTGACCTCAGACATACAGGGCCAACTGAGGTTGGCAAACTGGACGGGGGATGGCAGGCCCGGGCAGCGTTGAAAGTTGAGGTGGTGTATGGGACTCCTCACAGCCCGACCCTGGTCATGGAAGGCCAGATTGGGGGTCGGGCTGCAGTGAAAGAAGAATGTGGTAGACAGCAAGGAATTGCAGCTCTTGAATGGAGCCACAGTGCCATGGCAATGGGACGCCATGGCACTGCGGCTCCATTCAGGAGCCTGACTGAGTTAGCTGGGCAGGGGTCTATATGTGCAGGCCAATTGGAATGGGTTCCAGCCTGCACATCCAGGCCCAGACCAGATTCTGATCCTGCGGGGCACATCTAGCCCCCGCGGGATCAGAATTGGGTCTGCCTCTGTGCATCCTGTTCTGATTGGATGCACAGGGGCCTGGATGCACTCTACAGAATGTGCCTCTATATGCAATTCTGGTTGCCACATCTCAAAAAAGGTATAGCGGAATTAGAAAAAGTACAGAGAAGGGCAACAAAAATAATAAAAGGGATGGAACAGCTCTCTTGTGAGGAAAGACTAAAGAGGTTAGGGCTCCTCAGCTTGGAGGAGAGATGGGTGAGGGGAGGAATGATAGAAGTCTATAAAATCCTGAATAACGTGGAATGGGTAAACACAAATCAATTATATATGCTTTCAAAAACTACAAGGATTAGGGGATACACCATGAAGTTACAAAGTTATACATTTAAAACAAATAGGAGAAAATATTTTTTCTTTCAATGCATAGTTAAGCTTTGGAACTCATTGCCAAAGGATTTGGTAAAAGCAGTTAGGGGAGCTAAGTTTAAAAAAGGATTGGATAAATTCCTGGAAGGAACATCTAAAGACCATTATTAAGGTAGAACTGGGGAAAGCCACTGCTTATCCCTGGGGATAACTAGTATGGGATCTGGCTACTTTTGGGATATATCGGGTAGTTGTGCCTTGGATTTGCCACTGCTAGAAACAGAATACTAGACTTGATAGACCTTTGGTCTGACTCAGTATGACAATTCTTATGTTCTTACAGTGGATTCTGCTAGGCTGTGGTCTGTGAGACAGAGACAACCATTTCCCTATTTGATACGCCTACAAAATGCACCAGAAATGGAATCTTGCATGGTGAAAGACATCCAAAAGACATTCCATAGAAACAAAAGCCCCAAACTACTGTCAAAAGATCTCAAAAAAGAAAATGTCTACCATTTGGAGACTGTTATCAGAGGCGTCTACTTGTGAACACATGCTGAGGGACACAAGGCAACTATGGGCTCTGTGTGTGTGGGTTAACCCCAAAGATATCGATACTGGGGTTCCGTGAGTTGGCCAGAATTTCAAGTGGGTTCATTACACCCTGGATACTTGTATGCACAATATTTGTTAGCCTAGAAAATGCTATCCTGGAGGGCACTTGGTAATTGGGGGCTAAGAGGTACAACAATCATTTTCACAGTGTATCGTGGAGGCAATAACACCACAAGGCACTGGGAAAGAAGTAGCCTGGCACCAGCAATAGTAGAATCAAGACCCAAGACATTAATAAAGGTCCAAAGCAGGAAGAGAAGGAAGATGGGCAACAATTATTGCCTTTATCTGTCCAAAACATGATTTTCAGCCCTTTTCAACTTCTTTTAGAACGTTGACAGGAATAGCAGACATTTTAAAGCTTGCATAGGCAAACCAAGATTTCTGCATCAGAAATAGGTCCTCTAAATCTCTGTATCACTTCTCATCTTCAAAAACTTACTTAAATAAAAAGGTATGCTGTGCTTATATGCACACATCACATTTTTACAGTAACATCCAACAGAGCATTCATGCTTTATGCACCCAGATGCTGGAATGCCCTCCTGACAGCCATTAGAGCAAGCACTAATCTAGCCAAATTTAGGAAGGCACTGAAGCACCACCTATTCTTGCAGTACTACCCGGAAGATAGCACACAAACAGACACCCCTAGCTACAGGACTTTGCCAACAACACACCCAACACACTCTCCTGCAGCTAACCCCTCAAACACCACTCCACGTAAATATTAGGAGGTGCAGACTGTTACTAGTGTATATACTTTGTAGATAGTTACCCCAGTTATGTCCAAGTTATAGTTCCTGTTCATTGTAAATACAATGCAGCCCGACTGCCTTGTATATGGTTCTGTTATATGTAAACCACACTGATTTGAATAGCGTGGTATAGAAGAGAACGTAAATAAATAAATAATCCAACATTTTTGCATTAGCCCTTTAGGCAGAGTTAATACAAGGGTTGGTACTTTAGATGAGCACTCTGTCTATCCTTCAAATAACTCACAGGCCCCTAGCCACCACTGAGAATTTGATAATTAAACAGAACAATCATAATCACCTCAAAAGCACCACTCTTAGCAAAGTTGTAAAAGTGTATTTAACACCGCCCCCCGTCCCATGCGTTGCAGGGGCCAGGTGACAGAACAATTTTATCCCAGGCTCTCTCCCATCTTTTTTAATCAGTTAGTATACACAAGGGAACAGATTCTCCATGGGGGAAAGGAAATCCTTCAAGGCCCTTGGTGCATAAATTAAAGAGTCTGTTGACTCTGAATTGGGTGTTCTAATTCTCTTTACTGCAGACATGAAGTGGCATTTTAAAAAGGGCATCCGAGTGCAATCTAGGGCAAAAGATGCAGAAGAAATCTGGAGAATGCCTATGTTTTGGCCTGACTTTAGATACGTAAATGCCCCTTACATAGATGCCCGTGCCAGCATCCTGCTACAAAAAGATCGGGTGGGGCATTTAACTTATGCTTGTTTGCATACCAGGACATTCATCAGCATGACAAAATGAAAACAAAAGCTGCATTTCCCATCTGTGTTCGTTGTCAACATGGAAAATATTGAGGATATGAGTGTACCTCCTCCTACACACCCTCCGGATGTACGGCTGATAAACGAGCACTTTCCTGATGCCTATTCATGTTTGGAGCAGGAATAAACTTGGACCAGAGAGGGATGTGGAGAGTGTTTCTGAAATCTGACAAGGACATCCAGGTTCTTGGGAATAGCCCAGACACACCTACACCTCACCCCCGTTCTGATTTGAATATTCTCTTGCTAGGAGCATCTTTAAACCTGCTTTCTAAAATAGCTCCAGGGATATCTCCGTGCTTTGGACATCTGAATGCTCATTTTCAGAGATCCAAAGCATGACTAGGGCTTTTAAAATAACCCCCTTAGGCCCTCATTCATGATTGCAGGTTGTGGGGCTGTATGTCCCACCGGGACATGCAGCCCCACAATCCGTCTAAACCCTACTTCCTCACCAGCTCTTCCTATACATCATGTGCTTCAGGATGGGGAGAGATGGCGGGGGGTGGGAGGGGGCGGAGGTGGGCAACCTGGAAGCACGTATAGGGTTGATTCAGGTTACGACCCTGTACGTGCTGCTGGGCTTGCTGGGCTATACTGCTCATACCACCTCAGAGGTGGTATAAGCAGTATTTTCCACAGGATCAGGGCACAGCAGCCATCCATGGGGCCGGAGCCAGGTGTGGGGGGTCCCCGCCGCTCGATCCAAACCGCAGGAGGCCAGCCGTGGGTCAGGAGGCAGGGATATTGGGAGCTGCAGCTGCAGTTGTTTGGGGCACCTGCAGGGAGGCACAGGCAGAGGGAGCACGCCAGGCCGTCCTCGGGCCCGATTCTGGCTCTCATGGGAACGTTTTGTTCCTGCGGACCAGAATCAGGTCCTGGCGGCCCCGTCTTCAGCGGGGACATCCAGATGGCCCAAACATCCTGTTTCAAGAATTGGGCTCCACATGTCCATTCAAACAATAACAAGCAAATGAACTCTGTACAATAAATACACAAGGAGGCAGATTCAAGCATTTGAGCTGGTTACCAGACCTATTAACTGGTTAAACATGATCAGCCTCAGTGGCACTAACTAGTCATATACAGAGGTACTGCTGACAGTATTGCAGTATATGACTGGAAGATTTATAGTAATGTAATAGATTCTCGGACCTGCTGGGTGTCTTTTGAATCCTGATGCAGAATTCTTATCTTTGAAACATGCGATCATGTTGGATGAGGCTAAGTTATTATTTTGTGTCTGTTTTGAAGTATTTTTCATGCTGAATTGAGTTATACTAAATACATCTAAGAACATAAGAACATAAGATATGCCATAAGACCAAGGTCCATCAAGCCCAGTATCCTGTTTCCAACAGTGGCCAATCTAGGTCATAAGTACCTAACAGTTTCCCCAAAAGACACAGGTTCCTCAATGGTTGTATTGGGTCAAGCAGTGATATCCCATGTCCCTTTTAATAATGGTTTATGGACCTTCCCTCCAGTAACTTGTCCAAACCTTTTTTAAACCCAGCTACACTAACAGCTTTTACTACATCCTCAGGTAACAAATTCCAAAGTTTGATTATACGTTGACTGAAAAAATATTTTCTCTTATTGGTTTTAAATAGGTTACCCTGTAGCTTCATTGCATACCCCCTAGTCTTTTTATATTCTGATGACATAAACAATCGATCTACGTTTACCCGTTCCACTCCATTCATTAATTTATAGACCACTATCATATCTCCCCTCAGCCATCTCTTTTCCAGGTTGAAGAGCCCTAACCTTTTTAGCCTCTCTTCAGAGGAGTATCCTTCCATCTCCTTTACCATTTTGGTGGCTCTTCTCTGTACCTTTTCTAATAACCCTATATCTTTTTTAAGATACGGCAACCAGAATTGCACACAATATTCAAGGTGAGGTCGCACCATGGAACGATACACGCTCCTGTGCATTCTTTTTCATTGGCCCCACACTCTGGAACTCACTGCCTTCCTCCCTCAGGCTAGAACCCCATCATATCACTTTCAAGAAGAACCTTAAAACCCACCTTTTCTCCTTAGCTTTTGACCTTCCTTCCCCTTTTGTCTGATCCTGTCCTCCCAAATATAACTTTTACTCTATCCTCTATGTCTTGTTTATCTACTCACTTTCACTGTCCTGTCACAAATTGTAATTTCTTTTAAATTTTCTGGCCTTGCGCCCACTCTGCACCTTTGTATTTTGTAAACCGCTCTGATTTTCAAAGAAGGGCAGTATATCAAATAAATAACCATAACCATAACCATTATAATATCCTTTGTTTTATTTTCCATTCCTTTCCTTATGATACCTAGCATTCTATTTGCTCTCTTGGCTGCCGCTGCACACTGGGCCGAGGGTTTTAACATGTTATCCACGATGACGCCTAAATCCTTTTTCCTGAGTGGTGGTTTCCAATGTGGAACCTTGCATCGTGTAACCATAGTTTGTGTTGTTCTATCCTAGGTGCATAACTTTGCACTTGTCCACATTAAATTTCATCTGCCATTTGGATGCCCAGTCTTCCAATTTATCAAGATCCTTTTGCAATTTTGCACAATCCTCTTGGGTTTTAACAACTTTAAATAGTTTTGTGTCATCTGCAAATTTGATAACCTCACTCGTTATTCCCTTTTCCAGGTCATTTATGAATATGTCAAAAAGCAGCGGACCCAGCAAAGATCCCAGGGGTACTCCACTATTCACCTTTTTCCATTGGGAAAATTGGCTATTTAGCCCTATCCCCTGCTTTCTATCTTTTAACCAGTTCCTGATCCACAATATTATATAACCTCCTATCCCATGACTTTTTAGTTTTGCCAAAAGTCTCTGATGAGGGACCTTGTCAAAGGCTTTCTAAAAGTCCAGATACACTATATCAACTGACTCACCTTTGTCTACCTATTTATTCACACCTTCAAAAAACATAACAGATTAGTAAGACAAGATCTTCCTTGTCTAAAGCCATGTTGACCATCTCCCATTAAGCCATGACTATCTACATGCTGAGTAAGTTTGTTCTTTAGGATGGTTTCTACCATCTAAATTGGACTATTTATATACTACTTTCGATGGACAGTTGCAATCTGTGTGAATTTGTTTAAGTTTGTAGGGCCAGCATGCAGAGTGCCAACCAGTAGGGTCGGACCTCTGGGGTGGACGTCCAACTCCCTTTAGCCACCGGAATCCAATTCCAGGTCCAAAGCTCCCTGCACATTCAGGGGAGCTTTAAACAGGGGTGGGGGGGGGGGCGGCAACAGGGAGGAGAGTGGGCCATATGGAGGTGGCCTTATGATCCCGACATACAGGGCTGATTACAGTTACAGCCCTGTACATCCGGTGGTGCAGAAATGGCCATAGGACTTATTCCTCCTCGTAGGTGGAATACATCCGACGAATATTGGGGGTCGGAGCATACAAGTCGGCCAAAGACGCAGGACAGCTGGAGGTAGGTCCCCGCTGCCCGATTTGCATGGCATCCTGGTGTCATGGTGACAGGACACCATGGCATCGAGGCTCCTGCAGAAGGATGGGGAGCACTAGTCGGGGAGGGGGATGGACATCCAGGCCCTTAGGATCGGGGCACGACCATCCTGTCTAGCTCCTGATTCTGTACCCATGGGACTGTCTAGCTCCCGCGATTACAGAATCGGGGTCTAATCCGACCCATCCAGATTTTGGACATCTGGATGGGTTGGATGTGCCCCTTTCAGCATCGGGCTCTAGCTCTCTACGGGGATCATTTTGGAAGCCCTGTTCATGCTTTGAATATCAAAAAATGGGCATAGAGACATCTCCAGAGCCATTTTAGAAGCTGAGTCTGTATATGACTCTGTTGAGACATGGACATCTACAGAAGCTGGGTCTGTAGATGTCCATGTTTTAACGGAGACATGGTGGGGGTATGGCTGGGGTATTCCAAGGAACCTGGACACCCTTACCTGATCTCAGAAATGTCCTGCACGCCCCGAGTCACGTCTAAGTTTAGAACTATCCCAGGAACCTGAAAAGTGCTTGTTTTGGCTGAAAAACATCTAGAGAAGAAAGTACTCTATCATCCCCAGCACTCCACACATTTTCAGTGATAGTAGTAGTGAGATTTGAATGCTGGCTTCCCCATTCCATGCTCACCTCTGTAACCATTAGGCTATCCTAGATGTCTGGTTCTGGGGATGTCTATGTAGTTATGTAGATGCCCCCACAGACATCCATATCGGGCATGTCCACATTTTTGAAATCATAGCTGCACCTGGACATACATGCTTTTTTTTCAGATGTTATGGCTTAGATTGCACTGGGACGTCCCTTCTAAAACTTCCTTCACGTGATTTGAAGTCTTTTTTAAAGACACATGTTTTGTGGTGCTAAAGTTCTATATAGTGTTTTATAAAGGCAAGATGCATCTGTTCTTAGTGTTCAATTAACTGACACCTATCTTCGGTCCAGATTTTATATTTCAGCAAAAGTAAAATTTAAATCCAGTAATTCAGTAAATCAGTAATTCAGTCTATCACGCTACAAACACACTTTTTGTATGCACATGTAGAAACAGAAGCATAGAAACATGATGGCAGAAAAAGACCACATAGCCTATCTAGTCTGCCCTTCCATATCAACTACAATAGTCCTCTTTTAACCATTGGAGATCCTCTGTATTTATTCCCATGCTTTTTTGAATTCAGATACTGTCCTCATGTCCACCATCTCCACTGGGAGACTATTCCACGCATCTGCCACTCTTTCTGTAAAGAAATATTTCCGCATATCACTCCTGAATCTATCTCCTTTCACTCTCATGCTATGTCCCCTCGTAGCAGAGTTTGCCTTGAATTGAAAGAGACTCTCCTGTGCATTTATGCCATGGAGGTATTTAAATGTCTCTATCATATTGCCTCTGTCTTTAAGTTAGTCCTCATTTGCTTCATAACGAAGACCATTAATCATTTTAGTAGCCACCCTCTGCACTGACTCCATCCTGTTTATAACATTTTGAAGGTGCGGTTTCCAGAATTGCACACAACGCTCCAAATGAGGTTGCATCAGAGACTTATACAGAGGCATTATCACCTCCTTTTTTCTGCTGGCCATTTCTCTCCCTATACACTCAAGCATCCTTCTGGCTTTCACAGTCACCTTTTCTAACTGTTTTGCTACTTTAAGATTGTTAGACACAATTAGGCCCAGGTCCCGCTCCTCTTTTGTGGACAGAAGTATGGTTTGCTAGAGCGGCGCGTAGCCTGCGAGGGGCGCTCAATCTCCATAGTACAACCTCACTCCGGCTCTCCATGTGTTAGTCATCGTGATCCCTGCAGGTACCATTGTTCCGCCTCCCGGAAGTGACGCTGGGGCCTGCACCCTTTAACATCGGGTCCACTGCAGCGCCTGCTGCTGATCTGTGTCCTGTTGTGCCTACTGCCTAATTGCCTGCTGCCCGCTGCCCACTTTGCTGCTTTTCCTGTTATCCTGCTGTGCTTGTGCCTAATCGCATCCCCGACTGTCTTCTGTCTCCCCAGGTACCATTGTTCAGCCTCCCGGAAGTGACGCTGGGGCCTGCACCCTTTAACATCGAGTCCACTGCGGCGCCCACTGCTGATCTGTGTCCTGTTGTGCCTACTGCCTAATTGCCTGCTGCCCGCTGCCCGCTTTGCTGCTTGTCCTGTTATCCTGCTGTGCTTGTGCCTAATCGCATCCCCGACTGTCTTCTGTCTCCCCAGATACCATTGTTCCGCCTCCCGGAAGTGACGCTGGGGCCTGCACCCTTTAACATCGGGTCCACTGCGGCACCCGCTGCTGATCTGTGTCCTGTTGTGCCTACTGCCTAATTGCCTACTGCCCGCTGCCCGCTTTGCTGCTTGTCCTGTTATCCTGCTGTTATCCTTGGGGCGAGGTTCGAGGCGACGGTTCCAAGGTTCCAAGTGTTCCAAGGTTCCAAGTGTTTGTCTCTTTGTACT
Source organism: Ichthyophis bannanicus (assembly GCA_033557465.1). Taxonomy (NCBI): domain Eukaryota; kingdom Metazoa; phylum Chordata; class Amphibia; order Gymnophiona; family Ichthyophiidae; genus Ichthyophis; species Ichthyophis bannanicus. The sequence continues at coordinate 231,189,637 of CM066038.1, read as the reverse complement.
CCTTGGTTCTTTGCTATTGCTGCTATCTCCATTCATGGCTGCTATCCCTGTCCACTGGGGCTGGCACCCTGCGGCACCGGCTGTTGCTCCCTCTGGTCTACTCGCTCGTCAGCTTTCGCACCTTGTATACTGTTCACGGGTTTCATCCTCCCCTCCTTTTTCTCCTTCTCTTTCTCCCTCCCTTATGTTCCTACAATTTGCACTCTTGAACTGTCGTTCTGTCCGTTCTAAATCCTCTTTGGTTCAAGACTTGATCACGCTACACAACTTGGATATCTTTTTCTTGACTGAAACCTGGTTAAAGGAAGGAGATGAACCCATCCTGAATCATTGCCTTCCGCCAGGCTATTCCTTCTTTTCCACGTCCCGCCGGGGCAGAAGTGGCGGGGGCGTGGCTATTATCTATCGCTCTTCTCTCTATCTTTCTGAGCTCGCCTCTTCCCCCTCTCTGCTCTACCCAGAGACCCTGCTTGTGCAGTTGGCCTCTTCTGCTACTCCATATCATTTCCTTCTAATCTATGCTCCGCCCTCCCTTCCTACCTCCTCCTGGGATTCACTCTTGGCCACTATATCTGAGGCTTCCTTGCTCTATCCCCACCTCCTAATTTTAGGTGATTTTAATGTTCACGCTGATTCTCCCTCTTCGGTAAGAGATTCCTCTTTCCTTTCCCTTTTGTCCGATCTTTCTCTTCGTCAATCTGTCTCTTTTCCTACTCACATAGCCGGCCATTCCCTTGACCTCCTTATTACTTCTGCCTCCTTCCCTTTTCCCTTTTCCTCACTGTCGTCTTTCCCTCTCCCCTGGTCCGACCATCACTGCCTTTTGTTTTCTATCCCTGCCCCCCCTCCAGCCCCACGTTCATCCTCAAACTCCGGTCTCACACTACCACTCACTCGCAAGATCACCGCGAACACTCTTCTCCAGTTTCCATCTTCTGCCAGTCTGTTCCCCACAGACTTCGAATCCCTCTCTGTTGATGCCCAGGCCCATTGTTGGAATTCCACCCTCTCAACTGCTTTGGACTCTGTCGCTCCCCTCCGTCCCCGCCCCTGCCCCCGCCACTGTCCACACCATCCCTGGTTTCATCCCGGTCTTTTCCTACATCGCAAACACCTCCGTCGGGCGGAACGTCTCTGGCAAAGACATCCTTCCCCCGCCAATCTGTCAGCTTTTCACCTTTGTCACCGTCACTACCGCTCTCTGCTTCACGCCGCAAAGCGTGATTATTATTCCTCTCTTATTTCCTCCTCCTCAAATTCTTCACGCCGTTTGTACTCTATTTTGCACTCCCTCACTGCGTCTCATTCTGCCTCTTCCTCTTCTCCCCCGCCTACATCTTCTCTTCCTGACCCTTCCTCTCTTGCTACTTTCTTTGTCAATAAAGTGGATACTCTTCGCCAATCTTTTCCCTTATGCCCCCCTCCCCTCTCTCCCCCTGCTGCGCTCCCTCCTCCTTCCTACTCATCCCCATCCCATTCTGTTCCTGTGCTATCCCATTCCTGGTCCTCTTTTGAGATGATCACTCCCACTGTTCTGCAACAGACTTTTCTTTCTATCCGTAAAACCACCTGCTCAACTGATCCCATCCCATCCTCTTGGCTCCTAGAACCCTCCCTAGCTCTCTCTCCGTATATCCTTCTCCTGTTTAATTCTAGTCTGTCCTCTGGCACTTTCCCCTCCAGCTGGAAACACGCTACTGTCCGTCCCATCCTAAAGTCCCGTTCTTCTGATCCATCTGTTCCCTCTAGTTGGCGCCCTGTCTCTAACCTTTCTTTTCTCTCTAAATTTCTTGAAAAGCTGGTCTTTACTCAACTCTCTTCTCACCTTGAGGCCTCTCTCACTCTCCACCCTCGTCAATCTGGTTTTCGTCCTACTCACAGCACTGAAACTGTCCTTCTTTCCCTTCTAAATGAACTTCACACTGCTCACGATCGTGGTCTCTATACTTTGGCTGTTTCTCTTGACCTTTCCGCTGCTTTCGATCTAGTGGATCACCGCACCCTTCTCACTCGTCTTAGGGAAGCAGGTCTCTCTGGTGTAGTTCTTCAGTGGTTTCATTCTTTCCTTTCCTGCCATTCCTTCTCTGTTGTTTCTGGGTCTTCTTCTTCTGCCCCTACTCCTCTCACCTGTGGGGTTCCCCAAGGGTCTGTCCTTGCACCACTTCTTTTCAATGTCTTCTTAGCTCCTCTTGCCCTTCAAATTCAACAGTTTAGCATCTCCGCGTATTACTACGCGGACGACATCTTTCTTCTCCTTCATACCGATTCCCTCTCTCCGGATATTACCCCCCTTAATCACTGTCTTGCTGCTATTGCTTCCTGGTTTTCCTCTAACTTCCTTCACGTGAACCCTTCTAAATCCCATGCCATCTGGTTTACGTTTGGAGATCCTTCCCCCACTTGTGTCCCCTCCTTCTCTTCACAGCCTATTCCTCTTGTCTCTTCTCTTCGTTACCTGGGTGTTACTCTTGATTCCTCTCTTTCCTTTAAGGACCATATCTCTTCTCTTGTTCAGTGCTCTTTTTTCTCCCTCAGGCAACTTCATGCGGTTCGCCCTTTCCTCTCCCCTCCTGCCCTGGCCACTCTTCTTTGTTCTCTCGTGATGTCTCGTCTCGACTATTGTAATGTCTCCCTTGCTGGTCTGCCCCTTTCCCAACTGTCTCGTCTTCAACGTGTCCAGAACTCTGCTATTCGTCTTCTAGCTCATGCCTCTCGTTTTGATCATGTTACCCCACTTCTTCTTCATCACCATTGGCTGCCTATCTCCTTTCGTATCCAGTATATAATTCTTATTCTTACTCACAAGGCTGTTCGCACTGGCTCCCCCTCCTATCTTGCTGATCTGATTTACTTTCGCCCTCCCCACCGTTTGCTCCATGCTATTCACACGAATCGTCTGTTTCTTCCCTTCCCCTCTCAGGCCCATCTTGTCTCCACCCGTTCTTCTGCTTTCTATTTCCTAGCCCCAAGCCTTTGGAACTCCCTCCCCCCCCCCCCCCCCCGCTTCGTGCGGAAGAGTCATACCAATCCTTCAAATCTCAACTCAAGACCCACCTCTTCAGACTAGCGTTTGACCTTCCAACCATGGTTTCTCCCTCCCCCTCCGCTACTCCCTCTCCCCCTGTCTTATGATGTTGTAACCTTTTAATGTTGTACTGTAGTTATTGTTCTTTCAATGTCTCTCTTTTCTTCTCTGTCCTATCAATTTTATGGTGTTCTTTTCTGTTTCATGCAGCCTGTTTTTAATTTGTTTTAAACTTTTTTATTGTAAACCGCTCAGGTGCCTCTGGTGTTGGGCGGTATATCAAATTTTAAAATAAACATAAACATAAACATAAACATAAACATATCTCACCTCCTACACTGTACTGCTCCTTTGGATTTTTGCAGCCCAAATGTATGACCCTGCATTTTTTAGCATTAAATTTCAGCTGCCAAATTCTAGACTATTCCTCAAGGTTAGCTAGATCCCTCCTCATATTATCTACTCCTTCCTGGGTGTCTACTCTATTGCAGATTTTGGTATCATCCGTAAACAAGCAAACCTTACCTGACAGCCCTTCTGCAATATCACCAACAAAGGTGTTAAACAGAATTGGACCAAGGACAGATCTCTGCAACACACCACTGGTAACCTCCTTCTCCTCAGAGTGAGCTCCATTTACCTGTACCCTTTGTTGCCTCCCACTCAACCAATTTCTAACCCAGTCAGTAACTTTAGGTCCATCCCTAAAGTACTCAGTTTGTTTATAAGTCTCCTATGTGGAACGGTGTCAAAGGCTTTACTGAAATCTAAATACACCATATCTAGGGCTCTCCCTCAGTCCAATTCCCTGGTCACCCAGTCAAAGAAATCAATCAGATTTGTCTGACAAGATCTGCCTCTGATGAATCCATGCTGCTTTGGATTCTGCAATCTATTGGACTCCAGAAACCTCACTATTCTCTCTTTTAGTAGCCTTTCCTATAATTTCCTAACCACAGAGGTTGGATTAATCAGCCTGTAGTTCTCAATGTCATCCTTACATACACTATTGTTTAAAGGGACCACATGTGCCTTTCTCCAGTCCTCTAGCACCACTCCCAACCAAAGAGGTATTGAAAAGGTCAGACAGTGGAGCTGCTAGGATATCCCCAAGTTCCCTCAGTATTCTCAGATGTATCCCATCCGGACCTATGGCTTTGTCTACTTTTAGTTAAGCTAGTTCCTCACAAACACAGTCTTATGAAAATCGTTCGAGATCCACGTCACTTCTGTTCCTGTTTATGGATATTTTCTGAGGTCCTGCTCCTGGCCCTTCATCTGTGAACACAGAACAGAAATATTTGTTAAGCAATTCTGCTTTATCCTCTTCAGTTTCTGCAGATTTCTCCCCTGCACCCTTGAGTCTGACAGTACCATGTTTGCCTTTCCTCCTCTCACTAACATATATGAAAAATGTCTTATCCCCTCAGTTTATTGTATTGGCTATTTCTTTTTCTTTTTGTACCTTTGCTTTCCTGACTACTTTGCTAGCTTCTCTACATTTTTCCAAAAATAGATGCCTGTCTTCCTCTTTCTGCGATCTCTTGTATTTCATGAAGGCCTCCCTCTTTATCTTCACATTTTCAGCTACTTCTTTAGAGAACCATTGCGGCCTCCTTTTCCTTTTACATTTATTTACCTTTCTAACAAAAAGGTTTGTTGCCCTTAAAATATCCCCTTTCAGTTTTGCCCACTGTTTTTTTACATCCCCAGCTGTTCACATCCCACTAACGACTCTTTGAGGTATTGTCCCATCTTGGCAAAGTTAGTATTCCTAAAGTCTAAGACCCTCGCTTTTGAAGGGATTTTATCATCTCTAGTCCTAATATGGAACCATACCATCTGGTGATCACTGGATGCAAGATGATCTCCCACTGTAACATCAGAAACACTTTCACCATTGGTAAGCACCAAGTCCAGTATGACTCCATTACATGTGGATTCTGTTACCAGTTACCTGAATAGTTCTCCCTGTAGAGAATCCAGGATCTCCTTACTTCTAGTCTAGATGACACCACAGCAGGGATGTGCCAATCTACATCTGGCATATTGAAATCACCTATCAGTAGCACTTCTCCTTTCATGGCAATACTGCATATGTCTGCTATTAAATCTTCATCCACTTCTACTCCCTGTGAGGGGGATCTGTATATAACTCCAATGCAAATGGATTTCCCTTTCCTCTTTCTATTTTAACCCACAGACATGTGCATGCTTATAACAGTCAATTCCCATGCAGAAACCATGCTTTACATGTGGAAAAATCTTTATAAAATTATTTCCTTACTGTCCACGTACTTGGTTTTGAGATCTGCTGTAGTTTTTAACCATTTGTTTTGGATTTGATTATCTTTTAACAATTTAATATTACCAACAAACTTTATAACATGATAAATTATGAATATATTTAACAGCATTGGTCCTAGCACAGATCCATGTGGGATATCAGTGTTTATCTTCACCAACTGAATACTGATCATTTAGTCCCACTCTTTGATTCTTATTTACAAGACGATTCAAAAAAGCTTAATGAAATTAAGAATTTTATCAGAATCTTTCTAAAAATCCAAGAATATTATTTCAGCTGGATATTCATGTTGAGAAGTGTGTTGATACTCAAAGAATACAACAAATTAATGAGACAGAAGTAATGGTGACCCTATTGCCATTTATATTTATAGGACCGGATATTTACAGGGACTAATCTGAGTAGCAGCAGTCCTTTGGATGATTGAAACGGCATGGTTTCTACTCTCCGTAGGATTTGGTTTTAACCTATGTGTTATTGAAGAGATTTTACATTCAGGTCAAGTTTAATCACAGTATGCCATTGATGTGCACCCCCTGAAGAAGGTGTTTTGCTGAAACACGTAGGGGACTCTTCAACTCAATAAAGCACCTATGACTCCTAAACTTAGATGTGACACTAGACATCCATGATGTTTCTGAGATTAGGCAGGGATGTCCAGGTTCCTGGGAATGCCTTGGTCACACCTCCATCCTCCCACCCCCATTCAGACTTGGATGTCCCAAGAGCTGGCTTCTAAAATGGTTCTGGTGACATCTCTGTGCTTTGGATGATTCTATGCCTGTTATTGGACATCCAAAGCATGAATAGGATTTCCAAAATGACTCCCATAGTGGATCAAGAAGCACCTTTGGACTATGTATTGGATGTCAGAAAAATTTATTTTACCTTTATAAGAATATATTAAAAACAGGGCTGGCACTTCCATAAAACGAACTAGGCATTTGTTTAGAGAGCTGACATTCTAGAAGTGGCTAATAGGCAGTGAACAAACTTTGCTTCAGAAGCTCGGACGCCCTTCCCCCAATCAATGGCTGGCAGAAGAAGGTCACTTAGAAGCACATTAGTTTCCTGTGCAGCATGAGCCAACATCCTGTCAGTTCAACTTCCGCCCTGCGATCAGTAGGAGAAAGGGTGCATCAATTTCTTCCGCAGCATGGGGTCAATCTTGCAAGACTGACCCAGTATCCCAGAGGAAATGTCATGCTCTTAATCATTCTGGCTGAGGGGTGAGAGGTTGAACTGTTGGAGTGTTTGCTTTTGCTGAACAGGAAACTGAGCTGCAAGATGCAAGTTGAAAAAGCACTGGGTAAGGACGGGTTACTGTGGCTTAATGGGAGGGGAGGGGGGTGGCTCTATTAAAAGCTCTGGTAGATTAACTATGTACACACATTAATTATATTGCTTCGTGTGAGCACTATCACACAATTATGTTTGGTAGGATTATCTACTGAAGAACAAATTTAGTTTCTGTTTATTATAAACAATTTCTCATTATTACTTAGGGCTACTAATTCAGATTAATTCTAATTCAATAATGAACTGTCATATTTGTATCATCTATGTATTGTTAAAAATGGTTTGCTTAGCAGTGAGAAGATGCCTAGCAATACTTCCGATGACAATTAATTGATCAAATAAGTAATTGTTTTAGAATTCTACAGCACAGACTAGTCCATTAGAATTCTAATTCACCTACACAAAAACAGGCATGGACCATTTATCAAAGAACATTTTTGAAAAAAGAAACAAACCTCTTAATCTGTCAATGTTCTCTGTAAATATCTTTATTTTAATTTTTTATTAGACTTTTGTAAAGACACATAGGTTGCCTATGGGGCCTTTTACTAAAGCCCAATAAGGGCATGAAGTGCAAAGCTTCTACATTAGCTTTTGGAGGCATGATCAACATCCACATCTCTCTCCCATGTCTGGTTTGCCTTCCAGCCTGTCTCTGCCACTGAACTTGTCAAACTGGTCACTTCTTCTCATAAAACCACTTGTGCCCTAGATCCGGTCCCTTCCAACTGGCTGCCAGAATCTTCTCTTGCACTTCTCCCAGTCTTGCTTACCATGCTCAACTCCTGTCTCGCTGCTAGCATTGCTCCATCATCCTGTAAGCATGCACTAGTGCGTCCCATCACTAAGAATCCTTCCCTCAGCCCTGGTGACCCAGCCCATTACTGTCTAGTTTCTCACCTTCCATTCAGCTCCAAACTCCTTGAAAAGACCATCTTTGCTCAACTCTCTGCTCACCTGGACTCCATTCATTTCCTGCATCCCTGTCAGTCCGGTTTCCGTTCGGGCCATAGCACCGAGGCCATCCTTCTGTCCTTCCTTAACGAACTCCACATCTCTCACGACCGTGGTGACATTTCTCTAGCTGTCTCTCTGGATCTCTCTGCTGCTTTCGATCTTGCTGACCACTCCATTCTCCTCTCACACCTCAGAACTGCAGGTCTTCAGGGGATGGTTTTCCATTGATTCCACTCCTTCCTCTATTCCTGCTCCTTCTCTGTGGTTTCTAATGCCCAAACCTCCTCTCCTTTACCACTTAGTTGCGGGGTTCCCCATAGCTCTGTTCTGGACCCCCCTTCTATTTAACATTTTCCTGGTTCCCCTCACCCTCCTGGTGCAACAATCTGGGATCTCGGCTTACTACTATGCTGATGATATTATTCTCCTACACCACACTTTCCCTGAGAATCTGGATCTCTCCCCCCTCAATGCCTGTCTCTCACTTGTCACCACCTGGCTATCTTTTAATTTACTCCACCTCAACCCAGTCAAAACGTCTGCAATGTGGTTCACCCACAGTGGTTCCCAACCGGCCCTCTCCCCTCTTCTTTTGGATGACCCAATCCCCCTTGTAACCTCACTCCGGTACCTGGGGGTTATTCTGGATCCTGACCTCTCCTTCAACACTCCCTTCTCTTCCCTTGTGCGCCGCTCCCACTTTTTTCTTCATCAGATTCGAGCCCTCAGTCCTGTGCTCTCCCCAGCATCCCTCACAACTCTTCTCTCTCTAGTAATTTGACGTCTTGATTATTGTAATGTTGCTTTTGCCGGTATCCCCCACCATCAACTTCACCGTCTACAGCTAATTCAGAACACCGTCACTCATCTCCTTACTCCCCTTTCCCTGACCCCCCTGTTTCCTTCTCTCCTTCCACTTAGGCTCTTTTCTCTTTATTCCTGTGCGGGTGTGCACTTTCCTGTCTAGCATTGTAGTTCTTTTTCTGTTTCTGGCTTTTCTAATAAATATTATTATTATTGTAAACCGCCCAGATGGCTTCCGATGGACGTTCTACCAAATATTTTAATAAAGATGAAGATAAAGATGTTCCCAGAGGCTAACGCGTGACCGAGTAGGTTAATGTGCAGCAAAATTAATGTGAGTGTACCAAATGATACCCATAGAGGTATTGTTAGGTGCATCTGTACTAATTGCCACATTAATGGTGCTTCCACACTAACATGCTCGCCATACCCATATTCTGCTTCTAACCTGCTCACTCCAAATTTGCACCAGAGTGCCAGTTAATGTGAATTTCAGTGATTGGTAGCTGGCATGCCCGTGGGTTCGTTTTTACCATAGCCAGTGACAGCACACTATAACACATGTGAATAGTTAGCGGTGCTTAGTGAAAAGGCTCCTATTGGCCCCTTTTACTGAAGTGGACTAAGCAGACCAGGTTACAGCATGCGCTAACCCTGCGCTGTGAATCGCGGTAACTGTTAGCATGGGGCCAGCACTGTTAGTGTGCTCTGATTTCTATGCAACTGTGCATTACACGTTGGGGTGGTAAGCGGGTGGGTTAGGGGTGGAGAGTGGGCAGGGTGAGCGTCTTGCAGTCAGCATACTCCTTGCTATCTATACTATTAGCACACGTGCACTTACCACCACCATCATATGTGGAGGCAAGTGCACCTGGGCTAATTTTAGGATGTTTTAGTGCAGGGTGCAACACGTTAAATGCTGGGAGCAAGCTTTCCATACCTATGACAATTAAGACGGTGATGTTGCGCTTAAAGTGCCATGGTTTTGGATGTTATGGGCACATTAGGTACAACACCATAGCTGCTTTTAGCAAAAGGGTCCCTATGTGTCTTGATAAAATAGCTTCAAAATAAGTGCTCCCGACCCAGGAGTACAATGCAGGGATTTAAACATAGAAAAGGAGGCGTGTTCTGGGTAGGCCTTCAAAGTATATATGTATTCTACTTTTTATAAGAGCAGTTCATGTACACTTCAGAAGTTTTATTTGCGGGCATTTATACCTGCTCCAAGTCACACATAACCCAGAAGAAGTTTGTGCTTTTGACCTGGGACTTGGAAGACTGCTTGATGGTGTTTATTTGCAGATTGCTCTGACAAAGAAATGCACCACCACCAGGACAAAGAGTGACCTGTAAAGGAATATTCTTTAGTCTGAGGTTCTTCTGTTGAGGCAGCCATGAGGTTTAGCTGTGGGTAACCTTTCCCCCAAGCCATGAGGTTTTACATAGCGATCAGCTTGCTAAGAGAAGACATAAAGGTTTCAGTAGGCACCCTTCCCCCCCTCCAGGCCTGAGCACAATACCCCCTTGCCCAGAAATCAGTAGACCAGAGCATACCGGTTTGGACAGGTCACCCAGGCACCTTCCCCAGGGGCTGCTGATTGGTGGACAGGAAATACCTGAGACGAATGAGATTGTAGAATGAGTTTAAAAATGCACTGTATATAAGACAATGTAGGACGTCCTTCGGAGCTCAGATTTTTTGTGGAGGGTACCGGCTCTCTGTCTGGGCCTGTGTGCACATTAAAAGATCCTGTTTGCATTCCAGCCTGTCTGTGTGTTTCCTTCTGTGGGTGAGTGAGAGAATGAGAGCATTTTCAGCTGCTTGGCTGCAACATTTGGCACCCCAGATGGGACCCTATTAAATTAAACAAAAAGCCTCTCTCATCACACCCACGGTGGGAAGACTTCTGCTCTTGCAGCATCGGGCCTCCACCGGTCAGGGACCGGCCCCTCCAGGTGATTAACGGTCCTTGGTGCCACCGGGCCCCCTTTGTGCTCCGGAAGGACACCTTGACTCGTCTGGTCGGTCGGTCCCTGCGGCTGACCCCCCCGATTGAAAACTGGCTGGATAGACTGGCATCCAAACTCTCTCTGATCAGAGGTCTGGTGAGTACTACTGCTTTACTGTTTTACTGTTTTGGGTAGTTCTGTATTCCTGTATCTGGAAATTCTGGTAAAATCTGGTAAATCTGGTTAATTCTGTGAATCTGTAGCGGCTTGATCACCTGCACGAGCAGTCCGAGTAAGGGCCCCAGAGTCCCTGAAACCACTGCTCATCCAGTCTGTGGGGAAAAAGGGGGTTAACTCTGTAATCTGTAGCGGCTTGATCACCCGCACGAGCAGTCCGAGTAAGGACCCCAGAGGCCCTGAAACCACTGCTCGTCCAGTCTGTGGGGAAAAAGGGGGATAACTCTGTAATCTGTAGTGGCTTGATCACCCGCACTAGCAGTCTGAGTAAGGACCCCAGAGGCCCTGAAACCAATGCTCGTCCAGTCTGTGGGGAAAAAGGGGGCGCTTGTGAGCACCAAAAAGGTCGCAGTAACCTCGGGTACCTTAAAGCATTTTAAAGTGCTGCCAAAACTTCTTAAAATGACCAAAAACATTAGCACTTGACCCCCTTAAGTGTGCCTTTCAAGCTGTTTATTAATAATTGCGCTGATCGCAATTCTCCGATGATCGGGGCGATTTATTTAGAGCCTACACACGCTGTCTCTAATGAAGCATACTTGGGGGCTTCTTTTGTGTTACCATGTGCTCCTAGTGTTGGGGGCTTCTTTTGTGTTGCCATGTGCTCCTAGGGTTGGGGGCTTCTTTTGTGTTGCCATGTGCTCCTAGTGTTGGGGGCTTCTTTTGTGTTGCCATGTGCTTCTAGTGTTGGGGGCTTCTTTTGTGCTGCCATGTGCTTGTGCTGCCATGTGCTTCTAGTGTTGGGGGCTTCTTTTGTGCTGCCATGTGCTTGTGCTGCCATGTGCTTCTAGTGTTGGGGGCTTCTTTTGTGCTAGTGATCCTGGAGCTCCATCTAGTGGACATTAGAAAAATAGCTAGCTATATTTCTCATATTACTATTATCCTCATGGTAAAAGTTAAATCCTATGCTACAGCTAGAGAGAGTGTGTGTAATGTGTATTTGTAACAGCGGCTACTGAGGAAAGAGAGTGTATGAGTATTCGCTGCTGAGACGTCTCTGTTTCTGTTTTCCCTCTTTCTTTTTCCCTTTGTGGTCCTGTGTGTTTTGTGCAACCAAACTCTGCCTGTTACCTGGATTATATTGTATATTGTGTTTTCCTGAATTGAGATTAGATTAGAAGATCTATATTGTAATATTGCGTTTTCCTGAATTGAGATTAGATTAGAAGATCTATATTGTAATATTGCATTTTCCTGAATTGAGATTAGATTAGAAGATCTATATTGTAATATTGCGTTTTCCTGAATTGAGATTAGATTAGAAGATCCATATTGTACATTGCAATTCCAGAATTGAGAATAGATAAGAAGATCCACATTGTATACTGCATTTAGTCATTGAACTAGAATTAGAGCATGGGGTCAGGAAAGTCAAAAGTGCAAACGCCCCTATCTACCAGGGGAGGGACTCTCCAGATATTCCTCCATGCCCCCTCCCTCTGCTTCAACCCCTTGTCCCATCCACACCACTGCAGGATCCGCCCATAGCTGAAGGGTCAGGAAGACCTCCTCTTGGGGTGGGTGATGCCAGATTTAGGGAAGATTCTGCGGATTCCAGACCCTCATCTTCAGATTCCCCTCCCACATCCTCCACCCCTCCCACTCCTGGTACCACCTCCAGTACCACCATCTCCTCCCCTGAGAGCACACAGGCTGAGCTTGGATCGTCCACCCCGGTGGCCCACCGCCTGCGGTCGCATGATCTCCAAATGCCACTACGACAAGTACCTTGATGCTGCTGGGCATGTGGCAGTGGGACCATCCAGCCTGATTTATGTCCCTTTCTCCACCACGGACCTGTTGAATTGGAACACCCACTATGCCTCCTACATGGGAGCAAGACCAGCATGATGCTTTCCCGCCTCCACCGGGACCAGCCATCGAAGGCCTTGCAACTATGGAACATTATGACTCAGATGGCTACTAGGCCAGACTGGGCTCCAAGTTTCTGTTGGGTCCCCAGGAGCCTATGGTCAACATGAATTTAGGGGACCGGAAAATTCAATTCATGGTCGATACCGGAGCAACACACTCAGTGGTCACCCAACAAGTGGCCCCGATCTCCTCCCAATCAGTAACTATTGTGGGAGCCACGGGGGAGAGGGCCCAGAGACCTTTTCTGCAAAACCGCACGTGCCAGTTGGGGGGACGGACCATCACTCACCAGTTCCTGTATATGCCTGAATGTCCTATACCCCTGCTGGGTCGGGATGTTCTGGCAAAACTCCAAGCCCAAATCTCATTTGGGCCTGACGGCCAGGCTGAGCTCAAAATACCCAGCCTGGGTCCATCAGTTTTGGTACTGTCCGTCCCCCGAGAAGAAGAATGGCTGTTATATGAGGACAGGCCCAAATCTGATGTGGCTACCCTGGATACGTGGGAATCAGTGCCCCCTGGAGTATGGGCTGAAGGATACCCCCCGGAATGGCCATCAACATCCCTCCCGTATGCATTGAAATGAAGCCGGGAGCTTCCCCGGTACATGTGCGACAATACCCGCTGCCGCGGGCAGCTGTGGAAGGAATTCATCATCATTTGGTGCAGCTACTACAGTATGGTATCCTGCGGCCCTGCCAATCGGCATGGAACACTCCTTTGCTGCCAGTCCGAAAACCTGGAACCACCGACTACCGACCCGTTCAAGATCTCCGTCGTGTCAATGAGGCCGCTGTGACTTTGCATCCAGTAGTACCAAACCCTTATACACTGTTGGGCCTCATCCCGGGGACTGCTTCACACTTCTCAGTACTGGACCTAAAAGATGCCTTCTTTTGTATACGCCTGGCTACTGCAAGCCAGTACCTGTTTGCCTTCGAGAAAGAGGATCCTGCTACTGGCAGGAAGTCCCAAGTTACCTGGACTCGCTTACCACAGGGATTCAAGAATTCCCCTACCATTTTCAGCACAGCACTGGCCCAAGACCTTGCTAGTTTTTCCCGGGGGATCCCGGCAGACGAGTAATTCTGCAGTACGTCGATGACCTGCTAATCGCTGCTGACTCTGAGGCTGAATGTATACTGGCAACCACAGAGCTTCTCCAACTCTTGCACGATGCGGGTTACCGAGCTTCAAGGAAAAAGGCTCAGTTATGCCAGTTGGAAGTGAAGTATCTCGGATTCCATCTGTCAAAAGGAAGCTGACGGTTGGGGAGCGAGAGGAAGGAAACAGTGTGCCGGTTCCCTGTGCCAACAACCCGCAAGCAAGTACGCGTGTTTCTTGGGGCCGCTGGGTACTGTCGTATCTGGATTCCCAACTTTGCAAAGATTGCGAAGCCCCTCTATGAATCCACAAAGGGCCCAGAGAAGAGCCCCCTTGAATGGGGTCAAGACCAACTGCAGAGGCCTTCGAACATTTGAAAAGAGCATTACTGTCATCACCAACCCTAGGCCTTCCGGATGTTACTAAGCCTTTCACCCTCTATGTACACGAAGCAGCAGGAACAGCTTTGAGGGTCTTGACCCAACAACTGGGGTCTTGGCCGCGGCCAGTCGCCTACTTGTCTAAACTGCTGGATCCAGTGGCCAACGGATGGCCACCTTGCCTGAGAGCAATAGCAGCAACAGCCTTGTTGGTGGAAGAGTCTGATAAACTATCCATGGGCCAAGACCTTTTAGTCACCGTCCCACATTCGGTCCAAACATTACTGGAGCATAAAAGAAGTCACTGGCTCACCAGCTCCCGGATGTTGAAATACCAGAGCATGTTATGGGAAAATCCCAGAGTGCAGATAACTACCAGCCTGCTACATTCCTGCCTGTTGGCCCGGGACCACCTGATCACGACTGCCTGGAAGTGATGGATACAATCTTCTCCAGTTGCCCTGATCTGACAGATGTGCCGTTAAGCAATCCGGATGAGACCTACTTCGTAGATGGAATCAGTCTGGTGTTGGAGGGCCGCAGGTGTGCGGGGTACACGGTGGTGATGATGAAAGTAATAGCCGAAGCTCAGCCTTTGCCCCCTGGAACTTCCGCACAGAAGTCGGAACTCATGGCCCTGACCCAATACACCCCTCTGCGGCTTGCCTCCAGTAATACTGCCCTCTACCGCCCCTAGCGGTTGAGGTCTCACTTAAAAAGGGGGGGGGGGGGTGAGGCAGCCATGAGGTTTAGCTGTGGGTAACCCTTCCCCCAAGCCATGAGGTTTTACATAGTGATCAGCTTGCTAAGAGAAGACATAAAGGTTTCAGTAGGCACCCTTCCCCCCCTCCAGGCCTGAGCACAATACCCCCTTGCCCAGAAATCAGCAGACCAGAGCATACCGGTTTGGACAGGTCACCCAGGCACCTTCCCCAGGGGCTGCTGATTGGTGGACAGGAAATACCTGAGACGAATGAGATTGTAGAATGAGTTTAAAAATGTACTGTATATAAGACAATGTAGGACGTCCTTCGGAGCTCAGATTTTTTGTGGAGGGTACCGGCTCTCTGTCTGGGCCTGTGTGCACATTAAAAGATCCTGTTTGCATTCCAGCCTGTCTGTGTGTTTCCTTCTGTGGGTGAGTGAGAGAATGAGAGCATTTTCAGCTGCTTGGCTGCAACACTGTATGTAGGTTTACAGAAGTTGCCTCTTTTATACAAAAGTGATATCACATGCAAGCCTAAGTAACTATTATTTATATAATCATGACATACATGTACATCTAGATGTGCATAGATGCAGAGGCGGCTCAAGGGGGGTGCGGGGCCATGTGCGGAGACTCATTGCAGGGCCTCATTTGCATAAGGGGCCATATTTGCATAAATATTTGCAAAATGTTAACATGCACTATCTTTTCATAAACATGACTCTTAATGGGTGTATGGATAAAAAATGACTACCAGATTTCTACATTACTATACTCCAGTGTCAACCGCCAGGCACATTAGGAAGTATTACAAACACTGCCCATTTAGAACCCATCAATCCTATTGAAACCCTACCCACATGCCCCACCTATATAATAAGCTCAAACAAGGAAATGTGTATTATAAAGCCCTAAATGTTTGTCGGAACTAATGCCTTGAAGATATACCATTTTCTCGTGGCCTGAATGTTCCTTTTTTTCTTTTTTATAAAACGGGGACGCAACCCCTACCAACCATACCCATAAGATATCCAAATCCTAGGGTGGCCTCGATTTAGTGAAAATGGGGATGCAACCCCTACCAACTATACCCATAAGATATCCAAATCCTTTGGTAGCCTCGATTTAGTATAAGGAATAAATCCAAAGGCAACGCAACCTCATTCAAATTTCAGCCAATATTCCGCTAGTTAGTATGTCACAATAAAGTTGTGCTTAACTTCCAAAACAACCCCCAGTCAATGCCCCGATGTCCCAATGCGATATTTCAATTACTCATGATACCGCCAAAGGAACTCAAACCAGGGGAGAGAGGAACGAAACTAAATGCATCCATCAATGGCTTGAAAAACCAGACCGCAGAGTGTTTTCTTTTATTTGCAACGTTACATACTGTTGACCCATCAGTCCATTTCAAGTCCAAGCCCCCCCATCTGTCCATTTCCAATCCAAGCTCCCCCATCAGCCATTTCCAGTTCTATCCTAGCTCCCCATAAGCCCATTTCCAGACCAAGCCCCCCTCAGCCCATTTCCAATCCTAGCCCCCCCTTCAGCCCATATCCAGCCCTAGACCTCTCAACAGTCCATTTCAAGTCCAAGCCCCCCCATCAGCCCATTTCCAATCCAACCCCCCATCAGTCATTTTCAGTCCTATCCTAGCCCACACCAGCCCATTTCCATTCCAAGCCCCCCATCAGCCCATTTCCAATCCTTCCTACCCCATCAGCCATTTCCAGTCCTATCCTAGCCCCCATCAGCCCATTTCAAGTCCAAGCCCCCCATCAGCCCATTTCCAATCCTAACCCCAGCTTCGGCCCATATCCAGTCCTAGCCCTCTCAACAGTCCATTCCAAGTCCAAGCCCCCATCAGCCCATTTCCAATCCAACCCCACCATCAGTCATTTTCAGTCCTATCTTAGCCCACACCAGCCCATTTCCAGTCCAAGCCCATCAGCCCATTTCCAATCCTTACTACCCCATCAACCATTTCCAGTCCTATCCTAGCCCCTATCAGCCCATTTCCAGTCCAAGACCCCCATCAGCCCATTTCCAATCCTAGCCCCCCATCAGCCATTTCCAGTCCTATCCTAGCCCCCATCAGCCCATTTCCAGTCCAAGCCCTCTCATGAGCCATTTCCAGTCCTATCCTAGCCCCCATCAGCCCATTTCAAGTCTTAGCTCCTCCTTCAGCCATTTCCAGTCCTATCCTAGCCCCCATCAGTCCATTTCCAATCCTAGCCCCCCATCAGCCCATTTCCAGTCCTAACTCCCCCATCAGCCATTTCCAGTCCTATTCTAGCCCCTCCATCAGCCCATTTCCAGTCCAA
This sequence comes from Ichthyophis bannanicus, assembly GCA_033557465.1. Lineage (NCBI taxonomy): Eukaryota > Metazoa > Chordata > Amphibia > Gymnophiona > Ichthyophiidae > Ichthyophis > Ichthyophis bannanicus. The sequence continues at coordinate 231,172,662 of CM066038.1, read as the reverse complement.
GCCCCCCCATCAGCTATTTCAATCCTAGCCCTCCCCCCCAAAGAGCTCCACGGTTGTCTGAATGGCTTTAGAGTGAGCCAGAGAGGCCCTGGCTCACCTCTGACAGCCGCCATAGTGAAGAGCATTGTTTATCTTCACTTCGGCAGCTGTGTTGTAGTATAGGCTGCTGGCGCGCTGAGTGCCTGTAAACAGGAAATTCCATTTGACCTCTGGCGCGCCAACGGCCTATACTACAACACAGCTGTCGAAGTGAAGATACATGGCATTCTTGACTTTGGCGGCTTTCAGAGGTGAGCTGGGGCCTCTCCGGCTCCCTCTAAAGCTGATCCTGCCAGTGCTGAATAGCGAGGCCCTGTGTGAACAACATTCTCACACAATAGACGGGCTAGCCTTGCTTAAATGTATATGTTCAATAATATATATGTTCAATAATCAATGACTTGCTATCTGACTCTAAACCAGACATATTATGTATTACAGAGACATGGCTCTCTGATACTGATACAGTCTTCCTAAATCAACTTGACAATTCAAACTATGATATTACCCACACACACAGATCCAACAAAAAAGGTGGTGGTGTACTAATTATGACGAATAGAAATCTAAAAGCCAAGATAATACAATCTAACACTTCCAACAACATTGACACTCTCATAATAAAAATTGGCCTGCTAAGAATCTGCTTAATATATAGACCTCCTAACCAAAATGCAGACAGTCTGCACTCCCTGATTGAACTCCTTAACACATCAACTGAACAAAATCCTCTAATTATGCTAGGAGATTTCAACCTTCCCTCACTCCCTATATCTGAATCCAACCTTTTTCTGGAAACCATATCTGACTTAGACTTCCATCAAATAATAAACATACCAACTCACACCAAAGGAGGCACACTTGACCTTGTCCTCCTACCCTACTCACTTATCAAACTTTTCAATCCAAACTCTTTAGAATGTACCCAAATACCCTGGTCTGATCATCACCTTATCAAATTAAACCTCACGTACTATACTAACTATGCCGTAAAACACACAAGAAGCGACCAGACAATAAAATTTAAGAAATTCAATGAAACTGAATTTCTGGATTCTACAATCCCTCACCTTTCATCATCTCCAACAGACTTAGATGAAGCGGTCAAGAACTGGCATACCACCATAAACAATGCAGCCAAAATTAATCAAAATAATAAAAAACTAACTTACTCAAAAACCAACCGTACTCCATGGTTCACTAGCACATTAAAACAAATGAAAAGAGAACTAAGAAAACTAGAGCTTAAATGGCGCAAAACTAAATCCACCATCCACAATGACTTATACTATAACCATCTAACAAAATACAAGGAAATCTTAGACTGTTCAAAGAAAAACCACTATGCAACAATCCTATCAAAATCATATAATAGACCAAGAGAACTATTCTCCGTTGTTAGTAATCTAACTAATAACTCTCAAACTTCCAGCAAGGAAATTACTGACATATCAGCACAAACTTTAGCTAACCACTATCAAAACAAAACAAAACTACCAGTTATGACTCTTGACGCTATTCACAATCCTCTTTATCTCCTTGACGAATGGTCAGAATTTCACCTTATATCCAAAACATCATTAAAAAATATCATTCTCAACCTTAACACCACTACCTCTTACCTCGATCCTTGTCCAGTAATCTGGATAAAAAACACACTTCCAATCCTTCTCTCCTTCTTACTCCCCATTGTCAATCTCTCGCTACTCCAAGGTTACCTCCCACCCACACTTAAACATGTTCAAATCAGACCAATTCTTAAGAACGGCACACTCGATAAAACCTCCCCAAAATCACACAGACCCATCTCTAGTATACCATTCCTCGCAAAAGTAATAGAAAAACGGTACAATTACAGACACAGGAATATCTAGATTCATCCTACCCTCTTGATTGATCAACAATATGGATTTCGTCCCAAACATGGAGTGGAAACACTTCTTACAGTTTTAACGGATGCCCTATTAAGAGGAATTGACAACCACAAGCAGGCATTTATCCTATTATTTATTGATATCTCAGCCGCTTTTGATAGTGTTCACCATACCTTAATGCTTAACTACCTGAGACAAATAGGAATAAATGCCACAGTTCATAAATGGTTCACCTCTTATCTAAATAGATAAGGTCTTAGATAGTGCTAGATAAGGCTTAGATAGTGCTGGGGAGGAGTCTGCTGTCTTGGTACATGTCGGTACCAATGACATAGGAAAATGTGGTAGGGAGGTTCTGGAGGCAAAATTTAGGCTTTTAGGTAGGAAGTTGAAATCCAGAACTTCCAGGGTAGCATTCTCCGAAATGCTTCCTGTTCCACGCGCAGGACCCAAAAGGCAGGCAGAGCTCCGGAGTCTCAATGTGTGGATGAGACAATGGTGCAGAGATGAGGATTTTGGATTTGTTAGGAACTGGGGAACATTCTGGGGAAAGGAGGGGCTCTTCCGAAGGGATGGGCTTCACCTTAACTGGGATGGAGCCAGGCTGCTGGCATTAACCTTTAAAAAGGAGATAGAGCAGCTTTTAAACTAGATATTAGGGGAAAGCCGACAGTCGCCCAAGAGCGGATGGTTCAGAAGAATGTATCCTTGAAGGATACTACCAAAAGCATAGAGGTTCCACAAAAGAGTAAAGTAGCCCAAATGCCCTCTAGTATGGAGCAGACAGAGCTTAAAGATCCCAATTTACCCATGTCTAACAATAGCCAAATTAACATGAATAAAATACATTCTCTAAAATGCTTGTATGCAAATGCTAGAAGTCTAAAGAATAAGATGGGAGAGTTAGAATATATAGCACTAAATGAAAGGTTAGATATGATTGGAATATCAGAGACATGGTGGAAGGAGGACAACCAGTGGGACACTGTGATACCTGGGTACAAACTATATCATAATGATAGAGCTGATCAAATTGGTGGAGGGGTTGCGCTCTATGTTAGAGAGGGCATTGACTCAGAAAGGATTAAAGTTTTGCAGGAAACAAAATCTGCTGTAGAATCTATATGGATTGAAATTCCATATAAAAGGGGGAAGGCGATGGCAGTGGGGGTGTACTATCGAGCACCTGGCCAGAATGACCAAATGGATGATGAAATGCTCAAAGAAATCAAGGAAGCTAACAAAAGTTACAGCGCAGTAATAATAATGGGTGATTTCAATTACCCCGGTATCGATTGGGTCAGTGTCATGTCAGGACATGTTAGGGAGATAAAGTTCCTAGATGAAATAAATGACTGCTTCTTGGAGCAGCTGGTTCATGAACCGACCAGAGGGGAAGCCATATTAGACCTAGTCCTTAGTGGAACACCAGATCTAGTGCAAGAGATAAGGGTGTTGGGGCCACTTGGCAATAGTGATCATAGCATGATCGCCTTTGATTTAATTAGTGGAGGAGGGATAGTAAGGAAATCCACAGTACTACCTTTTAACTTTCGAAAGGGAGACTATGATAAAATGAGGAAAACAGTTAAGAAAAAACTAAAAGGAGCAGTTGCGAAGGTTAAAGACGTACATCAAGCTTGGGTGTTGTTGAAAAATACTATCTTGGAAGCCCAGACCAGCTGTATTCCACGCTTTAAGAAAAGTAGAAGGAAGTCCAAGAAACTGCCAGCATGGTTTAAAGGTGAGGTCAGAGAGGCTGTTGTTGCCAAAAAAGCATCTTTCAGGAAATGGAAAAAAGAGCCAAACGACGAAACCTGGAAACAGCACAAGCACTGGCAAGTCAAATGCAAGGCATTAATAAGGCAGGCAAAGAGAGAATTTGAGAAGAAGCTTGCTGCGGAAGCAAAAACGCGAAATAAAGACCTTTTCAAGTACATTCGTAGCAAAAAAACTGTGAGAGAGTCAGTTGGTCCATTAGATGATAAAGGGGTTAAAGGAGCACTAAGAGGCGACAAGGCAATAGCGGAGAGACTGAATGAATTCTTTGCTTCGGTCTTTACTGAGGAAGATGTAGGGATGTTACCCATGACTGAAGTGGTATTTAAAGGTGCGGAAGAATTGAAGGAAATATCGATACGTCAGGAAGATGTCTTACAACTATTAGATAAACTGAAGAGTAGCAAATCACCTGGGCTGGATGGTATACATCCAAGGGTGTTGAAAGAACTGAAATATGAGATTGCAGACCTGCTATCAGTAATCTGTGAACTATCATTAAAATCATCTTTAATACCTGAAGATTGGAGGATCGCCAATGTAACACCAATTTTTAAAAAGGGTTCCAGGGGTGATCCGGGAAACTACAGACCGGTGAGCCTGACATCAGTACCGGGAAAAATGGTAGAAACCATCATAAAGAATAAAATTACTCAGCATGTAGATAGTCACAACCTAATGGGAGACAGCCAACATGGCTTTAGACAAGGAAGATCTTGTCTTACTAATCTTTTGTTTTTTTGAAGGAGTGAATAAACAGGTGGACAAAGGTGAGTCGGTTGATATTGTGTATCTGGACTTTCAGAAAGCCTTTGACAAGGTCCCTCATCAGAGACCTTTGGCAAAACTAAAGAGTCATGGGATAGGAGGCAGTGCACTATTGTGGATCAGGAACTGGTTAAAAGATAGAAAGCAGAGGGTAGGGCTAAATGGCCAATTTTCCCAATGGAGAAAGGTGAATAGTGGTGTACCCCAGGGATCTGTGCTGGGTCCGCTGCTTTTTGACATATTCATAAATGACCTGGAAAATGGAATAACAAGTGAGGTTATCAAATTTGCAGATGACACAAGTTTGGACAAGTTCCTGGAGGAAAGGTCCATAAACCATTATTAAGAAGTGACCGAAGATATCAATGCTTGACCCAGTACAAGCATTGTGGAACTTTTGTCTCTTGGGGAAACTGCTAGGTACATATGACCAGATTGGCCACTGTTGGAAACAGAATACTGGGCTTGATGGACCTTGGTCTGACCCAGTATGGCATATCTTATGTTCTTAACCCAAAATGTAAGAATAGGCAATCAAACCTCGGCTTCATACAAACTTGAAATGGGATTACCACAAGGATCAGTGCTATCAGCCTTACTATTTAATATATACATAAAACCAGTTTGCAATATCTTTAAAAAATTTGGTGTACTCTATCATCTATATGCAGATGATATCATGATGTACATCCCGTTCACGATCCCTAAGTTACCGATGCAACTCCTGTCAGATTGCTTCAATGAAATCACATCCTGGCTAAATGCCCATAATCTCCAAATAAACCACTCAAAAACTGAAGTGCTAATAGTTACTAAAAATCAGTCTTACACTCCCCCAACACACATAACACTTCAAAACCAAGAAATTAAAATAAAAAATGAAGTAAGATATTTGGGAGTTATTCTAGATAAACATCTCACAATGGACACCCATATTAGAAATACTACAAAGAAAATTTATTTCAAGCTTAAAATCCTTAAATAACTAAGACCTCTCGTATACATACAAGATTTTATCAGTATAATTCAAGCTACCATAATCCCCCACTTTGACTTCGCTAATCTAATTCTATTAGGTACTACAAAACAAAACATTAAAAGAATTCAACTTGCACAGAATGCAGCAGCTAGAATAATAATGAAAGTACACTCACATCAACACACAACACCAATACTAGCATCCTTCACTGGCTGCCAATACAAAGCAGGATAATATACAAAACATTAATAACTTCATTTAAAACTCTAAATGATATGGCCCCAGTCACACTAAGCAACTTAATCAGTAAAGAACATTCAAAATCTACTCAAAGAAAAGGTCAATTAAATAAACTAAAAACTCCTAAAGACTTCATAAAAGCAAATAAACTAACAAACAACAGAGCTTTTTCACATGCAGCTCCAACAATTTGGAATTCCCTCCCAGATGATCTAAGAATGTTAACCAAAATCATTGAATTTCGTAAAAAATTGAAAACGTATCTATTCACTAAACATTACAATAATACAAATCATCCCTCAATAGATTTAGATAAAGGCTAACCTGTTTTGTCTGAAATGTCCATGACCTATGAAAAATTCTTATAGCTGTAACGGTACTTTGCACAACGCTTAAGCCCTAAACAATGTATATCTGTACATAATGTATATAGTTTTGCACCGTTCTGTGCTGGTTAACTTGAACAATTGTTTTCTAATTTTATTGTTTTTGGTTATATGATGTTACATGTAAAACAAACCCTGCTTTGTTGATTGTTGTTTATTGTGAACCGCAACTGATCTGTGGAAGATGCGGTATATAAGTGATTGTTAAATAAATAAATAAATAAATGTTCCTACTGCACACTGCTCTGGTTTATGCATTTATATTATAAGATAGCCCTGTTGCTTGCACATGGCATCAAATATGCCTGTATGTTTGGTGGTGCTATACATATATTTTTTTAAATGCTCAGTGCTCACAGAGGCTTTTTTAAAATACTTGCAGAATTTTAGACAGATAGACGCAGATGTCCATTTAGTTACCTATAGATAAACATCTTCCCTTTCTATCAAATATTTGGGTTAGAGTAAGCATTTGTATATGAGGGATATAATTTATTTTTATTTATTTATTTATTTATTTAACAGTCTTTTCTATACCGCCCCTTCCAGAGATCAGGGGCGGTTTACATTGAACATTAAACAGAACAATTGTATACTTCTGTATACATTTACAGGGAACATTATGCTTTAACTATGTACAGGTGTACTTACAGGGAACATATTTTGAACAACATTTTGAACATATTTTGAACATTAACTATAACAGAGCTTTTCAAACTATTTACAAGTTATATACATGGAGCACATCTTAGTTAGTTACAGTTACAGTGGTGAAAATAGTCAACTGTTTGAGTGGTTCATTAGCGGGTTGTGTGGGGTTAGTGGGGTTAGTGAATTTTCCTGTGTTAGTCATTTGTTCTGTCTTGGGTACAGTGTATGTGTTTCTGTGATTGTATTGGCGAAGTTCTTTGTTGGTAGGGGATTTCAAAGTGTATTGTAAAGAGGTAGGTTTTTAATTCTTTTTTGAATTGGTGAAGGTCTTTTATCATGCGGAGTGTTAATGGTATTTCATTCCAGAGGGTGGGGGCAGCGAAGGAGAATGCCCTGTCACTTGTTGTTGGTTTTTCTAAAATTTGTTTTTATGTTGAGGGAGTGGGTTGCGTTCTGTCTGCGTGATCTAGTATCTGGTGGAGGGTGTATTAATCTCAGATTTAATCTCAGATTTAATCTTAATATCTATGGCAGGGTCGGCCCAAGGAGGATGCGGGGCCATGTGCGGAGATTAATTGTGGGCCTCATTTGCATAAGGAACCTCATTTGCATACATATTTGAATAATATTAAATTGCGCTTTTAGTAAACATGCCTCTTAATGAGTGTCTGAATAAAGAAAGACTAAGAGATTTCTACATTACTATATTGCAGTGACAACCACCAGGCCCATTAGGAAGTACTACAAACACTGATCATTTAGAACCCATAGAAAATCCACCGTATCATAACAGCACTATCAGGACTCACAAAGCACCAAACCCTATCTATCAAAAGGCAACACTTCAGATATTAATACCAGTACATCTCAAAAAATACCAATACATCTCACTGGGGGAAAGAGAACAAGTGGGACTGTCAAATAGAAATAATATGAACAGAATACCTCAACTTGGCTACACATGCAGAACATAGACTGTCACCACACAAAGAACAAGGGATCACAATTTAGAAATGCAAATGCAATGTGTGCCTTCGAGTCAGTCCTGACTCCTGGCGACCCAGAAGGTCCTGGGTTTTCTTGGCAGTGTCACCGGAAGTAGATTGCCAGGCCTTTCTTCCGAGGCAATGGAGTGTTAAGTGACTTGTCCAAGGCCACAAGGAGTGCTAGTGGGAATCGAACCCTGGTTGCTTGGTTACCAAGCCAGTAGAAATAGGAAGATGATAATTAAACTGGGAACCCCAAAAGCCAAACATGAAATGTACAACACTGGAGAAATAAAACTATAAATTAATTTCTGCTTGCACTAAGCAAAAACGCAAAGATGTTAGCAATACACACTTCCCAGACCTGACATATTCCAGTTAATAAATTCAAAATAAAAAGTAGTGTTCTACCTTCTGTTTGTGATTTTATTTTTCAGCTGCAATTGCTTCAGTCACTTTCTTCTGGTTTCTTCGTGTCTTCTGCGAGCTATCCATTTGTCCTTTCTTCTCTTTTAGATTTTTTCCATTCTCTCTCTATATCTGCTTTAACAAACTGATCTTTCCCCTTTTGCTCTTTCCCCCTTTTCTTTCCTTATTCCTTTATCATCCTTTCATATTTCACCCTTCCATTCTCAATCCCCACTTACTCTCCCAATACCCAGCCCATCGTAGACTTTTCTTCCCTCCCACACAAAATATCTTTTCCCCTCTCCATTCTCATTCCCCATCCCCAACCCTTTCTAGTCCTCCCCCAAAATCAGCTCCCTTATAGTTCTAGACCCACCCAACATCCGCTTCCTTCTAATCCCAATCTCCCAAGCCCCCACATCAGCCCATTTCCTGTCGTAGACCCCATATGCTTTTTTTCCAGTTCCCTTCCAGCCCCCCATCAGCTCATTTCCACTCCAAGCTCCCCCATCAGCCAATTACCAATCCTAGCTCCCCTGTCAGGCCATTTCCAGCCCTATTCCAACTCCCCTCAGCCTGCTTCCAGTCCTATTCTAGCCCCCATCAGCCCATTTCCAGTCCTATTCCCCCATTAGCCATTTCCATTAGCCGCACATGCTGGGAAAGGTTAAAGGGCATCACCCATTTGCAGTCCAAGCTCCCCCATCAGCCCATTTCCAGTCCTAGCCCCCCATATGCTCTTTTCCAGTTCCAATCCTAGCCCCCTCATCAGCCCATTTCCAGTCCTATTCCAGCCCCCATCAGCCCATTTCCAGTCCTCGCCCCCCATATGCTCTTTTCCAGTTCCATTCCAGCCCCCCCATCAGCCCATTTCCATTCCAAGCTCACCCATCAGCCCATTTCCAATCCTAGCCCCCTTGTCAGCACATTTCCAGCCCCCATCATCCCATTTCCAGTCCTATTCCAGCCCCCATCAGTCCATTTCCAGTCCTAGCCCCCCATATGCTCTTTTCCAGTTCCATTCCAGCCCCCCATCAGTCCATTTCCAATCCTAGCCCCCTTGTCAGCCCATTTCCAGCCCCCATCAGCCCATTTCCAGTCCTATTCCAGCCCCCATCAGTCCATTTCCAGTCCTAGCCCCCCATATGCTCTTTTCCAGTTCCAGTCCAGCTCCCCATCAGCCCATTTCTACTCCAAGCTCCCCCATCAGCCAATTTCCAGCCCCCTTGTCAGCCCATTTCCAGTCCCAGCACCCCAATCACAGCCCATTTCCAGTCCAAGTTTCCCCCCATCACAGCCCATTTCCAGTTCTAGCCCCCTCCAACATTACAGCCCATTTGCAGTCCTAGCCCCCATCACAGTCCATTTCCAATCCTAGTCCCCCCATAACAGCCTATCCAGTCCTAACCCCCCCATCACAGCCCATTTGCAGTCCTAGCCCCCATCACAGCCCATCCAGTCCTAGCCCTCCTACCATTACAGCCCATTTGCAGTCCTAGTGGCCCCCCATCACAGTCCATTTCCAATCCTAGTCCCCCATCACAGCCCATCCTGTCCTAGCCTCCCCATCACAGTCCATTAGCAGTCCTAGCCCCCCATCACAGCCCATCCTGTCCTAGCCCCCCCACCATTACAGCCCATTTGCTGTCCTAGCCCCCCATCACAGCCCATCCAGTCCTAGCCCCCCCATCACAGCGCATTTGCAGTCCTAGCCCCCCTTCACGGCCCATCCAGTCCTAGCCCCCTCCATCATGGCCCATTTGCAGTCCTAGCCTCCCCATCACAGCCCATGCAGTCCTAGCCCCCCCACCATTATGGCCCATTTGCAGCCCTAGCCCCCATCACAGTCCATTTACAATCCAAGTCCCCCCATCACAGCCCATCAAGTCCTAGCCCCCCATCACAGCCCATTTACAGTCTTAGCCCCCATCACAGCCCATCCAGTTTATGTTTATGTTTATGTTTATTAAAACTTGTTATACCGCTCAATACCGTAGGCATCTGAGCGGTTTACAATAGATAAAATCAGGCAAGTTAATTAAAACAAGCGCTTTGGCTGTAGAAAAAGAAGAGGAAGAAGAACGCCATTAGTTGTGAGAAAAAGATGAGGAGAGAAAGAGAAGGAAAGCAGAGAACAGAGTGGAAGTTTAAGACAGGGAGGAGCAGTTTCATACATACTATCAAGGAGGGGAGGGAGGGGGAGCAGGGTTTCATGAGAGACATGGAGGAAAAGGAGGTGGGAGGGTAGGCTAGGGAGGAGGATCAAACGCAAGACGAAAAAGGTGGGTTTTGAGCTGGGATTTGAATGAGGGGTATGAGTCTTCTGCACGGAGGGAGGGGGGGGAGCGAGTTCCAAAGGCTTGGAGCCAGGAAATAGAAAGCAGAGGAGCGGGTTTGTTGTAGTCGAGCATGTGCAGGGGAGGGGAGGACCATGCGATTTACGTGTATAGAATGGAGGAGACGGGGAGAGGTACGAAATTGGATCTGATTTGCCAGGTAAAGGGGGGCGCCAGTGTGGATAGCTTTGAATGTAAGGATTAGAAGTTTATACTGAGTGCGGAAGGAGATAGGTAACCAGTGATGCTGGTAGAGAAGGGGAGTGACGTGATCGAAACGTGATGCATGGGTCAATAGACGGATAGCGGTGTTCTGGACACATTGGAGACGGGACAATTGGGACTGGGATAGGCCGGCAAAAGAGACATTACAATAATCGAGACGAGAAAGCACAAGGGTGAGCAGGAGAGTGGTAAGGGCAGAAGCAGAGAGAAAGGGACGGACTGCCCTGAGTTGACGGAGAGAGAAAAAGGAGCGCTGTACAATCGCGGAGATATGGTCTTTGAAGGTAAGATTGGAGTCGAGAATAACGCCTAAGTAGCGGAGTGTTGAGACCAGGGGGATAGGCTGGGAGGATAGGGAAGGAGCACAGGTGGGGGAAGGGCTGCCAAAGGTGAACCAGATTGCAAAGGATTTTGCCGGATTGATATGAAGAAAATTAGAGGAGAACCAGGAAACCACAGCAGTGAGACAGCGGTTAAGAGGGGTGAAATCAGGAGAGAGCGGGTCAGTATGGTGGAGGAGAATGATGTCATCTGCATAATAGTATGCAGAGATGCTGAACTGTTGGACTAGAAGGGCAAGAGGGGCTAAGAAAATATTGAAGAGAAGTGGGGCAAGAACAGACCCCTGGGGAACACCACAGGAGAGAGGGGTGGGGGCAGAGGAGGAAGATGCGGAGATGACAGAGAAAGAGCGGCAGGATAGGAAGGAATGAAACCAACGTAGAACCATACCTGAGAGACCAGCTTCCTGAAGACGGGAGAGAAGGGTATGATGATCCACTAGGTCAAAAGCCGCAGATAGATCAAGAGAAACAGCCAAGGTGATGAGACCGCGATCATGAGCAATGTGAAGATCGTTGAGGAGGGAGAGGAGAACAGATTCAGTACTATGGCCAGGGCGGAAACCTGATTGACGGGGATGAAGAGTGAGAGAAAGTTCAAGATGGGAGGAGAGTTGAGAGAAGACCAGTTTTTCGAGGAGTTTTGAGAGAAAGGGTAGATTAGAGACGGGACGCCAATTAGAGAGGACAGAGGGATCAGAAGAGTGTGATTTCAGGATGGGGCGAACTATTGCATGCTTCCAGGTAGTGGGAAAAGAACCGGTGGATAGGCTTGTGTTAAGAAGAGAAAGGATGAATGGGGATAGGGCTAGAGAAGGTTCTAGGAGCCATTGAGAGGGGATAGGGTCAGCTGGGCATGTTGTTTTGCGGACAGTAGAGAAGGTCTTATTCAGAACTGCAGGTGTAATGGGGTCAAAAGAAGACCAGGAGTGTGACAATGCAGGAAGTAGGGATGGCGAGGAAGGGGAGGGGGGAAGGGGGGACTCAGAGGGGGGGGAAAGAGGTGGAGGACAGTGGGGAAAAGTTTGGCGGAGAGTATTAACTTTGGATACAAAGAAAGAGGCGAGAGAGGATGAATCCGGGGAGGCAGAGATTATGGCAGGAGAGGGGGTAGACGCAGAATGTGTGGCTGTGAGAGAGCGTAGAACTGAGTATAGTTGACGAGATGAATTTGAGGAGGAGGAAATGAGGTCAGCATAATAGTTACGTTTTGCATCGTGGAGAAGAGTGCGGTAGTGACGATGGCAGGTATGGAAGTCAGCGAGAGTAACAGGAGATGGGTGTCCTAGCCCCCCACCATTACAGCCCATTTGCCATCCTAGCCCCCCATCACGGCCCATCCAGTCCTAGCCCCCTCCATCATGGCCCATTTGCAGTCCTAGCCTCCCCATCACAGCCCATCCAGTCCTAGCCCCCCCCACCATTATGGCCCATTTGCAGTCCTAACCCCCCATCACAGTCCATTTCCAATCCACGTCCCCCCCATCACAGCCCATCCAGTCCTAGCCCACTTCACAGCCCATTTGCAGTCTTAGCCCTCCATCACAGCCCATCCAGTCCTAGCTCCCCCCACCATTACAGCCCATTTACAGTCCTAGCCCCCCATCACAGTCTATTTCCAATCCAAGTCCCCCCATTACAGCCAATCCATTTCTAGCCCCCCCATCACAGCCCATTTGTGGTCCTAGCCCCCATCACGGCCCATCCAGTCCTAGCCCCCCCACATCATGCCCCATTTGCAGTCCTTGCCCCCCATCACAGCTTATCCAGTTCTAGCCCCCCCCACACCATTACGGCCCATTTGCAGTCCTAGCCCCCCCATCACAGTCCATTTCCAATCCAACTCCCCCATCACAGCCCATCCAGTCATAGCCCCCCCCACCATTACAGCCCATTTGCAGTCCTAGCCCCCCCATCACAGTCCATTTTCAATCCAACTCCCCCCATCACAGCCCATCCAGTTCTAGCCCCCCCCCCACACCATTACGGCCCATTTGCAGTCCTAGCCCCCCCATCACAGTCCATTTCCAATCCAACTCCCCCATCACAGCCCATCCAGTCCTAGCCCCCCCCACCATTACAGCCCATTTGCAGTCCTAGCCCCCCCATCACAGTCCATTTTCAATCCAACTCCCCCCATCATGGCCCATCCAGTCCTAGCCCCCCATCACGGCTCATTTGCAGTCCTAGCCTCCCACCGAACAGCCCCGCGGCCATCTAAGGGACTGCAGAGGGAGCCGGGGAAGCCCGCGTGAAGCCCTGGCTCCCTCTGCACAGCCGCTAGCGTGAGGAGTCTTTTCCCTCACGCTGGCGGCTGTATCTGTGAAGCCGCACATGCTGGGAAAGGTTAAAGGGCATTGCCTTTAACCTCTCCCAGCATTCGCGGCTTCACAGATACAGCTGCTAGCGTGAGGGAAAAGACTCCTCATGCTAGCGGCTGTGCAGAGGGAGCTGGGGCCTCGTGCAGGCTTCCCTGGCTCTCTCTGCTGCCATCCACAGTGTGCATTAATAGTGTTTGCGTGGGGCCCCCTGAAGCGCGGGGCCCTGTGTGAACAACATTATAGCACAATGGACGGGCCGGCCCTGATCCATGGTCAGACAAGGCAAATTCCTCCAGAAATGGGAATATATTATCAGAACTTTCCTTTCCTTTAGTATCTTGTGGCTGTGTTCTGGATCAATAGAAGTCAGTTAATACTTCTTTTAAATGATTTTTACTTTCTTGTTCAAGCCTATATTCTGTTCTTGTGAGAATTTTCAGAGTAGGTTATATTTAGTAATTTAAAAGTATTTAGGATACTGCCCTTAGTACAATGGACATCAGAATGGTGAAGAATATAAATTAGGGAAAACAAACTGCAAGACAAAACAGATCAAAAAGGCACAAAATGACTTACAGAGCTGAAGCAATGGAAACAAGACATAGCAAAGCAATGAGAGAAGTGTGTAAAATGGGGCCGCGGCTCCGATATCACACGGAAGCCGCTACCACAGCTAAGTAAAAAAACCCTTAGGATTTTATACTTTTCTTAAACCGTTTCAAAGAGGTCTACTATCTAAGATACTAAGGGGTATGTTTACTAAAGCGCGGTAAAGTGCCGCGCTAATGTTACAGATGCCCATATAAAGAAGTGGGCGGTGCGGCATTAAGGCAAGCCTGGTCTGGTAATGTGCGGTACAGGGCACCCTGGATTACCGCGCATTAATGTCACAGGCGACGGGAAGCAGCAGCGTGTCCAAAGGGGTTGCAATCAAAGGCGCACAGGCAGTAGAAGACGCGCTGAGGGATGTGCAGACATGGTGCCACATAAGAAACAGAGCCATAGGTGTAACGCCGTAGACCACAGGCAGCTGATATTGCAGTCTCTAAGTGGGACGTGAGCCACATAGAAATGCATGCACACACACCATGAAATGGTGTGCAGTGAAAACAGCATGCAGAAGAGTAAACACATTAAACTGAAAAGGCATCAGGGGCCGGTCTGAAGGGCCAGCCGTGTGGATGGTGTGTGTACAATGGCAAAATTTGGAAGTGATCCAAAAAAGAGTATGCGAGCATTGAACCAGTACACTGAAGAGTCCAAACACAGCTCACCAACACCAATACCAAACCAAAGAGCCAACTGCCCACAGAAAGGGACCATATGTAACAGCTAATATGTGACAGATAGGCTGTATGGAGGGCACACTGTAGTGCACAGTGAAGAGAGGGAAGGACGTGTGGAGAAGTGATGAAGCTGCAGCCATTGTATGGTAAGGTGAGCAGAACAGAAAGGAAAATGTGGGAATCAAACCCACAACCTATGGTGGCTCAATGCATGTCTGCAACCACTATCCCAAACAACCACAACAAGCACAATGCAAATATGTTCCACCAAGTGGCCATTGTGTCTGCTATATTATATGCGTTACGTTATGATGCAGTATTGCGGCGTACGTGTGTTGCATCATATGCGCATTGCGGAGAATGCGCATACACTGCAACGCGCATTGCAGAGCCACTGATTCGCAGCGTGCACAATAATGCGCGTGATGTAAGAGATGTTCTTACGTGCTTTATGAGATACGTTTAGGCGCCTTAGGTTATGTGGGCAGGTTATGGTGCGTAACAACGCACGTCCCAAACAAACGTCACATGCGTTATTGTGAGCGCTGCATGTCTGCGACACTGCAATGCGTGTAGCGCCACAGTACTGCGCACACTACAGTAGACAGGATGAGGCACCTTACTACCTGTCCATTGCCTTCCTCTGTGCTCCCTCCAGTTTTAGGGTTACAGCTGTTCTTCTACCTTCCAGCTCATGCCTGTCAACCTGATGCATCTTACAGTCCTTGGGGTACCTTAGACCTAAGGTGCCTTAGGTTGTGGATGTTTGAAACTATTTCCTTTTTATCTGAACGTGGCCTGGCCTTTAGAGGTGACAACCAGATGGTTGGCTCTGCCCATAATGGCAATTATTTGGGAATCCTTGAACTTATATCAAAATTTGATCCCTTCATGGCGCAACACCTGCAGATGCATGCTAACAAGGGAAAAGGACACACTTCATACCTGTCTGCCAACATCAGTTGTCGATCAGATTAAAGCCGAAGTTCAGTCTGCCAAGTACTTCTCAATCTCAGTTGATTCGATGCCTGATATAACACACCAGGATCAGCTGACAGTGATTATTCGTTACGTGTTGCCATCTGGCCCTGTTGAGCGGTTCCTTACATTTCTACCTCAGCAAGATCACAAAGGTGAATAGCTTGCAGATAGCTTGCTTCAGTTTCTGCACAGCTGGGGGATCAACATTGACTATTGTCAAGGACAGTCGTATGTTAATGCCAGCAACATGAGCGGCAAATACAGAGGTATGCAGGCTCTTATATGGCAGGTAAATCCTCATTCCGCCTACATATCCTGTGAAGGCTATTCCTTGAACCTCATTGGTCAGTGCGCAGCAGCCTGTTGTGCTGATGCCGTATTATTCTTTGACTTTGTCCAACGGCTGTACGTGTTTTTTGCTGGTTCGACAGCACGCTGGGCCATCCTCAAGGACAAGCTGGAACAGACTACAGGCCAGCTAACACTAAAGAGACTGTCTGACACACAGTGGTCAGCACAATTCAATGCGGCAAATGTTCTGGTGAGGGACTATGATGAGATTGTCGAAGCTCTGGAGGACATTATAGATGACAAAGTGGGTGAGCACAAGGCAGAGATGTGTCAAGAAGCCAGAGGATTGCACGATCGAATGCAGTGCCTTGAGACGGGCATAATGGCTGCTTTCTGGCAGAAGGTTCTAGCAAGATTCCAAGCAAACAGCGTGTCATTGCAGTCAGCTGATCAAAACTTGAATTCTGTTGCTGCGATTTATGACTCACTGCAGATGTACGTCCAAAGCCTTCGTGAACAGTTCGATCACTTTGAAGCACACGGCAAAGACCTGTCATGCTGTGAAAACTATGGGGCTGATCTCAGCAAGCGAGTATGCAGACGAAATCACAGATACGACGAATCCGGCGCGGACACTGAGATTCAGTTGCAACCACGTGATAAATTCCGTACTGACACATTCTTTGTTATCATTGACAGCCTTGCTGCTGCACTGTCGAAGCGCAAGGAAGCATATGCTGAATTGGCTGACCGATTTGCTTTCTTGCGTATAATTTCATCACTTTCTGATGCAGAAATTTGAGAATGTGCAAGCAAATTAGTTAATCACTATGCCTCCAATCTGCAGCCTGAACTGGCAGAAGAGTTAGTACAATTTAAGGCAGCTCTGCAAACAAAGTTGGGCAAGGAAGCATTGCAGGCGTCGGAGTCGGACGACCTGGAGGAAGATGAGAATGACGATCCAGATAATGCTACAATCTGCAGCAAGATCGAAATTCAGTTGCATCGCTTCATCGTTGATAATGCCCTCCGTAGCACGTTTGTGAACACAGAGATCGCGCTGCGCATTTTCCTGTGCCTCATGGTGACGAACTGCTCAGGTGAGCGGTCATTCAGAAAGCTGAAGCTGATTAAGAATCATCTCAGATCAACAATGTTGCACGAGTGTCTGAACATGCTTAGCTTTTTGAGTATCGAGCAGGACCTTCTGAGAGAAGTTGACGCTGAGTGCATTATCCATGACTTTGCATTAACACATGTTCAAACTTCGACATGTTGATACTTAGCTAACTGTCAGCAGTCAGCACATGGAATGTGCATTAATGCATTGCAAAGTTAGAACGCTTGAAACTGTAAATTTCCAATTCGATTGTTAAGTGTTTGACAGGCTGACAGCTGTTATGAATTGTGATGTGGACATATGATTGTCAGCTTTGTCAGTCAGTCAGTAATTGATTAAAGTTGATTTCAATGATTTGTAGCGAAATGATGTCACAAGTGACTTTAGTGAGGAGTCCATGACATGGGCAACTGGGCTCATCATGTGGGATCTGGCCCATCCGGGGCCCCTGCAGGTCGCTAGGTGCCAGGGGCCTCACACTGGCAAAAGACGGGCCAGACTGCAGGGATGAAATTTCAGCCAAGTGCAAGTTTTAAAAGTTTTATCTAATTATTAGAATTAAAAAACAATAATGGGCTATGTAATAATAATAAACAACATTAAAATTTACTAGCATGAGCCAAATACTTGACCTTTTAAATGGTAATAAATCCAGGCCTTTCTCGTCTTCCTGAACTTGCCTTAATTTGTTTCTGCAAATAGAAAATACCTTCAGCATCTACAAAAGGTCATAAATTACAATGTAATACAGTAAGAGAGCACCACCATATGGTATTCACTTGAAAAATACATATATGAATGAAGAGACCATTAGATAAAGCCAGCACCAGTCACCACATCATTTCTCAGTGATTGTGGTTTCATAGGCTCCCCTCATCAGTCCCAAAAGTCATTCAAAGTTCATTTATTTAGGAGGCCATTCTGAACAGTGAATAGCGGGAATGTAGGTCCGTTTTGGACGTACAACCCCCGCTATTCACTGTGAGCCTATTCTGCCCCTATAGCTCCCTGCACAGACAGGGGGAGGGAGGGGGTGGTGACAGGACATGGAGTGGACGGAGTGGAGGTGGGCCGCACAACTTGGATGTACAGAGCCTATTCAGGGCACGGCCCTGTACGTCTGGGTGGGCAAAGATGTAAGTCAGACTTATTCCAGCTCAGAGATGGAATAAGTCCAATGAATGGTGGTAATCGGGCCAGGACCCCCCCAGCACATGACGCAGAGGTGGCAGGCACCCCGCCGCCCAATCCCGGCCCTGGCTTCTCCCATCAAGGGTCTGGCAGCAGGGGAAATGCATTCACACACTGTTGGACACTGTACACCCCTGCTTGGCGTCCCAGTGGCATGGGGATGAGAAGTCATGGCACTGAAACACTAGCAGGGGCCTTGAGAGGGCTAGCTGGGCAGGTGCTTAGACATCCAGCGCTGCGGAATCAGGGCCCATCTACGTACCCAATTCTGCACCTGTGGGAACATCTATCTCCTGCGGGTGCAGAATCGTGTACACTTTTGGCCGCCCATATTTTGGACATCCGGACGTACCCCGATTGGAATCGGCCTCCACGCCTACCTTTATTCTTAATTTTCTTCTTATTTTCTATTTTCAATTATATTTAAAAAATTATATATATTTCTATTCTCGCCAGGATGTACATCACATACTAAAAAGTCGCAATTTCAGTGTATATCACTAGGATTGAAAAGTCACATCTGAACTCAGCATCGTAACTTCACTAAATGCTGCTCGGTTCAAATTAATATTCAGGAAACTTGATGCTTGCTCTGTTCACATCCTCCACTCCTTCTGTAGATCCTGAATGTATTTAGGTTTTTTTTTGTGTGATAAGTTTAATTTGTTGCTAGGCAGAGCTTCAGTAGAATCTCATTCCATATTGCTGGTGCATAACACGAGTACTAATCATCAATAACAAGTTCTTTGCTGGATTTCTCTCAGTTTGGGATTAGACAGTCTTCATGGGCATGTTGCAAATAAATAAATTATCGAGGTATTTGGGACCCATTTGCTATAAGGATTTAAACTTATATACTTTGTGCCAGGGCTGTACCAACAGGGCACAAGTATAGAAGGGGCGCTGATGCCATCACTGGGCTTTCCGGGAAATCCAATAAGAGCAAGTTCCTGTATGTGACCTGAGAGGTGCGGGGGGGGGGGGGGGGGGGGGGGGAGGGGTTTGCTACCAGGTTCATGAGTCACATTTCTAGCTTGTATGATCCTGCTTTGTGTTCAATAGGAAGGCAGTGCAGTTCTCTCAGAAGAGGTACGATATGATGGATTAGTGCTCTCCCTCTTAATAACCTTGTCATCATGTTCTGCATGCACTGGAGATGCTGCTTTGTTTTTTGCAGAGGCCCATACTATAGAGAATTATGGTAATCGATATGGCAGACCACCAATGGATAAATTAAGGCTAGATTTACTAATATACATTAATATTAACATACGTTATACCACATTGACAGTTGTTAATGTGACTTATACTCATTACTGATAAATAGACCCACAATAACGGGACATCAAATAAGATCAATTTAACTAACCATTGTTTTCCGCAAAAGTTTAAAAACCCTGCTATTCTTTGAACACTATGGACCAAACATTGAATAAAAACTCTCCTACGCTCATATGCAACTATGTAAATAGTTAGCCTAATTTGTTGACATTTAATCTTTATTGTACTGAATGTTCCCTGTAATGTGCAGTTTACCGTTAAGTTATAATGTTTTTGCACTGAGTTCTTTGTAAACTGTCTTGACTTGTTGAAAGACAGTATAAAAAAGATGTTAAATAAATAAAGAAATGTATTAAAAATACATATTCAATTGCATTAACACACATTAATGTGGAATGATGTGCTGAAGACTGAATTGTTGTGGGTTGCGAAACCATCATACCCTGAGGTTTCTTCTTTACTTAATTGCGGAAGTCAAATTGCTTGTTTATTCTGTTGTCTGTAATTTAGGTATGCATTTAGACAAGCACCTATCATTTAGGGGGCAGATCAAGAGGATTTTGGCCTCAGTCTTTTACAAACTGGCAATTCTACAATTCCTCTTTTTTCTTCTTTTCGCTATCTTGGGGTTCTGCTTGATTCTAATCTCACTTTCACGGATCATATCTCTCATTTAACTAAGACATCATAATTCTTCCTACGTCAAATACGTTCTAGCCACCCTTTTCTCTCTATCTCTGCTCTCTAACTACTCTTACTCTAGCCATAGTTATCTCTCGGGTTGATTACTGTAACTCTGCTTTCACATGTATCACTCACACTCAGTCACGTCGCTTGCAACTGTTACGAAATACTGCAGCCAGAATCATCACTTACGCTTCTCACATGGATCATGTTACACCACTATTAGTTTATTTACATTGGCTTCCTATTGATTTCCGTGTTCACTTTAAGATTCTTATTCTGGTGCACCGTGCTATCTATGCTCACACACCACAGTATCTCACTGACCTCCTTCAGTTCCACGTTCCCACATGCAGTCTCCGCTCTATACACGTTAATCGTCTTCATCTTCCTTCTCCCTCACGTGCACACCTTCAATCCACCCGCCACTCTGCTTTCTTCTTCCTAGGCCCAGCCCTCTGGAATTCTTTACCCACATCACTCCGACAAGAAACAAATTATAACATTTTCAAATCTCAGCTTAAAACACACTTATTTACCACTGCTTACAATCTCCCAGTTTCACAAAATTGACCTGAGTCTGTTTGTGTTGTCTATGGAAGGACAGACTAGATGGGCCTTGTGGTCTTTTTCTGTCATCATGTTTCTATGTTTCTATGTTTCTATGACTGTCTATACTCTCTTCTTTCTGTCTTGTCATTATGCTCTCTTATTTCCTCTTTTCTATTGAAATTGTAGTTCCTCTTTCTCTTCTGGCCTTGTGCCACTTTCTGTTTGTTAACGGATTGTAAACCACCCTGCTGATATATAAGGGCGGTATATTGTAGCAGCAGATAAGCATGCAATAAATAAATCCAGGAGTCTTTTCAAGGATCCAAGCCATATGCCCGCAAATTCACCCAGTTCTCTGCAATTTCCGTTCAATATCACATACAAATAAACTGAAACTGAAACTGTACCTAGTTAAATAGCTAAAGACATGTCTTTATGCCTACTGATTTTCAGTCTTGCAGTCGCTAGTGTTTGCAGTTTGGATTATTGTAATGCCATCTACTTGGCCTGCCTGCTGCTCAAATTCAGGCTCTGCAAATCATTCTGAATGTTGCAGCCTGGTTGATATCTTGTCATGCAGGGCCGGCCTAAGGTGCCAGCCCTTTGAGGGCACAGATTGCTGCCACTGCTTCCCCTCTCCAGAGTCTACAGCAATGGCAATACCCCTCAAACCACGATGCAGCACTTACTAACAATCTGGCGCTGCATCACGGTTTCATATTTTCACAATATACTGTTTCTGCACCCTCCGAAACCAGAAGCAGCATCGGAGGGGACGAAAATGGCATCTTGTGAAGAATAGGAAACTGTGTCGCCGTGCCAGAGTTTTAGTAAGCACTGCGTCATGGTTTAAGGGGTATTGCTGTTGCTGCAGGCCGCAGAGATGGGTGGCAGTGGTGAGGACCACCTAGAGTACCTCCAGTACTTGTATCAGCCCTGTGACTGTGGCATTTGTGAACATATTACGCCTATTCTGGAACATTACCTTCTTACCTATACTGCAAAGGATGAAATTTAAAATCTATCTGCTGATTTCTAAGATATCACAACTCTAGCTACCTTAGAAATTTGCTAGCATTACATCTGCCAAGGTGTGCTTTGTACTCTAATAGTTTATTTACAACAACCGTTTACACCGTCCCTCTGCCTCTCAAGCCCGGTTGTCTACCACTCTCTCATCCGCTTTCTACTTCATTGCTCCTGCTTCCTGGAACTCTCTCCCCTCTGCCCTCAGCCTGGAACCTTCTCATGCTAAATTCAAAGCCCTCCTCTTCAATGCTGCCAGTTCCCTGAGCTCTCTGTTCCTTACTTCCCTGCTGTCCTCTCCTCCCTGCTATGATTAATTTTAACTAGCCTTTTAAATTATGGAGTTTCTTTTCTTCCATTTTCAATTTTTAATTTGTTTTATATTCTGTACACCACCCTGCTGCTTATGTGAAGGGCAATTAAGCAAATTTAATAAACATAAACATATTTAGCTCACATCTATCTAATAGTAGTTCAAGGCAACTTACAGTCACGACTGCTGATAGTGCAGTTGCACCTAATTCCAACTGAGGAGGTGGTGTTAAGGGGCAGCCACACTACTGACATTCTGGTAGGGTGGCAGCTGCAATGCATTTTGAAAAACAAAATGGCAGCCATAATGGACCTGGAGTCCCCCCTCTGATCACATTCACCCTCAAAAGAACCCCTCAATTCTATGCAACATCTACAGGATACCAAAATATAACACACAAGTGCCCCCTGCCCCGATAGCACCTCTCTCCCATTTACACAATCTATGTAGACATAGCTGATACCCTCCACAACAGGACCCCCTCTGGCAAGAAGATTCTCCCCTGCCAAAGGACCTCCCAAAACCAGACCCTCCTTTCTAAAGCACCCACCAGCATCTATCCCCCTACTTGACCCAGCTCTGGGACTTACCAGGGGATTCCCTGGTGTATAGTGTGGTCGGGGCTGGAGAGATCCCCTTCTGCTCCTATCCTGGCTTCTGTGGCCTTCAAAATGGTGGTTTTCACCCCTAGTGCTAGTAGTCTCATGGCACAGCATTTACAATAGTTTTAAGACTGGTGGAAATCTTTGTGACTACAATGTATCAACTCATGAGAAATGCTCACTGCAGAATCTGAATAATTGCATGAGCACAGTTTTGTTTTTGTTTTACATTCACAATCAAATTAAATCCAGAAAAACCTGAGGCAATTTGTTTTTCTAGAAGTCGAGAAGTCTCTTCTGCAATTGCTTTAGTTCTACTAGGGGTACCAATGTGCTCAAAAAATTCAGTTAGTACTATGGGAGTTTTATTGGCTACTCATCTAAACACTGTACCCCAGATTTCAGGTGTGATTAAGGAATTTTTTTTACACTCAGGAGATTACGTTCAGTATGATCATTTTTTTGGACTGCAGATGTTCACATTCTTGTCATTGCTCTGGTATTGAATTACGTACAGTTGTACAGAAGAACATAAGATATGCCATACTGGGTCAGACCAAGGTCCATCAAGTCCAGTATCCTGTTTCCAACAGTGGCCAATCTAGGTCCTAAGTACCTAGCAGTCTCCCCAAAAAGACACAGGTTCCTCAATGCTTGTATTGGGTCAAGCAGTGATATCCTGGGTCCCTTTTAATAATGGTTTATGGACCTTTCCTCCAGGAACTTGTCCAAACCTTTTTTAAAACCAGCTACACTAACAGCTTTTACTACATCCTCCAGTAACAAATTCCAGAGTTTGATTACACGTTGAGTGAAAAAATATTTTCTCTTTAGTCTTAAATAGGTTACCCTGTAGCTTCATTGCATGTCCCCTAGTCTTTTTATATTCTGATGACGTAAACAATCAATCTACGTTTACCCGTTCCACTCCATTCATTAATTTATAGACCTTTATCATATCTCCCCTCAGCCATCTCTTTTCCAGGTTGAAGAGCACTAACCTTTTTAGCCTTTCTTCCTAAGAGTATCCTTCCATCCCCTTTACCACTTTGGTGGCTCTTCTCTGTACCTTTTCTACTAACGCTATATCCTTTTTAAGATACGGCGACCAGAATTGCACACAATATTCAAGGTGCGGTCCACCATGGGATGATACAGAGGTATTATAATATCCTTTGTTTTATTTTCCATTACTTTCCTTATGATACCTAGCATTCTATTTGCTCTTTATGCCGCCGCTGCATACTGGGCGGAGGGTTTTAACATGTTATCCACGATGACGCCTAAGTCTTTTTCCTGGGTAGTGGTTCCCAGTGTGGAACCTTGCATCGTGTAACCATAGTTTGGGTTGTTCTTTCCTAGGTGCATAACTTTGCACTTGTCCACATTATTTATTTATTTAACATTTCTTATATACTGCCTTTCATGATATCAAGGTGGTTTACATTGAACAAACTGAAATTACATTGAACAGGGCATTATAACTTGGAGATAACTATTTTACAGGGAACATGGGCAATGGAGGGTTAAATGGCTTGCCCAATTACATTTCATCTGCCATTTTGATGCCCAGTCTTCCAATTTATCAAGATCCTCTTGCAATTTTCCACAATCCTGTTGGGTTTTAACAACTTTAAATAGCTTTGTGTCATCTGCAGATTTGATAACCTCACTCGTTATTCCCTTTTCCAGGTCATTTATGAATATGTCAAAAAGCAGCGGACCCAGCAAAGAAATATATACATGTTTGAGCTATCTACACTGGGTTATATAGAAGGAGTGAGGGGGGCTGTCGCAGGGCGGGGAGGGAGTACTGCGTAAATATTAGAGTCTCATAATGTCACCGTAATGCTCTGTGTAGAGCATATATAAATAGAGCATATTGAATGTCAGACAATTTCAACACTTATCAGACATTGGTGATCTCCCTGGTGTCCCCAGTGCAATGCGTGGTGTCATCAAGCATTTCACCACTGCTTCTTCAGGGGGTTTCATATATTAGGGTTCCACCAACACAGTAGGCCAAACCAGTGCTCCTCCAAAAAGTTTCTATTAACACACTGCTTTCATTCCATCCTCACTGTCAATTGAAAGGGTGGGAAATTCAAATTCCTTAGGGCTAACAAAGAAGAACACATAGGAACCAATTTTACCCCTGTTGTGTCTCTTCAGTTCCTTGGTTGTATGGGGATTTGGCCCCTTTTCCTTTTTGTTTACTGGGTTGAGAACCCCTAATCTAAAAAAAGATATTTCTTTACAAGAAGGGTGTAGAATCAGTGGAACAGCCTCTTGATGAAAGTGGTGGAGATAAGGACTGTATCTAATTTCAAGAAAGCATGGGACAAGCACAGAGAATCCCTAACAGAGAGGAAGGGATTATAGAGCTCAGTAATTGGTATGGAGACCATATGGTTTTTATCTGGAATGATTTTCTATGTTTCTATGATATGGACTCACCATATCCCTTCCTTTGAGAATATCTGAACATCGAACACTGTGGTTGTTGGATAGATTTGGCCAGACAGTAGACTTGTGAATCCAGTGCATCAGTTAGTCCATGGTTATGGTCATGATAGACTTTACAAGGTATTGTGCCACAGAAATTCATGCAGAGGTCTCAGTTGCAGCAGATTAATGCTGGTCTATATTGTTTACTGCTATACAGTAGTGGCCAAAAAATTAAGGCAGAGTCCAAAATATCAGAATTTTATTAGAAAGGTACGTGTTATTGTCACTTTCATGGCCAAAAGTTTTAAGAACCAAATATATATATGTCATTTTCAAAGTTTTATTCAGGAAAAAATATACACTAGTGGAAAAAATTGTGGATACACTAAGGGGTATATTTACTAAACAGCGATAAGTAATGTTATCACGCGATACGTAATGTTATCGCGTGATACATTATCGCGCGATACGTTATCGCGCGATACGTTATCGCATGATAAAGTAACATTATCACGCGATAACGTTATGTTTTACACGATAACGTCTCCGGTGGCATTAAGGCACACAGAGGGTGGAGTAAGGCTTTCCAGAGAAGGGGTCAATGGGTGGAGAGTGGGCGGTGAGAGGATCCAGGCATACTAACGCTGTGAAATGTAGGGCAGAACATTACCATGATTGAAAACCTCGCGTTAGAGGCAAAATTGCAGGAGAGAGAAACCATTTCAGTCAGCAATGTACAGCAAAGGCAGGGAGACCCAGGCAAGTGATAGTAGTGCTACATGTGCAGCAACAGCATAGTGCCCAAGTACGAAAGGGCACTATGGTGAGGCTGCAAATGGGGTACATGGGGCTGCAGGCAGGACATGCAGTGGGGCAGCTGGGGCATAGGGTGGGCTAGGCGGATGCCTAGGTGCCACATAGGAAGGCAGAAACAGAAAATCAGCAAGACAGCAACTGACTATGGGCAAACATGTCCACGAGTGTGTGTCCCACAGTGCCCCAATGGACATTACCCAGCAGGTACCCCAAAGGGCACATAACATTGGCAGGCAGTGCCAGGGGGAAGCATGGACGTCTATGTAGGCACCCCTACCCAGATCCCACACCATAGGCAGCCGCCTATCAGCACACTGGAAGGCCTGGGACTGCACACCACCAGCACCACCGGCATAAGGGCATGTCAGCATGGTGGCAGAGGGGTGCTGGTGGTGGAGCCTGTGGGTGTGAGTGTTTGTGCCCCTGTTGGCCGATGCTGTTGGGCCCTGCGCGGAGCAGCAGCTACCACTACTAGCACCTGAATACCTTAGCAATGCCATCATAAACATGGAAACAAGTTCCATATATATCAAAAGGTTACTATGATTAATATCAGATAACAAATCCTACATTAAACACAATTTGTTAACAGAGATTCATCATAGCAACCATTCTGATATATGTGGAGTGTGTTTCCTTTTTTGTCTGACAGTGTTACCACCCCAGAGAGTGACCCTAACAGTATTGTATACCTTAGCAAAGCCTGCACTGTGCTCAGGACTGGTGTGGCGGGCAGGGCTGCCAACCACCTCTATCTTTGCACAATGCTGATAAAAGGTGAGGGAGTGTGTGTATGTCTATCCAGTGTTTTGTGGCTGCCTACAGCTTACTGAGCCCACAATGCTTACACTGTTTCCAGCGTTAGCCTGCCAATGTGCATAATGAGGAGCAAGGTATTGTGGGTATGGCCCAGACAGGGTGGTCTTGGCAGGATGCATCTGCATAGGGTATAGGGCAATGGCTGGGACATTGTAGTGTCCGACCACCACCTGCACGGACAGGGTGGCCACAGCATGTCATGCTGGGAGGTCACTCTCACCCTGACTGAGCAGTGATCATGGCATGTCTAGGTTCCCACATAGTGCTCTACAGTGCTTTTCTCAAGTGAAATCTGTGAGTTCCCTTATCTGGGGGCCCAATCACTCATGTAACTGCGTGGTGTTTGTGCTTACATTTCTCTTCTGGGGGCATATTGTTCTTTTAGGAACATGCACTATGTACTGGCTAGCAGACTGTTTGCAGTTAGCATGTGTATGGCTGCAACACCTTGCAGGGTGCAGACTGGCTGTGCCCTCTGCTGGTGAATGTCAGATTGGGGGGGGGGGGTGAAGCTGAGCTTTTCCAGGCCTACTGCTTGTCTGCCAGTGCCCTATGTGATATGTAGAGATCTTCATTGACTGCCCTGGAGGGCGCCCTTTCCCCAGCAGTATTGGGGTTGGTGGACTCCTCTACTGCCTCCATTGTAAATATGTAGAGTGTGGTTCTGTTGGTGGCAGATCCTGTCCCCCACCCTGATGCAGAGAGGGTGGGTTGGGTGGTGCTACATAATCCACAGGTGGGTGCAGACACCCCCCTACTCTTATAACAAGTGATGATGGCAATCACATAGGATATGCACTATTCTGGGTGCATCATAGTCCACAAGGGCTAGATGTGACTGGGGAAAATGGATGGACACAGGTGTATCCTAGGTGTGTCTGCAAAAGCTACCTGCCACACGCTTGTACTGATGAGGACCTGCATTACAGCCTATCTTAGTCAAGCAGGGTGCTGCAGACCTGCTGCTGGGTGCCCCACCTCTCCCTCAGGGTGAGCACAGGACCCGCACAATGTCACAGTTTGTAGCTACTCTGTGCCAGTAACACACACAGTCAGTTCCCCCTACCAGGCTGAGGTGCTGTGGAGACGCATATAAGGTGCCCTATAGGGCACATTATAAGGTGCCTTGGCAGACAAGGCACTTTATACTGTGCCCTATGAGGCATCTTAGGTTACGGCACCGAGGCGAGGGTGTTTTTGCCGGCAGCACAGATTGTAGAGATGTGTCTTGAGTGTTACAGGCAGGAAAAGGGATTGCTATGAACAGCCTTATTAGATGAGACCTCTGAGGGATCAAACTCATGACCGCTGGCTCAGCAGTCATTGTATTAACCAGTGGGCTACATTGCTATAGCTTCTAGCACAGCACTGGCATGAACTTAAGGTTACCACGCATTAACGAGCCAAGGCGCCCTCTATCGCGCGTTACTCGGTCATTGCTACTTCAATGTCATTACGCCCACTTCCTTATATGGCATTGCTCACGTTAACGCTGCACCTAGCGCCGGTAACATTAGGACGGTTTAGTAAACATACCCCTAAGTTTCTAATTTCAATTTTTTGGTTTCTTTGCATATTTTCTATGGAAATCTCAAAATGTCTTCAGTTTGAAACCTAGGAAGTTTTTCTAAAACATTCAGTAAATGTATATAAGAGTGAAACAGTAAGCTAGTTGAGTTTTATGTTATATTTTAGATCAAATACATTAAGGTGTCTGTATGATTCTTTAATGCACACATATTTAATCTACGAATTCTTTAAAGTTAATAGCGAGTTGGGAAGCCCTTGGAGTCAATTACTGCCTGTCATCTTCTTGGCATGGATTCAACAAGAATTCTCAAGTCTTCT
The DNA here is from genome assembly GCA_033557465.1 of Ichthyophis bannanicus. Lineage (NCBI taxonomy): Eukaryota > Metazoa > Chordata > Amphibia > Gymnophiona > Ichthyophiidae > Ichthyophis > Ichthyophis bannanicus. The sequence goes on along the minus strand of CM066038.1, from coordinate 231,144,071 downwards.
GTGTTAATTACATGGAACCACGAGCTGACAATAGCCTCAATTAGGGCTTGTTTATTGCTTGGGCGTTTGCTTGCCACCAAGCGTTTCAGCCTAGACCATAAGTTCTCAATAGGATTCAGGTCAGGACTATTTCCTGGCCAGGGCAGAAGTGGAATCTTCTTCTCTGCAAACTACTTCTTGCTTAGTTGTGCAGTATGACATGGTGCACCATCTTGTTGAAAGATCCAATCTGTCTGATGGCCAGGCAGACCACGCGTTGATGGCAGTAATTTCGACTCAAGGACTTCATGGATGTACCGACTCGCATTAACTGTTCCACCGACGGTTGGTGTTTAACAGTCTTGATCGTGTACTTCGGATTTAGTCTCTTGCCTACTGGTTGACGGACATAGTTGTAACCACTCCCACGTACTTGTTGAAATGTACTTTCATCTGTGAACATTACCCTCTCCCACCATTCAGCAGATTTGTCTTTCATCTTATTACAAAACTGTATGCGGGCAGCAATTTGTTTCCTGGTCATCATAGGCTTCTTGGCAGGTCTTCTGGCTATGAGTTTAAATTCATCCACAAGCCGTCATTGGAGAGATCTGACACTTATCTTTATTCCTCGATCATTAGCTAACTGAGCCACACGTTGAGATGAAGTATGTGGACTAGATGTAATAATGCTTTTGAGGAATCGGTCATCTCGTTCAGTAGTTATCCGTCTGCACCCACATTTCGAACGACGTGTACGGCCACCTGATTTCAGAACATTCTGAACTGCACACCTTGACATATACAAATGTTTTGCAATAACACATTGCGAATATCCTTCAGCATGAAGTGTGACAACTTGTCCCTTTACGAAGTCATTAATATAGCACTTTCTACCCATCTTGATTCTACATTTTACATGTAACTTTCAATCTTTTCCTAGTTGTAAAAATTCAAAACTTCATCCAAGAAACCTACTACAGAGTGTAAGTAAACTAAAATGGACGCCAGACGCATGGTGTGACTAATCGCCATGCTGATTAAATAAGTAAGCACGTGTGTCATTTCCACAGTACATTATTTAACAATAAATTGTAGAAAAAGATACCTGCCTTAATTTTTTGGCCACTACTGTAGCTATGACATGGGCCAACAGTCCTGTAGGGCCCATCAAGGACCTTGCAGATGAAGGTGGGGGAGGATGTGGTAGCCAATAGGGTGATGCTCATGCTGCCAGTACTGCTTGCCAGTGTGCTTACTCTCCCCAGTTGCATCTCATAAGAACATAGGAAATGTCATACAGGGTCAGACCAAGGTCCATCAAGCCCAGTATTCTGTTTCTAACAGTGGCCAATCCAGGTCACAAGTACCTGGCAGGTTCCCTAAAAGGCACACAGGTTCCTCAATGCTTGTTCCATGGCAAGCAGTGGATTTCCTGGGACCTCTTGACTAATGTTTTCTGGAGCTTTCCTCCAGGAACTTGTTGAAACCTTTTTTAACCCTTTCCAGGCCAAGCCCAAAACTCTCGGGATCCAAAATTCTGACTAAATATTCCTATCAAATGGTACATAATACATGACCATAGCAGAAGGAAAATCACTATTAGAACATATTGAATACGACGGGTACAATTTTCCTGAAATATGCAAAAATTAACCTGGCTGCAGAATGTGGATTAAAATTTTAAAGTAGGCCTTAAAGGGTTAAACTCAGCCTTCACTATATCCTCCTGTAATGAATTCCAGAGTTTGATTACACGTTGAGTGAAAAAACATTTTCTCTTATTAGTCTTAAATGGCTTACCTTGTAGCTTGTAGTCTAGTCGTTCTACTTTTTTGATGGCGTAAACAACTGATCTATATTTACTCATTCTACTCCATTCATTAATATATAGACCTCTATCATATCTCCCCTCAGCGGTCTCTTTTCCAAGTTGAAAAGTCCTAACCTTTAAAGCTTTACCTCATAGGGGTATTCTGCCATCCCCTTTGCCATTTTGGTGGCTCTTCTCTGTACTTTATTCTCCATTACTTTCTTTATGATTCCTAGCATTCTATCTGCTTTCTTGGCTGCCACTGCACACTGGGTGGAGGGTTTCAAATTATCCATGATGACACCTAAATCTTTTTCCTGGGTAGTGGTTCCCAATGTGGAACCTTGCATCATGTAACCATAGTTTGGGTTGTTCTTTCCTAGGTCCATAACTTTGCACTTGTCCACATTAAAATTCATCTGGCATTTGGACATCTAGTTTTCCAGTTTATCAGAGTTCTCTTGCAGTTTTTCACAATCCTCTTGTGTTTTAAAAACTTTGAATAATTTTGTGTCATCTGCAAATTTGATCACCTCACTCGTTATTCCAATTTCCAGGTCATTTATGAATATGTTAAAAAGCAGTGGGCCCAACACAGATCCCTGGGGTACTCCACTATTCATCTTTCTCCATAGAGAAAATTGGCCATTTAGCCCTACTCTCTGCTTTCTATCTTTTAACCAGTTCCTAATCCACAATAGTACACTGCCTCCAATCCCATGACTTTTTAATTTGGCCAAGAGTCTTTCATGAGGGACCATGTCAAGGCTTTCTGAAAATCCAAATATACTATGAGAGTCATTCTCAAAGGTTTAGTCATGGTTTGGATGTCTCCATAAACTTTCCACAAATGCCATTTGCAGATGTTTCCAGTAAAGGGATGTTCAAGTAGGCATGGGATGTGGCAGAGGCATGTCTGGGGAAGGGCAATTGACTTACATATTCCTGTTCAATCCCAGAAGCAGCGGAACCATCGGCAGGCATGTGCATGTTTATTCCTGCTCCAGGCATGAATAGGTATCAGGAAAGTATTTGTTTTCACCTTAAAACATCCAGAGAGTGTGGAGAAGATAGAGAATTAAGTGATTAGCTTTAGATTACAAAGTCCCACAGTGAGATTTAAATCTGGCCACCTAACTCTTAAGTCCAACACAAAAGCACAACCCCACGTATAAATGACAAAACCAGTACAAAACGTGGAGTACTCAGAAGGATGAAATTTTATTGAAAATTCATGCGCCACTGGCCTGACACAGGCCGTGTTTCGTTGCCTTCATCAGGGGCTTGAAGTGGACTTAGAAACTAAAAACATATAAAATATAATATAAAATATAAAATGAAATATATCCATTAAGATATTAAGATCAATTAATATAGACATGATGACCTTAAAATGGAACCATAAAAATTATTGGTAATTAAGGCTACATATAGATGAAACAATGATATATAAAACACAATCTTAAAAATATAAAAATATAAGTAAGCATCAAAGAAATCAGGTTGTATATAAATAAATAAACAAATATAGGTAACATTAAAAACATATAAACATATAAAAAGATAAAAAATATAAATTGTTGATATTTAATAACTCATAAAAATCATCAAAAGGTTTAAGAATTGAAACAAAAAGGGCACATATTTTCTTGTATCCTTGAATATAATTGTGTATCACTACACCTTTCAAAAGGTGTACACACCAAAATAGGGACCATAATAATCAAGGAGAACTACTAAGGAAAGAATCAAGCGCACAAAGGGAGGATCAATGGAACCTGGAGGCTTCCGACTAAAAAGCATAGGCATAGATGTATTTAAAAGTATAGGCATAGATGTATTTAAAAGCATAGGCATAGATGTATTTAAAAGCATAGGCATAGATGTATCTAAACCTAGAGGGGATCAGCCGGTTTCAAAATTCTTTCACAGTTTAAATCATTGTGAAGATAATAAACTTAGAAAGTGAAACTATCAGTTTATAATTTCTAATTTTAATTTTAATATTTACCTGTAGAAACAGCTTTTCAATACGGGTGAAAAGGAAAACTGCTTCTATTCACTATGCAGCTCGCTGAAAAATCACTTAAAATAAAACGCTGAAAATCACTGTAAATCTCTGGCGTTTACACTAGAAAATTAAAAAAATAGACTATTAAATTGATATTACATATCTATAAAAATGTGTATATTAATAATTATATAAATACAAGAATGAATCTCCAAAATCTTCATAAAGCCGTGGTTAAAAAATGGACATATGTATTTTTAGGCTTTAGGCTTTTTGAGGGCACGTAGGATTTGCACCTCTGGTCAAGACTTTGAAGAACAAGCAACTACTATGAAAGATAGGTTTAGAGGAAGACTATACCCCCATCAGTGTATTCAAAACGCATATAACAGAGCCAAATACAGAGCTCGTGAAGACTTGCTAATTCAGCAAGAGAAGAATAATGATGTTGGCATTGTCTGTCCTCTATTATATTCTCATCAATCCCATAAAATAGAAAAAATAATTAAGAAACATTGGCATTTGATTCAATCCATACCAGGCTTTCAAGATCAGAAATTCACGATAGCTCATAAACGCAATGTGAATTTAAGAAATATGTTAGTTCCCTCAGCATTCACTGAACGGAAGTACCTCTCGTAACCGAAGGAGCGCGGACTCACCGCTCCTCCATTTCCCCCAATTAGTTCTTCCCTTCACCCTTCCTCGGGACCTTTTGACCCCTCCGTAACCCCAAATCCAAAGAGGCACAAATGCACAGACAATCAGTGTTTGGTAAACCAACTGGTCGCAGCTTTATTAACTTTTAATGCATGAATATAACATCACATAACAAACCCAGCGGACCAATCCTATCACCAGTCATATCAGTAGCAAGGTGATAGCGCCTCCGCTTTTCTCAACTTCCCCCCCCCCTTAGCCCCCGGCTTCGCCATGTCATTAGCAAAAGCCCAGCCAGGGGGTTGTCTGGGTCGGGGGTACCCACCCCCGTCCCAAGCTTATCCTAAGCGTCCGGACCCCGGAAACCTCCAGGATCCCGCCACCGGCGCAGACGTATTGCACGTCACTGCGCCGCCCCCTAACAAAGCTGCGACCAGCGAGCATCCTGCAGAACGACCCACTCTATAGCCTCCTGCCAATCATTCAATAATAAATCCAACCCCACTGGGGATAAATGTACCCCATCCCCGCTGTACAAACCGGCACAGCTCACATCCACCCAAGAATGCAGGATTTGGTATCCCCCATGCGCGCACACCCAATGGCCGATTTGTCGGTTTATCTTCGTTAGACCCCGCGACCAACGCCGCTGGTCCCGACAACTCGGCCGTGGGATAATGTCCAACCACATTATTATTATTCCTGGGAATAAATGTAAAACACACCCCAAGTCCTTTTGCACAGCTCTAATTAATTGCCTGTAAGTCCATGCAGACAAGTCATTGCCACCCAAATGCAGAATGATTAAGCTTGGTGGCTTCCTAAGTCTTGTATGGTGCCGAAGGGAGCAACTGCGTCCACCGCAGGCCTCGCTCTCCCAGCCATGAAACGGTCACCACTGCTGGATCCAGGCCCAGATTCGGCCCCAGAGGGCGCACCGCCACGCGCCGACCCGCCCAGAACACGAAAGAGTGGCCGATCAGCCAGCAGCTATGCGGAGCGCGCTCTTGGTCTGCAAAAGAAACACATTAATTAGTCACCTGCCCTCCCAGAAACCCCCCCCTTTAGAAACGGACATAACTTAGAAAGGCCTTGGACCGCCATCTCCCTATGCGCTGCACATCCTAAGCCGACAAACCTGCCGCAGCCGCACTAGTTGCTGCACCTATGCGGAACGAATGCGCAGCAAAATGAAGTGGCTCCTCCCCTACCTTCCGCAGAGCCATACGTAATACCGCTGTGACCTGAAACCGAGTCACATTTTTTGCATCCACATGGACAAACAGCAAACCCCCGCCAGGAGGGCGACATTGAAGATACTCCCTTACTACAGCTACTGGACAGGTCAACCCGCCAACCATCTCCCGCAGAACCACCCACAGCCCACGCCCCAGCTGATCAGTCTTAGACTGAGCCAACAAGACCCGCAAACTCCCCTTTTCAAGCAGAACATGCCGAAACTGCAAACCTCCCACCCCTTTTGACCCTCCCGAAGTGGCCACTAACTCCCCCACATGAAAAGCCGCAAAGAATGCTAAAGAAAAGATAGCCTTAAACAGTACCCTTTCGTAACTGGACGACGCCACGTCCGGTAGAACAGCACACATCCGCACTAACAAGTCATGTGAAATAGGCCGCCTACGGTCCCCTGGCATCGGCTCTCTACGCTCCCAACCGTGCATCAACTTCCTGGTTAAGAAACTGGTCCCCTCATGAGCCCAGCCCACCGCCTTTGCAAAAAACATAAACCCAGCCAGATGAGACCGCACCGCTGTCCTGAAGATCCCGCTCGATTTTGCGGCCAACACATACTGCGCCAGCATCCAATCAGAAACAGCCTCCAGCCTCCATCCATTCGCCCCGCAGAACTCCTCAATCTTGCCACAACCACGATAATACGCCGACCACGTTGTGCGCGCTACTGAGTTCCGCAGCAAAGTCAACATCCCACCAGGCCAACCTGCCACAATCGCTCTGGGACCTGGCACCCTTCTGTAGCTGCTCCTGGCGCCAGCTTGCGAAAACGCTCCCACTGTAAACGAGAAAGAGCGTCAGCCAACTCATTCCAGCAACCTGGGATATGTCTTGCTCTGATCACTACATTCAAATGTAAGCATGACAATATCACCTCCCGCATGAGTTCCGCCACCTGCCCGCACCTGGGGGTAAAATGGTTAATGACACTAACCACCGCGGCATTATCGCACCACCACAAAATCCTCCTATTACTCAAGCGGTCAGGCCACAATTCCAAGGCAACCAATATTGGAAATAGCTCCAAAAATGCCACATTCTTCACTAAATTCGCATCCCGCCACTCCTGTGGCCATTTCTCGGCACACCAAGCCCCGGCAAAATAAATGCCCAGCCCCATTCCCCCTGCCGCATCCGTGAACAACTGCAAATCGTCCGAGGAAATCTCCTCCCCGAGCAGGACAGAAGTCCCATTAAAATCTTTCAAGAATGTATTCCAAATCCTCAAGTCCGCCCTCATTGCTCCAGACACCCGGATTCGATGATGCGGTTGCAGGACCCCCGCTTTCGCCCTTGCCAAACGACGCAGAAAGACCCTACCCATCGGGATGATCCGGCACGCAAAGTTTAACGAACCTAGCAATGCCTGCAACTCCCTCAAGGTCAATTTACTAGACGCCCTTGCATTGGCCACCAAAACCCGTAAATGGACCACCTTATCCCACGGGAGACGAACCATCATTTCTGCCGCATCCAACTCTACCCCTAAGAACGTCAAACGCTGCGTGGGACCTTCCATCTTCCTTTCAGCCAGCGGCACACCCAACTCAACCGCCAAGTCCATAAACCCATTGACCAGTGATTGGCAATCCTCTGACTGAGCACTGCCCACGAACAAGAAATCATCCAAATAGTGAACTACATTCGTACAACCGACCTCCTTCACTAAGGCCCAATGCAAAAAGGTACTAAACTTCTCGAAATATGCACAGGACACCGAACAACCCATCGGCATGCACTTATCAAAATAAAATTGGTCCTCAAAACGAAAACCTAACAATGGGAAACTATCCGGATGCCTAGGCAGTAGCCTAAATGCTGACTCAATGTCAACTTTAGCCATCCACACCCCTCTCCCCACAAGTCTCACCAATTCCACTGCCCGATCAAAGGACGCATAACGGACCGCACACTTATCCCGCGGAATTTGATCATTGACCGACTCCCCTAAAGGGAAGGACAGGTTATGAATTAATCTAAACTTACCAACTTCTTTTTTTGGGATAATCCCCAATGGAGAAACCACTAAATTCGGGAACGGATTCTCGGGAAAGGGGCCTGCCACACACCCAAGCTCCAACTCCGATAACAACTTTTCCCGCACGATCGCTGCTAACCACCGCACCGAAGGTGCATTGCGTGACAACCTGCCTCTCACTTCGCCCAGAACCGGAATGACAAAACCTTCCCGAAACCCTTTGTCTAACATAACCCTGTCCCCCTTCTTCGGATAACCGGCCAACCTCGCCCGCAACTCCGATATCCTAATTGGAGTAGGGGCCAAATGGTGCAACTCGCTACTTCTGCACCGGCCCTCCTGAGGGGGTAGCGACCTTCTTGATGCACTTGGCGGCTGAATGTCCCCCCCCACAGTTTGAACATGCGTGCCGAAACTTGCAATCGGGAAAGGGGCACGATGCTTTATTAAATCTCCAGCACACTTCCCCCCTCCCCCTGCCACCCCTTTCTGTTGCAACCCGATGCCAGTAGTCCAAAAGGAACGACCCCCGCCCCCTTGAGCAGCGCCCCCTCTGCGCCCGCCAGGAACCCCCACCCCCCCTTTCGCCGACATCTGTGTGAGCCATAAGTTGATGTCCTGGGATACCCAAGACAGATATCGATTCTCCTCCATCTTATCTCTAAAACGCTCATCGTAGTTCAACCACGACCAGCCCTAATGCGTTTGTGCCGCCTCTAAAATAGCATCTGCGTAAGCCAGCAGCATACCATATTGCTCGGGATGATAGTGTCCCCACACGCTCGCCAAACGTAAAAACGATCGCGTCCAATTTACCACATTTCGGGAGACTTTCTTCAGTCTACCCGCCTTTTCATCCTCTTTCCTCTTTCTCTTACTATCTCCGGAACGCCTCCTCCCCTCCAACAATCGGAAAATGTCAATATACCGACGTTTCCGAATTTTTCGACGTAATTTCTTGGGGACCCCCTCCCATAATTCTGCATAAGCCGCTAGAGAAGGGGCTCCCCCAACCGGCTGATCAATTGCCCCGCCACCAACACCTACCGACGGCCCCGCATCAGATGCTGTTGAAGAGGAGGACGAAGACCAGCTGGACGAGGACGAGGACGAATCCGACCCATGTCGCCTTTTCCCTCCCCGCTTATGTTTCCTATGCTGTTTTGCTGTCTTCTTTGATGACTCTTTTCCTTCCCCTGATGCATCCACTCGGACGGCGGAGAACTCACCTTGGTCCGCATGCCCTGTGACGCTCCCAACTGCCCCAGCCGCTGCATTGCTGCTCTCCTCGGTCAGCTGCTGCTGCTCAGTAGGTCGCGAACATGCGTCAACACCTTCCCGCTCTGGATAAAGCTCCGTTTGCCCAACTTCTTGTGAGCCTTCGCTTCCCAGCGCTGCAGTGCTTGCACCCCGAAGAAGCATCTGTGGAGACAAAGAAGGAAAAACAGGGGGAGGAACCACCGCAGGCCAAGCCGGCCGCCAAGCCCCCAGCCACTCGGCACCCGATGACCCCTGCCCCCCCCTTGCCCAATGATCCCAAGAATTAGAGCTCCCCGTAGGCCATACTCCTCCTTGCTCCCCCCATCCAGCATATAGCATGCGCGGATCTATCCCGACATTACCTTGGAAACCCATATTCCCCATCCCTCCAGAGCCCAACAGAACCCCATCGCCCCTAGGTGCACCCCATTCTCTGGAACCAGCTGGCACACCCCGACCACCGCCCCTTTGCGCATCCAAATTCTCCCCCCTCTGCCCCCCCTCCTCCTTGCCCTCGAGCCTGACCCCCGAGCAGCTCCACCCAAGCTCTCCTCTCCCAAGGCTGCCACACCACTCCCCACAGCCCCCCACGTGGAAGGAACTCCCCTTTGAGCAGGCCACCCGCCCCTTGGGCCTCTGACAATCCGACCCGCCCTCACACCTCGTGCACGCACCCCAACACCCCCCGCCTCAATACCCCCCCTGGTCACGCTATCCCCAACCCGCACACCCATAGATCCCCCCCTTGACAGCCTCTCTTGCCTCCCAGATACTGCCGCAGCCCTCCCCGGTGCTTTGCCATGCTGTTTTTTTGCGAGCCGGCATTGTACAGCCACACTCACACGCTGCTCATGCGCCGGATAAAGGTTTTCTTTATCTGAGTGGTTTTTTTTTTTTTGTAACCTGCTCTTCCTATTAAATGGTTTGCCACTTGCCTGCTTGACGTGCCAGGACAAACTGCGCCGCAACCACCGACCCGACACGTGCAGACCACGCTTCTCCCTCTCCCGAGTGGGACCCCACAGAGCTGCACTCTTCACTCCTCCGCAGCGCCGAAGAGGCCCGTCCAAACCAGCCGTGCTGCTCACCGCAATCTTCAAGAGGCCTGCCGACAATCTTTCAGCCCCCCGATGCCGCTCATCAGGCCTGCCGATGCCGATCCTGGATCCGCACTGCTCGCCCCGAGGCACGGAACCCGAATGCGCCCTCACTTCACTCCTTTACACTCATTGGCTCCCCCGCGTTCACGTGGGACAGGAGCCAATGAGTTCAAAGGACGCTAACTCCTCTCCCCCAGCAACCTCCCCCTCATCCCGCTCACGTCATCGTGCGCCGCGCAGCCCGATTACCCGCGGCCGGCCTGGACTTCGCCACGCGGCCTATACAAATATAAAGGCCATTTTCCATGTGGTCGTTGTTCAGTATGCATACATTCTTTAACGATTAAAAAACAATATATTCATTCTACCAATAATCATACATTTTACATAGATGATTTCTCTAATTGTCTTACCAGCCATGTCATCTACGTGATACTTTGTCCATGCAACAAAGTATACGTAGGTAAGACAATTCGCCCTGTCCGGGATAGGATTATAGAGCATAGGAGTTGCATAAAAAGAAAATTGATTGATAAGCCTCTGGTCAATCATTGGCTTGAGTTTACACATACAATTTCTGATCTAAAATTTTTTGTTATTAAGAAAGTAAAAGCAAATTGGAGAGGAGGGGATGTGGATAAAACCATACAACGTTTAGAGGAGAGAGATATTTTTGCAATGAATAGTTTACATCCCAATGGTCTTAATATGGATAATGATTTGTCCGTTTTTTTATAACACCTGGTCAGATTATTTTTTATCATATAGCATTTGAAAAGACAAGGCTTTAAATTCACATAATTTTCAGCTTTTTATTATGGTTCATGTTAGCCACGATTAGTTGTACACATCATTAGTTTGATTCACTTCGTTGCTATAAATAGACCCCGCCTCGCCAGTACGCAGGCGCTGGCGTTTTTTTGAGAATAGATGTGGCTTCTACAGCAGACGCATATTTGGGACCCTTAGAAGAATGTAAGGTGGCTTTATCTTTCATGTTCATCTTTGTGATATCTTTTTATGCACGATGGATTATGAATCTGAAGTTTGTTTATGTTCAGTTCCGAAAGTATTTTTCTACGATCCTGACAATGTATGTAAGATTAGTTTTAAAAGTAATTTTCTATGGTCTTGATGTCTTATGAAAGATCTTTTCAATGCACGCCGTTTTTTGTCTGAAAAGATCTCCTTTACGCTAAAGATAATTCCCCTTTTAAAAGTTTTTAAAAGGTTCTGTTTTTAGGCACTTGCGTCTTTTCCCACCTTTTACGTTTAAAGGAAATGCCGGTGTCTTGAGAACCGAGGTTTCTTTTTCTGTTACATCTTGGTTTTAAACAAATATGAAATACAATATTTAAAGTTTGTCTTTTCTATACCTTTAAAATTTTTTTATGTAAATGCTGAAGACTTCAAATGTGTCCTTTAAGTGACTCACCAGGGTGTTGTATAGCGGATAGCCAACACTTCATAGTTTCACTTTTTAAGTTTTTATTCTCGTGTCCCTTCCGACTGAGTAAAAAAGCTTTTATTAAATTTTCTATTGATTTCATATACACTTCATTGTTTTTTGGTTCAATGTATTCACTTTCCCTCTTTTTAAGCCTAAAAATACATATGTCCGTTTTTTAACCGCGGCTTTATGAAGATTTTGGAGATTCATTCTTGTATTTATATAATTATTAATATACACATTTTTATAGATATATAATATCAATTTAAGTCTATTTTTATAATTTTCTAGTGTAAATGCTGGAGATTTACAGTGATTTTCAGCGTTTTATTTTAAAAGTGATTTTTCAGCAAGCTGCATAGTGAATAGGAGCAGTTTCCTTTTCACTCGTATTGAAAAGCTGTTTCTACAAGTAAAAATTAAAATTAAAATTATAAACTGATAGTTTCACTTTCTAAGTTTATTATCTTCACAATGATTTAAACTGTGAAAGAATTTTGGAACCGGCTGATCCCCTCTAGGTTTAGATACATCTATGCCTATACTTTTTAGTCGGAAGCCTCCAGGTTCCATTGATCCTCCCTTTGTGCGCTTGACTCTTCCCTTAGTAGTTCTCCTTGATTATTATGGTCCCTATTTTGGCGTTAATAATATGCATTTTCATTTATGCATGTTTTCTTCCTCCCTTTTGAAAGGTGTAGTGATACACAATTATATTCAAGGATACAAGAAGGTATGTGCCCTTTTTGTTTCAGTTCTTAAACCTTTTGATGATTTTTATGAGTTATTAAATATCAACTATTTATATTTTTTTATCTTTTTATATGTTTTTAATGTTACCTATATTTGTTTATTTATTTATATACAACCTGATTTCTTTGATGCTTACTTATATTTTTATATTTTTAAGATTGTGTTTTATATTTCATTGTTTCATCTATATGTAGCCTTAATTACCAATAATTTTTATGGTTCCATTTTAAGGTCATCATGTCTATATTAATTGATCTTAATGGATATATTTCATTTTATATTTTATATTATATTTTATATGTTTTTAGTTTCTAAGTCCACTTCAAGCCCCTGATGAAGGCAACGAAACACGGCCTGTGTCGGGCCAGTGGCGCATGAAGTTTCAATAAAATTTCATCCTTCTGAGTACTCCACGTTTTGTACTGTTTGTTTCACCTAACTCTTAAGCCATTATTCTAGCCATTATGGGGTCTATTCATTCCCCTTGTCATCCCTGACTAAGCCTCCCCATATGAACAAGGAGTTTGTACAGAGAGGCTAGATTGGGTAAGGAAGAGGGCAGGGTGGAGATGGAGTTAGGGCAGGCAGAGGGCAGTCTGTGGCCCCGGATGTACAGTGCTGATTCAGAAGTCGGCCCTGTACATACGGGGTCGGCAGACTAGATGAGGAACTTATTCCACCTCTGAGGTAGAATAAGTTCCCTTAGAAGTTGGGGAAGGGCAGGCCCGGGCAGCGGCAAAGGGTAGAAGGGGTGCAGGAGATTCCCTGTAGTCTGACCCTGGCCATGGGAGACCAGATCGGAGCTTGTGCTGCGGGGAATGAAGAAAGTCGTCATGGCCGGGGATTGCGGCTCCTGAATGAAGCCTCGGTGTCATGACAACCGGACACCATGGCGCCACGGTTCCATTCAGGAGCCTGACTGAGTTAGATGGGCAGGAGCCTGTACATGCAGGCTGATCAGAATTGGGTCCCGGCCTGTACGTACAGGATTAGACGCAATTCTGATCCTGCGGAGGCTAGACGTGCCCCAAGGAATGAGAATCACATCTACCTCTGTGAGTCCAGTTCCAACCAGATGCACAGAGGCCTGGGATGAACAGATTGGAATAGGCCTCTACGCTATTAAATGTTTTAGTTCTGAAGTACTCACCTAGGGAAGTCTATATAGACATTTGATACATGTGCATATTGGGCATGTCCACGTTTCTGGAATTGTGCCTGAACTTGCATGTGCCAGCCTTTCTTTTCAGACGTTCTGACTTTGACATTACAGACTGCACTTGGATGTCCCATTTGGAATGTGCCTCTATATCAACTGGCTCATCTTGGTCTACCTGTTTATTCACACCTTCAAAAAAATATAACAGATTAGTAAGACAAGACTTTCCTTGGCTAAATCCATGTTGGCTTTCTTCAATTAAACCATGACTATCTATATGTTCAGTAATTTTATTCTTTATAATTTTTATTTATTTTATTTTATTTATTTAACACTCATTTTTATACCGCATCTTCCATAGATCAGTTGCGGTGTACAAGTAACAACAATTAACAAATCGAAGTTTGTTTTACATGGAACATCTTAATTATACATAGAACATCTTAGAATATCATAAATTAGAAGTTAAGTCTAGGAGCTAAACAGTGATTTTAAACTTGAACTGTGTTAAAACAATTAACTAACAAAATGTAGTGTGTATATACATAAGACAGTACATAACAGATACAACTATATACATGAGGAGGTATTAGGGCATAAGAGAGTTGGATAGTCATTTCGTTTGCGGTAAGTGTGTTGTCCATTTAGGAGGGAGGTTTGTGCTTTATGTGGTTAGTTATCTGTTTAGCCTTTATCTAAGTTGAGTGCAAGGTTTTCCATGGTGTTGTAGTGTTTGGTGAATAGATACGTTTTTAATTTTTTGCGGAATTCCATGATCTCCGTTAGTGATCGTAGATCCTCTGGTAGGGAATTCCAGATAGTTGGAGCTATGTGAGAGAAAGCTCTATTGTTGGTTAATTTATGTGCTTTTATGTAGTCCTTCGGAATCTTTAGTTTATTTAGTTGCTCTTTTCGGTGGGTAGGCTTAGGTGTTTCTTTGCATATTAGATTACATAGTGTAGTCGGAGCCATGTCATTTAATGCATTTATTATTGTTTTGTATATTATCCTACTTTGTATTGGTAACCAATGCAGGGATGCTAGTATTGGTGTAATGTGTTGGAGTGAGTTTATTTTTAGTATAATTCTCGCCGTTGCATTTTGGGCTAGTTGAATTCTTTTAATGTTCTGTTTTGAAATGCCCATAAGTATTAGGTTGGCGAAATCAAAGTGAGGGGTTATGATAGCTTGAGTTATATTAATGAAGTCTTGAATAAATACTGGTTTCTACTATTTTGCCCAGTACTAACATTAGGCTCCCTGGTCTGTAGTTTCCTGGATCACCCCTGGAACTCTTTTTAAAAATTGGCATTACATTGGCCATTCTCCAATCTTCAAGTACTATGGATGATTTTAATGATAGTTCACAGATTACTAAAAATAGATTTGCAACCTCATATTTCAGTTTTTTCAACACTCTTAGGGGTATGTTTACTAAACTGCGGTAACGTTAAATAACGCGCAGTATGTAACATTAATGTGCGTTAACGTTACTTAACAATCGTTAACGTCCCCGGCCGCGGTAAACACTGCAGAAGGTGGAGAGAGGGCGGAGAGAAGGGGTCAATGGGCGGAGAGTGGGCGGAGAGAGGCCCCTTTCACACTAACGCGCTGAACTGAAGGTCTGAATCCTACCGTGAATGAAAACCTGCCCTTAGATGCACATTTGCAGGAGAGAGAAACCATTTAAGTTTCAGCAATGTACAGCCAAGGCAGGGAGCCCAAGAAATGTGATAGTAGTGCTCCATTTTCAGCAACACCATAGTGCCAAAGTATGAATGGCCACTATGGCGATGGTGCAAATGGGGCATAGGGGGCCGCAGGCAGGACGTGTAGCATGGGCAGCTGGGGCACAGGGTGGACCAGGCGGGTGCCTAGGTGGCACATAGGAACATAGAAACTGGAAATCAGCAAGATAGCAGCTGACCAAGGCCAAACACAATCCACCTATATCTACCTGGTTCACCCTAGCCAATAGTTGCTAGGGCACTGACCTGACATCCCCCCAGCCATCCCGCCCCCATGTGGAAGGGACATAATATTGGTAGGCAGTGATGGGGGGATGTGAGGATGT
The DNA here is from genome assembly GCA_033557465.1 of Ichthyophis bannanicus. Classification (NCBI taxonomy): domain Eukaryota; kingdom Metazoa; phylum Chordata; class Amphibia; order Gymnophiona; family Ichthyophiidae; genus Ichthyophis; species Ichthyophis bannanicus. The sequence continues at coordinate 231,128,580 of CM066038.1, read as the reverse complement.
CCATGTATGGCCCCCCACCCCGGGATCTGCTCCCTAGGCGGGAGCCTACCTACACAGTGGATGGCCTGGGACTGCGCACTACCAGCACTGACAGCAAATGGCCATGTCAGCTTGGCAGGGGAGGTGTGTCCGTGCTGGAGGGGGCAGTGCAACCTCCCTGCCGTGGACCTAGGCCATACCCTGCATCAGTACATGGTGTGCAGTGCAACATACAACGTCTGGCTGAGGAAAAGTACAGGTAGCCCCAGGGACTATTGTGCATCTGTGGCAACAGTGTGGTGCAGTACACCCAGCCAGTGTGTCCAGAAGCAGAGGGTCACAGGTTAAAGCCTCACCTGTGGTTCCTGCAGAGCATGTCCCTATGTTTTACCCTACAATGCAGATACAACAGCAACATGTGCAAAGTCCAAAGCAGCGGCGAACAGGGGTACCAACACCCACCTACACAGGCTCCACAATCCAAAGATGCATGGAGAGTCAGGCTGTTGGCCCCAGCATTGAGCTGAAGTTATCACCAGAGCACTACTACTACCCCCTGCACAGTTTAGCAATGTCAGCACTGTGATCACGACCAGTGTGGCGGGCAGGGTTGCCAACCACCCCTATCTTTGTACAATGTTGCAATAGGAGTGAGCGTGTGTGTATGTCTATCCATTGTTCTGTGGCTGCCCACCCTTCACTGGGCCCAAAATGTCCCACTGTTACCAGCGTTAGCCTGAATAGGTGCATAATGAGGAGCAAGGTATTTTGGGTATGGCCCGGACAGGGCAGATTGGCCAGGATGCATCTTCACAGGGTGTGGGGCAATGGCTGGGACACTGTAGTGCCTGACCACCACCTGCATGGACAGGGTGGCCACAGCATGGCATGCTGGGAGGGCACTCACTCTGACCGAGCAATGACCATGGCAGGTCTAGGTTCTCACATAGCGCTCTACACTATCTGCCTCCAATGATATATTTGTGTTCCCCAGTTCTGGGGTCCCAATCACTGAGTTGCCTGCTTGCTGCACATAGTTCCTCTGTGAGCAGGCTGGTGGACTGTCTGCAGTTAGACTGTGTGTGGTCAGAACACCTTTAAGGTACAGTCTGACTGTGCTGTCTGCTGGTGACTGGCAGACAGTGGTGAGAGGTAGCTGGGGTTTTCCAGACCTCACCTCAGCATTGCTGCTGATCTGCCATTGCTCCAGTCATAAGTATGGCTCTGGCCCACCAACCCTGGAGGGCTGTCTCATACAAGCAGGATGGAGGTTGCTTTCCTCAGGGCAGGGGCACCTGTATTTTACCTGTAAGAAGGGTGATGTGTGCCCTTTGGGGTATGTAGTATATACCACTGCAACCTATAAAGGCACTACTATACACATCTCATGCAATTCTAGGAACACCTCTGCCTTGATAACAGCTGCCCATGTCAGCCATACCCTAACATGGGGTACACACCAATCTGGCTGGTGTCTGGTCCCACAGGGGCACATGTAACTGCAGGATACAGATGGAAACCAAATTACCTTTGGCTGCACTGCAAGGAACACCTGTCACACACTGATAGTGATGGGGATGTACAGCAGGACCTATCTCTAGCACCACATGTACTGCGGACCTAGTGCTGGGCACCCATCCTATCCCTCAGGGTGAACACAGACCTGCACAATGGCATGGTCTGTAGCTACTCTGTGCCATTATCACGCACAGTTCGTCTTTCCAAGCTGAGGTACCGGAGAGGTGCAGACCCCATTTGGTGATCAGCTGTAGACTGCTATTCAGCATGTGCATTGCATTATGGGTACTGGTGGGGTTACTCTATCCTGGCACTCAGAGCAGACAGTTTGTGCGGTGACCTGCAGTCCTTCTGTACCCAGACATTGCTGTGAAATACACCATGGAGGTATAGCCTACTGGTTAATACAATGCCATTCTTGGCAGTGTTCATGGGTTCAGTTCCTCATTGTTCCCTCCTCTCATGCCTGTCCTACTCAAATAGTGTGCATGCCTGTAGAGGTCATATATTTGCAGATCTGTGCTTCCAGCCCATAATACCCTCGCCACAATTGCCAACATTCCCTTGGTCCATCTATTTGCGTCTGTCAGCTCTGTAGAGTCCTTTCTGCAGTGCAGTCTGCCACCCCATGTCCTGCACTGCTACCCTTTCCTGCATTGCACCTCATCGTGCTTGCCTCACCTGTGCCTGATCTGCATGGCACCACCACTCCTCTGTCCACCCATCATTGTAACTATCCTGCCACCTCCGCCTCCACTGGGGGACACGTATTCCCATCATCTGTCACCCACTGTCTTTCCAGTACTTTACTTTTCCAACACCCTGTGCTGTGGTACAGTTGCCCCCACCATGTTTGTCATCAGTACTAGCAGGCACATGGGATGCCCGCAGATATGGCAGGTCCAGCGGCTCCCACTTCTCCTTCCTTCACTCACCTGTTCATTGCCTTTCCTGAGTGCTCTATCTAGTGTTAGGGCTACATCTGTCTCTGTTCCGCACAGGTTATGCATGTCATCCTGAGGCACCTTGCAGTCCCTAGGGCACACTAGCCTAGAACACCATAACCTTGTTAGGCCACCTTAACCTATGGTTCCGTAGCCCAGGGTGCCTTCTGTGGTGCCTTGTCCAAGGGTGCCTAATATGGCACTTAGCCTAGGAGGCCCTATAGGGCGCCTTATGAGGCACCTTACAGGGCACCTTACTAGGCACCTTACATGGCACCTTACTGGGCACCTTGTAAGGCACCTTGCAAGGTGCCTTGTAACGCTCGTTAGTCTAAGGCGCCTTGTAATGCGCGTTAGCTACTACAGCTTGCTGTAATGATGCAACGCCCACACCTTTATATGGGCATCTGTACCTTTACCGCGGAACCTAACACGAATGACATTACCGCAGTTTAGTAAACATACCCCTTAGATGTATACCATTCAGTCCAAGTGATTTACTACTCTCCATTGCCCTTCTGCCTCTGTCCCTCCATTTTCTCCATTTTTTTGTTGTTAAGTGCTGTCGAGTTGGGGTCGACTCAAGGATAGTTGACCTGAACTGTGTTCGGTCTTCAGTCAGGTGGCTCATTGTTGATAGATTGGCACCCATAGTTGCTGTTATTGTATTGATCCATCTCATTGCCAGCCTTCCTCTTTTGCATCAACCTTCTACCTTGACAAGCATTATGTCTTTCTCTAATGATCTCAAAGTATGAAAGTAAAAGTTTTGTTATCTGAGCTTCTAAGGAAAGCTTAGGTTTGATCTCCTCTAGTACTGACTGGTTTGTTCTTCAGGCAGTCCATGGGATACACAGTATTCATCAACAGCACCATAATTCAAAGGCATCAATTTTCTTCCTGTCTGTCTTTTTCACTATCCAACTTTTGCATCCATATGATGTTATTGAAAATACCATGCTTGGACAAGTTGAATCTTTGTATGGAGAGAGACATCTCTGCTCCTGAAAATCTTGTCTAGGTCCTTCATATCCATTCTGTCAAGGGCAATGCATTGTTGGATTCCTTGACTGCTTGTCCTTTCTTTTTTGATTGTTGATCCAAGTAGGTTAAAGTTGACAACTATTTCAATTTCTTCTCCATCAATGATGAACTTAATGATTTTGTCAGTTGTAAGGTGCAGGCTCATTTTAAGACTTTGTTCCTTGATCTTGAGAAGCAAATGTTTCAGATCATCTTCACTTTCAGCCATTTTAATCACAGCTTATCTCTCCAGTGCATCAACACTTTTCAGTAGAAGGCAATGCTCTCTTTGACCCATGGTCCAACACAGAGTGCCTAACATGTATGCAATAGGTATGTGCGCACCAAAGATTTTCAAGCTCATTTTGGTTTTTCAGAATATAACCATTCAGTAGTCTTTGGGGCCCAAACCATCCATGTATTCATCCCATTTGTCCCCATTAAATTCTATGGGAGAAGCTATTTTGCAATAAAACATTTCAGATTTGCCATCTTTTTTCAATCAAAGCTGCCTGAAACTTGATGGCAAGAATCTGTAACAGGCCATCAAGAGTGTCACAAACCCTCCAGAGGCACCAGAAGTGGGGCAAGGAGTACATACAATGGCAGGATGAAAACCAGAAATCACTATCAGAAGGACAAAGTGATTCAAAGAGTGCAATGAATGCCTCAAGATAATCAAAAGGGCAAAACAGCATCATAATTGGTGCAAGCAAACCAAGGCACTTTAAGAGGAGTAAAATGACAATGAGCATAGCACTGCACCCAGACTGGCTGGAAGGCAGAGCTAGCGTGATCCATTGTGCAAACAGTGCGCTTGCACAGGGCAGAGGCTACAAGAGGCTGGTCAGGGCTTGGAGTGCTGAGGCAGGCAGAGAAGATTATGCAGCATTAACATCAGTCCTGGTCCCAGCCCTAGCAACATCAACATTGCTTGTGCCCCAGTAGGGCAGCAGTAAGACTGCATGGTCGCAGCAGTGGCAGTGACAAGATTGCTTGTTTTCAGCAGCGGCAGTGGCATGATCACATGATCTCGGCAGCAGCACGATCACACAGTCCTGGCAGTGGCAAGATCACACTGGCCCGACAGCAGTAAGATGTGTGGCTATGGTGCAGTGGTAGAAAAATCATGTAGCCCAGCCCCAGCTTAATCATTCCTCCTCCAGGTCAGCCACACCAGTCAACTCTAATTATAGCAACACTTCCAGTGTGCGAGTCATTGAACTGCACACCGGAAGCAAATGATATAAGCAGCATTGGCTGCTGCTTACGATTGGAGAAGAGGAGGAAAGGGAGGGGGAAAGAAATTGAAGAAAGGTAGGCAGATAGATGCTGGACTGGTGAGAGAGGGCAGAAAAATAATCTCTTTATCACTGAATAAGAGGGGAACTATTACAGAAAGGGAGGGGTGCTAAGGAGGGGCAGAGGAGATGCTGGACTGAGAGAAGGAGGGATAGAGAGAATCTTTTTGCTGGGAGAAATACTGTTCTAATACAGAAGAGACAGAGAGCGAGAAGATATGCTGGGCCATTAGAGAGAGGGGGAGATACAGGGCTATTAGAGAGGGGCTGGGGATGATTCTGGACCATTAGGGAACAAAGAGAGAAGGTGGAAGATGCAAGACTAGGTGTTGATATATAGAGAGAAAAGAGGGAGGGGGAGAGGGGGGCAATGCTGGGAAGAAGGGGGTGATAGGAAGCTGCTGGACTATGGGGGAAGGAGAAAAGGGGTGGAGAGTGGAAGAGAAAGAGGGGAGATATTGGACTCTGCGGTGGGGGAGAGTGTGGGCATAGTGGAGCTATGTGGGGGAGGCCCTGGGAGGTTGGCAAGAAGATGAGTGAGAGGATGACAGAAGGTAGAAATGTGGTATTCAGGAATGGATTAAAAAAGGGAATAAGGGGCCAGGAAGGAGCGAAACAGTGGAGACAGAATAGCAAGGGGAGATAGGCTGGGCTGGAGCCAAGAGGAGGCAATAAAGTTCATAAATATGTGAAAAGTCAAAAGATTGAGGACTAGATGGTGAATGAAATTTGAGTGGATTTAGAGTGAATAAAGAAAGAAATAGAGGAAAGAGCAAAAAGGGAAAAATCAATATGTCAGAGAAAGATCTAGGGAGGGAATGGAAAAAGACAAGAGGAAAGAGGAAAAAGGACAAATAAACCACAGACACTGGAAACAGTATTCACAGAAGATAGATTAGGAAAGCAGAAGAGAGAGACTGGGGCCATCATTTTTGAAAATAAAATGCCCAGACATCAAATGTAGAAAGAAGTTTTTTATTTGTAATTTATTAACTGGAATATGTTAGTGTTGGGACATGTGCACCACTGATGTCTTTGTATTTTGTTCAGTACAAGAGGAAAGGCATTTCTATTTTTATTTACCCAGTACTGTAATACTGTACATTCTAAGGGGTATGTTTATTAAACCACAGTAAAGGAGCAAGTGTGCCGTTAGCGCATGCTAATGGTGCACATGTGCCATTAGCGTGACTGAAGAGCCGCTCTAGCGTACGCTAATAGGACCAGCAGTGCAAAACCCCCTCTGGGCTGAGATAAGGCATGTATGGGGTGGAGAGGGGGGGGGGGTCAATGGGTGGGGAGTGGAAATGAACATGGTGCGCTCCCTTAACACTGATTGCACAACCTGCCGAAAGGCACCTTAATGCCGGGAACCGTACCGCAAATCAAAACCTTGCGGAAAAGGCGCCTGTCGAAGGTGAGAGAGAGCATTTTATGTGAGCAATGTGGCAAACAGATAGGGGAGCCCAAGTTAGTGATAGTAGTGCTACCCTAGCAGCAACAGCAAAGTGCCCAACTATGACAGGGCACAAGACTGATGTTGCTAATGTGGCAAAGGAGGTGACACACATGTGACTATGTGGGTGTGCTGCAGTGTGTGTAGCCTATATAGAAACATAGAAATATGATGACAGAAAAAGACCACATGGTCTATCTAGTCTGTCCTTCCATAACAACTACAACAGTCCCCTTTTCACCTTTAGAGATCCTCTGTGTTTGTCCCATGCTTCTTTGAATTCAGTTACTGTCCTCATCTCTACCACCTCCACTGGGAGACTATTCCACGGATCCACTACTCTTTCCGTAAAGAAATATTTCCGCATATCAGTCCTGAATCTATCTCCCTTCACCCTCATCCCATGTCCCCTCGTAGCAGAACTTGCTTTCAATTGAAAGAGGCTTTCTCCCTGAACATTTATGCCACAGAGGTATTTAAAGACCTCAATCATATCACCTCTATCCCGCCTTTCCTCTAAGGTGTACATATTAAGATCCTTCAGTCTGTCCTCATATGCTTTATAATGAAGACCACTAATCATTTTAGTAGCCACCCTCTGCACCGACTCCATCCTGTTCACATCCTTTTGAAGGTGCGGTCTCCAGAATTGCACACTATACTCCAAATGAGGTCGCACCAAAGACTTATACAGAGGCCCTACCACCTCCTTTTTTCTGCTAGCCATTCCTCTCCGTATGCACCCAAGCATCCTTCTAGCTTTTGCCGTCGCCTTTTCTACCTGTTTAGCTACTTTAAGATCATCAGACACAACCACGCCTAGGCCCTGCTCTTCTTTAGTGGACAAAAGTACTTCACCCCCTATACTATATTGCTCCCTTAGATTGCGGCAGCCCAAATGCATGACCTTACATTTTTTAACATTAAATCCCAGCTGCCAAATTCTAGACCATTCTTCAAGATTAGCTAGATTCCTCCTCATGTTATCTACCCCTTCCTGGGTGTCTACTCTATTGCAGATTTTGGTATCATCCGCAAAGAGGCAAACCTTACCTGAAAGCCCTTCCGCTATATCACTAACAAAGATGTTAAAAAGAATCGGACCAAGGACAGATCCCTGGGGCACACCACTGATAACATCTCTCTCCTCAGAGTGAGCTCCATTTACTTGTACTCTTTGTCGCCTCCCACTCAACCAATTTCTAACCCAAGCAGTAACTTTAGGGTCCATCCCTAGGGTGCTCAGTTTGTTTATAAGTCGCCTGTGAGGAACAGTTTCAAAGGCTTTACTGAAATCTAAATACACCACATCTAGGGCTCTCCCTCGGTCCAACTCCCTGGCCACCCAGTCAAAGAAATCAATCAGATTTGTCTGACAAGACCTGCCTCTGGTGGATCCATGCTGCCTCGGATCCCGTAATCCGCTGGACTCCAGAAACCTCACTATTTTCTCTTTCCAATAATTTCCAATATTTTCTCTTTCCAATAATTTACTCACCACCGAAGTTAAACTAACCGGCCTGTAGTTTTCAACCACATCCTTACTTCCGCTTTTGTGTAAAGGCACCACATGAGCCTCTCTCCAGTCCTTTGGCACCACTCCTGACTCCAACGAGGCATTGAAAAGGTCAGTCAGTGGAGCTGCTAGAATGTCCCCAAGTTCCCTCAGTATTCTCGGGTGTATCCCATCCGGTCCCATCGCTTTGTCTACTTTAAGTTGAGATAGTTTCTCACGAACACAGTCTTTTGAAAATTGTTCAAGATGTCCTTTGCTTCTGTTCCTATTTGTGGGTGTTTTCTGAGGTCCTGCTCCTGGTTCTTTATCTGTGAACACAGAACAAAAATATTTGTTAAGCAATTCCGCTTTATCCTTATTAGCTTCTACATATTCCTCCCCTGCATCCTTGAGTCTGACAATACCACTCTTGCCCTTCCTCTTCTCGCTAATATATCTGAAAAATGTCTTATCCCCCCATTTTTTTGCATTGGCTATTTCCTCCTCCTTTTGACTCTTTGCCTTCTTGACTACTTTGCTAGCTTCTCTAAGTTTTTCCAAATACAGATGCCTGTCTTCCTTTCTCTGTGATCTCTTGTATTTCTTGAAGGCCTCCCTCTTTTTCTTCACTTTTTCAGCTACTTCTTTCAAAAACCATAGCGGTCTCCTTTTCTTTTACCTTTCTTTACCATTTTAACAAAAAGGTTGGTTGCCCTTAAAATATCCCCTTTCAGTTTTTCCCACTGTTTTTCTACATCCCTCAGCTGTTCCCATCCAACTAACGACTCCCTGAGGTATTGGCCCATCTTCGCAAAGTTAGTCTTCCTAAAGTCTAAGATCCTCGCCTTTGAATGGATTCTAACAGCCCTAGTCCTAATACTGAACCACACCATCTGGTGATCACTGGATGCAAAATGATCTCCCACTACAACATCGGAAACACTTTCACCATTGGTAAGCACCAAGTCCAGTATGGCCCCTTCACGTGTGGGGTCTGTTACCAATTGCCTGAATAGTTCTCCCTGTAGAGAATCCAGGATCTCCTTACTATAGCCGGAAACATTTGGACTATGGTGGGGTGTGACAGGTGCAAATCTGCAGCTCACTGACAATGGGATGGCATTTCCATTCACATCTATCCCATCTCCCTGCAAGGTAGCACAGACAGTGACCCCAATACAGTCTGGCCATGATGGGTTGGCTGTGGCTGTCAGCATTCCTCACAAAACCCACGAGAGCATATGTCAGTCCCTATGAGGTCTGCCACCTCACCCTCTGCATGTCCAACCAACTCCCCTCCACTGTTACTCTCTCACCCTCTGCCAAGACAGTTGAGAAGGGAGGCACAGACTGTCCTCCTGCCAACCAACTCACCATCTGTTCCTCACATCCTATTTCCACACATCATCCAGGCCATAACACCTGCACTGTTGTCTACGCCAACCCACACATATCCAAACTATAGCTCCACCAAGCAAATGTCCATGCAGCCTGCCATCATGTCACAGAGCCTGCAGTCAGCGAAGTGCACATAGGCATATTCTGACTCATGCCCACATGCACCTTGTACTGACCCCCTAAGTAGACCTGCATGCCCAAAGTATCTGCCAGCTCTGTGGCACAAGCCCTAAGGTCACTGTGTGCATGAGTGCAGTGTGGCAGGGTCAAGGCCAGTCTGTAGGCCACCATAGCTGGCCTCAATTCCTTTTACATCAGCATACGGTCCAAGGTCATGAGCAGTGGGCCTCAATCCCCCCGCCTCTATGGCATGCATGGTTCAGCACATTCACAAGGCCAGCCTCAGTCACTGTGAGCTCTGCCATGCCCCCACATTTCCCCCTTTAATTCAACCCACCCCTCACCCAGTTAGCCTAGATGCAGCTGTGCAATATATCACAGAGCATGCAGACAGCTAGGTGCACATAGGCCCACACCAAGCCAGGCCCTCAGAAACCCTGAGAATGGACATCCAAATATGACTCCAAAGAATAGTACAGCTGCTCTGTGTTTCCAAATGCAAGGCCATTGTGTAAATGAGTCAGGGGATGCAGGATTAAAGCCAATATGTGGATTATCAGTGATAAGACACAAATATCTTGGCTGTACCAGAACAGCTGTGACCAGGAGCAGTAGGTGCAACCTCCCACATGACAGCAAACAGGGATCCCCACATGCAAAGTTAAAGAGGAGGAGGAGGTATGATGGCAAATCACACAGGTAGAGCATTTACGATGTGATGGCTGTAGTAAGGGCATGTATGATGAAGTGAGTTGTAATAATGCATGCACATTGTGCAGGTACACCCAATCTAGGGATATGTAACAATGGTATGTCTAGACCGTATGTGGGGGGGTGGGGGCGCGCTTTGTGGAATGTGAGGTGCTGGTATGCAGTGTGCATGCATGTGATGGTCTAGCATTATGTTTATATAAACAATATGCTGCTGGTCCCCCCTCACAAAATGTACAGACTGTGCACAGCCCTTGTGCATGTGGCTCCCTGTGGGTGTGCCCACTGCACCTGCAGTTGAGTGAGTGCATATGCCTCTCATGCCATGTCAGCATGGTCTAGTGGAAGTGAGAAAACATGATGAATGAACAAAGACACGGTATTATGTGTCCTGCTCACTGCCATAGGTAGAGTAAGGGCACACAGCATCTGGGAATGTGTCAGATATAGGTTGCTATGATGCAGCATGCACCTACAGCATGAATGAAGCTCATCAGCCATTGCACTCTGCACCACAGTCCCATGGCACAGGTCCACAGTAAAATGTGATACAAATGAAGGGGAGAGGATTCTGGGAAATCCATGAAACAGCACAATTACCACAGGTTGTACATGTGTGAGAGGGAACATATATGGAAGAGATGGACCAACATGTGATAGCCATTAGCGTGACTAGGGTACACACAGCATAATTTGCTGACAGGCCACCATCACCCTGACTGTGCTGTGACCATGCCTTGGCCATGTACCCATTGTGGTATGTATAGGTTAAAGCTGCAGGTCCCTTCCTGATAGTCCAAGTCCTGCTGGTTGAGGTAGGTGTGGTTTTTCAGGCAAACAGGCTGCATATGAGTGCACAGTGCACATATGTTCTTGTGAAACAGCAGTCTTTGGATAGCTGGGGTGTGCATGAAACCAATGTCCCTATGTTGGCTGATTCATGCAGAGTGACAGTGCCTGCTATGTCAGATTGGCTCATTAAGGTAGTGATAGCTGCAGTGATGGGTGTGAACTGGCCATGCATCAGGGTCATGTACCACCTCCCTCGTGCAGTAATGAGTCAAGCCATTGCTGCTGTGGGTTAAATACAACCTCATTCATCTATTATGGGGCTTTCATACCTTCACCCACCACACTCTATGGCAAGTCACATCAAATGTGAACCTGCTGCTACAACCAGCTGTCTGTAATGGGATTTCTGAATTCACCCTAGAGCCAGGAGGAAGACAGTCCAAGTATAAGTGAGGACCAGACATCCTAACATGCCCCCATTGCACACATGCAGCATTCTAGCGGTGATGTAGGCTTGTGGCTGAACAAAAATAGCTCAGGTAGTACAGTACTGACCCTGTAGACCAGGTGCTGTGTGACCCACTTCCCATTCACGGTGACCTCTGCAACTGTCATGTAATGATCTCTGTTGCAGTATTCCTCATGAAGGTCACAATGCCCTATAAAGCCATTGTGTCATGTGAAGGATCAGAGCCTCTAGGCATGACTGAGGCCATGCATACGGCAGGTCTGACTGTACAATGCATCAAGGGGGATGGAGGGATGAACCAATAATGGTACTCAGTGCAGCAGCAAAGGCAGAGTGGATAGATGAGACCATCAGGAATATCCCCAAAACTGGCCTGTCTGCTAGGATGGTTGGAGATGTGTGCATGGTACTCCATGGAGGTCCAGGGTGGTCTGCAATGGGTGATATGCTACTTAAAGGTAGTCTATGTTCAGTTTGTGTGCAGTTGTGTCCACATTACTACTACTACTGAGCATTTGTATAGCACTACAAGATGTATGCAGTGCTGCATAGACATGTAAATGTGTAGCACACCCTGCACATGTGCTGTGATACCTTTCATTAACGCGCACTACAACCACAGACACATGTGAGTGTGTGGTTAGTATGGCATGTGAAGGATAGTGAAGGGACAGCCACCACGATTGCACATGAGATGTAGCCTGCCACACTGTGGAATGAGCAGCTGCAGTACTGTGTGTTGTGTGCATCACCTGATACATGTGCATTGCCTTAGCTGGGTCTGAGATGGGATGTACCATGGGCTGTAAATGTGTCTGTCAAGCTGAATCGTGTCATGAGTGTAGCACATTCTTTGCATGGACCTGCATCATCCCCACATGCACTGGGCCTGACTATGTCGAGGTGTAGTCAAGGGGTCAGAGAACTGCCCATTGAAGGTATGGAGAAACAGTTTGGGCTCCATGGCATGTTCAATAGCTGATGAATACCCTTGTAGGGTGATGGCTGTGAAATGTTGACTGTCTGTATTGATGGATGGACACACAGCAGTATGCTGCTTTGTCAACCAAGTGCATGTTGGGGAGCCCCACCTGTTATATTGAACATGTCCTGCTGAGGGTCTGACCCTATTTGCCTGGCTCAAGGACATTGCAGGGGATGAGACCTGTACATGTCTCAAATACACAATATGTGATAGCAGATGTAGCCTAATGATTTGGTCATGTGCAATACTAACATGTAGTCTGGGTTTGAATCCCTCCCAAGTGCATTCTGACTGTGGACCACAAATCCTCTGTTTTTGTCAGTATTTATGGTAAATATGCACTGAGAATTATCAGTGGAACAGCTGGCCACTGAACTGACTCTGTAGCTGACATCATGGTTACATGTTTCCACTGTGCACTGTTGACAGAGAGTGTCCAGGCACATCTGACATGATGTGTGTCTGGCCTCTGCTGTAGGCCATGGCCAGAGTGTGTACATGTGAAAACAGGAGATGTAGGACAAAAGGTGTGTACCAGATTGGTACCACACACAAGCATAGAGAATGTGCAGCTCTGCCCTTATCCCATGTCCAATGAACATGCAGCCATATGATGCCTGTGGGCTAGCCACCTGCATGTTCTGTCATATGGCTCACATTGTCACCTACAACCATTAGAGAGGACATCTGGGCAGGCAAAGCACAGATGCATTCTCTGTGGATCTACAAAACACACAGACCCTACCGATGTCACCTGATGGAGAGGATAAAAGCATTGGAATTGCCCTGTGGAAACTGGGTCTGAGAGGCAATCTCACAGGTCAAACACGTAAGACTGATGTGGTAAGGTACTGAGGTACTACCTGGCACATATGGAATGTCGAGTTATACACATTGTCACGCCCTCACCACCCGCCTCTAGCATAGAGAGGTGTGGTATCGGAGGAACTTCTCTCGATTGGCTTGGGCAAACTAACTTTCCCCAGGCGTATCTTGGGATATGTAGTTTGCCTTCAAAAATGGCTTCAAGAAGAAGTTGTAGTCATGGTCCGGAGGTAAGGCAAAGTGACAGAATTTTATTTCTTACGCAAAAGTTCAAGTACCCTGTAAACAGGACTCCTTCTTATGCAGGATTATTGGTGATACAGCATTAGAACAGCATAACTGCTTCACAAGTTTCAAACACACACAGCTGCTTCAAACGTTTCTCAGCCCTGAAAAACAGCACTTCTTTAGCAAGGGTAAAAATGCCTCTTTTTAGCCTTGCCTTGTAAAACAATTAATGGCAACAATAAAACTTAGTCCTACTGGAACAAAAGCTTCTTCTTAACTCCCTTCCTGGATGAAGTTTAAATCTAAATATGGGAGACACAGGCAGCAAATATTCACCAAGCTTTTTAGCTTCCCTGCAAGTTTTCCTGGCTGCGTCACAGACCTCTGGGTGCTAGCAAAAGTATCACCGGCCTCCTGTCAGTTCTCTGGGTCTTGTTATTTCCAGCTTTAGGAGACTTTCTCAGAAAGTGTTAGCTCTCAGCATAACGGTTCAATGCACTTGGCTTGGCATAAAGTACAGTCCATAGGAATATCCATAGCCCTCAAGTCATCCTCAGCACTATCGACTTGCATATCTTCAATTGTTGGAGCAGTGTCCCGTTCTGCGTTCTCAAAGCAGTGCTCAGTAAACAGCTCCCCTTTGGGTCCTAGAGTCACTCCTGTTCCCAGCTCTACCTGAGACAGCCGGTCAGTACCTTCAGCCTTCGGCCCGTCTCCTCGGCTGTGTTTCCTGTGGTTCAGCTCCTCCCAGGGCTCTCCTCTATGGCTACGCTGCATCTCCAGCTTCTCTTGGCTCTCCTGAGCCTCTTGTTTCTCCAGCTCCCCTTGTTTCTCCAGCCTCCTTTTTCTTTGCCTTAGCAGGGGTTTATATTTCTACCTCCAGGGTTCCAGCCCCTCCTCCTCCCTTCCGGCCCTTCCCAGGTGATAATAATCTCTTCTCATGCCTACAGGGACCTCATAGGATTCTGGGTGTGGCACCCTGGGCTTTCTCTCTCCCTTCTTTCTCTCCCTTCTCGGGGCCTGAGATCCAGGCCAGGCAGGGATTCCGTGGGTATCGGTGTACACAGGATTCAGATTACCCTTGAAATACACAACTGGGCTCTCCCCTAAGTCCAATTCCATGTCCTTTTCTATTCTCATGGGTTCAAGACGGGTGTCTCTGTCACATCATATAAAAATATATATACGGAGAATATGCAGTTGTGCCCCTATCCCATGTCTGATGGACATGCAGCCATTTTATGTACACACATGCCTGTCTTATGAGATAATGGAATGAAATGTGATATGATGTAGTCACGGTCAAAAGGGGTATCACTGTGAACTGTAGCTTTGATCCTCTGTGCACCAGGTTGTTTCACTAACCACTGGGCTATTTCTCCACACTGTATGTATATTGTCATGATGTGGGTATTGATAAAGTTGGTGATTTGAAAAGAAATCCTGGTTTTAAGAATCTAGATGTGCAATTACCTCCAGGCACAGCTAGAGGGAGCAGGAAGGAACATTCAGCAGCTAATGAGTTTGAGGAACCTGATGATTTGCACCTGGTAGAGACCCAGGAAGTAAGGCAGGAAACAGTTCCTTATAAGCCAGAGCTGAATGCTTGAAAGAACAGACAAGGAAAGAGACAGAGGAGAAAGGGCAGAAAGAGGAGAAAGGAGAAACTGGAGAAAGAGAGAAGGAGAAGGACGAGGTCCAGCTGTTCCAGAGAAGAGAAGCACGGCTACACAGGGGTGTACTGCTTCACTAAGGAAAGAGAGAGAAAAGGACCTGAGAAGGAACAGTGAAGAAATCCTAGAGGAGAAAGCCCACAGGTACAGAGTTCACAGGGGTGAAAGCCAGAGGGGCCAGGCTGAGTGTGCAGCTCTCCCAAGGAGGTTTGTGAGAGCCAGCTCTGAGGTTAGAGGCTGTGCCACGCCCTGTTCTTCCAGTGTTCCTGACTACAGAGGAGAGAGACTTAAGCCAGAAGCCAGAGGGAATGGTTTGCTGAGAAGCTCACAGTCTCTAAGGAATAATTGTCCAGTTTTACCCTGCAAGAAAGGAAAGGCATTTTATACTAAACCTGAGTCCTTACCAAAGGAGGGAAGAGAGTCCCAACCAGGTTTTACTCAACTGCCACGAAGCACAGCCCTGTCTAATGCTGAGAGGCAGAGACGTAGCTACAACAGGAAGGTTGCTGCAAGGAGAAACTCTGAAGAGCCAAGCCAGCAAAGTTCCAGGTATGAAAAAGCTATTGATACTAGTAAATGCCTGAAGCATAAAAGCCCTGAGAAAACCAGTCTTAACTTTAGAAGGAAGGAGAAGCCAGACTGGTTTACTAAACTCCCTAAAGCCCTGAGAACAGACGCTCATTAGAGACAAGGCCCAAGAGGCATAGCACACCAACACGAGTCAGAGAGGGACAGTGTATATTCCCCTGGTGAGTTCAGTGAGGAAGAGTGCATGGAGACAGAATGCATTGATACCATTTCCCTATCACCACCAGAGCAGATGGAATGTGATATGTGCACAGCCTCATGGCAAGAGTCTGTAATACCTGACTGAAATACAAGAGTGTATAAAATATGGATGTTTTGGAATGAACTGAATTCCTGTTTTGACCACTGCATTAATTGTGAAGCCTAACAATTAAGCACAACTTTGAATACTGGTGACCTTTTGCAACAAAGGACTTTTCTGTTACTTATTTCATCTCTTAATTTGAACCCTTGCATTGACGGGGAATAAAAGCCTTATTTCCCTCCACTTTGGTCTTGGTGCTGAATTCTTTTAGACAGCCGGAATTGGTGAGGACATTTCTAACTATGCGATGAACCTTACTTTCCCAGTGGCTCTCTAAATCTTTGCCGTGGATCGCCCATAAGCGTAGGTGGGCGCCTCCCCGCGACAATATGTATAGAGACATATATATATATGTGTATGTACACATCTATATAAATATATATGTGTTTGTGTAGAGATGTTCATACATATTGAGAGAGAGAGAGAGAGAGAGAGAAAGATATGTAGACATGTACAGACATTTCTAGATCTCTAGAAATAGACATTCAGAATGGAGGTGGAGCCCAGTGGTCAGAGTGACTACCCAGTACACAACAGATCAAGGTTTCGATCCTCACTGACACTCCTTGTGACTCTGGGCATGTCACAATGGCCTTTATTGCATTGTAAGGAAAGACCTGGCAATCCGCATCTAGTGAAACTGTTCCCTGATAGCTCAGGGAAACACAGAGTTGTGTGACTCGCCAAGGGACAGCACTAAAAAACATGGTCCAACGTGACAAATGTACATAGAAGATGGGTACGCAAACACCTCACAGGGTCAGGATTAGACGTCATGGTCCTGTAAGCATAAGGCATCAGTGTACTATTGTAAGGCGCCTTTTAGTTACGTAAGGTGCCTTGTGGTCATGTAAGGTGCCATACTCATGTTGGGCATCCAAGAGTCACGTAAGGCACCATGAAGAGAGTCTAGGTGCCCACACTGTACTGTAAGATGCTTTGATGCAACCTGCCTTAGGGTGCACTGTGGAGACGCCGCAAAACTCTGATGTAACAATGCAGTAAAATAATACCATGAGGCAGAATGGCTGCCTGTTCACAAAAGCCCCTCTTCAGCGAAGCCGACCTGGATCTTCTGGGCAGGCTCATCTGCTGCAGTCAGGGAAGGCTTTTTCCCTCCTCAAGTGTATGCCAGAACCTGTTCAAGGTGAAGCTCTCCTGGGAACACCTGGGAAGATGCTTCAATGCACAAGCTGAATACACACGAGATGTATGTACATGGGGACAGGTACCGCATGCACTTTAACTATACATAGGAGGTTGTAGGCAACACACATCATCTACTGGGCACACCATACACTCAGAGAGTCTAGTCTCTGATCTGTGAGCCGATCAACTGTACAGGACAATGTAGCTTGACTATAGGGCAGGGTTAATTGTGACATGCACAGTGCCCTGTAAAAGTATTCATCTCATCAGTGTTTATCCTGTTTTGGCACATAACAATCATTCACATTTGCATGTTGGGGGATAGTAGCATGTGTAGTACACAACATTGCCATGACCTAGAAGGTGCAAAGTATCCCTAATTTTGTCAATACCATTAATGCAAGTATATGACTCTTAAATAAGAAAAAAAGATGTGTGCATATGTATACACCATGCAGGGTTATGAAGATGTTGAGGCAGCTCTTGATGTACCTCCAGCTGCAAGTCTATTGCATTATATCCCCATCAGCCCACCACATTCATCCTCTGGGAATCTCAGACAGTCCTTGGGGCAAATCTGTTGCAACTCCTGAAAGTTAAATGCTTTTCATTGGGGTATAGCAGTCTGCAGCCCATGGCAGTGTGTTGCAAGTGGAGTAAGGTTGGGGCCTTGGCTAGCCCATCAGAAGATATGTACATATTTCCCACTGAAGCGGTATGAAATGTATGTGTAGATTCGTTGTTGTGTTAGAAGGTGAACCTCTGTGCCACTCACAATGCTCAGGCAGAATAAAACTGGTTAGTCATAAATTGGGCCTCTATGTAGTGGCAGCCTGTGTTCCAACAAACCTGACTGGTTTTCCGGTGCACACTGACGAGAAACAGCCACACAACATGCTGTTGACGCCACCATGTTGCAGTGCCAGAATGTTGTTTGTGGGTTGATGGGATGTGTGGGGTTATTGTTGCATATGGGTGATATGCATGATGGAGATATATGAGAGCCTCCAGAAAGTCCCAGACTGTGGAATCAATGGGCCAAAGTGCCCTTACAAACAGATATCCCCATCTCTACTGTGAATCCATGCAGCCCGTTCTTTGTTAATGTTGGTGTCTTTGTAGCATCATGCATCAATGACTTCCCTGCCTGATCTGTGGGTCCTGCTGTGTGGCCCCTGCGGTCCACTTATTTGTGGTGCCACATAATTTCCAGTGCATTAACATGGAACTAATGTTGGAGCATGGGATCATAGGAAGTTGGTAGATGGTTTCCCAACTCAAACCTGAATTCATATGTCTGCACAACCTTGTCTGTGACCTATGTGGCACCGAATTCAACATCTGAAGAATTATCCAGCGTACTTGACTTAGCCTGCAACCCAATACACCCAGGGAAACCTAACTGGCTAATGGGTGATTTCAATCTCCCTTCCATACCAACTACCCTTTCTAACTCATTCTTAGACGCAATGACAAACCTCAACTACAGCCAACTCATAAACCAACCTACTCATCAACATGGCAATGTGCTCGACCTCGTCTTTGCTCCGCCCTCCTACACGTCCACAAATGACAATTTCGACCTATCTGTCGCTCCAGTACCATGGTCAGACCACAGCCTGATAGTATTCACAATACCAGCACATCAAGATCCATCCAATAATACAACAAAACGAATATCAACAAACACCACTCGCTTCAGACCGCTCAACGAAGACGAAATTAAGAAAAACATACTTCCAATACTCAAACAACCGTCCTCCAACATCAACGACATAGTTTCTACATGGAATGAAACCATCAACCAATACGCCACTCTACCACCAGCCTGCAAAAACCCAACAACGAAGAATAATGTAGTCAATAGACCATCTGCACCATGGTTCTCTCAGGAACTAAGGAAGTCTCGTACACTATTGAGGAACCTCGAAAGAAAATGGCGTAAATCTCACAACCCAACAGATCAACAAATATATTTAACCCACCTTCAATCCTATCGGGAAACAATATGGGACACAAGAAAAACCTACCACTCCGAACTCCTGAACCGCTCCCTAAACAAACCCCGGGAGCTATTCAATATAGTAAAGTCATTAACCAAAGAACCTGCTCCACCTCAACAAGAACCCATACACCCTCAGAAGTATGCCAATTTTATACAATCTAAAGCTATCAGAACAACAACCTCTTCACCCCAAAGTCCTCCGACATCACACACCTCCTCATCCCAAAGCCCACACCAGCAACAAGGACAAAATTTCCCCCTCCTTCAGCTCTCCTCTCCACTCCTTCAACTTTCTCCTCCCTCGGCAAAATGCGTTGAAGACATTATCGTCAAAATGAATACTACCACAGCACCTAACGACCCCTGCCCAGCACACTGGATAAGAGCTATGCGATCCGACTTTAGCCCTGTCATAGCAGAAATAATAAAGATGTCCTTCTCAACAGGCACCTTTCCATCAGCACTAAAGCAGACCTCCATAAGACCGCTGCTAAAGAACAATCAACTAGACCCAACAAAAGAAGAATCATACCGCCCGATAGCTAGTATACCGCTGCTATCCAAAATAATTGAGAAAGTAACCAATAATCAGATACAACAACACATAGACACCTCCTCCCCCCTTGATCCCAGTCAGCACGGATTTAGGGAAGCTCACGGAGTAGAGACACTGCTGACCACATTAACCAACACACTCATCAGTGGACTAGACGACATTAACAAGGGCTTCGCACTAATATTCCTCGACATATCTGCAGCATTTGACTCGGTTGACCATGAAATACTACTAACCCGCCTTTATGAAAAGGGAATCCACGGCCTAGCATGGAAATGGTGCAAATCATACCTGGAAGACCGCTTGCAACACGTCCGGACTATTACAGGCACATCGGAACCTTTCCAGCTAAAACAAGGAGTTCCACAAGGCTCATCCCTATCTGCACTCCTATTTAACATTTACATGCAGCCCCTGTGCGATATCACTCGATCCTTTGGCATTTCCTCGCTGATCTATGCAGATGATGTTCTACTATTCGCTCCATTCAATGTCAAGCTCCCAGATTACACATCTTTAGTAGATTGCTTTAATGCAATAGCAGACTGGTTACTCACGCAGAATATGCGAATAAACTACAAAAAAACTGAAGTACTGATTGTCACGAAAAACAGAGAATTCTCACCCCCGGAGACCCTAAGAGTACGAGACGCACACCTCCCAATCAAGCCCTCCATAAGATACCTTGGAGTGATACTGGACCATCGCCTAGATTTTAAAGAACATATCAACCGCACTGTGAAAACCATTTATTTCAAGATAAGGACCCTACGCCATCTGAAAAATATGCTTGACCCAGACAGCTTCAGAACTACATTCCAAGCCATAGTCACACCCCACTTCGACTATGCGAATATAATACTCCATGGTCTCCCAAAGAACTCCCTAAATACATTACAACTAGCCATGAATGCCGCAGCCCGGGTATTATACGGTGCTTCAAAGAGCGATCACATAACACCCATCCTAATGGAGCTTCACTGGCTCCCTATATACTGCAGAATAACATATAAAGCCCTTATCTTGACCTTTAAAGCGATAAATACTATAGCTCCGTCAACAATTTCAAAACTCCTCCATCACACTCCCAACATCAGATCTAGAAGGTCAGCAGCGGCAAATACCCTAACTACACCACATGAGGCCACAAAAAACAAACGATCAACAACAGACAGGGCTTTCGCGTACTACGCACCCAGATGTTGGAACAACCTACCTCCCAACATTAGAGCTATTACTGACCTCAAGCAATTTAGAAAAGCCATAAAGCATCACCTCTTCATTCTACATTTCCAAAGCACATCATCAACCCTCTAACATTTACAGATAAAGTGTAACCGCCCTACTTAAGATGATGAAAAGAAACTCTATCCCGTGTATATAGGTTCTATACATCCTACAAATATGTACATAGTTTCCCTAAGTTATAATCCCAGTTGTATATTTCCTGTTATATGTAAACTCACCACAGTCTGTTGATTGAAATGAGTATTCCTGTTTAATGTAAACCGCGCTGATGAGAAAGAGTGCGGTATAGAAGAACTACAAATAAATAAATAAATAAATAAATGTGGAGTGCACAGTGATCAGCATGTTGCGTGTGTAGTGTTGGTGCAGAGTCAGAGGCCTGTCATAAAATGTATCCACAGATAGTTAACAAGTGACTGAGCAGGTGACATAGACTCTACCTAGGGGAAGCCTAGTCCCAGAAATAAGTGCCTTTGGTGAACATCTGTATGGACCAGATTGTACATAGTACTGTCATAGCAAAAGGAATGAAATAAACTTTTATAGCTCTACCCTTTAACACTAAGTTCAGATTACTCTGTTCCAGTTGTATAAGACTCACTTTGTGACAGAGGTCTCAGACTATCAATAGGCTAATAATCCAAACGGACTTGCCGGACTGGACTGCCTTAATTCGCATCAACGACCTCACTCCAGTGTCACCTTAGTGAGTTTTTCATTTTTTATATATATTTTCTTTCCTTTTTATATTAATTTTACTAATTTCCAATCTGTTAACTTATTCACTTCAGTGCTTTGACGTTCTTGTCAATGTTTATAACAAATTTAACAGTCCCGTAAGTGTAGCACAAGAAACCAGATAATCCCGCTGTTAGTTTTACTTCTTCTTAAATCAACTTTATGACTTATAATTTGTTGAAAAGACAGCTCTTATCTGGTAATAGATGATATGTCCACAGTGCCGTTGTTGTTGTCACAGTAGTGATGTTCATTGAAACAGCTAGTAGTCCCGCATAACTGATGTTCCCGACGTCTATCCAAAGCGCTTGAACGTTTCACTAGTCGTTTCCTCAGGGGAGAAAAACACTGGATATTTGAAACGTGCATGGCGTTTTTGGACAACTGACGAGAGCTGGGTGAACGATTATCGGAAGTCCGTCTAGTTTGAACGGCACGTTTCAAATATCCAGTGTTTTTCTCCCCTGAGGAAACGACTAGTGAAACGTTCAAGCGCTTGTCATAGTGTGAGAGCAAATCCAGAGATATCCACCATTAAAGACTGATCTGCCTCTGGTATAACGTCCGAGAACATCATTGCACCACCAGCGGTTTGCCATCCCAACTGTGCATTAGCGAGAACATCTGTTGCCTCCCATGGGCAGCCTCCAGAAAAGACACATTCCCTCACAATCTATTGTCCGCCCAGGAGGAACCTTCTGAGGTATCCTCAGATTAAACATATTGGTGTGTTTGACTGTATCTGGTGACCCACTGTCAATATGACAGCCAGGACCCCCATTTGAGGAATAGGAGACCCGCAGGTGAAATGCCAGCTAGGAGTCTCCCCTGAGGAAGTGGGATGGAAATGCCATGTGGGTGATTGTGGCAGTGTTGGGATCAGTTGATGATATCATAACTGCAGAGATCAATGGTCTGCAGTGACAACTGTGAGGAAGCCCTTCATAGCATAAGGGATATATGGGCATCTCTGAAGTGCAGAGGCATTAGGGTGTGTGGAATAGATAACACATCATGGTGCCTGTATATGTCACATATCTATATAATGTTCATGTCATGATGGGTCTAAGGGTTCCCGGTATAACAGCCCTGTGAAAGATATATAATGGAGTCAATCATGAGATGTGTGTAATGTATGAACTATGTAAGAAATCTTTTGTCACGCCTCTTTATATGTGAAGTGCCTAAGGAAACATACTGTAGGCCAAGGATCAGGTGTAAGAGCAGTGCTGTGGGGCAACTATGCCACGTAACCTCACACACTGGCTACATGGGCCACATCTTGTGCCATGGGACACCTTCACAGTGATCTGTAAAAACACAGCAAGTAGTACATAGGTTAGACTCAATGCCGGTGCACAAATGTGCTCTACAACATGCCTGTGCGATACCATGGGGATTGTGTCCAACATTGAATGTTGGGATGCTGAGAGGGGGAGGTCGTGTACAACCTCACAGGGCCTGGCTAGCTGCCATCCACAAACAGAATACTGTGACATTGCACATACCCATGACCAGTTTGCTGTTGTGTCCCCAGTGTTATGTTGGGAATGGCACAGATGGCATCTATCCCTTTTTCCACAGGTGGAAGATATGCAGAAAAAGGGCCAGATGCTGCGCCGGAGGTGGCCCGGGTACCTCCAGCGGCTGCAGGAAGAGCAGAGGGCATCTGCACATGGTGAATAATCTAGTATGTGTGTGGCACAACAGCATGTGTGATGCAATGACAATGGTCAAATGGTCAAAACATGATAACCCCTGCACAGTTACCTATGGATGTGCAAGCATGCCTGGTGTGGGGAACTGGGGCACTGTCCACACCACATGGAGGTACACATAAACATGTAGGGGTTGAAATGCTGGCCTACATACACCATATGAACCTTTTGATCATCCCCCTGTCCAAACATATAGCTATGTGGCGATGCAACAAGTGCATGGCTGCTGTGGTCATTCAACAAATGCATATTGCAGAGATGGTGATGGCACAGCAGACAGGTAGTGTACAGCATCACACCCTTCCCAGGATCAACATCAGACACACAATTGAATGACATTATATCATGCATATTGAGGCCACGGTTTGCCATAAGATGCCTGGTACCAAAGGCCTGTACCAATGGTGCTGACCCCTGGTCTGTGGAATTACCAGTCACCCAGCAATCCCTGACACATCCTTGGTGGAAATACAGAATAAGAACATAAGAACATAAGATATGCCATACTGGGTCAGACCAAGGTCCATCAAGCCCAGTATTCTGTTTCCAACAGTGGCCAATCTAGGTCATACGTACCTAGCAGTTTCCCCAAGGGACACAGGTTCCACAATGCTTGTATTGGTTCAAGCATTGATATCCTGGGTCCCTTCTTAATAATGGTTTATGGACCTTTCCTCCAGGAACTTGTCCAAACCTTTTTTAAACCCAGCTACACTAACAGCCTTTACTACATCCTCCGGTAACAAATTCCAGAGTTTGATTACACGTTGAGTGAAAAAATATTTTCTTTTATTAGTCTTAAATAGTTTACCCTGTAGCTTCATTGCATGTCCCCTAGTCTTTCTATATTCTGATAAGGTAAACAATCGATCTACGTTTACCCGTTCCACTCCGTTCATTAATTTATAGATTTCTATCATATCTCCCCTCAGCCGTCTCTTTTCCAGGTTAAAGAGCCCCAACCTTGTTAGCCTTTCTTCATAGGAGTAGCCTTCCATCCCCTTTACCATTTTGGTGGCTCTTCTCTGAACCTTTTCTAAAATCGCTATATCCTTTTTAAGATACGGCGACCAGAATTGCACACAATATTCAAGGTGCGGTCTCACCATGGAACGATATAGAGGCATTATAATATCTTTTGTTTTATTTTCCATTCCTTTCCTTATCATACCTAGCATTCTATTTGCTCTCTTGGCCGCCGCTGCACACTGGGCCGAGGGTTTTAACATGGTATCCACAAGGACGCCTAAATCTTTTTCTTGGGTGGTGGTTCCTAATGTGGAACCTTGCATCGTGTAACCATAGTTTGGGTTGTTCTTCCCTAGGTGCATAACCTTGCACTTCTCCACATTAAATTTCATCTGCCATTTTGATGCCCAGTCTTCCAATTTATCAAGATCCTCTTGCAATTTTCCACAATCCTCCTGGGTTTTAACAACTTTAAATAGTTTTGTGTCATCAGCAAATTTGATAACCTCACTCGTTATTCCACTTTCCAGGTCATTTATGAATATGTCAAAAAGCAGCGGACCCAGCACAGATCCCTGGGGTACACCACTATTCACCTTTCTCCATTGGGAAAATTGGCCATTTAGCCCTACCCTCTGCTTTCTATCTTTTAACCAGTTCCTGATCCACAGTAGTACACTGCCTCCTATCCCATGACTCTTTAGTTTTGCCAAAAGTCTCTCATGAGGGACTTTGTCAAAGGCTTTCTGAAAGTCCAGATACACAATATCAACCAACTCACCTTTGTCCACCTGTTTATTCACTCCTTCAAAAAAACATAACAGATTAGTAAGACAAGATCTTCCTTGTCTAAAGCCATGTTGGCTGTCTCCCATTAGGTCATGACTATCTATATGCTGAGTAATTTTATTCTTTATGATGGTTTCTACCATTTTTCCCGGTACTGATGTCAGGCTCACCGGTCTGTAGTTTCCCGGATCACCCCTCGAACCCTTTTTAAAAATTGGTGTTACATTGGCGATCCTCCAATCCTCAGGTATTAGAGATGATTTTAATGATAGTTCACAGATTACTGATAGCAGGTCTGCAATCTCAAATTTCAGTTCTTTCAACACCCTTGGATGTATACCATCCGGCCCAGGTGATTTGCTACTCTTCAGTTTATCTAATAGTTGTAAGACATCTTCCCGATGTATCGATATTTCCTTCAATTCTTCCACACCTTTAAAT
This sequence comes from Ichthyophis bannanicus, assembly GCA_033557465.1. Classification (NCBI taxonomy): domain Eukaryota; kingdom Metazoa; phylum Chordata; class Amphibia; order Gymnophiona; family Ichthyophiidae; genus Ichthyophis; species Ichthyophis bannanicus. Next base: position 231,103,158 of record CM066038.1, on the reverse strand, counting down.
ACCACTTCAGTCGTGGGTAACATCCCTACATCTTCCTCAGTAAAGACCGAAGCAAAGAATTCATTCAGTCTCTCCGCTATCGCCTTGTCGCCTCTTAGTGCTCCTTTAACCCCTTTATCATCTAATGGACCAACTGACTCTTTCACGGGTTTTTTGCTACGAATGTACTTGAAAAGGTCTTTATTTCGCGTTTTTGCTTCCGCAGCAAGCTTCTTCTCAAATTCTCTCTTTGCCTGCCTTATCAATGCCTTGCATTTGACTTGCCAGTGCTTGTGCTGTTTCCAGGTTTCATCATTTGGCTCTTTTTTCCATTTCTTGAAAGATGCTTTTTTGGCAACAACAGCCTCTCTGACCTCAGCTTTAAACCATGCTGGCAATTTTTTAGACTTCCTTCCACTTTTCTTAAAGCGTGGAATACAGCTGGTCTGGGCTTCCAAGATAGTATTTTTCAACAACACCCAAGCTTGATGTACGTCTTTAACCTTTGCAACTGCTCCTTTTAGTTTTTTCTTAACTGTTTTCCTCATTCTATCATAGTCTCCCTTTCGAAAGTTAAAGGGTAGTACTGTGGATTTCCTTACTATCCCTCCTCCACTAATTAAATCAAAGGCGATCATGCTATGATCACTATTGCCAAGTGGCCCCAACACCCTTATCTCTTGCACTACATCTGGTGTTCCACTAAGGACTAGGTCTAATATTGCTTCCCCTCTGGTCGGTTCATGAACCAGCTGCTCCAAGAAGCAGTCATTTATTTCATCTAGGAACTTTATCTCCCTAGCATGTCCTGTTGTGACACTGACCCAGTCGATGCCGGGGTAATTGAAATCACCCATTATTATTACTGCACTGTAACTTTTGCTAGCTTCCTTGATTTCTTTGAGCATTTCATCATCCATTTGTTCATTCTGGCCAGGCGGACGATAGTACACCCCCACTGCCATCGCCTTCCCCTTTTTACATGGAATTTCAATCCATAGAGATTCTACAGCAAATTTTGTTTCTTGCAAAACTTTAATCCTTTCTGATCCAATGCCCTCTCTAACATAGAGCGCAACCCCTCCACCAATTTGATCAGCTCTATCATTTCGATATAGTTTGTACCCAGGTATCACAGTGTCCCACTGGTTGTCCTCCTTCCACCATGTCTCTGATATTCCAATCATATCTAACCTCTCGTTTAGTGCTATATATTCTAACTCTCCCATCTTGTTTTGTAGACTTCTAGCATTTGCATACAAGCATTTTAGAGACTGTATTTTATTCATATTAATTTGGCTATTGGTAGACATGGGTAATTCGGGATCTTTAAGTTCTGTCTGCTCCATACTCGAGGGCATTTGGGCTACTTTACTCTTTTTTGGAACCTCTCTGCTTTTTGTAGTATCCTTCAAGGATACATTCTTCCGAACCATGCGCTCTTGGGCGACTGTCGGCTTTCCCCTATTATCTAGTTTAAAAGCTGCTCTATCTCCTTTTTAAAGGTTAATGCCAGCAGCCTGGTTCCATCCCGGTTAAGGTGAAGCCCATCCCTTCGGAAGAGCCCCTCCTTTCCCCAGAATGTTCCCCAGTTCCTAACAAATCCGAACCCCTCATCTCTGCACCATTGTCTCATCCACGCATTGAGACTCCGGAGCTCTGCCTGCCTATTGGGTCCTGCGCGTGGAACGGGAAGCATTTCGGAGAACGCTACCCTGGAAGTTCTGGATTTCAACTTCCTACCTAAAAGCCTAAATTTAGCTTCCAGAACCTCCCTACCACATTTTCCTATGTCATTGGTACCAACATGTACCAAGACAGCAGACTCCTCCCCAGCACTATCTAAGACCTTATCTAGGTGGCGTGTGAGGTCCGCTACCTTCGCACCAGGCAGGCATGTTACCAGGCGATCCTCACGTCCACCAGCCACCCAGCTATCTACATGCCTAATGATCGAATCACCAACTATAACTGCTGTCTTAACCCTTCCCTCATGGGCACTTGGCCCTGGAGAAACCTCCTCGGTGCGAGAGGGGTTTACATCACCTGGAGGACAGGTCCTAGTTACAGGATCACTTCCTGCCACACCAGGGTGATGCTCTCCTGTCACGTGACCTCTCTCCTCCATGGCAACAGGGATGCTGCCAGACTGGAGGTGGGACTTCAGGACTATATCCCTGTAGGTCTCGTCTATGTACCTCTCTGTCTGTCTTATGTTTTCCAAGTCTGCTACTCTAGCCTCTAGAGAACGGACTCGTTCCCTGAGAGCAGAGAGCTCCTTGCACCTAGTGCACACGTAAGACCTCTCACCAGCTGGGAGAAAATCATACATGTGACACTCAATGCAAAAGACTGGAAAGCCCACATCCCGCTGCTGGACTGCTGTCTGCATCTTAGTTTTAAGTTTGTGTTTAGATCTTTAAGTTCTATATGTACTAAAGGGTGCAATGGATATTTATACCACTAAAACTGTACCTAAGAAGTTTAATATACCTTGTTCACCTGAAGCTTAATTAATCTCAGGTCCTTGGTGTATGACTGATTTGGGTAATGAGCTTCACCTGAGAGCACCTCCTGTCTTTTAAGGTGTGCAAGTACCTATAAAGCTGTGATTTTCCCAGGGGAGGGTGGGTGTGGGGAGGGAGGGAGGGATATAACACTTATTAAAAAAGGGCTGCTACACAGTACCTTGTCCTGTGCTGCTGAGGAAAACTATATTCTGATTTGATTTAAATTACAGCTCTTTGCTGCTACTAGGCTCTAACCTATTATGAAATTTAAACTACAAGCTCTCTGCTGGATTCTAAATTTAACCAAAAAGCTCTCTTCTGTGTTTTAATTTGAAACTAAAAGTACTTTGCTGATGCTAGGCCCTGAGTGACTATGAAATTTAAACTACAGCTGTCTACTGGGTATGAAAGGTAACCAGAAAGTTCTCTTCTGTGTTTTTAAATTGAATCTTAAACTGTTGCTACTAGGCCCTGACTGATTTAACAAAAAAAATAGTGGGTTCACAGATTAATTAGCTTTAAAAGAAAAAAAATTCCTTTCAGAAAAATTCCCAGAAGTATATACTCACAATTTCAGATTTCTCTCCAGAAGTAACAGCCCCCCTTTCCAGTCCTTCAAGACCACATGGCAGACCACATGGGCCATGAGGGCTCTGGGTCCACTTGTGCCTCTTCTGCACCCACCCATTGCCCCATCAGGCATGTCTGTGTTGGTACACCTCTGCTGTACACACAATCCTAGTTAATATATCCCAGGGGTGCCCTGTGTTCACCCCAGCCCCCATTGCACACATTTCCCAGGTGCACACACCCCTTCAATGGCTTGGGGAGACTGCATTGTGCTGTTGTCACCCTGTCCTATCTCAACATATGTGTGCTTCCACCCTCACCCCATGCTATGGTCCCTGCCTGGCCGCCTTACACTGCTGCTGGAATGTGTTACTGCTTCTTGAAACAGAACATTGCTGTGGCCACATAATGGACCCCCACACCGATAACCTCCATCTCCGCCACCCCCTCACCCTTCCCCGTCCTGCCAATATGCCAACCTGCCAACATCACTGATCCACCCTCTCCAGTGCAACACACATCCAACTGTCACCCATGACCTGCCTGTCCTGTCCCAATGACACATGGGCATCCACACATACCACCACAAACACACCACTAAGGCACCTATCTACACCCTTGTCATCCAGTTAAGTCAAGATATGTTACCACCCCCTCGCTGATATACTATACCTTTGGTCCACCAGTCACCCCAATGGTTTGCACAGCCCCTTGATGTGCTCATCGCCTCTGCTGTGCCCAGCATGCTGGTAGCACCCCTTGGTCAGGTCATCTCACAGTCCCCACAGACCTCAACAGATGCATGTAAGACCAAATCTGATGATGTATGGACACATGCACACTGCAGGTCATACATCCTTCCCCCCCCCCCCCCAAGAGCATACCATACACACCCTGCTGTGGACCCCACAGTGTTGGTGTTCTGGCATTGTCTGTGCTCCCCCTCCCACTGTTTTGTTAAGGCACCACAGGGGGCACCTTGTGCCTCCACTTTGGGGGGCTGACATCTAGGGTTGGTAGGTCAGGTGCCCTCTTGGTCCCAATCACACCAGTGGGGATCCGGCTCTCTCTGTAGCTTCCTACCCAGGCTGGTTGGCCCTCAACCCCTTATCTGTCATGCCCACACTCTCTGGTTCCATCCCATCTGTGCAGTTAATATCCTGTTTGATTTGGGGAGACTGCATGGCCTGCTGTGCATTGTTCACCTGCTGCATAGTTGGTGGGCTGCCAGCTATGTACAAGGCTTGCAGACATTGTGGCAGGTGATGACTGCCCTGGGGCCAAAGGACATGTGGCTGATGTGGGACTCTCTGCTCCAATTCACAGAGCCTGTAGAATGTAGACCAGCACCTGCGGGGCTGGCAGGTGTCAGTGACCCAGGCTGGCTGGCATTGGAAGGCCAGGCAGTGGTGGCAGCAGAGAAGGTGGACATGCCCAGTGAGATGGAGGAAGAGAAAGACGACAAGGAGGCAGAGATAGAGGAGGAGGAGGAGAAGGAGGAAGAGGAGGAGAAGGAAGAAGATGAGGAGCTGGATGTGGAGGAGGCTGATTGGGATGTGGAGGAAGATGTGGATGATGGGGACAAGGAGGAGGAGGTAGAGGGCAAAGGGGAGGAGGAGGAGGAGGGCGAGGATGAGGAGGGCGAGGAAGAGGCTGTGGATGTGGAGGGGAGGCTGTGCACATAGGGGTGTGGGATTTTGAGGGGGAGGAGGAGTGGGTGGGACAGATGGAAGAGGAGGAGGAAGGCACACAGCAGTCCCACACAGCAGTCCCACACCCCAGAATGGTCATCCTGCTGCACCAGGCCACCGTTGATGACACACCTGGGAACCATGATTGCAGAGGGCCCAGTGGAGCCCCGCCAGCTGCCCTACAGTCCTGCAACACTGGTGGAGACCACCCCAGGGATGGCAGCCAGTGCCTCAGCCAGGGTGTGGGCTAAGGCCCTCACCGAAACTCCATACACATGTGGCCTGGAGAGGGGGGACTGGGACCACAGCCTGGCTGTGGCACTGGTTGCCCTTGGACAGGGCCAGCATGCCCTGACACAGACTGTGGGGCAGCTGGTGGATGCCATTGTACAGAGGCCTCATGAACTGCAGAGGCAGAAGGGTGTGGACCCAGCCTCCGCAGGGCATGAGCCATCATGCCATAGAGGCCCCAGGAGGAGTAATGCCACCATTGGCTATGGGTGCACCCTAGCCCTCTGCAATCCTGGGTTCCAGGTGTTGTCAACACCTCCTGGCCATGGACCACAATATGATGGGCCCACCACTTAAATGCCATGTTGGCACTGTGTGCCATTTGTATATATGGTTCATTTGTATATATGGTTCATTTTACAATGAACATTTTTTCCTTTTGTTTTAATTGTAAATACAGATTTGTTTACCTTTGTTTAACCATGGCCTGGCCATGTGTCCTTCTCTGTCACCTACTTGAGCATAGGTGCACACATAGCAAGGGTTCCAAGGGTTTGTGAAAGGCACACATGTGTGACACATATGGTCCAGTCCAAACAGCAGACAGTGGGCGATTGTTATGTGTACTGCTGCGTGCAACCTCTTGGGACCACCCAGATAGTGTTACCCTCCCAGGCACAGCATGGGAAATGTTGGTGGCCATGTTCTGCCTACTGGACCCACATGTCTAGTGACAAGGACATGTCCATGTGTACACTCATGGCAAAGTGGACAAAACAGTAGTAGATCCATGTCAGAGCTGTGGAACAGAACTGAGTGTGTGCTAGGGGTAGCTGAGGGTCAATTGGAACATCCACTGCTATGGTGAAGGATGACTCAGTGGGTGAAAGTGGTCAGCACAAAGCTGGCAACACCAATCGATGACATGGTCCTAGGGGACAGTTGAGCCCAAAGGTTGGGTCCACCTGTGTGTAATCTATATTGCCTGATATGTGACCATGATAGCTTTATGAATAGCCATGTTCTATAAGGCCCATGACTCAGCAACATCACTAGACAGGCAACATAAACACCAAGGGCCACTCGGGACAGGTCAGATACAAGGTTGAGGGGATATATAGATTAGGGTGGCACTGTAACAGATCTTCCCATATGCTGATGACACCATGAAGCACCCTCACAGACATCATGGCAACATGGAGAGAATGTGGCACCCCTACTAACCTGACAGGAAAGGCTGCCCATCCAAACCCAAAGATCAGCCAAGGAGGTCAATGACCAGAGATGCCAGAAAGACATTATATATAGTACTGAGGGAGCTGCACTGGTCCACAGAAGAGATGGAGGTATGTGTCCATGGGCCACCGTAAGCTAGACACTCCATTGAGTGGGACCACATGAAACATTGGCCTTGAGAGAGCCATTGCTCACAATGAGACATAGGACAACATGTTTTGTGTTTGCAATAAGGCATGTGCTCCCCCCCCCCCCCCTCACGGCTGATGCCATGAAAGCAGATAGAAACATAGAAACATAGAAATATGATGACAGAAAAAGACCACATGGCCTATCTAGTCTGTCCTTCCATATCAACTACAACAGTCCCCTTTTTACCTTTAGAGATCCTCTGTGTTTGTCCCATGCTTTTTTGAATTCAGTTACTGTCCTCATCTCTACCACCTCCACTGGGAGACTATTCCACGGATGCACTACTCTTTCCGTAAAGAAATATTTCCGCATATCACTCCTGAATCTATCTCCCTTCACCCTCATCCCATGTCCCCTCGTAGCAGAACTTGCTTTCAATTGAAAGAGGCTCTCTCCCTGAACATTTATGCCACGGAGGTATTTAAACATCTCAATCATATCACCTCTATCCCGCCTTTCCTCTAAGGTGTACATATTAAGATCCTTCAGTCTGTCCTCATATGCTTTATAATGAAGACCACTAATCATTTTAGTAGCCACCCTCTGCACCGACTCCATCCTGTTCACATCCTTTTGAAGGTGCGGACTCCAGAATTGCACACTATACTCCAAATGAGGTCGCACCAAAGATGTATAGAGAGGCATTATCACCTCCTTTTTTTCTGCTAGCCATTCCTCTCCGTATGCACCCAAGCATCCTTCTAGCTTTTGCCGTCGCCTTTTCTACCTGTTTAGCTACTTTAAGATCATCAGACACAACCACGCCTAGGTCCCGCTCTTCTTTAGTGGACAAAAGTACTTCACCCCCTATACTATCTTGCTCCCTTGGATTGCTGTAACCCAAATGCATGACCTTACATTTGAGGTCAATTGAGATGGAATGAGATGGAACCATTAACTCTTTGACCATCATGGGAAGCATCATGTGTTGGGCAACATATTCATTTACCATCATCTCTGGGCCACCATTCCCACAGTGAAACATGGCGATAGCACCAGCATTCTGTGAGGATGGTATCATTGTCAGGGACAGGAAAGGTAGGCAGGTGTAATGGAACGATGGATGCATCAATCATGGAAGACCTGTAACAGTCTGCTTGAGATTGAAGACAGGGACAAAGATTCACTACCAGCAGGACAATGACCCAACATATACTGCCAATGCCTCCCTAACCTGACACAGATGAATGCTATGAAGTGGTGTTGGCAAAGAGCACACAACTGGTATCTGTGCCATCACTGCAGGTGTGCTGTACACCAATGCATACCTGAAAATGGATTGTTTGGGGCAGGATGGCCTGGAGTGTGGGGTCACATCCCAGTACCTAGATGTGCATGCCCAATAGCACAGCTAGGATAATTGCATGCCAAATAGTGCAGCTAGGGTAATTGCAGCTGTAATTGAAACAAAGAGTGCCTCCACATTGTATTCACATTGGTGGGCACACACATCACCAGAGTCCTGCCATCATGTATTCTCAGGCCTACGTATTTTCTGTGTTTCAGTGAAAGATATATTGCCCTTTAACATATCTTGGTATGTTGTGTACAGCACATGGTGTCAAACCCCCACAGCCCATGTTGATTCCAGGATGTACTGCGACATGACATGACTAACACACAGGGGATGGATACCTTAGCAATGCATTGTACATACATGTTGCCAATGTGCATGATACTGGTGCATCATTGGCTGGTCCAGTCACATGCATCATGTCAACACAGCAGTCCACATTGGTGCATGCAGGGGCACAATGGCATGTTGTAGTTTTCCAGGACAGAGGTATGTGGTGATAGGAGTGCAGGGGATGGTGCAGAGGGGACAGTGTGTGACTGCTTGGTGTCATCTTGCTGTTGTGTAGGGAGGGGATGCATGGAGGGACAGTGCAGACCTAAAATGGCACTGACTATGTTGTCAGGTGTGTGACTGTTTGGGGGGGGGGGATGTGTCTGCAGCACAATGTCAGCCAGGTTGGTGCAGGGACATCTGCAGGTGAAACAGGGGAGCAGAGTGCTGCAGATAGTACATAACATGTGTGGTTATGTTGGACACAGTGTGGACCTTGGCCATGTGACATTGTCATGCCCAGCATTTCTGGCATTAGCCATGTGTGGATGGGGGCCTGTTGGTGGTGATGACTGGTGGTTCTAGGGGTGGGGTGTGGAATGTCATGGCATGGGCACGGCATTGGCATGACTGCATGGTAAATGTTAGAGCACCTGTGTGGTGTGTTAATGTGGCCAGGAGATGTGTCAGGGCTGTCAAATAGTGTTACAGTGTAGATGCATCCTTACACTCCTACTACTAAACAGACCCAACACTTGACCTGCCATTATCTCATCCAGACACACAGTGGCATGAACAGACTACACACATATCTGTTTGGCAACCAAATCCATACAATACATTACAACAGGCAGATGTAGATACTGAGGTCCCCAGCTGTGGCATACATGTGTTACCCAGTCAGACATACCATCCTAGAACATGGCTTTTGACAGCTGACTATAGGGTCCACCATGTCACAATATTGTATTGTGACCTATCGGACTTCAGCCACTCTGGCAGCACAGGTCCTTTTCTCATAAGACACATGCTGAGCCCAGGCATAACCATGGGGCACATCTCCATTGACATCACCTCGAAACACATATAGTCAGCACATCTGTGCCAGAAACAGGGCACTCTACATGGCATATATTGTGTAAAAGATCAACATGCTGTGGAATACACACATCCTGACAGTGTGCCCATAATATGAACAAGACACCCACAACACCAGAGACATTGCACAGGGGCAGGATGCCACCACCCTCACAGGATCCTGTGCCCAAACACAGTTAGTCATGGCCTCCATGGCCAGAGTTGTCTCAACAATGCACCTTAACAGGTACATTGCACCACATGTGCAGTGTACAGGGAATAAAATTCCTGGGGCTGCTGTTGGATCATGTGGACAATCTGATGCTATATATCACCATGACAACATGCACACTCACATCTCACATTTTGCAAATACCACCTCTGGGTCAGGAATGAGAGGTTGCATACATAGACATCTCCAGGCAGCTCCTGTCCACCACATGCCCCACATTCGAGCTATCCTCCACATTGGATAATGTTTGGCTAACATCATTAGTCTTCATGTATGTTGCTAGCTTGTTTGTTACCCAGAGTTATGTGAGAATTCATTGTCCTGTGGCATTGATAGACATGATGAGGACTATGGCACACCTAAAACACATGCCTGATCAGATGTGAATATTGTCTGTATCAATCTACTTGACTGTCCTACACCTTCAATGGTAGCTATGTTATGCCAGTGTAATGGTTTCATGTTGAACGATTCCTACGTGATATTTGGAACCTGCAGGCACTTTGATGGTAACTCATAATGAGTGATGACAGGCATACCCACCTTTCTATTATCTTTTTCACAGGGCATCACCCATCCGTAGCAGCAGGAGCCAACATTGCATCTGCAGTCACTACAACCAACAGTTTGCATGAGACAGCAACAACAGGAGATGATGCCTGAAAAGGGGTTGCAGACAGTCACGATACATATGTTGTGGAGTTTATGCCAATGCAGGATATTGAGATCCAACTGGCAGTTCAGGACATCCAGATGGGCTACAATGACCTGGCGATCCAGTCCAATGCTGGTGTGGAGAGGCCCCTTGGTACACCCTGGTTGTCACAGTCCCTTACTATGGATTCTACTATCATCATCTGCAAACCTTGAGCCTCTGTGTGGATACACATGTCTGTGTGGAAAGACTTGGACATAGCTGCCATGCGCCACACACCATTACAGCCATGGAGACAGAGAGTGGTCCCAGCAATCATTCCAGCAGCAACAGCACTGACAGCTGAACTCTGCCAATCCTGACTGTCATGTACACTTTGCTTCTTTTACCATGTCACTACTATTGCTGTCACTGACGACAAACATTTAGGCAGGAAACTGCATCCTAATAGGTGTGTAGCAGCAGAGGCACATTGTATATTGGGTGTGTTATTCCTTGACACCCTTGCGCTGGCCAATATGGCCATGACAGGCTGTCATACATTCCCCACAAGGTGCACTACAACATGTGTCATCTCTCTTTTCCCATATCCAGGAGTGATCCTCTGCATACAGAATGTCACTGTGTCATTTGGGGATTTACAGAGTGCATGAATATGTTCTGACACAGTGACATCACATGGTGCATATTTTGGAAAGTGTACTGGACTATAATTTTCATGTTTATCCAGTTCACAGACCATGTTGACCTGCAAATGCAATGTGTACCTTCGAGTCAGTCCTGACTCCTGGCGACCCAGAAGCTCCTGGGTTTTCTTGGCAGTGTCACCGGAAGTAGATTGCCAGGCCTTTCTTCTGAGGCAATGGAGGGTTAAGTGACTTGCCCAAGGCCACAAGGAGTGCTAGCGGGAATCAAACCGTGGTTGCTTGGTTACCAAGCCAGTGCTCTAACCACTAGGCTACTCCTCCTGTTTCATAATAAAGATTTTTAATTTTTTATTTGGATACAGCTTACACAGTCACATGTGTGCTTCATCCTGTGTCTCTCATGACAATGTGTCACATACATGGCAAAGGCTATTTTATGTTGTACTTTTCAGTATTTGCACACATTGCTTACATCACGTATTCCATGTACATTTTCTTACCTGTACACCTCATGGACATAGAGGCATACTGTGACATCCCAAAACTGTTGTTTGGCTGACTCTGCACTTGTGAAAGACAGGATTCTTACTGTACCAACACATGTGCTTCTCATAACTACCTTTATCTTGACATTGTTGATCCTGGCCCAGATTTTGTTAGGCATTTACACAGGTAACTGCCCTAGTCACCTGTGTACATGGCTTCTTGGTGATTTTGTCAAGGCACCTACTTGGGTGCTGTCCCTCTGAGGTCCCAGGTACCTCCCTAACATGCCCATATGCTATGTGGTTGGTATCAGAGTGCGTTAGCGGCCTTCTGTGGCAGGGCAGGGACAGATAAACATAATTGTCAGATAGCAGCATTTTTCTATGCGACAGACATAGTCATCTGTGTGTTAAAGCTCAGCACAGATTTTCCTTAGCTATCTTTCAGGAACAGGGTCTGTGTGTTTAGCCTGTTAAATTTTCCTTAGCTGGCTTGCTCCTGCACCTTCTCGTTTGTGTGTGCGGATCCTGCTTTTCAATGGGCAAACCACATATGACCACAGAATTCACATCAAGGTTAAATAGGTGGCGGGCATGCTATGCACCAACATGCTTTGTAGCACCCAGATGAAAATCTGGGATCCAGATATTTCAGCACATAGCATCCATACATGTGCTTGCCATTCACATCTGTCTCTGGCACCTGCCCAAGGAACTTTGCTTCCCTGAGCCATTTCAGCATTTGTTTTCATGCACACTGCTATCTAGATGGCCATCAGAGGGCATGCATTGACCTGAAAATCCTGTGCCACGTCCAAGAGATTGTTGCCCCTGCAATACATAACAACATTTTCTATCATTGCCTACACACATTCACTAGAACTATGTTGAAACATCAGCCATGTCCCATATGTGACATGAGTATTCTTGTTGGAATGCAGGACACATCAGTGCATGTCCTCCAACTCATTCGCTGCACTGCCATCCCAACATCAACAATGTCATCAATGGCCAGTGTGGTGATATATAGCAGACATATCTGTGAGCAGCAAGGTTTGCCAAGTATGATATACATGGTTCAAATCTCCGTGAGACAGCACATTTGTGCAAAGGTGCACATCACTAATGTTCAGATGTGGGAGCAATGTGTTGTTTGCAGAATCACAGGCATTAGGGGAGGTACACCATTTGTCTCTCACCTGGTCATTTCTGCAAGGTAGCTATGACACTTATGTTTCTGCACACATCATACACCAACAGAGTCTTAATGACTGAAATCTGACCTGTGGTTCACACAGACATCCCTTGCTAGAAAGAAAGTGTGGCCAGCTAAGTAACGCAGTGTCTGGGGCATAGATAACATGTTATAAGTATGCTCATGATTAGCTGCACCTCCCATTTCTTGCACATGATCCGTGGCCACTGTGTCACATGTGGAACTGCTAGCAGCAGCCTGGTTCACACAGCCACTGCATATCTACATACATTACCTTTACCCATACAATAGACTGTTGGGTATTATGACAGATATCATAGAGGGGCAAGGGAGGCATCACGTATATGATTGCTTGCCAATATCACTGCACATATTTGTTGTTCATTCTGCCTTCACATTGTATTTGAATCACACATAGCGTCTCAGTGCATGCTACCCATCCAGACTCTGTATAGCCGCTCTTCATCAGGGTATACTGCAATAGATGCAATAGTGATACAATAGGTGTAAGTTGTGTCCACATGTACCAAATGAGGCCTTATGGCCTCAACATGCATTACATGGCACAATTCTCATGAGGTGTACAGCAAGCAGATACACAGCTGATGCAGCAGGGCCCCATAATGTCCAAGAAAGTTGCATAGAATTGTGTCTCCATGTCTGTGCAGCTCCATTATGGAGCCCAGCCCAGCAAACATTGTTATTGACATGCTAGCAGAGCCACAATATACCAGCCCATAGCCAAGGTTCAGACACATGTCAGCTCCTGCAACCCTTCCTTTCTTGTTTTCAGGTTGTCCACAGATATTACACCACATCCAGGATGACTTTGGGCAATATGTAGGTCAAATAACATCCCCATCTGACAGGCCTGCCAAGAACATAGATGACCTATGACAAATGCAGCAATGGGTATCTGGCATTGTGCGCAATGGATAGCCCCCATATGCACATCCTGGTATACATACCATCCTAGCCGCATCTAGAGCTCTCCATACAGCTCCAGTGTTGCTGCAGGGTATGCATGTGCTGGATTGGCATAGTTAAATTAACAGGCAGAAATGTGATATAGGGCATGGCATAGATCACCAGTGTTGGTGCCTCAAAACATACTATCTACACACAGGTTCATGACACTTAGGCCTGCAGATTGTCAGACTGCAATGAGGGTCATACAGCATAATGCACATAATCCAGCTCCTATACCAGATCTGTCATGGGGATAAGTTTTGGACATAGCAGTGAATGTACATGGGACTTGTGAGAAACATACTGTGGATCCTTTCCGTATCTGCGCTGCACACTGGCCCATCATGTTCACACACTGCTGCAGGCTCATGTAGCTGCATTGTTTGTTGTTTTACCACCGTTAAACATTTTAGGTGCTTACAGTGGTGTGCAAAAGTCTGGAATCACTTGTGAGTTTTGCGTTTTTCATACTTTCTAATGGCTTTTTTTAAATTTTGAGTTAGCCCAGCATATTCATCTTTCTACCACATTAAAAGGGATACATTTGGCTATTAGAGTTGACTTTTTTGCATTCTGCCTGTTTGGTAACCAGGCCCACACCTATGTGAGGAGATTTCCTGGAGAGGAATTCAAGCCTGAGTGTCTCAACTTCACTGTGAAGCATCCTTTGAAGGTCATGGTCTGGGGCTGCATGGCTGCCAGTGGCATTGGACGTCTTCACATCATTGATGGAATGGTCAACGGGGCCAAGTACATCACCATACTGCAAAGGTGCATGGTGCAATCAGCACACCAGCTGTTTCCTGGCCAGTTCCTGTTCCAAGATGACAATGCACCCTGCCATCGCTCCAGACAGGTGATCAGCTGGAAGCAGCAGAACATCATCAAGTCAATGGACTGGCCTGCCCAGTCTCCAGATCTGAATCCAATCGAGAACCTGTGGCACAAGGTGGCCTTGGAAATATCCAAGAGGCATCCGACATCAAAGCGTGAGCTGATTTAATCACCAACGATCACCTTGTCAGACTGGTTCATTCAATGCCAACAAGGTGCAATCAGGTGATCAAGAACAAAGGGTGGCCCATCAAATACTGAGCCATCATTGACACATAAAAATGGCCTTTTTCAAGGTCACATACATTAATTAGAAGGAAACCTGGCGTGTGTCCATAATATTTTAAAGCATACTTACAATAATATATCGTTGGCCAACGATGTACATTACGCGATTTTCACAGAAAATCTATCAACAGGCAACTATGGGGAACAAACTCAGAAAATAAGGGCTAAACCAATACTAAAAGTTGGCCCTAATAGCCAAATCTATCACTTATCATGAGATACACAGAAAAAGCCACTGGGAGGAAAAAGAAATTAAGATATAAGGTCACGAAGTTGAAAAAACGTCAAATTTAAAAGTGATTCCAGACTTCTGCACACCACTGTAGTGCCAGGGTTCTTTTACTGTCCTTGTACACAGCACTGCCCAGTGGAAATTACACTTGTTGGTGTGCAGCATGCAACCAACTCTATTGCATGCAGTGCAAAACAACATGCTGCGTCTGTATGTACTTGCCAATAGACGTCATCTCATTCATAATGTGCAGAGGGCAGAGACATGCATATGAGGCCATTTCTGTTTTGGGTGAGGCTTGGAAGAGTGCACAGGGTTCTAAGACCTGTCGCTTCTTTCTCTTCAACATTGGCAAAATCCAGCCCTTTCTCTCTGAGCTCACTACTAAAACCCTCATTCATTCCCTAATCACCTCCCGCCTTGATTATTGTAACCTCCTTCTTGCTGGTCTCCCTCAGTCTCATCTCTTCCCTCTTCAGTCTATTCAGCACTCCGCTGCCTGTTTGATTTTCTGTCAGCCTCGTTTTGCCCACATCACTCCTCTCCTTAGATCTCTTCACTGGCTCCCTATCCGTTTACGTATTCACTTTAAGCTTCTCCTTCTGACCTATAAGTACATTCACCCTGTAGCTCCTCAGTACCTTTCTTCTCTCATTTCTCCCTATTTCCCCCTTCTTCCCAGTTGCTTCTTGCTATGCCCTTCTCCTCTATTGCCAACTCCAGATTCCGCTCTTTTCACCTTGCTGCTCCCTACGCTTAGAATAAACTTCCTTTGTCTATACGTCAGGCATCTTCTTTGCCCCTATTCAAACTCAAGTTAAAAGCTCATCTTTTCGCCTCTGCCTTTGGCTCTTGATTCTGCTGTTCTCCTTCCTTCCCCTCTTTTATTTCACCTTTCTTTCTTCCTCTTACACTTGTTCTTACCTCTTTCCTTTGTCCTGTCTCTCCTGCTCTTGTCTCTTTGTCCTTGTTGTTATCTTTTTTCTACTCCTTTTCTTGCTTTGTCTTTTTAGATTGTAAGCTCTTTTGAGCAGGGACTATCTTTTTGTATTTTCATTGTACAGCGCTGCGTGCGCCTGGTAGCGCTTTATAAATGCTTAGTAGTAGCAGTAGTTTGTGTGAGGGCAGCAGATATCTGAAACATGCATTTAACATGGGTCAGGTCTGAAACCCAATCCATGAAATCAGAAACATTTAACCATGACAGATATGTGCGCAACACACAGGTCAATCACAGTCCATTGAGAATGAGCTGACAACCTGCTGGTACATTGGAGGTTGATACATATAAGAACATAAGAACATAAGATATGCTATACTGGGTCAGACCAAGGTCCATCAAGTCCAGTATCCTGTTTCCAACAGTGGCCAATCTAGGTCATAAGTACCTAGCAGTCTCGCCAAAAGACACAGGTTCCTCAATGCTTGTATTGGGTCAAGCAGTGATATCCTGGGTCCCTTTTAATAATGGTTTATGGACCTTTCCTTCAAGAACTTGTCGAAACCTTTTTTAAACCCAACTACACTAACAGCTTTTACGACATCCTCCGGTAACAAATTCCAGAGTTTGATTACACGTTGAGTGAAAAAATATTTTCTTTTATTAGTCTTAAATAGGTTACCATGTAGCTTCATTGCATGTCCCCTAGTCTTTTTATATTCTGACGATGTAAACAATCGATCTACTTTTACCCGTTCCATTCCATTCATTAATTTATAGACCTCTATCATATCTCCCCTCAGCCATCTCTTTTCCAGGTTGAAGAGCCCCAACCTTTTTAGCTTCTCTTCATAGGAATATCCTTCCATCCCATTTACCATTTTGGTGGTTCTTCTCTGCACCTTTTCTAATAACGCTATATCCTTTTTAAGATACGGCGACCAGAATTGCATACAATACTCAAGGTGCGGTCGTACCATGGAACGATACAGAGGCATTATAATATCCTTTGTTTTATTTTCCATTCCTTTCCTTATGATAGCTAGCATTTTATTTGCTCTCTTTGCTGCCGCTGCACACTGGGCAGAGGGTTTCAACATGTTATCCATGATGACGCCTAAATCTTTTTCCTGGGTAATGGTTCCCAATGTGGAACCTTGCATCGTGTAACCATAGTTTGGGTTGTTCTTTCCTAGGTGTATAACTTTGCACTTATCCACATGAAATTTCATCTGCCATTTGGATGCCCAGTCTTCCAATTTATCAAGATCCTCTTGCAATTTTCCACAGTCCTGTTGGGTTTTAATAACTTTAAATAGTTTTGTGTCATCTGCGAATTTGATAACCTCACTTGTTATTCCCTTTTCCAGGTCATTTATGAATATGTCAAAAAGCAGCGGACCCAGCACAGATCCCTGGGGTACTCCACTATTCACCTTTTTCCATTGGGAAAATTGGCCATTTAGCCCTACCCTTTGCTTTCTATCTTTTAACCAGTTCCTGATCCACAATAGCACACTGCCTCCTATCCCATGACTTTTTAGTTTTGCCAAACGTCTCTGATGAGGGACCTTGTCAAAGGCTTTCTAAAGTCCAAATACGCTATATCAACCGACTCACCTTTGTCTACCTGTTTATTCACACCTTTGAAAAAATATAACAGATTAGTAAGACAAGATCTTCCTTGTCTAAAGCCATGTTGGCTGTCTCCCATTAAGCGATGACTATCTACATGATGAGTAATTTTGTTCTTTATAATGGTTTCTACCATTTTTTCCGGTACTGACGTCAGGCTCACCGGTCTGTAGTTTCCCAGATCACCCCTGGAAGCCTTTTAAAAAATTGGTGTTACATTGGTGATCCTCCAGTCTTCAGGTATTACAGATGATTTTAATGATAGTTCACAGATTACTAATAGCAGGTCTGGAATCTCATATATCAGTTCTTTCAACACCCTTGGATGTATACCATCCGCTCCAGGTGATTTGCTACTCTTCAGTTTATCAAATAGTTGTAATACATCTTCCCGGTGTATCGATATTTCTTTCAATTCCTCTGCAGTATCACCTTTAAATACCACTTCAGTCATGGGTAACATCCCTACATCTTCCTCAGTAAAGACCAAAGCAAAGAATTCATTCAGTTTCTCTGTTATAGCCTTGTCCCCTCTTACTGTCCCTTTTACCCCTCTATCATTTAATGGTCCAACTGACCCTCTCAGAGGTTTTTTGCTACGAATGTACTTGAAAAAGTCTTTATTATACATTTTTGCTTCCACAGCAAGTTTCTTCTCAAATTCTCTCTTTGCCTGCCTTATCAATGCCTTGCATTGAACTTGCCAGTGCTTGTGCTGTTTCTAGTTTTTGTCAATTGGCTCTTTTTTTGGCAACAACAGCACATGTGTGAGCCATAGAGTGCAAATGACTGGTATATATGACCATGACTGTAACTGCACATCTTCCCTCTATACCATATATACACCACATGTGGACACATAGCGGTAGAGTGATTTAGAGCAGACAACCTTTAGCTGCAGTATATGCTGCAACACACATTCCCTTTCTTGGTTCAGCATCCTCTGTGAGGTCTGTGACTTTTGTCATTATGCTTGAGGCACTATGTTTCTGATGAGTGGTCCACATTTCAGATACCACATGTTTTCATCGGGGTTCTGCTATCCTTATCTGGAGATACTGTCAGCTGTGGGCCAGGATGTGCCTTTACAGATGTAGCCATTCCACAGTGGGGCCTCACATAGGTCATGCATGCACATTACATTCATACATTTCTGACAGCAGTACTTTTTTGCCTCCGGCATGCAACATTACAAGGGGTTGATGATGTTGGGCCAGCGGATGTCTTATACACATGCAGCACATAATTGAACCTTGGCACCCTGACTTTGAGTGGCCATTGGAAACTCTGACACATATATGTTGTACATACAACCATATCCCACTCCTTCAATGCCCATCCGTTGCCATCCTCACGCATCCTTACATGCTCCATATTATGACACAGAAATAGACATGTGGCTTTCTGTCGTCCACGTGTATGAGTTAACTTGTGCGATTCTGGTACCCACCGAAGGCAGCCAACACACCCGCTGCAATGATATTTCTGGGTTCCCTTGGCACACCTACATCTTGGACAAACAGACCCATCACATTTGAATTATATGACTGCCACGAACATTACACACACTCTGCTATCACCATTGGGAACACAGATCAACATTTACCATATGGCTGTCATATGCAGTCCAATATTTGACATGCAGCTACTACAATGTGACACATGCAAGAACATGCGCAACTGCTCGACAGATGGAACACACTTCTACTGTGACTGCTCCACCACACATGCTCATTCCTTCTTTTGCTGAAGATATCGATAGCACGCTGACTGCATCCTGACAACTTTCAGGCCTTTCCTATGCAAAACACTGACTGTACTAACGGTGACATGTGCAAACCACACTGCTACATTAATCTTGGGTGTCATCTGCACATCCCACTTACTGATAACAATATCAAATGGAAAGGCTTTGTCAGGTCCATATGCTACCACGTGTCCATCCATCCATCACCTACAGATTGTCTTCCATTAATGCTCCTTTCCCCTGCTTTGAATTTACTGCCTTTTTCGTTCATTACAGTGCATGCTTGTCAACGTTACCATACCAGGCTCCATTAGCGTGCGCTAACAGACACATAGGATGCTTTAGGCTGCCACGCCGCCTACACACCCAGGGCGCTTTCCGCACAAAGACGTCTTATCACTGCCATCAGAGTGCGCTACTGCATGCTACTTTAGCTCACTTTAGTAAACATACTCCTAAGTTTGGCTTCTTGGGGTTCCTAGTTCAAATGTTTTCTTCATATTTCTATTTGTGATCCCTTGTTCTGTATTTGGTGATGGTCTATGTTTTGCGTGTGTGTGACTAAGGTTTAGTATTCTGTTATTTTGTAGTTTCAGTGAAGAAGTTCCACTTCTTCTGTTTTTCCAGTCAGAGAATTATCGGTGTGCTATAAAATGCATTGGTTTCATTTTTTATTTATACAATTAATATATACACTACAAACAAGAGTGAATCAAAAATTCAGAAATGTACAAAATTGCAATAGAAAGGATCCATTGCATAACAATAGACAAAAAAGGAAAATAAATCCTCTACAGTCCACAGCAATGAAATGGGATCCAAGAAATTAGAAATAACACAAAGGAAAAAATACACAGAATCAAAAGCATACCCCCAAAAAGGGCATCTCCAGCAGGCCTACAGTGCTGAATCTGGGGTGCCAGTCTGGACCTTTACAACCTCCCTTGCAGAAAGAAAATGCAACAGTTGTCCTGAATCAAAAAACACGATTTTTCCCTTCACAATTCACCAAACATAAACAAGGAAATAGCAAAGCAAAAGTGAGGCTCAGGGCCAAGACCTTGGGTCTCAGAGCCAGGAATTCCTGGTGCCTTTTTTGTGTGTACCTAGATTTATCTGGAAAAATACGCACTTTTGATCTAAGAAACAACTTATCAATATTGCGGAAATACATTTGAAGTACAGTGGCACGATCAAATTTCAGCGCAAAGGTTGATCTCTGAGTTACCACCTCTAGAGAGGACTCAAGGAACTCTGTTAGGTTAAATCCCTCAGAGTTCCCCTGCTCACCAGGGGGAGCTGACTGCCCAGGTGGCAGGTAATGTGCCCTGACCAGAGGGGGAAGAGAATCAGAAGTCATACTAAGAACTTCCATCAAATATTTTTTCGCCATATCAACTGGAGAAATGAGAGAAGACTGAGGAAAGTTCAGGAACCTGAGATTGTTTTTTCGTACTTGGTTTTCCAAGTATTTCAACCATCGATGGATAAGGTTGCTGTTCTTTACCAAAGTCTCTCCCAACACCTGAGTAGCACTGACACGGCATTCTACCACGTCATATCTAGAAGCCAAATTGCCCAGCACTTGAGACTGTTCCACCATTGCTTGCGACACAATCGTCAGAGATGCATTGGTTTAAAATTTGTAGTGCCACTTTTTCATAGAAAAGAGTTGGTGTTGTATGAGTCCTGGTAGTGCTGTTACGGTATGACAGGTTTATATAGGCTCTTAGTGGTCTTTTTACAGGGATTGTAGTAATGTACCTAGCAGATGACAATGAGGGCAGTCATGTGGAAATCTGGTAGCCTTTCTGTAACTCTACTGCACATGTAAATGATGTCCAGACACTGATACAATCATTAAGTTATTGTTGAGACAAAATAGAGGCTTGTGAAAGGCTCCATTGGAATTGCTTGGGGAAGGGGGGCCCACACAGAAATCACTCACAAAGAGCAGCACAAAAGGTAGCATTGGCCCTGCTGGAAGACCCTAAATTCTGCCAGGAGGACCATCACAGCACAGCAACAGGTTAACTGGAAGGCCCTAAATTATGCCAGGAGGACCAGCACAGCACCCAGATTGGCTGAAAGGTCCTAAAATCTGTCAGGAGTACCATCACAGTACATCATCCAGATTGCCTGGAAGGCTCTAAATTATGCTAGGAGGACCAGCACAGCACAGTACCCTAAAACAACAGAGAAGAGTCTACACAAGAGCAGAAGAGGAAGCATAAGCCTGGGCCACAAGAGAAGGGTAAGTTCAGGTAAATTTTGTGCCCATAAGTTAAAGTCTGGCATTAGAACATTAAGTACAGTGGAAGATCCCCCAAGATAGAAGAAGCATTCATGGAGTGCACCCTAGTCATTCTGAATACTTACTGTATCTAAAGGTTTCTTACTTAATGACTTGATAGTACAGTGCTGGATGATGGTGGATGTGAGGGCAATCTGCTACCCCATGATAGCTAGGTTTGATTTGACACCAGGCTATCTAGGCTAGTGTCCCCTTCTTCTGGTCGCCGTATCTTAAAAAGGATATAGAGTTGGGGAGCGTTCCATCTGCTGTCCGGTGCCATTGTGGGTGAGGAGGCCGGTTCTTGCGGCTGGCAGCTGAGTGGGCAGTTTGCTGCTGACATCCTCTTCAGGTTCTATTTACTGGACCTTCTTCGGCGCTCAGCCGTCGGCGCGTTTTCTAAGGGGCGCTTTTCAAAGGGGATCTTCTGGCCCCTTGTGAGCCCCTTTGGAGCTACTTTGGAGCGGTGAGGAAGTTATGCCGGGGGGGGGGGGGGGGAAGCATAAGAAGAAACCCCCAGCTGAGGATCCGCAGGTTGGTGCGATTGAGAAACACCTAATTTCCACACCACGAGTCTCCATAGCAGGTACTGTGCCTTTTGACCCTGAGAGTGATGGCGCGAGTTTAAACTCTTTGGAGCGAACACCTCCACTTCCCCCTGGTTTTTTAGAGTTGTCAGGGAAATCTTCTCCTGTTTTGCCTTCCTCGGAACTGGTTCCTAAGGAGGTTTCTTGGAGTCGTTCTCCTGTTCTGCCTGCTCAACCCTCTGCCTCTACTGTTTCTCTCTCGGATATTTGGAATGTCGTCTCTCGTACGGAACAAATGCTTGCAGAGACTGTTCCTAAGCTATGTCAATTTACTAAGGATTCTGTACAAACGTTTCAATCTCTTGATTCCCAGATTGGGGCCTTTGGCTCTGCTCTGGTGAAGATGGAGTCTCAGGTTAGTAAGTTTTCTGATTTTACGGCTTCTCATGCTCAAGACAGTTTTCTTCTGCATCAGAGGCTGGAGAATCTTGAAAACTTAACTCGCAGTCGAAATCTTCGAGTGTTAAATTTTCCTATTTGTTCGTTATTGTCTCCTCTAATTCTTTTTAGGAAGTATTTAAAAGACACCCTCCTTTATTCACAGGCTGAATCTTGTGTGGTTACTAAGTGTTATTATTTACCTTCAACATACTCTGTTTGTCCTGTGGATAAGGATGTGGTGTCTTCGCCAGCAGAAAATGATTTCAATCTAACTGCTTTTTTAGAGGAATCTCAAGATGTGATTACCACTAGGGCCACCTTATTGGTAACTCTATCCTTGGAAGGGGATAAGATCTCTATCTTAAAATCTTATTTCAAAAGGAGGGAGTTCCAATTTTGTGGTGATAAAGTGTCTATCTTTCCAGATGTCTCTCGTTCTACACAGCTTCGTAGGAAGTCTTTTCTGTTGTTAAAACCTCGAGTACTTGCATTGGAGGCGACATTTTTTAAAAAATATCCTTGTAAATGTTGTATTTCATTACTTAATGATAAGTTTGCTTTTTTCTCTTCATCTGAGTTAGAGAAGTGGATTATAGATCGTGAAAAGGCACGTGTTGACTCATGATAGGTTAGAGGGGGTATGGAGGGAACTCTTCCGTCTGCATTAGTAGGCTAATTGACCCTCAGGTCTTTTTGCTTTGTTTTCCTCTAGTATATCGTTTATGTTAGTTTAATGCTCTCCGAGATGTGGACTGTTGAAAGTGAATTATTATATGTATATTTTTCTTTTGATGTTTCTACTTTTCTTTGGTTGTCACTGTTTTTTCAGTATAACTATGTATAAGGTATCTTCATAAATAAAGAATTAAAAAAAAAAAGGATATAGAGTTATTAGAAAATGTTCAGAGAAGAGCCACCAAAATGGTAAAGGGGATGGAAGGATACTCCTATGAAGAAAGGCTAAAAAGGTTAGGGCTCTTTAACCTGGAAAAGAGACGGCTGAGGGGAGATATGATAGAAGTCTATAAATTAATGAACGGAGTGGAACGGGTAAACGTAGATCGATTGTTTACGTTATCAGAATATAGAAAGACTAGGGGACATGCAATGAAGCTACAGGGTAAACTATTTAAGACTAATAAAAGAAAATATTTTTTCACTCAACGTGTAATCAAACTCTGGAATTTGTTACCGGAGGATGTAGTAAAGGCTGTTAGTGTAGCTGGGTTTTAAAAAGGTTTGGACAAGTTCCTGGAGGAAAGGTCCATAAACCATTATTAAAGAAGGGACCCAGGATATCAATGCTTGACCCAGTACAAGCATTGTGGAACCTGTGTCTTTTGGGGAAACTGCTAGGTACGTATGACCTAGATTGGCCACTGTTGGAAACAGGATACTGGGCTTGATGGACCTTGGTCTGACCCAGTATGGCATATCTTATGTTCTTATGTTCCTTCAGTGCTCCATGCTTATCTCTCCTGACAGAAATACTGGGCTCGATATTCTTCTGGGACGGCTATGTGCCGCTACGGTGCATAGCAGTTGCGCCGACCTTTAACCCTAGATATTCAATGC
Source organism: Ichthyophis bannanicus (assembly GCA_033557465.1). NCBI lineage: Eukaryota > Metazoa > Chordata > Amphibia > Gymnophiona > Ichthyophiidae > Ichthyophis > Ichthyophis bannanicus. The sequence goes on along the minus strand of CM066038.1, from coordinate 231,079,389 downwards.
CGAGGTCATATGTGGCCTTGACATTGAATATACGGGATCACTGCACAGCCCACAAGCCCACAGAAGCTAACCGGGCAGTGGTGATATTGAGCCGCTGCCCGGTTAGCTCCCACTGGTAAAGATAGGCTAGTTTTTGCTGCACTTATCATTTACCCGTGGTGCTAACCAGGCAGCAGTGCAATATCACCGCTGCCCAGTTAGTGACCAGTGGCCACTCCAGATTGCCCTTGGCACGCCCCAATGCTAAGCGGTTAGCATCGGGGTGTATAACAGCATTGATTGGGGATATTCAGTGGCACTGTGTTAGTGCCCATTGATTATCCTGTTTAGCGGCATTTACATGGTTTACAGATCTGTAAACCAACCGATATAAGCTCTTATAATATAATACTAACAATCTACAAATCATCAAACAAAATCACAATTCTAAATTGGCAATGTGACCTCAGGATGGCTCGATATCTCACACAGAGTGAAAATATCACTTTAAAGAGCAGCTGACGCTCACATCATTGGTCACCAAAGCCTACCACAATCTCATCAACATTCTCCACACATACCATGACTCATAACCAAACCAAATAACCCTGGGAAAAGACTCCTTATCCAATCACACAAACACACACTAACACACCACATACAAATAAGCGTCTAAGTAACATCAAATTAATTTTCCAAAATGCAGCAAGCTACATCAAGATCCGCTTATATCGGTTGGTTTATTGTTTAGCTCTTGCACAGCTATTGACGTAGTGTTACAGGTCTGTAAACCATGTAAATGCCTTTGAATATTGGGTCCACCATTCTTTGCTCAAGAGTATAACAGTAGCAATGCTCCCCTGATGGAACCACACAGCTAGAAAGGTGGCGACAAATTGGCCTGGCATTTCATGAGGGTGAAAGTTGTACAATGGCAAGCCTATGGCACCCACAGAGATGAAAAGCAGGAGGAACAGGAAGAAGAGTGACCCAGGAAAAGCCAAAGCAATGAGAGCATATAGGCAGAGAACTATTGTATCCCTATCCCAATGACAGCCAATACAACTCAACATGGGAGTTGTCTGCTGGACCCTAACTGTCCCATCTGCACTGAGCATCCGTCACCACATATCCAACAAAAAAATAAGGGCAGATGAAGGAGAAAGATGGCCAATACTCTGAGGAGAATCTCTACCCCTCATCAAAAGGGACTGCAGTCTGGACCAGTGGCAGAGCTGCTCCCTAGACAAGCATTCAGCAAAAGCAACAGGTGGAGGCACTGTGTGAATGTGCCATCCAGATGTTTTATCATTAAAATGTTGGGTGAACGCATACATGTTCTAGGCTGTGGCAGCATCTTCTATCAGGCTTTGCCAGAAGTGTTTGAGTGCCAGGGATTTATTCTCCCTAAGTCTGTCTGGAAGTATGTCGGTCACATCTAGCAGGCTGAATTCAAAACTATGGGCTTGATTCAGTTCAATAGCAACAGTAGCAGGCATTCCCAGGCATATACCATGTTGTAATCATACAACAAGCAGAGCAACAAGCAGAGATATGGTACTACATACAACAATCATACAACAAGCAGAGATATGGTACTATGAACAGCAACAGCAACCTCTACCAGCCTTCCAACCTCTCATTCCACCAATACTTTTTGCTATCTCACCTTGCTTCCGCTCTCATCAGGAATCATATAGCTGCACTTAGCGGCTTTGTATATAGTTGCCTTCTGTACATAGTTTATTATGTTCTCTGTTTAAGAAACCTGTTTAATGTAAACCTGTTTAATGTATTGCCCTGTTCATTGTAAGCACTGATCAATTTTGTGAAGTGTAATTTCTGTTCACTGTAAACCGCGCTGATGTCGAATAGCGCGGTATAAAAGAAACTTTAAATAAATAAATAAAAAATAAATAAATATTCATATTATATATGAATACACCAGAGGTTAGTTATCTTTTAAATTATAATTGTATAGCCTAAAATTATGGGTCGATATGAAGTGTTTGCCTTCCGAATTTTATAGTAATACAACAGAGATGGTAATTTTGGGGCATTTTTACAACGGGCCATATATAGTATATAAATAGCCATTACAAATGATAGGCGGTTTTTAGTTTCTTTATTGTGGTCAGCAATGATGAATACAATAGTGCAATGACTTCTTTCGGCAGCGCCTTATACGTTATTTCCAGCAGAACATTCAATCTGATGTTCGGCTTTGGTCATCAGCAATAGATATGAAGAGTTGGTGTTTATGTATATTCTTTCCTTAAGAAAGAGTTAATGTGAGAAGAGTTCATGGAATATTTGATATCGTTTATCTAAACCAAGAAGTTCATTAGCCAATCGTGCACATGGGGGAGTGGCTAGCTGTCAATCTTTGACGTCATCTATTCTTCCCACGCGAATTAATTCCTTTAATCACAGCGCAGCCGCCAGCGTCTCTTGTAACATTTGTGGATCGGCGGGAAAGTACAGTTTACTTAAGCAGGGTGATATTTGCAAAAATAAGACTGGTTTTATCAAGAAGAGGTAAGAGATTGATTTATCATCGTATTGACTTGTGTTTTAGCAACGGAGCTCTCCCCGCTTGGGATTTGAATGATTGCTAGCGGGGCTAGCTGGAAAATAGTTTACGTGAGAGGAAGTTCCTTAGAAGGTTCATTTTTTAAAAAAATGTTTGAATAGATAAGAACAATCAGGTTGCCCCTAAGGTATACATTTTTTGTCGTTTTTATGTAATGATATACATTTCGTTTCAATTCTATGGGAGTAGCAATTGTTTTTGGCATTGTCTCCTTCTTTTAATTACAGTGCAGCCACCAGCGTCTTCTGACAATAACAATAGATGAGTGTCGGCAGACTAGTACAGAGCACTAGAAGCAACATTTTTTGCAAAAAAGTTGCGGCTCAATTTGGTTTAGTAGAGGTAAGAGACTGTGTGTCATTAGTGTTCGATTTTCATCTTTTGGGAACAGAACCTGCGTGTGTGAGAGAGTGATTGCAGGTTCTTCTATAATTGAGTGTTTGATTTTATATGTGCACAATATTAAAATACTTTTGCACTATTTGTGCGCTGAGGTCCCACTACGATCCTGTTGCGCTTTTCCTTGGTTGGACCTTTCTTTTAATAACGGATATTATAGTATTAGATTTGCCTATTTATAATAGTCCTCTGTTCTTTCATTGTAGTAATCACAGTGTGGCAAGGTACAGATTATAAAATATACAGGTATGGTTTTAATATGTATGTTATTTTGAAAGATTATAGGTTATATTGTTTTTACCTTTAGTGTTTTGACATTCAGTGATTTTTTAAGTGGTTTCATGGTTTTTATTGTTTTGATATTTATTTATGATTATGAATTGTCTATATTGTTTCATATATGCACATTTATCTATTTATTTATTTATTCGTCTATTCAATGTAAAACCTTTTTGCTGTACTTTAATAGTGCCATTATGAGTTCTGTTTCATACTCGTTTTTAATTGTAATTGCTTTTAATTATTTATGGATGTTTTAATATGTTTTTATGTGTTTTGTAGCCATAAGCCCCTGATGAAGGCATAAGCGAAACACGGCCTGTGTCGGGCCTGGCTTTAAGAAGTAAGAGTGTTCCAATAAACTATTCCTTCCTTGCTATCCATGGTTTCTGACTGGGCACTGTGTGAAGGTGCCATCCAGATGTTTTATCATTAAAATGTTGGGTGAAAGCATACTTGTTCTAGGCTGTGGCAGCATCTTCTATCAGGCTTTGCCAGAAGTGTTTGAGTGCCAGGGATTTATTCTCCCTAAGTCTGTCTGGAAGTATGTTGATCACATCTAGCAGGCTGAATTCAAAGCTCCATATGGGCTTGATTCAGTTCAATAGCAACAGTAGCAGGCATTCCCAGGCATATACCATGTTGTAATCATACAACAAGCATGAGCAACAAGCAGAGATATGGTACTACATACAACAATCATACAACAAGCAGAGATATGGTACTATGAACAGCAACAGCAACCTCTACCAGCCTTCCAACCTCTCATTCAACCAATACTTTTTGCTATTCGAAAAAAAATCCAGGTAGATAAAGAAACCTATTTCCTGGCTGTTGTGCTATGCTGCTGCACATCTCTGCTTGCAAAATGGCAGACCAGGCATGTGATACATGCACCCAATTCTGAAATATCATCATGAGCATCTCTATGTTGTCTAGACTGCCACATCCATATCTGACACATACAAATTTCTAAAATCAGGCAACACCTTTCGTGTCTGGCCCATTATTTAGCACATCCCCATTTTTTAATGTTTTGATGGAGATGTTTATTTTTTAGGATGGAGACAGACCGATTTTTGAAGGCATCTACCTGTGTATAACTTCAGGGCCGTACCGAGGGAAGAGCGCGCCCTGTGCGACTTGCACATCGGGTGCGTGCCCCCGCCCCCCCCCCCCCCGGCGGGAGAGAAGAGGTGTGCCCGATGTGCAAATCGCTGGCATGCTAAACATGCCGGCGGAAGGCTTAAGGGGAGCATTTCAGCTTTCTTCCGTTGCCTGCCGCCGCTGAGAGAAGAAAAAGTGGTGGTGGCAGGCAACAGAAGAAAGCTAAAATGCGCCCCTTAAGCCTTTGTGCCCTGTGCGGATGCACCGCTCGCACAGGGCTAGCTACGGGCCTGCATACCTTCACTGCTGCCCCTCCCATGGAATTTTGGATGTTCTGACTTGGACATCCTAGATTTCACCTACACAGTCTCTCTAAAATGTGCCTTCATGTCTCTAAAATGCCTAGTAAGCAACCTCTTTAGTGAGAGGTTTCCAACTATTTTACATGTCCCTCCTGTTTGCTGAAAACCCTCTAACTTCACCTCCACGAGATTAGTAATTGGATAACAATAACCAGGGTAGGTCATCCTGAACTCAGTTCTTCTGTGGCATCCTTGAAGGACTTCAGGACTTCTATGACCTTAATCATATTTATCCAATCCTGATCTTCCAGAGGGCTTTCAGTATTAATCTCTGCATGCAATGATATCTTATGGAAGGCTACCTGTTGCTCCACTATACCTCTCTAGCATTAGATAGATGGAATTTCATCTGGTGCCAACATCCTGAATGAGCACAGGTGCCCCTGCTGTTTCCTGTTTCTAATACAGCTCATGGTCACTCTTCACACTCAGGTAGAAATACCCCGCAGTTATCAGTCAGCAGCTCCCAAACAGGGTTGATGTTTCCCTTGCTCCCCAGGCCTATGAAGTCTCTTACTACCAGGTGCAGCGAGTGTGTAAAGCATCAAATATCAAAAAAGCCCTCCTCCTTCACTGCCTTAACCATATTCTTCACACTGTCTGTTACAAAATAACCAGAAACTATAATTGTCTCTCTCACTCTGGCCTAGCTACCAGCTCTCCATCCATAGGCAGCAGAAGGGCAGGACTCATGACTCAACCAGTATTTTCCCTAATACAGCATTAACAATTGGAGAATGCGGGGATGGAACCAGAGATTGGTTTGTTAGGCTTCTCTAACCAAAAGGGTTCCACTGCCACTGCCACTGCCATCATGATTGCCCTTATTTCCATTGAAGTATGGCTATCTTTCATCCATCTCTCCATCGTTGCCCTTAAAGGATGAAGAATGGCATCTATATTCTGAGTCTGGTGCATTCCCACTATATCTACAGTGCGCCGAACCCTGCTTCATCTAGCTACCACCGATGCGCCATCTGGAAGAAGTAAGTGTGTGTAGCATTCTGATTAGTTCAGATGTCACTGATGAAATGCATGCTGCTACCTTCTGCCCTAGCCTGCCATGCTCTTATTTGGCAGCTTGATCACAAGCAGTATTACTGAGAGACTACCACTAGGGCAAGCAGTGCCAATTTGATCCCAGGCCCCCGATATGAGGCATACCCCATTTACAGTCGAAGGATGTTAGGGATAGGGAGGACTAGAGGGGTTGGTGGCAATTTCTGAAGAATACCAGGTTTCCTGGGGGTCAGGGGAACTTTTTAAAGGTTGTCAGGGAACTGGAGGAGTTCAGGGATGGGTAGTTTTTGGAAAGATGTCAGAGGGGTTCTGATGGAGGTAGTGGATTTTTGTAGCTTTACCAGCCACAGTAGTTGCATCATGCATAGTGCCGATGCATTTAACTTCTCATCCTGAGGAGACAGTAAGTGCACTCCTGCTATCTGTCCAAGTGACAATACGCAGTAAAGTACCATGTGCTAACTGCATTGTGCAGTTAACGCCTATTCTTCGCCCATAACCTGATCACTTTTCCACTATGCGGTGTGCCACAAGATTCAGTCCTTTTCCCAGTTTTTCTTAATATATTTCCAACCCCCTTTTTGATCTTGATCCAAGGGCATGGTATTAGTTACTTTTGTTATGCAGAAGACATCCTTTTGGTTCATCATTCTACCTCATATTCCACTCTTGATATGTCATCAAATAATGAATGTTTAGATTCCGTAATGTCTTGGTTAGAATTGCATCAACTTCAGTTAAACCCAACTAAATCCCAGGCCCTGTGGCTCACAAAGAGCATTTTCTCCTGCTGTGAGACCAAAGATCAAAGATTTTTCCATACCGTTGGTTAGTTCACTAATGTATTTAGGTAATATTACTACCACTACTACTACTGATCATTTGTATAGTACTACAAGGCATATGCAGCCCTATACAGAGACATGTAAGAGATGGTCCCTGCACATTTAAGTTTTTACAATCTAGTTAAAACAGAGAACACAACAGTTGGGGACTAGGATATGTCTAGGGGAATGGTAAGGAAACACATAATTGGAGTGCAGGAGACTATGTGGATCAGGATCCAAAAGCAGCCTTGAAGAGGTGTGTTTTTAGCCTCGATTTGAAAAGGGCCAAAGATGAAGCCTGATGTACTGACTCATGTAGTTTGTTCCAGGCATAAAGAGCTGCAAAGTGGAAAGACTGAAGTCTGGAGTAGACAGACGGGCACAGATAGAAGCAATCTGTCAGAGGAGAGGAGTTCCCGAGGAGGGGTGTAGGAGAGATAAGAGAGGAGAGGTGGTGAGGAGCAGCAGAAGGAGAAGTTTGACCTGGATATGGAAACGGAGAGGGAGCCAATGAAGCAACCTGAGAAGAGGGGTTACATGAGCATAGCGAGACTGGTGGAAGATTAGCCGAACAGCTGAATTTTGAACAATTTGAAGGGGAGAGAGAGATGATTCAGAGGGAGACCAGCAAGTAGAAGGTTGCAATAGTCTATAGGGGAGGTGACTAAAGAGTGGATAAGGGTCTTAGTAGTATGTTCAGAAAGGAAAGGGCGAATTTTGCTGATGTTATAAAGAAAGAAACAATAGGTTTTAGCTATTAGTTGGATGTGTGTGGAGAAGGAGATGGAGGAATCAAAGAATGACGAACAGTCATGGTATCCCCAGGGAATGATCTGCCCCTGTGGCAACAGTTTGGTGCAGTACACACAGCCAGTGGTACAACCATGGTAATAAAGACAGAACCTTTGTTGCAGATAAAATATAAACACCTATATTTTACCCTACAGAGCACAGACACCATAAACATGTGCAATCCCTAGAGCAGAGTTTCCCAACTGCAGTCCTGGAGGGCCAAACATCATTCAGGTTTCATGCTGTCCCTAATAAATATGCCTGTGCTGCATTTGTATGTCCCACCCCCATTGTACGCAAATGTATCTCATGCATATTCATTAGGAACAGCATGAAAACCTGAATTGTGTTTGGCCCACCAGGACCGGAGTTGGGAACCTCTGCCCTAGAGAAGCAGCCAACAGGGGCACAAACACTCATACCCACAGGCTCCACTATCCAAAGCCTCATGGAGAGTCAGGCTGTTGGCCCCTGCGCGGAGCAGCATCTCCCAATACTAGCACCTGCATACCTTAGCAATGCCGTCCTAAACTTGGGAACACGTTCCACATATATCAAAAGGTTGCAATGATTAATGTCAGATAACAAATCCTAAGTTAAACACAATTTGTTGACAGAGATTCATCATAACAACCTTTCTGATATCTGTGGAGTGTGTTTCAGTTTTTGCTTCTGACAGTGTTTACCACCCCGGGGAGTGACCCCAACAGTATTGCGTACCATAGCAATGCCCGCACTGTGCCCAGGACTGGTATGGCGGCTAGGGCTGCCAAAAACCTCTCTATTTGCACAATGCTGGCATAGGTGTGGGAGTGTGTGTATGTCTATCCAGTGTTTTGTGGCTGCCTACACCTTACTGAGCCCATACTGCTTGCACTGTTTCCAGTGTTAGCCTGCCAATGTGCATAATGAAGAGCAAGGTACTGTGGGTATGGCCCGGACAGGTTGGCCTGGGCAGGATGCATCTGCATAGGGCAATGGCTGGGACTTGTAGTGCCCGGCCACCACCTGCACGGACAGGGTGGCCACAGCATCTCATGCTGGGGGGGGGGGTGTCACTCTCACCCTGACTGAGCAGTGACCATGGCATGGCTAGGTTCCCCCCATAGTGCTATACACTATTTCTTTTAAGTGATATCTATGGGTTCCCTTTTCTGGGGCCCAATCACTGACATACCTGCTTGGTGTGTGTGCTAACATCCCATTTGTGGGTGCACATAGTTCCTCCAGGAATATACACTATGTATTAGCTAGCAGACTGTCTGCAGTTAGCATGTGTATTGCTGGAACACCTTGCAAGGTGGAGACTGACTGTGCTTTCTGCTGGTGAATGTCAGATAGAGATGGGAGGCAGCTGAGCTGTTCTGGGCCTACTGCCAGTGTCCTATGTGATGTGTACAGATCTGCATTGACTGCCCTGGAGGGTGTCTATTCCCCAGCAGGATGGGGGTTGATGGTCCCCTCTACTGCCACCATTGCAGAGATGTAGAATGTGGATCGGTTGGTGGGAGATCCTGTCCCCCACCCTGACCCACAGAGAGCAGGTTGGTTGGTGCTACATAATCTGCTTTTTGGGCCAACCACTGCCCTTCTCTTATAACATGTGACCATGGCAACCACACAGGATATGCACTATTCTGGGTGCATCATAGTCCACAAGGGCTTAGCGTGACTGTGTGATACGAATGTGACATGCTTTGCCATGAATGGAATGGATACAGCAGACATGTAGCTATTGGGAGTTATTATAGGGCATAACAGCTTGCAGAATGGCCATAATAGTCCTGTAAGATATTAGGGGTTATTTTAGAGCATACACAGCTTGCCTGTGAGATATTAGGGGTTATTATAGGGCATAAACAGCTTGCTTGAAGTGGTCTGAACTAGTATAGTGAGTCAGAAGCACTTCTCTGTACATAAATTGTGTATGAAATCTATATCCAATCATAATCATGAGAATTTTGCTTTCACATGAAGCTCACGCTGTAGTATCCAATGAAAACACATCTCTGATAGAAAACAATTACTGAAACTTGTATATCAAATGTGGAACTTTCCAAGGAGAGGGAAACCGTACTGCACCAGAGACAAAGCAATTCTGTTTTGGCAGCTTTCCCGGATTCCTTCATCGTGGAAAGTTCCTCCGATCGCTGAAGTGACACTACAATATCCGGTATATATATTGATGCATTTCATTTCATGCTAGAACTTATTAGTCATTTTATGCTAGAACTTATTATGTTAGAACTTATTAGAACTTACTTATATGCATTGTATGACTTATAATCTTTTATTTACTATGCAATAAACAGTAGCTTAGTATTACTATTTAATTGTGCCTGGTTTGGATGTCAGTGAGGACTCAGAGTGATTTGTTATAGTAATACATAATGGCGACGAGGATGGGATGTTAGGTGACTTAATTGATGTTGCAGCCAGGTGATTTAATCGATAGAGAGGCACGCAGTGCACGGCGGAGCTCTGTGTCGATTGAATCCCATTTGGCAGAGTGCCAAGAAAATCGCTGTTTTGGCAGAGTGCCCAGACATGTTTAAAAGCAAGAATAAAAACTTTAGTGCTAGCCAACCCATCCCAGGATGAACGGATACTTACTTATAGACTTTAGCTTTGCAATTAGGGGATAATGGGTTTGTAGAATCATGGAATGCATTATTTTTTTTTTAAGGTTAGCAATGCCCCTTGATGTGGAAAGAGTACTCAAGGGGCTCCCCGGGAAACCGGGTGATGCAGTTACCCCAGGAAGACAGACCTGGGTGTTGTTAAAGCAAGCAACGCCCCTTGATGTGGAAAGAGTACTCAAGGGGCTCCCCGGGAAACCGGGTGATGCAGTTACCCTGGGCAGACAGACCTGGGTGTTGTTAAAGCAGGCAACGCCCCTTGATGTGGAAAAAGTACTCAAGGGGCTCCCTGGGAAACCGGGTGATGTAGTTACCCCAGGGAGACAGACCTGGGTGTTGTTAGCAATGCCCCTTGATGTGGAGAGAGTACTCAAGGGGCCCCCCGGGAAACTGGGTGATGCAGTTACCCTAGGACAGACCTGGGTGTTGTTAGCAATGCCCCTTGATGTGGAAAAAGTACTCAAGGGGCCCCCCGGGAAACTGGGTGATGCAGTTACCCCAGGGAGACAGACCTGGGTGTTGTTAGCTATGCCCCTTGATGTGGAGAGAGTACTCAAGGGGCCCCCCGGGAAACTGGGTGATGCAGTTACCCCAGGAAGACAGACCTGGGTGTTGTTATCAGCCTATCAAAAGGTTCACTCCCAGCTGCAGAACAGGCAGCTGGAATTGAGCCACGTTGAGCACAAACTGCTAGAAGCAGAAGGGAAAGTAATAGTTTTGGAATGCCATCAGAAGCTATTGCAGGATAAGCTGGATCATTATCAGGGGATAGCAGAAAAAGCCACAGTAAAAATAGCACAAAATAAATACAGAAAGAGGAAAGGTAAGGTTAACAAACAGAAAGTATATAAAGCAGTGGCTACTGCCACCACAGAATGGGACCCAGATAGGTGGGATGGAGATATTTGGAATTCCTCAGACCCGGATGGGTGCTTGGGGGAAGAAGTGAAAGAAGAGTTACTATCTAGACAAGCTCAGCCCGTTAGTAGGAGACAGGAAAAAACTGTATTGGGGCCTGGAAGACGCCCTATACGTGGTAATGATGGGCAACCCATACAGCAGATGGGGCCCGGAAGGGAACCGCTGCTGGGGCCAGATGGGCAGCCCCAATATCTCACTGAATTAGTCCCTCATACACGAATGAGGACCACTGTGGAGGATTTTACACAGGCAAAAGTAGATGATATACTGACCCGGTTCCGCCAGCAGCCAGGAGAAGGGGATTTGCAAAGGCTGGTTAGGGTCTATGATACTGGAGGGAGAGGAGTGAGTTTAGATGCTCAAAATGTTTTACGGCTTATTACACTGAGCCGTGAGCCCGTGATACAGAGGGAAATTCGACAGTATTTTCAGGATCATGTGGGGGTAGGGACTCAGAATTTGTCCCAAATTCTGGTAGCTGGGTATTTGGACAAATACCCCAATGAGACAGATATGCCAATTTCGGAGAAACCATGGTTTACATTGCAGGATGCACATATGCCCCTTGACTCACTTGATTGTTTGTTTAATTCCCAAGCAGATGAAGCAGCTTCGATATCAGTGGCGGAAACTACGCAGCCGATTGAGCCGTATCCTTCTGAAAAAGCGGTATGGCTTCAGGGTACAGCCCTTTGGGCACACCGAAAAAGTGGTCACTTTGGAGAAAAAGCCACCTTCAGGTGGGCTCAAAGTAGGGGAATCCCATTAACCCTTGACATCATCAAGGAAGTGATCAGTCACCGCCCTGTTTGCCAGCATTCCCAGCAACGGGCGGTGCCTCACACAGGGATGGGGCATATTGGACGTGGACTACTGCCAGGGCAGATCTGGCAAATGAAAAAGGTTTTGGGTCCACTAACAACGTCAAAGTGGGGGCCAAAATATGGATTCATGAAACTCAAGGACCGCCATCACCTGGGGAGGTTATTGCTGTATGTAAGGATAAGGTGTTGCTGGTAATGCGACCTGGAAAGGAGCAATGGGAATATATCCCCAAAGACAAGTGTTATTTAAGAGAATAAGGTATATCTTTTGTATTTCAGACCCTGTTCCTTGGCATCCTTTCATTATGTTGGTGGGTATCCCTAAGTGAAACATGGACCCCTGGAGAGCTGTTAATCAACCAAACCTCGAATCAAAATGTACTGGAGCTGGAAGAATGCCACCACAGAGCGACAACAAGATAATTTCACCTGCCCTGCCAAGCAACGATGTAAGATCCTGAATCTCACTACTTCCGGACAATTGTGGGCAGGTGCCCCTCAGGCGGGGGGTTATCAGACGGCATATGCATTACACCAAGAAAATGGGACGATTAAACTTTAGCATAATGCCGGAGCTGGCATTAATGATGCATTGACTTTACAGATTCGATGGGCTCCCACCATTTGGCACCAGTCAAAGAGCATGCAGCTATTTCTTCTGGACTTTTGAACTTATTTACAAATGCTACTCAATATACGTTGAATATGTCAGAAAACATAACCTACTTTGCTAATTGGACAGTATGTACTTTGCAAGCTATGATAATTATTGCACAACGTGATCGATTTCAAGCCGGACTTCTATCCGGAAATGAACAAATTTGGAAACAAATATTGAATGTCACTAATGAATGGTTGATGTATAGTGCTTCTAAAATGCAGTGCAATGAGACTAGTTGCACCGGACAAGCTACCATATATAATGTAACTAAGATGCAAATGTGTAAATTCATAGTATCCACTTGTACTGAGGTGATAGGAGGAACAATCTGTCGCATCCAATCTAATGTATATGAACCTTGCTTATTGCAGAATAGTGTTAACATGTGCAAATTCATTATTATGCCACCAGTTTATGAATACTTGATTGAAATAGCTCCACAAGAAGTATGCATGGTAGTCAATACTGAAGTTATACCTAAGATGATTCTTCCCTTTGTGGGTTGTTTGAAGAATGTAACTACACTACGGTGGCATATTGAAACCTATTTACTTTATGCTGTTACTCATAAAGCTGTACATCATTATTGGACGCCCATACCAATTGATGTCCCGAATTGGGATCTAAATTTGACAAGATTACATAAGCTGTTAAATGATTCGGCGTTGCTGCATGATCATTTATTATGATTAAACAAGACTATTGCAATGCACCAAGTGCATACCGTGCTGATGGCAGATAACTTGGCATACCTAGGATCCAGTATTGCCAAGGCTACCTCCCATCATTGGTATGACATTTTTATGGGTCCCCCTCGGCTACTAGTGTTTTAAATATGTTGGTCCATCCAGCTTTGTTACTGGTGATAGTTGTTTTTATCCTCTCCATCTGCAACTGCTGTATATGTCACAAATTAATTGGCCGTCAATTTGGTCGGCATCCTACATGTACTACTGAATCCATTAGGACCGAATGTGATACGAATGTGACATGCTTTGCCATGAATGGAATGGATACAGCAGACATGTAGCTATTGGGAGTTATTATAGGGCATAACAGCTTGCAGAATGGCCATAATAGTCCTGTAAGATATTAGGGGTTATTTTAGAGCATACACAGCTTGCCTGTGAGATATTAGGGGTTATTATAGGGCATAAACAGCTTGCTTGAAGTGGTCTGAACTAGTATAGTGAGTCAGAAGCACTTCTCTGTACATAAATTGTGTATGAAATCTATATCCAATCATAATCATGAGAATTTTGCTTTCACATGAAGCTCACGCTGTAGTATCCAATGAAAACACATCTCTGATAGAAAACAATTACTGAAACTTGTATATCAAATGTGGAACTTTCCAAGGAGAGGGAAACCGTACTGCACCAGAGACAAAGCAATTCTGTTTTGGCAGCTTTCCCGGATTCCTTCATCGTGGAAAGTTCCTCCGATCGCTGAAGTGACACTACAATATCCGGTATATATATTGATGCATTTCATTTCATGCTAGAACTTATTAGTCATTTTATGCTAGAACTTATTATGTTAGAACTTATTAGAACTTACTTATATGCATTGTATGACTTATAATCTTTTATTTACTATGCAATAAACAGTAGCTTAGTATTACTATTTAATTGTGCCTGGTTTGGATGTCAGTGAGGACTCAGAGTGATTTGTTATAGTAATACAGACTGGGAAATACAGATGGACACAGGTGTATCCTAGGTGTGTCTGCAAGGACTACCTATCACACACTGGCACTGATGGAGACATGCAGCACAGCCTATCTTAGGCAAGCCAGGTGCTGCGGACCTGGTGCTAGGTGCCCTTGTTCACCCTCAGGGTGAGCACAGGAACCACATAATGTCACGGTCTGTAGCTACTCTGTTCCCGTAACACACACGGTCAGTTCCCCCTACCAGGCCGGGGTGCTATAGAGGCGCATACCCCATCTTTTGAGCAGCTGTAGGCTGCTGATCTGCATGTGCAGTGCATCATGGTACGGGTGGGTTTACCCTATCCTGGTAACCACAGCAGACAGTTTGTGTGGTGATCTGTAGTCTTTCTGTAGCCAGCCAGCGGTGTGTTAGGTGCTATAGAGATGTAGCCCACTGGTTACTTCAATGACTGTGGAAGCAGAGGTCATGGATTTGATCCCACAGTGGTGTTATTTAATAAGTCTGTCTGAGGCATTTCCTTTTCATTTAAATCAGTGCTGCCAGCAAAAACACCCTCACAGTGCCGTAGCCTAAGGTGCCTCATAAGGCGCCATATAGGGCACCCTATAAAGCGCCCTATAGGGCACATTATAAGGTACCTTGGTGGATAGTGCACTTTATAATGTGCCCTATGGAGTGCCTTATAGGGCACCTTATGCAGCACCTTAGGTTATGGCACTGTGAGGGTGTTTTTGCTGCAGCACTGATTTAAATTTAAAAAAGGAAATGCCTCAGACAGCACTGATTTAAATTAAAAGGAAATGCCTCAGACAGCCTTTTTACATAATACCACTGCAGAATCAAACCCATGACCTCTGCCTCCGCAGTCATTACAGTAACCAGTGGCCTACATCTTTATTGCTGCTAATACTCCACTGGCATGAACTTAGGGTTAACGCTCATTAACGTGCCATGCCGCCCACTATCGCGCGATACAGATTCTTGCTACCTTGCCGCCGGAACGCCCACTCCTTACATGGCATTCTTCACATTATCGCTGCAACTAGCGCCGGTAACATTAAGACGGTTTAGTAAACATACCCCCTAGACAAGATTCTCATGAGCATAGATGTCTCTCTCCATACAAAGATTTGACTTGTTCAAGCCATGGCATTTTAAATAATGTCATATAGATGCGAATGTTGGGCAATGAAAAAGAGAGAATGGGAAAAATCGATGCCTTTGAATTATGGTGCTGGCGACGAATACTGTGTATGCCATGGAGTGCCCGAAGAACAAGCCAATCCAGAGGAGATTAAACTTAAGCTTTCTTTAGAAGCGCAGATGACAAGATTTCAACTTTCATACTTTGGGCACATCATGTGAAGAGAGAGATCGTTAGAGAAAGACATCATGCTTGGCAAGGTAGAAGGTCAACGCAAAAGAGGAAGGCCAGCAATGAGATGGATCGATACAATAACTGCAGCTATGGATAGCACACTATCAACAATGAGCCGCCTGACTGAAGACCAAACACAAATCTAGGATAACTATCCAGAGGGTCAACTAAATGGCACTTAACCAAACGCACTTATCACGCTCGTATGCTAACAGCGTCACCTGCTAATTACTTAGTACCTTTCAGTAAACAGGCTCCTTAAGACATAAAGAGGGTCATTAGCAACATCATAGTACATTTTATTTCTATGGACCCTGTGACAGATAGCACAAGTTAGGCATCAGTAAATGGCCCCCAAAGGTTTTCTGCCAGTCAAAGTCTATGGGAAAAACCTTTGATAAATCAGTTCCTTATTTATTTGTCTCTAGAGAAAATATTTTCTGCCACTGTGTTTCTGTATATTAATAGGGAAAACATTCTGTTCTAATGGAAATTTCCTTCCTTTCTCCCATCATTTCTCATTTTCTTGCATAATTAATCATATGGGACTCAAGGGATGTCTAGAAGGCTCCTGTTCAAAACATAACACTAACATTACTATGTCTTTCTATTTTTGAACATTTCTGAATAAGCTTCAAAAGACCTTTATTTCTAAGATAACATATCCTGGAATTCCAGTTTTGCAAACAGTAAATTATGTTAACAAAATAAACTTGAAAGCAGCAAAATGTTTGTAAACAGAACAGATCAATCAAATACGGTAGCTCAAGAAATCTAAAAGAGAAAATTGGACTTTGCCATCAGTATCAGTATCAGTATCTCCATCCCACCTATCTGGGTCCCAGCTTTTTTTGTGTGCCATCAAGTCAGTGTCTACTCATAGCAACCCAGCTCCTCTGGGTTTTCTTGGCAATGTATCACCTGAAGTAGATTGCCAGCCTTTTCTTCTGAGGCAATGGAGGGTAAAGTGACTTGCCCAAAGTCACAAGGAGTGCCAGTAGGAATTGAACCCTTGATCTTCTAGGTACTAGGCAGTTGCTCTAGCCACTAGGCTACTCCTCCACTCTGAGTATTGTCTAGATACTCTGTTTTTAATACTGCTGTTCACCTTTGTCATGATATATGGTTTACAATTTAGTACATCTAGGGGGTAATTTCAGGCATAAAAACATGTTTTCATGAATATAAGTTCTTTTATAAAATTACCCCAGGTGGTGCATGTGTCAAATAATGTATGATGGTAAGAAAGCATGTACTTTTATGCGACCCATGTGATCTAGAGCAGAATTTGTGTAGAGCATGGGTGGGGTCATGACTTACAAGCATACTTCAGAAAATACATATATATGCATATAGGAGAGTATTTTAGAAGACCTGGATTGATACAATAACAGCAGCTATGGATGCCACTCTATCAACAATGAGTCGCCTGACTGAAGATCGAACAGAGTTTAGGACAACTATCCAGAGGGTTGCCATGAGTCGACTCTGACTCAATAACACTTAAGAACAACAACAACAACAACATTTCTGTCTTGTTCATTTGAAAACAGGCACTCAGATGTCCAAATCACGGGTATATGGATGTCACTAGCACAAGGATGTCCAATTAGAACGGGAATGTGCCGGAGGAGAGGCCTGGGCAGAGCATAGAAGATGTATGTCAAAATATGATTTCAGAACAGCACAAGAACATCTGGCCCTGGTTGTGGAGGCGCCTATGCCTATGCCTGCTCCTGACCATGAAGAAGGAGCAAAAAAGTGCTTGTTTCATGCTGAGAATTCTACAAGGGGGAAGAACACAATGCACTGTCATCATCACAGTCATTATTTTCTGGCCAAGCAAACCAGCATGTACATTCAAACCCCATACAGATTACTAATTTGCCACTGCATGTCGAAGAGGACGCCCCCCTTCTGGAAAACACCAGCTGGAATGTCGAAGAAGTAATTTCTGTGGCCGTCCAAATTGAGGGTGTCCAGGTTTCTAAAATCGGGCCAAAACTTAAATATCCCTTGTTTTCTCAGATGTTTTTCTCTGGACATCCCAGATTGCACTTGGATGCCCTTTCTAAAATTCCACTCATACTTTACACACTGCTCCCAGTAGGTGTAAATATCTGCAACTTTAATCTAGCTGCCATTAAGCTGGTTTACTCCTATTATTTTATAAAGACGTATAGGCATCTTTGTATCTTCATAAAATAGGCTAGAAATAGGTGCCTTCTTGTCCTCTCAATCTACGCCAGGGGTTCCCAAACTTGTCTCCCAGCCAGTCGGTTTTCAGGATATCCACAATGAATATGCATAAGAGAGATCTGCTTACACTGCCTCCATTGTTTTTAAATCTCTCTCACGCATATTCATTGTGGATATCTGGAAAACCCGACTGGTTGGAGAGGCCCCAGGACATGTTTGGGAACCCCTAGTCTAGGCAATCTGTTGTACACAGGTTTTTTTTCCAGATTCTAATTTAACCACTTCTATAGCACTTTTAATACTAAATCTATTGCTGGCAGTTCACAATATTTAAATTATCAACTTTAATCCATATCTATTGAAAATAATTTTATGCTTTTTGAATATTCCTCTTTAGTATCATGCAACATATATTAAATGGAAGCCCACTAGAAATTTACCACAAATCTTTCTGTTATAAGTTATAGAATCTAGGTTCATTGTTCTATATTTAGTAGATCAGTATCGCTTTGGAGCACTAAGGGTTTGAGCATGAATGACCTCTAATAATTTATTTATTTATTTATTGAACGGTTTTATATACCGCTTTTCAGCAAAATCAATATCTGAATGTTTCGTCAAATCACACAAAACTTCTCCGCTACAACAATCTTCTGTAGTGCTTCCCCCAGGGAAAAACAAATTACAAAAGTTCTGTACTCTGAAAACTAAGAGCATTGCAATAATCCTGAAAACTGTAAATGAAATTCATCTTCACTGTACAGAAATGAATATGATTAGTTGCAAAAATAAAAGGCATAAAAACAAGCTTCCCAAACTCCTTTGTCATAAAAGGTTTTCTGAGACCTCGGAGCTAGGCTGAGTAACTTAAGGCCAATGTACTAGATAAAACACACTAGCATTAGTCATTATCATGCAGAAATGTGGTGTTTATAATGCATATTTATGAATGATGTTAATGACATGCAAATGAGGTAGATGATAAACTACATATATACCCATGGATGGTATAAAAAAAATGTAACTACTGTACACTTTCCTGAAGTATAGATAGCTTTTTTGAGTTAATGCATTTGCAAAAAAATTTGCATGAATAGCTTTTTGCAGTGCTAATAATTAATGAGATGTTTTGTATAGTTTCACCTCTTTACCTCATTAGTGTTTTTATAGAATTGTTGTAGAATGATCATGATTACTGAATTTAATTATCAAAATTTTGAAGAGGGTGCTAGGGGTCTGAAAGTTAATTGAAGGGGCATACGAAAGAAGGTTCACTTACGGCACCCAGTACTTCTGCACATGCCCTGCAGGAGTGGAATGAGGTCAGCTAGCTAGGCTGTGTGCCAGCAAGTTAGAGTTCTGGCACACAACATAGGATCCTGAGGTAAAAACAAAAATCCTTCCTGGGCTAGTAGAAGAATTCACAGACTTCTTGGAATGAGATGCTGTGGGATTTAGATAGAGAGCAGAGGATGCCCTGTGATGAAGGCCCCTCAGTGACATAAATTCTGCCCAAGCAGTCTACTTTATCATGTTTGTTGCGCTGCTCCGCTCTTCTAAGTTTGTTTCACTGTGGGCTTGGTGGGAACAGTTGACGGGGCCACTGCCATCTTAGAAGAGCGTGACACACAATAAAGTAAGTTTGCCGCCACTGCTGCCATGGCACAAAGTGGGAGGCCTGCATGGGAGGGGCACAGCACCGCCGCAACAATGGGGGGCCCTTAGCAAAAATGTGCTTGGGGGCCCCTCATTGTAACTTATGCCACTGAGGCCCCTAAAGCATTGTGGGGTTAAAAAGGTGTCAGCTTTGCCTGCCAGAACCCAGAAGAACTGTGGAGGACCAATTCATCAGCAGGATGGGCCAGAAGGCCCAAAAATCTGTGGCTAAATAGTGTCAGAATACCTATAGGCAATAACCATGGTTTATGGTATAATTAGTCTTGATATACTTCCAACCCAAAGTGCCAGAGTGGTTTAAAAAATATATAAAAATAAGTAAAATATGAAAATACAAAATTAACATAAACAGGTAAAGAAAAAGATGAAAAGGGCCAGGGAAGGAATAAGGGAGAGGAGAGAGGGAGAAAGGGGTATTCTGGAACAGTCCCATGAGCTGCAACCTCCCTGTTCATGAACCACCAAATGCCTGTTCAAAAAATATATTTTAAGGTCTTTCTTAAAACATTTCAGAGATGAAACCTGTCTGATGTACAAAGGAATGGAAATCCACAGTGCCAGGGGCCAGAAAGAAGAAAGCCGTATGACGAGTGGATTTGTGATGAGTGCAACTGTTTGAAGGAATAACAAGTCTGTTGTGATGATGGACGCTGAGAGTTCTGACTGGAATATGTGGAATAAGTATATTGAAGAGATAGTGTGGAAGAAGAGATAGAGGTGTAGAAAGCCTTATGGGCTAGTAGAAGTATTTTGAATTTAATGCGGTATGCAGTCAATGATGAGATTTCAGGAGGGGCCTAACCAGGGCCGGTGCTACAATTAGGCAAACCAGGCGCTCACCTAGAGCGCCAGCCCTCTGGGGGCATCTACTTCCGCTGCTGTCACCAGAACCTACAGAGGCAGCAATGGCTTGAAACAACTCCATGGTGCTTACCTTCAAACCTCGGCACCTATGGGGCTGTTTGCTTCCTCCCTCACTGATGCCCAACTTCCTGTTTGCATGGGGGTGGAAGCTGCTTCGGCGGCAATGAGGGGAGGCTGGGGGGTACAAGGAATGAAGTTCACCTAGGGTGCCTAATCTTCTTGTGCCAGCCTTTGGCATAACATCATCTGAAACTTTAGAGTGCGTGTTTAATTTAATAGCTGTATTTTGAATTTGTTGGAGGCTTTTTAAGAATGAAGAGACAAGCCATTATACAAAGAATTTCTGTAATCCAAGTGATTTATTACTAAAGCCATCATCAAAGAGGTTAAAGCAGCTTCATCCAGGAAAGGTCGAATAGCTCTAATTGACCGCAGGGCAAAGAAGCAGGATTTAACTGTTGCAGGGATTTGAATGTCAAAAGACAGGGATGAGCCAAAGAAACATCCCGGAATTTTAGAGACGAATCAATAGGAGTGTGACCCCAGAATCAGGGTCAAAGTACAGGGTCAAAGTACAGAAATAGAACTTTGAAGAGAGAATTGAAGGTTCATCAGTAGAGTTAGGCTAATAGCAACTCACTGCCAGGGGTCAAACTATTTTGCATTGAATCCTAAAGTGCGTGGAAGGCCCTAAAATACTTAGACAGAGCCAAATGTCACTAAAACACCTGGAGTGCCAACACAGTGCCAAGATGGGCTGGAAGGCTCTCAAACATCTGAAGAGTGCCAACACATCCCCTACACAGGCTAAAAGGCTTAAATATCACTGAAGAGAACCATCACAGCAGCAGGATAGGCTGGAACACCTTAAAGTACCTGAACACAAAAAACACAGTACTAGACAGTCTGGAAAGGCCTACCAACTGAAAAGGAACACCTGAAGGCGCTAAGGACTTCCATCATGGAAAAAAAAAACAAAAAAAAACCTGGTATCTTTTCATAAGGCAAACCAAGATTCTAGGAGTGGGAGAAAGCTGTATCAATGGTAAGAATAGCAACCCGGCAGCATAACAGTGTTAAAATGGCAATAACATTAGTGCAGCTAAGATTTAAGAAATCAAGAAAGGTGCAAAACAGGAAAAGGAGGAAGATTCCCTCAGCTCAGGAAGGCATCAACTTGCACAGCAACACAACAAAAAGAAGAGTAGCATCAAACCCCCATGGTTCAAAAAGAGAATGAAGACCCCAAAGTACCCAGAAAAATGGGGGGGGGGGGGGAATATCTATGGATGCCGCCGCTACATGCCGCGATGCTAACCAGTTTGCATCAGGACATGTCAGAGGCATTCTGAGGCAGCACCTGGGCAGCAGCGATATTGCTTGAGAGAGATTTACATGCACTGCCTCCATTGTTTGCAAATATCTTTCATGCCTATTCATTGTTGTTATCCAGAAAACCTGACTGGTATGGTGTGTCCCGAGGACTGGGTTAAGAACTCCTGCACTAGAATGATGTCATCAGGGCCAGCACTACCATTAGACAAACTAGGCAGTTGCCTAAAATGCTGGCCCTCCGGAGCGCCTGCTGCTGCTGCTGTCGATCCTCACCGGGACCTACAGCAGTGACAATGGCTTGAAACAGCCTTGCGTCACTTATCTTCACACTTTGGCATCACGGGGCTGTTTCTGCCCCCACTGATGCCCAACTTCCTGTCTGCAGACAGCTCCATCCCCATGCAAACAGGAAGTTGGATACTGGTGGGTGCAGAAGCAGACAGCCTAGAAGTGCTGAGGTTTGAAGTTAAATGCCACGGGGCTGTTTCGAGCCATGGCCACTGCTGTAGGTCCTGGTGAAGGGCAACAGCGGTGTCAATGAGGGGTTAGTTTGAGGATAAAATAACTGAATGTAGAGGGTTGCAAGTTTAAACAAATCACCATTCATTTCCTTTGTTTTCATTATAGGCACACACAAACAGATGCACTACAGCCACTCTGAGAGGGGAAGAAGCTGAGAGGAAGACAAGCAAGAAGCATGAAGCCATATCCAATCATGTTGAAACTTTTACAAGAGCCAAATCCCATGGATGATGATGTCACTGCTGGATTGTAAGAAACAATCCAGCAGCAAGCCTGAGAGAACAATTTTGTGCGTGACTTTGAGGGACTAAGGCATGGGTCGGTTGCTGGGACTATAGTGCTTGCCAAAACTAGCACTTTACAAGCAGAAAAGAAAAAAAAAAGAAGACAAATGTCTTACAGACAGCATGGTGTCTATGCTGCAAGTAAAGTACTGCTGTCTGTCTTTTGAAGTTTCTGAGGGATTCTGGCTTGTCTTGGAGGGAATGAGTCTCTCTGGGGGGAAAGGGATCAGCAAAGTGAAAGGGAGGCTGGAGAAAGGCATGCTGACAATATGCCAGTTTTTATAAATGCTTAATTTCTTAGTTTGTGAGGGTTGGTAGCAGATGTGCACTGCAGTCATAGTATAGCACAGACAGAACAGGCAGGGCCAACCCGTCCACTAGGGGTGCTAGGCGGTCACTTAGGGTGGTAGACTTCTGTGGGTGGCAGGCCGTGTGCCATGCACCTAGCCTTGCTGAACTGCAATGCTGCCCCCCTGCTGCCACTGATTCTGGCAGTGGGTGGCTAGGCTGTGCGTCAGCTGCTGGTGAGTCACCACTGCTGGAATCAGCAGCAACGGGGAGGAGGCAAGGCCATGACTCAGCATAAGGGTAGCATGGTTCAGCATGGGGGGAGGGGCAGTGTGGTGCACAGGGGTCCGCACCGGGGGGGGGGGGGGCAGCAAGGCCAGAGTGTCTGCCTATGCTGGCAGAAATCCTTGGGCTAGCTCTGAGAACAGGCACAGGTAAGTGGATCTGTGGAAATTGGGGAGAAGAATAAAGAGTGATATCCCAGCATACTGTATCTATCTCATAATCAGAGATACAGAGAAATAATTATTTGGAACAATCTTTCTTACCCAATGGTTGTACCCAAGTGAGTAAAACAGGAAAAGCATGGCTCTTCAGGGGACCCCAGCAAAAATATCTGAGAAATCATAGTTGGGGCTACAATACTTCTACATTCTAAAGTGCTAATGGGTGGAGGGGCACTATAATAAAGACACATGAAAGAGAGATAATCCATGTTCTATAAAGCTCACAATTTTGTCTGATGCTAGTATTACCAGTGAGATTAAAGTGAGTACAATAGCAACATTGGGAAGGGCAACGTATGGGACATTCATGTGGCTATATCAGGCTCTTCAGGGGACTCCAGCGGAAATATCTGAGAAATTATAGTTGGGGGTTGAAGTACTTTTAAATTCCAAAGTGCTAATGGATGCAAGATCACTGTACTAAACACATAAAAGAGAGACAGTCCCTATTCCATAGATTCAAAATCTAGTCTGATCATATCATAATGCTTGGGAAGAGTCGGGGTGGAAATGGTTATACAAGGAAAGAAGGGAGGGCAGGTGAGACCAGCAGTGACACAAGTATGAAGGAAGAGACAGGTTGTTCTTGGGATATCAATGGCCAATCCATCAACAACACTAAAGAGAAATTTCTTGAAGAGGAGGGTAGGAAGAGCTTCATCTTTCAGTGCAACTATGAAAGAGCAAGTATTTGGTCCCATCTCCACTAAGCGGCAAAGTAAGGTTGAGACAGTCCTGGGTGGGGGGACAAGAGAAGCAGCAAGTAAAGACAACAGAGCAGAGTGGCAGACATACCTTCTTCCTTACTGATATGTTCGTGCAGCTGGTCTTGGCAGATAAAGAATCATGGGAGGATTTGCATCAGAAGCATCAGATAGTGAAAGTTTATTGGCTGAAGATGGTCTTGAAGATCTTGTTGTTAGCATGCTAAATGGCGAGGAGGTAGGAAGTGATACCGGCAGTGCCAGGGTCAAGAGTACTTCACAGGTAGAGGAGACAGTAGAGAATGGGAAGGATGCTACTGGCCTTTCATCTTCTCCTCCATCCTCAACCCCAGGTCCAGTAGCAGCAGCAATAGAAGCAGAAGTAGTAGAAGCAGCAGCAATCCTAGCGATCCCCTCCCCAAGGAAGTAGAGGGGAAGTCTCATAAAACCTCAAAGGTGTGAAGGCATTTTAAAGTACTTGAGGATCCATGGTATGCAGAATGCAATTACTGTAGGAAGCACATTAGAAGAGTGAAGCTGATGGGCTATTTTATCATCACATTTAGGTTTAGATTTATTAGATTTGATATGCCACCTTTAAAGGCAAAAACACCAATGACAGGGGTAACTTAAAACATAAACAGAGATGCCAAGCATTAACATAAGGATATAAGATATGCCATACTAGGTCAAACCAAGGGTCCATCAAGCCCAGTATCCTGTTTCCAACAATGACCATTCCAGGTCTCAAATACGTGTCAGGTTCCCAAAGGTACAAAGAGAAAGCATGACACAAAACACTGTGGAAAGGACAATTGTTTATTCACCAAACTTGAGGTCAGCGCAACACGTGTTTCAGCCAGGGGCCTTCTTCAGAGGACTTAGGCCTCTATAAAGAAATAATAATAGACATAAACTTCAAAATGATAAAATCATAACAAAAAACATGAATTAAAACATAAACAATATAAAACAACTGAAGGAAATAACCTAAAAATGACGCATTTACACAAATATTTACAGCATCAATTTAAAACATCCATAAAAATAATTATGTATGTGTACTTCATTCTCCAAATAGGATGTTTATTGTTTATGTTTATGTTTATTAAAATATTTGCTATACCGCCCCATACCAATGGCATCTGTGCGGTTTACAATTGCTAAAATAACATTACATTAAGGTTGTTAAGAAGCGGAAAGGAACGCCAATTAAAATTTAAAAGCGATAGAAGAGAGGCAAAGAATAAAAGGACACAACAGAGAAGGAACATCAACAGGAGGAAGAAGAGGGAGACAAGGACGGGGAAGGGAGATCAAATGCCAGACTAAACAAATGAGTTTTGAGTTGCTTTTTAAAGGCTGGGTAGGATTGCTCTGAGCGGAGGGAAGGGGGAAGAGAATTCCAAAGTCTAGGGCCCAAAAAGTAAAAAGCCGAGGAACGAGTAGATTCAAGGTTGGCTTGGGAAGGGGAAGGAAGGGACATACGGTTAACATGAATGGAACGAAGCAAACGGTGGGGGGGGGGGGGGGGGGAAAATGAATCAAATCTGCAAGATAGAGAGGGGTCCCTGCATGAATCACCCTGTGTGCAAATGTGAGAATCTTGTACTGTATGCGAAACGAGACCGGTAACCAGTGATGTGATAGTGACATCAAAAACTGAGGATAGAAGTTCGAAGCCAGAAATAACATGCACTCACCAATCGGAGAGAAACAAGAACTACTGGAGGTAAAACACCCGAAGGAGGATGCATAAACAGACTCCTGTCAACTCTAAGCATAATCAACCCTGTCATGCATCCTGCTTTTGGGTGTTTTATCTCCAGTAGTTCTTGTTTCACTCCGATTGGTGAGTGCATTCATTTTTGTTTATTTATATTATTTGATTTTGTATAATTGCCATATAGTAATCATGGCTTTGCATGTTATTTCTGTTATACTATTTGGACAATGAAGTACATGTATATAATTATTTTTATGGATGTTTTTAATTGATGTCTATTATTATTTATTTATAGAGATCTAAGTCCCCTGAAGAAGGCCCCCGTCCGGAACACGTGTCCGGCTGACCTCAAGTTTGGTGAATAAACAATTGTCTTTTCCATGACATTTTGTGTCCTGCTTTCTGTTTGTGCCTGTTGACGCTGCAGGAGGGGTGTCCTCGCATTTGTAGCTTCCCAAAGTTATACACATTCCATGCTGCTCTTCTCATGGATATGCAGTGGATTTCCCCAGTCCTCTTTAATAATGGTTTATGGACTTTTCCACCAGGAACTCGTCAAAACCTGTTTCGAAACCAGTTACACTAACAGCTTTTACTACATCCTCCGGGAATGAATTCCAGAGCGGAATTCCAGAGCGGAAAGAAAAAAGATTTTGTCTTATTAGTCTTAAATGTGCCACACTGTAGCTTCATTGCCTGTCCCCTAGTCTTTCTACTTTTTGAAGGAGTAAACAACTGATCTACATTTACCCATCCCACTCCATTCATTATTTTATAGACCTCTATCATATCTCTCCTCAGCCTTCTCTTTTCCAAGTTGAAGATGTTTTACAGTTGATGGAGAAGAGGGAGAAAAGGACACAAAACAAATAACCTTATGTACACATTTGCAGAAACAGCGATCTTTGCAACTCAGTACAAGGGAGTGCACCAATCCTAGGCTGGGAACCTAATGTGACAGTGGAGATGTAAATAGCAGCAGTGTGAAAGTTACAGGAAACAGAATATCCATTTCCCAAGCACAGCCTTCAGCGAGGTGGAATTCCAGCAGCCCTGACACCCATTAAAGCAAGTCACCATGAAGGAGATGGGGTGATATTTGGCAGTACTGTTGCAGCGCAAGCAGCAGGTAGCATTGAAGGTGGTGACATGGTACATCAGGGAAATGATAACCCTGGATGACCAACCCCTGCAGGTGGTTGAGAATATGGTGTTTAAGAGGCAGCTGCATCTTTTAGCTCCTAATTACCAGTGCCCTGTAGGACAACGTTTAGTAGGCAGGTGATCCTCAGCCTGTATAATCAGTTGCTTGGCCAGCTGCAGGCAGAACTAGCTGCTCCTTGGGCATGCTCCACTGTGGCACAATGTCACTAGCATAGTTATACTTACTCATATGCACTCCAGTATGCCACAAGGCAAGTAGAATGGGCATAGTGGGCAGAGATGGGGAAGACTGATTTTATTTATTTATTTAACATTTTTATACCACGATTTCCTACAGATCAATTGCGGTTTACAATGAATAATATGAACAATGTGAACAGTACAGGGTAGTACAATTCCACTTACATGGAACAGTGAACTATGTACAATAACAGCAACGGAGCTTAGATAACTATATACAAGGTTTTTGTGTTAACTATATACAGAGCTGTCATTTGTTGTTGATGTAAAATTGCTAGGGGGTTGTTGTGTTTGAGGTATTGGATGCAAACGTTTGGGCATTAGTTAAGTTATTTCATATGTGAGTAGAATGAGCTAAGTGGTAAGATGGGGGAAACCAACTTCATGTATGCTGAAGTTGATTTATTTAACAGGTCTTTTATACCACTGTTCTAGTTATCTATTCTGTAATTAAGTGCTTTTATTCTAATAGTTTTCCAGATATCTTTTTAACTAATCATAGGTAGATATATGAATTACTTGCCTTTCTAAATAAGTACGAATTAAGAAGTTAAATAAGTGAAATTCAAGTTATCCCTGCTTTGTATTATAAATAAATGCACGTCTTCATTAACAAGGTGTGTTAGCCTTTGTTGAAGTAAGACATTTGGTACCAGAAGTGGGGTGCGATAAAAAGAAAGGCTATAACAATGTTGAAAAGAAGAGTAAAAAATGTAAATAGTACAAAGACTGTAAAGGAAGATAAAGATTTTGTAAATATCCCCGGATGGGATCAGGCGCCTTATGAAATGTTAGCTAGAGAATGGTCTTGCAATTCAGGACTAAGTGAGAATTGGGAATCTGTTTTAAAAGATGCGGAACCTGTAAATCTCCTTACATGCTTGCAAAAAATACCTGTTGAAAAAGGGATAGAATTGAGTGTGTTGGGGAGGAGAGGTTGGCTTTTGCTGTCTGCATATCGTAAGATACATCAGACAAAATCCAGCAAAGTAGATTTGATTGAGCAACTTGAAAAACAGAATTGTGATTTACAAAATATGATAACAATGCTACAATGCCAAATCCGTTTGTTGACGGATAAATTAGATACTTATCAGCAGGTTGCTGAGAGAGCAGCTGTCAGGGTGGCCCAGTATAAATATCGTAAAAAAAAGGGGAGAGTAAATAAAAAGAAAGTGCACATGTCTATTGCTAAAGCAGGTGTAAATTGGAATCCTGATGACTGGGATGGTAATATTCACTGATTACCTGGATGGTGCGTATTTATGAAACTGGAGCTGCAGGAGTACAGCTAGATCATGGTGATGCTAGGAAATTTTGTCTAATTAGTGTTGACCCTGTGATACAAGAGCAGTTTCGTAATTACATATCACAAAATATGACTAATTTACTCCAACTGGCAGTAGAAGGATGTAATGCTAAATTTCCTGCCGAAGCTGATTGGCCCCCAAATGATAAACAATGGTTTGCTTTGCGTGACGCTATTCAGCGCATTAAAGAGGAAGGCATGAAAACTGCTATTTTTATAGGGCAAGCTGATCAGTTAATGAATTGTGCCATGACTGCATCAATGAGGAATAAGATTATACGTTTGGCTCCACCAGTTTACAAACATGTTATTATGACTTTACTGATAAATCAAACAGGGAATCCTTTATCAGAAGTAATAGAAGCAGTGAGACAATTAGGTGAATTGGGAGAGTGGGGTCCAAAGTACAGTGCTGGTGACAGAAGGGAGAATAGATCAGAAGGACAGAAGGGAAATATAAACAACAGAGTATCCAGGAAAGATATGTTTACTGCTCTCCTTAAAGATGGTGTTAAAAAGGAACAGATTGATGGAATTGACACACAGAGCATGTGGGAAATATATAAGAAAAGAGGGCTGTATAAGAAAAGTGGAAATAGGAATGTGAGTAAACAAAATTCTGAAGTGAATGAAGAGGAGAGAAAGAATGAGGGGAAAAGGAAGGAGGGTGAGATTAGAGAAGCAAGATCAAATGTTATTCCCACAGCACCACTTTCTGACTTATACCCTGATCTTTCATGGGCACAGGATTTGTTTCAAGAATAGGAAGTAGGCCAAGCTCCAGTTGAAGGGTGGACTCATAAAGACATGAGACCCCATGTAAATTTAGAAATTTTTTGGAAACATAAGAACAATCAGAGGGTCCGAGCCTTAGTAGATACTGGAGCGGAGGCCACCTTAATTTATGGAAATCCAAAACATTTCAGAGGACAGCATGTTACAATCACTGGGCTGGGAGGAAGGAAAACAGATGCTGTACAAACCACATTGGAAATGAAAATTGTTCAGTTACCTAAGAGAAAATACTCGGTGTTAATTGTTTCCATTCCCGAGTATATAATTGGGATAGACATATTAAAAGGGTTGACACTGATACTTGATGAGGAACAATACCAATTTGGCATCAAACCTTACATGTCTGCTAGACCTATTACTGTAGGACACCTTAAAATGCCAGCAGTAAAGCTGCCCCCCGCCACTAAAATGGTGAGTATGAAGCAGTATAGGATCCCGGGAGGACATCAGGAAATAGGAGAAACAATTCAGGAATTGCTAGAAGCAGGGGTGATTAAGCCAGTTACCACTGGCTGGAATAATCCGGTGTGGCCGGTAAAGAAATCAGATGGCAGTTGGAGAATGACAGTTGATTATAGAGAATTGAATAAGTATACCCCTCCACTGACTGCTGCTGTACCAGATACAATTACTCTTATTGAAAATATTCAAAGACACGCAGGGACATGGTATGCTGTCATAGATTTGGCTAATGCATTTTTTACTATTCCAATTTCGGAGGAGAATTGGGAGCAGTTCTCATTTTCTTGGCAGGGTAGACAGTACTGTCCCACTAGACTTCCCCAGGGGTATTTACATAGCCCCACTATCTGTCACAGGATTGTAGCAGAACACTTAGATGAACTCCCACCTCCGGATGGGGTACAAATTTCACATTATATTGATGATATTTTAATGCAGGGGCCCTCACAAGAGATAGTGCAGGAACATCTTGAAGCTCTCATTGCACACATGAAAAAGAAGGGTTGGGAAATTAACCCTGCAAAAATTCAAGGACCAGCCCAGACAGTAAAATTCCTGGGCATACAGTGGCATCAGGGTCATAGAGAAGTGCTCCCAAAAGCCAAACAGAAAATAATGGAATTTAATACTCCTCGAAACAAAAAGGAGGCCCAGAAATTTATTGGACTGTTTGGCTTTTGGAGGCAGCACATTCCCCATTTGAGTCAAATACTGGCACCATTGTATAAAATAACTAGGAAGAAATATGAGTTTGAATGGGGAGATGTGCAGCAGCAGGCTTTTGAACTGGCTAAACAAGCTATACAGCAAGCCTTAGATTTATGGCCTGTTCAACCTGGGGAACTCGAGCTCAATGTATCAGTACAAGAACAGTATGCTAATTGGAGTTTATGGCAGAAACAGGGAAAGAAAAAAGTACCTCTAGGATTCTGGACGAGGAAGCTCCCTGAAGCAGGGACTAGATATACCCCTTTTGAAAAACAGTTGTTA
Organism: Ichthyophis bannanicus; assembly: GCA_033557465.1. Lineage (NCBI taxonomy): Eukaryota > Metazoa > Chordata > Amphibia > Gymnophiona > Ichthyophiidae > Ichthyophis > Ichthyophis bannanicus. The sequence goes on along the minus strand of CM066038.1, from coordinate 231,048,867 downwards.
GCATGTTATTGGGCTTTGGTGGATACAGAACAGGTGACCATAGGACACACTGTGATGTTAAGACCAGAAATTCCTATTATGCAGTGGGTAATGAGCTCCCCCAAGACACACAGAATAGGACATGCACAAGAAGCAAGCATAATCAAATGGAAATGGTATATTCAGGATAGAGCTAAAATTGGTATAGGGGGAACTGCTACCTTACATGAAAGGGTAGCTCAAGCCCCTCTTAAGGACACTGAGACCATGCAATTGCCAAATCATGAATTAACAGCAACAGAGTCTCCAGTGAAGTGGGGACAACCATTTGTACAATTAACCTCAGAACAGAGAAATCATGTTTGGTTTACTGATGGGTCTGCTAAATATGTGGGAAATAAAAGGTGTTGGAAGGCTGTGTCTTACAATCCCACTACTAAAAAATTGTTGACAACTACAGGTGAAGGGAAAAGTAGCCAATATGCTGAACTTTATGCAGTATTTCAGGCTTTAAAACAAGAGACCCCAGGGACTTGTCATATTTACACTGATTCCTGGTCAGTAGCCAATGGCTTAGCCACATGGCTACCTACCTGGCAGCAAAATAATTGGGAGATACATTCAAGAGAAATTTGGGGAAAAGAACTGTGGCAGCAAATTTGGGAAATGTTGCTTTTAAGTACGGTAACTGTGTATCATGTAGATGCTCATTGTGCTATTGATTCGTTAGACAGATGGTTTAACTCTATTACTGATGAACAAGCTAAAATTGCTGAAGCACAAACAGACACCAAAGAATCTGACTTGCTGGGCATGGCAAAATGGGCTCACCAGAAATGTGGGCATTTAGGTGAAAAAGCTACTTTCCGCTGGGCACAAACACGGGGAATCCCTATCCCCTTAGATGCCATTAGAACAATTATCTTGCAATGCCCAATTTGTCAGCATATACAGCACAGGTCTGTCCCACACATAGTGTATGGCCATTTAGGGCGAGGAAAACTACCAGGCCAGATATGGCAAATAGATTACATAGGACCTCTACCTACCAGTAAGGGATGTCAGTATGTATGCACGGCTGTGGATACATATTCCGGGTACTTAGTGGCATATCCATGTAAGAGGGCTACGCAGATTAACACCATTAAAACATTAGACCTTATTACTTTATATTATGGGATCCCTCTTCAGATTCAAAGTGATAATGGGTCTCATTTTAAAGGGAGGCTTGTACAGGATCACAGTAGACAGCATAACATTGAATGGATATTTCATATACCCTATTACCCTCAAGCTGCAGGACTTATAGAAAGAATGAATGGATTGCTCAAAGAACATCTTAGGAAATTAGGGGAAGGATCCCTGCAAAAGTGGAGAGATCATTTATCTGCAGCACTACAGATCCTTAACAATAGACCAATTGCAGAAACTGAAACTCCTCTAATGAGGATGTTGACTCCCGCATTACAAATCAAATCTTATGTAGCCACTAACACTATTCTATATTGGGAAATTAAAGAAGGTGCCTTAGCCCCATATCGGGCAACACCAGAGGCAGCCGGACTAGATTTACATGCTCTGCAGGAATATAGAATAAAGGTCCATGATTTGCAATTAATAGAAACAGGAATAGGAGTCCAGTTACCACCTGAGCATTTTGGGTTAATTGCCCCTCGCTCTGGATTGGCCCTGAAAGGCATACAAATACTTGGAGGAGTGATTAATGCAGATTATCAAGGAGAGATAAAAATTATTCTAATGAACAGTGGTAACTCAGATTTAATGATCCAGACTGGGGACAGAGTGGCCCAATTACTTATCATCCCCACTTATGGAGGAGTAGTAAAGAAGGGGAGTGCCCCCACTGCTCTAACAGTTAGAGGCAATGCTGGATTTGGATCTGCTAATTTAAACACCGGGGCAAGGATTTGGGTACAATCACCAAATCACTCACCTGAGCAGGCAGAAGTTATTGCCACTGGGAATGATAACATAATATTGATTATGAGACCTGGACAAGAAAAGTGGGAATATATACCAGCAAACAAATGTTACCTGCGAGAATAAAATGATGTCTTTTCATTATAGGTTATCTCTACACCTTATGAACCAATGAACCAGCATATTTCTATCAAGGACCGGGATCGGTTCCAGCAAGCTTTCATATGCCATGTAGTGACATGGGCACTCATTACTAGCCTGATCTTGGGTACATGGAAAGTCTGTTACTGGAGAGTGCAAGTGGTAACCCAACCCGAATTACACTTGCCCAAGCGTTTAGCAGATGCGATAGAACCACCTCAGAATATCTGGACTTATTTAGCCCGAAAAGTTTTAAATATTTCTAACTTTTGCCTTTCGGACATGCGTAATCCAGTGGATCTGTTAACTACATGTTTGATTGCAATACCCACACCAGCTAGAGTTTTGTTGTACTATTTTAAAACTACACAAAATGACAGTTGGGCAAATGAAGAAGATATAAGGACACACCCCATGCTATACGAATATTGCAGAGATTGTCCCACTAATTTCAATTTTTGGGATAACATGACTCAAATAATCACCCATAATATCGCCCCAGGCGATGTATGTTATAACATGACATGTAATCCTGATGAAATACCGAAATTCCAACAACTAAAGATGCAACAAGAAATTGCCAAGGACATTGATATAATACTTTTATGTGATGCAACTAGGAAATGTAGAAATGTAACTAATACTATGAATTGTAATAATACAATAGTACAAGCTAGTTATGGTAGAAATGTTAAACTGCCAATAGGGCGGTTATTGTCTTGTGGTAATACCACTTATACATATATTCCAGGAAATCTCACAGGGGGGCCTTGCACTCTTAGTCGATTAGGACTTATTATGCCACCCTCTCCTAAAACTAAAATTAGAAAGAGAAGAACAATAACAGCTATGATACCCGCAGATTGTGATTCAAAAGTCACTTTACTTTCTAAAGTAGAATATACCAGTGCAGCCGTTTCCCTTCTGGGAGTGCCTGGTTTAGCCTTATATAACACTCGCACAATTAATGCTTTAGCTTGCACCATGGTAAAAAGTCTTAATCATACTTCAGTTGCTTTACAAGAATTATTTATTGACTTAAGTAGTACTAGGAAGGCAGTCTTGCAAAATCGAGTAGCAATAGATTATTTACTTTTAAAGCACAATTATGGATGTGAACATTTTGAAGGCATGTGTTGCTTTAATTTAACTGACCATGCTACTTCCATTCAGTCTCATATTCAAGCTTTGCAAGAACTAGCCAAAGATATTAAACAAGATATTAATGTTAATTGGTGGGATTGGGTATTTGGATGGCTGCCCAGTATGGGTAGCCTCAGACAAATCATTGGGGGAATTATTATTTGTATTTGTTTATTAATTATGATATGTTGTTTTATTCAATGCATACCCAGTTTCATTACTATATTTCATCCACCCAAAGTCCCACAATGTTACCAGTATCTTATAGGCACAATCAATAGTCAAAGGACCGAATGTGGTACAGATGAATTTTGACTATTGATTATGCCACTAGTGAATATGCCTCAGCAGTGAATATGCCTCATCTGTGAATAGGGGCACTTGAAACTGTTGAAACAATTTACATAACTACAGATACTGGAAAGATCAGGGAGGAGACCTTCTCCTAGCAAGCAAATGGAGACCCATTACAGAGAACAAAAGAACACTTCACCTAGGAGCCTTTCTACTAGCAGACAAATTGAAACCCATTAACAGGACAAAACAGGACAATTCACCTTGCCTTGGAAACATTTCTCCTAAGAATTCATCAATTGTAATGTAGACCAGGGGAAGTGGGGGGTTCCCTTGAGCATTTTCAAGCACCTGGCCAGTGTCTTGGATGTGCTTAATGGATAACTGACTCTATACTATGTATGTGTCACATGATAGGAAATAACTGGATTGTTCTTGCAACTGGATAAAATGGGTACCTGTTTTCAGCTAGACAGAGAGAAATGGATTCATCTAGGAATGGACGCATTGCCTAGAGAAACTCCCGATTGAGAAGTCTCTCTTGTCTGGTTGAATCAGGGATCCATTCAATCGACGTGTGACAAGGGATGAAGTAAAGCTCTTTCGGTGAAGTATATTCTTCTTCTGTAATTATCTTTCTAGTTATCTATTCTGTAATTAAGTGCTTTTATTCTAATAGTTTTCCAGATATCTTTTTAACTAATCATAGGTAGATATATGAATTACTTGCCTTTCTAAATAAGTACGAATTAAGAAGTTAAATAAGTGAAATTCAAGTTATCCCTGCTTTGTATTATAAATAAATGCACGTCTTCATTAACAAGGTGTGTTAGCCTTTGTTGAAGTAAGACAACCACTTTATTATTTTTTATGTTAAATCTTTTTTATTCATTTTAAACAGGTGAAACAGATCAAACAAGAAAGACATCCATGATGTATATGACCACCAAGAATAAAAAAATACACGCACACAGAGAAAAACCACAATATGAAACAGCAAGCCCTATACAAGCTCAAAAAGCAACGTACCATTAAAAGAGTAAATAGAACATACAGTGGAACGATTGCAAACCCCTTCCTCCCCCCGTCCCAAAACCATATATAGCCAGCCCAACCCAGCTCTCCCTACCCTGTTCCCCTTCAATCCCTTCTTCCCCCATCCTACCCCCATGGCTACAGTGGTAGGGTGTAGGGGAACCAAGGCACCCAGGAGCCAGGACACTCCACCCAAGAAACACCTTTCAAGCAGGAACCATCCACACCATACAACCAGTCCATGAACACACTCTGCGCCTACCAGCAGTCAAACCCAGAAACTCGAGCTACATGATGCGCAATGTAGTGCAGCTGTGTGTCCTAAGTATAAGAATATAAAAATTTAAACCCCCAGGGTACCCCCCTTCTTATCAGTCCCCCCTCCTCAGCACTCCCACCCTTCCCTATCAGTCCCCCCTCTCGCAATAGCCCTCCCCCCTCCCAGAACAAGCAAGCAAACAATAGGGTTTACACCTACACCCCCCCCCCACTGGACTCTACCTACCTACTCCATCCAAAACCTGGCTCCTAGCTGCGGCGGGCAGACCTTGAAGATGGGGACCCCAACCCTTCAAGAAATTGTCCCAATGCCGTGGATGACCCCGCGCACGATACCACTCTAACCACAACATACCATGCAATCGCACCCTCCACTGCCCATACAACGGCCCCCGTGTGTCCACCCATGTTTGCAATATGGTCATGCGGGCTGTGACAAGCACCAAACGCAACCAGTCCCCTTGTACCTTATCTATTGCAGACCCGGGCTCTTCCCGCCAGATATCAAGCACGAGATTGACGGGTGTCAACCGCAACACTATGGCCAGGCACCTCTCCAAGTATCGAAGTACTTTACCCCAGAAACTCCGAACCACCGGGCAATGCCAAAACATGTGGCCCAAGGTAGCATCCGCAACCCTACACCGTGGACAACAATTCGTGGGCACTATCCCCGCCCTCCAAGCCCGGTTGGGTGCGAAATATAACCTACGGATCAACCGATATTGCATGTCACGAAAACTTACAGACATCGTTAGCTGGGGGATACTCGCTATGGCCTCCACCACCTCTTCGCCGGTCAAGCGCTCGCCAAGGTCCCGCGTCCAGGCCTCCGCCAAGGCATCCTCCTTCCCTGAGGGCATCAATTCTGAGAGGGATTTATGTAGCTGGGCCACTCGAGCCACCCGGTCCCCCCCCAGTAGAGATTCCTCCACCTGGGTACAGATGGCACCCTTCAAGGAGTCCACAGGTAGGGTACGAATATAGTGCCGAATCTGAGCGTACGGGAACACATCCCCGCACGTCCAGGAGTACTGCCCACTCAGTACAGCAAAGGGCTCGAGAAGCCCCTCCCCGGTAAGCAACGTTTCTAGGGCAGAAATGCCCATCCGTTCCCACCGCGCAAAACTGGCCTCATTCAGGCCGGGCGCAAAATCTTTATTCCCGCGTATGGGAAGGTATGGGGAACAAAAAGCCGAACACCCCACCTGTCCACAGAAATACCGCCAAGCGCGAACGATGGGAGAGAGCAATACCATCCACACCCCCTTATCTAGACCCCTTGCCCCTTTCTTATGCAAGATGTATGAAACGCATAGAGGCGCAACCAAGGCTCCGAGCATCTCAAGTGGGGTATAGTCATCAGACCCCCATAACCAATCCCGCACATGCCGAAGAAGGCATGCCCGGTTATAGAGTTTAAGGTCGGGAAGGCCCATCCCCCCCTTGCTCCACGGTCGCTGCAACACCGCCAGTCACACTCGGGGTCGGCCGCCCCGCCAGAGCAAAAGATTAATCTGTTTTTCCATCAACTTGAGATCCTTCCGGTGCACCAACAAAGGGAGCGTTTGCAAGACATATAGCCACTTGGGGAACAAGGTCATTTTGTACAATGCAATCCGGCCCCCCAAGGAAAGCGGCAGGGCCTTCCACTTTTGTACCCTATCTGTCAAGTGCTTCAGCAACATAGTGACATTAATACGGTATAAGTCACGCAGGTCCACGGGCAAGTAAATCCCCTGGTATTTAAATCGATCAGCCACCCATTTCAGGGGGAAGGTACCTGGCCAACACTGGACAATATCCGCGACAAGCGGCAGTGCCTCAGATTTGTCCAAGTTTAATTTAAAACCAGAGACCTGACCGTAGCCATGAATGAGCTTCAACAATGCAGGGAGTCCTTCCTCCGGTTTGTCGAGATGCACCAGAAGGTCATCGGCAAAAGCCGCGACCCGAAATTCCTTTTTTCCCACAGGTATCCCCTGAAAGGCTGGCGAGCTCCAAAGCTGACACAGTAATGGCTCCAATGTTAACGCGAATACTAGTGGGGAAAGGGGGCAACCCTGTCGGGTCCCCTTCTGAATCACGAATTCAGGAGACATATGACCATTTACCAATATCGCTCCCTTGGGGTCCGCATACAACAGCCGTATAACCTCTACGAAAAAGCCCTGAATACCCACCCTCTCCAAAACTTGATACATAAAACTCCAGTCTACCCTGTCGAACGCCTTTTCGGTGTCAAAACTAATGAGCATAGATCGCCGGTTAGCCTTCCTGCTAGCGCACATGGAGGCTAACACTCGTTGCAGGCTGTAAGTCGCATGTCTATCCCTCACAAAGCCAACCTGATCCTTATGTATCAAAGTAGGAAGGAACCCGGCCAACCTCTCCGCCATGATCTTTGCGAGAATTTTTATGTCTACATTCAACAGGGAGATAGGCCGGTAAGAACCAGGTATAAGCGGATCCCGGCCCGGTTTTGGCAGCACAGTGACTAAGGCTTTATTCGCCTCATAAGGAAACTGACCTCTGCTAATCAAATCCCCATAATAGTCCAATAAAGGGATCACCACCTTGTCATCCAAGATTTTATAAAACTCCCCCCTCAAGCCATCTACACCAGGGGCCTTCCTGCGCTTCAAGCTCTTAATCGCACGCTGCACCTCTTGCGCTGACAGCGGCGCATTCAGCACCTGCAATTGGTCGGACGTTACACTCGGCAAGGCACAAGCCTCCAGGAAGTCCCGTCCCCCCCTCTCATCTCCACCCTCCCGCGCATACAGGGTTTGATAGTAATCACAAAAAATCCGTTCAATATCTTCTTCGGCGGACCGAACCGTACCATCCCCATGGCGGAGCACCCCAACCCGTCCAGGACCCCCCTCTGCTCGCACCAACGCGGAAAGTAACTTCCCCGCTCGATTCCCGTACCGGTACAGCTGGAATTTATAAAACATTATAGATTTTTTAGCCCGTTGTCCAAGCAATAGCTCCAGCTCCGACTGGAGTTCTCGCAACCGTGTCCTTGCCTCCCCACTTTGACTCCGGGCATGCCAGCGGCGCGCTTTGGCCAAGGCGCTCTCTAACTGCAGAATACGACTATTCAATCTCTTCCGCTTTTGGCAGTGGTAGCTAATAATTTCCCCCCTCATCACGGCCTTCCCCGCCTCCCAAAAGAGAGCAGGATTATCCACATGCTGAGAATTGTCCTGCGAGTATGCTGCCCACCGTTCCCGTAGATATTTCACAAACTCAACATCCCCCCCAAGATCCAAGGGATATCTCCACAACCTCCCAGTCCCCCTATCCCGTTGTTGCATTTCCAGGACCACCATGGCATGATCAGAGAGAATGGGAGGCCCAATGTCCTATCCCGTTGTTGCATTTCCAGGACCACCATGGCATGATCAGAGAGAATGGGAGGCCCAATGTCCACCCGGGAAACCCCACCAAACAAGGCCCTGGAAATAAGAACATAATCAATTCTCGACCATGTCCCATGGGCCCGAGACATGTGTGTGTATTCCCTGTCTCCCGGATGCATCACCCTCCAGACATCCAAAAGATCATACCCGTCGCATAACCCTCTCAGGCTTCGGGAGCTCCTCTGGTCTCGCACTCCTCCCCCCCGTGACCTATCCAGCGTGTCATCCATAACAGAATTAAAATCTCCCCCTAAGTACAAGTGATAATGCCCCAGGTTAGTCAGCATTCGTGACAGCTGTCGGAAGAACCGGGCCTCAAAATCATTTGGTGCATACACAGAGCCCAGTACCACTCGCAAACCATCCAACGTCCCCCAAGCAAACACATATCGCCCCTCAGGGTCAACTTCCACTCGCTCTTCAACCCAGTCCACCGTTTTAGCAAGCAAAATGGCCACTCCTCTCTTTTTCCCCACTGCTGGGGCCCCATATACACGCCCAACCCACCCTTTACACATTTTCTCTTGTTCCACCACGGACTGGTGTGTCTCTTGTAGCAGGGCGATGTCCACCCTCTTGGACCTCAACTGCTGTAACACCTTGTACCGCTTTATAGGGGATCCCAAGCCACACACATTCCAGGATGCCAATTTCAAGAACTTACCCATTATCCAGTGGCCCCCACGTTACCGTAAACACCAACAGCCTACTGATAGTTGATACAGACCCCCCAGCCTAGGATCCGCACCCCCCTCTATCTCCTCCCGACCTAAGGTCCAGCAAGTGTCATGCAGCAAACCCACATCTAAACATTGCAAGCTCATCAAACCCCCCACCCTCCCCAATCGCAAGCTCCATCCCCACCCCCCCTTCCTGAACAAAGCGCACCAGCTAGCCCCCCCTCCCCCCTTGTGCTTTCCTCCCCCCCTCCCTGAACTCCCCCTCCGTATCCATCTGCTCCGTCCCTCACCACCCGGGACCCTCCTCCAATAACATTCGGGTCTACCCCAGCAAATAAAGATAATCAAACCCCCTCCCTACTTGTGAGCCTTCCCACCTCCCCCCAGTTCAAACAGTATTCCACCCCCTCCTCCTCCCCAGACCCTAACAGCAAGGCACAAGCCCATGCAAACAGAACCCACAACACACAAATTAGCAAGAATACAAACAACATGCTCATACAACATTACCAACATTAATGATAATAATAATGCAGTTTCCCAGCAAACAGCCAATGTCAGCCATATTGAACTCCGTTTGCCTCAAAAGCCTGAAAGCAAGCCATATCCAGGCCCCATTACAGCGCTCCCGCTGTCCCTCCAGCACTCCAACTGTCCGAGGCCCAGCTTGTCTCAGGCCTGACGATCACCAAGTTGCTCCAGGAATACTTGTGCCTCCTCTGGAGTAGAAAAGTACTTCAGGCGGCCGTTGTAGTCTACCCGCAGTTTTGCTGGATACAATAAGGCAAAACGCAGGTCCAGGTTTATCAACTGTCCACAGACCGCGCTGAAGGCCTTGCGCCGTTGACTTACTAAGATGGAGTAATCCTGAAAGACCAATATCTGGGACTCATCCCCTGACTGCCGCCGGCGACCCCGGGCAGCCCGCAAAACCTCCTCTTTTTGTCGAAATTCTAGAAATCGGGCGATGACTGCACGTGGTCTGCGCGCTCCTTCCTGGCGCTGGCCTAGCCTATGCACACGCTCCAACCTGAGCGGGCCAGTCACTGCATTAGGGAAGGCCTGCACAATCCAAGTCTCCAAAAAACCAGTAATCTCCCGGTCCGAGACCGACTCCGCAATGCCCACGAAGCGTAAGTCCTTCCTCCTTCCCCGGTTCTCAAGATCGTCAAGTTTTTCCCGTTGCTGCTGAGTTACAGCCTCCAAAGCCGCCACGCGTTCCTGCAAGGTGCGCTGTGAGTCCTCCACCTCTGATACCCTTGTTTCAACTTGCTCAATGCGCCCCGTAAAATCTCCAATGCTTTGGCTGACCTGGGTGAGCTGCTCTGCCAAGGAGCGGAATCGATCATCAAGGGTGCTGACAACCGCCGTGCTCACTTCGGTCACCATGGCCTGGTGTGTGTCAGTGGCAGGGCTGGCCGGCCGCTCATCCGCCATCTTGTTCTCTGGGGGCCGACCCTTCTCCTTCCGACCAAGTTTCGAAGCCATCGAGGTAATTTAAGAGACTCGGGTAGGGTTCGCCTCTATCACCTCGCCCTCCGCGGTTCGTTCAGGAGCCAGGGAAAAGCGCGCCCCAAGCTGGAGAGGAATTAGAAAGGTTTAATTAGGGGTTTCCCCGGAGCTGATCGGCTTGCGTCCTATCAGCTCATTGCCACCGGAAGTCTCCCATACCACTTTATTATTTTTTAGTCAAAGCAGTTTACATTGTATCTTAAACTTGGTAATGTACATTAAACAGGGACATTGATAACTTGGATTCTTCTGAGGCAATGGAGGGTTAAGTGATTTACCCAAGGCCACTTAGATGAAAGGCATAATCCCTGCTCATCAGAGCTTACAATCTAATCAGGACAAAACACATAGCAAAATTGGGGACTAGAGTACGGTAAGATACACATAAGTAGTGGGCAAGAGTGAGGAGCATCAGGATCCAAAAGTGGCATCAAAGAGGCGAGTTTTTAACCTGGATTGAATAGGGGTAGAGAAGGAGACTGGTCTAGCAGGACAATATAGAATTTGTTACATATTTCATACTTTCTTAATAAGGGTCAGTTTTCTTGGGGACTGTTTGGACCCCAAAAGGAAAATAGCACACTCAACAACTGAAAACAAGCACACTTAGCAGCTGAAAACAACATGTATATCAGAACTACTTTTGGTAAAGTAAATTCCTAAAGTATCAGCTGTAAAGTATCTCTGGAATTTATATAGTGGGTTATTCTGAGGTACGAATAGCCAGTTGTACGGGGAAGTTATAAAGGGGCGAGACAGGGGCAGAGAGTGGGCGGGCAGTGGGCGGTCGCCAGCCCTGGACGTACAAGGCCAATTCTGATGTCAGTCCTCTATGTCCATGGTCGGTGAAATGTCCAGAGAAGTTATTCCACCCCTTGGACATGTTCTTTCGGCAGCTCTGGGACATGGAAGGAGGCCGGATCAGGGGTCGTGCTGCGGCAAATTAACTTTTTAGCAGGTGGCCAGCATCGCGGCATTTAAATGGAGCCAAGGCGCCATGGCAACATGACGCCATGGCGCTGCGGCTCCATTTAAATGCCCTGACTGAGTTAGTCAGGCTTTGCTATACGTGCAGGCCAGGAATGAATCACAGTCCCAGCCTGCACGTTGTGATGTAGAGACCCCTACGGAGCCTATGGAAATAGAGAGAAAGGAAGATTCCACCTTTAAAACTGACAGGCAGCTAGAACACATGGCTCACTGTTTTCAAAGAAAAGGTAAACAGAGAAAGACAGGAGCTGAGCTGACATGCTCAAGCTCTGATGTAGCAGCAAGCCTGGAGCTTGATCAATCACACCTGTTCAGGTTGAGAAGAGAGCCAAGCCCAGGGGAACAGAATTATAAAACCTCGTCATTAGCTCCCAGGAAAGAGAGAGGAGAAGCAGGAGAGAAAGGAAGCTGGAGAGGAGGCTGGAGTGCAGGCTGGAGTGGTAATTGCAGTTCAGATGGCAGTTGGAGCCGTGGCAGCAGAGAAAGTTGGAGTTGTGGCAGAGAAGGAAAAGAAGCCACACAAGGAAGGAAAGGAGGAGAAAGAGGAGTCCTGGACAGCAAAGACAGGAGAGAGGAGAGACCTCCGGTAAGATGGGCTTGGAGAGACTCAGAAATTCCTGAGGGTTGTATACCGGATAAAGAAACTACCTACATGTCTGGGAGAAAAGCCAGCAGGCTAGGAGGAGGGAAGGCACGCCCTGTGACCAGGAACTGGCTGGAACGGAGAGAGCAGGGAGCCCTTCAGTCAGAAGGAAGCCTTCAGAGTTTGCATAGGTGGGAGCCCAGCACAAAAGTATTTCCTCATAGCTGCCAAGAATTAGAGGAGAGCCAAAGAAGAAACTCCAGAGCAACAGGTATTTTAAACCCGTGCTGTTTTGAGTTGTGGAAAGGACAAACACCTGAGTTTACAGAGGGAAGTTATCTTAAATCCCATAGTAACGGTTTGCAGACAAACGCTGTTAGTCCTGAGGCAGAAGATATGCAAATAGACTCTAATGTTGATGAAGTAGCTGATATGCAAATGGATTGCACACTTTGTTTGGCTGACAACATTGAGTCACTGTGTTAAACCTTGAAGTAAAAATGCTGAGAAATAGCAAAGAAATAGGAACTATTTTTCTTTGCTGTGAGAACCTGTTTTGTTTTCCAGTTTGTACTTGCAATGAGCACTGCATGTGTTGGAACCAGAGAGTGAATAAGCAATTACCTTAGTTATTGTATATAAGCCTCATGCTAAACTCCTGGAGACTGTCCTATTTTTGTTCTGCACCAAAGTTCTATTTGTGAGGGGAATAAATCCTTGTCATTTTGCCTTAAACACTCGGACTACAATTGCTTCTTTATCAGAGAGCTAAAAAAGGGACTACAATTCCCAAGAGGCCTTGCAAGAGCCACAGCTGTAGTCTCACTTTCTGAATAGAGGATTATCATGGCAGGCCAACCCTCTGCGCCCTAGGCGGAGGGCTGGCCACGTGGTGACAACGTACAGTGCTGTTTGCGATTCTGATCCTGCGGGCTAGACGTGCCCCGCAGGATCAGATCGCGATCTCCTTTGTACGACCGGGTCAGCGCAGATGTACAAAGGAGATCTTCGTCTGAATCAGAATTGGGCCCATAGTGTCTGCACAATACTGCATGGGGTCTGATTGGTCCCCACTTGGTAGGATCAGGGTTAAAGGAGAAAATTACTTATCACATAGACATACATGGTTTAATGGGATAAAATAAACATGGATTTAGCCAAAGAAAGCTTTGCTTTTGTCTGCTCCATTTCTTTGAAGGTGTGAACAAACATGTAGACAAAAGATCTGCCAGTTGATAAAATATTTTTCAAATGCCTTCTAAAAGTCTGAAGTTCCATATCACAGACTCCTGAGGAGATTAAAAAGTTAAGGCATAGAAGGCAATGTTCAATTGTGGATTGGAAACTGGTTGAGAAACAGAAAACAGAGCAGGGATAAATGGTCAATTTCTCAATGCAGGAAGGTGAATAGTGGGAGCACCCCAGGGATCTGTATTAGGATTGGTGCTTTTTAACACCTGTGTACCAGCTCATCCAGGATGCAGATCCTCCGAAAGCTCAGATGAGGTAGAGGTCATTTCACATTGTGAGGTTATCATATTGTTTGGAAAGAGGGGTAAAACATATTTTAATGTAAAGAATGGCACGTAAAAAGATTTGTCAAAATTCAAAAATGTATTATTCAAATTAAAAAAAAATGATTACATAGGGTTATGTGGAGGACCATACTGTCTTGATTGAAGTAAGGCTTGGGCCAAATAGCTCTGCTGGCACCTCCCCTCGGAGACCCTGCCAGGATGTTGGCATTAAGTGTACCCCAATATCAATGATAGATTGATTCTGTGAAGTACTGAATGAGAACTCTCTTTTATATGACTGCAGTTAAGTGTATTTGTCATTGATATTGGGGTGCACAGAATATTTTTCCCTTCTTGGGCAGCTTTTAAAGGTGACTTTTTCTAAAAAGAGTAAAACGGATCTAACTGTGGCTGAAGGTAGTATCCTCATAACAAAAGGTCCAACAAAAATTGATTTAGGTATATGAATTGCTAAAGTAATATTCTCTTGGGTGTTCTAGATGGTAATGCATAAGGCAAAAAAAAAAAAAAATCTCTCATCTGCTCTTGCACCTGCCTTCACCCAGTCTCTCTCTCTCTTATGCCCCTCATCCCTCCTTTACGTCATCTCTATTATGCTTCTACAGTCTACCTTCACCTTCTCTCTCTCTCTCTCCTTCTTATGCTCTAGTACTTTCCTTCACCCATACTGTCTCTCTTTTTCATAACCCCCCCCAGTCTACACCCAATCTGTCTTTCTTTCTCATATCACCAGCCTTTACTTAGTATCTCTCTCTCTCTCATAACTTCCGAAGTCTTCAAGTCTCAATCTTTTTCTCTCTCTCTGTCTCATTTTGCCTTGCTGTTTTCATCTGCAGAATAAAGTGCTGCATTTATAACTTCATCACTGTACTACTACTACTATTAATCATTTATAAAGTGCTACAAGGCATACGCAGCACTGTACAAACACATGTAGAAGACAGCTCCTACTTGTAGAGCTTACAATCTAATCAAGACAGACAGCACAGAACAAGAGAAACAAGGGGTTCAAAGGGAAAGGAGACACAAGGGGGGCTATTTGTGCCTTCCCTCATCATGTCTAATCTCCCCGCCGGTTCTGTGGGGAAGTTAGATGGGGGCGGGAAAGGGGTGGCTTGGGGGCAGAGTCTGGGCTGGTGGTGGGCAGTCACTGGCCTGGACGTACAGGGCCAATTCTAATGTTGGCCCTGTATGTCCAGGGCCAATGACTTGTGCGGGGAAATTATTCCACCTCGCCTCCAAGGTGGAATAACTTCCATGGACGCATTTTTTCTTGTGCCCAGGGCATGGATGGGGCAGAGGGGGCCAGTGGACATTGCCTGCAGCCCGACTCTGGCCTTAGGAGGCCAGATCGGGGGTCAGGTTGTAGAAAATAAGCGGCCGGCATTGTGGCTCTTCAATGGAGTTGCAGTGCCATGGCAACCAGACACCATGGCACTGTGGCTCCATTGAAGAGCCTTGACTGAATTAGCCAGGAAGGTCCTGTACGTGCAGGCCGGGCTGAATCGCGGTCCCAGCCTGCATGTACAGGACTGATCACGATTCTGATCCCGCGGGGCTAGACATGGCCCACGGGATCAGAATTGCGATCCCCTCTGTACGTCCGGCTCAGACCGGGTGTACAGAGGGGATCTACGTCCGGGATAGAATGAGCCCTAAGGAGAATAAGGGATTAGGATCCAAAAGCAGCTACAAAGAGATAATCTTTTATTATGGACTTAAAGAGGGGAAGGGAAGAGATTTGGTGCAGAGATACAGGGAGTTTGTTCCAGGTATAAGGGCAAGACTGAGCTATGCTGTAGAGGACGTTTGGGCTGATTTTGTGGTTTCAAGTCTCATGAGACTGATACACCTACAAAAAACATAAAAGGCAAAGTAGAGTTGGAACATTGATATGTTAAGATAATAAATACGAATAATGCTAAATTAGGAAATTCAAAACAACTTTCATATATATGTTCAGTAATTTGAAAGGAATAACAGGCAGAGAACAGGGAAATTAAAAAGTCTTAGACTAAGAACTCTGTCTCTTTGATGGGCCCATTAGGTGGCGGATAGGCAGGTAAAACAGGCCTAAAACCATGCAAGAGGGACAAATGAGGATAAACCAGATATTGAGTAATGTGCGTATGCATGAATATTGACTGTATGCCGTGGCATAACCATGTATCTGTGGGGGTGTAAGTCCATGCTAAAAGCATTTCTCTATGTAGCCGCTTTTGGATCCTAATCCCTTATTCTTATTCTTGTGTCTCCTTTCCCTACTGAACCCTTTGTATAATTGTATCAATGTATAATTGTTGATTTGTCCAACCATCGCTTAGAACACATTGTAAATATTTCAGAAGCAGTTGCATACTCATGTTATATCGTTTTGTCGTTCCACTGTTACACTGTTTGAGTTCCTTGTACAACAGTGCGCCTCCCGTGGCCCTATTACACCCTCAGTTAAATGTAAACTGCCTTGAATGGTAGAAAGGCGATCTAAAAATAAGTTTAAATAAATAAATAAAATATGCATGGAACACCGATATTCAGTGACAGTGTGCGGCAAATAAAAGGGCAAAAACTATGCAACGCTAGGCAAGAGCTTTATCTGATTTAGAGACGGTCGCTATGAAACTCCGTGCTCTTTTCTATGCAAGTTTGTGTTGTCTGCTGCTGCAGTCAATCCAGGTAAAACGCTACAAACACCAAGGGATGTACAAACCCAGGCAATATCTGAGGTGGAGAAACCACAGATGGGCAAGGCAACAGTGCCAGCAACAGACTCAGCAGTCTGATGTGGATGAGGCAGGGAGGAGATGTTACCCTGGGTGTACCAACCAAGGGTCACATACCTGCAGTTGACTGTAGAGGAGGTTTTTCAGAGGTATTGCCTTGATGCTGTCACCATAACAGACCTCTGTGCCATGCTCAGACATGACCTGCAGGCCACAACTGCCAGAAGCCATGCAATGCCTGTGGCTCTGAAAGTGACCACTGGCCTGGCTTTCCTTGCAACTGGCAGCTTCCAGCATGTGGTGGGGGTGACCACAGGTATAACCCAGTCTGCAACATCACATTGCATAGAGGCCTTTATAACGACCTTCCTCAAAAGGCTCTATGAATATATCCACTTCCCTGCCTCTCCAGAGTGCAGACAATGGACCATACAGGATTTCTACCAGATTGCATCCTTCCTATCAGTTCTAGATATCACTAACTGCAGCCATGATGTTTTGAGGCCATCCGGGCAGCATGGGAGGATGTACCAGAACAGGCACCAATACCACCCAATGAACATGCAAGTTGTTGTTGATACCCACATGTTCATCATAGAACTGAGTGCACACTTCCCAAGATCCTTCCATGATACCATTGTTCTATCACAATCTGACCTGGGTCAGGTGGCTGCATCTGGAAACCTCAGTGATGCCTGGTTACTAGGTGAGTGACACATCACTTAAACACCATGGGTGCATGCTGGTATGGAGCAGTGGGGCTGCCAGGGTAGGTGGGAATCCATGATGGGGGCACAGGGAACTGACCAGTGTGTGTGGGAATGTCACATTTGGGGGATGGGGAGGGGGAGGTGGGCTAATGGATGGGGAAGATCTGGGAGTGCTAGAACTGAGGCAGGCCCCAGAATGGGTGGAAGGTATGATGCCCTAAGCACTATAGCAGCTGCAGCTGACAAACATATGCTATTAAGTGGTGACAGCATACAGCACCTCTTGGATGCCTGACTGAAGGGGGTAGACAAGTATAAGGCACTGTTTGCCCACAGACATTGCAGGGAGTAGCAAGTGCTGAAGGGGGAAGCACATGGCTGCATGCACAACAACGGACTGTGTAGCAACATCAGATGGCCACTGTCTCTATAGCAGACTGCAGGGGTGCTTGGGTTGAAAAGCATGGTAGTGCAAGACATCATACATGTATCTGATGTCCTGTAGATGTGACAATGTCTGTTGTAGAGGTCACAATCCTCCACAAATATAACAGCTCTCATGTGTGACCTCCCATAACTCCACAGGTGATCAGAGATACTCTTTGAGAACCTGGCTGAAGATGCCATTGCGCAACCCACAAACAGCCCAGGAGAACTACAACAGAGCATTGGCATGGACAAAGACAGTGGTGGAGTGTACAATAGGCCTCCTAAAGATTCGATTGAGGTATCTGGATCGGAGTGAGGGAGAGCTGCTCTACAGTCCTGAGAGGGTCTGCAACATATTTATAGCATGCTGCATTCTCCACAGCATAGCCATCAAGGAGGCAATGCATGGGGAAGCAGACTGTGTGCATAATGGGCTGGAGGAGGAGTACCAGAGGGGCAGTGAGCATGTGACTGCAGTAGCGTAAGCAGCAAGGAACAGACTGATCCAGGAGAACTTCTAGTGTGAGTAAACACCTTTATTCCCTGCACTAACAGTCCTCCCACACGTATATCAATGTGCTCTCTTCCCACCCTCACCCTCTTTGTCACCTTCCCACCCTGCTTCCCGACCCATGCACTGCGCCTCGGTGATGGCGCCTCTGATACATTGCTTGCAGTCTCATCCTCCTCCTGGAGGCTTTGTCAGACTGTTGGCTGCCTGACACCAGTAGCATGCTGTGGCCTCCCAGAATGGCTCCAGTCTTAAGAGGCAGCCTAGCAGCTGCAATGTCATGGAGGGAGTGTGAAATGGAGGCTATCTAGGCAGCTGAGGCACAACTGCCTTGATAATCTGCTTGTTCCTCAAATTCCTGTCTGATAGCCTGCAGGCTTGCAATGATGGCCCTTGTCAACTCTATCATATCTGCCCCTTCCTGTAGCATCTGCTGTTCGGCAGCATCTGAATTTGTCTCCACTGGGTGTTCAGGGATGGGGAATGTCATTACCAGCAGATCCTGGGGAGGACATTGTGGCTGAGGAGGGAGAGGTGCTGTCGCAAAAGTGGTATTGTCATGAGGGGAGGCACTCAGCACTTGTGCAGTGATGGGATCTCCTTGGGCAGTGATGCCATCACTCAGCTGATGGGTGGCTCCTGAATGACCAGAAGTGTCATTGAAAGGTCCTGGCGCGAGTCCATCTGTGGAAGAGGCAGATAGAGAGGTGTTAGGGGATATAGGAGCTCCAGTGGCAGACATGAGGAGGTGGGAGATGTGTAGGCAGACACATGCTGATGGACAACAATGGCTCCATGCCACTGAGGAATCTTGGTAGGAGAGCACTGCCCCTGTGCATGGAGTGGAGGGCAAGTGAAGCTATCCCAGTGCACAGAGTAGAGGTCAAAGTAGCATGCAAATACCCCGGCACTATGTTAACAGAGCATGCAGTGCAAAAGCTGACACAACAGGAGGCCTTTGGATTCCAATTGTTTCTGTATGGGTGCACTATATACCGCACTATATGGCACCTCACTGACTTTGTGCATGGCAGACAGGTACCTGATACCTGGCCTGGCAAATGAGAGGGCCAGAGATCTGTGCTTGTGTGACCAGTGGCATGTTGCTCTACCGCATATTATATGTTCATTGTGAGGGCATCACAACAGTTACATTGTACAGTGGATAGTAGTCAGCTGTTCTGTGGTACAGACCAGGTTGCTTTCTCGCATGTCAGTGGCAGGGATGCCATATGGGGGTGCCAGTGGGATAGTTGTGGCTTGCTTGGCATGTATCCCCATAACAGCAGAGTCCTATCCCTGGTGGGTCCACCTGTCTGCATGAGAAGTCTGTCAGGTGGGTGTACTGGCATGAGTGAGGTCAGACTCACCAGTTGCATCTGCTACTTCCTCTTGGGGGTGCTGTATCCAGTCTGGGTTCCACTGCCTCATTGTCCAGGACTGGCATTTGAGGGCCTCCAGCATCCACCTCACACCAAAATCACTGTGGTAGAGAAAGATGACATCAGGGGCGTAGTCCATTTGGATACACACATAACCCAGGTCAGTACCTCCCCTCCCCCACCTGCACACTCTACCCAGCAGTCTCTGCCTTATCTGTCACCATTTGGGCTTTATTTCATACTGTCTCCCATCCTTTCACCCCATCCCTTGCTGTGCCCTCACTTCTCCTGACATCCACCCTCTCAGCTGCCATTCTCTCCTCTTCTCCATATATTTCCATAACCCGGCACTTCCTCACACCATTCTAGACCTACTCCAGTATCCTTTTTTTTGCACAGTCCCCTGTTTGTGCTCTCAGGCCACTGGGGCCCTATCTGTGATGCTTCCTTTCCCCAGCCCCTGTCCTTTCTCTGTCCATCCTGCCCGCAGCCTCGGATCGCCCATCCCCTCCCCAGTCCTTTGCACTCTTCTAGGCCAGACCCTGCCACATCCACACTCACATCTATGCTCCCCAGCCCCATTGGTGCTTGCTTTCTCTTCTAGCTGCTCATACATTTTCTTTCAGTGGCCCATACAAGTGCCCAGGTCACACACCATTTGGGGCCAAAATATCAACCTTTGGGCTGGCAGATGTCAGCAGTTAGTAATGTTTTGGGTGCTTCCAGGTCAGAGCTGAACTTGTGCCTCCTCCGTCAGGCAACATTGCTCCTCCATTTGGGCTATTATGTCTGCTTGGTGGCTGGCTGACTGGCTGGCTGTTGGCTACAGTGTCAGGATTAGAGCATCAGACAGCCTGCCATGGCACTGACACAGAGGTGCAGGATTGTGTGACATGGTAGGGCTGACTGCAGACACTTCCCCATGACTATGCTCTTTTGAACCATAGCTATTTTTCATGGAGCTGCCCTGCGTGATGAGTTTGGGAGGCCTCATCTCCTTGGAGGGTTCCTCATATGGGACAGGGACTGACAGACCTGTGGCCTATCAGTACCCAGGACCTGTACCTAGCATGGGAAACACAGTCCATCAGCCACATCAGCATAGACTGTTTGATCATGGTTTCTGATCCCCTTCCTCATAGTGTCACTTTGTCTCCCTTCTTCTCTTCACCTGCTTCTGTTGATATCAGGGGGAGACAGTGTTATCTCATGGGACACATGGACCCTAATGGCAGGACCATTCTGCCATATGTGTTGCCACAACAGCTCATGGAACTATACAGACATTATGGCTGATGACGGATGTGGCCATGAGTGTACAGTAGGTATGGGTGCATGGCCCTGTGCCATATTGTGGTACATTGATCTGACATGGTTGCACTCACCCGATGCTGCTGTGCCACTGTCCCTGACCTATGCCTGCTGACTGCATGCCCCTGCATGTCTGTTTGGGATGTTCTAAGACCCCCCTCTTCCCTGCTGCCTGACCCATAGCTGACTAGTGTCAGTGCTGATTATTCCACCTTTGACGTGGAATAATCAGCACGTCCCCTCTGACTCCGCAAGATGTACTGGACTGTGACGTGAATTAACCCTGTACGTCCTGCTGGCTCAGCTTGCCCCCACCCCACCCCTCTCTGCCCAGACCCCGCCCTCTCCCCTTGCTGGCTCTCCCTGTCCTGTTGCTCTAGCCATGTGGGGAGAGCAGAAGGGGCAATAAGGGCAGGACAGCTGGGACATGCAGCCTTGCAGGACCCATCTCGGAATCGGGCCCATATGTGCCAAATGGAAACCATGCTGTTATACATAGGTATTGGCAGATGTGGGATCTCGTGTTTCCCTTGTCTGGGAGTGCAGTATCACATGGTTAGTTTGGGGTCATATTCCATGTAGTATGTGTAACACAGTGATACCCGGGTTGCTGCTTGCAGCCTCTATTTCCTATGGTGGCCACTTTGACAGACTGTGGGTAAGTCTGGGATTTTGGGATACTGGCCGCCTCTTGCATTGTAAATGGCCATTTTGGAAGGTTTGCAAGGTTGTGTGGGTTTATCCAATATTGCAAGCAGCATTCAGGCTGCATACATGAGTTTGGTCACTGCAGAGTGCACAGCTGTGCCTCCTTATGTTCCATGCCTGCCGGTGTATGCATCACCTTTCTGAAGATTCAAACCTTTTTTTGTGTGTGTGTCCTTTGGCAGATTTGCTGTCTTCAGTGCCTTAACGAATATCCGGCTCGATATCTTTAATATATGCAGCTCCAGTTGTTTGCAGTATTATTTTACCTCTTGAGAAGGATAGATCTCAAATTAATCTTAACTTGACATTTCTTTTCATGTTATTCCAGCTTTGCAGATTCTTGAATAGAAAAGTCAATAACTGTGAAACAGTAGTAATTCCTCAGTTCTAGATACTAGTTTCCAAATCTCCATCAAGGAAATCTCTGTGGTTAGTTGCAATGATGATGAATTCACCTGACCAGCCAATCCAGTAGAAAAAAACACTGGACAAGGAAGAGGTACAACAACCATGCTCCTATCTGCACTGCTAGGTAATGGGAAATTAGTATTTTGCAAGAAGGCTCCTTATGCCAGGTCTTGAGTCACATTTTCATTTCATTTCATTTATTAAAATTTGATATACTGCCCCTTGTGTGGACAACAGAGTGGTTTACAATAAAAATAAAATGTCAAAAGAAACTCCATAATTTGATAAGAAAGCAGACATGAGAAGACATGGCAACACAGGGGAGGGTTAGAAGAGGAGACATAAGGAAAATATCTAAAGACCCTAAATACTCAGTTTATTTATAACGAGTTAGTGAAATTCCAGTGGTAAATTAAAAGCTAAACAAAACAGATGCATCTTGAGTTGTGTCTTAAATTTACGATAGGATGGCTCTAAACGGAGTGAAGAAAAGGCAGATTATTCTATAAGGAGGGGGCCAGAAAGTAAAAAGCCAAATGGTGAGTTGCTTCCAGACGTTCTTGGGAAGGTGAAAGGAGTTAGAAATGATAGTCATAAACCCAAGCATTAGAGAACTACTAATAGAAGTTATAGGTGGAGAAGAAGGGGATCGTTCTTTGAACTTAAAGATATCCCATGATCACTTGAAGATGACAGTATCTGAATAATATGAGTATCTTGACTGGGATCACAGCTTGCCACAACATGCTTCACCATGTCCCACAGCAATGCGTATCCAGTGTTTATTCCTCAGCTTCTCCATTTCAAGGGTCAATATATTCAGAGTTCTCTACAATCTTCAGTATCCTTAGTGGCTCCAAAGGGGCTAGAAAGGGGTACACTCCTTCGATTGTGCGCCTTTGGCCATACCCCAGTAACCACACACCACAGCCACATGCAACGGTCCTGGCAAGGCTTAAATAGATCTTAGGCGGCTGTTGATGGTGTCACCTTCTGTCACTGGCAATTCCGGCTCTGTTGCTCGTACAAAGCTCTGCTCCACAGCAAGGAAAGAGGTGAAGATGTTAAACAGACTCCTTTCTCCGCATCACATTCTCCTCTTTCTTACACATACATAACCAATTCTTTCGACGTGCCAGAGTCCTGTTGGGACTTACATAGATCTTAGGCAGCTGTTGATATCATCTGCTATTGTTGGCGGGCTCCAGCTGTGTTGCTTGTACTCCGCTCTGCTCTGCAGCAAGATAGGAGGTAAAAGATGTTAAATAGATTATACGCTCTCCTGTATGACTCTCTTTTTTTTCACAAGTGCACCACCAACTCCTCCCACTATAAGATTTTTTAATAAGCATTGTAGTTTTTACTTTTTGCACCTTGGCAAGTAATCTAAAGAAAAACTGAAGGTTTTTCAGATCGATGATTGAATGTGGCAATATTTAAGCACTTTTGCTCAGGATTGTATCTATGGAGTCTTTTCCTCTTCAATATCAAAAATTAATGCAATGTTCATTGATATAATAGAAAAAGGACTTTTGTATTTCTAATAATTGCATGATTCTTCACTGTCTCTGGAGAGCTGTAGATAAGAAAAATGGCATTGACAAACAAGCAGTAAAGTAATAAATCATGAAAATAAAGATGTGTTTGTAATACCCCAGGGCCCTGTCTGCCTGCCAACAATAACTCCATTGGCAATACCAGGGCTCGGGTACACCTTTAGGTCTCTGGCATCCCTTAGGGATAATGCTCCAGGGCCTAGAATTAGGGTTCTGGGGACTGAAAGCCAGAACAATTTGGAAAGTGGTATATTTTGGTTATTAGATTAAACCTTTTCCTCTGATGTTCCAAGTGAGTTACATTCAGGTATAGTAGGTATTTTTCTGACTCCAGAGGGCTTAAAAGCTAAGCTTGTACTGTGCCTAAAGCAATTTGCCCAAGATTACAAGGAGTAACAATGGGATTTATATCCTTGCTGCCTTGGTTTTAGCACATTGCTCTAACCATTAGGCTATGTGTGCAATTAGACTTTTAGCCCTTCTCTGAATAATAAAAGCTTTCTCTACAGTAATAAGAAACCAGTATGCATAGGCAGACTAATGCAGTAAATCTCTCACTTCTACTTAATCACTTAAGCATTAAGAATTAAACCAGACCATTTAGACATGCACAGGCCAGTATGCAGAAAATAAATAGGCAGGTAAACAAGGTACAGCCCATGATAACCATAGCAGCAGAAATAAACAGCTAACTTAAAAGAGTTTGCAGATACAACCGCAGATAGATACTGAACAAAACCACAAGAATTCCCTTGGCCTTCCCACTTTCCCAGCTAGAGGAGGGAAAAAAATTGAGAAGGAAAATGAAAACAAAACTTCTGGACAGCACAGAGATTTAAAAAAAAACACCAAAAAACCAAAACAAAACAAGGAAATAACTTTCAGAATCCTAAAGTCTCAAAAGGTGGGGGCCCCAATTGTTTAATATATTAAGTTTTTTGATGGCTAATCTTGTCCTGGTAAGCTAACAGTCTCTAGGCCTTTGGATGTAGATCAGGACAGTTGGTGCTCTGAGCCCCTTGGGTTAGATCAGTCTAGCTTCACCAGTGTCCGGTGAGTCAGGTGTGCTTTCCAGGCTCGAGTCTGCCTTTCTGCTCAGTCTCCTTTGGGCTTTACTCTCTAGTTTGCAGGGAAAATCTGGTGAAAGGCACTTCCAGACTGCTCTTAAGTTAAACTGAAGGAATAACTCTTCTATCTCTGGAAGTTGTCCTTTTCACAGACTTTGCTGTTGGTTTTCAATAGTCCCTTTTGCAAGGTCTGAGTGGCCCAAACTGTGAGAAACACTGGCAATCCTCTGAACAAATGCAGGGGGCGAATAACTGTCAATACTCAGTTTAATATGGATCCTCACACGTTCATTAGATAACATATAATATTCATATTTGGTATTGTATTTGAATTTATATGTTTACTATGTTAATTAAATGTCTACGTTCACACATATTTTATGTTCCAATCTATTGGGAAACTATTTTACAATGTAACAGTGAGACATTTGCAATCAAACCTGTTTGAAACTTGATTGCAGACCTCTGTAACAAAGATAATAGCACTACAAGCCATCAAGAGTGTCAAAAAATCCCATAGTATCAGAAGAGGGGAAAAGGGCACTAACACTAGAAGGACGACTACCAGAAACCACCATCAGAAAGCCAAAGCAGCCCCGCAGAATGAACAAAGGGCAGAATGAACACCTTAAGATAATGGAAGAGGGCAAAGCAACACCAAAACTGGTGAAAGAACAAGAAAGCACTTTGAGAAGAGTAAAACAGCACCAACATTGGCAGGAAAACTCCAAAGCATAGGCAGAAGAGTAAAGCATTAATAGCACACCTTCTGCAAACTCACTACCTTCTTCTCTGATCCCATTCCCACCCATCTACTAAGCTCTATCTCTTCTGCTGTCATCTCTTCCATCTGCCATATCATTAAGTTACCACTTTCCACTGCAACTGTTCCTGTGGCCTTCAAACATGCTGTGGTTACACCGTTCCTCAAAAAAACGTCACCAGATCTAACCTGTCTTTCCAGTTATTTGCCTATCTCTCTCTTCTCCTTTGCTTCAAAACTACTCGAATGAATGGTTTACCGCCACTGTCTTGACTGTCTTTCCTCTCAAGCCCTTCTGGATCCACTACAATTTGACTTTCAACCTCTACATGCTACAGAAATGGCTCTTCCCAAAGTCTCCAGGGGCTTGTATCTCACCAAACCAAGAGCCTTTACTTGATCCTCATCTGTCTTGACCTTTCTGCTACTTTTAACACTGTTGATAGAAACAAGAAACATGACAGCAGATAAAGACCAGTTTGCCCTTCCAAACCAACTACTACAGTCCTTTTTTTTCTTTAGAGATAATTGTGTTTGTCACATGTTTTCTTGAATTCAGATACTGTCCTTGTCTCTACTACCTCCACTGGGAGACTATTCCATGCATCTGCCATTCTTTCCATAAAGAAATATTTGCACATACTAATCCTGAATCTATCCCCTTTCATCCTCATCCTAATTCACCTCATGGCAGAGCTCTGTTTTGCCTTCACCTTTTCTATCTTTTTAGTCACCTTAAGATGATCAGAAACAATCACATTCAGGTCCCACTCTTCTTTCGTGGACAGAAGTATCTCACCTCCTATACTATACTGCTCGCTTGGATTTTTGCAGTCCAAATGCATGATCCTGCATTTTTAGCATTAAATCTCAGCTGCCAAATTTTCAACCATTCTTCAATCTTTGCTAAATCCCTCCTCATGTTACCTACTTTTTTGTGGGTAATCAACTCTATTGCAGTATCACCACCTTCTCCTTGATACTCTGTCCTCATTTGGATTTAGGGGCTCTGTTCTGCCTTGTTTTTCTTCTTATCTCTCCCATTGCACTTTTAGTATATGTTCTGGTGGATCCTCCTCTACTGCCATCCTCCTTTCAGTTGATGTACCTCAGGGTTCTATCTTGGGATTTCGCCTTTTCTTTCTCTACACTTAGGGGTATGTTTACTAAACCGCGCAATTGTGCGGGGCGCACTTGAGCGTGCGCTAAGGTACCTTAGCGCACGCTAATAGTGTGTTTTTGGTGCCCCGCACATGTGCGTGCCGCCTGCACATGTGCGCGCCGCCCGCAAAAGTGCGCAGCGCGCTGATGTGCGGTAGAGGCGTGGAAAGGCATTTCGAGGGCGGAGGAAGGCTCCCAAGGGGTGGGGGGACGGGGTCAATGGGTGGAGAGTGGGAGGGGAGATGCTCCCCGCACAGGAGCGGGGCTGAATTTCTGCCCAAAATATACCGCGAGTAAAAACCTCGCGTTAGAGCCGATTTATAGGGAAGAGAAACCATTTCCGTCAGCAATGTACAGCAAAACCGGGGAAACCTACAAAACGTGAGCAGTGCGATACGTGTGCACAGAACAAAATGTCAACTAAAACTTTAAAATGACCACAAGAAATATTGTAAAAATTATAGGTCAGCTGGGCAACAGTGATAGCAATGGGCAACAATAAAAAACACTCCCAGGAAAGCTCCAAAAAAAAGAAATGATTTTTGGAAGGGTCTACGCTCCGTAGACCCTTTCAAAAATCATTTCAGTTTAGTGGAGCTTTCCTGGGAGTGTTGTGCAATGTTGCCCAGTGATATCACTGTTGCCCAGCTTGGATATGGGTGTTTGCCCCTTTTTCCGAGGTCATTTGTGAGGTTTATTTGCACGTTTGTCTCCATACAAGGTAAATGAGCCCACAGTAATATTGTGCAGAGCAGGGTTTCTGACTCGTCAGGCCAGGTTTCCCATCTCCAGGGACTGCACTATCTCTGTGGCTACAGTGTGGTGCAACAGACACAGCCAGTGCCTGTAAGACCAGCAGGTCACAGATTCAAATCCCAGCTGGGGCTCCTGCCAACCCAGGCTCCACATTTTTACCCACCACTAAACAGTGATAGTAAAGACACCCCTTTATTGCAGAGAACATAAGCATGGTTCAAACACCCATATTTTACCCTACACCACACACAAACCATAACAATGGCCATTACCTACAGCCGTGTCACCCTGATTCAGTCCTGGAGTGCCACCAGTCAATCAGGTCATATGATTTTTCCCAGATAAGGACATGTCTGCATGTTGGCGGAAGGGTACAGGTGGTGGAGGGGGCAGTGGCTGCAAGCCACAGCAGACAGTGGCCTAGGCCTGTGCAAGCTGGCACCGTCCACTGCAAGACAGGCTCTGTTGGATATACAGTCATGGGTGCTGTGGCGGACAGTGCAATTTATAATGTGCCCTATGGAGTGCCTTATAGGGAGCCTTAAACGGCACCTTCAATTACGGCATGTGAGGGCGTTTGCTGGCAGCAATTAATAAATTAAAAATAAAGTGCTGCAGGGAAACATATGTTTTATTTATTTATTTTATTTTATACACATTTATATACCGCATCTTCCACAGATCAGTTGCGGTTTACAGAGAACAAAACTTAACACTTGGCAACGCAAGTTGTTTTACAAGGAACGTCAATGTTAGTATAATTAACCGAATGTAAATTTACAAGGAACGTCATAATATAATTCTAACAATGTGAACAGAACATAACAGAATAAACTATTTACAGATGTACAA
Organism: Ichthyophis bannanicus; assembly: GCA_033557465.1. NCBI lineage: Eukaryota > Metazoa > Chordata > Amphibia > Gymnophiona > Ichthyophiidae > Ichthyophis > Ichthyophis bannanicus. Next base: position 231,020,987 of record CM066038.1, on the reverse strand, counting down.
TGTACAATGCAAAGCTGATGCCACAGCCAGCCTTACATATTAGGCACCCTGGGGAGCAAACTCATGACCCCTGTATCAGCAGTCAGTGCCGTAACCATTGTGCTGCACTGCTGCTCCTCCTTGCCTGTCAGTGCACCTACTTATGCTTTCCATTCCTTAAACTGCACAGTGCTGCCATAACAAACAGTACTCTGACCTTGCAGTACCTCATACGGCACCCTCTAATGCGCCCTATAAGCAACATTCTAGGGTGCCTTGGCTGACAGTGCACTTTAAAATGTGCCTTATAGGCCGCCTTATGTTAACACGCTTTGAGAGTGCGTTTGCTAGTAGTGCAAATTAAAATAAACATAACATGACTCCAAAAGCAATCTTCCCCATAATATGTAATGCCTCAGCCAGAGGTCTACATTGAGCACTGTGGGAGATTGAACCCCTGATCCCTGCACCATTGGTCAGTGTCTTAACCATTGTGCTGTGGTTCTGTTCCTGTGCTTGCACATTAGCGCGTCGCCTTATGCCGCCCAATATTAAAAAGCCTCCTAAATCAATAGCATGCCACCTAATGCCCATCAGTGCGCTGCCTTATGCCGCACAATATTAGACTAGCTCCTAAAGTAATGCCTCAGCCAGAGGTCTACATTGAGCACTGTGGGAGATTGAACCCCTGATCCCTGCACCATTGGTAAGTGCCTTAACCATTGTGCTGTGGCTGTGTTCTTCTGTGTGCACATCAGCGCGCCACATATGCCTCCCGCGCAGCTTCCTCATGCGCTAATGTGTGGGGCACACATGGGCGCCACGCACCTTAGCGCATATGTCAATCACGGCTTTTCTTTTTCAGGACGGAACACCCACTCCTTATATGGCATCCGCTCACTACCGCGGCCCGCACATTAGCGGGGTTTTAGTAAACATACCCCTTAGTCCCTTGGTGCACTTATTTCCTCCCATGGTTTTCAGTACCATATTTAAGCAGATGACTCTTAGATCTACCTCTCTGCATCTGAAATCTCTCCAAGAATCCACATCCAATCTCTGCCTGCTTAATCTGACATTGCTGCCTGGATGTCACATCACCATCTGAAATTGAAGATGGCCAAAACTAAGCTCCTAATTTTTTCCCCTAAACCCATCTCCCCCCTTCCTCTCTTCTGTTTTTCAGTGGTAACACTATTTTCCTCCCTGTTTCCTCAGCTACTCAATCTTGGGGCCATCTTTGATTCTATTCTCTCTTTCTCTGAATACATCCAACAAATCTACAACCTTCTTTCTCTATAACTTCAGCAAAATGCATCCCTTCCTTTTGAAACACACTATTAAGACACTTATCTTCTCTCTAACTTCCGTCTTGACTATTGTATCCTAGCTAGCCAGTCGGGCTAAGCCCCACTCCTGATTAAATACTGGAAGTCTGAAAACTGTGGAAATGTCTATGAATAGGCCTCCCAGTATTTTTAAATAGTGCCCAGGCCCGATGTAAACTCTTAGGGCCCAATATTCAGTTGGGTGGGCTATGCACTGTATCGGTGTATGGCCCTGCCTGCTGACCTCTAAACCTGGATATTCAATACCGTGGCAAAACGGCATTGAATATTTGGGTTTGCTGCCGAGGGGATGCAGCCACAGAGCCTAATCTGGTAGCAGCGATATTGGACTGTTACCCGGTTAACATCTGCAGCTAGAACTAGGCAAGCCAAAAGCTCGCCTAGTTTTAGGCATGGATGGCTAACTGGGTAGTCGTCCAATATCGCCGCTACCTGGTTACTGGCAATTTTCGCCCCTGCTCCACCCTGGAACGTCCCCAAAACACCCCGATGCTAACCGGATAGCATCATTGCACGTAGGGGACATAGACGGGGATATTCAACAGCACTAACCGTGTAGGTGCCATTGAATATTCCCACCTAAGGCATTTACATGGTTTACAGGGCTTTAAACTGTGTAAATGCCTTTTGAATATCGGGCCCTTAACCTTTGCAATTGCTCCTTTTAAATTTTTTCTTAACTATTTTCCTAATTTTATCATATGCTCCCTTTTGAAAGTTAATGCTAGTGCACTGAATTTCCTTGCTGTCCTTCCTTCATTTATTAAATCAAATGTGATTATATTATGATCACTGTTGCCAAGTGGCCCCAATTCCGTTACCTCTCGCACTACATCCTGTGTTCAACTAAGGACTAAAATAGCTGCACCTAGTGTCATTTTCTGAACCAGTTGCTCCATGAAGCTGTCATTTCTTTCATCTGGAACCTTTAACTCCCTGGTATGTCCTGATCTGACATTGACCCAGTCAATACTGGAGTAATTGAAATCAACCATTTTTACTGTGTTGTAAATTTTGTCAGCTTCCCAAATTATTGTTAGCATTTTTTCATCCATCTGTTCATTCTGGCCAGGTGGACGATAATACGCCCACACTCCATTCCCTTCCCCTTTTCACATGGAATTTGTGTCCATAGAGATTCTACAGTGTATCGTGTTTCTTGCAAAACCTTTATCCTTCTGACTCAATGCCCTCTCTAACATATAGCGCCACTCCACCAATTTGATCTACCCTTAATCATTGTGATATAATTTGAACCCAAGAATCAGTGTCCCATTGGTTATCTTCCTTCCACCAGGTCTCTAAGTTGCCAGTTATATCTAACTTTTCATTCGGTGCTATATATTATAACGCTCCCATCTTATTTTTTAGACTTCTAGCATTTGCATACAGACATTTCAAAGTTTGTTTTTTGTTCATATTAACAATCTGGTTATCAGTTGACAAGAGTAATTTGGAATTTTTTAACTCTGTCTGCTCTTTATTTAAAGGCACCTGGATTACTTTTACATTTACTGAAACGTCTTTATCGTGGTACCCTAACTTCCCTGTTTTGCTAGTATCCTTCAAAGATACATCATTCTGAACCACGCGCTCTTGAGTTGACTGTTGGCTTTTCCCCATTAACTAGTTTAAAAGCTGTTCTATCTCCTTTTTAAAGGTTAATACCAGCAACCTGGTTCCACCCTGGTAAAGGTGATACCTACATTTTTTGGGCTGAGGTCATCATTGGACCCTTCTGATCACCCTAAAAAGTAGCTTCAAGGCTCTGGGCAATAGTTTGGGGCTCACTGATATCTCTCTCTTCAAAGATGAAAGCTTTGAAGGGAGAGAACTGCATCCTGTTGTGGCATATGGACCTCATAAATCTCTCCATAAAGCCTGTTTTTGGCTGTGTTATATGATCCTCCCACTTGCCTTAACTCCCCCAGAGTGTCGCTGGCATCAGTGATGTACAAATGACGCTTCTCATTGACTGAGAGTCTCTTCTATGCTGTGTCTTGCCCCTGCTGTAAACAGGAAGTTGAGTAAGAGGTGTTGGGATGCATCAGATGAGAGGCTCCTGGCTGGCAAGAGGCAGCGTTTATATATCACTACCACTGCTGGCAACACCCCAGGGGAATAGAGGCAAGTGGGAGGACCTGGGGAAAGAGAGAGAAGTGCTGCGGAAACTGGGAAGAGATATGACTGCAGTGGCTTGGGCTGTTTTCTATTTGGTCTGGATGGTATGGCAAGGGGCCTGGTAAAATGGGTCTGCAGACTGTTTTTAGCCCAAGGGCCATAGTTTGGGGATCCTTGGTCTAGTCTTATGTTAACCCTTTAGATAGAGATTACTTTGTAAGCTTTACCACTGAAAATATTACAGTTAATATGCTCTGAATATACGTTTTGCAGTAACCGAGGTAGATCGGACCAGGTGATCCCGGTCCCCTTTTCAACCTCCCCCCCCTTTTGCCCGCTTTACTGCCCCACCCCCCTAAGCCCCAAAAACTACCAACACAACATGTTCATGGCAAACAACTGGTCGCAGCTTTATTAACATTTTTTAACACGTTAAACATTACAATCCAAGAATAAACCTATTAACCAGCCCATAGCGGAAACATGCGCCACCAGCCATACAATTAGCAAGGTGACATCACCTCCGCTTCGGCCGTGGTCAGGCCACTGGCAATCCACATACCCCTTTCCCCAACCTCGCCATGTAATTAGCAAAAGTCAGCAGGGGTTGTCCGAGTCTGGGGCATCCCGCCCCCCAACCCAATTATAGCCAAGGCTCCGGACCCCGGAAACGTCCGGGATCCCGCCCACCCCCTTCTGTGACACCCCTCAAACATCTAACATCCCCTTACTGGGTGGGAGGATGGGAAGCCAGCACCTCTCGCCACAATGGCACAGGGCTCTCCACTGCCCGCCGTCGTGTGACTCCTCTTCCCTCCCGAGTTCCTGCTTCTCTTCTCATTGGCTCCACCGCACACGTGCATGCGGCATAGCCAATGAATTTCAATGAAACCACCGACGCCTCCTACGGCCGTGTGTAGGGTCCCTGCACCCGGCTGATCACCCGGATACGGGCGGCCGCCGGGACTCTGCCCCACGGCCTTACACTAACTGAGGTAGATCGGACCAGGTGCTCCCGGTCCCCTTTTCAACCTCCCCCTCTCACCCACTTTTGCCCCCTTTACTGTCCCACCCCCCCTAAGGGAGGAGTGGCCTAGTGGTTGGGGCAAGGTACTACAGGCCGGAAGGTCGGTGGTTCAAATCCCACTAGAGGACAGCAACCTTGGGCTGGAAGGACTGGGGTTTCTAGTCCCGCAGGTGCTCCTTGTGGTCTTGGGCAAGCCACTTAACCCTCCATTGCCCATGTTCCCTGTAAGTATTAGTGTATGTGTCTCATATCTCCTCGTGTTAAATGTATCCCCCAACCGCTTTGACCCGGTGAAAAGCGGGATATAAATGCAGCTAAATAAATAAAATAAATAAAAATAAATAAGCCCCAAAAACTACCAACACAACATGTTCATGGCAAACAACTGGTCGCAGCTTTATTAATGTTTTTTAACACGTTAAACATTACAATCCAAGAATAAACCTATTAACCAGCCCATAGCGGAACCATGCGCCACCAGCCATACAATTAGCAAGATGACATCACCTCCGCTTTGACCGCAGTCAGGCCACCGGCAATCCGCCTACCCCGTTTCCTGACCTTGCCATGTAATTAGCAAACATCAGCAGGGGTTGTCCGGTCTGGGGCACCCCGCCCCCAAGCCAATTATAGCCAATGCTCTGGACCCCGTAAACCTCCGGGATCCCGCCACTGGCAAAGGTGACATTAATGTCCCCGTGCTGCCCCCCCCATTACCAAGCTGCGACCAGCGAACATCCCGCTGCCCCACACATTCCAAGGCCTCCTGCCAGTCATTCAAGAGCAAATCCATGCCCATTGGGAATAAGTGTGCCCCATCCCGTCAAACCGAGCCTGCACCGTCAATTGACACCCCTGAATGCCTGATTTGGTACCCTCTCTGCTCACAGAGCCAAGGCCGATCTGTCGCTTAATTTTTTTGTCAGCTCCCACGACCAACGTCGTTGGTCCCAGCAAGAAGGCCTTGGAATAATATCCGACCACATTAAAACAATGGCAGGGAACATACAGAACACCACAGCAAGATCCGTCTTCGCTGCTCGTATAATTGCTTGCCGGTCCAGATGACCAGGTCCTTTCCTCCCAGGCTTATTCCATACTCGCTCATGGTGCCGAAGCAAAGGCATAAGCTGTGTCTACCATAGACCACACTTGCCCCGCCATAAATCGACACCACAGCCGAATTAAGACCCAAATTAGGACCCACCGGCTGCACCACTGCTCGCTGACCATTCCACTAAACGAAAGGATGCCCCAGCAGCCCGCCGCCACGATGACTCTGTCCCTTGACTGAAAGAGAAAATACCATTAGCAGCCATCATTTCCAGAACCCTTCCTCCCCCCCTTACAAACAAACATAACCCAAAAGCTCGGGAACACCATCTGCCAATGCTTCGTATCTCCTGTTCCGGGAAGCCTACAGCCGCCGATGTGGAAGGAATGTGAAGCAAACAGACTTGGGTCTTCCCTATGTACTGCAGCCCCAACCTCAAGACTGCTATAAATTGCGCTCCCTCCGCTACTGCACGCACCCTCAAGTACCCCCGCAATGAACCTAAGGGACATGTGAACAGGCCCACAATCTCAGTCAAAACAACCCACAAACCCTTTCCCAGCGGGTCCATCTTAGATTTCGCTAAAAGGACCCGCAATCGCCCTTCTTCAGTTCCACCCCCGATCTACTAGAGTTCGCCACCAACTCCAATCTGGAAGGCGCCGAAAAATGCTAGACAAAAAACCACCTAGAAACCGCAACCAGGGGTAATGCGGCACATGGCCTTCCAAGCAATTCATGAGTAATCGGCTGCCTGGAGTCCCTTGTAGCCGGCTGCGACCTCCTACCACTCTAGCAAAAGCAAATACCGCCACTTGGGTATGCCACCTGAGATGCCATGATTTTTGGCCCCTACTACCTACCAATCTCGTTAGTACCATCTGCCACATGCTGTGCCCTGACAAACACATTCAAACGCAAACATGCTAAACGATGTCCCGCATTAGTGCCGCCACCGAAACACATCGTGGCATGTAACGACTAATCACACTGACCACAGCGTTGTTGTCACCCCACCACACAACTCTTCATTTGCTAAGCCTGTCGGGCCACCACTCCAAGGCCATTAACATCGGAACAAATCCAAAACCCCCTTTCGCGCCAAGACTGTGGCCATCAGCCACCCTCCACACCCCCCCCAAGGTAAATTCCTAAACCCCTACCCCCCGCTGCATCCGTGTAGAGCTGCAAATCTACGTTGAATATCTCAACCTCCCTCGTTACTGACACCCCATTGAAATCTTTCAAAATTACATCACCTATTTACAGATCAGCCTGCATACCTTCAATACTCTAATACGGTGATGTGGCCTGTGCACTCTCGCCGTTGACGCCGCCAGCTGCCGCATAAATACCCATCCCATCGGCATAACCTTACAGGCAACATTGAGATAGCCTATCCCAGCCCGCATCTCCCTCAATGCTAACCTATCGGAGGCCCATATGTTCGCCACCAACACTCGCAACCTCGAGCCACCATGTCCACTGAATATAACTCCATTCCCAAAATTGCTTCTCGTCGCCGGGCCTTCGATCTTACCTGCAGCCAATGGGACACCCAAACCGTGCGACAATTCCACAACCCTCCAAGAGCTCCTGGCACCCTGATGCCCCTGCTGCGCCTACGAATGAACGTCATCTAGATAATGCACACATCCGCACCGCCCCATTCTGGACCATTGCCCACTGCAGGGAAGTACGCACTTTCTCCCAGTACACCCAAGAAATTGAGCAATCCATAAGCACACATGTGTCCAAATAAATATGCTCCTCAAAACAGAAACCTAGCAAACGAACTGCTGCGGGTGCACTGGCAGAAAATGAAAAGCTGACTCAATATCCACTTTGGCCATCCACTTTGACCCTCTATGCCTTGCCACCCGCCTTCTGAACCAACCCTACTGCCATATCAAAGGACACATACCTATCCGAGTTCAACTCCCGAGGAATGTGATCATTTACGATGCTTCCCATGGAGCCGTAAAACCTCCTTATCCTCCGCTTCAGGTACTGCCGAAGCTATCCGTATGGGTGTAGGGGTGATACTGAATACATCTCTATTTCTGGGGGCCCAGCATGGGGACCCCTGAGACCCCTTTTTCAATGCCTTGCACCGCTGAATGTCCCCCACTATCCAAGGAACACACCTGTCAGAATTTTCAGTCTGGAAACGGGCAGTAGGACTTGCCAACCTCCAACACAAGCCACTCCCCCCCCCGACTTCTGCTGAGGCATAGCCTTCTCTCCCCAAAAGGAATGCACCCCCCCACATTAGGCACCATCCCCCCTCTCATCCCCCCCCCCCACACTCCCAACCCTCCCCTGGCTGACATCTGCATCAGCCACAGATTAATATCCTGCGTGCCCCTCGACAGCCATTTATTCTCCTCCCTTTCCACGGAACTTCTTGTCATAATTTAACCCGGCCCATCTCTCGTGGGTCTGAGATGTCTTGAGAAGGGAATCCGCATACGCCCACCACACCCTGTACTGCCCCGGGTGGTGATGACACCCTACACTCGTAAGCCACCAAAAGGCTCTCATCCATTTGACCACCTTACATTATACCTTCTTAATTCTGACCGCCTACTCATCTGCCCTTCTCTTCTTTCTCCTATCACCGGACCACTTCCTGCCTTCAAGCAAGCAAAAGGTTTTATATATATATGCGCTTCCTAATCTTACGGCGCAGCTTCCTCGGGACACCATTCCATAACTCCAAAAATGACACTACTGAAGGAGCTCCACCCCCCTGCATACTCACTGCTACAGCACTGCTGCGAACCACCTGCCCCGCCCCCTCGACTCCCGACCACAAGGATGACGAGTCCGATGATGCGGAAAAGGAAGACTGTGAGCCGTGCCGCCGCCACCAGGAATGTTTCTGTTTTTTTTCCTTCCGAGGCCCCCACCCGCCCCGTTCCACTCCCCTCCGACACCTCTCCCTGCCCAGCCTGCAACTCACCTGCAGCCACCAATCCACAGCTAATGCTGCCCTTGTACCAGACGTGGACAGTCCTCCAGCCTCCTGCAGTTCATCTCTCCTCGCATATGAAGCCTGCTCTGCCCCACTCGGCTTTGCCGTTCTTCCCCCCACTCGGTCCTCAGCTCCGAATTGGCTCCTCGTCCTTGCACCCCTTGGGTGGATTCATTGCTGGCACCTGCGGAGACATAAACGAAAAACCAGGAGGGGAACCTGCCGAAGACCACTGCGGCTGCCAAGCTGCCAACCACTCAGCCCCGGATGAAACTTTCCCCCCCCCCGCCAGTGTTCCCAGGATGCCGGACTCCCTCCCCCGGCTGATCGCCCCCTTGGCCTGCTGAACATCCCAGCAGGGTGGTAAAAGGCCCCCCCACTGGGGCCCACTGGAACCAGCATAACCCTGCCTCCAACGCCCGCAATCCCCTCCCAACAGACTGCCAAGCTTCCCACCACCCCCACTCTCCTCCCCTTACCATGAGGGGGGTGTCACTCTGTCCTCGCCGCCAACCTCTGTACCCCCACTCCGCATGACTATATCAGCACGTACCCCTCCACCAATCACCCCCTCTGAGACCGTGGCTGGTAACACCCCAGGACCTCCCCTTCCTGCCCCTAGCTCTCGTCCGAGCCCCGACGAGACCGCACTCGTCTCCACCCCCACCCCCTCTCCCTCCTGCCGGCCCCATAGCTCTCGTAGAGCCGATTTCCCTTACTTTTTTTTTTTTAATAGATGCCGACATAAATTACAATTAATTAACCAGCCCAATGCCCCAAGGTACTATTAGGCAATGACCCAATCCCCCCATACTCTAACCCTCCAGCCATACCCCAGACGATTCTACTAAATTTAACTCGCACCCCACAGCCTCCATAGTCAGTCCTCGAAAAACAATCCAAAACCTCCCCTAACTCTGCACCCCCTTTATTTAATTAAGTATTTAATTCTAATTTTTATTTATTTATTTATTTTTTTATGCTGCCACGTGGGCGACACTTGCCTCCCTTACCTAATACTCCCGGTGAAATCCTGGAGGTGTCCGGATCACACTGTACCTCCAGGGCTCCTGCTGCCCTCACTCACTTCTCCATAAGCCCCGCTGTCTCCGCTCCGGCCGACGCCAAAAACGCTCTCTGCTTCCATGCGCTGCTCGCCGTCATAGGAAGAGGCCGCGTGAACTTGCACCTCATCTCTGCCCCCTCCCACTGGCTCCCGTGCCTCGCCGCTTCTCTCTTCTCAATGCCGCCGCCTGTCCGCCCCTCGGCCCGCCTCAACGACTCTTCTTGCGGCTGCCCTGGCAAAGCCGGCCCCTCCCACCACAATGGCACAGGGATCTCCACTGCCCGCCGTCGCTTGACTCCTCCTCCCTCCCGAGTTCCTGCTTCTCTTCTCATAGGCTCCACCGCACACGTGCATGCGGTGGAGCCAATGAATTTCAATGACACCACAGACGCCTCCTACGGCCGCACGCAGGGTCTCCGCACCCAGCCAAACACCCGGTTATGGGCAGCCGCGGGGACTCTGCCCCATGGCCTTACACTTAGGTTAAATATCCAATAACTCAGACTGCCTTCAACTTCGGAATACCCCTGCCTCCTCTACCTTTCAGGATTTTGGAACTTCATCCCTGACTGCATGCAGCCACCGCCAAGCTCATCGCACAAATGCAGAAATGACTTACAGGAATAATAAAATACTTTAACACAGATGTGCCCAGCAACGTTTTTGCATATAACTCAGGAATTTTACCAAACTGAAGTCAAAATACTCGGTTCCTGGCTGTCTGATTCAATTTGCCTTTTAGCTCAGAAAACCCATGCTCAGATCTAACACAGGTCTCAAGATTCGCAAACAAGATTACCATGATGGATTCAGATTAGTTTGAACTTGGCATAAGCCATGTCAAAAAGTCCAGCCTGTAATCAGGAGAGACCCAGGATTCATACAGCAGGGATGACATGGGCCAAGTCAGATGCATTATAGCCATCACTGCCATTATTGATGTTAAGTATACTGAAGAGTAATATAAAAGGTAAAGAGCCAATTATTCTTAAGTCTGTAGTGCTGATACATTAGGCACTTATTTTCCAGGGACATTTTGTTGTCATATTTGATGACCTTATTTAACACAGCTACATTATGTGCTCACTGTCCTCATTCTGTGGACATAACTCTCCATGTACATTTTGGTAGAAGTATAATGATTCCATATGTAATCCCCCTTTACTTAAACTTTAGGGTCACTGAATAATGGATAACAACTGGCAGAACAACAACACAGAGCTATATCCCTTGTTGTATGTAAACCGCACTGATAACAAATAGCGCGGTATATAAAAGTTATAAAATAAATAAATAAAATAAATAAATATCACAAATAGTTAACTCCTTCTTAGCCAAAATGTTTACAGGTAGATTACACCTTTGTCCTCTTTGGTATGTTACCATAGTTCCTTTGATTACTCTTTATCTTAAGCTGAACAATTACTCTGCAATTCACTACTTCTGCACATTTATTACCTAGTCTGGTTTCCCTGAGTAGGAATCCCACTTTCCTATATCGAGTACTCTTTCACAGTGTACCCGAAGCTGGTGGTGATGCAGACACAGGTCTCAGATACTGCACTGGCTCACTCCTAGATATGGTGTCAGTGGTGTATGATGCGTACTTGGGTTCCTTTTGTACTTTCCTGGGAGCTGGTGGCTTCTGTAGAGACAGGTCCCTGGAACTGCTTGGTAGTTCTCCTAGCTCTGGTGAACTGGAATGCTTGGTTCTCCTAGGACAAGCAGGATGTGTCAGCCACACCTGGTGACGTCATCCGACGGCGCCGTGACGGAAGTGCTCTCTAGCTCAGAAGCTTCTGAGCATGTGTGAGGTGACCCCATCTCCCCGGTCCGCCCCCAGCCCGACCAGTTTTCAATTCTTCCGCCTTGCCTCAAGACGGATCTCAGCTCTCTCTCACCATATTGAAACTTTTTAACCTTTACAATGCCTAAACCTGGATTTAAACTATGTCCAAAATGCAAAAGAAAAATGAATATCTCCGATGCTCACCTGAGCTGCCTCCGATGCCTCGGGGCTTCTCACAACGTGGAGGACTGTTCCTGCTGCGCCCAGATGTCCCCCAGGGTGAAGAAAATGAGGGATTACTCCTTAAAAGAATTTCTGGCTGCTCCGGGGCACGCTACTGAATCCGGCTCTTCAGAACGCGGTAAGTCCGCTAAAGGGAAGGCACCCACAAAGAAGAAACACCGGGCGGGCCTAGGCCCTGTGCCTCCTCCCCTGCCAGAGAGATCTGCCTCCTTGGCTTCCGCAGTGCCTGGCTCAAGCTCCTCCACCGCCGGATGCTCCTCCGATGTTCCCACGCGGGGCTCCAGCGATCTGATCGCTCCTCTGCCCTCAGGAGGCCCCCCTGATGCCTGCCGCTCCTCCGGACTCCCTCCATTGCCATGCGGCCCAGGCGGTTGCGGTAAAGATGGTGCCACCCATGTGGTCTCACCAGACTCCGCCCCCAGAGACTTGCCTTCCAATCGGGTGGCCAGGTGCGGTTCCTCCCACCACGATGACGTCAGGACTTCCGCTCTGCACAGGCTTCCCTCGCCCCGAGCCAGCCTACAGAGGATTTCCCACGATGGGCTCCCTCGCGCCGAAGATCTCCTCCACGCCGAAGGCTCCCACCGCAGCAACCACAGCCGCAGCAGCCGCCACAAACGCCGCGCTGACTCTCGGGAATCCTCCCATCGGCGCGGCAATAGCGGCGATAAGCACAAGGAGCTTGGAAAAAGACACAGGCGCAAGAGGCACCGGGGAGACCGCTCCTCTTCGCGCGATGGCAGTTCTGCCAGCGAGTCCTCCCGCGACCGCGGGAGAAGCAGGAAGTCCAACTCGCAGGGGCACCGGAGCAACAGATCTTCTGGGTCCAGTACCTCGGAAGCCATATTGCAACTTTTACAACGCCTGGTGCAACAAACTGCTCCTCCAGGCCGAGACAACTCAGTTGCAGCCCCCTTGGATTTACAAACTCCTGACAGGAGGGAGGCATCACCCACTCCGGCCTCGCCAGAGCATATCCCCTCAAGGGAGAGGAGCCCTTCCCCTTTGCTGGGACAGGACTCCGAAGGGAGCGCTCCAGAAGAAGGGGGCCCGGGATCACCTTCATCCAAGTCTGCTCCAGATGAGCAGGGGGAGACACAGGCTCCGGTGCAAGAAGACCTCACCTATCCAAAATTTCTGAAGAAGGTTGTGGCCAAGCTAGGTCTCACCAAGGAAGGCCCTCCGACGAGAAAGATCCGGAGGTAATGAAATACCTCAGCGGACCCAAGCCGGCCTTGTCTCTCCCCCTTCACCGGAAACTTAAGGACAAGCAATCCACCCTCTGGCAGTCCCCTGCCTCCGGTCAAGCCTGCGCCAGACGTCTGGACAACAAATACCTCCTCCAGACAGCTCCTGGCTTTGACAAAGCCCAGCTGCCTCACCAATCTATTGTGGTAGCGTCAGCCCTCATGAGGTCTAAGTCTTCGCGCACTCAAACTACCCATCCCCCTGGCCGGGACCCTAAGCTCCTCGACGACCTAGGGCGGAAAGTTTTCCAGGGAGCGATGCTGAGTGCCAAGATATCAGCTCATCAATTTCAACACCTGCTGTTCCAAGATGCCCTCCTAGTGGAACTTAAAGACCATCTTCCTAAGCAAACCCAGCATACAGCCACGCTCCAGGAACTAGCAGAATGCTCCAAACACCTGATGAGCACAGCTTTCGATGCCTTCGACACAGCTATCCGGACAGCAGGCACGGCCATTGCAGCCCGCCGCTGGGCCTGGCTGCGAGCCTCCGGCCTGTCAGATAACACTCACGACAGGATTGCTGACGTGCCCTGCCTGGGAGACTCCCTCTTTGGGGACAAAGTGGCAGATACGGTGAACGGCCTGAAAGAGGACTGCACCACTCTGAAGACAGCGGCGGACGGACTCGAACGCCCCTCCTGGTCACAGAAAGGGAGCTATTACCGCAAGCCCTTTGCCTCGTCGAAAACGTATTACGGTTCCAACCGGCAGTGGCAGGCACCGAAATACAAGCAAAACTACAACAAATCATCCTTTCAAAGGCAACCACAAAGAGAACGCAAACAGAAACCAGCAAACACCCAGCAAGCCGGTAAGAACACTTCCTCTTTCTGACAATCCGCTCTGGCTGGCCACGAGTGTCCCTGCTGCCCCGCCGGTGGGAGGCCGTTTATCCTACTTCCTACCTGCCTGGCAGGAAATCACCACGGACCGGTGGGTCATCCGGATTATCCAAGCGGGCTACCGCTTACGGTTCTCTTCCCCTCCATGGCAGCGCACACAACCCAGCAGCAGACCACCGCTGCACCTGGAAGCTGCCCTTGCGGACCTCCTACAGCAACTCATCAGAACACGAACGATCGAACGGGTTCCCTCCGATGAAATCAACACTGGCTTCTACTCCCGGTACTTCCTTATTCTCAAGAAGTCCGGGGGCCTTCGCCCTATCCTGGACCTCCGCAAGCTGAACAACACCCTCTTGAAAGAGAAGTTTCGGATGTACTCTCTGAACTCCATCCTTCCCCTCATCAGGCCGGGGGATTGGATGGCCACGTTGGATCTACAGGATGCCTACTCTCACATCCCAGTCCACGCCTCTCACAGGAAATTCCTGAGATTCGTAGCAATGGGGTGCCACTACCAGTACCAGGTACTTCCCTTCGGACTCTCCCCAGCTCCCAGGATCTTCACGAAGTGCGTAGCTGTGGCAGCGGCACACCTCCGCAAACAAGGGCTCGCCATATTTCCCTACCTGGATGACTGGCTGATATCAGCACCTTCCGCCACGGAACTCAGGGCGGCAGTGCGAAAGACTACCACTCTGCTGTCCAAACTGGGTTTCCTGCTCAACATGGAGAAGTCTCGGCTAGAACCTACCCAACGCACGGAGTTCATCGGGGCCATAATCGACACAACCTCAGCCAAGGCCTTCCTTCCCGAGCATCGGCAGGAAAACATCATCCGCCTTGCGAAGAAGGTATCGTCCGCGAAGCAAATCAAGGCCCAGGACATCCTACACCTGTTAGGTCACAAGGCAGCGACTACTTCAGTCCTAACACTGGCCAGGCTGCACATGCGCACACTCCAGTGGCACCTGCGCTCACACTGGAAACAACGGTCTCAACCTCTCACCACCCTCATCCCTATCAAACCGAGGGTATCTCAGAGTCTCCATTGGTGGATGGCTCCTGCCAATCTCAACGAAGGCAAGAGCCTGCAACCCTGCGGCTACCAGTTCATCCTGACCACGGACGCCTCCCCCACAGGCTGGGGAGCCCACCTCTTGCACCTCAGCACACAAGGAGCTTGGAGAAAGACGGAGCAATCCCTCCATATCAACGCCCTCGAACTCCGAGCCGTCAGGTATGCGCTCCAGACCTTCATGCCACATCTCGCGGGGAAGACAGTTCTGATCCAGACCGACAACCAAGTGACGATGTTCTACCTCAACAAACAAGGGGGTACGGGCTCCCGCACTCTCTGCAGGGAGGCACTCCAGACATGGTCGTTGGCCCTAGCTCACAACTGCCTTCTACAGGCGACCTACCTCCCGGGAGAGCAGAACGCACTAGCGGACAGACTAAGCAGGCAGCTCCAGCCCCACGAGTGGACGCTTCACGAGGAAGTAGCGGACTCCATCTTCCGACGTTGGGGAAATCCACAGATAGACCTCTTCGCAACCGAGGACAATTCCAGATGCCCTCTGTTCTGCTCAAAACGCCCCTCACCCCGGAGAGTGGCCTCAGATGCATTCGCAGTACACTGGGGGCAGTGGGAACTGGCCTACGCCTTTCCCCCAACCCCCCTCATGACAGCCACCATACAGCGCACCATCAACGACAAGGCGCACATCATCCTGATTGCGCCCCACTGGCCAAGACAGATGTGGTTCCCCCTGCTACTGCAGCTTTCACGGGAACCCCCCATCTGGCTCCCGATGAGACCAGACCTGCTCACACAGAACGACGGAACAACCTGGCACCCCAATCTCCAGACCCTTGTGTTGACGGCATGGAGACTGAGAGGGTGAACTTCCAAGAACACCATCTACCGGCGGAGGTACAGCGCATCGTACTGGCAACCAGGAGACCGTCCACGAGAAAGTCATACAGTCTCAAGTGGAAACGTTTCAGTATCTGGTGCGCAGGCCAAGGAATCCCGCCAGACTCTTGCCCTGTTCCGGTTGTGCTACAGTATCTCTCCTCGCTCTTCAGTCTGGGCTTGAAGCCCCAGTCAGTTAAGGTGCACCTCGCAGCCATCGCGTCCCTGCACCAGCTGCGAAACAACTCGCCCACGGGCTCCATAGCCGCTCTTCCCATTGTGACCCGCTTCATGAGAGGTCTCAGGAACCTGCAGCCCCCGGTCCAGAGACCTGTTCCCTCGTGGGACCTCAACATTGTCCTCCAACAGCTGACACGGGAGCCTTTCGAGCCTCTGCCCTCAGCCGAATCAAAATTCCTGTCCTGGAAGACGCTTTTCCTCATCGCCATCACTTCCGCAAGGAGGGTGAGTGAGCTACAAGCCTTGGTAGCTCACCCCCCGTACACCAAGATTCACCACAACAGGGCGTCTCTCCGGATACACCCGAAGTTTGTTCCAAAGGTCTCCTCCGTCTTCCACGTCAACCAATCAGTGGAACTACCGTCTTTCTTCCCTGCCCCTCATGGGTCACCAGAAGAGCAGCGACTCCACTCACTGGACTGCATCCGAGCACTGCGCATCTACATTGACAGGATGGCCTCAGTCCGGCAAGGGACCCAGCTCTTTGTGTCCTTCGACCCCAACAAACCGGGATGGCCCGTCACCAAGCGCACACTCTCCCACTGGATATCTGACTGCGTCTCCTACTGCCTCCAGAAGGCGGGCGCTCATCCAGCAAACAAGGCGAGCACACACCAACTCCGCGCATTGGCCACCTTTCTCGCAAGCGCACACGAGGTTCCAGTGAGCGAGATCTGTAAAGCCGCCACCTGGTCCTCGCACCTCACTTTCCAAAAACACTATTGCCTTGACCTCCAGGCAGAAGCCGACAGCTCTTTTGGCCGAGCGATTCTGTCTACAGCGGCAGGTTCCACCTTCCCCGACGTGACAGTAGCAACCGACCAAGTCGCAGCCTGCGGGGAGTAACTCCTGTACCTCCTAAACACCATGGGCCAGGGTAGCCCACCTGATCGGGACCCTCACGATGGTTGTTATTTGCACAATGTGGTTGTTATTGCAATGTGGCTGTTATTTGCACAATGTTATTGCACTGTTGCACTATATTATTGCACAGATTGTTCCGTTGCACTGTTGATTGATTGCACTATGTTCTACCTCACTGCGTGTGGCTCAACCACATTTCTGTTGAATTCTTCGCTGTTGATGATGCAATCCACTGTATGTCGATTGCACTAGGTTACCTCTCTGCGTGTGCCAGCCGGCCATGCACTTATGTTATTGCTTTAGTTGCACAATAAACGTCTGTTCTGCACAATAAACGTTTGCCCTTATCACATAATTGGTGTCCCACATGACTACTATCCTGTCTCAGGCCTCCCTCAGCCTCAGCGCGTAACAAGTAGCTGGGGAGACACCAGGTGTGGCTGACACATCCTGCTTGTCCTAGGAGAAAACAGAGTTACTTACCTGTAACGGAGTTCTCCGTGGACAGCAGGATAGGTCAGCCACACGATCCCACCCTCCTCCCCTCTGAGGGTGGCCTGCGGTCCGCGCCCCAGCCTCTGGCCGAAGCTAATGACTCACTGGTCGGGCTGGGGGCGGACCGGGGAGGTGGGGTCACCTCACACATGCTCAGAAGCTTCTGAGCTAGAGAGCACTTCCGTCACGGCGCCGTCGGATGACATCACCAGGTGTGGCTGACCTATCCTGCTGTCCACAGAGAACTCCGTTACAGGTAAGTAACTCTGTTTTGTTGGAACCTCTGTCACAGGCTGAGCTACTATCCTTCTGAGACTGTGGGGTGCTGGCAGGATTTGCACAGATATCAACCCTTTACTCTCTCCTCCTATACTGCTGCTATAAACCTATTGTTCACTCTAGATGGTATGAATGACTGTGTGCAAAATACTCCTTTACTCATTTTTGGTTCATTGGCTGGGTGCCAAAGACAGAGTTCTGTTATTAGGTGTGGTTTATATATATCAGTCTTGAAGGACTGCGGAGAGAGAATTTGCACTTGTAAGCATTTATCTGTTGAGAAATTTTCAAAATCTTGTGGAAAAGGGAATTCTTAGGGTATAAGCTGATAAAATCTGTATCTATTTTAAAATGCTGTGTTTTATTAAGTCAGAGCATAGTGTAACAAGCTAACTTTCAGTATAAAGTAAAGTCAGTAAGGGCAAAGTGTAACCAGGGCCGGCCCGTCCATTGAGCGAGAATGTTTTTTGCACAGGGCCCCGCGTTTCAGGGGACCCCGCGCAAAAAACATTCTTAACCTTAAAATAAAATTAAAAGAAAAAAAAAAAGCTGTCTTCTCCGGCTGCCGGGGCCGCCGCGGCAGAATCGAGTGTGCCGCGGGGCCCCCCCTGCCTAGCAGAGCCTCCCCTCCCCTCCCCTGTATCACCTCTCTCTCTCGTTGTAGGTTCTGTCACACGCGCCGGCTTTCAGAGCGCGAGAGAGTTTCTCCCTCGCGGCTCTGTTAAGCCCGCGGGGGCTGATGGGAAGTTCCCATTAGCCCCCGCGGGCTTAACAGAGCCGCAAAAGGGAAACTAATCCTTTCGCGCTCTGAAAGCCGGCGCGTGTGGCTGAACCTACAACGAGAGAGAGAGAGGTGATACAGGGGAGGGGAGGGCAGGCTCTGCTAGGCAGGGGGGGGGGCCCCCGCGGCACACTCGATTCTGCCGCGGCGGCCCCGGCAGCCGGAGAAGACCGCTTTTTTTTTTTTAAATTTTCCCTGGGCTGGGGGGGCTGGGGGATTAGGAGTGGTGATAGGCTGGGGTTTTTTTAGGAGTGGTGATGGGCTAGGGGGGGTTAGAAGTGGTGATGGGCTAGGGGGGGGCTGGGGGGGTTAGAAGTGGTGATGGGCTATGGAGGGGGCTGGGGGGGTTAGAAGTGGTGATGGGCTATGGGGGGGGGGCTGGGGGGGTTAGAAGTGGTGATGGGCTGGGGGGGTTAGAAGTGGTGATGGGCTATGGGGGGGCTGGGGGGGGTTAGAAGTGGTGATGGGCTATGGGGGGCTGGAGGGGTTAGAAGTGGTGATGGGCTGGGGGGGGTTAGAAGTGGTGATGGGCTATGGGGGGCTGGGGGGGTTAGAAGTGGTGGTGATGGGCTATGGGGGGGTTAGGAGTAGTGATGGGCTATGGGGGGGTGGGGGGGTTAGGAGTGGTGATGGGCTGGGGGGGGGTTAGGAGTGGTGATGGGCTATGGGGGGGCTGGGGGGGTAAGGAGTGGGGATGGGATATGGGGGGGTTAGGAATGGTGATGGGCTATGGGGGGGCTGGGGGGTTAGGAGTGGTGATGGATGGGCTGGGGGGTTTAGGAGTGGTGATGGGCTATGGGGGGTTAGGAGTGGTGATGGGCTATGGGGGGGCTGGGGGGGTTAGGAGTGGTGATGGGCTATGGGGGGGGGTTTAGGAGTGGTGATGGGCTATGGGGGGCTGGGGGGGGGTTAGGAGTGGTGATGGGCTGGGGGGGTTTGGTGATGGGCTGGGGGGGTTTAGGAGTGGTGATGGGCTATGGGGGGGCTGGGGGGGTTAGGAGTGGTGATGGGCTATGGGGGGGTTAGGAATGGTGATGGGCTATGGGGGGTTAGGAGTGGTGATGGGCTGGGGGGTTTAGGAGTGGTGATGGGCTATGGGGGGGTTAGGAGTGGTGATGGGCTATGGGGGGTTAGGAATGGTGATGGGCTATGGGGGGCTGGGGGGGTTAGGAGTGTTGATGGGCTATGGGGGGGCTGGGGGGGTTAGGAGTGGTGATGGGCTATGGAGGAGCTAAGTCTGTATATGGGCTGATGGGATTTGGGCTGAAAGTGGGTTGATGGGGGGTTAGGACTGGTAATGGGCTATGGGGGGGCTTAAACTAAAAATTGGGTGATGGGGGATTAGGACTGGAAATGGACTGGTGGGATTAGGACTGGGAGTGGGCTATGGGGGGCTAGGACTGGTAATGGGTTGGGGGGGTTGCTAGGACTGGAAATGGGCTGGGGGGGATTAAGACTGGAGGTGGGCTGATGGGGTTAGGACTGGTAATGGGCTGTGGGCTGTTGGGGGGGTTAGGACTGGTAATGGGCTATGGGGGGGCTAGGACTGGAAATAGGCTGATGGGGGGGTTAACACTGGAGGTGGGCTGATGGGGTTAGTACTGGTAATGGGCTGTGGGCTGATGGGGGGTTAGGACAGGTAATGGGCGATGGGGGGGGTTAGTACAGATAATGGGCTATGGGGGGGTGGCTAGGACAGTAAATGGGCTGAGGGGGAGGGGTTAGGACTTGAGGTGGACTGATGGGGTTAGGACTGGTAATGGGCTGTGGGCTGTTGGGGTTAGAACTGATAATGGGCTATGGGGGGGTTAAGACTGGTAATGGGCTGTTGGCTGATGGGGGCTGTCTGGTAATGGGCTATGGGGGGTTAGGACTGATAATGGGCTATGGGGGGGCTAGGACAGGAAATGGGCTGATGGGGAGGGGTTAGGACTTGAGGTGGACTGATGGGGTTAGGACTGATAATGGGCTGTGGGCTGATGGGGGGGTTAGGACTGGCAGTGGGCTATGGGAGGCTGACTGGAAATGGGTTGATGGGGTTAGGACTGGAAGTGGGTTGATGGGGGGGCTAGGACTGGTATTGGGTTGGGGGGGTTGCTAGGACTGGAAATGGGCTGATGTGGGGCTAGGACTGGAAATGGGCTGATGCAGGGACTAGAAGGGAATGGATGCTGGGTGAGGCTGGAACTAGAAGGGAGCTGATGTTGGGGGAGGATTAGAATGGGATGGGGCTGGGAGAGTAAAATGGAGAGGGGAGAAATATTTTGTGTGGGAGGGATAAAAAATCTACATTTAGCCGGGTATTGGGAGAGTAAGTGGGGATTGAGGATGGAGGGGTAAAATTTGAGTGGATGAAATAGGAATGAGGAAAGAGCAAAAGGAGAAAGATTAGTATGTTAAAGCAGATGTAGAGAGAGAGAATGAAAAAAAAAACTAGAAGAGAGAAGAAAGGACAAATGGACAGCAGATGATGGAGAGTTAGCAGAAAACATGAAGAAACCAGAAGAAAGTGGCTGGAGCAATTGCAACTGAAAAAAAATGCACAAAAGGTAGAAAGATATCGTTTTATTTTGAATTTATTAACTGGAATATGAAAGCTCTGGGAAATGTGCATCATTAACGTCTGCGCTTTGTTTGGTACAAGAGGAAATTAATTTATAGTTTTATTTCTACAGTGTTGTTGTACATTCCAAGTTTGGCTTTTGAGGTTCCCAGTTTAATTATTGCCTTCCTGTTTCTAAATTGTGATTCCTTGTTTGGTGATGGTCTATGTTCTGCATGTGTAACTGAGCTGAGGTATTCTGTTTATGTAATTCCTATTTGACATTGCCACTTGTTCTCTTTCCCCAGTAGGTCATGTATTGTTGTTCTCTGAAATGTATTGGTTTAATATTTGCAGTGTTGCCTTTTGATAGGTAGGGTATGGTGCTTTGTGAGTCCTGGTAGTGCTGTTAGGATATGGCGGGTTTGCTATGGGTTCTAAATGGGCAGTGTTTGTAGTAGTTCCTAATGTGCTTGGCGGTTGGCACTGGATTATAGTAATGTAGAAATCTTTTAGTCTGTCTTTATCCATACACTCATTAAGAGACATGTTTACTAAAAGTTAGTGTATGTTAGCATTATGCAAATATCTATGCAAATAAGGCCACTTATGCAAATGAGGCCCCGCACCGAGTCTCCGCACATGGCCCCGCACCCCCCTTGGGCCGCCCCTGAGTGTAACAAACTAACTTTATAGGCGTTATAGGCTCTGTGGTAGCATGGCATGCAATGGAAAGGGGATTTTGTTAAAAGACAGAACAGGCAGCAGTCAAGAAACAATGTCAGCTTTATTCTATCCCAGCTGTTAAATCTTCATAGCCTGGTTCTCCTGGCCCTTCCTTCAGCCCCAGTTAAATCTCCTACCTTCACATAACTTGCTTGGAAAGGACCTCTGGCTCCATGGGCCTCTCTCTCTCCTGCAGCCTGCTGGGTTTTAACCTTTCTCTGGGAGCCATGCCCTCCCAGCAATGAACTCTGGGCTACAGGCTCTCTTAAAGGGGCCTGTTGATAATCCCTCTGGAGAGGGACAGGCAATACTCTAGAGACCCTGTCACACACCTTTCCCGTCAGCTCAACCATGCCCCATTGAGCACTTGCCTCATACTTAAACCACACCCGGGAAAGGAAGTCTGTGTTCAGAGTCTGACCAGCCCTAGGGCAGACCTGGAACTGGTACAGTTGGAAACACAAAACCCACCACATAATATGGCTGTTGGGCTCTATATTCCGAGTCAGCCACTTGAGGGTTTGGTGGTCTGTTATTAGGGTAAACAGACGGCTGAGCAGGTAGTATTTGAAGGTTTGAACCAGCCACTTGACAGCCAGGTCCTCCTTCTTAATCACTGCATAATGCTTCTCCCAAAGAAGCAGTTTCCTGCTGATGAATGCAATGGAATGTTCTTCACCCCAGATATCCTGGGCTAAAATAGCTCCTAGGCCCACCTCTGAAGAATCGATTTGCACAATAAATGGTAGAGAGAAATCAAGGCTACTAGAATGGGTTCAGAGCACATGGCCTTCTTGAGATGCTGGAAGGTCGGGTCCAGGTCCAGTGACCACCGGATCCATTTGGGAGCTCTCTTCCAGAGGAGATTAGTTAATGGTTCCGCCACCTCTGTAAAATTAGGGATGAAGTGGTTGCAATAGCCAATCAGGCCAAGAAAGGCACAAACCTCTTTCTTCACATTTGAGGTGGGGACCTAGGCAATGGCATCCACTTTCATAGTTGAGCTTGTATCTGTCCATTCCCAATTAAACCTCAGGTGAACGTCTTGACCTCCCAGAAAACATTTCTTGGAGTTGGCTATCAGCCCGGCCTTCTGCAGGCAAGTCAACATCGCTTGTACTTGGATTAGATGAGTGGTCCAGTCTCTGCTGTAGATGACAATGTCATTGAGGTACGTAGCCTCATACTCCTTGTGGCAGAGGTTCTGTGTAATCCAAGGGATAACACTGTACACTGGAACAGACCTTGTGGGGTCAAAAAAGCATTTTTCTCCCTGGTGGCCGGGGTCAAGGGTACCTGCCAGTATCCCTTGGTCATATCCAAGGCTGATATAAAGTGTGCTCCATCAAGTTGCTCGATTAGCTCATCTACTCTGGGCATGGGGTACACTTCCAGTTTAGAAACTGCATTGACCCTCCAGAAGTCAGTGTAGAATCTGATGCTCCCATCGGGTTTTGGAACCAAGATAACGGGTGATGACCAGTCATTCATGGACTCTTCTATAACCCCCAGATTAAACATCTCTTCCAGCTCCTTGGCAACAGCCTGTTGCTGTGCCTCCGGAATCCAATAGGGCCATTATCGAATAACCCCAGAGTCAGTAATGATATCATGACAAATGTGGTGGGTATGTCCTGGGTGGATAAAGAACACCTTCAGGTTATGCTGGATCAAACCTTCTAGGTCTCTTCTCTGGGTAGCAGAGAGCTGGTCACCAATTGGGACTTCAATTGAATCGGACAGGGCTGAAATTTCCAATTCAAAATCATCTTCATGTACCATCGAGCTGTCACTGGAATCCATTTTTTCAATAGGTTAATATGGTAAATTTTGGCTTTCTTCTGTTTATCTGCCTGGGCAATCTTGTAGTTACCACGCCCTACTTTCTCTTCGACCTCATTTGGCCCCTGCCATTTACAGAGTAACTTGCTCTCAGATGAGGGCAGCAAGACTAAAACTCTGTCTCTCAGTTGGAAGGTGTGGTGCATGGCTGCCCAATTGTGGTCCCTAGCCTGCTCAGCTTGGACTTTTTCTAGACTGAGTTTAGCCATTTCTCCAGTTTTCCTCAGGCAGTCTTGCATTTGTATAACATACTCCACCAAATTATGCCCAACATGGGTTTCTTCTTCCAAGGTTGCCCTTACAACGTCTAATATGCTCTTGGCCGTCTTCTGAAGAGCAACTCAAAAAGTGAAAACCACATGGAGCTCTAAGGTTCCTCACGGATGCAAACATCAAATAGGGTAGGAGAATGTCCCAGTTCTTTCTGTCCTCCTGCATGAACTTTTTAAACATCTGTTTCAGAGTTTTATTCAATCACTAAACAAGGCCATCCATCTATGAGTGATAGACTGATGTTAGCAACATCTTGACCTTCACAAAGGGACACACTTGCTTCATTACCTTGGATACAAAGGGTGTTTCTTTATCTGTGAAGATCTTATTGGGTATTCTCACCCACAAGAATACTTCTAGTGTTTTCTCCTCCCCCAGATGTCCTCCTAATAAATGGCTACTGGCATCAATAATATCTGCTGACAATAGGGCCAGGGAACTATCAATTGTTCTACTTCTTCTCCCTCTAGGGCCCCCTTGGTCACTCCATATAATAAATCTCCCTTTAGTACAAAATAGGGAAAGGTTCTTACAGGGGACTCTCTGTTACTTATGGGAACTCATCCACCTCCAAATCCACTCTCAAGCATGTTTAAGGGACTCATCCTCTTGCTGGGCCATTCTGAAGCTTCCTGGGTCTTCCCCCAGCCTCCACTCTGGGAAGAGGACAATTTTATTTGGGTCACTACTGCAGAGCCCTGAGCTATTCCCATGGGTTTCTTCCCTATGCTCTCCCTCCCCGGATCCTTCCTCCATAGCCGCTCACCAGATTCTATTGGTAATGCAGCTTTTCCTGGTGATGCTGATTCTGGGACTTGGTAGGGTTGGGAGTGTTTATATATAGTTCTGGGTCTTCCAGGGGAAGATCTCTGTGAAATCTTCCTGGTCCGACTTAGCAGAGTTGTCAGTTAGTTGTGCCCATATCACTCCAAAGTTTGGGTAGACTTGGTCGATCACCACATTCAAGGACAGCCCCATGACCTTGAATGCGACTTGCCCTGCTGGAGTCTTAAGTAAGACCTGTGCCATAGGATACTGCCTCTGGTCTCCATGCACACAGGCTAGTGTTACTGTTTTTGCATAGTCAATTGGAAACCGGGCTATGGTTTACCGGCAAATAAGGGTCCACATATTTCCGGAGTCTATCAATGTCTGGAGGCTGATCTCCCTGAACTCCACAGAGATCACAAAGTTCTGTATTCCTTGGGGGGGGGGGGGACTATCCACAAAAACACAGGTGTGAGGGGTAGTTAGGCTGATCTCCATGGGTTCTTCTGTACCCAGGGAACATTCCCGAGCAAAGTGTCCCCAGGATCCAAACCTAAAACAGGTGAAGGGGTCGTGGTTGGAGTCATGCCCTCACTTAGGAGGTGACTTTGGGGGTTGGAATATGGGAGCCAACATCTGTTCCATCTTCTCCATCTGTCCTCCTGGGCTAAGGGATAACTTCTTCCCTTTCTTACTGTCCGCTTCAGTCACTGGCCGGGCTTCATAGTACCCCTCCATTATTTCCAGAGTACTCTTTAGTGTAAGCTTGGGGTGCTGATGTACCCATTGTCTCATTGAGGCAGTCAAGTCCTCCAAAAACTGTTCCAAAAGCACAATCTTTGCTATCTCGAGCCCAGTCCTTCCCTCCGTTTGCAGACACTTCCATGCAAGATCCTTCAAGCGATAGAGGAACCTTCGAGGGCTCTCCTTTATCTGGAATCCCCCCTTCTGAATCACTGGTGATAGGCCTCTGTGGTACAGCTGGCTCATTCCAGTATGGAGGCCTAGATAGCTGCATATATAGCTTGCCCATCTGGGTTAACATCCTGGCATGCAGCCTGATGGCTGCCCTTCTACCAGCATCTGGAGGAGCTGCTCCATTTTGGCTTGTTGCTGCTCCCTTGCAAACAACAACCACAGCTCATTCCTCTGCAACTGAGTTAACCCTGCAGTATTAGAGCCGCAACTAATTATTTAGCATCCTCTAGTGGCCAAAACAAAGTCTCCTTGTCTGGCACTAACTAAACCTCTTCAAGTTCCCTAAATAGGGGCAAGGCTAACCCTCTTGGCCCACACAATAAAATATTCTGACCTACTGCAGAGGCCCAGGTCTGGAGGAATGTGGGGTTGCCCCCAGTCATGTGATAGCGAAAATCTCCAAGCTGCCACCTTATGTAGTAGCGTGGAGTGCAATGAAAAGGGGGTTTTGTTAAAAGACAGAACAGGCAGCAGTCAAGAAACAATATCAGCTTTATTTTTTCCCAGCTGTTAAACCTTCACATCCTGGTTCTCCTGGCCCTTTCTCCAGCCTCAGTTAAAGCTCCTACCATCACATGGCTTGACTGGAAAGGACCTCTGTCTCCACAGGCTTCTCTTCCTCCTGCAGCCTGCTGTTTTTTTTTTCTCATGGTCCATCTGACTCCTTCCCTGGCTTCTTGCTTTATATGTACCTGAAAAGGTTTTTATTGTGAGTTTTTGTCTCTATGGCAATTTTTTTTTCGAATTATCTTTTTCCTCTTGATGCTAATGCTCCCATTCTTTTACCTTCATTCAAACAACTTCCAGATCACCCATTCCCTACTTTCCTTACCTTTTCAACCATTTTGTCCTCTATCATTTGCTCTTGAGCTTCAACATTTTCTTTCTTTCATTCAGGTATTTCCACTTTCTCTGAGAGCACCCCACTCTCGTCACCATTGTGTCTGCTCTTCTCTTTCCCATATTCTCCTGCATCTTATCCTTCTCTCATCTGGGAATATCAATATCAATCCCGGTACCCCCTAGGCATCTTTCACATTCTCAGCACAGATCCAACTGCAATCCCTCAAACCTTATTCATATCCCCCTCCTTCCACTTTCCTATGGTACATCCACTTTGTCTCCCAACAAACTTGCTTACATTTATGATCTCTTTATTGCTAATGCCCTGCATCTTCCGCCTCTAACTGGGACCTGGCATATCCTTGAAGACTCTGTTTCAGTTGCTGCCTTCTATCTTGGAGGCTACGTTTCCTCTCATATATCTCACCCTGTTGACTGTGGTGGTGTTGTTGGGTTGCTACTCTCAATTTCCTTCTAGTTTAAGCCCATCCTTTCACCTCAGTTTCACTCCATCTATCCTCTGACAAGTCCATTTCTTCCTTTCTCACTGATTTTGACACCTGGCTTTCCTTCTTTCTGGAATTATCTTCGCCTTCTCTCATTCTTGTGGATTTTAATATTCATGTTGATGATCCCTCTGACTCTCATGCCTCACAGCCCCTTGCCTTAACTTCCTCATTCAATTCCAGCTGTGTTCTATCAACCCTATTCACCAGTATGGCCACTGCCTTGATCTTGTCTTTTTCTCCAACTGCTCACCCTCAAATTTCTCCTCCTCAGTTCTCCTTTTATCTATCATCTGTTAATTTCCCTCTTAATCACACCTTTCCATAGTCTTGTCCAATTTCCACCAACACATTTAGGAATCTTTAGCTATTGACCTTCAGCTCTCTTCATTGCTGTCTCATCTCCTCTCTCATTCACTTTGTGATCTGATTATATCAATGAGGCAAGCTCTTCCTGTAACACTATATTCTCCTCTTCTTTGCATGCTCTCCTCTTCCCATCCCACATCCTGTGAGGCATACTATACCTCAACCTTAACTGACCTCCAAAATCTGCTATATGTTTCTGTGCCCACTTTGCTGACTGCCTTTGGCTGAAATGCCATGCTCATGCTGACTTCATACATTTCAAATTCTTACTAAACTCTTTCCAGTATGCTTTAGCATTCACCAAGCAAGAGTACTATGCCCGTCTGACAAACTCTCTTGTCTTTGACCTTGCCATCTCTTTGCCACTCTCAATTCTCTCCAAAAAGTGTCTCCACTTACCCCTCCTTCAGTTTCTGCTCAGATCTTAGCTGACTGATTCAATGACAAAATTTACAAGATTAATCTTGAGTTCTCCACTGGGTCACCTCTATCTCCCCTTCTCCCACTCATTCTCAAATCTCCCTTCAAAACCTACCACCCTTTCTTCCTTTTCTAAAGTCAGCGAGGAGGAAACTGCACATTTTCTCTCCTCTTCCAAATTCACTACCTGCTCCTTTGATCCCATTCCCACCCATCTACTAAGTTCTATCTCCCCCGTTGTCACCATTCCATCTTTCATATCCTCAGCCTATCATTTTCCACTGCAACTGTTCCTGCTGCATTCAAACACACAATGTAACATTGTAAAATAGTAAATGACAGCAGATAAAGACCAGCATGGTCCATCCAGTCTGCCCAGCAATACGGCAAGAGTAGGTGCACCTGTCCCTCTGTGCAGGCCACCCCTCCTCATGTATCTGTCTAGGGGTGGACCCACCACTCCATGTAGGACACCGCTATTTGTTGAGAAGTTAGATGGTTCAGTTTGTTTTGTTTTTATCCTGTTTATCCTGTTTCTGTAAAGAGATCCACTGTGCTTGTCCCATGCTGTTTTGAATTCCGTCACCCTATTTGCCCCCACCACTTCCATCGGGAGAGGATTCCAAGTATCTACCATTCCTCAAAAACACTTCCCTGGACCCTACCTGTCCTTCCATTTGTTGGACCTTCTCCCTTCTCTTTTTCACATCCAAACTATTCGAATGTGTGCTTCACCAATGCTGTCTGACTTTTTTTACTCTCAAGCCATTCTGGATACACTGCACTCTGGCTTTGGCCTCTACATTCTATGGAAATGATCCCTTACCTGTTCCTGGCCATATCCAAAGGCCTTTACTCAAGTCTCATCATTCTTGACCAATCTTCTCCTTTAAGCACCATTGATAACCACTTCTCCTTGATACCCTGTCCTTGCTTGGATTTCAAGGCTCTTTTCTGTCTTGGTTCTCTTATCTTCCATTACACTTTTAGTATATGCTCTGATGAATTCTCTTCTGCTCCCAGTGAATCCTTCTCTGCTCCAATCCCACCATCAGTTAATGTATCTCAGGGCTGTCTTTGGACCTCTTCTCTTCTCTCTCTATACTCATTCCCTTGGTGCCCTTATCTCCTTCCATAGTTTTCAGTACCATATTTATGCTGATGACTTTAGATTTATCTCTCTATACCAGAAATCTCTCCTGGAATCCGGGCCCGAATCTCAGCCTGCTTGTCTGATATTGTTACCTGGATGACCCACTACCATCTGAAATTGAACATGGCCAAGACAGAGCATCTTATCTTTCCCCCAAAACCCATCTCTGGTCTTCTCCCCTTCTCTATTTCTGCAGATAACACTCATCCTCCATTTCCTTGGCTTTCAACCTTGGAGTCATCTTTGATTCTTCTCTATCTCTCTGCACATATCTAACATATAGCTAAACCCTGTTGGTTCTTTCTCTATAACATCAACAAAATTCATCTCTTCCATTCTGAACACACTACCAAGACCCTTCATCACCTCCCATCTAGACTATTGCAACCTGCTCTTTGCTGGTCTCCCATTGAATCATCTCTCTCCTCTTCAATTCATTCAAAAACTTAGCTGTATGGCTAATCATCCACCAATGTCATTATGCTCATATAACACCTCTTCTCGAGTCACTGATTGGCTCCCTATCCATTTGCACATACAGTTCAAACTTCTCCTACTGACCTACAAGTACATTCAATTTGCAGCTCCTCATTATCTCTCCTTTCCTATCTCTCCCTACAGCCCTCCTTGAGAACTCCAATCTTAGGCAAATCACTCTTATCTGTAACCTTTTCTTTTACTGCCAACTCCAGACTCCATTCCAATTTGCTGTGCCATTTGTCTGGAATAGATTACCTGAAGCAGTAGGTCAGGCTCCATTGCTGGTCCTATTCAAATCCAGGCTAAAAACCCACCTCTTTGAGGCTGCTTTTGGATCCTGACCTTCTCATTTTTCTGTTTAATGCCAAATGTTTTAAATCATTTTCCTCAAGGACTACCCTACCCTTTCTGTTGCTATGTCTTGAGTAGATTGTAAGTGGCAGTTTCTCCAAGTAGATTGTAAAATAGTTATCTCCAAGTTATAATGCCCTGTTCAATGTAATTTCAGTTTGTTCAATGTAAACCGCCTTGATATCATGAAAGGCGATATATAAGAAATGTTAAATAAATAAAAAATAAATCCTAGAAATAGGAGGAATCAAGTCCTGAGATATCTGAAGAGCTTCAGTTAAGAACCATCTAAACATATCACAAGGTAACACTCCACCCGATCTTGGAAAATTGATTAAGCGAAGATTCGCTGCCTGAGTTACATTTTCTAATGCCTCTACTTTAGCTTTTAAAGCAATATTATCCTTCAGTAGCCCTACATGAACATCAGTCACATCTGCTATTTTCTGAGAAAATTCTTGTGAAAATGCTTTAAGAGTCTCAACATCATTTACAATTAATCCAAGCTGCCCGGAATTCACTTGTACCTTGCCTGATAACTCCATGATTTTAGAAATAACATTAGTAAGCGACACCATGGCATCCCATATAGTTTCTAGTGTAAACCTTTTAGGTCTCAGGAGTGTCACAGAAAATGGCACTGGTTCAGCCACAGTCTGAGATAGTTGCTCACCCGCATCCACCATACTGCCAGGCAGAGATGCTCTCACCTCCGATTCCCCTTCTGCTAGAACCGCAGAAGCACTAGGGGTCACTTCAAGTAGATCACCCATTAGCCGCCCTCAAACAGAGGTGCACTCCACGCCGTAATGCGACACCAGCAGCTCCAGGCTAGACGGGTCTGCAAGTGTACCTTCTGGGTGTGGGGTGGAGTCCGTGCAGCTGGAGACAAAGATAAATCAATGATAGAAGACAAGAAAGAGTCCTCCACACTCCCCTTCCAGCAAGCTCAACCTAATCTCTCCCATTGCAGACCCAGAGAACTGCACAAATCAGTCCATAGGACCAGGGACAGAAGGTCAGTTTCCGGGGGGGGAGGGGGGGGTAGCAAACAAACCTTCCCCTTTCATTTAGGCATAGAGAAAGTTGTATGAGATAAGCAAGCTCACACAGTAGAAGTCATCTTAAAAAGTCCCCTCTCCCCATAGCAGTTTTAACATGTCAAGCTGCACTAAATTCAGGGGGAAGCCGTCGCCAGCTCCCTGCATCTAGAGCGATGCCCCACTCTAGTAATATATCCCAAACCAACTTTACTAGCATGGGGCTTAGTAGACATGCTCTTTAGTGGGCATGTCTGCATGTCACCCCCTGCTAGTAGTGCATTCGAGTCACACCTCACTGCACTAAACAGCATGTGGATGAACTTACTTCCAGCCCTTGAGGAGGCAGTAAGTGTACCTATATTAACTGCAACATTCGCGATTAGTACGTGCTATTGACGCCCACACTAATCACAATGTGCCATCAATGCCCATGCTCTGCCACTAACCTCTCCAGTTCCCCATCACGCGCTAACTGGTTAGCATGGGATTCTTACTGAGGTGCCCTACGCTAACAACATGGCATGCTGAGTGTGCAGTAAACCCCACACTAATGGTTAGCCCAGGTTAATAAACATGCCCCTTTATATGCTATTATGTACACTTGCTATAGAGCAGGTCTGCACTTTAACATAAGGTGCAATCTCTGAGGTATGTTTACTAAACCGTCTTAACGTCACAGCGGTGGTATTATCGCGTGATAATGTAACATTATCGCGCGATAACGTCACTTAGCATGCGATAATGCAGCGGCGGCGTTAAGGCACACTAACGTTGTGAAATCCGGGTCTGAAGAGTGGAGTAAGGCTTCCCAGAGGTCGGAGAGAAGGGGTTAATGGGTGGAGAGTGGGAGGGGAGAGGCTCCAGGCACACTAATGCTGTGAAATCTGGGTCTGAACACTAACGCCAGTGAAACTCTCGTGTTAAGGCACATTTGCAGGAAAGAGAAACTATTTAAGTCAGCAATGTGCAGCAAAGGCAGGGAAACCCAGAAAAGTGATAGTTGTGATACATGTGCAGGGAACAAAGAGGCAAAGAAACATATAAAAGGACCACAACCACATCTAAAATCCCAATAACCAAGCTGGCCAATAGTGATATTAATGATAAACATTAAGCAACACTTCTGACAAAGCTTATAAATTAAGATATCATGTTTGGAAGGGTCTATGCTCTGTCCCCCTACAAAGTGAATGATCCCACATTGAAATAGCGCTGATCAGGGTTTCTGTCGTTTAGATTGGGCAGGTTTGTTATGGCATGCACATGTGCAGCAACAGCAGAGTGGGCACGTAGGCAAGGGCAACTGTACTGATGCTGTAAATGGGGCTGCAGGCGGCATATGCTGTGGTCCAGCTGGGACACAATGCGGGCTAGGCAGATGCCTAGGTGGCACAAAGGAATGCCAAAACTGTAAAGCAGCAAGACAGCAACTGATGAGGGTCCAACATGGGCACGAGTGTGTGTCTCACAGTGTCACAGGGGAGATTACCCAGCAGGTACCCCCAAGGGCACATAACATTGGCAGGCGGTGCGGGGGGGGGGGGGGGGAAGTGCGCATGTCCATGTAGGCAACCCTACCCGAGAACCCACACCATAGGCAGCTGCCTACTAGCATACTGGAAGGCCTGGGACTGCGCACCACCAGCACCACCGGCATAATGGCATGGCAGCATGGTGGCGGAGGGGTGCTGGTGGCAGAGGGGGCAGTGGCATCTGCCCACAGCAGACCATGGCCTAGCCCCGTTTAGGTGGGTGCCATGCAATGCAACAGACAGGGTCTGTCTGACGAACAGTCATGGCATCCCCAGGGCATGACCTGCCCCTGTGACAACAGTGTGGTGCAGTACACACAGCCAGTATGTTCAGGAGCAGAAGGTCACAAGTTCAAGTCCCAGCTGTGGCTCCTGCCAACCCTTTCCCCATATTTTACCCAGTACTAAACCATGGTAATAAAGGCAGAACCTTTATTACAGATAAAATAAACATGCCTGAATGCCTATATTTTACCCTACAGAGCACAGACACCATAAACATGTGTAATCCCTAGAGCAGAGTTTCCCAACTGCAATCCTGGAGGGCCAAACACCATTCAGGTTTTCATTCTGTCCCTAATAAATATGCCTGTGCTGCATTAGTATGCACTGCCCCCATGGTATGGAAATGTATCGCATGCATATTCATTAGGGACAGCATGAAAACCTGAACAGTGTTTGCCCCACCAGGACTGTAGTTGGGAACCTCTGCCCTAGAGCAGCGGCCAACAGGGGCATATACACCCACACCCACAGGCTCCACTATCCAAAGCCTCATGGAGAGTCAGGCTGTTGGGCCCTGCGCGCAGCAGCATCTCCCAATACTAGCACTTGCATACCTTAACAATGCCGCCCTAAACTTGGGAATACGTTACACATATATCAAAAGGTTGCTATGATTAATGGCAGATATCAATTTCTAAGTTAAGCACAATTTGCTGATAGAGCTGCATCATAGCAACCTTTCTGATATCTGTGGAGTGTGTTTAAGTTTTGGTTTCTGACAGTGTTTTATCACCCAGGGGAGTGACCCCCAGCAGTATTGCGTACCATAGCCATGCCTGCACTGTGCCCAGGACTGGTGTGGTGGCCAGGGCTACCAAAAGCCTCTGTATTTGCACAATGCTGGCATAGGTGTGGGAGTGTGTGTCTGTCTATTCGGTGTGTTGTGGCTGCCTACACCTTACTCAGCCCACACTGCTTGCACTGTTTCCAATGTTAGCCTGCCAATATGCATAATGAGGAGCAAGGTACTGTGGGTATGGCCTGGGCAGGATGCATCTGCACAGGGCATAGGGCAATGGCTGGGACATTGTAGTGCCCAGGCTCAGCATGTCCTGCTGGGAGGTCACTCTCACCCTGACTGAGCAGTGACCACGGCATGGCTGGGTTCCCCCATAGTGCTATGTAGTATTTTTCTCAAGTGATATTTATGGGTTCCTTTTTTCTGGGGCCCAGTCACTGACTTATCTGCTTGGTGTGTTTGCTCACATCCAAGTTTTGGGTGCATGCATCTCCTCCAGGAACATGCAATATGGACTAACTAGCAGATTGTCTGCAGTTAGTATGTGTATGGCTGCAACACCTTGCAGGGTGCAGCAGCTGGAGAATGTCAGATAGTGGTGGTGGGGGGTAGCTGAGCATTTCCAGGCCTACTATCTGTCTGCCATTGCCTTGGATGCGTACAGATCTGCATTGACTGCCCTGTAGGGTGCCTGTTTCCCAGCAGGACTGGAATTGATGGCCCCCTCTACTGCCACCATTGCAGGGATGTAGAATCTGGATCTGTTGGTGGGAGATCCTGTCCCCCACCCTGAGCCCCAGAGGGAGGGCTGGGTGGTGCTACATAATCTGTCTATGGGTCCAAACACCCCCCTTCACTTAAATCATGTGACTATTCTGGGTGCACCATAGTCCACAAGGGCCAGACGTGACTGGGAAATATGGATGGACACAGGTGTATCCTAAGTGTGTCTGCAAGGACTACTTATCACACACTGGCACTGATGGCAACCTGCAGCATAGCCTATCTCAGCTAAGTCAGGTGCTGCGGACCTGGTGCTGGGCACCCCACCTCGCCCTCAGGGTGAGCATAGTACCCCCACAATGTGACAGTCTGTAGCTACTCTGTGCCAGTAACACACATGATCAGTTCCCCCTACCAGGCCGAGGTGCTGTGGGGGTGCATACCCTGTCTTGTGATCATCTGTAGACTGCTGATTTGCATGTGCAGTGCATCATGGGTACGGGTGGGTTAACCCTATCCTGGTAACCACAGCAGACAGTTTGTGTGGTGACCTGCAGTCCTTCTGTAGCCAGCCAGGGGTTTGTTAGTAGTTATAGTGATGTAACCGACTGGTTACTTCACTGACTGTGGAGGCAGAGGTTATGGGTTTGATCCCACAGTGGTGTTACTTGATAGGGCTGTTTGAGGTGTTTCCTTTTTTAATTTAAATTAGTGCTGCCAGCAAAAACACCCCCACAGTGCTATAACCTTAAGGTGCCTCATAAGGCGCCCGATAGGGAACATTATAAGGTGCCTTGGCGGACAGTGCACTTTATAATGTGCCCTCTGGAGTGCCTTATAGGGCGCCTTATGTGGCACCTTAGGTTACGGCACTGTGAGGGTGTGTTTGCTGGCAGCACTAATTTACATTAAAAAAGAAAATGCCTCAGACAGCACTGATTTAAAGTAAAGAGTAATGCCTCAGACAGTTTTGCTCATTAAGCCCACTGGGGGATTGAACACATGACCCCTGTTTCACCAGTCAATGTATTAACCATTGTGCGTTCGCAGGTCAGCGTGTCTAATTAAGGCTAACGCATGTTAACATGCCACGGCTCCCTCTATCACGCGATAACGGACTTTATTGCTCGATAACCCGAAATGCTACCTTAAGACCGGAATGCCCACTACCTTATATGGCATTCATCACAGTAAGACTGCAACTAACATCAGTAACAGCAAGACGTTTTAGTAAACATACCCCTTTGTCACTTAACACTAGTATTTTATAAAGGCAAATAGGCGTCTTTATAAAATAGGCTTAAAATAAATGTGTTTTGACTGTCTTTACCTAGGTACCCTGTTATAAAATTACGCTCCACATGTTAGACTTTTATTTAATTTCTGTTGCTATGATTTGCACCGCTGTCTAAAAATAGGATTATGGAGCAGTCATCAGTCCTGCAGCCTTGTCTCGATTTCCTTATCCTCATATAAAGAGATATGCATGACTTTCCTGCATGTCAAGATGTTTCTTTAAGCAGAATAAAAGGAAACAATTTTTGAATCCTTTTCTAATTCTCCTGTGAGAAAAAGCTCTGTGAGAATACCAATTTCGCTATTTTAGATTTCATTCAGAAAGAGGAATTTCCAGAAAAGAATGGTGCTACTGAGATCTAATTGTTTAAAAAAACCCTCATTAATTAGGAGCAGAATAGATGCATGGAAAGTCACACAAAAGAAATGCAACGCACATAGCAAGAAATGCACTGAAATAATTTAATGTACATGCTGGAGTTTGATTTTACACTTCTAAAATATCCTGGGAGCAATTTCCAGATTTTTTTATTTAAATAAAAGGCTACCTAGACACTTTAAACTTTATGATATCATTGAACCTTGCACGTTGCTTTTGGCTGGCAATGTATAATGCACTGACTCTGCATCAAAATATTCAATTTATATTTTTATAAGATTGTTGGACAAAATCAGTGCATGTTTCCTAGGAAAAAAAGATGCCGGTATAAGTAGCTGATTAATTATGGCAAAGGATTTATTCTAGTTAAATAAATTTAATGTATGCTGTCTCACGTAAAGTTGCTCTAGAAGTACAATGCATTAAAACTAGAATGGCGTCAATATTCAGCAGCGGTAGTCAGTGTATTTATTTAAACACTGATCATAATATTCAAAATAAATATGTATATTCAATGCCACTAAGGTGCAATTATATAAGGAGATGCATACTTTTAGGTGCCAAGTATGTGCTAAACTGGGGGGTACTTTATTTATTTATTTATTCTTATACACCGCATTTCCAAGGATCAGTGCAGTTTACAGGGAACAAAGTTCAACATTACATGAAACAGGTGTACAAGGAATGGCTAAATCTTATAAATGGAACAGATAGATAACACTAGAACTGTAACTAAATACAATTAGAGAGTTGCTCACATCTTTGAGTGATTATCTACAGGTAGAAGGTTGCTTATGTCTGAGGATATATTAGGGATAGATAGATAAGAAGGGGTTATGTTATCCCATCAAAATGTTCCTTGAATAGGTGGGTTTTAAGCAATTTGCGGAAGGTTGCAAGGTCGTGAGTGTCTCTGATTTGTGGTGGTAAAGCATTCTATAGGCGTGGTGTATGCAGGGAGAATGCTCTGGAGCAAGTTGACTTGTTACACTTGGTTAGCAATGGAGGCAGGTTTAGTAGGTTTAATGTGTTGCTTCTCCTTAGGCGGTTTTCCGGGGTTCTTGTAATAACTGACTGTAAACATCTAGGGGATTACTTGAAGGTTGTCATGAGTGCTTTATGATTAATGTGACTTTGGAGAGGTAACTAATGCAACTCCTTTAGAATAGATGTGATGTGTTTGGCTTGAAGTGAGCGTGTCAGAATTTGCGCAGCTGTATGCTGCACAAGTTGAAGTGGATGTAGGGAGCTTTTTGGGAGGCCTTGCAGAATGGTGTTGCAGAAATCAAAGTGCGGTAGTATCATTGCCTGGTAGACTTATGGAAGTCGTGAGGCTCAAGTAGGGGTTGTAATTATTGGAGTGACTGCATCTTGCTGTAGATTCACTGTGTTACTTTGTTTATATGTGGTTGGAAAGTAAGATGCTGGTCAGTGGTAACTCCCAGGTATCTTACCTCAGGTCTAACTTGTAGGTCAGTTTTTTTAACCTTTAGCACCTTTGGAGGGAGTCAAGAGGGGGAAAGTCCTGTTGCAATTCGGCCACTTTGTCCAAGAAGAATCCAGCCAGCTGCTCGGCAGATGGGGCTGTAGTAAGTGAAGAGGAGGACAGAGGACACAGAAGATGGGAAACAACTGAAAATAACTGTTTGGGATGGATAGAGGCATTAGCAATAAGAAGGCTGTAGTGTCTTTTTTTGGCCAAGGATACAGCTATCCGATAGGAGGAATGGGCTTGTTGAAAAGTGGCAAGAGCAGATGAAGACTGTTATAAAGTGGTCCTAGGAGAAGATGTGTAACACCTAATTAAAGGACAGATGTCAATGTATATGATGACTATATAGGCAATGCAACCAATGTTCCCTCTAATTTTCTGTAGGCTGTGTGCGCATAAAATATCAGCTGTGCAGCTTTTGAAGGAAGGTTAAATTTTTGTGCGCTACATAACGACACTCGGAGTTATATACTTTAAAATTTGACTACACGTCAGAATACAGTATGTACACCACATTGATTGCACTAGAAAATATTGTAGAACTTGTGAAAACCGTAAATACACAACAACTTTTAAATTTTAAGACGTCTGTGTTGTTTTCTATCAGAATCAGAACCGTAATTTTTGTGCGCTCTGTTGTAAATTATGTGCGCTCACTCGGCGAGGTGTGTGCGCGCGCACACGCGCACAGCTTAGAGGGAACAGTGAATGCAACCCTGGGGCAGGTAGGGTGAGGGGTAGAGTGAGTGGGAAGTTAAGTGTCCCTGGCCAGTAGACCTTATATGAACTGAGGGCACAGTCAGATATCTGATTTAAAGGCTATGCAAGGAATTTAGGCAATCTGAATATTCCTAAAAACTAATATCCAAAAATTAAAATTTATATTTAAAACAACCCAGGCAATTGTAAAGTCTGAAAGCTTAGCTTTGCATAGTGTCTTTGAGCTGTAATGACCAGAACTGGATCAGGTAACTTGGTCAGGCTGCAGAGTTGATTCAATTATCCTCTCACCTTATCCCCTATGCTCCTTCTCGCGTCCTCCGGCCAAACAACAGTAATCATCTTCATTTTCCCTCTCCAGAACAGGCTTGCCTTGACTCCACATATTACACTGTGTTTTATTTTCTTGGTCGCAGTCTCTGGGACTCCCTTCCTTCCGATCTCCATCTTGGGCCCTTCTATCCCAAATTCAAATCTGCTTTAAAATCCCACCTGCTCCAGCTGCTTTAGATTCTGCTTCCCCCTTTACCCTGGCTTCCCCCCTCTCACCCCACTGTCCTGTTTCTCTCTTTACTGTCCTATCATTTTAAATGGCATTCCTTTCTTTCTCTAAATTGTGTTTTTAATGTAATTTTATCTCTGTACACTGCTCTGGCACTTCGAAGGGCTGTATATCAAATACCAATAAACCATAAACCATAAGATTATGAATACTATCCCTACCTTTGTCTCTCCTGGACTTTTTAGGCCTAGTTCAACATGTTCCTATTCATAAGCCTGGCCATTTTCAGATCTGTTTCATTCATTCAGCTCCATTCTAAGGATATTGTCCTTTCTACTACTACTACTACTACTACTACTACTACTACTACTACTACTACTACTACTACTACTACTGTAAATCATTTATATAGCACTACAAGGAGTGGAGGAGTAGCCTAGTGGTTAGAACACTGGCTTGGTAACTAAGCAACCAGGGTTCAATTCCCATTAGCACTCCTTGTGGCCTTGGGCAAGTCACTTAACCCTCCATTGCCTCAGAAGAAAGGCCTGGCAATCTGCCTCCAGTGACACTGCCAAGAAAACCCAGGAGCTTCTAGGTCGCCAGGAGTCAGGACTGACTCAAAGGCACACATTGCATTGCACAAGGCATATGCAGTGCTGTACAGACACATATAATAAGATGGTCCCTGCTCATCAGAGCTTTCAAGCTAATCAAAACAGACAGAACAATAAATGAGAACAAGGGTACAATAGCAAATGGTAAGGAAACAGAAGGAGAACAAAGGATTAAGATTCAAAAGCAGCCTGAAAGAGTTGATCCCTAGCATGGATTTGAAAAGGGGGAGAGATGAAACCTGACATAAAGATACAGGTAGTTTGTTCCAGGCCTAAGGAGCAGCAAGGTGAAAGGATCAAAGCCTGGAGTTGGCAGAGGAAGAGAAGGGCATAGGGAGAAGAAAGCCACTTTCCTGGACTGATCATTATCTAATTACCTTTACATTTGTTCTCACCGGTATCAGCATCAATGCTGAAGATGTCTTAAAGCCTCTAGAAGACTTAATACAATGGATGTTGATGTTAGCCTTGAAATTTCAGGCCTTCTGCCTGTTTTCCCTTATCTAATTGGTACCCAAAACAGTGGCATCCTATAAAGATTAAAACAATCTCCAAAATAACTTCCATGAAGCCCTCTTTCTTAGGAAACCAAGAATTCACTGTTACTGAACTCACCAGCACTTAATATAACATATTTTTTGTGGAGCTCTGCTCACAACTCACGATATAAAAATCACAGCTTTTAAACACCTGAGCCCATTTTACTGTACTCAGTCATAAAGGGGTATGTTTACTAAAGGGCGCTATTTGCGCTGCTGCAACATTATCGGGTGATAAGGTACCTTATCGTGCTATAATGGCGTTTTACAGGGCGATAAGGTACCTTATCGTGCGATAACGCGCGCAGCAGCACAAACGAGCGCTGAGGGTGGAGAAAGGCTCCCGGAGGGCGGAGGAAGGCTCCACAGGGGCAGAGAGAGAGGGTCAATGGGTGGAGAGTGGGAGGGGAGAGGCTCCCTGTACACTAACGCTGTGGATTCCGTGTCTGAAAACTAACACCAGTGAAAGCCTGGAGTTAGAGCAGATTTAAAGGGAAGAGAAACCATTTACGTCAGCAATGTACAGCAAAGCCAGGGAAACCGACAAAAAGTGATAAATGTGATACATGTGCACGGAACAAAAGGGCAAATAAACATTGAAAATGACCTGAACAAAATAGAAAAAACAAATAACCAAGCTGGACAATAGTGATATTAATGGTAAACAGCAAAAAAACACTACCAAGAAAGCTCCAAAAAAAATATTAATTTTGGAAGGTTCTATGCTCTGTCCCCATACAAGGTGAATGATCCCACGGTGAAATAGCATTGATCAGGGTTTCCCCTTGCTATTGGACAGGTTTCCTATGGCGTGCACATGTTCCACAACAGCAGGGTGGGAATGTTGGAACGGGCAACTGGACAGATGCTGGAAAAGGGGATACAGAGGGCTGCAGGCGGCACATGCTGTTGTGCAGCTGGGCCACAGTGCGGACTAGCGTGATGCCCAGGTGGGACATAGGAATGCTGAAACAGTAGAGCAGCCACACAGCAACTGATGAGGGCCCAAAATGGGCACAAGTGTGTTTCCCACAGGGTCACAGGGGATAGTACCCAGCAGGTAACCCCAAGGGCACAGAACATTGGCAGGCGGTGCTGGGGGGAAGCATGGACGTCTATGCAGGCACCCCTACCCTAGAACCCACACCATAGGCAGCTGCCTACCAGCACACTGGATGGCCTGAGACTGTGCACCACCAGCACCACCAGCAGAAGGGCATGTCAGCATGGTGGCAGAGGGGTACTGGTGGTGGAGGGGACAGTGGCAGCTGCCCACAGCAGACCATGGCCTAGCCCTGTGTAGGTGGGTGCCATGCACTGCAACAGAAAGGCCCTGTCTGACGAACAGTCATGGTATCCCCAGGAAACACACTGTCCCTGTGGCAACATGGTGGTACAGTACACATAGCTGGTGTGTTCAGGAGCAGAAGGTCACAGGTTCAAGTCCCAGCTGTGGTTCCCACCAACCCAGTCCCCATATTTTACCCACTACTAAACCATGGTAATAAAGAGGGAACCTTTATTGCAGATAACATGAACATGCCTCAAACGCCTATATTTTACCCTACAGAGCACAGACACCAAAGACATATGCAATACCTAGAGCAGAGTTTCCCAAATGCAGTCCTGGAGGGCCAAAAACCATTCAGGTGTCATGCTGTCTCTAATAAAGATGCCTGTGCTGCATATCTATGTGCCGCCCCCCATGGTATGCAAATGTATCACATGCATATTCATTAGGGACAGCATGAAAACCCAAACAGTGTTTGGCCCACCAGGACCAGAGTTGGGAACCTCTGCCCCAGAGCAGTGGCCAACAGGGGCAGAAACACCCGCACCCACAGGCTCCAATATCCACAGCCTCATGGAGAGGCAGGATGTTGGGCCCTGCGTGCAGCAGCATCTCCCAATACTAGCATTGCATACCTTAGCAATGCCACCCTAAACCTGGGAATACGTTACACATATATCAAAAGGTTGCTATGATTAATCGCAGATAGCAATTCCTAGGTTAAGCACAATTTGCTGATTGAGCTGCATCATAGCAACCTTTCTTTTTTTTTTTAAACTTTTATTTTCATTTTACAACAAGCAAAAAGAAACAACACACCAAAGGATACAAATACAAACATACAATAAGGAAAAGCAACCCCAATTACCCCCCCCCCTATGCTTCTTCTCTAAGCTGATAAGTATCATTATATGAGCGCTTATAAACAACCGTAATTGTACATCAAAACAGACAGAAATAGTATCTGCGATACAGAATGATCATGTGACAGAGATTTACACAGATTTAAACAGTCAGATGAGAGCATTGAGCAGTTTGAACATAGTCGTTGAGCATCTTCCATTTAGACAAGTGGTGGGGGGTCTGAGCGGAAAAAGCTAACATACGAGGTATTTGCTCATATTTACTGTAGAGACAGACATGATTCCACCATTCATTGGGGCTCAGATGGGAGCTATTTTTCCAGTATTTCGTAATTAGAGAAATAGCTATGCCCAGCATAAAGTCTAAAAGGAAGTAAGCCGATTTGGGAAGAGAGGGGATCCCCGCAGCTGAGCGGAGTCCCACTATCTTCCAAGAGAGGGGCTCTTGAAAGTGCAAAATAGATTGAATACGACCCCAGACCCGACTCCAGTAGTACTGTAATGCAGGGCATTCATACAAAGCTCCCCCCCGACGGATTGCGGAGAGCGGTAACACGCTTGGCTTCTTTTTGACCTTTCAGGGCATTGGCTAGCAATTTGCCAGCACGGTTACTTTCCCGATAGTACATCCCTTGTTGTGATTCAATATTTTTAGCAGCAGCGGTATATAAAAGCTGATTGTATTGGAAACGAAGACGTTGTAAGCGAAGTAAAATACATGGGTCAGTACGGGACGTGAGGAGACGCTCTCCAGCTTGTATCTATTGTTCTAGAATCAGTATTCTAGATTGTGAGTGATGGGGGGCTGAGAAAAAGGTGAACTCTAAGTCGGAGGGGTGAAGCAGCCTCCATATATCTACTAACGCAAGATCTTTCATCAGAGCTGTAAGGGTATCAAGACTCTTGGGTGGACCACTCGTTCTAGGCGGCTGTCTATCTATCAAAGGATCAAGTACTTGGTTGAAATCGCCGCCAAGTATTAATGGAGTATTGGCAGAGGCCTGTGCCAACTGCGCAATACTTGCATAGTAAGCAGGGTTATCCACATTCGGAGCATAAATACAAATACACGTGATTTCACTATCTCCAACCTTAAGGTGTGCACGGGCCCATCTACCCTCCTTATCAGAGCTAGTATCCAGTACAGTAGCTTGCAAAGACTTCTTAACCAAGATGGCTACCCCACACCGTTTGGAAACGGCGGGAGAGTAGGCAGCCACCATGTAGGGCTTAGCATTGGGTTTCAGTGTTTCAGCGGAGTTTAAATGCGTTTCCTGAAGAAACACTAAATCAGCATGCTCATGATTAAGATAGCTAAGGATTTTCTTTCTTTTGATTGGACTATTGATGCCTTTTACATTCAGTGATAAGAGCTTACATAAGGCCATTCAGAAAAGTTAAAAATTCTGAAAGAGAACATGATAACGCACATAATTTCACAATGTCCCTCATATTAACTGTATATGGCTGTACACATGACATGATAGAAAATAAGTTAATGAAAAACAATGAAGCGCCCCATATAAAAAAAGAATCACCGAAGTGCATTAGAGAAGAAGCAGAACCCCAGAAATTACTGGCGACCATGTGTCTGCGGGGAGAAACCCCAGAGAAGGCCTTATTGAAACATATAACCTGTATAGTTGTGCGTGTTCCGAATCCAACCGAGGTGCACATCATGGAAGGATAGGAGACCAAAAAAGTTATAGATAGACAGAAAGAAAAGTCCAGGCAGTCTCTGTTCTAGGCGGTGATCACCGCGTCGGGCCATTCAAAATGGCGGGCAGATCCGGCGGGTTACAGATCCAAGTTGTTGAATTAGCGCATCTGGTCTGC
Organism: Ichthyophis bannanicus; assembly: GCA_033557465.1. NCBI lineage: Eukaryota > Metazoa > Chordata > Amphibia > Gymnophiona > Ichthyophiidae > Ichthyophis > Ichthyophis bannanicus. Next base: position 230,977,605 of record CM066038.1, on the reverse strand, counting down.
TTCTTTGGAATCTAAAAATGTTGCTAGTAGATCAGGATCCTCGAATGTTCTGGTTTGGTTATGGAGAGTCACTCTGAGCTTCGCTGGATACAATAGGCCAAAGCGAGCCTGTAGCTGTTGAAGTCTAGGGCGAAAAGCAAGGAGTCTCTTCCAACGGTCAACTGTGGGCTTTGCCAAGTCAGGGAAGAAGGAGACTTTATGACTTTCAAACTCCAGATGATGATTCGCCCGGGCAGCATTTAGAATCTGCTCAACTTGTTGATATCTCAGTAATCGAAAGATGATAGGCCGGGGGGTCGTCCGATTGAGGGCCATGTTGGTAGGAACACGATGTGCTCGGTCAATTTCCAGATCTCTGTGAAAAGTGATCTTCAGCAAGGAGGGAAGAGTTTTGACCAGGAATTCTCTTATATCTCCTGCTTCGGCCCCCTCCGGTACTCCAATGAGCCTTACATTGTTGCGACGGGCTCGATTATTGCTATCCTCTAACTCTTTTTGAAGATTCTGTATCTGACGCTCAGCCTTGTCCAGTTTCACCAAGCGCACCGCGTGCGAGTCGAGGACCCCCGCCATGTTGTCCTGCCGTAGTGAGAGACCTTCAAGCCGGTCTTGAAGCACACCGAAGTCTTCCCGCATGGCTCGGAGCGCCTCTCCGTTGGACTGTACCAGTTCCTTCACACGGCGTATTTCCTCCAAGATCTCCTGTTGCATTTCGGGGTTTTCCCGAAGTGGAACTGTCTTTTGTGGGGAAGACAACTCTGTTTTGGAGCGTTTTCCATGTGAAGAAGAGGGAGACCCGAAGTCTAAGCGCGCTGGTTTGTGGGCCGCCATCCCCCCCGAGGTACCCCGGTAAGTTCGGAGCAAAATATTAAGTTTAGGTAGGTATTAAGTCAGGATTCTGAGTAGGCCTCTCGGGAGCTTCAGCGCGAAGCGTCTAACCCGCTGGACATCAGGCTCCGCCCCCCCATAGCAACCTTTCTGATGTCTTTGGAGTGTGTTTCAGTTCTGGTGTCTGACAGTGTTTTACCATCCCAGGGAGTGACCCCAACAGTATTGCGTACCATAGCCATACCTGCACCGTGCCCAGGACTGGTGACTTGGCCAGGGCTGCCAAAAGCCTCTATATTTGCACAATGCTGGCATAGGTGGGAGTGTGTGTCTGTCCATCCAGTGTGTGGTGGCTGTCAACACATTACTCAGCCCACACTGCTTGCACTGTTTCCAGTGTTAGCTTGCCAATGTGCTTAATGAGGAGCAAGGTACTGTGGGTATAGCCCGGACAGGGTGGCCTGGGCAGGAGCATGGGCTCTTTCTGGCATTTCCTTGAAATGATGGCAACTAGTTAAAAGTACCACTGTCAAACCTCTCCTTGGCGCTTGTCAAACTGATCATATCACTCCTCTTTTACCTAGCCAGCATTGGCTCCTCGTATGTTACAGAATCAAATTCAAGATCCTTTTTATCACTCACAAGGCACTTTATACTGATCATCCTAATTATTTAAATGACTGTCTCATCCTTCGCCCTCCATTATGAGCTCTACATTCATTCCATAAATGGACTTGTCATATGATGTTTGCTTACCTTGCTCCTTTGCTATGGAATACCTTTTCACTTCATCTTTAAACTGAACGTTTGCAACATATAGCCTGTATGCCATGGTAGAGCAATCCTTTCAGCCTAAGGACCACATTGGGAGCCATGACTGCAGTGACGGGCCTGTGGGATTCTGGAATTGAGGATCAGGGGGGATCCAACCCAATCCCCAGTTCTCTCCCAGTTAAACACCAGCATCCCTTTAATCCTCTCCCCAAACTGGCCCCGCCAGAATCAGTATCTACCCAACTTTCTCCCCAGCCAGCTTGCAGCATCCCTTTTCTAAATGTCTGGTCTGAGCAAACCTCTGGCAGCATCTATCTTCTTTGTCTTCATCTGCATGCTGCCTAACTCCTTCTTCAGCCATATGGGGAGGCTATTTACCTCAGCAGTCCTAATATGCATTTTAACACATCATCAAAGGCAGACATTTTGGGCTTTAATGATGATGTCGCCAGGGCAGATGGGAAACCAGGATTGGTGGGCTGTATTATAAGCAAGTTTGGAACATGAGAAGTAGACCAAATTTGGCTCATGATTCATAGTTTGCCCACTCCTGCAGTATGCACATGTTTATTCATTTTGTGGTTGTGGTTGGGGTAGGGTTTGAACTACACCCATACTTTGAAAATTCAGAAGTATTCATGCATTGTAACCAAGAAACACATATCAAATAGCAAGTGGACAGCTGGGAGTTAATGTTATAACAAGATGTCTATTTTTTGCCTATTTTATAAAGGCATGTTTAATCCAACTAGCTAAGGCATCGAGATATTGGTCTCACAATTGATTTAGCATGCATCATAAGCATTATGTAAATTTTTTGAAGACCATCAAAATTCATAACAAGAGAAAATTCATTGACTTCAAGCTCTCATAAATTTCATCATCAGTCCCAATTCGTATATGACAAAGGCTCCTATGTGCCTTTATAAAATACAATAACTGCCAGCAGCACACAAGTTCCTGTGTACAAATTACATCTGCCCTGAAGAAGGTGTACATGTATATGTGTATTTTGTGAAATACAAATGTACATCACAACTTCACCCCATCTCCGCCCTTGATAACACTGCATAATTTAATGCACAATTATTCATCTGTAAAACATGCTATCACATGGGAAATGGTTTATAAATTTCCCCATACATCTACAGTATCAAGTCATTATAAACTGTATGATATATGATATATTAGGTAACGATCCATCGGTATTTTTTATTTTATAACATCATTTTTAAATCAAATTTCTAGACAATTTGATTTTCCATCAAGTTTGTATACTTGCGTTTTGATTTTTTACATTATCAAAATGGTTTATTTTAATCTACATTCCTGAGACCCAAATCATGATATGATATGCCATTTAAACAAATATAAATTATAAACTCAAGACAATTTTTCTTTCTTTAAGCTTTAACAGATGATTTTTTCTGCTTACTATTTTGGCAAATTATTTATTCTTGTTCTTTAACGAATATTGGAAACTTAGCGGCATGCTTACTAAAGATGTTAATGAATGTTAAAGCACATCATGTGATATTGCCCAATGAAATAAAAGGGCCTTGGCACTTAGTGCACATTAATGTTCATTAATGCATATTGACCTTTAGTAAACATGCCCCTTATAGCAGTTAATATTGTTAATACTTCAAAATATGCAAGACCTAAGGAGGGCAATTTTCAACGTCATGTCTGTGGATAAAATCATATTTTATCCCTTGAAATGGACTAAAAATTGCCCACTTGTATGTGGGTAAAAGTGTGCACCTACTTACAAAACACATGTGGGGTTCCTGGGGGTGGGGTTTGGGCACAGTTTGAAACAACACACATATTTGTATTGCCCAAAGTATGCATGCTGTTTTATTTGGAATAATTACTTTCAGAATATAAAAATACACATGACTGTGGATACCTTTTCTTAAGCAGCTTCTAAGGTGAAAGCATGCATGTTCTTTCACTTTGAAAACCGCTGGAAAGTTGACGAGTAAAAAGTATACACGGGCTTTGCAGCTATTTGGAAGAGTGTGAATTACTCTCATATATATAAATATAATGGAAATTCAACAAAGAAATACAAATAGATATTAATATATATCTATATATAAAATATAGATCTTGAAAAACTTTCATCAAATCATTTATAGCTTCAGTTTCTACAAAGAATTTTTGAGATTTATTAAAACAAGTTGGAAAGTGTACATTTAGAGTGTAATGTAATGGTACATTGCTCCTTTCCTCCTTTCACATGCTTCGGCATGTTTGTATGGGGGAGTCATATGAAACAGTCATGGTAAAGTGTGTCTTGGTAGTGTAACAAGGGATGTGAGAGTGTGTGTCTGGGTGAGTGGGCCTAGTGGGGGCTATTCTGAGCCATGAATAGTGGGGATGAAAGTTAGACGAGGGCGGGGAATGGGCAGCCCAGGGGCGGAGTCAGGGCAGGCAGTGGGCGGTCGCCGGCCCTGGACGTACAGGGCCGATTCTAATGTTGGCCCTGTACATCCAGGGCTGGTGACATGTTCGGGGAAGTTATTCCACCTCCGAGGTGGAATAACTCCCTGGATGTATTTTTTTCTAACATGCCAGGGCAACAATGAGGCGGGTGGGAGGGGCCAGAGGAAATTCCCCGCAGCCCGACCCTGGCCTTAGGAGGCCAGATCGGGGGTCGGACTGCGGGGAATAGCCACTTTTTTCAGGCGGCCAGAATCGTGGCTCTTCAATGGAGCCATGGTTGCATGGTAAAATGATGCCATGGCACCGCGGCTCCATTGAAAAGCCTTGAATGAGTTAGCCAGGGACAATCCTGCACTTGCAAGCCAGACTGAATCGCAGTCCCTGCCTGCACGTGCAGGACTGTTCACGATTCTGATCCCGCGGGGCTAGACGTGCCCCGCGGGATCAGAATCGTGATCCCCTCTGTACGTCCGGTTCAGAAGGATGTACAGAGGGGATCTTTACTGAGGAAGATGTAGGGATGTTACCCAAGACCAAAGTGGTATTTAAAGGTGATACTGCAGAGGAATTGAGAAAAATATCGCTACACCGGGAAGATGTATTACAACTATTTGATAAACTGAATAGTAGCAAATCACCTGGACCGGATGGTATACATCCAAGAGTGTTGAAAGAACTGAAATATGAGATTTCAGACCTGCTATTAGTAATCTGTGAACTTTCATTAAAATCATCTGTAATACCTGAAGATTGGAGGATCGCCAATGTAACACCAATTTTTAAAAAGGGTTCCAGGGGTGATCCGGGAAATTACAGACCGGTGAGCCTGACGTCAGTACCAGGGAAAATGGTAGAAACCATCATAAAGAACAAAATTACACAGCATGGCCTAATGGGAGACAGCCAACATGGCTTTAGACAAGGAAGATCTTGTCTTACTAATCTGATATGTTTTTTTGAAGGTGTGAGTAAACAGGTAGACAAAGGTGAGTCGGTTGATATAGTGTATCTGGACTTTCAGAAAGCCTTTGACAAGGTCCCTCATTAGAGAATTTTCACAAAACTATAAAGTCATGGGATAGGAGGCAGTGTACTATTGTGGATCGGGAACTGGTTAAAAGATAGAAAGCAGAGGGTAGGGCTAAATGGCCAATTTTCCCAATGGAAAAAGGTGAATAGTGGAGTACCCCAGGGATCTGTACTGGGTCTGCTACTTTTTGACATATTCATAAATGACGTGGAAAAGGGAATAACTAGTGAGGTTATCAAATTTGCAGACGACACAAAACTGTTTAAAGTTGTTAAAACCCAAGAGGACTGTGGAAAACTGCAGGAGGATCTGGATAAATTGGAAGACTGGGCATCCAAATGGCAGATGAAATTTAATGTGGACAAGTGCAAAGTTATGCACCTAGGAAAGAACAACCCACACTGTGGTTACACAATGCAAGGTTCCACATTGGGAACCACCACCCAGGAAAAAGATTTAGGAGTCATCGTGGATAACATGTTAAAACCCTCCGCACAGTGTGCAGCGGCGGCCAAGAAAGCAAATAGAATGCTAGGTATCATAAGAAAAGGAATGGAAAATAAAACAAAGGATATTATAATGCCTCTGTATCGTTCCATGGTACAACCGCACCTTGAATATTGTGTGCAATTCTGGTCACCGTATCTTAAAAATGATATAGCGTTATTAGAAAAGTTACAGAGGAGAGCCACAAAAATGGTAAAGGGGATGGAAGGATACTCCTATGAAGAGATGCTACAAAGGTTAGGGCTCTTCAACCTGGAAAAGAGACGGCTGAGGGGAGATATGATAGAGGTCTATAAAGTAATGAATGGAGTGGAACGGGTAAACGTAGATCGATTGTTTACGCTATCAGAATATAGAAAGAGTAGGGGACATGTAATGAAGCTACAGGGTAAACTATTTAAGACAAATAAGAGAAAATATTTTTTCCCTCAACGTGTAATCAAAATCTGGAATTTGTTACCAGAGGATGTAGTAAGAGCTGTTAGTGTAGCTGGGTTTAAAAAAGGTTTGGACAAGTTCCTGGAGGAAAGGTCCATAAACCATTATTAAAAAGGGACCCAGGATATCAATGCTTGACCCAATACAAGCAATGTGGCAGTCTCTTGGGGATACTGCTAGGTACGTATGACCTAGATTGGCCACTGTTGGAAAGAGGATACTGGGCTTGATGGACCTTGGTCTGACCCAGTATGGCATATCTTATGTTCTTATGATGTCTGGGACAGAATCAGGCCTAGTGAGTGTATGTGTATGTGTGTATTTATTTCATGAGAGTGTGTATTGGGGGATTAGTATTGGCGGTGTGTTTGCATGTGTATGAGTGTGTGTATTATGAGTGTGTGTGACAGGGTGTGTGCCAGGGGAATGAGTGTTGCCAGTGTGTGTCCTGGATTGTATTTATATGTTAGTGTGTATATGATGAGTGTGCCTTTTAGGGTGTGGCGGGGACTATACCAAGCTAGAAATGTGGGCTGTGCGACTAACAAATCTGGTGTTCCCCCTCTGCCCCAAACACATGCAGTAACTTACCCTTTCTGAGCTTCCTGGATGGGCTATCAGTGCCCTTTCTGTACCTGCACCCTGTGCAGCTGCACTATTTGCACTATTTGCACAGCCCTTGGTACGGCCCTGGGGGTATGAGTGCTGAAAGGTGTGTTAGGGACTGTACTCCTATCTTAGTATGTGCATCATGAGTGTGAGTGTTTGGTTGAGGTATAAGTGTGTGTGTTGGGGGCTATGTGTGTATGATGAGTATGAGTGTCAGGGGACTGTGTGTGTGCATGTGCCTGTATGTGTGTGTAGGGGCACACTGTGTGCGCCAGAAGGGCTGTTTGTGTGTTGAAGGGCTCTGTGTGCATGAGTGCATGTGTCAGGGGCTAAGGGAGGAGTAGCCTAGTGGCTGGGGCAAGGTACTTCAGGCCAGAAGGTCAGGGGTTCAAATCCCATTAGAGGTCAGCAACCTTGGGCCGGAAGGACTGGGGTTTCTAGTCCCACAGGTGCTCCTTGTGGTCTTGGGCAAGCCACTTAACCCTCCATAGCCCATGTTCCCTGTGAGTATTAGTGTATGTGTCTCATATCCCTGCATGTTAAATGTATCCCCCAATTGTGTTGTGACCACTTTGATTGAAGGATAAGGCGGTATACAAAACTGTCTAAATAAAAAATAAATTTATCCAAATGAGTTAATTTTGCACATAACATGACAGTCATGAACCTCACTCCTAAGCCAGGGTATGTGGAATATGATCTCAGTCTCTCAAATTTACTGCTAATGCTTGCGGTAGTACTTGCATTGTGCCAAAGAGCACCTCCCTCTGGAATTCATAAGATGTGACATGAATGGGTAACACAGGTACACTACCAAAAAACTGCCTCCAGTTTTGCAACTGATTCCTATAGATTTTGGGGTGCTGAATCCAGGAAAAATAGCCAAAATGTTCCATCACGTCATGTTTTCTTGCAAAATTAGATTTCTTACCCATATAAGGAATGTTCACATAATTTCTTTTTAGCCGACTGCAGTTTACTTTCTTGGCCCAAAATAGAGGTTGTAATGGTTAACTAACTAGAAACACTTCCTCATGATATTTTAGAGTGTTTTGTATTCATTTTATACATTAACAGGACAATTGGGAGGCGGGGGGCTAAATCCAGTACTCGCGCTGGCGCATGTTCTTTCCTGTTCGCCTCGCCTCGTTCGCACGCGCTCAAACACGGTGGTTGCGACATGAACGTTCCTGTCAAATTTCAGTTTCTTGCAAGTTCATTATTACCTTTTGTTTGCTCAGTCGTAATCCAGCTTTATTCCGAAGTGGTTCACTACAGTTGTAGTTTGCAGTGCTGTGTATTTGTGATGGCTCACAGAGCCAGAGGTTGCGTCAACTCTCCGGACAGTTTTTGTTTTATTTGTGGGGAATATACCGTGAAAAAGCGGCAGAGGAACATTTCTGCATTTATTAAAAAAGTATATTTCGCCTATTTCGGTTTGAAGTTAGGCGATCAAGACAAACCGTGGGCTCCTCACAAAGTGTGCAAGACATGTGAGGAAGATCTACGCTTATGGATGAAAGGTAAAAAACAAGCATTTCGTTTCAGAATACCTATGATGTGGCGTGAACAAAGAGACCACAGCAGTGACTGCTATTTTTGCTCTTGCATTGTGAAGGGATACAACTTAAAAAATAAGAACGTAATAAGTTACCCCAACCTTCCCTCAGCAATTAGGCCTATGCCTCATAGCAACGAAGTACCTGTGCCTGAACCACCAAAATCTTTGGATCATATTTGTGTGGACGGTTCTGATCATGATGAGACTCATCAGATGGCTTTTCCCGATGAGTCCAGTACTTCCGAGTTTGAAACTGAACCAGATCCGAAACCTGAACTTTTCTCTCAAGCTGAATTGAATGATTTAGTCCGGGATTTAGGACTCCCAAAAGATGCTGCCCAACTGCTAGGTTCTCGGCTTAAACAGAAAAATCTATTGTCACCAGGAACAACTTTTTATTGGTACCGCAACCGCGAGACACAATTTTTGAAGTATTTCAGCAAAGAGGAAGATTTGGTATTTTGCAACGATATATACGGAGTGATGGAAAAGTTTAAACTCAAGTATGATCCTGCTGAATGGCGGCTGTTCATTAATTCGTCAAAAGACAGCATAAAAGGTGTTGTTCTTCATAATGGCAACACATTCGCTTCAGTTCCTATTGCTCACTCTGTTATTCTCCAAGAAAAATACGAGAATTTGGCCCTGATTCTTCAGAAGATTCGTTATGATGAGCATAAGTGGATGATTTGTGGAGACTTTAAAATTCTATCCATGCTATTAGGGCAGCAATCCGGTTTCACCAAATATCCCTGCTTCCTTTGCTTGTGGGATAGCCGGGCCCGCGACCTACACTGGGGGAAAAAAGACTGGCCAATTCGGGAGTATTTGAGACCCGGTGAGAAAAATGTTCTTCATGAGAGCTTGGTACCTCGTGATAAAATTCTATTACCACCTCTCCACATTAAGTTGGGTCTCATTAAGCAATTCATCAAGTCCCTTCCAAAAGATGGTGAGTGCTTTCGGTACCTTTGCTCAAAGTTCCCCCGACTTGATGGGGTTATTTATTGGAGCTGTCTGGGGCAGTTTCTTTTTTTTAATTTAAATTAGTACTGGTATATAGAATGTGTCACATTCCTCCTCACTTCTCACCACCACCAAAATATTGTCTATTAGACAACTTTTTGGTGGTGGTGAGAATCGAGGAGGAATGTGACACATTCTATATACCCTTTCGATGTCTAGGACATCTGCACCTTGCCCACTCACAACCTTAAATGACAGAGGTGTAAGGCAGGGGTCTCCAAATCCAGCCCTGGAGGGCCACAAACCAGTCAGGTTGGCAGGATATCTCTAATGCATATATATCTCATGCATATTCATTAGGGATATCCCGAAAACCTGACTGGTCTGCGGCTCTCCAGGACCAGGGTTCCCCACCCCTGCCTTAGGGTCATGATCACAGTACTTTTCTAGTACAGCGATGTTGTAGTATTCACAAAGTTTCCAGTGGATAAGACGTGCCACCTTGTTGTGTCTTTCTGTATAGAAATTTTCTGCTATTAGAACTTCACAACCAGCTCTTTCTTACAAAATCAATCTGCATGTCTATTTTACCAGTCTTCTCTATGCTCTCTGTGAGCCATCTTATCTGTAATCCATTGTCCTGTGCTGCAACTATCAACCTTTCATTCTTAGGTTTCAGTATGCCTGTCCTTTACCACTCATTTGTCCTTGCTTGATTAACAAATGGCTCCTGGAATAATGTTTTGTATTTCCCACTGTATTTATGCATTTGCCACTTGTTCCTCATTTGCTGATCTAATTCTTAGAAGAATTTTTTCTTTTGTCTTGCAAGTTCTGTGGCTTCTGTGGTAATAAAGACGGAACCTTTATTGCAGATAAAATAAACATGCCTGAAATGCCTATACGAGCGTATTTTACCCTACAGAGCACAGACACCATAAACATGTGCAATCCCTAGAGCAGAGTTTCCCAACTGCAGTCCTAGAAGGCCAAACACCATTCAGGTTTCATGCTGTCCCTAATAAATATGCCTGTGCTGCATTAGTATGCACCGCTCCATTGTATGCAAATTTATCTCATGCATATTCATTAGGGACAGCATGAAAACCTGAACCGTGTTTGGCCCACCAGGACCGGAGTTGGGAAACTCAGCCCTAGAGCAGAGGCCAACAGGGGTACAAACACCCACACCCACAGGCTCCACTATCCAACGCCTCATGGAGAGTCAGGCTGTTGGGCCCTGCGCAGAGCAGCATCTCCCAATACTGGCACCTGCATACGTTAGCAATGCCGTCCTAAACTTGTGAACACGTTCCACATATATCAAAAGGTTGCTATGATTAATGTCAGATAACAAATCCTAAGTTAAACATGATTTGTTGATAGAGATTGATCACAGCAACCTTTCTGATATCTGTGGAGTGTGTTTCAGTTATTGATTCTGACAGTGTTTACCACCCCGGGGAGTGACTCCAACAGTTTTGCGTACCATAACAATGCCTGCACTGTGCCCAGGAATGGTGTGGTGGCCAGGGCTGCCACAAACCTCTATATTGGAATATTGCTGGCATAGGTGTGGGAGTGTGTGTATGTCTATCCAGTGTTATGTGGCTGCCTACACCTTACTGAGCCCACACTGCTTGCACTGTTTCCAGTGTTAGCCTGCCAATGTGCATAATGAGGAGCAAGGTACTGTGGGTATGACCCGGACAGGGTGGTCTGGGCAGGATGCATCTGCACAGTGTATAGGGCAATGGCTGGGACATTGTAGTGCCCAACCACCACCTGCACGGACAGGGTGGCCACAGCATGTCATGCTGGGAGGTCACTCTCACCCTGCCTGATCAGTGATCATGGCATAGCTAGGTTCCCCCATAGTGCTTTGCCACTTTTCTCTTAAGTGATATTTATGGGTTCTTTTTTTCTGGTAATTAAGCACTGACATGCCTGCTTGGTGTGGGTGCACACAGTTTCTCCAGGAGCATATACTAGCTAGCAGACTGTCTGCAGTTAGCATGTGTATGGCTGGAATGCCTTGCAGAATGCAGTGGGTGGAGACTTGACTGTGTTCTCTGCTGGTAAATGTCAGAGGGAGGGGAGAGAGAGAGAGAGGGGGGGGGGAGGGAGGGAGGGGAGGGGAGGGGAGGGAGAGGGGAGGGAGGGAGGGGAGGGAGGGGAGGGGAGGGAGGGGGGAGGGAGGGAGGGGAGGGAGGGGAGAGAGGGAGGGAGGGGAGAGGGGAGAGAGGGAGGGAGGGGAGAGGGGAGGGAGGGGAGAGAGGGAGGGAGGGGAGGGGGGAGAGAGGGGGGAGGGGGAGGGAGGGAGTGGATGGTGAGGGGAGTGGGAGGGGAGGGGAGGGGAGGAGAGGGGAGGGGAGGGGTGGGGAGGGGAGGAAGGGAGGGAGGGAAAGGGAGGAAGGGAGGGAGGGAAGGGGAGGAAGGGAGGGAGGGAGGGAGGAGGGGAGGGGAGGGAGGGAGGGGGTGGGGGGAGGGAACTCTCCAGTATTCTGCCTGTTTGCCATTGCCTTATGTGATGCGTACAGATCTGCATCGACTGCCCTGTAGGTTGCCTGTTCCCCAGCAGGACTGGGGTTGATGGTCCTCTCTACTGCCACCATTGCAGAGATGTACAGTGTGGATCTGTTGGTGGGAGATCCTTTTCCCCCCACCCTGAGCCACAGAGGGTGGGTTGGGTGGTGCTACATAATACGTTTTTGGGTCCAAACTCCCCTGCTTCACACAGGATAAACACTATTCTGGGTACATCATAGTCCACAAAGGCTAGACACTATGGGGAAATACAGATAGAGACAGGTGCGTCTGCAAGGACTACCTATCACACACTGGCACTGATTGGGACCTGTAGCATTGCCTATCTCAGCCAAGCCAGGTGCTGCAGACCTGGTGCTGTGTGCGTCACCTCATCCTCAGGTTGAGCACAGGACCCGCACAGTGTCACAATCTGTAGCTACTCTGTGCCAGTAACACACATGGTCAGTTCCCCCTACCAGGCCTAGGTGCTGTGGTGGTGCATACCCCATTATGTGATCAGCTGTAGACTGCTGATCTGCATGTGCAGTGCATCATGGGTACGGGTGGGTTTACCTTATCCTGGTAACCACAGCAGACAGTTTGTGTGGTGACCTGCAATCTTTCTGTAGCCAGCCAGCAGTGTGGTAGTAGTTATAGAGATGTAGCCTACTGGTTACTTCAATGACTGTAGAGGCAGAGGTCATGGGTTTAATCCTGCAGTGGTGTAATCTAAAAAGGCTATCTGAGGCATCATCTTTTAATTTCAATCAGTTCTGCCAGCAGAAACACCCTCACAGTGCTGTAGTGTAAGGTGCCTCATAGGCGCCCTATACAGTGCCCTATAGGGCACATTATAGGGTGCCTTGGCAGACAGGGCACTTTATAATGTGACCTATGGGGCTCCTTATAGGGCGCCTTATGAGGCACCTTAGGTCACGGCACTGTGAGGGTGTTTTTGCTGGCAGCACTGATTTAAATTAAAAGAAAATGCCTCAGACAGCAGTTTTAGATTACACCACTGCGGGATGAAACCCATGACCTCTGCCTCCACAGTCATTGCAGTAACCAGTGGGCTACATCGTTATAGCTTCTAACACTGCACTGGCATGTACTTAGGGTTAACGCGCATTAACATGCCACGGTGCCCACTATCGCGCGATACACATTCTTGCTACCTTAGGACTGGAATGCCCACTCCTTATATAGCATTCTTCACATTATTGCTGCAACTAGCGCCGGTAACATTATAATGGTTTAGTAAACATACCCCTAAGTCTGATGGAACAAGAAATGCATTGATTGTACCAAGATAACAGATCCTGAGGTACTAAGTAAGTTTTGCCAAAAAAATGGGCGATGGGTCATTTCCAGGGTCATGTTCCTTTGCTCAAACATGCTGCCATGTATTTTTAAGAGCTGCAGGATGCCAGTCTGAAATATGTTATAGTCATTTATAAAACTGGGAAACCTCATGACCCAATTCAATTATTCTCAACATCACCTTTAGCAAATCAGATTCCTCAGCAAAAACACTCATGTTCTCTTTCCTTTATACACTGACAGGCCCATTTCACCCGGATACACAGAGCGGGTCGCAATTCTGATCCCACGGGGCATGTCTAGCTCCGTAGATCCAGAATCACAAACAGCCCTGTACATGCAGGGCAGCACTGCGATTCAGTCTGGCCTGCACATACAGGGAAAGCCCGACTAACTCAGTCAGGGCTTTACAATGGAGCCGCAGTGCCACGGTGTCCATTACCATGGCCCCATGGATCTATTGTAAAACAGCGATCCCAGCCACTGGCTGAACAGAGGCTTTCCCCGCAGCCTGACCCCTGATCCGGCCTCCTAAGGCCAGGGTCAGGCTGCAGGGAATGTCCTCGGGCCCGTAGAAAAAAGACGTCCAGGGAAGTTATTCCACCTCGGAGGTGGAATAACTTCCCCGCACATGTTGCCGGCCATGGACATAGTAGGCCAACATTAGAATCGACCCTGTACATCCAGGGCCAGCAACCACCCACAGTCCACCCTAACTCCACCCCCGATCTGCCCCTTCCCCGCCCCCTTCTAACCTCCATGTACAACCGGCAGGGAGGTTAGATGCTGGCGGGGAGGGCACGTTGGGATGTCATCCCTGCTATTTGTGGGACAGAATCGGGCCCTGAGCTAATTGAAGCCATAAAGGAATTGTGATTGTGGGAGACTGAACTTAACACAAAGCGAGGGAATGTTAAACCTTAATGTTAAATCTCCAATTTCCGAAAATCCAACCTATAGCAACTCTTCCATAATAGTCTTCCCTCCAATTTGAAATAAAGGATTCTGCCACAGTAACAGAGCTGGTGCAAGGGCATTGGCATCCCTAGGCAACCCCACAATCAATGCTGCCATATCATGCTATATATCCTTGGTGAACCAGCGGTGGCAATACAACAGTAAAAAGCAGAAGCGCAATGCAGAGGGAAATCTCTGAACCCCTGTGTGCTGCATTCTGAAAGTGCACCAGGTTCCTCCCCCTCCAATGCAGACTTCTATAGGGTATGCCTTAACTTGGCATTCAGTTTCCCCAAAGGTCCATGCATAGCCTCAATGGCCTTTACAGAGAAGATGGTTCAGAAGTGGGATACTAACCAACTCCTCCAGCTGGAAGGGAAGAGCTAATTTTTGTTCAATTTCTAGCAAAGGCAGGTAATCCTGTAGTTCTTTCCTTTTGAGCTGTGTGCCAGCCTGTCATAAAAGAAATGCTAGTTTATAACTCTGAAAATCAGGAGATTGAATCCCTCCTTGCCTCTCAGATGCCTTAACTTTCTGCATAGCTATCTTTGGTGGCCTAACTGCCACAAAATTGTCTTAAGGATATGGTTAATCTTTGTAGAAAGAGATCTCAGAAAAGAAATTGACAACATAAAAAACAAGCATTTAATTTGGGGTGCTAGCATCATTTTTATTGCACTTAACCATCTCCATCATGTAAGATAAAAGTGGAATATCTGCTAAGAGTCTCTTGCAAATGATTTAGCAAATGATCCATTTTATATGCTATGATACAATCAAGATCAGCTCCAAAGTAGATGCGCAGATATTTCAGCACCAAAGGAATACATTTGAAAGAGTACTCTACTACTATCTCCCGAATGCTATACACATTCAATGAAAGCACTTCAGATTTATCCTAATTTATTTAATACCTCAAGCGAATAGAAAACCCTAGAACCCCCAGGATCAAGTTTGAAGACTTGACTGCATGCAGTAACATTATCATATGCTAGCACTTTAATTTCCTTCCCAGTCATACTAGCTCCAAAAAATATTATTGCCCTTTCAAATTGCACATAGTAAGGGCTCCAGGGCCATATTGAAAAGAAAAAATGACATTGGGAACCACTGACACATGCCCTCATTAAAAGAAATAGTCAAAAGGCTTATTATTTATGCAGAGATGTGCTATTGTGGCCTCATATAGAACCTGCACTACCTGAACAAACTCCAGAGAAACCAAATCTAGCCAGAATCTGAAAGATAAAAGCCATTTGCATGAAGCACCCAGTAGTGTACCCTGATAAATCTAACCTGGTCCTAATGAATTAACCCACACATTATGCCCTTCAGATGATGTTATAATATTTTTGCTTGAATTTTGTTTTTATTGTTCATCAAAGAAGCTGGCTGATAATTTTGGACTAGTATGGGATTTCTCCTTGGTTTCTCAAGGACCACAGCCACTGCTTCAGAAAACTTAGGGCATCTCTCAGATGCTCTTTCACCTCATTAAAAATCCTTTATAACTTGCTATAGCATATCTTCAAACACTCTGGGGATTAGTCTTGCTAAGAATAGTGGGGATGGACGGCCTGACAGGATCATGAGATGCCTTGATCCAATGGCTCACAAGAGGTTTTTGGGACACTAAACACCGAATGGCGCTGCGGTATTCAATAATTCTAGTTTTAATGCTTTGACTAGTTTTACCAACATATAACATATCATACAGACATTTCACTAAATATATCATATTTTCGGAGCTGCAATTGATGAAATCCTTAAGAGGAATTCTAGTCTGTATTCTTGGATGCACAAACCCTTTTTACTAACAATGGGGTATGTTTACTAAACTGTCTTAACGTGCGCCCGGCAATAGTGTGCAGGCTGCCATAAAAGGAGTGGGCGTTTCAGTCTTAAAGTAGCAAAACGGGATTATCACGCGATAACACACACTGCTGCGCACAATATCGGGCGAAGCACCGCTAAGCGCGTTAACGCGTGGTAATCTTAAGTAGGCGCCCAGACATGCAGACATAGAAACAGAGATATAGCACAATGGTTAGTACACTGACTGATGCTACAGGGGTCATGAGTTTGATCCCCCAGTATGCATAAGGCTGGCTGAAGCATCAGCTTTGACATGTATGTATTGTTTCTTAAGGCATTTTAGTTGTATTTTAATTATTGCTGCCAGCAAACACACCCTCACGTTCCGTAATCTAAGGTGCCGCATAAGGCACCCTATAAGGCACTCCATAGGGCACATTATAAAGTGCACTGTCCGCCACGGCACCCTATAATGTCCCCTATAGGGCACCCTATAAGGCGCTCCATAGGACACCTTATAAGGCACCTTATATGGACTGTAACCATATGGTGCCCTATAGGGCACCCTATAAAGCGCCTTCTGAGGCACCTTATTGTTACAGTACTCTGAGGGTGTTTTTGCTGGCAGCACTAATGTACATTAAAAATAGACAATGCTTTGGACAGCCCCATCAAATAACCCCACTGTGGGTTTGAACCCATGACCTCTGGCTCCACAGACAGTGAAGTAACTAGTGGGCTACAGCTCTATAACTGCTAACGAACCCCTGGCTGGCTGCAGAAGGACTGCATGTCACCACACAAACAGTCTGCTGTGATCACCAGGATAGGGTTAACCCACCCGTACCCATGATGCACTGCACATGCAAATCAGCAGTCTACAGATGATCACAAGATGGGGTATGCACCCCCACAGCACCTCGGCCTGGTAGAGGGAACTGACCGTGTGTGTTACTGGCACAGAGTAGCTACACACCTTCACATTGTGCGGGTACTGTGCTCACCCTGAGGGTGAGGTGGGGCGCTCAGCACCAGGTCCACAGCACCTTCCATGGCACAAATAGGTCCCCAGCAGTGCTAGTGTGTGAGATAGGTAGTTCCTGTAGACACACCTTGGATACATCTGTATTTCTCAGTCAGGTTTAGCCCTTATGGGCCCATAGGCAGATTATGTACCACCATCCAACTCACCCTCTGGGGCTGAGGGTGGGAAACAGGGTCTCCCACCAACAGATCCACATTCTACCTCCCTACAATGGTGGCAGTAGAGGGGACCATCAACCACAGTCCTGCTGGGGAACAGACACCCTACAGGGCACTCAATGCAGCTCTGTACACATCCATAAAGCAAAGCAAACAGACATTAGACCTGGAAATGCTCAGCTGCACCCCACCACTATCTGATATTCTCCGGCAGCAAGCCTCCAGCCACTGCACCCTGCAAGATGTTCCCACAAGACACATACTAGCTGCAGACAGTCTGCTAGCTAGTCCATAGTGCATGTTCCTGGAGGAGATGCATGCACCCAGAACTGGGATGTCAGCATACACACCAAGCAGATAAGTCAGTGATCAAGCCCCAAAAGGGAAACCATAAATATCACATGATAAAAATACTACATAGCACTATGGGGGAACCTAGCCATGCCGTGATCACTGCTCAGTCAGGGTGAGAGTGATCTCTCAGCAGGACATGCTGTGGCCACCCTGTCTGTGCAGGTGGTGGCTGCGCACTACAATGTACCAGCCATTGCCCTATGCCCTGTGCAGATGCATCCAGGCCAGGCCACCCTGTCCGGACTATACCCATGGTACCTTGCTCCTCATTATGCACATTGGCAGGCCAATACTGGCAACAGTGCTGGCAGTGTGGACTGTGGAGGGTGTTTGCAGCCACCACACACTGGATAGACAGACACACACTCCCACACCTATGCCAGCATTGTACAACTATAGAGGTGTTTGGCAGCCCTGGCCACCACTCCAGTCCTGGGCACAGTGCAGGCATGGCTATGGTACGAAATACTGTGAGGTCACTCCCCAGGGTGGTAAACACTGTCAGACACAAGACCTGTAGCACACTCCACAGACATCAGAAAGGTTGCCATGATGCAGCTCAATCAGAAAATTGTACTTAACTTCGGAATTGCTATCTGCCCGTAATCATAGCAACCTTTTGATAGCTGTGTACCGTATTCCCAGTTTAGGGTGGCATTGCTAAGGTATGCAAGTGCTAGTATTGGGAGATGCACACAGGGCCCAATGTCCTGCCTCTCCAGGAGGCATTGGATAATGGAGCCTGTGGGTGCGGGTGTGTCTGCCCCTGTAGGCTGCTGCTTTACTACAGAGGTTCCCAACTCCAGTCCTGGTGTGCCAAACACTGTTCAGGTTTTCATGCTGTCCCTCATGAATATGCATGAGATACATCTGCATACCATGGGGGCGGCGCATAGAAATGCAGCACAGGCATCTTTATTAGAGGCAGCATGGAATCTGAATGGTGTTTGGCCCTCCAGGACTGTATTTGGGAGACTCTGCTCTAGGTAATGTGCCTGTTTATGGTGTCTGTGCTCTGTAGGGTAAAATGTAGGTGTTTTGGGCATGTTTACGTCATCTGCAATAAAGGTTCTGTCTGTATTAGCACGTTTTAGTAGTGGGTAAAATATGGGGGCTGGGTTGGCAGGAACCACAGCTGGGACTTGAACCTGTGACCGTCTGTCTCTGAACACACTGGTTGTGTGCACTGCACCACTGTGTTGCCACAGAGACAGTGCATTCCCTGGTGATACCATGACTGTTCGTCCGGCAGAGCCTGTCTGTTGCAGTGCATAGCACCCACCTACACAGGGCTAGGCCATGGTCTGCTCTGGGCAGCTGCCACTGCCCGCCTCCACTACCAGTACCCCTCTGCCACCATGCTGACATGCCCTTCTGCTGGTGGTGCTGGTGGTGTGCAGTCTCAGGCCATCCAGTGTGCAGGTAGGCGGATGCCTATGGTGCGTGTTCTGGGGTAGGGGTGCCTGCATAGACGTCCACGCTTCCCCCCCAACATCGCCTGCCAATGTTATGTGCCCTTGGAGGTACCTGCTGGGTACTATCCCCTGTGACACTGTGATAAACACACTCGTGCCCATGTTGGGCCCTCATCAGTTGCTGTCTGGCTGCTGTACAGTTTCAGCATTCCTAAGTGCCACCTAGGCATCTGCCTAGTCTGAACTGTGCCCCAGCTGCACCACAGCATGTGACGCCAGCAGCCCTCTGTATCCCATTTTCAAGCATCTGTCCAGTTGGCCGTTCTGACATGCCCGCCCTGCTGTTGCCGCACATGTGCATGCCATAGGAATCCTGTCCGATGGAGAGGAAAACCCTGCACAGCGCAATTTCACTGTGGGCTCATTCACCTTGTATGGGGACGGAGCATGGACCCTTCTAGAATTCATATCCTTTTTTTGGTGCTTTCTTGGGAGTGTTTTTTGATGTTTCCCATTGAGATCACTATTGCCCAGCTTGGTTATTTTATTTTTCCATTTTCTTCTGTTAATTTTCACTGTTTATTTGCCCTTTTGTTCCGTGCACATGTATCACACTTATCACTTTTTTTTAGGTTTCCCAGGTTTTGCTGTACATTGCTGACAGAAATGGTTTCTCTTCCCTTTAAATCAGCTCTAACGCCAGGGTTTCACTGGCGTTAGTTGTCAGCCTCGGATTTCACAGTGTTAGTGAGTAGGAAGCCTCTCCCCTCCCACTCTCCACCCATTGATCCCTTCTCTCCGCCCCTGGGGAGCCTTCCTCCGCCCTCCGGGAGCCTTTCTCCGCCTTCAGCGCTCGTTTGCACCGCTGCGCGCGTTATCGCACACTAAGGTACCTATGCGCCCGATAAAGCACCATTATCATGAAATAAGGTACCTTATCGCGCGATAACATCACAGAGCGCACATTAAGACGGTTTAGTAAACATACCCCAATGACTAGTGGGGACACTGAACAAGAACCACACGTAAAGTGACCAACAGTGGGTGGTTTCCTCTGGGCAATAGGAAGGGCAGAGGGTACCAAAATATTTGATAAATTAGGATTCCTTTTGTTAGCATCCATCAGTTCCTGAGATTCAAAACCAGGGATAGTTTGGATTATATGCCATTCTTCCCTCAAGATGGATGCTATATTTCTGGAGTCAGTTGAAAACAAAATAGGACAAACAACTTTATTGTGTTGAGGCTTATCTTTGGTAAGAAGAAGCGAGTTTCGATCTATATTGTTGGCTCTGTCATAAGCCTTATGAATACATTTCTTTGGATAACTTTTCTGACCAAACCTGGTAGCAAGAATATGAGCGTTTTTATCAAAATCATCCTGGTTGGAACAAATCCTTTGAAAACTTAAAAATTGGCTAACCGGTAGATTGTTCTTTAAAGAGTTATTGTGGAAACTGCGGTAGTCTAAAAAGTGATTTCAATCTGTAGGTTTCCTAAATAAATCTATTCAAAATCCCCCTTCTGTCTTAATAATCATTATATCTAAAAAAAGAAATCCTGGTAAGGTCATATTGAGCCTGGAATTTTAAATTGCAATCTAAGGTGTTGATCCATAAATAGCTTACTTGGGAATATGTACTGGTACTATAATTGTAGTACATTTCATGATGATTCTTTAACATATCATAGCAGCACTGCTCATGACAACTACTAGGTTACATCATGCTGTTATTGCTACCTTGTTTTAAATTGGTTCCACAACTGAAGAGCTTCCTTTCCCTTTCACTTTTCGGAGCTATCAGGCATTGGTGAGTGTGTGATAGGTCATTTTTCATATTATAGACATAATACACACATCCCCTGGAGTGGAGGAGTAGCCTAGTGGTTAGAGCAACTGCCTAGTACCCAGAAAAGCAAGGGTTTAATTCCCACTAGCACTCCTTGCGACCTTGGGCAAGTCACTTTACCCTCCATTGCCTCAAAAGAAAAGGCTGGCAATCTATTTCCAGTGATACATTGCCAAGAAAACCCAGAGGTAGCTGGCTCACTATGAGTCAACACTGACTCAATGGCACCAAAAACAAAACATGCAACCCCTATATATGCCTGCATGACATGTTTGGTCTATATGGGTGACTGTTAATAGTAGCCTGGAAGATGTTGTTAGTGCATGGACATTGTTGTAAAAAGAACTCACTCACATTTATACCGTTTATTCACTGCAGTGTCCCAGTCCTCAGAATGGCTTTCTTCAATACTATAAATTGTACTTTTTTCAATATTACAAATTGCATTTTGTCCAATGTTCAAATTGTGGCTTATTATATGTACCCCAGGTTTAGGTTCAACATCTGACATCTCTTACGATATTCTCCATTGGTGAGTATAAGTCTGAGTTGGTCAGTTTGTGAGACCCCTTATCTTCTTGATTATCTGCACCCGATTGCTATGACTCAGTATATGTATCATATAGAATAGGCACTTTTCCATTTGATTATTAATATAGGATTACGCAAGAACACTCTGAAATGGTTCACATCGTACCTGGAAGTCCGTACACAGCAAGTCAAATGCACCCAAAAGAAATCATTACAGTTCCCCGCAACACAAGGAATACCTCAGGGATCTGCCCTGTCATCAATGCTCTTCAATATTTACATTCAACCCATATGCAACATCATCAGACGACACAAACTCAACTATCACATATATGCTGACGACATTATGGTGTATGCTCCAATCAATCTACTAGCACTTAACACCACAACAATAACTAAATGCCTGGAAGACATGAATGTCTGGCTCGCAGACAATAACCTGACAGTCAACTACGATAAAACTGAGGCAATGTTCGTCACCGGGAACACTAGCTTCATTCCATCACAGAATATCAGCATTCTAAACAAACTTATAATAGTCAAGGATGAAGTTAGGTACTTGGGCATCACAATGGACAGAGCTCTGAACATGAAATCTCATATCGCCAAAACCGCAAACAAGGCCATCAATGATTGAGGACCATAAGAAAGATAAAACCACTACTCCGCCAGGACCACTTCCGCACAGTTTGCCAAGCTCTCATTACTTCTCTGCTTGATTATGGAAATTCTCTATATCAAGGCCTCCCCCAACAGACCTTACACCCACTTCAAATGGTGCAAAACACTACAGCACGCATCATCACTGACACCCCAAGATCAGAACACATCACCCCTATCTTACAACAATTACACTGGCCAGAGCAAAATATAAAATAATCTTGATCATCTTCAAGATCATCCACCATCTCTCAGCGGATGTACTACAAGAAATTGTAACAAGGAATAACAGTAACAGACCAAGAAGGAACAATTATGACAACATGATCAGTACACCTTCAGGATATCACAAGACTAAACAAAATACATCAAGAAGAGCGCCATCACTAATGGCATCAACAATATGGAACTCCCTCCCAACAAGCATAAGGGAATTAGAGGACAACACAGACTTCCCCAAGGCCCTTAAAAACCTGCTCTTCACAGAAAATTACGAGCAGATAGACAACAGCCCTCACCAGATACACAACACCCCCAGCCCAAGCGGGATTGCAATGTAAACTCCACTGCAAGCTCAATACTTATCTAACCCAGCTAGACTCACGACACCATCATGATAAATGTAACTCTCAACCTGTGTTGTCTTAATGTTGTTAAATACCCTCATGTTAAATTTGTAAAGTACCCACATGTTGAATGTAACCCAATTGTGATGTAATGTAACCACTTTGATTGTAGGATAAGGTGGTATGCAAGTATGTCTAAATAAATAAATAAATAGTAAATAGCTCTGCATATTTCTCACATTTCCTCCCTTATGTGGATAATTGCATGTAGACATACAACTGTAAACTACATTGAGAAGATGTGTGTTTTAATTATAATTTATTTTTTACATATATGATTAGTTTTATTGGTTTAGTTTGGTTTTATCATCTCATCATTCCCTACTGGCTGTTTATTATATGTTCTTATTTTATATGCTTTTAATTATGTGCCATTCCTTTAATATTTGCATGATTGTATTTATTATTTTATTTTTATCTTTATTATCTCTTAGAAGTCTTACACCCCTGCAGAAGGCCCCAGGCCGAAACACGTGTTCGGTAAACCTCACATTGTTAATAAATTAGTCCTACCAGTCTTTGCTTGAATCCCAAGCTTCTGAAGAATGAAGGGGCACATAATAAGACTGGAATTGCTCAATTATATGGTCATCAGACTGAAATATGGATCTTATATTTTTTTAAATCATTGAAATCCTAAGCACACACCTTTCACCCCTTTAAATACTGAGAGCCCAATATTAAAAAAAAAAGGTGAACTCCCAAATGTAGGCCCCTAAGTTAGGATCCTAAATTTAGGCCCTATTTTCAGCCACACTTGGGTGCCTAGGAAGCATGTTCACTAAAGGTTTTAAAGCACGTTAATTAAATTAATAAGCATTAAGTATCCACAGCCCTTTTATTTCTATGGGCACAGTTGCAAGTACCATTGTAGCCAAAAAAGCATCTTTCAGAAAAAGGAAAAAGGAGCCAAATGACAAAAACATAAAACAACATAAGCACTGGCAAGTTAGAAAGAAAGCATTGATAAGACAGGCAAAGAGAAAATTTGAAAAAAAGCTTGCCGTGGACGCAAAGATGTTTAATAAAAACTTTTTCAAGTACATTCATAGCAAAGAACCTGTATGAAAGACAATTGGACCATTAGATGATAGTCGGGTTTAAGGGGCACTATGGAAGGACAAAGCCTTAAACTGAATGAATTCTTTGCTTTGGTCTTTACTGAAAATGATGTAGGGAAGTTACCCATGCCTGAAATAGTATTTAAAGGTGATGTATCAGAAGAATTGAAAGAAATATTGATAAACTGGGAAGATGTATTACAACTATTTGATAAACTGAAGAGTAGCAAATCACCTGGACTAGATGGTATACATCCGAGGGAGTTGAAAGAACTAAAATATGAGATTGCAGACCTACTATTAGTAATTTGTCAGTTATCATTAAAATCATCTGTAGTACCTGAAGAATGGAGAATGGCCACTGTGATGCCAATTTTTAAAAAGGGTTCCAGGTGTGATCCGGGAAACCACAGACCGATGAGCCTGACGTCAGTACTGGGCAAAATGGTAGAAACCATTATAAAGAATAAAATTACTGAAAATATAGGTAGTCCTAAATGGGAGAAAGCCAACATGGATTTAGATAAGAAAAGTCTTGTCTCACCAAGCTCTTAAATTGTTTTGAAGGAGTGAATTATCAGGTAAACAAAGGTGAGCCAGTCAATATAGCATATTTGGATTTTCAGAAAGCCTTTAACAAGGTCCTTCATGAGAGACTGGGGAAATTAAAAAATCATGGGATAGGAGGCAGTGTACTATTGTGGATCAGGAACTGGTTAAAAGATAGAAAACAGAGAGTAGGGCTAAATGGCCAATTTCCTCAGTGGAGAAAGGTGAATAGTGGAGTACCCCAGGGATCTCTGCTGGGCCCGCTACTTTTTAAGATCTTCATAAATGACCTGGAATTGGAGTAACAAGTGAGGTGAACAAATATGCAGATGACAAAAAAATGTTCAAGTTACTAAAACACAAGAGGATTGTGAAAAATTGCAAGAGGACCTTGATAAATTGAAAAACTGGATGTCCAAATGACAGATGAAATTTAATGTGGACAAGTGCAAAGTTATGCACCTAGGAAAGAACCACCCAAACTACAGTTACACGATGCAAGGTTCCACATTGAGAACCATCACTCTGACAAAGGATTTAGATATCATCGTGGTTAATATGTTGAAACTCTCTGCCCAGTGTGTAGTGGCAGCCAAGAAAGCAAATAGAATGCTAGGAATCATAAGGAAAGTAATGGAGAACATAAACAAGGATATTATAATGCCTCTGTATCATTCTATGGTGCAACCACACCTTGAATATTGTGTGGAATTCTGGTCACCATATCTTAGAAAGGATATAGTAGAATTAGATAAGGTGCAGAAAAGAGCCACTATAATGGTA
This sequence comes from Ichthyophis bannanicus, assembly GCA_033557465.1. NCBI lineage: Eukaryota > Metazoa > Chordata > Amphibia > Gymnophiona > Ichthyophiidae > Ichthyophis > Ichthyophis bannanicus. The sequence continues at coordinate 230,952,788 of CM066038.1, read as the reverse complement.
AAGAGGATGGAAGGATACTCCTATGAGGAAAGACTTAAAAGGTTAGGGGCCCAGTTCTGATCCCGGCGTACATCTCCTTGTACATACGGGCAGACCTGGACGTACAAAAGAGATTGCGATTCTGATCCTGTGGGGCACATCTAGCCCTGTGGGATCAGAATCGCGAACAGGCCTGTACATGCAGGCCGGGACTGCAATTCAGTCCCAGCCTGCACGTACAGCCATATCCCAGCTAACTAGGCCAGGGCTTTTAAATGGAGGTGCAGCACCATGGCGTCCTGTTGCCATGGCACTTCGGCTTCATTTAAAAGTCGTAATGCTGGCCACTGCTAAAAAAAGTTAATTCCCCGCAGCCCGACTCCCCATCCAGCCTCCTAAGGCCAGGATCGGGCTGCAGGGAATTAACTCTGCCCCCCCCCCCCCAGCCCCTTCTGCAGCCCAGGCCACTTAAAAAGAAATGTCCAGGGAAGTTATTCCACTCCTGGGGTGGAATAACTTCCCCAGCCGTTTCACCAGCCCTGGATCTACAGAGCCTACATGAGAATTGGCCCTGTATGTCCAGGGCCAGCGACCGCCCACTGCCCGCCCACTCTCCAACCCCAGACTGCGTATTTCCCACCTCTGACTAACTTCTCCGCACAACCGGTGGGGAGGTTATTGGGGGCATGCAGCCAGCACGAATAGCGAGGATGGATATCCTATTGAGACGTCCATCCCCACTATTCGTGTCTCAGAATTAGCCCCAGGGCTCTTCAACTTCGAAAGAGACAGCTGAGGGGAGATATAAAAGAAGTCTATAAATTAATGAATGGAGTAGAACAGGTAAGTGTAGATCGGTTGTTTACTCCTTCAAAAAGTAGAAAGACTAAGGGATACTCAATGACAATACAATGTAGCCCATTTAGGACTGATAAGAGAAAATATTTATTCATTCAACAAGTAATCAAATTCTGGAATTTGTTACCGGAGGATGTAGTAAAAGCTGTTAGTGTAGCTGGGTTTAAAAAAGGTTTGGACAAGTTCCTGGAGGACAAGTCCATAAACCATTATTAAATAGGACCAGGGAAATCCTCTGTTTACTCCAGGATAAGCATTGTGGATTCTTGGTACTTGTGACCTGGATTGGCCACTGTTGGAAACAGGGTACTGGGATTGGTGGACTTTGGTCTGATTCAGTATGCCTTTCTTATGTTCTTAACATGCAATCATTTCTTTAACACACATTAACATTTCGTAAACATGCCCCTATGTTTTCAGATGAAAATTCATCCTAATTTAGGAGCTTAAAATGTTATCCTCATAAATTTAGGTCTGCCATTCATTTGCTTAGATTTATGAGCCTAGTTTAGGTGCCTAGTGTTGAATCTCAGTGCTAAGCTCATAACTTTTTCCCCACTCTAAATCTGCCTCCATTGCCACCCACTTTTTATGCTCTTAAATTTAGGAGTGTAGAGAAATTTTAAGAAAATATTTAGGCACTTGGCCCTAGTAACTTTTGAAAGAGGCCAATTTAGGAGCATAGGGCCTGATATTCAAAGGATTTTTGTCCCTAACTACGAAAACTATGCTCCAATCTTCTATATTAAACCATAATCAAGGATATAGCACAGGAACCTACTTAAGCCATGTTGTGGCGTAAGTGCTGTAGCAATGCTAGTATACAGTTTATCTGGCTAGTACTGATTTACTGAGTATCCTGGGTCCTGACATGACAAGGAAGGGAGACAGTTGGTAGGAGGACAAAAGAGGCACTTACCATCACTGCTGCTACCCCAGTGTAATAATTTATTACATTTGGGTAGCACCTGAGTCAAGAAGCCAGAATTACCTGGTTCTGGTTTGGACTGCAGAGATGTCAAGAAACGATGTGAACTAGCAGACGGGTATTCGGAAGTCCTGTGCATGACTGTCTGTCTTGAACCACAGAAGCAGCCAGCACCCCAGGAGAGCAAGAGGAGGCTTGGCAGATGTGTCTGAGCTGAGATTGAGTCCAAGTCCAGGGCAGCCAGTAAACAGGAGGTGGTGAGGTGAGAGATAAAGGGAGATAAATGAATGCAGCCGGAGAGGGGTGGTTGGAGGAGGGAAAAAGATGTCGCTCGTGTAAAAGGGAGTTAGAAAAAGAGGAGTCGTTGCTGAAGGGCTAGAGAAGTGTGGCTGTGGGGAGAGGGACAAGGGCATGAAACAATATAGGAAATGTCATTTCATGTGACTGCAAATCCCAACTGTATATTCAGCACTACTCTTTATAGAAAGCAGTGTAGAATATATATACTAAGTTAGGTGTTGGCATTCAACTTAAGATGGTCACCATGCCAGACGAAAAGCCAACCCACTGTTTTTTTCTCTTTCTGCATTCTTTTTCCTTTTCTACATGCTAGAGAGAAATCTTTAGTGATCCTTGATTTAGAAATTGCTTTTCATTGAAGAAAGTTCCAAAAAAGAAAAAACGCTGATGGAGATCGAATAATTACCCATCAAGGATTAAATATTTTCTAATGAAATAAGTTTGCTGTGTTTTGTTATTTATTTTATTTATTTATTTATTTATTAGTGTTTATTTACCACTTTTCGTGAATCAAAGCGGTTTACAGAGAACTTCAAAATAAGAATGAACATTACATTAAACAAGGAACTAGATTACAAATAACCAATTGGGGGAGTGGAAGGGTAAGGGAAATAAAAAGCTTAAATCAAACCGATTTAAGTGTGACCTATGTACAAACTTATCAGAATGTTCTGTATTAGGATCGAGCAAGGGAGGTCATCTTGTAGGTGGGTGATCTGAGTTTTTAAAGTTGAGTTTAACTAAGTGACTAAATCTCCGTAGTGTTCCTTAAACAGGAATGTTTTAAGCAGATTGCGGAAGGAATTATGATCCTTGGTGTCTCATAAGTTTGGCGGCAAAGAATTCCACAACATTGGGGCATAGAGGGAGAATGCTCTCTTGGATGTTGATGAGTTGCTGTTTCTGAAGTCGGCGTGTGGTTCTAGGGAGTTGTTATTGCTACTTCTTCTTGGTCTGATTTCCGGATTGATTCTGATATGCTCTTTCAGGCAGATGGCAGATTCTGATTGAATTGTTTTGAATATGGTGTGTAGTGCCTTGAATTTTATTCTATTCTGTATAGGTAGCCAGTGTAGTTGTTTTAATGTTGGGCTGATGTGATCTTTGATTGAAGTCTGAGAAATTACTCTAGCAGCTGTGTTTTGAGCTAGTTGGATGCGACGGATGCTTTGATTTGGTAGCCCCATTAATACGGCATTACAGAAGTCAAAGTGTGGGAAGATTATAGCCTGGACTGTGGTTCTGAAGCGGCCTTAAATGTTGGAGCATTTTTAGTTTGGTGTAGATAGCTTTTGTCATATTGCTGATGTGCTTGTTGAAGTTAAGCTGATGATCCAGTATTACTCCTAGGTATCTCACCTCTTTTTTACTTGGATGTTTGCATCTTTTATCTTCAGGGATTCTGGTGGAATAAATGAGGTATCCTTTGTGATGAAAAGGATTTCTGTTTTATTTAAATTTATTTGCAGATTATGATCAGATAGCCAGATATTGGTGTTATTGAGACATTCCTTTATATCATTTAAGGTAAGCTGTTTGGTGTTAATTTGGGAAAAGCATAATGTCATCAGCGTAAAGGTTGTAATCAATGCTGTGATTCTTTATTATATTACAAGTTGGTTGGATATATAGGTTGAAAAGGAGAGCAGATAACGCTGAACCCTGGGGAATGCCTTTCTTTTGGTAAAATGGGTTTGAAGTGTTAGTTCCCATTTTTACTTGGCAGGTACGGTTTGTGAGGTAGGATTTGAACCATAGCAGAACTTTGTCATTGAGGCCAATTTCTTGTAATCTAATTAGGAGGTATTCATGGGATAATGAGTTGTAAGCCGCTGTTAAATCCAGAAAAATTAGGATGAATCATGAGTTTGGCTTTTCGATACCTTTTAGAAGTTTGTCGGTTAAAGCCACGAGGAGCATTTCAACTCCATAGCAGGTTCTAAAGCCGTGCTGTAGAGGGTCCAGTTGGGCGTATTGATCAACGTGACTTTGTAGTTGGATTAGAGATGCCTTTTCCAGGATTTTTGACATAAACAGTAAACTTGAGATAGGTCTGTAAGAGCTTGGATCCAATTTGTCCAGGTTTTTACCCTTGTAGATGGGGCTTATAGAAGCCCCTTTTAAATCTTCTGGGATATAGCCTTGATCCAGTGAGGAATTAATTAGGTTTAGAATGTAGGGTATGAGACTGTCGCAGGCCTGACGTATCCAAATGGCTGGGCAAGGATCGAGTGCCAAAGTTGATGTGTTTAGTGCTGTAATTATGTCTTTGAGCTGTCTTTCTGAGATGGGAGTAAAATGTTTCCATTTTTGGTTTGTGTGTGTGTTGCTTGTTTTATTATTGTGGTATGGTGAGGATGCTGATCCTATCTTTTCCTTATAGAATTTGGCCATGGTCTCTGCGTCTGGCGCAATCATTGCGTTATCTTCTTTTGGGTTGGTTGTAAGGGTTTTGACTATCTCAAAAAGTTCCCTTGGTTTGTTCAGTGCTTTTGTTATTAGTTTGGTGTGATAATCCCATTTGTTGTTGTTAATTAATAGTTTGTATTTTTCAAGCTTAATAAAATAAGATGCTTTGTCAGTTTCTCTATGTGATTTTCTCCATTTTCTTTCAATTTGCCTTAACTGTCTTTTGAGTAATCTTATTTCCTTGGTGTACCACACTGCGCTTACCCTTGCATGGGGCTTGTTGGATGTGGGACTGTTAGATATTGTGGCTGCTTGAGAGAGTGTCGAGTTCCATCTCCTTATGGTCTGATCTATGTTTGAGGTGTGCGTTTGGAGTTGGGGAAGGACTTCTTTTAGGAATTGGTCCTTGTCGAATTGTCAAAACTTCCTGCGCTGATAAATGGTTGGATTCGTGTTGGCTCTGCTGGGAATGGCTGGGATGCTGAATTGTATAGAGTGGTGGTCAGACCAAGGGATTTGTTGGATTTGTATCTTTGGGACTACCAGGTTGCATGGCCAATCTTGTTGGATATAAATGAGGTCCAAGATATTTCCTTTGATGTGTATAGGTTCTCTAATTATTTGTTTAAAGCCTAGGGCTTCCATGGCTTCCATGAACCCTTGGGATATGTGAGGTTTAGCGGAGAGTATAACTATCTATTGGGTTTTCATGGCAAGATATGGAAATAGATTGCCAGGCCTTTCTTCTGCCAGGCCAATGTTGTTGCCATTGTCACAGAAACGAGATCCTCCGCCGCCAACATCGTCCCATACTTCTGCTGCCCAAATGGGTAGTTTGTCTTAGTCTGGCACCTCAGCTGAGACCTGCCCATCTTGGGAGAAGATAGCACATTACTGGTTGAAAGTGAAGATGATCTGAAGCATCTGCTTATAAGATCAAGGAACATGGAGGCCCTTTTACTAAAGGGTGCTAGGTATTGCACAGAACGTGCCAGCACTGGAAGTATGGAGTATTAGGTGCAACACCATTGCGTTAACTGTCAGGGGTATGGAAAGCATTTTCCTGATAGTTAGTGCAGAGTCCTGTCCTTTAGCACACGTGCACTTAACTCTAACTTAAACACGTAAAAGGAGCAGTTATCAACTAACCGCAAGTACAACCCTCTAGCATTTGCTCTATAATGCTGTTGTTACCATTATGCCTTATCTGTTATCAAGGTATCCCTGTAATCTTACAACATCAATACAGCCAAAGCAGTTATATCTGGTTACCCCCTGGCACTTGGTTTCTGTTATGCACATACGTTTTCATAAAACCGCAACACTGGAAACAGGGCTCATGTAGTTACTCTAGTTCAAAGAGGCAATTGCATTCAAATGAAAGACCTCATTTCGAAGCAAAAGTATATCAAGCTTTACAAAATACAGATAAACTAACTACAATTGAATTAATAAATTGTAGATCCGTATGCAACAAGGTCCAAACTATAGTTGATCATATAGATGACGCTCAACCTGATGTGCTCTGCATCACAGAATCTTGGTTAAATCCTACTGATAATGTAATTCTCAATCAGCTTGTCCCAGAATCTTACTTTGCTTATAGCAGCTCTCGTTCAATCAAACGTGGAGGAGGAGTACTTATAATTGCAAAAAAGAGTTTAAGATTCAGAGTACAATGTATCTTAGAATCGCCACAATGTAATTCCATTAACATTGAGAACAAGCACATGGCAATTAGTTTGCATTATAGAGCACCAAAAGCATCTTCTGATGAACTTGCCTCAACGCTGGACACTATCTGTTCAATCACTTCCCCATACAAACCCTCAATAGTGCTAGGTGACTTCAACCTTAAATCAATTAACCGTAGAGACTCTGAGTCATTCCTTCAAGCAATGGACTCACTACATTTCACACAAATAGTTAATGCACCTACACACACATATGGCTACTCGCCTGACCTCATCTTTGTTTCAAATGAATTAACCTTAGATGGTCTAATTTCAACTCCTACCATCACCCCAGTTCCTTGGACAGATCACTACATAGTTAGAATAGAAATTTTATTACAAACAAAAAATGATATGAACCTAGACCACAAATGCTATTACAGACGGTTCAAAAAATTTAACAAAGATGCTTTTATACAAGATACTTTACCTCATCTATCTGCAGATTCAGTGAAATTAGAGACACAAGTAACAGAATGGTATCACATAATTTCTAATGCAGCCAGAATGACAGACATGAGACCAAGGGAAGCAAGGATTAATAAGCAACATCACAAGCCATGGTATTCTACAGCTATACGTTTGATGAAAAGAGAGCTCAGAAGAATTGAGCGTAAGTGGAGAAGGAATAAGGTGACAGAATTAAGGCTGCTTTACTTAAATAAACAAAAAATATACGATGAGCATATTAAAAACTCTAAGAAAGAATACCATACAAATATAATAAATAATTCCATCAACAAACCTAGAGAACTGTTTGAAATTGTAAAATCTTTAACAAAGGAGCAAAAGACAGAAGGGGAAGCTCAAATTGAACCGCAAAAGTATGCGGACTATATTAGGGAAAAATTCCACTCTAAGACAAAAGCTACAGAAAAACTTAACTTAAAATCAGTCTCAAATTCCAGGGTTTGGGAAAAATTCTCCTTTCCATCAAAGGAGCAACTCTTGCACATTATTTCTTCTATAAACACATGCACTTCTCCCACTGACCCATGTCCTGTATCGTGGATCAAGTCTACAAAGTCAAATTTTATTCACATCATACAAAACATTGTGCAAAATTCCCTCTCTCAAGGTATTTTACCAGAGCAACTTAAGCTTGCAACTGTTAGACCAATTCCGAAGAAAACAACGCTAGACAAGAATAATCCAGCAGCCTACCGGCCAATTTCCAGCATACCCTTTTTAGCAAAGATCATAGAGAAGATAGTGCAACTTCAACTTCAAGAACACATTGATGTTCATGCACCCCTAGATATTAACCAACATGGTTTTCGCCCAAACCATGGAGTTGAAACTTTAATGATTTATCTTTTTGACTGCATACTCCGCACCATTGATGACATTAAGAAAGGTATTATAATGATTTTTATAGACATCTCTGCAGCATTCGACTCAGTAAATCACAATAGATTATTAAATAGATTAGAGGAGATTGGTCTACATGGGGTCACTTTAAAATGGTTCCATTCCTATTTGACAGAGAGATTTTTACAAGTAAAGATAGGGGAAAAAACCTCTATGCCCATAAGAGTAATACAAGGTGTACCACAAGGATCTGCACTTTCATCGCTCCTTTTCAATATTTATATGCAACCAATATGCAAAATTCCTTTGAAAAGTGGAATTAAGTATACAATCTATGCTGATGATATTATGATTTTCACAACTATCACTATTGAGAACCCTGATTTCTCGGGCATTACAGAATGTCTCTCAGAAATGTCCAACTGGTGTAAAACAAACAACATGGAAATTAATTTTAGCAAAACAGAGGCGTTATTTATTTCTCGTAACCATAATTTTGCGCATCCTCCTGACATCAAAATAGATAACTCAACTATTCCTATTAAATCAGAAGTAAAATATCTTGGAGTTACTCTGGATAATGAGTTGAATCTCAGATCACACATAAATAAGACAATTAAAAGCGCTTATTACAGAATGAAGCTCATCAAAAGACTAAGGCCGCTTCTTGATACTGTTCACTTCAGAAATGTTTGTCAAGCATTGATTACTCCATTACTTGACTTCTGTAATCCAATATATCTGGGTTTATCTAAGCAAGCACTTAAGCCTTTACAACTGGCGCAGAATACTGCTGCACGTATAATTTTTGGTCTATCAAGTAGAGAACATATAACTCCCATCTTGAAAGAGCTTCACTGGTTACCAATAGCTTCACGTGTAAAATATAAAACTATAATTTATATTTTCAAGATAAAACAACAATATTCTGCAGAAAGCCTGACATATCTCATACAGTCAGATATTAGCAACAGACCTAGAAGAAGAGGATCTGACAACAGAATCAGCTTATCAAATGATGTCAGAAAAACACGTAAAGACACCTCTGAAAGGGCTTTCTCTTTTGCTGCACCTTCCATCTGGAACTCTCTACCTAATGAGCTGAGAGCAGCTCAAGACATCAATGACTTTAGAAAGCAACTGAAAACATCTTTGTTTATAGAACACTACGGTCATGCAATTAACTAACTTAATTTGTCTGGAATGTAAATCATATACATATTGTATAATAGCTCACATTATAGTATAGCTCACTATGTAGATAATGCAACTCACTCTAACACATTATACCATAACTTTAACTTTTATTTCTTTACATTTTCTCACTAATACTCTTAATATCTTTGTTTGTAAGACCGCTTTGATTGTATGATAAGGCGGTATAGAAATCCAATTAAATAAATAAAATAAATAAATAAATAAATAAATAACTAGTGAGGTGGTGCTAGGCGATTCTGTGCTAATGCAGTTAATGTGCTGTATGAACCTGGTGCTAACAGAAGATTGCACACCATGCCCACTCTCCACCCCTACCCCACCCACTCACTACCCTAACATCAGTTAGACAGTGAGGGAATCGTTCCGTACTGTCATGATCCTGCGCTAGCTGGCAACATGTGTCCCAATGCGCATTCAGCACATGCCAGAACCCGTGATGCCAACTGACGCCCTTTAGTGAAGGACCCCTATAGTTTTAAAGTGGGCCTGTACTTTACCTATCCTGTTGAAAAACCTTCTGACAAGAAGCCAAAAGCCTAGCTCTACTTCACTCCTCCAAAATGTAAAGGAGTGGAGGAGTGGCCTAGTGGTTGGGGCAAGGTACTTCAGGCCAGAAGGTCGGGGGTTCAAATCCCACTAGAGGACAGCAAACTTGGGCTGGAAGGACTGGGATTTCTAGTCCCACAGGTGCTCCTTGTGGTCTTGGGCAAGCCACTTAACCCTCCATAGCCCATGTTCCCTGTAAAATAGTTATCTCCAAGTTATAATGCCCTGTTCAATGTAATTTCAGTTTGTTCAATGTAAACCACACTGATGCAGAATAGTGTGGTATATAAGAAAAATAAATAAATGTCAACAACTCAGTAAGAAAACAAAAGCAAGAGCAGTCATTTCTCTCCTATATTCACAGCAAGAAAGTAGAAGAAAGGTGGTGATTTCAGAAAGTGAATTCTAAGAGGTATATAAAATAAAGACATTATTCAAAGATCAAGATAGGGCTCCTAGAAAGGCAGGCAACATTGTTTCTATTTCAATATCAGAGAAAAGTGAGTTTTTAAAAACCTCTCTGGCTCTGGAGCCAGCCACAGAGCCTGAGAGAATGCACGGTGCATAGTCAAGTCAGAGAGAAAAAGGTCCAAAGAGCAGAGAAGCAGGCAGAGGTAAGCAGGCAGCTATTTACTACGGCTACTAGTATTTGTTAATCACCACCGGGTATATATAACATAATACAGACACAAATCAATGTTTGGGAAGATAGGTACTGTATGGAAATGGTGGCAGAAATAGTGTGCAGAATTGAATTGATGCTCCCAAGCAGTGGCATAAGTTACAATGAGGGGCCCCTGAGCAGAATTATGCTGAGGGCCTCCCATTGTTGCAGCAGTGGTGTCTCCCCCCATGCAGAATCCCCCCTCCCCCCACTTCATGCGGTGGCAGCAGCAGTGTGGCAAATTCTCTTTATCATGTTTCCCACGCTGCTCTGCTCTTGTAAGTTCGCCATGGGCCTGACAGCTATTTCCTGCCCAGCTGAAGTCTTATGGTGTGGATGTTATCATGAGACTTTGGCCTGGCAAAGAACAGCTGCTGGGCCCACAGTAGACTTACAAGAGTGGAGCAGTATGACAAACATGATAAAGTAAGTTTGCCAAGCTGCGCTGCAGCCGCTGTGTGGGCCTCCTTTCTGCTTGACTCCCGACAGTTAATGCAATGGTGTTGCGCCTAATACTCCATAGTTTCAGGGCTGCTTGGGTGGAATTTGCATCAGTGCTCCCAAGAGATTAAAGATCAGAGGCAGCAATAATGGAGAAGATGGAGAAGAATAGAGAAATGGTCTCCAGTCTGCTGTAAGCCACTGGACCAAAGAGGAAAAGAAGGCTACGATCGTGGCCAGAAGTGCTGCTATATGCCTGCGGGGAACAGTCTGTCCTGCAGTCTGAAGAAGGCTGTGATTGCAGCCAGGGCCAGCAGTGCTGCTGTGTGCCTATGAGGAGCAGCCTGTCTTGTGGGCCAAAGAAGTGAAGAAGGCCCCGACCAGCAGTGCTGCTGGAAAAGAAGCTGGTGCCAGAGACACACAGGAGGTGGGACAAATTAAAAGGGGCAGCGGGTTTGGGAAAGAAATATAGAGGGAAGGGGGGGGGGAGTGGAAGGCAAAGAGTGAGAATAAAAGGGGGAATGAGAGAGGGACAAGTCTGGGAAGGGTACAGAGTGGGTGGAGGCAGCAGAAGAGGATCTGCAGGGAGGAGTTTAAAAGTGCAAGGGGTTCAAGATTGAAGAGAAAAAAGAAAAGGGCACAATATGAGTATATGCTAAAAGGCGCAACCCCCTCCCCCAGAAGACACACAGCTATCCCACCCCATACTACACACACACACAGACCCTCCCCCATACCACTCAAACATACATACAGAGGCACCCCACCACTGCACTGCACACATAGGCACCTCACCCCTGCAACACACACACAGGAACTTGACCCGTGCATACAGACACATAGACACCTAACCCATGCACACACACACACACATACCTTACCCATGCAGTGCACGTGTGCACACACACATAGAGGCATCAGAGCCTCACACTACACCCACACCCACTTACACAGAGGCAGGCACCCCAGCCCCACACCATGCACATAACACAATGCACCTGTGCACCACACACCCACTATCTGAAGAGAGAGACATATATATATAGATAATAGCAATTATGAAGATTCCTTATATAGCCCCTGCTACCAGAACTAGACACACCATTTCGTCTCTCTTTGAACTGTTCCTACACACACTCCTCTCCCTGATGTGAATGATTTTGGAAATGAAGGAAGGAGTAATGCTTTGCTTTGTCATGCCACAAGTGTGCTGTTTTTAAAGGCACACACAGTCCCCGACAAATATTAACATACACAGCCCCACACACACATATGCAGGCAGTCCCTGACATTCCTCATAGTGTGCGAGCATGTGCACACACACACACACACACACACACACACACACACACACACTTGGGTACACAGCCCCTGACACTTTCCATGACACACATACACATGAAGCCCCTAACAGGCCCCATGACACAAACATGCACACTCACATATGCATGTATGTAAGTAGCGGACAGACCCATGGTGCTCACATACATACACACAGACATGCGCATGTAGTCTCTGGCAGTCCCCATGACACACAGAAAGACACAAACACATGCACCCCCTGACACTTCATATGACACACACAGAAGAAGCCCCTGAATGTCTAATCCTGTGTCACACTGTAAAGTATGAATTTTCCAACATTTTTAGCTTGCTGCAGGACACTGAACATGCCGGACCTCCCTCCTTCCCTTTTGTAGTGCACAGTCTACCATTAGTAGTTATTGGGGGGGGGGGGGGAGAGACACCAGAGACCCTAGCACCAGAAACTGAAAACTGACAAAATTTAAACAATCAAATCATATGATAATTTCAAAGTAGCTCACAACAAAATAGTAGGGCACCTTTGCTTTCTTGACTGCTTTACCAGCTTCCCTTGGCTTCTCCAGATATTATTAGTCTTCCTCTTTCTCCAATCTCTTATAGTTTATGTAGACTAACCTCTTTTTTTCTTCCCTTTTTAGCTATTTCTTTTGAAAACCGTAGTGACCTTGTTTTCCTTTTACTTTCTTGTCCTTAAAATATCTCCTTTCCATTTTGCCCACTGTTTTTCTCTTTCCCCCAGATGCTTCCATCCAGCTAACAATTTGAGGTAGTCTCCCGTCATTAGTGAAGTTAGGTGAGAAGTAGGGTCTGTGGATAGGGGTCTATCTATGTGTAAGTGTATAGCTGGGTCTATGTGTTTTAGTTGATCACTAATTGTGTACATTAGTTGATCACTAATTGTGTACATGCACAGAAGGTGCATCATTTCACCTTCACAAAAAGTTCAAATTCATATCACTAAAAATGTTGATTGCCAGATTTAGGAAATTAGCTGAAAATCCAGCGAGTTAGGCTCAGCCAAATATTCTCCTAAAGATGACCAGCTGAAATTAGCCCTTATCCTACCTAATCTTTAAGTATTGACGTCATTGTTTTAATTATGGCGGTATACTGAGCAAAGCCATCAATAAGCCCCGTGAATTATTCGAACTGGTCAAATCTCTAACAAAACTAACACTGGATGACCATACTGACAAAGTAATCAAGCCTCAAACCTTGGCAAATCACTACGCAAGCAAACTCACGGCTTCAACTCCCACGCATTACCTGGGCACAACCCTCCCAGTGCCAAACCCAACCATGGCAACCACCGCCAGTCAAGACATGCTATGGAGCACCTTTTACAAACTCAATGACAAACAAATAACTGACATAATTACAAGCATCAACACCACCACCTCCCCACTAGATCCCTGCCCAGCCACTTGGATCAAGGCAGTGAAACATGACATCACTCAACTTGTCCTGCACATAGTAAACCTATCACTACAACAAGGAATTATGCCCACACAACTAAAGAAATCTATCATAAGACCTGTCTTAAAGAACAAATCAAGCAATAGAGAAGACCCTGCTTCCTACCGACCAATATCGAGCATATCGTTCCTGGCCAAAATCATTGAAAAGGCCGTGTTACTACAACTGCAAGACCATTTGGATGACAACAAAACTCTGGATAAACAACAATATGGATTCAGACGATATCACGGCATTGAAACACTACTCCTAGTACTGCTTGACAACCTCCTCAAGGGTCTAGAAGACAAAAAGAAAATGTTTCTACTTATATTTATAGACATATCTGCAGCGTTTGATACAGTTCACCATGGAACCCTCATAAACAGGCTTAAATCCATTGGAATAACAGGAACCCCTCTAAAATGGTTCTCCTCGTACATATCAAACAGAATGCAACAGGTCCAGTTCAACGGAGAAAAGGCTAAAGCATTCACGCAAACTCATGGTATACCACAGGGTTCGGCTCTCTCAGCACTCCTGTTCAATATTTATATGCAACCACTTTGCAAAATCTTCCAACACCATAATATCAAATACCACGTCTATGCAGACGATATTATGCTGTACACTCAGCTTGACACAGCCAACCCAAACTACACCCAACTAGAAGAGTGCCTAAGTGAGATGCAAACCTGGTTACACCAAAGTAACATGACGATCAATCACAAAAAAACAGAGGTAATGTACATCTCCAGAAAGCCAAACTTTGATCCCCCCACAACAATCACCTTATGTAACAATACTTACCAAACGAAGGAGGAAATAAAATATCTGGGAGTAACGTTTGAAAGTAATCTAAAAATGGAGAAACACCTCCGCAAAACAAACAAAGCCGTATTCCACAAGCTTAGAGTCCTTCAACCACTAAGGAGCATAATCGAACCTCAGGACTTCAGGACCATTGCCCAGGCACTCATCATGCCACATTTCGACTACTGCAACGCCATCCTGCAGGGTCTCCCAAAGAAAACACTGAATATTCTGCAAATGGCGCAAAATGTAGCCGCAAGGGTCATCACGAAAAAAGGCTTTGCTGATCATATCACCCCAGTATTGATTGAGCTCCACTGGCTCCCCATCGCGGCTCGTATAAAATACAAAACACTCACGACCTCTTTCAAGCTCCTACATAACATTGCTCCATCCTTCCTCTCCACCCTGATATGCTCACAACCACCCAACAGAAGCAGAAGAACCTTCAACTCCAACACCCTCCTCATTCCAGCTGATATAAGAACTGTTAAAACCAATACTAGTAATAGAGCGTTCTCATACACAGCACCTACACTCTGGAATCATCTGCCGCCAGAGTTACGTGATTGCAAAGACATAACAGTCTTCAGGAAAAACCTCAAGACTCATCTTTTTCAGAGTCATTATAAATTGATTTAACCCAAGGGGCTTAAGTCCAGGACATATTTATGTACACCTGCTCATTCATGTATAATGTATATATGTATATATGTAATTAGTACCCATATACTAAACAATTCCCCTTGTGTGTTTTGCCTACCCTATTGATCAACCTGTTCACACCTAAATTTTACTGTGCTGATTGACAGTCCTCCTTATGTTCTCCTTATGTAATCACACCGCTGCTGATCATTGGAAGTAGCGGTATATAAATGTTTGCTAAATAAATAAATAAAATAAATTATGAGACTGGACATGTAAGAAAGTTTTCTTTTCTTACAACAGCATGCTGCCAAATAGGCTATATCAGGATGTATCCTTAAATTACATCAATTTTTGGGTAATCTTGGAGGTTTTGGACACAATGCCTGCCTATTTTTTGTACTATTTCACTAATCCTCCCATTTATTAATAATTGCATTTAGAGTACAGAAAGTGCTTCATTTCTAGCAAGTAGGGGAGTTATGTAGATAGCCCTGCTGAGCACACGCTGGAGAGTCACATCTTAGACAGGCTTAGCATCTGTTACCCAGAAGAAGGAAATAATTGCAGCTACAAATATATCAGGGTTGCTAAATAATTTAAGACAAAACCGGTTTTGAGATGAATATTTCGAAACAAAGTAAAGGTAGAGAAGGAGCAGAAAACAAAATGCTATTTTCTCCCGCAGTTTATACAAATGGCAATATCTCCTAATTGTGACGATGCAGATTATTTGTTCAATGAGTTTCTATGGTAACAGTCCTTCGGGTTAGCAAAAGAAAAGAATATAAATATGTTACAGTTCATCCATCTTCCTGCTCATGCATCTGGCAATTGTTTTCCCAAATCTCAGAACAAATCATGTGTGTAACTCACAATAGAATAGTTCATGTGGATGCTGCTTCTATCATTTTTCAGCAAAAGCAACCTGATCACCTAAGAGTAAATCTCCTTTGGGAAATTATATCATCCAATCTATCCCTTCTGGGAGGCTGCATTTCAGTCCAGTAAGGGTCGTAGTAGGATGCTGTAACTTCCAGAGAATTCTTCCCCTGGAGGGCTGAGCAAACCACCAAGAATGGGGAATGTGTTTAAAGAATCTAAAACCCTCACCACTCTATCAGCAGGACCTCAGATGGGAGCTGTAAGCAGGAAATATCTGATTTTTGGTGTATCAGAAGTGCCAGGAGACATTTTTGTGGGACAAGTGAAGCATGATGGCCAAACAATACCACATTTCTGGATGCATCTATCAGAGACTGGTAGGGAGAGAACCTTTTCTGCCCTGAAAAAATTTCCTCTGTGATCTTAAATGACTCAGTTCAGAACTCTCATTAAAAGGAGGTGGGAGAGAGGAGAAGATCAATATTCAGGCAATGGATATCTAAGAACATAAGAAGTGCCATATTGGGTTAGACCAAAGGTCCTGTTTCCAACCATGGCCAATCCAGGTCACAAGTACTGTACCTGACACCCCAAAAGTAGCCAGTTCCATGTTACTTATCCCCAGGGATAAGCAGTGTTTTTCTCTTGGTAGAGCTTATGGACTTTTCCTCCAGGAATTTGTCTAAATCTTTTTTAAACCCAGCTATACTACCTGCTTTTACCATATCTGATTAAATATAAACGTATAGGGCCCGATATTCCAAAGCAGTCAAACAGTTTACAGACCTGTAAACTGTATAACTGCCTTTTAGTGGATATTCAGTGGCACTAACATGGTTAATGCTGCTGAATATCCCCGGATACTGCGGCTATATGCTCCAATGCTACACGGTTAGCAACGGAATGTTCTGGGGGCAGTACACAGGGAAAGCAGTCAGCAGCAATATTTATTTATTTATTTAACAGTATTTCTAAACCGCCTTATCATAATAATCAAGGTGGTATCACAGCAAACAATCTGGTAGTGTGAGTGTGTTATACATGCAGTGAGGGTAAAAATTTAGTTGGGTGCGTGTTGTGTTGTGTGCTAGATTAGTTTGAGTTATGTACAATGTGGGCTATATACAGTGGTGCTAAAAACATCTTATATACATACAGTGTTAGGCGGTGACGTGTGCTGATATACAGCTATTTAGACTATGTGATGTGTCCATAGTGTTCTATGAACAGCATGGTTTTCAGCTGTTTTCTAAAGTCCTTGAGGTCTGTAGTTGCCCTCAAATCGTCCGGTAGTTTGTTCCATATTGTTGGAGCAGCCATGGAGAGTGCTCGGTCTGTTGTGTCCTTGCGTGTGTGTTTGTATTCACTTGGGGTGCTGACTCGGTTGTGAGTTTGTTTTCTTCTTGGACGTGTACTGGTGTCTGGTTGTATGAGGGTGTGCAGGCTGTTGGCTGATGTGTGCTGTTTTATCTTGTATAGGTTTATGGTAGTTTTGTATCTGATGCGTGCACTGATTGGAAGCCAGTGTAAGTCCTTTAAGGTGGGTGTGATGTGCTCCTGTCTTGCAGTTCCGGATATGATTCGTGCTGCGGTGTTTTGTGCCAGTTGGAGTGGTTTGATGGCTTGTTTCGGTAGACCAAGGTATATCGGATTGCAGAAGTCCAGTAGTGGGGTTATCAGAGCTTGACATACGGTACGGAAGTGTTCTGGGGCGAGGAGTGGTTTCAGTCTCCTGATGATTCGCATCTTGTAGTAGGCTTTTTGTATTGTTTTGCCTATGTGTGGCTTGAGATTGAGTTTATTGTCCAGCGTAACCCCGAGGTATCTCACTTCTGACCTTATTGGTATAGTAGTGTTTTGTATCTTTATATTTGGTAGGTGTATGAAGCTTTGGTTCCGAGTGATGATTAAAGCTTCAGTCTTGTTGTAGTTTATTGCGAGGTTGTTGTCCTGACACCAATTGGTCATTTGTGTAAGGCAGTCTGTTATCTTAGAGAAATCCGGGTTGTCGATTGATATCGGGGTGTATATCATGATGTCGTCTGCATAGATTGTGTATTGAATGTTGTTCTCTTTCATGATGTTGCATATTGGTTGGATGTAGATGTTAAATAGGAGTGCTGAGAGCGCAGATCCTTGAGGTACTCCTTGACGGATTTTGATGGGTCGGGAGGTGATGTGTCCCACCTTGACCTGTAGCTGTCTTTCGGTTAGGTACGAGTGGAACCATTTCAGTGTGATACCGTGTATACCAGTGTTTTTTAGTCTTTCCAGGAGCATGTTGTGGTCCACTGTGTCGAATGCTGAGGAGATGTCGATGAAGATCATTATGATTCCATTCCTGGTATTGTCAATTATTCTTAGGATGCTGTCGAAGAGGTAGATCAGTAGCGTTTCGACACCGTGGTTGGGACGAAATCCGTGTTGGTTGTCGTCGAGTGTTTCATGTTTGTCGATGTGATCCTGAAGTTGTAGTTGAACCGCTTTTTCGATGATTTTTGCGAGGAAGGGTATGCTGGAGATTGGTCGGTACGCTGCTGGATCTTTTTTGTCGAGGGTTGTTTTCTTTGTGATTGGTCTTACTGATGCAAGTTTTAGTTGCTTTGGCATGATTCCTTGAGTGAGTGAGTCGTGTACTATTTTATGTATGGTGGGGATGAGGCTTGATTTGGTGGCTTTGACCCATGACACTGGGCATGGGTCTGTAGGAGCGGTGCTAGTGTTGATTGTAGAGATGATGTGGGATATTTGTTCTGTTGAGGGTGAGGAGAATGTGCCCCAGGTTTTGGGGTATATGTCCGTTCTTGTGGTTCTACTAGGCATTGTTTGTTCTGTGGAGTGAAATTTCTCTTTGATGTGGTCGGCGAATTCCTGTGGATCAATTTGTGCTTCCCCTTCAGTTGTTTGCTCTTTTGTGAGGATTTTTACTATTTCAAAAAGCTCTCTGGGTTTGTTGATGGAGGTATTTATCATGTTTGTGTGGAATTCCCTCTTTGATTGGTTGATGTGTTCATTGTATTGCTTTTGCTTCGTTAGATAAAGATGCTGGTCGGCAGTTGTTTTGTTTTTTCTCCATCTCCGTTCAATCTTCCTGAGTTCCCTCCTCTTTTCCTGTCGTATTTTTGCTGAGTACCATGGTTTGTTTTGTCTCTTGTTGTGGTATTGTTTCTCGGTCCCGCCCTTGGATGGTGTGGCAGCGTTGGCTAAAATGCTGTTCCAGCTGGAGACTTGTTCCTCCAGGTCGTCTGTAGAAGTGTTCAGGTGTTGTATTGTGTCCTGTATGAATTCGTCTTTGTCAAAACACTTGAATCGTCTTTGTGTGTGTGAAATGTTTGCTCTTTCGATCATCTGGGCCTCTTGTGACCGCAGCCTTGTCCCGATTAAGTAGTGGTCAGACCATGGTACTGGGGTAATGGTGGGTGGAGAAATCAGGTCTCTTGATGTTAGGTAATTGGATGCGAATATGAGGTCTGGCGATGATCCATGTCTGTGTGTTGGTGCATTGATTATTTGTGTGAATTGAAGTGAGGACATTGCTTGAAGGAAGGCCTCTGCGTCTTTGGCATTGGTGGATTTTAGGTTGAAGTCTCCAATCAGCAGCGCTGGTTTGTTGTTTGTTGTTATGGCACAGGCTTCTTCGAGTGTGAAGGCCAGTTCGTCGGGTGGAGCTCTGGGTGCCCTGTATGTTAGGCAGATTGCAATGCTCTTGTTCTTGATGCTAATTGTGTTACAATGCTGTGTATCGGTGAGGCTCTGTGTCTTGAAGTTTAGTTTTGATTTCGCTATTATCAGGACTCCTCCTCCACGTTTGTTGGTGCGTGGGCAGTTGTACGCTGAGTAGTTGTTTGGTACTAGTTGGTTGAGTAGAACATTGTCCGTCTTGTTGAGCCATGTCTCTGTGATGCATATTATGTCGGGCTGTCGCTCTTCAATGTGGTCTACAAGCGTGTGTATCTTGTTGCAGACGGATCTGGCATTTATGAGCTCTATCGTGGTTGTCTCTGTTGAGGAGGTTGCTGTTACATGTGTTTCCTTTGTGCAGGTGTGGGAGCTTGATTTGTGTCTGTATGGTCGTTTTGCATGGGAGGTTCTGAGTGTCTCTTTGTATGTGTGCCGTGATTCTAAATATGGCAATACAGTTGGTGGGTGCCATGTTGTGTTTGCTTGTGGGTGGTGGAGGTGTGTGGTTGGTGGGAGGATTTGTGTAACTAGTAGGTAGAGTGGGAGGAAGTATGTGGCGTGCATGTTGGTTTTTTTGATGTTCTGTTAAGGTGATGCCTGTTTTCTTAAGTCTTCGTCTGTTGGCTGTTTGGAGAGAGTTGTATCTGGTGAGATAGCCTGTCTCATGGAGGGATGGCCGGATCTGTGTAGGGCGTCTTGGTGCGGGAGCCTGTCCCGTGGAGGGAGCCTGTCCCGTGGAGGGCGAGCCGGATTCGTGTAGAGCGTCTTGGTGCGGGAGCCTGTCCCGTGGAGGGAGCCTGTCCCGTGGAGGGCGAGCCGGATCTGTGTAGGGCGTCTTGGAGCGGGAGCCTGTCCCGTGGAGGGCGAGCCGGATCTGTGTAGGGCATCTTGTTGCGGGAGCCTGTCCCGTGGAGGGAGCCTGTCCCGTGGAGGGCGAGCCGGATCTGTGTAGGGCGTCCTGTTGCGGGAGCCTGTCCCGTGGAGGGAGCCTGTCCCGTGGAGGGCGAGCCGGATTCGTGTAGGGCGTCTTGGTGCGGGAACCTGTCCCGTGGGGGGAGGGCCGGGTCTATTGGAGTGTGTGTAGTGGAGGTGTGAGCTTGGAGGTGGGGAATGTGTGGTGTACTGAGCGAGTTCTACTTGCGGTTCTGGCGTCCTTCGCCTCGGTCTGCTCCTTGCTGGGTTCTCCTGTGCTCCTGTCGGCGTTGCTGATTATTTTAGTTGTTTCCTGCTGCTTGGCTTCGGGCCTCGGCTGGGGTTCGGGGGTGGTGAGGTTTTTCCTTGCAGAGTCGTTGATCTTCGGTTCGGTGGTGGAGGTGTCTGTTGTACATAGCGTGGCTTTTTCGGGGGGGAGGGAATGTTGGGTGCTTGCTTTTTTGTGCGCCTCTGTGCCACGCCTAAGGGCCACGCCAAAGGGCCCTCTGGCGAGGCCCTCAAGCGCGGGCCCGCCAGGCGCGGGCGCGCCCGCGAGGGACGCCGCTTTTAAGCAGGCGGGCTGCTTTTCCCCTCCTCTCCCACTGCCCGGATTGGGCAGGAGCGCTGTGAGGGGAGTTGTTTCTTCGGCGGCTGCAGCGGCTCCCTCCGGTGGCGAGGGACGCCGCTTTTAAGCAGGCGGGCTGCTTTTCCCCTCCTCTCCCACTGCCCAATCCCGAAGCCAAGCAGCAGGAAACAACTAAAATAATCAGCAACGCCGACAGGAGCACAGGAGAACCCAGCAAGGAGCAGACCGAGGCGAAGGACGCCAGAACCGCAAGTAGAACTCGCTCAGTACACCACACATTCCCCACCTCCAAGCTCACACCTCCACTACACACACTCCAATAGACCCGGCCCTCCCCCCACTGGACAGGCTCCCGCACCAAGACGCCCTACACGAATCCGGCTCGCCCTCCACGGGACAGGCTCCCTCCACGGGACAGGCTCCCGCAACAGGACGCCCTACACAGATCCGGCTCGCCCTCCACGGGACAGGCTCCCTCCACGGGACAGGCTCCCGCAACAAGATGCCCTACACAGATCCGGCTCGCCCTCCACGGGACAGGCTCCCGCTCCAAGACGCCCTACACAGATCCGTGAGGGGAGTTGTTTCTTCGGCGGCTGCAGCGGCTCCCTCCGGTGGCGAGGGACGCCGCTTTTAAGCAGGCGGGCTGCTTTTCCCCTCCTCTCCCACTGCCCGGATTGGGCAGGAGCGCTGTGAGGGGAGTTGTTTCTTCGGCGGCTGCAGCGGCTCCCTCCGGTGGCGAGGGACGCCGCTTTTAAGCAGGCGGGCTGCTTTTCCCCTCCTCTCCCACTGCCCGGATTGGGCAGGAGCGCTGTGAGGGGAGTTGTTTCTTCGGCGGCTGCAGCGGCTCCCTCCGGTGGCGAGGGACGCCGCTTTTAAGCAGGCGGGCTGCTTTTCCCCTCCTCTCCCACTGCCCGGATTGGGAAGGAGCGCTGTGAGGGGAGTTGTTTCTTCGGCGGCTGCAGCGGCTCCCTCCGGTGGCGAGGGACGCCGCTTTTAAGCAGGCGGGCTGCTTTTCCCCTCCTCTCCCACTGCCCGGATTGGGCAGGAGCGCTGTGAGGGAGTTGTTTCTTCGGCGGCTGCAGCGGCTCCCTCCGGTGGCGAGGGACGCCGCTTTTAAGCAGGCGGGCTGCTTTTCCCCTCCTCTCCCACTGCCCGGATTGGGCAGGAGCGCTGTGAGGGGAGTTGTTTCTTCGGCGGCTGCAGCGGCTCCCTCCGGTGGCGAGGGACGCCGCTTTTAAGCAGGCGGGCTGCTTTTCCCCTCCTCTCCCACTGCCCGGATTGGGCAGGAGCGCTGTGAGGGGAGTTGTTTCTTCGGCGGCTGCAGCGGCTCCCTCCGGTGGCGAGGGACGCCGCTTTTAAGCAGGCGGGCTGCTTTTCCCCTCCTCTCCCACTGCCCGGATTGGGCAGGAGCGCTGTGAGGGGAGTTGTTTCTTCGGCGGCTGCAGCGGCTCCCTCCGGTGGCGAGGGACGCCGCTTTTAAGCAGGCGGGCTGCTTTTCCCCTCCTCTCCCACTGCCCGGATTGGGCAGGAGCGCAATAGTCAGCCGCTGCTCAGTTGTTCCTCAGTCATAAACATAGGAGCAGCAAAAGTTGTCCTAACGTTTGCTGCTGAAGCTAACCAGGCAGCAGCTGTATATCGTTGCTGCCCGGACAGTGGCTGAATATCACCACTGCCCAGTTAGATTCCAGCTTCTGTGGAAAACCTGGATATTGAATGCCTGTGGCCTGATACGGTCCTGACATTGAATATCTGGATTAACTCTTCAGTGGTGACGGCTAGTTGCTGTACTCATGCTAACTGCCACCGCTGAATATTGGGCCCATAAATTATTGATTAACTTTAACCAGATATTCAAACACATAAATAGTTATCTTTGGCTGTTTGAAACCACTTGGTTAAAGTTAACCATTCTTCGGTTACCTTTAAACAATTATTTTTCTGAACGCACTTACAGGGGTTAGCTGCCAGTGCGTGTTAAGGGAAGAATGCATGATATTTTCTCTTAATGCATACTAAATGGCAAAATTGTTTGCTATTCTACTGTAGCACACTATAGTTTATGGCAATATGCATTGCATGATAATGCATTATTATTCAAATTGTACCTTCAATTAACACAACATATCTGCATAATTTGTGTTAGCATTTTATAAAGATACATAGGCACCTATGCGTCTTTATAAAATAGACTAAACATTAGGGATATCTACGCCAAAAATGTTCATGTTGGCTAATGCTTGTCCTTATGCCCTTTTTGATTAGTATTCATACACCAAATCATTCTTGTATTCATCTCATTCATCTTATTCATGTCTATGATCCAAAAACACCTGAAGAGGGCCAACAGAACAGCAAGACAAACTGGAAGCAGTGGTGGAATCCAGCTGGTTTACACATGCCGTTTCCCTGCAGCAGCTGCACTGGCGGGTGTCCAGACCCCCAAACCAGAAGGAGGGCAGCCTCTCATGCAGATCCAACAGGAGTGCACAAAAGAGTGGAGAGTAGGAGTGCAGTAGGTTCAAATTTTATTAATTGCATCCCCGATGCATTTCGGCATACATCTTCTTCAGGGGGTGTTGCCTCACAATAAACAAACAAATAAGTAATAAGCATTCAACATACATGAAAATAGAATAAAGTAACAATTGAATAATTGAGTAAATGAATAAAAACACAAAGTCAAACAACATGTTGAAGAAACATATACTAAAAAATACAATAAAAAATATAAATAAATAGCTATAAAACCAATTATAAAACTGTAGGACTGATAGAACAAGTACATGTAAAACCTTTAAATCCAATATTAAAACACACAATATAAGAGACAACCGTAAGTTTTCAAGTGCTTCAACCAATGTGACATACAGATAAATAAAAATATGTGCACTATAGCATCATAAAAGAAAGATGGACATTGCTAACATGTATTATGTGGTGAATCACTCCAAAAAGAACACCCAACTCATACTGTGTTAAAACCACCTAAGAGTAAGATAATTGCATAACTGAAAGAGGGAAATGACAATGGTGAAAATGCTATGCTAATAACTGTGCAAATGGGGAAAAATAGGAACATTACAGCATGAGCTTCAAAAGGGAGAAAAAGTTAAATGTATATAGACTGGGGCACCCAGGAGGATGTGCTACGATCAGGTATTTTAAAAGAATGCTTACTAGTGTTTTGATCGCATCAGAGGATCGCAGCATTGTGAGAAGCCCTTGATGCTGTCTAAACATTGTCAGGTGGGGGATCGGGCTGCTGAGCCATCAGTGAGTTGCATACCCTCAGTGGAGGGCAGTGGCCCAACCATATGGCTGCTGCAACACCTCCAAGCAAGATGCAGCAACCCGACCATCATGTGTGTGGGAGGGCTGGGACCGAATGGGTTCCTTGGCAGTTTAGATCCTACCACTGGCTGGAAGGGTCTACAATCTGAATATCCAAAGGCACTAAGGACTTCTGTCATGGAAAAAAAATCCTTGCTTTCTCCTCATAAGGCACTTTTAAATGACAAGGAAAACCAATGATGTAGGAATGAAGGGTTAAGGTGGGAGTAATACCACTCAATTAAGACTCTAGGTAGTAGGTACCAAGAAGGTTGCAAAACAGGAAAAAGAGGAAGACTGCATCAAACTGTAAAGAGAATGACTTGCAGGACAATATAGCAAGAAGAGTGGCAATAAAACCCCAAGGTGTAAAAACAGAGTGAAAGTGGTAGAACGAAAACCATAAAGGCACCTGAAAAGATGCAAAGCAGGAGAAGGAAGAAAACTGGTAAAAATAAAAATGATGCAGGTCGCAGAGCAATACATAAAAAAGGATGTCATGAACCACCAAAGTCAGCAGAAGAGGAGCAAAGCACAGGATAACAGAGAAAAGAAAATCTCAAGGTGTGAGAAAGAGGAAAAAGCAACAGCAGGAGCGATGCGACATCAGTACAGCAGTGGTAGAGTGACACAGACAGCAGTGGCACAGAGAAGCAGAGGGAAAAGCGCTTTTTTCTTTTTATTTTATGTGTGTTTCACTTAGGCAGAAGCGCCTGTTGTTGAGGGTTCATCAAGCTCCGGATGAGAACTGTTGTCTGCACAACAAACATGCATATGCTAGCTGTCCCCTCCAGCAAGAGAGTAAAGCACCATGGACAGAAGAGCTGTGGCAGGGGTGGAGCAATGTCTCCCACAAGCAGAAGGGCTTCAGCTGGCCACAATCCTGGCCAAGCGTGGAGCAGTGTTTTCCGTAGGCAGATGAGCTGAGGTAGAGTGCTGAAGGAAGAGGAGCTGGGACCAGAGAGATGCACAGGAAGTAGGAGAATAGAGGGCAGGTGTGAGGTTGCAAAGGGGAGGGAGAAAGGGATAGAGGCTGGGAAGAGGACAGAAAGTGGGGGGGATCAGAAGGAGAGTTGCTGGGGGGGGGGGGGGGTTTGGAGATTGACGAGATGAATGCATGGGGAGAAAAGGATATAATAGGTATATGCTAAAAGGCATAACCCCCCCCAGAAAAAACAGAAGTATCTCAGTCCCACACCACACACATACACACACACAGGCACACTACCCCTGTACTGCACACCCACACCACTTTGTCACATTGTGTTTCATATACTCGCAGTCCCCAACAATTATGAACATATAGAGCTCCACACATGCAGCTGCATGCAGCCCTTGACACTCCCTATGACACAGACATGAAGGTAGCCCTCAAAAATCCCCATGACACACACATACACGTGTGCACACGCATGCACATGTAGCCCCTGGCAGTCCCCATTGTAAGAAAACATAACTTTTTACACAATAACAGACTTCTCAGTGATGCAGAGTTATTTTAATTAATCACTTTCTTGCAAGGAAGTGTGAAATGCTTCAGTGAGCATACACCCACATCCTCTGTTTCACAGTTCGTTTATAGTAGATTATGTACTCGCCCTCTTTCAGCATCTCCATAATTCATTGGATAATAATTATACACCTGTATCAGGCTATGTGTCATTAGCCACGTAGTCTCTCTTCCCAGAATGCAGACATACAGTAAAGGAAGTCAGAAAATCATTACATATGGTACTATTAATGCTTGTCTCACTCCACTTCTTTGTACTTCCGCACCTGTGACAGGCTACGTGTTATTAGCCACGCAGACTTTCCCTTCCCAGAATGCAGACATACAGTAAAGGTGAATCAGCTTTGTACCTCTGCACAGGCTACGTATTATTAGCCACGTAGTCTTTCTTTCCAGGATGCCAACATACAAAATTATATTATATTGTAAAAATAACATATCACATTTGTTTATATCAAACCCCCTCCCTCTTTCTTTTTAAAGTTTTCTTGTTACTTTTTATATTTACTCCACAGTTCCATAAGAAGCTTCTAATTTAGATAAAATCCTTCCTAACTCTCTCTCTTCCCCTTTATTGTCCATTAATAACATTGCACCTTTGTGCATTGGAAATGATACAATCATTTGTTTAGTGCTTACCATTTCTATCAATCCTTGAGTTAACCCTCCTATACATGGTATTATACAACACCCCACCATAATTAATACTCCAATTACAAGTACAGAGGTAAATATAGATACTACCACCCCTTTCCATTTCCCAAACCATGACCCCAACTATCCAGTGAGAGAGGTATCCATACCTGAATTTTCTGCCAATTCCTCTGCCAAGTTAGTCCTCGCAGGGCTTTAGTGATAGTACCATCAGGGGCCGTGTTATTGGGGATGAACGTACATCATCCCCAACATCACACATGCCCCCTTTTTCAGCTGCCATCTTATCTAACATCATTCGGTTCTCCCAGGCCATTCTGCTAGTGGTGTCCAATTGTTCTGCGATCCCCTTTATTGCATCCCGGATATAATCGATAAACCACTGTTGGTTATAATATATATAATTTATCCAATCTACATTTTTATTTATCATAATTACCCATAACAGGGATTCAAATCCAGCTGCAATCTGGTTTCGTGCTTTATACTCATCCAGAGCTCCCTGAGGGACTCCTATTGCATCTATATATATCCTGTCATCAAATGAGGCTCCCAAGGTACTCCTCCTTTCCCTTTGTATTTGCCCCTTGTCCTATTCTGTGAATGCCAAGGTGAAAGGAACTGCCAATTGAACTATTGCACATGTTCCCGATTATAGGGTAGGCAATGTTGGTCTCAACATCCGTCCTCCACAGTACCACCACAGGTCTGACCTAGGGATTACCAGGTTGGAATAGTTCTTCTCTTCTCCTTCCATCCCTGTCAGGTTTAGGCTTAAAACGCAGGTGTTCAGTTCCCCCACTTCCCTCGTGTAATTCTTCCCCCGCCTGGTGAGACAGGCGGAGTGATTTCCAAACACTGTTGAAAATGTGGGGGGACTTTTACCTCCTTCAAGTCTGTAGGGGGAAAGAGCAGATTCAATGTCTTGCAACTTTCATTTCCCCAAGCCATTTTTTCCTGATACAGAAATTATGAGGCATCTTACTCCATCGGGATCTGTATCCCACCTCAAGGGTAAGGGCACAACCTGTGCAATGGGCCTCCCGAAGGCACATACATAGCAATTGCTATGGTTGAGCCTTCCTACGGTATATTTAACCCATTCCACCCAGGCATTCACATCCCCATAACCCGTTTCCATCTCTAGAGTGTCCCTCAAATCTTTAATCTCCACTATCTTGATGTGTGGAGACCTGAGTCTGATTCTTGAGGGGTATTTTTATCCTCAATATTCCCAGGGGATCTTGCCCACTAACGTCTATTCCTAGTCTATAGGTCCTATCCAGTGAGTCATCCCTTCCAAAGAGGGTGACCACGATGGGGTTGCAACTTCCTGGGTTACATTGCTGAATACTATGTTTCTTTATCATTTTTATTTTCTTTTGAACTGGGTGTTTCTTCCCCTCTGGGGAAACCCAGCCTCCATCCTCGGTGGTCCACCAAACTTGTGACCACCCGTAACAGGGCATCCCGAACACCAGTGTCTGAGCAGTCTCTGGACACCTATACTTATGACTATTTCCACACAATGTTTCATAGTATCCCCATCACAACTTATCACTGGGCAGGCATCAAATTCTAGGCTCACTGGTCCCTCTCCCTCTGGTACAGTTACAGTAAATATGTTAGGGTACATCCTTCCCCATCGTGTTTGTGTTTGTATTTGTTCATCAGTCCATCCCTTTCCCTGTCCTAAATCCCATGTCATTCCCCTTAACAGAGTAAGTGATCCTCCCCACCATAACAACACCATCCACTTTTCTTTGTCCATGTTATAATTTTTATTAGTCCTTTTTAACCAACTCATCTCCTGTTCTTCTGTTTCTCCTTGTTATTTTCAGATGCAGAGGGTCATTAGTTCCCTGGATCTTCCATTGTTGATCTGAAGGAGCTTCGACTGGACCTTTAATTTGTGTATAATGAGTCCAACCTTTTTCCACAGTTCTTACAGCAGTCTCAGTACTCAGTAAGACCTGGGACAGGCTTTCCTAGTCTGGTTGCAATTTGGACTCCTTCCAGGATTTTATCAAGACCTACTATCCTGCTCTGAGACCGTGAACTGCAAACTGCAATGGGGGTGTTTGTGCCAACAGTCCTTTATTCCTGAGAACAAATAAAGAAGAGGACAACCCAAGTATATATTCTTTAAGAAACTTATCTTTGGTTTCAAACTGAGGAGGTTCCTTTAATTGTCCCATATAGGGTAATCCGAATAACATTTCATAGGGGGACAATCCTAAATCTTTCTGAGGAGCTGTTCGGAGTCTTAACAATACTAAGGGCAAACACTTAGTCCAAGGTAATTTTGTTTCTAACATCAATTTGGCTAACTGCTTCTTTATAGTCTGATTCATGCGTTCCACTCTCCCTGAGGAGGGTGGATGCCATGGAGTATGGAAATCCCAGGATACTCCCAGAGTTTCCATTATGTTTTGCAATACCTTGGCTGTGAAATGACTTCCCTGGTCCGAGTCAATGTGACCTATGATCCCGTATCTTGGAATTATTTGTTCCAAAACTATTTTTGCTACTCCTATTGCTGTGGCAGCTACCATGAGCCGGTCCCTAAGAGGCGCGAGACTAACGAACTGCCTCCGGCCCAAACGGGGCTACTGGTTGTCTCTTCCCTGCCCATTTTTGAGTGAGGACCCCTAAGGCTACTCCCCCATTTACAGTAACAAACAAACATAAGGGTTTGTCCAGTGAGGGTAAGGCCAGAACCGGGGCTTCTACCAAGCTCCGTTTTAAATCCTTAACCAACTCTTTCTCTGCTTCTTTCAAAATTATAATGTTAGGTTGTTCTTCTAACAGTTTTGAATATAATCCCTTAGTCTTTTGGGCATAGGAGTCTATCCATAATCTACAATACCCGGTTAGTCCTAAGAACTTCCTTAGTTCCCTCTTTGTCCTAGGTAGGGGTAAATCTGTAATCCCTTTTAATCGTTCTGGACCTATTCTCCTTTTTCCTTCACTAATTAGATGTCCGAGGTATTTTACTTCATTCTCTACAAATTGTAATTTAGTCTTGGAAACCCGGAACCCTTGTCTTCCCAGAAACTCTATTAGAGCTTTGGTGGCTTCACTTACTTGGGTCTTCTTTTTCCCTGATATTAAAAGATCATCTACATATTGCAAAAGAGTTACATCGGGTGGTGTAGAAAATTTTGCTAACACCTGTTCCAGCACTTGTCTGAACAAGTTAGGTGATTCCGTAAACACTTGAGGTAACACTGTCCACCGGAACTGTTGTTTCCGACCAGTATCGGGGTTTTCCCATTCAAAAGCAAACATGTCCCTACTACTTGGGTCCAAGGGACAGGACCAAAATGCATCCTTCAAATCTATAACACTAAGTCATTTGTGCTCATGGGGTATTTTACTCAGTATTGTATAGGGGTTTGGTACCACTGGGTGCCTTATCCATACTATTTGGTTCAGTCTCCTCAAATCCTGTACTAACCTATATGATCCATCTGGTTTTCTTACTGGCAAGACAGGAGTATTAAATGGGGATATGCATGGTTCTAATAGTGCATCTTTTAACAAACTTCTTATAACAGGCTGGAGGCCCTTACGACCTTCCAACGAAATGGGATATTGTTTTTGACGCACTACTTCGCCTTCCTTGTTCAGTTCAACTTTCAATGGCGGGATGTTCGATCCTCCCCTATTTCCTTCCCTTGCCCAGACCATAGGGTCTATTTGACTCTCTTCTTCGGTGAGGA
Organism: Ichthyophis bannanicus; assembly: GCA_033557465.1. Lineage (NCBI taxonomy): Eukaryota > Metazoa > Chordata > Amphibia > Gymnophiona > Ichthyophiidae > Ichthyophis > Ichthyophis bannanicus. The sequence continues at coordinate 230,922,876 of CM066038.1, read as the reverse complement.
CAGCCATTTCTACAATGATTTGGCTGTCTTTCTCCTTTATTTCTAAGTTTAACTGTGTAATCAAATCCCTTCCTAATAGATTACTCCCTGCTTCTGGGATATACAACAACTGTCCCTCTATATCCTCATAGTCCATTTTTAACAGGGTGAGCTCAAATATTGAGACCGAAAAACCCTCTCCTTTTACCCCTGAGACTGTAAGCTTCTGATTTGTTAATCTCATTCCCTCTGGGATATAATTTAAGGATGTCCAGGCAGCTCCTGTGTCTACTAAAAATACTACTTATATCATATCTCCCCTCAGCTGTCTCTTTTCCAGGTTGAAGAGCCCTAACCTTTTTAGCTTCTCTTCCTAACAGCATCCTTCCATCCCCTTTACGCTTTTGATGGCTTGTCTCTTTACCTTTTCTAATAATGCTATATCCTTTCAAAGATAAGAGGATTTGCTGCCTGACTCTCTATTTCTGGGGTTAAATTGTATATAGGGGTTAAGTCTTCCCCTAAGGCAGCTCCCTTAGCAGTCTCATCTGCTAATCTATGTTTCTCTGGCTTCAAAAGAATTCCATGCTTAATGACCATTTTCATGCATCACTTCTATTTCTTTTTTTTTTTGGCAGAAGCTAACACTTGCTGAATTAATCTTTTTCACTGTTTACATATAAGTTAAGAATTTGACATAACCACCCTTTGGTCTGTGCCAAATTTCAGCCAGAAAAATGCAGCTAGCTTTATGCTTTCTCTTTTGACCATTGTCACCACCAGGGGGCAGTGTGCTGCTGATGGTGAAGAAATAGTTGTGCAAACTCGAATGGTAAAGCAAAATGTGGATTTATTCCCCTCCCGGGGTGGATTAATGAACAAGTGAACAGAACACAAGCAGAAACAAAAGTATTCCAATCTTTTGGCAAAACACAAAAGGACATACAGCAATAACTTCTTGCTTCGAGGTAGGAACTTAAACTGTAGCATACAGGCTTTTGCTCTGTCTAGCGCAGAGATATTCTTTCAGATGAGACTAATGTACAGTCCATTAGGTCAGATATAGATGAGGATTCACTGAGAGAGTCCACTAACATGGGTTCCTCCTCACGTTCCAAACCCTCTTGGTTGAAATATGCTTGGACATTTCCCTTTGGCAAGCCCTCACGGTAAGTTTCTCTGTTGCTATCTTCTGTTTGGGATAGAGGAACTCTCTGTCCCCTCTTGCTAACAGACTTTAGCTTGTAAGGCTTCTTTTGGGGTTTAAAGCTTACTGCCAGCTCCTCTTCTGACATATACACGTCTTCTGGCCAGTCTCTAAGCTTTTCTGACGGCTGTGAATGCTCTCTATTCAGGTAGTTAGGTTGGGAGTAGCTGCCCTGCCCCCACCTCTGGCTTCCTGTGTAAGGTTGCTCTGCATTCACTCTACAAACACTTTTATTCCTTTTAACTTTCAATGGCTCACATTCATTCCCCAAGTCCCAGCTTCTTATTACATACTTTTTAGCTACTGGCTTGCAGTTCCTCTGGTTAGGACGTAGGTTCCATGCTGCCGTGTCTCTGCAATCAGCAGGAGCTGCCCAGCTGGCTTCTGCTCTAGCAAGCTGCTTCCTCCTAGTGGATTCTGGGTATCTCTGAGGTTGAACGCTTCCTGGTTCAGACTCTGAGTCACTTCCTATACTGAAGTGAGAGACTCTTCCTGGTTCCTCCCTGGTAGCTGCTGTAGGTAAGACAGGCTGTCTTCTTGTGGTAGGCGACGGCCTATGATCCATGCTAATTGAACTAAGCAGACAGGCCTGAGCAGCTTGACCTGTAACTGAAGCCTGTAGTTAGGCCCAGAGGAATGAAAACCCCCCTGAATGATGACACCATAGAATTGAAACTTAACTCAGTTTAACTGAACATAGCTAAGCAGAAACGAAACTTATAAAAGACAGAAAACAGCTCTAATTGGTACTGATAAGAGAGCACAGCTTCTATGGAATTAATTAACTCTGCAAAAAGCAAGGTTACAGTGCCCTGCTTCCCATATGTTTTAACAAGCTCAGCGACCTTGGAGGAGAGAAGTAACAAGTTGGAGACACTGACCATTGTAATTGGGACTAGAAGGGGGGCAACCAGGTGCTGGGCCCAGACCAGAGTCCCGATTGGGTAGCCATATCAGTACCGGGACCAATAGATGGGTGAGAGGGGTACTGGGACCAATGAAAAGTTTGCCTATGCTTAGAATGGACAAGAAAGCTATAAAAGTTGTTGTTTTACTAGAAGCCATTGCTCAGCCATTTTGAAATTGCTTATTGCTTGAGCCATGTGCACATTAAACTGGCTTGGATCCTTGAAAAGACTCCTGGATTTATTTATTGCATGCTTATCTGCTGCTACATTCTCTTCCTACAGTGCTCACCTTGTCCCAGGTTTCTCCCTCTCAGGGTTTGTTCCAAATCTGAGCTCTCTGACAATTCCTCTCCTCCTGGCAACTCTTTGGAGGTGTCATCCTTGTAATGCTTCCCCCTTGTGTTCCCTGCACTATCCTTATAAGGGCTGTGCATACTTCCCCCTACCAGGTGTGTGCTATTGGGAATTAGGGCGTTTCTCCTTACTACACGTTTCTCCAGACCTCGTGGCTGCCTTTGTTGTCGTTGCCACTGACAACAGCTATCCACCTGGTCTGTTCTCCTGTCAGCTTTTGCACTGACATGCTGCATGTTTTGTATTTTAACAGTGGAAATTGGGGCTTCTTCATCACATATCCCCCCCTTAAAACCTTACGTGTTGCTGACGTTTCCGTCTGACAGCACGTAAGCCGAAGGTGACTAACCCTTCGCCTCTCTCTTTTGACCAGCTGTACTGACGCCGATCGTTCCTGCCAGGGTTTTAATAAATTCAAATGGTATATCTGTTGACGCCCCCCTTCGTGCTCAACTTTATAGGAGACTGGGCCTACTCTAGCCACCATTTTGCAGGGTCCCTTCCACCTAGATTCAAATTTGGGACCTACAGCGGGTACTAGGACCAATACCTTGTCTCCTATGCTTAATTGCCGTTCCTTGGACCTCCGGTCATAATACCGTTTTTGCCGGCTTTGGCTCGCCTGTAAATTTTCCATGGAAACCCGGGAAGTCCTTTCTAGGCGGTTCCTAAGATCCCGGAGAAACTGGGGAACCCCCACTTCCTCTGCCTCCGGCTCGCTCCATTGCTCTCTCAGGATATCCAAGATCCCCCTTGGAGCTCGGCCAAATAATAACTCGTAGGGCGATGCCCCTAATGATGCCTGCCTACGCTCTCGGCAAGCGTACAATACAAAGGGAAGTAAATTATCCCACTCCCCCATCTGTCCCTCCAGTCCGCGTCGTAACATCTGTTTAATTGACTGGTTTAGCCTTTCCACCAGTCCGTTCGACTGTGGGTGATAGGCGGAGGTCCGGACGTGCCTTATCCCGAAGGCATCCCACACTAAGGCCAAGTACTTTGAGGTAAAGTTGCTTCCTTGGTCCGTTAGGACCTCTTGTGGGAAACCTATTTCGCAAAATAATTTTATTATTTCTAAGGACATCGACCTAGCAGAAATATTCCGTAGCGGAATGGCCCACGGAAACCTAGTGGCAACATCTACAATTACCAATAGATATTGGAAGCCCCTTGGCGTCCTAACTAAGGGTCCTACAATGTCCATAGCCAGGCGTCGGACTGGCGTGGCAATAATGGGTGTACTAATCATTGGCACCGGTTTCGGTTTTATGGCAGTGACCTTCTGGCACGCGGGACAAGACTGGCAGTAGCGGGTGGTCTCCTTAAAGACGCCCGGCCAGTAAAAGCGGGCCAGTATTTGGTCTATTGTGCCTTGTATGCCTTTGTGGCTACCCACAGGGTGGTCGTGTGCCAATCGCATTACTATTGTCTTAAAGGTTGCCGGTACCACTACCTGCTTGCGGATGGCCCCTGTATACGGGTCCGTACTTTCCCGGTATAACAGCTCACCCTCTAGGAAAAATCTAGGCAAGATGGCTCTACCCTCCTGAGCAAATTCAAAAGCTCTTTTTAGGGACGGATCTGCCCTCTGCTTCTTTGGGAAGGAAGGGAACTTCTGGACTAACTCAGCAGGGACCCAGGGCAAATCTTCCCCTGCTACCAGCTCTGCCCTCCCTTGGGACCTATTTCTTTGCTCCCTACGTCTCTCTGCCCTTCCCTTTCTTTCCTTAGAAGGAAGGTTTATTAGATCGTCATGTGTGGGGAGTATATCTACTAGCTCCTCTCCCTGGCCTTCCTCTGCATCTGGAGTTTCTTCCTCCTCAGCGGAACCTACCCCTATCTCTGAGGCTTTGGCCTGGGATCTAGTGGAAACTAAAGTAGTTTTCTTACCTAGGCCCTCTTTAAGACCTCGGTTGAACGGTGGCCAATCACGGCCTAACACAAGCTCATATGGGAGATGAGGAATTACAGCCATCTGTATCTTCTCCCGAGTATTCATCCCTATCACAGACATTCCATACCGTGGGTAAAATACAGACGTACCATGCACACATCTTACTTTAATTTTGTCCCTCGCTTGCTTTTGTGAAAAAGGGTTATGGGCGGTAATGGTCTCCCACAATTCACGAGAAACCAGGCTTTGGCTAGCTCCAGAATCCAAGAGCGCCAAAGCTTTTACCCCTTCTATCTGGACCTCTACCTGAATGCCCTTCTCTAGGGGGTTCTGTCCTCCCACTACTAGAGCACTACGTTCAGTACACTTTTTGTACCCATGTCCAGGCTGGCCACAGTTAAAACATTTCCTTTGAATCATTTTCACCCTAGTGTTACCAGACATCTTAACATTACATGCAGTATCACCATATGCATTGCTTTTAAAAGACTTTCTCACACCATGCATTCTATCAATGCCAGCCATTTTTAAAACAGCGCCTCCGGAGGTACTGGCTAATTCCGCCTCAAAATAGTTCTCCGTAAGGATGGCTGCGTCATTCGTAGAATTACATTTTTGTAGCAATATAAATGCCTTTATTTCTTGTGGAATGGCTTCCAAATACTGTTCCAGGAGGACGGCATCAAATAAAGACTCGACCGTTGCCCTTTCTGGAACGAGCCATTTGGTCGCTAGACCTTTTAGTCGTTGTAACAAGGCTTTAGGCGTTTCCTTATCCAGGAGTTTGGCCTCTCTAAAGAGCCTTCTGTAGTGCATGGGCGTTAAACCCAGCCTATCTCTAATAGCTATCTTCACGTCGGGGTAACTGGAAGACAGATCAACGGGCATTGTTTTGTATGCGGCGAGCGCCTCGCCAGACAAAGTCATGGCGAATCTTAATGCCCACTGATCAGTCGGCCATTTAGCCGCTGCTGCTATTCGCTCGAACGCGTCAGCGAAGTCATCAAAACTATTGTATGACTTTAATTGTCCCAATGACAGAGCATTGTATTCATGTAGTCCTACCGCCCTCGGTCCTGCAGACTCAACCTCGGCTGCGGTAGCAGTTTTCTTTATCAGAGTCTCCAGCAACTCTAGTAGCGGCTGCTGCTGCTCAGTCATTGCATGGATCATTCTCTCTTGGCTTTGCCGGGCCAGTTCTCCTTGTGCTTTCCACTGGACCTCCATCCAGTCTTTCATTTGCTGGGGATCCATCTTTACGCACCTGTGAAGAAACAAAAGACAAGCCCACCAAGTGCGGCACCAAACAAAGTGTTTCCACTATAGGTAACTCTTTTTTTTTTTTTTTTTTCTGCTATTCCTCTTGCTGCTCCTAACACCACAGCTCCCCCTTTCTCAGATCCAAATCACCCGTGCCCTCCTACCTTTACCTCAGCACGGTGAAGGATCGTGCGTTGAGAAAGCTGTAGGCTCGCTGCACTCCAGGTCAGGAATTTTTGAAAAAAAATCTGCTCCGGCAAACTTTTCCTCCTTCAGCAAGGTAAATCCTATGTGTGTCTTCGGTGCTGTGTTTTTCATCCACTTGAAAAATCCGAAGAACTACGCCACTTTATGTCACCACCAGGGGGCAGTGTGCTGCTGATGGTGAAGAAATAGTTGTGCAAACTCGAATGGTAAAGCAAAATGTGGATTTATTCCCCTCCCGGGGTGGATTAATGAACAAGTGAACAGAACACAAGCAGAAACAAAAGTATTCCAATCTTTTGGCAAAACACAAAAGGACATACAGCAATAACTTCTTGCTTCGAGGTAGGAACTTAAACTGTAGCATACAGGCTTTTGCTCTGTCTAGCGCAGAGATATTCTTTCAGATGAGACTAATGTACAGTCCATTAGGTCAGATATAGATGAGGATTCACTGAGAGAGTCCACTAACATGGGTTCCTCCTCACGTTCCAAACCCTCTTGGTTGAAATATGCTTGGACATTTCCCTTTGGCAAGCCCTCACGGTAAGTTTCTCTGTTGCTATCTTCTGTTTGGGATAGAGAAACTCTCTGTCCCCTCTTGCTAACAGACTTTAGCTTGTAAGGCTTCTTTTGGGGTTTAAAGCTTACTGCCAGCTCCTCTTCTGACATATACACGTCTTCTGGCCAGTCTCTAAGCTTTTCTGACGGCTGTGAATGCTCTCTATTCAGGTAGTTAGGTTGGGAGTAGCTGCCCTGCCCCCACCTCTGGCTTCCTGTGTAAGGTTGCTCTGCATTCACTCTACAAACACTTTTATTCCTTTTAACTTTCAATGGCTCACATTCATTCCCCAAGTCCCAGCTTCTTATTACATACTTTTTAGCTACTGGCTTGCAGTTCCTCTGGTTAGGACGTAGGTTCCATGCTGCCGTGTCTCTGCAATCAGCAGGAGCTGCCCAGCTGGCTTCTGCTCTAGCAAGCTGCTTCCTCCTAGTGGATTCTGGGTATCTCTGAGGTTGAACGCTTCCTGGTTCAGACTCTGAGTCACTTCCTATACTGAAGTGAGAGACTCTTCCTGGTTCCTCCCTGGTAGCTGCTGTAGGTAAGACAGGCTGTCTTCTCTTCCTACAGTGCTCACCTTGTCCCAGGTTTCTCCCTCTCAGGGTTTGTTCCAAATCTGAGCTCTCTGACAATTCCTCTCCTCCTGGCAACTCTTTGGAGGTGTCGTCCTTGTAATGCTTCCCCCTTGTGTTCCCTGCACTATCCTTATAAGGGCTGTGCATACTTCCCCCTACCAGGTTGTGCTATTGGGAATTAGGGCGTTTCTCCTTACTACACGTTTCTCCAGACCTCGTGGCTGCCTTTGTTGTCGTTGCCACTGACAACAGCTATCCACCTGGTCTGTTCTCCTGTCAGCTTTTGCACTGACATGCTGCATGTTTTGTATTTTAACAGTGGAAATTGGGGCTTCTTCATCACACCATGCAAACCAGCAAATTCTTAAAACACTTCTTTACTTTATCCTTAAAAAGGTTACCCTGTAGCTTTATTGCATGCTACTAATACCAACATCCTCCCTAATTGACTGTCTGGAGGAATGTCTCCGGGGTCCTTATCCCTGACCCCATCCTTACTCGAGTTTCCTTTAGAATTCCTGAAACCCATTGAGACCTGTTTCACCAATGTGATTTTCACTTCATCTCTCTCCAGCCGCACTCCTCGCAGAAGTGTCGGAGCTGCGGATTGAGACTCCGCACTCACTTCATGTCTAGGACACGTCTCATGCACACAACAGTCTGTATCGATACCCAACCACCAAGGCAATACTTTACAGTCTTTTTTCTTACCTTGGTCTGTGCACAGAATTACTTGGTTGATGTGTTTGTCTCTGTCTAATACCTAGTCTGCTTCACTGAGTCTGTATTGATTTTTCCTTCATGGTCTCGGGATTCTGCTGTCAGTACACTGTTGGAGCCCCTCGTCACTGATAAACGAGGCCGTTGAACTCAACGGGACGTGTCTCCCCGTCCTGAATGGCAGTGGTTTCCTCCAGCGATGACACAATCCCGGACGAGCCCCCAATCTGTAAGAAAACATAACTTTAACACAATAACAGACTTCTCAGTGATGCAGAGTTATTTTAATTAATCACTTTCTTGCATTGAAGGGTGAAATGCTTCAGTGAGCATTTCATCCACATTCTCTGTTTCACAGTTCTTTTATAGTAGACTATGTACTCGCCCTCTTTCAGCATGTCCATAATTCATTGGATAATAATTATACACCTGTATCAGGCTACGTGTTATTAGCCATGTAGTCTCTCTTCCCAGAATGCAGACAAACAGTAAAGGAAGTCAGAAAATCATTGCATACTATTAATACTTGTCTCACTCCACTTCTTTCTACTTCTGCACCTGTGACAGGCTATGTGTTATTAGCCACGTAGACTTTCCCTTCCCAGGATGCAGACATACATTAAAGGTGAATCAGCTTTGTACCTCTGCACCTGTGACAGGCTACGTATTATTAGCCACGTAGTCTTTCTTTCCAGGATGCCGACATACAAAATTATATTACATTGTAAAAATAACATATCACATTTGTTTATATCACCATGTCACTGGTGAGGACTCACTTGGAATATTGTGTTCAGCTTTGGAGACCATATCTCACAAAGGATATAAAAAGACTGGATATGGTTCAGAGTAAGGCAACCAAAATGATTTGGAGTCTGCGCTAGAAGACATATGAAAACAGACTCCAGACGATAGGAGGAGCAGGGGAGATACAAACCTTTAAATACTTAAGGAGTATTAATGAACAAACAAGCCTTTTTCAAAGATGGGGAAGCTGTAATACTAGAGGACATAACATGAAGCTTCAAGGGGGTAAACTGAAAGGCAACGTCAGGAAATACTTTTTCACTGAAAGGGTGGTGAATGCTTGTAATGCCCTTTTGATGGAATTGGTGGGGCAAATACAGTGACAGAATTCAAGATGGCATGGGACAGACACATTGGATCCCTTTAAAGAAACAGGATGAAATCAAAATAAACTTAATTGTCTCTGATATTTCAGCAAATAGAGGTGACCTGCATGGAGCAGGGGGAGCACCCCTAAACAAAGGCATGGGGAGGGGTGACCTGTATGGAGCGGCGGGGGCACCTACTCTTGCCATCTTGCTGGGCAGACTAGATGGACCATACTGGTCTTTATCTGCCATCATATACTATGTTACAATGACATACACACATTTGCACATTACCCGACACTTGCTATGATGCACACAGATGGTTCTGTAAATGGAGGAAATGTGCCATTGTGTCATACTGCAAGTGTACACGTTTCCACTTGTTTTCTTATGTTTTGGTGTCTGGGCTAAAGGCACCCACTGGAAACCAGGGCCACACTAAGCTATAACTGCACTGACTTGCAAACCTGGTGCTCCCCGCTAGCTGCTTTGGAGATTAGCCAGGTTAAAGCCCATTAGCCTTCAGTTGCATCTTGGCAGGCTCAATGTTGTCCCAGATACAGGATGAACTCCGTGCTGGCAGGCAGGGAGGGATGGCGTACCAGGAGCAGGGTGCTTACCTGCTCTGTGCTGGCTTGCTCCCTTGCCGCTTTCCACTTGCTTGGCAGGGCTCTGTGCTCTTCCTGTGGAGCAGGTGGCAGCTGCAGTCGTCCCCCCTCCCCCCCGGTACCTGCCCTTCCTCATCGCAGGAGCAAAAAAAGTCAACAGTGCACATGGAGAGCACACAGACCATATCTCCCCCAAGGAGGGAGAGAGGTAGGGAACATTAGGTGGGCAGCTATTCCCAAGAAGTTCTTTAATAGCGGAGAGGTGAGTGGCAGTGGCAGATGAAAAGCAGAGAATCACTCCACTGCCTCCTTCTCCTCTTGCTGCGGTCCTGTCAGCTCGGCTCACTTAATTGCCCACAGAAAACTTTTAAAGAAGTTTTCCACGCTGCTGTATGCCTCCTCTCTTTTTGTAGAGTGCCGCCCCTTGGCATCCGGAGGCCCAGGAAAGCATTTCTCATTGATGTGCTGAAATCCCAGGTATCCAAGACTTCAGCCCATCAATGGGAAATGCTTTCCCGGGCTTCTGGCTGCCACAGGGCAGCACTTTACAGAAAAAGCAGGAGTGGGGCATGGTGTGGTGCGGCATGGCAAGATTTTTTTAAAGTAAGTGTAAAGACGTTTGCCGCTGCCGTTGATATTTTGAGATTGCGGAGACTGCTTGAGCAGTATTTACACCACTAGGTGAGAGGCTTCACTTCTGGTGGGGGGCAGTTTGACTTCCTGTCTGGGTTGAAATGCACCCTTATTTTTTTGCACCCTGTGCTGAAAACTATTGTAGATAGCAGGCCACAGAGTGGCTGTGCAGACAGCAGCGACTTTGGTGGTAGGCAGCAGCGAGAATGGCACTAGTTACAATAAAATAGAGCTATGGAAAGAAAGTTTTTCTCTTTGCTTTATAATTTTTTTCTTTTAAGTTTTGGCATGTAAGGCTAAAGTTTCCCATTGGAAATGGACAACAGTCTGCGAGACAGCAGTGGAAACTGTCAAGAACATAGCAAGACACTGAAGGCATAGAGCTCTACACTCGTTCCTCCTCCGAGATGCATGGAAATTGTGGGAAAACAAACAAGGAGCGGTTTCCACTAACTCTGGAGAATGATCGGTTGCCATGATATCGTCTACTAGGCAGGATGGGAAATGCTGTACAACCTAAGTTTGTCATAGTTATGGTAAACTGGGTCAGTCCAAAGGTCCATATAGACCAGTATCCTATTTCCTACAGGGATCTATCCAGGTGACAAGAACCTGTCAGATTCCCAAAAGGTAGACAAATTCCATTCTGCTTATCCCAGGGGTAAGCAGTGCATTTCCCCAGTCCACTTTAATAATAGTTTATGGACTTTTTCTCCAGGAACTAGTGCAATCCTCTTTTAAACCCAGCTACACTAACAGCTTTTACTACATCCTCCTGCAACAAATCCCAGGGTTTGATTATGCATAGAATGAAAAGATATTTTTTCCAATTAGTCTTACTTGTGCTACATTGTAACTTCATTGCTTGCTCTCTAGTCTTTCTATTTTTTGAAGAAATAAACAATTGCCTTAATCATTTTTATTCCACCATTTACAGGGTGGCCCAAAAAAAGTGAGAACATCTCGTAGCATATAAATTATTTAAAAATTCAAAAAGACAGATGTAAACTATTGACTAAGTTAAAAAAAAAAGATGGCGACTGGAAATTGTTGAAATAAAGACATTATATAGCTAAAAAAGGTAAATAAGTAAACTATTTAAGCTTTTAATTTACGAGATGTTCTCACTTTTTTTGGGCCACCCTGTATTACAGAAAAAAACAGCTTGACATTTCCAGATGTGCACATCAAGGCTTAAACATAAGGATAAAGGTGAGTCCATTTCCAGGAGTAAGTCTTGACAGATCATCTCATCATTGATATGGTCAGAGAGGACATTCCAAAAAACTGCCACTATGCATGAATATAGATATCATAATTTGTGTCAACTGGGTCCTGTCCTTCCCAGAGTTGTGAGGACCAAACTTGTCAACATTGAAATATTGTAGGCCACACTGGATGTCTGGTCTGGGAAATGAGAGGACTGTAGTGTAAATACAATGGAACATTTATTTATTTGGCATTTTTTATATACTGTACCACCTTTCAGTTTTATGAAGGCAGTTTACAATGAACATAACAACAGTTTTACAAGGAACATTCAGAAACTATTTTACATGATTCAAGAGTCCTCAGCAAGCTTTTAGGTCTCAAGAAATGTGTAAGGGAGATCTCATCTTGGGCTCCTTATGAGGCAGGACTAGAACTATCTCCAGCATTGGACCAGGGAGAGTAGGTTCTGTAGACTGTGCATTTTTTGGACTGGACTGGACAGTCTGGTGTAGCGCCCCAATCTGTACTTGCTACTACAACCTAGGAACTGATCCAGTTGACCCTGTTGCTGACTTAATTCCTCCTACTACTACTACTACTGTTACTTATCATTTGTATAGCTCTACGAGGTGTACGCAGCACTGTACAGAGACATGTAAGAGACAGTCCCTGCTCATAAGAGCTTACAGTCTAATCAAGGCTGACAATACAAGTGAGGACTAGGATTTATCTAGGGGAATGGTAAGGAAACACATAGGAGGTGAACAGGATACTAGGGGGATGAGGATCCAACAGCAGTCTCAAATAAGTGAGTTTTTAGTCTGGATTTGAACAGGGCCACAGATATAGCCTGACATACCAACTCAAGAAGTTTGTTCCAGTAAGGTAGAAAGATCAAAATCTGGAGTTGGCAGAGGAGGAGAAGAGCACAGATAGAAGGAATCTGCCAGAAGAGTGGAACTCCCAAGGAGGGGTTTAGGGAGAGATAAGAGAGGAAAGGTAGGTAGAAGCAGCCAAAAGAAGGCACTTATAGGTCAGTAGTAGAAGTTTGAATTGGATGTGGAAACCAATAAGGAGCCAATAAAGTGATTTGAGAAGAGGGATAACATGAGCATAGTGACACTGGCGGAAGATTAGCCATGCAACTAAGTTTTGAACAGATTCAAGTGGGGAGAGATGATTCAGAGGAAGACCAGCGAAGAGATGGTTGCAATAGAATAGACAGGAGGTGACAAGAGAATGAATGAGATTCTTAGGAGTTTTCTCTGGTCAGATTTATTTATATTTATTTATTATTATCTAGCTCATGCAGTAGTTCAAGGCGAGTTATTATTATCTAGCTCATGCAGTAGTTCAAGGCAATTTATAATCAGGTACTGTAGGCATTTTGCTGTCCTTGGAGGGCTTACAATCTAAATTTGTACCTGTAAGCATTAAGATAGCCAAATCAGCAGGGTCCATATTAGCCAGAGCTTGATGCAGTGGTTCTTGTCAGTAGGAAAGACCTAAGAACCTTGGGAGGTGGGATCCACGGATAGGTTCTCCACAGGACAGTGTATCAAGGACTCAGGGGTAACTAGGATGGCATCTGCTTGTAACAACCACCTTCCCCTTAGGTTGAGCTTTCCAGTGCTGGTGGAAACCTAGGACCCAAGGACGCAGCTCAGCAGCTCCCCCGATTCGGGGTAGAGTGCCCGAGCGGGAGAGGCAGCCAGATCTCCCACCCGGAGGCTTCTGCCCAATCGGGGCAGTGGGAGGAGCTACAACAGCAGAGGCTCCTGCCCAATTGGGGCAGTGGGAGGGGCTACAACATCAGAGGCTCCTGCCCAATCGGGGGAGTGGGAGGAGCTACAGCAGAGCAGCAGAGCCGGCTTAAAAGCCAGCTCCGACGAGGGACAGAAGCAGACGTAGCTCAGCAGCTCCCCCGATTCGGGGTAGAGCGCCCGAGCAGGAGAGGCAGCCAGATCTCCCGCCCGGAGGCTCCTGCCCAATCGGGGCAGTGGGAGGAGCTACAACAGCGGAGGCTCCTGCCCAATCGGGGCAGTGGGAGGAGCTACAACAGCAGAGGCTCCTACCCAATCGGAGCAGTGGGAGGAGCTATAGCAGAGCAGCAGAGCCGGCTTAAAAGCCAGCTCCGACGAGCGCGCCCGCGCTCTGCAGGCCCGTGCCTGAGGGCCTCGCCAGAGGGCCCTTTGGCGTGGCCCTTAGGCACGGCACAAAGGCGGAAACAAACAACAGCACCAAACAGTACATCCAGCCCCCCTGATCGGGGTGGAACGACTCAGCAGGACGCCACCCCACTTAGAAGCTCCTGCCCAATCAGGGCAGTGGGAGCACCTTCGAAAATCACCAGCCCAGCAGAATCCGCCCACCCCTGACAGAACCGCGCCTGAGGACCGAACCTGAGGGCCCTTAGGCGTGGCACCCCAGTGCACCCACAGAAACAACCACAACCCGACGCTGCAAGAGTCACAAGCAGCAACCAAACTCAGACATCGAAGACAAGAAAGACAACACCAGCAGAGCAAAGTAAGTGCAACATCTACCAAACTCTGACCGCATAAGAATGCACACAACATGGATTCTGCCCATCAGCCTCCTCCTCACCCATCTCTTACCACACCAGGCAACCAACCACACCCTACTAACAAGCACTCCATGGCAGCCAGCACAACTCTTCACACACCCACAGTACACACACTGGAACACAATCAAGACCCCCAAGCACAGGAGGCAAAACAGACACAAACCCAACACACAAACAAACCCAAACAAAGCGCAGATTCAACTAAGCACCCCGACTACGATCACAATCGAGCTCATCAACACCAGATCCATAAGAAACAAAATTAACACAATAGCAGACCACATAGAAGAGCATCAACCCGACATACTATGCATTACTGAAGCATGGCTCACCCCCACCGACAATGTGCTACTTAATCATCTAGTACCAACCACATACACAGAATTCAACTGCCCACGCACACAACGTAGAGAAGGAGGGGTCCTGATCCTCGCAAGGAACAGCCTAAGATTCAAGTCACGAAGCTCATCAAACACCAACCAATGCAACACCATCACTGTGGAAAACAAATGGATGGCACTTTGCCTCACCTACAGAGCCCCGAACGCACCACCAGACGAACTAGCATCCACTCTAGAGGAGGTCTGTGCCTTCAACACCAGCAACAAACCCCTGCTACTACTAGGAGATTTCAACCTAAAATCCTCCAACACAAAGGACGCAGAAGCCTTCCTACAAGCTATGGGATCCTTACAATACACCCAAATGATCAACACACCAACACACAAACACGGATCATCACCAGACCTCATATTTGCACCCAATTTTCTAACGGACAATGGTAACATATCTGCACCAAATGTCACCCCGTCCCATGGTCAGACCATCGCATAATCAAAACAAAGGTCATGCCACAAGGACAAAACCATGACAGAAACCTAGACAAACCAACAGCACAAAGAAGATTTAAAAGCTTCAACAAGGACCAATTTCTCAAGTACACGATACCGCACCTGAATACGGAAGAAGAGGATTTAGACAATCAAATCATAAAATGGAACAGCATCATCAATGCAGCCTCCAAAGCCACCAAACACAGACCCAAGAAAGATCACCACACTAGGGCACCTCACACACCCTGGTACTCAGGAAGTTAGAACGACAATGGAGACACACCAAGTCTCCCAACAAACAGACTCTATACTTAGCAAAACAAAAAGAGTACAACGATCTCATCAACCAAACAAAGAGAGAATACCACACCAACCTCATACTCAAATCAAACAACAAACCGAGAGAGCTCTTCGAAATTGTGAAAACACTCACCAAGGAGAATAAATCCGACAGCGAAGTGCAAATAGACCCACAAACATTTGCAGACCACATCCAAGACAAATTCCACTCAGCTCCATGAAGGAATACTAACACAAGCACCAAACCAACCACCACCCCAAGAAAAACTTGGGACAAATTCAGCAGCCCATCCACAGAGCAGCTCTCACACATCATCACCGCCCTCAACACAAGCACGGCCCCAACAGACCCATGCCCAGTCACATGGATCAAAACGACAAAGTCAAACTTCATCCACACCATACACAACATGGTGAAAAGTTCTCTAACACAAGGTATCATGCCAGACCAGCTAAAACTCGCCACAATAAGACCAATCCCAAAGAAATCAGCACTCGACAAAAACAACCCAGCAGCCAACAGACCCATCTCAAGCATCCCCCTACTGGCTAAGATTATTGAGAAAGTGGTACAACATCAACTACAAGACCACATCAACAACCATGCACAACTCGACTACAACCAACACGGTTTCCACTCCAACCATGGAGTTGAAACACTCCTGCTATACCTCTTTAACGACATACTACACCTCATAGACAACAGCAAGAACGGAATACTCATGATCTTCATTGACCTATCATCAGCGTTTGATACAGTCGACCATGGAACACTACTAGCAAGACTACAGAACATCAGACTACACGGAGCCACATTGAGGTGCTTCCACTCTTACCTAACGGACAGACAGATACAGGTCAAGATTGGGCCCAACACATCCCGACCCATAAAAGTCATGCAAGGCGTACCCCAAGGATCCGCACTATCAACTCTCTTATTTAACATCTACATCCAACCAATATGCAACATCATAAAAGAGCACGGGATAAAATGCACAATCTATGCGGACGACATAGTGATATACACACCAATCACCCTCGACAACCCAGACCACACCAAGATAACAGACTGTCTCACACATATGAACACCTGGTTTCAAGACAACAACATGACCATAAACTACAGCAAGACTGAGGTGCTAATCATCACATGAAACTCCAACTTCATCCCCCCCCGCGACATCAAGATAGGCACCACAACCATACCCATACAATCAGAAGTGAAATACCTCAGAGTGACAATGGACAAAGAACTTAACCTTCAGTTCCACATCAGCAGAACAACCAAAAATGCATACCACAGGATGAGACTAGTACGATGCCTCAAGCCCCTCCTCACTCAGGAAAGCTTCTGCAGTTTGTCAAGCACTAATAACCCCAATCCTAGACTTCTGCAACCCAATCTATCTAGGTCTAACGAAACAGACACTAAGACCATTGCAACTGGCACAAAACACTGCAGCATGCATAATTGCTGGCACCACAAGACAAGAACACATCACACCCACCCTAAAAGAGCTCCACTGGCTGCCTATCAGTGCCTGCATTAGATACAAGACAATCATAAACATTTTCAAAATCAAACATCAATCATCAGCTTTTCAGCCTACACCCACTCACACAACCAGACAACAGCACAAGACCGAGAAGAAGAGGCACATCCAACCATGTCAACACACCTAAAGATATCAACAGGATACGCAAGGACACCGAAAAACGAGCCTTATCAAAGGCGGCACCAACAATCTGGAACGCACTCCCCGACGAACTGCGTTCAACAACAGACCTTAAGGAGTTCAGGAAACTACTGAAGACAACACTATGGTGACATTACTTAAACCATGCAACAGACACCTCAATTCCCCCCACATGTCACTATAATTGTAATTAAGCAAGGAACTGATACCCATAGCATTGTAAATAGCGCAAGCTGTAAATAGCACCACAAGAATCAACGTCCAGACACACTCACATGCATACACTACTCACTGCATGTGCACACTATACACTGTATCTTATTGATTGTTTGCTGTTCAGACCGCCTTGATTGCAGGATAAGGCGGTATAGAAATATGTTTAAATAAATAAATAAATAAATAAAAATAAATAAACCTAGGACCCGCCGACCATAAAGCTCCCCCGATCCGGGGTAGAGCGCCTGAGCGGGAGGCCTTCCCGCTCAGAGGCTCCTGCCCAATCGGGACAGTGGGAGGCAGATAAAGCCGCGTCCCAGCCGGGGATGCCAGCAGCAGGACCGTGCTCCTCCCGCTGACCATAAAGCTCCCCCAATCTGGGGTAGAGCTCCTGAGCGGGAGGCCGTCCCGCTCAGAGGCTCCTGCCCAATTGGGGCAGTGGGAGGCAGATAAAGGCGCGTCCCAGCCGGGCCCTTTGGCGTGGCCCTTAGGCGCGGCCACAGGAGCGACCACAGCCACAAACCCAAAAAGGGCCCAACAAAACAGCGACAGCATCAGACCACACGAGAGGACCCTAGAAGCAAAGAAAAAATGCCAAGAACTGCAAAACACCCTAAAAGAATCACCAAGGGACCTGAGTACCAGAAAGACCCACCTACAGACAACCCACAGCCCATGGACTTCAACAACAACAGCCCCATCCACCACTTCATCTGACCAGACCTAAGCACCTCATGAGCAGCAGGAAGTCAAAAGACCCGGCGCCCAAGAAGCCCTGCACAGCAGCACATCCCTACGACTCCTAGGTACGCCTCAAGCCATGCCACCATTCCTAGCTCCAATATACCCCCAAACATTGATCTCAATCAACTACTATCTCATTAATACCAGCGCATACCCCAACCACCCCACACCAAGCACCACAACCATCCAACATACAAACACCATCAACTCCCCCCTACAAGGAGCACTCACACACCACCCACACAAATCCACACCCCCCAATCCATCAAATGGCAACCCTATCTCCATCACACTAATAAACGCACGCTCAGTCAGAAGCAAACACCACATGCTCCAGGACCTGATCACAACAGAAAAGATTGACATCCTCTGTATAACAGAAACATGGCTAACAGATACAGTGATCATGAACCAACTAACACCAAATGGATACAGTCTTCACAACTGCTCCCGAGCCCATGCCAGAGGAGGAGGAGTAGCCATCATTGCAAGATCCAACCTCCACCTCAGGAACCATGCATCAGAAACAACCAACGAAGCGGACATACTCACCCTCACCAACAGACACCTCTCCATATGCCTAATCTACTGAGCGCCCACACCAAGCACCGATCTATCAGACATACTAAAACATGTATCAGAGAGCACCATCTCCACAAAAGAACAATTAATCCTTTGAGACTTCAACCTTCCCTCACAACAAGATAAACATGCCGAAGCCTTCATCAACGCCATGGAAGCAATGGACCTAACACAGATCATACATGATCCAACACACGAAAAAGGGAACACACTTGATCTAATATTCCTGAACTCCCACAGCACCTCTTCATCTATGAACCCAAAAATCACATGCGCGCCATGGTCTGACCACCATCTCATCAACATTACTCATGTATACAATCACACCAACATCAGAGAGAACAACCAACCTAAAAGAAGATTCAAACCATTCAACAAAGAGGACTTCCTAACACAAATATTACCCAAACTCCAATCAAACTCCTCCAACCTTGAAGACCTGATCAACAACTGGAACACTACAATCACTTCTGCATCCTGTGCAACAACAACCAGCACCAAAACAAGAACTGCTGTGACAAGAGCAAGATGGTACACCCCAATCCTATGGAAGCTAAAGACTCAACTCAGAAGAACCGAAAGAAAATGGAGAAAGACCAAAAAGGAATCAGACAAAGCAAAATACATAAGCAACCTTGACACCTACCACACAGAAACTGATAAAGCAAAAAGACCCTACCACTCAAAAATCATACATACCTCACTAAATAAACCACGTGAGCTCTTCGAGATAGTCAAGAAGCGAACAAAAGCACCCAGCCACTCCGACCAGCTACCGAACATCCCACCTGAACTACTAGCACGCCAATACAAACAGCTCCAACTACCAAGCAAACCACAACTGAATGCAACATCAACAACCTACCATGCCACCAAAATCATGGATTGGAGTACATTCGAAACAATCACAAAAGAACAAATAGAATCCACTATCTCCTGCCTAAACACCACCACCTCTCCACTAGATCCCTGCGCTGCAGAGTGGATAAAGAAATCCAAAGAAGACATAAGCACACCCCTAACCCACATTGTCAACAAATCCCTCAAGCAAGGACACATACCAGACATCCTCAAGACCTCTATCATCCGTCCGACCCTAAAAAAACCCAACCTAGACCCACTCGACCCAGCCTCTTTTAGACCAATAGCAAGTCTCCCATTCACCACCAAAATTATGGAGAAGATAATTCAATGACAACTCCAAGACCACCTAGATACCAACAACATACTGGACCTGCAACAACATGGATTCCACCCATACCATGGAGTCGAGACCCTCATGACGATGCTACTGAACACCCTTATCAAAGGCACGCAGACCAAACACTCTGGATATGCCATGCTCTTCCTAGACATATCCGCAGCCTTTGACACCATCTCCCACAGCATTCTCCTACACAGACTCCAGGAAATAGGCATTAAGAACATTGTACTACAATGGTTCCGCTCCTACCTGACAAACAGACAACTGATCCGCACAAACACAACAACCTCCCCCCCCCCTTTCAACAACATCAAGGAGTACCACAGGGTTCCACACTATCCACCATGCTCTTCAATATCAATCTGCAACCACTCTGCTCGTTCATACGAGAGCATAACATCAACTACCATATATACGCAGACAACATAATGCTCTATGGACCAATCACAACCACCAACCCAACAAACAACCACCTGTCAGACTGCTTCATTGAGGTCTCTGACTGGCTACAAAGGAACAATCTATCCATCAACATCAAAAAAACTGAAGCCCTCATAGTAACCAAGGACCCAAACTTTACCCCACCACCACACCTCATATTGGGAACCACCCAAATAAAGATTCAACCCCACATAAAATATCTGGGAATCACTATAGACCAGGCACTCACATTTACTCCACAGATTAAAAAGACTACCAGAACAATATTCCACAAAGCAAAAATGATACAATGGCTCAGACCACTCATTGATCCACAGGACTTCAGAACTGTCATGAAGGCTATGATGCTCCCCCACCTGGACTACTGCAATATAATCTATCATGGACTTCCTGCTACCCACACCAATCCACTACGGACTGCCCTGAACACCACTGCAAGAATCATCCGGAAAGCAAAAAAACACAATTACATCACTCCAGTCCTGAGGGAATTACACATACTACCACTCGAAGCAAGGATCAAATACAAATCTGCCCTGCTTATCCACAAAGCCCTCTATCAAACACAGACTTCCCACCTCCGCTCCCTACCACCCCAGCCCACCCACAACAGACCAACCCGACAGACCGCCAACAACATCCTTACCATCCCCCATGAACGAATAAAATATAATCAACGAACCTGCAACAGAGCTTTCAAACTATACGCACCCTCCCTCTGGAACTCACTACCGAGCCAAATCAGAAACAATGGTGATCTATCCACGTTCCGGAAACAACTAAAAACCATCCTCTTTCATGAATACCTTGGACCAGAAACAGACAACCTTCACTGACAACCCACGGTCCTTCTGTCAAATCCGCAAAATATCCTCTAAGAGACTCATGTCAATTGTCTAAGTCATTACTATCTGTTCGGATCATCAATGTTGGCCCCCTCGGTGACGGTTCTCCCCCCCTCTGTATAATGATTACTGTCCACCCCCCTCCTTTTTGTTAAACTGCTTTGACCCAGTGAAAAGCGGTATATAAATGCAGTTAAATAAATAAATAAAATAAATAAAGAGTTATGAATCAAAGAACTCCAAGGAAATTGTAAACATGAGCACAGGTTATTCACCTAGGTGGAACAAGGAAGGAGATGAATCAGGATCTAAAGTGAAACGTGGAGCCAAGCACAAGTCAACACCTAGATGCAGACCAAGGTCTGGCAAAGATGTCTAATAAGAGCTAGGTTTATATACAGATCCTGAGCAGGCACAAGATGAATTCTGACAGGAAGTAGCAGACACAGAGCAGGCTAAGGTGGTCAGCTAACTGATTGGAAGCTACTGATATCTGCTGGGTGGGACTCAGAGGTTCATCTAGGCATGGTTTTTCTGGGTACTGAGCCACCTGTAGACTGGTGATGGAATCTCACATCTCACCTCTAGAGGTAGGGCATCCAAAGAAGAGGGTCAACAATGTACATAATCCTTTTCCATGAACTGACCAAACATGCATGCTTCAGAGAAGGGACCAATAATAATCACTGATTCTGGGATCATAATGACTGCGAAGAAATATCAAAACTGAATGGTAGTGAAAGAGGAAATGTTCTGGTCAATCTGAGAGCCTTATACATCATTATAATTATTTTAAACAAAATAGACTATGCAACAGAAAGCCAGTGTAAGGAGTGCAAAGCTGGAGAAATATGTACATGAATCTTTCTGCCTGTCGATAACCTCACAGTAGCATTCAAGATTGTCTCTAGAGCCAGAGCCAGAACAAGGGTTTCTGCCACCCTAGGAAAAAGCCATGACCATGTTGCCCCCCCCCCCCGAGCCATGCTGTCCCCTCCTAAGCCGTGCTGTCCCCCCTGCTCACCAAGCTGCACCCCCACATGCTGAGCAGTGCTACCGCTGATTCCGGCAGCGAGGTTGGGGAGGGGCATGGCACAGCTCAGTGGCAGGCCATGTTCTTCGGCACACATAACTTTGGGGGTTCAGAAGTGGCAGGTTATGTGTGCCGAAGCACATGGCCTGCTACTGAACCTATTAAATCACAACCACACCCTTAGCCTCATAAATACATTAACTATGTATGAATATATCACACTCCCAAACACATTACAGACTTAAAACTATGGGGCATGTTTACTAAACTGCAGTAACGTTACAGACCGCGCGTTATATAACGTTAACAATCGTTAGGTAACATTAATGCATGGTATGTAATGTTAACGCGAGTTAACATTACCTAACGATCGTTAACGTTCCTGGCCGCAGTAAACACCGCAGAGGGTGGAGAGAGGGCGGGGGGAAGGGGTCAATGGGTGAGGAGTGGGCGGGAAGAGGCTCCCTGCACACTAACGCACTGAACTGAAGGGCTGAATCCTACCGCGAATGAAAACCTGCAGTTAGATGCACATCTGCAGGAGAGAGAAACCATTTCAGTGTAAGCAATGTACAGCATAGGCAGGGAGCCCAAGAAACGTGATAGCAGTGCTCCATTTCCAGCAACAGCATAGTGCCCAAGTATGAAAGGCCACTATGGTGATGGTGCAAGTGGGGCATAGGGGGCTGCAGGTGGGACATGTAGTGGGGGCAGCTGGGGCACAGGGTGGACTAGGTGGGTGCCTAGGTGGCACATAGGAATATGGAACCCGGAAATCAGCATGACAGCAGCTGACAAAGGCCAAACACAATCCACCTACATCTACCTGGTCCACCCGAGCTAACAGTTGCCAGGGCACTGACCTGACATCCCCCCCAGCTAACCCTCCCCCAAGTGGAAGGGACAGACTATTGGTAGGCGGTGATGTGAGGATGCTTATGTATGCCCCATGCCCCAGACCCTGCTCCCTAGGCGACTACTTACCCACACAGTGGATGGCCTGGGACTGCACACTACCAGCACCGACAGCATATGGTCATGTCAGCATGGAGGGGGGGTGCCCGTGCTGGAGGGGGCAGTGGCACCTGCCTGAATTGGACCTATGCCATGCCCTGTACCAGTACGTGGTGTGCAGTGCAATATAAAAGGTCTGGCTGAGGAAATGTACAGGTAGCCCCAGGGACCACCATGCATCTGTGGCAACAGTGTGGTGCAGTACTCCCAGCCAGGGTGTCCAGAAGCAGAAAGTCACAGGTTCAAGCCTCACCTGTGGTTCCTGCAGAGCATGTCCCTAAGTTTTACCCTACAATGCAGATACAACAGCAACATGTGCAAAGCCCAAAGCAGCGGCAAACAGGGGTACAAACATCCACTCACACAGGCTCCACAATCCAAAGATGCATGGAGAGTCAGGCTGTTGGCCCTAGCATTGAGCTGCAGTTATCACCAGAGCACTACTACTACTACCTCCTGCACAGTTTAGCAATGTCGGCACTGTGATCAGGACCAGTGTGGCGGGCAGGATTTCCAACCACCCCTATCTTTGCACAACGCTGCAATAGGAGTGTGTGTGTGTGTGTGTATGTCTATCCATTGTTTTGTGGCTGCCCACACCTCACCGGGCCCACAATGTCCCACTGTTACCAGCGTTAGCCTGAATATGTGCATAATGAGGAGCAAGGTGTTGTGGGTATGGCCCGGACAGGGCGGATTGGCCAGGATGTACCTTCACAGGGTGTGGGGCAATGGCTGGGACACTGTAGTGCCTGATCACCGCCTGCATGGACAGGGTGGCCACAGCATGGCATGCTGGGAGGGCACTCTCACCCTGACTGAGCAGTGACCATGGCATGTCTAGGTTCCCACATAGCACTTTGCATTATTTGCCTCTAGTGATGCTTTTGTGTTCCCAGTGCTTGGACCCCAATCACTGAGATGCCTGCTTGGTGCACATAGTTCCTCTGTGAGTATGCACTATGGGTTGGCTAGTGGACTGTCTGCAATTAGGCTGTGTATGATCAGAACACCTATACGGTGCTGTCTGCTGGTGACTGTCAGACAGTGGTGTGAGGCAGTTGGTGTTTTCCAGAGCTAACCCTGTCATTGCTGCTGGTCTGCCACTACCCCAGCCACAGGTATGGCTCTGGCCCACCAACCCTGGCGGACTGTCATATACCAGCAGGATGGAGGTTGTTTCATGGGGGCTTGGGTACCTGTCCCTTACCTACAAAAAGGGTGATATGAGCCCTTTGGGGTATGTCGTGTATACCACTTTGACCTATAAAGGTACTACTACACAAACCTCATGCAAGTCTGGAAACCCTTCTGCCCTGATAACAGGTGCCCATGGCAGCCAGACCCTAACATGGGGTACACACTCATCTGGGTGGTGTCTGGTCCCAGAGGGCCACATGTGACTACAGGATAAAGATGAACACCAAATTACCTTCAGCTGCACTGCAAGGAACACCTGTCACACACTGGTAGTGATGGGGATGTACAGCAGGGCTTATCTCTAGCACCACATGTACTGCAGACCTAGTGCTGGGCACCCATCCTATCCCTCAGGGAGAACACAGAACCTGCACAATGGCATGGTCTGTAGCTATGCTGTGCCAGTATCACGCACTGTCAGTTCGTCTTTCCAAGCTGAGGTACTGGAGAGGTGCAGACCCCATTTGCTGATCAGCTGTAGACAGCTATTCAGCATGTGCATTGCATCATGGGTACTGGTGGGGTTACACTATCCTGACACTCAGAGCAGACAGTTTGTGCAGTGACCTGCAGTCCTTCTGTACCCAGCCATTGCTGTGGCATACACCACAGAGGTATAGCCTACTGGTTAATACAATGCCATTCTTGGCAGTGTTTATGGGTTCAATTCCTCATTGTTCCCTCCTTTCATGCCTGTCCTACTCAAATAGTGTGTATACCTGTAACAGTCAGATTTGTGCTGCCAGCCCATAATACCCTCGCCACAATTGCCAACATTCCTTTGGTCCATCTATCTGCGTCTGTCAGCTGTGTAGAGTCCTGTCTGCCTGTGCAGGCTGTCACCCCATGTCCTGCACTGCTACCCTTTCCTGCATTGTGCCTCTTCATGCTTGCCTCACCTGTGCCTGATCTGCATGGCACCACCACCCCTCTGTCCACCCATCATTGTAACTATCCTGCCACCTCCACCTCCACTGGGGGACACGTATTCCCATTGTCTGCCACCAGGGTTGAGCTTGCTCTCCACCAACACCGACTGCCGCCATCTAAAGTTTGAGTTCCCCCAGGGTTGAGCTTGCTCTCCAACAACACCGACTGCCGCCATCTCTCTGGAGCAGACAACATCAACAAGGAGGATCTGCCTTGACTGCAAAACATGCCAGATTATCAGGCCAATCCGAAGAATGCAGTGGTGAATCCTCTGTGCAAAAACTGCTGAATGCCTTATGAACAGCAAAGGTACAGAACGCAAGTAAATTAACTCTCCTCAACTGTACAGATCGAAACCTAGGGTTTTCATATAGTAGTGACTCAATAGCTCTCAGGATATTCTATACCAATGCCAGATAGCATGATGTGCAATATACTAAGCTCTACTGATGTTTAGTCTGTTTCCTGCAACACCTGTCTGCAAAGCTGTTCTACCGCTGTACCGCATACATTGTACCTTCCGCTGTACCGCATACACTGTACCTACATGCTACAAGCCCGATGAGCGATATTCATGACTAACATTTGTCTAGGACCTGGTTCCCAATAGCACAAGCAACTAATCCTAGCTCTGTACCTCACGTCCTGCCCAGCCACTCACAACCTGTACTGCCCAACCCCCTGGCACACACTCAGGCCATCGCAGCCAAGGCCCTGACCACGCAAAATCAGGGCAGATACTCACATGGACCTTTCAAGCATATCCATAATGGCCCTATATCTACTCTCTGGATGGCTAGTTAATGTCACGACATTATCCCCAAACCAGAGCCAAATACCTATTCTTCATAACCATAGGAGGAGGTGGTCAAACGCTCCCCACCACATACCAGAAGAGGCCTCCCACTCACGCCACCCCCGCTTATTACATATAGCACTACAACATAAGGAGAAAGCAAAGAAAGAAACATACACCCACACCCACAACCTAAGATGTGCCCTCATAAACGCACGATCAATATGCAAAAAATGGCCAGTCATCTCAGACATGATTTCACTCCATGTCCTTGACATACTCTTAATTACCGAGACATGGCTTTCCAGTGACGACAACGTTCTCCTTAACCAGCTGCTACCTACCAATTTTGCAGTACACTCATGCCATAGAAACGGCAAACGAGGGGGGGGGGGGGGAGTACTTGCCATCACCAAAACGGACCTCCAGTTCCACATGAGCAGCGCAATCAGTATAACTTACCTCGAGACACTCGCCATAACCAACAAGCACTGCTCAATCAACTTGTTATACAGGGCCCCATCAACAGACACAGATACCCTCTCAACAATAATCGACCTCGCCTCCTGCTCCCAATGCCCAAGCACACCAAACTGGGTCATAGGAGACTTCAATCTGCCCTCCTTGCAAGACGCCCAGGCCTCGGCTTTCCTCGATGCTCTGGAAGAACTAGGATACAGGCAACTGGTCAATGAATCCACCCATGTTAAAGGAGGCCTACTGGACCTGGTTTTCGCCCCACAGACTACCTTCAATGCAACCAACACCCCTATGGTGTCCACTACCGCATTCCCCTAGTCCGACCACAAGCTGATCACATTCCAAATACCCCTACCCGACAAATCTCAAAAGCACGCCAATAGGGTTGGCAGCACCGCCAACACAGCTCCGCGTAGGTTTCAGGCTTTTGACAAGAACACGGTCTTAAACCAAACCCGCACACTCCTCGCCTCGACAACACATGATCCTGAGGAGATGGTTCTCAACTGGAATAAAAGCCTCAGCTCAATCTCTCTACGCCTACCTTCAAATAAACCGCTAGGGAAATGGGCCACCGCACCTTGGTACTCCACCGAACTCAGATCATCACTCACCCTCCTGAGGAAGCTGGAAAGACGTTGGCGCCGATCACACTCTACTGATGACCGGCAGGCATATAACTTTCAACTGGAGAAGCATCGCCAAGCAGTTACAGAGAGCATGAAATGATTCCACACAGACGGACTAAAGCAGTCTTTGAACAAACCCTACAACCTGTTCGCACTTGTTAAGAACCTAACAAAAGAACCAGCACCTGAGCAACCAAGTGAGATACACCCCCAAGAATTTGCAGATTACTTACAAGCAAAGCTTTGCAAGACAAATAAGTCCCCGGAACCTACCATCGCACTCAAGCCAAGATATCTATCACCCCTGGCCATATTCTCCATGCCTTCCAAGAAACATATTGAAGATACCATTGCTGTGATCAACATGACCACCGCAAAAACCGACCCTTGTCCTGCTTTCTGGATAAAGGAGTTACGAGCAGACCTCAGCCCTTTTATAGCCAGGCTCATGGACCGTTCCTTCACAACAGGCACATTCCCCCAATCCCTTAAACGCACCTCCATCAGACCGCTTCTAAAAAACAGCAAGCTCGACCCAAAGAGGGCAGACTCATATCGACTGATATCAAGCATACCACTTCTGGCCAAAATTATTGAAAAAGATGTCCAAAGACAGATTCAAGAACACATTGAAGCATCCACTCCCCTTGATCCCTGCCAACACGGTTTTAGAGAGGCACATGGTTTTGAAACACTCCTCACCACGCTCTTTAACAACATAATGGCTGGAACTGACAACATCCATCAAGGGTGCGTTCTCATGTTCATGGACATAGCAGCCGCTTTCGATTCAGTAAGCCATGAGCTCCTCCTGCGACATCTCAAGGAGAAGGGAATATGTGACACAGCACTTGAATGGTGTAAGTCGTATCTCTCGGATAGATGGCAGCACGTACGATCAGGGACCTCAACATCACAACCATTCCAATCAAGGCGTCCCACAAGGATCTTCCCTCTCTGCGCTGATGTTCAACATATACATGCAGCCAATATGTGACATCATACGGTCTTTCAAGGTGAACTGCTTAGTATACGCTAATGATGTCCTCCTTTATATGCCATTCTCGACAGACAACCCAGACCTCTCCCCACTGATATACTGTTTCAATGCCGTATCCATCTGGCTCCAAAACCAAAATCTTCGAATTCAACATAAGAACACAGAGGTCCTATTCATCACAAGAAATCCCAACTTTATCACACCACCATACCTGAAGGTCAAAGAAGCTGAACTTCTAACCAAACCCTCTATCAGATACCTCGGAGTCACCTTAGACCAGCGACTAGACATGAAGACGCACATAAGCAATATAGCAAGAGCAGTATACCATAAGATCCGATCTCTCCGGCATCTACGCTTCCTGTTTGAACCGGATGACTTCCGGACAATCTATCAAGCACTGATCATACCGCATTTTGACTATGCAAATGCCATACTTCAGGGTCTCCCTCAGTCCACTTTGCACCTGCTACAGCTCGCGATGAACTCAGCAGCAAGAGTTCTTCAGGGAACATCCAGGAGGGACCACATAACGCCCATCCTGAAACAGCTTCACTGGCTCCCCATTCAAGGCAGGCTCACATTCAAAACCTTACTGCTGACTTTCAAAGTCATTAATGGGCTCTCCTCCTCATCCCTAACAGAGCTCTTAAAGAGCAACCCCCCCTACCAGATCCAGAAGAGCAGCAGCGGTCAACACACTAATAATCCCGAAAGAGATAACCCAGTCCACCCAGGCAACAGTAAACAGAGCTTTCAAATTCTGTGCACCAAAATGCTGGAACACCCTCCCACCTAGCATCCGGGCAATCCCTGACTTAGTCCAGTTTAGGAAAGCGTTTAAAACATCACCTCTTCCTCTTGTATTACCCAGAAGAATGTACCACCACAGCCCCAGCAACTAGCTAGCCGACATAGTACCATGAATCCTCTATATTAGTTTGTCAAGATGTAAATAGTTACCCAATATGTAAATAGTTACCCAGCTGCGCCATCACACTTTATATGGGCATCTGTACCTTTACCGTGGAACCTAACGCGAGTGACATTACTGCAGTTTAGTAAACATACCCCTATGTCTCTTATATGGGAGAGAAGACCTCAGACTAATGCATTACCTCCCACTATGTGGTGAAACAAATCACCATAGGGATTAGAGCTTCATGCATCATCGGTCCCCAAAATTCCCCTATATACTGCTTAATACACGTACAAAAAAGTACTTTTGTTACACTTTTTTTCTTAAATTACATATATAATACAAAAGTTTTATCTACCTTCACAAGAAACTCATATTCCTTTAAATTACACACCACATCAGAAGGGAACGCAGCACCGTATTCTGAAAAGAATACAAAGTTTCATAGTCAAATCACTTTTCCCTTACAGCCATAGATAAAAAATTCTACTTATCTTTAAGTTGTGAAGTGTCAGCGCTGCCCTCCTCAGCTTCAGTGCTCAGTGCTGCTTCTCTAAACTTCAACAGCAATCCTTCAACTTCAATCCTTTAACTTCAACAGCTTCTTATTCAACTCCCTCTAACCACATTGCCGCCTGAAGTTAATCATTAATCCAACAAAGATCTTCGTTTCTCCTTGAAAAAGGCTCCGTCAGGGGTAAGCTTAATTCTCCATGGACTAGCAGGATTACGTCAGCCACACATGGTGACGTTCTCCGGGCGGCGCCATAGGTACGGAAGTGCTCTCTAGAGCTCAGAAAGGTGAACCTTTCTGAGCATGCACAGGTAGCCCACCTTACCGGCCCACCCCCTAGCCCAGCCAGTATTCTTCCTTCCGCCTTGCCTGCAAGACGGACTCTGCTCTCTATCCAACAATATCCAAAGCTCCAAAGCAAGAAAATGCCGAAACCTGGTTTCAAGAAATGCCACCAATGTAAGAGGAAAATGAGCAACACCGATTCACATACTGCCTGCTTGCGCTGCCTGGGCACGGATCATAATGTGGAGAACTGTGAGCATTGCGGGAAAATGTCCCCCAGGGCCAAGAGATCCAGATGGCACGCTCTGAATGATTACCTCAATGAAATCGCAAGTACTTCTGCAAATTTTCTTCTTTCCGCTGCTGTTCCTGCCCCAGCTGTCTGCTCATTGATTTCTGCTGCTGCTCCTGACCCGGCTGTCTGCTCCTTAATTTCTGCTGCTGCCCCCGCCCTGGCGGTCTGCTCGCTGCTGGCTCCGGCTCCGGATGTGCCCGCTGTGGCCTCCATCCACTGCCGTGCAGCCGGGGGAGAAATATCCACCCCTCCGATGTGTCTGAGGCCACCCGCAGCTACCGACTCACCAGGACCCTCCAATGCCGTAGAGATGCATTGCAGCGTTGTAATAATCCATGCGGCCAACGAAGATGGCGGCGGTCTGCAGTCCTCCACTCCGGCTTGCCAGTCCTCCAGCTCCGCCCATCTAAGGGGCGGGACTTTAGACCCGGAAGCATCGACATGGCGCAGAAACAATCGCGGCCATCAGCGCCGACCCTCCAGCCGTCCACGCAGCCCCTCCTCTCTGCCTGCTCCCCAAGCCCTGCACATCGGCGCCGGGAATTCCATCGGCGCTGAAAAGACCCCGTGCCGCCATCACGGAGGTGGATCACGCCGTGAAAGTCGGAGGAGAAGCAGGGGAAGATGGCGTCATCACTCCAATGCTAGCAGCAGCAGCAGTAGCACTTCCAGAGACAGAAGAAGCAGGAACAAACACTCCAAGCACCATCACCGTTCCCCACACCGCCACAGCAAACACCGCAGCCATCGGAGTGAAGGGCGAAGATCCTCTAGCTCCTCCAGTCCTGGACATAACAGCAGGAGTAGGTCCAGTGGAAGATCAAGCATCGCTAGCATCTTGAACCTGTTGTCCCAGCTGGTAAGACAACCTTCCTCTCTAGTGCCTCCTCCAGCTCCTTTGGCAGCTCCCTCTGTGGCAAAACCTCTGGAGCCCCAGGAGGCATCCACAGCCAACCCAGCTGTCAGGACTTCCACCCCAGAGAAGATGTCCGCGGTACAGCCATCTCCTGACACTACGGCCGAAGAGCAAGACATAGAAGAGGCGGTTGTGGGCTCCGCATCCAACGAGCCATCAACCTCTGAAGACAGACGCAACACGGAGACGGAGGACCCCCCTCCCCCTCCAGAGGACCTAACATACCCTAAATTCATTACCAAGCTAGCCTCCACCTTGTCCCTGAAAGGCGCAGCTGATGACAACGCACCGGTGCCGGAGGTTCTAAAATACCTTGCTACCCCGAAGCCTACCTTCGCGCTGCGTATACACCAGACTCTGCGTGAAAATCACTTGAGACTATGGCTAACCCCAGCTTCTGGAAGACCCTTCCCTAGGAGGCTCAAAACAAAGTATCAGGTGCAACCTGTTCCTGGTTTCATGGCCCCCCAGCTACCTCATCAATCCATTGTGGTATCGTCGGCTCTCAAGCGGATCAAATCCTCTCGCACCCATGCCAACAGCCCGCCCGGTAGAGACCACAAACTCCTGGATGACATCGGGAAGAAAGTCTTCCTGGGGGCCATGCTCAATGCAAAGATTGCAGCGCACCAGTTCCAGCAAGTCTTCTTCATGGATGCATGCATGGCAGAGTTTAAAGCCTCCATCGCATCGTTACCGAAATATACTCAAGCCGCACCTTCCAGAACGCTCACGGATATGTCCGAGTGCAGCAAGCATATGGCCAGCGCAACCTTTGACGCTTTCGACACAGCATTGAGGATGGCTGGTACGGCGATCTTCGCGAGACGGTGGGCTTGGCTAAGGGCATCGGGACTGCGTGATGACACCCATGACAGGATTGCAGATGCACCCTGCACGGGCGATTCCCTCTTCGGAGACAAAGTCAAAGATACAGTTAATGATATGAAGGAGCACTGTACCACACTCCAGACCCTAGCCGAAGACAGTTTCGAGCGCCACAGTGGCTCCCAGAAAAGCAATTCACAGAAGAAGCCATACTACAGCTCCAGCAAAAAATACCCCTACAATCGCAGATGGCAGAACACGAGGTACAAGTACAACTCTTACCATGGGCCCTCCCATCAACGCAACCCCCAGAGGGACCGGAAGCAGAAAAAGCCCAATAACGCCCCTGCTAACAAAGGAGGGCCCTCCTTTTGACGGCGAATCTCAGGTGATCACCCATATTGGGGGTCGCCTGACGCAATTTCTCAAAGAATGGCAACGGATTTCCTCAGACTCCTGGGTTCTACGGATCATCCGAGAAGGCTACCGCCTGCGCTTCGCAACCCCACCAAGACAACGCAAGCACCCCATCAGCAACACACCGTCACACCTCTGCCTGACGATGGCTGCCGAACTGCTAAACCTGCTAGCCGCCCGCGCTATCGAGGAGGTACCTCCTGGAGAAAAGAACTCCGGCTTCTACTCCAGATATTTTCTGATTCCCAAGAAGATGGGTGGATTCCGCCCGATCCTCGACCTCTGCGGCCTCAACAAGTTCATAGTCAAAGAAAAATTCAGGATGTACTCCCTCAACTCCATCCTTCCCCTAATCCAATCAGGCGACTGGATGGTATCCCTGGATCTGCAGGATGCCTACACTCATATCAGCATCCACCAATCACACAGGACGTACCTCCGCTTCCAAGTACTGGGACAGCATTACCAGTACAAGGTCCTTCCCTTCGGACTGTCTCCGGCTCCTCGAGTTTTCACGAAGTGTGTGGCCGTGGCCGCGGCACACCTCCGCAAGCACAATGTGTCCATCTTCCCTTACCTGGACGACTGGCTCCTCACGGCCCCGTCGGTCCCGGACCTTCTCGAGTCCTTGAGGAGAACCACATCACTGATCACCTCATTGGGGTTTGTCCTCAACCTCCACAAGTCGCATCTCACGCCCTCCCAGAAGTTGGAGTTCATTGGAGCTGTGATAGACACGACAGCCTCATAAGCCTATCTGCCCGACCGCAGATTAGCCGCCATCACCTCCCTAGCATGCAGAGCGACAATGAAGGAAGCCTCTTCAGCGAGATCCCTACTGTGTCTGCTGGGCCACATGTCTGCAACCACATCAGTCCTTCCCATGGCGAGACTTCAGATGCGCCCACTCCAGTGGCACCTATGCACGCACTGGAATCAGCACTCTCAGCCCCTCTCCAAACGCATCCCTATGACCTCGCAGATCAAGGCTCAGCTTCACTGGTGGACCCAAGCAAACAACCTATCAGGGGGCAAGGACATCCACCCGCCCGAGCATCAAGCGATCCTCACCACGGATGCTTCCACCGCCGGATGGGGCGCTCACCTGCGGCAGTTCAGCACACAGGGAGCATGGACTCCGAGGGAGAAGCTCCTGCACATCAACCTGCTTGAGCTAAGAGCCATCAGATACGCTCTCACAGCCTTCCTCCAGCAACTGCGGGGCAACACAGTTCTCATTCAGACCGACAACCAAGTAGCCATGTACTACATCAACAAACAAGGGGGCACCGCCTCTCGCTCCCTCTGCAGGGAAGCCCTACGGATATGGTTCCTAGCCTTAAGGAACAGATGCAGTCTGAGAGCCTCCTATCTCCCAGGAGATCAGAACATCTTGGCAGACAAACTAAGCAGACAGCTACAGCCTCACGAATGGTTCCTTCTCACAGAGGTCTCCAACAGTCTCTTCCAACTATGGGGTGCACCGAACATCGACCTGTTTGCCACGGAACAGAATACCAAGTGCCCTCTGTTCTGCTCCAGGCACCCGTCAACAAAGAGGTTGGCGGCGGATGCATTCGACGTGTGCTGGGGGGAGTGGTCTCTCGTCTATACCTTTCCCCCGACCCCCCTCATCCCAGCGACACTTCAAAGGATTGTCCGCGACAAAGCCCACGCCATACTAATTGTGCCCCACTGGCCACGCCAAATGTGGTCTGCTCTCCTCATGCACCTGTCCTGCGAGGCCCCAGTTCGCTTGCCACTCAGGCAGGACCTCCTATCACAGAACGAAGGCACCACATGGCACCCCAATCTCGAAGCCCTAGCACTCACTGCCTGGAGGTTGAACGGCAAAACCTCTCCGCACTCCAGCTAACCTCTGAAGTACAAGACGTGGTTCTCGCAGCCAGACGGCCTTCTACAAGAAAGTCCTACGGGCTCAAATGGAAAAGATTCAGCATCTGGTGCGCGGCCAAAGACCTTGATCCCATCTCTTGCCCGCTACCTGACGTCCTGCAGTACCTTAGTTCTCTATCCAGCCTCGGACTGAAAACCCAGTCCATCCGGGTGCATCTTTCGGCGATTACAGCTTTCCACGCCCCGCCTGAAGGTGCTAGCTCCATCGCGGCACTGCCCCTCACGGCACGCTTCATGAAAGGCCTAACAAACCTGAAGCCCCCGGTAAGACACCCGGTCCCGACCTGGGACCTCAACACAGTCCTGCACCGTCTGACACAAGAGCCCTTCGAACCACTCCACTCAGCCGAGATGAAGTTTGTCACATGGAAAACGCTTTTCCTGGTAACCATCGCATCAGCAAGGAGGATCAGTGAGCTGCAAGCGCTAGTCTCTCATCCCTCTTACACGCAACTGCACCAAATGCATGCTTCCTTGCGGACCAACCCTAGGTTCGTACCCAAAGTACCTTCCGCTTTCCACGTAAACCAGTCCATCAAACTCCCCTCCTTCTTTCCTGAACCACATACATCAGACGAAGAACAGCGATTGCACTCTCTGGACTGCCTTTGAGCCCTCCGGATATACCTGCACAGAACGCAGCCTATCCAGCAGGGCGACCAACTGTTCGTGTCCTTCGACCCGAAAAGACCCGGGAGACCTGTCAACAAGAGAACACTCTCCCATTGGGTCACAACCTGCGTAGCTTTCTGCCTTGACCCGTCCGGTACCCAGGAGTGTCCGAGAGTGGGTCCACACCAGCTCAGGGCACTCTCTACCTCCATTGCCAACCTTCGCAATGTCCCACTGAGCGATGTCTGCAAAGCTGCCACTTGGTCCTCTCCGCACACGTTCCAAAAACACTACTACCTCGACCTTAGGTCTCAGGAGGAAGGGGCCCTCGCCACGGCCATCCTCTCTATGGCAGCAAGCCGTCCTTCAGGGACCCCGGGGAACCCTAATGTGTGTCATGCGCCTTGAACTCGCATTATTCAGCTGCTGCACCTTGTTTGCACTGTTTGCACGGTATGCACTGTATGCATTGTTGCACTGTTTGCACTGTTTGCACTGTTTTTGCCACTGTCTAAAGGGAATACACTGTTACATTGTTTGCACTGTATGCACTGTCGCACTGTTTGCATTGACTTGCACTTCATACGTTAATACTGAGTAAACAAGTTACAACCAATACAGGTCTCCTCCTCGTCTATGTGTTCGCTGGTCTCCTCCACCACTGCAACTGCTACAGCTAGGGAGACACCATGTGTGGCTGACGCAATCCTGCTAGTCCATGGAGAAAACGGGGTTACTTACCTGTAACGGGAGTTCTCCGTGGACAGCAGGATAAGTCAGCCACACAATCCCACCCACCTCCCCTGGAGGAGCACAGCTCTGAGACCACCCCCTAGCCGCATATACTAGCTAGGAACATACTGGCTGGGCTAGGGGGCGGGCCGGTAAGGTGGGCTACCTGGGCATGCTCAGAAAGATTCACCTTTCTGAGCTCTAGAGAGCACTTCCGTACCTATGGCGCCGCCCGGAGGACGTCACCATGTGTGGCTGACTTATCCTGCTGTCCACGGAGAACTCCCGTTACAGGTAAGTAACCCCATTATCTCAGACCACAACTGCTCAGGCTTTCCTGAACGTCTGACGGCAGGCTATTTTTAAAGCAATCAAAACCTCTCACCCACACCTCACTTCAATGGGAGTGTGACAAAATTACCAATGTTAAATCAACATCACTGAAAGCTTAAAGGGATTGAAGGGATAGGGACTACAGAGCTCCAAAGCCTAACGCTGGCACAAGCAGACACAAAGATCAAAACACAGTCAGAAAAATAAAGTCAGAAAAATAGAGTCCACTCAATCTTATCATTCAGTCCATTAGGCTCTAATGAACCAAGGCGGAATATCCATCATTGTTCTCGTAACAGTATTTTTCCCCAATCCCCTCTTTGTATATTAAAAGGAACTTGATCAATAACTTGGCAACAGAGATCTTCAAACTTATGATGAAAAGTTAAACAATGCTTAACTAAAGGTGTTTCCACTCGTACTTTTGTAAGGCTATATTTATGCTCAGCCAGCCGCGTCTTCAAAGCACGTGTAGTCTTGCCATCATAAAGTTTTGAACATGAACACTTTAGGACATATACCACATGATCTGACACACAGGTTGAATGTACATTCAAGGAATAGACGCGATTCTTCAATTCTAAGATGTTACCTTCTATCATATTAGCACAAAAAATACATTTGCCACATTTCACATGGCCCATCCTCTCCTCCAATCCTGATGCTCTTTGGACTGCAGGGTACAATAAATCTTTTAATTTGCATCCACAGCTATATGCAATCCGATATTGAACATCCTGCAATACCGGATGTGCAGAAAAAAATCTTCCATCGCTTCTTAACAGACATAGCTAATTCTTTAGACAGCCTAGAATGTTGAAAAACACAGGTCACAGTTTTATCCGATAATTTATGCAAATTTGCTTGCTCCCGAGGTGCTGATGACAGAAGCCATTCTCTATGATTAAACCGTGCTCGCTTATATGCTCTGCTTAAAACATCATCAGGATAACCACGATCCTGAAATTTGGCCAACATTTTCTGTGCTTGTACTTCAAATTCACCTTCAGATGGACATATTTGCCTACATCTCAAGAGGTGCGAATACAGAAGGCTTTTCTTCAATGCACAGGATGATAACTAGAAAAATGTAGCAAAGTATTTTTATCAGTAGGTTTAGAAAAAACAGAAGTAGCAAATCCTCCAAGGATTGTTAAAAAATGAATAACTTCCTCATGACTGTTCATCTCGAACTGAATATGAGAATTACAATTATTAAAAAAATCAAAGAACATTTCTAACTGTGCATAGGTACCCCGCCACAGAAGAAAAATATCGTCTATGTACCGATACCATTTAATTACATGGGCCATATATGCAGAAGGATATACCCATGTCGATTCAAACGAATGCATAAACAGATTTGCTAAAGAAGGTGCAAAAACTGCTCCCATCGCTGTCCCTGAAATTTGTTGAAAAATCTCAGATTTATACAAAAAGTAATTCTTTTTTAATACCACATCCGCCAAGCATAAAAGAAAACTCATGGGTACCTTATGTGGGCGTGGTCGGTGTTCCCATACGCCCTCCAATACAGACAAGGCTGCATCCTGTGGAACTGAGATATATAAAGATACCATGTCCAAAGTAACCAACCACTTAACTTCTCTGCTATCCTCCATCTCTTGTAAAATTTGTAAAAAATGAGTGGTATCTTTTATATACGATGGTATCAGAGGAACTTCATCTCTTAAGAAGCAGTCCAGATATTGCCCTACTCATTCCAGTTGACTCATTACCATGTGAGAACGTCACATATCATGCAATAATGTGGCCGGCGGCGTTAAGGTGCGCTGAGTAAGGCTCCGCAGGGGCAGAGAGAAGGGGTCAATGGGCGGAGAGTGGGCGGGGAGAGGCTCCATGCACACTAACGCCGTGAAATGAAGGTCTGAAAATTAGCGCCAGTGAAAACCTGGCGCTAGAGGCACATTTGCAGGAGAGAGAAACCATTTCAGTCAGCAATGTACAGCAAAGGCAGGGAAACCATGAAAAGTGATAGTAGTGATACATGTGCAGCAGCAGCAGCAACATAGTGGCCAAGTACGAGAGGGCACGACGTTAAGGCTGCAATTGGGGCACAGGGGGCTGAAGGTGGGACATGCAGTGGGGTAGCTGGGGCACAGGGTGGATCAGGCAGATGCCTAGGTGGCACATAGGAACACAGAAACAGAAAAACAGCAAGCCAGCAACTGACCAAGGGCAAACATGCCCACGAGTGCGTGACCCACAGTGTCCCAGCGGACATCACACAGCAGGTACCCCAAAGGGCACATAACATTGACAGGTGGTGCCGGGGGGAAGCGCGGATGTCAATGTAGGCACCCCTACCCCAGACCCCACACCATAGGCAGCAGCCTACTGGCACACTGGATGGCCTGGGACTGCACACCACTAGCATAAGGGCATGTCAACATGGTGGCGGAGGGGTACTGGAGGTGGAGGGGGTGGAGGGGGCAGTGACATCTGCCCACAGCACACCAAGGCCAAGCCCTGTTCAGGTGGGTGGCATGCAGTGCAACAGACAAGGGCTGTCTGATGAACAGTAATGCTATCCCCAGGGAATAACCTGCCTCTGTAGCAACAGTTTGGTGCAGTACACGCAGCCAGTATATTCAGGGGCAAAAGGTCACAGGTTCAAGTCCCAGCTGTGGCTCCTGCTTACTAAACTGTGGTAATAAAGATGGAATCTTTATTGCAGATAAGAGTAACACGCCATAAACGCCTATATTGTACCCTACAGAGCACATACACCATAAACATGCACAATCCCTAGAGCAGAGTTTCCCAACTCCAGTCCTGGAGGGCCAAACACCATTCAGGTTGTCAGGATGTCCCTAATAAATATGCATGAGATACATTTACATGCACCACCCCATTGTATGCAAATGTATTCATGCATATTCATTAGGGACAGCATGAAAACCTGAATCATGTTTGGCCCCCCAGGACCGGAGTTGGGAACCTCTGCCCTAGAGCAGCGGCCGACAGGGGCAGAAACACCCACACCCACAGGCCCCACTATGCAGAGGCTCATGGAGAGTCAGGTTGTTGGGCCCTGCGCGCAGCAGCATCTACCAATACTAGCACCTGCATACCTTACCAATGCCGTCTTAAACGTGGAAACATGTTCCACATATATCAAAAGGTTGCTATGAATAATGTCAGATAACAAATCCTAAGTTGAACACAATTTGTTGACAGGGATTCATCATATCAACCTTTCTGATATCTGTGGAGTGTGTTTCAGGTTTTGTTTCCAACAGTGTTTAACTCCCCTGGGGAGTGACCCTAACAGTATTGAGTACCATAGCAATGCGGGCACTTTGCCCAGGACTGGTGTGGCGGCCAGGGCTGCCAACCACCTTCATAGTTGCACAATGCTGATATAGGTGTGGTAGTGTGCATATATCTATCCAGTGTTATGTGGCTGCCTACATCTTCCAGACCCCCACAATGCTTGCACTGTTTCCAGTGTTAGCCTGCCAATGTGCATGTATGGCCTGGACAGGGCGGCCTGGGTAGGTAGCATCTGCACAGGGCATAGGGCAATGGCTGGGACATTGTAGTGCCCGGCCACCACCTGCACGGACAGGGTGGCCACAGCATGTCATGCTGGGAGGCCACTCTCACCCTGACTGAGCAGTGACCATGGCATGGCTAGGTTACACCATAGTGCTTAGATAATATTTCTCTCATGTGATATCTCTGGGTTTCCTTTTTTGGGGCCCAATCACTGGTGTGTGTGTGTGCACGCGCGCATCCCCTTTTTGGATGCACATGGTTCCTCCAGGAACATGCACTATGTACTAGCTAGTGGACTGTCTGCAGTTAGCATGTGTATGCTGGAACACCTTGCAGGGTGCAGTGGGTGGAGATTGACTGGGCCCTCTACTGGTGAATGTCAGATAGGGGTGGGGGGAGGCAGCTGAGCTTTTCCAGGCCTACTGCCCTATGCGATGCGTACAGATCTGCATGACCTTCCTGTAGGGTGCTCGTTCTCCTCTATTGCCACCATTGGAGTGGAGGAGTAGCCTAGTGGTTGGGGCAAGGTACTTCAGGCCGGAAGGTCGGGGGTTCAAATCCCACTAGAGGACAGCAACCTTGGGCCAGAAGGACTGGGGTTTCTAGTCCCACAGGTGCTCCTTGTGGTCTTGGGCAAGCCACTTAACCCCCATAGCCCATGTTCCCTGTAAAATAGTTATCTCCAAGTTATAATGCCCTGTTCAATGTAATTTCAGTTTGTTCAATGTAAACTGCACTGATGCAGAATAGCACGGTATATAAGAGAATGTAAATAAATAAATAAAAATAAATAAATAAATAAATGTAGAATGTGAATCCATTGGTGGGAGATCCTGTTCCCCCACCCTGACTCACAGGGGTGGGTTGGGTGGTGCTACATAATAAACGTTTGGGTCCAAATACCCCCCTTCACTTATAACATATGACCATGGCACCCACACAGGATATGCACTATTCTGGGTGCATGATAGTTTACAAGGCCTAGACATGACTGGGACATACAGATGGACACAGGTGCATCCTAGGTGTGTCTACAGGAACTACCAATCACACAATGGCACCGATGGCAATCTGCAGCACAGCCTATCTCAGCCATGCCATGTGCTGCGGACCTGGTGCTGGGCCCCCTCACTTCACCCTCAGAGTGAGCACAGGAACCGCACGATGTTACGGCCTGTAGCTACTCTGTGCCAGTAACACACACGGTCAGTTCCCCCTACCAGGCCGGGGTGCTATCGAGGCACATACCCCATCTTGTGATCAGATGTAGGCTGCTGATCTGCATGTGCAGTGCATCATGGGTACGGGTGGGTTTACCCTAATCTGGTAACCACAGCAGACAGTTTGTGTGGTGACCTGCAGTCTTTTTGTAGCCAGCCAGCGGTGTGTTAGATGCTATAGAGATGTTGCCCACTGGTTACTTCAATGACTGCAGAGGTCATGGGTTTGATCCCACAGTGGTGTCATTTAAGAATGCTGCCTGAGGCTTTTCCTTTTCATTTCAATCAGTGCTGCCAGCAAAAACACCCTCACAGTGCTGTAGCCTAAGGTGCCTCATAGGTGCCCTATAGGGTGCCCTATAAGGTGCCCTATACAGCACCCTATAGGGCACATTATAGGGTGCCTTGGCGGACAGGGCACTTTATAATGTGACCTATGGGGCGCCTTATAGAGTGCCTTATGGGCACCTTAGGTTACGGCACTGTGAGGGTGTTTTTGCTGGCAGCACTGATTTAAATTAAAAGAAAATGCCTCAGACAGGGGGGCGGAGCCTGATGTCCAGCGGGATGGTCGCATAACGCTGAGGCTCCCGAGAGGCCTACTCAGAATCCTGAATTAACACCGGACAAACTTGAATTTCTGCTCTGATCTTGCCGGGGCATATTGGTGAGATGGCGGGGACCAAACCTACGCGTCTGGAATTTGGATCTCCAGCGGCTTCTCACGGTAAACGCTCCAAAACTGAACCCCCGTCCCCGCAGAAGGGGCCGGCTTTCCGCGAGGGCCCCGAAATGCAGCAGGAAATCCTCGCAGAAATTAGAGGGGTTAAGGACCTCGTGCAGTCAAACGGTGAAGCACTTCGAGCGCTGAGGGAAGATCTTGGTGTATTGCAAGGCAGGCTAGAGGGGCTCTCTTCGCGTCAGGACAAAATGGAGAGTATATTAGACTCCCATGCGGTCCGGCTGTCCAAACTCAACAAAGTTGAACGTCAGGTGCGGGCCTTGCAGAAAGAAGTGGAAGATGGCAATAATAGAGCGCGCCGCAACAACCTACGACTCGTGGGCATACCGGAGGGAGCGGAATTGGGAGACATGAAGGAATTTTTAAGTAAAATCCTCCCTTCCCTGCTCCAAATCACCTTTACCAAAGAATTGGAGATTGATCGCGCTCATCGTGTTCCCACAAACATAACGCTCAACAGGAAGACCCCGCGGCCTATCATCTTTCGACTTTTGAGATATCAACATGTGGAACAAATTCTTAATGCCTCCCGAGCAAAGGGCCATATGGAGTATGAGAGCCACAAGGTCTCCTTCTATCCTGACTTGGCTAAACCCACGGTTGACCGCCGAAAGCGCTTTCTGGAGTTTCGGCCGAGGCTTCAACAACTACAAGCACGCTATGGCCTGATGTACCCGGCCAAGCTCCGAGTCACGCTTCACAATCAGACAAGAACATTTGAGGACCCTGCTCTACTAGCGGAGTTCTTGGACTCTAAAGAAGCCGACTTGATGCGCTGACTTCCAGCATATTTCTGCCAGTACTCTTACATCCGCTGTACCTGCCATATTGGATTTACTGCAGCGCAGTGAAGAGTCCGTCGAGGGCGGTTTGTTTGTTGCCTTATTTTGAAGATATATGGGACCCGACTCCATCTACCCATAGCAGCCTCGACGAGTATCAGAGACAGTGTTTCTTATGGACTCTGGTGTTTCTTTTCTTTTATTATGTCAATATCTTCCTCTCTAGGGCCTCCTCCCGCAGACATCTGGTCGCCATATTCATTGGGGGATTTGCTTCTTCTCTAAGTTACTTTGGTACATACTTTTCAGTATGGATGTATTGGCTAGCATACTTGGTGTTTATGTCATTATTGTACAGATTCTGATTATGTTGTAAGTTTTCAAGCGCTCTTACTTAAAATGTCTATTATTGATTGATGGCACCATGTCAGATTTTCTCATTGAACGTACAAGGAATTAATAATCCGATAAACGGAGGAAACTCCTAAGCTTTCTAAGTCATGAAGCTGCGGACCTGATTTTCCTCCAAGAAACACATCTTAATTCGAAGGAAACTTTCAACCTCAATATTAACTCTTACATGGTGGCCACCTATTCCCCAGCCGTTCCTAGGAAATGTGGGGTTGCCATATTGGATAGGAAATCTCGGTATGCTACTATTGTTGCGACCTGCTTAGATACAGCGGGTAGATGGCCCAGAGTTTACTTTAAGATAGGTAACTTTTAAGTTACATGTATATGCCTTCATGCTCCTAATGTGGATGACCCTGCCCTTTTGCTATTCTTGCTCAGGTTACGCAGGCCTCTGCTAATACTTCCTTGATATTGGGGGGGATTTCAATTTAGTTCTGGATCCCCTGATAGACAAATAGCCGCCTAGGACAAGTGTTCCCCCCAAGAGTCACATCACGCTTACCTCAGTGATCAAAGATATCGTTCTAGTCGATCCATGGAGGTTACTACACCCCAATGAGCTTGACTTTACCTTCTTCTCTTCCCCTTACAAATCCCAGTTTCGCATAGACTCCTTTCTAATCTCAATACTGTTAGTTCCTCAGGTGGACGCTGTAAAGATTCACTCTCAGCATATTTCAGTTCATGCTGCTGTTTCTTTTCAATACCACACTACTGCACTTCAAGGGAATCCGGGGGCCTGGTTCTCTGATAGAGCCCTATCAATTCAGCTAGAGTTCCGGTTAGAAATTCGAGCAGCCATACATGATTACTTCCAGGCCCTGGTACTCCAGGGGGATCTGGACACCTCAACAGCTTTTCCCTGCAGCTCGTTGGAGAATCTTTCCTGATTTATATAGGGAATTTGCGCTACTAGCGCAACATTACTCTCAATCGATGTAGCTTCCATGCTGCCTCAAAAGTGTTCCAATCATGCTGCCTTCT
Organism: Ichthyophis bannanicus; assembly: GCA_033557465.1. Taxonomy (NCBI): domain Eukaryota; kingdom Metazoa; phylum Chordata; class Amphibia; order Gymnophiona; family Ichthyophiidae; genus Ichthyophis; species Ichthyophis bannanicus. Next base: position 230,879,682 of record CM066038.1, on the reverse strand, counting down.
ATCTTTATTAAGGATGGGCTAATAGAACTATTTCACTCCATTAGTTGTACACATGGGATAGCCTCTAACCTTTACAAACTATTATGTCAGGGTAAAGATATAGCCACTTGTAGAGTTCAACAAGCCTGGGATCGCTAACTGTAAATCACTTTGATCCCTGTGCGTGGAGCGTTTCTTGGAGCAAATTAGTGCGGGTCTCCCGCTTTGCCTCAGTTACCCTAACTTAACTCTCGTCTTTTGCACATAGCTGTTCTTATATTCCAGGAAAATAACGAAATGAACACAACTGCTAGGGACCAGTGTAGGTCTTGCCATACTGATGTGGGAACCCTTACTCATGCTCATTATGAATGTTCTTAATTACAGGTCTCTGGGGGCGGGTCTGGGGTCGTATTTCACTTATCTTACACCTTCACGAGCCTCTTTCTTGGAAGACTGTGGGACTCCGCTTAGTGGCGGAGGTCCCCTCTCTTCCTAAGAAGGGTTGCTCTTTCCTGATGTCATGCCGGGTATAGCCATATGTTTAATCCCGAGGACTTGGAAGGATAGCTCTCGATTTACCGTCAATGAATAGTGAACCTTGTCTGCTTATAAAGCATATATGAGCAGATATTTCGGAGAGCTATTTTCCATGCCCAATTCATTATCGCTTGTCTAAATGGCAGATACTCAATGATCATGTATAATCTGTTTATTGCTTGACATGTCTGTTTAATATACATTCATCATGTTTCAGATCGCCGTTAGGTTTTGTAACTCAATAATGTCAGTATACGCCCGCTTTGAGAATGATTCAGTTTTCTAGAGAAGAAGCAGGGGGGAGGGGGGTGGCAGGGGTTTACTTTGGTGTATGTATCACATTCCATGTATGTATTGTCTTTTAGTTGTATGTCTTCCTTCATTTGTTGTTGTAAAACGAAAATAAAGCATTTAAAAAAAAAAAGAAAATGCCTCAGACAGCCTTTTTAGATTACACGACTGCAGGATCAAACCCATGACCTCTGCCTCCATTGTCATTGCAGTAACCAGTGGGCTATATCTTTACAGCTTCTGACACTGTGCTGGCATGTACTTAGGGTTAATGCGCGTTAACATGCCACGGCGCCCACTATCGCATGATACAGATTCTTGCTACCTTAGGACCGGAACGCCTACTCCTTATATGGCATTCTTCACATTATTGCTGCAACTAGCGCCAATAACATTAAGATGGTTTAGTAAAAATACCCCGTAGTCTTTTTGAAAACATTTTCGTTAACTACAGATTTGGGTTAAGGCATGCAGGTAAGGACGGAAGAAGTGCAAACAATTGTGCGGATGATTTGTTGGTAATGATAAAGTGACCAGTGGTATCCTTGCGTTGGGTACTGGTAGTACTAGATAGGTTTGTCCAAATTTCAGGCCTTTTCGTAAACTGGAATAAATCTGTGACACTGGATACACTGGGGGGGGGGGGGGTGGGGGGGGTGGAAAGCACTATGGCCCAGGCCATTTTCATTTCAATGGAAACAGGAAGCTGTTAAGTATTTGAGGTTGATGTTGCCTAGGGATTTGAACACATTGTATAAGGCTAATGTCTGACCTGGATGCAGCTAACAGTAGACTAAGTGGAGACATTTACCATTATCTCTTCTGGAGAGAGTTCACCTTATTAAGATGATGCTATTGCTTAAATGGCTTTATGTTCTGCAGAGTTTACCTCTGGTCCTTACTAGAGGGAAATGCTCCACTTAGAGAGGATGTTTTTTCTTTGGAAGTGTCAGAAACTGTGTATATATTTGAAAGCCTTGCAAATGGAGGTCAGTGATGGAAGACTGGGCATGCCAGACTTTATAATGTTTGTTATTGACTTTGTTTTGTGTGTGTGTGGGTGGCTGGTGGATCATTCTGATTTTGGACCTGGAATTGGAGGAGCAATTGGTGAGGCCATATGCCCTGGATAACATATTGCATGGGGCCACACTGTGTCCCTTTGGAGAAGATGTCCGGAGCATTCTTATCTGCTCTGTGCTCTGGGGATGGCTCTAGATGGGCAAAAAATTAGGAGTACCACTTTGTGACTCTGGCCTTTTTCCAATAAGTGGCAATGGTGATTTTCTACCAGGCATGGGGCCTTCAGTTTTTCAATGATGTGAAAACAAGGTTTCTATAGGTTGGGCCAATTTTTGGAGAAAAGAGGGGAACATTCATTCTGTGGCTCCTCACTACATTTCTTCTCTTATCTCTCCCTACACCCTTCCTCCAGAACTCTGCTGTTCTGGCAACTCCCTTTTATCTGTGCCCTTCTCTGCTACTGCCAACGCAGACTTCATTGATTTCACCTTGCTGTTCCATATGCCTGGAGCAAATTAACCAAGTCAGTATATCAGCCTCCATCTCTGGTCCTATTCAAATCCAGGCTAAAAATCCTCCTCTTCAAGGCTGCTTTTGGATCCTGATCCCCTTTTCCTGCTCACCACCTATGTGTATCTTTATCATCTCCCCAGATTTACCCTAGTTCCTAGTTTGTTGTATTGTCTGTCTTGATTAGATTGCATGCTCTATAGAGAAGTGACTATCTCTTAAATGTATATGTACAACACTGCATACGCCTTGTAGCACTATACAAATAAATAGGAGTAGTAATAGTAGGACATTTGCTGATTTATGAGAGCAGTATGCTTGGACTATAAGGAATTATTTTGTTATTTGCAAATGAGGCATTTTATTTGGCTGAAGCAGATAAACAATGCACAAGCTATCCAAACAGGATCTTTAGATCAGAATTCCTAAAAAGGAGGCTTAGGGTTGGGCTAGTTTCTTGACTCTGCTGGGCCTTGGGGCAGGCATAGCAGGAGGTGTATAGTCCCGGAGTGCTGCAAATATTGCAGAATGAGTTGAATGTGGATTTGGTCGATAATGTGTGTGTCATTGTGGTTGGAATCCAAGAAGTGGTTGAGAGCATCCTGTAATAGGAGATGCATTTTAAATTCATATATAGGCTCTATGAGCCCCCTTTCAGTGTACAGGGCTGGGGTAATCGAAGGTATGCCCTAAATGTGATGCTGTGAAAGGCACATGTTTTCATTGTGTCTGGATGTGCCAATGGATAGTACGGTTTCAATATTTATCTAGGTTATTGGAAGAGGACCTGCAACACATTGCACAGACATATTTATTGAACCTTTATAATCAACTGCCTTTAAACTGTGCAACTAATATTTTATTGATACGAAAAGCCTGTGTCTGTTAAATGGAATATTCTTTTGCACTGGGTGGGGCTATATGCAGATGGATTTGTTATTGAAGATAGAGCATTTAACTGCTTTGATAAGCAGTTTTAAAAAATGCTAAGTTTTAGACAGTTTAGCACCCCTTTATAATGTTGTTAACACCTTGATGTTGAGGTGCTATCTTGATTACTGTTTCTGCTTGAGTGTCTGTTGGAGAGGGGGGAGACTGGAGATGACTCGAGGGTGCATATTTCACAGTTAATGTGGATTCTTAGGTACTGCTTTGGCTATGGATTGGATGTGTTCTATGGAAAATAATAAAAACAGATTTATACCAAAACAGCAAAACTATTTTTAAAAAGTGCAATTATCCAGCTGGTAGTAAGAACAAAGGACATCTTTAAGACTCCCTCTTTCTATTCTGATTTTTATTTCAGCACTGAGACAAAATAAGTAACTGAAGGGTCTAAAAGGTTTTTCTACTTAGCCACTCAGATCATTCTGGATCAAAGTACCTCGTAAATTGTGGTGCATCTGATTGATTGCAATTGCAAATGCCTTCTCCAGCCCGTTGGATGAATCTAAAATATGAGTACAGAGCAAACAGGTAAAGAGACCTCAGACAGGAAATTTTTTAACACTCCAAACATTTTTAGAATCTGGAGGTGGAATAGTGGAAAACAAAATGAATTACAGTTGTCATTAAAGCAGATACGTATGCTTGAGATAAAAGCTTGATTTTTTGAACAGTAGCCATATTCTGGTGGTATTTAACATATACAATGTACTTTGTGGTAGATGGTCATTAGCTGATTCCAAATTAAACATACCTGTCGCTTAAACCTGTGTTGTTGTTGGACAATTTGTTTGTCTTGATTTGAAGAATGAGGCAGGGGAAAGGGGATCAAATTTTTGTATATTAACTGTTTGTTGTGCCTTGGAATATGTGCAGCTCATGATTCTTGGTGGTACCACAGTAACATGCGGAGAGCAAACATAGGTGCAATTTGGGGGATGGGGTGGCAATGCTCTCCAAATGCTACAGGCATAGCTGTTGGAATGAAGGCCTGCCTTCCTCCCAGGACCGTAACAAGAGTGGTGCGGCCATAGAGGGCGCAAGCACAGAAGGGAGGCGCTGATATCATCACTGGGCTTCCAGGAAGCTCAGAAAGAGTGAGTTACTGAATGTGGCTGGGTGAAGGGGGCACCAGATTCGTTAGTCTCACAGGGCATATTTCTAGTTTAATACAGTCCTGCTTCCATCCACCTGGTCCAGCATCTACCCCTCTCTTCCTCGCCCTCAAAACTTCCATTCCTGTCACAGCTCCTTTACTTTGGCACAGCTGTGACAGTGTCAGCAATAAAGAGACCAATAATTCACTGCAGAGCTTTTATCCTCAACTGTACATCAAAGCTCTGCTGGCCTTACCCCCTCTGATGCCCACTACCTGCGGCTGTGAGGGTGGGACCAGCAGTGCCTTGAAGTGTGCTTGAGCAGGAAAGCTTTGCTGCATTAATGGGTCCTTTATTACTGACATTGTCGCGACCATGCTAATGTGAAGGAACTATGGCAGAATTGGAGATTTTAATTGGAGGGGAAAGAACAAATGATTGACTGGTGGGGAAAGGAAGGTGGAGATGCTGGACCATCAGGGTGGAAGGGAAGAGAGGGAGAGATCTGGACCATAGTGGGAGAATGGGAGAAAGGAGGAGATGCTTGACCATGGGTGGTGGGGAAGAGAGAGAGAGAGAGAGAGAGAGGAAAGGAGGCTGCTGTTGGCAGATGGCAAGGTGAGAGAAGGGGGCATCTTATTAAAAGAAGGTCTGATACTGAGGCTGGAAGATGAGGTTAGGGGCTTATAGAGGAACTAAGAATGGAAGAACAGGGATGGGAGGAGGTGATGTTGTCAGGTGCTGGAGCTGGTGGTTGGGTCGGGAGAAGCAGAAGTGTCGGAAAGGGTTAAGTCACATGAGCTCTGACACCACCAAAACAGCGCTGCCGTGATCACCAGCCTCCCCCTCCTGTCTGCCCATGGGGATCTGATCTCCCATAGGCAGATAGGAGGAGAAGGCTGTGATCATGATCAGGCAGGTAATAGGCAGAAGAGTGCTGTGATTGTGGCAAAGAGCCCTCCTGTCTGCCTGCGAGAGACCAGATCCCCATGGGCAGACAGGAAAGAAAGGCTAGTGATTGTGACAGTGCAGTTTGGCTGGCCGAGGGGTGGAGCTTGGCCCCCCTAAGAGAACAGTGTTCCACCACCCCTGAGGAGATGGATGATGATTTTGAGAGAATGGCCTTATGCTAAGACTGAGACAAGAGGCTGGGGCTGATGCAAGGGTTAGAGGGAGGAGTGGCTCAGTGGTTGGGAAGGTTGCCTCAGGCCAGAGGGCCAGGGGTTCAATTCCTGCATGGGGACAAGCAACCTCAGGCCAGAGGGACTGGGGTCTCTAGTCCCATGGCCACTCCTTGTGGCCTTGGGCAAACCACTTAACCCTCCATTGCCTCAGGTACACTTAGATCATGAGCCCTCCAGGGACAAGGGAACAAAAAGCACCTGTTAGCACACATGTAAACCACACTGATTCTAAAGAGCACAGTATAAAATAAACAAATAAAGGTTGGGGTTGGGGTTGGGAAAAAGGGGTTGATGCTTTAGGAGTGAAAAGGAACAGGAAGACAGAACCTGCTGAGGGGACAGAGGGGCAAAGGGATGGATGCTAACAGCAAGAAAGAGGAAATGCAGGATGAATAAATATTGGAGAAGGAGGTAGGTGCCAAGCTGGGAGTCCTGAGTTAGATGTTGCACTTCTTTTCTGCTCCTGCATGCTCATCTCCTGGGTCCTCCTGTGACTTCAGTGCTGACTCTTGTCTGCCTATCAGCATCCCTGAAGAAGTGTATCTGTGCCCATGCTGCTGCCTGCTAAAATTGGGCTGGGTTGGCCTCACTGGGCCAATTGGCCATTGAAGAAAGAAACAGGGAGATCAGATCATCAATGTTATGAAGGTAGGAAGAGAAGGGACCTGTTATTAAATCCAATTTCTTTTTTGTTGGCCCGGTCAGTGACAGGCAGAAAGAGGGGCATTTGGGGAGCAAGAAGAGAAGAGAAAGGTGCATGTGGGAGGAGGTGCATGTGGGATGAGGTTGTGCCTTGGAATGAAAGGAATGGGAGGGGATATTTAAGACAGATAAGATCCTATTTGAAGGACTACCAAAAGGGATTGCTACTTCTGGAAAGAAATCTGCACTTGTAAGTATTTACCTGCTGGGAAATTCTGTAAATCTTGAGGAAAAGGGAATTTTTGGGTTAAAGCTGATAAATCTGTGTATTTTAGAATGCAGTGCTTTTGTTAAGCCAAGTCAGAGCTTAGTAGCATCAGAGAACTTTCATTTAAATTTAAAGTCAGTCAAGGTTTACTACCACCAGAGAGCTTTTCATTTTAATCAAATCAGAGTATAGCTTAGCATAGAAGGTAGAATAGGGTAAATATTCTTTGAGTAGAAAGAAAGAAATTGTTTCTCGAGACCTTTACAAAGAGGCCTCCCAGTTAGGAGGTAAGAGACCTGTGAAATTGTTTTAAATAGGTGTTAAAACCAAGTGTCAGATCAAAGGGGCAATTTGAAAGGCTCCCTCTATCAAACTAAGGGCTGTGTGAATCCTCCAGGAAATTGTTGAGATTACCTTAGAAGCACAAGTCAGGGCACTATGTAGCATGCCAGCTTTTACTCCATCAAAGTGTAGAAAAGAAAAGCTTGAGAAGCCAATCCTGATCCAGTAACAAACACATGTAATCAAGAACATAGCAAATATAATATTCTCTGTCGTGGACTCTTCAAGTAATGCAGAAACATTTAAAATGTCTGTTGCTTGAAGCTCCCCAGTAAATTCTTTCCTTCCACTTGGTAAATAATAAATAAGAGATAATGGTGGAACCACATCTTTGGACACTTGAAGAACTTCAATAACATATCTACTGAACATCTCTCGAGCTGAGACAGCAGAAGATTTGAGAAAGTTAATGAACCTTAAATTGGAGGCTCTAAAAGCATTCTCTAAGGCAGTGTTTCCATTGCACTGCTTCCATTGCATGCAGATCTATCTCATACATATTCATTGTGAATATCCTGAAAACCTGACTGGCCTGGGATTCCCAGATGACTGGGTTGAGAACTACTGCTCCAAGGTCTCCAACTTAAACCTAACAACGGTTAAATCTTTCATAAAAGCAACAAAGGAGCTCCAAAAGAGTCAAGTGTAATGGCATGATCTGTGATGGAGACCTTAATACCCTCTATTGTGGCCTGCTGCTGAGAAATATAAGTATTTTTCGCCTGAATATTTTTTTGTAATTGTTGGGTCTGACTAGATGCTACAACTGTCAAATTCACAATAACGTCCCAAATGGTTTCCAAAGTAAACTTATCCGGTCTTACGGGACCATCAATACTGGAGGCTCTTCCAAAGGTCTGGTAGGAGGTTTAGGGGAAGCCATTGCCAAAGTTCTAACCAAGCTGTTTGATTCAACGCCACTCCTGTAATATTCACACTCCAACACTGGGGACACTGGTGGGCCAAGATCTCTGGTGAAAGTAGCAGTCACACTTCCTCGAAGGGAAGATACCACCTCACCGGAGTCCGGCCGGGAGTCTCCCGAGTGAACCTGCAACCTCACCACTGCACCAGAAGGAGGAGGAGGAAGACGCTCATCCAGGCACATGGTGTAATCTGCTTCCGAGGAGGACACTGGGTTTCCTGATCTTGGCATTGGCACAGCCGGAGAACTACTGGAGCTTAATGCAGCAGGCTGCCCCTGCATGAATAGATCCATTGGACCTTTCACCGGCTGCAATGGGGCATTCGAGGGCTCCTTCTCCAATGTAGCCTTGTCATTACACTTACCCATGGAAAACAATGGACAGCAAACCACTCAGGCAGCCATCTTTTTATGTTATAGTGTAAATCTTTGCAAGCAAATAAGATCATATAGGTCTGATGAACAAATTTTACTTGAATACCCTTTTTAAAACAAATTAATAGCAAATTATTTAGCTATCAAGCTGCTTTTGAGTGAAATCATTTACCTGAATACATTAGAATTTCAGATAGATATCTTTCATTTTGTTGATCTCTTAAAACTTTTTATTTTGCTTCTTAAATTGAATTGTTGGGAATTTTAATCTTATTGACTTCATATGCTATCTGAATGATGTACTTTTGTCTGATGTAATCTGCTCTGGACCGTTTTGGGATCAAGTAGGAAGTGACTGGAGGTACATAAGGATTTGGGGTGCAATAGGGGAAGAGAAGGACTGGGGGGCAGGATGGGAGTATAGAGGGGAGAGGAGGTTAAAGCAGTGGAAAAGAGAGAGGAGGAGGGGTGATGAGCAGAGTGAGGAAAGTTAGGGGTACAAAAAGGAAGGGAGATGGGATAAAGTAGAGAAAAGAGTGTGTGGTTGGGTCAGGACAGGAGAAGAGGGGTTATGACAAAAGAAGGTAAAAAGAAAGGGAGTAGAAGGAAAGAAAGAGAATGTAATGGATCAGCAAAATAAGAAACTGCGTAAAAACCAGATCATCTGGAACACCTGGATCCACCAGGTTTAGGCCATTTCACTTTAATCAAATTTGCAGATTGTCAGATCCTCTGGATCTGCTTTTATTTTGCCTACCTGTGGGCAGCAAATGCATGCACGGGAAGGTAGAGAAGGAATAAGCAAGACTTGTGGTGAAAATTTTCAGCCACTGTCAGTTTTCTCTTTCAGCAATCAAGTTGGGTCCAGATGATCCAGCAAATCCAGAGATCTCTGGATCTTCTGAACTCAGCTTCTTACTGAGTCTTGCTTGTGAGAGGGCTCCTCCCGCTGCTTCATTCCCTTTAAGTGTGGATGATGAGAACTGGAGATCAATTGAGAACTGATGCATCTGTATGTGAGGGTTCCAATTTGGGAAATGGCACAATGAAGAAACTAGCTATCATGAAATTAGAGTCATTCTGGGAAGCCATTAAAGTTCTGAACACTTCTCTGTTATTATATGCTGAAACATTTAGAGGATTAGAATTCATTAGCTGATACTGTCCAGGAACAGGCTTGTGTGAACCCCCCAGTATACTGGCAGGTTGGATTGGCTGGAATCAAAAGTAGGAGACTTGCAAAGCCTCGGAGTGATCCATGCCAGAGACAGAGATTTACTAACTTGTAAATTGGGGTATCTAGAGAATCAATTCTGCTGCTGCCCAGATGGGTGGTTTGTCTTAGTCTGGCACCTCAGCTGAGACCTGTCTATCTTGGGAGACCCTGCCAGTAGCTAAGCTACTGATAGCTTAGCTCTCAGGATCACTGATGCACACAAGCCCTCGCAGCAGAACAGAATGGGACAGTGTTGTAAGTGGAGGATCACATTTCTGTGACAAATGCAACAACACTGGAATTAACTGTGTGGAAAAAAGGCCTGGCAAATCTACTTCTGTATCTTGCCACACAAAAACAATGGATAGTCACAAAACAAAAGGCACTATAGTGCTGGAAGATGAGACCCCCAACTTGGAAGGCACTCAAATGGCTACTGGGGATGAGATGAAGACTTCTCAGAGTAAAGCCAGCATTTATGATGTGGTTGGATCTGCTGATGTAGCTGCATATGAAATAAGTCAAAAGTTGCAAAATTTCTTTCATATTGGGACATGGAACGTATGAAGCATGAGCCAAAGGAAGTTGGAGGTGGTCAAAAATGAAATGGAACGTGTACAACCCAATCTGTTGGGTGTCAGTGAACCAAAATGGACTGGCTTTGGGCACTTTGCATCTGATTATCATATGGTCTACTATGCAAGTAGAAGCTGAAATTGACAGAACATGCAAACGGGATATCCTGATAGTCATGGATGACTGGAATGCAAAAGTTGGCAACAAAAAAGAAGGCAAGTGGTTGGAAAATATGGACGGTAGCAGAAATGAAGCTGGAGAAAGACTGATAGAATTCTGCAAGACCAATGATCTATTCATCTCAAAATCATACACGTGGACTTCACTCAATGGATTGTACAGAAATCAAATTGACTACATCTGTGGAAGACAACAATGGAAAAGCTTGAACATCAACAAAGACAAAACATGGAGCTGACTGTGGTACAGATCACCAACTACAAGTATGCAAACCCAAGCTAAAGTTGAAAAAGAGCAAGCCTCTCATAAATGTAGCAAAATATGACCTTGAGAATATACCACTGGAATTTAAAAACTGTCTGAAAAATTGATTTGCTGCCTTAGATACAAATGACAGAGCTCCGGAAGAGTTATGGGATGACATTAAGGAGGTTGTGTTGGAAGAAAGCAAGAAGACTCTGCATAAGGTGAAAAAGCAAAAATGGCCAAAATGGATGACTAAAGAAACTGAAAATTGTCCCGAAATGCAGAGAAGCTAAAGTGAGAGGAGAAAGAGAGGCAATCACAGAACTCAGAGATTTCCAACATGCAGCAAGACAAGACAAGGAGAAGTATTACAATGACACATGCAAGGAAATAGAATCAGAAACTGTTAAAGGAAGAACAAGATGGGCTTTTCTAAAGCTACAAGAGTTAAAGAAAAAATTCCATCCTCAAAATGGAATGCTACAAGATGCTCAAGGATCCATGTTGAATGATGCTGAGAAGATCAAGAAAAGGTGGAAAGAATATACAGTCTTTATACCATAGAGAGCACTCAAACCGGCATGGAATAATGTATTAAGACTTTAGTCAGGAATATGAATGAGTTTTTCTGGGGGATGGGGGGAGCTAAAATCCAGATTTTTCCTGATTTTAATTGAGACATACAAAGAAAGGGTAGGGAATTCTTGAGTTTTGAAGCCAGGAGTCCTGCCTTGGGAATGAGTTCCATCCTTAAATTTCCTTGTAGATGTTATGCTTTATTTGGGGCTAGGCATTTTTATTTTTTTATCCCAAGCAGCTCATTCACTTTCTTGAGGCTAGAAAAGAGCCTCATGTTCTTTAAGCTGATTGCCTCAGAAAAATCCAAGTTATCAATGTCCCTATTTAATGTACATTACCAAGTTCATGTAAACCACTTTGAAATGATAAAGCGGTATAAAAAACCTGTTAAATAAATAAATAAAATAAATAAATACACTCTCCATAGGAACACTTCATTGCTTGGATCTCTACCTCTGTCCTGGATCTTTTTCTGTTACCTTTAAATTGTATTTCGTTTTCTTGTGGTCAAACATTTAGGTTTTTATTTCCTGAATTAATATGTAGGTTTAAGAAAGTTTCACATTGCTGGAAAAGAGGTACTTTTAGCATGCAGAGGATAAGCCAGCATAGAAGGCAGGTGGAAGAGTATTCAGTGAGGTATGCAAAACCTCATCCTTGTACCCTCCCACAAATATATACATATGTATGTATGTGTAGAGTATGATGTCCAAGTAAGCGATTTTACAGAATACATTTGAGGCCAGTTCCAAAAGCAATCTACCCAGGTAAATGTACTATTGGAAAATTGCTTACCCTCCTTGCAGCTAAAGTACACATTGATGATCCTTTGAGTTTTGCATGACTATAAGGACCTAGGGGCCTTTTACTAAAACCCACTAAATGGTTAATCTGCTTTTCAGCAGGTGGTAATATTGGCATGACAGCTAGAGGTCATTAAAATGCACATTAGTTGCTCATCACGAGAAGGGATGGGGAATGGGCAGGGTATGGTCAGAGTGTGGGTATGGAGGACACATTGCAGTTAGTGAGGGGGGAAATATCATGCAAGGGTGGCAGAATGGCCATATGATTAGGGGGCCCATGCTCTGCCCCAAGCTCCATTTGACTTTGTCCCTAGCTTCTGCAGTCTTCTCCTGTTCTGCTCACAGGAAATTGGATCCCCCCAGGCAGAAGAGAAGGAGGATTGCGGGAAAGACTCCTTCTGTTTGTCCATGGGAGATTGGGGCAGACAGAAGGAGTCTTTGCTGTGGCTGCAGACAGTACCTTCTCTTCTGCTCATGGGAGATAAAATCCCCGCAGGCAGACAATCTGCATGGAGACTGTGATCACGGCCTTCCCCTCCTGTTTTGCCTATGGGGATCTGATCTCCAGTGGGCAGACAGAAGATGTCTTTGCCGCAATCACGACTGCTCCCTTCTCTTCTGCCAGTGAGAGATAAGATTCCCACAGGCAGAATAGTAGGGGAAGGTCGCGATCGCAGTCTCCATGCAGTTTGAGGCTGGCACCTGGCAGGTAAAATTTTGATGGGGCCAGGGTCCCTCCCTTTCCAAAGCTTATGATATCATGTGCTGTCAACATGGCAATTAGCATGGATGCACCTAGCAATACCTCTATGCTGCAAGTTAGTGTGGTCGATCGTGCAGTAGCTGCCCAGAACATGCTGCTCATGCTCCTGACAGTTACCATGGAGACTTTGTACTTAATACCCCTTTGTTTTCTCACTAAACATGTATTAAGTGCAAAACCCTAATGGGCTTTAGTAAAAGGGTCCCCTAGTCTTTTATTTGATTGCAGCTGCTTCTGAAAAAGGACACAGACCACCAGAGCCTACAGAATTCACATGTTCCCTCAAACTGAAGAGATGATATGCAGTTCTGGAAGTCAAAGAGGTGAAAACATTGTAGGAACAGAAGGAACAGGAGCTGAAACACCCCAAAGTTGCTCAATCAGTGATCACTAGGAAGGGTAGTGGTAGTTTGTGACTCCCTTCTGAAGGGTACAGAGTTGTCCATCTGCTGACCAGACATAATGGAGAGTTTGCCATGACTCATCAAGTATACTAACGTTTACCCAATGCTGCTCATTTATGATGGCATAAATGATTCTGCTAAATATCCTTCTAAACATATCAAAAGTGATTTCATGGCTCTGGGAGAGATGGTGAAGCAGATAGGTGCCAGGTTGTTTTCTCATTAAATCTCCCTGTTGAAGGTAAAGGCTGAGGCACAGAAGCTCTCATTATGAAGAATAATACCTGGCTGCATGGATGGTGTCATTGAGAGTGGTTTGGCTTCCTTTATTATGGGATAAAGCCTTTGACACTGTTCCTCACAGGCGACTTATAAACAAACTGAGCACCCTAGGGATGGACCCTAAAAGTTACTGCTTGGGTTAGAAATTGGTTGAGTGGAAGGTGACAAAGGTAGAGGTAAATGGAGCTCACTCAAAGGAGAAGGAGGTTAACAGTGGTGTGCCCCAGGGATCTTTCCTTCGTCCGATTCTTTTTAACACTTTTGTTAGTGGTATAGCAGAAGGGCTGTCAGGTAAGGTTTGCTTCTTTGCAGATGATACCAAAATCTGCAATAGAGTAGACACCCAGGAAGGTGTAGATAACATGAGGAGGGCTCTAGCTAAGCTTGAAGAATGGTCTAGAATTTGGCAGGTGGGATTTAATGTTAAAAAATGTAAGGTCATGCATTTGAGCTGCAGCAATCCAAGGGAGCAATATAGTATGGGGAGTGAAGTACTTTTGTCCACTAAGGAAGAGCGGGACCTAGGCGTAATTGTGTCTGATGATCTTAAAGTAGCTAAACAGGTAGAAAAGGTGACAGCAAAAGCTAGAAGGATGCTTGTGTGCATAGGGAAAGGAATGGCCAGCAGAAGAAAGGAGGTGATAATGCCTCTGTATAAGTCATTGGTGCAACCTCATTTGGAGTATTGTATGCAATTCTGGAGACCGCACCTTCAAAAGGATATAAACAGGCTGGAGTCAGTACAGAGGGTGGCTACTAAAATGCTTAATGATCTTCAATATAAAGCATATAAGGGCAGAATTAAGGATCATAATATGTACACCTTAGAGGAAAGGCGGGATAGAGGTGATATGATTGAGATGTTTAAATACCTCTGGCATAAATGCACAGGAGGAGAGCCTCTTTCAATTGAAAGCAAGTTCTGCTACGAGGGGACATGGGATGAGGGTGAAAGGGGATAGATTCAGGAGTGATTTGCGGAAACATTTCTTTACAGAAAGAGTGATGGATCTGTGGAATAGCCTCCCAGTGGAGGTGGTAGAGATGAGGACAGTATCTGAATTCAAAAAAGCATGGGACAAACACAGAGGATCTCTAAAGGAAAAAAGGGGACTGCTGTGGTTGATATGGAAGGTCAGACTAGATAGGCCATGTGATCTTTTTCTGTCTTTTTCTGTCATCATGTTTCTCTGTTTCTATGTAACAAATCTTTTTAGTTAGGAAAGGAAAATAAAAGTAACAGAAAAAGGTAGACACTATGGGGTCTATTCCACTCCCCTACCATCCCTGTCAAAAGCCTCCCTGTATGAACAAGGCATTTGTACAGGGAGGCTTAGACAGGAGTGTGAGGTGGCATTCTGGAGGCAGAGCACGGGCAGGGCAGGGACGGTCCACAACACTGGACGTACAGGGCCAATTCTGAGGTTGGCCTTGTACGTCCAGGGTTGGCAAACTGGACAGAGGACTTATTCCATCTCAGATGCGGAATAAGTCCCGCTGGACTTCGGGTGATGGCAGGCTTGGGCAGCGTTGGAAAGGTGAGGGGGGTGCAAGGGATTCCCCACAGCCCAACCCTCGACGCTACCCATCTAGCCCTCTGGAAGGCCAGATCTGGGGTTGGGCTGCAGGGAAAGAATATTGTAGTTGGTGGCCGGGGACTGTGGCTCCTGAATTGGAGCCGCGGTGCCATGGCAATGGGATGCGATGGCACCATGACTCCATTCAGGAGCCTCACTGAGGTAGCTGGGCAAGTGGCTGTGCATGCAGGCCAATAAGAATTGGGTCCTGGCCTACATGTACAGGCTCTAGACCCAATTCTGATCCCGTGGGGCACATCTAACCCCATGGATTTATTTATTATTTTATTTTTATCTTTATTATCTCTTAGAAGTCTTACACCCCTGAAGAAGGCCCTAGGCTGAAACACGTGTTGGGTAAACCTCACATTGTTAATAAATTAGTCCTACCATGGCTTTTTTTGTGTCCTGATTTATTTTTTTTTGCTATGAATAGGAACTGTCAGCTTGGCAGTGTTGTCTGTAGTCACCTGTGAAAGGCCCAGTGAGTCTAAAAACCTAGCCAGGTCTTTGCTTGAATCCCAAGCTTCTGAAGAATAAAGGGGCACATAATAAGACTGGAACTGTTCAATTATCTGGTCATCAGACTGAAATATGGATCTTATATTTTTTTAAATCATTGAAATCCTAAGCACACACCTTTCACCCTTTTAAATACTGAGGGCCCAATATTTTTAAAAAAAGGTGAACTCCCAAATGTAGGCCCCTAAGTTAGGATCCTAAATTTAGGCCCTATCTTCAGCCACACCTGGGTGCCTAGGAAGCATGTTAACTAAAGGTTTTAAAGCACGTTAATTAAATTAATATGCATTAAGTATCCACAGCCCTTTTATTTCTATGGGCGCAGTTGCAAGTACCATTGTAGCCAAAAAAGCATCTTTCAGGAAAAGGAAAAAGGAGCCAAATGACAAAAACAGAAAACAACATAAGCACTGGCAAGTTAGAAAGAAAGCATTGATAAGACAGGCAAAGAGAAAATTTGAAAAAAAGCTTGCCGTGGAAGCAAAGACGCTTAATAAAAACTTTTTCAAGTACATTCATAGCAAAGAACCTGTATGAAAGACAATTGGACTATTAGATGATAGTCGGGTTTAAGGGGCACTATGGAAGGACAAAGCCTTAGACTGAATGAATTCTTTGCTTCGGTCTTTACTGAAAATGATGTAGGGAAGTTACCCATGCCTGAAATAGTATTTAAAGGTGATGTATCGGAAGAATTGAAAGAAATATTGATAAACTGGGAAGATGTATTACAACTATTTGATAAACTGAAGAGTAGCAAATCACCTGGACTAGATGGTATACATCGAGGGAGTTGAAAGAACTAAAATATGAGATTGCAGACCTACTATTAGTAATTTGTCAGTTATCATTAAAATCATCTGTAGTACCTGAAGAATGGAGAATGGCCACTGTGATGCCAATTTTTTCAAAAGGGTTCCAGGTGTGATCCAGGAAACCACAGACCGATGAGCCTGATGTCAGTACTGGGAAAAATGGTAGAAACCATTATAAAGAATAAAATTACTGAAAATATAGGTAGTCATAAATGGGAGAAAGCCAACATGGATTTAGACAAGAAAAGTCTTGTCTCACCAAGCTCTTAAATTGTTTTGAAGGAGTGAATTATCAGGTAAGCAAAGGTGAGCCAGTCAATATATCATATTTGGATTTTCAGAAAGCCTTAAACAAGGTCCCTCATGAGAGACTCTGGGGAAATTAAAAAATCATGGGATAGGAGGCAGTGTACTATTGTGGATCAGGAACTGGTTAAAAGATAGAAAACAGAGAGTAGGACTAAATGGCCAATTTCCTCAGTGGAGAAAGGTGAATAGTAGAGTACCCCAGGGATCTCTGCTGGGCCCGCTACTTTTTAAGATCTTCATAAATGACCTGGAATTGGAGTAACAAGTGAGGTGAACAAATATGCAGATGAAAAAAAATGTTCAAGTTACTAAAACACAAGAGGATTGTGAAAAATTGCAAGAGGACTTTGATAACTTGAAAAACTGGATGTCCAAATGGCAGATGAAATTTAATGTGGACAAGTGCAAAGTTATGCACCTAGGAAAGAACAACCCAAACTACAGTTACACGATGCAAGGTTCCACATTGAGAACCATCACTCTGACAAAGGATTTAGATATCATCGTGGTTAATATGTTGAAACTCTCTGCCCAGTGTGTAGTGGCAGCCAAGAAAGCAAATAGAATGCTAGGAATCATAAGGAAAGTAATGGAGAACATAAACAAGGATATTATAATGCCTCTGTATCATTCTATGGTGCAACCACACCTTGAATATTGTGTGGAATTCTGGTCACCATATCTTAGAAAGGATATAGTAGAATTAGATAAGGTGCAGAAAAGAGCCACTAAAATGGTAAAGAGGATGGAAGGATACTCCTATGAGGAAAGACTTAAAAGGTTAGGGGCCCAGTTCTGATCCCGGCGTACATCTCCTTGTACATACGGGCAGACCTGGACGTACAAAAGAGATTGCGATTCTGATCCTGTGGGGCACATCTAGCCCTGTGGGATCAGAATCGCGAACAGGCCTGTACATGCAGGCCGGGACTGCAATTCAGTCCCAGCCTGCACGTACAGCCATATCTCGGCTAACTAGGCCAGGGCTTTTAAATGGAGGTGCAGCACCATGGCGTCCTGTTGCCATGGCACTTCGGCTTCATTTAAAAGTCGTAATGCTGGCCACTGCTAAAAAAAGTTAATTCCCCGCAGCCCGACTCCCGATCCAGCCTCCTAAGGCCAGGATCGGGCTGCAGGGTATTAACTCTGCCCACCCCCCCCCCCCAGCCCCTTCTGCAGCCCAGGCCACTTAAAAAGAAATGCCCAGGGAAGTTATTCCACTCCTGGGGTGGAATAACTTCCCCAGCCGTTTCACCAGCCCTGGATCTACAGAGCCTACATGAGAATTGGCCCTGTATGTCCAGGGCCAGCGACCGCCCACTCTCCAACCCCAGACCGCGTATTTCCCACCTCTGACTAACTTCTCCGCACAACCGGTGGGGAGGTTATTGGGGGCATGCAGCCAGCACGAATAGCGAGGATGGATATCCTATTGAGACGTCCATCCCCACTATTCGTGTCTCAGAATTAGCCCCAGGGCTCTTCAACTTCGAAAGAGACAGCTGAGGGGAGATATAAAAGAAGTCTATAAATTAATGAATGGAGTAGAACAGGTAAGTGTAGATCGGTTGTTTACTCCTTCAAAAAGTAGAAAGACTAAGGGATACTCAATGACAATACAATGTAGCCCATTTAGGACTGATAAGAGAAAATATTTATTCATTCAACAAGTAATCAAATTCTGGAATTTGTTACCGGAGGATGTAGTAAAAGCTGTTAGTGTAGCTGGGTTTAAAAAAGGTTTGGACAAGTTCCTGGAGGACAAGTCCATAAACCATTATTAAATAGGGCCAGGGAAATCCTCTGTTTACTCCAGGATAAGCATTGTGGATTCTTGGTACTTGTGACCTGGATTGGCCACTGTTGGAAACAGGGTACTGGGATTGGTGGACTTTGGTCTGATTCAGTATGCCTTTCTTATGTTCTTAACATGCAATCATTTCTTTAACACACATTAACATTTCGTAAACATGCCCCTATGTTTTCAGCTGAAAATTCATCCTAATTTAGGAGCTTAAAATGTTATCCTCATAAATTTAGGTCTGCCATTCATTTGCTTAGATTTATGAGCCTAGTTTAGGTGCCTAGTGTTGAATCTCAGTGCTAAGCTCATAACTTTTTCCCCACTCTAAATCTGCCTCCATTGCCACCCACTTTTTATGCTCTTAAATTTAGGAGTGTAGAGAAATTTTAAGAAAATATTTAGGCACTTGGCCCTAGTAACTTTTGAAAGAGGTCAATTTAAGAGCATAGGACCTGATATTCAAAGGATTTTTGTTCCTAACTACGAAAACTATGCTCCAATCTTCTATACTAAACCATAATCAAGGATGTAGCACAGGAACCTACTTAAGCCATGTTGTGGCGTAAGTGTTGTAGCAATGCTAGTATACAATTTATCTGGCTAGTGTTGGGGGGGGGGGGGGCGGGGGCAGAGCAGGCTGTTTAGACCCATAGACAGATTCTGTGGTAACACCCAGACTGGCCTCTAGAACTACCAGCAACAGATCCACATGCCACATCACTGCAATGGTGCTGCCGGAGTAAACTATTAACCTAGGTCCAGCTAGGGGGGCCAGACAACATACATGGCAGTCCATGCATTTCTGTGCACATCCATAAGGTGATAGCAGACAAACGGCAGGCCTGGAAATGCTCAGCAGCCCACCAACACTATCTGACATTCTCCAGCAGCAAACACAGTGAAGCTGCAGCCGCTGCACCCTGCAAGGTGATCCAGCCTTACACATACTAACTGCAACCAGTGTGCTAGCTAGTCCATAGTGCATATTACTGGAGAAAATGTGCGCACCCCAAACTGGGCTGTCTGCACACCCACCAAGCGGCTAGGTTAGTGATTGGGCTCCAAAAGGCAACCCACAGATATCACTTGAGAGAGATACTGTTGGCACTATGGGAGACCTAGCCATGCCATGGTCATTGCACAGTCAGGGTGAGAGTGACCTTCCAGGAGGACATGCAGGGGCCACCGTGTCCGTGCTAT
The DNA here is from genome assembly GCA_033557465.1 of Ichthyophis bannanicus. Classification (NCBI taxonomy): domain Eukaryota; kingdom Metazoa; phylum Chordata; class Amphibia; order Gymnophiona; family Ichthyophiidae; genus Ichthyophis; species Ichthyophis bannanicus. The sequence goes on along the minus strand of CM066038.1, from coordinate 230,860,282 downwards.
TGATGGCTGCCCACTACAATGTCCGAGCCATTGCCCTATGCCCTGCGCTCATGCACCATGGCCAGGCCAGTCTGTCGGAGGTATGCCCACAGTACCCTGCTCCTCATTATGCATATTGGCACGCTAACACTGGACACAGTGCACACAGTGTGGGATGGGTAAAGTGTTGCAAACAACACACACTGGATGTACAGACACACAATCCCACACCTATGCCAGCTCTGTGCTACTATAGATAGTTTTTGACGTCTAGGCCAACTCAACAGTCCTGGACACAGTGCAGACATGGCTATGGTATGCAATACTGTTGGGGTCACTCCCCAGGGTGGAGAACACTGTCAGACAACAGACCTGAGACATACTACACAGACATCATAATTATTGGTATGATACAGCTCAATGTGCATATTGTGCTTAACGTTGGAATTGATATCTGCCAATAATCATAGCAACATTTTGAAATATGTGTAGCGTATTTCCAGGTTTAGGGTGGCAGTGCTAAGGTGTGCACGTAATAGTATTGTGAGATGTTCACAAGGGCCGATATCATGCCTGTCCATTAGGCTTTGGGTAAAGGAGCCTGTGGGTGTGGTTATTTCTACTCCTGTTGGCTGCTGCTCTTGGCCAGAGGTCCCCAACTCCAGTCCTGGTGGGCCATACACTGTTCAGGTTTGCCTGCTGTCCCTGATGAATATGCATGACATACATCTGCATACCATAGGCCGGCGCATGGAAATGGAAAAAAGGCATCTTTATTAGACATAGCATAAAACGTGGATTATTTGTGACCCTCCAGGAATGCATTTGGGGGACTCAGCTGTGGGACATGCGCATGTTTATGATGTCTGTGGTATTTCGGGTAAAATATAGATGTGTTGGGCAATCTGCACTACAGGTTCTGCCTGTATTGCAAAGATTGTGTGGTGTGTAACATGTGGGGACTGGGTTGGCAGGCCCGACACCTGGGATATGAACCTGTGACCTTCTGCTCCTGAAGGCACTGGCTGTGTGTGCTGCACCACCATCTTGCCACAGATGCAGTGCAATCCCAGGGAAGTCCATGGCTGTTTGTCAGACTGGCCCTGTCTGTTGCAGTGCACGCCACCCACGTGACGAGGTGTGGGCCATGGTGTGTTGTGCACAGCTGCCACTGACCCCTCCGCCACCAGTACCCCTCCGCCACCATGCTAACATGTCCTTATATCGGAGACAGCAAAACACGTGAATGACTTGTGGCCTTCCAGAACTGCATTCGGGGGACTGTGCTGTAGGTAATACACATGTTTATGTGTTGTCTGGTGTTTAAGGTAAAATATGCACATTTCACCCACGCTTATGTTCTCAGCAGCAAAGGACCAGTCTTTACTACCATTTTTTGTAGGGTTCAAAAATTATGGGGACTAGGTTGCAAGGAGCCACCACAAGGATTTGAAGCTGTGATCTTGTGTTGTTGCACACACTGTCTGTGTGCACTGCACCACTGTGTTGGCATAGATATGCAGCATTCCCTGCTGAGTCCATGACTGTACATCCGACAGGGCCTGTTTGTTACAGTGGACGTCAACAACCTGGACAGAGCTAGGCCATGGTCTGCTGCGGGCTCCAGCCGCTGCCACCTCCACCACCAGTGCCGCTCCATCCTTAGATTGGAGACAGTATAAAGCCTGATGGATTTGTTGCCCGCCAGGACTGCATTTGGGGGATTCTGCCATAGGTAATGCACATTTCTATGGTGCTTGTGCTGTGTAGGGTGAAATAGAGTTTTTTGACCCATGCTTATGTTTTCACCAATAATGGTTCAGTCTTTACTACCATTTTTTCTTCATGGGTAAAATAAGGGGACAGGGCTGGCATGAGCCCCAGCTGGGATCTGAACCTGTGACCCTCTGGTCCTAAAGGCACTGGCTGTGTCCGCTGCACCAAGGTCTTATATCAGACACAGTGCATTCCCTGGGGAGTCCATGGCTGTTTGTCAGACAGGGACTGTCTGTTGGGGTGCACTGCACCCAAGTGTGGGGGGCTCGGCCACTGTCTGCTGTGGGCAGCAGCCACTGCCCCCTCCAACAACAGTACCCCTCCACCACCATGCTGACATGGCCTTATATTGGAGACAGCATCACAGCTGATTGATATGTGGAACTCCAGTACTGCATTTAGGGGACTGTGGTGTAGCTAATGCACATGTTTGTGATGTATGTGCTCTGAAGGGTAAAAAAGAGGTGCTTGTAACATGCTTATGTTCTCTGCATTAAAGCTTGCTCTCTACTATCACGGTTTAGTGGTGGGTAAAATGTTGGGATTGGGTTTGCAGGAGCCCCAGCTGGGATTTGAATTGCTGACCTTTAGGTCCTGAACACACTGTCTGTGTTCACTGCACCACACTGTGCCCACAGAGACAGTGGAGTCTCTGGAGATATGAAACCTGGCTAAGGGAGTCATAAACCCTGCTCTGCACCCTGGCCAGGCCACCCTGTCCGGCCTATACCCATGGTACCTTGCTCCTCATTATGCACATTGGCAGCCCAATACTGGCAACATTGCTGGCAGTGTGGGCTGTGGAAGGTGTTTGCAGCCACCACACCCTGGATAGACACACAGCCACCCCCACACCTATGCCAGCATTGTGCTACTATAGAGGGGTTCAGCAGCCATACCCACCACACCAGTCCTGGGCACAGTACAGGCATGGATATGGTACGCAATACTGTTGGGGATCACTCCCCAGGGTGCTAAACACTGTCAGAGACCAGACCTGCAGCACACACTGCAGACATCAGAATGATTGTTATGGTAGAGCTCAATGAGCAAAATGTGCTTAACGTAGGAATTGATATCTGCCAGTTATCATGGGAAACCTTTGATAGGTGTGTACCGTATACCCAGGTGTAGGGTGGCATTGCTAAGGTATGCAAGTGCTAGTATTGGAAGATACAGGCAGGGCCCAATGTCCTGCCTCTCCAGGGGGCATTGGCCAATGGGGCCTGTGGGGGGGGGGGTGTGGGGGGTGGGTGTGTCTGGCCCTGTTGGCTGCTGCTTTACGGCAGTTTCCCAACTCCAGTCCTGGTGTTCCATACCTTGTTCGGGTTTTCATGCTGTCCCTCATAAATATGCATGAGCTACATCTGCATACCATGGGGGTGGTGCATAGATATGCAGCACAGGCATCTTTATTAGAGGCAGCATGGAACCTGAATGGTGTGGGGCCCTCCAGGACTGCATTTGGGAGACTCTGCTCTAGGTAATGCGGCTGTTTATGATGTGTGTGTTTGCTGTGGTAAAATATAGGCGTATTCACCATGCGTATGTTCTCAGCAATAAAGGTTTGTCCTTACTATCATGGTTTATTTGTGAGAAAAATATGTGGACAGCATTGCCAGTAGCCCCTGCTGGCCTTTGAACTTGTGACTTTCTGTTCTTACACATACTGCATGTGTGCACTGCACCACTGTGTTGCCACAGATATGCTGCATTCCCTGGGGAGTCCATGACTGTACATCCGACAGAGCCTGTCAGTTGTGGTGGACGGTGCCAGCCTGCACACGTCTAAGGCACTGTCTGCTGTGGCTTGCAGCCACTGCCCCCTCCACCACCTGTACCCTTCCGCCAACATGCAGACATGTCCTTATCTGGAAAAATGCATATGACCTGATTGAGTTGTGGCACTCCAGGACTGAATTTGGGGGACTTGGCTGTACATAATGCCCATTGTTATGGTTTGTGTGCTGTGTAAGGTAAAATATAGGTGTTGGAACCATGCTTATGTTCTCTGCAATAAAGGAGTGTCTTTACTATCACTGTTTAGTGGTGGGTAAAGCTATGGGGACTGGGTTGGCAGGAGCCCCAGCTGGGATTTGAACCTGTGACCCTCTGGTGCTACAGGCACTGGCTGTGTCTGCTGCACCACACTGTGGCCACAGAGACAGTGCAGTCCCTGGAGATAGGAAACCTGGCCGCACGAGTCAGACACCCTGCTCTGCACAATTTTACTGTGGGCTCATTTACCTTGTATGGGGACAAATGTGCAAATAAACCTAAAAAATGACCTCCAAAAAAGGGGAAAAAACCCAACACCAAGCTGGGCAACAGTGATAGCAATGGCCAACATAAAAAACACTCCCAGGAAAGCTCCAATTAAATGAAGTGATTTTTGAAAGAGTCTACGGAGCGTAGACCCTTCCAAAAATCATTTCTTTTTTTTGGAGCTTTCCTGGGAGTGTTTTTTATGGTTGCCCATTAATATCACTGTTGCCCAGCTGGATTATAATTTATTTGGAATTTGTTGTGGTCATTTTCAATTTATATTTGCTATTTTGTTCTGTGCACATGTATCACACTGCTCGCGTTTTGCAGGTTTCCCCGGTTTTGCTGTACATTGCCGACGGAAATGGTTTCTCTTCCCTTTAAATTGGCTCTAACGCGAGGGTTTCACTCGCGGTATTTTTTTGGCCGAAATTCGGCCCTGCTTCTGTGCGGGGAGCCTCTCCCCTCCCACTCTCCACCCATTGACCCCGTCCCCCCGCCCCTCGGGAGCCTTCCTCCACCCTCGAAATGCCTTTCCACGCCTCTATCGCACATCAGCGTGCCCCGCTCTTGTGCGGGCGGAGCGCACTTATGCGGGGGGCGCGCACGCATGTGGGGGCACCAAAACGCACTATTAGTGTACGCTAAGGTACCTTAGCGCACGCTCAGGTGCTCCCCGTACATTTGCGCGGTTTAGTAAACATACCCCTTAGTTTCCTAGGGCCTGATATTCAAAAGGCATTTGCATGGTTTACAGCCAAGTAAAATAGATAAATACCCTTAGAAACACCAGTCTACACAAATACAAAAATATTTTTTATCAATCTATCAAAGAAACATTACATGATTCATTGGGATATATATGACCTCAGAATAGCCTATCCCCTACATATGGCGAAAGACATCACCATAGGGTTGAGTGGCAAACTTCACATCACAGGTCACAACCCTTTAAAACTTTAATTATGTTTTCCAAAAATTAATCTAAATCTAATTATATTACCCACATCCAAAAATGTACTTTTAGAGATTCTCAAAATATATATAAAATTATTTTAAATCGTCTGAATTTTGGAACAGGACCGAAGCTCTCAAAACACTCAGCCACATACCTAAAAAAAGAGAGAAAATACTCTTCAACTTGATAGTATTATACAACATTCCATAAGTATTTATTTATTTATTTACATTCTCTTATATACCGCGCTATTCTGCATCAGTGCGGTTTACATTGAACAAACTGAAATTACATGGAACAGGGCATTATAACTTGGAGATATTTTACAGGGAACATGGGCTATGGAGGGTTAAGTATTAATCCACTTATCTGAGTGTTGTAGACACTCCAGTCCGCGCCAGCAGTCAGACGTAAATCTTCATTACGGCTCTATGCCACCAAACATTTTTGAGAATATTCTCTGGTATCGCAGAAACTATGAATGCCCAACAAAAGCTTCTGTTTCACCTAATAGGCTTCTTCAGGGATTCCAGTAATGCCGTTCTCATAAAAATCACCAGGTACTATTTGCCAAGTTTTTCTTCAAATATCTCTATCCCTGAAGAAGCCTATTAGGTGAAACAGAAGCGGCACATAGCATGCCCAGAAGAAAATTGGGCCCCTAAAGTCTAAGACCCTTGCTTTTTAATGGATTTTATCAGACCTAGTCCTAATACTGAACCACACCATCTGGTGATCACTGGATGTGAGATGATCTCCCAGTATAACATCAGAAACACTTTCCCCATTGGTAAGCACCAAGTCCAGTATGGCCCCTTCACGTGTGGGTTCTGTTACCAGTTGTCAGAATAATTCTTCCTGTAGAGAATCCAGGATCTTCCTATTTCTAGATGACACTTGGCAGGGATGTGCCAGTCAACATCTGGCGTATCGAAATCACCTATCAGTAGAAATTCTTCTTTCATGGCAAAGCAGGGTATGTCTTCTATTAAATTTTCATCCACTTCTTCTCCCTGTGAGGGGGATCTGTATATCACTCCAATGCATAGGGATTTCCCTTTCTCTCTTTCTAATTTAACTCATAGTGCCTCCTCTCTCCCTTTTAAGCCCTGCAATTCTATAGCTTTAATATTATTTTTTACAAATAGTTGGATTACAAATCCTATACTGCTTTGGGATGCAAGTTCAAAACCAGGATGGTCAAAATTTTTTTCTCCTGGAACTGGGTCACTTGGTAACTCTACACATGGGCATGGCTTAGAGCTAAATACAAACAAAACAAGACTGCATGAGTGGGAAAGGGAACTGGATTTAGCTTTGCCTAGGAGCACAATGCTCAAGGAAAGAAATAACTAAAGTAATACCCTATGAAGCCTATGTAATGGTGAGAAGGGAGAGAAAGGAGGGAACCAAAAGTACTACCAATGACATGTTAACTCAAAAGAAAAAAAGAAAAGCAACCCTAATTAATACAACTGAAAGCTAAAAATAAAAATCTTTTCTGTATGGGTCTGTATTAGCTTCTTTGTTGTGGGGGAGAAGAGGGAGGGATACTTCTCCCCTCCCCTACCTCTGTAGGAGGATTAGATATCCCAAATACAGACAAAGGAGAGAAAGTGAATGAACACAAAAGAAGAAGCCTTACGATGAGATGGGGTGGTAGAGTATGTGTGGGAAGAGCAGTGTACAGTATAATGTCCACAAGGTGATCTCCACAGGAACTGCTGGACCAACAAAAGTATATCTTCCTGCTCTTTCTTATAATTGGCGCTTGATAAGGACACATCCAATGAAATATTCAGAGGGTGTTTCTTTCTTTCTGATGTCCAGAGGATGATTATCTCCTCGCTGCTTTTGTGACTGTGTGGTTACTATGGCTCTGCTGTAGATTTCCAGCTTCAGCACCTAAGGGGCATAGATTTGATTCCTGTCACCCCTAATAATCTTACAAAATATGTCAACTGCATATAATCCCAAGGAATGCCCAGAACATACCCCCTCTGTAGATGTCTACAGTCCTGCATCAGGCTGTATATACATGTATATAATGCCTTTTATAAAATCACTATTTAGGCATCAGTGCCATTCTGCCACCTTGAATGAGCCTGATCTTGGCTGATCTCAGAAGCTAAGTGGAGTTGGCCCTAGCTAATACTTGAATGGGAGACCACCTTGGAATACCAGATGCTGCAGACTTATTGTGTGGAAGAAAGGCCTGGCAATCTACTTCCAGTTGCACCTTGCCAAGGAAACCAGGGGGCTGTGTTGCCAGGCATTAACATTGATTCAATGGCATGCTCTACTGCTAGTTTGCATGTGTAAGTCTGCTATTTATAAGCGCAAACAGTGCCTAAGCCTTTCAAAATTGCGTAAGTTCCTACACATGTGCAGTTGAGTAATTACATATATAAATATATCATCAAGCACGAAAGGGACTCCTACCATTCTTTATTGTAACCAGCACCTGAAAATGCTGCTTTATATACCGATCACTTGGGTCTGGTTTTACTAGTTGACTCTTGAGATCACTTCCATGCTTGTAAATTAGTAAAGGTATTTCTTGTTGTTGTTAAGTGCCGGCACGTCAGTGTCGGCTCATGGCGACCTCTGGATAGTTGTCCTAAATTGTGTTCGGTCTTCAGTGAGGCGGCTCATTGTTGACAGACTGGCACACATAGCTGCTGTTATTGTATCGATCCATTTCATTGCTGGCCTTCCTCTTTTGCATTGACCTTCTATCTTGCCAAGCATGATGTCTTTCTCTAATGATCTCATTCTTCGCAAGATGTGTCCAAAGTATGAAAGATGAAGTCTTGTCATCTGAGCTTCTAAAGAAAGTTTAGGTTTGATCTCCTCTAATACTGACTAGTTTGTTCTTCGGGCAGTCCATGGCATACACAGTATTTGCCACCATCACCATAATTCAAAGGCATCAATTTTCTTCCTGTCTATCTTTTTCACTGTCCAGCTTTTGCATGCATATGATGTTATGGAAAATACCATGGCTTGAACGAGTCAAATCTTTGTATGGAGAGAGACATCTCTGGTCTTGAGAATCTTGTCTAGGTCTTTCATAGCCATTCTACCAAGAGCAATGCATCGTCGGATTTCTTGATTGCTTGTTGCTTCTTTATTGATAGTTGATCCAAGTAGGTTAAAGTTGTTCACAATTTCAATTTCTTCTCCATCAATGACGAACTTATTGATTTTGCCAGTTGTCATGATCTTTGTCTTCTTTACATTAAGATGCAGGCACATTTTAAGACTATGTTCCTTGATCTTGAGAAGCAAATGTTTCAGATCATCTTCACTTGCAGCCAGTAATGTGGTATTATCAGCATAGTGGAGGTTGTTGATGAGTCTTCTACCAATCTTCACACCTCTGTTGTCTTCATATAATCTTGCTTTTCTGATGATTTGTTATGCATACAAATTAAACAGGGGGAAAGTATGCAGCCTTGTCGTATACCTTTGCTAATTTTAAACCATTCTGTTTCTCCTTGTTCCGTTTGAACTGTTGCTTCTTGATCAATGTACAGATTGTGCAAGAGAACGATCAAGTGTTCTGGTATACCCATGCTTTTTATGGAACCTCTTTTTATTGTTTTCAATATTACCTTAATTCTATTACAGTTACACCATACAGGTTGCTTCACAGCTTTTTCTCCTCGTATGCATACATCGCCCGCATATATCTACCAGTATTTACATACACAATTGGATATCATATGTCTAACTTATTACAGTCATTTGTTACACCTAATATATTTCACATCAAACACATATCCAGTTTATGAACATTTAACAACAAAAATCTTTCCATACTTATTCCCGCACCCTGGACACCTACTTGCCCTCCCTTATCTCCTTCCCTTCCCTACCTTCCCCCCCCCCTTCCCTTCCCTACTCTTATCCCCCCTTCTTCTTCATGTCATCCCTTCTCACACTCTACCTCCATCTTTGGTCCCCCTCCTTGGCAATTTCAAGAGGGCTACCTGGGTTCTCTCTTTCTTTAGCGCTTGCAAAATATTTGTGTGCTTTGTAGTGTGATCCCCTAGCCTGGGCCCAAGAGCTTACAGGCGTAGGGTCGCCTTTGTATGTCCTTAAATGAAGCTTTACTATTTGTTCCCAGCAAAGAACTCTGGGCCTTGTAGTTTGGCTATTTGCATTCAAAGACAAAGTAGTTGTGCAACCGTTGGTTGAGGCAACCGTTGGTTGAGGCAACCGTTGGTGGAGGCAAACAAGAATATTTATTTTTTTGTGGGTTTCCAAAACGCATTAAAGTTCTGAACACAGGTAAAAGGATACTTCTCCAACACAAAGAAACAAGGATACTGGAACTGAGGAAAACTGAACACAAGGCTTTCTGACACAAGCTGCTGTCTTCAATAAACAATAAACAAATTAACATCTCCCAGCACAGCTTTGTTTAAGCACCTTCAGCAACTATGGTTACACTATGCAAGGTTCCACATTAGGAACCACCACCCAGGAAAAAGATTTAGGCGTCATTGTGGATAACATGTTAAAACCCTCGGCCCAGTGTGCAGCGGCAGCCAAGAGAGAAAATAGAATGCTAGGTATCATAAGGAAAGGAATGGAAAATAAAACAAAAGATATTATAATGCCTCTATACCGTTCCATGGTGAGACCGCACCTTGAATATTGTGTGCAATTCTGGTCGCCGTATCTTAAAAAGGATATAGCGTTATTAGAAAAGGTTCAGAGAAGAGCCACCAAAATGGTAAAGGGGATGGAAGGATACTCCTATGAAGAAAGGCTAAAAAGGTTAGGGCTCTTTAACCTGGAAAAGAGACGGCTGAGGGGAGATATGAGAGAAGTCTATAAATGAATGAACGGAGTGGAACGGGTAAACGTAGATCGACTGTTTACGTTATCAGAATATAGGAAGACTAGGGGACATGCAATGAATCTACAGGGTAAACTATTTAAGACTAATAAAAGAAAATATTTTTTCACTCAACGTGTAATCAAACTCTAGAATTTGTTACCGGAGGATGTAGTAAAGGCTGTTAGTGTAGCTGGGTTTAAAAAAGGTTTGGACAAGTTCCTGGAGGAAAGGTCCATAAACCATTATTAAGAAGGGACCCAGGATATCAATGCTTGACCTAGTACAAGCATTGCAGAACCTGTGTCTTTTGGGGAAACTGCTAGGTACGTATGACCTAGATTGGCCACTGTTGGAAACAGGATACTGGGCTTGATGGACCTTGGTCTGACCCAGTATGGCATATCTTATGTTCTTATGTTCTTAGAGGTAAACTTCCTCTCTTAACAAAAACTTCTTTACTTTGGGGAAATGCTTATTAGATATAAAAGCTGGTTAGACTTTTCTTCTCAGCAAACGTTTCTTTCTTTAGCCCTGCTCTCAGGTTTTCAGACTTCCTTAAAACATAGAGAGCAGTCCATCGGAGACACCTCCGAGCTAGACTGTGACTCACAGAAATCAACCTGCATCGGTTCTTGGGCTACAGCTTGCTTGTCACTTTCTCTGGCTTCAAAAGCTTGTTCAAACTTCTTCCCTTGTAAGAACTTACAGAATTCATTCCATAACTTTTCTTTCTGAGAGGGAACACTTACATTAGGAGAGGGAGCTTTCCTATCCTGGAACACTTCCCTTAAAGTCTCTATGGTGTTCAAATCCGCTTTCCTGCTTTTGGCTGGGTTCTGGCTCTTTCCATAAAGAAGCGTATCCACCCACCTTCTAGCAGTTGAAGATTGCAACTCGGGGTCTAGAACACTGGACGTTGGAACTTGTTCCACGTGGGCTGTAACCTTCTCAGCTAGGCGTCTGCTGGCTTCAGCTTTAGGAGTATTATTCAGAGACAATGTGCTTCCCTTTTCACTGGTACTATCCAGCAGCTGGAAGTCAGACTTCCCTTGTCCTTCTCCTTTCCTTCTTCTCTGAGCTCTCCCCTTTCTCTGAGGTCTCTCTTCCTCCTGGGAACTCTCTTCCCCCTGGGAACTCCACTCCATCAGAGATCTCCTCTCACTCAGGGACTCTCCTTCCTTCAGGACTTCTCCTCTGCTCAGAAGTTTCTTCCTCTTCAGGTAATCCTCTCCCTTCAAGTGCGTCTCTCTCCTCAGGGATTTCTCTCCCCTCAGGTAATTCTCTCCCTTCAGGTAATTCTCCCTCTTCAGATAATTCTCCTCTCTCTGTTCTGAGTCAGGTTTAAAAATGCTTTTCCTGACTGCCACACCCTTCTGTTTGCACATGTGTCCGTAATCAGCCTCGAAGCCTGGCTTTACGTCAGAGCTTGGGCAGAGCTTCAGCAGAGAGCTGTTTTTTTCTCATGCTTGCTTTTCTAACTCTGTGCAAACCTGGCTTGTCACTCGTTTTAAAGGTACAAACAGCATTTTCTTCTGTTTCCATTTTCTCATGGCAGCTCTCATCACCACAGTATTTATTTTATATTATTTATTTATTTACATTCTCTTATATACCGCACTTTTCTGCATCAGTGCGGTTTACATTGAACAAACTGAAATTACATTGAACAAGGCATTTATAACTTGGAGATAACTATTTTACAGGGAACATGGGCTATGGAGGGTTAAGTGGCTTGCCCAAGACCACAAGGAGCACCTGTGGGACTAGAAACCCCAGTCCTTCCAGCCCAAGGTTGCTGTCCTCTAGTGGGATTTGAACCCCGACCTTCCGGCCTGAAGTACCTTGCCCCAACCACTAGGCCACTCCTCCACTCCTCCAGTAGGCGTACTTACATCTCCTACATTCCAAGTAATTATGCGCAAATCATGTCCCATTCATTCCTTGCATTTTGCTCATTTTTACAGTATTACCTTTCTCTTTTGGCTTGGCTTGGAGTTGCCCAGCCTCAACTCCCCACCATTCCCCTTTTGTTAGTTTAGTATCCTCATGACCCCTCTTCCCAATCCTTGCTGCCAAGTCTATGCTTCCCCGGCCCTGCCCTCCAGCCTGCCCTCTCCCCCTCCAACTCAGTCTTATCTTTCCCTTCATCTTCCCCTCTTTCCATTCACTCTCCCACCCCCCTACTCCCTCCCCCCCACTCCCTTCCCTCCCCCCTTTCCCCTTAAAATATCTCATGTCCTACCCTCAGCACCTTCTTGCTGAGGTATTAGTCCCGGTTGGACGCTGCAGGACTGTCTCGGCTTCATCCTTGCCATTGCTTGTCTCCTTCAGCATTTTCCATTACTTCCTGGGGCTTTTATAGTACAACCTGCTCCTCCTTGACAGTGGTTTAGCAGTGACTTAAGTTTCTAGCAAGTCCACTGATCGCCTTCACCATGCTTGCACACATATTTCCACACATTTTTAAACTTTTCCAGTATTCATCAGTCACTTCTCAAACGTTTCCACATTTCTTTGCTCTGTCCATAGTCCTTCACTCTTATGCTTTCCAGTTGCTCTGCTCATCAGTCCAAAATTCTCACTCTGCAGACATTACCTCCATTGCACCTGTATTTATTTATTTCTCTTATATACCGCGCTCTTCAACATCAGTGCGGTTTACATGGAACATTTATGTTTTACGGTGGGTTAATCGTAAAAATACAGATAACAGGTAGCTCAACTTGGATAGTCAAAATTAACTATTTACACATATTTAAACATAGTAGTATTTACATATTATACATCATTTGAGAGAAAATTACATTGGACATGGAGCTTATTTGTGGGAAGGTCGGGATGGTGCATCTTCATTTGGGTAACATTCATAGAAAAGGTGGTCTTTCAATGCCCTTCTGAAATTGGTTAGTTCTGGGATTGCTCGTATGTTGGGAGGCAGGGCATTCCAGAGTCTGGGAGCACTGATACTAAAGGCCCTGCTTGCTGTAGCCTGAGTGCACTGGGTCAGTGTTTTGGGAATTGCCAAGGTGTTTATTGCTGTGGTTCTTCTGGCTCTATTGGGGGGGAGGGGGGTTGTGTGCGAGACCAGTGAGGGACGTGGGGGAGAGCCCATTTATGGCCTTGAATGTTAGCAGTAATGTTTTGAAGACGATCCTACAGTGGATAGGGAGCCAGTGGAGACTTTTGAGGATGGGTGTTATATGGTCTCGCCTCAAGGCCCCGTTCAGAACTCTGGCTGCGATGTTCATGGCAAGCTGGAGCGGGATCAGCGTAGATTTTGGGAGCCCTTGGAGGATCGCGTTGGCATAGTCCAGATGTGGAATGGTTAGAGCCTGGAAGATGGTTCTGAAGTCGTCTGGTTGTAAAAGGGGATGTAGATGTTTGAGTGTCCTAATTTTGTGATATGTTGATTTGACCATGTTGCCAATGTGTGTCTTCATGTTAAGGCTCTGGTCTAGGGTAACACCCAGGTAACGGATTGTGGGCTTGGTTAGAAGCTCTACTTCACTGACTTTTAGGTGGGTTGGTGGAGAGAAGTTAGAGTTTCTGGTGATGAACAGCACTTCAGTCATTTTATGTTGTATGCGAAGATTCTGATTCTAGAGCCATCTTTCTACTGCGCTGAAGCATTCCATAAGGGGTGAGAGGTCAATTTGGTCAGTCTTGAACGGCATGTAGAGCAGGACGTCATCTGCATATATCATGCATTCGGTGTTGAATGAGCGAACGATGTCGCAGACGGGCTGCATGTAGATATTAAACATAAGAGATGAAAGTGAGGATCCTTGTGGGACACCTTGTTTCTGATGGAATGGTTTGAATGTAGAGGTTTCGGTTCGCACATGCTGCCATCTATCTGCTAGGTATGACTTGCATCAATTTAGTGCTAAGCCGCAGATGCCCTTCTCTTCAAGCCATTTCAGGAGGGTTTGGTGACAAACTGAGTCAAATGCTGCGGCTATGTCTAGGAATATGAGGGCCACTCCGTGATGGATGTTATCAATTGTGGTGAGTATGCTGTTAAAGAGGTTGGTAAGTAGAGTCTCCACACCATGAGCCTCTCTAAAGCCATGTTGGCTGTGGTCAAGAGGTGCAGCGTTGTCTATGTGCTGTTGGAGCTGAATTTGGACCTCCTTTTCGATTATCTTGGCCAGCAGTGGAATACTGGCAATTGGTCTGTATGATTCTACTTTCTGGGAGTCTAGTTTGGTTTTTTTTAGCAGAGGTCTAATGGATGTGTGTTTGAGACTTAGTGGGAATAAGCCTGAAGAGAATGATGTGTTAAAGAGTTTAGCTATGAAAGGGCTAAACTCTGTCCTTAGTTCTTTTATCCAAAAAGCTGGACAGGGGTCGGTCTGGGCTGTGGTCATGTTGATTGTAGAGATTAAGTTTGCGATTTGCTTGGTGGAGGGGGTGTCAAAGGTTGTCAGCGTCGCTATGCATGCTGGTCCCTTGGAGTTGGTAATATCGGTCTTGGTGGTTTGGTGCAATTTTGATTGGAGGAAGTCTGCATAGTCTTGAGCGAGAATCTCTGTTGTTTGCTCTGGTCCTGGTTCCTTCATTAGGTTCTTGAAGAGGGCAAAGAGGTCGTGTGGCTTATTTAGCGATCGCATTAGCATGTTAGTGTGAGCTTGTTTCATTTTCTCAGATATCGCGGATCGGTGAGTTGCGAGCTGTAGGTTATATGCTTCCAGATCTTTGGTTGAGCGTGAGCGCCTCCATCATCTTTCGAGTTTCCTAAGTTTGAGAAGCGAGGTCCGCAGGTCATTGGAGAACCAGGATGCCGTGGGTCTTTTCCTTGGGTTGTTGTTATGTACTAAATGTTGCGCTATAGTACTGAGACTGTCGTTCCAGTTGGAGACCAGTCTGTCGGGGTCAGTTGTTGACAAGGCTAGTAGGGGTTGTGTGTGGTTTATGATGAATTCCTTGTTGAATGGTTGGAAGCATCGTGATGGCGGTCTTGTGGGGGTTGTCTTACTCTCAGGGGGTTTCATTGGCTTGTTATCCATAGGAATTTGGAACAGGATTAACTTATGGTCTGACCACGGTACATCGGTGTAGGTTGGTGAGGAGAAGATGGCAGTGTTGCAGGTAGATAGTGGGGCAAAGATCAAATCTAATATGTTTCCTTTTGTGTGGGTTGGTTCATTGATTAATTGCTGATAACCTAGGTCTTTGAGTGCTTCTAGGAATGCAGAGGCTTGGGAGTCTTGTAGCGTTGCCAGGTTGAGGTCTCCTAGTATCCAGTTTGGGGTGCGCAAGTGTGGTGTATTGCAGGCTAGCTCAATTATCATGGCTAGGTCATCAGAGGATGATGTTGGGGCTCTGTATATTAGATTGATGGAGCAGAGATTATTAGTTATAACTACTAAGTCAAGATTCGTTGAGTTGGTGCTGTTGTGGAGCTGGAACTTGTGGTCTGTTTTGGAGATTGTGAGAACTCCTCCTCCTCTTTTGTTGCTTCTATGGCAGCTATGGATTGTAAAGTTGGGAGGTAAAAGGTGGTTGATGAGTACGGAGTCTTCATTTGTTAGCCATGTCTCTGTGACCAGAAGCATGTCTAGGTTGTGTCTGGTTATCAGGTCCGTGATGATGGGCCATTTCTTGCGTATTGAACGCGCGTTTATGAGGGCAGCCTTTAAATTTGTGGGCTGTGGGGCACCTGTTTTTGCAATTGTGCCATGTTTGATTGCGACGTGAAGAAGGTGTTGACAGGATGGTAGCATATCATCTGGTGCCTTGAGTGGAGGGCATCTTGACCATCTCCTCCCACCACTGTGTAGGATAGGTATGTGTTTGTGAGTGTTAGTCAGAGCCAGAGTGCTGCTAATCAGCTCTAAGAGGAGGTATCCACAAATTATTGCTGGGAAGATGCGAGCCATTTTGTGGTAGGGATGACTTTCGTGTATGGGTGTGGGTAGCTGGAGGGATGCTCTGAATCAGGATATTGCGCTGGAGACAGGGTGGGCTGTAACCATTGACTATGGGCAAATTAGATGCGCAACAAGGACAAGAATGAGATTGAGAATGCACAGGTGGAAGTTTGTTAGTATGTGCACTTGTGGATATCAAGTTTGAAATGGAATCAATGTTGCAATATCCTGTCTACGATAAGTAACAGATGTTACAGTACAATAATGTTACAGCATCCTACATACAAATAAGTAAGAAAGAAATATTCAATGGCTGCAGATATCCATTTAAACTGGAAACAATGTATCCAGTCCAGCCAAATATTTCCTCGCTGCCTCGGGCGAGATGAACACATGATTCTGCCCATGATTAGAGACTCGAAGGGTTGCAGGAAATGCCAATGTGAAGCGCACTTTCTTTTGGAATAGAGCAGCACATATAGGTGTGAACTCTCCTCTTTGCTGTGACTGCTGTTGAATAATCCTGAAAAAGCAGCACTTTTTGATTTTCTAGCACCAAGTCCCGCTTCCTCCGATATGCTTGGAGCAGCTGCACTTTATGCTGAAAGTTTAGGACTCTTGCGATCACCACCCTCGGGCGTTGTCTCGACTTCATTTTTGCTCCCAGCCTGTGTGCTCACTCAACCTTGATTTCACCAGTTAACAAACTCAGCCCCAGTTCTTGTGGTAGCCATTTTTCAATTAAAGGCATTAACATTGAGTCCGGTGTTGATTTTGGCACTCCTACTATCCGCAAATTGTTTCTGTGCGATCTATTTTCTAGATCATCTACCTTCTCTAGCAAGGCATCAATCTTCGCATGCTGTGCTGCACTTTCTCTCGTTTGTTTCCCTTCTTCATCTTCAATCATCGCTACTCTGTGCTCCAGCTCGTCCACTCTGTGCCCCATCTCTGCCAATGACTCTCCCATAGATTCTAATTTCTTCAAGATTTGATCAAATTTAGGGTCCAGTAGTTTCACTACCTCCCTAGCTAGATCTTCCGTTGCTGAATCTGCACTCTCCGCGCCTGGCAAGGCCGGCTGTGACACCGCCGAGGTTGAGGCCCCAAGTCTCTGGACTCTCTCCTGGTCTTTTTTTGCAGGCAAAGGCATTTTTTCTTGCTGCCCTCGACTTTCGTCGAATTTCCCCTCTTGTCTCCTACCCACTTATCCACTTTATTTCATGGTTTTTGAGGGCTGAGATCAATTTTTTAACGCTTAATTCTGAGACAGCCCCAGAGCAAGCTGTTCTCACCCGCTCATGCGTCACGTGGGACTCCATACCCATGCTTTTTAATGTGGCCCAGAGTTTCTCATGGTTTACACAGTCAAAAGCCTTGCTGTAGTCAATAAAGTACAAACAGATATACTTTTGATATTCTTTAGTCTTTTCAAGGATCCATCTCACATCCATGATGATGTCTCTTGGAAGAAAGCGAGAAGTGTCTACAAAAGGTGCAAAAGGTACTTACTTATAGGTAATAACTTTAATTCCTTTTTCAATATACACCAGCATAATCTTTAAAAGAAGCTAGTAAAATATAGTCACAATAGGAAATCATTTAAAAAGCTGTTTTTCTTGATTATTTCAGTAAATCATCCCTTTCCAAGTTCATGGCTTTGTTTCTTGAATTTTCAGTCTCTTCCAATTTTGTAATACATTTGTAAAATATCTTTTATAAGATAGATGGCTTTTCTCTTCTGAATCATCTTTTCCCTGACACTCATTCTTCTCATAATCCTCATTATTTGTGCATATGGCAGAACCTTCTTCCAGGCCAAAGATAGAGATTATATAGCAATAACATTTGTATGCTATTTTCATCCCTTCTGATCAAACTTCAGGAAATATTTTAGTGCACAATGGAGTAACAAAGAACTCTTATTGCAAATGCTATTTTTTAAAGTTATTGTTCAGAATATTTCACTTTTCCTAAAGTAGTACTTCAAATAAAGAGCACATCATCTGTTTTTCATGAAGATTAAATGCATTTTGAGTAGCCAAAGATGTTGCATGTTTAAAGGATAGAATGAATCAGTTTATTCCGTCAATATATCTCAGTAGAATACTGGCTTCATTCATTTGCTGTTGATATGGCACTGAATTCTTCTTTAGATTGCTGCTGCTCAGCACTGAAGATATGAACTAGAGACATGAATGGTCAAGGAGTTTAATAATAAACATGTTCTGGGGATCAATGCAGGGATATATTTTTCTACTTGAGTACTGTTGCAGAGATATTAAAAAAAAGTCTGTTAGCCCTAGCAGCTGCAGGTCTTTTTAATAATTACTTTCTATATTAGGTTGTCAGTCTTAAAAAACGTTCCGTGTCATTTCATCCCACGTCATTTTGTCCTGCGTCATTTCGTCCCGCGTCATTTCCTACCGCATCACTTCACTTTGTACCTTGTTACTACTTCTTCCCGCAAATATGGATGCAAATATGGAATCAAGTTGTCTTAAAAATATTACAAATATGGAATCAACTTGTCTCAGAAATATTACAAATATGGAAGCAACATTCAGCTGGAGTACGAAAGGAAAGAAAACTTCGATTTATCACAATTATGAGTATGTTAAACATAGGGACAATAAAATGGAACAACTGCTTGGCTGCGTTGTCGTTACCATGAGACGTTTATGGCAAAGCAAGAATACTTACGATGAATCGTACTGTCCTTATAAATATTAGCCCAGAGCATACTCATGAAGGTAATATTAACACAAGTCTTGCCAGAAAAGCGATGGGAGATATGAAAGTGGCAATAGCAGATGTTGGAATTATACTAAGGGGTATGTTTACTAAACATTCATAATGTGCGGGGCCGCGCTAGTGTGCGTGTGCCATATAAGGAGTGGGCGTTGCGTCCTGAAAAAGAAAAACACGCGGTTTACATATGCGCCAATGTGCGCCCCGCACATGTGCGTCCCGCACATTACCGCCTGGAAAAGCTGCGCGGGAGGGAGAAGGCGGCGCGCTGATGGGAAAGCACACGAGCTGAGCCACAGCACGATGGGAACAACGCCTACCAATGGAGCAGGGATCGGGGGTTCAATCCCCGCAGTGCCCAATGAAGCGGCAGGCTCAGGCAACATTTTAGGAGGCACCGAAATAGTGGGCAGCAGAAGGCGGCGCACTAATCCTTTACGAGGTAGAGGAACTTTGTGCGGCATAAGGCGGCGCGCGGATGGGAAAGCACACGAGCTGAGCCACAGCACGATGGGAACGACGCCTACCAATGGAGCAGGGATCGGGGGTTCAATCCCCGCAGTGCCCAATGAAGCGGCAGGCTCAGGCAACATTTTAGGAGGCACCGAAATAGTGGGCAGCAGAAGGCGGCGCACTAATCCTTTACGAGGTAGAGGAACTTTGTGCGGCATAAGGCGGCGCGCGGATGGGAAAGCACACGAGCTGAGCCACAGCACGATGGGAACGACGCCTACCAATGGAGCAGGGATCGGGGGTTCAATCCCCGCAGTGCCCAATGAAGCGGCAGGCTCAGGCAACATTTTAGGAGGCACCGAAATAGTGGGCAGCAGAAGGCGGCGCACTAATCCTTTACGAGGTAGAGGAACTTTGTGCGGCATAAGGCGGCGCACGGATGGGAAAGCACACGAGCTGAGCCACAGCACGATGGGAACGACGCCTACCAATGGAGCAGGGATCGGGGGTTCAATCCCCGCAGTGCCCAATGAAGCGGCAGGCTCAGGCAACATTTTAGGAGGCACCGAAATAGTGGGCAGCAGAAGGCGGCGCACTAATCCTTTACGAGGTAGAGGAACTTTGTGCGGCATAAGGCGGCGCGCGGATGGGAAAGCACACGAGCTGAGCCACAGCACGATGGGAACGACGCCTACCAATGGAGCAGGGATCGGGGGTTCAATCCCCGCAGTGCCCAATGAAGCGGCAGGCTCAGGCAACATTTTAGGAGGCACCGAAATAGTGGGCAGCAGAAGGCGGCGCACTAATCCTTTACGAGGTAGAGGAACTTTGTGCGGCATAAGGCGGCGCGCGGATGGGAAAGCACACGAGCTGAGCCACAGCACGATGGGAACGACGCCTACCAATGGAGCAGGGATCGGGGGTTCAATCCCCGCAGTGCCCAATGAAGCGGCAGGCTCAGGCAACATTTTAGGAGGCACCGAAATAGTGGGCAGCAGAAGGCGGCGCACTAATCCTTTACGAGGTAGAGGAACTTTGTGCGGCATAAGGCGGCGCGCGGATGGGAAAGCACACGAGCTGAGCCACAGCACGATGGGAACGACGCCTACCAATGGAGCAGGGATCGGGGTTCAATCCCCGCAGTGCCCAATGAAGCGGCAGGCTCAGGCAACATTTTAGGAGGCACCGAAATAGTGGGCAGCAGAAGGCGGCGCACTAATCCTTTACGAGGTAGAGGAACTTTGTGCGGCATAAGGCGGCGCGCGGATGGGAAAGCACACGAGCTGAGCCACAGCACGATGGGAACGACGCCTACCAATGGAGCAGGGATCGGGGGTTCAATCCCCGCAGTGCCCAATGAAGCGGCAGGCTCAGGCAACATTTTAGGAGGCACCGAAATAGTGGGCAGCAGAAGGCGGCGCACTAATCCTTTACGAGGTAGAGGAACTTTGTGCGGCATAAGGCGGCGCGCGGATGGGAAAGCACACGAGCTGAGCCACAGCACGATGGGAACGACGCCTACCAATGGAGCAGGGATCGGGGGTTCAATCCCCGCAGTGCCCAATGAAGCGGCAGGCTCAGGCAACATTTTAGGAGGCACCGAAATAGTGGGCAGCAGAAGGCGGCGCACTAATCCTTTACGAGGTAGAGGAACTTTGTGCGGCATAAGGCGGCGCGCGGATGGGAAAGCACACGAGCTGAGCCACAGCACGATGGGAACGACGCCTACCAATGGAGCAGGGATCGGGGGTTCAATCCCCTGCAGTGCCCAATGAAGCGGCTAGACGAGCCATCATCTGTCATGAGCAATAGTGATCTAGGAGGCATTTTACATGTTATTGTTGTTACTCCCCCTTGCAAATGCACTATGAAAGCACTGTAATATCAGGTGATGCATATGACGCAATATAAGGTACCTCACATGTCAAATCCTAAAGCGCATTGTCCACCAAGGAAATCACAATGTCGTGTGTAGGGTGCTTTACAGTTTGTCGTATGAGGCAGGGCATGGTCCAAGCACAGTCAGTGCTGGCATCACTGTGCAGTCTAACGCAGGGAAATCCCAGGTAGGTGAGCAGACATGCAGGAGGGAACAGCAGTGTAGCACAATGGTTAGGGCATTGCGTGATGGTGCAGGGGTCATGGTGCCAAATGAGCAGTGACCAAGGTTGGCTTAGTGACATCTGTTTTCTCAGAATGCAACTGTACAGTAAGCTGTGCTGCCATCTAAACACAAGCCTAGCCAGAGTATCGTTCCGTTAGGCTGCTACACAATGCACATCATAAACAACCACATCATCAAATGCGAGTGCACATGTAACCCAAATACTGCACAGAGCCGAAAGGAAAGGCAATCCAAAAGTATAAGAAACACTGACATCACAGGTGCTGTACTACAAAGATCTCCACAAGGCTATGTGGCGGCAACAGAAATGGATAAAGACACCTGTGCCAGCTGTAGCTATGTACAGAGTGATGGATAATGTACCATGTTATAATGATGGTGTGTAACCGTGGATGGGAAGATGTGTCCAGCAGAGGGGCTGAAATGGCAGGATCTGTGAAATATCATGATTACAGTGGACTAGCGATGATATGCAGAGCAAACACAGGAGCGACCAACATGGAGAGTTGTGATGCAGGAAGGTGTAGGAGTGCAGGAAGGGTTGCAGCTGCATGCACATCAGGGTAGCATGACACAAGAGTTGGCAGACAGAAGATGGACAGATGCATGGCTCACAACTCAGATGAGTGTACAATGTGTCCACAGCACAAACCTGACAACATATGAGAGTCAAACAAATGGAAAACACAACTGCAGGACACGCATGCACATCCAAGAGAACAGAGAGGAATCACACATACCAACAACCCCAGAAATGTAAAAGCAACAAAAGGTAGGAAACAGCACCAATGTGTGTGTCTTAGCAAAGGGTGCAGTCAGAAATAGTCCAGGCCCTCACGCTACATGCATGCTGGTTGTAAGGACAGGCAAATCCACAAGGGAAACCATGAACAAATGCACCTGCAGAACTCCTGTGTACATTTCAGATCACAGTCTGTAGTTGGGACCAGGGACGCATGCACAAACACACAATGATATGTGATGCTGTAGACACAGCATGCAAAATATACAGACCACATCACCCCAATCCTGAAAGAAACATACATACAGGCACCTGAAGCAAGGAGTCAATACAAAGCCCTCCCACATACCAACAAAGTCATACATGAAGCACGCAACCCCCAAAGCAACACCAGACTGTGTCGCCCAGGCCACGGCACAACTACCAGACAAGCCCCCACCAACTCCGGTACTGTAAGCAACAAATGAACCAAAGGCCCGCAAGGGACCTGCAATCGAGACCCTGAACTTCATGCCCCATGTATCATGCACAGGCCCCCAAGATGTCCTGGTAACAACCCAGACCACTAATCCATTATAATACAGCTGAAAACATACTGTCCCAGGAACCCCACTAATCCAACCCCTAACCCACCCCATACAAATATGACAATGTGCACAATCTGTCAATGTCCATAGTATGTCCTATGTCCCCATTTGAAACCGTCAATGTAGCCCCCCTGGCAATGGCCGTGGCCAACATGTAAAACCTCCCCCCCCCTCGTATGAAACCCCCCTTGACCGTGTGAAAAGTGGGATACCAAAACAAATACATAAATATATACAGACATAACAAGAGCAAAGCAAGGTATCCCCAAGGGCAGTGGAGGATGCGTGGCGAAGCAATGTACTGATCATGGACAGGACAGCAGAGAGCAACACATGAAAAAGGGTGAACACACACCTGCTGAAACCCAGCACCACCACACCCCCAGGTGCACAGCAGTGTAAACAACATAATGAGAGAAACCTATGTAACAGATGATATCTGCTGGCTAGGCAGCACACAGTGCACACCCTGCTGCACCCTGATCACAGACATGGGTGTGTGTAGAGTTGATTAACCTGCAGTGAACTAATGGTCAAGTCAGCATAATGTACAAACTAATTAAAAACAAAGCATATCGTGGGCTAAACGCATAACCTTATTTGAAATCACATGCCACCAACCACACCCACAAATAATACACTGAGCCCAAGGAATACATAATATGCCAAAGACAGGGTCTGTATGTGAACCAGTAAGAACCTGTGATGTGCAAAATGCCAGACACATGCACAGCTGCCATCGTACACTGTTGTGAGCACAGGTGGACATGCACCTTGCAAGCAAACCAGTAGACACAAGTGTGAATGTGCTCTACGAGAGGAGGAGCAGCCTAGTCGTCACAAAACTGTCATGCACACAAGGCAACCAGGCCTCATTTCAGAAAACCAGATCATGTGGCCCTTGGAGAGTAACTCGAGGAACATTGTCAAGGTAACCACGGAGTCCCAAGGTCACAAGGAGTCATGACATATGCAAAGGTAGACATTGTAGTGCATGTGTGTGAACATGACCAAGCAGCAAAAGGAACTAATGTCTGTATAATACATATATTTATTTGGATCACACCTCCCAGTTACTGTACACAGTGTAATCATAATTTCAAAGTAAGCCCCTCCCTGTTTAAAGATGGGAACACAGTCAGCAAGGTACAAACACACATGCCACATAAAGGTCAATGCCTGCGCACAATTGAGTGGCATGAGATCTCTGGTGGAACAGGTGCATGATATGCACTGGGTTCCAGGGCCACATACACGAGCATCTGCTGCATGCCCACAATGTGTGAGCTACATATGAGGGCATGTACACTCGAGGCGTTGTAAGCGTAAGACCCAAAACACATCACATGTCCCCCCCCCCCAACATAGCCCTCATGCAACACAGGTGGCCCCCAAAAGAGAAAGACATATGCTGGCACAATGTTGACATGTGACAAACACCCTCATTAAGTTATGTCCAACCTCCCACATAATGGCTGATTGGCACATCAGAAAGTATTCAGTGTACATGACAAATATCATCTAGAGCTGAATGATTGTATGCTAACAGGTAACAGGGACACATGAACACAGAGAAAATACAAAGAACACAACTCCCTGAAAGGTGCAGACATAACACCGTGCAGTATGTCCCCTTGCATTGTTTGTTTGGCGGACAGTGTTTGGCTACCGATAGCATGGTCCATGCAATGCTGAAGTGTAGGAGGACAATGGACACCCACTCTGACCCACACCAAATATAATGGCCTAATGAGACTGTTGTCAATGCAGGGGGTAAAACAGGACTCTGCAAATGTGCACTGCACCGCGTGGACAAACATGCAGAGTGTCACATCTGTACAGTAAACATATACAATAACTAGCATATCCAGATGCAAATGATGGTCAGACAGCCTACAGTGAACTACACAGAGCCATAGGTCCACATGCAGTGTCTCACAAACATAGTTATTGAGAAGCACAGGCACCAGCTGTACACAAACATGGTACAGTGATGCCACACATGAATCTAAGCACCCCTGGCCCCTCCACACATCTAACAAGGATGGTGGCGGACATGAAAGTGTGTATGTGGCAGAACCTGCACCTTGTTCAGGTGTGGGGCAGGTGGACATAGACAATTGGATCCCTCCATGTGTGCCCCCGTGCCACAAACATGGCTGTATGCTGATGTTGAAACCCACAAAGTAACATATCATGTGTGCCATGTCACACACATGGGACACACCTATACACTAACCAACTGTGGAAGGATGTCAGAAATACATAGATTATGTCAGTCCCTGATGCGCACAGTGTCCCAAAAGCAAGGTGTCCTTGACAGGCAAAAGATCATCGCAAAACACACCATGCAAACCTGGCCATGCACAGTAAAGTGCCATCGTCCAAGATGACACAGTCCATGAAAGTCCATCTGTGTCCCTGTCAGCAGCACGACACACAGCCACAGCATGGCACACACTGTGTGTTGTACAGGTCTATCATGGGTAAGTCAGCGGTCAAAGAGCAAAATTGTCCATCACACGCCTGTGTGCCACCAACAGAGGTCAAACATCCAATGGCACATCTCCCTGGAAAGAATAAGATGAACGTCAGTCCCACAACAGACGTTGGATGGTGAGCCAGATGGCGTGGAGGAAATGGTGCTGTTATGTCACCTGCCCTGTGTCACGAGAGGAGAAGTATGGTATTGTTAGACACCTTGCCAAAACAGAACAGATTGCCAAGAATCACAATACACAAAATAAAGACCAAAGGGATGCAAAGTCACAAATTACAGCAGATGCATATAAAAAAAAAGGAGATGAGCGCCAACAGTACATGTAAATGCAGGCATGGCTGTCACATGGATATGGTTATGTACAATCCCAGGTCACACGGGCATCTCACAGCTACACACTATATGCATCTGTTTGTGTCTACAGCGATGCTACATAACATGTCCATGTGAGGATCATAAACCCCAGGACAGGTACAGCCAGATGTAATATCAAATTCGCAAAGTTAAAACAAACCCTATGTGTGCATCATGCGGCCCTCATCAATTCCTCCAAGTACTGCATAGCCACATCAGGTCACAGCGAAGGGAGACAATGTCAGCCAGACATGTCGATTTACCATGTACATCAACTGTTGATGCATCTCCACAGCATGCCTACATATGAGAGAAATAAATGTTGCTCAACACCTGTCTCTCAAAACACAAGACACATTGCTGCTCACAGCTCACCACACATGTGGACCATGGTGACAAGGCAAGCAGCACAACAGTAGAGGTAGTACACCCCACCATGCCCCCCAGGTGCACACACCCATGAGAGCACGTGATAATGTACCATGCCCGGACAATGCTGGAGGACATATTCAAAACATAAGCGCAAACACACACACAGTATGCGTTGGTCAGGGGCACAGCTGAAAAACATGGGCTGAATGTGCACAAGTGCAAACCTGTGCACATCATGGCCAAGTCACATGCACATATACCTTGGTGATGTCTGATCTAAATATGATGGTGTAGACAGAAAATGCAGTATCCGTAAAACACGACAACCAAAAACACATCTAACTCTGCTGTACATCTGACTGAAAAGGTGTCCCTGCGAACATACTGTACACAAACACATGGGGAGATGGGTCACCACCCCAAAATATGGGTAAGGGAGGCTGTCAGGGGAGAGTTGTACAACACCAGCTGCCTCATATGACACATGACAGGCGACATGTTGCTCCCATGAACCCATGTACGCACAATGTAGCTGTAGATCCACCTACCCTGGGCCACAGCATCTTGGACGATGGGCCCTCATGTGCCAATGCTACAGTGGAACAGCATCCTCATGAAGCTGGTCCTGTGGAGAGGGAAACAAACCATCACAAAATATATGTCATGTCCCATCTGTGAAACCCACAGTACACAGCAATGTCAACAGCTGGCAGACCCCACAACCTGACCCAACGACTGACTGTTCACCCTCACACTGTACTGATATACCACATGGGAGAGGCAGCATGTAGACGTATGATACCAATGAAATGTCCCCCTATTACTCATTTGCCCCCACCACCCTTGGTTGCACCTCACACCTGTCTAAGGAGGTGTCTGCAAACACCATGTGTGAAACACATCCCAAGGTCGCACCATTAGTCTGTGTTGGCCAGGTTGACAACATTACCCCCTCTCCGTGTCTATGACTCCCCTAATGTTGTTTGTTAGTCCATTGTATATACCTGTGACACCTGGTAATATGCTGTACCACCCCCTGTATCCACTGTGCAAAGGAATATTATGCAGTGTACATCCTGTACATCAATGATTACTTAGATATGTGCACTGATCATGTGCCTAAATACATGGCAATGTCATCACCATGTGTACCAGACAACACCCCCATGTCTGTCTTTCATCAGACCATGATGGCGTCATGTCAGGCCACTGGGTATCAGGGAGAATGTTAATCCATGGAGAGGCTATATGTGCACCTGCACCACATATCACCCAAATAGGTCTGTGTGTGTATGTCAACATAACATCCCTTGCCAGTGTAGACAAGGCATATGTGGCTGTGTACTGTGCTAACCTGACCGACATACAGCATGTACCAGAGCCATGACGTAGATGTTCAGATAGTAATCACCCACATATGCCACTCTTTATTTGCTAAATCGGTAAACTAGCAAACATATACACACATGCAGCTCTACAGTGGGGTCCTGTAATCCACCCGTTCATGATGTGACCCGCTGCACATCCGTATGTGTGTACAGTGAGAATACTGCAATGTATGACACCTCACTATATAAGATGAAACCAATGATATCGACCCCAGGCTGTACACTGACTATGTCCACATGCCTCACCCTAGCCATGTATGTGCTACGTAAATCAACATACCATATGGTACCGTTTGTTGTGGCAGCAACACCTGTCACATGTAATCTATCCCATCATGGGTATGCAGTCATGCGCATGTGTACTGTGCTATGTAATACATGTTGCATGACACATTATAAACATACAGACATAGCTAGCCCATAATAGCATAACACACACACAAGCACACCCTGATTGTAACTACATAAACAAGGTGGCCGCATGAGAGCTCTCCACAAATGTTGCCATCTACACCCCATGTAACCCCGGAACATATGCCTGACACCGTGCCACACACACACACTATAATGGAAACAGTGTGTTTGCACATCATTTGCTATCACACACAGACACTAACTGGTACTGTGACCCCCAAAAGCTCATAAAGGTGTCTCAACACACAAACCCCAAAAACACCAACAGCCCCTGTTGTGCCCTGTCCACATTGTCCATTGCACACCCCTGGCCCTATGTTACCGTTGGATGTTCAGCATAAGGACAATGCAGTGATGGATCTGAATGCTATATGTGCAGACACATGACCCGTTATAAACCTCACATGCACACAACAGCACATATATGTGGGAGGATGTGCAATACATACCACTGAATATCTCAGCAATCAACCTCTGCCTGACTGCTGTGCCTGCCTGTGTGTCACCACTGGCACGTACAGGGGGGCACGGTGGATCCTCCGCAAGATCCTCATTAATCTCTGCAGCAATATCATGCCTGAGAGCAATGTTGTGCAGGATGCAACAGGCTACGATTATCTCTGCAACAGTCCTTGCCTGATATTGTAAGGCCCCACCTGTCCGATCCAGACACCTGAAGCGACTTTTCAAAACGCCAAAGGTGCGCTCTATGACAGAGCGGCTGGAGGCGTGGGCCTCATTGTACCTCCGCTCTGCACGTGTCCGTGGTTGACGCACAGGGGTTAGCAGCCAGGGGCGACATCCATACCCTGCATCACCTGCAAAAAGAGAATGATGCATGTTGAATGCATGAGCGCATGCCACCACAAATCTGCACAGGTATGGACCTTAGAGACAAGTGCATTACACATCCTGACAGAATCATATGACAACACAAATATACATTTGACAGAATATGACCTATGGTGATAGAAATGTCAGAAAGGGCCCCTGTAGTCTGGACAGACATGGCAAATAACAGCAATGTCACAGTTTTGCAAACAAAGATCCGCTAGGTGTGGCATATGCGTCTTGGTATGCAGTCAATGTCCGCATCTCTGAAAACCACCAATGGCAGCCTAAACCACCAGCACACAAACAACACGTCAAACGTATATGTTAGCAAGCTATACACCACAAGAATGTTGTATGATGCAATGTAAACGCACACCCAAAACATGTCTGTCCTGGGATTTCGACAACATCAACCATATATCACCTCACAACACTGTGTCCAGTAAGGTCAACATACCTACAGACAGCAGTCTGATGCCATATGCTGTCGACCGCTGACCAACAACCATGTCAGTGGACACACGGTCCACTGTCACCATCATGTTAATATCCCTGTTAAGCTGTGTTCCACAGATCTGCACACTGTAGCCCACATGAGCCCTGAACTATCACAACAACAGAGACTGTCAAGGTTCCTCTGTATGGGGTACCAACACCTCTCTGCCCGCTCACAAGTTGGCCCCTGCCCTTGCTGTCACCTCTCTCAATGTCAGAGACACATCAGATTAATGACATTACACTGATGCCAAAGTAGTGGCCATCTGCAGTGGCCCAAAGTCATTCACAACACACGTGTGTATGCACACATGTTATGGGCTATGCCTAAACCAGAACCCTACCTAGGGAAAGGTGTACCCAACGTTGCCAAGGTTATGAACATCCATCATATGTGTCGAAACCCCAAACAACTACCAACCCATGTCATCCACCAAACAATGTTCAAGAAACCCAGTAATGTGTAGGGGTGTGGCCCTCACACACACAAATGATATGCGATAGGTGTATGGCTTGTGACTCACAGAAATGTGACATGACATAACACAGTTACCTCAAATGCCACTAATGCACAGGTGGGTGTGATGGACAACAATCCCACCCACCCACCTGTGGCCCGGTGAAATACACACACACGTTGAAATGCACACCCATGTACATGCATCTGAACATGTGCATATGTCCCCCTACACCATCAGCATATCACCCCCAGGTATTGTTTCCAACCAGATGTGACATGGCTCATCATGTCACATGCAACTCAATGTCTACACCCCGCCCACAATGTCTGCTGAACGTGAGCTCAGCTGCCTAACACACAGAGCGTATATAGTGCAATATATAAGAGATGTTAAGTGACAAAATGATATAACCTACAGACTACATCATATGTGTGGACATACTCACCCAGCAGGATGCAGTCCCCATACAGTCCCTCCTCAAACTGTCGAAATAGTGCTGAGCGATGCAGGATATAGGAGTCATGGGTGGACCCTGGAAACCGTGGGACCACATTCAGAATATGCAGATCAGCATCACATACAACCTGAACATTCAGGGAATGGTAGTGTTTGCGGTTGCGGAACACCACCTCCCTGTCTCTAGGTGGGACCAGGGCAACATGTGTGCATCAATAGCTCCCATCACGTGTGGTATCCCAGCTACAGCCTCAAAGGCTCGGTTCAGGGTCCCCCAATGTTGCCTATTGTGGGGAAGGGCTATGTAATTCCCCACCCGGCTGACCATGGCACGCAGTACCTGGTGGAGACATCGGGAGAAGGAGGGTCGGCTCATGCCACCCACTGCGCCCACTGAGTGTTGGAAACAGCCAGAGGCAAAGAAATGTAAAGCAGCAAGGAGCTTAACTAAACCCCGTATGGCATGGGACCGAGTAGTCAGGGGCTCGAGGTCAGGTAGTAGATCCTCATAGAGCTCCCTAATAGCCCCTTGTGCTCAGCCTGTACAGGGAGATGACCTGGTCCTCACGCATGTCCTGGAGCTGGGCCCTGGGCCTGTAGAGGCGAGGCTGCCGAGCCTGCACCTCGGCACGTCTCCTGCGCTGTGCACGTACAGCAGCTGCCTGGCCCTCCTCCACAGCTGCAGGTCTGATTTGCTGCGGGACTACACCCATGCCCTGTGCCTCAGCCCCATGGACACCATCCCCCATGTCCGGCAACCGCAGCATCTGCTCACCATCCAGGGCACATGCAGAAACATATATCCCAGCCATCACCTCACCCCGCAGGCCTACACAAACACACTACAACACACACACAAACCTCCCACAACAGCGACCAACTCACAAAACACCTACTGACAAACTGAACAAACGGATGCGATACACAACACAATACACACCAATACAATACAATACACACAGTACAACCCAAGAGACAATGAACTACACAGATAACCGAGCCTGATCAATATGTCACCCTCTCCAAACGTACACCTCTCCTACAATACAACCCTCAATGTGTACTATCTATGCATGAGGATATATAGATGTATTTCTGGTGTTGAGATGTGCGCCTGTGACGTTGTGCGTCAATGTGCGCCGTGGGGGAGCGCCGTGCGCATGTGCATCCCATAGAGCAATCCCTGCCGTCCGTGTGCGCCGCGCTGGGGCGTGTATGCGTGATGACGGCATGTGCGTCTGAATGCGCCGCACCCAAACGCCCATGCACAGCTCTGACGCAGATCCGTGGCGCGCACAGACGAAAGCGCATGCGCACATCTGTGGCGCGGACAACAAAGCCGAACAGCAACTGCGCATGCGCAAACGAAAAACAGAGCGTAAACGTCCATGTTGTCCGCGCTGGGGCGTGTATGCGTGATGACGGCATGTGCATCTGAATGCGCCGCACCCATACACGCCCATGCACATCTCTGACGCAGATCCGCGGCGCGCACAGACGACAGCGCACGCGCACATCAGCGGCGCACAAAAATAGAAAACGAAACGCATGCGCAACGGCAAAAGGCAATGATAATATGGTATAAAACACACTGTACCACAGGTAAACGACGAGGGTGTTGTAAGATACAGTGAGGGAGTGAGGAGAAACAGAGGCGTGTGTGATACTGAAGAGGTAGAAGGTGTTGTAGGGGGAGAGGAGGCTGTGTGTCTGTAGAGTGCCATATCGTATTTGGTGTAGCACTGTTTCTGTGTCTGTTTTATGTGTATTGTTGTGTTCTGTGCAGGGTAGGGTGGATTGGGTGGGGTGGGGTGGTCTGCAGTGTGTAGGGTGGCGTGTGGTGTCCTGTGCTGGGTGGGGAGTGGTGAGGGGAGAGGGTGATGGAGAGCCCGGGGGAGAGTCGGAGCGAGGGGGTGAATGTTGATGAGGCCGGTGGGGATGCAGAACAACAGTGCACTGCAGAGGTGGGTGGGGCGGTGACACCGGTGCCTGAGGCCGTTGCAGGCCCATCGGGGAATACAGGTGTGGAGGTGCAAAGACACACTGGCAAAAGAAAGCGCCCACCTGTGCCAGCTACGCAGCGGAGGAGGGCGATGAGATTCAGTGACCAGGAGAAACCACAGTCTCCTGAGCATGGTTCTGGAGAACTACGATGTCCTCTTCGGGCCGCCTCAGTAGCCAAACACCCGTGGGGAACCGCAATGCTGTGTGGGAGGATGTGAGGCTAGCAGTGGCTGGGGCGGGTGGCCCAACAAGAGACACGGACAGTCTGAAAAAAAGATTTTCTGACATAAAAAGAGGTGTACGGCAGGTGATGGTGGCTGAACACCAGCATGCCCTGGGGACAGGTGGCGGGGGCCCCCTCATCTCCCCACTATCGGCCCTCGAGCGTGAGCTTGCAGAAAGACTTGGAGATATCTACACATGTGGACTGCCAGAGCTCCTGGAAACTGCACACCCGCTAGCAGGAACGTCTGACAAATCTCTATGAGACAATGTCCTGGCAACAGCCTATGCGTTGCTCAGTATGTAACTTCCAATATGAAACAGGTCTATCAGCTAAGCATGTGCATTTCCAAACCCTTGTACGCTATGGCTACTAGGTAGTCCCCACAGGGTACGCCTGTAATCACATATATGTGTCAGGGTTGGCCAGGCCATGTAATGGCCAACCAACATGGCTCACTGTAACAACACCCAGGGGACACTGAACCGGTGAGGTGACAGTAACAGAGCTCACAGCTGCAAACTGGATACCTCTGCTGCACACAGTGTGCGGATAGGGAGACCAGCAACCATTGTCCCCAGGACAACCACACAACATGCACTGTGAGGCACAGCTCACCCCTCCCATCCCCCAAGCCCTCACCTCTGCTGTCACATGTATGGAACTCAGTCTGCGGGCCAATACATGACCCACGCACATACAGGATAGAACCACAGAAAATGCCCACAGACCTAACATCTCAACCAACAGCAACCCTATGATGTCACCAGCTTCATTCTGGAACCTATGTATGCAATGACGCAATCACGGCATCACAGAGGTCCATCAGTCACACTCTGACAGACAGGTTTGCATGTTCAGGGGGTTCTGTCCCTCCTGCAATAACCGTGACAGGGCACTGCTGAAAGCTCTGCATAGGCACCCTCCCCGTCCCCACGGGCCAGGACATCCCCCCCCAAGAGTCCACAGCACACTCATAACTGAGGTGTGAAGGTCCACACAATGCATCCAGAGCTTGCACTCCTTCCATGATACCGCCATGACATCCCTGTGAGCCAGTACCTGGTTGTGATAACTGCTGTGACAGTCCCCTCTGACACGACAGGCCCATCTGTGCTGCTGTAGCCTCTGTCATGGCTGCTGAAAGCCCAGCTGCTATGGCATTGCCTGTTCTGTTGAGCAATGTCTGTATGGACACGTACATACCTTTCCGTCCTGCAGTCCAATCTGCCACTGTGCACCCTGTCCCTCCTGTGATGGCCCCCCTCCCACTCATTGTGTTTCACCACAAACTACCGTACAACATGATGGCTGACACACATATTTGTGATGGATGTTGCCCAATACCCTGGCTCCATGTGTGTCCCCTATGCAATGGTGTCTGAGCACCCAGCCTGGGTGAGGTCTGAGCACAGGCCGCACATGCACGTGGCACACATCTCCCTGATGTGACCGGTATGATTGTTAATTGCCACGATTAGTGGTGGCCAATTCACAGGGAGATATCAAATAGATAAATAGAGAATACCCTCCAGAAAGACATGGCGGACTCACTGGACGAAGGTCCAGACCACCTCCACCTCTGATCAACACAGACCGGGTGTGGATGATATGCTGGTCTCACACGCACACATGCAAAGCTAGGGACGATGCTAAGACAGGATGCCCCTAACGCATCACTGACCTGTAGCATGTACCTCTCCATTGACAGGTTACGATATGTTCTCTCTGTCCAATGTTCCTGTCATCCCAGGCTGTCGACGGAACATCACGCTAATCATTAACACACGTCGTATAACATGTGCCTGATCAGCACAGACAATGCCCTCCCCTGAATGCTGCTACTGTGGAGTTCCATGGTAGAAGCAGGCAGATGATCAGTGTCCAACATGACAAAGGAGATGTTATACAAAGGTGGTCAATGATAACAGACCTGTGCAGGTGCAGCAGGAAGAGTAGCGGTGCAAGGCCGGAAAAAACATATCCTAACCTGTGAAATGAGCAGCACATGATACAGGTCGTTGATGCGAGAAGGTAATCTGCCTATGCTGCTGCAGAAGCGTTGCATGTGTGAGTCCAGAGATCAGCGGTTCTGCGACAACACTGTGTGTTGATAAGAGGTGTAAGTAGTCTACACCATCCTCAGGTGACCATCCCAATGTCCCCCGGAGTGTACACCTTGTATAGCTATGTAGTTAGGTTTCTTATCTATATCCCCTCATACACCGCACTATTCAGCATCAGCGTGTCTAACAGGCAAACCTAATCCCAGTACACTCAACATGCATGAGATCACAGATGACATGGTACGGAACGGCGATACCAAGGGCAAACAATGTACAGAAATCCCACAGATGTACCATAAATGATCAGGGACATGTTACCACTTAAGGTGACAGGTATATATTCCACCACGTCATATATACTCTCACAGGCAGGTTACTGAGATATCATGCATCAGGTATGTGGGTGGGCTCTCGCAGGTTCGACAGGTGTTGATGACTCTATAGGGAAGAGTGGGGGGGGGGGGGGGGGGGGGGGGTGCAGGGATAGAAAGTGACCTGGCCTACCTGAATTGTTATTAGCTGCTGATAGGCCAGATGCCAGGGGGTGCTGCATTGCAAGCACCTATGGGCACAAAGGTGAAAGGTCCTGTGGGCTGCTGAGGAGGCAGGGCTTGTGATGGCCGTCTGTAGCTCCAGGGATGTGATGTTCTGTGGATGCTCTTGCTCTGTCCTGGTGTACTGCAGTGATTAGGGGAGGAGAAGCTGCAGTGTAGAGGCCTATTAGGTTTGTTCAACGTGTGAGTTAGGGTGATAAAGATAATGCTGGCCTGAATGGCTAGCCCAATGGTCAGTGAATCATCTCAGGGGAAACATGGTTATCAAAAAAGGCGTCTCCTCTGAGGTAACCTTGCTGTAGCAGTCATTTGTGCTCTGTAACGGTTATAAGGTGGATTAGTGCGGAAGCTGACAAATGAATGGTCCCGTAAATGAAACGTGTGGGATCATCAAGTGGCAAATGGTATATTGTCATCAAATTGTCTGGTTCCAACCTGCAGCGTAGGTGTCCCATAAGGGTGGGTTAGGTATTATGCAGGTTTGCCTTGTTTCCCAGGTGGGATATCATA